>OV702284.1:35239934-37739934 GCA_916181665.1 Avena sativa
TTTCTTGCATGTATTAAATCCATTTGTGAAGATGCAGTTAAGGTTAGCCAATAAGCAAACTTATCAGCAGTTGTTAGACGCAGCCATTACTTTTGAAGATGATTACAAAAATGTCCAAGAGAACCGGAGGAAGAGAGCCAAGAAGGAAACCAAGAGAATTCAGGCAAGCAAACCTAAACCAAACCTTGAGTTCAAACCTCATAATAGGAATTATGGCAACAACAACAATAATAACAATAACAAGGGCAGTGGTGGAAATCAATCTAATCCGAGAAGGAATGTTATCTGTAACAACTGTGGAATTCCAGGGCATTTCTAGAGGGAGTGCACAAAGCCTGTAGTGATCTGTTATGGTTGTGGCCAGAAGGGGCATATCAAGCTAGATTGTCCGAGCAAACCACCGGGAGGATGGCCTACCAAGGGAGGAGGACTAGCCAGTGGAGGAAATGGACAACCCAATAAAGGGGGAAACAATGGCAAGAACAATAATGGCAAGAGAAACCGACCTATCGGAAAACTGAACTGTGCAACCCTCGAGGAGGTGGATAATTCGGAGCATGCAGTAATAGGTACGCTCAATATCCTTACCAATCCCGGCAAAGTTCTATTTGATACTGGTGCAACTACTTATATTCATTTCTGAAGAATTTTGTGATAAGTTCGGGATTAGAAGGGCAACATTAGAAAGTCCTATGACCGTAGTTATGGCAGGAGGGAATGTGATTATACGCCACATAAAACAAGATCAGGTCATCTCGATCTGTGGTTGTACATATTTCGCAGACCTTTATGTGATTCCTTTGAAGGGAATTGCAGTAGTGCTGGGGATGGATTGGATGATGGAACATGGAGCTCAGATTAATTGTGAGGAGAAAACTGTCTCAATCAAAACTCCAAGTGGAGCAAGGATAGTTTACCAAGAAGATAAACACAGTCATATCATGGTGGATCTGCAGTTGAATTCAATGAAGGAAGTTAAATTAGAAGACATTCCTATAGTTAATGAGTTCCAAGATGTTTTTCCAATAGAGTTACTAGGAATGCCACCAGACTGGGAGATATAGTTCACCATTGACCTAATACCTGGTACAGCACCAATAGCTCAAGCACCATATAAAATGGGACCCAAAGAGTTGAAAGAACTCAAGGAGCAAATTGATGAGTTAGCAAGAAAAGGATTTATACAGGAAAGTGTATCCCCATGGGGAACACCATTAATTTTTGTGGATAAGAGAGATGGTGGAAGACGGATGTGTGGTTATTATAGAAATCTGAACAATGTGACGATCAAGAATAAGTATCCTTTACCAAGAATTCAAGATTTGTTTGATCAAGTGAAAGGAGCCGGAGTATTTTCAAAGATTGATTTAAGATCTGGATACCATCAAATAAAAATCAAGCCGGAAGATGTTCCAAAAATAGCATTTGTCTCAAGATATGGACACCATGAGTATCTGGTAGTACCGTTTGGTTTGACCAATGCACCGGCGATATTCATGAATCTGATGAACAAGATCTTCATGCCATATTTGGACAAGTTTGTCATCATATTTATTGATGATATTCTAATATATTCCAAGGATAAGGAAGAGCATGCTGACCATTTGAGAATAGCATTGCAAACTTTAAGAGAACATAAGCTTTATGCTAAGTTCAGTAAGTGTGAGTTTTGGCTAGATGAGGTAGAATTCCTCGGTCATGTGATCAGTAAGGATGGGATTGCTGTGAATCCATCTAAAGTTCAGTCGGTACTAGAGTGTACTGCACCGACCAATGTGAAGCAAATTCGAGGTTTCCTAGGAATGGCTGGTCATTATCGGAGATTCATTGAAGGTTTCTCCAAAATAGCCGGACCAATGACCAAATTATTAAGGAAGAATACACCATTCAAGTGGGATGAGAAGTGTGAAGCAAGTTTCCAAGAGTTGAAGACTAGATTAAGCACAGCTCCAATCTTAGCAGTTCCTGAAACAGGGAAGGATTTCACCGTATACTGTGATGCATCTAAAGAAGGTTTGGGTTGTGTATTAATGCAAGATCGGAAAGTGATTGCTTATGGTTCAAGACAATTGAAACCACATGAAGTCAACTATCCAACTCATGATTTAGAGTTAGCAGCAGTAGTTTTTGCACTGAAAGGATGGAGGCATTTTCTTTATGGAGCCAGATGTGAGTTATACACTGACCATAAAAGTCTCGAATATTTCTTCACCTAAAAGGAATTGAACATGAGACAGAAGCGTTTGTTGGAATTAATCAAGGATTATGATCTAACAATCAATTACACCCCAGGGAAAGCAAATGTTGTATCAGATGCTTTAAGCAGAAAGAGTGCAGATATTTAGCCTAGCAATAGAGAGTTACCAAAAGAGTTATAAATGGACTTGGAAAGATTAGAACTTCAATTCATCAAAACAGAGGTTCTTGGAGGATTAGCTACTATGCATGTAGTTGCAGAGCAGGACAGTTATCTTAAGCAAGAAATTTTTAGACATCAAGAAGAAGATCCTTTTATTGCTGAGGAAATTCGAAGGATATCTCAAGGGCAAAAATCAGTTTTTCGCCTTGGTTGATTATGGGTCTTTATGGTTTCAAGACCGTCTATGTGTTCCAGATGTGACTGAGATCAGAAATGTCATACTCAAAGAAGCACATGATACACCATATTCTATACATCCAGGAAGTACTAAGATGTATATGGATTTGAAAGAACTATTCTGGTGGAATAACATGAAAAGAGATATTGCTAAATATGTATCTGAATGCCATACTTGTCAAAGGGTGAAAGCTGAACATCAAAATCCAGCAGGACCATTACAACCCTTGGAAATTCCTGAATGGAAATGGGAGGAAATAGGTATGGACTTCATTACAGGATTACCTATGACACCAAAAAAGAAAGATATGATATGGGTAATTGTGGACCGACTCACTAAGAGTGCACATTTTATTCCAGTGAATCAAAAGGATAATGCCGAGAAGCTAGTTGAATTATATGTTAAAGAGATAGTAAGTAAGCATGGAGTGCCCAAAAAGATCATAACTGATAGGGGATCAGTGTTTACTTCAGCATTTTGGAAGCAATTGCATGAAGCACTTGGTTATAAGTTAGATTTCAGCACGACATATCATCCTGAGACAGGAGGTCAAAATGAAAGAACAAACCAAATACTAGAAGACATGTTGAGAGCCTGTCCACTAGATTTTGTAGGAACATGGGAAGATCACCTACCATTGGCAGAATTTTCTTATAACAATAGCTATCAGAGTAGTCTGAAGGCAGCTCCATATGAGGTTCTGTATGGAAGGAAGTGTAGATCACCAATATGTTGGTATGAACCTGGAAGCAGCAAAGAATTTGCGCCAGATTATATCAAGGAGAGACAAGACATCATTGATAAGATCAGGGATATACTGAAAATAGCCTAGAGTAGGCAGAAAAGTTATGCGGATCAAAGCCGAAGATCATGGCATCCAGAAGTAGGAGATATGGTCTATTTGAAAGTAAGTCCAATGAAAGGAGTAAAAAGATTCGGAGTTAAAGGGAAATTGAGTCCAAGATACATCGGACCATTCAAGATACTGAGTCAAAACAGAACTATAGCTTATGCTTTAGAGTTACCATCAAGATTGGCTCAAGTGCATAATGTTTTCCATGTGTCACAACTTCGCAAATGTTTGAAAGTTCCAGATGATGCAATAACACATCAAGAGATAGAACTACAAGGAGACCTGACTTATATGGAAAAGCCCTACAAGATTCTAGAAGAAAACTGGAAAATATTAAGGAACAGAGCAATCAAATATTGCAAGATACAATGGGAACATCACCCTGAGAGGGAAGCCACATGGGAGAAGGAAGAGGATTTAAGAAAAGATTATCCAAAACTATTCAGGTACATCTCCACAAACTTCGGGACGAAGTTTAATTTAAGGGGGGAAGTCTGTAACATCCCAGCATATAGGACCTAACGAAGGGTAGATTTAGGAATATGAATTTGTGCATGCATTCATTTGTAAAAATGTGGGTAAAATTTTCGCCAAAAAAAAACCTTGAGTGATCAATGTTTCTTTCTTACTTTGAGAATTAGGTTTAGTCTTAAAGGGGATTGCTATAAACTTTTATATGATCTTGAAGGAATGTGTGTTTGAAATGAGTTTGGATTTTAAAAATTTAAGTGTTTTATAATTTAAACTTGAGTGTTGAATAATAATTTAAATGATTTGGATATAAGATTTGAATCTTAAATTAATTAAGAGAAAAGTATTATAACTTAAATCTTATCCAAAAAAAATATTGAAAATGAAATTTATTTCATTAGCACATAAACAAGTACAAAGAATGTAACTACTAAAGTCATTCCAAACTTCACAATTTACAAAAGAGTAAAAATAAGAATATTCTTTATTAATAAATATATAATCTTTATTACAATTAAAGATTACAAGAATAACAAAAGAAAAATTACAAAAGAATCAGAAGATTACATTTGAACATCTACTAACTATCCTATATCTAAAATCTACACTAAATCTTCAACTTTATCTTTCAACCTACAAAACAAAGATTAAAAAGAAACAAAGTAAGATTAGTGTTAGTATATATTTCTCTCAGATATGTCAGTGAGATGCACTTGACAAACTCATCATTGAGAAATGTTAAAAAGGGGCAAGTTTCACCAATATGAAAGATTTCATCTTTCATAAATTCACATCTACAATGCAAATGACAGCCAAAAGGGATCAATTCACCTGCCAGGTGAAAGTAAGCTAGTAATAGTAAGTTCAAATTTTCTGAACCTATCCACAAGTGCATAGCAGGCACACAAGTTGGACACACACCAGCATGCAAAGGGTGTGCTGTCGACCTCACAAGCACAGCCAGAATCACAAAACCACCGCCCAGCCATGGAGAAGCAACTCAATGCATCACTCCACTACACAACACACTAGCACAGCCAGGGAGAACAGCAGCCAAACCAAGAACAGCAGCCAAAACCAACCACCCAGATCAACCCAAACATCACCAGGATGGTGACATAAGGAGGGAGATGGATCTGGTGGGCAGCAAGGCCAAGCCCAGGAGCTAGGAGGAGCAGGCAAGCTCAAGAGAAAGCTCAGGAGCTCAGCAAAAGCAGATCAAGATCCAGAACAAGATCAAGATCATCATCAATCTACTACATCCACATCATACTCTGTGGTGAGCCTCATAAAACCATCACATGATTTCATCATATATCTAAATAACAGCATGTGTTGTTTTATGAGATAATCTCTCAACAATCACCCAAGAGGTGAATCTATCCTAGAGATTTCAAGTATAAGATAAGAAATCAAGCTCAACCACAAGCACTGAACTCTCAGACCAACATCACTGAGTTCAGTGTTACTTTTGCAACTTAGATCATTCATTTGATCTTATTAGATCAGGGCACATCTCTCAAAGAGAGTAGCACCTCTAATCCTATAAGTTTCAAACAAACTAATGCCCAACTAACTAGGAATTAAATCCTAGAGCCTCAGACCAACATCATAGGGAAGAAAGTTAATAAAAGCTTCCATATCATCTTATCAGTTTTAATCACAAGCATAATCAAACTAAGCCTAGAAATAAAAACCAAATCACTTGTGTGCCAGAATATAATGGTATCACAAGGACAAGTTTTTAATGAGATAAAACCAATATTTACTTAGCCTTCACAGATATATAGAAGGGACAACCAATAAATATCATTTTCCTGAAGCCAAGTGCCAGGAATCAACCTTAAAATGAATCTATCCATCCACAAAAAATATTACATGTAATGATTTGATTCAGAGTGTATAATCTCAAACAAGCCCACATTATAATTGCAGTAAGCAACTACTGAGAGAAATCTACTGTCAGTACAAGTATTCTGACAGTAGAGAAACTTCTCAGACCAACAACATAATCCAATCAAGGATTTTATTGAAACACTAGCATGGATCATGGTGGATTACCACTAGAATTAATCTCACAGGCAACTAGTAACATCAAAGCCACTATCAAGCATTAACCACAACAGACAATCATTTTCCATGATCAAATATGAACAATATTAGATCTAAAGCCTCATATATATGATCAACAGGGGGTTATGAACCCTAATCAGAGCAAGAACTCTAATCCAGAGATGAACTCAACCAACATAGTCACTCGGCATGAAAGCCACTAGATACACAGAGAGAATCATGGCAGTAGCATGGACAAACACCACAGAGACAACTTACCCGAGGTCCTCGCTGATGAATCGAAGAGGAACTAGAGGGGCCGACGAATCGTGGCGGCATAGGGAGCACCCAGAGGGGCGCTGCAACCTGCACCTGCCACGGCGGCAACCGCAGCAGCGCACGATACCAGCACACCACCGCAGGCGGGATGGAGGCGGCGGCGACAACATCTTCTCCGAACCCTAGGGTTCGGGAATGGGGTGGAACTGACCACGGGGAAGCCCCAGGGTCAAATCCAAGTGGATAGAATGAACCAGCGTCGCCTACAACCTCAACTCGCACCACGAAAGCGACCAGAACGGCCGACGACGGTGAGAATCGACGGTGGCGGCATCGCCGGCCACGGGGGCGAGTCAAAGGAGGAGGGGATAAGGTCGAGAGAGAGAGAGAGAGAGAGAGAGAGAGAGAGAGAGGAGACAAAGTGGGCTGGGTGGGCAAAAACCCTTCGAGGTGATCTTTAGACCCTGCCCTATTGGGCCACCCTGGACCAATAAGCCCAAGGGGCCAGCCCAGAGTATTTAATAAAACTTTGATCAATTGGAAAAGACCAAAATACCCCTGACTTCAATAAAATTCTAGAAAATAGAATAAAAGTCCAAAAAAATATAAATAAAATATTTTTGGATTCACAATAATTCACTCTGTCCAAATAAAATAAGATATCAAATTTTGTACATTCAAATTTTTATAAGAATTTTGTAATTTAAATATTCCTTATGGAATTTTACAAAATTATTGAAAGGTGATAAAAATAAATAAAAGCACTTTCATTATTTATTAATATTATAGTATTTTTGAAAAATACTAAATAAATATTTAGTAATAAAATTAAGGTATAATTAATAAATCAATAAAATTCAAATAAAATAAAATAACTCAATACATGTTATAAATATTAAAAAGAAATATTTATAAATTCCTTATTACTCAAAAGGGAACTTTTTGGGATAAATACATATAAATTTAAATAATGCATTAGATTACTTGCATAATCATTTTGCTTCTTTAAATATTGTCCTTACCGGGCAATAATGATGTTTTTGTAGAACTAGAAGCTCAAGGTCCAGTGCAAGCATCAGACTTCACTACCTTGCCATCACAAGGCAAGTTCATCACTTGCTTATGTCCTTTGAAGAGTCTTTATCAAAGTATTTGCAAATTGTGTGTTATCATATATGATATAAAAGAAAGAAAATATTATTTTCATAAATAAAGAAATCATAGATATCATCCTAAGTGGTGATATAATTGAGCAATAGAACTTAGGGTTCTACTTGCAACAATGATGATCAAGTAGGGACTTAATAACCCCTGACATCAGTGATTCTAGCGTCGTATATTACGCGTTAGCCATGAGATTTGGAATGGGACAGAGAAGTCAGTTGTATCTTCTTCCTCTCGCATGAAGCCGGATGTGCAGGTCGTGGCTGTTATCCTCGTAGCATCTATATTAATTGGTAATTCGTAGAGGATATGCAGCATATGGGTGGGAACCCTCATCGTCCCACGATAGTTCTGGCATCTAACGGTTTGTACAAACCATTGCCGTAATTCATTATGTGGGCATGGTATACACCAAGGAGGCATGCGGGGTCGCGAAGGGGGAAGTGATTGGCTTGGACCAACTACTGGGCCCCACATCATGGAATTGTGGACGGGAAAGTACGCCCGGATGTGCAACAAGGAGTTGATCTCTCATGGGTAAAGTAACGCACCTCTTCAGAGTGTAAGAACTGTAACTTGTTACTCCCTGTTCCGGGAAGGAGCTACGAATGCGGCAGCAAAGGAACTCCATGAAAGTTCTAGTCAACCTGTGAAGGCTGATTGTCATAGTTTTTCAGAATAAAATCAATCTTTGAAGAAAGATTTACAAAATCTGCATGGTACCAAGGATTTATGATCCAAGGTGGTAGTTAGAAGCATCAAACTTCCCACCTTGCATATAATGAACTTGTTGGGTAACGCTGTTACTCATTATTTACTTTGATCCCTTGCTTAGAATCTGAGGATCACGAAGAAGTGCCAATGTATGCAGCTGAATGCCAAGAAGACGTGTTCTACGAGGAACCTGATCTATGCGGAGGAGTTGAAGGAGTGGACTACGAGATCCGCTACGGTGTCAATGAGAACGAGACCAACTAAGTACCTAGTTAGTAGTAACCATCGGAGCCGAGCAGCATGAACTCTATAGAATAAGCTGTCGAGCCCCACTCCTAGTCGGAGTTGGTACTTTTAAATTTCCGCTGAACACTTTATATTTTTGTTTGTAAGTTGGATCTTTAGAAGTCTTGAACTTATAGTATTGTAATAATAATAATGTGTGTACTTTTGTAATATGGACTCGCAATGTTTCTGTTATACCACTCTAAGGGATGTGATATTTACGGAACGGTGTTCTACGGATGTCATGTCAACGACTATAGTGTACTACACATGCAGTGGTATGCTGGGTCACCGCAAGAGGGGCGCGCGGTACCCTGCAGAGGAAGGCCGATAGGGATGCTCGATGGGGTAGGGATGGGTGTCGACGCGAGGAGGAGCTCTGAGAGCGTTGGTGACGCTATGGTGGGCGGGCTCGCGGGGTAGGAGCGTCGGTGCCACGCGACGCCATGCGGAAATAGAGGCAAGGTGGGCCGCGGGAAGGCGCGAGGTCGAGCGGCGCGCAACCGGGACCGGGCGGCCGAGGCGAGCAGGGTCGACGGGGAGCTCGCGGTGTAGAGGGACGAGGACGGCAGCAGCAGCGCTTGTGGCGATGGCTAAAGGCGTGGCGCCGTTGGAGGGCTTGGCCACATGACAAGGGAGTGTCGTCCTGTGCGGGCTCGAGCGGGCAGGTAAGGGGAGCGAGGGAAGCCTAGCGGCATTGCACGCTGGGAGGGAGGAGAGAGGAGAGAGGGATCGAGCGACTCGGGGTGGGGCTCGCGGGGATGGCGACGCATTTTGAGGGGTGGTTCCCGACGCGGGTTTGACCGCGTGGTGGGTTTCAATCGGGAGGGTTGGGATCGACTGGGGCGTGTGCGTGCTTGGTTGGGGTGGGGTGAGTTTGTGTGGTGTGGAGCAGGAGTGGGTCTAGGGACAGGGTCATGTTGGTCCAGGGGGAAGGCATCTGTGGCCGTGCGTGACCGTGTGTGTGTGGAGGTCGGGTGGGTCGGGTCCAGGGGATGACGGCGGAAGTGGGGAGAGGTGGGATTAGGGTTAGGGAGGTTAGGGTTTGGGTGGATGTTTGGGGTTGTAGGTGGTCTCCTGGCTGGGCCTTTTGGGCATGGCCGGTGTCGGCCTCCCCAGGAAAAATAGTTTAGTTTTAATTAGTTTGTTTTAAAAGATTTTGTAAATTGTTTAAGACAAATACAAGATCCGAATGGACCAAGAGGTTTGATTTGAAAATAAAGGAGGGCTAATTTAGAAAACAATGAAATAGTTTTAGGCAAAAAAATATGCATGATGATGTCATGATGATGCACAACGATACATACATGTGATTTCTAATAGTGGTTTAACCGGGGTGCTACATTCTCCTATCATCCCATCTTTTTAATTTTTCCTTAAAGAGTCTAGCATTTTCATAAGCTTCACTTCTCCACTCATCTAAGGTACTCAAGTCAAGCCATCTTTTTTCACCAGCAAGTCTAAAATCTCTATTCAACTCTCTCACTGCCCAATAAGCGTTGTGTTCTAATTCTAGGGGAAAGTGACAAGCTTTCCCATAAACCATTTTCTAAGGAGACATTCCCATAGGATTTTTATAAGCGGTTCTATAAGCCCATAAAGCGTCATTCAACTTTTTAGCCCAATTTTTCCTAGATCTATTAACAGTCTTCTGCAAGATAGATTTAATTTCCCTATTGGAAAGTTCCACTTGCCCACTGGTTTGGGGGTGATAAGCTGAAGCAATTCTATGGTTAACATCATATTTAGCAAGATTTTTCCTAAAACCACCATGAATAAAATGAGAGCCTCCATCAGTCATGAGATATCTAGGCACACCAAACCTAGGAAAAATAACATCTTTAAACATTTTAAAGAGGTCTTACCATCAGCACTATTTGTAGGTATGGCCTCTACCCACTTTGTAACATAGTCAACAGCAACAAGAATATGAGTATACCCTTTTGAAGGAGGAAAAGGACCCATAAAGTCAAATCCCGAACTATCAAAAGGTTCAATAACAAGAGAATATTTCATAGGCATTTCATTGCGTCTAGAAATGTTACCAACTCTTTGACATTCATCACATGATAAGACAAACTTCCTTGCATCTTTGAAAATGGTAGGCCAATAAAATCTAGATTGTAAAACCTTTTTGTGCAGTCCTATCACCATCATGATGTCCTCCATAAGCACTGCCATGGCATTTTCACAATATCTCTTGCTGTTCAAATTCTGGCACACATCTTCGCATAATACCATCTACTCCTTTATATAAATGTGGGTCATCCCAAAAGTAATGCCTTAGATCATAAAAGAATTATCTTCTTTGCTAGGCTGTAAAGGTTGGAGGCAAATATTTGGAAACAATAAAGTTAGCATAATAAGCATTCCAAGGACTCTCATGCGAGCTTACCCTTATTGCAGCCAACTGTTCATTTGGAAAACTATCATTAACAGGCCTAGGGTCAAAAGAAATGTTTTCTAAATGAGATAAATTATCAGCAACAAGATTTCAGCACCTTTCCTATCTACAATATGTAGATCAAAGTCTTGTAAAAGCAACACCCATCTAATAATCCTAGGCTTAGCGTCTTTATTTTTCATAAGGTACTTAATAGAAGCATGATCAGTATGAATAGTAACCTTTGAATCAACAATATAGGGTCTAAACTTATCACAAGCAAAGATTATAGCTAAGAACTCCTTCTCGGTAGTAGCATAATTATTTTGAGCAACATCTAGAGTCTTGCTAGCATATGAATAACATTCAACTTCTTGTCAACACGTTGCCCAAGGACAACACCCGCAGCAAAATCACTAGCATCACACATAATTTCGAAAGGTAAACTCCAATCAGGTGGTTGAACAATAGGAGCTGTAGTCAAAGCTTTCTTCATAGTTTCAAAAGCTTCCTTACAATCATCATCAAAAACAAAAGGTACATGTTTTTGAAGAAGATTAGTAAGGGGTTTTGAAATTTTGGAGAAATCTTTAATAAACCTCCTATAGAAACCAGCATGACCAAGGATACTACGAATACCTTTTATATCCCTAGGGCAAGGCATCTTCTCAATTGCTTCAATTTTGGCTCTGTCAACTTCAATGCCTCATTCAGAAATTTTGTGTCCAAGAACAATCCCTTCATTAACCATGAAATGGCATTTCTCCCAATTAAGAACAAGGTTGGTTTCCTCACATCTCTGCAAAAATTTATCAACGTTGTGCAAACAGTTATCAAAAGAAGTTCCATAGACGGAGAAATCATCCATGAAAACCTCCACAATTTCTTCACAAAAACCATGAAAGATAGCATACATACATCTCTGAAAGGTAGTAGGAGAATTACATAAACCAAAAGGCATATGCCTATAAGCATAAGTGACATAAGGACAAGTGAAAGTGGTTTTCTCTTGGTCTTGTGCTTTCACAGCAATTTGAGAGAACCCAGAATAACCATCAAGAAAACAAAAGTGGGCCTTTTTAGACAACATCTCAATCATTTGATCAACAAAGGGCAAAGGATAATGATCTTTCTTAGTAACTTTATTAACCTTTCTAAAATTAATGCACATCCTATACCCAACCACTACTCTTTGGGGTATAAGCTCATTATTTTCATTAGGCACAACAGTGATTCCCCCTTTCTTTGGGACACAATGAACATGGCTAACCCATTGACTATTAGCAATAGGGTAAATAATACCAGCATCAAGGAGTTTTAATACCTCATTTATTACCACATCATTCATCTTAGGATTTAGACGACGTTGGTGCTCAACAACTGGTTTTGCATCATGTTCTATGTTAATAGCATGCTGACATATAGTAGGAGAAATCCCTTTTAAATCATCAAGAGTATAGCCCATAGCTCCTTGTTGTTTCTTCAGTATTTCCAATAACCTCTCTTCTTCCTTTCCTGAAATTTTGGAACTAATAATAACAGGATATACTTTCTTATCATCAAGATAAGCATATTTAAGATCATCAGGTAAAGGTTTTAATTCGAAAACAGGGCCCCCTTTAGGTGGTAGTGTGGTACCCAAATCTTCGACAGGTAGATTATGCTTAAGTAACTCAGGCTGACGAAGGAAAACCTCGTCAATCTCATTTCTTTCCTTCATGAAGACCTCGCTTTCATGATCTTCCATAAACTGCTACAAGGCATTGTTAGGAGCAAGAGAAATAGCAGAAAGTTGTTCAACCCTGAAATCCTCATTAGGAAGTTCATTTTCATAGGGAGTTTTAGCAAATTTGGAAAAATTAAATTCATAAGACTCTCCATCAAACTTAGTCAAAACTTTTTCCTTCCTACAATATATGATATCCCCACAAGTATTCAAGAAGGGTCTACCAAAGATAATAGGATAGGTTTTACTAGTCAGAACCAAGTACTAGAAAATCAACATGATATTTAATCTTACCAAAAAGAACCTCCACATCTCTTACAATGCCAATGGGACAGACTGTCTCTCTATTAGCAAGGTGAATAACCACATCAATATCCTCAAGATCACAAGGACCAATTTCATGCATAATCTCCCTGTAAAGCTCATAAGGAATAGCACTAGAACTAGCACCAATATCACATAAACCATAATAGCAATGATCACCAATTCTAACAGAAAGCACATGGACACTAGCTTTTCTAGCTTTTCTAGGATGGGAGACAATATTAGTAGTGTCTTAACACAAGACAATTGTAAGATCCCTCCTTTGTAAAGGAAAGGATCCCTGTGATTGCAATGCTAGTCCCTGGATCAATGCTAGCATCCACAGTTTCAGATGAAGTACACATAAACAAAGGTCATTATTACATATCATTCCAGAGACAAACATAGTATTTTACAAACTCCATGGCCACAGGCCTAATACAAGAGTTCAAATATATAATAATATAAATAAGTCTTCATCTTCATGTGCCACAGGCAAGCATGTTGAGTGTAGACTCATGACTCCTAATCATCATCAGAATATCCTGCAACATCACAAGTTACAGCCATAGTGGGTCAATACATTGGAATAGTATTGGCAAGTGATACCTTAGTAGAATATTGGTGGACTAAGTACTATATGCATTTTGGCTAAGTGTAGCTTAGGCTTGCTTTGCTCAAAATAGGTTTTGCCTATTAGTTGAAAACACTAAGTTTTTCTTTGACAAAAACTTTCCCCAAGGAACCACCAATAGACATTGGGGTCCTTCACCCTTGTCCAACCACAAGTTTTTACTTAGAAATTGGGATGAGGAGATTCTTGATAGCTTCCATGTCTTGATGCTCAAGTTGTCCAATACCAGGGACATGGCTAAGTACTTAGACTCTTCCATCTACAGAGGTTGTGCACTTTCCCCACAAGACTTGATTTTCACCAAGACAGGACCTTTCGGAAGCCTTCCCTTAGACCAAATGGACGCGTTCCAACCTATCATCCCACTACCACCAACTGTCCAAATGGCTAAGTTATTGCAACCTATGTGATCCAGGCAGAGCCCATATTGCCAAGTGGTTGCACTAGAAGCTTCTTAACATTTGGCCTCTCAAATCCCTTTGTTCCTGGGTGGCTTTCCACAAGTGAGATACACAAGGTAAACCATAGAAATGGGCCTTATGTAACCACTAAACATAACCCATTCCTTCCATTCCACCCAGGTGTTTCATTCACTTAGTTGTTTTATTAAACAAAAACATATCCCAAAGACTTAGAAATATTTATTCATAGCATGAATATATAACCACCCTTGGTTGCTACTATCTAGGCTAAGCATGGCATTGATAAGACTTAGAAATATTTCTAGCAATTCTACAACTACTAGGATTTCCCAAGCATAGCATATAGATCAAAATATCCATGCAAGACTAGCAAAATATTTCTAATGCAAAGTTGAAAACATAGGAATAAAATCATGAAGCACCACTTGCCTTGGTAGTTTGGAGAGTAGCTACAATCCTCACAATCACAATCACTATTTGCACCAAAATCTACACATAAAATGATAGCACCAAATCACATACAAAAATAATACAAGCAAGAATATATGAATGCATGCAATATGATATGTGATGATTTTTCTATACTCAACAAGACAAGTGCACAGTACTGTCTCATAAACAAGTTCAAAACTTGCCAAACAACCTTTATTTGAACATTAAAACATTTCCCAAATAATTGTTATATCCAAATTATGCCTACAAATGATTCTGCAAAAACACCCATTTTAACAGAAGCAAAACATTAAACACATTGCATAAATGGAAAGGGATTTCTCTCCTGATTCCATTGATATATAATTTGTCAAATTTGGACATGGGAATCAAAAGTTATGAATTAAACAATTTTAAACATCTAATAGATTTAAATCAGAATTTTAAAACGAAGAACATGCCACGCGGCGCTTTCTTACTGGCTGCTACCGCTTCGCGCTGGATCGCGCTTCCGAGCCGTTGGATCTAACTAAAATGCGCGTCTCAGATCTAAACATACCCCTTCGGCTGTGATCTATCGCATCCACTGGATCTAAATCGAACGGTCCTAAGCAACTGGCCAACAAGTGGCATCGCTAGCGACGGCGACAGGCGGCGGCGGCTCTGTCGGAGTCGTTGCCGATGTTCTAGGTCGCGCGGGAGAGGGGGAAGGGGCTTACTATGCTCGCCATGTGATGCTGGTGCTCAAGGTGGGCTTCGATGGCGAAGGGGCGCGCAGAGGTGGTCGTTGGAGCTCGTTCGAGTCATGCACGGCGTCGGATCCTTGCAGACGGAGTTATTGCCGATGCTCTGGACCTTCCTAGCACAAACCAGAGGCATCAGTGGATGCGCAACGACAAGACGAACCTAGTCGTATGCAAGAGGGGTCAAGGGGCGCTCAGTATTTACAGTAATCGATCGCCGGAGTTGAGTGGTGGCTCGGTCGTTTTGCAGAAATGAACGGGGACTTCGTCCTGGGTCACGAGCAGGCAAACAAATGGTATCAGAAGGTGCACTAGGACATGCTGGTCACACTCATTTGAATTAGAGGCACAGGGGTGGTCAGGACTCACCGGAATTTGCTGCCGGAGATGCTCAGTACCGCGACGGCGCTAGGGCAAATTCTAGCAGCCTGGTGGCGCTCTGTGCTTGGGGTTTGGGGGAAAATGTAGAGGGGGCAGAGGGGATTTAAGTAGCAAGGACGCGGGTGTGATTTACTCAGGCATTGAACAGGAATTGACGCCGCGAATTTAAACAGGAAACGCCTAGCGTAATTTTGGGGATGAACTGGTCGCTGGGTGGAGACGACGATAGTCGTGTGGGTCGTGGTTGTCAGCGAGAGATAAGGAGTGGGCGCGGGTGCGAGTGAAAGAAAACGATTCGCGGGAGAGGGGTTGCTGGGCTAGCTGGGTCGAGTTGGGCTGGGTTAGGCCAGATTGGCTGTTTGCTTATTTTTTCCTCTTCATTCCTTTTCTTTTTCTGTTTGATTTTCTAGAAATGGTTTTCAAACTCCTTTTCAATTCAGTTTGAATTCAAACCTTCTCTAGATTTTTGTGCAATGAACTTTGTACTCAAATATGAGTGAAACACTTCTGTTTACTCAAACATATTTGGGTCATTTGAAAAATAAAATAAAACCAAGCCTTTAGGAGATATAATAATAGGCATAGATTTGGTTTTATTTCATACTTCATTTTGAAACTTTTTACCAAGCTTTTGGAAGCACTTAAGTTTGAATTCAAAACAATACTGAATACAAAAAGTACCTTTCTCAAAAGAAAGTAGCACTAAGGCTTGAGCTTACTAACATAAAATATGGAGCACAAATGTTCCTGTTTTTGAAATGGTTTTGAAATGAAACCTTAAATGATCATGGATGCATGGATGATATGCATGAGTTTTGAAACATGATTTTAGGTATGTTACAAATCTAACCCCCTTAAGGTGAATCTCTCCCTCGAGATTCGGGTTGGCTAGCAAATAGGTGAGGGTGGTCTTTCCGAAGATCGTCTTCTCTTTCCCATGTTGCTTCTTCTTCGGAATGATGGTTCCATTGAACTTTGCAGAATTTGATAGTCTTAGTCCGAGTAACTCTTTCTGCAGTCTCAAGAATTTTGATAGGTTTCTCCTCATAAGTGAGATCACTTTCCAATTGGACCTCCTCCAATGGTATAGTATCCTTCAAAGAAGTCTCTTCCATCTCTAGATGGCATTTATTAAGCTGACTCACATGAAACACATTATGAACAGCTGACAAAGACTCTGGCAATTCAATCTCATATGCTACTTCTCCTTTACAGCTCAGAATCTTGAATGGTCCAACATATCTTGGTGCCAATTTTCCTTTGACTCCAAATCTCTTCACTCCACGGAGTGGTGACACTCTAAGATAATCTCTATCACCTACTTCATAGGTGACTTCTCTATGCTTAGGATCTACGTAGCTCTTCTATCGGGACTGTGCTATCTTCAATCTGTCCTTAACTAGTTTGACTTTCTCTTCAGCCTCTTTGATCAATTCCGGTCCGAACAAACTTCTTTCTCCCACACCATTCCATAGCAATGGGGTGGTACACTTTCTCCCATAGAGAAATTCAAATGGTGCCATCTCAATACTGGCTTGATAGCTGTAATTGTAAGAAAATTCTGTGTAAGGCAGACTTTCATCCCAACTGGCTCCATAGTCTAGAGCACATGCTCTCAACATATCTTCAAGAATCTAATTAGTCCTTTCTGTCTGTCCATCGGTATGAGGGTGAAAAGCAGTGCTGAATTCTAACCTCGTTCCTAATGACTCAGGTAATTGCCTCCAAAAATGAGAAGTGAACTGAGTTCCCCTATCAGACACAATACTCTTGGGTACTCCATGTAGACATGCAATTCTACTCATATAGATCTTGGCTAACTTAGCACTTGTGTAAGTTGTCTTCACGGGTATAAAATGAGCCACTTTAGTTAGGCGATCTAATACTACCCAAATAGAATCATATCCCGACCGGGTCCTTGGAAATCCGGTGATAAAATCCATACCAATCTTGTCCCACTTCCAATCAAGAATAGGTAGTGGTTGTAACAATCCTGCTGGTTTCTGATGTTCCGCTTTCACTATACTACATACATCACACAAAGAAATATGTTCGGCGATGTCTTTCTTGAGATTATTCCACCAAAATCTTTCCTTCATATCCATGTACATTTTGGTGTTACCCGGATGAATGGAATATGGTGAGTTGTGTGCTTCTTGTAAAATCAGTTTCTGAAACTCCGGATCTTGTGGAACACAGATACGTTTTCCATGCCATAAAGTACCCTATTCGTCTTCATGGAATCCTCTGGCTTTTCCCTTGCCAATCTTTTCCTTAATCTGTTCAATTTCCTTATCTGCCTTTTGGGCTTCTTTGATCCTGTCCGACAAGGTGGGTTGAACATCCAAAGACATGAGATGTCCCTCAGGCACAATCTCCAATCTGAGATCTCTAAATTGGGCACACAGATCATCTGGCAATTCTCCCTTAGTAAGGCCATTCACAAAAACCTTACGGCTTAGAGCATCCGCTACAACATTTGCCTTATCGGAGTGGTATTGCAAACTCAATTCATAGTCTTTGATGAGTTCTATCCATCTTCTTTGTCTCATGTTAAATTCCTTCTGGGTGAAGATATACTTCAAACTCTTGTGATCTGTGAACACTTCACACCGCTTTCCCAAAAGATAATGTCTCCATGTTTTGAGTGCATGGACAACAGAGGCTAACTCTAAATCATGAGTAGGGTAGTTTACTTCGTGAGTTTTGAGTTGTCTCGAGGCATAAGCCACAACTTTTCCTTCTTGCATAAGTACGACACCTAATCCATGATGAGATGCATCACAATACACTTGAAAATCTTTCTCCAAATTTGGCAAACATAAGACTGGTGATGTCACTAGCCTCTTCTTCAATTTTTGAAAGCTGAGTTCACATCCTTCAGACCAAGCAAATTTCTTGTCTTTCTTTAGCAATTCAGTCATAGGCTTAGCTACCTTGGAGAAATTCTCAATGAACCTTCTATAGTAACCTGCTAAGCCAAGGAAACTACGAACCTCTTTCACTGACTTGGGAGATTCCCATTTAGTTACAGCTGAAACTTTAGCAGGATCAACTGCTACACCATCTCCTGACACAACGTGTCCAAGAAAACCAACTTAATTTAGCCAAAATTCACACTTGCTGAATTTGGCATACATCTTATGCTCTCTAAGCTTCTCAAGTATCAAACACAAATTTCCTTCATGCTCTTCTTTGCTCTTGGAGTAGATCAAAATGTCATCGATGAAAACGACAACAAACTTATCAAGAAATTCCATGAACACCTTGTTCATCATATTCATGAAGTATGCTGGTGCATTGGTCAAACCAAATGGCATCACGGTATACACATATAATCCATACCTTGTGGTAAAAGCTGTCTTAGGTATGTCTTGTTCCCTTATCTTAAGCTAAAAATAACCTGATCAGAGATCAATCTTTGAGAACACACAAGCTCCTTCTAGCTGATCAAACAAGTCATTGATTCTAGGCAATGGGTATTTGTTCTTGATAGTCACCTCATTGAGTGAACGATAATTTATGCATAACCTTTGACTTCTATATTTCTTTTCCACAAACAAAACTGGTGCTCCCCAAGATGAAGAACTTGGTTCGATAAATCCTTTCTGCAACTGTTCTCCAAGTTGTTTCTTGAGTTCTTTTAGTTCATCAACTGACATCTTATACGGTCTCTTTGCTATAGGTCCAGATCCTGGTAGCAAATCAATAAGAAATTCCACATCTCTATCAGGTGGCATTCCCGGTAATTCTTCCGGAAACACATCCGGATATTCACTCACAATAGGTACACTGTCTATGCTAACCCCCTTAAGAGAATTTAGCTTACTCCTTTTTGCTTCAAAGTTGGTCTTGAATCTGATCCTTTTGTTTTCCGGAGTTGTGAGTGAGACAGTATGGTTGGCACAATCTATCACTCCCTTGTGCTTAGTCATCCAGTCCATTCCCAATATAACATCCAATCCTTGGGAGTTTAGGATTATCAAGTTAACGGGGAACTTATACTTCCCAAATTCTATGACTAGATCATGACATCCTGAATTCACTATCATTTCCCCGCCAGGAGAACTTACTTTTATAGGACACCCAATAGTTTCTACCGGTAGTTCATTTCTTTCAACAAATGCTCTTGATATGAATGAATGTGATGCACCAGTATCAAAGAGAACAAATGCTGGAACATAATTGAGTTTGAACTTACCAACAACAGCATCAGGTTCCTCATAAATTTCCTCCACATTGATGTGGTTCACTAGTCCCTTTTGAAAAGGGTTGGGCTTGTTGGGTCCTTCAACTTTCTTTTCTGGGCATTCATTTGCATAATGCCCCATATTCTTGCACTTGAAACACTCAACCTGACTAAGATCTTTCTTGACAGGCTGGCTTCCACTGCCACTTCCACTATGGTGGCTCTTATATCCACCCTTGTTATTCTTGTACTTATCGTTGTCATGACTACGGTGGTGCTTGTTGTCATGGTAACGGTTGTGGTTGTGGTGCTTGTTGAATTTCCCATGATTGTGGGATCCAGAACTCCCACTGTCATCATAATGGGAACGCTTGTGAGACGATCCCGAGATGTGCTTGTCAGATTGCTTTCTCTTCCTGCTTTCAACTTGTTTCATCTTGCTCTCCAAAATAGCAGCCTTGTCACAAAGAGACTGGTATGTGGGAACATAGGCCACAGCTAACTACAGGTTCAGTTCATCATTCAACCCTTGAAGGAACTTTTCCTTCCCTTAGCATCAGTGTCAACTTCATCCGGTGCATATCGCGCCAGATTGTTGAACTCCTCAATGTATTCAGCCACGCTGCGGTGGCGCTGCTTCAAGTTATGGAACTCTTTCTTCTTCAATCACAGTCTGCTGATGCTCGATCTCGAAGTCCTTGGACTCCAGTTCTGCAGTCATGTCTCGAATCCTCGTGTTCCTATCTTGGACTCGCTTCTCTTGACTCTTGAACTTTCTGTCCTGACTCTCAAACTTGGCCTCCATCTCCTTGACTATCTCATCTTGCTCCGCGAAGAGCTTGTCCTTCTCACGAAGCTACACCTGGAGTTCGTCATTGCTGAGCATGACGTTGGTCCTATCAGTGTCTATGTTCCTAAGAAGAACCTCTAAGTCCTGGAGGTATAGACGAATCGTCTCTGCCGTCTCTCTCGAAGTATCCTCGAAGTCAATGGCCTCACCATCCTCATCACATCTACCGAAGGCGTGGAAGTGAGTACCTCTAACCTGTCAAGAGTGTCTCCCTAACAGACGTCCAATCAAGTCCTGCATGACTACCTCTAGGCCTCTCTCCTTGTCATCATGCATGAGCTTGAGGATGATTGCTTCCGTGGTAGGCTCAGTCTGGCGTCCGGGCTGATTGACCTTGAAGCCCCAAAGGTCTTTCCTCTCAAACTTGGTGAGGGGAAGCACCATGATGGTAGGAAGAGGGAGATTGAGCAAACTAGTGAGCTCAATAATACGAGGGCCAAAGCGAGTTCCCTGGAACTCTTCAGCCATGCTGATGGTAACATTAGGCATCTATTTATAAGATAGAAAAAGTTAGAGTCAATCACAATGAATAATTTACAAGACAAGCATCACAGGCATAACATTGACAAACACACAAGTCATAGCATACATAAAATCCATCACAAGCATCCAAAGTTCAACTTATTTTAGACAACATTTTTGGAAAGTAAAATGATAAGTTTGGTGGTCCAACTAGCGGAGTACGTTTACAATCCCATCTCACTTGCCAAGTGGGCTAACAGGGCATCCCTAGAGGCAATCTGTTTATCTTGATCACATGACTCCATTGCTAAGTCTATGATGTCTTTCCTTAAACTTTGGTTGGTAGCCTCTAGCTCTTGGGTATGCTTCTTTTCTTCCCTAAGGTCATTCTGGGTGTTAAGCATTCTTCACTTGATTCTATCACCAAGTTCTTTGATGGCCCTCCAAGCTGCATCCCTTGCTGAATCAAAGAATGTAGTGTGCATCACTGAGTTGGTGACCATGCAGAATCCTGAGTCCTTGTGGTTATCTTCCTTGTTTTTATACAAGTGAAGTTGCACCCACCAGTACTCAACTCCTTCATCCATCACAGGAAAACCTTTGTACACAGCTGCACCATGTATTCCCATGGAAACCATGAGGTCCTTGAGAGCCTTGGGGAATTCTGTCTCACACTCCAAAGTCATAGTCATGAGTGGTCCCTTCTTCATGGCTTTGTTGATGGAGTTCATCTACAAATAGAGATGAGAAAGAAGATTAGAAAAGTTTACGAGAAGAAAAGACAAGTGTGGAAGTTGTTGAATTTTTTTTCCTTAGTGGTTTCCAATCCTAGGGTCATAATCCTACAGGCAACACAGTGCTCTGATACCATCTGTAAGATCCCTCCTCTGTAAAGGAAAGGATCCATGTGATTGCAATGCTAGTCCCTGGATCAATGCTAGCATCCACAGTTTAAGATGAAGTACACAGAAACAAAGGTCATTATTACATATCATTCCAGAGACAAACATAGTCTTTTACAAACTCCATGGCCACAGGCCTAATACAAGAGTTCAAATATATAATAAGATAAATAAGTCTTCATCTTCATGTGCCACAGGCAAGCATGTTGAGTGTAGACCCATGACTCCTAATCATCATCAGAATATCCTGCAACATCACAAGTTACAGCCACAGTGGGTCAATACATTGGAATAGTATTGGCAAGTGATACCTTAGTATAATATTGGTGGACTAAGTACTATATGCATTTTGGCTAAGTGTAGCTTAGGCTTTCTTTGCTCAAATAAGGTTTTGCCTATTAGTTGAAAACACGAAGTTTTTCTTTGACAGAAACTTTCCCCAAGGAACCACCAATAGACACTGGGGTCCTTCTGTAGGGGTTCGTAGCATGGAAAACAAAATTTTCTATCGCATACAAACAAACAAGCCAAGATCTATCTACTAGATTGTAGCAACGAGTCGATGGAATAACTTATTCTCGAAGATTCCAAAGCGATTAACGAGAGCAGATTCTCTTGGGTGATGTAGTCGTACTCTTTCCGATCTCAAGATCGCGTAGACGATCCTTCCGGCGCCATGTTCCGGCAGCGCTCCCGCAGTCGGTCACACGTTCGGTACTCGACGAAGACCTTCCTCTCCCTTGTTCCAGCAGGAAGCGGAGGTTGTAGCACTCTCCTCGCGATTCCGGCAGCACAACGGCGTGGTACCGGAAGTAGAGGGGAGATCTCGCAGGGCTTCGCCTTAAGCCGGAGCGAGTATGGTGGAGTATGAGAGAGGCTTTAGTGGTCTAGGGATTATACACACCAATTAGAAGGCTCTAAACCGAAGGCTAGGGCAATTAGAAGCTCTAAACCAAAACGGCTCTAAACCGGAGGCTGTGGCTAGGGTTTAGATTTAGAGGATAGTAACTTGTGTGTCTAGAGGAGGAGGCCCTGCCCCTCCTTTTATGGGTGGAGAGGGCCGGCGGCCAAGGGGAGGGAGGGGAGTCCCTCCCCAACTCGGCCTAGGTGGTGCGCCGGCTTGGAGCGGAAGGACTCCTCCCCCAAGTCGGTTTCAACCTCCTCTTGCTTGTTTCCCACAGTTTCCTGTTTTAGCCGTTTGACTTTCAAACTGGCCATTTGACTTTTCAGTTTTAGGATTCAATTTAATCCTTTATTTGGAACAGCGAGAACACTTAGTACATGATGCAATCATTCCAATATGTAATGACACATTCATGTACCCCTTCCCCCCCCGGAGTGCCGGACAATCCGGAACCTTCTAGAACATTCCCGACGAAAACACCGGAAACATTTCCGAACTCCGAAACGGGACTTTCCTTATATGAATCTTATTCTCCGGACCATTCTGGATCACCTCGTGATATCCCGGATCCCATCCGAAACTCCGAACAACATTCGGTCTCTTTCTCATAATACCATAACTACTCAAACAACGTCGAATCCTTAAGTGTGTCTCCCTGCGGTTCGTGAATTATGCGGACATGATCGAGACACTTCTCCAATCAATAACCAATAGAGGAATCTGGAAATTCATATGGCTCCCAAATATTTCTACGATTACTTTGCGATCGAATGAACCACTTACATATGATACCAATTTCCCTTTGTCTCACGATAGTTTACTTATCCGAGGTTATGATTGTCGGTATCTCTGCATACCTAGTTCAACCTTGTTACTGATAAGTACTCTTTTCTCGTTCCCGTGATATGTGATCCCTTGTGAGCCAGTCACATGCTTGCAAGCTAATTGGATGACATTTCACCGAGAGGGCCTAGAGTATATCTATCAGTCATATGGATGGACAAATCCCACTCTTGATCCATGTGTTTCAACCAATACTTTCTGAACACTCAATGCCACCTTTATAGCCACCCTGTTACGGTGTGGTGTTTGATGACATCAAAGCATCCATCCGGAAAAGGTGATATGCATGATCTCATGGTCGAAGGAATTAGGTTACTATGTATCAGAAAGCATATAGCAATTGAACTATTGAAATGACTTGATCTTTATGCTACGCTTATCTATAGGAGTATGTCCATCACATCATTCTCCTAATGATATGATCCTGTTGTTAATAACATCTCTATGTTCATGATCAGGAAACCATGATCATATATTAACCAACAAGCTAGTTTAACAAGAGGCTTTACTAGGGACTCTTATTTTAGTTTACAAATCACACAAGTATTAATGTTTCCGGTTAATACAATTATAGCATGGTATATAAACATTTATCATAAGTGTGAAGATATGATAATAACCACTTTATTATTGCCTCTTGGGCATATCTCCAACACCTTCACCATTGTTCAACCACAAGATTTTACTTAGAAATTGGGATGAGGAGATTCTTGATAGCTTCCATGTCTTGATGCTCAAGTTGTCCAATACCAGGGACATGGCTAAGTACTTAGATTCTTCCATCTGCAGAGGTTGTGCACTTTCCCCACAAGACTTGATTTTCACCAAGACAGGAACTTTCGGAAGCCTTCCCTTAGACCAAATGGACGTGTTCCAACCTATCATCCCACTACCACCAACTGTACAAATGGCTAAGTTATTGCAACCTATGTGATCCAGGCAGAGCCCATATTGCCAAGTGGTTGCACTAGAAGCTTCTTAACATTTGGCCTCTCAAATCCCTTTGTTCCTGGGTGGCTTTCCTCAAGTGAGATACACAAGGTAAACCATAGAAATGGGCCTTGTGTAACCACTCAACAAAACCCATTCCTTCCATTCCACCCAGGTGTTTCATTCACTTAGTTGTTTTATTAAACAAAAACATAGTCCAAAGACTTAGAAATATTTATTCATAGCATGAATATATAACCACCCTTGGTTGCTACTAGCTAGCCTAAGCATGGCATTGATAAGACTTAGAAATATTTCTAGCAATTCTACAACTACTAGGATTTCCCAAGCATAGCATATAGATCAAAATATCCATGCAAGACTAGCAAAATATTTCTAATGCAAAGTTGAAAACATAGGAATAGAATCATGAAGCACCACTTGCCTTGGTAGTTTGGAGAGTAGCTACAATCCTCACAATCACAATCACTATTTGCACCAAAATCTACACATAAAATGATAGCACCAAATCACATACAAAAATAATACAAGCAAAAATATATGGATGCATGCAATATGATATGTGATGATTTTTCTATACTCAACAAGACAAGTGCACAGTACTGTCTCATAAACAAGTTCAAAACTTGCAAACAACCTTTATTTGAACATTAAAACATTTCCCAGATAATTGTTATATCCAAATTATGCCTACAAATGTTTCTGCAAAAATACCCATTTATCAGAAGCAAAACATTAAACACATTGCATAAATGGAAAGGGACTTCTCTCCTGATTCCATTGATATATAATTTGTCAAATTTGGACGTGGGAATCAAAAGTTATGAATTAAACAAGTTTAAACATCTAATAGATTTAAATCAGAATTTTAAAATGAAGAACATGCCACGCGGCGCTTTCTTACTGGCTGGTACCGCTTTGCGCTGGATCGCGCTTCCGAGCCGTTGGATCTAACTAAAACGCGCGGCTCAGATCTAAACCTACCCCTTCGGCTGTGATCTATCGCATCCACTGGATCTAAATCGAACGGTCCTAAGCAACTGGCCAACAAGTGGCGGCGCTAGCGGCGGCAACAGGCGGTGGCGGCTCTGTCAGAGTCGTTGCCGACGTTCTAGGTCACGCAGGAGAGGGGGAAGGGGCTTACTGTGCTCGCCGTGTGCTTCTGATGCTCAAGGTGGGCTTCGATGGCGAAGGGGCGCGCAGAGGTGGTCGCTGGAGCTCGTCGGAGTCGTGCACGGCGTCGGATCCTTGCAGACGGAGTTGTTGCCGACGCTCTGGACCTTCCTAGCACAAACCAGAGGCATCAGTGGCTGCGCAACAATAAGACGAACCTATTCGTATGCAAGAGGGGTCAAGGGGCGCTCAGTATTTACCGTGATCGATCGTCGGAGTTGAGTGGAGGCTCGGTCGTTTGCAGAAATGAACGGGGACGGCGTCCTGGGTCACGAGCAGGCAAACAAATGGTATCAGAAGGTGCACTAGGACATGCTGGTCACACTCGTTTGAATCAGAGGCATAGGGGCGGCCAGGACTCACCGGAATTTGCTGCCGGAGATGCTCAGTACCGCGGCAGCGCGAGGGCAAATTCTAGCAGCCTGGTGGCGCTCTGTGCTTGGGGTTTGGGGGAAAATGGAGAGGGGGGAGAGGGGGTTTAAGTAGCAAGGACGCGGGCGTGATTTACTGAGGCATTGAACGGGAATTGACGCCGTGAATTTAAACAGGAAACGCCCGGCGTAATTTTGCGGATGAACTGGTCGCTGGGTGGAGACGACGATAGTCGTGTGGGCCGTGGTTGTCAACGAGAGATAAGGAGTGGGGGTGGGTCCAGAAAGTCAACGACTCAGTGGGTGCGGGTGCAAGTGAAAGAAAACGATTCGCGGGAGAGGGGTTGCTGGGCTAGCTGGGTCGAGTTGGGCTAGGTTGGGCCAGATTGGCTATTTGCTTGTTTTTTCCTCTTCATTCCTTTTCTTTTTCTGTTTGATTTTCTAGAAATGGTTTTCAAACTCCTTTTCAATTCAGTTTGAATTCAAACCTTCTCTAGATTTTTGTGCAGTGAACTTTGTACTCAAATATGAGTCAAACACTTCTGTTTACTCAAACATATTTGGGTCATTTGAAAAATAAAATAAAACCAAGCCTTTAGGAGATATAATAATAGGCATAGATTTGGTTTTATTTCATACTTTGTTTTGAAACTTTTTCCCAAGCTTTTGGAAGCACTTAAGTTTGAATTCAAAACAATACTGAATACAAAAGGTACCTTTCTCAAAAGAAAGTAGCACTAAGGCTTGAGCTTACTAACATAAAATAATGAGCACAAATGTTCCTCTTTTTGAAATGGTTTTGAAATGAAACCCTAAATGATCATGGATGCATGAATGATATGCATGAGTTTTGAAACATGATTTTAGGGATGTTACAACAATGTGCTCATCCTCTATATTTTTAGTGACAAGATCTGTCACAATAGCTACCATAGGCTCAATATTTATTGGCTCATCTGGTTCCACAGTTTTCTTTGCACTTTTGCTAACCACATTAGCTATGATAGAATGTTCCCTTACCTTAGCAGGAAAAGGGATTTTCTCAACATAAGGTTCAGGCAAAATAGGATCAACAGTACAAACTTCAATGCTAGGAGGAACATGGGTAACAATGTCTTTATAAGGAGCATGGTACTTGTCCCACTCCTTTTTGGGAATTTCAATATAAGAGGCAAAAGCATTAAAACATTTTGAAAGAATTTGAGAGTCAAGATCATACTCATTACTAATATCATGGAAGTCATCAGTTCCCATAAAATATTTTATGCATTCATAATCATAATTTATACCTGACTTTCTTCATTTGTCTTTCTCCCAAGCTTCAGTGTTCTCTTGAATACAGTCTAGGATATCCCATTTAGCTTCTTCCTTCATACGTGTGAATGATCCAGCACAAGAACCATCTAGTAAATCTCTATTATGAAGAGAAAGCCTAGCATAAAAGTTATTGATAATAATATTATTACGGAGTTCATGAATAGGAGATTTAAGCATTAGTAACTTCAATCTCCCCCAAGCTTGAGTTGTACTCTCTCCATCACGAGGCCAAAAGTTATATATCAGATTCCTATCCTTATGAATTTCACTGGGAGGATAAAATTTAGAATAAAAGAGAGGTACTATCTCCTCCCATTCCATGGATTGCCCATTCTTCAGCAGCTTATACCATTCTTCAGCTCTCCCTTTCAAGGATATATAGAGTAACTTCTTCTTCACCTGTTCAGTTGTTATACCTGCACACTTAAACAACCCGCATAATTCATGGATAAAAAGCAAATGATCACCAGGGTGGACAGTTCCATCCCCTAAATAATAATTATCCATAACACAATCAACAATACTTATAGGTATCTTAAAAGGGTCTATCTCAACAGGTGAAGGTTCATCTACTACCCTAACAGTGGTAGTAGTTTTCCCAAACAGAAAACCAAGTGGGTTATTCATATTGGAAACAAAGTAACAAGCAGAAATAAAAAGCAATACTCATAGTAGAAGTTTCCTTTACCAGTTCCACTCTTCAATAGCGCTCCACTCCCCGGCAACGGTGCCAGAAAATAGTATTGATGACCCAAAATTATAGGGGGTGTATCGTAGTACTTTCTATAAATAGGAGTGTCGATCCCAACGAGGAGCAAAAGGTGTTGACTAGTTGTAAGGAGCAAAAAATCTCTGTAAATA
Organism: Avena sativa; assembly: GCA_916181665.1. Taxonomy (NCBI): domain Eukaryota; kingdom Viridiplantae; phylum Streptophyta; class Magnoliopsida; order Poales; family Poaceae; genus Avena; species Avena sativa. Next base: position 35,268,197 of record OV702284.1, read on the forward strand.
CTTGGCAAATGGATTTTTAGGGGTTTTCTGATAAAGCAAACAAATAAGGTGCAAGTAATAAAGACAACAAACAATTGCAGCAAGTGGCCCAATCCTTTCTTAGCAAAGGACAAGCCCGTGGAAATACTTATAAGGACCAAACGTTCTCAAGGACACATGGGAATTCCGTCAAGTGCTTTCGCTTCAAATAGCTGAGTAGTCTTCTTTGGTGTTGTAAGTGCTGTGTGGGTGAACCTGTGCTAATGTACCGACCTTACTTGGACTAATACATACTTGTGATTAAACCCCCTGCAAGCATCCGCAACTATAGTATAGCAATTAAGATATAAACCTAACCACAACCTTAAACTCTGAGATCCGACGCTCCCTTGTGCAATGGTGTCCTAACGGGGGTTCAGGTTTCTGTCACTCCGGCAACCCCACAATTAGTAGACAAATACACAATACATTCCCCTTGGCCCGTAAATGGTGAAGTATCATGTAGTCGACATTCACATGACACCACTAGAAGAATAGCACCACAACTTAAATACTAAACCATTGAATAATATCTCAACGCAAATCCACTACTGACAACATGACTTCTCCCATGTCCTCAAGAACTAAACGAACTTCTCACAAGACACCATATGGATCAAGATCAAAGATGATATGGTGATGGATAACAATCTGAACATAAACAATAATCCAATGGTTCCACTCACAAGCATCAACTACAATAGTAATCAACACCGGGAAAGTTTCCCCTAAGAACTATGCAAGTATTCAACACAATTGTTACAGCGGGATGGAGTGGTGATGATGGTGCTGGTGGAGATGATGGTGTGGATGATGATGATGATTCCGATAAAGTCTATCTTGATGATGGTGTTGATGGCAACGATCTCCCCTCTCCGGGAAGGAATTTCCCAGGCAGAAATCTGTCTGCCGAAGAGCTCTCTCTCTCTCTCGGTGTTTTCCGCCCCACAGAGGCGGCGGAATCTTTCTGTGGTCGCTCCCCGTGTTTTAGGGTTTAGAGGAGAAGATATAGGCGAGAGGGCGGAGCCAAAGGTCGGCCAGGTGGGCCACACCCCCTGTAGGCGCGGCCTAGGGGTGGCCGCGCCTGGGGGGGTGTGGGCCCCCTATGGCCCATCTCCGTCTCCCCTTCTGGCTTTCTTCGTCTTCTGGGAAAATATGATTTCCTTAGTTTTTCTGGTATTTTTCCAATCTTCACGAAATTGCATTAAAACACCTATTTTTCCATCAAAATCGTGACTCCGGCAGTTCATCCTCCAAGAATCATCTAACATGCAAAAACAGTTGAAAGGACATAAGTAACACCTCTTAATATGAAATATATCAATGAATAGAAGAAAATTATTATATATAATGGTGATGCAAATTGGACGTATCAGTCGTCTTCATCTTGGGTGGCTACCAGGCCCCTGCATTCGGACGACATGTCAAGAAGTTCTCCCACGGGCTAGCGGCAGCAAGGCCTAGCGCTACTGTCCACCCTCTTGGATGGTCGCAGCAGCCGGGCACCTTCAGCGTCGCAGACCACCTGGGCTCTACTCGCCTTGTGGGAGCCATGCCCATGGTCTTCACCCCACCATAGGAGGGATTTCTGTGCCTAAGACCCTTGTCAACGGCAGGGTCGGCCTGAACGTGCTTTCAGAAAAGGCGTTTATGCAGCTAAGAGTGCCTTAGGAACGCCTCCTTCCCGCTCCCCGTTCATTGGGGCTACAGTGGGCGCCACTGTCCACCTAGGGCAGGTTCATATCCCCATCACCTTCAGGATGAGAAAAAATGTCGCACGGAGCTCATCAACTTCGACATGCCTCGATTGGCCTGCCCTACAATGTCATCCTGGGCTAGCCACCATTGGCCAAGTTTATGGAGTTCACCCACAACGCCTACAACTTGGTCAAGATGCCAGGGAGCGTCAAAAATCCTATTACGGTGCATGGAGATGAGTTCTAAGCCATGCGCTCCCTCAAACAGGCCTTCAAGGAGGCGGCGACCGCGTCCCAGCAGGCTAGGGATGCACCCTCCATCAGCACTCGGCCACACGCTTGCGAGGCCCCGGGGGCTGGCGGCTAGGAGCCGGATGTGCCTTTTCTCAGGTTTGTCGTCAGCACCTCTGGCGTCACAGGAAGAAACCCTCTTTCTCCCAAAAACGGGTGAAAACCAAGATCCCCCTTGATTCAGCAGACTTGGGGGCTACCATCACCATCGTCGCCTACCTTTCTCCCAAGAGAGAGGATGCACTTGTCACCTTCCTTCGGGCCAACGCTGACATGTTCGCTTGGACCCCATCGGATATGACGGGAGTGCCTCGAGAGGTGATCGAGCACCACCTAGCGGTGTGCCCTATAGCACGCTCGGTGAAGCAAAAGGCCAGGAAGATGTCTGCGGAGAAACAACAGTTCATTGTGTCTGAGATGGAGAAGTTGGTCAAGGCAAAACTCATCAAGGAGGTCTTAAACACCGGGTGGTCAGCGAACACAGTTGTGATCCCAAAGTCCATCGGTGGTGGGTGACTCTGTATCAACTTCACCGACCTTCACAAGGACTGCCCGAAAGACCTCTTCCCGCTCCCGCGGATAGACCAGATCATGGACTCTACAGTGGGCTATGACCTTTTGTGCGTCTTGGATGCCTTCTCGCGATACCACCGGATCAAGATGGCCAAGGAGGACAAAGAGAAGAAGGCTTTCATCACCCCATGCAGCATGTAATGCTACACGTACATGCTGTTTGGCCTCAAGAACGCCGACGCCACCTTCCAGAGGCTCATGCACATCGTGCTGGGCGAGCATATGTTAAGGAACGCGGAGGCATACGTCGATGACATCATGGTCAAGACACGGAAGGAAACCTTGGTGGTTGACCTGTCGGAGACCTTCGCCAACTTGCGCCAGGCAAACATCAAGCTTAACCCCGCCAAGTGCGTGTTCGGGGTCCCTTCGGGCAAGCTTCTCGGCATCCTGTTTTCGCACTAGGGAATCGAGGCCAACCCCGACAAGGTCCGGGCCATCGAGGAAATGCCCCCGCCCACGCGGCTCAAGGAGATGCAGCGCCTAGAAGGGTGCATGGCGGTGCTAGGGAGGTTCATCTCCAAGATGGGCGAGAAAGCATTGCCCTTCTTTAAGATCAGGAACCACACCTAGAGGTTCGAGTGGACGCCGAAGGCTGACGAGGCATTTGAGGACCTCAAGAGGTACCTCACCAGCCCCCCGGTCATGGTGGCACCAAAATCCTGTGAGCCGCTACTGTTATACCAGGTGAGCGCCGTCTTGGTGGAAAAGCGTGAAGAGGTGGTCAAAAAAGAAAGAGGCCCATGGCACTGAGCCCCTCGGGAGGCTCAGGGGCTGGGGTAGAAATCGAGCGCCAGGCGGGAGAGGCCGACAATGGGGAAGCGACTACGGCCCTGACCAAGGCCACGAAGCTCGTGTAGTGGCCAGTCTACTTCATCAGCACGGTCCTCTGGGACGCTCGGGAAAGGAACCTCGTGCAACATAAGTTTCTTCATGCACTCCTTGTGGCATCATGCAGGCTGGGCAACTACTTCTAGGGGCACCCCATCAAGGTGGTCACCAAGTTCCCCCTGAAGACGATCCTCCGCAACCCCAACACCATGGGCCGCATGGCTGAGTGGTCCATCGAACACCCTTTTGAGATAACTTTCGACACCACGCCCACAGCCCGCAGGAGGTCCTTGGCAGAGTTCACGACGTAATGGACCAACCCAGGAGCGAACAAACCTCAGGAGGAAACAACCAACTCCCAGGGAAGCTGGCCCGGGCCGCTGGAGCGTGAGCTTCAACGGGGCGTTCAATGGTGATGGAGCAGGAGCATCTACTGTTGTCACGTCCCCAACCGGCGATAGGCTCTACTACGCAGTTCAACTATGCTTCAGAGATGAAGTCAAGCACTCCAACAACATCGCCGAGTACGAGGGTCTGATCGCTAGCCTCAAGGCAGCCACCGCCCTCAGCATCAAGCGCATCACGGTCTAGGGATACTCCTTGCTCATGGTACACTTCTCCAAAAGAACTATAGCCCCAAGGACGAGCACATGGCAACGTACCTCGAGGGGGTACGGAGGCTTGAGAAGTACTTCCTGGGGATGGACTTGCTCCACATCCCTCGGGGGACAATTACGAGGCGGACAAGATTGCCAAGTGTGCATCACGCCAAGAGCCGCAGCGGCCAGGGGTCTTCGAGGAAAGGTTGTTCGAGCCTTCGGCCGCACTAGCACCAAAGGAAAAGGACCGACTCAAGGAGCTTCCTCCCCCACCCTCGTCACATGCCCCAGGTTGTGGTCTACCCTCTGGTAAACGGTTGGTCCTGGCGGCCAACTCTCAGGAGTCGGATTGGATCATCGAACTCAAGACCTACCTCCAGCATGGTAGAGAGCCTTGTTTGCCGTGCAAAGAAATATTGCATGGTAGACGGAGGCCTCTACTATAGTTTCCCTGATGGTGTGGCCTTGGGGTGTATCTCCGGCGATGAAGGGCGCGAGCTGCTGGCCGACATCCATGCCGAGGAGTGCGGCCATGACGCCTCGACACGTACCCTCGTTGGGAATGCTTTCTGCAGTGGCTTCTACTGGCTCATGTCACTCATGGAGTCCATGGAGATGGTAAAGTCATGTGAGGCTTTCCAATTCCATGCCAAGCAGATACACCAGCCAGCACAGCAACTCCAGACCATCCCGCTCTCATGGCCCTTTGCGGTCTGGGGGCTGGACATCTTGGGCCCTTTCTCATAGGCGCCCGAGGGCTACCGTTACCTCTACATCACAATCGATAAGTTCACCAAATAGGTAGAGGTGGATCCGGTCAGATCCATCCTGGCGCGGTCGATGGTAAATTTCATCCAAGGCTTGTTGTGTCACTTCGGTGTGCCCAATTGCATCATCACCGACAAAGGCATCCAATTCACTAGCGAAGCGTTCAAGACCTATTGCGAGGGCATCGACACCAAGATCTGCTATGCATCGGTTTCCCACCCTCGCATCAAAGGACATGCTAAGCACGCGAATGCGAAGGTCCTAAGGGGACACAAGACCAACAGTTTCTGCCACAAGCTCAAGGAGTGCGGGCGTAGTTGTATGGAGACCCTACCCGGCGTGTTGTGGTCGATCCGCACCATGGAAATCAAGCCCACCGAGGAGACTCCATTCTTCCTCGTCTATGATGTCGAGGTTGTCATCCCTGAGGAGCTCAAAAATGGCTCCCCACGGGTGCTCGCCTTCAACAAAGAAGAGCAAGAGGAGTTGTGCTACGAAGACGTACTCTTCATGGAAGAAGCCAGGCACAAGGTCAATGTGTGGGCAGCCAGGTACTAGCAGGCGCTACGTCGGTACCACTGTCTCAAGATACGGGCGCGTACCCTAGAGGTTGGGGACCTCTTCCTTCGCCGTGTACTCTCTCGCGAGGGTATTCACAAGCTTTCCCCAATGTGGTATGGCCCCTTATGAGTGGTGCATGTTGCAAGGTCAGGAGCAGTCCGGTTGGAGACAGAAGAAGAATTCCCGATCCACAATGCCTGGAACATCCAGTACCTTCGCAAGTTCTATATGTGAGCTCCGCTCATGGCGGCAGAGGTAACAAACAACTCCTCCCCTTGGACATTGTGAAGAACTCAAGAACAATTTACTCGTTTTTCTATCGTTTACTGATGATTTCCTTGTTTGCATCTTTGGTTTTTTTCTATGGTGCTCTTTCTCCTTGTGCACCTCGTGAGAGGGGGCTAGGCATAGTTTCTATCATTGGGGTCACCCTCAGTCAACATCGGGGCCTAAGGTGTCGAGCTCTAAACTTGCGGAGTAGCTCCAGTGATAATTCACCTCACCCACGGTTCCCGGTGCTTGATGATCCTCACATGACACACGAGGGTAGAGTAGACACTGTGTGGAACCTACGGTCGCCTCTCTTAGGGACTATATGGGTCATGTGGTCACCTCCTCGAGGGGCTTCCGGGACAGAATTGAACATACATAGACTACGGTCACCTCCTCGAGGGACTTATGGGACATGTATAATCCTAAGCGATCTTCTCCCTAAGAAGATAGCATGGCGACCCTTGATACTACCCCTCAAGGGGCATGTGGAACCTACGGTTGCCTCCTCGCCAGGAACCACACGCGGAAAGGTCTCAACCAGAAGGTTGACAAGGGGGTGACGCGTGCTTCGAGGGCTAGCATGGCCTTCGACTGCCGTATGGCCAGGGAGTAGTCGAGCTCTGGGGAAAGATGCATGAGGTTGGTGAAGAGATACCACACGACGGCAGTCAGCATGTCCTTGCACTCCAAGGAGATGAACTCATCCAAGCCCCGAGCGGCCGTTCTCATAGGATTCAGGACCCTACACGTAAGATCCACAAATGACTCAACCTCGCACCTGGCTCGCAGTCCCTGCGCGATGAAGTCCTTCACTCCCAGCAGCGAGAGGTTAGAGGCACCCTATTTGGAAAGCGTAGAGAAAGACTTACAGTGGGCCTCCAGAGTTTCATGGGCTAGGCGCCCTTCCTCCACGTGAGAACGAGCTATTGAGTGGACATCCTCCTGAAGATCCTTGACCTCATCTCGGAGGTCCTTGACCTCCTGGATAGAGTCCTCCCGAGCCCTCTCCATGGACCGCAGGGCCTTGCAAAGCCTCTGGCTCTCCTCTTGTTACTTGGCGAGGGACCCCAGGGCCTCTGACAGCTTGGCACGGTACTCCCAGGCCTGGGCCTCGAGTTCTGCTTGGCGCTGGGTTAAGGCCACCTTTCAAGCGGATACTTCACCCTCACGATCGGTCAGCGCCTCCTAAAGTCTTGAGGCCTGGGCCTCTTCCTTGGCGATAATATTTTCCCTGTGCATGGAGGTGTGACAGACCTATCCCTCCGTGTAAAGGCGAGCCTTCTCGGCCAGCCGGTGGTCTTCATCAACGGCAGCTTCCAAGAAGCGATCCAGCCTGGCACGGAAATCTGTGGCATGCTGGCCCAGGAGCGTGAACCGGGAGGTATATCCCGGCTATAGCTCTACTAGCTCTCATGCCTCGACAGGTCCTCCAGGGCCCGTCGGCTGGCTCGAGAAACGGGGGAGCTGACTCAGAGGACCCGTGACCCGCGGGATCGAGGCTGCGGCCACCTCCAGGCCACCCAAATGAAGGCCGGCATATCCACCTAGGGAGGTGGCTACCGCGCCGTCCGAAGTCCAAGGAGCTATGGGCAAACTCACCATCGCAACCACCTCGATCGTACCCCCTACCAAAAGTGTGCCCTCCTCGGGTGTAACCTCTTGAGGATCTCCTAGGAGCGTGGTGTCACTCTCCGCAGTCTCCCCATCGCCTGGCGTAACAGGAGGACAGGGAGAGATTACTGCAGGTGTCGAGGGACCCCCTGCCCTAGCCTCAGGCATGGCCGGGGAAGTCAAGACCTCCTCAAGCTGGCCCAAGGGCGAATCACCAGATGGGCCTTCCAAACCGACGTCCGCTTCATCTGTCGCTGCTTCCTCGGACGCTCCGTGTTGCCAGGGTACAAGTCAGCCAGGGCCAAAGGCGAGGGGAAGAAAGGATTCGGGCAGCGACTTGCCTGGAAGCACCTCCAGACCGAACCTTTACGCCCCATTCGCACCGCTGCGCACCAGGGGAACAAAGGGCCTAACACCACGGGACCCTCCACCTTCCATTGCCGCACCCTCCAAAGGGGAGTCCTCCTCTCGAGCGCGTTTCCCTCGGGATGCCTCGAGAAGGCCTGCCTCACCAGAAGAGCTTCTCGACCACGCGACCCTCGTGAGGCCGGCGGGCATCGAAGTGGTCGGAGGATCCATGCCAAAAGGATTCGAGCGCGGCCCTGAGTGCCCCGGGGGAAGGATGCCCCACTTGTCGAACTAGGGAAGCGAGGCGAGGATATCTTCCTTGCAAGGATCAAGGTAAAGGGGTCGAACCCCCTCGGTGAGTTCGGCAGAGGTAGAGATGTGCAACAACTCGTGGATGAAATCGGTGACCTCTGGGTCATCGGTAAAACTGTCCCCTAGGGTCAGGTTATCTGGAGTAGCAAAGTCCCATAGGTCCTTGTCATGCTTCTGCAGCGGAGCAATCCTGAGGCGAAGGTACTCCATGGCTACCAAAGGGCCCGTCAAGCTAGCAGTGTTGAGCTCCTCGATGCGCTAGATCAGGGCATCGACCTTGTCTCTCTCTAGGCTCACTGCGGACCAACGGCCGCTACCCTTCACAACCAGAGTGGTTGGGGAAGGAGATGGGGGTTGTCAGCCCGTGCATCCATGAGAAGCTAGCGCTTCCAGAAATCTTCCACACACTTCGAACATCCCATTGGGAGGATAAATGACCCCTCCTTTACGAAGGAGGCGCAACCGGCTACCCAAGAAGTAGAGGTCAGGTGCATGGCGTACATATGCCACAACAACGCCACTAACGGCTTCACCCTCATGAACATCTCACACCAGCACACGAAGATGTCGAGGGTGGTGATGGAGTTGGGCTATAGGTGAAGGGTGTAGGTGTGGTGGTGCTCCAGCATAGCCATGACGAAGGGGAAGAACGATGGGACTAGTACTGCTATAACAGTGTGGTAGAAGAATGGGCACATGGACCCAGGAAGGCCGAACGAATCTACTGATCCTGGCCACACTTGGGTCTCCCCCTACTCATTCCAGCTCGAGGCGAGCTGTGAGCGACACCGGTCATGCTCGGCGTCGATTTTGATGGTGGAAGGCATCAGCACCTCCCCCATCTCTTCTTCCTCATCATCAACCTGAGAGGAGCCGGCGGGAGGCTGCTTTCCCTTCGTGAAGGTCAAGGCCCCTGGCAAGACATCGCGTGTGGTGGGCAGGGGATGATGCGAGGAGGAAGTGTAGGGTTCGTTGCATGGAAAACAAAAAAAATCTATCGCAAGAACTCATAAAACCAAGATCCAATATATGGCAAAGCAAAGATCTAATCTGTGAGATAGGTGCAATGAGATAGAAGATAACTAACCCTCATAGATCCAAAGCGTTTAACGAGATTAGATCTCGTGGTTGACGTAGTCGATCACTTGTTGATCTCAAGATCACGATGACGATCCTTCTGGTGCAGTGTCCTGGAAGGACTTCCACACTCGATCAAACGTACGGAGCCAATGAAGACCTTCCTTTCCCTGTTCCAGCGGGCAGCAGAGGTAGTAGATCCCCCCGAAATCCCAGCAGCATGATGGCGTGGTGGTGGTGGTGGAGGAGAGTTCCTACAGGGCTTCACCTAAGCCGGAGCAGGAAGACGGAGGAGGGAGGAGAGGGGCAGCTAGGGTTGGGAGAAAGTGTCAGGCCTAGGCGCCCACCCCACCCTCCTTATATAGAAGGCGGATGCGGCCAGGGTTCCCATCCCTGGTCGTGTCTTCCTTCAACTCGGCGGCCCAAGAGGGGGAAGGGGGGAAACTTACCCCCCAAGTTTCCCTCTTTCCTATTTTAGGGTTTTGCCCCTTTCCATAGGGGTTGGTCGGTTGGGCCCCTTGGGTTTTGGTGCGGCTGGCCCAAGGCCCCCGTAGCATATCCTTGGCCCATTTTCCCCTCCCGGGGTGGTGGGCCCACTAGTGGCCCCTTATAGAACATTCTGGAAGCTCCGGTCAAATACCGATAGCTTTTTCCGAACCGCGAAAAATGATTTCCATTATATGAATCTTATTCTCCGGACCATTACATATCTCCTCGTAATGTCCTGGATCCAATCCGAGACTCTAAACAACATTTGGTCTCCAACTCATATTCCGTAACTACTTAAACAACACCAAACCTTAAGTGTGTCACCCTACGGTTCGCGAACTATGCAGACATGATCGAGACACCTTTCCAATCAATAACCAATAGCGGGACCTAGAGATCCATGATGGCTCCGACATATTCAATGAAGAATTCATGATCGAATGACCCATTAATATATGCAACCAATTCCCTTGGTCACGTGATACTTTACTTATCCGAGGCTAGATCGTCGGTATCTCCATACCTAGTTGAACCTCTTTACCGATTATTACTCTTTACTCGTTCCATGATATGACATCCCTTGTGACCTAGTCACATGCTTGCAAGATAATTGGATGACATTCCACCTAGAGGGTCCAGAGTATATCTATCCATTGTTGGGATGGACAAATCCCACTCTTGATCCATGCGCTTCAACACATATTTTCAGAATACCTAATGCCACCTTTATAACCACCCAGTTATGAAGTGGATTTTGATGTCATCAAAACACTCATCCGGTGATGGTGATCAACATGATCTCATAGTCGAAGGATTAGGTTACTATGTATTTGAAAGCTTGTAGCAAAAAAACTTAATGGCTCGATCTTATGCCATGCTTACTTTGGGTCTGTTTCCATCACATCATTCTCCTAATGATATGATCTTGTTATTAATAACATCCAATCTCCATGATCAGGAAACCATGATCATCTACACCAAGCTAGCTTAACAAGAGGTTTACTAGGGACTCTTTTATGTTTACAACACACACAAGTATTAATGTTTCCTATTAATACAATTATAGCATGGGATGTAAAAATTTATCATAAACACAAAGATATAATAATAACCACTTTATTATTGTCTCTTGGGCATATCTCCAACAGTCTCCCACTTGCACTAGAGTCAATAATATAGTTTGGAAAAACTTGTGCATTGAACACCTATGTATTTATGGTGTTGTATATACACGATTGCTAGTTGTAAACATAATCCTCGGATTTGACACTTCCAGGTCTATGTGTATTTGCATGTATTTGTATCTCTACGCATCACTCATTCTCCAATGAGATGGCATTGTATAAATTTGGTCCTTTAGTGAGACCTTTAGTTCCTTGGGGTTAAACCATGTTGATACAATTGTCGTACAATATATCTTCATAGTACTAGCCCGCTGTGAACCACACCTAGTTTGATAACAAACTTCTTGACACAAATGCCATCTTTTGTTGCTACAATAGCAATCATCTACTTAGCCTTTTGTTGTAGTATCTGTCACAATGTCTTAACTTTGGAACTTATCCAAATCCGTTATGGAACTTCCTTTCCATTACATTGTGCCACCCATAGTTAAATTGAGATAAACTTAATTCGTATCTTGTGACGAAACTAATATCAATGTAACACTTTATAATAAACTATCTATCTATTTGTCACCTCTACATAAATAACATATTCTTAGTTCTTCCAAAGATCATAAGAATATCCTTACTATTGTCCAATGATCATCTTATGAGAGCATTCTGGTATATGTTCATAACATTTTGAGCATAGGAAATGTCTGGATGTGTACATATTACAGTATGATTGATCAAAATACTCTTTGTGATTTCATTCACCAAGTGTGAAAAAACTTAGATATCATCTCACTTACCAAGTGTCAATACACTTGAATCTTGATTCAATCCTTTCCGTGCGACAAGTACCTTTCTTGTCGTTTCCATATTGAACTCATTCAATATCTCATATATGTACTTCTGGCACAACCATATTAGCGCCTCAATATATTCACAAAGACATTGATGCCTAATATTTGGGTTATGCCTAAGTCTTTCATCAAAAACAAACTTTTAACAAAATCCTTAACCTTGTGTCAATAAAAGATACATCATTTCCAATCAACAATATTTCCTCCACATAATATATTAGAAATATGTCTTAGCACTCCTACTTAATTTCTTGCAAATGCAAGCATTTTCATTATCTCTGATGAAATTAAAATCTTTTAACAGTTTCATCACGGTGAAGATTCCAACCCCGCGATGCTTATTTCAACCATTGAAGTTTGCATGTGCTTTTACCATCCTTTGAATTAACAAAACCCTTTGGATCGTGCCATGTACACGTCCTAGGTAACTATTCTATTAGAAGAACTTTATTTTGTTTGTTCAACTACCATATACAAAAATTATATGTAGTGTTTGCTACATTAATCCATGCATACTAAATATCGCTATGAAAGATCAAATCTTTTCATAGTCAACTCCTTGAACATTGTCATAAACTTTTTTCTGATATGTCGACTATTTCATAGATCTAAAACATCCATGTCTATTTCTTTATAGATCCAAATACATCTGAATGATTTTACACCTTTCCAGAGGGTCTTCCAAGTTCAAAACTTGATTTCTCGTGTTTGGAACTATTATGGATTTTATGGCTTCAAACCATTTGAAGGAGTCAGGGCCCACCATCACTTCTTTGCATGTAGTTGGTTCATCATTATCAAACAATAATGATTTACTCTCAAATTTTAGTATTTGATTGTTTACCCGACCTACTTGGTTCAATAGGAACTTAGACCCCCTTAACCACAACCTTTGAGGCACGTGAGCCATGAGCATTGTTGCTACCTCCGGGACACTTTCCAGCACTGCGCTACTTAGCACATATAGCTAAGGTTCAATAACCTTATCAAAGTTCTATTGTCCTCCCACTTAACTTTTCATGAAAAAATTCCTTCTAAAGAAACTTGAAGTTATAAGCGACAAACTCTTGTCTTTGGTGTTATGGAGGAATACCCAACGGTTAATTGAAATAACATACAAAGACATGCTCATCCGATTTGGGTTGTAAACATTTTACTTATGCCTAGCATACCAAAATTTAAGAAAGGACAACTTGGGTTTTATCCCAGACCATAACTTATATGGTGTCATTTCAAAAGATCGAGATGGTGCTCTTTTCAGTGTAAAATTGGTAGTCACTACAGCTTTAATCTTTAAAATACAATGGCAATTTTATAACTGTCACCTTTGATCTCACCATGTCAAACAAGGTTTCATTACATATCTCAAACACTCCATACCTATGGTGTTTCGGGAAATGCAAATCCATGGAACGGTTCTTCAAATCTTAGGTGTTATGCTAAACTTGTAACTCAAATATCTTCCTTTATGATCCAATCATAAATTCTTTATTTTCTTGTTACACTGATTTTCCACTTCATCTTGAAAGTCTTTGAACATTTTCAAATATTTCACACTTCTTCCTCATTAAGTAAAAATACACATGTATTCACTCAAAATTCTGGAGAAAGCATATGAAGTTGAAATCCATCGCTCATGACTACACATAATGGACTACATGCATCAATATGTACAAATTACAATAAGTTAGTTATTCGTTCTTCTTTGGACTTTGAAAAAAGTTCTAAATATCTCTAGGAAAGTCTCAGAAGTGTCATTTGATCAAAATCAAAAGACTCCAAAATTCCATCAACATGGAGTTTCTACGTGTTTTCTTTCCAATATAATTTAAACAGCGATGTCACTTCATAAGTGATCTTTCAATCATTTGTCTTACAACATTTTTAGCATTTAGTTTTATGGACATGATTTCTCCAACTAGATTCTTAAATCATCCATCTTATATGGAATACGATAATTATTTGAACAACCTAATGTTCTTATATACCTAATCAAAACAACAATTATTGAAACAAATCTTGAAGGAAAGCTTTGATGTCAATAAGAAACACAACAACACTTTATTTGTTTTTGATGAACATCATCACATATTCTCTTGCTGGTTACTTAGGCCATTGCAGTTCATGAATTGTGTTGTCCTGTATGACATTTCACACCAACCAATTTTGTATCCAATACCAAGAACCACATTGTTTAACAAGCAAAGAATACAACAATAACATGTATATCATCTATATACCTAAGCTGGGCAATTCCAGTCTTTCTATTCCTGCCAAATATTTTTGAGACTCTCTTTCAGCATTTCCTTTGCCTTTTAAAAGAATCTATCAACATTAATAGTGGAGCCATACACATGACACATAGTCCAAAACGTTTATAGTCAAATACTAATACCTTTGGACTTGCACTTTGAAGTAGATCACCATCATCAATTGTTTGGCATTCTTTCAAAATCCATTCTTTAGTAATCTTTTAGTGTAGTAAACATTTTAACTACATCTTCTATTCATCCTTATCATGACAACTTTCATGATCAAGCTACTATATCTTATAAATACGAATTGCGAGTATAATGTTGCTTTCCAAAATCCTTTTGGAGGATTAGGACGACTAGCTTCTCCAACCTTCGCAAATTCTCATCAAATATGAGAACATAAATTTTACTAAATCATACTCTATAATATTGCAACCAAAACATGTTTTCAAATATCGCAATATCTTCCACACATGATGGTTTCTGAAATATTTTTTTCGCTCCTAGATACCCTTGACATTTAAAACAATCTTTTGAATATCAAGAATCATGGGGGCAAACATGATACATAGATACTAACACTGGAATTATTACTCTTGATTTAATACTAATTATTAAACTTCACGGAGTAAATAGAATTTGCTGAAAGTTTGTAATAGGACTTTTAAAACTTTAGATTGACACTCAAAACAATACGATACCAGTTCGTAAAACTATCATGAATTCTATAGTTCTATTATCTCAATTAAAACTAAGCGTAAGGTGGTGAATGGATGCCAATGACTACAAAAATTATGAAAATTCGTTTTTACTTTATTTATGATAAATTGTGTTCAACTTTAATCATATTACTTTTGAACTCCCACCCAAAACAACATCCCTCAAGTCGTTTTGGTGATTACACGAACAAAATCCACTACACCAAGTCCGATCTTCACGAGAGAAGATGTAGTTTCAAAGCCGAACAATCAACATGTCATCATATCATCAATATGACTCATGCTTTACTTTTCGGTATTCCGTATTTCGAGGCCATATCTATATATGCTAGGTTTGTCAAGATTAACGTTAGTATCCGCATGTGCAAATCTAGCTTACACCGTTGTATGCACGCGTAGAATCTATAACACCCGATCAACACGTGATGCTTCGAAACGATGAGTCTTAGCAACGGTGCCTACTAAGGACGAACACTTTATTACATGATATTTAGTGAGAGGGATCATCTTATAGTGCTACCGTCGTGATCTAAGCAATACAAGATGCATAAAAGGGATTAACTTAACATGCAATTCATAATATGTGATATGATATGGCTTTTCTCCTTGTGCCTTTGATATACATCTCGAAAGCACGGACATGATCTCCATCATCACCAACGTGGTGTCAAGGTCAGTGGCGCCGCCTCATGGTTGTCCATCACCAATAGAAACTATTACAACTACTTGGAATAAAGCTATTACATGATGAATAGACACGCAGTTCTTAACGAATTTACAGACAACCATTAGGATCATGTCGGTTGCCATATTACAATAAGGATCATTGCATACATAAAACATAATCACAATCACATCACGGCCATATCACATCACATGCCCCTGCAAAAACAAGTTAGATGCCTTTAATTTTCTTTGCATGTTTTACGTGGCTTGGGGCTTTCGAATAAGAACCATTCTTACCTACGAACATGAACCGGAATGCTGATACAAGTGTTGTCAAGTGGTCGTTGTAAATTGAATCTTAACTATGGTGGGAGAGACAGACACCCGCAAAGCCACTTGTGCAATGCAAGTTGCACGTTGAGTGTGGAGCAAGTCTCATGTATGCTGACATGTAAGGTTAGATTGGGCCGCTTCATCCCACCATCCCCCAAGATGCAAAGTACACAAAAAGCAAGTGACAACAAGAGCATAAATGCCCACAAAACCATTGTGTTATACTTGTGCAATAGATATTCGCATAGATTCGGCTCTGATACCACTATAGGGTTCGTTGCATGGAAAACAAAAAAATTCTATCGCAAGAACACATAAAAGCCAAGATCCAATGTATGGCAAAGCCAAGATCTAATCTACGAGATAGGTGCAACGAGATAGAAGAGAACTAACCATCATAGATCCAAAGAGTTTAACAAGATTAGATCTCGTGGTTGATGTAGTCGATCACTTGTCGATCTCAAGATCTATGATGATCCTTCCGGCGCAGCGCTCCGGAAGCGCTTCTGCACTCGGTCACACGTACAAATTCGATGAAGACCTTCCTCTCCCCGTTCCATCGAGCAGCGGAGGTAGTAGATCCCCTTGGAATCCCAGCAGCATGACGGCGTGGTGGTGGTGGAGGAGAGTTCCTGTAGGGCTTCTCCTAAGCCGGACCAGGAAGATGGAGGAGGGAGGAGAGGGGCGTCTAGGGTTGGGAGCGAGGGCCAAGCATAGGCGCCCACCCCACCCCTCCTTATATAGATGGGGGTGCGGCCAGGGTTCCCATACCTGGCCGTGTCCTCCTCCAACTCGATGGCCCAATAGGGGGAAGGGGGAAACTTACCCCCCCCAAGTTTCCCTCTTTAATATTTTAGGGTTTTGCCCTTTTCCATAGGGGTTGGCCGGTTGGGCCCCTTGGGTTTTGGTGAGGCTGGCCTAAAGCCCTAGCAGCATACCCTTGGCCCATTTTCCCCCTCTCGGGGTGGTGGGCCCACTAGTGGACCCTTCTAGAACATTATAGAAGCTCCGATCAAATACCGACAACTTTTTCTAAACCCCGGAAAATGACTTCCATTATATGAATCTTATTCTCTAGAACATTCTGAATATCCTTGTGATGTCCTAGATCCAATCCGAGACTTCGACCAAAATTTTGTCTCCAAATCATATGCCATATCTACTTAAACAACATCGAACTTTAAGTGTGTCACCCTATGGTTTGCGAACTACGAAGACATGATCGAGACACCTCTCCGATCAATAACCAATAGCGGGACCTGGAGATCCATAATGGCTCCCACATATTCAACGATGACTTCGTGATCGAATGAACCATTAACATAAAAAATGAATTCCCTTTGTCACACGATACATTACTTATCCGAGGTTTGATCATCGGTATATCCATACATAGTTCAACCTCGTTAACGATTAGTACTCTTTAATCGTTCCATTATATGACATCCCTTGTGACCTAGTCACATGCTTGCAAGCCAATTGGATGACATTCCACCGAGAGGGCCCAGAGTATATCTATCCGTAATTTGGATAAACAAATCCCACTCTTGATCCATGCGCTTCAACACATACTTTCAGAATACCTATTTCCACCTATATAACCACCCAGTTATGAAGTGGCGTTTGATGTCATCAACGCACTCATCCGGTGATGTTGATTAACATGATCTCATGGTCGAAGGATTAGGTTGCTATGTATTTGAAAGCTTGTAGCCAAACGAACTTAATGACTTGATCTTATGCTATGCTTACTTTGTGTGTGTGTGTGTGTGTGTGTCCATCACATCATTCTCCTAATGATATGATCTTGTTATTAATAATATCCAATGTCCATGACCGAGAAACCATGATCATCTATTATTCAACAAGCTAGCTTAACAACAGGCTTACTAGGGACTCTTTTATGTTTACAAAACACACAAGTATTAATGTTTCCTATTAATACAATTATAGCATGTGATATAAACATTTATCATAAACACAAAGATATAGTAATAACCACATTTTTATTGCCTCTTCGGCATATCTCCAATAGGAAGAAACTTGCAAGAGTGGGCAACTGACGTGATGCGAAAAGGGGACGGATCTTGTCGGGTGAAGGGAGGCCACTCCTTATAGACCGAGATTCGGCCCACCAGGGCAACATTCCCTTCCACGATGAAGCCTCGGGATCTGAAGCGACATGCATCCTGCGCAACACTAGTCATCATTGTGGCTGTTCGACCCTTCGTCATCGAGCACGAGACGCGCTGGTCCAACGGCCGGGTGCTAGTGTCGGAACCATGGTACAGGGAGTACCCGATCAATCCACGAATGGCTCACGGCCAACGGTCTTACAAACCTCATGAGGGGGGTGGAAGGCCATCCTCACGAGGCCACCACTCCATGAATGCCCCTCTAGTGGGCCAGGAGCTAGTGTACCTCCCGAGGGCCTCAGGCTGCCCCGCGGGAGAGTACGCCAAGGCCAACGGTGGCATAGGATGCCGCCCAGAGCAGTCCCGAGGAGGGGGCAGGGTCAAAGGCATGGCAGGTAGAGTCCAACCTTGAGGATAGCCCTTCCCCCTCTTTGGCACGCCGAGGCAAAGGAAGGTACGCCAGGGCTTTAGGGATGACCGAAGCAGGAGCTGTAAAGGAGTCCTCAAGACAGCGTAGACTTGGTCCAGCTAAAGAAGCCTCCTAGACCGGGATCTCGAGGAGCGGCACTGTGGACGCCCTTCCCGCCCAAGGGCTAGGGAAGAGGCCCGATGTTGCCCTATATAAGGGACCACTCCTCCTACCTTAGGATTGATCGATCCTCAGCGATCTAAACCCTAGACATACTACCTTCATTGTACCCTCGTGAAGCCAAGCAAGGAATACAACAAAGCAGGAGTAGGGGCTTTACCTCCTCACGAGGGTCCCGAACCTAGGTAAAAAAATGTGTCATCTCTTTGTCATGGGACTTGCTCCGCCATCGCCACCATCGCTGAGGTACCTTGGGAATGCGTGTCCAGCCCCCTCTCGAACCAAGGGATCGTTTGACCCTAGTTCCTTCACGGGACAAATCTCCGACAAGTTTACCTTCAGCTCCTCGTAGGTCCTACACAAATACTTATCAAACTGTACTAAAGTGGTTCCCTACACTTGGGGATTATCAAGGCATGATTACAAAAGTTTGGGTGCTCTGTGGGAAGTTTTGGCACGCACGGGGTATATGTCCCCCTGGTTGTCAACAATTTTCACATGAAATTTCTGCCAATTTTTTCCCTAGTTTATTTCTTCCTTGTTGCGGTGTTTATTTTTATTCTGGCCGAGCCCCAGCAAGTTAGAATTTTTATTACTGAGCCCATGAAATTAACCTACCAGGGCCAAGTATAGTCTAAAACCTTCTAATTCGGTATCCCTATGGTTAGGTGACCGCCGACCATAACCCATTGAATATAGCCCATCGGCCCTCAGTTGGCCCAAAATATTTTAAATTTGGCCTTAATGAGCATTACGCCCTTCTCCCACCACAAAAAAGCTTTGCCTACCTACGTTTTTTACGTAGAAACTACTCTATTATGTAGAATTTTTAGTTGAGATGCCGGAGTGTTGCCTTCTTATTTGAAGGGATATAAACATGAACAAATAAAGTCTTTTTAAGGAGACACATTTGTAAGTTATAATAATATGTACTGTTTAACTTTTAAACGCATGAATTGTTACTGATATAGTGAAAAGGCACGTAGTTGGACCTTTGCTGAAGTCTCGAGTTCGAATCCTAGCCTTGTATATATCTATATATGATGTATTATAGATTGCCATTTTTGTAGAAATATTTATGTAGTGTGAGGCTGGCATATCTGACCCATCTGCCTATAGCTAGCGCCCCTCAACCGTATCATACAAGATCAAGTTTAAGGGACATGTTCTGAAAATATAAATTAAGTAGCCAACAATCACACGTAACAAATAATCCAACATATTTCTACAGAAAGGTTGGCATCGGGGATTTAGAAGCCAGCCGACCATATATGGATATGATACCTTCGATCTGGATTACAGATGTAGTATAGCTCTTTTTCCCTAGTAGACCTAGGTTTATTCAATCCTCGGGAAGCAGAAAGAAAAGTGAGATTACTTAAACGGACCTTCGAGAGTTTTAGAATTCCTTTTGTGTTTTTATCGGACCAAGAGTTTGCGATATTTTTGTTGTTGTTGACAATGGAGAGAGAGGGCCTAGGGTCTTCGGTTTTCACCAGTAGCTATGCAAAAACATATAATGTGAATACTAGATAATAATAAAGTATGCATGTAATCGTTAGAGCAAGATAATTATATGTGGACAGTGCATCCTTAATTGTTATCTCCTCCGCAGCCGCTTATAGCAATAACCTACTAGTCTCATCTATAAAAGAAAGAGAACTACTGATATGCATAGTGATGTCACCATTAATCCCTAGTAAATCCCTCACGTCCATCCGTACTACCCCTTCTGTAACTAGGGTTCCCATCCTGAAGATCAGTCATTACTAACACTCCCTTTACCTGGATCAATCCTCAGGGTCTTGGGTACCTGACAAGTCCTTAGATTGAGGCAAGAAAGGGTACTACAATAATCATGTCATAAAAACTAATACATGATCCCATCTATGATAAATAACATGCATATTAGCCCAAGAAGAATTACTTACACATAGAGATGAAATCAAAAATCATAAACATTGTGATAGAGATCATTAGGTTGATAGCAAAAAGTCTTACAATGTTGCCAATTGGAGAAGAGATCTACTATTACAAGTGGTGGAAGATGGCTATGGTGGTGGAAGGGTTTAGAGGTTTAGATCTAGATCTATTCCTCTGGCGTGGCGGCTTCTGGTGGCAGGGAGAGTTGAGGTCGAAAAAGAAGCATTGTTTCCTGTCGCCCGAAGCCTCTTTATATGGGGGTCCCTTCATGAAAGTTGTTCTGTTTGACCTAATGAAGTCGGCGCCAACTATATGGCCGGAACTATACGGCTGGAATAATTTTCCCGCTGTATAGTTGGGTATTAGTGGAAGTATAGCATTAGTGGAAGTATTTAGAGAGATATTTCATACCCCTTTAATCATTAGGCATTAGTGGAAGTATTTAGAGAGATATTTCATCAAATATATGAATAATATCTAGTTTAAATGCGGATTTGGATGGCTATATTTCACAGCCATCAACCTCCCCTAGCTTAAACTTGATCGTCCTCGAGCAAGAAAACCAAAATCAAAAGGGAACTCAGCATTTAAACTAAAATAACGAGATGATGATCTTACTTATGATTGGTAGTCTCATGTTTCCTCCACTTTATTAATCGGAAAAACTTTAGCATAGATAGAGTAATAGCAAGCATATCATATGGGTTTCATGAATCCTTATAGTGCAGCAGAATTATTGTAAGAATGGATGATTCAAAAGGGTAAACTTTATTCCATGTCATGTAATTAACTCATAGGCTTGCCTTGAACAATAAAGTATAATCATGTAAATTGAGAGTGTGAGAATTTGTCATGAAAAGCATATACACTAAAGTGTCTCAGTTCTCCCACATCAATAAATCAAGACTTTTCAAGCACTACTTTTCTATTCATTGTCCTTCAAGAATTTTAGTTCTTAAGTAATTGAGAGCATGCCAAAAAAAATTATTAGTTTATCGGGCTATGATGGACACTCGTGGCATCACTAAGGTTTTTGTTCCTTTTGCATAACGATTACTCATATCAGCCAGAGGAGTGATTCCATCATATTTATAGCTACCCGGGAGTGCCAAGAATCTTACCCATTATAGCGTTGTTGCTACATATGTTTAATCAACTCATCGCTGAAATCTAGGAGTTTCCTCCATGAAGATCATTCATAGGCTAGCGGAGTTGTTGGCATCCCATGAAGTTTGACATGCATAAATCTATATCATTCTTATGATTCACAAGTCAAACTTTGGCATGCTCACATAAACCGCTAAACATTAATTCAATTGAACAAATCTATTCAAAGAGAGCTATCAAGTCAATCACTATTTTCTATGGTGTTGAGTGTCTCTAGGAATAAGCTTTCAAGACTAACACTACAACACCCAAGTCTTCAATTGTGAGACTTTTTCTTATTTAAATTCTTTAGCAAATTTTAGGAAAGACTTGGTTAACTACAAGAGCTAGAACAAAACATACCTAATGAAATACTCATGCAAACAAAAATTTACCACTATATAGAGACTCACTCCACAGATATAACATCTTTACAATACTACTAACTAGCATGGGTTTCTCAAACTTCAAAAGTGGGGAGTCATAAGGCATACCTCTCATGTTTGGTTCCACTTCTCTCTTCCCTTTTTATTTGTTTCTTGAAAACTCAAAGTCAATCACTCTCCTGCAAACACATGAGAACTTCAAGGCAAAAAGAAAGAAAGAGGGAAAATAAAGATAAACAGAGAAATCTTTTTGTGGTTTTTGAGAAGGGGAATTAAACAATAGAAAATTGGCGGCAAAGATCGGCTTGAAAATCTCAAACAAAATAAAATAACTAAAGATAAAGTGTTGGGGAAACCAACACGAGTGCTTATAAACTCAAATAAAATCATAACCTCTAAAATAACATAAAGTAAATGAAAACCAAAATATAAAAATAGATAGAAAACCTCCCCAAGCTTAGGCTTTTGCAAGCCCTTCAAATCATTGTGGTGGGAGGAAAAGTTGTGACTCCAGTTTGCAAATTGAGTTGATAGGTTACTTGTTGTTTCTCGGAGGTTCAAGGCAAGATTATGCATCCCCTCCACAGTTCCTCCAAGTTTTTGGAAATCCTTGTATGTAGAAAACCGGCTTGGTGGTTGCTCCTCCTGATGTGGGACTTCTTGCTCCTCCTCTTGGTCCTCATCCTCTTCTGGAATCTCCTCGTCGGGTTGGTGTTGCTCTACCTACAAGTCATAAAGCGCACATCCTTCCTCGATAGAGAAAAGACCATTAGGCAAAGGAGCGGGGTGGAGACGCCTAGCTCCAGCAATATGCAGATAATAAACACCACCTCTCCTAGTAAGAATTCCACAAGCCCTCAAAGTAGAGAAACCAACACGTCGCTCAACTAGTACCGGTTGTAACTCACCTAGGTCGATCCCTAGGGCATTGGAGAGCACGGTGATGACGCCTCCACATGTGATTGGTCCTTGGATTTGGGAGGTTTGGTACTCCAAGTAGCGCACAAGAATTCGCCCAAGTGAAGTGACAAGTTGTCATAGTTGAAAACATCTTTTGCGAGGACTAAGATGTCCTCCTGATTGAGTCTTGTAAACTCATTATGCGCCTGCAAGGTGTTATCAATAACATAGAACAAACAGCGAATATCAGGATGTTGAATATTTTTCCCTTTGCTGACTCTAGAAGTAAAGCTCATTCTATTATAGCAGAGTTCAGGGGAAGGTTCTATGCCAGTAAAAGATGTGCGCAGAGCAGTAGGATCATTTTTGGGTAAACCAAAACAATTGCACCATCCATCAAGTGATAATGAATAATTATTATTCATGAGTTGGAAAGAAATCCTATCCTCCCCATGCCATGCTTTAACAAATTAAATTGAAATCATCAAAAATACTGAGTTGGTTCAATATGACGGGGCAAGCCCACTTGGTTGCCTTGACTTCTTGATTTTTGATCTTGTCGAAACGTTCACGGTGAGACTCGTTCTTGAATCGAATCCCCATGCGTTCCTGAGTTGCAGCCTGAGAAGAACTAGAGACGGCAAGTGCATGTGTATGGCTCCTCGTGTTCATCTTCTAGAAATAAATAAGAAAGACAAATATAAAACATTTTGATCCAACAGTAATAGTCATAGCATAATCCTCATCATAGCACACTAAATAATCTCCTCAACATAACAATCTAGGCAAGATAATCATGGCAATTAGTTCAAAACAAGTCTCACCCTAGATTGATAATAACAATAGAACAGAGATGAATTTGCGAAAATTAATTGGAGGATCAGAGGAGAAACATACCGTAGATCACTTGTGTACGAGGAAATCGAACAAAATTGAGCAGGGGTGAAGATCCCTTGAGGTTTTGAGAGAGTTTGGAGGTAGAATAAAGAAAAAGGATTGATATTTTGATGTTTTGGGTACCTTCCCATGTGTTTAAGTGGTCGGATGCAACTATACGGCCGGAACACTTGGTCCCGCCGTTGGTCTGACGACAAAAGTTTAGGGTTTCTCGGGTTTCTTTCCTGGCGGCGGTATTGTAACATCCCTAAAATCATGATTTCAAATATTGCATATCATTCATGCATGCATATAGAATTGAGATCAAAATTCAAACTCATTTCAGAAAACAGAAGCACATAGTGCTATCATTTTATGTGAACAAATTTATATCAAATGGCCATCCCCATTTGAGAGTTTGAATGTTCTAAACCTAGATTGTTTATCTCCCTTGTTGAATGGATTGAGTGTGGAATTTGAACCAAACTTTACAAAATGGAGATGGTTTCAAATACCATTTTTCAAACATTTGCAAATCAAGTGCAAAGTCCCTGTTATTTTGTTTCTCCAAAAATGACCAAACCTTTTCAAAGTGACCCCATGGTTTTATGCCTAGAATTGAGACTGTTGCACACTGCAAAAATCCCAAATAGATTTGAATTCAAATGGAGTTTGAATTCATTTGAAAACCATTCCTGAAAATCAAATTGGAAAAAGAAAAAAGAGAAGAGAATTAGAAAAGGGTCGGCGCCAGGATTTTGGCCCAGCAACAGACACGGCCCAGCTAGCCCACCCGACCTCCCTCTCCCTCTCTCGCACGCGCCGACGCACCCACGCGGTCGCTGACACCCAGACCCCACCCCCTCTCTGTCTCACTCGCTGACTGGTGGACCTCGACAGCTCACCCTCGTCTTCCCCAAATCGCGCCCGACCACGTCGCCGGCCGTTTCCTCCGCCCATCACTGCCGCGATTGATTCCTCGCTTAATTGCCCTTGATTCCGCGCTTAATCGCCACTCCCCTCTAGCCTACATAACCCCCTCTGCACCGTGGTCATTTCCCCTCACTCAACGCCTCCACATTGCCACCAGGCTGCCCACAATCGCACTTGCGCCACCGCAGACAGACGCACTCCGGCGACGAATCACGGTAAGCTCAGACCGCCCCGTTGCCTCTCGTTCAAACCACTGCAACCAGCACGATCTTGTGCATCTGCTAACGCCTCTGGTTTGCTTGCTCGTGACCCGGGTCATCGTTTCCGTTCACGCCCGCAACCACCAGCGCCGCCGCTCGACTCCGACGAGCAATAGCGGTAAAAATTGAGCGCCCCTTGCCTTCCCTTTGATACCAACTTGTTCGCTAGTTGCGCATCTTCTAAACCCTCTGCCTTGTGCTAGGACAACGCGGAGCCTCGACAGCGACCTCGACAGCAAGCGACAGACGCCGCCCGCAACTCCGACGAGCCCCAGCGACCGTGCCCGTGCGCCCCTCGTCAAGCTGCTGCCAAGTTGAGCTTCTCCTCGACGCTGCGAACCTGGTAAGCATCCTCCTGCCCCTCCGGACGACCTGTAGCACCGCGCCGCCGCAGACAGAGCTCGCCGCCGCCAGTAGCCGCCGCTAACACCGCCCCGCTTTGGTCGTTTGATCCAGAGCCGTCAGATCTGGATCCAGCGTATAGGATTAGATCACTTAACGAATCATTATGGGTAGATCTGAGCCGTGTGTTTTAAGTAGATCCGACGGCGCGGGAGGGTGATCCTGAGCGAAACAGTATCAACCAATAGAATTAAGACGCGTGGCTAGGGTTAGAGTTTAAAACAGAATTTAAAACAGATTTGGATTCAAAATTGATTAGGCTATAACTTTTGATTCCCACGTTAGATTTTTGCAAATTTTATACCGTTGGAATCAGGGAGACAAGGCCCTTCTGTTTATGCAATGTGTTTAGTGAAAAGGTTCTGTTAAAATTACTTTATTTGCAGAAACTTGTTTAAGGCTATTTAGAGTATAGAAATTGTTTAGGAATTTGTTTTAGTGCTAAATAAACTTGGATTGGCAAGTTTTTGACTTGTTTATGGATCAGTACTATGCACTTGCTTGGTGGAGTTTTAAAAATCATCACTTAGCATTGTTGCATGCATGCATATATATTTTTGTTTGTATATGAATTGTGTGTAATTTGGTGCTACCATTTTGTGTAGATTTTGGTGCTAGTGATTGTGATTGTGAAGAGTGCTACTCTCCCCATTACCAAGGCAAGTGGTACTTCATGAATATTTTCATCCCTATATTTTGTACAAGCATTAGAAATATTTTTTCTAAGTTTTGCATGTTACTATTTTTTTGCCAAATGCCATGTTGGGAAATCCTAAGTAGTTATAGAATTGCTAGGAAATTCCTAAGTTAAGTTACTATGCCATGCTTAGTCTAGCTAGTAGCAAACAAGGGTTGGTAAAGTACATACATACTATGATGAAAATATTTCTAAGTCTTTGGACATATGTTTTTCTTAATAAAACAACAAAGTCAATGAACCTCCTTGGTGGAATGGGAATTGAATGGTGGTTTTTGGTTGAGTGGTTACACAAGGCCCATGGACATGGTTTACCTTGTGTATCTCACTTGTGGTATGCCACCCAGGCATAAAGGGATTTTAGAGGCCAAGTGTTGAGAAGCTTATAGTGCAACCACTTGGCAATATGGGCTCTGCCTGGATCACATAAGTTGCTAGAACTTAGCCATTTGGACAGTTGGTGGTAGTGGGAATGATATGTTGGAGCGTGTCCATTTGGTCTAAGGAAAGGCTTCTGAAAGGTCCTGTCTTGGGAAACCAAGTCTGGTGGGGAAAGTGCACAACCTCTGCAGATGGAAAAAATCTAAGTACTTAGCCAAGTCCATGGCAATGGACAACTTGAGCATCAAGACATGGAAGCTATCAAGAATCTCATCACTCCAACTTCTAAGTAAAAACTTGTGGGTGAACAAGGGTGAAGGACCCCAATGTCTATTGGTGGTTCCTTGGGAAAAGTTTTGACAAAGAAAAACTTAGTGATTTCAACTAATAGGAAAAACCTATTTTGGGCAAAGCAAGCAAAACTACACTTAGCCAAAATGCATATAGTAATATGGTCCACTTAAAAATTTACTAAGGTATCAGTTGCCAATACTATTCCAAAGTATTGACCCACTGTGGCTGTAACTTGTGATGTTGCAGGTTACTCCGATGATGATTAGGTGTCATGAGTCTACACTCAACATGCTTGCCTGTGGCACATGAAGATGAAGACTTATGTTTAATTACTTATTCCAAACTCTTGTATTAGGCCTGTGGCCTTGAGTTGTAAAAGACTATGTTTTATCTCTGGAATGGATGTAATAAATGACCTTTGTATTTGTGTACTTCATCTTAAACTGTGGATGCTAGAAATGATCCAGGGACTAGCATTGCAATCACAGGGATCCTTTTCCTTTACAAAGGAGGGATCTTACAGATGGTATCAGAGCACTGTGTTGCCTGTAGGATTATGACCCTAGGATTGGAAACCACTAAGGAAAATTTTCAACTACTTCTACACTTGTCTATTCTTCTCGTAAACTTTTCTAATCCTCTCTTTCTCATCTCTATTTGTAGATGAACTCCATCAACGAAGCCGTAAAGAAAGGACCACTAATGACCATGACCTTGGAGTGTGAGACTGAGTTTCCCAAAATTCTCAAGGACCTCATGGTGGCAATGGAAATACATGGTGCAGCTGTGTACAAAGGCTTTCTAGTGATGGATGAAGGAGTTGAGTACTGGTGGGTGCAACTTCAATTGTATAAAAACAAGGAAGACAACCACAAAGGAAAAGGATTCTGCATGTACACCAACACTGTGGTGCACACCACATTCTTTGAGTCAGCCAGAGAAGCAGCTTGGAGGACTATCAAAGAACTTAGTGCTAGAGTCAAGTGCAGAATGCTCAACCTCCAAAAAGACTTGATAAAAGAGAAGGAACTTACCCAAGAGTTGGAAGCCACCAACCAAACCTTAAGAGGAGATATTATAGACTTAGTGATGGAATCATGTGAGCAAGATAGGCTGATTGCTTCTAGGAACATTGTGTTAGCCAACAGATCCAGTGAGATAGGATTGTAAACGTACTTCGTTAGTTGGACCACCACCTATCACCTTATTTTCCAAAATGATACCTTAAATAAGATTGGACCTTGGTTGATGTAATGGATTCATGTATGCATGACTTGTGTGATTTTGTTTTCCAAGGATATGTATGTGATGTTTGTCTTGTTTTATCTTAAATTGTGTTGTTCTAACTTTTCTATCTTATAAATAGATGCCTATTACCATCAGCACTATTGAGGAGTTCCAGGTTACCCGCTTTGGTCCTCGTATTGTTGAGCTTACCACTTTGTTCAATCTCCCTCTTCCCACCATCGTGGTGCATCCACTCACCAAGTTCGAGAGGAAGGACCTCTGGGCTTCAAGGTGAACCAGCCCGGACGCCAGACAGAGCCTACTATGGAGGCCATCGTCTTCAAGCTTATGCACGATGATAGGGAGAGAGACATGGAGGTAGTTATGCAGGACCTGATAGGACGTCTGCTAGGTCGACACTCCCGACAGGTTAGAGGCACCCACTTCCACGTCTTCGGAAGACGTGATGAGGATGGAGAGTCCATCGACTTCGAGGACGACTCGAGGGACGCCGCAGAGCCGATACGTCTGTACCTCCAGGACTTAGAATCTCTCATTAGGCACGTGGACACGGACAGGACCAATGTCATGCTCAGTAATGACAAGCTCCAAGTGCAGCTTCGCGAGAAGGACAAGGTTTTCGCACAGCAGGACGAGATAGTCAAGGAAATGGAGGCGAAGTTCGAGACCCAGGACAGGAAGTTCAAGAGTCAGGAGAAACGTGTCCAGGATAGGAACAAGAAGATCCGGGACATGACTGAAGAACTACAGTCCAAGGACTTCGAGCTAGAGCAGCAGCAGACGGTGATAGAGAGGCTTCGTTCCCAGAAGAGGGCTCTCAAGGCCAAGATTGAGTCCTTGACCACTACTATTGAGGAGAAAAAGGCCGCGATGGAGAACGCAGGTCTTTCCTTCGTCGAGGAGGAGATTGATGCTGATGAGTAGACTTGACTACTCGATTATCTTTTGCTATCATACTTGTTATTTGAGAACTTGTTATTGGACCATCCGACATGTGGATGGCTTGCTACTTGTGTGTTTTACCTTGTGAACTTGTTATTTTGTTGTTGAACTTTTATCTTGTGTTGCATGCTTTGTGTTTGCTTATGTGATGTAATGTGCATGAAAGCATATATGGGTATCTCATTCCTATCTCTATTTGAACAAACCACAGATGCCTCCCCGTCGCGCAAACCCCAACCCCAACAACAACAACAACATCACACTAGAAATGCAACAAATGATGACTGCTCAAACACAGCTGATGCAGATGATGACAACATTCATTCAGAACCAAAACAATAACAACAACAACAACAACAACAACCCCAATAACAACAACAATAACAACAACAACAACCCTCCGGGCTTTGATATGCTCACCAGATTCTTGCGATTGAGGCCAGCTAAGTTCTCAGGGACGACTGATCCCATGGTGGCCAATGATTGGCTACGTTCTGTAAACAAGGACTTAGTAACCGTGGGCTGCACGGATGCTGAAAAAGTCAGATTTGCAGCACATCTGCTGGAAGGGCCAGCCGCCACTTGGTGGGACAACTTTCAGATCACCACTCCTATATATGAGGTGACTTGGGCTATCTTTGAGGATGGTTTTCGCACTGCTCATATCTCATCAGGAATAATGAGCCTGAAAAAGAAAGAGTTCCACAATCTGAAGCAGCACCACCGCAGCGTGGCTGAATACATTGAAGATTTCAACAATCTGGCGCGTTATGCACCAGATGAGGTTGACACAGATGCCAAGGGAAAGGAAAAATTTCTGGAAGGCTTGAATGATGAGCTGAATCTGCAACTGGCTGTGGCATATGTTCCCACTTATCAGTCGCTCTGTGACAAAGCTTCTATATTGGAGAATAAGATGTAGCAAGTCGAGAGTAGAAAGAGAAAGCACTCTGACAAGCACAGCTCGGGATCGTCTCACAAACGATCTCACTATGATGACAACGGAAGCTCAGGATCCCACAAGCATGGGAAATTCAACAAGCACCACAACCACAACCGACATGATAACAAGCATCATCGCAGTCATGACAATGACAAGTACAAGAACCACAAGAGTGGACATAAGAGCCACCACAGTGGTAATGGAAGTGGAAGTGGAAGTGGAAGTCAGCCTGCTAAGAGAGACATCAGTCAGGTTGAATGCTTCAAATGCAAGAAGATGGGACACTATGCAAATGAGTTCCCCGAAAAGAAAGTTGAAGGACCTGTCAAGCCCAATCCTTTCCAGAAAGGACAGGTGAACCACATCAGTGTGGAGGAGGTCTATGAGGAGCCTGACGCTGTTGCTGGTAAGTTCAGACTCAATTCTATTCCAGCATTTGTTCTTTTTGATACTGGAGCATCGCATTCTTTCATATCAAAAGCATTTGTTGATAGAAATGGGTTTCCAACTGAAAACATTGGGTGTCCAATAAAAGTTAGTTCTCCGGGTGGAGATATGATAGTAAGTCTTGGATGTCGGGATCTAGTAATAGAGTTTGGAAAACATAAATTTCCAGTGAGTCTCATAATCCTAGATTCCCAAGGACTGGACGTAATATTGGGAATGGATTGGATGGCTAAGTATGAAGGAGTACTAGATTGTGCTAATCGCACTGTTGCACTCAAAACCCCGGAAGGAAAATGGATTAAGTTCAAGTCCAACTTTGAATCTAAAGGAAGTAAGCTAAATTCCCTTAAGGGGGTTAGCATGGACAGTGTGCCAATAGTAAGTGAGTATCCGGATGTGTTTCCGGAAGAATTGTCGGGAATGCCACCAGATAGAGATGTGGAATTTCTGATAGATTTGGTACCAGGTTCTAGACCAATAGCAAAGAGACCATATAAAATGTCAGTTGATGAACTAAAAGAACTCAAGAAGCAACTAGGAGAACAGTTGCAGAAAGGATTTATTCAACCCAGTTATTCATCTTGGGGAGCCCCAGTTTTGTTTGTGGAGAAGAAAGACAGAAGTCAAAGGTTATGCATAGACTATCGATCACTCAACGAGGTAACTATCAAGAACAAATATCCCTTGCCTAGAATCAATGACTTGTTTGATCAGCTTGAAGGAACATGTGTGTTCTCAAAGATTGATCTAAGGTCAGGCTATTTTCAACTTAAGATAAGAGAGCAAGACATACCTAAAACAGCATTCACCACAAGGTATGGATTGTATGAGTATACCGTAATGCCTTTTGTCTTGACCAATGCTCCAGCATACTTCATGAATATGATGAACAAAGTGTTCATGGAATTCCTTGACAAGTTCGTTGTCGTTTTCATCGATGACATCTTAGTCTACTCCAAGAGCAAAGAAGAACATGAAGGACACTTGCGCTTGATACTTGAGAAGTTGAGAGAGCATAAACTGTATGCCAAATTCAGCAAGTGTAAATTTTGGCTGGAGGAAGTTGGATTTCTTGGTCATGTTATGACAAAGGATGGTGTAGCAGTTGATCCTGCTAAAGTTTCAGCTGTGACTGAATGGGAATCTCCCAAGAACGTGAAAGAGGTTCGTAGTTTCCTTGGCTTAGCAGCTTACTACAGAAGGTTCATTGAGAATTTCTCAAAGGTTTCTAAGCCTATGACTGAATTATTAAAGAAAGACAAGAAGTTTGCTTGGTCTAAAGGTTGTGAAGTCAGCTTTCAGGAGTTGAAGAAGAGACTTGTGACAGCACCAGTTTTGTGTCTGCCAGACTTGGAGAAAGATTTCCAAGTATATTGTGATGCATCTCATCAAGGTTTGGGTGCAGTACTTATGCAAGACGGTAAAGTTGTAGCTTATTCCTCGAGACAACTCAAAACTCATGAAGTAAACTATCCTACTCATGATTTAGAGTTAGCCTCTGTCGTCCATGCACTCAAAACATGGAGACACTACCTTTTGGGAAAGCGTTGTGAGGTGTTCACCGATCACAAGAGTTTGAAGTATATCTTCACTCAGAAGGAAATTAATATGAGGCAAAGAAGATGGTTAGAGCTTATCAAAGACTATGACTTAAGTTTGCAATACCACCCCGGTAAAGCAAATGTTGTAGCAGATGCTCTAAGTCGTAAGGTATTTGTGAATGGCCTTACCAAAGGAGAATTGCCAGATGATTTGTGTACCCAATTCAGAGAACTCAGATTGGAGATTGTGCCTGAAGGACATCTCATGTCTTTGGATGTTCAACCCACTTTGTTGGACAAAATCAAAGAAGCTCAGAAGACTGATAAGGAAATTGAAGAGATTGAGGAAAAGATTGGCCAAGGGAAAGCTAAAGGTTTCCATGAAGACGAACAAGGTACTTTATGGCATGGGAAACGTATCTGTGTTCCACAAGATCCGGAGTTGCGGAAACTGATTTTGCAGGAAGCACACAACTCTCCGTATTCTATTCACCCGGGTAACACCAAAATGTACATGGACATGAAGGAAAGATTTTGGTGGAACAATCTCAAGAAGGACATCGCCGAACATATTGCTTTGTGTGATGTGTGTAGTAGAGTGAAATCGGAGCATCAGAAACCAGCAGGTTTGCTTCAACCACTACCTATTCCTGATTGGAAGTGGGACAAAATTGGTATGGATTTCATTACCGGATTACCAAGGACCAGGTCAGGATATGATTCTATATGGGTAGTAGTAGATCGCCTAACTAAAGTAGCTCATTTCATACCCGTGAAGACAACTTATACAAGTGCTAAGTTAGCCAAAATCTACATGAGTAGAATTGTATGTCTAGATGGAGTGCCCAATAGTATTGTGTCTGATAGGGGAACTCAATTCACTTCCCATTTTTGGAGACAGCTACATGAGTCATTGGGAACGAGGTTGGAATTCAGCACTGCTTTTCGTCCTCAAACCGATGGACAAACAGAAAGGACTAATCAAATTCTGGAAGACATGTTGAGGGCATGTGCCCTAGACTATGGATCCAGTTGGGATGAAAGTCTGCCTTACGCAGAATTTTCTTATAACAATAGCTATCAAGCCAGCATTGAGATGGCACCGTTTGAGTTTCTCTACGGAAGAAAGTGTACCACCCCATTGTTATGGAATGGTGTGGGAGAAAGAAGTTTATTTGGGCCAGATCTTATCAAAGAATCCGAAGAGAAGGTCAAATTGGTTAAGGACAGGTTGAAAATAGCACAGTCCCGACAGAAAAGCTACGCGGATCCTAAGCGTAGAGAGGTCACCTACGAAGTTGGTGATAGATCCTATCTTAGAGTGTCACCACTTCGTGGAGTGAAAAGATTCGGAGTCAAAGGAAAATTGGCACCAAGATATGTTGGGCCATTCAAGATTTTGAGTCGCAAAGGAGAAGTTGCCTACGAAATAGAACTGCCAGAATCTCTATCAGCTGTCCATAATGTGTTTCATGTGAGTCAACTTAAGAAATGTCACCCAGAAATGGAAGAAACTTCTTTGAAGGATACTATACCTTTGGAGGAAGTTCAGCTAGAAAGTGATCTCACTTATGAAGAGAAACCTATCAAGATTCTTGAGACTGCAGAAAGAGTCACAAGGACTAAGACTATAAAGTTTTGCAAAGTGCAGTGGAACCATCATTCCGAAGAGGAAGCAACATGGGAAAGAGAAGATGATCTTCGGAAAGACCACCCTCACCTATTTGCTAGCCAATCCGAATCTCGAGGGCGAGATTCACCTTAAGGGGGTTAGATTTGTAACATCCCTAAAATCATGATTTCAAAGATTGCATATCATTCATGCATGCATATAGATCAAAATTCAAACTCATTTCAGAAAACAGAAGCACATAGTGCTATCATTTTATGTGAACAAATTTATATCAAATGGCCATCCCCATTTGAGAGTTTGAATGTTTTAAACCTAGATTGTTTATCTCCCTTGTTGAATGGATTGAGTGTGGAATTTGAACCAAACTTTACAAAATGGAGATGGTTTCAAATACCATTTTTCAAACATTTGCAAATCAAGTGCAAAGTCCCTGTTATTTTGTTTCTCCAAAAATGACCAAACCTTTTCAAAGTGACCCCATGGTTTTATGCCTAGAATTGAGACTGTTGCACACTGCAAAAATCCCAAATAGATTTGAATTCAAATGGAGTTTAAATTCATTTGAAAACCATTCCTGAAAATCAAATTGGAAAAAGAAAAAAGAGAAGAGAATTAGAAAAGGGCCGGCGCCAGGATTTTGGCCCAGCAACAGACACGGCCCAGCTAGCCCACCCGGCCTCCCTCTCCCTCTCTCGCACGCGCCGACGCACCCACGCGGTCGCTGACACCCAGACCCCACCCCCTCTCCGTCTCACTCGCTGACTGGTGGACCTCGACAACTCACCCTCGTCTTCCCCAAATCGCGCCCGACCACGTCGCCGGCCGTTTCCTCCGCCCATCACTGCCGCGATTGATTCCTCGCTTAATTGCCCTTGATTCCGCGCTTAATCGCCGCTCCCCTCTCGCCTACATAACCCCCTCTGCACCGCGGTCATTTCCCCTCACTCAACGCCTCCACATCGCCACCAGGCTGCCCACAATCGCACTTGCGCCGCCGTAGACAGACGCGCTCCGGCGACGAATCACGGTAAGCTCAGACCGCCCAGTTGCCTCTCGTTCAAACCACTGCAACCAGCACGATCTTGTGCATCTGCTAACGCCTCTGGTTTGCTTGCTCGTGACCCAGGTCATCGTTTCCGTTCACGCCTGCAACCACCAGCGCCGCCGCTCGACTCCGACGAGCAATAGCGGTAAAAACTGAGCGCCCCTTGCCTTCCCTTTGATACCAACTTGTTCGCTAGTCACTTGCGCATCTTCTAAACCCTCTTCCTTGTGCTAGGACGACACGAAGCCTCGACAGCGACCTCAACAGCAAGCGACAGACGCCGCCCGCAACTCCGACGAGCCCCAGCGACCGTGCTCGTGCGCCCCTCGTCAAGCTGCTGCCAAGTTGAGCTTCTCCTCGACGCTGCGAACCTGGTAAGCATCCTCCTGCCCCTCCGGACGACCTGTAGCGCCGCGCCACCACAGACAGAGCTCGCCGCCGCCAGTAGCCGCCGCCAGCGCCGCCCCGCTTTGGTCGTTTGATCCAGAGCCGTCAGATCTGGATCCAGCGTATAGGATTAGATCACTTAACGAATCGTTATGGGTAGATCTGAGCCGTGTGTTTTAAGTAGATCCGATGGCGCGGGAGGGTGATCCTGAGCGAAACGGTATCAATCAATAGCATTAAGACGCGTGGCTAGGATTAGAGTTTAAAACAGAATTTAAAACAGAATTTAAAACAGATTTGGATTCAAAAATGATTAGGCTATAACTTTTGATTTCCACGTTAGATTTTTGCAAATTTTATACCGTTGGAATCAGGGAGACAAGGCCCTTCTGTTTATGCAATGTGTTTAGTGAAAAGGTTCTGTTAAAATTACTTTATTTGCAGAAACTTGTTTAAGGCTATTTAGAGTATAGAAATTGTTTAGGAATTTGTTTTAGTGCTAAATAAACTTGGATTGGCAAGTTTTTGACTTGTTTATTGATCAGTACTATGCACTTGCTTGGTGGAGTTTTAAAAATCATCACTTAGCATTGTTGCATGCATGCATATATATTTTTGTTTGTATATGAATTGTGTGTAATTTGGTGCTACCATTTTGTGTAGATTTTGGTGCTAGTGATTGTGATTGTGAAGAGTGCTACTCTCCCCATTACCAAGGCAAGTGGTACTTCATGAATATTTCCATCCCTATATTTTGTACAATCATTAGAAATATTTTTGATAAGTTTTGCATGTTACTATTTTTTTGCCAAATGCCATGTTGGGAAATCCTAAGTAGTTATAGAATTGCTAGGAAATTCCTAAGTTAAGTTACTATGCCATGCTTAGTCTAGCTAGTAGCAAAAAAGGGTTGGTAAAGTATATACATACTATGATGAAAATATTTCTAAGTCTTTGGACATATGTTTTTCTTAATAAAACAACTAAGTCAATGAACCTCCTGGGTGGAATGGGACTTGAATGGTGGTTTTTGGTTGAGTGGTTACACAAGGCCCATGGACATGGTTTACCTTGTGTATCTCACTTGTGGTATGCCACCCAGGCACAAAGGGATTTTAGAGGCCAAGTGTTGAGAAGCTTATAGTGCAGCCACTTGGCAATATGGGCTCTGCCTGGATCACATAAGTTGCTAGAACTTAGCCATTTGGACAGTTGGTGGTAGTAGGAATGATAGGTTGGAGCGCGTCCATTTGGTCTAAGGAAAGGCTTCTGAAAGGTCCTGTCTTGGGAAACCAAGTCTGGTGGGGAAAGTGCACAACCTCTACAGATGGAAAAATCTAAGTACTTAGCCAAGTCCATGGCAATGGAAAACTTGAGCATCAAGACATGGAAGCTATCAAGAATCTCATCACTCCAACTTCTAAGTAAAAACTTGTGGGTGAACAAGGGTGAAGGACCCCAATGTCTATTGGTGGTTCCTTGGGAAAAGTTTTGACAAAGAAAAACTTAGTGATTTCAACTAATAGGAAAAACCTATTTTGGGCAAAGCAAGCCAAACTACACTTAGCCAAAATGCATATAGTAATATGGTCCACTTAAAAATTTACTAAGGTATCACTTGCCAATACTATTCCAAAGTATTGACCCACTATGGCTGTAACTTGTGATGTTGCAGGTTACTCCGATGATGATTAGGTGTCATGAGTCTACACTCAACATGCTTGCATGTGGCACATGAAGATGAAGACTTATGTTTAATGTTGGAGTCCCAACCTTAGATAAGATTGATCCCTCCTGTGTTTACAATGCTAGTCCCTGGATCAATAGCTAGCATCCACAGTTAAGATGTAATATCAAGATACAAAGGTCATAATATAAATTTATAACCAGGAATAACATAAGTTTATTACATCAAACATAGCTCATTTGGCTATTACATTACATTTGCAGCGGAATAACTATAAGTATGGGTCCATCATCTTCAAAGTGCCACAGGCAGATGTTGGTTGTAGATTTTGTAGTCCTAGTCATTCAAACAATCTTCATTTTTAAAACAATCAACCTGCAACATTACAAGTTACAGCCACAAGGGTCAATACATTTTGAATTGTATTGGCAAGCTTCACTTTTATGTATAATAAGAGTGGATCCTATCATTATATGCATGTTTGGCTAGGTAGAGTTTAAGGCTTATTTGCATAAAGCAATATTTTATCCTATCTTTTCAAAAGGGTTTTAAAGTCTTTTGTCAAATTTCTTTTCCAAGTTCCTTGAACTCCTTGGTAGAAACTCAAGTGTTCAAATCCTTGTCAAAATCTCTTGAGCACCTTGGTAACCCCAAGTGCAACAAGTTTTATCAAAACTCATGAGTTCCTTGGTATCCCCAAGTACATCATGCTCTTGAGCACCTTGGTAACCCCAAGTGCAACAAGCTTTACAAAATCTCTTTGAATTCCTTGGTAGACACACAAGGGCATCAAGTTTTTATATTAGAAGTTGGAATGTCGAGATCTCCCATAGTTCAAACTTTAGTTGCTCAGTATTGTCCATAACCGGGGACACGGCTAAGTACTTAGATTTTATTAACTTCTGCAGAAGGAGTACACTTTACCCACATGTCACAATCCCATCTTGTTGCCACCAGTGGCCTACTGGATTAGTGCTCACCAAGATGGAGTACTGGCAGATTGAGAATGTGACGAAGTCTTTCCAAAAGGTCCTCCCATACATCATTGCTAGCTTTGTCTTCAGCCCCCATGAAGCATTCCAGATCCCCATGTCCAGTAACTAAAGACAATGTATGGGTCTTCCTAATGTAGTTGACTAAGCCAGAGCCATAATAGCATGTGGTTGCACACGAAAGCCCCAATTGGAGAAGCATGTTTGATCTCTAAGTTTCCTAGGTGGTTTTCTTTTGGAGCACAACACAAAGTGATTGCCATAGACATGGTCCCCTTTTGTTGCCATCTTCTCCAAAATTCAAAGTATCCTCCACCTAGGTGGTTCATTGAGTCCTTGTTTTATTATGTAAAACACAAGTCCTTTTCTCAACCTTTGTAAAATCACAACATGTATCTCTTTTCAAAACATAGCATGGCTAAGCATGTACAACTTCAATATTTTCACTAAGGTGTGTATAGGGAATCCTATTAGGATTTAGCATAGCATAAGTATAAAAATATCTTGTCATGCATGATTTCAAAATCCACTAAGTATAATGAAAGTAGTAGGACTTTTGTATGATAGTGTCACTTGCCTTTTGGTAGGGAATGGGGTTCACTTCCTTGATCTTGCTAGTTTCACACTTTGCTAATCTCACTACAAGTCAATCAAGCAAATCACCAAATCAACTAACATCCCAAACCAAGGTTAAACAACAATTTCACACACAAAGCAATGGAGTCTAAGTCATGCAAAGGTGGTTTCTTCTTGCAAGGTTGGTCTCCACTAGGTTTATAAACTTTGTATGGTCCAAATTGGTCATTTACCAAAATGGCAAAGTCATTTGTAATTGGGTTTTATCATAAGACCATTTTAAAATTCATTCATCATTTTATGTGGTGAAAATTATTCTTATCAAAGCAAAACTTTAGGTTTTTTCACTAAGTGAGTTGTCCTTGGTAAGGTTTGATGTTTTGGGTCAGTAAGTTTTGGTCCAAAACATTTCCCAAAGTTTTCCTTGCAAAAACATTTCCATGATAAAATCAAGGGGTTTATTTTGGTTAGAAAATGGCTAAGTTAGATAATTTCAACTTATATTTTACCAAAATCATTTTTAACACCAAGGGTTGGTTCCTAGGGTCAGTAAGGTCACTACAAATCATTTTGTAAAGGTTTTGTCATTAAATTCAATTTTAAACAATTTTTATACTTTAAACAAGTACACAAATGTTTCTGCAAATTCAATCAAGCTAACAGATACTATTTTCAAAACTAAGGCCATGGTTGGCTAGAGCTTGTTCTCCTGATTTCATTGATATAAAATTTGTAATTTTTGGACGTGTGGTTTGAAAATTACAAGGGTTTGAAGTTTGCAACCAATTCTGATTTCAAAAACTGTTTTTAGATCTATTACAGGCCACGCGTCGCGTCGTGATTGGTCGATACCGATTCGTTTGGATCGCGTGCTGCGGCGCGTTGGATCAAGTCAGATCGTGCAGCACAGGATCATCACTTACCCCTTCGTTAACGTTCTATCCTATCCGTCAGATCCAGATCCTACGGTTACTAACACGCTTGCCAAAGTCTGGCGGCGCTCGTCGGCTGCGCGCGGCGGCGACGGTCGGCCAGTGGCGGCGCTGGTGAAATAGGAGGCGAGAGAGGAAGGGAGTAGGCTCACCGAGGTCGTAGTTGGTTGGGGAAGCTCAACGTGTGGTCGACGAGGCAGGGGGCGCACGGGAATGGTGGCGATTGCTCGCCGGAGACTTCGTCGGCGTCGGGTGGTTCTGTCCGCGGTCGTGGGCGACGCTGTGGATCATCCCGAAGCAAAACAATGATGCGGTTAGACGCAGAAAGGTGTGGCGAGTGCGGGAGTGTGAACGAGGAGGCGCGGGGCGGTCTGGTTCACCTGGGAGACGTCGTCGGAGAAGAAGCAGACACGGCGGCGCTCTGTGCTTGATGATGGCGAGGATTGGGGGCGCCCTAAGACAAACGAGAAGTGTCGTTAGGTTCGTATGAGCTTGGAGATCATCATCATGTGCTCGGGGAGGAGAGGGGTGACCGGAATCTACCTGCGGAGCTCGTCGGAGTAAGATGCAGACGGTGGTGACGGTGGTCGAGGTGGTTGCCAACGCTTGGGGTCGCTCGGGGGCAAGCTGGTGTTACGGGGATGTTCGCCAGGAGGTGGGGATCACGAGAGGATGGTAGAGGAGGCAAGGGGCGGTGAGGCTTTGTCTGAATTGCTCGAGGAGGGTCGTCGGAGTAGCAGCGGTACAGAGGAAAATTGGGGCGGCCTGGAGGCAGAGGGGAGGCGATGTCTGAGGAAACACGGAGGAGAGAGCGGGACGATTAAAAGGGCGAGGTCGCGGTGAGGGATTAACGCGGCGTTAAGGCGAATTAAACGCGCGGAATCAAGGCCTGCAACGGCAGCGAGGTGAGGGCGTGGTTCGCGCGAGGAAGAAGACGGCTGGGAAAGTGGGGTCCGCTGGTCAGTGGGAAAAGAAAAGAGGGGAGGGTCCACCAGTCATTCTCTCAGTGGGTTTGATAACGCGTGCGAATCGTTTTCTTTCGGGGTGAGGGAGCTGGGCTGTTTCTGGGCTTGTTGGGCTGCCTGGGCTGGGTTTGTCCTTTTCCATTTTTTTTTATTCTGTAACTTTTTCCTTTTCCTTTTCTGATTTCTGTTTTGAATTCCCAATCAAACAAATATCAACCAAATCAATTCAATCAACACTCAAATTTTGTAATATTGAAATTAGTTCTGTTTAGTAATATGGTCAAAAGCCCAAAATAAAATAATAATAACTTTATTAATCCATTCTTTAATTAAATAAAATGGAACTTTATTTATTTAACAAGATTTGCTTTATTTAATATCAATTCCTATTTGAAAAACACTCTCAAATCTAAATCAGTAGGTTTAACTTGAATTAAAGATTATTTGGAGGATTTGTTTTAAAACAATATAACCTCTTATTTTATGGTCCATTAATAATTAAATAAAATGGGCCTTAGTTATTAAATCAAATAGAGTTTGATTCTATAAATCTTTATTTGAAACCTAAATATTTTCCAAACCAAATCAGTAGGTTTTATTTGGAAGTATTAAGTACTTAGAAAACATTTTATTATAGAGTCCATTAAATAATCATAGACTTTTATTATTAAATCCACTTGGGTCTGTTTTAATGAGAATATTTATTTTAAAAACTAAAATAAAGTCAAAACATTTTAGTAGGTTTTATTAGAGAATATAAATTACTTGGGAAACCTATTTAAAATAATTTATTAAGTTTTGATATTTTAATTAAAATGGTGAAATCTTTTATTTAAAAGAGTTTGGATATTAATTCCTTGTTATTTTATTTTAGCAAATCTTTATTATTTTTAAATAACCCTTGCTACTTTAAAAATAAATTGTTTTTAATTCTCAAAGCTTGGCCAAGGATTAATTTAGCTTTATAGAATAATCTTTGTTTATAAGTCCATCTTTTCTTTTGAATACCAAATCTTTTGTTTTAAAAAAAATATTTTGTTTTCCTTAATTTAAAATGTTTTATCTTTTTAAATTCTTTTTGGATTTTATCCAATTCAAATGGGTTTGAGGTTCCATTTAAATTCAAAAAGTTTCTTTTGGCTCTGAAATTTAAACAAAGTTTTATTTTATAAATTTATTTTCACATTACAAGATTTGGAAAATCTTGGGATGTGACAGGCTACCACCCTTAAAATAAATCTCGTCCCGATATTTGGGAAGGCTGGGGTTTACAAGCAAGTTCAATCAACTAGGGTACTGCCACCCTTAAAAATTTTCAAGCAAAAATTACATATTGGCCTTCTTGGGTCCTGGAAAACTTCTCTAAGCAACTTTTGCTTTATTTCTACACTTGACTCATGGGCCAAGGTTGAGTTTCTCCATAGGCTTGTTCAACTTGTTTTTCATCCTTTCTGGACAGTTGCTTGCATAGTGTCCTGGATTCTTGCAGTTGAAACAATTAATGTCCTTGAGTTCTTTGCGTTGCTCTTGTGGGCAAGTTGCTACATAGTGGCCTGGTTCTTTGCAGTTGTTGCACCACACTTGGTCAATCTCTTTATTCTTCTTGTTTTCTGGACATCCACTGGAGTAGTGTCCCATTTCCTTACATTTGCGACATTGCACAAGGCTCATGTCTTGCTTGGGCTTCTTGATTTTCCTTGATCCTTTGAATTGGGTTGTCTTGTTTAGATGTAGTAGTGGTCCTTTTCCTTTGGTAGACTTGGATCCTTCTTGTAGCCTTTGTTCCACCATGGCATAAATAGGACATAGACCTGGAGTATGATCACTTCCTTCACACAAGTAGCAAGTAGCTTGAGAGGTAGGACATTGTCCAACAGGATGATCTTCTTCACAATTGGGGCATTGTCCTTCATGCTCCTTGGAAGTATGATCTTTGTCTCCACATATAATGCAAGCTGGGGCTCCATCTAGAACAATATTCTTTTCATCCTTGTTATCATAAACTCTCTTTGGATAGCTTTCTTCTATGCTAATCATTTGATTAGTCACCTTAAGCATCAGTTGAGACTGCTCTTCCAAAAACCTTTGGAGTGTTGGATCCTTATCACTATTGTTGACTATGAACTGAGCTGTTAGTTGGTTCAACTGGTGTTGGGTTGCTATGAGCTCTTTCATGCTATCAGCTTGGTTGGTGTTGGTGTCATCGACCTTGGAGTCCTTTGGAGTAGTCATCTGTTTAGGTTTGAAGGGAGTTTAGAATAGGCAAGTTATTTCTAAGGGAATTGTTTCTATTCACACACATCACAATTCACACAAACAATGTGCACAAACAATCATTTCATTCAAATAACAAAGTTTAAGCACATTTTTAGGCAACAAAATATTTTTGTTACACCACATAAATTGGTGTGTTTTGTCTTAGCTAAAATATGGTGGTCCATCTATATGGTTCACTTGTGATCTTTCCTTCCTTCATGACTCTTCTTGTATGAGATCTTGGTTTCCTTGAGAAAAACTTTTGGTTGCAATATTTCAAAGTTGCTGTTGGCTTCTTCTTATTTTGCATTCCCTCAGTCTCTAAATCTTGAGTAAGATTTCCTTGTTTCACTTGTGGTCCTTAGTAGTTTCCAAGTTGGAAGTCCTTGGTGAACATGCTGAAGATGTTGAAGTCATTAGAGTTGAAGATGTTGAAGTCATTAGAGTTGAAGATGTTGAAGTCATTAGAGTTGAAGATGTTGAAGAAATCCTTTGCATATGATGAAGTCCTTGGTCATGGGTAGGTTTTTCCATCAAGTTGAAGTAGAAGAGATGTAGAGTTAAACCAATTGGTTGAGGAAAGAGTTTACAAGTGTTTTTGTAAATAAGTTTTGGAACAAAATACAACTCCTATTTTTCTAAGGGGGTTTTTGTCCAATCCTAGGGTTTACAAATCCTACAGGCAACACAATGCTCTGATACCATCTGTTGGAGTCCCAACCTTAGATAAGATTGATCCCTCCTGTGTTTACAATGCTAGTCCCTGGATCAATAGCTAGCATCCACAGTTAAGATGTAATATCAAGATACAAAGGTCATAATATAAATTTATAACCAGGAATAACATAAGTTTATTACATCAAACATAGCTCATTTGGCTATAACATTACATTTGCAGCGGAATAACTATAAGTATGGGTCCATCATCTTCAAAGTGCCACAGGCAGATGTTGGTTGTAGATTTTGTAGTCCTAGTCATTCAAACAATCTTCATTTTTAAAACAATCAACCTGCAACATTACAAGTTACAGCCACAAGGGTCAATACATTTTGAATTGTATTGGCAAGCTTCACTTTTATGTATAATAAGAGTGGATCCTATCATTATATGCATGTTTGGCTAGGTAGAGTTTAAGGCTTATTTGCATAAATCAATATTTTATCCTATCTTTTCAAAAGGGTTTTAAAGTCTTTTGTCAAATTTCTTTTCCAAGTTCCTTGAACTCCTTGGTAGAAACTCAAGTGTTCAAATCCTTGTCAAAATCTCTTGAGCACCTTGGTAACCCCAAGTGCAACAAGTTTTATCAAAACTCATGAGTTCCTTGGTATCCCCAAGTACATCATGCTCTTGAGCACCTTGGTAACCCCAAGTGCAACAAGCTTTACAAAATCTCTTTGAATTCCTTGGTAGACACACAAGGGCATCAAGTTTTTATATTAGAAGTTGGAATGTCGAGATCTCCCATAGTTCAAACTTTAGTTGCTCAGTATTGTCCATAACCGGGGACACGGCTAAGTACTTAGATTTTATTAACTTCTGCAGAAGGAGTACACTTTACCCACATGTCACAATCCCATCTTGTTGCCACCAGTGGCCTACTGGATTAGTGCTCACCAAGATGGAGTACTGGCAGATTGAGAATGTGACGAAGTCTTTCCAAAAGGTCTTCCCATACATCATTGCTAGCTTTGTCTTCAGCCCCCATGAAGCATTCCAGATCCCCATGTCCAGTAACTAAAGACAATGTATGGGTCTTCCTAATGTAGTTGACTAAGCCAGAGCCATAATAGCATGTGGTTGCACACGAAAGCCCCAATTGGAGAAGCATGTTTGATCTCTAAGTTTCCTAGGTGGTTTTCTTTTGGAGCACAACACAAAGTGATTACCATAGACATGGTCCCCTTTTGTTGCCATCTTCTCCAAAATTCAAAGTATCCTCCACCTAGGTGGTTCATTGAGTCCTTGTTTTATTATGTAAAACACAAGTCCTTTTCTCAACCTTTGTAAAATCACAACATGTATCTCTTTTCAAAACATAGCATGGCTAAGCATGTACAACTTCAATATTTTCACTAAGGTGTGTATAGGGAATCCTATTAGGATTTAGCATAGCATAAGTATAAAAATATCTTGTCATGCATGATTTCAAAATCCACTAAGTATAATGAAAGTAATAGGACTTTTGTATGATAGTGTCACTTGCCTTTTGGTAGGGAATGGGGTTCACTTCCTTGATCTTGCTAGTTTCACACTTTGCTAATCTCACTACAAGTCAATCAAGCAAATCACCAAATCAACTAACATCCCAAACCAAGGTTAAACAACAATTTCACACACAAAGCAATGGAGTCTAAGTCATGCAAAGGTGGTTTCTTCTTGCAAGGTTGGTCTCCACTAGGTTTATAAACTTTGTATGGTCCAAATTGGTCATTTACCAAAATGGCAAAGTCATTTGTAATTGGGTTTTATCATAAGACCATTTTAAAATTCATTCATCATTTTATGTGGTGAAAATTATTCTTATCAAAGCAAAACTTTAGGTTTTTTCACTAAGTGAGTTGTCCTTTGTAAGGTTTGATGTTTTGGGTCAGTAAGTTTTGGTCCAAAACATTTCCCAAAGTTTTCCTTGCAAAAACATTTCCATGATAAAATCAAGGGGTTTATTTTGGTTAGAAAATGGCTAAGTTAGATAATTACAACTTATATTTTACCAAAATCATTTTTAACACCAAGGGTTGGTTCCTAGGATCAGTAAGGTCACTACAAATCATTTTGTAAAGGTTTTGTCATTAAATTCAATTTTAAACAATTTTTATACTTTAAACAAGTACACAAATGTTTCTGCAAATTCAATCAAGCTAACAGATACTATTTTCAAAACTAAGGCCATGGTTGGCTATAGCTTGTTCTCCTGATTTCATTGATATAAAATTTGTAATTTTTGGACGTGTGGTTTGAAAATTACAAGGGTTTGAAGTTTGCAACCAATTCTGATTTCAAAAACTGTTTTTAGATCTATTACAGGCCACGCGTCGCGTCGTGATTGGTCGATACCGATTCGTTTGGAT
This sequence comes from Avena sativa, assembly GCA_916181665.1. Classification (NCBI taxonomy): domain Eukaryota; kingdom Viridiplantae; phylum Streptophyta; class Magnoliopsida; order Poales; family Poaceae; genus Avena; species Avena sativa. The sequence continues at coordinate 35,313,172 of OV702284.1, forward strand.
CGCGTGCTGCGGCGCGTTGGATCAAGTCAGATCGTGCGGCACAGGATCATCACTTACCCCTTCGTTAACGTTCTATCCTATCCGTCAGATCCAGATCCTACGGTTACTAACACGCTTGCCAAAGTCTGGCGGCGCTCGTCGGCTGTGCGCGGCGGCGACGGTCGGCCAGTGGCGGCGCTGGTGAAATAGGAGGCGAGAGAGGAAGGGAGTAGGCTCACCGAGGTCGTAGTTGGTTGGGGAAGCTCAACGTGTGGTCGACGAGGCAGGGGGCGCACGGGAATGGTGGCGATTGCTCGCCGGAGACTTCGTCGGCGTCGGGTGGTTCTGTCCGCGGTCGTGGGCGACGCTGTGGATCATCCCGAAGCAAAACAATGATGCGGTTAGACGCAGAAAGGTGTGGCGAGTGCGGGAGTGTGAACGAGGAGGCGCGGGGCGGTCTGGTTCACCTGGGAGACGTCGTCGGAGAAGAAGCAGACACGGCGGCGCTCTGTGCTTGACGATGGCGAGGATTTGGGGCGCCCTAAGACAAACGAGAAGTGTCGTTAGGTTCGTATGAGCTTGGAGATCATCATCGTGTGCTCGGGGAGGAGAGGGGTGACCAGAATCTACCTGCGGAGCTCGTCGGAGTAAGATGCAGACGGTGGTGACGGTGGTCGAGGTGGTTGCCAACGCTTGGGGTCGCTCGGGGGCAAGCTGGTGTTACGGGGATGATCGCCAGGAGGTGGGGATCACGAGAGGATGGTAGAGGAGGCAAGGGGCGGTGAGGCTTTGTCTGAATTGCTCGAGGAGGGTCGTCGGAGTAGCAGCGGTACAGAGGAAAATTGGGGCGGCCTGGAGGCAGAGGGGAGGCGATGTCTGAGGGAACACGGAGGAGAGAGCGGGACGATTAAAAGGGCGAGGTCGCGGTGAGGGATTAACGCGGCGTTAAGGGGAATTAAACGCGCGGAATCAAGGCCTGCAACGGCAGCGAGGTGAGGGCGTGGTTCGCGCGAGGAAGAAGACGGCTGGGAAAGTGGGGTCCGCTGGTCAGTGGGAAAAGAAAAGAGGGGAGGATCCACCAGTCATTCTCTCAGTGGGTTGGATAACGCGTGCGAATCGTTTTCTTTCGGGGTGAGGGAGCTGGGCTGTTTCTGGGCTTGTTGGGCTGCCTGGGCTGGGTTTGTCCTTTTCCATTTTTTTTTATTCTGTAACTTTTTCCTTTTCCTTTTCTGATTTCTGTTTTGAATTCCCAATCAAACAAATATCAACCAAATCAATTCAATCAACACTCAAATTTTGTAATATTGAAATTAGTTCTGTTTAGTAATATGGTCAAAAGCCCAAAATAAAATAATAATAACTTTATTAATCCATTCTTTAATTAAATAAAATGGAACTTTATTTATTTAACAAGATTTGCTTTATTTAATATCAATTCCTATGTGAAAAACACTCTCAAATCTAAATCAGTAGGTTTAACTTGAATTAAAGATTATTTGGAGGATTTGTTTTAAAACAATATAACCTCTTATTTTATGGTCCATTAATAATTAAATAAAATGGGCCTTAGTTATTAAATCAAATAGAGTTTGATTCTATAAATCTTTATTTGAAACCTAAATATTTTCCAAACCAAATCAGTAGGTTTTATTTGGAAGTATTAAGTACTTAGAAAACATTTTATTATAGAGTCCATTAAATAATCATAGACTTTTATTATTAAATCCACTTGGGTCTGTTTTAATGAGAATATTTATTTTAAAAACTAAAATAAAGTCAAAACATTTTAGTAGGTTTTATTAGAGAATATAAATTACTTGGGAAACCTATTTAAAATAATTTATTAAGTTTTGATATTTTAATTAAAATGGTGAAATCTTTTATTTAAAAGAGTTTGGATATTAATTCCTTGTTATTTTATTTTAGCAAATCTTTATTATTTTTAAATAACCCTTGCTACTTTAAAAATAAATTGTTTTTAATTCTCAAAGCTTGGCCAAGGATTAATTTAGCTTTATAGAATAATCTTTGTTTATAAGTCCTCTTTTCTTTTGAATACCAAATCTTTTGTTTTAAAAAAAAATATTTTGTTTTCCTTAATTTAAAATGTTTTATCTTTTTAAATTCTTTTTGGATTTTATCCAATTCAAATGGGTTTGAGGTTCCATTTAAATTCAAAAAGTTTCTTTTGGCTCTGAAATTTAAACAAAGTTTTATTTTATAAATTTATTTTCACATTACAAGATTTGGAAAATCTTGGGATGTGACATTTAATTACTTATTCCAAACTCTTGTATTAGGCCTGTGGCCTTGAGTTGTAAAAGACTATGTTTTATCTCTGGAATGGATGTAATAAATGACCTTTGTATCTGTGTACTTCATCTTAAACTGTGGATGCTAGCAATGATCCAGGGACTAGCATTGCAATCACAGGGATCCTTTTCCTTTATAAAGGAGGGATCTTACAGGTATCTATACATCCGGAACTATATGGCCAGAACTTTTTTACCGCCTTATAGTTGGTCACCAAACCTTCTGTATCCTGGGTTGAAAAATTGTCGATGCCTCAAATAACTATACGGCCGGAGCTATACAACGGGAATTTTTATTCCCACCGTATAGTTGGTCGTTAAAGCTTTTGTACACATAAAAAAATTCTTTTTCTTCAAGAATTATTTTTTAGACTGAATCTTGGGCGAAACAACTTGTTTTGACAGAAAAAATGACAGACTAAAATGTTGACCAACTTTGGCGTGTATAAAACAGGAATTTTTAGTACCGCTTAATCTCTCCTTCTCACTCGAGTTTTCTAGAACTCTTTATTCTACATAAAACATAAAATAAAACTTAAAAACTTTACTCAAACCTTTATTTCATATGGGTTGCCTCCCCTGCAACACTCTTTTATGGTCAATAGCTTGACCTTGAAGTTGCTCACTTAGGCCATATGAGTGGAACACCCACTCCAAAGTAGTTGGCTTTCAATGTGATGGCATCCTTCTTGGCTTTCTTTTTCCTAGGGAAATGAATAACAAAAGGATCCCGTGAAGGTAATTGGAGCTTCACATTCCCTTCATGCAAATTAATCAAAGCCTTAATAGTTCTTAAGAAAGGACGGCCTACTATAATAGGAGCACTAGCACCTTCAGGCATGTCAGCAATAACAAAATCAATAAAAGCAGGACGGCCTTTAATGTATACTAAGGTATTTTCTTTAATGCCTACTGCTTGTTTGTAAGTAGAATCTGCTAGATGCAATTTAAGTTCGGTGATATCAAAAGAGCCAAGATTTCACTTGTCAAAAAGACTATTTGGAATTGTTGAAACACTTGCACCTAGATCACAGAGTGCAGCTATTTCATTGGTCCCAATTTTAATCTTAATTGTAGGCTCAAATATATCATCTAGCTTAACAGGCAATTTTTAACAATTTTCTTATATTCTTCCTTAAGATCACGTACCTTTATTGCTACCTGATTAACGAAGTGTTGATACATGGTGTCCTCATTTCCTTCACTTACCGGAATATTGACATTGATACTTTTTACAAGATCTTCAACTATGTAGTTCGGTGAAGGAGCATTGCTATAATCAAGTTCTTCAGGCTCCTTCCTTTGGATTCTTATCATCTTGAGGTCTTCTACAGGATTGGGCTCAGCTTTACCTGCAAATTTAGCAAGAATGAGAGTTTGAATCTCGGTTATATTACCTAGATGTTCCTCAACAATCCTACAAATCATTTCTCAAACTAACAGCTAGGTTTTACCAAGCATAGCATCATGATTCTCCGTAATTTGAACTAGCATATTATTTTTCTCATTTTGTGAATCCATAAAAGATTTAAGAGTTTCTTGGAGACTACTATTATTTGATGCCATATTATTATTAGTGTTACTTGCAGGACTAGAATAATGTTTCTGAAAATTTGGATTATAATTCTTTTTCCAAGCAGGGTTATAATAATTACGTGCTATGAAGTCTATTTATTTAATAGTTGGTTCGGAAGTATCTCTTATCGGGGTTTCCTTACCTTTAGCGGATAATATGAACTCATCTCACTTAGCATTGGGTTCTTTATTTTCTTGAGGTGTGACGAAGTTCACCTTCTATGTGTTTGATCTTTCCACATGCCATTGGGCGTGGTTGTCTTGCATAGTGTCTAACAGCTGCCGTGCTTCGGTAATTTGTTTACCCATAAATGTTCCTCCAGTTGTAGTATCTAGCATAGACATAGAAACAGGATTAAGAGCATTATAAAATAAATGGAGAATTAACCAATCTTTCATCCCATGGCTGGGACAGTTTCTCATGCATTCATTCATTCTCTCCCATGCAAGCGCTAGTGGCTCATGCTCTTCCTGTCTAAAAGCAGTAATATTAGATCTAAGTTGCATAGTCTTTGCAGGTGGAAAGAATTTCGTCATATATAAAGAAGTATATTTGACCCATGATTCAATAGTATTTATAGGCCAAGATAGCAACCATTCTTTTGCTCTTCCTCTAAGAGAGAAAGGAAATAAGCGCAACTTGACCACGTCGGGGTAAACATATTTAATGTGCATCATGTCACATATTTCAGTGAAAGTATTTAAATGCATACCTTCATGTTCAACAACAGAGCCTCTAAATTGATTATGTTGAACCAAACTTAAATAGTGGGGCTTAATTTCATAATCGTCAGTAGCAGTTGCTGGCTGAGTAATAGAAGTGCGCAAATAATCATTGTTGGGAGTTGCAAACTCCCCAAGCTTCTTTTTAGCCATACATCCTATGTTTTTAGATTTTCTTTAACAAGTACTAATGATAATAAAAAAAGAATTAAAAGATTAACTATTTTTTTTGGTTTTTCAAATAAAGACTGAAAGCAAACTAACAAAACTAAAAACAAGAATTAAAACTAGGAAGGTTCCTACTAAACTCACCAAGGTAGCTATTGCTTCCCCAACAACGGGGCCGGAAAAAGGGTTGATACCTTCGATCCGGATTATGGATGTAGTATAGCTCTTTTTCCCTAGTAGACCTAGGTTTATCGAATCCTCAGGAAGCAAAAAGCAAAGTAAGATTACTTAAATGGACCGTCGAGAGTTTTAGAATTTCTTTTGTGTTTTCACCGGACCAAGAGTTTGCGATATTTTTGTTGTTGTTGACGATGGAGAGAGAGAGGTCCTAGGGTCTTCGTTTTTCACCAGTAGCTGTGCAAAAACATCTGATAGGAATAATAGATAATAATAAAGTATGCATGTAATCGTTAGAGATAGATAGTTATATGTGGGTAGTGCATCCATAATCGTTATCGACTCCACAACCGCTTATAGAAATAACCTACTAGTCTCATCCATAGAAGAAAGAGAACTAATGATATGCATAGTGATGTCACCGTTAATCCCAAGTAAATCCCTCACAAACAGCCATACTACCCCTTCTGTCAATGGGGTTCCCATCCTGCAGATCAGCCATTACTCACACTCCCTTTACCTAGATCAATCCCTCAAGGTCATGGGTACCTAATAAGTCATTAGATTGAGGCAAGAGAGGGTACTGCAGTCATCATGTCATACAAACTAATACATGATCCCATCTATGATAAATAACATGCACAAAAAGCTCAATGGCTAGACCGAAGCCCTTAGCCCAAGGGGAATTACTCACACATAGAGATGAAATCAACAATCATAAACATTGTAATAGAGATCATAAGGTTGATAGCAAGTAGTCTTACAATGTCGTCAATTGGAGAAGAGATCTACTATTACAAGTGGTGGAAGATGGCTATGGTGGTGGAAGGGTTTAGAGGTTTAGATCTAGATCTATTCCTCCGGCATGGCGGCTTCTGGTGGCAAGGAGAGTTGAGGTCGAAAAAGAAGCGTTGTTTTCTATCGCCCGAAGCCTCTTTATATATGGGTTTCTTCATGAAAGTTGTTCTGTTTGACCTAATGAAGTCGGCGCCAACTATACGGCCGGAATAATTTTCCCGCCATATAGTTGGTCGTTAAGGATTCTGCCTCCACTTCACGGCTCATGGTTTCTTTGACGTGTTGGAAATCTCGTATCTTTGACATTTATATAGTGATTCCCATCATTATACGTTATTATCTGTGTAGGAACACTAGTAGAAAACGTGCCATGCGTCCCAGTTGGTAAGGGGCATTAGTCCCGGTTGCCCAACCGGGACGGGGCAATCGGGACTAAAGCCCTAACCTTTAGTCCCGGTTGCCCTACCAACCGGGACAAATGGGTGTACACGTGGCAGCGGCAGAGGGCGAGGGGGGTGGAGCAACCGTCCCGGTTCGTAACACGAACCGGGACAAATAGCCTTCTGCCGCGGCAGAGATTTGGCCCATTTCTCTGCCGCGGCAGAGAATTCATTTTGGCACATTTTGTTGCCGCGGCAGCATTTTTGCCACTTTTTGTGCCACGGCAGAGAATTCATTTAGGTTGTTTTATTGTTTATTTAGTGTTTTGCACTTATCAATGAAGGAACCGTTATATGACACAAGATCATCATGACAATATTACATTCAATACACAGATCGAGTTCATGCACTACATACAAAAGTTGCTCTTTTTACAATCCCTATTGTCTATACACAGCCGAATAGTATTCCCCTTTTGGGTTTAGGACTTCTGCATCCAAGAATCCTGCCAATTCCTCCTGAATTGCTCGTACGCGATCCTTTGGCAGAAGACCATCCCGTAGACGTTCGATCTGATTTAAAAAAGGAGTCAGCCTATATGAATGAAACTAAACACAAATTTATTGTAATTAAAAACTATAGAAATTTTTTACGTACGTGGAGTTGCTCTAAATTTCTGCCCTTCTCATCGCACGTCTGCCAGATGAACTCGCAAACATAGTATCCACATAGATTGTTACCTAGTCCCTGCGTCAGGCACTTTACGAGAACATAGTTCAATCAAAATAATAATCAAGCATGATAATAACTGTATCAAAACTAGAATCAAAGAGATGTACGGATATAGCTAGTGGTGCTTACATCTAGTGCTTCAAATGTAAGCTCCTCTTTCCAAACACCCCTAGCCTTGTTGGTGAACCTTTTCCAAGTGCTGCATGGCGAAGAAAACGAACAAAATAAGTTATTAATTACTTGATATCATAAAATTCACGAACGTTGCCGATATAGTGTCGTAATGATTAGAATTACCGCTGGAGAAGTATCTGCATGTCCTTCCACGTCTCAAGGGGTTTATGTTTCGAGTCCATGACTAGTACATGCCCTTTTTCAAGTTGAATGATTAACATAATATAGTGGTAGCTGCGAAATAGAAAGTGTATACAAGACAATAACACTCACTCGAAGTTGTAAGGAAATAGTATTTCCCTTCTGGTTTCTTGAAACCTTAACGCGTGTACTATATTATCCTCTGTATCTTGGGGGTTTGTTTTGTGATTAGCTTGATGAACCCAATATGGGTCAATGAAGCCAATGTCATAGATTTGTCCTCTGCTGCATTCGAGAATCTTCATTCTGCATATTACAGTATGATTACATACATGCAATAAACAAGGTGAGATAGCTGGAGACTAAATTAATTACAGAATTAGTACTTACAGATAATAGGCATTGATGATCGATTTGTCCAAGGCGTCTTGATTGAATAATTGAAATAGTTCATCAAATTCAATGGATATCATGTCATCTATATCTTTCCCATAATGCTTTTTTGTTACCTTCAGCACTATCCAGTTAGCCCCGGCCTTTGTGGCATGCAAGTACCAGTTATGCAATCTTCGCATTTTTGTTGGAAGATTATTTACCTCCTCAGGTTTGACGAGAGGTTTGTCGTACTGGTATTTGTATGCTACTTCACTCACGGGGAAGTACTTTAACTGGGATAAGTACTGGGAAATACTCATACCTTGAGCAGCGGCAGCTTCTCCGTATTGTGCAACTACCTCTGGATCATACTGCTCTTTGGCCCCATATTTGCTCGACCCCACATTGGTTTGGGAAATCACCTTGAGAGGGGCGCAAGACTGTTTTGCTTGTTCTCCGAGCTCGGCAACAGATTTCTCGCTTGCATCAGTACTGCTCTTCGAGGCTTTTTGTGCCGCATGTGACTTGAGAATAGAACGCTCATAGTCTGATGACAGCTTTGGCTCCGGTTGATGAAGAGACTTTAGCATTTTCAACACTTTGGCTTTTTCTTCTTTGGTGCTGGGGAACTCTGGCTCTTTCGGCCGCCTCAGCTTAGCGAAAAACGCTGTTGTTTTCGCATCAACGATCACCGCAGTCTCCTCTTCAGTACAGTCATAAGCTCTCTGGGGAGGAACCTTTGGTACTTTTGGAAGAGGCTCTTGTTTACGTTTCGGCGATCGCTTACCACGACGCAGAGTAGCGGTACGACACTTTTTATCCTGAGGAACCGGCGATGGCTGCGCCGGAGATTGGTGAGGCGACGAAGACGGCTACCGCGGCGACGACGACCTTGCTGGAGACGGGTGAGGCGGCGGCGAAGACGTCCTTGGCGTGTGATTTCGAAGCACAATACATTCCTTTGGCCATAGAATGGTGACGTTTTTTGCGTCTCCCAGTTCAGTCACATCCCCTTCACCTGCAGGGTAATCAAGCTTCAAAACTTCAAAGGTGGGCATGATTTCATGCACCCCGACAACAGCGTAGCCCTCTGGAACCGGACAACAGTGGTAAGTTGGTGTGGGTCCAATTGGTAAGGCATAGCCGACCTCCACCTTCATTGATATGTTCACAACTTTGACATGTAGCTCGCAGTGTGTCATATCTGTGATATCATCCACTGGGTAGCCAACAGGAGCCATCGTCGGTGCACCATCGTCATCGCCATTGTCATCACCCGGGACCTCGGTGGAAGCCACACTGCTTTTTCGATTATTCGATAGGCCGGTAGCATCGAATGCAGTGTGCTGCTGAGATGGGCCGGTAGTACTTTGCTCTTTAAGTGCGTTAATTTCATCTTGTTGTTGTTTTATTCGTTCTTCAATTGTACGCATTCGCTCTTTCTGACTATCTGCTTCAACTTCCGCCCTATCCTGCAGGATATTTCTTCCTCTCTTCGGGAAACCCAGTCCTCCATGGTTGGGAGCCTCTTGGGCGTCGTGTTCGTCCACCATGTTCCTTATTTCCAAGGGCGAGTGTGAGCTCATCATTATCTCTATTGGGAATGAAGTCCCCATCTTTAATAGACTTTACTGCTTTTCTCATCCTCTCGATTGGCAAGGGGTCTTCTTTATGTCGTCTGTTATATACACATCCCTTCCGAGTCCAACGTGCCCCCATGCCTGTAAAACCAATTCCTTGCACGTTCTACCCAATCGTCTGTCTCTGGGGTTATCTTTTTAGCACCCAGTTCATTCTCAAGTTTCTCCCACTTAGGAATGCCAGCCCTGTAGCCACCTTGCCCCATAGTATGGTGATACTTCTTGTTAGCAGCATTCAGCTTATTCGTTGCAGACATTTTCTTAGCTTTTTCTGATGTCTTGTATTCCACAAACTTAGCCTAGAATGGTTTTATCTTCTCAAACTGAATATTCTTGAAATTGGGAGTCTTCTCTTTCACAACATAGTCAAGGTGCAATCTTTTCTTCCAGTTGGTGAAACACTGGGCCATCTTCTTCAAAGCCCACTCCCTGACCTTAGCCTCCATGGCTCTCCCATGTTCTAAGGCGTCCTCAACTGGATCCTCCGCATTTGGATCCAGCTCTATCTTCGGTAGTTTGAAATTAACCATGAGCCTCTTACACAGTAAATCTTTGGCGTGGTTAGGGACAAATAAACATGTTCCCTCTTCATCCGCATCAGCAGGCCTATTCCAATTTCGAATGGTGATCGGGATTAAGTCCCTAACGATTACTCCGCATTGTGCCACAAATTTGTTTGCGACAACTTTGGGAGCCGTCGGTTTGCCGTCTTCAGCGACATCTTTGATCCTGAACCTCTCATGGTCTTGAAACTTTTTGGTTGGGCCTCGTCTGCTCTTTTCAGTAGATTTGTTCGATCCGGACGGCTAAAAGAAGAAAGATCATCGTTACTATTTCTATATAGATAGCAGATGATTAATTAATGAATTAATTATATTACATGCACCTCGCCGGAGCAGTCGTCTTCTCGATACACAAGGCATCGCCTTCTCCCTCGTGGAAGGCAACACCTTCAACCTCAAACAAGTCGTCTATTCCGGTAAAAAGAGGATCACCCTCACCGGAGTTGTTCAGAAACGTTGATACATCTAAATTTTCTTCCCCGCGGATCACACCTTGGATCAACTCTTCCTTTTCTTCGTCTCTGACGTGTGGGTCCATATTTTCTGCATAGGTGGAAAAATGAATAAGTCAAAGCGGCTAAGGGAGAAAGTTAGGTACGGTGTTGAGAGATATAAACCCTAATTCAGAGAAACCCTAATATATACATACACAATAATAAAAATGAAGAGAAACCCTAAACCCTAAACCTAGATTCAAAAAGGAAACTGTGTAGTAGATAGGTAACTCTAGCTAAAATCAACTAAAATCAATATTCCGGAGTTCCGAGGGGTGTAAAACCTAGTTCGGAGAAACCTCGGATGCATATGAGAGGGGAACATGAGTATAAGGCTACAAAAGGGAAACTATCCAGCAGATAGGTAACACTAGATACTAACAAAATACCATATTGGAATCGATTTAAGAGGGTTCAGAATGCCCTGGCGAAGGCACATCGTCGAACCCACATGCACCTAAGGGGTATTAATGATTCCTTATCTAAGATAGGGTTTTTAAGTTTCTTGACAATGTGAATCGGGCCTGGGGCTACCCACAGTGACTGACCAGTGGGGCCGAAGACCAATAATACCAAACTAATCAATAAACCTAATAATACCTAACTAATAATAAACCTAATAATCCAAACACCGAAAAGAAAGGGAAACAATCAACACATGGCATCGATGCAATGCTCAAGCAAGTATGATGATATGACAAGTTAATTTTCATTGGAATGTAACCCTAAGACATGCTCGACGATTTAATCGGGGTTCCGAGGGGTGAAAACCCTAACTCGAGGAAACTCCGGAACATATGAGAGGGGTGCATTTGTTCTTCTAATTATACTTGTCATTTAAGTTGTTGAACAATGCATGATTATAGGTTAAATAGATAGGTTTCATTTTTATGAACAATTTGATATATTATTTGTATTTTTCTGACTTATAAACAATAAGTTATTGATTTTACAATATTAAATCATTTTCTGGAATTAAAAACAAAAAGGCAAATAGTTTTACACCGGGGCGACCCCTAGCCAGTGAGACTGACAGAAGGGCCCCAGTGCCAACTCAGCCTTCACGCAAGCAAGCAGGACCCACCGAAGCTTTGACCGCGCTGACCCCGCTCGCTGATGTCAGCAGGACGTCAGCGTGACGTCATTATTGGGGATCAGCCCCAGATCGTCGACGGGGAGGGCGCTGGAGCGCGGGCGGAGCAGTGGGAGCGGGTGCGATGGATACGGGCTAGCGTACCAAGTCGTTTAGTAGCAGCGCCGCTCCGGATTGGTCACCGGAAGAGGAAGCACGACGGCGGCCGACGGTGGTGGCTTCAGGTCTTCGGCGCGGCAGCGATACAGAGAGGAAGAGGAAGAACAGAGAGGACTGTGAGGTCGAGGGGCTCACCACGGAGGCGGTGGAGGGGTCAGCTCGACCAAGCAAGCTCGGACGCGGCCGGAATCGTAGAGAATAGCGGTGACCGGACATCGGGGAGGAGCTCCTGATTGCGGTGGTTACGGGCACACTTCGTCGATTCTGTTGGAGGGGAGGCGATTCCTGGCGAGGAGGCAGAGGCAGAGCAGCGGCGGCGGCCGGTAGGGCGTGCAGGGCGGCGGGGCAGCCTGACGGCGTCGCTTCAGAGCCTGTGCACGAGAAGATTGTGAGATGGGGAAGAAGAAGAGGAGGGGCACCTAGTTATAACCAAAGGGCCTTTAGTCCCGGTTGGTGGCTCCAACCGGGACTAAAGGGTCATACGTCCCGGTTGGAGCCACCAACCGGGACGTAAACTCCAATTTTTTCAGCAGACCAAGGGTTGGCGTGCGCAGGGGTCTTTAGTTCCAGTTGGTGGCTCCAACCGGGACATATGACCCTGTTTTCAAAAAAATTCTCTCTCTTCCCGCCTTATTTTTTATTTTGGGGTTTAAATTTGTAATGTTTTTAAATGATAATTACTTTGGAATTTAGAAAAACTTTAAACATAAAAAGTGTTTGAATTTGAATAACTAATTCGAAACCATTTTCTGTTTTTAAAAATAATTATTGTAACCATTTAAATATGAACCATTTAAAATTAAAAATGAATTAACTTATATTTTTGAATATTAATTTGGAATTTAGAAAATCTTTAAACATAAAAAGTGTTTGGATTTGAATAACTAATTCAAAACCATTTTCTATTTTTAAAAAATAATTGATGTAACCATTTAAAATATGAACCATTTAAAATTAAAACTTAATTAACTTATATTTTTTAATATTAATTTGGAATTTAGAAAAATTTTAAACATAAAAAGTGTTTGAATTTGAATAATAATTCAAAACCATTTTCTGTTTTTTAAAATAATTAATGTAACCATTTAAACTATGAACGATTTAAAATTAAAAATGAATTAACTTATATTTTTTGAATATTAATTTGGAATTTAGAAAAACTTTAAACATAAAAAGTGTTTGGATTTGAATAAATAATTCAAAACCATTTTCTGTTTTAAAAAATAATTAATGTAACCATTTAAAATATGAACCATTTACAATTAAAATTGAATTAACTTATATTTTTTTAATATTAATTTGGAATTTAGAAAAACTTTAAACATAAAAGTGTTTGGATTTGAATAAGTAATACAAAACCATTTTCTGTTTTTATTTTGGATTTGAATTAAATTATATTTTTTATATATTAATGGGCCGAAAAAAAGGACGGAAAATAATGGGCGGAAAGAAAATTTGATTAGGATAGAACTGGAATTAAAGTACATAACGCAACTAACACAAAGTTACATAGAAGAACTGAAAATTAAGATACATGGCCAGATTAAGCCACAATCGGCCGAACTTGTTTTGCAACGTTGGAATGATTCAGTCATGCTCCTGCCTACACCTGTAATACTCGCCACTGTAGTCGTCGTACTCATCGCGGCCGTCGTCGCTGTCGTCGTCGGGGTCGCCGTAGTTGAACCTTGAAGGCTGAGTACGAGTGGGCTGGACTTGAGGGTAACGCAGGCGAGGGCTAGAATCGGCGGCCGTGTCGTAGGCCATGACGCTCTGGAGAGTCCGGCCGCGCCACCACAGCCGACGGCCGGCCTCGTTGTAGTTCGGAGGAGGTGGGACATCCTCCCCGTGCCTGGCGAGCGCCCTCTCATGCCGATCCACGAAGAAGGCTTCCCAAGTCGGGAAATAGTCGGGATGCCATCTGGGATTCCTCCGCTGCTCCGGCGTGAGCTCGAAGTAGTAGTGGTTCGTGATGGCCATCCGACGCGCCACACCTAGAGCAACAGGAGGAACCGGCACGCCTCCGGCGCTCAGCATCCAGCCGACGGGGACACAGTAGCCCGGCGGGCAGGGGTAGTTCGAGGCGCAAAGCGCCTCCGCCTCCATGGGAGTTAGTGCTACAGTGGAAGTCATGGGAAAGAGTGATGAGGTTGCAGATATGAGTCTAGAGATGTGCAATGACAATGGAGGCCCACCCTACATATATATATATAGTGAGAAATGCCAGGAAGATAATTGGAGGGAACAACCGGCGGCAAAAACTGGCAGGAAGAAATGGCGGGAAAAAATGGCGGGAAAAACCGGACCCACTTCCTACTGATTCGGCAGACATTTGTCCTTTTTACCCGGGATGGACGAAAAGGTTTGAGATGTCCCGGTTGGGAGATAGTCCATGTAAGGTGGTCTAGTATTTTAGGAAAATGGGGCGGTAGCATTCTGAAATGGCATTTTGGTGGTTACTTCACAAAATGACCCTTTTTTGCGCTCGGAAAATGGAAAAGGGCTTTTTCGTGCGACAAAAAGGAAAACTTCCTCTTGCAACATTGTTCTCCATACCAATGTCCACACACATGCATAATATGGGCACAACATCACAAACTATGCCGTGATTCAGCACATAACATCGGTCATTTGGACCGAAAGCCATGAAACCTCGAACATGATAGGTCATTTTGTGAAGGTTTTTTCGAAACATAATCAATATACCAAGTCTGGTATTTTTCCTTTCAACTATGTAACATAATATGACACCACACGAAGGATTTTCATTGTTTGGATTTTTTTGAATTTATTATGCCCGTTTTGAATTATCTGAATTTCTAACTATGGTTGAACCGGTGTGCATGAAGATAGGGGACGAGCATCGTTAGAACTTGCATTGGATCTCTGAAGAAACCACATATTGCGAGTCTAAAAATGATTTTTTCAAAAAATCACGGGCGATAGATCATGTACCTGTAGTACAAACCGGACCCACTTCCTACCGATTCGGCAGACATTTGTCCTTTTTACCCGGGATGGACGAAAAGGTTTGAGATGTCCCGGTTGGGAGATAGTCCATATAAGTTAGTCTAGTATTTTAGGAAAATGGGAGGGTAGCATTCTGAAACAGCATTTTGGTGGTTACTTTACAAAACGACCCGTTTTTTGCGCTCGGAAAATGGAAAAGGGCTTTTCCGTGCGACAAAAAGGAAAACTTCCTCCTGCAACATTTTTCTCCATACCAATGTCCACACACATGCATAATATGGGCAAAACATCACAAACTATGCCGTGATTCAGCACATAATATCGATCATTTGGACAGAAAGCCATGAAACCTCGAACATGATAGGTCATTTTGTGAAGGTTTTTTCGAAACATAATCAATATACCAAGTCTGGTATTTTTCCTTTCAACTATGTAACATAATATGACACCACGTGAAGGATTTTCATTGTTTGGATTTTTTTGAATTTATTATGCCCGTTTTAAATTATCTGAATTTCTAACTATGGTCGAACCGGTGTGCATGAAGATAGGGGACGAGCATCGTTAGAACTTGCATTGGATCTCTGAAGAAACCACATATTGCGAGTCTAAAAATGATTTTTTCAAAAAATCACAGGCGATAGATCATGTACCTGTAGTACAAACCGGACCCACTTCCTACCGATTCGGCAGACATTTGTCCTTTTTACCCGAGATGGACGAAAAGGTTTGAGATGTCCTGGTTGGGAGATAGTCCATGTAAGATGGTCTAGTATTTTAGGAAAATGGGACAGTAGCATTCTGAAATGGCATTCTGGTGGTTACTTCACAAAACGACCCGTTTTTTGCGCTCGGAAAATGGAAAAGGGCTTTTCCGTGCGACAAAAAGGAAAACTTCCTCCTGCAACATTGTTCTCCATACCAATGTCCATACACATGCATAATATGGGCATAACATCACAAACTATGCCGTGATTCAGCACATAACATCGGTCATTTGGACCGAAAGCCATGAAACCTCGAACATGATAGGTCATTTTGTGAAGGTTTTTTCGAAACATAATCAATATACCAAGTCTGGTATTTTTCCTTTCAACTATGTAACATAATATGACACCACGCGAAGGATTTTCATTGTTCGGATTTTTTTTTGAATTTATTATGCCCGTTTTGAATTATCTGAATTTCTAACTATGGTCGAACCGGTGTGCATGAAGATAGGGGACGAGCATCGTTAGAACTTGCATTGGATCTCTGAAGAAACCACATATTGCGAGTCTAAAAATGATTTTTTCAAAAAATTACGGGCGATAGATCATGTACCTGTAGTACAAACCGGACCCACTTCCTACCGATTCGGCAGGCATTTGTCCTTTTTACCCGGGATGGACGAAAAGGTTTGAGATGTCCCGGTTGGGAGATAGTCCATGTAAGTTGGTCTAGTATTTTAGGAAAATGGGAGGGTAGCATTCTGAAACAACATTTTGGTGGTTACTTTACAAAACGATCCGTTTTTTGTGCTCGGAAAATGGAAAAGGGCTTTTCCGTGCGACAAAAAGGAAAACTTCCTCCTGCAACATTTTTCTCCATACCAATGTCCACACACATGCATAATATGGGCAAAACATCACAAACTATGCCGTGATTCAGCACATAACATCGGTCATTTGGACCGAAAGCCATGAAACCTCGAACATGATAGGTCATTTTGTGAAGGTTTTTTCGAAACATAATCAATATACCAAGTCTCGTATTTTTCCTTTCAACTATGTAACATAATATGACACCACGCAAAGGATTTTCATTGTTCGGATTTTTTTTGAATTTATTATGCCCGTTTTGATTATCTGAATTTCTAACTATGGTCGAACCGGTGTGCATGAAGATAGGGGACGAGCATCGTTAGAACTTGCATTGGATCTCTGAAGAAACCACATATTGCGAGTCTAAAAATGATTTTTTTTAAAAAATCACAAGCGATAGATCATGTACCTATAGTACAAACCGGACCCACTTCCTAGCGATTCGGCAGACATTTGTCCTTTTTACCCGGGATGGACGAAAAGGTTTGAGATGTTCCGGTTGGGAGATAGTCCATGTAAGGTGGTCTAGTATTTTAGGAAAATGGGACGGTAGCATTCTGAAACGGCATTATGGTGGTTACTTCACAAAACGACCCGTTTTTCGAAACATGATCAATATACCAAGTCTGGTATTTTTCCTTTCAACTATGTAACATAATATGACACCACGCGAAGGATTTTCATTGTTCGGATTGTTCTAAAAATGGGACGGTAGCATTCTGAAACAGGATTTTCATTGTCGACACCACGCGCAGGGATTTCGACAGGCTGGGCCAGGCAGCACTAATGATAGGGGTGAGTGTCGACATTATGTCGTGCGGCGTGTACCTTGTCCCGGATGGTGTCACCAACCGGGACTAAAAATGAACATGTAGTCCCGGTTGGAGACACCAACCGGGACAAAACCCGAGTCAGCACTAACAATAGGGGTGAGTGTCGACATTATTTCGCACTACAACAGGAACCCCCCTTCAGCAATGCTTCGATGCGTTGCCAAATGTCCATATAAGCGTTGGTAACATCTACACCAACGGAATTGGTATGCGTTACCGTTGGCGCCGTTGCAAGCATCTACAACCACGCATATACATGTATTGGTAAACAACATGAAGAAGCGTTGTAAGATTACAACATATATAGTTAGAGTCTCACAACACTTCATATGCGTTGGTGGTTGCCCCGCATGAATGGATTTTGAAATGGACATAACAGATCACTTTCGAAATGGACATGACAGATCACTATGGAAGATTAGAAGAGTTGCTAGATAGCTCCAATTAATGGTAGCTAATATATTGCCAACAAGAACTATATGGTTAATGATCGGAGGAAATGCAAAATAGTAAACATGAAGACCTAATATATTAAATTAACTTTGTAGCTTTACAAAGAGCATGATTCAATCAATACAAGTTCCATATATCTTAAAATGACATTGTAAACCACAGTCGGTCTACAACTATCTGCAAGTAGCACAATTCTCCAAACTTGCTCTCAGAATCTTAGCCATGAATCATCCTTTCTTTGCGAGAAATCATCCGTCTATTCTGACAATCAACCAAAACACCAATTTGAGGTAAGTAACTTACCATTATTGAGACCAGAACAACTGAATAAAATAGTGCAATTTAAAATAGCTGAAACATTTGAAGGTTCAAAGTATGGTTTTTCGGATGGAATATTTTGGCAAGCGCCATGAGATAAATCCCTGTAGGACCACTTCTCGGAACACGGAAGCAAGTCGATGCTTGTCTTCTCTGAACAATGAGGTAAAAGCAACGCCAGGAAACCAAGAACTCTTTCCGTCATATATAAATTATCTTTTGTTCCAGCACATTCTTGTGTGTTTTCTTCTTCGCAGATCTATTTAATCTTTCCAGGCTGCCACACTCATTGAGGAGAGCTTACTCGAGAGCGCAATTGGAGTTACACCAAATAGCTTAGTGCCTTCGATCTTTTGACTAAACCTGTTGTTCACAAAGTAAAGATTAAATTAATATAGCAGATAAATAAAAGATGTAGCTTAGTAATTTCCTAACCATTTTCTTTTGACTACACTTGTCATAATACTTGTAGTTTACAGAGTAGAAGTTTTAAAAGAATATAGCAGATAGAACGAAAGTTGTAGAACAGTAAGTGGACAAGCATTTATGTGTTGTTCTCACTTAGTGTGCATCCTTCTGGAAGTAAATCTGTAGAAAATAGAATTTTATTGTTATTCAGAAGTAGTTGAAGTTAAACAAAAAAAATGCACACGAAACTAAATTCATATACATCTACACACTTCAGCATATATGCTAGTCCACGCCAGATGCCTAGACTGATATATGTGAGACCTTAATAACCATAGGACCAAAGACGTCACCAGATACGTACCACATACTTTGATTATTTTATGAAAACCCTTCTTCTGTACAACCATGGCTTTATATTTCTAGTTGCAGCATAAAAATACTGAAGCTTTACTGCTCTAAAACTGCATAAGCACAAGCACGTTGCCATCAGTAACCAACAGAATTCCAGAACGAGTGTATAGCTCCGTGCAAAGATTACTCGACAAACACAAGTATAATAATACAGATACTAGAAACTTAAAGAATTTGGATCTTAGTTATCTCCCTCCTTGAGAACAATGGGATGCCCGTGCGTTGCTAAGGGTATTAAATGCTCAAAATGAGGTGTGATAAAGATTTGCATTTCGTTTTAAAGAATTTACCGGTGCTGAACTAATAGGGCGAAATCCGGCCTTGTCAGATTTTCCGGTCAAATCTCGAACGAAAGGGGAGAACAAAAATTTAAATCTTAGAACAGAATCTTACCGAAATTGAACTGCAATTTGGATTTCTGCAGCCAACTAGTTACTCATCCCCTGGTTAGCCTTGAAAAGATGCGTACCATTGACAATCTATACACCATCATCAAAGGCAAGATGAATATTTTGAGTTAATAAATTCTTTTGATTGCACATGTATAGCAACATACTTACCCTGGTATAAAAGATAATTGTTCTATTGCATATATGGGAAATAACACAAGCGTGGCTTGCATAAATAAAATAATTCATTGCTAGGCACCTCATAAGCAGAATATAACTACTCCCTCAGACCCATATTAGTTGACTCAAATTTGTCTAGATACGGATGTATCTCGCACTAAAACTTGACTAGATACATTTGTATCTAGATGAATCAATTAATATTGGTCGGAGGGAGTAATACCTAGACATAGTAAGCAACCACACAGATGTCAAATAAATGAAACCATAGACACAAGTTATTATAGTTCGAACACATCTAGCATATCGCGGCAGCACCAATGAAGCTACAGAACCTACCGTGCTGTAAAATTTGGGGGAACAGATCATGTAGTACTGTACTAAAATTACTAAAAAGGAGCGATCACATGTGACATGGTCGCCTGATTACGGGCGAATCCGGATTGGACAGCCATGCAGGGATCTGGGAGCGGGAAAAGAAGACAGAAGGAGGCATAACACGCGACCCACGAAGCAAATAACCTGAAATAATGAGCTGATCAAGGCAACCAAGGACTGCAGGCATGGGTAGCGTGAGAAAGAAACCTAAATACCTCCGGCGCCGAATAGGATTAACTGACCTCCACCAGTGTCTGCACATAGTGGTGCCCTTCGATCGGTTATGGAGTAGCATCTGGCTCACCGCTGCACTTAATTGACGAATCCTCAAGATCTGAACCAATAACGCCAATGATGAGAACGAAGCACGACCGGCTGAACCCGTATACGATGACTGCGATAGAGATCAATAGCTGAGATAGTGGTGGAGATGGGCACGCAGGCTTGTGAAGGCGCGTACCAGCGGCGGCCGGGGAGTAGGGGGGAGGACAGGATTTGGCAGGGGCGTATTACTAGCGGGAGGAAAGGATAGGGATTGAGGGGAAATATCAAGGAAGGGGATCCAGGGAAGTTATAGATCGTGTCTAATCTCTCCGCTTGTATAGGAAGTGGAAAGTGGGATAGTGTTTCTTAGCAACGCGTGGCTAATCCTTTGGAAGATATGTGTGGGTATACGTGGGTTCGTGGTGTAGTGTCGTAAGTGTCGACACTATGCCGAGCTGCTTGTACTATAATAGGCATCCTTGCGAGTCCAGTCCTCCAGCCAGTTTGAGGCATCTCCAAGATGGTTTTCGAGAGCAGGGACACCACTACGGCCAGTTTCAGGGAGATGCCGACGGAGCCCAGTCCTCCGGCATCTCCGAGAAACTGGTCATAGAGGCACTCCCTAATATGTGAAATTAGTTAGCTCCGAGGCGTATTGATCTAGTTAGAGAAGTTACAAGCTGCAAGATGGTTTTCGAGAGGAGGGACACCACTACGGCCAGTTTCAGGGAGATGCCGACGGAGCCCAGTCCTCCGGCATCTCCGAGAAACTGGTCATAGAGGCACTCCCTAATATGTGAAATTAGTTAGCTCCCAGGTGTATTGATCTAGTTAGAGAAGTTACAAGCTGCAAGATGGTTTTCGAGAGCAGGGACACCACTACGACCAGTTTCAGGGAGATGCCGCCGGATCCCAGTCCTTCGGCATCTCCAAGAAACTAGTCATAGAGGCACTCCCTAATATGTGACCGCGCACATTTGGAGATCAGATCTTAATGGTAAGTACGAATCGGGACAACTTCTTCATAGTCCCGGTCCAGCCACAAAACGGGACTAACACTCAAGACATTTATTAATATTAAAAACTGAGACTACAAAACCAGGACTAAAGGCCCCCTATATATAGTCCCGGTCAAGCCACAAACCGCGAAAGATATCCTTCGGTCAAGCCACAAACCACGAAAGACATGAACTAGAGTTACATAATATGAGCATGAACTTCTTGGCATATGTCCTTCCTTATGATCTCTTCAGACGTAACCATGGAGCATCTTCTTTACTTAACGGAATGCTTGGGTCAGTTTTCACTGTGAAGGGCGGAATTTCATCAAACTTATTATAATCTTCTGACATGTCTGTCTTGTCCTCGATTCCCACGATGTTTCTTTTTCCTGAAAGAACTATGTGACGCTTTGGCTCATCATATGATGTATTCGTTTGCATATTTTTTCTTTTTTTTTGGTCTGGAGGACATGTCCTTCACATAGAAAACCTGAGACACATCATTGGCTAGGACGAATGGTTCATCTCTATAACCAAGATTGTTGAGATCCACTGTTGTCATTCCGTACAACTGGTCTATCTTTACCCCTTTCCCACTCAGGTTGACCCATTTGCAGCGAAACAAAGGGACCTTAAAAGAGGCTCCATAGTCTAGTTCCCATATCTCCTCTATGTAACCATAATATGTGTCCTTTTGTCCATTCTCGTCTATTGCATCAAAGCGGACACCACTATTTTGGTTGGTGCTCTTTTTATCTTGGGCGATCGTGTAGAATGTATTCCCATTTATTTCGTACCCTTGGAAATTCAATACAGTAGAAGATGGTGACGCGGCCAACAAGTATAGATGATCTCCAACAGTGGTGTCATTCAAGAGATGTGTCCGCATCCAACCACCGAAAGACTTCATGTGTTCATCTGTAATCCATGATTCAGGCTTCCCTGGGTTTTTGGAGCGTACAATATTCTTGTGTTACTCGATATACGGAGCTGCCAAGGTGGAATTATGTAGAACTATGTAGTGTGCTTTAGTGAAAGAATCCCCGTCCCTACATATCATTGCTTTCTTTCCCAGCGTGCCTTTTCCACTTAGTCTTCCCTCATGCCGCGAGTCAGAAACACCAATCGGCTTAAGGTCAGGAATAAAGTCAACACAAAACTCAATGACCTCCTATGTTCCATATCCCTTGGAGATGCTTCCATCTGGTCTAGCACGGTTATGAACATATTTCTTTAAGACTCCCATGAACCACTCAAAGGGGAACATATTGTGCAGAAATACCGGACCGAGAATGGCAATCTCTTCCACTAGGTGAACCAGGAGATGCATCATAATATTAAAGAAGGATGGTGGGAACACCAATTCAAAACTAACAAGACATTGTACCACATCCTTCTGTAACCTTGGCAGAATATCTGGATTGATTACCTTCTAAGATATTGCATTGAGGAATGCACATAGCTTCACAATGGGTACTCGAACATTTTCCGGTAGAAGCCCCCTCAATGCAATCAGAAGCAACTGCGTCATAATCACGTGACAGTCATGAGACTTCAGGTTTTGGAACTTTTTCTCTGCCATATTTATTATCCCCTTTATATTAGATGAGAAGACCTACGACACCTTAATACTGTAAAGGACTTCAAAAAAGATTTCCTTCTCTGCTTTGGTAAGAGCATAGCTGGCACGACTTAAGTGACGCCCTTTATCCGTCTTGTTATGTGTATGCATGTTCTTTGGGTCTTTCATAATTTTTGGTCCTCCCGTGCTTCTGGTGTATTCTTTTGTCTTCCCATACACGCCTAGGAATCCTAGCAGGTTCACGCAAAGATTCTTTGTCACGTGCATCACGTCGATTGAAGAGCGGACACGCAGGACTTTCCAATATGGCAGCTCCCAAAATATAGATTTCTTCTTCCACATGGGTGCGTGTCCTGTAGCGACGTCGTTCGGAACTGATTGACCGCCGGGACCCTTTCCAAAGATTACTTCTATGTCCTTGACCATACCAAATACTTCTATGCAAATATGTACCTTCAGTCTTATCTAAACAGTGTGTGCATGCCTTATATCCCTTGTTTGCCTGTCCTGAAAGGTTACTAAGAGCAGGCCAATGATTGATGGTTACGAATAACAACCCTCGTAGATCAAATGGCTCCTGTTTGTTCTCATCCCACGCACGTACACCTGGTTTGCCCCACAACTGTAAGAGTTCTTCAACTAATGGCCTAAGGTACACATCAATGTCGTTGCTCGGTTGCTTCGGGCCTTGGATGAGCACTGGCATCATAATGAACTTACGCTTCATGCACAACCAAGGAGGCAGGTTGTAAATATATAGAGTCACGGGCCAGGTGCTGTGACTGCAGCTCTGCTCCCCAAAAGGATTTATGCCATCCGTACTAGACCAAACCATAAGTTCCTTGCGTCACCTGCAAAGTCTGGGAAGTCTCTCTCGATTTTTCTCCACTGTGACCCATCAGCAGGGTGTCTCGACTTCCCGTCTTTCTTACGGTCTTCTTTGTGCCATCGCAACAACCTGGCATGCTCTTTGTTTATGAACATGCGTTTCAACCTTGGAATTATAGGAGCATACCACATAACCTTAGCAGGAACCCTCTTCCGGAGGGGCTCTCCCTCAACATCACCAGGGTCATCTCGTCTGATCTTATACCGCAACGCATTGCATACCGGGCATTTATCTAAATTCTCATACTCCTTACCGCGGTAGAGGAGGCAGTCATTAATGCATGCATGTATCTTTTGCACATCTAATCCTAAAGGACAGAGAGTCTTCTTTGCTTCGTAGGTACTCTCGGGAAGTTCGTTATGTTTTGGAAACTTCGGCTTCATTATTTTCAGCATCTTTTCAAATGAGGAGTCAGTTAGACCACACTCTGCCTTCCATCGCAACAATTCCAGTGTGGTACCGAGCTTTGTGCTGCCATCTTTACAATTTGGGTACAACAATTTCTTGTGATCTTCTAACATGCCCTCTAACTTCAACTTCTCATTTTCTGTTTCACAGTCTCGCTTTGCATCATAAATGACCCTACCAAGTTCATCAGCCGGCTCATCTGATGCCCGTTCTTCACCTCTTTCCTCTCCATTGTCTTCCATTGCAGTATCACTGTATTCAGGAAACATATGATGATAGTTGTTATCATCATCTTCTTCTTCACCATCTTCCATCATAACCCCTCTTTCCCCATGCTTGGTCCAGCAATTATAGTTGGGCATGAAACCTTTCATAATCAGGTGGCCGCGAATTATTTTCGAGGAAGAGTACTCCTTGTTGTTCCGACATTGAACACATGGACAACGTATAAAACCATTCTCTTTGTTTTTCGTAGCCACATCGATAAATTTATCCACGCCTTTCATATACCCGGCTACGCGTCGGTCACCGTACATCCATTCCCGACCGTTCATCTGCATCATATAAGTAAGTTTATCAAAAAACAGGACATCATAAATAGTGAAATGACCAATTCACATCGACACATGCATTGTATCAATGACAGAGAAAAGATAAGATTGCTAACCTCGATCGAGGGAAATAAAGAGGAGAAAGCTCAAGTGTGTCTCGTACACCTTCTATATTTTTGTTCTATGAGAAATTAAACGGGATTATTCACTCAAACATTTCATCAAACACCTTGAATGCATGCATAGGGGAGAAAAAACTAGCACACCCTCACACCTTCCACCAAGAGAAAAAACATAGTGGAGGCAGAGGGGGCTGGGGCGTTGCATTTATAGAGGGGTGGAGCATACGTCCCGGTTGGAGCCACCAACCGGGACTAAAGGTGTGTGCCACGCCACGTGGCTGTGGCCAAACCTTTAGTCCCGGTTGCTGGCTCCAACCGGGACGCATGCCTCCGGGCCTCGTGCCCGCTTGAACCGGGACGCGTGCCAGCATTAGACCCAGTTGGTGGCGCAACCGGGACTAATGTCTGAGGGGGCGCGAACGGATGGCATGTTTTCTACTAGTGGAAAAAATACCAAGAAATGATTGCATACCCTTTGATTATTAGGCATTAGTGGCAGGATTTAGAGAGATATTTTATCAAATATATACATAATATCTAGTTTAAATGCGGACGTGGACGGCTATATTTCACAGCCATCAGGCTACAACGAACAACGTTGGGAAGGTTAGCATACACATGGTTTCTATACAGAGAGGCTTACATATGGGACCCAGATAAACAGCTACTTCGTCGAGCAATGTTGCCAAGGTCAGAGCGGCGGACGTGACCAAAAACAAATTTCATCATACACAAGTTTCTTTGAAATAGATACTAACATCTCGTACCCAAGCCAGACCTTAAACGGCTGCTGCATCGAGCAACGATACCAAGATTAAAACGGCATACATGACCAAAAATATAGTACAACATACACACATTTCTTGTATAGAGGAGGCTGATACAGCTAGATCTTAAACGACTGCTGTATCGAGCAACGTTACCAACATCAAAACAACAGACATGGCTGAAAAAAGTGCATCATACACAAGTTTCCTCTAAGTAGAGGCTGACATGTGGGACCCAGCAGCGAGACTAAACGGCTAATCCATTAAGCAACATTATGAGTAGCTGACATGGGACCCACTAGCCTGACATGGAGGCACGCGCGGAAATAGATAGTCTATTATACACACGTTTCTTCTAATGAGTTGCCGATATGGGTATCCATCAGCCTAAATTAATGGTTAATGCATCGAATAATGTTATCAAGTTCGGAACACAGAGACGAGCGAAAAAATCCATCGTATGCATGATTTTTCTAATAAGAGACTGACATATGGAACTCACCAGTCTGAATAAATAGCAGATGGATCGATCAACGCTATCAAGCTTGGAATAGGGAACTGCGAGCCAAGAAAAAATTTATCATACACACGATTCTTGTAATGAAAGACTGGTATTGGGGAACCAAGAGCTAAACTAAATGGAAGATGCATGGAGCAACTTTATCGAGTACAAGTTAGAAAGGCACGCCCAAAAAGTATGGTTTGATAGATACATTGACATCCAGGACCACACGCCTCAAAAGATTTTGTTGAGTCAACATCGTGCGAGGAACGAAAAATCTTATTTCTGCAATGCGCCGGTCGAGTTTTTTTCATGTTTTTAACGATTTTGTAGTAGTATAAGCCACGAAAATGTAAAAAATATTTTCCATCTACCATGGTCAATTGAACGAGATCATGGTAGAAGGCTCACCTTTTACAAATATCGACAGACCAAACTGTTGCGGATGACAACATTTCTTATAGTGTAGCCTTGTAGAGGCTTGCTAGAGTATTATGTTTGCAGTTAATACGCTTCTAGCATGGTATATAAATATTTATTATTAACGCAAAAATATGATGATAATAATACAACTTTATTATTGCTTCTACAACATATTTCTAACACTCCGCCACCGTCATGTATCTTGAAAGAGAGTGAATTTGAAAGTCGGCGTGAGAGTGGCGCTAAGTAGGGGGCGGTTTTAGGTGGGAGGTGAGCCGAACTTCTCCCGTCCATTTTTGGTTCACTTCGACAGCTCGCGCCATCTTCATGGTTTGCAGCTGCTGGAATTTGAAGCTCGGCCAGGCGATTCTTTGGGAGACGTGCGGGCCACAACGTAAAAGATGACGGACGAGCATTCAATCTAAAGGCTGTGTGATCGTTTGATGCAGAGGCTGGACTCCGCTCCCCATTTTGAAAAAAAAACGAGCATGCAATCGGGCCAGTACTATTTGACTCCCCGAGCGCCAGGGAACTCCCATAGCAATCACGCCCCTACTGCTTGTCTCTTACCCAGATTTAGCTAACCAATACTCACCTATTGTACCTATAGTACGACACCAGCCGATTTCACATGTTCACTAGTCACTACCCACGGCCGGTACCGATGGTTTAGAGCGCGTGCTGGGAATCCGGCCGGAACCGGTCACACAGGGACGAGGAGGCAACAATAATGCGGGGACGTACGAAGCGGACAGCCGCGCTCGATCATCGGGCGCGCTCCCGCCATGCATCCGTTCCGACCGTTCGCGCCAAAAAAGCAGCAAAGAAACGTACCACGCTAGCTAAACATAGCTCGCCTCTGCCGAATATAAGGAGGCACCGCCACGCCGGCCCGTCGTCGCCGTCTACCCTGCATCATCCACCCAAGCAGACCAATCAATCCAGGAAGATGGTGGACGCAGGAAGAAGAAGAAGAAGAAGAAGAAGAAGAAGAAGAAGAAGAAGAGGCAACGGCGCCGCCCTGCCCCTGATGGTGGCGCTGTGCGCGGCGCTGCTGGGCACGGCGAAGCTTGCCACTGCGGCGGCGGAGGTTGATGCGGGCGGTGCGCCGTCGCTTCCGGCGGGTCCCCTGGACATCGTGAAGCTGGGGGCGAAGGGCGACGGCAAGAGCGACAGCACGCAGGCGATCATGAAGGCGTGGAAGAACGCGTGCGGGGCCACGGGCACGCATAAGATCATCATCCCGGAGGGCAACTTCCTGACGGGTGCGCTGGAGCTCCAGGGCCCCTGCACCTCCTCCATCATCATCCGCCTCGACGGCAACCTCCTCGGCACCGGCGACCTCAACGCCTAAAGGAAAAACTGGATCGAGGTCATGCGCGTCGACAACTTCAGCATCAACGGCCACGGCACCATCGACGGCCAGGGCCCCCTCGTCTGGGGGAAGAACGAGTGCAACAAGAACTACAACTGCAAGATCCTCCCCAACGTACGTATATATATAGTACGCCATCCTCGCTCGTCTTGATTGATTGTCGATTTCTTTCTTGATATATATACATTATCCGTCGAAGCAGAGCCTGGTACTGGACTACGTGACCAACGCGCAGATCCGCGGCATAACGCTCAAGAACTCCAAGTTCTTCCACCTCAACCTCTTCAACTGCAAGAACGTGCTGGTGGAGAAGGTGGTGATCACCGCGCCCGGCGACAGCCCCAACACGGACGGCATCCACATGGGCGACTCCGACAACGTCACCATCAAGGCCACCAACATCGGCGTCGGCGACGACTGCATCTCCATCGGCCCCGGCACCAAGCACGTCAGGATCCACGGCTCCCACTGCGGCCCCGGCCACGGCATCAGCGTGGGGAGCCTCGGCCGCTACAAGGACGAGAAGGACGTCGAGGACATCCAGGTCACCAACTGCACCATCAAGGGCGCCACCAACGGCCTGCGCATCAAGTCCTACGAGGACTCAAAGTCGCAGCTCAAGGCCACCAATTTCGTCTACGACCAGGTCGTCATGGACAACGTCTCCTACCCCATCGTCATCGACCAGAAGTACTGCCCCAATAACATCTGCTCCAAGACTGGCACGTCCAAGATCGCCATAAACGACATCGTCTTCAAGAACATCGTCGGGACATCCGCCACACCCGAGGCAGTCACCCTCAACTGCGTTAACAACCTGCCCTGCCAGGGCGTGCAGCTCGTCAACGTCAACCTCAAGTACACCGGGACACACAACAAGACAATGGCCGTCTGCCACAACGCCGTCGGAAAGTCACTCAACGTCGTCAAGGAGCTCGCATGCCTCTAGCTAGCTAGATTCTTCTTTTTTCCTCTCTGAACCGCATGCATGCAGCGCCAGATTTTGTTTTTCTCGGATTACTTTTGATTCTTCTTTGTGACATTTTTATTCCTCCGTCCGTCCGTCCTCCCCCCCCCCCCCCCCCCCCCCCACCTCTCTTTCCATTAATTTGTTTGTTTTAGTCAACGATAATGTTCTTCTTTTTTTAATAATTTCTTTGTCTTAGTCAAATGATGTAAGCACCAGAGACAGTTAACTTATCAATTTGTTTGCTTAAGTCAGATAACTTAACAGAATTTTATATATATATATATATATATATATATATATATATATATATATATATATATATATATATATATATATATATATATATAGTGCGTGTGATTTATTTCACCCATGCATGCATGTTTACTTCGTGATGGCATGTCCCTAGTGATAGTTAGCTACCACTCACCAGAATCATTGCGGAATGAATCAACTATCTACTAACTTCATCTAAATCAGGTAGAACAGGAGAATCTCAAGTCTTATATCACTAATTATTATAAATCCTTTTTTAGGGCTACGTTGGAAAATGATTTTTTTATAGATAAGTCCCAAACGGCGGATATCCTGCAGATTTCTGTTGAGGAAAATAACTCTTACTATATCCTACACTGAGGAGAAGGTTAAAAAAGCTGTTTTCAAAAATTCTGAGATGTCATCAAGTGGGTTTGTTTGGGTTCCTTCAGGTCGGTCAACTGAATCTTTTTAGACTGAATTTTGGCAACATTATCTTATTTCCTAAGGTTAATAATGCGGCGTGTATACACCAGTATCAGCCATCTATCTTCTTAATGTTAGCATTAATTTTTTTACAAAAGTTGCCACGATTAGACTAAATTCAGTAGCTGATCATGTAGTCCGTCCTTCTCAAACTGCGTTTATGCAAGGTAAAAATATCCTAAATGGGGTAGTAATCTTGCATGAAACAATCCATAAACTACACTTGAAAAAATTAAATGGAGTACTATTCAAGATTGACTTTGACAAGGCGTATGATAAAGTTAATTGGTCTTTCCTCCAGCAAACACTCTATATGAAAGGTTTTTCGGAGGAGTGGTGCACTCTTATACAGTCTTTTGTATCTGGTGGTAGTGTTGCCATAAAGTAAATGATGATACTGGCAATTACTTTCAAACTAAGAAGAGACTCCGACAGGGTGATCCACTATCGCCTTTACTATTTAATATGGTGGCTGATATATTGGCTATCCTTATAGAGCGAGCCAAAGATGATAGCCAGATTGAAGAATTAATTCCCCATCTGGTTGATGGCTGGCTATCTCTTCTTCAATACACCGATGATACAATCCTATTTATGGAACATGATCTAGAGAAAGCTAAAAATCAAAAATTAATATTATCAGCATTCAAGCAACTATCTGGACTTAAGATAAACATCCATAAGAGCGGTTTGTATTGTTTTGGCGAGGCTCAAAATGAGGCCCACCTATATGCTTAGCTTTTCGGCTATATTCAGGGGAAATTTCCAATCAACTATCTAGGGATATCGATTTATGATCGGCGTCTCACAATTGCTGAATGAAAACTTGTTGAGGAAAGACTACAGAAGCGTCTTAATAGTTGGAAGGGTAAATTGATATCGCTTGGAGGAAGACTTGTACTCATAAATTCAGTACTTACCAGTACGGTATTGTATATGATCTTGTTTTTCCAGTTACCAAAAGGTTTCTTGACTAAATTATATTATTTCTGATTAAGATTCTTTTGGCACGAGATAGTGAAAAAAAAGAAATGTCGACTGGCCAGATGGAATGTGGTTTGATGACCAAAATAATACAATGGACTTGGCATACATGATTTGCAAGTAAAAAATACCGCACTTCTGGGTAAATGTCTTTTCAAACTACTGACCGAAGATGGTGTTTGGTAAACCATTTTATGGAGGAAGTATGTGGGTTCCAAAGCTATGTCTCAAGTGGTTTGGAAACCTGGTGATTCACAATTTTTGGCAGGACTTATTTCGTCTAAAAAACATTTCTTCCTTTTTGGTGCTTTCAATATTAAGGATGGATAACAGATTCGATTCTAGGAGGATAAGTGGCTTGGCCAGACTCCTCTTCATTATCAATATCCTACTCTACGTTCGATTGTTAGACATAAAGAGGATACTCTATCCACAGTAATGGAAACCAATCCCCCGAATGTGTCTTTCACAAGAAGCCTCATAGGTCCTAGACTGGTATCTTGAAACAATCTTTTACTACGATTATCCATGATACGGTTATCGGATGATGTGGACAAGTTCAAATGGAAATTATTGGAAAATGGTAAATTTTCAGTTAACTCTTTGTATAGAGCTTTGATTCAACCTGATATTCCTGTCAATGATAACAGTAAAATCCGGAAGATGAAAATACCTCTAAAATGAAGATATTCGCATGGTATCTCCGTAAGGGATTTATTCTTACAAAAGATAATCTTGTGAAGAGGAATTGACATGTAAGTAGAAAATGCGTTTTTTGTCACCAAGACGAGACAATTCGTCATTTATTCTTGCATTGTAAATTTGCTCGCTCTATATGGTCATTCATCCAAATAACCTCTGGTTTATCCCCCTCATGTTCGGTGACCAATATTTTTGGTAACTAGTTACACGGGATAGATGATAAATACAGGATCTTGCTTAGGGTGGGAGCGCTTGCCATTATTTGGTCGCTTTGGCAGTGTAGAAATGACAAGATCTTTAATAACATAGTGTCTTTTTCTATGCAGGTTATCTATCGGGCTACGGCTATACTCTGATCATGGACTATCCTATAACGTATGGAGTTTCGCCACTTATTTGCGGAGGGGTGTATGCGATTGGATGATACGGCGAGGGATATTTTCCCGGCATGGATGGCCGCGTGATCTACGGATTGAGTTGTCATAGTCCGAGGCCGTAGTTTGTATTAGTTCTACTATTCTTTTTGTAGTTGTGTGGTTTGTGTGGTTTGTGTGGCTGTGTGCATTGTCGTCGGATTGTCGACAAGTACGCCATAGGGGGTCCTAGTGGCGTTGGAAGGATGGGTGTGAGATGTCGGACGTTCCAGGATCGATGAACACAAGTTTACCCAGGTTCAGATCCGACTGCGGTGATCGGATCCTACTCCTGCTAGCAACCCAGTAATATATCGGCGTAAGCCGTATGTTACAATAGATTACAAGAGAGGTTCTCCTGTGTGAGTTGATTGTTGTGGTTATTGTGTGTATTGCCCTAAAGGATCCCATAGGGCCGGTTTATATAGTCACCGGGGCCTAGGGTTACAGGGAGAGACCTATCCGGCTACATTACAGAGTCGGTAACTACGTACATCTTGGACTACAAGTAATACTACAGGCCTAAGTCGGTAACTCTTCTCGGCCTTGCCGTAGCCGGAACTGGCTCCTCCTCTTTCTCTGACTAGGTTGCCTGTGAAGCAAAGCTCTAACCCGTTGGTGGGCCACCCTGGTAAGTGAGTCTGTGGGTATACCCGGAATGTATATCCCCAACAGTAGCCCCCGGAAGTCTCCAAGATCTGAAGTCGGATAAATCGTCTAGCTTGATGGTTTCTTCATCTTGAGAATCTTCAAGGGTTCCCAAAAAACTTCTTTCATTGATGTAGGATTCCGAGTCAATCGAGTCGGATATATCTTGCTCTGACCTTGATATTTTTCTTGCTTGATTTGAAACATAAGCCGGATTTTACAGCGGCGTGCTTACTGACAACTTTACAGGCCAGGTCCTATCACTAACAGGATTTCCATCAGCACGACCGTTGGTGGGTCCGTTCTTTACGGAACAGAATGCCGTTTCAATGCCTGCGCGAAAATCGAGGGGGCGGAAGAGTCGCGAGGAAGCTAACTCCCCCTCTCCTATATGCGAGGCGATAATCGCGTGTCTCACCGCACGAATCTTGACACAGAGACTAATAAAGAGGAGAGGAAACCCTTCTTCTAAGATTCATCTCTCTGTCGATTCATTCATTGCTTCCTCGTACTCCTCAGGCTCTCCGCACCAGTTCCCATCTGCCCACCATTGAGAAAAAATCTTTCCTTCCCCCACCAGCCCTTCTTCCTCCAAGAACTATCGCATAAGCCTCGTCCTCAGGAACGGCGACGGCGGCGGGCTCGTTGGTGGTGGACGAGAAGAATATGCGGGGTCTTTGGATCCCCAGCTCCATGGATACTACGGAGCTCCAAGTTATGGAGGATGAGGGGTTCATCGTTATTGGTGCATGATGACCCACAAGTGTAGGGGATCGCAACAGTCTTCGCGGGTAGTATTACCCAATTTATTGATTCGACACAAGGGGAGCCAAAGAATACTTGCAAGCCTTAACAACTGAGTTGTCAGTTCAGCTGCACCTGGAAATAGTTCTTGCTCACACAAGTTTATCACTAGCAACAGTTTTTAGTTGCAACAGCAACAGTAACAGCAATAGTAAAACAGTAGAAATAGTAACAGTAACGGTAACAGTAGGATTCGAGTGCGATTGGCATAGGGATGGATGGACGGGCGTTGCATGGACGAGTCTAAACATGTAACTTCAAGATCTAGGGCATTGCAGATAAACAATAACAAGCATCCAAGTACTAAACAATCCTAGGCATGTGCTCCAAATATAGTCATACGTGCTCGCAATGAGAACTTGCACAACATATTCTGTACAGCCAGCCCATGGCAGCGGGGCCTCTAGGGAACTAGTGGCAATTAAGGTGCTCCTTTTAATAGATCACCGGAGCAAAGCATTAACACTCCATGAACACATGTGATCCTCACACCATAGCCATCCCCTCCCGTTGTCCCAATTATTGTCACTTTGGGGCCTTTGGATCCAGACAATGATAGGTGTACACAGCTTGCAGATAAGATCACAAACAATACTATCATAATTATTTGATAATAAGTTCAGATCTGAGATCATGGCACTCGGGTCCTAGTGACAAGCATTAAGCACAACAAGTTGCAAAAAAGTGAAGTAGCACTAATAGAGATACTAGGCACTATGCCCTAACAGATCATATTCAACTACATGATAGAACTCATCCAATCCCTACCATCCCCAAGCCTACAACGGGGGATTACTCACTCATGGATGAGGGAAACATCGGTGGTTGATGGAGATGCGTTGGTGATGACGATGGCGATGATCCTTTCCAAATTCCTCGTCCCGACAGGGTGCCACAACGGAGTTTCTGGATCCGAATCTTGGTTTCTGGTGGCGGCGGAGCGGAACTCTTTCTGGAAAACTATCGAACCCCCCTCGGTTTTTAGGTCGAAAGGCAACTTATAGGCGCAGAGGGAGGCCGAGGGGGTGCCTGGGGTGGCTGCACCCCTTCTAGGCGCGGCCAGTGGTGGGCCGCCGCCTGGGGTGGGTGTGGCACCCCCCAGGCCTCCTCTCCGTCTCTTCTTCTGGCTCCGTGGATCTTCTGGTGAAATATAATTTTTGGCATATTTTTTTGGATTTTCCTGATAGTTCATTTTCTGCACAAAAACAAGACACCAAGGTAATTCTGCTGAAAACAGCGTCAGTCCGTGTTAGTTGTATCCAAATCACACAAGTTTAGAGGAGAAACAATAGCAAAGTGTTCGAGAAAGTAGATACGTTTTGGACGTATCAACTCCCCCAAGCTTAGCTTATTGCTTATCCTCAAGCAATTCAGTTGAAAACTAAGTGCGATAAAAGAACTTTCACGAACACTTTGCTTCATATGATGTATATGTTCTCAGCACGGGAGTAGATGCTTAGACAATTCATAATAAGGAGTATGCAACTAAGTCTACTCAATAGTCATTGCAACCTATGAAGAGAAACCAACTTAATAATAATAAGTAGCATGAAACATAAACATAAGCAACATTGCAATGCTCATAATAAGGTATGATAGAGTGGTATATTTATTGCCTTTTTTTGAAGAGCACAATTTAAATGCCAAGGCACCTCTGAAGTTCAAGTGAAGACTAGAGGTAAAGATATCAGAGATACAAGCATCAAAGTCATGACATAATTAACCAAGTTTTGAGACAAACACAAGAATGACAACTATGCTCTCAAGAAGGTGCTCATAGAATAAGTGGCGACTCAACAAAGTTTTGAAAACGGTTTTGTGAAGGTTTGAAAGGCTTCAAAATGCTAAAAGGAAGGTACTCATTAGATTTGAGCTCTCATTGCCCCTATCATAGGCATCTTCATGTGGTTAAGGTGAAAGTAGGGTCCACTCTGAATCATATGTTTGACAGACTATATACTATAAATCCCAAGTCCCTTGAGTACGAGGGTCACTCTGCATGCTACTCAACTTTGGTCACCTGAAAGTTCTTGTCATTGTAAATACATGCATATCATCGAGAACCGCCAACGGGGTACCCCTTGCACATGCTACAGGAGCTTTCCCATAACCAAAATGACAAGACAAGCAGACAATGAGCATCTCAACAATCTTTTTATTTACCATATGCATAGCTTTTTATTGAGGACGCTTCATAGATGCACATTATGGTGATGCTTCAAGTTTCCACCATGATTAAGCATGTCTTAGGCTAGCGGCCCAGGCGTTTCTCTAAGACAATGTATAAACTCCATGAACTCACAACCTCCCCTTTTATTTCACATCGTCGACATCCGTAAACAAAAGAGCAAAGAATCAACTAGATGAGATATCCAACAGGTGTTGAAAGCGTTCCCCGTGACAATACGGTTCTGCTGACTCCCAGTATATAATTAGCAAGCATATAACTTTCATGGACTAGTCACAATGGTTCAGAATTATTAAGCG
Organism: Avena sativa; assembly: GCA_916181665.1. NCBI lineage: Eukaryota > Viridiplantae > Streptophyta > Magnoliopsida > Poales > Poaceae > Avena > Avena sativa. Next base: position 35,348,212 of record OV702284.1, read on the forward strand.
CAAAGAATAAAGTGTGCCATCAAGTTCGTGAGAGCTTTACTAACTAACTTTCTCAAAACAGACAAACATTTTATTTTGGAAGAGAACACGGCATATATAAAATATGCACTGAAGCAGCAAATGATGCTAATAGGTAGGTATGGTGGACACAGCTGGCAATATTGGTTTTAGGGAGTTGGAAGCATAGGTAGAGCACATACTCAGTGCAAGTGAAGGCTAGCAATAGAGAGGAAGAGACAAACGAGAGAGCAATAGCTGTCATAATCATGCTTGCAACAAAACAATACTAATTATGGCATGAAAGTGATACAAGAACTCTGAGGCAAAATAAATCATCGAGGCTTACTGACTATTGATTAGTCATATGCATTCGTGAGCATGTGGCAAGTCGATTCACATGAACAGTCAGAGGAGGATACCACAATATCATACCAAAATATGAATAAAACAATGCAAGCAAACATTCATATGACATACTACAAACTATTAGCAAGCTGGAGCTACTCATAGACAAGCAAGAACTACTAAGCATCCATAATTACATACACCTTACACAAACAGGCTAAGCATGCTCACAATGAAGAGTATATGTACAAGAACGAAACAAATAGAGTTCGTTACCAGCCTCTTACCACACCTCGAGTTGTCTTAATCTTCATTATTGCCCTTCACTTGTGTGACTTGAATAGTAGCATGAGACCAAAATCCACTGTGGACGGCTGAACCCTGCAAAGAACTCACAAAACCAAAGAAGAACAACAAATATTTTTGGTGTTTTCGAATTTTTTAGAAACAGGCAAACAAAGAAAAACCAAACAAAAATAAAGCAAACCAAACAAAGCAAAAATAGAAACTAATATGCTCCAAGAACAACACAACTATGCATGAAACAATAAACACGAAGTGTCTAGAAAGACCTGAGATTTTTATTGATGAAGAAGGGGATGCCTTGGGCACCCCCAAGCTTTGACGCTTGTACCTCTTGAATATTTCTTGGGGTGACACGGGGTGGCTCCCCCCAAGCTTGAGCTTTTGTCCATTCTTCATCTCATTACATCAATCTTTCCTTACACCTGAAAATTTTCCTTCATACAAAACTTCACACAATCTTCATTAGTAATATTAGTGCATTCAAAAGATAATATACCTTTGGGGTTTAGTTTTAAAACAGCAAAACTTTCACTAAAGACACAATCTACTTTAGCAATTCCCTCAAAAAGCTCAATTTTCCAAAAAGAACCCAAAAAGGAATCAATAAGAAGCAAATGCAAATAATGGCAAAAATCTGTCAAAACAGACCAGCAGGTAGAAACCTATTTTTTGAAGACCTTCTGTTGCTCAAATCAAAAAGTGTTGAACTAACTAAAGTTAGCTAACATACTGGGGGATTTATTCGTAAATGTTCTGCTCAATTCAACTTACAGATACTCCTCACGAATTTTTATGGTGGAGGACAGAAATCTGTTTCGGGACAGCAACTCCCCAAATCTTACTTCCCTCTCATTAGAGGTCATTCATGGCACAAAAAGCAAACAAAAAGTATAAGGAGAGGTCATTACTGAAGTAATAACTTCCAAGACTCAAGGAAACTCTTGGGTTATCTCCCAACAAGTACTTTTCTTTAATGCCTTTAAGTTAGGCACGACGAAGAGCAAGGATTGGAAAGGAAAAAAAGTGAGCAAGTATAACCACTTTGAAAACATTGTTTTGTTCATTAAAATCCTTTTGTTAACAAGGTTGATCAAGTATTGTTACCAAAACAATCTTCTATGAAACAAAACCTTGCATTCCACAAGGTGATTATGTTACCTCATACTTGATAGCAATGGTCACAATGATAATAGTTTCAAAATTTTCTTGTGGAATGGGACAATATATTTCTGAAACCTTGATGCTCTCAATATTTTCAATGGAATTCAGGCAATAGCTCTTAACAACCTTCTTGGGAAACTAAACAGTATGCTCTTTGTCATTAATATTGAATGTTACTTTTCCTTGATTACAATTAATGATAGCACCTGCAGTATTAAGAAAAGGTCTCCCAAGAATAATAGACATATTATCATCTTTAGGCATTTCAAGTACAACAAAATCAGTCAAAACCAAGCAATTATGAGACACTTGAACAGGAACATCCTCATATATACCAACAGGAATAGTAGTTGACTTATCAGCCATTTGTAAAGATATATCAGTTGGTATCAAATTTTTTAGCTGGAGTCTCTTATAGAGAGAAAAAGGCATAACACTAAGTCCAGCTCCCAAATCACATATAGCAGTTCTAACATAAATATTCTTAATGGAGCAAGGACTAGTTGGTAAACCTGGATCACCAAGTTTCTTTGGAACCTTATCATTGAAGGAGTAATTAGCAAGAAAAGTAGAAATCTCCTCATTAGGAATCTTCCTTTTATTAGAGACAATATCCTTCATATACTTTGAATAAGGAGGCAACTTAATAGCATCAATCAAAGGAATTTGCAAGAATAAAGGTTTCATCCACTCACAAAACTTGTTGTAGTGTTCCTCCTCCTTTGACTTGTGTTTCTTACCTGGATCATTAGTAATATTAGTGCATTCAAAAGATAATATACCTTTGGGGTTTAGTTTTAAAACAGCAAAACTTTCACTAAAGACACAATCTACTTTAGCAATTCCCTCAAAAAGCTCAATTTTCCAAAAAGAACCCAAAAAGGAATCAATAAGAAGCAAATGCAAATAATGGCAAAAATCTGTCAAAACAGACCAGCAGGTAGAAACCTATTTTCGAAGACCTTCTGTTGCTCAAATCAAAAAGTGTTGAACTAACTAAATTTAGCTAACATACCGGGGGATTTATTCGTAAATGTTCTGCTCAATTCGACTTACAGATACTCCTCACGAATTTTTATGGTGGAGGACAGAAATCTGTTTCGGGACAGCAACTCCCCAAATCTTACTTCCCTCTCATTAGAGGTCATTCATGGCACAAAAAGCAAACAAAAAGTATAAGGAGAGGTCATTACTGAAGTAATAACTTCCAAGACTCAAGGAAACTCTTGGGTTATCTCCCAACAAGTACTTTTCTTTAATGCCTTTAAGTTAGGCACGACGAAGAGCAAGGATTGGAAAGGAAAAAAAAGTGAGCAAGTATAACCACTTTGAAAACATTGTTTTGTTCATTAAAATCCTTTTGTTAACAAGGTTGATCATGTATTGTTACCAAAACAATCTTATATGAAACAAAACCTTGCATTCCACAAGGTGATTATGTTACCTCATACTTGATAGCAATGGTCACAATGATAATAGTTTCAAAATTTTCTTGTGGAATGGGACAATATATTTCTGAAACCTTGATGCTCTCAATATTTTCAATGGAATTCAGGCAATAGCTCTTAACAACCTTCTTGGGAAACTAAACAGTATGCTCTTTTTCATTAATATTGAATGTTACTTTTCCTTGATTACAATTAATGAAAGCACCTGCAGTATTAAGAAAAGGTCTCCCAAGAATAATAGACATATTATCATCTTTAGGCATTTCAAGTACAACAAAATTAGTCAAAACCAAGCAATTATGAGACACTTGAACAGGAACATCCTCATATATACCAACAGGAATAGTAGTTGACTTATCAGCCATTTGTAAAGATATATCAGTTGGTATCAAATTTTTTAGCTGGAGTCTCTTATAGAGAGAAAAAGTCATAACACTAAATCCATCTCCCAAATCACATATAGCAGTTCTAACATAAATATTCTTAATGGAGCAAGGAATAGTTGGTAAACCTAGATCACCAAGTTTCTTTGGAACCTTATCATTGAAGGAGTAATTAGCAAGAAAAGTAAAAATCTCCTCATTAGGAATCTTCCTTTTATTAGAGACAATATCCTTCATATACTTTGAATAAGGAGGCAACTTAATAGCATCAATCAAAGGAATTTGCAATAATAAAGGTTTCATCCACTCACAAGACTTGTTGTAGTGTTCCTCCTCCTTTGACTTGTGTTTCTTACCTGGAAAATGCATAGGTTTCTGCACCCAAGGTTCTCTCTCTTTACCATGTTTATTAGCAATAAAATCTTCCTTTTTGTACCTAGTGTTCTTAGTGTGCTTCTCAGGTTCTTCCTCAACTTCCTCCTTATCAGGAGCATCATTATTATTACCATTCTCAGTTTCAGCATCAGAGACAGATATACTATTAGGATCTATAACAGGTTCAAGTGGTTCCTCAACTATCTTATGTTTTTTTCTTCCTCTTACGAGGGCTACCACTATCCTCACCTTGTTGGTAATCCTGCTCTATTATTTTAGGGTGTCCTTCAGGATATATAGGATCTTGAGTAGCTATACTACTCCTAGTTCTAATTTCATAAGCATGTTTATTTCCTGAGGCATTAACTAGCATATCCTTTTGTACCTTAGCAAGTTGATCAAGTTGGGTTTGAACCATTTGAAAGTGTTTACAATTCATTTTAATATCATTAGAAGTTCTTTCTACAATATCTTTCAACTCATTGATAGCTCTAGAGTTTTCCAATAAATGATTCTGAACTTGTTTATTAAAATACCCTTGTTTAACAATAAATGCGTCAAGTTCCTCTAAACATTGATGAGGAGGCTTACCATAAGGAATATCACCTTCATCAAAGTGTTGGAGAGAGTGTACCTCAATAGTAGATGAGTGGGGAATTGGCTTGCATAATTCTTCTATAGGAGGTATATTCTTCACATCTTCAGCTCTAATACCTTTATCCTTTAGACACTTCTTAGCTTCCTTCATCACTTCATCATTTAATGCAATAACTCCCCTCTTCTTTGTTGTTGGTGCTGGAATTGGTTCAGGGACAACTGGTTCAGGAGTAATAGGCTCAGGTGCATTCAGGTCAGTTGAAGTCCAATCATCATAATTCTTGCTTATCTTGGTCATTAATTCTTCAGCATTTGTAGGAGTTCTTTTCCTAAAAACACAATCAGCAAAGCTATCTAGGTAGGTCCTAGAATCATCAGTTAGCCCATTATAATAAATATCAAGAAGCTCATTCTTAGGTAATGGACATCCGGGATGTGCATGAATCAAGGCACAGAACCTTGTCCATGACTCGGGCAATTTCTCCTCTTCTCCCTGTTTAAAATCAAAAAGTCTTTGCAAAGCAGCATGTCTAGCACTGGGAGAAAAATATTTCTGGAAGAAATATGCAATCAAGCAATCAGGACTATCAATGGAACCAGGAGGTAATCTATTAAACCAAGCCCTAGCTTCTCCTTTTAGTGAAAAGGGAAGATCTTAGTAACAAAGTACTTGCGCATCTTAAAATCATCAGAGAACAAAGCACTCATAGTAGAAAGCTCATTCATATGAGCCACAACACTCTCATTTTCAGTCCCACAAAAAGGTTCTTTCTCAACAATATCTAAATAAGATAAATCAAGAGAGAAATCATAATCTTCATCTTTAATATCTATGGGAGAAGTGGCAAACTTAGGATCAGAGGACAACTTAGGCATAATAGTACGTCTAGCAAGGAGACTCTTAATAGCACTAGTATCATGTGTGTTTCGGCACTCTTCAACAAAATCATCAGTGAACTCAATGTAACCATCATTAATATCATAACTCTCACTAGACTCATGTGAGCTAACAAGTGTAACAGTGTATTCACTAGGAGTTTCGGTATTTCCTAGTCCAGCCATAGTAGCATCTAGAAAAGGACCTAATGAACCACTCGCATAACATCATGAGCATCAAAAGAAGTTTCAGACTCAGCAGTAGTAGCAGTGTGTGTAGCATGTGTATGTGGTGGTGGTGTGACAAGCTTACTTATAACAGACGGTGAATCAAGAGCAGTAGAGGTGTTTAGGACTGTACCTCTTATTGTAGTGGATGGTAAAATAGGGAAATTTCCATCACGAGACTTCCCCATGATGAAAGGAGTATCAGTGAACAATAATAGATCCAAGTGAACTTACAAATAAAGCTATGCTCCCTGGCAACAGCGCTAGAAAATAGTCTTGATGACCCACAAGTGTAAGGGATCACAACAGTCTTCGCGGGTAGTATTACCCAATTTATTGATTCGACACAAGGGGAGCCAAAGAATACTTGCAAGCCTTAACAACTGAGTTGTCAGTTCAGCTGCACCTGGAAATAGTTCTTGCTCACACAAGTTTATCACTAGCAACAGTTTTTAGTAGCAACAGCAAAGCAACAGCAGCAGTAACCACAACAGTAAAACAGTAGCAATAGTAACAGTAACGGTAACAGTAGGATTCGAGTGCGGTAGGCATAGGGATGGATGGACGGGCGTTGCATGGACGGGTCTAAACATGTAACTTCAAGATCTAGGGCATTGAAGATAAATAATAACAAGCATCCAAGTACTAAACAATCCTAGGCATGTGCTCCAAATATAGTCATACGTGCTCGCAATGAGAACTTGCACAATGTCTTCTATCCAGCCAGCCCGTGGCAGCGGGGCCTCTAGGGAACTACTGGCAATTAAGGTGCTCCTTTTAATAGAGCACCGGAGCAAAGTATTAACACTCTATGAACACATGTGATCCTCACACAATAGCCATCCCCTCCGATTGTCCCAATTATTTTCACTTTGGGGCCTTTGGATCCGGACAATGATATGTGTACACAACTTGGAGATAAGATCACAAACAATACTATCATAATGATTCGATAATAAGTTCAGATCTGAGATCATGGCACTCGGGCCCTAGTGACAAGCATTAAGCACAACAAGTTGTCAAGTAGCACTAATAGAGATACTAGGCACTATGCCCTAACAGATCTTATTCGATTACATGATAGAACTCATCCAATCCCTACCACCCCCAAGCCTACAACGGGGGATTACTCACTCATGGATGAGGGAAACATCGGTTATTGATGGACATGCGTTGGTGATGACGATGGCGATGATACTCTCCAAATTCCCCGTCCCGGCAGGGTGCTAGAACGGAGTTTCTGGATCTGAATCTTGGTTTGTGGTGGCGGCGGCGGAGTGGAACTCTTTCTAGAAAACTATCGACCCCCCCTCGGTTTTTAGGTCGAAAGGCAACTTATAGGCGCACAGGGAGGCCGAGGGGGTGCCTGGGGTGGCTGCACCCCCTCCAGGCGCGGCCAGTGGTGGGCCCGCGCCTGGGGTGGGTGTGGGCTCCCCAGGACTCCTCTCCGTCTCTTCTTCTGGCTCCATGGATCTTCTAGTGAAATATAATTTTTGGCATATTTTCCGGGATTTTTCCTGATAGTTCATTTTATGCAAAAAAGCAAGACACCACGATAATTCTGCTGAAAACCGCGTCAGTCCGTGTTAGTTGTATCCAAATCACACAAGTTTAGATGAGAAACAATAGCAAAGTGTTCGAGAAAGTAGATACATTTTGGACGTATCAGCGCATGGCGGAGTGCCTTAGGACACGCCATCCCCGCGCCGAAAGACGACGAGAGGGTGTTGTTCAGCACTCACGTCGACCGCGGCCTCAGCTTGCCACCGTCGGACTTCTTCGTCGAGGTCCTCACCCATTACGGTGTGCAACTCCATAATCTTCCTCCCAACTCTCTGCTCGAGCTTAGTGCTCATGCAGCTCTGTGCGAGGGGTTTCTTGGCATTAGGCCAAGTCTCACCTTTTTCCGGTACTATTATGGTAATCGGAAGAATTCTATTAGTGTCGGTGTGCCTTATGTCACCAGCACTTTTAGCTTAGTCCTTAGGAGGAATCGAATCTATCCTAGGATTAATGCTAGTGAGTCTGTCAAACGCTGGGCCGGAACTTTCTTCTACTATAAGGATATTCTGGCTCCGGGTAAGGCGGAAGATCCTCCAGCGTTTGTCAACGGCGCCGCTCCCCACCAAGATCATGTGACATGGAGGCGCCAGAGCTGTCAGATATTTTGATCCTTTCCAAAAGGCGGATCGAGTATTTGATGAAGCATGAGGGGATTCGTGGATCCGACTTGATCCACTGCTGGCTAGAGCGCCGGATTCAGCCTCTCCAGCACCACAGAGACCATCTCATGCACCAAATCATCAGCGACAAGAAGGACAACATGAAGATTAGCCCAGCCGGCTTTCGGCGAAGGACTACAGGACCCTCATGCAATATTTGATCAAAGAAAGAGTGGAACGGAAAGTTCTGGAAGTTTCCCTAAAGATATATACATCCAACTGTCCTCTGACTCCGGTAAATATTTCGACTCTTCTTTTTTGCATTTCATCATTCTTTTTTGGTGCTTTCTTTGACTCTATTTTCATTGATGCTTTTTTGACTCTGTCGGCTCGAGAAACTTTCCGAGTCTAAGCTAGATCCACTAGAGGGCTATGCTTCAGACGACCCGGAGGCGACGTAGGATGATGAGGTGCAAGAAGTTGCCGCCTCCGCCTCCAAGAAACGTAAGGCAAAGGAAGTTGTTGCTGCTGGTAGCCAAGTGTTGCCAGTAGTTAAAAAGTACGCACCTCACCTTTCATTTTTAGTACTCCTGTACATTTGTTATCTTTCCAGAGCACACGTAATATTTAAGATTTTCGTGTTCTAGAGTTAAATCATCGTTAAAGAGCAAGATAAAGCCGTACAACAAGCCCGACAAGCAGATGCGTCAGCAAAAGCTTGTCATTTCTCCAGCTGTGCCGCCGTCGACCCCATCCACTGCTCCGTAAGCGTAGAGAGCTTCTACATCCCCTAACGCTGGCAAGATCTCTAAAGCCCTGGTCACCGTTGATGAACAGGCAACTAACAAGGGTGAACCCGTAAAGGGTAATGATCCCATGGTAATAACCACATGTACGATGGATAAGGTGGTTGACTCCGCTATCCCTGGCCTCAAGAGGAAAGAAAAGGAAGAGATTCTTAGACTGGGTCAAACCAGTCTTGAGAAGAAAACCTTGACTCCATAGGCAACGAGCCAAGAGGAGGAAGATGTCAACATGGTTATCCTCCTGGACCAAATTTTGTTCCGGGACACTAAAGTCTCATCCGGCGAGCTTCCAGCGACAGATGTTCCATCCCTCACCCTTACCGAGAAGGTGTTTCACAGCACCAAACTCAGATTTGAAAAGTTGCACCCGGAACATATTGTAATTTTCCGATTCTTATTTGCATTTATTATCATATCCTCTAGCCCCCAAGCATAAAGTCGGATAAACATTTCTGGATTTGGGTTGATGCTTATAGGTTGCAAAAGAACGATATTGTGTAACCCCCAACGCTCGTGCTGTAATTTTACTTAGTTAAATTTGCAGCCCGAGTCTTAGTAGCCGTCTGACGGTATTCCGTCTCTAAAATTACAAAAAATTGCATCTTCCAACTAGGAATTGCTCAAGAATATTTCCACTAAGCGCAAAGAAATCAAAGCTTTGCTCTTTGAGAATTCAAAGTTGAAAGTTGAAAAAGATGAAGCATAAGGTAAACTTTCCCAGCTTCCTCTTTGTTAGTTAAATGTTTTGTCATAGTCGAATTTGCTTTATCCGACTGATAATTGTCTTTTGCAGAATTGTTGTGCCAATCCAGCAAGACGGTGGAGCAGGCCGAAAACTTCAAGGTCTTGGAGGCAAAGAATGCTGAACACCGGGAAAATCTTGAGACGTTGACTGTTGAATCAGAGAAATCCGTAGCTGCAGTCTTGGAGTCAAGCAACCACGAGACCGTGAGGCCCAAGAAGCTCCTAGCCCTCTGAGATAAGGAACTTTCTGATCTCAAGAAGGATTTTGATATCCAGAAGGATCTTGCCTAGGCCTCAGCAAGTGAACTAGACAGCCTCCGCAAGGAGCATGCTGAATGGAATCACTCTGTTCTTGGTAAGATTGCCGAATCTTTTCTTTGTGTTGTTCATTTTTTGACTCTCGTTTTAGCCGGAATTTGACTTTTTGGTTCTTTACCAGCCCCCAGAAACTTTCCAACTCTTCCACCTCTGAACCTCGCCTCGAGCGCATTAAGCTCGTCGGAGATGTCTTGTTCGACTTTCGCCAAACTCTAGAAGAGGCTGGCGATGCCGTCAACTTTCCGACTTGCACACAATGTCAGTTGCATGAGGTGAGGGACAAAGTTAAGGAGATTCCGAAGTTAATCGAGGACTAGAAGATCTCCTATGCTCGGACTGTTGCGCAAACAGCCCTGACCATGGTGATGATCCACCATAGCGAGATGGAAATCTGGCGTGTCACCAAGGGCATTGCCGAGGAGGATGATGAGGGTAACCCGCAAGATATCAAGGCCATCCAAGAATCTTGTGCAGGTTATGCTTGTCGAGTGGCGGAGATGACAAACTACATGACGCCATTCTTTGAATCCGTCGTCACGCCTCCTTTGCCTCAAGAGCCAGAAATCAGCAACGCTTCTGAGTTTGAGATCGAGGGCGACACTGCTGTTGATTCTAGTGTTCCACCTGCTTCATCACCACCGCCTGCATAAACATTTTCTATGCATTATCTTAAACTTATGGCAATGTAATGATGGCTACAATATTTATTTTGTGATGGTCTATAAAAACTGATGCTTTTACTATCTTAGCACTTTTTGTTTATATATTTTCATTCTTTGTGCTTGAAAGTTTCTGAAGCACTCTTTTTCTTTATGTCTATACTTATCAGTTTATATGGCTCTCTGCCTCGTCCCTTTCATGGGTCGGCCAACCTTTAGCATGGAAACTTTGCCTTGCAACAGAGCGCAATTGCTAAACCAGTTTAAACTCGGAAACAAAGCCGGCTTCCTGTACCAACAACTCATTACTCGGAAAATGCCCGCATCTAAGCAATTAGATAAGGAATCAAAGTATAGACAATAATTTAAACTTTTATACCCTAAGGTAACATTTTTAGATTGTTCAAAAACCGTAACCAGAGCGAACATGAGCATAAAGTACTTTCAAGCACTCTGGGATTTTTGAAAAAATTACATGCTCTTTTGGAAATAAGATGGCAAAAACGTCTAAAAAAATAACAATATGAGGAAACCAGTACTTTATTTCACTTTGAACATGTACATATATGATTACAAGGAAATGTACCTAAGAATATAAGGGACGTAGCTGTGCAATATTCCATGGACGGTCAATTTCATCCGGGTCTGTGCTGCCACCAGCTCTCTTCCTTTTCCGGGTACCAGGTCTTTCCTTGACTGGTCTCATGTTGGTTAAATAATATGACCCATTATGCAGAAGTCTGCTAACCATAAAAGGTCCTTCCCAAATTGGGGAAAGTTTGTGCTTTCTCTTTTGCACAAATCGGAGAACTAAATCGCCTTTTCTAAAAAAACGGTTTTGCACTCTCTAACTATGATACTTGCATAACTTCTGCTGATAGGCTCTAGATCTCTGCTTAGCAACAACGTGCACTTCTTCGATTATATCAAGATCATCTTGCCGAGAAACTTATGCATCTTCTTCGATATACACTTTGAGTCATGGAACCTGATGAATAATATCACTTGGAAGAACTGCTTCTCACCATAGACCAAGAAGAAAGGAGTATAGCCGGTTGACCTGTTAGGTGTTGTACGTAAGCTCCATATTACAGACGGTAATTCTTCCGCCCAAGCTCCGCGGCCTGACGACGCGGTGCCTCGAGGCGAGGTCGGATTCCTTGTAGAATAAGGCCATTAGTTCTTTCGACTTGTCCATTGGCTTGTGGATGTGCGACTGATGCAATATTAAGTCGGATCCCTTGCTCTTCACAAAATTCGGCAAGTTCCCCCATGGAAAAGTTGCTCCCGTTGTCAGTAATTATACTGTGCAGATATCCGAATCTCATGATTACGTCCTCGACGAATCTTCTAGCTGTGGCTTCATCGCAACTTGTTATGGGTTTGGCCTCAATCCATTTTGTGAATTTATCCACCATCACTAGTAGGTGAGTGAATCCACATTTTGCCGTGCGAAAAGGCCCTACCATATCAAGCCCCCAGACCGCGAATGGCCATGTAATAGGGATTGTTCGCAGCTGTTCAGCCAGAACATGTGCCTGATGAGCATACTTTTGGCAGCCCTTGCACGTTTTGACTAGTTTGTCGGCATCCGCCTTAGCCGTAAGACAAAAGAATCCGTGTCAAAAAGATTTTTCCACTAAGGATCTGGCTGCAACATGGTGACCACACTCGCCTTCGTGGATTTCTCTCTAGATTTCAACTCCTTCTTCCGAAAAAATACATCTCTGAAACACGCCAGAAACACTCTTCGGGTAATTTTCCATCTATCAGGAAATCCAGATAGGGTTTTGTCGAGCTGGGAATTATAGCCAGAACTACTATTAAAGGTGAGTCAGATTTTGTCGGATAGTCCTCATCAATTCCGACTATGGATAGGACCCTTAGATGCTCTAAAAAAGCTCCATACGGTACTTGTTTCCGCGCAGAGCCTATCCTTGATAGTGCATCTGCTTCCTCATTTTCTGCTCGAGGGATGTGTTGAACCTCAAAACCTTAGAACGATTTAGATAGTTCATCCACGACAGCTTTGTATGCTGCCATGTGCTTGTTTGCGTTGATGATATCAGATACTTGCTGAGAAACTAAATCCGAGTCTCCATAACATATGAGTCTTGATATGCCAATGTTTTTGGCCATGCGTATTCCATGTAGCAGTGCTTCGTACTCGGCAATATTATTGGTTGTCGTGAAATGTATTTTCAACACATAGAACAACTTATCTCCTTGGGGTGATTTGAGCACCATGCCAGCCCTCAAGCCTCCTCATGCTTTTGATCCATAAAAGTGAAGGGTCCAAAATTCTAAGTCTGGAGGGCCTGAGTTTTGTGTCGTTTCTGTCCAATCAACAACAAAATCGGCGAGAATTTGGGACTTGATTGATGTACGTGGTTTATATTCAATGTCGAAAGCTGCAAGATCTATTCACCACTTTGCGACACGTCCCATGGCGTCGTGATTGTTGATTATGTCTCGCAGAGGAGCCGTGCTCACTACTGTGATCTTGTGCTCTTAAAAATAGTGGTGTAGCTTTCTAGATGCAAAGAACACTCCATAGGCTATCTTTTGATGATGTGGATACCGTTGCTTTGATTCTGTCAGGACCTCACTTAGATAATAAGTTGGCCGCTGCACCTCATGCTTGTGGCCTTCTTCCTCGCGCTCAACTATTGTTACCATGCTTATGACCTTGTTGGTCGTTGCGATGTATAGTAACATAGGTTCCTGAGGTTCTGACGCTGCGAGAACTGGTGGATTTGAAAGCAGATCTTCTAAACATTGCAGGGAAGTTTCGGCTTCTGGGGTCCAGACAAATTTGTCGGTTTTCTTCAAGAGTTTGTACAAAGGTGCGGCTCTTTCACTGAGCCGGCTGACGAATCGACTCACTGCTGCAATGCAACCAGTGAGGCGTTGTACGTCCTTCGGGCGAGTCGGCCTGGTAATGTTTAAGATAGCCTTGATTTTGTCCCGGTTCACCTCGATGCCTCGCTCAGAGACGATGAAACCTCACAATTTTCTGGCTGGAATTCCGAAGAAACACTTCTTCGGATTTAGCATCATATTAAATTTTAGTAGACTAGCAAACGTTTCATCCAAATCGGAAATTAACGTTTCCTTCTTTTTGGACATAACTGCTATGTCATCTACATATACATGGATGTTGCATCCGATTTGGTCGTTGAGACAATGTTGCATGGTACGTTGATATGTTGCTCTTGCGTTCTTTAAGCCAAAAGGCATAGTTTTGTAGCAGAAGGTTCCGAAAGGAGTGACGAAAGACGTCTTAATTTGATCCGACTTTTTCATCGGCATTTGGTGATATCCGGAATATGCGTCAAGAAAACAGAGTAATTCCGACCCTGCCGTTGAGTCGATAACTTGATCGATTCTTGGCAAAGGAAACGGATCTTTTGGGCATGCCTTGTTCAAAGCGGTATAATCAACACACATCCTTAAATCAATGGTGTCCTTTTTAGGGACAAGTATAGGATTTGCCACCCAATCTATATGGATGACCTCTGTTATGAAATCCGCTAACTCTAAGCAGGCTAATTCCTTGGCTATTGCTTTGGGCTTTTCACCACCAAACTGTCGTAAGGACTATTTGACGGGTTTAGCGTCTGGGTACACATTAAGAGAGTGCTCGGCAAGTTCCCTAGGTACTCCAGTCATGTCAGATGGATGTCATGCGAAGATATCACTATTAGCTTTGAGGAACTCGACGAGCGCGCTTTCCTATGCGTGGCCAAAGCCTACCCCTATGTTCGTCGTCTTGGAGGGATCATCTTCCTTCAGCAACGTCTTCTTTGTATCTTTCGACGCCTTGAACTGCAAACTTGGCTTCAGCACCTTGTTCTTCGTAGCAGGCATCTCGGACGGATTGATGGTCTTCTTTATCTCCTGGTACTCCTGGGCGTGTAGCACGGCTTCGGCGAAGGCGGCAGATCCTTCGTCGCACTCTCGCGCCTTCCTCGGATGTCCCCGTACAATGATTACGCCCTTTGGACCTGGAAGTTTAATCATGTTGTAGATATAACAGGGACGGGCCATGAACGCCCAGTAAGCCGGACGTCCGAAGATGGCGTGGTAAGGACTTTTGAACGTTACCACCTCGAAGGAGAGTGGCTCGGTCCGGTAATTATCTCGGGTTCCGAATGTCACGTCTAGAGTAATCTCACCCAGAGAATTTGCTTGTCTTCCTGGTACAATGCCATGGAAAGTTACACTACTGTAACTCAACTGGCTCTCGTGTAGCTTCATGCGGTGGAGTGTCTCGATGTAGAGGATATTGATACTGCTCCCACCGTCCATGAGTGTTTCTGAGAACTCATAGCCATCAATAAGAGGATTGAAGACCAGAGGGTACTTTCCCCGACGATGTGTTTTCCTCGGGTGATCTGAACGATCAAAGGTGATAGTCACCTCTGACCAGTCCAGGAATTGGGGGACAGCCAGAACCGTGGCATTGAGCTCACGAATAACCGCCTTTTTGTCCTTAGCTGATTGGGATCCAAGGAAGCATACGTATGCGTCTTTCTTAGTCAGAAAAGTCTTTTTTCCATCCGGCTTGGGTTCTGCGGCAGCTTCCGCCTCTTCCATGTCGGAATCTTCCTTGGGCTCCTTTCCTTTCTTAGAGTTTTTCTTTCCTTTTCGTCGCTTGGCTCTGTAGCCAGCGGATTCGTCTTTCTTGATGTCGTCATTGAAATGACACTCGACCATTGTGTGTGTAGATCCTCCGTTACTATCCAAGTGGTGGACATAGGGATTATTGGCAATGTCAGCCCAGGTGTAGGTTCTTCTGGGTTGTTGATCTCGTCTGCCCTGGATTCGGGAAGTTCCTCGGCCTCTACCACAGTCGCCTCCGCGCCCTCCTCGTCCTCTAGATCCAAACGTTGCATTGACAGCTGCGTTGTCCGCAGCCGGCTTTTCATCCGAGGTGTTCTTGCACTTCTGAGTTTGCTTTGACTGTTTGGCCGCATTGGGATTGGCCAGAATATATAGCAGCCCTTCTGAATCATCATCGGCGTCAGCATACTTTCTTGCCATCTCTATCATTTCTCCCAATTCTGTGACATGGTCACGCTTCAGCCTGTGATGTAAAAGTCCGACTAGAAGTCCTGCAATAAAAGCTTCTATCGCAGTTTGCTCGTTTACTCCTTCGCAGGAGTTCTTTGTATCGATCCATCGTCCGAGGTAATCCTGACAAGTTTCTCTCGGTATTTGGGTGCAACGCTGCAAGTCTCCGACTATGGAGGGCCTCCTGTATGTTCCCTCGAAGTTTGAAAAGAACGCACTTTGCATATCATACCAGTTATGAATTGAATTTTCTGGTAGTTCATTGAGCCATGATCGAGCCATCTTCTGCAGAATCAGTGGGAGATATCGGACTACAACCAGGCTATTTCCTCCTTTGGCGACGCAGCAAGCCTGGAAAAAAAATCCTGGAGCCAAGTATCTGGCCGAGCTGTATCGTCATAGGGCTGAATGTGTTTGGCAATGTTAAAGTCAACCGAAAATTTAGTCTGACATATACGTGGACCAAAGCACTTGGGTCCCACGTAAACATCTTCTTCCTCGTACCGCCGCGCTTCTATGTTTGATTCGATGCGATGGTGAGCATCGTTTGGCGAGAGAGATCGGCACTTTGGAGGCTCATGGCTTCTGCGCGGTGGAGTCGGATTTCTGCTTCTTCTCTCACCATTGCCGCCTCCGCCCCTGCGGCTTCCATGGTATGGCGTGATCCTTCATGGTCGCTGCTGGGGGGCGATGGTGGCCCTGGTGGGTTATTTCCGGCTGTGTTTCTTGCTGGTGGCG
Source organism: Avena sativa (assembly GCA_916181665.1). Lineage (NCBI taxonomy): Eukaryota > Viridiplantae > Streptophyta > Magnoliopsida > Poales > Poaceae > Avena > Avena sativa. The sequence continues at coordinate 35,364,434 of OV702284.1, forward strand.
GTGGAGCCTCATTATGCTGACTCCGATGCCTGTTTCTTCGGGCATCGTCCCTACTAGATTCGGGATGATCCGGATCATATCTTCGTTCGGCTTTGCCAGCCGGACGGCTCGGTGGTGGCATCCTTATCCTATCTTGCTCCTCTCGCTGGCAGCGTGTTTCCGGGTCTTCTCTATAGCGATTGTTTTGCCGACGATGGTCCTGATGAGGAACCATTGCCCTGATGGCGTCTTCGGCCGCAGCCAGATAACTCTTGCCCAGTCACGTGCTGGCCGCCGGAAGTGGCTGTTTGAGCCGGTTCTTGAATTCTCTTCTTCTTCTCCATGGGGACGATAGCGTTGAGTCGTATCCCTGCGGAGTCTTATATCAGCGCTTTGGTCGGCGCCAGTGTGACAAAACTCGGATTTTGAGGCCAGCCTGCCACTAAATGACGTGGCCATCTTCTGCTGCTTTAATCCTTTGTCCAGCAACGCAACGAACTGCTATACCTGCTGTGGAGATGGATTGTTGGCGAGAATGGCTCGAGCTGCAGCAGCATTTTCGACCGGCGTGCTGTAGACTCGGATCTTCTCTCCATCTTTTCTGTCGAATAGATCTTTGTGGATATCTGGATTCTTGTTTGTAAGAAACGGACCTCCCCTTGTTTTGTTTGGATGTCGCTTGAAATTTGACTGATATCTGGCAGGATCACTGTCTAACTGCTGTCTCATCTCGACGAGGCGTGTAGCCTCTTCAACTAGAAACAAGCGGTGCTTTTCCAGGTCCTCGGCCCTTTTCTCCAGTGCCTCCGGCGTAAGATCCAAAGCTGTTGGGATTGGAATTGTGAGAGCATCTCCGTAAATTTCACTTGCACCCTTGGTGACAATGTGTCCATCCACAGGAGGATCAATCGGGGTGGTATTAATCGGATCTCCGTCCTGATTCTCCATCTCGATCTATTCATCAACTTTTTCTTCATTGGTTTCTTCGATGTCCGGCTCCGCCGGAGTCGGATTCTTGTTCTTATTCTTCTTCTTTGACCGCCCAGTAGCCTTAACGTGCGTACCAGTGGCAAAGACGGCTTTTGGTCGGTACCGGGGGATAAACTTCCGTCGGTACTTTCCGTCATGGTAGGTTTGTGGACCTCAGAGGAATCTCCGGTATCCATGTCATCCCGCGAGGTGTAGCTTTCATCCATGTTATCATATGGACTAGGGGGAGTTTCCGGCTCACCTGGCGTTTGTCTGGAGATGTGCTCTTTCTCGTACTCCTCTATCACTTTATCAAAGTCTCGAAGCTCCTGCGATGTGATTGACTCCGCTGGGGATCCAGGTAAGTCGGCGTTTTCTTCGATTGCGTCTAGGACCGAGTCGCTACCAGCTCCAGCATCGACAAAGTCGGATCCAGTGCATATGTGGTATACGAAACAGTGCTTATTCTTGTTCATGTTCTTGAGGTACTTGTATAACTTGGTTTTAGCTTCGACATCAGCAAAACTGGATCCGTAGCGGATGTATTCCTCGTCTGTGTATTCGATCTCGCTGGAGAGATTGGATCTGGCTTCTTCTTCCACCTCTTCTTCCACTTCAGGAGTGGGCTGGGTGGTTTTGATTTTCTCCGGGACCCTAAACTCTTCCGCCTCTGCTGACAAACTAGATCCGGATTTTTCTTCTGCCATGGTCATCACCTCTAGGGTGGGTTGGGCGGGTCCAGCGAAACCGAGATAAATATCGATCTCGCCAATTGACATGATTGTGTAGGTCGTCACGGGTTTCGAAGCCAGAATCCAAGTCTCATCGAGGAGGATGAGAGGGACGTCTCGGGCATAGACCACGCGACCCATGGCGATTGTTTTGCCGATTCCTGCACGCGCAGATTCTGCCTGGAACAATGCTCCAAAGGTCACCTACCCCACGGTGGGCGCCAACTGTCGTCGGATTGTCGACAAGTACGCCATAGGGGGTCCTAGTGGCATTGGAAGGATGGGGTATGAGACGTCGGATGTTCCAGGAGCGGTGAGCACAAGTTTACCCAGGTTCAGATCCGACCGCGGTGATCGGATCCTACTCCTGCTAGCAACCCAATAATATATCGGCGTAAGCCTGATGTTATAATGGATTACAGGAGAGGTTCGCCTGTGCGAGTTGATTGTTCTGGTTATTGTGGGTATTTCCCTAAAGTTTCCCATAGGGCCGGTTTATATAGTCACCGAGGCCTAGAGTTACAGGGAGAGACCTATCCGACTACGTTACAGAGTCGGTAACTACGTATAACTTGGACTATAAGTAATACTATAGGCCTAAGTTGGTAACTCTTCTGGGCCTTGCCGTAGCCGGAACTGGCTCCTCCTCTTTCTTTGACTGGGCCGCCCGTGAAGCAAAGCTCTAACCCATTGGTCGGCCACCCTGGTCAGCGAGTCCTATGGGTATACCCGGAAAGTATATCCCCAACATGCATCCTAGTTATGCAGAGGCCGGGTGTAAACATTGCTATTAACTAATAAAGCACCCATTCCAAAACAAAAAGACAAAAAAATCCACTAACTGCATTGCTCTCAAGAAACAAACCCAACAAAAAATCTATATACTACTATTAATTTGCTTAAGGATGTTTTCATCACCTTCATCCGTTGTACATGCGATCTCCTCTCATCCCGAAACCCTCCACCCCGCCGCTCTCTCCCAGGGACGCTCGAAGCCAAAGTGATATATATGTACCCCTCCCTACCGCATCCGTGTGTGACGCCCCTGCCAACCGTATCCCAGTCGCTGGAGAAAGCACTAGCCTAGGTGCTCGTCCTCGTAGAGTCGGGCCGGCGGGTCTTCCCGACATGGTCCACATGGCAACTACCGGAGTGAGCGCCGGGAGCTGCTGGCTAATGTCCTTATCTGTCCCGATGCGCTCGCTATGGACCCGTGCAGTGTCCTCACGAACGCATCGCGGCCAGTGGCAGCTCTATTATTTTGAAGGCCCCGCGGAAAACTCTATCGATGGACCCAATAAGCAAAAAAACGAATGCATACATGTATATATAAACGTACTGTGAACTCATAAGCACCCATAAATATTTTGTAGCATCAAATATCTGAGAAATTTTCTTGCCATTGTTCCAAACCAAGTATCACACAAGCTACAACGTATAAAAAAGATAGAAATAGCATGCGAACAAACCTGCAAGCCTCAAATAATCATGAGAAGCGAGTCTTCCGTGCATTTTTTGATGCAAAGTCATCAATGACAGTGTCAACATCAATATTATCCAGCATATTCCTCTCGATGCAACACATAGCTAAACCATTCAGTATTTCTTGTGACATAGTTAAGCTCAGATAATTTTCAGTAGCTTTAATTTTTAGAAACTGCTTTCAGCTGATGCAACAGTCACCGGTACAGTGAAGAGGATATATTAAGCAATAGACACATTTTGATAACAATCTACAGCTCTAATAAACTCAAAAATTTGATCTATTGACATGACTGTGTTTGGCAATGTCATCTGCAACACTTTTAGTTCAGAAACAAAGTCATCTACATCAACATCTGCTTTCTTACCATGAGTTAAAGTTTTGGAAAAATTAGTGCAATGCTTTATTAGATCATTATCACCCAAGGACTTCTAACTCTGAATGATTCCTCCTCTGTTGCTTGTCCCTCTTGATTCTAATCATTCTCTTCATTGCCACTAATTTCATCAAATTGTCGTTTTCTTGTAGCACGTCGTTTCACGGGAAATGAAGGTTGTACACCCATGTCAATTGCAATAGACCTTGCATTATCCAAACTATTTGCAAAACATTCATTCCTATACTTCTCAAAATATGAGATGGAATCTTCAATTTGCTTAAGAGTAACATCAATGCACACAAACTTAGAGTGTAGCTTCTTACTCACCATGTTTACGGTGAACAAAATATCCACATCTATGTTTCTAGAACTCTCACTTTCGATGTTGTGATTGGCATCAACACTAGTATCATTCTACTCAACTATATTCTCAGTTTAATCGGCTATTTCTTCACCATTTGTGACATATGACTACTCAGAATTTTGATTAGTGTCATTCCTCAACAAAAATGTGTTCATTGCTCCCTTCCGAGATTCAGTCAACTTATCTACTCGTTTCTTGTTGTTCCTTTTCTGACAACCAGATAGATGCTTTTTAGGCGGCATGATTACTGGGCAAGGCTGACTATATGTCTATCTCCATGAATAAATTTAGCAAACTAAAAAATGAGCAAAAAAGAAAAACAAAAATTGGGTCACTAGAATTAGAAATTTTGATTCAGAACATCAAAAGCGTTAGCCAGCGAGGTTTGTAGAATTTATGATCTAAAATTTACCTATAACCTATGATCTTATTATCTTAATATCCTCCTGTCCCAAATTTCCTCGAACTTGCCCCAGGCGGTGTCTCCAACTCCCCGTGAGGAACTCAGTCCCTGCTAGTTGTTATCCATTAATTAGGGATACGATTACTTGGAACGGGTTAGGGAAGAGAATTAGGGATAGAAATTACCCATTGCAGATTTGCAAGGGCATGACCACGCGAGGCAAACAACGACAGCCGATATCATGGACCTCCCTTCTTCTCAATTTCTTCCGTGCATCCAGGTAGCAGGCTGTGCGTGTGTGGCCGCCTGTCTGTTGGACTCCTAGCAATGTGATATGACCACATGGGTTGTACCCAATATAGTGGGCCCCAAATTTGGTCGGGCCCCGGGACGTCGCCCCTTTTTCCCTGGGCCAGATCCGCCATCCTATCAACCCTACCACCAACTGTCCATCTGGCTGAGATCTTGCAACCTAGTTGGTCAAGGCAGAGCCCATATGCCATGTGGTTGCACTAGAAGCTTCTCAACACTAAACATCTCAAATCTCTTTGTTTCTGGGTGTCCATTCAGAAGTGTGATACATAGGGTAAACCATAGACATGGTCCCTATGTAACCACTAAACACAAACCATACTTCCCAATCCACCTAGGTGTTTCATTAACAAGTTGTTTTCTTAGTCAAAACACATAGTCATAACCTTTCCATAATATCATAGCATGAATTTTCACCCTTGAATTCTAATAGCTTGGTGATTCGCCTAGTTGATGTAGGTGTGCTTCATCGGGAAACCCCAAGAGCAAGGTGTGATGTAGCATAGCAGCAAGTCTTCCCTCAGTAAGAAACCGAGGTTATCGAACTAGTAGGAGGAAGGAAACATCACACAAGTGTTGCAAGCAACGTGGAAACCTGCACAACACAAACTCAAAACTTTGCCCCAATAAACAGTGAGGTTGTCAATCTCACCGGTTGCTGTAATAAAGGATTAAATGTATGGTGTGGAAGGTGATGATGGTTTGCAGCAAGTAAAAAGTGGAAAATGTATCAATTGTAAAGATTGGACCGGGGTCCATAGTTCACTAGAGGTGCTCTCCTTAGATAAATAACATGGGCATGAAGGGTAAACAAATTGCAGCAGGACAATTGACAGGAACTGAGCAAGGCATAACAATGCAATACTAGACAAAAAGATCCTATGAGATTCGATTGGGCAATACAACAATATACATAGACTGCCATCCAACTGCATCTATGACTAGAAGTCCACCTTTAGGTTATCATCTGAATCCCCTCCAGTATTAAGTTGCAAGCAATAGACAACTGCTTTAAGCAAAGTGTGAAAGGTAAAAAATCCACTTGTTCCATGAACAAGAGATCATTGTTTTCTCCCTAGTGGCAACATCACATCTACAACCGAAGTGATTTCTGTCACTTCCCTTAGAAACTAGAGGCATGAACCCACTATCGAGCATAAATACCCCCTCTTGGAGTCACTAGAAACTACTTGGACAAGATAGCTACTAACAACGGAGAGCATGCAAGATCACAAACAACATAGACATGATAGAATCAAATAGACAAAACCACTAATCAATCTGACATAGTATTCTCAATATCCATCGGATCCCCGCGAACACAACATGCATGATTACAAATAGATTAGATCTTCATCATGAACGGAGCTCACAAGATTTATACATGAAAGCACAAGGAGGAGATACAAACATCTAGCTACTACATGGACCCGTAGTCCAAGGTGGAACTACTCACGTGTCATACCGGAGGCTGGCATGATGAAGAAGAAGGCCTCCGGGATGATTTCCCCTCCGGCAGGGTGCCGGGAAGAACTTCAGATCCCCCCGATCTTGGGACGATGGTGGCAGCAGCTACAGAAGGTTTCATGGAGTTTCTGATCGGGTGCCTAGGGTTTCTACATCAGGTACTTCTTATAGGAGAAGGGGCGAGCCAGGGGGCCACCAGGGCGGCTGCACCCCCCCTAGGCGCAGGGTGGGCCCACCCGCACGGCCAGGGCGTGTGGCCCCCTGGTGAGCCTTCTCCGTCACGTCTTCTGGCTTCGTGTTGCCCACGGTAAAATATTGACTTTGGCTTTTGTCCCATCCAATTCCGAGAATATTGATTTTCTGCCTTTCTGGAACCAAAAACAGAAGAAAATAGGCAACTGGCACTGTGACAACTTGTTAATAGGTTAGTTCCAGAAAACGTATAAAAACACCTCAAAGTGTAGGCAAAGCAAAGCAAAGTAGATACTAAAGAAGCATGGAGCATAAAAAATTAAAGATACGTTTCCGATGTATCAAGCATCCCCAAGCTTAACTCCTGCTCTTCCTTGAGTAGGTAAGTGATAAAATAATAATTTTTGAGGTGACATGCACCATCAAAACCAAGATGAAACCATTTGCAAGTATTGAAAGCTGGGATCAAAGAACTCTAAACATGTGCATGAAAGACGGAGTTCTAATAGTAAGACAAAGTAACTATGCATGCAACATGAAAGGCTACAAACAATGATCCTGAATAACATTCATTGAAAAACTTTTGTTTGTTTCACACACAGAAAACATGGCATAGTGGCATTCATCTTGTCCCTCATGGAGTAGCAAATAGATGCATAGGACACCTTCAAAGTTCATAAGAGTGACTAAATACAAATAACACAAGAACAAGTAATATCACAATATGCATCAATCAATAAGTTTTGGGACACTGCACATAGAACTAAGAATGACAACTATGCTCCCTTAACGGTGCCTAAAGGATAGAAGGTGGGGACTCAATATAATAGTGGAAGAAAGGCCCTTCATAAAGGGAAGCATGGATTTAAAGTTTCAAAAAGAGCTTCCATAAATTATGGTACTTGTTAGCTTTCAGCCCTCATTGCCCCTATTATAAGCATCTTGAAGTGATTAAGGTTAAAGTGAACAAACTATGGAGTATATGCTTGAAAAAGTATAAGTTGGCAATCTCATGTCCCTGGAATACGAGGGCCGCACCTCAAGCTACTCAAGTTTAGTCACCTGTAAGTTCTTGTCCTAGTAAGTACATGTGTATCATAGAGAACCGCCAACGGGGTACCCCTTGGACATGGTACAAGAGCTATCCCATAACCAAAATGGCAAGGCAAGCAGACAATGAGCATCTCAACGATCTCTTTATTTACTATGTGCATAGATTTTTATTGAGGATGCTTCACAGAATGCTCATGATGGTGATGCTGCAAGTTTCCACCATGATTAGGCATGGCTTAGGCTAAAGGCCCAGGCGTTTCTCTAACACAAAATATATAACTCCATGGACTTACAAGCTCCCTCTTTATTTCACACCGGTGACATCCATAGACAAAAGAGCATGATATCAACTGTGTACAAAGTACAAGTGGAATGTTGAAAACGTTCCCCATGACAGCATGGTTCTGCTAATTCCAACATATAAGTGCAAGCATATACAACATAGATGACAAAATGGTTCAAGTTGATTAGGGGCAAAGAATATAAAGTGTGCCATCAAGTTTGTGAGGGCTTTAATCACTAAGTTTTCACATAACAAAATACTTTTTAATTGGAAGATAGCTGAAAACAAGAATATACTTGGAATGGTGTAACACACCATGCATAGGAATTTATAGTGGACACTTTGGAATCACTTGGTTTCTTGGGAGTTGTAAACATGAGTAGAACTTACTCATACAAGTGGAGGCTAGGAAAAGACTGAGAGCAACCAACTAAGAGATCAATAATGGCCATAATCATGCAACGCGATAAAACATTACTTATCAAAGCATAGAGTGGAACTACAAGTCAAGGACTAAATGATCATAGAGGATATGGTGACTTGTTCATATTCATAACATGGTGTGAGCATGTGCCAAGTCAGCCCAAACAAAGCATCAAAGGAGAATACCACCATACTATGCTTTTGTATGCTAAAACAACGCATAATTATTTCAAGGCACACTAAGCAATCCCAATTGTTTGGAACAAGACATACTACAACAATAATCACTAAGCATAAGGTCAAAACAACACCTAGCATGTCTTGCTAAAGTCTAAGTCACAGTCAATGCAAGCTCCTCTTGCACTTTCAAGCAAGAACTTTCTACTCCTTTCCAACACCAATTGACTTATTTGAAACAACACAGCGATAACGAGGGTCCAAACTACTTTATTCAAGCAAACTAAAACTAAGACGCTCCAAGAACAACACAATAGTGCATGAAACAATAAAAACGAAGTGTCTAGCACTACTAGGAAAACAGCAGTTAGTGGCGCACCTAAAAATATCATCTGTGGCGCACTAGCAGTGCGCCACGTGCCTTGCGCTACGGCTATCTCCCAGCCGTGGCGCACTGCCTAGTGCGCCACAGTTGTGTCGAGATAGGCGTAGCGCACCTCCTAGTGCGTCACGGCTATGTGGGCAGGTGCGCTACGCGTAGGATCTTCTGTGGCGCACTTCCCAGTGCGTCACTAAGCTTCTATAGTGCACTTTAGGTGTAGTGCGCCACAGAAGGTAGATCATGTGCGCCACAGGTGTGTTTTTTGTTTTTTTTAATTTCCGAGCCAGATTATATACAATACAGATTATATACAATATTACAGCAGATATACACACACAGATACAAGATATACAATTATATATATAAATACACAATATAAAAAACAAGATTGAAACAAATACATATAGATAAGTCTCATACATGAATACATAGTATAAGTTACATTGTTTCGATGAAGTTACAAAGTAGTAGTTGGTGACATGCGAATACATGTGTCGATCGAACAAGTTAGAGCTCGGAAGCTCGCCTAGACATCTAAATTAGCTAGACACAAACACGGGATAAACAACCAAAGAAGATAAGCATGATCACCGCCATGACGAAGGTGTAGGTCTTCATCCGGTTCCTTGTCGTCCTAACTCCCGCTAGATAGCGCGTGTATCTAGCTTCCGCCTCCGCCATAGTGTTGTACCCTTTGTAGCTATTTCTGCTAAAACGGTGCACCTGTCTCCGGTAGTCTTCCCAATCATCGTAGACTCCGGGAACCCGTCCCTTGTACACGACGTACCACGTCATCTACAAGTTGACCATAATAATTATCGGTGATTGAAAAAACATGTATAATTAAAGTCGCATATGAAGATACACTTATAGAAAGTACTGCTAAATCAAAAAGAGCAAACTCAAAAATCATGCCTCATATATAACTAGGTTGTTCGACACAGGAATATGCTACGATGGAACCGTCCGCCAAGTAGGATGCACAACACCTGGACCTATGCATAGCATAAGGCGGACAATCCCATCGCAGCACATTCACATATATAGTGTGCCACGACATTTCAATCATCGGCATTCTCGAAAAAGACCAAAGTAACTCGAAAATCATGCCTCATATATAACTAGGTTGTTGGACACAGGAATATGCTACGATGGAACCGTACGCCAAGTAGGATGCACAACACCTGGACTTGTGCATAGCACAAGGCGTACAATCTCATCGCAGCACATTCATATATATAGTGTGCCACGACATTTCAATCATCGACATTATTCTCGAAAAAGACCAAAGTAACTCAAAAAGAATGCCTCATATATAACTAGCTAGGTCGTTGGACACAGGAATATGCTACGATGGAAGTGCTCGCCAAGTAGGATGCACAACACCTGGACCTGTGCATAGCACAAGGCAAACAATCCCATCGTAGAACATTCACATATATAGTGTGCCACGACATTTCAATCGTCGGCATTATTCTCGAAAAAGACCAAAGTAGCTCGAAAAGAATGCCTCATATATAACTAGCTAGGTCGTTGGACACAGGAATATGCTATGACGAAACGGTTAGCCAAGTAGGATGCACAATTCCTGGACTTGTGCATATCACAAGGCTAACTATCCCGTCATAGCACATTCACATATATATTGTGCCACGACATTTCAATCATCGACATATTCTCGAAAAAGACAAAAATAACTCGAAAAGAATGCCTCATATATATACATAGGTCGTTGGACACAGGAATATGCTATGATGGAACCGTGAGCCAAGTAGGATGCATAAGACCTGGACTTGTGCATATCACAAGGCTCACAATCCCATCATAGCACATTCACATATATAGTGTGCCACGACATTTCAATCATCGGCATTATTCTTGAAAAAGACAAAAATAACACGAAAAGAATGCCTCATATATATAGATAGGTCGTTGGACACATGAATATGGTACGACGGTACAGTCAGCCAAGTAGGATGCACAATTCCTGGACTTGTGCATATCACAAGGCTAACTATCCCGTCGTAGCACATTCACATATATATTGTGCCACGACATTTCAATCATCGACATTATTCTCGAAAAAGACAAAAATAACTCGAAAAGAATGCCTCATATATATACATAGGTCGTTGGACACAGGAATATGCTACGATGGAACGGTGAGCCAAGTAGGATGCACAAGACCTGGACTTGTGCATATCACAAGGCTCACAATCCCATCGTAGCACATTCATATATATAGTGTGCCACGACATTTCAATCATCGGCATTATTCTCGAAAAAAGAGTAAGGAAAAAAAGAAGGACCAAAGTGAGCAAAGGACCAAAGAGTAAGCAAAAAAACCAAGCATTGATTGATATATAATAATAATAAGCAAAATAAGTAAGCGATGATTCATAAACCTAATAAGATAAATATAGTAGCATGTACACTTGTCCACACACACACAAAGGTCATCTATAGTTTGTAAGTACAACTAGGCCAACATCAAGCCTTCTGGCTCAGCTTAGGGAATGGGAGGACGCCTTGTCTCATCATGAACTTCCTATAGTCACCCTGCATCTCTAAGCGATCTTCTATGTCACGGTTATTCGGGATATTTCCTCCATAGAAGATCCCCCCGAAATCATGACATCACGAAAGATGATTGCCCCAAACTGCTGCTGGATGCGATACATCTCTTGTCTAATATCTAAATCATTGATCTTGGCCTTTGCTTCGGCCCACTGTTTGAGATGATCTGGCAGCGTAGAATTCTGCTGGTCAAGTAGGAACGCCCTCATGTGATGGAGTGCGTAGTAGGCTTCCTTCTTACTGTTTTCCGGCTGCTTCACGCAGGGGAACTCCGTTACGTGGTTGAAGACGTGCCTGCGGAACTTGACCTTCATACGCACGAAGGTGGTGCCTTCCGTCGAGGCAAAGCCAGTGAGAGCATCATCCAGAACTTCCTTGATCTTATCGTAGTTTTTCTTCTTTTCTAGACTCCCCGAGTCAAAATACGTGGCATGGGAATGCTTCGGCGATAAGGAGATGAGCGTGCAGTGTTCATCTCTGCGCAAAAATTCAAATGGAATGTGTTGGAAAAAGAATGATGATGATCTAATAAAGCCAATCGACGGTGGCGAGTGAATAACGACTTACTCGGGAAAGTAAGGCACGAGAATGTATTCCTTTGTCTTGTTCGCCACGAGGATTCTTTTTAGGTACGAGGCCACGATACGTCGTTCGGCGGGGGAACCCAAGCAGCCGTCACGCATGTAGTAGGGGTCCACTATAGCGATGCCCGGTGTGTTCTCTCTAATGATCTGCATGGCCAGGCTGAGAGAAAACAGACGGACCATGGTATAGTGCAGCGGGTATAGGTGGAACATATTGAAGATGTCGTCGAACCGCAGGAAGAACAGATCCGCAGGGGCATTGTCGACGAAGCCCAAGCCTGGTGGCACCTTAACCACGAATAACGAGTGCGAGGGATCTTTCTCCGATAGAAGGCGTCTCTCTATCGTCAGCACGCCGTCATGCACACTCTGCAGTTCTGAACTGGTGAGCTTCCGCAAATTCTTAGGTAGCATGGGCTCACCCGCCACATGAATCCTCCACATAATACCCTCGGGTCTTGGTGGCCCGTCCCGAAACCTGATCGGATTCGCAGTTGTTGACGCCACCGGCTGGCTCGAGCTGCTAGATTTTCTTTTCCTGCCCTTTTTTCCTTTTGGAGAGCGGGCAGGCACCGCAATCTGAGCACCGGCCGCCCTATGTAGTGTGTCAGGGCTTAGAATAAAGGGCCGGTTGGTTGTATCAGCTGGCTCTGTAAAGGCGCAAGCTGGAGGCATCTCATGAGAACCAAACAGAGGCTTGGTGATAGTGGCTTTCTCTGTGGGGCCACCAGCTAGGTCTTCGTTGCTAAACTGAGTGCTGAAGAAGTGATCTTTCCAGTCTTCGTCATCCTCGACCGGATCCTGCGCCATGTGCATATCATCAACATGATCATCCGACCCACCGCGTGGAGGTGACGACGAGGGCGGTAAGGGGGCCTTGCCACCGCTTGTCGCTGGCACGACATGCGGTGCTGTTGTCTGTGGCGTGATGGCCCCCGCCGTCCCCAAACGGATCATGCTCTTTGGCCATAGCAAGAATAAGCCGAAGCAAGTTCTGAGGACAGACGGTTCTTCTTCATCCGCTCCTAGGGGTTGAATGGGAGGTTCCAGGTCGTCGCAGCCCCTTAGCACCCGACTAATTTTAACCCTGTGCACGCTATCTGACATCGGCCTTGAGTGGAACGTGCGCTGCAAGGGTTGAACGATGGTACCCTTGGAAACATCCCTGAGCTCGTTGTTCACGTAGCATAAGAGAGTGCAAGGAACATCCGTCTGTGGAAAACATGCACGGCGTCGTCAGAGATGCCATAAGAGTAATAGATGGCATGAAAGGCTGTAATTAAAGCAATTTGTTTACCGTGATGGCGTCGAGATCGTCTAATGTCGACGCACCGCATACGGAGACGGGCGTGCGAGAGACGGAAGGACTTCTTGATGGCGCGGTGCTGGCCGCCGGTGTATTCGCCCTACCGACGGGTGCTTGGAGCTCTGGTGCCTCCGCGACGATGGCAGGGGGGCACCAACATGTACTCCGGCGCCGCGGTGATGGCAGGGGGAGTCACCAACACTTGCGGCGCCGTGGTGCTAGCGGGCGGAGTCACGAACACGTAGTTTGGCTGATTCGTCGGCGCCGCATTGTTCGAGTGGCTGCTGACCATGCTTGGAATCGGGCACGACCCTACTCGACCACCCGCACTCCAGTTCGCTATTGACTCCACCAAGGTAGGAAGGAAGGACGTGAGGGTGATTGCCAGGTTGTCTTGGATGATCTGCGGGATCCGCGCCACTTGTGCCTTAAGTTCTTGAACCTCGCGGTTTTCCTCCTCGCTCCTTCACGACGGCGCCACATGCGTTCTCGGCGGTGGACCAAAATGATCCACCCAATTCTTACCCCCGAGGCCGGCTAGACGGCCAGCCGATGATGGCTTCTTCGTAACCGGCTCTATTTTCTTGGCCCGGTTCATCGCCCTGTTAAAAGGGTTATCCCACCGGGTGGCCGCCGTCGACCCCTGGGATGAGGAACCCTGGGATCCATGACTAGCAACAATTTCCTCCTCCTGCAGAAGAAGTAACAGTGAATCGTTTAGATCATCGATTAGATTGCAATCGAGTTGATCCGCGGTAATTAGATTATACTTACCACAATTTCCTCGAATTCCTTCACCGCAGGATCCGCGGTGAGTTGTTTGGTTTTTGGGTCCACATGGTAACGGGCCCTGATGAAGTTTTGAACCTGCCCGGGTTCGAATTTAGCAAAGGGGTTTGCTATCCCCTTGGATCTATACTCTTCATCCTCCTTATTCCATTTGGCCTCCGCGGTTCTGTAACCACCAGATCCGAGATGGTGATGACCTATATTCATCGCCTGCAGCACCTTTCCCCGATTACTATTGGCCAGGGCTCTTTCGGATTCACACCTCTCCTTGAACTCCCGGAACTGATCTTCGGTGATCTGCGGGTCAATCTTCTGGATCTCCTCGAGACTTTTGCCTTCTTTATAGATCTTCTTCTTTATCCAGGTTCTCCAGCTGGCCAGGGCGATGCTCATCTTTGTGAGGGTGGATTTGTTTACTTCGTTCCCATGATAGTTTGTGTTCTGATACTTAGCGGGGAACTTGTATCTTGCGTGCAGCTTCTTGAAGACGAGTGTGCGCAAGTGGCCATTATCTTTATGCCGGAGATTCTTGGTGTTGATCGAGATGGTTGTCCGGGTGATCGCAGCCACTTGTCCACCGTACCCTTTGACGACAAGGGCAGGCTCCAAAGGAACCCCTGATGGGCTCACTTCGGTAATTTCCTCCCTGACCGTGCCGACCGTGTTTGGGCGCCGGTCCTTCAGCTTCTTCTTCTTTTTCTTAGGAGGATTGTTACCACTCCCTGTGCCCTCGCCGCCATAAGTGGTTTCATCGTCCGCCGTTCCTTCGGCTTCTTCCTCCGCGTCTTCCATCTCATCATCCTCGCTCTCCGAAGGATGGTATTCTTCATCGTCTTCTAGCCGCTGGGCCGCCTCCCAGAATGTCAATTGTTTATTCGGAGGTCTGAGTTCTCCTTCAGCGCTGATGCGCTTAGAACATCCAGCCTCATCGTTGTCACACATCTTTACACTAATAAAAAACAAATAATTGGTTAAATGCACGGAAAAATCCGGCATGACCTTTGCTAATTTTCTTAAACTAGGAGTGCCCGATTTCTACCGAAACGGAAGTTAATCAACATTCCGGCAAAAATGGGGACTCATTTCATACAAGAACCTGCATACACACATAATAAAGTGCTTCATATACAAGCACAAGCACAATTTCAAGGTGCTGTTGTCCCAGCACAAATAGTAGCAAAACCAACACTACTCTATTTTTCCTTCCAAACCATTTCACAACCACATCCATCTAGTCCTAGCACAGTGCCACAAACATATATACTTTTGTTATCAATTTAAGCATAGCCATATGACAGAAGCTATCTCTTTAAGCAACAATGACAACCCAATTAAAATAAATCTTGTGAATAAGTAAAGGTAAAAATGAGAATGACCTTACATAAGCATGCCACTTATTGTATGATTCCAATGAAGCAATGCCATTGTTCTAACCACAATGGATGCCCACAATCTGTGCTACAATAACTTTTGTGCATCAACACAATCAACCAAAATCTCAAACCTATGATAATATGCATCTACTGTTCAGACTTCAGAAGTGTTTTTTGTTCTTTGGTTGTTTATCTTAATTCCTTCAGTCTGTGCAGGAAGGCTTTAAGAAGCTTCAGTTGGAATTATTGAGGGGAAACAACACATATGAGCATAGCCTTGACATCTCTGTGGTGCATATGAATGTACAACTGAGGTGAAGTAAGTCTACACAACTTTGCCTAGTCACGGCGGTTGCCCAAGACCATAGCTAAAAATATAATCCCAATATTAATCAAAATATACGAACATCCCCAGATGTATAACAAAGCACAAGAACCTACCCTTTGTCATCAAGTTCCACAGTCTTCAATTCAATAAAGAAAATCAGGCCATAGACATGCCTAAACCCATGATATATGATGATATTTCACTTCCATAATATCAACTAAATCAGTTCCCACACCATTGAATGGCCTGGAACTCTGAAAGTGGATTGGTGCATTGGTGTGAAGTGCGCAAACTCAACTAGATGGCCTGAAACTCTGAAAGTGGATTGAACTATGCAGCCTCGAACTCACGTGTTGACTTCACTTTGCATTGTCCTCTTATAGTTGCTACCCTGAAGGTGTGGGGAATCCACACCACAGACGCCCCTAGGTAGCAGAAATAGAACCAAAGCCCCCTAAGATCCCTTCTTAGACTAGCACACTTAATAATCCTCCACACACAAACCTTGTGTATTTTTATGTCTACTGTTTTCATGCCTATTTGCAACTAACCATGTCGGTATGATTACCAACTACCATCTACTACTTGACTAGCTAACACAATGAACCAATTATACAAAATATACGTGCTGTAAATCCTGTGGCAGTAGTAAACAGTTTCAAACATGCATCTTCTACTTCACCCTAACTGTCCTAGTTCATTTTTTAGATGAAATCCTGGGAAGTTTCAATTCATAGTAAACATAAGGATCTTGCTACCGTAAACAGAAGGATCTTGCTACTGATGGAGACCATGAACAACACAGAGATGAGGGAGAGATTTCTAGCAGAGTGCTACTGCAAAGAAAACAGAAGGTAATTTAGCTATTTGCTGCAGAATACAGTACTATGTGCTTGATCCACTAGAATTCTGTTGGAAGATAGGGAGAGAAGTGGAGAGGGATCTTGCTTGATCCACTTATTAGAATTTGTGCTATCAGTAATCTACTCTGAACCCTAACCCGTGGAGATAGGGAGAGAAGTGGAGAGGGGAGAGAGGGAGAGAGGGAGAGAGGGGAGAAGGCTCACCTCTAAGACGAGGACGATGACGAGCGCGCGGGCGAGGCGGCGGCGGAGGTGATAAATCGGCGGCGGCCTCCTCCTCCTCGAGCAGCGGTGACCTCCACGGATCGGCAGACGTGGGCCTCCTCCTCCTCGAGCGGCACGGGCTTCCTCCTCCACGAGCGGCGTGGGCCTCCTCCTCCTCCACGGATCCGCAGCGGTGTGGGCGTCCTCCTCCACGGATCGGCTGGAGGCGGCGGCGGAGGGGATCGATCGGGCTAGGGATGGGGATGAGCGAGTGTGAGAGAGATGGGGATGACCTTGTGTCGTCTCCGACTCATGATCATCGTCATCTTCCTGATCATCAGGAGTAGTGCATCCTCCGTGAATCTCCTTCCGGATACCCAAGCATATCAGGTCGTTCCTTGCTTTCGGACCATCTTTCGTCCTATCTGGCATGTTGATTATGGTGGCGACCAGACTCTCGCACACGTTTTTCGTGATATGCATGATGTCGAGGCTATGAGGCGTGCGGAAAAACTTCTAGTATGGCAACTCCCAGAAAACAGACCTTGTTTTCCATACCTTCATCAGCGGCTTGTCTTGTTGCTGCCTCTTTCGATTCTTTCCAGGCTTAGGACAATCTTTCCAGTTTTTCAGCAACTCTTCCACTTCTTCGCTGCTCCTACGCTCTGGGATTCCTCGGGTCTCTGATTTGCCATCGAACAGGTCTCCACGTTTTCTCCATGGATCATTCTTGCCGAGCCACCTCCGGTGCGCCATGAACACGGTTTTCGATGACCCTGGATCTTTCTCTAGTTGGAGATAGCTTGTGTTATCCATGCACCTAACGCATGCGCAGAATCCTTGGATAACCTGCCCCGAGATATACCCGCAACCTGGATAGTCTTGCACCGTAGTGACCAACGCGGCTCTCATAGTGAAATAATCTTGTGCGACGGCGTCGTAAGTATTGGCTCCAGATTCCCATAACGTGGCTAGCTCCTCTTTCAACAGCCCGAGATACAAATTGATGTCGGTACCAGGTTGTTTCGGCCCTTGAATTAGCATACTCATTTGTATGTACTTCTTCTTCATGCACAACCATGGAGGGAGGTTGTACATCCATACAAACACGGGCCAAGTGTTGTGCGTGCTGCTCTGGCTACCGAACGGATTGAGTCCATCGGTGCTCGCACCAAGCCTGATGTTCCTCGAATCTCCACCGAATTCTGGGAATTCGAGGTCCAATGCTTTCCACTGGCTAGCATCTGAAGGGTGCGTCAGCAGCTCATCCTTTTCGGGGTCATCATCATCATCTCCTGGCTTCTTACTTTTCGCATGCCATCGCATGAGCTTCGCTTCGTTAGGGTCTGCGAAATAGCGCTGTAGACGAGGAGTGATAGGAAAGTACCATACCACTTTTCGAGGTGCTTTCTTCCCTTTCTTGTATCGACTCACGCCGCACACCGGACATGTGGTTTTCTCCGCGTCCTCGCCCTGATAAATGATGCAATCATTGATGCATACGTGATATCTAACGTGCGGTAGATCGAGAGGACAGACGATTTTCTTGGCGTCCTCGATACTAGTTGGACATGTGTTCCCCTCCGGGAGACGATCGTGCCAGAATGCCATCATATCATCGAAGCTTGCGTCGCTCAATTTGTGTTTTGCCTTCATCTCTATATTCTTGAGCGGTACATTAAACCGGGTATCATCGGGCATGCATCCTTCATACAATGGAGTAACCGCGTCTTTCTCAAGTTGCGCAAGCTTGGCTTTCTCTCTAGCGGCAGCCCTGGTGTTACTCGTCTGCTTGAGAAGCAGCTCTTGCACATAAGGGTCCCGCACCCAGCCTGACGTTGTTCCATCGTCGTCTGCTCCTCCGGCATCTAGATCATCATCATCCCGGTCTGCTTCCGCACCTTCACCATCTCCAGGAGACTCTTCATCATCTCGCCCGTTCTCGCTGTGATGATGATCATCGTCATGTTGGCCACCTTCACCGTCTCCATCGTCTTCGTCATCGCTTATCCAACGAGTGTATCCATCCATGAAACCATGGCGGAGTAGGTGCGCCTGCAGATTCCCGGAATCTGGGTCGATCACCCAGTTGAGTTTGCATCTTCTGCACGGACATCTTATATCCGTCTTGTTATTTCGTATCATGTCGGCCGTCGCACATTTCAAAAATCTAGGCACAATGCCTTCGCTCATTATGCGGACCATTTTTGCCTGCACGGTGTACACGATACAATTAGAAGTCTATTAGAACCACATAATGAATGCATGCATGCAATGGTCGATAGAAAATTTCGGCATGACCTATCCTAAAATTAGGACCTTTGCGAAATGCCAAAGTCTTGCCAAAATGGAAATGAATCAACATTTTGGCAAATCAAATGGCAACTTGTTCACATACAAACACAAGAGAGAGAGAGAGAGACCGATCCATACACACATGAACATATCATTATCCTCTCCATACACACATGCATGAGCATCATCGATACTCTCCATATACACACACATATGACCATCGATCCTCTCCATACACACATCATGATCATCGATCATCTACATACATATGAGCACATCATCCATATACACAGGAACACATCCTTACATGGACAACTTACCGAGATGAGAGACCGATCGCGAGAAAGATGTAAAGAACATGTGCGCGCGAGACCGGAGAAGGAGATGAGAGACCGGAGACCTTCCTCTATTACTTATGTAACATCCAAGGCAAGTTCTACATGCTAAAAATGGTGAATGGGTGGAGAAATTGAGGTGGGAAGGAGAAGATCCCGACTTGATCTAAGGAGGAAGAAGAAGGGGAAAGTGAAGTGTGGGGTGGTGGATGTGGTCACACATGTGCACATAAAGTGCTGTCAAAAAAAATTGACACATCCGTGGCGCACTCTGCCCTAGTGCGCCACATGGAGGAGTAACATCCATGGCGCACATGCCATAGTGCGCCACGGATGTGTCTGGCCGTTTCACAGCAGAGGGGGGGGGGCGTAGCGCACCCCCTCCATGTGCGCCACGGTTAGCACTAACAACCGTAGCACACCTGCCCTATGTGCGCTACAGATGTTTGGCGTGCGGCCAACAGGGCCCTGGCCCACACATATCTGTGGTGCACTATGGTCATGTGCGCCACGGTTGTTCTAGTTACTAGTAGGGAACTGCCCATAGGTGAGCCACGCCTGTTTTAGCCGTGGGGCACTTCAACCATGTGAGCCACGGATGTGCTGATTACCTATAGTCATTTTCCTAGTAGTGTAGACAGACCTGAGCTTTTTATTGATGAAGAAGGGGATGCCTTGGGCATCCCCAAGCTTTGACGCTTGTACCTCTTGGATATTTCTTGGGGTGACACTGGGGTGGCATCCCCAAGATTTAGCTTTTGTCCATTCTTCATCTCATTACATCATTCTCTCTCTACACCTGAAATTTTTCCTTAATACAAAACTTCACACAATCTTCATTAGCAACATTAGTGTATTCAAAAGATAATAGACCTTTGGGTTTAGCTTTGGAACAACAAAACTTTTCACTAAAAACACAAGCTACTGTAGCAACTCCTTATAAAAGCTCAATTCCCCCAAAGAGAACTCAAAAAGGAATCAATAAGAAGAAAATGCAAATAATGGAAGAAATCTGTCAAAACAGACCAGAAGGTAGAAACCGATTTTTTCGAAAATCTTCTATTGCTCAAATAAAAACGTGTTGAACTAACGAAAGTTATCACACATACTGAGGTATTTATTCATAAATTTTTAGCTCAGTACGACTTACAGAAACTCCTCACGAATTTTATGGTGGAGGACATAAATCTGTTTCGGGACAGCAACTCCCCAAATCTTACTTCCCTCTCATTAGAGGTCATTCTTGGCACAAAAAGCAAAGAAAAAGGATAAGGAGAGGTCATTACTGAAGTAATAACTTCCAAGACTCAAGGAAACTCTTGGGTTATCTCCCAACAAGTACTTTTCTTTAACGCCTTTAAGTTAGGCACAAGAAGAAAGAAATCAAGTATTTTCAAATGAGGAAGCATTAACATCAAACCTTGGGAAGTGTTCTATCTCCTCATAGGGAAGTGTTCAATAACTTTATTGAATGTGAATTGATATTTAATGGTGCCTTCTTTCATATCAATGATGGCACCAACAGTTCTAAGAAAAGGTATTCCCAAAGTAATAGGACAAGAAGCATTGTATTCAACATCCAAAACATAGAAATCAACAGGGACATAAGCATTTTTAACCATAATGATAACATCATTAATACTCACCATGAGTTTCTTCTTAGAATATCATCAAGTGGGACATCCAAATAACAATCTTCCAAAGGTAGCCAATCAAGCATTTCATAAATCTTCCTAGGCATAATAGAGACACTAGAACCAAGATCACATGAAGCTTTGAGATCAAAGTATTCACTTGCATATTAATAATGGGTTCCCAACTATCTTCTACTTTCCTAGGAATAGAAGCTTTGTGTTTTAACTTCTCTTCCTTTAACTTAACAAGAGCATCTGTAGTGTGTTTGGTGAAAGCAACATGCATATCATAAGGACTTCTGGCAAGCTTTTGCAAGAATAGAATCACTTCAGAAATATTACAACCATCTATATGAAAATCAAACTTAGCATCACTAGTAGTAGACTCAATAGGCTTAGGCATTGTAGGAGGAGTAATAGGGACTTCTTCTGGTTTAGTGGTATCCATTCTAGTGATGGTGCACACAGTATTGCGTCTATCAATTTTCAGCTTCCCTTTCCCACTTAGCATAAAGTTGAGCTAACAGTCTAACATTTTCATCAATAGTAACTTGTATGGCATGAGTAACAGCAAAGGTACTTTCCATGGTTTCAGGTTTAGCAGCCATTTTATTAATCAAGGAGGAGTGTGCTTTAGACAAAGAGGAAATGTTCTTTTCAACAGTTAAAAGTTTTTCCTCCACAATCTTGTTGAAAGCAGTTTGTTTACTAATAAAGTCTTTAAGCATAACTTCAAGTTTATAGGGGGCACTTCTAGCATTGTTGTAGGAGTTTGCATAGGAATTGCCATTATTAGGAGGATAAGGCCTATAATTATTGTTGCTACCAAAATTATTCCTATAGGTATTATTGTTGAAATTGTTGTTTTTAATGAAGTTCACATCAACTTGCTCTTCTTGAGCAACCAAAGAGGCTAACGGAACATTGTTTGGATCTAAAGGAGCTTTCCCATTAACAAGCATATCCATAATAACATCAATCTTATCACTCAAAGAGGAGGTTTCTTCAACAGAATTTACCTTCTTACCATGTGGAGCTCTCTCAGTGTGCCATTCAGAGTAATTAACCATCATATTATCAAGGAGTTTTGTTGCAGCACCCAAAGTGATGCCCATAAAGGTACCTCCAATAGCTGAATCCAACAGGTTTCTTGAAAAGAAGTTCAAACCTGCATAAAAAGTCTGGATAATCATCCAAGCAGTGAGTCCATGAGTGGGACAATTCTTAACCAAAGATTTCATTCTTTCCCAAGATTGAGCAACATGTTCATTATCAAGTTGTTTAAATTTCATAATTTCACTTCTCATAGATATAATCTTAGCAGGAGGGTAGTACTTTCCAATAAAAGAATCTTTGCACTTAGTCCAAGAATCAATACTATTTCTAGGCAAGGATAGCAATCATTCTTTAGCTTTTCCTCTCAAGGAGAAAGGAAACAACTTGAGCTTAATAATATCTCCATCTACATCCTTATACTTTTGCATCTCACAAAGTTCAACAAATTTATTGAGATGGGCAGTAGCATTATCAGAACTAGCACCAGAAAATTGCTCTCTCATCACAAGATTCAACAAAGCAGGATTAATTTTATAAAAGGTATCATCAGGAGTAGGTGGAGCAATAGGAGTGCTAAGGAAATCATTGTTGTTTGTGCTAGTGAAGTCACACAACTTGGTGTTCTCAGTAGAGTTCATTTTGGCAAAGTGGAGCAAGCCAAAAACAGCAGCAACAGCTAGAGCAGGAACTAATTTTTTGTGTTTTTGAATAGAGAAAGAAATCCAAACTAGACTAGTTTTTTGGGAGTTTTTGATAAAAATAGGCAAACAAAACCAAGCAAAATAAACCAAGAAAACTGAAAACAAAGTAAAGAGAAAGGTTGAGGAGGACTCCCTTTGTGAAGACATCCTTAGCCTCCCCGGCAACGGCGCCAGAAAACTTGTTGATGCGCCTAGTTGATGTAGGTGCTCTTCGTCGGGAAACCCCAAGAGCAAGGTGTGATGCAGCACAGCAGCAAGTCTTCCATCAGTAAGAATCCGAGGTTATCGAACCAGTAAGAGGAAGGAAACGTCACACAAGTATTGCAAGCAACGTGGAAACCTGCACAACACAAACTCAAGACTTTTCCCCAACGAATAGTGAGGTTGTCAATCTCACCGGTTGCTGTAACAAAGGATTAACTGTATGGTGTGGAAGGTGATGATGGTTCGCAGCAAGTAAACAATGGAAAATGTATCAATGGTAAAGATTGGACCGGGGTCCATAGTTCACTAGAGGTGCTCTCCTTAGATAAACAATATGTCATGAAGGGTAAACAAATTACAGTAGGGCAATTGACAGGAACTGAGCAAGGCATACAATGCAATACTAGACAAAAATATCCTATGAGATTTGATTGGGCAACACAACAATATACATATACCGGCATCGAACTGCATCTATGACTAGAATTCCACCTTCAGGTTATCATCTGAACCCCCTCTTGTATTAAGTTGCAAGCAACAGATAATTGCTTTAAGCAAAGTGTGTAAGGTAAACAATCCACTTGTTCCATGAAGAAGAGACCGTTGTTTTCTCCCTAGTGGCAACAACACATATACAACCGAAGACATTTTTGTCACTTCGCTTGGAAACTAGAGGCATGAACCCACTATCGAGCATAAATACCCCCTCCGGAGTCACTAGCAACTACTTCGCTAAGATAGCTACTAACAACGGAGAGCATGCAAGATCACAAACAAAACATACATGATATAATCAAATAGACAAAACCACTAATCAATCTGACATAGTAATCTCAATATCCATCGGATCCCCACAAACGCAACATGCATGATTACAAATAGATTAGATCTTGATCATGAACGGAGCTCAAAAGATCTATACATGAAAGCACAAGGAGGAGATACAACCATATAGCTACTACATGGACCCGTAGTCCAAGGTGGAACTACTCATGCTTCATACCGGAGGCTGGCATGATGAAGAAGAGGGCCTCCGGGATGATTTCCCCTCTAGCGGGGTGCCGGGAAGAACTTCAGATCCCCCTGATCTTGGGACGATGGTGGCGGCGGCTACAGAAGGTTTCGTGGAGTTTTTGATCGGGTGCCTAGGGTTTCTGCATCAGGGGCTTCTTATAGGCGAAGGGGCAAGCCAGGGGGGCCACCAGGGCGGCTGCACCCCCCCAGGCACGGAGTGGGCCCACCCGCGCGGCCAGGGGGTGTGGCCCCCTGGTGAGCCTTCTCCGTCTCGTCTTCTGGCTTCTTGTTGCCCACGGTAAAATATTGACTTTAGCTTTTGTCCCGTCCAATTCCGAGAATATTGATTTTCTTCCTTTCTGGAACCAAAAACATAAGAAAATAGGCAACTGGCACTATGGCAACTTGTTAATAGGTTAGTTCCAGAAAACATATAAAAACACCTCAAAGTGTAGACAAAGCAAAGCAAAGTAGATACTAAACAAGCATGAAGCATCAAAAATTATAGATATGTTTACGATGTATCACTAGGCTAAGCATAATAGCATAACATTTCTCTTAAGTTAGGAAAATTTCTACCAAGATATCATCTATAGGATCTACCATAGCATAGCATTATAGTTTGAAAAATTACCATGCAAATCATACTCAAAATTATAACACTAATACATTAGGAAAATAATAGGACAAAATATGGAGTATCACTTTCCTTGGTAGCTTAGGGAATAGGTACAATCGTCACAATCACACTCTCCACAATCCATAAAATCTACACAACAATTCATACAACAAAATAATCACAAATCAATATACACACAAAAATAGTATGAATGCATGCAAAATGCAATGGGATGATTTTCCACACTTTTAAAATCAAACTCTACTGTACTGAATAAAAAACATACAATCTAAAGACTAAATAAAACAAAAACCACTTTAAAATAATATTCTAAATAATTTTTATAGTCAAAATAAGCCTACAAATGTCTCTGCATAAAATCCTAATTTTTCAGAAGCAAATGGCCAAAGCAAGGCCATATCTGCAAAGATCTCAATTTTCTGAATCCACAGAAATATTATTTGCATTTTTTTGATTTACAGAACAAAAGTTATGCAATTTACAGGTTTAAGAAACTAATAGACAAAAATCTGGATTTTAAATCAAACACAGAGCCACGCGGCAGCATCTGATTGGACGGTACCGGTTCGGGCGGATCACGCACACGAGCCGCTGGATCTAAGTGACATCGTGTGGTCCAGATCTGCGCATACCGCTTCACTGCTAGATCTAATTGCAGCCATTGGATCTAGATCTTGTGGACCACATCTACTCGACCATAACCTAGTGGTGGGCATGGCTACTGCAGCGGAGACGTTGCTGACAGCGACGCACCTGAGAGGCTAGGGGGTAGGAGAGAGGGTGATAAGGCTTACCAAGGTTGCAGTGATGATTTGAAGCTCAACGTGGTCGTGGATGAGGCTGGGGTGCACGAACACGAACACAATCGCTCGTCGGAGTTTGGCTGCGCGTCAGGTGCTCACGGTCGAAGACGAAGACGATGACCTAGGGCGCAATGGGACAAGCGGCAGGTATTAGCAGGTGTGCAAGGACATGGAGAACACAATCGCGTGAACCAGAGGCCAAGGGGAGCACGGGACTCACCGTGATAGCTCGCCGGAGCTTGTCAGTACAGCGGCGGTGGGACGCAAAATTCGGGGAGCCTGGTGGCGCTTAGTGCTTGCAGTGTGGGGGAAATGCTGTGGAGGGTAAGAGGGTTAACTAGCCATAGCGGGGGAGGGAATCACACATGCCATCAACGGTAATCAAGCGCGGATTGATTCGGTAGTGAATGGGGAAAACGGCAGCGGCGAGCGTGGTCTCTGGCGCTGCGGTGGGGTCCACCTGTCAGCGGGTAAGTGTGCGCGCGGGGGGTAGGAAATAGAGGGGAGAGGGGGGTTCCTGGGTGGGCTCATGGGCTGCGAGTGGAGTTGGGCTAGATTGGTTGGCTGGTTTTATTTTTTTCCTTTTCCCTTTTCTATTTTTGAATTCCAAATGACATTTGAATATCCAAAACAAGTCCAAACCTTTTCAAACTTTCACCAAAATTTTGTGATGTGATCCTAGTGTTTAAAAGTGTGTCAAACACAAGAAATCACTCCAAAACATTTTGGGGTCATAAAAATAAAAATAAAACCAAGCCCCATACATATAATATAAAGGGGTATAAAATATGGTTTTATTAGGGTTTTAGCTTTGAAATTTTTTCTGCAAAGTAAACATGCCATGATGATATGAATGCAATAAGATTGTTTTGCATTTGATGAAATTTGAGATGTTATAAATCTAACCCCCTTAAGATGAATCTCGCCCTCGATATTCAGATTGGCTAGAAAATAGGTGAGGGTGATCTTTCCGAAGTTCATCTTCTCTTTCCCAAGTTGCTTCTTCCTCGGTATGATGATTCCACTATAATTTGCAAAATTTGATTGTATTAGTATGAGTAACTCTTTCTGCTATCTCGAGAATCTTGATAGGTTTCTCTTCGTAGGTGAGATCACTCTCCAACTGAACTTCTTCCAATGGTATAGTGTCCTTCAACAAAGTTTCTTCCATCTCTTGATGACACTTTTTCAACTGGCTCACATGAAACACATTGTGAACTGCTGACAGTGATTCTGGTAGTTCTAACTCATAGGCCACTTCTCCTTTGCGGCTCAAAATCTTGAATGGTCCAACATATAGAGGTGCCAATTTCCCTTTGACTCCAAATCTCTTCACACCACGAAGTGGTGAGACTCTGAGATAAGATCTATCACCTACATCATAGGTGACTTCTCTTTGTTTTGGATCTGCATAGCTCTTTTGTCGGGATTGGGCTATCTTTAATCTGTCCTTTACCATTCTGACTTTCTCTTTGGCTTCCTTGATCAGTTCTGGTCCGAATAGATTTCTTTCTCCTACTCCACTCCATAGTAATGGCGTAGTACACTTCCTTCCATAAAGGAATTAGAACGGAGCCATCTCTATGCTCGATTGATAGCTGTTATTGTAAGAGAATTCTGCGTATGGCAGACTTTCATCCCAACTAGATCCATAGACTAGCGCAAAGCTCTCAACATATCTTCCAAAAACTGATTGGTCCTTTCTGTCTGTCCATCAGTTTGAGGATGAAATGATGTACTGAATTCTAGTCTAGTTCCCAATGACTCATGTAGCTGCTTCCAAAAATGTGAAGTGAACTGAGTTCCTCTATCTGACACAATACTCTTAGGTACTCCATGCAGACACACAATACTGTTCATATAGATCTTGGCTAATTTGGCACTTGTATAAGTGGTCTTTACGGGTATGAAATGAGCCACTTTTGTTAAGTGATCCACAACAACCCATATCGAATCGTATCCGTGTTGGGAATATGCCCAAGAGGCAATCATGTATGATGATATTTCCCATTGTATTCATAAAGTTATTAAGCTATCCTTGTATGAGCATCTGATGTATATCATTGAATATGTGATTCGGTTGTGGAACTATACATTCATGTTTTTTGTACTAAATGTCTTTGGTCATTGAGGTTGTGCTGGGCACACAACTTAGACCAATGTGAAAGTCGGCTTGATGACTCGGTTCCACTTGTCATGGGCATGGTGGTGCTATTTCGACTTACACAGATTCGGATAAAGAGTTTAGCGAGTCGGATTGACCCAAATTGAGGTACAACGAACAAGTTGTCATTTGTATATCTCAATCAATGTAATCCTTAGACCTGAAGTTATTGCATAGTCCGAGTTGAGGATCACCAACTTAGGTTCTGTCAAACGCTGATCCGTAATTGGGCAGTTATAAAGGCAGAGTTCGGGTCGACTGAGAATCAAGATGTGTGATATGAATAACCAAGATGGGATCTTGCCCCTCCACTCGGAGAGATATTCTCTGGGCCCTCTCGGATGACATGATTCGGAAAGCATGGCCATGCACGACTCGGTTAAGTGTTAACCGAGGCGATCGACTAAGAGTTAGTCGGATGAATCACTTATCTCAGATTGAGAAGAGAGTCGGACTATTTAAGGGATGACAAATATTCGCCTATAGTCTGACAAGGTATATCATGAGGCAAAAGGGACTCGGACGCAAGTCGCATTGGAAAGGCAAGTCGTCATGACTCGTTGGTACTTTGGAGTTGGCACGTTCTGCTAGGAGCCGCTACCGACTGATCGAGTGAGAGTCGGACTTCAATCGTTTCCAAGTAGCCATGAGCCTGCGGGGTCACACACTTAAGAGCGGGAGCAAGTTCGGATTGGATCTGAACCGGAAATCTGGTTGGGTTGGACCCGAGCCGGATTTGGACTGAGTCAGTGAGTCAGACTCACGGTGACTAGTGTTATATGGGCTTTAGTGAATAGGCCACGTGAGAAGCCCACGTTCACTCCCTATATATAGTGGAGCGTAGTAACCTAGAAGGGTTAATCGTTGATCGGTTAGGTCATTCCATGTGTTGGAAACCCTAGCTCCACAGCAGCCCTGCCATCGTACCGAACCTAGCATTTGCCGCCGGTGCTCCTCCTTGCACGTGTGGATACCAGCAGAGGTGTTGTACAATCAGCACCAGGACGATCGGATCGCAAAGGCTGCACTGCATCAACTAACGTGCTTCATCAGTAATTTGCAACTGTGCGTCTAGTGGTAAACCTCGTGGCCTTCTACCTCAGCTAGATGTTGGGATCACCATGTTAGAGGAAAAAGTTTTGTTTTATCTCTACGTGGCCCAACAGTGGTATCAGAGCGATAGCTTATGGTTTTAGGCGCGAGATCTCGCATATGTGATATGCGGTTAGCTGTAGATGAGATCTATGTGCTGTTTTGGTGGTCGATCTATGAGATAGATCAGTTTTGTACGAGGTTGATTGGATCAACTGTACTCGGCGAATGGTAGATCTGATTTCCGTGATCATACTGCTGAGGTCGTGGAATGACATACCCCTACCGGTCGGTTTCCGCCATCGGGGTAGACTGTGATACGTAAATCCAGAGGCGGTGATCGAAGATCAAAAAGTTTGATAGAATCGGAACAATGGTCGGAATCCATGTTCGGATCGTAGATGAGATCGAATCGGAACAATAGTGGGACCTCCGACTTCGCCCTGTCGTAGCGCCTTAGATGTCGTTGCGAGTTTCACAACGCCGGTAGATATCGTATCTATGCATAACTTGTTTTTTGCAGGAAGTTGTGAATGGTATGGTTCATGTGCATGTGATGTATGTGTGTAATCCATACGTGATATGCGAATCACGGTTTTGTTAGCCGGCTGGAGCCTAGGTGCTGTCATTTTATTGTATAACGACCTGCGTGTCGGATTCTCCATGTAATTTACTTTACTAACCTAGTGTAGCTGTTTTGAGAACCCGGATGGCATGCAAGGCGATGTACAAGTCGGCGACATGGTGTAAGACGGCAAGTGACAAGAGTTGGCATGAGTCGGATTACAGGCTTTATGGAGATGGAGATCGCCATGAAGGGAGCCATACCATTTCACATTATAATTGCTTTATTTTGTGTTATTGTTATGTCTCTGTTTTACCTCTATTAGATAGTCTGTAAAATCCAATCCCTCAAAGAAGGTCTAGTCGGTTTTCCCTCTAGTGTTTGCACCATCACAAGTCGGACATTTTTGGTAGTGGGCTCATAAAATTGAGGTGCTGCCAATTCTTTCCGACTAGGTGGGTTCGAGTCGGACTCTTACTGCGGAAACACTCGGTAAGCTAGAAGGGTCTATCACAAAGGTTGTGGGGCTTGGGGAAAAGTCGGATGGGAGTCGGGGCATGTGATGCCACCTGTCCAACATGAGTCGTATGAGATGCGATTGACAAGGAGTTGTCTACCTAGATCACTTGGTGGCTAGCGGTGATGCTAAAGCTCACTAGCCGACTTGCTTATTTAGGATCCTGAATCACTAAGTAACCATTGGAGGGGTGTTGATTCTAGTTGGAGCATCAAATATTAAAGTGTTTAATATGCTTGCTCTTTTATGAATACATGTCTTAAATGTTTTGCATTTTTCTATTGTAGATCATGGTACCAAGTAGCAGTCACTCTCAGATATCCGGTTTTGCGTTGAGAACCATTCTTGAGAAAGATAAACTGAACGACACTAATTTTACCAACTGGTATCGAAATCTGAGAATTGTTCTCAAACAAGAAAAGAAGGACCATGTCCTAGACAACCCACTTCCAGATGAGCCGAATGAGAATGCGACTGTCGCTGCCACCAATGCCTACCGTCGGGCTAAGGATGAGTCCACATATATTAGATGTCTTATGCTTGCTCACATGGAACCGGACTTGCAAAAGCAGTTTGAGAATGTTGAGGCCTACGATATGACCGAAAGCCTCAAAAGTATGTTCCAGGCTCAGGCGAAGACTGAGAGATATCAAGTCTCTCAGGATTTGCTGAGTTGCAAGCTTAAGGATGGTGATCCACTGAGTCCGCATGTGATCAAAATGGTTGGTTACGTGCAGTCTCTGGAGAGGCTTGGCTACCCCATAAGCGAAGAGTTCGCTACAGATATAATTCTGAACTCTCTTCCTAGTGCATATGGGCAGTTCATTTCGAACTACCACATGCATGGTATGGATAATAAGCTCACTGAATTGCATGGGATGGTTAAGCAGGCAAAGGCGGATCTCAAGAAGGGCGCCAGTCAAAGTGTTGATGGTGCAGAATAAGGCTAAGTTCAAGAAGAGTTCTTGGACTAAGAAGAAGGCTAAGTCGGGAGGAAAGCAGGCTCAGGACCCGGTCCCAAGCGCTTCCTCAGGGACTAAGCCATTTCCTTCAGCCGGATCCACTTGTTTCTATTGCAAGGCGGATGGCCACTGCAAGAGGAACTACAACAAGTATTTGGCTGATAAAGCCAAGAGTGGAGGTATGACTTCCGACTCAGGTACACTTGTTTGCAATGTTATAGACATATATCTTGCTGATGTACCTAATAGTTCTTGGGTATATGATACCAGATCAGTTATTCACATCTACAACTGGTTGCAGGGACTGGTAAGAACTAGGAGCGTAGCAAGAGGCGAGGTTGATATTCGAATCGACAACAAAGCAAGAGTTGTTGCATTGGAAGTCAGCACGACGCAACTTCATTTACCTCCCGGATTCATTATGGAACTGAATAATTGTTATTATGTTCCAGTGCTCTGTCGAAACATTATTTCTGCTTCATGTTTGATGAGGCAAGGCTATAAGTCGAATATCAAGAATAATGGTTGTTCTTTGTATTTGAATGATATGTTTCACGGCTTTGCACCCATCCAGGACGAGTTATTTATTTTGAATCTTGATAGTGAGTCGGTCTATAACATAAATGTTAAAAGGTTAAAACCAAATGATCTGAATATGACTTACTTTTGGCACTGTCAGCTTGGTCATATAAGTTGGAAATGCATGAAGAAGCTCCATGATGATGGACTCCTAACTTCGTTCAACTTGGATTCGTTCGAGACATGCGAATCTTGCCTACTCGCAAAAATGACCAAGACACCTTTTGCAAAGAGTTGTGAAAGGGCGTCCGACTTGTTGGGACTAGTACATAGTGATGTATGTGGAACAATGAGCACGATAGCCAGGGGTGGTTATGAGTACTTCATTACCTTCACTGATGATTTGAGTAGGTATGGATATATCTACTTGATGAAACATAAGTCGGAAGCCTTTGAAAAGTTCAAAGAATTCCAGAATGAAGGACATAATCAACTCGGCAAGAAAATAAAGTTTCTTCGGTCGGACCGAGGAGGCGAGTACATGATCCATGAGTTTGATGACCATCTGAAAAGTTGTGGAATAGTTTCTCAACTTACTCCGCTAGGAACGCCACAAAGGAATGGTGTTTCGGGAAGGCGGAATTGGACCTTGTTGGACATGGTACGATCAATGATGAGTCAGACAGATTTGCCTTTATCATTTTCGGGTTATTGTCTAGAAACAGCGGTGTTTACGCTAAACAGAGTACCATCAAAGTCGGTAGAGAAGACACTGCATGAGATGTGGACAGGCAAAAAGCCGAGTTTGTCTTTTCTTAAGATTTGGGGTTGTGAAGCATTTGTCAAGAGACTTCAGTCGGACAAGCTTATAGCCAAGTCGGATAAGTGTATATTCGTGGGGTATCCGAGGGTGTCGTGGGAATGGTCACGACAGATGCTGCAATCGGCAGCGAGTAGTAGAACGAGGGGCAAGGGCGGCCAGCCATCTGCGGTGCGAGATGAGGGCGGAGACACAAGGTTTTACCCAGGTTCGGCCCCCCGGAGGGTAAAGACCTACTCCCGCTAGATTGTATTATGAAGGTGGTACAATGGGCGAGCTCGGCGGCTAGGCGACGAGTCGCTTGGGTGTATGATGGAACGTCTCTCTACACGCCCTGTTGGGAGGTTTATATAGACTCACCTCCCCTAGGGTTTACATATCTCAACCGAATCAGTTAAGGCTTCGGTAATCGTTTAACCTAACTCGACTGGGCCTATCTACTCGCCTGGGCCTTCAGCTTCCAGTCGCTTGGATCCACACCGGGCCTTGATCCAGTCGCCGCCTTGCAGGCCCACTCGCCAGTTCCTGGGCCAGTCGGAAACGTCTTGCTAGGTATACCCCGGTAGGCACATCCCCATCAGTAGTCCCCGAGGCCATCGTCGATTAGGCGTAGGTGGCTGCTGGCAGTCGGAATATACAGCTTCAGAGTAGACATCCAGTCAAATCGTCGGCGGGCTCCTGTATAAAGGAGAAAACTAGTCATCCTGATCGCAGCTTTGGCGAGTCGAGTCGGCGAAACACTGTCATAGTGATCGGGTCGGCGAGCCGAGTGGCTGAAGTTGGACCGTTAAACGTGGTCAAACTAGCCGTTGGGGTAATCCAACGGTAACTTTTGGCGTAATCACCGCGTAGTAATGGCTCCCTGATTTGGCGGGTAACAACCGCTATATAAGGGGAATGGCAGGCGATCAGAGAACCATCTTCTCGCCATTTCCTCCGATCGCACGCACTATCGCCTTCCTTCGCATCGCGATCCAGCCGACCCAAAATCCTCCGACCCCCCACAAATCCTTCCGCCATGGTCCTCTCCACCGAACCTTGGGGTAGATCTAAGTGTACGAGGGCGCAACTGGCTTCCTTTGAGGAGGCCGGGATCCTGCGCGCCGGCTGCTGGCGCATCCCCGCGGCCGGAGAGGTGACCCCGAACCCGCGCGAGGGGGAATTCATCTGCTTCACCAGCCACCTAGAACGGGGGCTAGGATTCCCCACGTCCCTGTTCTTCCGGCGCTTCTGCGCCTACTACGTGATCCAACCGTCGGACCTAGGTCCACATAGCATCGAGCAGCTCGCCATCTTCGTGGCGTTCTGCGAGTGCTACTTGGGCTGCCGGCCCTACTTCCCTCTATGGCAAGATCTGTTCCACGGAAGGATCATCCGCGAGGAAGCGGGCGGCCCAATGCTTGCTGCGGGCGGCCTAACATTCCAGCTGAAGTCAAAGGCTTCGTTCTTTGACTTGATGCTGCCCGCCAAGGCGGCGAGTGACTGGAAGAAGTCTTGGTTCTACGTTGCCGAGGCGACCCCGGACGGCGAGACGGCGATCCCACGATACTCTGCCAACCGGTCCGAACCGCGCCGACTTCAAGTCGGCAAGCTCCCCAGCGACCAGCGGATGGTCGTGGACGAAATGCTCCAAACCATCCGTGGTCTGAAGAACAAGGGCCTCCAGACGATCAACTTATACAACTGCTGGCTCGGGCGGCGGCTCGTCCCTCTGGCTCGGCGCGACCACTACATGTACCAATACACGGGCCGGGAGGACTCGACGAAGTCCTTCCTAGCCGAGTGGAAGCTCGAGGACTACACCCCAGCACTGAAGAAGATCAGCCAGGCGGTGTACCTGGACGCAAAGGCTGGGGTCGCCCCCTACACCGCAAAGCATCCAGCCCCAACGGTAAGTCACCTCGCATCATTCGCAGTCGCAGTTTATGCAGTCGCGGTCATTCTAATTTCATCTTGTGCTCATTGCAGCTATTCCAAGTGGTGGAAGGATGGCTCCCACCTTCAGACGACGACAACTCGAGCTCATCCGTCCAGGACATGGGCGAGTCGCCTCCCGCCAAGGGCGACACCGAGAGCGACGAGAGCAACGGCGACGACGAATACGAGGAGGAGGTCGCCCCGCTGGTCCGCAAGACCCGTGGGCAACGTCAGCGTGAGCTTGAGGC
Organism: Avena sativa; assembly: GCA_916181665.1. Taxonomy (NCBI): domain Eukaryota; kingdom Viridiplantae; phylum Streptophyta; class Magnoliopsida; order Poales; family Poaceae; genus Avena; species Avena sativa. The sequence goes on from OV702284.1 coordinate 35,398,541, forward strand.
GAGTAAAAGGCTCGAGCGTCATGATGATGATGACGAACTTCCGGAGACCACCTCGCGCCGCCAGGCTACTCCGTCGAAGAAGAAGAAGAAGGATAAGGAGGAGAAGGCCCCTCCGAAGAAGAAGACGAAGCCGATGAGGCCGGCCTCGCCACCGCACTCGGGAGCAGCTCCGACGCCCCCAGCCCGGCCAAGGACGAGGCGCCGCCGACAGCAGCCGCGCTGGACACGGCCACTGTGGAGGTGCCACTGGCCTCGATGCCTCCACCATTCGCCCTAGTCTCTGGGCTAGGAGCCGCTCCGGCCGCGGCGGCTTCACCTCGCAGGGAAGCTCCTGCTGAAGATGTCCCAGAAGCTCCCGTTGCAGCCTCGACGACGAAGAAGCCGTCAGTGTCTTGGGCACGCGACGTCCTGGAGATGGGCCTCAGCCGCCGACTGGGCCCCGAACTAGAGAAGCCAGCCGACATCCGTACGGGGCTACGCTTCATTCTAGTCGCCAAGTGAGTTTGCTCACCTACTTTTGTCTTTCATAACATCTTGAATTATCTTGCTCACACGATCGATTTACAGGACTGGAGTGAAGAAGATAGGCCACCCGACCGTCGACGGCGAAGAGGATCCTTCCCGTAAGAGGAAGGAAGACGAGGTCGTCGCCCCTGCGGACGGCGCCAAGAAGGCCAAGGGCGACGATGTCGTCACGATCTCCGATGACACGGCGGTCGCGCCGAATGAACCCGCAACGGAGGCGGCCGCCCCTACAAAGGAGGGTGCTCCCTCGCCTGGGGCGTCTGAGCCGGCATCCTTTGGTGCCGGTGCCTCTATTGCGATGTTCCCGCGCTTCATGACCAGGGCGGCTGCAGCGAGTGGGACCTCGCCCTCGAGCCGTGCACCTGGGGTCGCCGACGCAGAGGTCGAGCAGCGTTGTGGGCACGCGCCGACTCTCCTTTCATCCGTGGATGCGATACAACTTCACGGCATGCTTGGCGCAGCCATCCAGGTATGTCCAGTCCCCGAGGATCAGATCGGTGTGATGCAGCGGTCTGATTCTTTTAGTGCATTGTTGTTATTTTTCGTGTCCAGTCCCCGAGTGCGTACACGCTGAATTCAGCGGGTGGGCACTTAGGATTTTTTGATCGCCAGTCCCCGAGTGCGCACTCGCTAAATTTTAGCGGGTGTGCACTTAGGATTTTTTGATCGCCAGTCCCCGAGTGCGCACTCGCTAAATTTTAGCGGGTGGGCACTTAGGATTTTTTGATTGCCAGTCCCCGAGTGCGCACTCGCTGAATTTCAGCGGGTGGGCACTTAGGATTTCGCTTTGGTTAACTGTTTGAATTGTGTGCAGGGTCTGCAACGTGAATCAGCTGACCGATTGGCAGCTAAACACCGCGCGGAGAAGGAACTGGCCACCATCCAAGAGGCGAATAAGGGGCTTCAGGCAGTTTCCGCGAAGGCGGAGGAGGCTCGCCAGGGACTTGTCCCAGCGGGCGAGTTGGCAGTGGCTCAATTGGCATTGATCTCGGCTGAGAAGCGGATCGCCGATCTCGAGCGCGAGCTGAGGGAGGCGAAGGAGGAAGCGAGCTCGGCGGATGGGCGAGCCAAGGCCGCCATTACATTCGCCACAGGGGATCGTAAAGTGTCCGACGCCCTTGTTGCTGGGCTTCAGGACGACTATACTTCGCTTCAACGCTTCATCACGGATCTCTCCCACCCCTTGATTGGTAAGTGTGTCTGCCCCAGCCAATAGCATGTGCCTTTTTGTGATGTCCGACGTACTCACTGTTATCTTCTATTCGCAGGTCGCATCCTTGATAGTGCGGAAGAGGGGAGCTCGTTCGATGCGCGGCAATGTGTGGCGACGCTCGTTGACTCGGCGACGTTGTCGGCGACGTGCATCCGAGCCTACCTCCAGGAGATATCGCCCACGGAAGTAATTCCCAGCGACCTCGTCGAGGTGTGGAAGTACTTGGAGAAGGCGCTGTCGGTTGTTGAGTTCATGACACGATCAGCGTTCCGGCGCGGAGCAGCGACGGCGCTTAGCCTTGGGCTTGCTCACTTCCCGGAGGACTTCGACCTCGACGACGTCACGAGTGGCTACCCGTCATCGACTGGCGCGGTGGAGATCTCCGAGGTGCTCAAGTTGACGGACCGCGCCGCGATGTACTCCGAGCGTGTCTGGGCAATGGGCGACCTCCTTCCTTACCAGGAGACGGTCGTCGCACCCAACGACCCCGAGCCGCCGCACCGGGACTTCAAGGTCGAGCAGCCTTTTCGTGCGGCGATGGCGGGTGAGCTAACGACGTATCCGTCGCCCCGTACACTCCCTTCATCCGCAATCGCAAGGATGCTGGCGAGTTGTCGTCGAAGCCTGCGGAGTAAACTAGGTTACCCTGGGCGTTAGTAGCAGTTCTGCCATTCGGCATACTATGTATTTTGAGATGATTGCAACATGTTATGAATGATATATAGTGTTGTTTTGTGATTTGTCATGTGTTTTGTGATTGAGGGTTGAACGAGTCCCCGAGCGCGTCCGCCCTTTTGTGGGGTTTACCTCGTGTGTGATGTGTTTGTGGTTTTTGAATGTTTTGTTATTGTGGTCGACTCGCCCGGACTCGAAGAGCTAGTCGCAAGGCGACTCCCTTGAGCGCTCTGTACTTCACCGTTTTCCCTTGCGCGAACGAGGTCGGGTGGCCGAGTCCCCGAGCGTGGTACTTGGTTGTTCTAGGCGCGAATCGAGGGTGGGTGAGGACTTGGCGCGTTAGTTTGAGCGCATCACTCCTGCCTGGCCCGTTGGGTCAGTCGCGTGGCGAGTCCTAGGCATGCTCCCATACTTGGCGTTTTCCCGAGCCGCTCGCGATGAACTGGTCGTCAGTCCCTGGGCGTGGTACTTGGCCATTCGAGTCGCTATGTAAAGGATGCGGAGGATCATGGTCGCTGTGAGAAGCGAAGGCAGTTGTCTTGCCTCGTAGAGCCAGTCGGGCTGGGCGACTCCAATGGGGCTCCGGGTAGGCGTTTTTTGTGGACGATGCAAGACCTGGGGTGACCCAGTGCTCTTGCACCGCACTACTTGGCCGTGCCGATCGCTGTACCAAAGGTTGACTTCTGCGGTTAGCTTGACGCTGTTATTACGAGTGCGAGTGGGACAAGATACGGAGAGTAGGCGCAATTTGCGGTAACCGATTCTTTTTATTTCATAGCGACTGGAGGATACATATGTGGGGTTCTAGGAGTAGAACTTCCGTAGGAGGTTTACATTCCATGGTCGCTTCACGTCGAGTTCGCCGTCCCCGCGGACGTCGATGAGGTAGTAGGCGTCGTTGCCGAGTACTCGCCCGATGGCGAATGGTCCCTCCCACGGAGGGGAAAGCTTGTGCATGCCCTTCTTGTCTTGGATGAGGCGCAACACCAGGTCGCCTTCTTGGAAGATGCGAGTTTTCACCCGCCGGCTGTGGTAGCGGCGGAGTCCCTGCTGGTAGTTGGCGGTGCGTGACCGAGCGAGGTCACGTGCCTCGTCTAGTTGATCGACTCCGTCCTGGCGGGCGAGTTCGTTTGCAGCCTCCGTGTAGTGGACGACCCGCGGCGAGTCGTGCTCGAGGTCGGTGGGCATGACTGCCTCGGCGCCGTACACCATGAAGAAGGGGGTGAATCCTGTCGACATGTTGACCGAGGTGCGGATGCCCCAGATGACGGAGGGTAGCTCCTCGACCCAGCACCCGGCGGTATGCTCGAGTGGTACTTGGAGTCGCGGCTTCCGGCCGTGGAGGATGCTTTGATTGGCCCGTTCCGCCTGGCCGTTGGATTCCGGGTGGGCGACTGACGCGAGGTCGAGCCGGATGTGGTGTTCTTCGCAGAATTCGGCCATGGATCCTTTGGCGAAGTTGGTGCCGTTGTCCGTGATGATGCTGTTTGGGAACCCGTAGCGATATATGAGCTCGCGTAGGAATTTAGTGGCGGTCTTCCCGTCGCATTTCCGGACTGGATTGGCCTCCACCCACTTTGTGAATTTGTCGACTGCGACTAGGAGGTGGGTGTAGCCGGAGGGGGCCTTTTTGAAGGGGCCTACCATATCCATGCCCCATACGGCGAATGGCCAGGTGATGGGGACTGTCTTCAGCGCCGAGCTCGGCACGTGCGTCTGGTTGGCATACTTCTGGCACCCGACGCACCGCTGGACGATGTCGACAGCATCGGCGTGTGCGGTGGGACAGTAGAAGCCATGCCGCATAGCCTTGGCGACCAGGGAGCGGGCACCGGCGTGGTGGCCACAGTCGCCGGAGTGGATGTCGTGGAGGATCTTGTGTCCTTTGGCCGGTCGGACGCAGCGTTGGAACATGCCGGTGACACTTCGCTTGTGGAGCTTGCCGTGGATGATGGTGAAGGATTTGCATCGGCGTGCGATCATCCTGGCGTCCGTCTCGTCTGTCGGCAAGGTGCCGGCCTCCTGGTAGGCGACATAGGGCTTGGTCCGGTCGTCTGGCTCGGTGATGAGTGCGACCAGGGCTGCCTCCGGTTGTAACGGGACTCCGATGTCGATCTCCCTCGGGGGGAGACTGATGTCTTGGTGATCGTGTCGAGGAAGACGCCGGCGGGTGGTGCGAGTCGAGCCGACCCAATGCGAGAGAGTGCGTCGGCCTCCTCGTTCTTCCGCCTGTCAATCCACTCGACGGAGTAGCCTGCAAAATGTCCGCCCAGCTTGTCCACTGCTTGACGATATGCCGCCATGGTGGGGGAGACGGCATCGCGGGTGCCAGCGACTTGCCCAGCGACGAGGTCGGAGTCGCCGTAGCAGCGTAGGCGGTTGACGTTCATCTCCCTGGCAGCTCGCATGCCGTGGAGTAAGGCCTCGTACTCGGCCATGTTGTTGGTGCAGGGGGTGAAGTCGAGGCAGAGGACGTAGCGGAGCTTGTCGCCCTTCGGTGAAGTTAGCACGATCCCTGCTCCTGCGCCGTCCGCGTTCTTGGAGCCATCGAAGTGCAGGCTCCAGTAATGGAGGTATGGCAGCTTCTCTAGCTACTGGGCCTCTTCCCAGTCGGCGATGAAGTCTGCTAGAGCCTGCGACTTGATCGCCTTCCGTGGCTCGTATTTGATGTTGTGGACGCCGATATCGACGGCCCACTTGGCGACTCGCCCAGTCGCCTCACAGTTGCGGATGATGTCCTGCAACTGTGCTGAGGAGACGACCGTGATCGGGTGCTCCTGGAAGTAGTGCGGCAGGCGCCGCTGTGCTCTGAAGACCACGTATACCAGTTTCTGGTACTGCGGGTACCGCTGGCGCGACACGGTGAGGACCTCGCTGATGTAGTACACCGGTCGCTGTACTGGGCGCTCCTTTCCTTCCTCCGGCCGTTCGACGACCATGACGGCGCTGACGACGCGCTCGGAGGCCGCGACGTAGACCAGCATGGGTTCTTTGTTGGCGGGGGCGGCGAGTAGTGGTGCGGCGAGTAGCACCTTCTTGAGGTCGCGAAGCACGTCATCCGCCTCCTTGTCCCACTGGAAGGTGGGGTTCTTGCGCATCAAACGGTACAGGGGCATCGCCTTTTTGCCCAGGCGGGGGATGAAGCGACTGAGAGCTGCTACTCGCCCAGCCACCTTCTGGATGTCGCGCAGGCACTCGGGTTTGCCTAGTCGGGCGATTGTGTCGATCTTGGTGGGGTTCGCCTCGATCCCTCGCTTGGAGACGACGTACCCCAGCAGTTGTCCTGCTGATACACTGAAGGTGCATTTGCCTGGGTTAAGCTTTATCTTGTATTTTCGCAAGTTGGCGAACGTTTCCGCTAGTTCGGCGAGTAGATTACCCTGGTGAGCGGACTTTACGACCACATCATCGATGTAGACGTGGATGTTGCGGCCAATTTGGCTCGCGAGGCACTTTTGCATGCACCGCTGGTAGGTTGCTCCAGCGTTCTTGAGGCCGAAGGTCATGGCGGTGTAGCAGAATGCTCCGAATGGCATGATGAACGCCGTCTTCTCCTCGTCCTCGACGGCCACTTTGATCTGGTTGTATCCAGAGTAGGCGTCGAGGAAACATAGCGACTCCGAGCCCGCGGTGGAGTCGATTATTTGGTCGATCCGCGGGAGGACGAACTGCTCCTTCGGGCAGGCGCTGTTCAAGTTTGTGTAGTCGATACACATCCTCCAGGTCCCGTTCTTCTTCTCGACCAGGACTGGGTTTGCCAGCCACTTGGAGTACTTGATTGGCCGGATGAAGCCTGCAGCGAGTAGACGCTGCACCTCCTCGGCGATGGCTCGGCGGCGCTCTTCATTGAAGGGCCGCAGCGACTGTTTGACGGGTCGCACTTTGGGGTCGTTGTTTAGCTTGTGCTCAGCGAGTTCCCTAGGGACACCAGGCATGTTAGAGGGCTTCCATGCGAAAATGTCCCTGTTCTCACGGAGGAACTCGATGAGCGCGCCTTCCTAGGCTGGGCTCATGCCCGTCCCGATCGTCACCGTCTGGCTGGAGTCGCCTAGGACCAGCTCGACGGTGCGAGTCTGCGTCGTTGCCTCGAAGGTTGAGGTGTTCGCTCCCTCCGAGTTGGGCTTCTTGAATATGGTGGGGTCGTCGTTGTTGACCCCGCTCGCGTACCTGGCGAGCTCATCGGCGTGGTTGGTTTCTGCCGCGATGACGGCGTCGGGGAGTTCTGCTCCTTTGGCCTCGCACTCGGTGGCCATGTCTGGGTGGCCGTTGATGGTGATGACGCCGCACGGCCCAGGGAGCTTCATCGCGTTGTACGCGTAATGTGGCGCTGCCATGAACTTGGCGAATTCCTGGCGCCCCAGGACGCAGTGGTAGGGGCTATCGAAGGGCACCAGCTCGAAGACGATCCGCTCGGTGCGGAAGTTTGCTGGTGTGCCGAAGGTGACTGGCAGCGTGACCTTGCCGATCGGTTACGCCTTCCGATCAGGGACGATGCCGTGGAACGTGGTGTGAGTTGTCTCGATCATCGATTGCGGAAGCCGCAGCCGCCTGAAGGTGTCCAGGTACAGGATGATGACGGAGCTGCCACCGTCCATCAATGTCTTGGGGAGCCAGTAGTCGCCGACCTTAGGCTTGACCACCAGGGCGACTCGGCCTGGGTACTCGATGCGTGGCGAGTGGTCCTGGCGGCTCCAGGTGATGGGCTGCTCCGACCAGTTGAGGAACGTCCACCTGAGCCACCGCGTTAACGGCGACGGCGCGGGTGATGACCTTCTTCTCGCGCTTCGTGTTGAAGCCTGTGAAGGTATGGAGCGAGCCGGCCACTTTGCCGAATTTTCCGCTGTTTGGCGGGTCGTTGTCGGGGTCCTCCCGTGCTCGCCGTGCCTTCTCGATCTCCCTAAGGGTGTGGCAGTCGGCGGTTGTGTCGTGGCGGGCTTCCCTTCCCTGATATGAAACACACCAGGTTGGTTAAGGAGGGCCGCGGGGTCGAACCTTGGCTTGGCCTTGTAGTTGACGCCGTCGCGGCGTTGTCCTCTGTCGCGGCGGAAGCTTTTGGGCTCGCGTTGTGCGTGCCCAGTGTTGGCGACGAAGTCGACTCGCCCGTCACTGCGGCGTTTGCCGGTGAGGCGAGTGTTGCTGTAGCGTAGGTCGGACCGTCGTCCGCTGTCATTGCCGCTCGTGCGGCATTGACCTCCCGACTCGTCGTCGGTTTCCTGGTTTGGATCTTCCTCCGCATACCGTTTGGCGATCTCGAGGAGGTCCGGTATGTTGTCGAGTGTGCGAGAATGTCGCTTGAGCTTGGCGACTAAAGGCTCGTAGCGGCACGAGGTCTTGAAGCAATGGATCGCGGTGTCCGGGTGGATGCCGACCGCGTTATACCAGAGTTCTTGCCACCGCTGGACCCAGTTGCGGGTCGACTCGCGGGGTCCCTGGACGAATCGCTCCAGGTCCTTGATGGTGGTGGCGCGGGTGTAGGAGCACTCGAAGTGCCTGACGAAGGCATCGCGCATCTCCTCCCAGGAGTCGATACTATCCTGGGGGAGGGTGTTGATCCACTGCCTGCACGTCCCCTCCATCATCAGGGGGAGGTAACGGGCGTCTAGCAGGTCGGTGTGGCCTGCGATCCCCATTGCCATGAGGTATGTATCGAGCCAGACGGCGGGATCGTACGAGGGGTCGTACTTCTCTATCTCCTTCGGCGCCTTGAATTTTGGCGGGTACTTCTCGCCTCGGATCATCGGTCCGAAGCACTTGGGACCAAGTCGACTTAGCGACCCCATTGGCTCGCCGTCACGGCGATTGGTTAGGGTGTGTCGCAGGTCGTCGGTCTGGCGTGCGCGCCAGCTTTGGTTGTTGATGATGTGGGTGCGGGCGTCGATGGGTTGACCGTTGGCGGCGACGAAATTGGTCGCTGGCCTGGGGTCGTTGGTGGAGAGTGCCGCGTTCGCGGGTCGGTGTTGGAGCTGCCGTGGCTCTGGTGGTGGGCATTTGAGGGTGTTTGCCGCCATTGGGCGGCCGCTCGAGGCCGCTCTGCTTCCTGAAGAATGCGAGTACACTCGACCTTGCGAGTCGGTGCCTGCGTTTTGCTGCTCGACGTCCTTTGCGAGCAGGGCCCTGACGTATTGGATCTGTAGGGCGCTGTCGCCGGTGGCCGTGATGTTGTCGGCTGCTGCTCGGCCCGCCACGAGGTTGTCCATCGGGGTGGAGAACAGTGGAAGGCCGTTCGCGTCTCCCTCCCGCGAGGAGACTACTATCCGCGGCTGGTCCCTGGGGGGTGTGTGGTTGGGTGGAGGTGGGGCGCCCATTTCCGTCGACCCTGGCGGGGGCCGGGCGCTTCCTCCTGGTGGCGCGTTCTCGCAGATCGCGAGCTCGGCCACGCGGGCCGGGTCGTTTTCGTCGTCGAAGTTCAGGGCGCGCCCCTGGACGTTGGGTTCAGGCGCGACCTGATTCGCTGCTGGTGGTAGCGCGATAGCTCCTGCGCCGTCACCTGCTCGAGGCGAAATTTTTCGCGTTCGGCTTGCTCCTTGCGCACTGCTTCCACGAGTTTCAGGCGGAGTTCCTCGACCTCCATTGCCGTGGCGTTAGGAGGGATCGGGGTGGAGAAGGGATCCTCCGGCGGTTCGGTGCCGGTTGCCATGTAGGTCGCGGCGTGGCGACCGGTTCCGTTGCGGAGGTCGGCGGAATTTTCCGACCCGGAGTCGAAGTCGAAGATCCCGAGGATGGAGGGGTCCTCGAAGTCTCCCATGTTGGAGACCTGGGTGATGGAGCTCGCGGGTGAAGCCGCGGTGATGGATCCGGCGAGTGACGCCGGGGTCGCCGAGTCGGTGTCGTCGTTGAGGGCCGCATCTTCTGCGGCCGCTTAGTTTTCGGCCACGTTACTATGGGCCGAGTTGTACTCGGAGGCGAGGCGATGGATCGTGCGGATCTGGCTCTCGGAGAGCCGATCGCGTGGTGGCAACTCGCGGATGCGAGCCGAGTCCTCCGAGATGATGACGTCGGTGAGGCCGACGAAGAGGCTGATCGTGCCGACCGGTAGGATCACGCTGTGCGTGACGGGTCGCGCTGCCGGGACGTAGCTGCTCGGCAAGATTTGGAGCATCTCGCCGATCGCTATCATGCGGCCGGTGGCGACCGTCTCGTTGATGGGCAGATTGGATCTCGCCGCAGAACACCGGCCAGACCGGCCAGGCCCCACGGTGGGCGCCATTGTCGTGGGAATGGTCACGGCAGATGCTGCAATCTGCAGCGAGTAGTAGAACGAGGGGCAAGGGCGGCCAGCCATCTGCGGTGCGAGATGAGGGCGGAGACACAAGGTTTTACCCAGGTTCGGCCCCCCGGAGGGTAAAGACCTACTCCTGCTAGATTGTATTATGAAGGTGGTACAATGGGCAAGCTCGGCGGCTAGGCGGCGAGTCGCTTGGGTGTATGATGGAACGTCTCTCTACAGGCCCTGTTGGGAGGTTTATATAGACTCACCTCCCCTAGGGTTTACATATCTCAACCGAATCAGTTAAGGCTTCAGTAATCGTTTAACCTAACTCGACTGGGCCTATCTACTCGCCTGGGCCTTCAGCTTCCAGTCGCTTGGATCCACACCGGGCCTTGATCCAGTCGCCGCCTTGCAGGCCCACTCGCCAGTTCCTGGGCCAGTCGGAAACGTCCTACTGGGTATACCCCGGTAGGCACATCCCCATCAGAGGGAAAGCTTGGGTTACTACTTCTACAACCAAGAAGAGGGCAAAGTGTTTGTCGCTCGGAATGGTGTCTTCCTTGAGAAAGAGTTTCTCAGTCGGGAGTCAGTGGGAGCACGGTGCAGCTTGAAGAAATTCGAGAGGAACCGGCTAGTAGCGAGTCGGCAAAAACATTGGAGGTTGAGCCGGTCGTGGTAGCTGAGCCGGCAACAGCACCTGTACTACGAAGATCAGCGAGATTACGAAGTGTTCGTGATGTGTTACTGTTAGACAGTGATGATCTAGCAAATTATTCGGAAGCGATGGTGGGATCTGATTCTGAGTCATGGCTTGGAGCCATGAGATCCGAGATAAAGTCCATGGATGAAAATCAAGTTTGGAACTTGGTTGATCTACCAGACAGTGCAAAACCTGTCGAGTGCAAATGGGTCTTTAAGAAGAAAACTGATATGGATGGAAATGTTTCAATCTATAAAGCACGTCATGTCGCAAAGGGGTTCCAACAAGTTCAAGGAGTTGATTATGATGAGACTTTCTCGCCCGTAGCGATGCTTAAATCAGTTCGGATCATGTTAGCGATAGCAGCCTATTTCGACTATGAGATTTGGCAGATGGATGTAAAAACGGCTTTCCTTAACGGAAATTTACCCGAGGACGTGTATATGATATAGCCCGAGGGTTTTGTCGATCCGGCTAATGCTAACAAAGTATGTAAACTTCAGAAATCCATTTATGGATTGAAGCAAGCATCTCGGAGTTGGAATATTCGCTTTGATGAGGTAGTCAAATCGTTTGGCTTCATCAAGAGTGATCATGATTCTTGTTTATACAAGAAGTATAGTGGGAGCAAAATAAACTTTCTAATCCTATATGTGGATGACATATTACTGATTGCAAATGATGTCCAGATGTTGCAAGAAACCAAGGAATCATTGGAAAGGTGTTTCTCAATGAAAGACATGGGTGAGGCAACATACATCCTCGAAATCCGGATCTATAGAGATAGATCAAGGAGGCTCATTGGATTGAGTCAGAGTACTTATTTGGACAAAGTGTTGAAGAAGTTCAACATGGAATCGTCTAAGAAGGGGTTCTTACCGATGTCCCATGGTGTAAAACTTAGCAAGACTCAGTGTCCTTCGACAACTGATGAGAGAAGTCGGATGAGTGCGATTCCATATGCTTCTGCAGTCGGATCCATCATGTATGCCATCATTTGTACTAGGACGGATGTTTCCTCTGCTCTAAGTGTTGTGATCATATACCAGGCTGATCCTAGAGAAATCCACTGGAAAGCGGCTAAAAATATCCTAAAGTACTTGAGAAGTACTAAGGATATGTTTTTGGTTTATGGTGGTGAAGATGAACTCAGTGTAAAGGGTTACACGGATGCGAGTTATCTTACCGACTCTGATGATTCTCGTTTGCAATCCGGATACGTGTTTATTATAAATAGAGGTGCTATGAGCTGGAAGAGTTCCAAGCAAGAGACTGTGTCTGCATCTACAACAGAGGCTGAGTATATTGCTGCCTCGGAGGCAGCAAAGGAAGTTGTTTGGATGAGGAATTTCCTCATGGATCTTGGTGTGTTTCAGGGCTCATCCAGTCCGTTGGACGTGTATTGTGACAACAATGGTGCTATTGCACAAGCCAAGGAACCTAGACAACACCAGAAGAACAAGCACATACTCATGCGGTACCACCTGATTCGCCAGTTCGTGGATCAGGGTGATATCAAGTTATGCAAGGTACACATGGATGCAAATATTGCGGATCCGTTGACAAAGCCATTACCACAGCCGAAGCATGAGGCACACCTGAGAGCCATGGGCATTAGATGCTTAGACATGTGATGTCGGAATATTGACTCTAGTGCAAGTGGGAGACTGTTGGGAATATGCCCTAGAGGCAATCATGTATGATGATATTTCCCATTGTATTCATAAAGTTATTAAGCTGTCCTTGTATGAGCATCTGATGTATATCATTGAATATGTGATTCGGTTGTGGAACTATACATTCATGTTGTTTGTACTAAATGTCTTTGGTCATTGAGGTTGTGCTGGGCACACAACTTAGACCAATGTGAAAGTCGTCTTGATGACTTGGTTCCACTTGTCATGGGCATGGTGATGCTATTCCGACTTACACAGATTCGGCTAAAGAGTTTAGCGAGTCGGATTGACCCACATTATGGTACAACGAACAAGTTGTCATTTGTATATCTCAATCAATGTAATCCTTAGACCTGAAGTTATTGCATAGTCCGAGTTGAGGATCACCGACTTAGGTTCTGTCAAACGCTGATCCGTAACTGGGCAGTTATAAAGGCAGAGTTCAGGTCGACTGAGAATCAAGCTGCGTGATATGAATAACCAAGATGGGATTTTGCCCCTCCACTCGGAGAGATATTCTTTGGGCCCTCTCGGATGACATGATTCGGAAAGCATGGCCATGCACGACTCGGTTAAGTGTTAACCGAGGCGATCGACTAAGAGTTAGTCGGATGAATCACTTATCTCAGATCGAGAAGAGAGTCAGACTATTTAAGGGATGAAAAATATTCGCCTATAGTCTTACAAGGTATATCATGAAGAAAAAAGGACTCAGACGCAAGTCGCATTAGAAAGGCAAGTCGTCATGACTCGTTGGTACTTGGGAGTTGGCACGTTCTGCTAGGAGCCGCTACCGACTGATCGATTGAGAGTCGGACTTCAAACGTGTCCAAGTAGCCATGAGCCTGCGGGGTCACACACTTAAGAGCGGGAGCAAGTTCGGATTGGATCTGAACCGGAAATCTGGTTGGGTTGGACCCGAGCCGGATTTGGACTGAGTCAGTGAGTCAGACTCACAGTGACTAGTGTTATATGGGCTTTAGTGAATGGGCCACGTGATAAGCCCACGTTCACTCCCTATATATAGTGGAGCACAGTAACCCAGAAGGGTTAATCGTTGATCGGTTAGGCCATTCCATGTGTTGGAAACCCTAGCTCCACAGCAGTCCTGCCGTCGTACCGAACCTAGCAGTTCGCCTCCGGTGCTCCTCCTTGCACGTGTGGATACCAGCAGAGGTGTTGTACAATCAGCACCAGGAAGATCGGATCGCAAAGGCTGCACTGCATCAACTGACGCGCTTCATCAGTAATTCACAACTGCGCGTCTAGTGGTAAACCTCGTGGCCTTCTACCTCAGCTAGATCTTGGGATCACCACGTTAGAGGAAAAAGTTTTGTTTATCTCTACGTGCCCAACAATCCGGACCTAGTCCTTGGCAATCCTTTGATGAAATCCATACCAATCTTATCCCACTTCCAATCAGGTATTGGTAGTGGTTGCAATAACCCTGTCGGTTTCTGATATTCTGCCTTCACTCGACTACACACGTCACACAAAGCAATGTGCTCCGCGATATCTTTCTTAAGATTGTTCCACCAAAATCTTTCCTTCACATCCATGTACATTTTGGTGTTACCCGGATGATTAGAATATGGTGAATTGTGTGCTTCTTACAAAATCAATTTGTTGGAGATATGCCCTAGAGGCAATAATAAATATAGTTATTATTATATCTTTGTGTTTATGATAAATGTTTACATTCATGCTATAATAGTATTAACAAGGAAACATTGATACTTGTGTGATTTGTAAACTTAAATTGAAGTCCCTAGTAAAGCCTCTATAAATCACTAGCTTGTTGGTTAATAAGTGATTGTGGTTTCCCAATCATGAACATTGAGATGTTATTAACAACAAGATCATATCGTTAGGAGAATGATATGATGGACATACTCCTATAGATAATCATAGCATAAAGATCAAGTCATTTTAATAGTTCAATTGCTATATGCTTTCTGATACATAGTAACCTAGTTCCTTCGACCATGAGATCATGCATATCACCTTTACCGGATGGATGCTTTGATGACATCAAACACCACACCGTAACTGGGTGGCTATAAAGGTGGCATTGAGTGTTCGGAAAGTATTGGTTGAAACACATGGATCAAGAGTGGGATTTGTCCATCCATATGACGGATAGATATACTCTGGGCCCTCTCGGTGAAATGTCCTCCAATTAGCTTGCAAGCATGTGACTGGCTCACAAGGGATCACATATCACGGGAACAAGAAAAGAGTACTTATCGGTAACGAGGTTGAACTAGGTATGCAGAGATACCGATGATCATAACCTCGGATGAGTAAACTATCGTGAGACAGAGGGAAATTGGTATCGTATGTAAGTGGTTCATTCGATCGCAAAGTAATCGTATAAATATGTGGGAGCCATATAAATTTCCAGATTCCTCTATTGGTTATTGTTCGGAGAAGTGTCTCGATCATGTCCGCATAATTCACGAACCGTAGGGAGACACACTTAAGGATTCGACGTTGTTTGAGTAGTTATGGAATGATGAGAAAGAGTCCGAATGTTGTTCGGAGTCTCGAATGGGATTCGTGATATCACGAGGAGATCCGGAATGGTCCGGAGAATAAGATTCATATAAGGAAAGTCCCGTTTTGGAGTTGGAGAATGGTTCCGGTGTTTTCATCAGGAATGTTCTAGAAGGTTCCGGAATGTCCGGCACTCCGGAGGGGAAGGGTACATGAATGTGTTATATCAATTTGGTATGATTGCATCATCTACTCGGTGTCATCGCTGAACAAAATAGAGGGTTTATTCAAATCCTAGTTTGAAAAGTCAAACGCCAAGTTTGAAAGTCAAATGGCTATTTTTGGGAAGTGGAGAAAGAGGAGGAAACCGAGTTGGGGAGGAGTCCCTCCTCCACCGCCGGCCCACCTCCAAGCCGAGTTGGGGAGGGACTCCCCTCCCCTTGGCCGGCCAGCCCCTCCACCTATATAAGGAGGGGCAGGGCTCCCCTCCTAGACACACAAGATTCCCGCCTCCAAACCCTGAGCTGCCGGCGCCGCCACCTGCTGCCGCCGCCGCCGCTCTAGGTCAAGTCGCCGCCGCCGCCTAGCAACCCTAGCCTCCGGCCAAGCTTCCTCCTCGGCGTGTCTAAACCCTATATCGTCGAGGAACTCTCTCATACTCCACCATACTCGCTCCGGCTTAAGGCGAAGCCCTGCGAGATCTCCCCTCTACTTCCGGTACCACGCCGTTGTGCTGCCGGAATTGCGAGGAGAGTGCTACAACCTCCGCTGCCTGCTGGACAAGGGAGAGGAAGGTTTTCGTCGAGTACCGAACGTGTGACCGACTGCGGGAGCGCTGCCGGAACGCAGCGCCGGAAGGATCGTCTACGCGATCTTAAGATCGGAAAGAGTACGACTACATCACCCACGAGAATCCGCTCTCGTTAAACACTTTGGAATCTTCGAGGGTGAGTTATTCCATCGACTCGTTGCTACAATCTAGTAGATAGATCTTGGCTTGTTTGTTTGTATGCGATAGAAAAATTTTGTTTTCCATGCTACGAATCCCTACAGTGGTATCAGAGCCGTGTCTATATGTAGATCTGTTGCACGAGTAGAACACAATGGTCATTGTGGGTGTTGATGCTTTTATTGTCGATTGCTTCTTGTGTACTTTGCATCTTGCGGGATGTTGGGATGAAGCGTCCCGGGCTAACCTTACATGACATCGTTCATGAGACTTGCTCCACGTTTGACATGCAACTTGTATTGCATAAGTGGCTTTGCGGGTGCCTGTTTCTCCTAGCATAGTTAAGATCCAATTTACAACGGGTGATTAACAATACTAGTATCAATGTTGTGGTTCATGTTCGTAAGTTAGAACGACACTTATTGAAAGCCCCAAACCACGTAAAACATGCAAAGAAAGTAGAGGCGTCTAACTTTGTTTTGCAGGGGTGTGCTGTGATGTGATATGGCCATGATTGTGATTATATTTGATGTATGCAATGTTCCTTATTATAAGTGTCACATCCCAAGATTTTCCAAATCTTGTAATGTGAAAATAAATGAATAGAATAAAACTTTGTTTGATTTTCAAAGCCAGAAGAAACTTTTTGAATTCAATTGGAACTTCAAAACCATTTGAAATAAATAAAACCTAAAGGGATTTAAAAAGATAAAAAATTAATAAAAGGAAAAATAAAAACATTTGGAAATATTATTTTGAAACAATTAAATGAAAAGATTTGTTTTCAAATAAAATAGAAGTTTTACAAATAAGGGTTATTTTATTAAGCCAAATTAAACCTTGGCCAAGCTTTGAGAATTAAAAACATTTTATTTTTAATAAAAATTAGCAAAGGTTTATCTAAATAAAATAATAAGGAATTAATATCCAAACTTTATTTAAATAAAAGGTTTTACCAATTTAATTGAAACATCAAAACTTATTAAAATTATTTAAAATGAGTTTTCCAAATATTTGATATTCACAAATAAAACCTACTAAAGTGTTTTGGCTTTATTTTAGATTTAAAAATAAATATCTCAATAAAACAAATCCTAGTTGATTTAATAATGAAAGTCTATTATATTTAATTAATAATGGACTCTAAAATAAAATGTTATTTTAAAACAAGTTTCCAAGTATTCTATATTTCCCAAATAAAACCTACTGAATTGGTTTTGAAAGTGTTTGGACTTCAAATGAAGATTTTATTAAATAAATCAAACCCTATTTTAAATAACTAAAGGGCTATTTTATTTAATTATTAAATAGATCTTAAAAATGAATAAAAATATAAATTTTATTTTGAGATTTGGTTTATGTTGATAAACAGAACCAAAAACTCATTACAATTGTTTGAATTGTTTGAATTATTTGAATGCTTGAATAGTTGGATGAAATTCAAATTAGAAAAAAAATAGATTTAGAAATAGAAAAAGATTTAGACAGAAAAAAATAGAACAGCCCACCATCTAGCTCAACTAGCCCAACAGCAGCCCACCTAGCCCACCTGCTCTCCTCCCCGAAGCATTCTTTTCTCACTCAGAAACTTACCCGCACAGAGAATGACAACTGGACCCCACCCCCACTCCCTTTCTTTCACTGCCAAGCGGACCCACTCGCTTATTCGTCGTTTTCACCCACGCCCCTGAAACGTTTTTCTTCACCGCAGAAAGAACCCGTTAAGCAACTGACCGGTGGACCTCCCCCTCTCTCCTTTTCCCACTGACTGGTAGGCCCATTTTCCCTGTTCATCGTCTCCTTCACCCCTCCCTCGCAGACCAGTTCCTCTCTTCCGTTTCTGCGATGAATTCGAGAGGATCAATTCGAGTTAATGCCGCAGTTAATCCCTCCTGCAACCATGCTGTTTTAAGCGCCAGCGCCTTCTCCTCCATTTCCCCCAGACCACTCCCTCTCCCTGCCCCCAGGCTGGACGAATTGCGCCGCACACCGCCCACTGTCCGATGATGTTCCGGTGACGATTCTGGCGAAACTAGACCTCCCCTTGCCTCATTGGCCAAGCACACACACTCCCCAGCCCCTGGAGCTTCTGCCCGTGCCTTCCGTTCAACCGCGGGTGCCCTGTAACCTCGACTTCGACAACGACCCGCAGCGCCGCCGTCTGTCTCGTCTCCGTCAAACTTCCCCGGTAAGCCTCGACTGCCCCTAGCTTCTCGATGGATGCTCACATCATCTCCAGCTCCGTCTGTGTCTAACACACCCTCTGCCTTGCTTCGGCGAACCCTGTAGCCTCGCCCCTGACAGCGTCTGTCCGCAACCGAGAACCAGAGCATCTCCGACGAGGAATTCCGACGACACCCGTGCGCCCCTTGCCTTCTCGCGAGTACCTTGAGCTTCACCACGATCCCGCGATTCTGGTGAGCATTTCCTTATTCTACCTCGCTTCCTATTTCACCAGCGCCGCCACCGTCTGGTCGCTCCGCCGCCAGCAGCCCACAGTCGTCCGATCAAGATCTGACACTCACGATAGTCTCACTTAACAGCAAAAGGGTGCGCGCCCTGTGCCGTGCGATCAAACTAGATCCCGCGGTCCGCAGCACGCGATCCATACGAACCGGTATCGGCCAATCACGACTCGACGCGTGGCCTGTATTAGATCTAAAACCAGTTTTGAATCAGATTTATTTGCAAATTTCAAACCCTTATAACTTTCAAACCACACGTCCAAAAATTTCAAATTTGGTATCAATGGATTCAGGAGAACAAGACCTAGCCAACCATGCCCTTAGTTTAGCAAATAGTATCTGTTAGCTTGTTTGAATTTGCAGAAACATTTGTGTACTTGTTTAGATTAGAAAAATTGTTTAAAAATGATTTTTGGATTAAAACCTTTGCAAAATGGTTTGTTGTGACCTTACTGACCCTGGGAACCAACCCTTGGTGTTAAAAAAATGATTTTGGAAAGATTTAGGTTGGATTACTTGACTTAGTCATTTTCTAGCCAAATAAAAAGAATGATATTTGTTATGAAAATGATTTTGAGTTAAAACTTTAAGAAAATGGTTTGATCAAACCCACTGAACCAAAACACCAAGTTTTGCAAATTAGCAACTCATTTGGTGAACAACTTAAGAGTTTTGCCTTGATAAAAACATTTTTCACCACATGAAATGATGAATGGATTTAAAAATGGTTTAGGGATAAAACCCATTTGCAAATGACTTTGCTATTTTAGTAAATGACCAACTTGGAACTTACAAAGTTTAGAAGCCTAATGGAGACCATCCTTACAATAGAACCAACCTTTGCATACTTATGCATGACTTAGATTCCATTACTTTGTGTGTGAAAAATTGTTTGATTGACTTTGGTTTGGAATGTGAATTGAATTTGTGTTTGCTTGATTGACTTGTAGTGAAGTGTGAGACTAGCAAGATCAAGGAGTGAACCACCATTCCCTTCCAAAAGGCAAGTGATGCTTCATACTTTTTGTCCCATTACTTTCTCTATGCATTAGTGATTTTGCTAAGTAAACTTGCATGGATTTTGCTAAGTATAGACCTTGCTATAGTAAAACCTAGTAGATGAATCCTTAGTAGGATCTTCCTAAATTAAGATTCCTAATACTATCAAGCTTAGCCTAGCTAGTAGAAAACAAGGGTGGAACATATATTCATGCTATGGAAAATTTCTAAGTCTGAGGACTTGAGTTTTGTTTAATAAAACAACTAAGTGAATGAATCCCTGGGTGGAATGGAAGGAATGGTGTATGTTGAGTGGTTACACAAGGCCAGGGGACTGGTGAACCTTGTGTATCTCACTTGTGGATGGCCACCCAGGAACAAAGAGATTTGAGATGTCAAATGTTGAGAAGCTTCAAGTGCAACCACTTGGCAATATGGGCTCTGCCATGATCATATAGGTTGCAAGAACTTAGCCATATGGATAGTTGGTGGTAGTGTTTGATAGGTTGGAGCGCGTCCATTTTGGTCTAAGGGAAGGCTTCTGAAAGATTTTGTCTTGGGAAACCAAGTCTTGTGGGGAAAGTGCACCACCTCTGAAGAGTGTAAAATCTAAGTACTTAGCCTAGTCCAAGGTAAAGGACAATTTTAGCATCAAGACATGGAAGCAATCAAAAATCTCATCATTCAAATTTCTAAGTTAAAATCTTGTGGATTGAACAAGGCTTGTGTGAAATCTTCAATATTTGATGGAGAGATGCCTTGAAAAGGATCTTCAAATCTTTGATTGAGAAAAATGCTTTTTGCCAAGCAAAACTTAGTATTTTCAAATGTTAAGGAAAAACCTATTTTGAGCAATGCAAGCCTCAAACTCCACTTAGCCAAATGCATATAGATGATAGACTCCACTATACCACCATAGTATCACTTGCCAATACAATTCAAATGTATTGACCCTTTGTGGCTGTAACTTGTATGTTGCAGGTTTGATTGATTTTAGTGAAGATTGTTTGAATAGGATTACAAAGTCTACAACCAACATCTGCCTGTGGCACTTTGAAGATGAAGGACCCATACTTATAGTTATTCCGCTGCAATGTAATGTAATAGCCAAATGAGCTATGTTTGATGTAATAAACTTATGTTATTCCTGGTTATAAAGTTATATTATGACCTTTGTTTCTTGATATTACATCTTAACTGTGGATGCTAGCTATTGATCCAGGGACTAGCATTGTAAACACAGGAGGGATCAATCTTATTAAAGGTTGGGACCTCTACAATAAGTTGGCAACCGGCAGGAGCCATATGGTTGTCTTTAATTTATGTTAAGACCCGCGTGTCTATTCAAAGTAGTTGTAATAGTTGAAGCCGGTGGACGACAACCATGGAGAAGCATCATTGACCTTGATGCAATGCCGGTGATGATGGAGATCATGTTCGTGCTAGAAGATGGAGATCGGAAGCACAAAGAAGAAAGGCCATATCATATCACATATTATGAATTGCATGTGATGTTAATCCTTTATGCATCTTGTATTGCTTAGTTAATGATGGTAGCATTATAAGATGATCCCTCATGCACATGAATTTCAAGTCATAAAGTGTTCACCCTTGGTTAGCACCGTTGCTAAAGCTTGTTGTTTCGAAGCACCACGTGATGATCGGGTGTGTTAGATTCCGCAAGTGTATACAACGTGAGCAAGCCAGATTTGCTCATGCGGAAGCTACGGTTTGATCTTGACGAGCCTAGCATGTACAGACATGGTCTCGGAACACGGATCACCGAAAGGTAAAGCATGAATCATATAGTAGATATGATGAACATGTCGATTGTTCGCCATTGAAACTATATCAACTCTCGTGATGATCGGTGTTGATGTGGTGGATTTGGTTCGTGTGATCACTAAAACAATGTGAGGGATATTGTTTTGAGTGGGAGTTCACCTAGATTAATTTAACTATTAATTAGAACTCAGTTTGTCATAAACTTAGTCTAAACTATTGCAAATATGTTGTAGATCAATGGCGGCCCCTACCATCAATTTTAATGCGTTCCTAGAGAAAGAAAAGTTGAAAAACAATGGAAGCAAATTCGCGGATTGGTTCCGCAATTTGAGGATTGTCCTCACAGCTGGTAATTTGACCTATGTGCTGGATGCACCGCTGGGTGACCCGCCTGCAGCTGATGCTACCGACGAAGTAAAGAACGTTTACCTCGCTCGGAAGACTCAGTACTCCACATTTCAGTGTGCTATCTTCTATGGTTTAGAATCGGAGCTTCGGAAAAGGTTTGAGAATTCAGACCCACATGATATTGTCTGTGAACTCAAATTGATCTTTGAGACTCACGCGGCAATTGAGAGCTATGAGGCTTCTGAAAAGTTCTTTAACTGCAAGATGGAAGAGGGCAGCTCCGTCAGTGAGCATGTGCTTAAGATGTCTGGGCACGCAAGCAAACTTCAAAGCTTGGGTATGGTGATTCCTAATGCTTTGGGGATTTACCGTGTCCTCCAATCACTACCACCAAGTTACAAGAACTTTGTGATGAACTACAACATGCAAAACATGAATAAAGACGTTGCCAGAACTCTTTGCCATGTTAAAATATGCAGAAGTGGATATCAAGAAAGAGCACCAAGTGTTATTGGTCAATAAGACCACCAAATTCAAGAAAGGCAAGTCTAAGCAGAAGGGACACTTCAAGAAGGGTGGTAAGAAAGTTACCACACCAACGAAGAAGACCAAGGCTGGACCTAAGCCTGATACTGAGTGCTTTTACTGCAAGGGAGAAGGTCACTGGAAGCGGAATTGCCCAAAGTACTTGGCGGATTTGAAGAACGGCAACATCAAGAAGAAAGGTATATCCGATATACATGTTTTTGATGTGTATCTCACTAGTACTCGTAGTAGTGCCTGGGTATTTGATACTGGTTCGGTTGCTCATATTTGTAACTCGAAACAGGTGTTGCAGAATAAACGGAAGCTAGCGAAGAACGAGGTGACGATGCGCGTGGGAAACGGATCAAAGGTTGATGTGATCGCGGTCGGCACGCTGCCCCTTCATCTACCATCGGGATTAGTTTTATACTTAAATAATTGTTATTTGGTGCCTGCGTTGAGCATGAACATTATATTGGGATCTGGTTTATTGCGAGACGGTTACTTGTTTAAGTCCGAGAATAATGGTTGTTCGATTTATATGAGTAATATGTTTTATGCACATGCACCTTTGATATATGGTCTATTCTTATTGAATCTCGATAGTGGAAATACACATATTAATAACATTGAGGCTAAACGTTTGAAATCGAACGATAACTCGACCTATATGTGGCACTGTCGTCTTGGTCGCATTGGAGTGAAGCGTATGAAGAAACTCCATTCCGATGGACTTCTTGAATCACTTGATTTCGAATCACTTGAAAGATGCGAAGCATGTCTAATGGCTAAAATGACTAAGACTCCATTTTCTGGTATGATGGAGCGAGCTACAGACTTATTGGAAATCATACATACCGATGTGTGTGGTCCAATGAGTGTAGCATCGCGCGGTGGTTATCGTTATGTTCTTACCTTCACGGATGACTTGAGTAGATATGGGTATATCTATTTCATGAAACATAAGTCCGAAACTTTCGAAAAGTTTAAGGAATTTCAAAGTGAGGTAGAGAATCAACGTAACAAGAAGATTAAATTTCTATGTTCTGATCGTGGAGGTGAATATCTAAGTTACGAGTTTGGCGAGCATTTGAAGAAGTACAGAATACTTTCACAATTGACACCGTCGGGAACACCACAGCGTAATGGTGTGTCCGAACATCGTAATCGAACTCTCTTAGATATGGTTCGTTCTATGATGTCACTTACAGATTTACCGCTATCATTTTGGGGTTATGCATTAGAAACAGCCGCATTCACTTTAAATAGGGCACCATCTAAATCCGTTGAAACGACACCGTATGAATTATGGTTTGGGAAGAAACCTAGATTGTCGTTCCTTAAAGTTTGGGGTTGCGAAGCCTATGTAAAGAAGTTATAGCCGGACAAGCTTGAACCCAAAGCGGAAAAATGCGTCTTCATTGGATACCCGAAGGAAACTATTGGGTATACCTTCTATCATAGATCCGAAGGCAAAATCTTCGTTGCCAAGAATGGATCCTTTCTAGAGAAGGAATTTCTCTTGAAAGAAGTGACTGGAAGGAAAGTAGAACTCGACGAGGTTGTCGAACCTTCTCTCGAAATTGCGAGTAGCGCAACACCGGAAGAAGTTCCTGTGGTGCCTGCACCAGTTAGAGAGGAAGCTAATGATGATGATCATGAAACTTCGGTTGAAGTTGCTACAGAGCCTCGCAGGTCAACGAGAACTCGTACCACTCCAGATTGGTATGATCCCGTTATGAGTGTCATGTTGGTGGACAACACCGATGACCCTGAGACATATGAGGAAGCGATGATGAGCCCAGATTCCAATAAATGGCAAGAAGCCATGAAATCCGAGATTGGATCCATGTACGAAAACCAAGTATGGAGTTTGGTGGACTTACCGGATGGCCGGAAGGCTGTCGAGAACAAATGGATTTTCAAGAAGAAAACAGATGCTGATGGTAATGTTACTGTCTATAAAGCTCGACTTGTCGCAAAGGGGTTTCGACAAATTCAAGGAGTTGACTACGATGAGACTTTCTCACCAGTAGCGAAGCTAAAGTCTGTGAGGATTATGTTAGCAATCGCTGCATATTATGATTATGAGATATGGCAGATGGATGTCAAAACAACATTCCTCAATGGAGATATTGATGAAGAGTTGTATATGATGCAACCCAAAGGTTTTGTCGATCCTAAAGATGCTAACAAGGTATGCAAACTTCAACGGTCCATTTATGGATTGAAGCAAGCATCCCAAAGTTGGAATCAACGTTTTGATAAGGTGATCAAAAGTTTTGGTTTTGTACAAACTTATGGAGAAGCTTGTATTTACAAGAAAGTGAGTGGGAGCTCTGTAGCATTCTTAATATTATATGTAGATGACATATTGTTGATTGGGAATGATGTAGACCTTCTTAATAGTGTCAAGGAATATTTGAATAATAGTTTTTCAATGAAGGATCTTGGCGAAGCAGCTTACATATTAGGCATAAAGATTTATAGAGATAGATCGAGACGCCAAATATCATTGTCACAAAGTACATATTTGGACAAAGTTCTAAAGAGGTTTGGAATGGAAGATAGCAAGAAAGGGTTCTTGCCCATGTTGCCCAATACGACCTTGAGTAAAATTCAAAGTCCGACATCGGCAGAACATAGAGAAAGGATGAGTAAGACTCCCTATGCCTCAGCCATAGGATCTCTAATGTATGCCATGCTATGTACTAGACCCGACATTGCATATGCTGTTAGTTTAACTAGCAGATATCAAAGTGATCCAGTAGTGGATCATTGGACAGCGGTCAAAAACATCCTTAAGTACTTGAGAAGAACTAAGGATATGGTTCTTTCTTATGGAGGTGATGAACAGCTCGTTGTTAATGGTTACACCGATGCTAGTTGGAACACCGATCCGGATGATTCTAAATCACAATCTGGATATGTATTTATTTTGAATGGTGCAGCAGTTAGCTGGAGGAGTGCAAAGCAAAGCGTTGTGGCGAGATCTTCAACTGAATCGGAATACATGGCTGCTTCGGAGGCTTCACAAGATGCAATATGGATGAAAGAGTTCATTACAGAGCTGGGTGTGGTTCCTAGTGCGCTGGACCCAATGTCTATCTACTGTGATAACATGGGTGCCATAGCCAATGCGCAAGAACCAAGGTCACACAAAAAGCTGAAGCACATCAAGCTACGTTTTCACGCTATTCGAGAACATATCCAAGATGGGGATATAAAGATTTGCAAAGTACACACAGATCTGAATGTGGCGGATCCGTTGACTAAACCTCTCCCGAGGGCAAAACATGACCAACACCAAACTACCATGGGTGTTCGGTATATTACCATGTAATCTAGATTAGATGACTCTAGTGCAAGTGGGAGACTGTTGGAGATATGCCCTAGAGGCAATAATAAATATAGTTATTATTATATCTTTGTGTTTATGATAAATTTTTACATTCATGCTATAATAGTATTAACAAGGAAACATTGATACTTGTGTGATTTGTAAACTTAAATTGAAGTCCCTAGTAAAGCCTCTATACATCACTAGCTTGTTGGTTAATAAATGATTGTGGTTTCCCAATCATGAACATTGAGATGTTATTAACAACAAGATCATATCGTTAGGAGAATGATATGATGGACATACTCCTATAAATAAGCATAGCATAAAGATCAAGTCATTTTAATAGTTCAATTGCTATATGCTTTCTGATACATAGTAACCTAGTTCCTTCGACCATGAGATCATGCATATCACCTTTACCGGATGGATGCTTTGATGACATCAAACACCACACCGTAACTGGGTGGCTATAAAGGTGGCATTGAGTGTTCGGAAAGTATTGGTTGAAACACATGGATCAAGAGTGGGATTTGTCCATCCATATGACGGATAGATATACTCTGGGCCCTCTCGGTGAAATGTCATCCAATTAGCTTGCAAGCATGTGACTGGCTCACAAGGGATCACATATCACGGGAACAAGAAAAGAGTACTTATCGGTAACGAGGTTGAACTAGGTATGCAGAGATACCGATGATCATAACCTCGGATGAGTAAACTATCGTGAGACAAAGGTAAATTGGTATCGTATGTAAGTGGTTCATTCGATCGCAAAGTAATCATAGAAATATGTGGGAGCCATATGGATTTCCAGATTCCTCTATTGGTTATTGTTCGGAGAAGTGTCTCGATCATGTCCGCATAATTCACGAACCGTAGGGAGACACACTTAAGGATTCGACGTTGTTTAAGTAGTTATGGAATGATGAGAAAGAGTCCGAATGTTGTTCGGAATCTCGAATGGGATTCGGGATATCGCGAGGAGATCCGGAATGGTCCGGAGAATAAGATTCATATAAGGAAAGTCCCGTTTCGGAGTTGGAGAATGGTTCCGGTGTTTTCATCAGGAATGTTCTAGAAGGTTCCGGAATGTCCGGCACTCCGGAGGGGAAGGGTACATGAATGTGTTATATCAAGTTGGTATGATTGCATCATGTACTCGGTGTCATCGCTGAACAAAATAGAGGGTTTATTCAAATCCTAGTTTGAAAAGTCAAACGCCAAGTTTGAAAGTCAAACGGCTATTTTTGGGAAGTGGAGAAAGAGGAGGAAACCGAGTTGGGGAGGAGTCTCTCCTCCACCGCCGGCCCACCTCCAAGCCGAGTTGGGGAGGGACTCCCCTCCCCTTGGCCGGCCGGCCCCTCCACCTATATAAGGAGGGGCAGGGCTCCCCTCCTAGACACACAAGATCCCCGCCTCCAAACCCTAAGCCGCCGGCGCCGCCACCTGCTGCCGTCGCCGCCTAGCAACCCTAGCCGCCGGCCAAGCTTCCTCCTCGGCATGTCTAAACCCAAGATCGTCGAGGAACTCTCTCATACTCCACCATACTCGCTCCGGCTTAAGGCGAAGCCCTGCGAGATCTCCCCTCTACTTCCGGTACCACGTCGTTGTGCTGCCGGAATCGCGAGGAGAGTGCTACAACCTCCACTGCCTGCTGGAACAAGGGAGAGGAAGGTTTTCTTCGAGTACCGAACGTGTGACCGACTGCGGGAGCGCTGCCGGAACGCAGCGCCGGAAGGATCGTCTACGCGATCTTGAGATCGGAAAGAGTACGACTACATCACCCACGAGAATCCGCTCTCGTTAAACACTTTGGAATCTTCGAGGGTGAGTTATTCCATCGACTCGTTGCTACAATCTAGTAGATAGATCTTGGCTTGTTTGTTTGTATGCGATAGAAATTTTTTGTTTTCCATGCTACGAATCCCTACACAATTTCCGAAGCTCCAGATCTTGTGGAATATAGATACGCTTTCCATACCATAAAGTTCCTTGTTCATCTTCATGGAATCCCTTTGCCTTTCCTTTACCAATTTTACTCTTAATCTCCTCTATTTCCTTGTCCAATTTTTGGGCTTCTTTGATCTTATCCAACAGTGTTGGTTGAACTTACAATGACATGAGATATCCTTCAGGCACTATCTCCAATATTATCTCTTTAAATGGAGTGCACAAATCATCTAGAAATTCTCCTTTGGTAAGGCCATTCACATATACCTTGGGCTTAATGCATCAGCTACGACATTCGCTTAACCGGGATGGTATTGCAAACTCAAGTCGTAATCCTTCATAATTTCTTGCCATCTTCTTTGTCTCATGTTGAGTTCTTTTTGGGTCAAAATATATTTCAAACTCTTATGATCCATGAATACTTCACAACGCTTTCCCAAAATATAGTGTCTCCATGTATTGAGTGCATGGACAACAGAGGCCAACTCTAAGTCATGTGTAGGATAATTTAATTCATGAGTCTTGAGTTGTCTCAAGGCATAAGACACAACTTTTCCTTCTTGCATTAATACTCCACCCAATCCTTGGTGAGATGCATCATAATAGACTTGGAAATTGTTCTCTACATCTGGCAGACATAAAAATGGTGCTGACACTAGTCTTTTCTTCAACTCTCGAAAACTGGTTTCACATCCTTCGGTCCAATCAAACTTCTTCTCTTTCTTAAGCAACTCTATCATTGGCTTAGCTACTTTCGAGAAATTCTCGATGAAACTTCTATAGTACCCGGCCAAGCCTAGAAAACTACGAACTTCTTTAACTGACTTGGGAGATTCCCACTTAGTTACAACTGACACCTTTGCGGGATCGACAGCTATACCATTTCCAGACACAATATGTCCAAGAAATCCAACTTCATTCAACCAAAACTCACACTTACTGAACTTGGCATACAACTTATGCTCCCTGAGTTTGTCAAGAATCAAACGCAAATGTTCTTCATGCTCTTCATTACTCTTTGAATAAATCAATATGTCATTGATGAATACCACAACAAACTTGTCAAGAAACTCCATGAACACCTTGTTCATCATGTTCATGAAATAAGCTGGTGCATTTGTTAGTCCAAATGGCATCACTGTATACTCATACAATCCATACCTAGTGGTAAAAGCAGTTTTAGGTATATCTTGTTCTCTAATATTTAGTTGAAAGTAACCTGATCTAAGATCAATTTTTTAGAACACACAAGCTCCTTCTAGCTGATCAAAAAGATCATTGATTCTGGGTAAGGGATACTTGTTCTTTATGGTCACTTTGTTAAGTGATCGATATTCTATGCATAGCCTTTGACGTCTATCCTTCTTCTCAACAAACAGAACTGGTGCACCCCATGACGAAGAACTTGGTTGGATAAATCCTTTCCGCAACTGTTCTCCAAACTGTTTCTTGAGATCTTTTAACTCATCAACTGACATCTTGTAGGGTCTCTTTGCTATTGGTCCAGATCCTGGCAACAAGTCAATCAAAAACTCCACATCCCTATCTGGTGGCATTTCTCATAATTCTTCCAAAAACACATCCAGGTACTCTTTCACTATTGGTACACTGTCTATGCTAACCCCCTTAAGAGAATTTAGCTTACTCCCTTTGGGTTCAAAGTTAGACTTGAACCTAGTCTGTTTATTTTCCGGGGTTGTGAGTGTAACAGTTCTTCTGGCATAGTCTATTACTCCCTCATAACGGGTCATCCAATCCATGCCTAATATCACATCCAATCATTGGGATTCTAGGATTATCAGACTAACTGGAAACTTGTATTTTCCAAACTCTATAACTAGATCATGACATCCAAAATTTACTATCATCTCTCCACCTAGGGAGCTTACTTTAATAGGAAATCCAATTGTTTTAGTTGGGAGTCTATTTTTGTCTACAAATGCTCTTGAAATGAATGAATGCGATGTGCCGGTATAAAAAAGGACAAGTGCTAGAAAGGAATTAATCTTGAACTTACCAGCCACAGCATCAGACTCCTCTTGGATTTCCTCCACATTGATGTGGTTCACATGACCCTTTTGAAAAGGGTTTGGCTTGTTGGCTCCATCAGTCTTATTTTCTGGGCATTCATTTGCATAGTGCCCAGTTTTCTTGCACTTGAAACATTCAACCTGACTGACGTCCCTCTTAGCTGGATGATTCCCATTGCCATTTCCACTATGGTGACTCTTGTGTCCACTCTTGTTGTTGCGGTAATCACCATTGTTGTGTCCACGATGTTTATTGCTATCATGGTGAAGGTTACTATTGTGGTGGTTTTTATGATTCCCGTGTTTGTGGGATCCAGAACCTCCACTTACTTCACCAAAAGAACGCTTGTGAGACGATCCAGATCCATGCTTATCAAAATGGTGCTTCCTCTTCCTATTCTCCACTTGCTTCATCTTGCTTTCCAAGATGGTAGCTTTGTCACACATCGATTGATAAGTTGGAACATATGCAACAGATAGTTGCATGCACATATCATCGTTCAGCCCTTCAAGGAACTTCTTCCTTTTTGCATTAGTGTCAACATCATCCGGTGCATAGCATGCCAGATTGTTGAACTCCTTAATATATTATGCAACACTGCGATGGCGTTGTTTAAGGTTGTGAAATTCCTTCTTCTTCAACCCCATCACTCCTGAAGAGATATGAGTAGTGCGGAAACCATCCTCAAATATTGCCCAAGTCACTTCTTCAATAGGGGTAGTGATTTGGAAGTTATCCCACCAAGTAGCTGCTGGTCCTTCTAGCAGGTGTGCTGCAAATCTGACTTTCTCCTCATCAGTGCAACCAACTGTGACTAAGTCCTTGTTCACATAATGTAGCCAATCATTTGCTACCATGGGATCAGTGGTTCCAGAAAACTTAGGAGGCCTCAATCTTAGAAACCTGGTAAGCATATCAAAAGCTGGTGGGTTGTTTTGGCTGTTGTTGTTGTTGTTGTTGTTGTTGTTGTTGTTGTTGTTGTTTTGATTCTAATTCTAATTGGCCATAAACTAAGTCATCATCTGCATCAATTGAGTCTGGGTAGTCATCAGCTGTTGCATCTCATTGCCATTGTTGTTATTGTTGGGATTGGCATGGCGGGGAGGCATCTGTGGTTTCAATAAGGATAAGTAATGAGATATAACCCATAGATACTAACATGCACAACACATCACAAATAAGCAAGCACATGATAAACTTTAGGATTCAAAACGAACAACATTTTTTTGTAAAGTAAACACACTAGCATAGTCATCCACATGTTGGATGATCAATGCGACTCGATGAATAAAAAGATGATAAATGGATAGATAGCAAAGTAGTCAACACTACTCCTCCATATCAACTTCCTCCTCCACTAGAGTAAGTCCTGCTGCGTTGATTCCTGCCTTGTACTCCTCCACGCTGGTGGATAAAGCATCGACCTTCGCCTTAAGCTCTCTCTTCTGCGAACGCAGCCTCTCAATCACCTCATGTTGTGTCTCCAGCTCAAGATCCTTGAGCTCCATCTCGGCCTTCATCTCATTGATCTTCTTATTCCTATCTTGCACTCTCTTTTCTTGGTTCTTAAACCTCTTGTCTTGCTTCTCAAACCTAGTCTCCATCTCCTTGATGCTCTCCTCCTGCTCCTCGAAGGCCTTGTCCTTCTCCCTCAACTGGACGCGTAGCTCGTCATTGCTAACCATGATGTTGGTCCTATCAGTATCGAGGTGCCTAATAAGGCTCTCTAGGTCCTGAAGATAGAGGCGCACTGGCTCAATAGTCTCCCTAGTGGCCTCGTCCAACACTATAGCCTCTCCCTCCTCGCCACGTCTCCCAAAGGGATGGAAGTAGAGGCCCTGAAGCTCGGCGGAGTGACGTCCACAAAGACATCCAAGCAGCTCCTGCATGGAGATGTCGAGGCCCTTGTCCTTATCATCATGGAGTATCTTGAAGGCGATGTCCTCGGTGGGAGGCTCTGACTGGCATCCTGGCTGAGGGACTCGAAATCCCCATAAGTCCTTCCTCTCGAACTTCCTGAGCTGAAGTCCCTTAATGTTAGGGATGGGAAGACCTAGCACACGGACGAGTTCCACAATACGGGATCCAAAACGAGTTGCCTTGAACTCCTCGGAGGTGCTGAGAACAAATCAAGGCATCTATTGCATAGGATGGAGAAAATTAGAAACAAGTAAAGAGTAAAACATAAGGTAGTAAAAAAAAGACAAAGTCATTCAACAAAACATTAATCCACACAAGTCACTTGTTTTGTCTTGACTGTGTAGTTGCTTTCACCAATAATTAAATATGGGGACCATATACAGGCTTTTCTAGTTTTATATTGGTTCCATTTAAATTTGTGCAGCGAACCGATGACATGTTTTGCCTTGTTAAGTCAACATTTAAATTGCAGGGTATCTAAAAAACATGAAACCTCTAATTAATTTTTGGGACCCCGTATCCACTTAATATTGCCTAATTGCATCGCACCTTTTCCTTGTCATGCATCACACATGCATCATGCCCGATCTTCTGCCGCAGTATTAAATAGTGCATCCGGTATTTATTTTAGTGCTTTGCTTCTTCACAGAGTAGGCTGATGAGTTGATGCAGGTGTCGACCCAATCTTCGGTTGAACCTTTGGCAGTGTTTCCCAGGTGAGCATTCTCCCCCTTTCTACCTATTTTGCATTTATAGTTTTTACTTCCTCATGTTGATCTATTGCTACCTATGTTGTGATGCTTTAGATTCCATGCCCCTTTATATATTCATACAGCCTTTATATTGCCTTGGACACCTCCTATTGCCTATTGTTTGGGTATACAGTTGGCCTTGCGAGTCGTAGTCGCTTGCTCACGTGTTGCTTTGTGTTGTCGATGTTCCACTGATGTTGGGGGTTGGCATATTCATAAAGGTGGAGATGGTCGTGGTTTTAATTACAGCTGGTTAATTATTAAATGGATATAATTAATGAAGAGGCACCGGTGGGTAATAGTTGAGATTTGGTTGTTAACCGCCCACTTGTGTCCACCTAGGACCCAAGTTCTTGACACCCGTTCTGAGACTGAGTGCGCTAACCACATGTGGGGTGTATGGGCGGCCCTATCGGTTTAGTACCTGATTTCAAAGTACTATACTGGGGGCCATAAACTAGTTTGGGGATTTAATGCCATGTTGTGCCATGTATGCCATGTTTATTATATGTTGCTCGATGAGCATTTACTATTGTACTACTTAGTATGCGGGTCATTATGTTGAGGATTATACCTATGGCCCCTGATCTCTTGGCCGATCTCGCAACCTCTGGGTCCGTCTTTGGAGCTTGGCCGACTTCATTACGAGTAGCTTAGTGGGGTGGATACCATGTGCTTGATTTGGGTCTCAGAAAGTGTCATGTCCTAGGCCCAGCCGACATACCGATGGTTGTATGTTAATTGATCTAACAACAAGGGTCGAAGTGCGTGTGGAAACTTTGGTGCACCCCTACAGGGTTAAATCTTTTCGAAAAGTCATGTCCGCGGTTATGGACGAATTGGAGCACAGTTTCTTGATCATAGACAACTATAACTAAAGTTTAATATTATAATTTGACCTTTATATGATATGACTAGTAAGTTTGATAACCACCATGGAAAGAATGGATAAAATTGCCAACCATGTAAGTTTCCTCGGCAGGACTTCCTCGATTGGTCTCGAGAGGGAAATACTAGGATGGGTATGTTTGGTGATACTACCAGGTTGGGTCCAAATAGGTCTTTCTCATCTCTCTCTGATAGACGACAGTTGTATTTAGTCTCTATAGGATGTTTAGTGCATGTTGCGCTGCCGCTAAAGTCCACCATACCTATGTAGGCGAGAGCCGCTGAATTCTAAATCTCGCTGTGTAATGTCCTCAGTATTGACCGCTCTCTTTTTCTTTGCCCTTTGCCGGCACCCCTTTTGTTTAAGCGGGTTTGAGATCGACGTCGTTAGCAGGGTTACCCTTCCGGCTTGGCCTGGACAGGGTTATGGACACCATTGGTTATTCTTCAAGGCTCTTAGCCCCATTTGCATCTTGTTCATACTCGGATCCTGTAACGTTTCCAAGGTGATTTGGATCTTTGTACTGTATATATGTATTCTTGACTCTTTGAGTCGTTGTTGTATATATATATATATATTCTATGGGTTCCATCGTGGACTATTGTGTAATGATATTACTTCCTTTTCCACCCGCACGCAAGTGCCAGGTGGGCACCTTTGAATCGTTTCTATGCGGGTTTGGCGGGAATCGCTAAAACTTGCACATGGCCAATTCGAGGGTGTTATAGAGTGGTATCAGATCTCAGCAGTTGCGATACCCCACTGGTCCATCTTGTAGGATAACCTAGCTAAAGGACATTGTACAGTGTCAAAACTGTTTTGTAAAATCGGTTGGATAGATATAATTAGGTTTTATTTTACTACTTACCCCTATGTTATTCTCTTCTTACCTCTGCGTGTTTTGAATCTACCCTCTTATCTTGTCTTCAAATCCAGGATTCTCGTGGTTGGGTTTCTGCCATATCTTCAAGGTTTCGCTTCCTTCCTCTTGTAATGGTGCTGCTACATTTGGTCGTGATTGATATCGAACGAATTTACCTCTGTTGTACCTTTTGAGTGACCCAAAAGTCACTAAAATTTTTCTTTGTATCTTCCGATGTTTCCAACATGACTACATCATCTGAATCAGATCCGATGAAGATCCTGCATTTTCAAATAAAACACAATACTCCCATGAATTAGATGCACATAATTGCTGCGAGGTTTCTTCCCAACTTGCATCCCATGAGGATTACTCACTCATAACGAATAGATCTAGGATAGAAACATTATGCAAAACACTTAGATTGAAATCAAATATTCTTACAATGGTCGCTGAATCATAGGAGATCTAAAGTACAAAGCAATGACTATGGCTAATGGAGGGGATGGAAGATGGAGGGGATGAATAATGGATGAACTATGGTGTGTATCTCCTTTGGTGGTGTTGTGATGTAATTTGAGAATGGTGGATCTCTATCTAGTGGCTGGTGCCTCAAAATATATAGGTGTCTTCACAAAAGTTGTAGGGTTTGACAAGACGAAGCCGCCGCCACCTGGTATGGGCGGACGGTACGGGAGGGCCCTGCATGTACTAGTGGTTGTTATGCTTGCTGACTCCTGGGAATGGCTTCCCAATTACTTGGCTGTATGGACTTCCACAAAAACCTTCATTATGAATCTTGATTTTGCATTAAAAGTTGTGATTTCCTGCAGAACACAATTCAAAGCAAGGTTTTTCATATCTTTGCAATTATTAGTCATTACTGTCAAGGATTTATAGTTTCTTGTCAATTGCTTGACTAGAAACTAAAGGGATACGGGTAGGCTACTCTACCGCAAATCAAAATTTTCTACCGCGTAAACTGATGACTCCTTGATGGCGCCAGAGAACTTGGTGCTTGATGTGGAGTCTTGTTGGGAACCCCAAGAGCAAGGTGTGAAGAGCACAACAGCAAGTCTTCCCTCAGTTGAGACCGAGGTTATCGAACCAGAAGGAGGAAGGAAACGTCACACAGGTATTGCAACCAACGCGGAGACCTACACAACACAAACTCAAGACTTTGCCCCAACGAATCAGTGAGGTCGTCAAGCTCATCGGTGTGCTGTAACAAAGGATTAAATGTATGGCGTGGAAGGTAATGGTTTGCAGCAAGTAAACAAGTAACCGTGGAGGATGTATCAATGGTAAAGATTGGACCGGGGTCCATAGTTCACTAGAGGTGCTCTCCTTAGATAAACAACATGGCATGAAGGGTAAACAAATTATAGCGGGGCAATTGACAGGAACTAAGCAAGGCATAACAAT
Organism: Avena sativa; assembly: GCA_916181665.1. Lineage (NCBI taxonomy): Eukaryota > Viridiplantae > Streptophyta > Magnoliopsida > Poales > Poaceae > Avena > Avena sativa. The sequence continues at coordinate 35,433,279 of OV702284.1, forward strand.
GCAATTACTAGCTAGAAAGATCCTATAAAGTTGATTGGGCAATACAACAATATACATAGACCGCCATCCAGCTGCATCTATGGAAGTCCACCTTTAGGTTATCATCCGAACCCCCTCCGGTATTAAGTTGCAAGAAATAGACAACTGCTTTAAGCTAAGTGTGTAAGGTAAACAGTCCACATGTTCCATGAACAAGAGACCGTTGTTTTCTCCCTAGTAGCAACAACACATCTACAACCGAAGAGATTTCTGTCACTTCCCTTGGAAACTAGAGGCATGAACCCACTATCGAGCATAAATACCCCCTCTCGGAGTCACTAGCAACTACTTGCCCAAGATAACCACTAGCAATGGAGAGCATGAAAGATCACAAACAACACAGACATGATAGAATCATAAAGACAAAACCATTAATCAAACCAACATAATAATCTCAATATCCATCGGATCCCCGCAAACACAACATGCATGATTACAAATAGATTAGATCTTGATCATGAACGGAGCTCACATGATCTAGACATGAAAGCACAAAGGAGGAGATACAACCATCTAGCTACTACATGGACCCATAGTCCAAGGTGGAACTACTCACGCATCATACCGGAGAGAAGGCCTCTGGGATGATCTCCCCTCCGGCAGGGTGCCGGGAAGAACTTTGGATCCCCCAGATATAGAGACGATGGTGGCGGCGGCTACAAACGGTTTTGTGGATTTCTGATCGGGTACTCAGGGTTTCTGCATCGGGGGCTTCTTATAGGCGAAGGGCCAAGACCGGGAGGCGGCCAGGGCCACCAAACCCTAGCCAGGCGCGGATCCACCTGCCCCCGCACCTGGGGTGGGTCTGCCCCCCCTGGATGGCCCCTCCGGCTCTCCTATGGACTTCTTGTTCCCCACGGAAAGTAATTGACTTTGACGTTTGTCCTATCCAATTCCGAGAATATTTCTTACTAACTTTTCTGAAACCAAAAATAGCAGAAAACAGGCATCTGGACTATTGCAACTTGTTAATAGGTTAGTACCAGAAAACATGTAAAAAGCACCTCAAAGTGTAGACAAGTAAAGCAAAGTAGATACCAAACAAGCATGGAGCATCAAAAATTATAGATACGTTTCCAACGTATCAGCATCCCCAAGCTTAACTCCTGCTCGTCCTCGAGTAGGTAACTGATAAACAAAATAATTTTTGAGGTGACATGCACCCTCACAAAGATCCAACTATTTGCAAGCATAGAAAGCTGGGATCAAACAACTCTAAACATGTGCATGAAAGATGGAGTTCTAACAATAGGACATAGTAACTATGCATGCAACATGACAATATACAAACAAAGATCATGAATAACATGCATTGAAAAATGTTTGTTTGTTTCACATGCAGAAAACATAGCATAGTGGTAATCAGCTTGTCCCTCATAGAGTAGCAATATAATTCATTGGACACCTGCAAAGTTCACAAGGGTGACTAGAAACAAGTAGCACAAGAACAAGTAATAACACAATATGCATTAATCAATAAGCTTTGGAACACACAGAATGACAATTATGCTCTCTTAATGGTGCCTAAAGGTAGAAGGTGGAGACTCAATAATGGTGGAAGAAAGGCCTTTTTTGTAAAGGATTAAAAGTTTCAAAAAGAGCTTCCAAAAATTATGGTACTTGTTAGCTTTCATCCCTCATTTCCCCTATCATAAGCATCTTGAAGTGGTTAAGGTTAAAGTGGCAAAGGTGGAGTATATGCTTGACGAAGTAAAAGCTGGCAATCTCATGCCCCTTGAATACGAGGGCCACACCTCATGCATACTCAACTTTGGGTCCAGGTAAGTTCTTCTCACTGTAAGTATTTTCATATCATTGAGAACCGCCAACGGGGTACACCTTGCACATGGTACAGGAGCTTTCCCATAACCAAAATGACAAGGCAAGCAGACAATGAGCATCTCAACAATTCTTCTTATGTACCATGGGAATATGGTGCTTTTTTCTCTCTTTCCTCTTTTCTCAATGTGTCTCTTTTTTAAGAAGAATGATTCATAGATGTCACTATGGTGATGCTGCAAGTTTCCACCATGATTAGGCATGGCTTAGGCTAGCGTGAAGGGAATATGCCCTGAGAGGCAATAATAAAGTGTTTATTATGTGTATTCCAAGTATATGATAGATGTTTATTTTGCATGCTATAATTGTATTAATACGGAAATGTTAATACATGTGTGTTTAATAAACAAACAGAAAGTTCCTAGTTATGCCTCTCTCATAAACTAGCTCGTTGATTAACAAGATGATAAGGTTTCCTGATCATGGACATTGGATGTTGTTAATAACGGGATCACAACATTAGTGTAATGGTGTGATGAACATTCTCCGAAGTATAGCATTACGATCAAAGTCATTGAGTTTATATTGCTATAACAACTTACGAAGTGATCCTAATCCTTAGACCATGAGATCATGTCAATCACTAACACAGGAAGAGTTTCTTGATAACATCAAACGTCACACCGTAACAGGGTGATTATAAAGATGGATTCAGAACTAATAAAGTGTTATGTTGAGGCTCATGGATCGAGAGTGGAATTTGTTCATCCCGATGACGGATAGATATACTCTGGGCCCTCTCGGTGATATCACATTGATTAGCTTGCAAGCAAGTGATTTGATCACTAGAATGTTATATCACATGAACGAGAAAAGAGTGCATGTCGGTAACGAGATCAAACTAGGTATGGAGATACCGATGATCGAATCTCGGACATGTAATATATCGTGAAACAAAGGGATTAAGATACTAGCGTAAAAGGTTCCGACGATCACAAGAAAGTCATCGTTGAATGTGTGGGAGTCAGTATGGGTCTCCAGATCCCGCTTCTGATTATTGATCCGAGAGGGGTCTCGATCATGTCCGCATTATTCACGAACCGTAGGGTGACACACTTAAGAGACACCAACATCCAATTGGAGAAAATGTTTCATGCCGAAAGAATGAACAAGCGCAGGAATTTATTTCACTAGATACCGAAACAGGTTTTCGGGTGAAATTGCATAAAGTGGTTATGCATGTGAAATAGAATTCTAGCAAGGGTTTATTTGTGAATGTTTGTCATTAAAGTAATTGACAAAATTCTGAATAAAATAAAAGAGTTTTATTTAATGAGAGTTTGCATTAAATTTGGTGGAAATTTAATGGGAATTTGAGTGGACTTTTGAGTGGAGGGATTTTAAAGGGCATTTTGTGAGTGGAGTGTCCACCCACATGAATGAAGGAGGGGAGGGGGCAGCCCCCATGGCCGGCGGCCACCCCCTTGGGTGCCCCCCCTCCTCCTATAAAAGGAGCCCCCCTCCTCACTTGTCTCTCACACCTCCTCGTGAAGGATCTCTCTCCCCCTCTAGAATTTATTCCCCATGGTCTCGGACTAGCGAGATACATGTTCCCGGTGGCTATTCGGCAAGAAAGATTTGTGCTTCCGCTGCATCGCAGGAGCGAGGAGGCGGAGGTTGCTCGGTGCCTCGAACGTGTGTGCGAGCACGGATGCGCTGCTGATTTGCGGCGCTAGGACTTCCTCTCGATCTTGAGATCGGCAAGAGATCGTATACATCAACCACGAGTTGAACTCGTTAAGCTTTGTCGGTCTTCAAGGGTATGTTCTCTACGGATATACATCCGCCCGTTTTTTGTATCTAGTAGATAGATCTTGGTATATAGTTCACATCGTAGGAAATTTTTTGTTTTCTATGCTGCGAACCCTACAGTGGTATCAGAGCCGGATCTATGCGTAGATACTTTACACGGGTAGTACACATATGAGTATGTGGGCGATGATGATCATGTTGTTGCTCCTTTGTTGTAATTTTGGATATTGGTGGCATAGTGGGATGAAGCGGCCCAGACAAACTTTACATGTCCTCGCACATGAGACTTGTTCCACACTTGACATGCAACTAGTTTGCATAAGTGGCTAGCGGGTGTCTGTCTCTCCTACTATAGTCAATATCTATTTTGCAAGCGAGTTTTCAACAATTTGATTATCCTCGTTGTGGTTCATGTTCGTATGTAAGAACGGTTCTATCTCGAAAGCCCTAAGCCACGTAAAACTTGCAATGGATAAATTAGAGGCGTCTAGTTTAGATTGTTGCTGGGCTAGTGTTATGATATGGTAGTGTTGTAAGTAGAAGTATGAGATGATACTCTTACAACACACATAGCATGTAAAATCCATAGACCTTGGATTTACACATGTAGGTATGATAGTGATCATACCACGATGCACATGATAGAGATCATCTGCGGGAACCATATCATTTCACTAATAAACATATGATGTTTTGATAGCATCTTATATTGCTTGTTTAGCGCTTTGTTAGCATAATAAGATGATCCCTCATTTAAATATCAAGATAAGAATGTTTTCTTCCTTTAGTATGCACCGATTATGTTTTCGTCGCTCCAAGACATCACGTGATGATCGGGTGTTCTTGGATCCACGACCATATTTCGGGTGTAAAACAGTTACACACGCGAATACTAAGGTTCTAACTTGGCGAGCCTAGCATGTACAGACATGGCCTCGGAACACGGACTGAAAGGTTAAGCATGAGTCATATAGTTGATATGATGCCCATTTGATGCTCGCCTTTGAAGCTATACCGACTCACGTGATGATCGGACTTGGTGTAGTGGATTTGGTTCATGTAATCACCAAAAAGGCACGAGGGATGTCGTTTTTGAGTGGGAGTTCATTCGTAATATCGATTAGTTGAACTCAATCTATCATACACTTAGTCTAAACTTTACAAATCCTGTTGTAGATGGCACCACCTGCTTTTAATTTCAATGTGTTCATGGAGAAAGAGAAACTAGCAACGAACGGTAGCAACTTTACCGAATGGGCCATGAATTTGAGGATTCTCCTCTCTGCTGCACAAAAGCAATATGTGCTAGAAGCGCTGTTAGGCCCCCCACCTTTTGATGATGCCCTTGACGAGGAGAAGAATGTCTATCAGACTCGTCAGGAGGACCACAACTTAGTTCATTGCGGCATATTATATGGGCTAGAGCCGGAACTTCGAAAGCGTTTCAAAAACAGCAATGCATTTGATACAATGGGTGAGTTGAAAATGATTTTCGACACACATGCTGCTGTAGAGAGCTACAACGCTTCAGAAAAGTTCTTTAGCTGCATGATGAAAGAGCACAGCTCCATTAGTGAGCATGTACTCAAGATGTCGGGTTACGCCGATAAGCTTGTGTCCTTGGGAATATCGATTCCCATTGACTTAGGCATCCATCGTGTTCTGCAGTCTCTGCCACCTAGCTATAAGAGCTTCGTGATGAACTATAATATGCAAGGCATGAAGAAGTCTCTCCCCGAGCTTCTGTCAATGCTTAAAACTGCAGAAGTGGAGATCAAAAAGGAACATCAAGTGTTGATGATCAATAGGAACACTGGTTTCAAGAAAGACAAGAAGGGAAAACGAAAGGGAAGTAAGGGCGGCAAGCCTGTTGCCGCGCCTGAAAAGAAACCCCGAGTTGGACCTAAGTCTGATTCCGAGTGCTACTATTGTAAGGGGACTGGCCACTGGAAGCGCAACTGCCCCAAGTATCTGGCAGACAAGAAGGCCGGCAAGGCAAACAAAGGTATATATGATATACATGTTATTGATGTGTACTTGACTAGTGCTTGCAGTAGCACCTGGGTATTTGATACCGGTTCAGTTGCTAATATTTGTAACTCGAATCAGGGGCTGCGGAACAAGCAACCGCTAGCAAGGGGTGAGGTCAAGATGCGTGTCGGCAATGGATCAAGCGTTGATCTGATCGCCGTCGGAACGCTGCCTCTCCACTTGCCGTCGGGATTAGTTATAAACTTGAATAAATGTTATCTGGTGCCTGCACTGAGCATGAACATTGTATCTGGATCGTGTTTGATGCGAAGTGGTTATTCATTTAAATCCGAGAACAATGGTTGTTCCATTTATACGAATGAAATCTTTTATGGTCATGCACCAATGATGAATGGTTTATTTCTATTAGATCTCGATGATAATGTTACACATATTCATAATGTTGATGCTAAAAGGATTAAACTTAATGATGATATATCCGCATATATGTGGCACTGCCGTCTAGGTCATATTGGCGTTAAACGCATGAAGAAGATCCATTCGGATGGACTTTTGGAATCACTTGATTATGAATCATTTGATACATGTGAGCCATGCCTTATGGGCAAGATGACTAGAACGCCATTTTCCGGTTCAATGGAACGGGCGACAGATTTATTGGAAATCATACATTCTGATGTATGTGGTCCAATGAGTGTGTCGGCACGAGGTGGATATCGTTATTTTGTTACTTTCACGGATGATTTGAGTAGATACGGTTATATCTACTTGATGAAACACAAGTCTGAAACCTTTGAAAAGTTCAAGGAATTTCAGAATGAAGTGGAAAATCATCGTAATAGAAAGATCAAATTTCTACGGTCCGACCGTGGAGGTGAGTATCTAAGTTACGAGTTTAGCACTCACATGAAAGAGTGTGGAATTGTTTCACAACTCACACCTGCCGGAACACCACAGTGAAATGGTGTGTCGGAACGTCGTAATCGTACTTTATTAGATATGGTTCGATCTATGATGTCTCTGACGAACTTGCCGTTGTCATTTTGGGGTTATGCACTAGAAACTTCTGCATTCACTTTAAATCGGGCACCATCTAAATCCGTTGAAAAGACACCGTATGAATTGTGGTTTGGAAACAAACCTAAGCTGTCATTTCTTAAAGTTTGGGGATGCGATGTTTATGTGAAGAAACTTCAACCGGATAAACTCGAACCCAAAGCGGAAAAATGCGTCTTCATAGGATACCCTAAAGAAACTATTGGGTATTCCTTCTATCACAGATCCGAGGGCAAGGTTTTTGTTGCCAAGAATGGATCCTTTCTAGAGAAAGAGTTTCTCGCGAAAGGTGTGAGTAGTCAGAAGGTAGAACTCGAAGAGTTTGTGGAACCTTCTCTTCAAAGTATGGCGAGTAGCGCAGCGTCGGAAGTTGTTCCGGAGTTGGCTCCACCTGTTGAAGAGGGAACTAATGATAATGATCATGAAACTCCGAAAGAGAGTACTACCGAACCTCGCAGGTCAAACAGGACGTGTGCAGCTCCCGAGCTGTACGGAAATCCTGTCATGAATTTCATGGTTGATGAAAATGATGACCCTGCGACGTATGAAGAAGCGATGATGAGCCCGGATTCCAACAAATGGTTAGAAGCCATGAAATCCGAGATGGAATCCATGTATGAAAATCAAGTTTGGAACTTGGTGGAATTACCTCACGGCCGAAAGGCCGTGGAGAACAAATGGATTTTCAAAAGGAAAACTGATGCTGATGGTAATGTGACCGTCTATAAAGCTCGACTTGTCGCAAAGGGGTTTCGACAAATTCAAGGAGTTGACTACGATGAGACTTTCTCTCCCGTAGCGATGCTAAAGTCAGTTAGGATTATGTTAGCAATTGCTGCATATTTCGATTATGAGATATGGCAGATGGATGTCAAAACCGCGTTTCTCAATGGTAATATTGAAGAAGAGTTGTATATGATACAAACAAAGGGTTTTGTCGATCCTAAGGATGCTAACAAGGTGTGCAAGCTTCAGCGATCCATCTATGGATTGAAGCAAGCATCACGAAGTTGGAATCTCCGCTTTGATGAGGTGATCAAAGAGTTTGGATTTGTCCAAACTTATGGAGAAGCCTGTATTTACAAGAAAGTGAGTGGGAGCAATGTGGCATTTCTGATATTATATGTGGATGACATATTATTGATCGGAAATGATATAGATCTTTTAAACAGTGTTAAAAGTTATCTAAACAGCAAATTTTCAATGAAGGACCTAGGTGAAGCATCATACATATTAGGCATAAAGATCTATAGAGATAGATCTAGGCGCCTAATAGGGCTATCGCAAAGTACATACCTTGATAAGATTTTAAAGAAGTTTAAAATGGACGGAAGTAAGAAGGGGTTCTTACCTATGTTGCAAGGCAAGACATTGAGTAAGACTCAAAGTCCGGCTTCGGCGGAAGAAAGAGAGATAATGGACAAAGTCCCCTATGCTTCAGCCATAGGCTCTATAATGTACGCCATGCTATGTACAAGACCGGATGTGGCACATGCTATTAGTTTGACTAGTAGGTACCAATCGGATCGAGGTTCGGAACACTGGATAGCGGTCAAGAATATCCTTAAGTACTTACGAAGAACTAAGGATATGTTTCTTGTATACGAAGGTGAAGAAGAGCTCGTCGCTAAGTGTTATGTCGACGCTAGCTTTGACACCGATCCGGATGACTCTAAGTCTCAATCCGGATACGTATTTCTCATGAATGGCGGAGCGGTTAGTTGGAGGAGCTCCAAACAACCTGTGGTAGCGGGATCAACAACGGAGGCCGAATATGTTGCTGCTTCAGAAGCGGCTCAGGAAGCAGTTTGGATGAAGGAGTTCATATCCGAACTAGGAGTGGTGGCAAACGCGTTGGACCCAATGGAGCATCAAAAATTATAGATACGTTTCCAACGTATTAGCATCCCCAAGCTTAACTCCTGCTCGTCCTCGAGTAGGTAACTGATAAACAGAATAATTTTTGAGGTGACGTGCACCCTCACAAAGATCCAACTATTTGCAAGCATTGAAAGCTAGGATCAAACAACTCTAAACATGTGCATGAAAGATGGAGTTCTAACAATAGGACATAGTAACTATGCATGCAACATGACAATATACAAACAAACATCATGAATAACATGCATTGAAAAATGTTTGTTTGTTTCACATGCAGAAAACATAGCATAGTGGTAATCAGCTTGTCCCTCATAGAGTAGCAATATAATGCATAGGACACCTGCAAAGTTCACAAGGGTGACTAGAAACAAGTAGCACAAGAACAAGTAATAACACAATATGCATTAATCAATAAGCTTTGGAACACACAGAATGACAATTATGCTCTCTTAATGGTGCCTAAAGGTAGAAGGTGGAGACTCAATAATGGTGGAAGAAAGGCCTTTTTTGTAAAGGATTAAAAGTTTCAAAAAGAGCTTCCAAAAATTATGGTACTTGTTAGTTTTCATCCCTCATTTCCCCTATCATAAGCATCTTGAAGTGGTTAAGGTTAAAGTGGCAAAGGTGGAGTATATGCTTGACGAAGTAAAAGCTGGCAATCTCATGCCCCTTGAATACGAGGGCCACACCTCATGCATACTCAACTTTGGGTCCAGGTAAGTTCTTGTCACTGTAAGTATTTTCATATCATTGAGAACCGCCAATGGGGTACACCTTGCACATGGTACAGGAGCTTTCCCATAACCAAAATGACAAGGCAAGCAGACAATGAGCATCTCAGCAATTCTTCTTATGTACCATGGGAATATGGTGCTTTTTTCTCTCTTTCCTCTTTTCTCAATGTGTCTCTTTTTTAAGAAGAGTGATTCATAGATGTCACTATGGCGATGCTACAAGTTTCCACCATGATTAGGCATGGCTTAGGCTAGCGTGAAGGGAATATGCCCTGAGAGGCAATAATAAAGTGTTTATTATGTGTATTCCAAGTATATGATAGATGTTTATTTTGCATGCTATAATTGTATTAATACGGAAACGTTAATACATGTGTGTTTAATAAACAAACAGAAAGTTCCTAGTTATGCCTCTCTCATAAACTAGCTCGTTGATTAACAAGATGATCAAGGTTTCCTGATCATGGACATTGGATGTTGTTAATAACGGGATCACAACATTAGTGTAATGGTGTGATGAACATTCATCCGAAGTATAGCATTACGATCAAAGTCACTGAGTTTATATTGCTATAACAACTTACGAAGTGATCCTAATCCTTAGACCATGAGATCATGTCAATCACTAACACCGGAAGAGTTTCTTGATAACATCAAACGTCACACCGTAACAGGGTGATTATAAAGATGGATTCAGAACTAATAAAGTGTTATGTTGAGGCTCATGGATCGAGAGTGGAATTTGTTCATCCCGATGACGGATAGACATACTCTGGGCCCTCTCGGTGATATCACATTGATTAGCTTGCAAGCAAGTGATTTGATCACTAGAATGTTATATCACAGGAACGAGAAAAGAGTGCATGTCGGTAACGAGATCAAACTAGGTATGGAGATACCGATGATCGAATCTCGGACATGTAATATATCGTGAAACAAAGGGATTAAGATACTAGCGTAAAAGGTTCCGACGATCACAAGAAAGTCATCGTTGAATGTGTGGGAGTCAGTATGGGTCTCCAGATCCCGCTTCTGATTATTGATCCGAGAGGGGTCTCGATCATGTCCGCATTATTCACGAACCGTAGGGTGACACACTTAAGAGACACCGACATCCAATTGGAGCAAATGTTTCATGCCGAAAGAATGAACAAGCGCAGGAATTTATTTCACTAGATACCGAAACAGGTTTTCAGGTGAAATTGCATAAAGTGGTTATGCATGTGAAATAGAATTCTAGCAAGGGGTTATTTGTGAATGTATGTCATTAAAGTAATTGACAAAATTCTGAATAAAATAAAAGAGTTTTATTTAATGAGAGTTTGCATTAAATTTGGTGGAAATTTAATGGGAATTTGAGTGGACTTTTGAGTGGAGGGATTTTAAAGGGCATTTTGTGAGTGGAGTGTCCACCCACATGAATGAAGGAGGGGAGGGGGCAGCCCCCATGGCCGGCGTCCACCCCCTTGGGTTCCCCCCCTCCTCCTATAAAAGGAACCCCCTCCTCACTTGTCTCTCACACCTCCTCGTGAAGGATCTCTCTCCCCCTCTAGAATTTATTCCCCATGGTCTCGGACAAGCGAGATACATGTTCCCGGTGGCTATTCGGCAAGAAAGAGTTGTGCTTCCGCTGCATCGCTGGAGCGAGGAGGCGGAGGTTGCTCGGTGCCTCGAACGTGTGTGCGAGCACGGATGCGCTGCTGATTTGTGGCGCTAGGACTTTCTCTCGATCTTGAGATCGGCAAGAGATCGTCTACATCAACCACTAGTTGAACTCGTTAAGCTTTGTCGGTCTTCAAGGGTATGTTCTCTATGGATATACATCCGCCCTTTGTTTGTATCTAGTAGATAGATCTTGGTATATAGTTCACATCGTAGGAAAATTTTTGTTTTCTATGCTGCGAACCCTACATAGCGGCCTAGGAGTTTCTCTAACACAGGATACAAACTCCATGGACTTACAAGTTCCCTATTTATTTCACATCGGTGACATCCATAGACAAAAGAACATGATATCAAGTAAGTACAACAAGGTACAAGTGCAATGTTGAAAACCTACCCCGTGATAGCACAGTTCTGCTAATTCCAACTTATAAGTGCAATCATATACAACAAAGTTGTCACAATGGTTCAAGTTTATTAGGGGCAAAGAATAAAGTGTGCCATCAAGTTCGTGAGGGCTTTAATCACTAAGTTTTCTCATAACAAAATAGTTTTTAATTGGAAGATAGTTGAAAGCAAGAATATACTTTGGAATGGTGTAACACACCATGCATAGGAGTTTATAGTGGACACTTTGGAATAACTTGGTTTCTTGGGAGTTGGAGGCATGAGTAGAACTTACTCATACAAGTGGAGGCTAGCAAAAGACTGGGAGCAACCAACTAAGAGAGCAATAATGGCCATAATCATGTAATGCAACAAAGCAAACTAATCAAAGAAAAGAGTGGTAATACAAGTCAAGGACTAAATGATCATAGAGGCTAATGGTGACTTATCATAGTCGTAACATGGTGTGAGCATGTGCCAAGTCAACCCAAGCAATACATCAAAGGAGAATACCACAATAATATGCTTTTACATGCTAAAACAGCGCATAATTTCTTCAAGGCATAATAAGCAATCCCAATTGTTTGGAACAAGACAAGCTACAGCAATAACACTAAGCATAATTCTAAAACAACACCTAGCATGTCATGCTAAAGTCTAAGTCACAGTCAATGCAAGCTCCTCTTGCACTTCAAGCAAGAACTTACTACTCCGTTCCAAACACCAAGCAACTTATTTGCAAAACAACACAACAAGAACGGGGGTCCAAAGTACTTTACAAAACTAAACAAACTAAGCAAACCAAACAAAAACTATGACGCTCCAAGAACAACACAATTGTGCATGAAACAATAAAAACGAAGTGTCTAGACAGACCTGAGCTTTTTATGATGAAGAAGGGGATGCATTGGGCATCCCCAAGCTTTGACGCTTGTACCTCTTGGATATTTCTTGGGGTGACACCATGGTGGAATCCCCAAGCTTGAGATTTTGTCCATTCTTCATCTCATTACATCATTCTCTCTCTACACCTGAAATTTTCCCTTCACACAAAACTTCACACAATTTTCATTAGCAACATTAACTTATTCAAAAGATATTAGACCACCGGAAAAGCTTTGGAACAGCAAGGCTTTTCAATAAAAACAGAATCTACTGTAGTAACTCCTTCAAAAAGCTCAATTTACCTGAAGAGAACTCAAAAAGGAATCAATAAGAAGCAAATGCAAATAATGGCAGAAATCTGTCAAAACAGACCAGCAGGTAGAAACAAATTATTTCGAACATTTTCTGTTGCTCAAATAAAAAAGTGTTGAACTAACTAAAGTTATCTAACATACTGTGGGATTTATTCGTAAATTCTGAGCTCAATACGAGTTACAGAGCCTCCTCACGAATTGTTTTGGTATAGGACAGAAATCTGTTTCGAGACAGCAACTCCCCAAATCTTACTTCCGACTTATTAGAGGTCATTCTTGGCACAAAAATCAAACAAAAAGGATAAGGAGAGGTTATTACAGAAGTAGTAACTTCCAAGACTCAAGGAAACTCTTGGGTTATCTCCCAACAAGTACTTTTCTTTAACGCGTTTAAGTTAGGCACAAGAAGCAAAAAGAATCAAGTATTTTCAAATGAGGAAGCATTAACATCAAATCTTGCTTTCAAAGGGGGAGAAAAAAAGCAACTTATCTCTTCTCATTTGGAAGTTTTCAATACCTTTCTTGAATGGAAAATGATATTTTAATGGTTCCTTCTTTCATATCAATGATGGCACCAACTGTTCTAAGAAAAGGCCTCCCCAAAGTAATAGGACAAGAAGCATTGTATTCAACATCCAAAACATAGAAATCAACAGGGACATAAGCATTGTTAACCATGATAAGAACATCATTAATCCTCCCCATGAGTTTCTTCTTAGCATTATCATTGAGTGGGACATCCAAATAACAATCTTCTAATGGTGGCAAATCAAGCATTTCATAAATCTTCCTAGGCATAATAGAGACACTAGAACCAAGATCACATGAAGCTTTGAGATCAAAGTCATTCACTTGCATATTAATAATGGTTTCCCAACTATCTTCTACTTTCCTAGGAATAGAAGCTTTGTGTTTTAGCTTCTCTTCCTTAATATTAACAAGAACATCTGTAATATGTTTGGTAAGGCAACATGCATATCACTAGCATCAGGACTTCTAGCAAGCTTTTGCAAGAACATAATCATTTTAGAAATATTGCAACCATAAATATCTAAGTCAAACTTAGCATCACTAGTGGTAGGAATAGTAGGAGGAGGAATAGGGGCTACTTGTGGTTTAGTGGTGATAGTGCACACACTATTGTTTCTATCAATTTCAGCTTCCATTTCCCACTTAGCATGAAGTTGAGCTAACATCCTAACATTTTCATCAATAGTAACATGTATGGCATGAGCAGTAGCAAAGGTATTTTCCATAGTTTTAGGTTTAGCGGCCATTTTATTAACCAAGGAAGTTTGAGCTTCAGACAAAGAGGATATATTTTTCTCAATAGTTAAAAGCTTTTCCTCTATAGTCTTATTGAATGTGGTTTGTTTACTAATAAAGTCCTTGAGCATGACTTCAAGTTCAGAGGGGGCACTTCTAGCATTATTGTAATATCAAGGATTATGACTTAAGTTTGCAATACCACCCCGGTAAAGCAAATGTTGTAGCAGATGCTCTAAGTCGTAAGGTATTTGTGAATGGCCTTACCAAAGGAGAACTGCCAGATGATCTGTGCACTCAATTTAGAAAACTCAGATTGGAGATTGTGCCTGAAGGACATCTCATGTCTTTGGATGTTCATCCCACTTTGTTGGACAAGATCAAAGAAGCCCAGAAGATTGATAAAGAAATCAAAGAGATTAAAGAAAAGATTGGCAAAGGAAAAGCCAAAGGGTTCCATGAAGACGAACATGGTACTTTATGGCATGGGAAACGTATTTGTGTTCCACAAGACCGGGAGTTGCGGAAACTGATTTTGCAGGAAGCACACAACTCACCATATTCTATTCATTCGGGTAACACCAAAATGTACATGGACATGAAAGAAAGATTTTGGTGGAATAATCTCAAGAAGGACATCGCCGAACATATTGCTTTGTGTGATGTGTGTAGTAGAGTGAAAGCGGAGCATCAGAAACCAGCAGGTTTGCTTCAGCCATTACCTATTCCTGATTGGAAGTGGGACAAGATTGGTATGGATTTCATTACCGGATTACCAAGGACCAGGTCAGGATATGATTCCATATGGGTAGTAGTGGATCGCCTAACTAAAGTGGCTCATTTCATACCCGTGAAGACAACCTATACGAGTGCTAAGTTAGCCAAAATCTACATGAGTAGAATTATATGTCTACATGGAGTGCCCAAGAGTATTGTGTCGGATAGGGGAACCCAATTCACTTCCCATTTTTGGAGACAGTTACATGAGTCATTGGGAACGAGGTTGGAATTTAGTACTGCTTTTCATCCTCAAACCGATGGACAAACAGAAAGTACTAATCAGATTCTCGAAGACATGTTGAGGGCATGTGCCCTAGACTATGGAGCCAGTTGGGATGAAAGTCTGCCTTACACAGAATTTTCTTATAACAACAGCTATCAAGCCAGCATTGAGATGGCACCGTTTGAGTTTCTCTACGGAAGAAAATGTACCACCCCATTGTTATGGAATGGTGTGGGAGAAAGAAGTTTATTCGGGCCAGATCTTATCAAAGAAGCCGAAGAGAAGGTCAAATTGGTTAAGGACAGGTTGAAGATAGCACAGTCCCGACAGAAAAGCTACGCAGATCCTAAGTGTAGAGAAGTCACCTATGAAGTTTGTGATAGAGCCTATCTTAGAGTGTCACCACTTCGTGGAGTGAAAAGATTCGGAGTCAAAGGAAAATTGGCACCAAGATATGTTGGGCCATTCAGGATTCTGAGTCGCAAAGGAGAAGTTGCCTATGAAATTGAATTGCCAGAATCTCTGTCAACTGTCCATAATGTGTTTCATGTGAGTCAGCTTAAGAAATGTCATCCAGAAATGGAAGCAACTTCCTTGAAGGATACTATACCTTTGGAGGAGGTTCAACTAGAAAGTGATCTCACTTATGAAGAGAAACCTATCAAGATTCTTGAGACTGCAGAAAGAGTCACAAGGACCAAGACTATCAAGTTCTGCAAAGTGTAGTGGAATCATCATTCCGAAGAGGAAGCAACATGGGAAAGAGAAGATGATCTTCGGAAAGACCACCCTCACCTATTTGCTAGCCAATCTGAATCTCGAGGGCGAGATTCACCTTAAGGGGGTTAGATTTGTAACATCCCTAAAATCATGATTTCAAAGATTGCATATCATTCATGCATGCATATAGAATTGAGATCAATTTCAAACTCATTTCAAGAAAACAGAAGCACATAGTGCTATCATTTTATGTGAGAAAACTTCAATCAAATGCCCATCCTCATTTGAGAGCTTAGTGTTTTAAAAACCAAGATTGTTTGTCTCCCTTGTTGATTGGTTTGAGTGTGGAGTTAGAACAAAATTTTACAAAATAAAAATGGGTTCAAAACCATTTTCAAATCTTTTACAAACCAAGTGCTAAGTCACTGTTATTTTGTCTTTCCAAAAATGACCAAGCCAATTCAAAGTGACCACATGGTTTTATGCCAAGTTTTGTGACTATTGCACACTGCAAAAATCCAAAAAAGATTTGAATTCAAATAGAGTTGAATTCATTTGAAAATCAATCCAGAAAATCAAATCAGAAATAGAAAAGGAATAAAGAAAAAGAAAAGGGCCGGCGCCAGACGTTGGGCCCAACAGTGAAACCAGCCCAGCTAGCCCACCCGGGCCACCTCTCTCTCTCTCGCACGCGTAGACGCACCCACGTAGTCACTGACGCTCGGACCCCACTCCCTCTCTGCTTATTTCGCTGACAAGCGGGCCCTCTCCACGTCACTCCTTCTTCCCCAAATCTCGCGCGCAGACGCCGTCGCCGCTGGCCGTTGCTGCGTTGATTTCTCGGCGTAATTGCCATTGATTCGCTGAGCGTTTCTTGTCAAGCCTCTGCCTACTTAAGAACCTCCCCACTCCGCTCCATTCCCCTCACTCAATTTCATCTACACGCCACCAGGCTGTTCGCAACTCGCTCGACGCCGCCGCTGTCCCGACGATCTCCGGCAGCAATTCCGGTGAGTCCCGACCGCCCCTATGCCTCTGATTCAAACGAATGTGCCCAGCGGGATCTCGTGCATCTTCTGACACTCTTCGCTTGCCTGCTCGTGACCCAGGACACCGTCCCCGTTCGTGCCCGCAACCGACCGAGCCGCCGCTCAACTCCGACGACCAATTACGGTAAGCAGAGCGCGCCCCTTGCCCCCTCTTGCATACGAGGATGTTCGCCACTATCTTGCGCGTATCCTAATCCATCTGGTTCATGCTAGGGCGACACGAAACCTCGGCAACAACTTCGACAGCAACCACCCGACGCCGTGCACGACTCCGACGAGCTCCAGCAGCCCCTACTGTGCGCTCATTGCCAAGACACCTCCACGTTGAGCTTCGCCTCGACCCTGCGGTTCTGGTAAGCACCCTCTTCCTTCCCCAGACGACCTTGAACGCCAGCGCCGCCGCTGACAGACGCGCTGCCGCCAGTCGCCGCCGCTAGCGCCGCCACTAGATGGTCAGGTTGCTCAGGAGCGTTGGATCCAGATCGTGCGGTTAGGATAGAACGCGAGCGAAGCGGTAAGATTAGATCTGAGCCATGCGATTAAGTTAGATCTAGCGGCCCAGAAGCGTGATCCGACACGAAATGGTACGCGCCAATCAGAGCACGACGCGTGGCTAGGGTTTAGTTTAAAAACAGAATTTGAATCAGATTTATATCCAAATTTGATTTGCTTGTAACTTTTGATTCCCACGTTAGATTTTAGCAAATTTTATACCGTTGGAATCAGGAAGACAAGACCTTTCTGTTTATGTAATGTGTTTAGTGTTTAGTTTCTGTTAAAATGACTTTATTTGCAGAAACTTGTTTAGGACTATTTTGAGTATAGAAATTGTTTAGGAAATTGTTTTAGTGTCAAATAAACTTGGTTTAGAAAGTTTTTGACTTGTTTATGATTCAGTACTATGCACTTGCTTGGTTAAGTTTCAAAAATCATCACTTAGCATCTTGCATGCATGCATATATATTTTGCTTGTATATGACTTGTATGTGATTGTGACTATATTCTTTGTGTAGACTTTGTTGCTAGTGATTGTGATTGTGAAGAGTGCTACTCTCCCAACTACCAAGGCAAGTGATACTTCATGAATATGCCTATCCCTATATTTTTATACAAGCATTAGAAATATTTTGCTAAGTCTTGCATGTTACTATTTTGCCAAATGCCATGTTGGGAAATCCTAAGTAGTTGTAGACTTGCTAGGAAATTTATAAGTTAAGTTACTATCTATGCCATGCTTAGCCTAGATAGTAGCAAACAAGGTTTGGTAAAATATACATGCTATGGTGAAAATATTTCTAAGTCTTTGGACTTATGTTTTTCTTAATAAAACAACTAAGTCAATGAATCACCTGGGTGGAATGGTAATTGCTTGGTGGTTTCTGGTTGAGTGGTTACACAAGGCCCATGGTTATGGTTTACCTTGTGTATCACACTCGTGGATTGCCACCCAGGAACAAAGGGATTTTGGAGGCCAAGTGTTGAGAAGCTTCTAGTGTAGCCACTTGGCAATATGGGCTCTGACTGGATCACATAGGTTGCTAGAACTTAGCCATTTGGACAGTTGGTGGTAGTGGGAATGATAGGTTGGAGCGCGTCCATTTAGTCTAAGGAAAGGCTTCTGAAAGGTCCTGTCTTGGGAAACCAAGTCTGGTGGGGAAAGTGCACAACCTCTGCAGATGGAAAAATCTAAGTACTTAGCCAAGTCCATGGCAATGGACAACTTGAGCATCAAGACATGGAAGCCATCAAAAATCTCATCACTCCAACTTCTAAGTAAAAACTTGTGGGTGAACAAGGGTGAAGGACCTCAATGTCTATTGATGGTTTCTTGGGAAAAGTTTTGACAAAGAAAAACTTAGTGATTTCAACTAATAGGAAAAACCTATTTTGAGCAAAGCAAGCCAAGCTACACTTAGCCAAATTGCATATAGTAATATATTCCACTTAAAATTTACTAAGGTATCACTTGCCAATACTATTCCAAAGTATTGACCCACTGTGGCTGTAACTTCTGATGTTGCAGGTTACTCTGATGAGGATTAGGTGTCATGAGTCTACACTCAACATGTTTTCCTGTGGCACATGAAGATGAAGACTTATATTTATTTACTTATTCAAACTCTTGTATTAGGCCTGTGGCCTTGAGTTGTAAAAACTATGTTTATCTCTGGAATGGATGTAATAAATGACCTTTGTATCTGTGTACTTCATCTTAAACTGTGGATGCTAGCAATGATCCAGGGACTAGCATTGCAATCACAGGATCCTTTTCCTTTACAAAGGAGGGATCTTACACCAAACTACCAAGGCAAGTGGTACTTCATAAATATTCTATTCCTATGTTTTATACTAAGCATTAGAAATATTTTGCTAAGTCTTGCATGTAAATATTTTTGCCTTTATGCCATGATGGGAAATCCTAAGTAGTTGTAGAATTGCTAGGAAATTTCTAAGTTAAGTTACTATCTATGCCATGCTTAGCCTAGCTAGTAGCAAACAAGGGTTGGTGAAATATACATGCTATGATGAAAATATTTCTAAGTCTTTGGACTTTGTTTTGCTTAATAAAACAACTAAGTCAATGAATCACCTGGGTGGAAAGGGACTTGATTGGTGGTTTTGGTTGAGTGGTTACACAAGACCCATGGCTATGGTTTACCTTGTGTATCTCACTTGTGGTAAGCCACCCAGGAACAAAGAGATTTTAGAGGCCAAGTGTTAAGAAGCTTCTAGTGCAGCCACTTGGCAATATGGGCTCTGCCTAGACCATATAGGTTGCTAGAACTTAGCCATTTGGACAGTTGGTGGTAGTGGGATTGATAGGTTGGAGCGCGTCCATTTGGTCTAAGGGAAGGCTTCTGAAAGGTCCTGTCTTGGTGAAACCAAGTCTGGTGGGGAAAGTGCATAACCTCTGCAGATGGAAAAATCTAAGTACTTAGCCAAGTCCATGGCAATGGACAACTTGAGCATCAAGGCATGGAAGCTATCAAGAATATCCTCATCCCAATTTCTAATTAAAAACTTGTGGGTGAATAAGGGTGAAGGACCTCAATGTCTATTGGTGGTCTCTTGGGAAAAGTTTTGACAAAGAAAAACTTAGTGATTTCAACTGATAGGCAAAACTTATTTTGAGCAAAGCAAGCCAAGCTACACTTAGCCAAATTGCATATAGTAATATAGTCCACCTAAATTTTACCAAGGTATCACTTGCCAATACTTTTCCAAAGTATTGACCCACTGTGGCTGTAACTTGTGATGTTGCAGGTTACTCTGATGAGGATTAGGTGTCATGAGTCTACACTCAACATGCTTGCCTGTGGCACATGAAGATGAAGACTTATATTTATTTACTTATTCAAACTCTTGTATTAGGCCTGTGGCCTTGGAGTTGTAAAAACTATGTTTATCTCTGGAATGGATGTAATAAATGACCTTTGTATCTGTGTACTTCATCTTAAACTGTGGATGCTAGCAATGATCCAGGGACTAGCATTGCAATCACAGGGATCCTTTTCCTTTACAAAGGAGGGATCTTACACCAAACTACCAAGGCAAGTGGTACTTCATAAATATTCTATTCGTATGTTTTATACTAAGCATTAGAAATATTTTGCTAAGTCTTGCATGTAAATATTTTTGCCTTTATGCCATGATGGGAAATCCTAAGTAGTTGTAGAATTGCTAGGAAATTTCTATGTAGTTGCAATCACAGGGATCCTTTTCCTTTACAAAGGAGGGATCTTACAGATGGTATCAGAGCACTGTGTTGCCTGTAGGATTATGACCCTAGGATTGGAAACCACTAAGGAAAAAATTTCAACTACTTCTACACTTGTCTATTCTTCTCGTAAACTTTTCTAATCTTCTCTCTCATCTCTATTTGTAGATGAACTCCATCAACGAAGCCGTAAGGAAAGGACCACTCATGACAATGACTTTGGAGTGTGAGACAGAATTCCCCAAGGCTCTCAAGGACCTCATGGTTGCATTAGAGATACAAGGTGCAGCTGTGTACAAAGGTTTTCCTGTGATGGATGAAGGAGTGGAATACTGGTGGGTGCAACTTCACTTGTATAAAAACAAGGAAGACAACCATCAGGAAAAAGGATTCTGCATGTTCACCAATTCAGTGGTGCACACTACATTCTTTGAATCAGCAAAGGATGCAGCTTGGAAGACCATCAAAGAACTTGGTGATAGAGTCAAGTGCATAATGCTCAACCTCCAAAATGATCTAAGGAAAGAAAAGGAACATACCCAAGAGTTGGAAGCTACCAACCAAACCTTAAGAGGAGACATTATAGACTTAGTGATGGAGTCATGTGAGCAAGATAGGTTGATTGCTTCTAGAAACATTGTGTTAGCCAACAGATCCAGTGAGATAGGATTGTAAACGTACTTCGTTAGTTGGACCACCACTTATCACCTTATTTTCCAAATGTTGCTTTAAATAAGATTGAACCTTGATTGTTGTAATGGATCCATGTATGCATGACTTGTGTGTTTTGATTCCCAAGGATATGTATGTGATGTTTTGTCTTTTGTTTTATCTTGAAATGTGTTGTTCTAACTTTTATATCTTATAAATAGATGCCTATTACCATCAGCACTGTTGAGGAGTTCCAGGTTACCCGCTTTGGTACTCGTATCGTTGAGCTTACTACTTTGCTCAATCTCCCTCTTCCCACCATCATGGTGCATCCCCTCACCAAGTTTGAGAGGAAGGACCTCTGGGGCTTCAAGGTCAACCAGCCCGGACGCCAGACTGAGCCTACCACGGAGGCCATTGTCTTCAAGCTCATGCACGATGACAGGGAGAGAGGCCTTGAGGTAGTTATGCAGGATCTGATAGGATGTCTGCTAGGGAGACACTCCCGATAGGTTAGAGGTACCCACTTCCACGTCTTCGGTAGACGTGACGAGGATGGAGAGTCCATCGACTTTGAGGACGATTCGAGGGACGCAGCAGAGCCGATTTGTCTGTACCTCCAGGACTTAGAGTCTCTCATTAGGCACGTGGACACGGACAGGACCAATGTCATGCTCAACTATGACGAGATCCAGGTGCAGCTTCGCGAGAAGGACAAGCTCTTCGCGGAGCAAGACGAGATAGTCAAGGAAATGGAGGCGAAGTTCAAGAGCCAGGACAGGAAGTTCAAGAGTCAGGAGAAGCGTGTCCAGGATAGGAACAAGAAGATCCGGGACATGACTGAAGAACTGTCATCCAAGGACTTCGAGCTCGAGCAGCAGCAGACGGTGATTGAGAGGCTTCGTTCCCAGAAGAAGGCTCTCAAAGCCAAGATAGAGACCTTGACCACTAGCGTCGAGGAATACAAGACCGCGATGGAGAACGCAGGTCTTACCTTTGTCGAGGAGGAGATTGATGCCGAGGAGTAGATTTGACTACTCATTTATCATTTACTATCATACTTGTTGTTTGAGAAATTGTTATTGGACCATCCGACATGTGGATGGCTTGCTACTTGTGTGTTTTACTTTGTGAACTTGTTATCTTGTTGTTGAACCTTTATCTTTGTGTTGCATGCTTTATGTTTGCTTATGTGATGTAATGTGCATGAAAGCATCTATGGGTATCTCATTCTTATCTCTATTGAACAAACCACAGATGCCTCCCCGTCGTGCAAACCCCAACCCCAACAACAACAACATCAGTCCAGAAATGCAACAAATGATGACCGCTCAAACTCAGCTGATGCAGATGATGACGACGTTCATCCAGAACCAAAACAACAACAACAATAACAACAACAACAACCCACCGGGTTTTGATATGCTTACCAGGTTCTTGAGATTGAGGCCAGCAAAGTTCTCAGGGACGACTGATCCCATGGTGGCCAATGATTGGCTACGTTCAGTAAACAAGGACTTGGTAACCGTGGGCTGCACTGATGCAGAAAAGGTCAGATTTGCAGCACATTTGCTGGAAGGACCAGCCGCCACTTGGTGGGACAACTTCCAGATCACCACTCCCATAGATGAAGTAACATGGGCTATCTTTGTAGATGGCTTTCGTACTGCTCATATCTCATCTGGAGTGATGAGTCTGAAAAAGAAAGAGTTCCACAATCTGAAGCAGCGCCACCGCAGCGTGGCTGGATATATTGAGGAGTTCAACAATCTGGCGTGTTACGCACCGGATGAAGTTGACACCGATGCTAAGAGAAAGGAAAAATTTCTTGAAGGCTTGAATGATGAGCTGAACCTGCAGTTGGCTGTAGCCTATGTTCCCACTTATCAGTCTCTCTGTGACAAGGCTGCTATTTTGGAGAACAAAATGAAGCAAGTTGAGAGCAGGAAGAGAAAGCACTCAGACAAGCACAGCTCGGGATCGTCTCACAAACGTTCCCACTATGATGACAGTGGAAGCTCAGGATCCCACAAGCATGGGAAATTCAACAAGCACCACAACCACAACCGTCATGACAACAAGCATCACCGTAGTCATGACAATGACAAGTACAAGAACCACAAGAGTGGACATAAGAGCCACCACAGTGGTAATGGAAGTGGAAATGGAAGCCAGCCTGTTAAGAGAGACATTAGTCAGGTTGAATGCTTCAAATGCAAGCAGATGGGGCATTATGCAAATGACTGCCCAGAAAATAAAGTTGAAGGACCCAACAAGCCCAATCCTTTCCAGAAGGGACAGGTGAACCACATCAGTGTGGAGGAGGTCTATGAGGAGCCTGATGCTGTTACTGGTAAGTTCAGACTCAATTCTATTCCAACATTTGTTCTTTTTGATACTGAAGCATCGCATTCATTCATATCAAAAGAATTTGTTGATAGAAATGGGTTTCCAACTGAAAACATTGGGTGTCCAATAAAAGTTAGTTCTCCGGGTGGAGATATGATAGTAAGTCTTGGATGCCGGGATCTAGTAATAGAGTTTGGAAAGCATAAATTTCCAGTGAGTCTGATAATCCTAGATTCCCAAGGACTGGATGTAATATTGGGAATGGATTGGATGGCTAAGTATGAAGGAGTACTAGATTGTGCTAATCGTACTGTTGCACTCACAACCCCGGAAAGAAAACAGATTAAATTCAAGTCCAACTTTGAATCAAAAGGAAGTAAGCTAAATTCTCTTAAGGGGGTTAGCATGGACAGTGTGCCAATTGTGAGTGAATATCCGGATGTGTTTCCGGAAGAATTACCGGGAATGCCACCAGATAGAGATGTGGAATTTCTTATAGATTTGGTACCAGGATCTGGACCAATAGCAAAGAGACCTTATAAAATGTCAGTTGACGAACTAAAAGAACTCAAGAAACAACTTGGAGAACAGTTGCAGAAAGGGTTTATTCAACCAAGTTCTTCATCTTGGGGAGCCCCAGTTTTGTTCGTAGAAAAGAAAGATAGAAGTCAAAGGTTATGCATAGATTACCATTCACTCAACGAGGTTACTATCAAGAACAAATACCCTTTGCCTAGAATCAATGACTTGTTTGATCAACTAGAAGGAGCTTGTGTGTTCTCAAAGATTGATCTCCGGTCAGGCTATTTTCAACTCAAGATAAGAGAACAAGACATACCTAAGACAACGTTCACTACAAGGTATGGATTGTATGAGTATACCGTAATGCCTTTTGGTTTGACCAATGCTCCAGCATACTTCATGAATATGATGAACAAGGTGTTCATGGAATTCCTTGACAAGTTAGTTGTAGTTTTCATCGATGACATCTTAGTCTATTCCAAGAGCAAAGAAGAGCATGAAGGACATTTGCGATTGATACTTGAGAAGTTAAGAGAGCATAAACTTTATGCCAAATTCAGCAAGTGCGAATTCTGGTTGAATGAAGTTGGATTTCTTGGTCATGTTATGACAAAGGATGGTGTAGCAGTTGATCCTGCTAAAGTTTCAGCTATGACTGAATGGGAATCTCCCAAGTCAGTAAAGGAAGTTCGTAGTTTCCTTGGCTTAGCAGGTTACTACAGAAGGTTCATTGAAAATTTCTCCAAGGTAGCTAAGCCTATGACTGAATTGTTAAAGAAAGACAAGAAGTTTGCTTGGACGGAAGGTTGTGAAATCAGCTTTCAGGAATTCAAGAAGAGACTAGTGACAGCACCAGTCTTGTGTCTGCCAGTGTTGGAAAAATATTTCCAAGTATATTGTGATGCATCTCATCAGGGTTTGGGTGCAGTACTTATGCAAGATGGTAAAGTTGTAGCTTATGCCTCGAGACAACTCAAAACTCATGAAGTGAACTATCCCACTCATGATTTAGAGTTAGCCTCTGTTGTCCATGCACTCAAAACATGGAGACACTATCTTTTGGGAAAGCGTTGTGAAGTGTTCACAGATCACAAAAGTTTGAAGTATATCTTCACCCAGAAGGAAATTAATATGAGACAAAGAAGATGGCTAGAACTTATCAAGGACTATGACTTAAGTTTGCAATACCACCCCGGTAAAGCAAATGTTGTAGCAGATGCTCTAAGTCGTAAGGTTTTTGTGAATGGCCTTACCAAAGGAGAATTGCCAGATGATCTGTGTACCCAATTTAGAAAGCTCAGATTGGAGATTGTGCCTGAAGGACATCTCATGCCTTTGGATGTTCAACCCACTTTGTTGGACAAGATTAAAGAAGCCCAGAAGATTGATAAAGAAATCGAAGAGATTAAAGAAAAGATTGGCAAAGGAAAAGCCAAAGGGTTCCATGAAGACGAACAAGGTACTTTATGGCATGGGAAACGTATATGTGTTCCACAAGATCCGGAACTGCGGAAACTGATTTTGCAAGAAGCACACAACTCACCGTATTCCATTCATCCGGGTAACACCAAAATGTACATGGACATGAAAGAAAGATTTTGGTGGAATAATCTCAAGAAGGACATCGCCGAACATATTGCTTGGTGTGATGTATGTAGTAGAGTGAAAGCGGAACATCAGAAACCGGCAGGTTTGCTTCAACCACTACCTATTCCTGATTGGAAGTGGGATAAGATTGGTATGGATTTCATTACCGGATTACCAAGGACTAGGTCAGGATACGAATCTATTTGGGTAGTAGTGGATTGCCTAACTAAAGTGGCTCATTTCATACCCGTGAAGACAACCTATACAAGTGCTAAGTTAGCCAGAATCTACATGAGTAGAATTGTATGTCTACATGGAGTGCCCAAGAGTATTGTGTCTGATAGGGGAACTCAATTCACTTCCCATTTTTGGAGACAGCTAAATGAGTCATTGGGAACGAGGTTGGAATTCAGTACCGCTTTTCATCCTCAAACTGATGGACAAACAGAAAGGACTAATCAGATTCTTGAAGACATGTTGAGAGCATGTGCCTTAGACTATGGAGCCAGTTGGGATGAAAGTCTGCCTTACGCAGAATTTTCTTATAACAACAGCTATCAAGCCAGTATTGAGATGGCGCCATTTGAGTTTCTCTACGGAAGAAAGTGTACCACCCCATTGTTATGGAATGGTGTGGGAGAAAGAAGTTTATTCGGACCAGATCTTATCAAGGAAGCCGAAGAGAAGGTCAAGTTGGTTAAGGATAGGTTGAAGATAGCACAGTCCCGACAGAAAAGCTACGCAGATCCTAAGCGTAGAGAAGTCACCTACGAAGTTGGTGATAGAGCCTATCTTAGAGTGTCACCACTTCGTGGAGTCAAGAGATTCGGAGTCAAAGGAAAATTGGCACCAAGATATGTTGGGCCATTCAAGATTCTGAGTCGCAAAGGAGAAGTTGCCTATGAAATTGAACTGCCAGAATCTCTGTCGGCTGTCCATAATGTGTTTCACGTGAGTCAACTTAAGAAATGTCATCCAGAAATGGAAGAAAATTCTTTGAAGGATACTATACCTTTGGAGGAGGTTCAACTAGAAAGTGATCTCACTTATGAAGAGAAACCTATCAAGATTCTTGAGACTGCAGAAAGATTCACAAGGACTAAGACTATCAAGTTTTGCAAAGTGCAGTGGAATCATCATTCCGAAGAGGAAGCAACATGGGAAAGAGAAGATGATCTTCGGAAAGACCACCCTCACCTATTTGCTAGCCAAACCGAATCTGGGGGTGAGATTCACCTTAAGGGGGTTAGATTTGTAACATCCCTAAAATCATGTTTCAAACTCATGCATATCATCCATGCATCCATGATCATATAGAGTTCATTTCAAACAAAACAATTCAAAAACAGGAGCATATGAGCTCATTATTTTATGTGATCATCATTTGAAACAAATGTTACTCTTTCTATGAGAGGTTGTTGTTCATGAAACCAAATCTTGTGCCTTATTGCTTTTAGAATGAGTTACTAGATTGCTAAGGTTTCAACCAAAATTTCAAAGCAAATACAATTTGAAAACCAATTTCAAAACCAATATGAAACAAGTGCTATGTCACTGTTTATTTTATTTTTCCAAAAATGACCAAGCCAATTCAAAGTGACCACATGGTTTTATGCCTAGAATTGTGACTGTTGCACACTGCAAAAATCCTGAAAAGATTTGAATTCAAATAGAGTTTGAATTCATTTGAAAATCATTCCAGAAAATCAAATTAGAAAAAGAAAAGGAATAAAGAAAAGGAAAAGGGCCGGCGCTACTATTCTGGCCCAACAGAGAAACCAGCCTAGCTAGCCCACCCGGGTTTTCCCTCTCTCTCTTTCACTCGCAGACACACCCGCAGAGTCGCTGACGCCCGGACACCACCCCCTCTCTGGTTCTCTCGCAGACAGCTGGGCCCCGTCCACGTCACCGTCGTCTTCCCCAAATCCCGCACATGAACACGTCGCCGCTAGCCGTTGCTGCGTTGATTCCGCGGCGTAATTGCCATTGATTCACCAGGCGTTTCTTGTCGAGCCTCTGCCTACTTAAACCCCTCCCCCTCGCGGCCATTTCCCCTCACTCAATTTTCTCTCCACGCCACCAGGCTGCCCACAACTCGCCAAACACCGCCGCAGCTCCGACGATCTCCGGCGTGCGATTCCGGTAAGACCCCGTCGCCCCTGTGCCTCTGGTTCAAAAGAGTGTTTCCAGCATGACCTCGTGCATCTTCTCATACCCTTTGCTTGCCTGCTTGTGACCCAGGACGCCGTCCCCGTTCGTTCCTGCAAACGAACGAGCCGCCACTCAACCCCGGCGACCGATTACGGTAAGCACTGCGCGCCCCTTGATCTCTCTTGCATACGAGGTTGTTCGCCACTGTCTTGTGCATCTCCTAAACCACCTGGTTCGTGCTAGGGCGACGCGGAACCTCGGCAACGACTTTGACAGCAACCACCTAACGCCGTGCATGACTCCGACGAGCTCCCTCAGCCACTACAGCGCACCCCTTGACCAGCCATCACCACCTTGAGCATCAGCATCGCATGGCGAGCTCGGTAAGCCCCTTCCCCCTCTCCCGAGCGACCTAGAACGCCAGCTCCGCCACTGACAGAGGCGCCGCCGCCAGTCGCCGCCGCTAGCGCCGCTCATCTCTGGTCAAAGCAATCAGGAGCGTTAGATGTAGATCTTACGGCTAGGATTAGAACTTAAACGAAGAGGTATGCGCGCATCTGAGCCACTAGATCTGACTTAAATCCTGCGGCTCGCAGAGATCGATCCACCCGAACCGGTACGGGCCAATAGGATTAATACGCGTGGCAGTGAGTTAGGTTTAAAACAGAATTTGAATCTGATTTATATTCAATTTTGATTTGGCTATAACTTTTGATCCCCACGTTAGAATTTGACAAATTTTATACCGTTGGAATCAGGAAGACAAGCCCTTTCTCATTATGCAATGTGTTTAAAGTTTTGCTTCTGTTAAAAAGGTTTTATTTGCAGAAACATGTGTAGGGCTTATTTGAATATATGAATTGTTTAGGAATTGTTTTTAGTGTCAAATAAATTTGGTTTGGCAAGTTTTTGACTTGTTTAAGATTCAGTACTATGCACTTGCTTGGTTAGGTTTTAAAAATCATCACTTAGCATCTTGCATGCATGCATATATATTTTTGATTGTATATGTCTTGTATGTGATTGTGGCTATATTCTATGTGTAGATTTTGGTGCTAGTGATTGTGATTGTGAAGAGTGCTACACTCCAAACTACCAAGGCAAGTGGTACTTCATAAATATTCTATTCCTATGTTTTATACTAAGCATTAGAAATATTTTGCTAAGTCTTGCATGTAAATATTTTTGCCTTTATGCCATGATGGGAAATCTTAAGTAGTTGTAGAATTGCTAGGAAATTTCTAAGTTAAGTTACTATCTATGCCATGCTTAGCCTAGCTAGTAGCAAACAAGGGTTGGTGAAATATACATGATATGATGAAAATATTTCTAAGTCGTTGGACTTTGTTTTGCTTAATAAAACAACTAAGTCAATGAATCACCTGGGTGGAAAGGGACTTGATTGGTGGTTTTGGTTGAGTGGTTACACAAGGCCCATGGCTATGGTTTACCTTGTGTATCTCACTTGTGGTAAGCCACCCAGGAACAAAGAGATTTTAGAGGCCAAGTGTTAAGAAGCTTCTAGTGCAGCCACTTGGCAATATGGGCTCTGCCTGGACCATATAGGTTGCTAGAACTTAGCCATTTGGACAGTTAGTGGTAGTGGGATTGATAGGTTGGAGCGCGTCCATTTGGTCTAAGGGAAGGCTTCTGAAAGGTCCTGTCTTGGTGAAACCAAGTCTGGTGGGGAAAGTGCACAACCTCTGCAGATGGAAAAATCTAAGTACTTAGCTAAGTCCATGGCAATGGACAACTTGAGCATCAAGGCATGGAAGCTATCAAGAATCTCCTCATCCCAATTTCTAAGTAAAAACTTGTGGGTGAACAAGGGTGAAGGACCTCAATGTCTATTGGTGGTTCCTTGGGAAAAGTTTTGACAAAGAAAAACTTAGTGATTTCAACTGATAGGCAAAACTTATTTTGAGCCAAGCAAGCCAAGCTACACTTAGCCAAATTGCATATAGTAATATAGTCCACCTAAATTTTACTAAGGTGTCACTTGCCAATACTATTCCAAAGTATTGACCCACTGTGGCTGTAACTTGTGATGTTGCAGGTTACTCTGATGAGGATTAGGTGTCATGAGTCTACACTCAACATGCTTGCCTGTGGCACATGAAGATGAAGACTTATATTTATTTACTTATTCAAACTCTTGTATTAGGCATGTGGCCTTGGAGTTGTAAAAACTATGTTTATCTCTGGAATGGATGTAATAAATGACCTTTGTATCTGTGTACTTCATCTTAAACTGTGGATGCTAGCAATGATCCAGGGACTAGCATTGCAATCACATGGATCCTTTTCCTTTACAAAGGAGGGATCTTACACCCACGAACACGTCTCCCTCGCCGTTGCTGCGTTGATTGCAGAGATGAATTTGATTCAATGCCGGAGTAATTCCTCGCCGTGATCACGCGTGTATAAGCGCCCCTCTCCGCTCTCTCTTTCCCCCCAAACAGCGCATCCCCTCTGCCACCATGCTGCAGGAATTCTGAGCTCAAGCCTTCCCTGCTCCGATGACCTTTCCGATCAATTCCGGTGAACCGCAGCCGTGCCTCTCCTCCCATTGCACTCAGCCTTGCTCCCCACCTCCTGGCGCATCTCCCCGTGCCACTCGTTCGCCCGCGCTTGCTCCAGAGCGTCGGAAATGACGACCTCAACACGCCGCCGCCGTCTGTCTCGTCTCCGACGAAGTTCCCTGGTAAGCCTCGACCGCCCCAAGCTCTCCTTTTGATGCTCCCGTACTCCCCACGTTCGCCCGCATCTAACCGTGCCCCTATCTTGCCTTAGGGCGACCTGCAACCTCACCCCTGACGACAACAGAGTCACCTGACGCCGTCACCGACTCCGGCGAGGAATCCCAGTCGCATTTGTGCGCCCCTTGCCTCCTCGCGACCACGTTGAGCACCGCCACGATTCCCTGAACACGGTGAGCTACTTCCCTCCTCCCCTTGCTTCCTAGTTCGTCGCCGACACCACCGCCAGAGCATGCGCCGCTGCCAGCCGCCGCCAGCGCCGCCAACTAATGGTAAAACTCATCTGTGCCGTTAGATCGTGATCCAATAGACGCGATAGATTGACTTAACCGAAGGGGTACGTATGCTCAGCGCTGTGCGATTTAAGTGAATCCTATGGTCCAGAGAGGCTGATCCGCACGAAGCGGTACCGGCCAATAAGAACGAGCCACGTGGACAAGGTTTTGTTAAAAACAGAAAATAGAATCTGTTTGAATTACAAACTTGTAAAATTCATAACTTTAATTCTACACGTCCAAATTTGGAAATTTTATATCAATGGATCCAGAAGAACAAGTACTTTGCAACCATGCATTTTGTTTAATGATTTGCTTCTGGAAAATTGGTTTAAATTGCAGAAACTTGTGTAGGCTTATTTTGAATATAAAAATTG
Source organism: Avena sativa (assembly GCA_916181665.1). Lineage (NCBI taxonomy): Eukaryota > Viridiplantae > Streptophyta > Magnoliopsida > Poales > Poaceae > Avena > Avena sativa. The sequence continues at coordinate 35,464,247 of OV702284.1, forward strand.
TTCTAGATATATTTTTAATGTGAAATCTTTGCAAAATGGTTTGTTGTGAACTTATTGACCCTAGGAACCAACTTATGGATTTAAAAATGTATTTTGTGAAGTTAAGGAATAAATAATTGAATTAACTCCTTTCTAGTCAAATAAAAATGTTGATTATGATTTAGAATTGATTTTTGAGTGAAAACTTTGGGAAATGTTTTGATTCAAACCTTCTGACCCTAAACACCAAGTTTTGATAATTAAAATATATTTGGTGAACCCTTTAAAGAATATTGCTTTGCTAAAAGCATTTTCAACCACATAAAATATTAATTTGATTTAAAAATGGTTTATAGATAAAACCTTTTGCAAATGGTGTTACCACTTTTGTAAATGACCACTTTGAACTTTATAATGTTGAAAGACTAGTAGAAACCACTTTTCTAAATAAAACTATCTTTTGCATGCTTGCATGCATGACTTTGTTTCTATTATTTTATGTGTGATAAATTGATTGGAATGCTAGTTGAAGTTGTGTTTTGCTTGATTGAATTGTAGTGAAGTTAGAAGAGTGTGATAATTGCAAGATCAAGAAGTGAACCATCATTCTCTACTAAAAAGGCAAGTGACACTATCATCCATGTCCTACTATTTTTCATTACACTTAGTGGATTTTTGTAACATGCATGATAAGGACTACTATATTTTATGCTATGCTAAATCCTAATAGGATACCCTTATATCTTCCTTAGTGAAAACATTGTAGTTGTAGCAAGCTTAGCCCTACTATATATTTGGGATGGGATACATGATATGATTATATAAAGTGTTGGAAAGAATATGTTTTATATAATAAAACAAGTACTCAATGAACCACCTGGGTGGAAAAGGATACTCAAGAAAGGACAAGGTGGAAACAAAAGGAACCATGTTTATATGGCTATCTCTTTTGTTTGTGCACTAGAAGAAAACCACCCAGGGACTTAGAGATTGAACATGTTTCTCGTATAGTGGCTTCCGTGTACAGCCACATGCTAAATGGGCTCTGGCTTAGTCAACTACATAGTGGAAGACTCATGCATTGTCATCTTCAGGTTAACTAGAATTGTGTAAGGGAAATTTATCCCTACATTGGTGCCTGGTAGACAAGCTAGCATTGTGTAATGAGAGGACTTCTATGGAAAGACTTTGTCACATTCTCAATCTTCCAGTACTCCATCTTGGTGAGTACTTATCCAGCGGCAACTGGTGGCATCAAGATGAGATTGTGTCATGTGGGTAAAGTGTACAGCTTCTGCACAAGATCAAAATTCTAAGTACTTAGCCGTGTCCCCGGTTATGGAAAATACTGAGCAACTAAGGCCTGAAGCTATGGAAGATATCGACATTCCAATTTCTCAAAGTAAAACTTGATGGTGTCAACAAGGGATTTGAAGCACTTGGAGTTTTCCAAGGAGTTCAGAAAGATTTGACAAAAGATCAAAACTATTTTGAAAAGATAGGATAAAACTATATTGCTTTCTGCAAAAGAGCCTAAACCCTACTTAGCCAAAAAGGCATGTAATGATAGGATCCACTTAATTCTACATAGTAGTGAAAGTTGCCAATACAATTCAAATGTATTGACCTTTGTGGCTGCAACTTATTAAGTTGCAGGTTTGTTTGATGTTAGTGAAGTTTGTTGAATAGGATTACAAGTCTACAACCAACATGATTGCCTGTGGCACTTTGAAGATGAAGGACCTCGTGCTATAGTTATTTCTGCTGCAATGTAATGTGATAGCCAAATGAGCTATGTAAGATGTAATGAATTATTTTATTCCTGGTTATAAAGTTGTATTATGACCTTTGTTTCTTGATATTACATCTTAACTGTGGATGCTAGCTATTGATCCAGGGACTAGAATTGTAAACACAGGGATCTCTACCTTATTAAAGGTTAGGAACCTTACAGAAGGTACCTCCAGCAGCAGAATCCAGCAGGTTTCTTGAGGAGAAGTTCAAACCTGCATAAAAAGTCTGGTTAATCATCCAAGCAGTGAGTCCATGAGTAGGGCAATTTTTAACCAAAGATTTCATTCTTTCACAAGCAGGAGCAACATGTTCACTATCAAGCTATTTAAATTTCATAATGTCACTTCTCATAGCAATAATCTTAGCAGGAGGATAGTACTTTCCAATAAAATCATCTTTGCACTTAGTCCAAGAATCAATACTATTTTTAGGCAAGGATAGCAACCATTCTTTAGCTTTTCCCCTCAAGGAGAAAGGAAAAAGCCTGAGCTTAATAATATCTCCATCTACATCCTTATACTTTTGCATCTCACAAAGTTCAACAAAGCTATTAAGATGGGCAGCAGGATCATCAGATCAGCACAAAAAATTGCTATCTCATCACAAGATTCAACAAAGCAGGCTTAATTTCATAAAAGGTAGCATCAGAAGAAGGTGGAGCAATAGGAGTGCTTAGGAAATCATTGTTGTTGGTGCTAGTGAAGTCACACAACTTGGTGTTCTGAGAAGAGTTCATTTTGGAAAAGGTGGGCAAGCCAAAAAAACAGCAGCAGCAGCAGCTAGAGCAGGAACTATTTTTTTTTTTTGAATAAAGAAAGCAAACCAAGCTAGACTAATTTTTTTGGGTTTTTTGAAAAGAGGCAAACAAAAACAAGCAAAAGAAAAAAAGAAAACTAAAAACAAAGTAAAGAGAAAGGAAGTGAAGGACTCCCCTAGTGAAGACGTCCTTAGCCTCCCCGTCAACGGCACCAGAAAACTTGTTGATGACTCCTTGATGGCGCCAGAGAACATGGCATGAAGGGTAAACAAATTACAGCGGGGCAATTGACAGGAACTGAGCAAGACATAACAATGTAATTACTAGCCAAAAAATCCTATGAGGTTGATTGGGCAATACAACAATATACATAGACTGCCATCCAGCTGCATCTATGACTAGAAGTCCACCTTCAGGTTATCATCCGAACCCACTCCAGTATTAAGTTGCAAGCAACACACAACTGCTTTAAGAAAAGTGTGTAAGGTAAACAGTCCACAGGTTCCATGAACAAGAGACCGTTGTTTTCTCCCTAGTAGCAACAGCACATCTACAACCGAAGAGATTTCTGTCACTTCCTTGGAAACTAGAGGCATGAACCCACTATCGAGCATAAATACCCCTCTTAGAGTCACTAGCAACTAGTTGGCCAAGATAACCACTAGCAATGGAGAGCATGCAAGATCATAGACAACACATACATGATAGAATCATAAAGACAAAACCATTAATCAAACCAACATAATAATCTCAATATCCATTGGATCCCCGCAAACACAACATGCATGATTACAAATAGATTAGATCTTGATCATGAACGGAGCTCACAAGATCTATACATGAAAGCATAAAGGAGGAGATACAACCATCTAGCTACTACATGGACCCATAGTCCAAGGTGGAACTACTCACGCATCATACCGGAGAGAAGGCCTCCGGGATGATCTCCCCTCCGGCAGGGTGCGGGGAAGAACTTCAGATCCCCCTGATCTAGGGACGATGGTGGCGGCGGCTAGAGATGGTTTCGTGGATTTCTGATCAGGTACACAGGGTTTCTGCATCAGGGGCTTCTAATAGGCGAAGGGGCAAGACCGGGAGCACTACAAGGAATCTGGCAATATATGACCCTCCATTTTTGTCACAAAATCGTCATAGTAGTCCATCTATGACGATTTTATGACGAAAATGAGATCGTCGAAATCTGGGCGTCGCAAATGAACTATAACGACGATTTTGATAAAAACCATCAATGACGATATTAGATCGGCATAGCCGTTATGACGATCCAATATCTTCATGGCCCATCTCGCCTGGACAGATCAGATCCTACGTGGCTGATCCGACGTGGCAAAATTATGACAAAATGAAATCGTCGTAGTGTGAAATCAGCCTGGTCCATTTTGGCGGTCTATATGGGCCAAGCCCCAAAAATTCAGCCTTTTATTGAATTGGGTGTGGCCTTCTCCGTGTCATTTTTACTTTAGGGCTAGTGTTTTTATTATCCATTTCAATGTTGGGCTTTGGCCTTTTTGGTCCATTCAATCTTCCCTTTTCATAGTACAATCCTTATTCTAGTTTAACCTTTTTATTCTTTTATTCTGAATTGTACACCATTGTGAACTAGGTTTTTTGTTGGATTGTGGCCTGTTTAGAGCCCAAATGTGATCCATCTCACTGGTACAGCAACCTAGCAAAACAAATAATCCACAGATAAATCAAATTTCAATCTCAACATTTAACAAAACATCAAAGTCTCATCTGTTGATAATCAAAACACTTAAAATATATTTCAAACACCAAGCACACATAGAAAGTAGAACATATAGCTCCTGACTAAGAAGCGACAAAGTCATTTATCAAAAAGAGAATCCAGCTGATCAGCTTCTGCCACCTTGGTCTTCAGAGCATCAGGTGAACCATAGTTTGGTCCATCTCAAGAAGCATTCCAGTAAACTTAGATGACTGATCATACTCCAGTTGATTGATAAGTGGTACAAGATTTCACCAAGCATCTGCACAAATTATAGAAGTTAGTTATGTCCTGGATTTGTACCAGGGGCACAACTATAAGAACCCACCATAGAATTAGTTTTATTTCCAATACAATTAAGATGCAAAATCAACTAGCGGACATGCTAAGGCCAGCCAGATAGATTGCCTCCATTGTCAAAAGTAAACTAGATAGTATAGAAGCAAGCAATAGAGCAAGTTCCACAAGCCACATGACAAAAAATAAAAAATATTCAATAGCATATATATCTACAAGTACCACACTACACATGTTTCTATCACTGTTAATGACAAAGACAGAGTTAAGGAAATCAATAGCACACTACCAGCCAAATAATTCTTCTTTTCATAATGATTCAAAACAGAAGCTGACTGTCTGAGAGATTAATTTCCCAAATGCATCAATGAACCAACAAGAATACAATACAATACAAAAAAACTGGAAGCTTTTCTATCATGAGAGATCTATAGAGAGCAGACCTTGCAAGAACGGCCCTTGCATACGGCCTATTGCGGGTAGTTCCTGGAGATCCAAAGTCGACATCACTGATGATCCTGGAGTCTCTCCACAACAAAGAGCAAAAACAAACAGGTCAAGGACATGATGACTAATCAAAGTCCATTGGATACTTCCATGGATCTGTACTAAGAGAGGTAAAAAATAGATAGCATGGGGAACAGAGGCGCTTACTATGGGACCATCTTTTTGTTGGGGGTGCTTCTCCGTTAGTCTCCCAGCATAGACACAAAACACACCAAAAATCTATCAGAATGCAAGTTAAAGCAGCATAAAATTTTCATTAGACTTAGGAAAGTAACTGCCCAAACAATTTAGACAAAAGAGAAGCATTGGCCATGCATATATTTTTTGGTGTGGACCAAAGTAAATGAGCCAATGCAAAGCAATAATGTAATGATATACAAGATTATTCTAGTATCAAGGCATTCTATCATGATATAGAAGATACACTGCAGTACTGTCATGGTATACAAGTTTAATTGTTTCATCACGTTTAATTCTCAACTTAAAGTACAAGTAGGCAGTTTAGTAGTTATTTAGATATATATATATATATGATAATTCTTATACATGATAAACAGGAAATTGAAGATATCAGGAATAGTATTTCACAATTTATAGCAACATCAATACCACAATCAAGCTATCACATAGCAGTTGACGCTAAATGTACTATGGGTAAAAAGAAGAGGATCGCCAGCCCAATATACTGACTACTACACTTCATCTATTGATTTTAAAACTGACATGGGTAATCATACACCCAATAAACTACATACCACACTATCAGCACATTTGCCAACATCCAATAAATCTGATAGTACCAACAAGACCTGAAGAAAAAGATAATCATCATAAAAATGAAAAAAAAATCATGCCATACATAGATAAATATAGTTATCTATAGAAAGCTTCAGATGGTCTAATGCTAGAACATATGAAGCATTAGAATGGACATTTCAACTTAAACCTGAAAGTATTGTGCTAACTAAACTAACGGTGAATTTAGCAGTGCTTACATCTGGTCTGAACCGACGCTATAAGAATAGTAGCCGAACATCAGAGGCTATAACAACATGCAAGCATTACCACAAGAACCTAGCATGCACGAGAACTGGGACATTCCAGCAGGCAGCTCTTGTTCGCTACTATAGTGGGGTTACCTGCTTGCGCTCGCGCCTGAACTGGCGCTTGGACTTCTTCTCCAGGGGATCGACGCCCGCTGGCCCTACTCTCCTCGTTGGTGGGGGTGTCACGGACAGGAGGAGGGTGGAGGAAGGCGTCCTTGATGGGGGTCTGCAGGACGGAGATTGCTGGTGGCGTCGAGGCTACTACCGTCAGAGGCGAGTGTGACGGTTGAGGCCTGTCTGAGATGGTGAACACGAGAAGGAGGGCTGCACAGATCTGGGGTGTAGTATTGGGAAGAAGACAAATCCTCCATCTGGACAAGGGCCTGCAGCGCCAGCAGCACAAACGCCGCATTACATTCACGAAACAGCAGATCCACCTAACAACTGAAACTCCCGAACTACTCTACAAGATAACTTGAGGCAAAAATACATAAAGGGGACCGGGATTTGCTGACCTCGGAGATCTCATGGATGATGTTCTGGATGTGGATCACCCTGGAGGGCAAGGCCATCCTCTCTCCCCGGCGACTCTAATCGCATGCAACGAACCGCGCAGTGAAGCCAGTCGCCGATTTTGTTCATCACCACCCGCTGCTAGGGCGTCGCCATTGCCATGGACTAGGGTTTCAATTGGAGGTCTGGGTTTGTGGTTCCACGAGGTGGAATAGACAGAGGGGGAGGAGATGTTTCTAGGGAGATGGTCGACATGGCAGGGACTCAACGGATTTGGCCGGGATCTAGGCCGGCGGCAGAGGTGGAGGAAAGGGGAGGAGGCAGAGGCGGATGTGGAGGTGGAGGTGGACGGCATAGCAGAAATTAGGGTTTTGTTCGATTGGATGCTCGACACCTGATTTTCTCCCGCGTGGTGGGGTAGGCGCCTAGGCCCAATGTTAGACTACTTTTGCGCCCCAGCGAAAATCCAGTGCGGGAGAGAAATTTCATGTGTTGGATGTGGTTACGAACGGCTGTGATTTGATTTGGTTGGATGATCCGTGTCTACTCTGATTATGTCTTTTGATTGGCTGCTCTATTCTATTGGTTTATGAGTTTTCTTGTGGCATTAAGGAGGTGTTTTATAAACCAAAATCGCGGCATAATTTATGACAATATTCCCATATTGTGCACCCATATGTATCGTGGGATGGCAAACACCGTTGCAGGAGGAAGTTTTCCTTTTCGTCGCACAGAAAACTCATTTTTTATTTTCCGAGCGCAAAAACGGGTCGTTTTGTGAAGAAACCACCAAATGAAAGTTTCCAAATGCTACCATCCCATTTTTCAAAAATAATAGTCCAACTTACATGGACAAATGTCCCAACCGGGGCATCTCAAACCTTTTCGTACACTCCTGGCAAAAAAGACAAATTCCTGCCGAATCGGTAGGAAGTGGGTCCGATTTGAACTACAGGTAATGATACGATGCCCATTATTTTTTGAAGAAATGATTTTTAGACTCACAATATGCTATTTCTTCAGAGATCCAATGCAAGTTTTGCGAGGCTCAGCCTTGAGCTAACAACCTTCATGCCCGCCGTTTTGACCATAGTTTGAAACGGGCATAAAAAAATTGAAAAATGGTCCGATCAATGCAAATCCTTCGCGTGGTGTCTTATTATGTGATATAGTTGCAAGTAAAAATACCAAACTTGGTATTTTGCAAGTGTCTCGAAAAACCCTTCTTAGAAATGGCCTAACATGTTCGAGGTTTATGGCTTTCGGGCCAAACGACCAATGATATGGCCAGAATCGCGACATAGTTTGTGATAATGTGTCCATATTGTGCACCCATATGTATCGTGCGATTGGAAACAATGTTGCAAGATAAAGTTTTCCTTTTCGTCGCACAAAAAACTCATTTTTCATTTTCCGAGCGCAAAAAACGGGCCGTTTTGTGAAGCAATAACCAAATGAAAGTTTCCAAAAGCTACCATCCCATTTTTAAAAAATAATAGTCAAACTTACATGGAAAAATGTCCCAACTGGGGCATCTCAAACCTTTCCGTACACCCCTGGCGAAAAAGACAAATTCCTGCCAAATCGGCAGGAAGTGGGTCCGATTTGAACTACAGGTACATGATACGATGCCCATGATTTTTTGAAAAAAATGATTTTTAGACTCACAATATGCTATTTCTTCAGATATCGAATGCAAGTTTTGCGAGGCTCAGCCTCGAGCTAAGAACCTCCGTGCCCGCCGTTTTGACCATAGTTTGAAACGGGCATAAAAAAGTCAAAAATGATCTGATCAATGCAAATCCTTCGCATGGTGTCTTCTTATATGACATAGTTGCAAGGAAAAATACCAACCTTGGTATATTGCAAGTGTCTCGAAAAAACCTTCTCAGAAATGACCTATCATGTCCGAGGTTTTATGGCTTTTGGGTCAAATGACCAATGTTATGGCTAGAATCAGGGCATAGTTTGTGATAATGTGCCCATATTGTGCACACATATGTATCATGGGATGGCGAACAATTTTGCAGGAGAAAGTTTTCATTTTTGATGCACGGAATTACTATTTTCCATTTTCCGAGCGCAAAAAACGGGGCGTTTTGTGAAGCAACCACCAAATGACAGTTTTAGAATGGTACCACCACATTTTGTAAAAATATTAGACCACCTTACATAGACAACTGGGATATCTCAAACCTTTCCATTCACCCCTGGCAAAAAAGACAAATTCCTGCCGAATCGGTAGGAAGTGGGTCCGGTTTGAACTACATGTACATGATCTGATGCTCCTGATTTTTTGGAAAAAATGATTTTTAGACTCACAATATGCTATTTCTTCAGAGATTCAATGCAAGTTTAGCGATTCTCGGCGCCTAGCTAAGAACCTTCGTGCCCGCTATTTTGACCATAGTTTGAAACGGGCATAAAAAATTCAAAAACGGTCCGATCAATGCAAATCCTTCGCACGGTGTCTTATTATATTACATAGTTGCAAGGAAAAATACGAACCTTGGTATACTACAAGTGTCTCGAAAAAAACTTCTCAGAAATGACCTATTATGTCTGAGGTTTCATGGCTTTCGGGTCAAATGACCAATGTTATGGCTAGAATCAGGGCATAGTTTGTGATAATGCACCCGTATTATGCACACATGTGCATCATGGGATGGCGAACAATGTTGCAGGAGGAAGTTTTCCATTTTATCGCATGGAAAAACTATTTTCCATTTTCCGAGCGCAAAATATGGGCCGTTTTGTGAAGCAACCACCAAATGAAAGTTTCAAGATGCTATCATCCCATTTTTAAAAAATAACAGGCAACCTTACATGGACAAATGTCCCAACCGGGATATCTCAAACCTTTCTGTCCAACCCTGGCAAAAAAGACAAATTCCTGCCGAATCAGCAGGAAGTGGGTCCGATTTGAACTACATGTACATGATCCGATGCCCATTATTTTTTGAAAAAATGATTTTTAGACTCAGAATATGTTGTTTCTTCAGAGGTCCAATGCAAGTTTAGTGATACTTAAGGCCATAATTTTTGAATTCAAAATCCTAGTTTCAAAATCATATTTTAAATTATGATATTGTCCCTACTATGGACTAATACGGGATTAGTAGATGCACAATTTAAAATAATCATATTATTTATAATTAACATCCTAGTATGGTCTAATGAAATTCATAAATATTTAGAGACAAAAATAAATTATTTTAGACTTCTTATGAAAAAGATACAGAAGAAATATAAAAACACAAAAATAAAAAGAAAAAACCTAGTCCCATCGAGGCCTATTAGGGGAAATTTGGCCACCAGGCCCAGTTGCAACCGCCGTGTTATACTCAAATAGGAGGATCACAGATAGATTGCATCTAAGTTGCGTTGGCGTTGTGGTCAGGTTCCTTCTATGTGCTTGGAGGTCCGCGGTTCGAGTGCTAAGCGCTCCATTTTTTGCATATTTAATTCGCGATATAGCAAATTGAATGTTTATAAGTTGTCATCGTAGTAATATGCCACAAACGAACTTGTGGCTTGGTGGTCAGGTGCGCTCGCAAACGGAGGGAGGTCGCGAGTTCGAATCGCTGGCTAGATTCTTTTTTGGAAATAATTCACAAGGCAAGCACATCAAGTCTCTTTGGTCTCGGTAGTGCCAACTAGGCGGATATTAATACATGAATATGATATGTAGTTAAAAAGTGACACGCAGACATGACATGTAGGCATAATTGTTGATGTGGCCAACCTCTTATTTTCTAATTTAGACGATATGACGATTTAAAATCGTCATAGTGAGCTACCAATACCTCCCGAGATGCATTTACTAGGTTATGACGATTTGAGCTAATAAAACCATGACGATTTTAAGCAAGATCGTCGTAATTTTCTAAGGTTTTGAACCTCCTGAATAGATTACGACCATTTAGTGCAAAATCATCATAATTCTATGAAGATTTTGTCCACGGTCACTATTAGAAGGTCATAGAATAACACATTCCTTGTAGTGGAGGCGGCCAGGGCCACCAAACCCTAGACAGGCGTGGGCCCACCTGCCCCGGCGCCTAGGGTGGGTCTGCCCTCCCCCCTGGCTGGCCCCTCCGGCTCTCCTCTGGACTTCTTGTTCCCCACGGAAAGTAATTGACTTTGACGTTTGTCCCGTCCAATTCCGAGAATATTTCTTTACTAACTTTTCTGAAACCAAAAACAGCAGAAAACAGGCATCCGGCACTGTTGCAACTTGTTAATAGGTTAGTACCAGAAAACATGTAAAAAGCACCTCAAAGTGTAGAGAAGTAAAGCAAAGTAGATACAAAACAAGCATGGAGCATCAAAAATTATAGATACGTTTCCAACATATCAGCATCCCCAAGCTTAACTCCTGCTCGTCCTCGACTAGGTAAGTGATAAACTGAATAATTTTTGAGGTGACATGCACCCTCACAAAGATCCAACTATTTGCAATCATTGAAAGCTGGGATCAAACAACTCTAAACATGTGCATGAAAGATAGAGTTCTAACATTAGTACATAGTAACTATGCATGCAACATGACAAGCTACAAACAAAGATCATGAATAACATGCATTGAAAAACGTTTGTTTCTTTCACATGCAGAAAACATAGCATAGTGGTAATCAGGTTGTCCCTCATAGAGTAGCAATATAATGCATAGGACACCTACAAAGTTCACTTGGGTGACTAGAAACAAGTAGCTCAAGAACAAGTAATAACATAATATGCATTAATCAATAAGCTTTGGAACACTGCACACATAATGACAACTATGCTCTCTTAATGGTGCCTAAAGGTATAAGGTGGAGACTCAATAATGGTGGAAGAAAGGCCTTTTTTGTAAAGGAAGCAGGGATTACAAGTTTCAAAAAGAGCTTCCAAAAATTATGGTACTTGTTATCTTTTAGCCCTCATTGCCCCTATCATAAGCATCTTGAAGTGGTTAAGGTTAAAGTGGCAAAGCTAGAGTATATGCTTGCCGAAGTATAAGCTGGCAATCTCATGCCCCTTGAATACAAGGGCCACATCTCATGCATACTCAACTTTGGGTCCAGATAAGTTCTTGTCACTGTAAGTATTTGCATATCATTGAGAACCGCCAACGGGGTACCCCTTGCACATGGTACAAGAACTTTCCCATAACCAAAATGACAAGGCAAGTAGACAATGAGCATCTCAGCAGTTCTTCTTATGTACCATGGGAATATAGTGCTTTTTTATCTCTTTCCTCTTTTCTCAATGTGTCTTTTTTAAGAAGAATGCTGCATAGATGTCACTATGGTGATGCTGTAAGTTTCCACCATGATTAGGCATGGCTTAGGCTAGCGGCCCAGGCATTTCTCTAACACAGGATACAAACTCCATGGACTTACAAGTTCCTTCTTTATTTCTCACTGGTGACATCCATAGACAAAAGAACATGATATCAACTGAGTACAACAACGTACAAGTGCAATATTGAAAACGTTCCCCGTGACAGCACGGTTCTGCTAATTCCAACTTATAAGTGCAAGCATATACAACAAAGTTGTCACAATGGTTCAAGTTTATTAGGGGTAAAGAATAAAGTGTGCCATCAAGTTCGTGAGGGATTTAATCATTATGTTTTATCATAACAAAATGGAATTTAATTGGAAGATAGTTGAAAGAAAGAATATACTTTGGAATGGTGTAACACACCATGCATAGGAGTTTATAGTGGACACTTTGGAATAACTTGGTTTCTTGGGTGTTGGAGGCATGAGTAGAACTTACTCATACAAGTGGAGGCTAGCAAAATACTGGGAGCAACCAACTAAGAGAGCAATAATGGCCATAATCATGTAATGCAACAAAGCAAACTAATCAAAGCAAAGAGTGGTACTACAAGTCAAGGACTAAATGATCATAGAGGCTAATGGTGACTTGTCATAGTCATAACATGGTGTGAGCATGTGCCAAGTCAACCCAAGCAAAACATCAAAGGAGAATACCACACTACTATGCTTTTGAATGCTAAAAAAATGCATAATTTCTTCAAGGCACACTAAGAAATCCCAATTGTTTGGAACAATACATGCTACAGCAATAATCACTAAGCATAATGCTAAAACAACACCTAGCATGTCATGCTAAAGTCTAAGTCATAGTCAATGCAAGCTCCGTGCACTTCAAGCAAGAACTTACTACTCCTTTCCAAACACCAAGCAACTTATTTGCAAAACAACACAGAGATAATGGGGGTCCAAACTACTTTAGAAAACTAAACAAACTAAGCAAATCACACTAAAACTAAGACGCTACAAGAAGAACACAATTGTGCATGAAACAATAAAAACGAAGTGTCTAGACAGACCTGAGCTTTTCATTGATGAAGAAGGGGATGCCTTGGGCATCCCCAAGCTTTGAAGCTTGTACCTCTTGGATATTTCTTGGGGTGACACCATGGTGGCATCCCCAAGCTTGATATTTTGGCCATTCTTCATCTCATTACATCATTCTCTCTCTACACCTGAAATTTTTCCTTCCCACAATCTTCATTAGCAACATTAACTTATTCAAAATATATTAGACCACTGGCAAAGCTTTGGAACATCAAGGCTTTTCACTAAAAATACAAGCTACTATAGTAACTCCTTTAAAAAGCTCAATTTACCTGAAGAGAACTCAAAAAGGAATCAATAAGAAGCAAATGCAAACAATGGCAGAAATCTATCAAAACAGACTAGCAAGTAGAAACGAATTTTTTCGAACATCTTCTCTTGATTAAATAAAAAATTGTTGAACTAAAGAAACTTAGCTAACATACTGAGGGATTCATTCGTAAATTTTGAGCTCAATCCGAGTTACAGAGCCTCCTCACTAATTTTTTTGGTGGAGGACAGAAATCTGTTTCGGGACAACAACTCTCCAAATCTTACTTCTCTCTCATTAGAGGTCATTCTTGGCACAAAAAGCAAACAAAAAGCATAAGGAGAGGTTATTACAGAAGTAATAACTTTCAATACTCAAGGAAACTCTTGGGTTATATCCCAACAAGTACTTTTCTTTAACGCGTTTAAGTTAGGCACAAGAAGCAAGAAGAATCAAGTATTTTCAAATGAGGAAGCATTAACATCAAATCTTGCTTTCAAAGGGGGAGAAAAAAACAACTTCTCTCTTCTCATTGGGAAGTGTTCAATACCTTTCTTGAATGGAAAATGATATTTAATGGTGCCTTCTTTCATATCAATGATGGCACCAACTGTTCTAAGAAAAGGCCTCCCCAAAGTAATAGGACAAGAAGCATTGTATTCAACATCCAAAACATAGAAATCAATAGGTACATAAGCATTGTTAACAATGATAAGAACATCATTAATCCTCCCCATGAGTTTCTTCTTAGCATTATCATTGAGTGGGACATCCAAATAACAATCTTCTAATGGTGGCAAATCAAGAATTTCATACATCTTCCTAGGCATAATAGAGACACTAGAACCAAGATCACATGAAGCTTTGAGATCAAAGTCATTCACATGCATATTAATAATGGGTTCCCAACTATCTTCTACTTTCCTAGGAATAGAAGCTTTGTGTTTTAGCTTCTCTTCCTTAATCTTAACAAGAGCATCTGTAATATGTTTGGTAAAGACAACATGCATATCACTAGCATCAGGAATTCTAGCAAGCTTTTGAAAGAACATAATGATTTCAGAAATATTGCAACCATCAATATCAAAGTCAAACTTAGCATCACTAGTGGTAGGCATAGTAGGAGGAATAGGGGCTACTTGTGGTTTAGTGGTGATAGTGCACACACTATTGTTTCTATCAATTTCAGCTTCCCTTTCCCACTTAGCATGAAGTTGAGCTAACAGCCTACCATTTTCATCAATAGTAACATGTATGGCATGAGTAGTAGCAAAGTTATTTTCCATAGTTTCAGGTTTAGCAGCCATTTTATTAACCAAGGAAGTTTGAGCTTCAGACAAAGAGGATATATTTTTCTCAACAGTTAAAAGCTTTTCCTCTATAGTCTTATTGAAAGTGGTTTGTTTACTAATAAAGTCCTTGAGCATGACTTCAAGTTCAAAGGGGGCACTTCTAGAATTATTGTAAGAGCTTCCATAGGAGTTTCCATTATTAGGAGGATAAGGCCTATAATTGTTGTTGCTACCAAAATTATTCCTGTAGGCATTGTTGTTGAAATTGTTGTTTCTAATGAAGTTCACATCAACTTGCTCTTCTTGAGCAACCAAAGAGGCTAAGGGAACACTATTAGGATCTAGAGGAGCTTTCCCATTAACAAGCATAGCCATAATAACATCAATCTTTTCACTGAAAGAGGAAGTTTCCTCAACAGAATTTACCTTCTTACCATGTCGAGCTCTCTCAACATGCAATTCAGAGTAGTTGGCCATCATATTATCAAGGAGCCTTGTTTCAGTACCAAAAGTGAGGCCCATGAAGGTACCTCCAGCAGCAGAATCCAGCAGGTTTCTTGAGGAGAAGTTCAAACCTGCATAAAAAGTCTGGATCATCCAAGCAGTGAGTCCATGAGTAGGGAAATTTTTAACCAAAGATTTCATTCTTTCCCAAGCAGGAGCAACATGTTCACTATCAAGCTATTTAAATTTCATAATGTCACTTCTCATAGCAATAATCTTAGCAGGAGGATAGTACTTTCCAATAAAAGCATCTTTGCACTTAGTCTAAGAATCAATACTATTTTTAGGCAAGTATAGCAACCATTCTTTAGCTTTTCCCCTCAAGGAGAAAGGAAAAAGCCTGAGCTTAATAATATCTCCATCTACATCCTTATACTTTTGCATCTCACAAAGTTCAACAAAGCTATTAAGATGGGCAGTAGGATCATCAGAACCAACACCAGAAAATTGCTATCTCATCACAAGATTCAACAAAGCAGGCTTAATATCATAAAAGGTAGCATCAGGAGCAGGTGGAGAAATAGGAGTTCTTAGGAAATCGTTGTGGTTGGTGCTAGTGAAGTCACACAACTTGGTGTTCTGAGAAGAGTTCATTTTGGCAAAGGTGGGAAAGCCAAAAAAAATAGCAGCAGCAGCTAGAGCAGGAACTATTTTTTTTGTTTTTGAATAAAGAAAGAAAACCAAGCTAGACTAATTTTTTTTGGGTATTTTGAAAAGAGGCAAACAAAACCAAGCAAAAGAAACAAAGCAAACTAAAAACAAAGTAAAGAGAAAGGAAGTGAAGGACTCCCCTAGTGAAGACGTCCTTAGCCTCCCCGGCAACGGTGCCAGAAAACTTGTTGATGACTCCTTGATGGCGCCAGAGAACTTGGTGCCTGATGTGGAGTATTGTTGGGAACCCTAAGAGAAAGTGTGAAGAGAACAGTAGCAAGTCTTCCCTCAGTTGAGACCGAGGTTATCGAACCAGAAGGAGGAAGGAAACGTCACAGGGGTGTTGCATGCAACGCGGAGACCTGCACAACACAAACTCAAGACTTTTCCCCAACGAATCAGTGAGGTTGTCAAGCTCACCGGTTTGCTGTAACAAAGGATTAAACGTATGGTGTGGAAGGTAATGGTTTGCAGCAATTAAAACAACTAACCATGGAGGATGTATCAATGGTAAATATTGGACCGGGGTCCATAGTTCACTAGAGGTGCTCTCCTTAGATAAACAACATGGCACGAAGGGTAAACAAATTACAGCGGGGCAATTGACAGGAACTAAGCAAGGCATAACAATGCAATTACTAGCCAGAAAGATCCTATGAGGTTGATTGGGCAATACAACAATATACATAGACGGCCATCCAGCTGCATCTATGACTAGAAGTTCACCTTCAGGTTATCATCTGAACCCCCTCCAGTATTAAGTTGCAAGCAACAGATAACTGCTTTAAGCAAAGTGTGTAAGGTAAACAGTCCACATGTTCCATGAACAAGAGATCGTTGTTTTCTCCCTAGTAGCAACAACACATCTACAACCGTATAGATTTTTGTCACTTCCCTTGGAAACTAGAGGCATGAACCCACTATCGAGCATAAATACCCCTCTTGGAGTCACTAGCAACTACTTGGCCAAGATAACCACTAGCAACGGAGGGCATCAAAGATCAGAAACAACACAGACATGATAGAATCATAAAGACAAAACCATTAATCAAACCAACATAGTAATCTCAATATCCATCGGATCCCCGCAAATACAACATGCATGATTACAAATAGATTAGATCTTGATCATGAACGGAGCTCACAATATCTATACATGAAAGCATAAAGGAGGAGATATGAAAGAATATTTCTTATCCCTAGAGTTTTGGGGGTTTATTATAACACACATAACAGACTAATTATTTGCCGAGTATTCTACAGGTTGCATGCCTAGAATTCCCTGACTAATTGCTCATAAAAAGGACTTGTCTGCTACTCCATATTTTACCTTAGTGATGTTCGGTAGTAGCTGATAATTCATCCGGTACTACCGCTCAAGTCCGGCGGCACCGGGTTTCACTTTCGGGCCTGGCAGTGTGATGGGTTACTGGCCAAAGGCCTCAGTACTGAGCGGTATCAAAAAGCGGTAGTACTGCATTTTGGTACCGCTCATGACTAAAGCAATTGGCAAGCTCGCCAAACTCATCAGAACTGAGCAGTATCAAAAAGCGGTAGTACCGCATTTTGATACCGGTCAAGACTGAAGCGATTGGCAAGCTTGCCAATCTCCTCAGAACTGACCGGTACTGAAATGCGGCCAGTTGACTCGCACTGATGTTTTCCCGGTATCAAAATGCGGCACTACCGCAAGTGTCCGGTAGTACGGCTTTGTAGGGCCGGTACTACCGCCGTGCGGTAGCACCACACTTTGATAGCGGTGGAAACTGTTGGGCTATGCTACTCAAGTTGCATCTCCGGTACCTGTCCGATAGTATCGGTTGTTTCCGGTACTACCGCTTGGAAAACCCGGTACTACCGCTGCATTAAATGCTGCAATGGTCAGATTGGAGCTGGTGCTATAAATATCCCTTCACCTACCTTGGGACAAGGTGCTCATTTGCATTAAAGTCAAGACCACCATTGGAGCCACCAAATCCACAAGATCTCCTCAATCCCCCACCTGAAGTCCTTGATCTTTGGGGAATCGAAGGAGGAGGCCTTAATCTACTACTTCACCAAAAGATATCTTCGTTTCCCCCTCATTCAATTGAGGGCACCTTTGCTCTAGTGTTTTCTTGGAAACCCTAGTTCTAGATTTGGTTCTTACAAGCTTGTCTTTGATTGTCTTGACAGCTTGCTTGTATTTGGGAGCCTGCAATTAAGTTGTGGATGTGTGCCCCAAACTTGTAAAGGTGCCGGCTTCCACCTTGAAGGTTGCCGATATAGTGGAAGGTGGATCGATCCCGTTGGGGTGAGATTCATCAGAGAACAAGGGAGGCCTCTCATGGCGTTGGTGGTTTGAAACCACCCCCTCTCCAAACATAGACGTACTTCCCCTCAAAAGGAAGGAACTACGGGAAACAAATCCTTGTGTCCCCGCGCCCACCACTTTAGTTACTTCTATCCTTTACCGCACTTTACTTACTTGTTCTTACTTAGTATTGTGTTAGCTAGTGGATATTTATCATATAGGTAAATTCGCCTTAGTTGCATTATCTAGAGAATTTACCTTATTGTCAAACCTTAATTTGAAAAAGAAGAAAATTTGAAGTAGCACCTATTAACCCCCCCTCTAGGTGCCCATACGATCCTTTCAATTGGTATCAGAGCCTCGGCTCTTTAGTTGGGATTTACCGCCTAAGAGAAGATGGGTAGCCGCGAAAGGGATGGTGATGGTGAGCCTACCACGGTGACCATGGAAGATCTCAAAAATTTGGAAACAAGATTGAGCTCTTTCTTGGTCAACAAATTCAAGAAGATGATTGAGCAACTTCTTAAAGACAAAGATGGCTCATCATCCCCCTCTCCTCAAGAGGATCCTCCATCCGTTTTACCTAAAGGTAATACTCCGGTATCCCCCGAGGATATGATGGTAAGGGTTAAACAAGATAACACTAATTCCTCCACACAAAATGATGGAGGGAAGGGTGAGCACCGTGATTCATGGTACTCTCCCGACCCTCCAATCCCTCACCCTCATGTATACAATAGAGGTGACCCACCTAAGCTTGAAGAATCTGCTACTTTTGCTCAATGGCAATCACTAATGAGAACTCATATGCGCAGCTCTTGCATTGAACTATGGAACATCATCGAGCATGGACTCTTTATTGGGGATCCAAACAACTTGACAAGATGAGAGGTTGTCAACAGTCAACTCAATGCCACTGCCTTGCATATGATTCAACAAGGATTAGGTACAAAGGATTATCCACACATGGAGCACTTTAGCATTGCCAAGGAAGCTTGGGATGCCCTCACTGTATTGTTCGTTGGAAATGAGAGTATGATGAGGAACCAGTATGATGCTCTAAGCAATGAAGCTGAAGGCTTCTACATGAAGGAAGGTGAAGATCACGAAGACATGTACCGAAGGCTCAAGACCACCGCCACCGCTTTTATACACGTGGGTGCCTCACATGTGGATGATGCATGGATAAAAAGGAAATATGTGAGTGCACTCACGCCCTTTGAGCCCACCGACTTGAAGAGCCTACAAGGAAGACACAACTACCATATCATGACCTCAAATGAAGTTATTCAAGATATGGCCGCCTTCAAAGTTGCTGCCAAGAATGCCAAATATGCCCGTGCTCGTGCCCTTGGTATGAGCAACGTTGTCAATGTTGCTTTGAAGGCCAAAGTTGTGGACCATGGGGATGAATATGATAGTGATGAAGGCGTCTCCATGGACCACCCTGATGAATTCAAGATTGCTCATAGTCAATATATGGCCTTCTATGCAAAGAACTTTTGGAAGAACCCCGCCAAGGCCAAGATGGAAATGCAACGAAGAAGCAACCCAAATGGGAAAAGAGAAAATACTACTATATTGAGAACTTGCTTCAATTGTGGTGACCGCTATCACTTTGTGGCAACTTGCCCCTATGAGAAGAGATAAGATCATGGGGGTAAGCTTGTGTTGAAGAAGACTCTCAAAGCACCTTACAAGAAACCCTTCATCAAGTAGAATCCCATCAACAAGAAGTTAGGAGAAATTGTCTTGATCACTCATGAAGAATACTCCTCCGACAATGAAGATGATGAATATGAGGAAGAGGAAACTTCTAATGGTGTGGAGGCTCTAGCCACTGCTTCTACTGTGACATTCTCTCTGTTCGATTCTCCAAATGAGAATTCTCCCATCAAGAACGTCACTTGCCTTATGGCAAGAGGAACGGAGGTATCCTCATCATCTCACTCCACTCCCTTAGCTAATGATGAAATTGATGATGAGATGTCTCTTGATGTTAAAAAATGAATTAATTGCTTTTGATGAGTTTATGACTAAACTACAAGGGGATGATAAGATACATTTTGGTAACATCCTAGATCAACTTTCCCACACACAAGAGCTCCTAGATGTAAGATGTAAACTTGGGCATGAACACATGATTTAGCTAGAGGCTTTAAACAATTCTCTAGAAGAAGAACAAGAGACTAGGTTGTCACTTGAATTAAAACTTGAAGGGCTTGATGAGGCCAATGACATTATTGTTGACAAACTCATCAAAGAGCGTGATCATGCTATTGCTAAATACAAAAGGTCTAAAAAGGACAAGATTGAGTTTGGTGTGGTTCATTAAAAACTTGCCGAGGACTTTAGTTTGCTTAACAAGGCTCACAAGGCTTTGTAAAGTGAACTCTTGTCACTCACAAAGTCCCATGAAACGCTTCAAACTCAATTGGCCAAAATTCCTTCACCTAGTAACTTCATTCCATCTAGTAGTACAACTATTCTTGAAGAAAATGCTAGGTTGAAGGGGGAGCTAGCCAAGGCCACATTTCCACAAGGAAACAAGTCCATTGATGATCTTTTGAGTAAGAAAAGGCCTTGTGGTGAAAAGGGGCGTTGGTTTTGTCTCCAAAACCAAGAATAAGAACAATAAGAAGAAGAAGGCCAAACCCGCACAAGAGACCAACAAGACCATTGTGGATAGTAAGACCACAAGTGGTAAAACTATGTCTCGTGATGACTTTGCGTGAAGTGCTAACCCTCACTATGTTCTAATGCGTGATTATTATGGTGATGTGTATGCACAATATGTTGAGCCATATGATGGTTATATTGCTTGGTCTATTTGGGTTCCCAAGACCCTTGTTGCTAACAAAAGAGGACCCATTGAAAAATGGGTACCTAAAAATTAGCTTGATCTTTTGTAGACTTATGATTTCGGAGGGTCAAAGTGGGTGCTTGATAGTGGTTGCACAAGTCATATGACCGGAAGCTCGTCTATTGTCAAGGACTTAAAGCCAAATGATGGTCAAATCACCGTGACATATGCCGACAAATCAAAGTCTAAGGTAATGGGTTTCGACAAGGTTGTGGTTGCTCACGACATTACACTCATGAACGTCATGCTTGTTGAGACCCTTGGATACAATTTACTTTCAGTCCGTGCTCTTGGAAAGATGGGCTTTGCCGTATTTATTGATGTTGATATAATGGTCCTCTTGTGGAGCAAGTCTCTCAAATTCTCTTTCGTTGGGTACGTCGAACATGACTTGTATGTGGTAGACTTCTCGGGGCAAGCCACTACAAGTCCGATGTGCTTATTCGGAAAGGCCGATGTGGGTTGGTTATGGCATCGCCGACTAGCCCATGTCAACATGAGAACTTTGCAAAGTCTCCACAAGGAGGGCCATATTGTTGGACTAAAATAAAACGTTTCCTTTGCCAAAGATCGTGTTTGGAGGGCATGTGTTCTAGGGAAGATGCATGATGCTCCTCACAAGCCTAAGAACCGCATCAAGTCTACCAAGATCTTGGAGCTCCTCCATGTGGACATTTTCGGTCCTCCATCTCATGCAAGTCTTTGTGGGAAGAAATATTGTTTGGTGATCGTTGATGACTTTTCAAGATATTCGTGGGTATATTTATTCAAGTTGAAGAGTGAGACCCAAAAGACCTTAATCAACTTCATCAACATGGTCCAACGTCAATACAATCTTCCCGTGTTGATCATAAGGAGTGACAACGGCACCGAGTTCAAGAACTACAACTTGAATGATTTCCTTAGTGATGAGGGGATAAAACATCAATATTCCGCTGCATACACCCCTCAACAAAATGGTGTGGCCGAAAGGAAGAACCGGACTCTTATTGAGATGGATAGGACCATGTTGGCGGAGTTTAAATCTCTATACAACTTTTGGGACGAAGCCATCTCCACCGCTTTCCATGCTTCAAACGGCTCTACCTCCACAAAGAAATCAACAAGACTCCATATGAAATACTTACCGGTAACAAGCCCAACATATCTTACTTCTGGGTGTTCGGTTGTAAGTGTTTCTATCTCATAAAAGGTGTTCATTTGTCCAAATTCAAGTCTAAAGCATTAGAGGGTATTTTTGGTGGCTATGGTCTCGAATATCACACCTATAGAATCTATGATAAGCTCTCCCGAGCCGTCATAGAATCTTGTAGTGTGACCTTCGAAGAATATGATGGTCCACAAGGGGGGCGTGTTGATGCTTGTGATGCAGATGATGAAATGCCTCAGGATTCCATAGGAAGAATGGGTGTGGGATATATCCGCCCCGTTGAGGAACCCCTTATGGCGGATCGAGAAGAACTATGCTCCACTCAAGTGGAGCCCTCATCCTCACATCATCAACAAGATCCATCCACCGAGGAGGGCAATGACTCAAGCCAAAGACAAGATATGGACCCTCGACATGATGATCATATTGACAACTCCTATCAAGGGGAGCTTGATTCATTCTCCAGGATGTCAAGTGGTGCCAAGGCAATTACTCAAGGAAGATCCATACAAACTGCTTTGAGACAAGCTCCAATTGATGCTAGAAGAGCACTTGATCAAGACCAAGGTCAATCTTTGCCTCTCAATGAAGAGAATGATTCCGATGATGATCAAGGTCAAGTTGATGGTCAAGACGAGGATCAAAATGATGAAGAGGGTCCTCCAAGAAACAACACGGAGATCCACGCTCGTCGCGAAGCTAGAAAGGAAAGAATGATGGAATTAAGAGACCACACTCTACAAAATGTAGTTGGTGACCTAAGGAAAGGCATTTCCACAAGAGCACAATTGAAGAGGTTCAGTGAACATCAATCACACATCTCCATGATTGAACCTAAGAAAGTGTGTGAAGCTCTTGAAGATTCGGATTGGTTAGAAGCTATGTACAAAGAGCTCAACAACTTTGAGAGAAACAAAGTATGGAAGTTAGTTGAGAAGCCAAAGGATTTCCGCAATGTTATTGGAACAAAGTGGATATTCAAGAACAAGCAAGATGAGCATGGAATTATATTAAGGAACAAGGCTAGATTGGTTGCACAAGGGTATTCTCAAATTGAAGGCATTAATTATGGAGATACTTATGCACCCTTGGCTCGCCTTGAGTCCATCCGTATCCTTCTTGCTTATGCGGCACATCATAACTTCAAGTTGCAACAAATGGATGTAGAGAGTGCATTTCTTTATGGTCCATTAAATGAGTTGGTATATGTTAAACAAACCCCGGGATTTGAGGACCTCAACTTCCTAAACCATGTCTACAAACTTGATAAGGCGCTCTATGGGCTCAAGCAAGCCCCACGCACGTGGTATGAGCACCTTAGAGAGTTATTGTTTGACCGTGGATTTGAGGTTGGGAAAATTGATCCCACTCTTTTTACTAAGAGAGTCAATGGGGAGCTTTTTGTATGCCAAATATATGTTGCTGATATTATCTTTGTCTCATTTAACAAAGATTTTAATGATGAATTCTCAAAGCTTATGACTAGTAGGTTCTG
Organism: Avena sativa; assembly: GCA_916181665.1. Classification (NCBI taxonomy): domain Eukaryota; kingdom Viridiplantae; phylum Streptophyta; class Magnoliopsida; order Poales; family Poaceae; genus Avena; species Avena sativa. The sequence goes on from OV702284.1 coordinate 35,487,762, forward strand.
GATGTCTTTGATGGGGGAGTTGAGAGTATTTCTTGGTTTTGAGATCAAGCAAGTTAGAGGAGGGACATTCTTAAATCAAGCCAAGTATACTCAAGATATGCTCAAGAGATTCAGAATGCAAGATTTAAATGGAGCCCCTACTCCCATGGCTAGAAAGACTCATCTAGAACAAAATCCAAATGGTAAAGATGTGGATCAAAAGGTATACCGGTCTATGATTGGTTCTTTGCTTTACCTTTGTGCATCTAGACCCGATATTGTGTTGAGTGTAGGTGTGTGTGCAAGATATCAAGTGTCTCCTAAAGAAAGCCATTTGATGGAGGTCAAGAGAATCTTTCGATATTTAGTTCATACCCCATTTTATGGTCTTTGGTATCCTTGAGGCTCAACATTTGCTCTTTGTGGATACACGGATTCGGATTGGGCGTGTGATAAGGATGATAGAAAATCAACATCTGGGGCTTGCTAATTCCTTGGTAGGTCCTTGGTATGTTGGTCTTCTAAGAAGCAAAATTGTATATCTCTCTCCACCGCCGAAGCCGAGTATGTGGCAGCTGCTAGTGCTTGCACCCAATTGCTATGGATGAGGCAAACTTTAAAGGAATACGGTGTCCATTGTGACAAAGTGCCTCTTCTATGAGACAATTAAAGTGCCATCAAGATTTCCTACAACCCGGTGGATCACACAAGGACAAAGCATATTGAGATTCGCCATCACTTCATTAGAGATCATGTTGCTCGAGGTGATATTGATCTATCTTATGGGTCAACCAAAGATCAACTTGCCGATATCTTCACGAAGCCACTTGATGAAGCAAGGTTTTTCTATTTTAGGAATGAACTAAATATCGTAGATTCAAGGAGCTTGACTTGATTATCTTGCATTCTCACTTATGCTTCGACCCATATTTGGTTTAGGTGTAGGCATGTATATAGGGGGAGTGCGGTCCTAATTGATTGGACTATCCCTCCCCCCATTATGCCCAAAGCAATCAAAATCATTCCTCTTAATATCATTTTGTGATATGTGAGCTTAAATGATGATTTTCGGTAATGGATCCAAGATAAATCTTCGTGGTGCCAAGCCAAGTATACTCAAATATGGTGGCCTAGGCCAGCGCCCTCCCCACTCGATAGGTTGATGTGCTTACTCATGTTTGTCATTCTTTAGTTGGTTTTCTACCCTCGGTCAATGCACTCTCGTTTGGTTCTCCATATTTGAGGTTGATGTGTTATTTGTTAGAGTGCATAGGTCCATATCAGTATAACTCTCTCAACCCAAGACTTTGTTATCCTACAACAAAACTCATCTACTCTGCATAAGAACCTTCAAGTTTTCGAAACTTGGCTGTCTGTTCTGGTGGTTACGGTACTACCGGTTCGAACAGCGGTACTACTGGAAGAAACTAGTGGTACTACCGCGCAGGGACCTGTTTCCAGGCTGATTTTCTGGAAACTTCCCAGGTGCGGTACTACCGGATGTTTCCTACAGTACTACCGCTCCTCTGACCGGTACTACTACTGTGCGTCTCGATTAAGGGTGAAGACGCTGGGAGGGGCACCTCTCAATACCTCACTATTCCCCGTCTCCACCCGTAACCACCGCCACCACCGGAGCCAAGACCGCCGCCGGAGCTCCGCCCCTCCCTCCTTTCCACGAATCCGCACCGGATCCGGCCTCCTTGCGGGCTCCTCCTCATTTTCCACCTCCAGGGACACCGGTACTACCGTCCTTCCCTTCTTCTTACTTGTTTTCCCCATTGAATCTAGGGAAACTTTGATTCTTGGTCAAAACTAGTGTTTTTGAGGTTGTATCGTGTGCACGCTCATACCACAACTCCTTGTCCGATGGATTCTCGTTTTGCATAAGTTTTGCTGCCAGTCCTTCGATCGATATCACCAGATCTGTGATGTAGTCGCATGACCGGTAGTACCGGACGATTCTCCAGTACTACCGCTCGTAGATCCGGTACTACCGCTCAGTACTGACAGCAAAATTTCTTCTAAAACTTGAAATTTGTCTTCTGTTTGTTTTGGGTTCTTGTGCCCTTATCCCACTTCTACCCCTCTTATTCTTTCACAGGTGCAGGGGGCTCCCAGGGATCATGCAAAGGTCCAAAGCTCGCCATGAGATCGAGGACATTGAGTCAGAGTCAGAGACAGAATCCGAAGCAGAGATCATGCCACAACCTAGCAAACGTCTGAAGCTAAAAACCACTCGGGGCCGACGTGGAGGGGGAGTTAAGATGAGTGCTGGTCGAGGTAGTGTTCCGCCTTCTCCTCCTCGCACGTGTCGCCGCAAGAGTCAAAGTTCAATTCCATATGTGCCAAAGAAGTTGTTTGACATCTCTGATGCTGAGTTTCTTGCCCTACGGTCTGACAATCCATATGTTACTGCTCGTCATGAGTCTAGGGACAATAGTCTATTTTTCACCGACTTCCAAGAGCGTGTCTAGTTTGAGGTACTCATGAAGGATGAGAATATTGTGGTTCCTTAGAAGTGGATTGAGTGAACAAGAACTTGAACTACTTTGGCGAAGCACTTGAGATTTGCACAAACATTGGTTTCCTTCCCATTATGCAGTTCAAGTGTGACTATGACCCATTGCTCATTGCGCAGTTCTATGCCACCGTTCACTTTGCCAAGAACCAGACTCGGACTATCACCTGGATGACAGAGGGAGTTGTTAAGACCGCAACATTGGCTGAGTTTGGGGCAATCCTTGGATATGAGGACCGTGGGAGAGATACTCCTGTTGGCTTCTGCTGTCACAACAACGAGCGTCCCATGAAGAAGGATGTTCTTGTTCCACTTTACATCCGTGGGCGTGGTATTGCTGGAAAGATTAAGGGGCTTCTCCCAATGTATGATATATTGCATCGTATTTTTCGTGAGACCATAGCTCCCTGTGCTTGAAATGTTGATGAGATACATGGTTTCATGGTGGACCTCATGATCACCACTCACCGCCAACGTGATTCAGGACAACCAATTGATGTGATGGTCGTGATTTGGAACGAGATGGTTAATGCTACTTACACTCGGCGGGTTCCTCCTTTTTCCCCGTACATCATGGCACTTATTCTTCGCAAGTGCCCATCTCTTGCTTGGAACATTTCCTCTCATCGTCTTGTTACTCACCGGCACAAGAATCTATTGATCAAGACCCATCTTAAACCATGCAATGCGGATGGTCAACTTGTTGATGAGGATGGGAACCCACTCGAGGATGGGTCCGGTGATGATGATGATGCCCAAGATACTGATTTTGTGGCCTCACGCCGCAAGACTGCCCAGCCATCATGGGCCAAGAGGATTGAGGCTAAGCTCAAGAAGGTCTTCTGCTTCCAAGTTGACAATCAGAAGCGTATGTATGAGGCCCATGTCTATGCCAAGAAAGCATGTGCACGTCAGAAAGAATTAATGCAAGCTCAAGGTTTGATCACTTCCGAGGGATCCGAGGACAACATCACTATTGAAGAGCAATGGATCTCCAAGCACATCCACAGGGACGATGATGCCTCTTCCACTTTCCATGCTCTGCCTCCTTATGGGGATGACTCTAATGATGACTACCAATGATCTACGGGACGTTAGAGTTGCTCTTGTCCCTTTTTGGTGTCTTGATGCCAAAGGGGGAGAAGATTCACATTAGGCGTGCAGGATTTGCATGGGAAAGTCACAAGCTCGCTCTTGCCTTTGATTTTTAATCGCTTGTGAAATTTATTTTCTATGTGCCTCTTATTATGCGTGAAACTTATGAACTAACTATTTGTGCTATGTATGCGATGACTATATGGTTATCTTATGGATCCATCATTTTTGTGGTATGGTTATCCATCATTTGTGTGGTATGGTTATTATCATTTGGATCCATCTTATGTGGTGTGTGATGATATTACCTATTCCTTATCATTGTGTTTCTCATCACACACTTGTGTGCAAAGTTATGTGCACTATGTGTGACTTTGCACTCCCATGTATCTTGTAAAATAGTATGGGGCTTGTCTCTACTTATCTAGGGGGAGCCCCATCTCTATTCTACAAAATCTTCTTTGTCATCACAATTCTATCATGCAAAATGTGTGTTGTCATCTAACACCAAAAAGGGGGAGATTGAAAGAACATTTATTATCCCTAGAGATTTTGGTGTTTATTACAAAACACATAACGGACTAATTATTTGTCGAGTATTATACTAGTTGCATGCCTAGAATTCCCTGACTAATTGCTCATAAAAAGGACTTTCCTGCTACTCCATATTTTGCCTCAGTGATGTCCGGTAGTACCAGATAATTCATCTGGTACTACCACTCAAGTCCGGTAGCACCGGGTTTCACTTCCGGGCCTAGAAGTGTGATGGGTTACTGGCCAAAGGCCTTAGTACTGAGCGGTATCAAAAAGCGGTAGTACCGCATTTTGGTACCGCTCATGACTGAAGCAATTGGCAAGCTCGCCAAACTCCTCAGAACTGAGCGGTATCAAAAAGCGGTAGTACCGCATTTTGATACCGCTCAATACTGAAGCGATTGGCAAGCTTGCCAATCTCCTTAGAACTGACCGGTACTGAAATGCGGTAGTACCACATTTTAGTACCTGTCACTTCTGAGAAGATTGGCCAGTTGACTCGCACCGATGTTTGCCCGGTATCAAAATGCGGCACTACCGCAAGTGTACGGTAGTACCGCTCTGTAGGGCCAGTACTACCCCCGTGCGGTAGCAACAAACTTTGATACCGGTGGAAACTGTTGGGCTATGCAACTCAAGTTGCATCTCCGGTACCTGTCCGGTAGTACCAGTTGTTTCTGGTACTACCGCTTGGAAAACCCGGTACTACCGCTGCATTAAATGCTGCAACGGTCATATTGGAGCTGGTGCTATAAATATCCCTTCACCTACCTTGGGACAAGGTGCTCATTTGCATTAAAGTCAAGACCACCATTGGAGCCACCAAATCCACAAGATCTCTTCAATCCACCACCCGAAGTCCTTGATCTTTGGGGAATCGAAGGAGAAGGCCTTGATCTACTACTTCACCAAAAGAGATCTTCATTTCCCCCTCATTCAATTGAGGGCGCCTTTGCTCTAGTGTTTTCTTGGAAACCCTAGTTATAGATTTGGTTCTTACAAGCTTGTATTTGATTGTGTTTACAGCTTGCTTGTATTTGGAAGCCTCCAATTAAGTTGTGGATGTGTGCCCCAAACTTGTAAAGGTGTCGGCTTCCACCTTGAAGGTTGCCGATATACTGGAAGGTGGATCGATCCCGTTAGGGTGAGATTCATCGAAGAACAAGGGAGGCCTCTAGTGGCGTTGGTGGTTTGAAACCACCCCCTCTCCAAACGTAGACGTACATCCCCTCAAAAGGAAGGAACTACGGGAAACAAATCCTTGTGTTTCCGCGTCCACCACTTTGGTTACTTCTATCCTTTACCATACTTTACTTACTTGTTCTTACTTAGTATTGTGTTAGCTAGTGGATATTTGTCAAATAGGTAAATTCACCTTAGTTGCATTATCTAAAGAATTTACCTTATTGTCAAACCTTAATTTGAAAAATAAGAAAATTTGAAAAAGAAGAAAATTTGAAAAAGAAGAAAATTTGAAGTAGCACCTATTCACCCCCCCTCTAGGTTCCCATACGATCCTTTCAAGATACAACCATATAGCTACTACATGGACCCATAGTCCAAGGTGGAACTACTCACGCATCATACCGGAGAGAAGGCCTCCGGGATGATCTCCCCTCCGGTAGGGTGCCAGGAAGAACTTCAGATCCCCCCGATCTAGGGACGGTGGTGGCGGCGGCTACAGACGGTTTCGTGGATTTCTTATCGGGTACTCAGGGTTTCTGCATCGGGGGCTTCTTATAGGTGAAGGGGCGTGACCGGGAGGCGGCCAGGGCCACCAAACCCTAGCTAGGCACGGGCCCACCTGCCCCCGCGCCTGGGGTGGGTCTGGCCCCCTGGCTGGCCCCTCCGGCTCTCCTCTAGACTTCTTGTTCCCCACAGAAAGTAATAGACTTTGACGTTTGTCCCGTCCAATTCCAAGAATATTTCTTTACTAACTTTTCTGAAACCAAAAACAGAAGAAAACAGGCATCTGGCACTGTTGCAACTTGTTAATAGGTTAGTACCAGAAAACATGTAAAAAGCACCTCAAAGTGTAGACAAGTAAACAAAAGTATATACAAAATAAGCATGGAGCATCAAAAATTATAGATACGTTTCCAATGTATCATAAACCTGGAATGCTGTTGTCATAGATCACGGGATTACCCCTAGATGCGCAGTTGCGGAACTTGATGAAGCGCGTCGAGGCAGTGTAGATGTTCTACGTCTCTTCCTCGTCCTCGTCCCACGAGCAGCTCCCCTTGCGCGGCTCGTCGAAGTGCCACAAATGCAGGACATCTGAGGTATCCACACGTGCGGGGTGGAAGCATCATACGCCGGACTGCTAGGTCCGCGCGTGCGACACAGGCTTGAGGAGTGGCAGCTGGGTGGAATGGTCTAGCCCTGGTCAGCTCGCCCCACCCTCCCTTATATAGGCGTCCCGAATGGGCTTCTACATTAGCAGCCCATTAGTATCCTAAGCCTGGTCTAATTCGGATCCAATCCTAATTAGGCTTCTAGCCCCTTAAGTGTGTGACCCTTTAGGTTCATATACATGTAGACATGACACAGATACACTTATTCTGTCAATAGTTGGTAGCAGCCTCTAGCAAGACGTGCCAACTCCTAAACGCATACAAAGATCATATCGGACGAACCATCACAAGGTTTAGTACATGTCTTTCCCTTTGCCTCACGATATTTGGTCTAGCTCCAAGCTGACCTCCCTTTCTCGATACTATGGTTCAGAATCTCTTTTCTAGGTTAACTCTTAACCTTATGTAACACGGCCATGCATTTCTGGATTCGATCACTCGAGGGGCCCAGAGATATCTCTCTCAAGTAGAGGGGAAAATCCCATCTTGATTGACCATGCCTTGCAGCATGCTTCAGGACAAACCCGAAAGATACCTTTATAACTACCCAGTTACGGAGTAGCGTCTGATAGCCCAAAGTAGGTCGATGCACATCTCAAGTACATGCGACAATCTCAGGTCTAAGGACAAAACGTACATGATGTGTAGAGAGATCTGCAAGTCTAATTGCCAGTCTCAAGTTGGGTCAGTCCAACCCCATGTTCATAACATGTGTCCACATTATTGGTTTGACATCTCCATGTCTATGACTTGCGAAACATAGTCATCAACCAATCGATGTGCTAGTCTAATATTCACGTGTGTCCTCACATGAACTCCGACTAGGGACAACTATTAAATAACCATACAAGTAAAGAGTTTCACAAACAATTCACATAATTGCCAATCAATACAAGTTGCCTAATATGGATATTCAAGGAACATTACAATAACTCATGGATACATAAGAAATATAATCATATCTATGATTGCCTCTAGGTCATATTTCCTTCAGAAACAATGTTTAAACGTGGTGGAAGATGGCTAATTTTGGATCCATCAACTTCCCCAAAGCTCAAACCATGATAGCCCTCGAGAAAAAAGAAAAAAAAGAACTATAAGGAATTCAGCGTTTAAACTTGAAACAACTAGAATAATAATTCACTTATGGTTGGTGGTCATATGTGCTTGGCACTTCATTCATTTGCGAGGCTTATCAAAGTTAGAGATATGACAAGAGTACTATACAAGCTTCGGTAAGTCAAGATAATCAAAGTAAAGTTTAATATTAGTATAAATAACTAGAAGTGTAGCAATCAATCCAATTCTTCTAGTTAACTCTCAGCTTGCCAAGGAACACTAGGATGTTTTGAAATAGCATAATTAAGTAAGAGAGTTTCATGTCCTAAGTAGTATACCAATGAAGTGTCTTATTTACACCCACATAAATAAATCAAGTATATCAAAAACACTTGTAATCCAACCATTGTCTTTCAAGAAAAAATTGTAGAGTAGTAATGAGACCATGCCAAGGACTTGTTATGTGGATCTTCATACATATCTCTTTTTTTCAAGGATTGCTGGCTATTTATTTTGCAAGTTCTTGCACAACCTTTTGAGAGTACCAATACTTTTTTCCATATATTGACACATATGACACTCATGTCATCAACTCATAGCCGAAATCTGGGATTATACCATAGATCATTCAAAAGCTAGCAGGGTTGTTGGCATCCCAAAGGTGTGCACTAGAAACATAAAAAGTTTCTCTTTCTCTTTTTTATGCTAGTACCATGGTTTGATCCACAAGGTTAGATTTGGCATGCATCACAATTACCACTAGACTTTATTTCAATCAAACATCTCCTTTCATGAGTGCTGTCAAGACTATCAAAATATCTATGGGGTTAAGTAACTTCAAGGTTATACTCTCAAGGCAATCATTCATCAAACAAGTCATTAATTTCAGACTTTTTCTTATTGTACTTGTTTAGCAATATTACTTCCAAGGCAAGACTCGGTTAGCTAAAATAACTAGAGCAAGAGCTTCAACAACTAATCATCATACTAATAAAAAGCTTTACTCTAGCCATATTAAATTACTCCCACAAGCATAGCATCTTAGAAAATCAACCAACTAGGATAATGTCACATCCCAGGATTTTCCAAATCTTGTAATGTGAAAATAAATGAATAAAATAAAACTTTGTTTGATTTTCAGAGCCAGAAGAAACTTTTGAATGCAATTGGAACTTCAAACCCATTTGAATTAAATAAAATCCTAAAGGGATTTAAAAAAATAAACATTTTAAATAAAGGAAAACAAAATATTTTGGAAATAATATTTTGGATCTTTTAAAATAAAAGGATTTGGTTTTCAATTGAAATAAAAGTTTTATAGATAAAGATTATTTTATAAAGCCAAATTAAACTTGGCCAAGATTTTGAAACAAAAGAGTTTCTTTGATAAAAATAGCAAAGGTTTATTTAAATAAAATGATAAGGAAATAATATCCAAATTTTATTTAAATAAAAGGTTTTACCATTTTAATTAAAACATCAAAACTTAATAAATTAAGTGTTTCAAGTATTTTATATTTCCCAAATAAAACCCACTGATTGGTTTTGAAAATATTTAGGTTTCAAATAAAGATTTTATTAATAAAATCAACTCCTATTTGATTAATAAACCTTGGCCCATTTTATTTAATTAATATTTGACCCTAAAGTAAAATAATATTTTGTTTAAAACAAGTATCCAAATATTATTTACTTCCAAATGATACCTACTGATTTGGATTTGAAAGTATTTGGATTTCAAATGGAAATTTTATTAATTAAATCAAAAACCTATTTTATTAAATAACTAAAGATCCATTTTTAAATGGATCCAAAAATAACCAAAAACATTAAATTATTTTGGATTTGGATTATGTTGATGAACAGAACCAAAAACACAATGCAAAGTTTAATGATTGTTTGAATTGTTTGAAATATTTGAATGCTTGAATAATTGTTTGAAATAACAAATCAGGAAATAGAAATAGAAAAGGAAAATGTATCTGTACAAAAAAAAAATGAAAACAACAGCCAACCCAGTCGGCCAAGCCCACAAGCCCAGTACCAGACCAGTCTTTTTCCCTCTCCACGAAACGTTTTTCACTTAAAATATCACCCGCAAGGACACTGACTGGTGGACCTCCTCTTCACTTCTTTCCCACTGAATGACCGACCCCACTTGTCACTGTTCTTCTTCTCACCCGCACGACCTCTTCTCCCTCCTTCGACACCGCTCCTGCCGATGATTTCGCGGCCTTAATTCTCTTTAACTCGACCACCGTTACCAGCTTTGATCACGCAGGTTGAAATGCCCAAACCTCCTCTATAATTCCCCTCTGACACCTCGCACTGGCACGCCTTAGACCGCACTCAATTCCTCCCCGAGCACCCTCTGCTCCGACGAGCTTCTATCTCCGATTCCGGCCAACACCGCAAAGCCCGATCCTCCTCGACCTAGCACACTTCTTCCCCACTCCCAGACGCTTCTCCCCGTGCCCTTCCTTCAACCACGGGCGCCCCGGAGCGTCAGCTTCGACAAGCTCCAACAACGTCGCCGTCCGTTTCAACCCCGACGACGACTTTCAGGTGAACCAGACCGCCCCGACCCCTCTCGTTCACGCACACAGCATCGCCTTGCTCTTGCGCATCTGAATGTGCTCCTGTTTTGCCTTAGGGTGATCTGCAGCGACGACTCCTACCGCCACCACCGTCTGCTTCATCTCCGGCGAAGCCCACAGGTAGTATCTGAGCGCCCCGCGCCTCCTCGTTCACACTCCCGCACTCGCCACACCTTTCTGCATCTAACCGCATCGTTGTTTTGCTTCGGGATGATCTACAGCGTCGCCCTCGACCGCGGACAGAACCACCCGACGCCGACCTCCACTCCGGCGAGGAATTACTGCAGACCCTGAGCGCCCCGCGACCAACCGATCACGCCCCGAGCAACACTTCGGCCTCGCGATCACGGTGAGCGTTCTCACTTCGTACCTTGCTTCCTAGAACCGTCGATAGCCGCAACCAGACCGTCGCCGCCGCGCACAGCCACCGAGCGCCGCCGGAATTTGGCAAGCATGCTAGTGACCGTTAGATTTAGATCTAACGTATAGGAAAGAAAGTGGGCGAAGGGGTATCGAGCAACCAGCGCCATGCGATTCCACTTAGATCCAACGATCCAGAGAGATCGATCCACCCGAACCGGTACCGTCCAGTTAAAACACGCCGCGTGTCACCTATTTCGTTTTAAAAGAAATTTGAAAACAGATTTATTTGCAAACTTCAAACCCTTGTAACTTTCAAACCACACGTCCAAAAATTATAAATTTTATGTCGTTGGATTCAGGAGAACAAGCCCTAGCCAACCATGGCCCTAGTTTGACAAATAGTATCTGTTAGCTTGTTTGAATTTGCAGAAACATTTGTGTACTTGTTTAGATTAGAAAAATTGTTTAAAAATGATTTTTGGATTAAAACCTTTGCAAAATGGTTTGTTGTGATCTTACTGACCCTAAGAACCAACCCTTGGTGTTAGAAATGATTTTTGTAAGATTTAGGTTAGATTACTTGACTTAGTCATTTTCTAGCCAAATAAAAAGAATGGTTTTTGTTATAAAAATGTTTATGAAAAGAAAACTTTAAGGAAATGTTTTGGACCAAACCTACTGACCTCAAAACACCAAGTTTTGAAAATTAGCAATTCATTTGGTGAACAACTTAAGAGTTTTGCCTTAATAAAAACATTTTTCACCACATGAAATGATGAATGGATTTAAAAATAGTTTTTGGACAAAACCCTCTTGCTAATGACTTTGCCACTTTGGTAAATGACCAATTTGGATCTTACAAAGTTTAGAAACCCCATAGAGACCCCTTTGTAAAATAAAACTATCTTGTGCATGCTCCCATGCATGACTTAGATTCCATTACTTTGTGTGTGTGAAGATTGTTTGTTTGACTTTGGTTTGGAATGTGAATTGAATTTGTGTTTACTTGATTGATTCGTAGTGAAATTAGCAAAGTGTGAGGCTAGCAAGATCAAGGAGTGAACCACCATTCCCTACCAAAAGGCAAGTTACACTATCATACAAAAGTCCTACTATTTTTATTATACTTAGTGGATTTTGAAAACATGCATGAAAAGATATTTCTGTACTTATGCTATGCTAAATCCTAATAGGATTCCCTATACACTCCTTAGTGAAAATATTGAAGTTGTACATGGTTAGCCATGCTATATGCTATAATTTGAAAAAGAGATACATGTTGAGATTTTACAAAGGTTGAGAAAAGGACTTGTGTTTTACATAATAAAACAAGGACTCAATGAACCACCTAGGTGGAGGATACTTTAAGTTTTGGAGAAGGTGGCAACAAAAGGGAACCATGTCTATGGCAATCACTTTGTGTTGTGCTCCAAAAGAAAACCACCTAGGAAACTTAGAGATCAAACATGCTTCTCCAATTGTGGCTTTCGTGTGCAACCACATGCTATTATGGCTCTGGCTTAGTCAATTACATTAGGAAGACCCATACATTGTCTTTAGTTACTGGACATGGGGATCTGGAATGCTTCATGGGGGCTGAAGACAAAGCTAGCAATGATGTATGGGAGGACCTTTTGGAAAGACTTCGTCACATTCTCAATCTGCCAGTACTCCATCTTGGTGAGCACTAATCCAGTAGGCCACTGGTGGCAAAAGGATGGGATTGTGACATGTGGGTAAAGTGTACTCCTTCTGCAGAAGTTAATAAAATCTAAGTACTTAGCCGTGTCCCCGGTTATGGACAATACTGAGCAACTAAAGTTTGAACTATGGGAGATCTCGACATTCCAACTTCTAATATAAAAACTTGATGCCCTTGTGTGTCTACCAAGGAATTCAAAGAGATTTTGTTAAACTTGTTGCACTTGGGGTTACCAAGGTGCTCAAGAGCATGATGTACTTGGGGTTACCAAGGAACTCATGGGTTTTTGATTAAAACTTGTTGCACTTGGGGTTACCAAGTAGCTCAAGGGATTTTTGACAAGGACTTGAACACTTGAGTTTCTACCAAGGAGTTCAAGGAACTTGGAAAAGAAATTTGACAAAGGACTTTAAAACCCTTTTTGAAAAGATAGGATAAAACAATGCTTTATGCAAATAAGCCTTAAACTCTACTTAGCCAAATATGCATATAATGATAGGATCCACTATTATTATTCATAAAAGTGAAGCTTGCCAATACAATTCAAAATGTATTGACCCTTGTGGCTGTAACTTGAAATGTTGCAGGTTGATTGTTTTTAAATGAAGATTGTTTGATTGACTAGGACTACAAAGTCTACAACCAACATCTGCCTGTGGCACTTTGAAGATGAAGGACCCATGACTATAATTATTCCGCTGCAATGTATTGGAATAGCCAAATGAGCTATGTTTGATGTAATAAACTTATATTAATCCTGGTTATAAATTTATATTATGACCTTTGTATCTTGATATTACATCTTAACTGTGGATGCTAGCTATTGATCCAGGGACTAGCATTGTAAACACAGGAGGAACCTAACTTATTAAAGGTTGGGACCTCTACAGATGGTATCAGAGCATTGTGTTGCCTGTAGGAATTGTAAACCCTAGGATTGGACAAAAACCCTTAGAAAAATAGGAGTTGTATTTTGTTCCAAAACTTATTTACAAACAATCTTGTAAACTCTTTCCTCAATCATTTTGGTTTCAACTCTACATCTCTTCTACATCAACTTGATGGAAAACCTACCCCAAGACCAAAGACTTCATCATATGCAAAGGACTTCTTCAACATCTTCAACTCTAATGGCTTCAACATCTTCAGCATGTTCACCAAGGACTTCCAACTTGGAAACTACTAAGGACCACAAGTGAAACAAGGAAATCTTGCTCAAGATTTAGAGACTGAGGGAATGCAAAATAAGAAGAAGCCATCAACAACTTTGAAGTATTGCAACCAAGAGTTTTTCTCAAAGGAACCATGATCTCAAGTAAGAAGAATCATGAAGGAAGGAAAGATCACAAGTGAACCATATAGATGGACCACCATATTTTAGTTAAGTCAAAACCACCAACTTATGTGGTGTAGCAAAAATATTTTGTTGCCTAAAAAGTGCTTGAACTTTGTTGTTTGAGTGGAATGTTTGTTTGTGACTGCTTGCACTTTTCTTGTGTGAAGTGTGATGTGTGTGATTAGAAAAATCTTGCCTATTCTAACCTCCCTTCAACCCAAACAGATGACTACTCCAAAGAACTCCAACATCAAGGTTGAAGAAAACACCAACCAAGCTGACAGCATGAGAGAGCTCATAGCAACCCAACATCAGTTGAACCAACTGACAGCTCAGTTCCTAGCCAACAATAGTGATAAAGATCCAACACTACAAAGGTTTTTGGAGGAACAATCCCAACTGATGCTTAAGGTGACTAATCAAATGATTAGCATGGAAGAAAACTATCCCAAAAGAGTTTATGATAACAAAGATGACAAGAATGTTGTTCTAGATGGAGCCCCAGCTTGCATTATTTGTGGAGACAAGGATCATACTTCCAAGGAGCATGAAGGACAATGCCCCAATTGTGAAGAAGATCATCCTGTTGGACAATGTCCCACCTCTCAAGCTACTTGCTACCTTTGTGAAGGAAGTGATCATATCCCTAACCAATGTCCCATCTATGCCATGGTGGAACAAAGGAAACAAGAAGGATCCAAGTCTACCAAAGGAAAAGGACCACTCCTACATCCAAACAAGACAACCCAATTCAAAGGATCAAAGAAAATCAAGAAACCCAAGCAAGACATGAGCCTTGTGCAATGTCGTAAATGTAAGGAAATGGGACACTACTCCAGTGGATGCCCAGAGAACAAGAAGAATAAAGAGATTGACCAAGTGTGGTGCAACAACTGCAAAGAACCAGGCCACTATGTAGCAACTTGCCCACAGGAGCCACGTAAAGAACTCAAGGACATTCATTGCTCCAATTGCAAGAATCCAGGGCATTATGCAAGCAACTGTCCAGAAAGGATGAAAAACAAGTTGAACAAGCCTATGGAGAAACTCAACCTTGGCCCATGAGTCAAGTATGGAAACCAAGGACACATACAAGTGTTTGCTTAGAGAGATTTTTCCAGGACCCAAGAAGGCCAATATGTAATTTTTGTTTGAAGATTTTTAAGGGTGGTAGTACCCTAGTTGTTTTGAACTTGCTTGTAACCTAGCCTCCCCAAATCTCGGGACGAGATTTATTTTAAGGGTGGTAGCCTGTCACATCCCAGGATTTTCCAAATCTTGTAATGTGAAAATAAATGAATAAAATAAAACTTTGTTTGATTTTCAGAGCCAGAAGAAACTTTTGAATGCAATTGGAACTTCAAACCCATTTGAATTAAATAAAATCCTAAAGGGATTTAAAAAAATAAACATTTTAAATAAAGGAAAACAAAATATTTTGGAAATAATATTTTGGATCTTTTAAAATAAAAGGATTTGGTTTTCAATTGAAATAAAAGTTTTATAGATAAAGATTATTTTATAAAGCCAAATTAAACTTGGCCAAGATTTTGAAACAAAAGAGTTTCTTTGATAAAAATAGCAAAGGTTTATTTAAATAAAATGATAAGGAAATAATATCCAAATTTTATTTAAATAAAAGGTTTTACCATTTTAATTAAAACATCAAAACTTAATAAATTAAGTGTTTCAAGTATTTTATATTTCCCAAATAAAACCCACTGATTGGTTTTGAAAATATTTAGGTTTCAAATAAATATTTTATTAATAAAATCAACTCCTATTTGATTAATAAACCTTGGCCCATTTTATTTAATTAATATTTGACCCTAAAGTAAAATAATATTTTGTTTAAAACAAGTATCCAAATATTATTTACTTCCAAATGATACCTACTGATTTGGATTTGAAAGTATTTGGATTTCAAATGGAAATTTTATTAATTAAATCAAAAACCTATTTTATTAAATAACTAAAGATCCATTTTTAAATGGATCCAAAAATAACCAAAAACATTAAATTATTTTGGATTTGGATTATGTTGATGAACAGAACCAAAAACACAATGCAAAGTTTAATGATTGTTTGAATTGTTTGAAATATTTGAATGCTTGAATAATTGTTTGAAATAACAAATCAGGAAATAGAAATAGAAAAGGAAAATGTATCTGTACAAAAAAAATGAAAACAACAGCCAGCCCAGTCGGCCAAGCCCACAAGCCCAGTACCAGCCCAGTCTTTTTCCCTCTCCACGAAACGTTTTTCACTTAAAATCTCACCCGCAAGGACACTGACTGGTGGACCTCCTCTTCACTTCTTTCCCACTGACTGACCGACCCCACTTGTCACTGTTCTTCTTCTCACCCGCACGACCTCTTCTCCCTCCTTCGACACCGCTCCTGCCGATGATTTCGCGGCCTTAATTCTCTTTAACTCGACCACCGTTACCAGCTTTGATCACGCAGGTTGAAACGCCCAAGCCTCGTCTATAATTCCCCTCTGACACCTCGCACTGGCACGCCTTAGACCGCCCTCAATTCCTCCCCGAGCACCCTCTGCTCCGACGAGCTTCTATCTCCGATTCCGGCCAACACCGCAAAGCCCGATCCTCCTCGACCTAGCACACTTCTTCCCCACTCCCAGACGCTTCTCCCCGTGCCCTTCCTTCAACCGCGGGCGCCCCGGAGCGTCGGCTTCGACAAGCTCCAACAGCGTCGCCGTCCGTTTCCACCCCGGCGACGACTTTCAGGTGAACCAGACCGCCCGACCCCTCTCGTTCACGCACACAGCATCGCCTTGCTCTTGCGCATCTGAATGTGCTCCTGTTTTGCCTTAGAGCGATCTGCAGCGACGACTCCTACCGCCACCATCGTCTGCTTCATCTCCGGCGAAGCCCACAGGTAGTATCTGAGCGCCCCACGCCTCCTCGTTCACACTCCTGCACTCGCCACACCTTTCTGCATCTTACCGCATCGTTGTTTTGCTTCGGGATGATCTACAGCGTCGCCCTCGACCGCGGACAGAACCACCCGACGCCGACCTCCACTCCGGCGAGGAATTACTGCAGACCCTGAGCGCCCCGCGACCAACCGATCACGCCCCAAGCAACACTTCGGCCTCGCGATCACGGTGAGCGTTCTCACTTCGTACCTTGCTTCCTAGAACCGCCGATAGCCGCAACCAGACCGTCGCTGCCGCGCACAGCCACCGAGCGCCGCCGGAATTTGGCAAGCATGCTAGTGACCATTAGATTTAGATCTAACGTATAGGAAAGAAAGTGGGCGAAGGGGTATCGAGCAACCAGCGCCGTGCGATTCCACTTAGATCCAACGATCCAGAGAGATCGATCCACCCGAACCGGTACCGTCCAGTTAAAACACGCCGCGTGTCACCTATTTCGTTTTAAAAGAAATTTGAAAACAGATTTATTTGCAAACTTCAAACCCTTGTAACTTTCAAACCACACGTCCAAAAATTATAAATTTTATGTCGTTGGATTCAGGAGAACAAGCCCTAGCCAACCATGGCCCTAGTTTGACAAATAGTATCTGTTAGCTTGTTTGAATTTGCAGAAACATT
The DNA here is from genome assembly GCA_916181665.1 of Avena sativa. Taxonomy (NCBI): domain Eukaryota; kingdom Viridiplantae; phylum Streptophyta; class Magnoliopsida; order Poales; family Poaceae; genus Avena; species Avena sativa. The sequence goes on from OV702284.1 coordinate 35,504,884, forward strand.
TGTGTACTTGTTTAGATTAGAAAAATTGTTTAAAAATGATTTTTGGATTAAAACCTTTGCAAAATGGTTTGTTGTGATCTTACTGACCCTAAGAACCAACCCTTGGTGTTAGAAATGATTTTTGTAAGATTTAGGTTAGATTACTTGACTTAGTCATTTTCTAGCCAAATAAAAAGAATGGTTTTTGTTATAAAAATGTTTATGAAAAGAAAACTTTAAGGAAATGTTTTGGACCAAACCTACTGACCTCAAAACACCAAGTTTTGAAAATTAGCAATTCATTTGGTGAACAACTTAAGAGTTTTGCCTTAATAAAAACATTTTTCACCACATGAAATGATGAATGGATTTAAAAATAGTTTTTGGACAAAACCCTCTTGCTAATGACTTTGCCACTTTGGTAAATGACCAATTTGGATCTTACAAAGTTTAGAAACCCCATAGAGACCCCTTTGCAAAATAAAACTATCTTGTGCATGCTCCCATGCATGACTTAGATTCCATTACTTTGTGTGTGTGAAGATTGTTTGTTTGACTTTGGTTTGGAATGTGAATTGAATTTGTGTTTACTTGATTGATTCGTAGTGAAATTAGCAAATGTGAGGCTAGCAAGATCAAGGAGTGAACCACCATTCCCTACCAAAAGGCAAGTTACACTATCATACAAAAGTCCTACTATTTTTATTATACTTAGTGGATTTTGAAAACATGCATGAAAAGATATTTCTGTACTTATGCTATGCTAAATCCTAATAGGATTCCCTATACACTCCTTAGTGAAAATATTGAAGTTGTACATGGTTAGCCATGCTATATGCTATAATTTGAAAAAGAGATACATGTTGAGATTTTACAAAGGTTGAGAAAAGGACTTGTGTTTTACATAATAAAACAAGGACTCAATGAATCACCTAGGTGGAGGATACTTTAAGTTTTGGAGAAGGTGGCAACAAAAGGGAACCATGTCTATGGCAATCACTTTGTGTTGTGCTCCAAAAGAAAACCACCTAGGAAACTTAGAGATCAAACATGCTTCTCCAATTGTGGCTTTCGTGTGCAACCACATGCTATTATGGCTCTGGCTTAGTCAATTACATTAGGAAGACCCATACATTGTCTTTAGTTACTGGACATGGGGATCTGGAATGCTTCATGGGGGCTGAAGACAAAGCTAGCAATGATGTATGGGAGGACCTTTTGGAAAGACTTCGTCACATTCTCAATCTGCCAGTACTCCATCTTGGTGAGCACTAATCCAGTAGGCCACTGGTGGCAAAAGGATGGGATTGTGACATGTGGGTAAAGTGTACTCCTTCTGCAGAAGTTAATAAAATCTAAGTACTTAGCCGTGTCCCCGGTTATGGACAATACTGAGCAACTAAAGTTTGAACTATGGGAGATCTCGACATTCCAACTTCTAATATAAAAACTTGATGCCCTTGTGTGTCTACCAAGGAATTCAAAGAGATTTTGTTAAACTTGTTGCACTTGGGGTTACCAAGGTGCTCAAGAGCATGATGTACTTGGGGTTACCAAGGAACTCATGGGTTTTTGATTAAAACTTGTTGCACTTGGGGTTACCAAGTAGCTCAAGGGATTTTTGACAAGGACTTGAACACTTGAGTTTCTACCAAGGAGTTCAAGGAACTTGGAAAAGAAATTTGACAAAGGACTTTAAAACCCTTTTTGAAAAGATAGGATAAAACAATGCTTTATGCAAATAAGCCTTAAACTCTACTTAGCCAAATATGCATATAATGATAGGATCCACTATTATTATTCATAAAAGTGAAGCTTGCCAATACAATTCAAAATGTATTGACCCTTGTGGCTGTAACTTGAAATGTTGCAGGTTGATTGTTTTTAAATGAAGATTGTTTGATTGACTAGGACTACAAAGTCTACAACCAACATCTGCCTGTGGCACTTTGAAGATGAAGGACCCATGACTATAATTATTCCGCTGCAATGTATTGGAATAGCCAAATGAGCTATGTTTGATGTAATAAACTTATATTAATCCTGGTTATAAATTTATATTATGACCTTTGTATCTTGATATTACATCTTAACTGTGGATGCTAGCTATTGATCCAGGGACTAGCATTGTAAACACAGGAGGAACCTAACTTATTAAAGGTTGGGACCTCTACAGATAAACAACTCAAACTTCAAAAGTGGGAGACATAGGACATACCTCTCATAAGTGACTTCATGATTCTCTTCCTTATAGGGATGTGTTCCTTCAAAAACTCAAACACAATTACTCTCATAATAATATTAAAGCAAATATGCAAAGTGCAAATCCACAATTACGAAGAAGGAAAGAAAATGGAAAAATATTGTTATATATTTGAGGATAGGGATTAAAGAATAGAAAAGAACTTGCAACCAAGCAAGGGACTTAATAAAATAAAAACAAACGAAAAACAAAAGCAAACTAAATAGCAAAGGAAAAAAAAGCAAAGTGTTGGAACAAGCCAACACGAGTGTTTCAAAGCTCCCAAGGAGATGGATTACAACCTCATTATTAGACAAATAAATTTTCCAGGGGAACACATCCCCAAGATCAGGATTTTGCGAGCCCTTTTGTTGCTCATTGTGGTGGCGGTGGATAGTTTCCCACGTTCCATTGGCGGCTCCAATCATGGAACTGTGTGGCAAGGTTTATAGTAGCATCTCAAAGGTTGATGGAGAGGTTGTTCATGTTTTGAATATTCCCTTCGAGTGCATAGATATCTTCATAGGTGGTGTAGTAGTTTGGTGGTTGGTCATCTTGTTTGGGTCCTCCTTATTCTACTTCTTTATATTCTCCCCCTCCTCCCATGGGTATTTCTTGATGGGGTAAATCTGCCTCAACATGTGTGTCAAAACGCAAACGTCCATCCTCGATAGAGAATAGACCATTAGGAAAAGGAGCCGGGATCAAGTGATCCGCTCCAGGTATATAAAGGAAGTATCTACCATGAGTTTTAGAAACCATACCACATGCCCTTAGAGTGCTGTCGTGGACCAAACCCGGTAAGGCTGGAATCCCTGTGTTTATAGTGCTAGTCCCTGGATCGAATAGCTAGCACCCACAGTTAAGATGTAATATCAAGAAACAAAGGTCATATTACATTGCATATCCAAGAATAAAAATATTTCATTACAACTTACATAGCTCATATGGCTATCTTATTACAAAGCAGCAGATATAATTAAAAAGCATGGAGTCCTTCATCTTCATGTGCCACAGGTAAACATGTTGGTTGCGGACTCGTAATCCCTACTCACCAAACTTCACTATCATCAAGTAATCCTGCAACATGATAAGCTACATCCACAAGGGTCAATACATTTGAATTGTATTGGCAAGTGATACCATATTGATGTAGAGAACCTAACATGTACATGAATATACGGCTAAGTGGAGTTTTGGCTGTCCTTTGCATAAAGTAAGATTTCTGTCGTTGGATTATCGACAAGTACGCCATAGGGGGTCCTAGTGGTGTTGGAAAGATGGGGTGTGAGACGTTGGATGTTCTAGGAGCGTTGAGCAAAAGTTTACCCAGATTCAGATCCGACTGCGGTGATCGGATCCTACTCCTGCTAGCAACCTAGTAATATATCGGCATAAGCCGGATGTTACAGCGTATTACAAGAGAGGTTCGCCTGTGCGAGTTGTGATTGTGGTAGTAAGATTGGTTGTGCCCTAAAGGCTCCCATAGGGCCGGTTTATATAGTTACCGGGACCTAGGGTTATAGGAGAGACCAATACGGCTACGTTACAGAGTCAGTAACTAGATACAGCTTGGACTACAAGTAATACTACAGGCCTAAGTCGGTAACTCTTCTAGGCCTTGTCGTAGCCGGAACTGGCTCCTCCTCTTTCTCTGTCTGGGCCGCCCGTGAAGCAAAGCTCTAACCCGTAGGTGGGCCACCCTGGTCAGCGAGTCCTGTGGGTATACCCGGAAAGTATATCCCCAACAGTAGCCCCCAGAAGTCTCCAAGGTCCAAAGTCGGACAAATTGTCTAGCTTGATGGTTTCTTCGTCTTGAGAATCTTGAAGGGTTCCCGAAAACTTCATTCAATAGTGTAGGGTTCCGAGCCAGTTGAGTCGGATATGTTGTATTCTGACTTTAGTATTTTCCTTACTCATTTTGAAACATGAGCCGGATTTTACAGCAGCGTGCCGGCTGACAACTTTTCAGACCGGGTTCTGTCACTGACAGGAGTCCCATCAACCCGACCGTTGGTGGGTCCGTTCCTTACGGAACAGAATACCATTTCAATGCTTACGCAAAAATCGAGGGGGCGGAAGAGTCGCGAGGAAGCTACCTCCCTCTCTCCAATACGCGTGGCGCTTGATGACCCACAAGTATAGGGGATCGCAACAGTCTTCGCGGGTAATATTACCCAATTTATTGATTCGACATAAGGGGAGCCAAAGAATACTTGCAAGCCTTAACAACTGATTTGTCTGTTTAGCTGCACCTAGAAATAGTTCTTGCTCACAGAAGTTTATCAGTAGCAACAGTTTGTAGTAGCAAAAGCAAAGCAACAGCAACAGTAACAGCAACAGTGAAACAGTAGCAATATTAACAGTAACAGTAGTAGTAGGATCCAAGTGCGATAGGCATAGGGATGGATGGACGGGCGTTGCATGGACGAGTCTAAACATGTAACTTCAAGACCTAGGGCATTATAGTTAAATAATAACAAACATCCAAGTACTAAACAATCCTAGGCATGTGCTCCAAATATAGTCATACATGCTCGCAATGAGAACTTGCACAACATCTTTTGTCCAGCCAGCTCGTGGCAGCGGGGCCTCTAGGGAACTACTGGCAATTAAGGTGTTCTTTTTAATAGAGCACTGGAGCAAAGCATTAACACTCCGTGAACACATGTGATCCTCACACCATAGCCATCCCCTCCGGTTGTCCCAATTATTGTCACTTTGGGGCCTTTGGATCCGGACAATGATATGTGTACACAACTTGCAGATAAGATCACAAACAATACTATCATAATGATTCAATAATAAGTTCAGATCTGAGATCATGGCACCCGGGCCCTAGTGACAAGCATAAAGCACAACAAGTTGCAACAAAGTCAAATAGCACTAATAGAGATACTAGGCACTATGCCCCTAACAAATCTTATTCGATTACATGATAGAACTCATCCAATACCTACCATCCCCAAGCCTACAGCGGGGGCTTACTCACTCATGGATGAGGGAAACATCGGTGGTTGATGGAGATGCGTTGGTGATGATGATGGTGATGATCCTCTCCAAATTCCCCGTCGCCGCAGGGTGCCAGAACGGAGTTTCTGGATCGGTGGTTGATGGAGAGGCGGCGGCGGAGCGGAACTTTTTATAGAAAAGTATCGACCCCCCCTCTATTTTTAGGTCATAAGGCAACTTATAGGCGCGGAGGGAGGCCGAGGAGCTGCCTGGGGTGGCCATACCTCCCCCACGCGTGGGGTCAGTGGGCCCGCGCCTGGGGTGCATCCGGGCCCCCCAGGCCTCCCCTCTGTCTCCCCTTCTGGCTCCGTGGATCTTCTGGTGAGAAATATTTTTTGGCATATTTTCCGGGATTTTTCCTGATAGTTCATTTTCTGCACAAAAACAACACACCAAGGTAATTCTGTTGAAAATAGCTTCAGTCCGTGTTAGTTGTATCCAAATCACACAAGTATAGAGGAAAAACAGTAGCAAAGTGTTCGAGAAAGTAGATACGTTTTGGACATATCAACTCCCCCCAAGCTTAGCTTATTGCTTGTCATCGAGCAATTCAGTTGAAAACTGAGTGCGATAAAAGAACTTTCACGAACACTTTGCTTCATATGATGTATATATTCTCAGCACATGAGTAGATGCTTAGACAATTTATAAGAAGAAGTATGCAACTAAGTCTAATCAATAGTCATTGCAAGCTATGAAGAGAAACCAACTCAATAATAATAAGTAGCATGAAACATAAACATAAGCAACATTGCAATGCTCATAATAAGGTATGATAGAGTGGTATCTCACTTGCCTTTGTTTGAAGAGCACAATATAAATGCCAAGGCACCTCTGAAGTTCACATGAATACTAGAGATAAAGACATCAGATATACAAGCATCAAAGTCATGACATAATTAACCAAGTTTTGGAACAAACACAACAATGACAAATATGCTCTCAAGAAGGTGCTCATAGACTAAGTGGTGACTCAACAAAATTGTGAAAATGGTTTTGTGAAGGTTTGAAAGGCTTCCCAATGCTGAAAGGAAGGTACTCATTAGCTTTGAGCTCTCATTTCCCTATCATAGGCATCTTCATGTGGTTAAGGTGAAAGTGAGGTCCACTCTGAATCATATGCTTGACAGACCATAGACTGGAAATCCCCCACTGTAGGGTTGCTTCGCATGCTACTCAACTTTGGTCACCTGAAAGTTCTTGTCATTGTAAATACATGCATATCATCGAGAACCGCCGACGGGGTACCCCTTGCACATGGTACAGGAGCTTTCCCATAACCAAAATGACAAGGCAAGCAGACAATGAGCATCTCAGCAATATTTTTATTTACCATATGCATAGCTTTTTATTGAGGACGCTTCATAGATGCTCATTATAGTGATGCTGCAAGTTTCCACCATGATTAGGCATGGCTTAGGCTAGCGGCCCAGGCGTTTCTCTAACACAATGTATAAACTCCATGAACTAACAACTTCCCCTTTTATTTCACATCGTCGACATCCATAAACAAAAGAGCAAAGTATCAATTGGATAAGATATCCAACAGGTGTTGAAAGCGTTCCCCGCGACAGCACGGTTCTGCTGACTCCCAGCATATAATAAGCAAGCATATAACTTTCATGGACTAGTCGCAATGGTTCAGGATTATTAAGCGCAAGGAATAAAGTGTGCCATCAAGTTCGTGAGAGCTTTACTAACTAACTTTCTCAAAAAAGACAAACATTTTATTTTTGAAGAAAACACGGCATATATAAAATATGCACTGAAGCAGCAAATGATGCTAATAGGTAGGTATGGTGGACACAGCTGGCAATATTGGTTTTGGGGAGTTGGAAGCACAGGTAGAGCACGTACTCAGTGCAAGTGAAGGCTAGCAATAGAGAGGGAACGACAAACAAGAGAGCAATAGCTGTCATAATCATGCTTGCAACAAAACAGGACTAACTATGACATGAAAGTGATACAAGAACTCTGAGGCAAAATAAATCATCGAGGCTTACTGACTATTGATTAGTCATATGCATGTGTGAGCATGTGCCAAGTAGATTCACATGAACAGTCAGAGGAAGATACCACAATGTCATACCAAAGTATGAATAAAACAATGCAAGAAAACATTCATATGACATGCTACAAACTATTAGCACGATGGATCTAATCATAGACAAGCAAGAACTACTAAGCATCCATAATGACATACACCTTACACAAACAGGCTAAGCATTCTCACAATGATGAGTATATGTACAAAAATGAAACAAATAGAGTTCGTTACTAGCCTCTTACCACACCTCAAGTTGTCTTAATCTTCATTATTTCTCTTCATTTGTGTGACTTGAATAATTAACATGAAAACCAAAATCCACTGAGGACGGCTGAACCCTGCAAAGAACTCACAAAACCAAAGAAGGACAACAAATATTTTTGCTGTTTTCGATTTTTTTAGAAACAAGCAAACAAAGAAAAACCAAACAAAAACAAACCAAACCAAACAAAGCAAAATATTTTTGGATTTTTTTCTTTTAAAGCAAACCAAAGCAAAGAAACAAACAACCAAACCAAGAGAAACAACGAAAATATTTTTGGTATTTTTGGGTTTTTGAGAAAGAAACAACAAGAACCAAAAATAAAGCGAAATAATGGATATACAAAGAACCGACTGAACATGATATATATATATGAGTGTGATGTCGGTATACCTCCCCCCAAGCTTAGGCTTTTGGACTAAGTGGGGTTCAATCCCATGGTGTCCAAGTAGATGCACCTCCATAGTATGTCGAGGAAGCTCCCTTGTCCTGGTACGAGCTCGAGGCCTCCCCTGTGTAGTGTACTGCGGGGTCATATGAGGGCGCTTCCTCCTGATAGTGTCCGTGGAAGTTGAGAGAGCACATATTGTCATCCATATCTGCCTTCGTGCGTGACCAAGGTCGCTAAGAAATACTGAGCAAAGTGGTTTGGGATAGAGGGATATCTCTCTCTTCCATGTTAGTAAACAGCATTCTATAAACCAAGTTCTCAAGAGTAGAGCTAGACGTGACAAAGTGGTGCGCCTTCATGGCAGCAAGATCAAGCCTCAGAGGAGCCAAAACTGTATCATGTGGATCAACAGCAATGTCCAAGGCAGCAGCGATACGAGTAGCAATAATTCCCCCATAAATGGGTCCTTTAGCAGCTAAGCGACGAGCAATGAGGGAACCAAGATTATACTTATCCTCACCATAGAGCGCAGCAGCTAAGAAGGCCAATTGATAGTTGGAGATATTACTAGTGTTCTCCCTACCAAGAACACCGGTGGTAAGATAGTAGGCAAAGTACCTGATGGCTAGAAGTTGAATATTCTTTATCTTCCCTCGTTGAGCTCTGCGGTCATCATCATTAGTTATTCCCCGATATAGTTCCAACAAATCAGTGGGTAGAGCTGTAATCTTCTTTGATGACCTAGTTGTACCAAGTCCTAGGGCCTTGCAAAATTTCTTCAATGTCATAGAATGAGCCCTGCCATAAAGTCTGAAAGACACAGAAGGATTGAACAAACTATTGGTAAAGGAGAAACTCTCCACAAATGTTTTAGTAAGTGAAGCATATTGTGCACTCTCATCCTGCATGAAACTTGTTAGACCAGCCCTCTCAATCAAAGCCATGAAATCATTAAGAATCCCAGCAGCTCGCCAGAAAGTTTGACAAGGAAAGGTGGAGGGGTGCGCATCCCCTTCATCTCCCTTGTCACCAAACCTCGGAGTGATGAGATCCTCATTGTATGAGGGTCTAGAACTTTTGGATGACATTGGAAGCCTTGCCCTTCTAGGTGCATCACTCTCAAATATCTCACCAAAGGTGTGGTGGTCCATGACTTCCCTATTCTGAAATTTTTAAACAACCATCAAACCAAGTGATTTCTAAGTTGATAAATGATGAGCAACTACTATAGGAACTTGCTAGAGGACTACACATGCATCAAAACAAAGTTTCTAAGCATAGAACAAGCATGCAAGCTCAAACAACCTGTCACCTATAGCAGAAAAGTACTCAAGATACAATCTACCAATCACAAATCTAATTGGACAAGTGGAGGAGGCACATACCAAGGAGCAAACCCTCCAAAAATCAGCACTTGAGATGGGCTGAACAAGGAGATCGAAAATCGCGAGCAAGAATAGCAAGAACTCGAGCTTGAGAAAGTTTTCCGGTGTTTTTAGGGAGAGAGAAAGAAGGTGGCTTTAAGGAGGTAGCCTGGAGGGGCCTAGGTGGGCCAGACCCCCCCTAGCTGCCACCCCTAGGTAGGTCGTGCCTACCATGGGTGTGGGGCCCTGGGGTGGCCCCTTGGGTCACCTCTAGTACCTCTCTGCCCCTTTTTCAAGGAAAAAATTATTTTGAATTTTCTGGGATTTTTCGGGAAACTTTATTTTTGGCCAATTTTCAGGGTATGAAAATTGATTTTCTCGCAGGAACAGTTTTTTTCAGAATAAGCAAAAGCTAACCAAAAGCCAAACTACAGGAGCTCTAAGAAACTCAAACAAGCAAACAACTAGCAAAACAAAAGCTAAAGCAAAGACTAGGAAGGAGAAAGGAAAAAGAAAGCAAGTATAACCATAGTGGAAACATTATTTTGTTCATAAAAAATCCTTTTGTTAACAAGGTTTATCAAGTCTTGTTACCAAAACAATCTTATATGAAGAAAAACTTTGCATTCCACAAGGTGATTATGTTACCTCATACTTGATAGCTATGGTCCCAATCATAATAGTTTCAAAATTTTCTTGTGGAATGGGACAATATATTTCTCCAACCTTGATGCCCTCAATATTTTCAATAAAAATTCAGGCAATAGCTCTTAACAACCTTCTAGGGGAAATAGACAGTGTGATCTTTGTCATTAATATTAAATGTTACTTTTCCTTGATTGCAATTGATGACAGCACCTGTAGTATTAAGAAAAGGTCTCCCAAGAATAATAGACATATTATCATCTTCAGGCATTTCAAGCACAACAAAATCAGTTAAGACCATGCAATTATGAGCAACTTGAACAGGAACATCCTCAAATATACCAACAGGGACAATAGTTGACTTATCATCCATTTGCAAAGAAATATCAGTTGGTATGAACCTTTCTAGCCGGAGTCTCTTATAGAGAGAAAAAGGCATAACACTAACTCCAGCTTCCAAATCACATAAAGCAGTTCTAACATAATTATTCTTAATAGAGCAGGGAATAGTTGGTATACCTGGATCACCAAGTTTCTTTGGAACCTTACCATTGAAGAAATAATTAGCAAGCAAAGTAGAAATCTCCTCATTAGGAATCTTCCTTTTATTAGAGACAATATCCTTCATATACTTTGAATAAGGAGGCAACTTAATAGCATCGGTCAAAGGAATTTGCAAAAATAAAGGTTTCATCCAATCACAAAACTTGTTGTAGTGTTCATCCTCCTTTGACTTGTGTTTCTTACCTGGAAAAGGAATAGGTTTCTGCACCCAAGGTTCTCTCTCTTTACCATGTTTATTAGCAATAAAATCTTCCTTGGTGTACCTAGTGTTCTTAGTGTGCTTCTCAGGTTCTTCCTCACCTTCCTCCTTATTAGGAGCATAATTATTATTACCACTCTCAGTTTCAGCATCAGAGACAGATATACTATTAGGATCTACAGCAGGTTCAAGTGGTTCCTCAACTACTTTATGTTTCTTTTTCTTCCTCTTACGAGGACTACCACTATCCTCACCTTGTTGGGAATCCTGCTCTATTGTTTTAGGGTGGCCTTCAAGATATAAAGGATCTTGAGTAGCTGCACCACTCCTAGTTCTAATTCCATAAGCATGTTTATTTCCTGGAGCATTAACTAGCATATCCTTTTGTACCTTAGCAAGTTGATCAAGTTGGGTTTGAACCATTTGAAAGTGTTTACAAAGCATTTTAATATCATTAGAAGTTCTTTCCACAATATCTTTCAACTCATGGATAGCTCTAGAGTTTTCCAATAAATGATTCTGAACTTGTTTATTAAAATTACCTTGTTTAACAATAAATGTGTCAAGTTGCTCTAAGCGTTGATCAGGAGGCTTACCATAAGGAATATCACCCTCATTAAATTAGAGAGAGTGTACCTCAATAGTAGATGAGTGGGGAATTGGCTTACATAATTCTTCTATAGGAGGTAGATTTTTCACATCTTCGGCTCTAATACCTTTCTCCTTTAGACACTTTTTAGCTTCCTTCATCACTTCATCATTTAATGCAATAACTCCCCTCTTCTTTGTTGTTGGTGTTGGAACTGGTTCAGGAACAACTGGTTCAGGAGTAATAGGCTCAGGTGTATTTAGCTCAATTGAAGTCCAATCATCATAATTTTTGATTATCTTGGTCATTAATTCTTCAGCATCTGTAGGAGTCCTTTTCCTGCAAACACAATCAGCAAAGCTATCTAGGTAGGTCCTAGAATCATCAGTTAGTCCATTATAATAAATATCAAGAAGCTCATTCTTAGGCAATGGACATCTAGGATGTGTATGAATCAAGGCACAGAACCTTGTCCATGACTCAGGAAATTTCTCTTCTTCTCCCTGTTTAAAATCAAAAAGTCTCTGCAAAGCAGCATGTCTAGCACTGGGAGGAAAATATTTATGGAAGAAAGAAGAAATCAAGCAATCAGGGCTATCAATGGAACCAGGAGGTAATCTATTAAACCAAGCCCTAGCTTCTCCTTTTAGTGAAAAAGGGAAGATCTTAGCAACAAAGTACTTGCATATTTTAAAATCATCAGAGAACAAAGCACTCATAGTAGAAAGCTCATTCATATGAGCCACAACACTCTCATTTTCAGTACTACAAAAAGGTTCTTTCTCAACAATATCTAAATAAGATAAATCAAAAGAGAAATCATAATCTTCATCTTTAATATCTATTGGAGAAGTGGAAAACTTAGGATCATAGGACAACTTAGGCAAGGAGACTCTTCATAGCACTAGTACCATGTGTGTTTCAGCACTCTTCAACAAATTCATCAGTGAGCTCAATGTAACCGTCATTAATATTATAACTCTCACTAGACTCGGGTGAGCTAACAGGTGTAACAGTGCATTCACTAGGAGTGTTGGTATTTCCTAGACTAGCCATAGTAGCATCTAGAAAAGGACCTAATGAACCACTCGCATCAAGCACGGTAGAAGTAACATCATGAGTATCAAAAGCAGTTTCAGATTCAGTAGTAGTAGTAGTGTGTGTAGCATGAGTATGTGGTGGTGGTGTGACAAGCTTACTTATAACAGACGGTGAATCAAGAGCAACAGAGGTGTTTAGGACTGTACCTCTTCTTGTAGTGGATGGTAAAATAGGGAACTTTCCATCACGAGACTTCCCCATGATGAAAGGAGTAGCAGTGAACAATAATAGATCCAAGTGAACTTACAAATAAAGATATGCTCCCCGGCGACGGCGCCAGAAAATAGTCTTGATGACCCACAAGTATAGGGGATCGCAACAGTCTTCGCGGGTAGTATTACCCAATTTATTGATTTGACACAAGGGGAGCCAAAGAATACTTGCAAGCCTTAACAACTGAGTTGTCAGTTCAGCTGCACCTAGAAATAGTTCTTGCTCATAGAAGTTTATCAGTAGTAATAGTTTGTAGTAGCAACAGCAAAGCAACAGCAACAGTAACAACAACAGTGAAACGGTAGCAATAGTAACAGTAACGGTAGCAGTAGGATTCGAGTGCGGTAGGAATAGGGATGGATGGACGGGCGTTGCATGGATGGGTCTAAACATGTAACTTCAAGACCTAGGGCATTGCAGATAAATAATAACAAGCATCCAAGTACTAAACAATCCTAGGCATGTGCTCCAAATATAGTCATACGTGCTTGTAGTGAGAACTTGCACAACATCTTCTGTCCAGCCAGCCCATGGTAGCGGGGCCTCTAGGGAACTACTGGCAATTAAGGTGCTCCTTTTAATAGAGCACCGAAGCAAAGCATTAACACTCCGTGAACACATGTCATCCTCACACCACAGCCATCCCCTCCGGTTGTCCCAATTATTGTCACTTTGGGGCCTTTGGATCCGGACAATGATATGTGTACACAACTTGCAGATAAGATCACAAACAATACTATCATAATGATTCAATAATAAGTTCAGATCTGAGATCATGGCACTCGGGCCCAACTGAAAAGCATTAAGAACAACAAGTTGCAACAAAGGCAAATAGAACTAATAGAGATACTATGCACTATGCCCCTAACAGATCTTATTCGATTACATGATAGAACTCATCCAATCCCTACCATCCCCAAGCCTACAGCGGGGGATTACTCACTCATGGATGAGGGAAACATCGGTGGTTGATGGAGATGCATTGGTGATGGCGACGATCCTCTCCAAATTCCCCGTCCAGGCAGGGTGCCAGAACGGAGTTTCTGGATCCGAATCTTGGTTTCTTGTGGCAGCGCCGGAGCAGAAGTCTTTCTGGAAAACTATCGAACCCCCCTCTGTTTTTAGGTCAGAAGGAAACTTATAGGCGCAGAGGGAGGCCGAGGAGCTACCTAGGGTGGCCAGACCTCCCCCAGGCGCGGGGTCAGTGGGCCTGCGCCTGGGGTGGGTCTGGGCCCCCTAGGCCTCCCCTCTGTCTCCCCTTCTAGCTCCGTGGATCTTCTGGTGAGAAATAGTTTTTGGCATATGTTCCGGGATTTTTCCCGATAGTTCATTTTCTGCACAAAAACAAGACACCAAGGTAATTGTGCTTAAAATAGCGTCAGTCTATTTTAGTTGTATCCAAATCACACAAGTATAGAGGAAAAACAGTAGCAAAGTGTTCGAGAAAGTAGATAAGTTTTAGACGTATCAGCGCTAATCGCGCTAATCAACGCACAAATCTTTGCGCAGAGGAAAAGAGAGGAGAAAACCCTTATCTCAAATTTATCTCTCCACCACTTCATTCATTGTCTCCTTGTACTCCTCGAGCACTTCGCAGCCATTCCCATCTACACACCGCAAGAAAATCTCTTTCCCCCACCAATCCCTAATCTTTCTAGAGCAATGGCATATGCATCTAGTTCAGGAGCGGTGGCGGGTTCCTTGGCGGCGGAGGAGAAGAAGATGCGGGGCCTCTGGGTCCCTAGTGTCATGGACGATGCCGAACTCCAGGTCATGGAGGATGAACGCTTCATCATCGCCGACGCGTGGCAGGGTGCCTCTGGACACGCCATTCCTGCCCCTCGCGACGGCGAGAGAGTGCTGTTTGGCACGCACGTCGACCGCGGCCTCAGCTTGCCACCATCGGACTTCATCATCGAGGTCCTCAACTACTATGGTGTGCAATTCCATAATCTCCCTCCCAACTCTCTGCTCGAGCTCAGCACTCATGCAGCTATGTGCGAGGGGTTTCTTGGCATTAGGCCAAGTCTCACCCTTTTATGGTACTACTATGGTACTCGGAAGAATTCCATTAGCGCTGGTGTGCCTTACATCACCGGCACACTTAGCTTTGTCCTTAGGAGAACCGAGTTTATCCTAGGATTAACACTAGCGAATCCGTCAAATGCTGGGCCGAAACCTTCTTTTATCATAAGGATATTTCAGCTCCTCGAAAGGCGGAAGGTCTTCCAGCCTTCATCGACGGTGCCGCTCCCCACCAGAAGTCATGGGACGCGGAAGCGCCGGAACTATCGGATATCTTAATCCTCGCCAAGAGGCGGATTGAGTTTCTGATGAAGCACATGGGGCTCCATGGATCCGACTTGATCCACTGATGGCTGGAGCGTCGGATTCAGCCTCTGCAGCACCATGGAGACTGCCTCATATACCAGATCACCAGCGACAAGAAGGACAACATGCGGGTCAGCCCGAACCGGATTCCAACAAAAGATCACAAGACCCTCATGCAGTATTTGATCAAGGAGAGAGTGGAACAAAAAGTTCCGGATGTCTCCATGAAGATGTTCACGTCCAACTGTCCTTTGACTCCGGTAAACATATCGACTCAGCTTTCATGTTTTGTTGTTCTTTTCTGTTCTTTCTCTAACTCTATTTTCATTGATGCTTTTCGAATTTGTTAGCTCGAGAAGTGCAAGAAGTTCCCGCCTTTGCTGGTAGCCAAGTGCTACCAGTAGTTAAAAATTAAGCATCCTGTCTTTTGTTTTTAGTATCTTGTATCTTTCTTTCTCTCCAGAGCACACCTAATATTTGGATTTTCGTGTTCTAGAGCTAAAGCAGTTTTGAAGAGTAAGACCAAGCCGGGCAGCAAGCCGAGCAAGCAAATGCGTCAGCAGAAGCTTGGTATCTCCCCTGCCATGCCGCCACCAACTCCATCCAGTACTCCATCAGCACCAGAGGCTTCTGCCTCTCCTGATGCTGGCAACGTCTCAAAAGCCTTGGTCACTGTTGGTGACCAAGCAACTAACAAGGGTGAACCCATTAAGGGTAATGACCCCATGGTAATATTTATAGGAACATTAGACAAAGTGGCCAGCTCTGCTGTCTCTGGCCTGATGTAACATCCCAAAAATCATGATTTATAAAGTTTGCATATCATTCATGCATTCATAAGCATTTGGATCATTTTTCAAATAAGATTTCAAAACAGAAGTAAATTGCTGCCTAATATTTTATGTAGGAAAGGCAATGGATTAATTTTTACTCTCCAAAATGGGAATACCTTGTTTCAACCAGAAAAGGTTTGGTTATAGGTTTGAATGTGGATTCCAAAGCTTGTTCAAAATTTCAATACAAAAATCTAAAATCAAAACTATTCATATGACTATTTATAAATAAATAATTAAGGCATGGTTTTATTTTAATTTCAATGGGCCAATGTATTTTTGAGTGATCAACAATGTTTTATACTCAAATATGTGCAGGGTTCACTTTACAAAAATCCAGAAAAGTTTGAATTCAAACTCATTTGAAAAACATTTGAAAGGGATTCCTGAAAAATCAATTAGAAAAAGAAAAAGAGAAAAGAATAAAGAAAGGCCGGCGCCACCAATCTCGCCCAGCACTGGATCCAGCCCAACAATCAGCCCACCCGGGTATCCCTCTCCTCTCTGTTTCTCACCCTGCCCGCGCACACCCCCTCGCTGACAACTGGGTCCCGCAGCCACGTCACCTCTTCGTCCCGAAATCACGCCCGCGACCAGCTCCACCACGGTTGTTTCTTCTCGACGATCTCACACTTGATTACGCATTACTGCAGGCATAACTCCCTCTCTCGCCCCGGCTACTTAAACCCCTCCTCACTCCGCTCCATTCCCCTCACTCACCAACCACAAAGCGCCGCCAGGCTCCACGAATTTCGCCTTACACCGCCGCATCACCGAAGAGCTCCGGCGAGCCATCACGGTGAGTCTCGAGCACGCCTTGCCTTCTGGTTCACACGGCCTGCTTCGCCATCGCCTTGCGCATCTTCTCATGCTTTCAGTTTGTCTTAAATCGCCCCAGGTTGTCGTCCCCGTCAACGCCTGCAAGTGTCCGAAGATCAGCTCAACTCCGACGAGCCAGTCCGGTGATCCCCGTGTTCCCCTTGATCTCCGGTTCACGCGAGTGAGTTCGCCTTTGTCTTGCGCGTCTGCTAACACATGCCACTTGTTCCCTTGCGCACTAGGTTGTCGCCTTCATCTCTGGCAGTGATCACCCGACGCCAGAACAAACTCCGGCAAGCATCTGAGCGCGTGTCCGTGCACCCCTGTCCAAGCCGAAGCCACCTTGAGCATCCTCGCATCCTTGTGACGCTGGTAAGCACCTCCACCACCCCTATCCCCCTCTGGAATCGCCGGAGCACTGTTGCCAGAGCCGTCGCCACCGCTCTGACCATTTGCGCCGCCAGTTCTTGGCTGAAGCGATTAGATCCGCTGCATCTAGATCCAGCGGTCTAGATTAGACTCCAGCCCGAAAGGGTACGGGCAGATCTAAGCCGCTAGATCTCATTTAGATCTGACGGTGCGTGTGCGTGATCCGCGCGAAACGGTACCGTCCAATCAGGAAGCGCCGCGTGGCTAGGTTTTAGATTTAAAATATGGTTTTCATCTATTAGCTATTTAAACTTGTAAATTCAATAATTTTTGTTCTGTTTATCCAAAAAATAAAAATAATATATATTGGAATCACAAAAATAAATCCTACACATCTATGGGCTTAGTTTTGTATTTTTTTCTGTTAAAATGGAATTTTATGTAGAGACAATTATAGGCTTATTTTGTGTATAAAAATTAATTGGAAAATGTTTTAAAGGCCAAATAAAGTTTATTTGATGTATAAATGTTTAGTTTATTGTTCAGTACTGTTTCACTTGTCTTTTTTAGTTTAGAAAAATCATCACATGACATTTGCATGCATTCATATTTTTTTTTTGCTTGATTATTTGAAATATGAATTTGGTGCTATCATTTTATTTGTAGATTTTGGTGCTAGTGGTGATTGTGACTGTGAGGATTGTTGTTACTCTCCCAACTACCAAGGAAAGCGGTGCTTCATATTTTTATCCCAATATTTTGACTATGCATTAGTGATATTTTGTATAGGGCTTGCATGAAATTTTTTGCTAAGTATCTATATGCTATGCTTGGGAAATCCTAGTAGTTGTTGAATTGTTAGAATTTTCTCTAAGTTAAGATACTTGCTATTGCCATGCTTAGCCTAGCTAGTAGCAACCAAGGGTGGATTATATATATGCTATGGAAAAATATTGCTAAGTCTTGAATTGTGTTTTTTCTTAATAAAACAACTAAGTGAATGAAACACCTGGGTGGAATGGTTGTTTGGGTTATGTTGAGTGGTTACACAAGGCCCATATCTATGGTCTACCTTGTGTATCACACTTGTGGGAAGCCACCCAGGAACAAAGGGATTTGAGATGCCATATGTTAAGATGCTTCTAGTGCAGCCACATGGCATTATGGGCTCTGCCTTGATCATATAGGTTGCAATAACTTAGACATTTGGACAGTTGGTGGTAGGGTGATAGGTTGGAACGCGTCCATTCGGTCTAAGGGAAGGCTTCTGAAAGGTCTTGTCTTGATGAAAGTCAAGTCTTGTGGGGAAAGGGCACCACCTCTGCAGAAGGAAGAATCTAAGTACTTAGCCATGTCCCCGGGAATGGACAATTTGAGCATCAAGACATGGAAGCTATCAAGAATCTCCTCATCCAAATTTCTAAGTTAAAACTTGTGGTTGAACAAGGGTGAAGGTTCACCAATGTCTATTAGTGGTTCCTTGGGAGTTTTTGCCAAACAAAAACTTAGTGTTTTCAAATGATAGGTAAAACCTATTTTGAGCAAAGCAAGCCTAAGCTACACTTAGCCAAATTCATGTAGAAGCTAGATACTATTATTCTACTAAGGTATCACTTGCCAATACTATTCCAATGTATTGACCCACTGTGGCTGTAACTTCTGATGTTGTAGGTTACTCTGATGATGATTAGGGTTATGAGTCTACACTCAACATGCTTGCCCATGGCACATGAAGATGAAGACTTTTATTTACATTTTTAAGTTAAACTCTTGTACTAGCCTATGTCTATGGAGTTGTAAAAGACTATGTTATCTCTGGAATGACGTTGTAATAATGACCTTTGTTTCTGTGTACTTCATCTTAAACTGTGAATGCTAGCAATTGATCCAGGGACTAGCATTGCAATCACAGGGACCTTTACCTTTATAAAGGTGGGGTCTTACAGATGGTATCAGAGCACTGTGTTGCCTATAGGATTATGACCCTAGGATTGGATTAGGCTAAGAAACCACTAAGGAAAATTTCAACACTTTGAAAAATTTCCACACTTGTCTTTTCTTCTCGTAAACTTTTCTAATCTTCTTTCTCATCTCTATTTGTAGATGAACTCCATCAACGAAGCTGTGAGGAAGGGACCACTCATGACCATGACCTTGGAGTGTGAGACTGAATTTCCTAAGGCACTCAACAACCTTATGGTTACCATGGGGATACATGGTGCAGCTGTGTACAAGGGATTCCCTGTGATGGATGAGGGAGAAGAGTATTGGTGGGTGCAACTTCAGTTGTACAAAAACAAGGAAGACAGCCACAAGGATTTAGGATTCTGCATGGTCACCAACTCCGAAATGCACACAACATTCTTTGACTCTGCAAGATTTGCAGCTTGGAATGCTATTAAGGAGCTTGGTGATGGACCCAAGTGCAGAATGCCCAACACCCAAAATTACCTTAGAGAAGAAAAGAAGCATACCCAAGAATTAGAGACTACCAACCGACAACTAAGGGGAGACATCATAGACTTAATATGGGAGTCTTGTGAACAAGATAGACAGATGGCTACTAAGGATGCCCTGATAACTATTTTGTCTAGTGAGTGAGAGCTGTAACGTACTTCGTTAGTTGGACCAACAAACTTATCGTTTTACTTCCAAAAATTTGTTTAAGTTATGTTGAACCTTTGATGTTGTAATGGATTTGTGTGTGCCATGACTTGTGTGTTTGATGTTAAAAGATGTGCTTGTGATATTATGTCTTGTGAATGTTCTCTACTTGTGTTGGTTCTAAATTTTCTCTATCTTATAAAAATAGATGCCCAACGTTGTTATCAGCACGACTGAGGAGTTCAAGGGAACTCGTTTTGGTACTCGTCTCATTGAGCTCACTAGTGTTCTCAACCTTCCACTTCCTAGCATCATGACACTTCAGCTCACCAAGTTTGAGAGGAAGAACCTATGGGGCTTCAGAGTCACACAGCCGGGACGCCAGACAGAGACAACCACGGAGGCCATCACTTTCAAGATGATGCATGACGACAAGGAGAAAGGCTTAGATGTAGTCATGCAGGAGTTACTTGGGCGCCTGGTAGGGAGGCACTCCATCGAGCTTAGAGGTCTTTACTTTCACCCCTTCGGGGGACGCAACGAGGAGGGTGAGGCTATAGAGTACGAGGATGCTGTTAGAGAGACGATGGAGCCGATTCGTCTATACCTTCAGGACCTAGAGGGTCTTATTAGACACCTTGATACTGATAGGACCAACATCATGCTTAGTAATGACGAGCTCTAGGTTCAGCTTTGAGAGAGGGACAAGCTCTACGTGGAGCAAGACGAGATTGTCAAGGAAATGGAGGCCAAGTTTGAAAGCCAGGACAAGAAGTTCAAGAGCCAAGAGAAAAGAGTCCAAGACAGGAACAAGAAGATCCAGTAGATGAAGGAAGAGTTAGAAGCTAAGGACTTCGAGCTTGAGCACCAGCAGGGAGTGATCGAGAGGCTTCGCTCACAGAAGACGGATCTTAGGGCCAAGATTGAGGCCTTGACTACTAGTGTTGATGAGTACAAGACTGCCATGGAGAATGCAGGTCTTACCCTCGTTGATGTGGAGATTGATGCGGAGGAGTAGTGTAGACTACTCGACTATCTTTCATCTACCGTACTTTGATTATTGAGTCGCAATGACCATCCAACATGTGGGTGGCTTGCTATAGTGTGTTTGCTTTTTCCAAAACTTGTTGTTATGTCGTTAAAACCCTATGTTATTTTGATGCTTGGTTATTGTGATTATTCTATGTGTTGTATTGTGCATGTTAAGCATCTATGGTTATCTCATTCTTATCCTTATTAAAACCACATATGCCTCCTCAACGTGCCAACCCCAACCAAAACAACAACAACAATTTCACTCCCGATATGCAGCAGTTGATGACGGCACAAGCTCAACTAATACAGATGATGACAACATTCATGCAGAACCAGAATCAGAATAACAACAAAAATAATAATAATAATAATAATAATAATAATAATAACAACAACCAGAATAATCCGCCAGGATTTGACATGCTCACCAGATTTCTAAGACTGAGGCCTGCAAAGTTCTCGGGAACCACTGATCCAATGGTAGCTAATGACTGGTTACGATCAGTAAACAAGGACTTAGTGATTGTTGGCTGCACCGACGAAGAGAAGGTCAGGTTGCAGCACATCTGCTAGAGGGGCCAGCAGCAACCTGGTGGGACAACTTTCAGATCACCACTCCCATTGAGGATGTGACTTGGGCTATTTTTGAGGATGGATTCCATACAACTCACATCTCATCCGGAGTGATGAATTTGAAGAAGAAGGAGTTCCATAATCTGAAGCACCGTCACCACAGCGTGGCTGAGTACATTGAGGAATTCAACAATCTGGCATGTTATGCACCAGATGAAGTTGATACAGATGCCAAGAGGAAGGAGAAATTCCTTGAAGGACTGGATGATGAGTTGAATCTGCAGCTTTCTGTTGCCTATGTTCCAACCTACCAATCACTTTGTGACAAGGCTACCATCTTGGAGAACAAGATGAAACAGGTTGAAAGAAGGAAAATGAAGCACAGCTCGGGATCGTCTCACAAGCGTTCCCATCATGATGATAGTGGGAGTTCTGGATCCCACAAACATGGAAAGTACAACAACCACCACAACCACAATCGTCATCATGACAACAAGCATCACCGCAGTCATGATAATGACAAGTATAAGAACCACAAGAGTGGACACAAGAGCCACCACAGTGGAGGTGGGAGTGGTAGTGGAAGTCAGCCTGTCAAGAAAGATCTCAGTCAGGTTGAATGCTTCAAGTGTAAGAAGATGGGGCACTATGCTAATGAGTGCCCAGAAAAGAAATTCGAAGGTGCCAACAAGCCCAATCCCTTTCAAAAGGGACAAGTGAACCACATCAATGTGGAAGAAATTTATGAGGAACCTGATGCTGTGGCTGGTAAGTTCAAACTCAATTCTGTTCCAGCACTTGTTATTTTTTATACTAGCGCATTGCATTCATTCATATCAAGAGCATTTGTTGATATAAATGAACTTCCAGTTGAAACTATTGGGTGTCCTATAAAAGTAAGTTCTCCTAGTGGAGAAATGATAGTGAACTCGGGATGTCATGACCTAGTGATAGAATTTGGGAAGTATAAGTTTCCCGTTAATTTGATAATCCTAAATTCCCAAGGATTGGATGTCATTTTGGGAATGGATTAGATGACTAAGTACAAAGGAGTGCTAGACTGTGTCAACCATACTATCACACTCACAACCCCGGATAATAAAAGGATTAGATTCAAGTCTAACTTTGAATCAAAGGGGAGTAAGTTAAATTATCTTAAGGGGGTTAGCATAGAAAGTGTTCTAATTGTGAGAGAATATCCGGGTGTATTTCCGAAAGAATTGCCTGGAATGCCACCAGATAGAGATGTAGAGTTTCTGATTGATTTGCTGCCAGGATCAGGACCAATAGCAAAGAGACCTTATAAAATGCTAGTTGATGAGTTGAAAGAACTCAAGAAACAACTTGGGGAAAAGTTACAGAAAGGATTTATTCAACCAAGTTCTTCATCTTGGGGAGCACCAGTTTTGTTCGTTGAAAAGAAAGATAGAAGTCAAAGGTTATGCATAGATTACCGTTCACTCAATGAGGTGACTATCAAGAACAAATATCCCTTGCCCAGAATCAGTGACTTGTTTGATCAGCTAGAAGGAGCCCGTGTGTTCTCAAAGATTGATCTCCGGTCAGGCTATTTTCAGCTAAAGATAAGGGAACAAGACATACCTAAGACTGCTTTCACCACTAGGTATGGATTGTATGAGTACATCCCGTGATGCCATTTGGTTTGACCAATGCACCAGCCTACTTCATGAATATGATGAACAAGGTGTTCATGGAATTTCTTGACAAGTTCGTTGTCGTTTTCATCGATGACATTTTGATCTACTCCAAGAGCAATGAAGAGCACGAAGAACATTTACGATTGATACTTGAAAATCTTAGGGAGCATAAGCTGTATGCCAAATTCAGTAAGTGTGAATTCTGGCTGAATGAGGTCGGATTTCTTGGACACATTGTGTCAGGAGATGGTGTAGCAGTTGATCCCGCAAAAGTGTCGATTGTAACTGAGTGGGAATCTCCTAAGTCAGTGAAGGAAGTTCGTAGTTTCCCTGGCTTGTAAGGATACTATAGAAGATTCATTGAGAATTTCTCAAAGGTAGCTAAGACAATGACGGAGTTACTTAAGAAAGACAAGAAATTTGATTGGACTGAAGGATGTGAACTCAGTTTCCAAGAGTTGAAGAAGAGACTAGTGACAACACCAGTCTTATGTCTGCCAGATTTGGAGAAGGATTTCCAAGTGTATTGTGATGCATCTCACCAAGGATTAGGTGCAGTTTTGATGCAAGAAGGGAAAGTTGTGGCTTATGCCTCGAGACAACTCAAAACTCATGAAGTGAATTATCCTACTCATGATTTGGAGTTAGCCTCTGTTGTCCATGCACTCAAAACATGGAGACATTATCTTTTGGGAAAGAGATGTGAAGTGTTCACAGACCACAAAAGTTTGAAGTATATCTTCACCCAGAAAGAAATCAATATGAGACAAAGAATATGGATAGAACTCATCAAAGACTATGACTTGAGTTTGCAATACCACCCCGGTAAAGCAAATGTTGTAGGAGATGCATTAAGCCGTAAGGTTTATGTGAATGGCCTTACTAAGAGAGAATTTCTAGAT
The DNA here is from genome assembly GCA_916181665.1 of Avena sativa. Classification (NCBI taxonomy): domain Eukaryota; kingdom Viridiplantae; phylum Streptophyta; class Magnoliopsida; order Poales; family Poaceae; genus Avena; species Avena sativa. The sequence goes on from OV702284.1 coordinate 35,528,616, forward strand.
GATCTGTGTGCCCAATTCAAAGATCTCAGATTGGAGATCGTGCCAGAAGGACATCTTATGTCATTGGATGTTCAACCCACCTTGTTGGACAAAATCAAGGAAGCCCAAAAGATGGACAAGGAAATTGAGGAGATTAAGGAAAAGATTGGTAAGGGAAAAGCCAAAGGATTCCATGAAGACGAACAGGGTACTTTATGGTATGGAAAACGTATCTGCATTCCGCAAGGTCCGGAGCTTCGGAAACTGATTTTACAGAAGCACACAACTCACCATATTCCATTCATCTGGGTAACACCAAAATGTACATGGATGTGAAGGAAAGATTTTGGTGGAATAATCTCAAGAAAGATATCACCGAATATATTGCTTTGTGTGATGTATGTAGTAGAGTGAAAGCAGAACATCAGAAACCAGCAGGATTGTTGCAACCACTACCTATTCCTGATTGGAAGTGGGACAAGATTGGCATGGATTTCATCACTGGACTGCCAAGGACTAGATCAGGATATGATTCTATTTGGGTCGTGGTAGATCGCCTAACTAAAGTGGCTAATTTCATACCCGTGAAGACAACTTATACAAGTGCTAAGTTATCCAAGATTTATATGAACAGGATTGTTTGTCTGCATGGAGTACCGAAGAGTATTGTGTCTGATAGGGGAACTCAATTCACTTCCCATTTTTGGAGGCAACTGCATGAGTCATTGGGAACGAGATTGGAATTCAGCACTGCTTTTCATCCCCAGACTGATGGACAGACAGAAAGGACCAACCAGATTCTATAGGATATGTTGAGGGCATGTGCCCTAGATTATGGTGCTAGTTGGGATGAAAGTCTACCTTACACAGAATTCTCTTACAACAACATCTATCAAGCTAGTATTGAGATGGCACCGTTTGAATTTCTCTATGGGATAAAGTGTACTACACCATTGCTATGGAATGGTGTTGGGGAAAGAAACTTGTTCGGGCCAGAACTAATCGAGGAAGCTGAAGAGAAAGTCTAGTTGGTAAAGGACAGATTGAAGATAGCACAGTCCCGAAAAAAGAGCTACACAGACCCAAAGCATAGAGAAGTCACTTATGAGGTGGGTGATAGAGCTTATCTTAGAGTATCACCACTTCGTGGAGTGAAGAGATTTGGAGTCAAAGGAAAGTTGGCCCCAAGATATGTTGGACCATTCAAGATTCTGAGCCATAAAGGAGAAGTGGCATATGAGATTGAATTGCCTGAATCATTGTGTGCCGTTTACAATGTGTTTCATGTGAGTCAGTTAAAGAAATGCCATCCGGAGATGGAAGAGACTTCTTTGAAGGATACTATACCTTTGGAAGAGGTCCAATTGGAAAGTGATCTCACTTATGAGGAAAAACCTATCAAGATTCTCGAGACTGCAGAAAGAGTTACTCGGGCAAAGACTATCAAATTCTACAAAGTTCAGTGGAACCATCATTCCGAGGAACAAGCAACATGGGAAAGAGAAGATGATCTTCGGAAAGACCACCCTCACCTATTTGCTAGCCAATCCGAATCTCGAGGGCGAGATTCACCTTAAGGGGGTTAGATTTGTAACATCCCAAAAATCATGATTTATAAAGTTTGCATTTCATTCATGCATTCATAAGCATTTGGATCATTTTTCAAATAAGATTTCAAAACAGAAGTAAATTGCTGCTTAATATTTTATGTAGGAAAGGCAATGGATTTATTTTTACTCTCCAAAATGGGAATACCTTGTTTCAACCAGAAAAGGCTTGATTATAGGTTTGAATGTGGATTCCAAAGCTTGTTCAAAATTTCAAAACAAAAATCTAAAATCAAAACCATTCATATGCCTATAAATAAATAATTAAGGCATGGTTTTATTTTAATTTCAATGGGCCAATGTATTTTTGAGTGACCAGCAATGTTGTATACTCAAATATGTGCAGGGTTCACTTTACAAAAATCCAGAAAAGTTTGAATTCAAACTCATTTGAAAAACATTTGAAAGGGATTCCTGAAAAATCAATTAGAAAAAGAAAAAGAGAAAAGAATAAAGAAAGGCCAGCGCCACCAATCTGGCCCAGCACTGGATCCAGCCCAACAACCAGCCCACCCAGGTCTCCCTCTCCTCTCTGTTTCTCACCCCGCCCGCGCACACCCCCTCGCTGACAACTGGGTCCCGCAGCCACGCCACCTCTTTGTCCCCAAATCACGCCCGCGACCAGCTCCGCCGCGGCCATTTCTTCCCGACAATCTCGCGCTTGATTACGTGTTACTGCAGACATAACTCCCTCTCTCGCCACGGCTACTTAAACCCCTCCTCACTCCACTCCATTCCCCTCACTCACCAACCACAGAGCGCCGCCAGGCTCCACGAATTTCGCCTTACACCGCAGCAGCACCGAAGAGCTCCGGCGAGCCATCACAGTGAGTCTCGAGCACGCCTTGCCTTCTGGTTCACACGGCCTGCTTTGCCATTGCCTTGCGCATCTTCTCATGCTTTCAGTTTGTCTTAAATCGTGCCAGGTCGTCGCCCCCGTCAACGCCTGCAAGTGTCCGAAGCTCATCTCAACTCCGACGAGCCATTCCGGTGAGCCCCGTTGTAACATCCCAAAAATATTAAACTTGGATCATCAAACTCTAATCATCAAAATTAGGGTTAACAAAAACTTTTCCAATTAAAAATACGAAAGCATGCATATGTGTATGCATTACAATTTGGATTCTTTTGAATTGCCTTGCTTCTGTGTTTCTTTGCTTGTAAATTGATTCTTAGGTGAAATAAACATCATCTAAACAATCGCCACACTTTTCCCAAAGACAAACAAATCAAAACAAATAAATTAAGTGAATGGTCACTTTGGCCAAATTAACTCCCATGCCTACTTTGGCTATCTCTAACTTTCAGAACTTAATAGAAACTTGTTTGGATCTTTGCACCCCTTGATAGTACTCATAACAAGGTACCAAGGCCCACTTTGTGATCATCCAAAATCATTCAAATGCGTAGTTTAAATGACAGTTTAAAATTGAATCTATATCATATGGGAAGATCCCACTTTTTCAAAAACCACTCAAACAAGCTCAACTTTCAAAACCCAAGCATCCACAGACTCGCCAGCACATGCCTAGCACACCCACTAAAAATCTTTTCAAAATTCAAAACTTGAGTTCATGCGGACATTTCATCAAACACCTTGCAGATACAAATCAAACCAAATCAAAACACTATAGTGTGTAGTTATTCTGGCCTAACTGGTTCCCTCTCTAGCTCACAGCACCCTTAGTAGATCATCTAGCAACCTTAACTAAGCTCTAGCCTCACTGTAAGCTTGCCAATATCATCAATGGTGAACAGGCCGAGAGCACCCATGTCACCCCAGTGTGGACAGCAAGCTAGGGGAAGAACTACCCGTGCCAACCTTGTCTGGGAGGTAGCCCATGCCTCACCGTCCCCTCTCGACCAGCCCTGCCTCGCGGACAGCAACCAGAACCGCCAGGAACGCCACGCCCGTGCCCCTGTCGACCATGCCGACCCGTGCCGCAGAGCATGCGCCATTCCCACTCAACCCGACCACCTCGAGCCCTCGCCACCCGCCAGCATGCTCCCCACCGTCCGAGGAGATCACCGGACATGCCCATTTCACCGCCCGTACCCCGTAGCCACCGCTCGTTGTAGAGTTCGCCGCCTCTGCCTCGCAGAGAATCGCGCGTTCCCGACCGTTTGCCACCGCCCCTACAAGTGCATTTAAACCTTAGAGCATCGCCAGGAGACCACCGATCGATCGCCACCCTCGGCCATGCCTCTAGCAGCCCGTAGCCGTGTCGCCATCATCGCCTACCCATCCCATTCGGTCTCGCCGTCGAGCCTATAAAGGGAAGCCACCCCCAGCCGATTGAAGCACACCATTTCACTCCCCTCACCTCACTGATCGTTCCACCTCGTAGCCGGAGCAAGGAGAGAAGCGCATCGCCGGAATTGCACCGGAGTAGGCCGCCTCTAGAGAAGAAGGGCGCCATCGATTTCGTCCACCCCAGGAGTTGTCGCAACCACCCCTGAGTTCGCCGTCGTCGACTTCGTCGTTCGCCTGCATCACCTGTAGGGTTCGCGCCATCAACTATGTACCAAGATCTATCTACTAGATACAAACAACGGGTGGATGTATATCAAAAACTCGTGGTTGATGTAGACGATCCCTTGCCAATCTCAAGATCGAGAGGAAGTCCTAGCGCCACAAAGCAGCAGCGCATCCGTGCTCGCACACACGTACAAGACACCAGGCAATCTCCGCCTCCTCGCTCCAGCGATGCAGCGGAAGCACAACCCTTTCTTGCCGAATAGCCACCGGGAACATGTATCTCGCTAGTCGAGACCATGGGGGATAAATTCTAGAGGGGGAGAGAGATCCTTCACGAGGAGGTGTAAGAGACAAGTGAGGAGGGGGGCTCCTTTTATAGGAGGAGGGGGGGCACCCAAGGGGGTGGCCGCCGGCCATGGGGGCTGCCGCCTCCCCTCCTTCATTCATGTGGGTGGACACTCCACTCACAAAATGGCCCTTCAATTTTCTCCACTCAAAAGTCCACTCAAATTCCCATTAAATTTCCACCAAATTTAATGCAAACTCTCATTAAATAAAACTCATTTATTTTATTAAGAATTTTGTCAATTACTTTAATGACAAAAATTCACAAATAACCCCTTTCTAGAATTCCATTTCACATGCATAACCACTTTATGCAATTTCACCCGAAAACCCGTTTCGGTATCTAGTGAAATAAATTCCTGCGCTTGTTTATTCTTTCGGCATGAAACATTTGCTCCAACTGGATGCCAGTGTCCCTTAAGTGTGTCACCCTACGGTTCGCGAATAATGCAGACATGATCGAGACCCTTCTCCGATCAATAATCAGTAGCGGGACCTGGAGATCCATACTGACTCCCACACATTCAACGATGACTTTTCCTGTGATCGTCGGAACCTTTTACGCTTGTATCTTAATCCCTTTGTTTCACGATATATTACATGTCCGAGATTCGATCATCGGTGTATCCATACCTAGTTTGATCTTGTTACTGACATGCACTCTTTTCTCGTTCCCGTGATATAACATTCTAGTGATCAAATCACTTGCTTGCAAGCTAACCAATGTGATATCACCGAGAGGGCCCAGAGCATATCTATCTGTCATCGGGATGAACAAATTCCACTCTTGATCCATGATTCTCAACATAACACTTTAGTAGTTTTAAAGCCATCTTTATAATCACCCAGTTACGAAGTGACGTTTGATGTCAACAAGAAACTCTTCCGGTGTTAGTGATTGGCATGATCTCATGGTCTAAGGATTAGGACTACTTTGTAGTTTGTTTATAGCAATATAAACTCAATGACTTTGATCGTAATGCTATACTTAGGATGAATGTTCATCACACCATTACACTAATGTTGTGATCTCGTTATTAACAACATCCAATGTCTATGATTAGGAAACCTTGATCAGCTTGTTAATCAACGAACTAGTTTATGAGAGAGGCATAACTAGGAACTTTCTGTTTGTTTATTAAACACACATGTATTAACGTTTCCGTATTAATACAATTATAGCATGCAAAATAAACATCTATCATATACTTGGAATACACATAATAAACATTTTATTATTGCGGCTCAGGGCATATTCCCTTGAGTCTCCCACTTGCACTAGAGACAATAATCTAGTTACATTGTGATGTATCTAACACCCATGGAGTTCTGGTGTAGATCATGTTTTGCTCTAGGGAGAGTTTTAGTCAATGGATCTGATGTACTTTACAAATCTTTATATCTCCATCCTTGACATGCTCGCGGATGGAGTGAAACCGGCGCTTAATATGCTTGGAATGCTTGTGAGACCTTGGCTCTTTAGCATTGGCAATGGCACCATTGTTGTCACAAATAGATCACCATTGGGTCCAACGCGTTTGCAACCACACCTAGTTCGAATATGAACTCCTTCATCCAAACTGCTTCCTGAGCCGCTTCTGAAGCAGCAACATATTCGGCCTCTGTTGTTGATCCCGCCACCACAGGTTGTTTGGAGCTCCTCCAACTAACCGCTCCGCCATTCATGAGAAATACGTATCCGGATTGAGACTTAGAGTCATCCAGATCGGTGTCAAAGCTAGCGTCGACATAACACTTAGCGACGAGCTCTTCTTCACCTCCGTATACAAGAAACATATCCTTAGTTCTTCGCTAGTACTTAAGGATATTCTTGACCGCTTTCCAGTGTTCTGAACCTGGATCCGATTGGTACCTACTAGTCAAACTAATAGCATCTGCCACATCCGGTCTTGTACATAGCATGGCGTACATTATAGAGCCTATGGCTGAAGCATAGGGGACCCTGTCCATTATCTCTCTTTCTTCCGCCTAAGCCGGACATTGAGTCTTACTCAATGTCGTGCCTTGTGTCTCAGGTAAGAACCCCTTCTTACTATCCTCCATTTTAAACTTCTTTAAAATCTTATCAAGGTATGTACTTTGCGATAGCCCTATTAGGCACCTAGATCTATCTCTATAGATCTTTATGCCTAATATGTATGATGCTTCACCTAGGTCCTTCATTGAAAATTTGCTATTTAGATAACTTTTAACACTGTTTAAAAGATCTATATCATTTCCGATCAATAATATGTCATCCACATATAATATCAGAAATGCCACATTGCTCCCACTCACTTTCTTGTAAATACAAGCTTCTCCATAAGTTTGGACAAATCCAAACTCTTTGATCACCTCATCAAAGCGGAGATTCCAACTTCGTGATGCTTGCTTCAATCCATAGATGGTTCGCTGAAGCTTGCAGACCTTGTTAGCATCCTTAGGATCGACAAAACCCTTTCGTTGTATCATATACAACTCTTCCTCAATATTACCATTGAGAAATGCGATTTTTACATCCATATGCCATATCTCATAATCGAAATATGCAGCAATTGCTAACATAATCCTAACTGACTTTAGCATCGCTACGGGAGAGAATGTCTCATCGTAGTCAACTCCTTGAATTTGTCGAAACCCCTTTGCGACAAGTCGAGCTTTATAGATGGTCACACTACCATCCGCATCAGTTTTTCTTTTGAAAATCCATTTGTTCTCCACGGCCTTTCGGTCGTGAGGTAAGTCTACCAAGTTCCAAACTTGATTTTCATACATGGATTCCATCTCGGATTTCATGGCTTCTAACCATTTGTTGTAATCCGGGCTCATCATCGCTTCTTCATACGTCGCAGGGTCATCATTTTCATCAACCATGAAATTCATGACAGGATTTCCGTACAGCTCGGGAGCTGCGCGCGTCCTGCTTGACCTGCGAGGTTCGGTAGTACTCTCTTTTGGAGTTTCATGATCATTATCATTAGTTCCCTCTTCAACAGGTGGAGCCAACTCCAGAATAACTTCCGGCGCTGCGCTACTCGCCATACTTTGAAGAGTAGGTTCAATAACCTCTTCGAGTTCTACCTTCCGACTACTCACACCTTTCGCGAGAAACTCCTTCTCTAGAAAGGATCCATTCTTGGCAACAAAAACCTTGCCCTCGGATCTGTGATAGAAGGAATACCCAATAGTTTCCTTAGGGTATCCTATGAAGACGCATTTTTCCGCTTTGGGTTCGAGTTTATCCGGTTGAAGTTTCTTCACATAAACATCGCATCCCCAAACTATAAGAAATGACAGCTTAGGTTTGTTTCCAAACCACAATTCATACGGTGTCTTTTCAACGGATTTAGATGGTGCCTGATTTAAAGTGAATGCAGCAGTTTCTAGTGCATAACCCCAAAATGACAACGGCAAGTCCGTCAGAGACATCATAGATCGAACCATATCTAATAAAGTACGATTACGACGTTCCGACACACCATTTCTCTGTGGTGTTCCGGCAGGTGTGAGTTGTGAAACAATTCCACACTCTTTCATGTGAGTGCTAAACTCGTAACTAAGAAACTCACCTTCACGGCCGGACCGTAGAAATTTGATCTTTCTATTACTATGATTTTCCACTTCATTGTGAAATTCCTTGAACTTTTCAAAGGTTTCAGACTTGTGTTTCATCAAGTAGATATAACCGTATCTACTCAAATCATCCGTGAAAGTAACAAAATAACGATATCCACCTCGCGCCGACACACTCATTGGACCACATACATCAGAATGTATGATTTTCAATAAATCTGTCGCCCGTTCCATTGAACCGGAAAACGGCGTTCTAGTCATCTTGCCCATAAGGCATGGCTCACATGTATCAAATGATTCATAATCAAGTGATTCCAAAAGTCCATCCGAATGGAGCTTCTTCATGCGTATAACGCCAATATGACCTAGACGGCAGTGCCACATATATGCGGATATATCATCATTTAGTTTAATCCTTTTAGCATCAACATTATGAATATGTGTAACATTATTATCGAGATCTAAAAGAAATAAACCATTCATCATCGGTGCATGACCATAAAAGATTTCATTAATATAAATAGAACAACCATTGTTCTCGGATTTAAATGAATAACCACTTCGCATCAAACACGATCCAGATACAATGTTCATGCTCAGTGCAGGCACCAGATAACATTTATTCAAGTTTATAACTAATCCCGACGGCAAGTGGAGAGGCAGCGTTCCGACGGCGATCACATCAACGCTTGATCCATTGCCGACACGCATCTTGACCTCACCCCTTGCTAGCGGTCGCTTGTTCGGTAGCCCCTGATTCGAGTTACAAATATTAGCAACTGAACCGGTATCAAATACCTAGGTGCTACTGCGAACACTAGTCAAGTACACATCAATAACATGTATATCATATATACCTTTTTTTGCCTTGCTGGCCTTCTTGTCTGCCAAATACTTGGGGCAGTTGCGCTTCCAGTGGCCAGTCCCCTTACAATAGTAGCACTCGGTATCAGACTTAGGTCCAACTCGGGGTTTCTTTTCAGGCACGGCAATAGGCTTGCCGCCCTTACTTCCCTTCCGTTTTCCCTTCTTGTCTTTCTTGAAACCAGTGTTCCTACTGATCATCAACACTTGATGTTCCTTTTTGATCTCCACTTCTGCAGTTTTAAGCATTGACAGAAGCTCGGGGAGAGACTTCTTCATGCCTTGCATATTATAGTTCATCACGAAGCTCTTATAGCTAGGTGGCAGAGACTGCAGAACACGATGGATGCATAAGTCAATGGGAATCGATATTCCCAAGGACACAAGCTTATCGGCGTAACCCGACATCTTGAGTACATGCTCACTAACGGAGCTGTGCTCTTCCATCATGCAGCTAAAGAACTTTTCTAAAGCGTTGTAGCTCTCTACAGCAGCATGTGTGTCGAAAATCATTTTCAACTCACCCATTGTATCAAATGCATTGCCATTTTCGAAATGCTTTCGAAGTTCCGGCTCTAGCCCATACAATATGCCGCAATGAACTAAGTTTTGGTCCTCCTGACGAGTCTGATAGACATTCTTCTCCTCGTCAGGGGCATCATCTAAAGGTGGGGGGCCTAACGGCGCTTCTAGCACATATTTCTTTTGTGCAGCAGAGAGGAGAATCCTCAAATTCATGGCCCATTCAGTAAAGTTGCTACCGTTCGTTGCAAGTTTCCCTTTCTCCATGAACACATTGAAATTAAAAGCAGGTGGTGCCATCTACAACAGAATTTGTAAAGTTTAGACTAAGTGTATGATAGTTTGAGTTCGACTAATCCAGATTACGAATGAACTCCCACTCAAAAACGACATCCCTCGTGCCTTTTTGGTGATTACATGAACCAAATCCACTACACCAAGTCCGATCATCACGTGAGTCGGTGTAGCTTCAAAGGCGAGCATCAAATGGGAATCATATCGACTATATGACTCATGCTTAACCTTTCGGTCCGTGTTCCAAGGCCATGTCTGTACATGATAGGCTCGCCAAGTTAGAACCTTAGTATTCACGTGTGTAACTGTTTTACACCCGAAATATGGTCGTGGATCCAAGAACACCCGATCATCACGTGATGTCTTGGAGCGACGAAAACATAATCGGTGCATACTAAAGGAAGAACACATTCTTATCTTGATATTTAAATGAGGGATCATCTTATTATGCTAACAAAGCGCTAAACAAGCAATATAAGGTGCAATCAAACATCATATGTTTATTAGTGAAATAATATGGTTCCCGCATATGATCTCTATCATGTGCACCGTGGTATGATCACTATCATACCTATATGTGTAAGTCCAAGGTCTATGGAGATTACACGTTATGTATGTTGTAAGAGTATCATCTCATACTTCTACTTACAACATCACCATATCATAACACTAGCCCAGCAACAATCGAAACTAGACGCCTCTAATTTATCCATTGCAAGTTTTACGTGGCTTAGGGCTTTCGAGATAGAACCGTTCTTACCTACGAACATGAACCACACCGAGGATAACCAAATTGTTGACAACTCGCTTGCAAAATAGATATTGACTATAGTAGGAGAGACAGACACCCGCTAGCCACTTATGCAAACTAGTTGCATGTCAAGCGTGGAACAGGTCTCATGTGCGAGGACATGTAAATTTAGTCCGGGCCGCTTCATCCCAATATGCCACCAATATCCAAAATTACAACAAAGGAGCAACAACATGATCATCATCGCCCACATACTCATATGTGTACTACCCGTGTAAAGTATCTACGCATAGATCCGGCTCTGATACCACTGTAGGGTTCGCAGCATAGAAAACAAAAAATTTCCTACGATGGGAACTATGTACCAAGATCTATCTACTAGATACAAACAACAGGAGGATGTATATCCGTACAGAACATACCTTTGAAGACCGAAAAAGCTTAACGAGTTCAACTCGTGGTTGATGTAGACGATCTCTTGCCGATCTCAAGATCGAGAGGAAGTCCTAGCGCCGTCCGTGCTCGCACACACGTACAAGACACCGGGCAACCTCCGCTTCCTCGCTCCAGCGATGCAGCGGAAGCACAACCCTTTCTTGCCGAATAGCCACCGGGAACATGTATCTCGCTAGTCCGAGACCATGGGGGATAAATTCTAGAGGGGGAGAGAGATCCTTCACGAGGAGGTGTAAGAGACAAGTGAGGAGGGGGGCTCCTTTTATAGGAGGAGGGGGGCACCCAAGGGGGTAGCCGCCGGCCATGGGGGCTGCCCCCTCCCCTCCTTCATTCATGTGGGTGGACACTCCACTCACAAAATGGCCCTTCAATTTTCTCCACTCAAATTCCCATTAAATTTCCACCAAATTTAATGCAAACTCTCATTAAATAAAACTCTTTTATTTTATTCAGAAGTTTGTCAATTACTTTAATGAAAAACATTCACAAATAACCCCTTGCTAGAATTCCATTTCACATGCATAACCACTTTATGCAATTTCACCCGAAAACCCGTTTCGGTATCTAGTGAAATAAATTCCTGCGCTTGTTTATTCTTTCGGCATGAAACATTTGCTCCAACTGGATGCCAGTTTCCCTTAAGTATGTCACCCTACGGTTCGCGAATAATACGGACATGATCGAGACCCTTCTCCGATCAATAATTAGTAGCGGGACCTGGAGATCCATACTGACTCCCACACATTCAACGATGACTTTTCCTGTGATCGTCGGAACCTTTTACGCTTGTATCTTAATCCCTTTGTTTCACGATATATTACATGTCCGAGATTCGATCATCGGTATCTCCATACCTAGTTTGATGTCGTTACTGACATGCACTCTTTTCTTGTTCCCGTGATATAACATTCTAGTGATCAAATCACTTGCTTGCAAGCTAACCAATGTGATATCACCGAGAGGGCCCAGAGCATATATATCCGTCATCGGGATGAACAAATTCCACTCTTGATCCATGATTCTCAACATAACACTTTAGTAGTTTTGAAGCCATCTTTATAATCACCCAGTTACGAAGTGACGTTTGATGTCAACAAGAAACTCTTCCGGTGTTAGTGATTGGCATGATCTCATGGTCTAAGGATTAGGACTACCTCGTAGTTTGTTTATAGCAATATAAACTCAATGACTTTGATCGTAATGCTATACTTTAGATGAATGTTCATCACACCATTACACTAATGTTGTGATCTCATTATTAATAACATCCAATGTCTATGATCAGGAAACCTTGATCATCTTGTTAATCAACGAACTAGTTTATGAGAGAGGCATAACTAGGAACTTTCTGTTTGTTTATTAAACACACATGTATTAACGTTTCCGTATTAATACAATTATAGCATGCAAAATAAACATCTATCATATACTTGGAATACACATAATAAACATTTTATTATTGCCTCTCAGGGCATATTCCCTTCATCACCGACCTTCGCCTGAGCCCCGGTGAGCCTCACACGACCCCTACCTGTCGCGTTAGGGTTCTGTCTCGTCGGCGCTGCCCGACGTGGACGATGAACCAGAGCCGTTAGATTAGAACTAGATCCCACGGTCCACGTTGCCCCGTACCGCTTCGCACCTCCCCGTCTCACTAACGCGTGGGGACGACCACTTAACCATCCCGCGTAAGCGCTGTGCGTAGCGGGCCGGCCCATTATCGTCTCCCGCGCGACCTAGTCGTTTGAATTTAGATTTTTCTATTTAGATTCAAACTCAGTTTTGTACCTAGTTTCAAAAATCAACCCAGCTCGATTCAGTGAACCAAATTGAATGAAACCAATTTTGTTAGAAAGGTCTTGAAATTCTTAATCGAAGCCCGTTGGATTCAAATCATTTGGATCTGTAGATCACCCTTAGTAAAAATAACACGACAGAAGCTTTTCTGCATTCAGACATTTTTCAAATTTAAACCATAATAGCTTTTGAGTTGATTCCAACTCTCGAAAATCACATTTGACCATACCTTTCAGAATATATAAAAATATATGGGTTTACTTACAAAAATAATTTCCAAGTAATAAAAGAATGCCACATAGGCATTTCTACTCACTTTATTTATTTAAAATAAAAAGGGTTAAACCTTATTAAATTGTGACACCACTTTAAATCACATTCCCATGTACTGAAATATGTGGTGATGACATGTGTTAACATGATCCCATGTTTGGTTTGGAGAATATTAAATCTTAAGTAGTTTTTCAATGAGTAGAAATTACTTTTCTAAAAATAAAATCAATAAGCCAAATGCTTTAGTCTTGTAATGAGTGATGATGCTAGATCATCTATAGAACCCCCTTTGTGTGATGATTGAAAGTAATTAAGTATTGTTTGGTGATTGTGTACCTCGTATTTATTTATAGAAGCTAGTACCGACCAAGGATACGAGGACGAAGGAGGATACTACGAAGAAGAAGCTGAGGAGAACTTCAACCACTTCTCTGCACAAGGAAAGCCTTACTAATCAAGTTGACCTATGAAAGCCTAATACTACTAGTTGATTGAGCAAGCTAACACTTGCAACTATGAAAGTAGATAACCTATGCAATGCACTAAGCATGCTTGGTTGGACACATTTGATGATACCCAATCCTAGTTTTACTTGCAAGCTTTTTACTTTATTTCTTTATTAAAGCTTTTCTTAGAGTTTACTTAAGTGACTTGTAGATTCTAGAAAGATAATTGAAGGTTGCATAAAGAGCATTAAATTTGGCCTAAGCTAGATAATCTTGATGTCATCCTAAGCCATGAGATTGAACTTAGTTAATCCCCACTTGTGTATCATCCCTCATTAGTACTCACCCCCACTTGTAGATGCTAGTGCTAAGCATAAAACTTCATCAACTTTAGATGGGAATACTTGGTGAAAATGGTTATGAAAACCTTGGAATGATGGATCATTCTACTGAGATGTTTTGACATGTGTTTCTAAACACCAGATGATTTTGGTGATGAAAATTTTGAGGCATGAGCCTTAGCCCTTTATAAAACTGATGGTTGTTTGGATGCAATACCATTCCAATTTTAACGTACAACCACAATACCCGAAAATTGGGTAGGGCTTGACTAGAAACTTATATACCTTAGTATTTGTTCCCTCACGGCCAAGGTCTGAGCTGAGGCTACCTTGTGAAGATTATCCACCTGTGCAGTACCCAAGATGACAGTTGTTCGTGGTTGGGAGGCCAAACTCACAGGAGAGGTGCCTATACTAGGGCGTGTAATTGAAAGGTTAGGATTGATTATCCGCATACTAAGTATGGTGAATTCAGGATTTGTTCCTGACGGATGTATCGAATGTTGTGGTGAAAGTGTACAATCTCTGCAGAGTGTCAAACTATTCGAATAGCCGCGTCCGCGGTTATGGACAATTGGAGTGGCCATACTGTTCCCCCGTCACATGTTTTCAAAATGACTTGTGAAATGAATTGAGAGTTGACTTGACCACAACAGAGTTGTGATATGAAATTCAAGTTCCCACTTAGGTGTTATAAACTTTCAACTATGTTTTCTGGCTTTTGAACTTAGCAGAGGTAAATCTGGCTTTTGCAAAACAACCCTAGAGCTTAGTGTCCTACTACAAAAAACCCCTTCACTTGTTAGTATTAGTTTGTGAGGACTTAAAGAGTACTCATGGCTTTTTCCCTGGCTATTCCCGTGGCCAGACTATGAAGAGGAGTACCAGGATGATGGACCCCAAGAAGGTTACGACAACTAGGATCATCTCCCATCGTCAGCATTGCCTGTGACCTCGAAGATGGAGCTTCGCCTACGCTACCTTTATTATTACGTATTTCCGCTGCTTGAGCTGTAGATCATGAGATCCTTATTTGTGTAAGACCTTATGTATGGTTTGTAATGGATGATGTACTGTGGTATCCAATTCTGTTATGTCTCGAAAAATGGTAATTCTGGGATTGCGATGTATGGCATAATAGGCATCTGGGATTAAAAATCCGGGTGTTGACACTCGTGTTCCCCTTGATCTCTGGTTCATGCGAGTGAGTTCTCCTTCGTCTTGCGCGTCTTCTAACACATGCCGCTTGTTCCCTTGCGCACTAGGTTGTCGCCTTCGTCTCTGGCAGTGAGCACCCGATGCCAGAACGAACTCCGGCGAGCATCTGAGAACGTGTCCGTGCGCCCCTGTCCAAGCAGAAGCCACCTTGAGCATCCTCGCATCCTTGCGACGCTGGTAAGCACCACCACCGCCCCTAGCCCCCTCTGGAATCACCGGAGCACCATTGCCAGAGTCGTCGCCGTCGCTCTGACCATTTGCACCGCCAGTTCTTGGCTGAAGCGATTAGATCCATTGGATCTAGATCCATCGGTCTAGATTAGACGCCAGCCCGAAACGGTACGGGCAGATCTGAGTCGCTAGATCTCATTTAGATCTGAATGTGCATGTGCGTGATCCACGCGAAACGGTACCGTCCAATCAGGAAGCACCGCGTGGCTAGGTTTTAGATTTAAAATCTGGATTTTCATCTATTAAATATTTAAGCTTGTAAATTCAATAAATTTTGTTCTATTTATCCAAAAAATAAAAATAATATATCATTGGAATCAAAAAAATAAATCCTACACATCTATGGGCTTAGTTTTGTATTTTGTTTCTGTTAAAATGGAATTTTATGCAGAGACATTTGTAGGCTTATTTTGTGTATAAAAATTAATTGGAAAATGTTTTAAAGGCCAAATAAAGTTTATTTGATGTATAAATGTTTAGTTTATTGTTCAGTACTGTTTCACTTGTCTTGTTTAGTTTAGAAAAATCATCACATGGCATTTGCATGCATTCATATTTTTTTTGCTTGATTATTTGAAATATGAATTTGGTGCTATCATTTTATGTGTAGATTTTGGTGCTAGTGGTGATTGTGACTGTGAGGATTGTTGTTACTCCCCCAACTACCAAGGCAAGTGGTGCTTCATATTTTTTATCCCATTATTTTGACTATGCATTAGTGTCAACACCCGGATTTTTAATCCCAGATGCCTGTTATGCCATACATCGCAATCCCAGGATTACCATTTTTGCGAGACATAATAGAATTGGATACCACAGTACATCATCCATTACAAACCATACATAAGGTCTTACACAAATAAGGATCTCATGATCCAGTTCTGAATACAACTCAGCTAGCGGAAATACGTAATAATAATAAAGGTAGCATAGGCGAAGCTCCATCTTTGGGGTCACAGGCAATGCTAACGATGGGAGATGATCCTAGTTGTCGAAACCTTCTTGGGGTCCTTCATCCTGGTACTCCTCTTCATAGTCTGGCCACGGGAATAGCCAGGGACAAAGCCATGAGTACTCTTTAAGTACTCGCAAACTAATACTAACAAGTGAAGGGGGTGTTTGTAGTAGGACACTAAGATCTAGGGTTGTTTTGCAAAAAGCCAGATTTATATCTACAAAGTTCAGAAGCAAGAAAAGCTAGTTAAAATTTTAGAACACCCAAGTGGGAACTTGTATCTCATATCACAACTCTGTTGTGGTCAAGTCAAATTCTCAACTCATTTCACAAGTCATTTTGAAAACATCTGACGGGGGAATAGTATGGCCACTCCAACTGTCCATAACCACGGACGCGGCTATTCGAATAGATTGACACTCTACAGAGATTATACACTTTCACCACAACATTCGATACATCCGTCAGGAACAAATCCTGAATTCACCATACTCAGTATGCGGATAATCAATCCTAACCTTTCAATTACATGCCCTAGTATTTGCACCTCTCCTGTGAGTTTGGCCTCCCAACCATGACCAACTGTCATCTTGGGTACTTCACAGGTGGACAATCTTCACAAGGTAGCCTCAGCTCAAACCTTGGCCGGGAGGGAACCCATACTAAAGTATATAAGTTTCCAGTCAAGCCCTACCCAAATTTTCAGGTATTGTGGTTGTACAATAAAATTTGGAATGGTATCGCATCTAGACAACCATAAGTTTTATAAAGGGCTAAGGCTCATGCCTCAACATTTTCATCATCAAAATCATCTGGTGTTCGGAAACACATGCCAAAAAATCTCAGTAGAATGACTCATCATTTTAAGGTTTTCATAACCATTTTCCACCAAGTATTCCCATATAAAGTTGATCAAGTTTTATGCTTAGCACTAGCATCTACAAATGAGGGGAGTACTAATGAGGGGTGGTAAACAAGTTGAGTTTAACTAAGTTCAATCTCATGCCTTGGGATGACATCAAGATTATCTAGCTTAGGCCAAATTTAATGCTCTTTATGCAACCTTCAATTATCTTCCTAGAATCTACAAGTCACTTAGATAAACTCTACGAAGTAGCTTTGATAAAGAAATAAAGCGAAAATAATGTAAGTAAAACTAGGAGGGGGTATCATCAAGGATGTCTAACCAAGCATGCTTAGTGCATTGCATAGGTTATCTAACTTTCATAATTGCAAGGGTTGGCTTGCCCAATAAACTAGTAGTATTAGGCTTGCCTTGTGCAGAGCAGTGGTGGAAGTTCTCCTCGGCTTCTTCTTCGTAGTATCCTCCTTCCTCCTCATATCCTTGGTTGGTACTAGCGTCTATAAATAAATACGAGGTACACAATCACCAAACAATACTTAACTACTTTCAATCATCACACAAAAGGGCTCTGTAGATGATCTAGCATCATCACTAACATTACAAGATTAAAGCTTGTCTTATTTATTTACTTTTAGAAAAGTAATTTCTACTCATTGAAAAACTACTTAAGATTTAATATTCTCCAACTCAAACATGGGATCATGTTGACACATGTCATCACCACATATTTCAGTCCATGGGAATGTGATTTAAAGTGGTGTCACAATTTAATAAGGTTTAACCCTTTTATTTTAAATAAATGAAGTGACTAGAAATGCCTATGTTTCATTCTTTTATTACTTGAACATTATCTCTGTAAGTAAACCCATATGTTTTTATACATTCTGAAAGGTACGATCAAATGTGATTTTTGAGAGTTGGAATCAACTCCAAAGCTATTATGGTTGAAATTTGAAAAATGTTTGAATGCAGAAAATCTTCTGACATGTTATTTTTACCAAGGTTGATCTACAGATCCAAATGATTTAATTCCAACGGGCTTGGATTCATCATTTCTATATCTTTCTAACAAAATTGGTTTCATGCAATTTGGTTCACTGAATCGAGCTGGGTTGATTTTTAAAACTAGGTACATAATTGAGTTTGAATATAAATAGAAAAAGCTAAATTCAAACGAGTGGGCTGCGCGGGAAGGGTTATTGGGCCGGCCCAGTGTCACTCCGCAGCGCGGGGCACAACTGATAGGGGGGTCTACTAGTCAGTGGCTCATAAAACGCGAAGCGGTACGGGACGATGTGGTGTGTTGGATTAGAAGCGAGATCAACGGCTGAGGGTCGTCGTCGATGATGAACAAGTCACCGGCGAGCTCGAACCCTAGCGGCTCAGTGGGGGTGCTTAGGGGGCATACCGGGGCTCCAGTGACGACGGCGAGGCGGGCAAACGACAAAGTCGACGACGGCGAACTTAGGGGTGGTCAAAATCAACGGCTCCCTTCTTCTCTAGAGGTGGCTTGCTCCGGCGCAATTCCGGCGAACGGCTACTCCTCGTGCTCCAGCTAAGGGATGGAAATATTAGTGAGGTGAGGGGAGTGAGATGGTGTGAAGAAATCGAGCGGGGGTGGCCTCCTTTTATAGGCTCGATGGCAAGACCGATAGGGATGGGCAGGCGACGGTGGCGACACGGCTACGGGCGGCTAGAGGCATGGCTGCGATTGGCGATCGACAGGCGGTCTCCTGGCGATGCTCTAGAACTTGAATGCAAGCTTAGGGGCGGTGGCAATTGGCCGGGAAAATGCGGTGCACTGCGAGGCAGAGGCGGAGAACTCCACGGCGAGCGGTGGCTACGGGGTACGGGCGGTGAAACGAGCATGTCTGGTGGTTTCCTGGGACGGTGGGGGTGCATGCTGGCGGGCGGCAAGGGCTCGAGGTGGTCGGGTTGCGTGGGAATGGCGCGTGCTCTGCGGTGCGCGTCGGCATGGTCGACAGCGGCACGGGCGCGGCATTCCTGGCGGTTCTGGTCGCTGTCTTCGAACTAGGGCTGGTCGAGAGGGGGCGGTGAGGCATGGGCTACATGCTAGACAAGGTTGGCACGGCTAGTTCTTCTCCTAGCTTGCTGTCCACACTGGGGTGACATGGGTGCTCTCGGCCTCCTCACCATTGATGGCATTGGCAAGCTCACAGTGGTGCTAGAGATTAGTTAAGGTTGCTAGATGATCTACTAAGGCTAGTGTAACCAGAGAGGGAACAAGGTTGGCCCAAAACACTGCTCAACATAGTGTTTTTGATTTTTTTTATTTGAATATGTAACCTGTTTGATGAAATGGCCGCATGAACTTAAGTTTTGAATTTTGAAAATATTTTTGGTGGGTGTGCTAGGCATGTGTTGAGGATTCTGTGGATCCTTGGGTTTTGAAAATTGAGCTTGTTTTAGTGGTTTTTGAAATAGTGGGATCTTCCCATATGAAAAAGATTCAATTTTAAACTGCCATTTAAACTAAGCATTTAAATGTTTTTGCATGATCACAAAGTGGGCCTTGGTACCTTATTATGAGTACTACCAAGGGGTGCAAATTTCCATACATGTTTCTGTTAAGTTCTGAAAGTTATAGATAGCCAAAGTAGGCATGGGAGTTAATTTGGCCAAAGTGACCATTTACTTAATTTGGTTGTTTTGACTTGTTTGTCTTTGGGAAAAGTTTGGGGATTGTTTAGATGATGTTTATTTCACCTAAGAATCATTTTACAAGCAAATAAACACAGTACCAAGGCAATTCAAAAGAATCCAAATTTTAATACACACACATATGATTGCTTTCATATTTTTTATTGGAAAAGTTTTTGTTAACCCTATTTTTTATGATTAGAGTTTGATGATCCAACTTTAATATTTTTGGGATGTTACAAACCTTCCCCCCCTTAAACAAAATCTCGTCCCGAGATTTGAAAAAGGACAAAAAAGATTACCTAGGATTTGAAGAGATCAGGAAACTCCGTCCTGATGTGATCTTCGCGCTCCCAGGTAGCTTCCTCTTCCGTGTGGTTGCTCCACTGAATCTTGAGAAACATGATGCTTCGGGTTCTGGTAGTTCTGAAGGCTTCTTCCAAAATACGGGTGGGTACTTCGGGATAGCTCAGGTCATCGTTGATTTCTATGGTCCGGTGATCAATATTCTTGAACACTTTAGTCTTCTCTGGCACTTCGAGGCACTTGCGAAGTAATGAGATATGGAACAGATTGTGCACAGCTGACATCTCTTTGGGTAGTTCCAATTGGTACGACACTTCTCCTCGACGGATCAAAATCTTGAAGGGGCCGGTATATCTGGGGGCTAACTTTCCTTTGAGTTGGAAACGCTGCATTCCTTTCAATGGCGACACTTTCAGATACACAAAATCTCCTATGTTGAAGGCTAGGTCTCGACGTCTCTTGTCGGCGTAACTCTTCTGCCTTGACTGGGCTGTCTTGAGGTGCTCACGGATCTTGTCAACCTTATCTTCGGCTTCTCGTAGGATATCGGCTCCAAAAATCTGACTCTATCCTACTTCCGACTAGTTCAAAGGGGTGCGACACTTCCTTCCATACATGAATTCAAATGGGTCCATTTGCAAACTAGCTTGATAACTGTTGTTGTATGAAAATTCTGCGAACGGCAGACAATCTTCCCACTTAGATCCATATTCTAACACACATGCTCTCAGCATATCTTCGAGTATTTGATTTACTCGCTCTGTTTGTCCATCGGTCTGAGGGTGATAAGAGGTGCTGAAATCTAGTCGGGTTCCTAAACCTTCTTGGACTTTCTTCCAGAATCTCGAGGTAAACTGAGTTACTCGATCCGATACGATGTTCTTGGGGACTCCATGCAGACTGACGATTCTAGCGATGTATAACTCTGCTAGCTTCGAACTCTGATAGGTGGTCTTGACGGGTAAGAAATGGGCAACTTTGGACAACCTGTCCACTATGACCCAGATAGAGTCATTTCCCCTACTAGAAGTAGGCAATCCGGTGATAAAGTCCATTCCAACGGAATCCCATTTCCATTCCGGAATCTGCAATGGTTGCAACAATCCAGTAGGTCTTTGATGTCCTGCCTTGACTCTCTGACATATATCACATTTGGCGATATAGCTTCCGATTTCTCTCTTCATCTTATGCCACCAAAATTGTTCTTTCAAATCTTGGTACATCTTCGTCCCTTCGGGTGGTTAGAATAAAGAGTATCTTGAGCTTCCTTCAGAATACCTTCTTTCAACTCAGAATCTGCTGGTACACAAAGGCGTCCTTTGTACCACAGAACTCCTTCTTCGTCTTCGGTGAATCCGGGTACTTTGCCTGTACCGATACGACGCTTGATTCCATCGATACTAGCATTTCCTTTCTGCGCCTGTTTGATCTGGCTGATCAAAGTGGGTTGAAGTTCTATGCTAGCCAAAAATCCTTCACTCACTAATTCCATTCGAAAATCTTCCATCTCTTTGTTGCAAGCTTGGTTGCTCCTTCAAAATCATGGAGTTCAAGCGGCACGGCAATCTGCTAAGGGCATCTGCTACCACATTGGCTTTACCAGTGTGATAGTGAATGTCTAGGTCGTAATCCTTGATTAGCTCAATCCATCTTCTTTGTCTCATATTCAGCTCCTTCTGAGTGAATATATACTTCAGACTCTTGTGATCCGACTAGATCTCACAACGGTTTCCCATCAGGTAATGCCTCCATGTCTTCAGGGCTAGAACTACGGCTGTGAGTTCGAGGTCATGGGTTGGGTAATTTTTCTCATGTTGTTTCAGTTGTCGGGATAGATAAGATATAACCTTGCCCTCTTGCATTAGCACACATCCGAGACCGATCTTGGATGCATCACAATACACGTCGAAGGGCTTCGTGATATCCGGCATGATTAAGATTGGGGCTGAAATCAATCTTCTCTTGAGTTCTTGAAAACTCACTTCACATTTTTCCGTCCATTCAAACTTCTTGTCTTTCTTCAGCAATCGGGTCATGGGTCGGGCGATACTCGAGAATCCTTCTACGAACTTGTGGTAGTATCCCGCCAATCCGAGAAATGCTCGAACTTGGGTTCGAGTGGTTGGGGCTTGCCAATCTTCGACATCTTTCACTTTTGCAGGGTCAACGGCAATTCCTCCGGCTGATACAATGTGGCCGAGGAATCCTACCTCCTGTAACCAGAATTCACATTTGCTAAAATTGGCATACAACTGATGCTCTCTAAGGGTTCCAAGAATGGTCCTTAGCTGTAGCTCATATTCTTCTTCTGATTTGGAATAAATTAGAATGTCATCGATGAAAACAACGACAAACTTATCTAGGAAGTCCATAAAAATCTTATTCATGAGATTCATGAAATAAGTGGGGGCATTGGTAAATCCAAAAGACATGACAGTATACTCGTATAATCCATATCTGGTGGTAAAGGCAGTCTTTGGAATATCCTCTGCGCGAATCTTGAGTTGATGATAGCCAGTTCTAAGATCAATCTTAGAAAACACTTTGGCACCGGTCAAATGATCAAACAAATCTTCTATCTTGGGCAATGGGTACTTGTTCTTGATAGTGACATCATTCAATTTCCGATAATCCATACACAAACGGTTACCTCCATCCTTCTTGTCCACGAACAAGACAGGGGATCTCCATGGTGACGCACTTGGTTGAATCAATCCAATTTCCAGCATGGCATCCAGTTGCTTCTTCAGTTCTGCTAGTTCCGACGGGTTCATACTACATGGTCTCTGGGCTATGGGTCCTGTTTCGGGGATTAGTTCAATGATAAACTCGATATCCCGATCTGGGGGCATACCGGGCAAAACATCTGGAAATACATCAGGGTATTCACAGACTATCCGGACTTGTTCAATGGTAGGTTGGGCTATACTCTTGTTGCACTTGAATTGGCGAGGTAAGGTTTCAGATACATGCTCGACTGATATTCCGGCTGTATTGGTCATGGTTATGGCTTTCTTGGCACAGTCAATCAATCCTTTATGTTTGGATATCCAATCCATTCATAGTACTACTTCCAAACCTTTAGTTCCGAGTACTATCAGATTAGCATAAAAATCTATGCCATGGATTCGGATAGGGACGGCTTTGCAAATTTGCCTAGCTTTGGTGGTTGATCCGGGGATTTGAACAATCATAACATGCTTCAGTTTGGTTGGTTGAATCTTACTAGTGCATGCAAATTCTTTGGTGACAAATGAGTGCGATGCACCAGAATAAAACAACACTCTAGCAAGTACTGAATTTATAGAAAACATACCCAGCACGACATCTGGCGCTTCCTGGGCTTCTTCAGCATGCATGAGAAAAAGACGGTCATTGCGGTTGAGCGAATTCCCTGGGGCAAACCTTCTCATAGGCTGAACACGACGCTGCTGCTGAGCTGGAGCATTGGCATTAGGGGATCCGACATTCTTCTTGGGGCACTCATTGGAGTAGTGACCCTTATTTCCACAGTCATAACAAGTCACTTGTGACTTGTCCTTTGCTACCACAGGAACAGCATTGCTTCCAGTCCTCGGGGCAGTGTTGGTGTTGGCGGTAGCATTGTTGTTGTTGAACTTGGGTGGTGCACGGCTGAAATTGCCAGAGTTGCCAGGGTTGTTGTGATTTTCTCCGGGCCTCGGGTTTCCACAGTTGGGATAGGTTGGACGGTTCATCGGGGGTCTGTTGGTTCTCGGGGTAAATCCGGGAGATGGGTTAGGGCGATACTTTGGGGTCTGATGGGTTCCTGGATGATGCATCATGCGACGCTTGCGGTTCTCATTAGGTTGGTTGATATTTCCTTCCATCTGGATAGCAGAGTCGACAAGGGCTTCAATATCAGCAAAGGGGATATTGACCAATACCATCTACATCTCATCGTGCGGACCATTCAGGAATCTCTCTTTCTTCTTGGCTTCAGTGTCGATCTCATCCGGGGCATACCTAGCTAATGACAAGAATTTGTCACAGTATTCCACTACGGTCATCCGTCCTTGCTTCAGTTCTCTGAACTCATCTCTCATTCTCTTGATCAAACCCGGTGGCACATGGGTTCTGCTTAACTTGACCTTGAATTCTTCCCAGGTCATCATCTGTCCTCCGGTCATTGCACGAACGTTGTTCCACCATGCTCTCGCATCTCCGGCTAGATAGTGCGTGGCGAACATAACTTTCTCGTTAGCTTCCACTCTCGCGACTTCCAGGTTGTTCTCCATGGTTTACAGCCAATCGTCTGCATCTAGGGGCTCTTCCGGCTTAGTGAAAACAGATGGGTTGGTGTTCTGGAAATTCTTGAGCTTACACCCATGGTTGTCCTGATTTCCTTGGCCTTGATTGGTGTGGGCTAGCTGAGCTATCTGTTGAATGGTGGCTAAGTTGGCTTGATGTTCTGCTCTTTCAGCTTCATGATCAGAAACCAACATTTGCAGGATCTGCAACATCGGGTCCGGGGATGAACCACTTCCTCCACGTGGCATCTGAAGATTGAGATAGATCATGAGAAAAGAGGGAAATTTCTAAGGTTCAGGGATTTTGAAAAGTTGTTAAAGTTTGACTCAGATTTTCTAGCAACTTGCTTTTCATTCATTCATTCATAACACACGATACAAACACACACCACAAAACAAGCAAACAGATGGTTTTAAGAACCATTCTGGAAACTACGATATAGTGGGACCGAATACAACTCACTACGCTAGTTCTCAAGTGCTACTACTCCTCGGAGTCGGTGTAGTCGTCATCCTCATCATCCTCGTCGTCATTGATGAAGGCGAAATCATCCTCATCGGTGAAGAAGTCCATAGCCTGATCCTCCAGAAAATCATCATCATCGCTGAGGTAGGAGTAGGGGTCTCCATGAAGGTCTTCTCCGGCATTCTCCCTTTCTTCCAACTGCATGTCTATCTCGTGGATGGTCTCCTCCAAATCCGAGATACGGTGGCGAAGACGGGCAATGATGCGCTCCTTATTGTCGAGCTGACGGCGACGAGACTTGCGATCCTTTGCTAGCATGGCGATGGTCTGATCCTTTGTCTTGATGATGGCGGACTTGTGGTTGGAGTAGTCATGGCAATTATCCAATTCCTGTTGACGATCATACATCATGAAGCTAAGGTGGTCCAACTGAGTCTTCGGCTCGTGGTGGTATGGGGCTTCCAGTGGCTGTCCCATAGCATCACGCCTTGGACAAAACTCAAAGCGGGTACCCTTGATCTGGTTGATACTCTGCCCACATAGATGGGAAAGAGCTTCCTGCATGGCCCTAGAAAGTCCATCGAGCCAGTTGTTCTCTCTTAAGGTGAACCGAATTCCCTCGGCAGTGGGAGGTTCAATCTTTCCTCGGAGACTTGCAACAATTAGCCACTGCAGATCTTCTCCTCCTTGATCATTGAGCTGAGCTCCGAAGAACTCGGGGTGCAGACGCTCTAGAAGTTCCGAAAGCTGGTCCAAATCCCGCTCAAAGATAAGGTCTCCTCCATTCCCCAACTGATAAAACTTGATGTACTTCATGTCCATCTATAAGAATATAGGATGAGTAAGTTAGTAGAGTGATCAAGTGTGTCAAATTTTAGGTATTTTGCAAGAGTTTTTGAGGAACATGAATTTTTATGTAAGGAACAAGTGATAAGAATGGGAATAAGTTTTTGTAAATATTTGCTTCCTTTGGGTTTGAAACTAAGTTTTTGATTCAAACGTCCATTCTAACTAGGGTATCCTATGGTCAGGATGGCTCTGATACCAACTTGTCAACACCCGGATTTTTAATCCCAGATGCCTGTTATGCCATACATCGCAATCCCAGGATTACCATTTTTGCGAGACATAACAGAATTGGATACCACAGTACATCATCCATTACAAACCATACATAAGGTCTTACACAAATAAGGATCGCATGATCCAGTTTTGAATACAACTCAGGCAGCGGAAATACGTAATAATAATAAAGGTAGCGTAGGCGAAGCTCCATCTTCGGGGTCACAGGCAATGCTGACGATGGGAGATGATCCTAGTTGTCGTAACCTTCCTAGCGTCCTTCATCCTGGTACTCCTCTTCATAGTCTGGCCACGGGAATAGCCAGGGACAAAGCCATGAGTACTCTTTAAGTACTCGCAAACTAATACTAACAAGTGAAGGGGGTGTTTGTAGTAGGACACTAAGCTCTAGGGTTGTTTTGCAAAAAGCCAGATTTATCTCTACTAAGTTTAGAAGCAAGAAAAGATAGTTAAAATTTTAGAACACCTAAGTGGGAACTTGTATCTCATATCACAACTCTGTTGTGGTCTAGTTAAATTCTCAATTCATTTCACAAGTCATTTTGAAAACATCTGACGGGGAACAGTATGGCCACTCAAATTGTCCATAACCGCGGACGCGGCTATTCGAATAGTTTGAAACTCTGCAGAGATTGTACACTTTCACCACAACATTCGATACATCCGTCAGGAACAAATCCTGAATTCACCATACTCAGTATGCAGATAATCAATCCTAACCTTTCAATTACACGCCCTAGTATATGCACCTCTCCTATGAGTTTGGCCTCCCAACCATGACCAATTGTCATCTTGGGTACTGCATAGGTGGACAATCTTCACAAGGTAGCCTCAGCTCAAACCTTGGCCGGGTATTGTGGTTGTACGATAAAATTTGGAATGGTATCGCATCCAGACAACCATCAGTTTTATAAAGGGCTAAGGCTCATGCCTCAACATTTTCATCATCAAAATCATCTGGTGTTCGGAAACACATGTCAAAAAATCTCAATAGAATGACTCATCATTCTAAGGTTTTCATAACCATTTTCCACCAAGTATTCCCATCTAAAGTTGATCAAGTTTTATGCTTAGCACTAGCATCTACAAATGAGGGGAGTACTAATGAGGGGTGGTAAACAAGTTGAGTTTAACTAAGTTCAATCTCATGCCTTGGGATGACATCAAGATTATCTAGCTTAGGCCTAATTTAATGCTCTTTATGCAACCTTCAATTATCTTCCTAGAATCTACAAGTCACTTAGATAAACTCTAAGAAGTAGCTTTGATAAAGAAATAAAGTGAAAAGCTTGTAAGTAAAACTAGGAGGGGGTTGGCTTGCCCAATAAACTAGTAGTATTAGGCTTGCCTTGTGCAAAGCAGTGATTGAAGTTCTCATCGGCTTCTTCTTCGTAGTATCCTCCTTCCTCCTTGTATCCTTGGTTGGTACTAGCGTCTATAAATAAATACGAGGTACACAATCACCAAACAATACTTAACTACTTTCAATCATCACACAAAAGAGTTCTGTAGATGATCTAGCATCATCACTAACATTACAAGATTAAAGCCTTTGTCTTATTTATTTACTTCTAGAAAAGTAATTTCTACTCATTGAAAAACTACTTAAGATTTAATATTCTCCAACTCAAACATGGGATCATGTTGACATATGTCATCACCACATATTTCAGTCCATGGGAATGTGATTTAAAGTGGTGTCACAATTTAATAAGGTTTAACCCTTTTATTTTAAATAAATGAAGTGACTAGAAATGCCTATGTGGCATTCTTTTATTACTTGAACATTATCTCTGTAAGTAAACCCATATGTTTTTATACATTCTGAAAGGTACGATCAAATGTGATTTTTGAGAGTTGGAATCAACTCAAAAGCTATTATGTTTGAAATTTGAAAAATGTTTGAATGCAGAAAAGCTTCTGACTTGTTATTTTTACCAAGGTTGATCTACAGATCCAAATGATTTAATTCCAACGGGATTGGATTCAGCATTTCAATATCTTTCTAACAAAATTGGTTTCATGCAATTTGGTTCACTGAATAGAGCTGGGTTGCGCGGTTCACTGAAACTAGGTACAGAATTAAGTTTGAATATAAATAGAAAAGCTAAATTCAAACGAGTGGGCTGCGCGGGAAGGGTTATTGGGCCGGCCCAGTGTTACTCCGCAGCGCGGGGCGCAACTGACAGGGGGGTCTACTGGTCAGTGGCTCATAAAACGCGAAGCGGTACGGGGCAATGTGGTGTGTTGGATTAGAAGCGAGATCAACTGCTGAGGGTCATCGTCGACGATGAACAAGTCACCAGCGAGCTCGAACCCTAGCGGCTCAGTGGGGGTGCATAGGGGGCATACCGGGGCTCCAGTGACGACGGCGAGGCGGGCAAACGACAAAGTCGACGACGACGAACTCAGGGGTGGTCGCGGCAGCTCCGGGGGTGGTCGAAATCAATGGCTCCCTTCTTCTCTAGAGGCGGCATGCTCCGGCGCAATTCCGGCGAACGGCTACTCCTCGTGCTCCAGCTTAGGGATGGAAAGATCAGTGAGGTGAGGGGAGTGAGATGGTGTGAATAAATCGAGCGGGGGGGGGCTCCTTTTATAGGCTCGACGGCGAGATCGAGAGGGATGGGCAGGCGACGGTGGTGACACGTCTACGGGAGGCTAGAGGCATGGCTGCGGTTGGCGATCGACAGGTGGTCTCCTGGCGATGCTCTAGAACTTGAATGCGAGCTTAGGGGTGGTGGCAATTGGTCGGGAACGTGTGGTTATCTGCGAGGCAGAGGCGGCAAACTCCGCGGAGAGCGGTGGCTACGGGGTATGGGCGGTGAAACGAGCATGCCTGGTTGTCTCATGGGACGGTGGGGTGCATGCTAGCGGGCGGCAAGGGCTCGAGGTGGTCGGGTTGCGTGGGAACGGCGTGTGCTCTGCAGTGCGCGTCGGCATGGTCGACAGCGGCACGGGCACGGCGTTCCTAGCGGTTCTGGTCGCTGTCTTGAAGCTAGGGCTGATCGAGAGGGGGCGGTGAGGCATGGGCTGCATCCTAGACAAGGTTGGCAAAGCTAGTTCTTCTCCTAGCTTGTTGTCCACACTGGGGTGACATGGGTGCTCTCGGCCTGCTCACCATTGATGGCATTGGCAAGCTCATAGTGGTTCTAGAGATTAGTTAAGGTTGCTAGATGATCTACTAAGGCTAGTGTAACCATAGAGGGAACAAGGTTGGCCCAAAACACTTCTCAACATAGTGTTTTTGATTTTGTTGATTTGAATCTGTAACCTGTTTGATGAAATGGCCGCATGAACTTATGTTTTGAATTTTGAAAAGATTTTTGGTGGGTGTGCTAGGCATGTGTTGAGGATTCTGTGGATGCTTGGGTTTTGAAAATTGAGCTTGTTTGAGTGGTTTTTGAAATAGTGGGATCTTCCCATATGAAAATGATTCAATTTTAAACTGCCATTTAAACTAAGCATTTAAATGTTTTTGCATGATCACAAATTGGGCCTTGGTACCTTATTATGAGTACTATCAAGGGGTGCAAAGATCCATACATGTTTTTGTTAAGTTCTGAAAGTTATAGATAGCCAAAGTAGGCATGTGAGTTTATTTGGCCAAAGTGACCATTCACTTAATTTGTTTGTTTGGACTTGTTTGTCTTTGGGAAAAGTTTGGGGATTGTTTAGATGATGTTTATCTCACCTAAGAATCATTTTACAAGCAAAGAAACACAGAACCAAGGAAATTCAAAAGAATCCAAATTTTAATACACACACATATGAATGCTTTCATATTTTTGATTGGAAAAGTTTTTGTTAACCCTATTTTTGATGATTAGAGTTTGATGATCCAAGTTTAATATTTTTGGGATGTTACAATTAGTGATATTTTGTATAGGGCTTGCATGAAAATTTTTAATAAGTATCTATATGCTATGCTTGGGAAATCCTAGTAGTTGTAGAATTGTTAGAATTTTCTCTAAGTTAAGATACTTGCTATTGCCATGCTTAGCCTAGCTAGTAGCAAGCAAGGGTGGATTATATATATGCTATGGAAAAATATTGCTAAGTCTTGACTTGTGTTTTTGCTTAATAAAACAACTAAGTGAATAAACACCTGGGTGGAATGGTTGTTTGGGTTATGTTGAGTGGTTACACAAGGCCCATATCTATGGTCTACCTTGTGTATCACACTTGTGGGAAGCCACCCAGGAACAAAGGGATTTGAGATGCCATATCTTAAGATGCTTCTAGTGCAGCCACATGGCATTATGGGCTCTTCCTTGATCATATAGGTTGCAATAACTTAGCCATTTGGATAGTTGGTGGTAGGGTGATAGGTTGGAACGCGTCCATTTGGTCTAAGGGAAGGCTTCTAAAAGGTATTGTCTTGATGAAATCAAGTCTTGTGGGGAAAGTGCACCACCTCTGCAGAAGGAAGAATCTAAGTACTTAGCCGTGTCCCCTGGAATGGACAATTTGAGCATCAAGACACGGAAGCTATAAAGAATCTCCTCATCCAAATTTCTAAGTGAAAACTTGTGGTTGAACAAGGGTGAAAGTTCACCAATGTCTATTGGTGGTTCCTTGGGAGTTTTTGCCAAACAAAAACTTAGTGTTTTCAACTGATAGGTAAAACCTATTTTGAGCAAAGCAAGCCTAAGCTACACTTAGCCAAATTCATGTAGAAGCTAGATACTATTATTCTACTAAGGTATCACTTGCCAATACTATTCCAATGTATTGACCCACTGTGGCTGTAACTTGTGATGTTGCAGGTTATCTGATGATAATTAGGGTTATGAGTCTACACTCAACATGCTTGCCTGTGGCACATGAAGATGAAGACTTTTATTTACATTGTTAAGCTAAACTCTTGTACTAGCCTATGGCTATGGAGTTGTAAAAGACTATCTTATCTTTGGAATGACGTTGTAATAATGACCTTTGTTTCTGTGTACTTCATCTTAAACTGTGAATGCTAGCAATTGATCTAGGGACTAGCATTGCAATCACAGGGACCTTTACCTTTATAAAGGTGGGGTCTTATACCTGAGGAGGAATAAGAAGGAAGAGATCCTCAGGATGGCTCAGTCCAGCCTTGAGAAGCAAACCCTTACCGCAGAGGAAGCAAGCCAGGAGCAGGAGGACATCAAGCTGGTTAGCCTCATGGACCAAATTTTGGTCCGGCATGCTAAGATAGAGTCTGGCGAACTCCCAGCGATGGATGATCCCTCCCTCTCCCTTGCCGAGAAGGTGTTTCACAACACTAAACTCGGATTTGAGAAGTTGCACTTGGAACACATTGTAAGTTTATGATTCTTATTTGCATTTATTTTATTATCATATCCTCTAGCCCCCAAGCATAAAGCCGAATAAACATCGTTGAATTCGATTTGATGCTTATAGGATGCAAAAGAACGATATAGTGTTGCCCCCAAGGCTCGTGTTGTATTTTTACTTAGTTAAATTTGCAGTTCGAGTCTTAGTAGCCTTCTGATGGTATTTCGTCTTATAAACTTACAAAAAATTGCATCTTCCAACCAGGAATTGCTCAAGAACATAGTGCGTCTTGAGAATTCAAAGTTGCAAGTTGAAAAATCTGAAGCAGAAGGTAAACTTTTCTGGCTTCCTCTTTGTCGGTTAGCTATGATCTTAGTCAAACTTGTTTTGTCCGACTGATATATTTCCTTTGCAGAACTATTGTGCGAGTCCAGCAAGATGGTGGAGCAATCCGAGAACTTCAAGGTCTTGGAACTGGAGAATGCTGATCTCTAGGACAAGCTTCAGAAGATGACTATTGAATCGTAGAAATCTATGATGTCCTGGAGTCAGGCAACCATGATACCATGAGGCTCAAGAAGCTGCTATCCCTTCGAGACAAACAATTGGATGATCTTCAGAAGGACTTTGATAGTCAGAGGGATCTGGCCCAGGCCACAGAGTGCGAGCTGAACAGCCTCCGCGAGGAGCATGCCCAATGGAATCATTCTGTGCTAAGTAAGATTTCTAACTTACATTTTTGATTTATTTTTTGACTTTCTTTTCAGTAAAATTTTGACTTTTGGTACTTTCCCAGCCCCCTGAACCTTTCCGACTCTCTTACCTCTGAACCTCGCCTCGAGCGCATCTAGCCCGTCGGAGTTATTTTGTTCGACTTCCGCCAGACTCTTGAAGAGGCTGGCGAGTCAATCAAACTTTCCGACTTGCACACGATGTCAGTGCAAGAGGTGAGGGAAAAGGTCAAGGATATTCCGAATCTTATCGAGGACTGGAAGATCTCCTATGCTCGGACTGCTGCCCAGACTGCTATTACCATGGTGATGAGCCACCACAGCAAGATGGAAATCTGACATGTCACCAAAGGTATCGCCGAGGAGGACGATGAGGGTAACCCACAGGACATCAAGTCTATCCAAGATTCCTGTGCAGGTTATGCTTATCATGGGGTGGAGATGACCAACTACACGATGCCGTTCTTCGGATCCATCGATGTGCCTCCTTTGCCTCAAGAGCCAGAAGACAGCCTTGCTGAAGCAGCTTCCGAGTCTGAGGTTCAGGGTGACAATGTTGTCGATTCCAATGCTCCACCTTCTTCATCACCACCACCTGGCTCTACAGCATAAACAGTTTTTATGCATTATTCTGAACTTTTGGCAATGTAATGATGGAAACAATTATTTTGGTTGTGTTGGTCTGTAAAATCTGATGCTTTTACTATCGTAGAACTTATGTTTGTATATATTTTATGTGTGTGGTTGAAAAATTTTCTAAAGCATTAGTTTTTATGCATATACTTGTCGTTTTATCTGGCTCTCTGCCTCGTCCCTTTCATGATCCAGCCAACATTTAGCACGGGAACTTTGCCGAGCAATGGAGCGCAATTGCTAAACTAGTTTAAACTCGAAAACAA
Source organism: Avena sativa (assembly GCA_916181665.1). NCBI lineage: Eukaryota > Viridiplantae > Streptophyta > Magnoliopsida > Poales > Poaceae > Avena > Avena sativa. The sequence continues at coordinate 35,561,297 of OV702284.1, forward strand.
AGCTGTCTTCCAGTACCAAAAATTCATTACTCGGAAAATGACCGTGTCTAAGCAATCAGATAAAAAACCAAAGTATAAACAATAAATTGAATTTTTTACCCTAAGGTAACATTTTTTAGATATTCAAAAATCATAACCAGAACGAACATGAGCATAAAGTACTTTCAAACATTCTGGGATTTTTTTAAATGACATGCTCTTTTGGAAATAAGATGGTAAAAAACTTCTCAAAGATATGAGGAAACTAAGACTTTATTTCACTTTGAACATGTACATATAGGATTACAAGGAAATATAACTAAGAATAGAAGGGACGTAGTTGTGCAATATTCCATGGACGGTATATTTCATCCGGGTCTGTGCTACTGCCAGCTCTCTTCCTCTTTCAAGTATCTGGTCTTTCCTTGACTGGTCTCATATCGTTTAAATAACACGACCCATTATGCAGAACTCTGCTAATCATAAAAGTTCCTTCCAAATCTAGGAAAGTTTATTCTTTCTTTTTTGCACAAGTCGGAGAACCAAATCGTCTTTTCTGAAAGAACGGTTTTGGACTCTCTGACTATGGTACTTGCATAACTTCTGCTGATAGGCTGTAGATCTCTGCTTGTAAGGTTCCCCACCTTTAAATAAGGTAGAGTCCCCTGTGTTTACAATGCTAGTCCCTGGATCAATAGATAGCATCCACAGTTAAGATGTAATATCAAGAAACAAAGGTCATAATACAACTTTATAACCAGGAATAACATAATTTTATTACATCTTCCATAGCTCATTTGGCTATTACATTACATTGCAGCAGAATATCTATAAGCATGGGGTCCTTCATCTTCAAAGTGCCACAGCCAGACATGTTGGTTGTAGACTTTGTAATCCTAATCAACACACTTCACTAAATCAATCAAACCTGCAACATCACAAGTTACAGCCACAAGGGTCAATACATTTGAATTGTATTGGCAAGTTATACTATGGTAGTATAGTGGAGTCTATCATCTATATGCATTTGGCTAAGAGGAGTTGAGGCTTGCATTGCTCAAAATAGATTTTCCTTATCATTTTGAAAACACTAAGTTTTTGCTTGACAAAATCATTTTTCTCAATCAAAGATTTGAAGATCCTTTAACCCTTGTTCAAACCACAAGTTTTTAACTTAGAAATTTGAATGATGAGATTCTTGATTGCATCCATGTCTTGATGCTCAAATTGTCCTTTACCAGGGACATGGATAAGTACTTAGATTTTACACTCTGCAGAGGTGGTGCACTTTCCCCACAAGACTTGGTTTCCCAAGACAAGATCTTTCAGAAGCCTTCCCTTAGACCAAAATGGACGCGTTCCAACCTATAAAATTATACCACCAATTGTCCATATGGCTAAGTTCTTGCAACCTATATGATCCAGGAAGAGCCCATAATGCCAAGTGGTTGCACTTGAAGCTTCTCAACATTTGACATCTCAAATCTCTTTGTTCCTGGGTGGCCATCCACAAGTGAGATACACAAGGTAAACCATAGACATGGGCCTTGTGAACCACTCAACCAAAATCCACCAAGCAATTACCACTCCACCCAGGTGATTCATTAACTTAGTTGTTTTATTAAGAGAAACATAAGTCCAAAGACTTAGAAATTTTCCATAGTGTGAATATATTTCCACCCTTGTTTTCTATTAGCTAAGCTAATCATGATAGTAGTAGGGTCTTAACTTAGGAAATTTTACTAAGATTTCATCTGCTAGGTTTCCTATAGCAAGGTTTATACTTAGCAAAAATTCCATGCAAGTTTTACTTAGAAAAAATCACTAATGCATAGTGAAAGTAATGGGACAAAAGTATGAAGCATCACTTGCATTTTTGGTAGAGGGTATAAGTTCACTCCTTGTCCTTGCAACAATCACACTCTTCAAGTCACTACAATTCAATCAAGCAAGGTACAAACTCAATCTACCAATCAAGCAAAACAACACATAAAATCATAGAACTAAGATAATGCATGCAAGCATGCCAAGGTTTGTTTTATTTGGACAAGTGGTTCCTAATGGGACATAAACATTTGAAAACACCTAATGGTCATTTTTATAAAGTGGCAAAGTCATTTGCAAAAGATTTCACTTCATAAACCATTTTCAAAACATGGTATCATTTTATGTGGTGTAAAAATGTTTTTACTAAGGCATTAATCTATAGGGTTCACAAAATATGTTTTTAAACCACAAAACTTTGTTTTTAGGGTCAGAGAGTTTAAAACAAAACCTTTCCCAAAAGTTTTCTTCCAAAACCATTTTTAATAAATAAACCATATTTTTATTTGACTAGAAATGGTTTTAAATCAAAGAATCATTCTTTTGTTTCACCAAATACATTTTTGAATCCACAAAGTGTTTCCTATGGTCAGTAGGTTCAAAATACACCATTGCCAAAGATTTTATCCCCAAAATCAATTTTGAACAATTTTTATAACCTAAACAAGCATACAAATGTTTCTGCAAAACAAACATTTTTCCAGAAGCTTTTTACTAAACAAATGGCATGGTTGGCTAGGGCTTGTTCCACTGATTCCATTGGTATAAAATTTGTAATTTTTGGACGTGTGGATCAAAAGATATACCAATTACAAATTTGCAATCTAATCAGATCAAAAATCTGTTTTAAATCAATTCCAGTCCACGTGGCAGTTTCTGATTGGATAATAACGGTTCGGTCGGATCGTCTACGGGGTGCGTTGGATCTAACTGAAAACGTACGGCACAGATGGGCGCGTACCCCTTCGGCTAAGGATCTATCGTGAGCGTCGGATCAAGATCCTACGGTGCGCAGCGTGCCAGCCATAGATGGGCGGCGCTGCGGTGGCTACTGGCGGCGGAGCGGCCAGACGGTGGCGGCGCCGACGATACAGGAAGCAAGGGTGGCTAGGGAGATACTCACAGTGTTCGTGGCGTCGTGCTGATTCTCAACGTGTGGTTCGTTTGTCGAGGGGCGCTCTGGTCCGACGTGGATTGCTCACCGGAGTCCACACGGCGGCGGGCGTGCTCTAGAGATCGTCGAGGGCGAGGATGGAGGGCACCCTAGGAAAAACGGGAGGCACCGTTAGGTTCGCAAGGGCATGGTGATCAATATAGTGTCCACGGGGAAGAGAGGGGTGGTCGGGTTTACCGGGGAGACGTCGCCGCAGTTGGGACAGACGGCGGCGCTGGCTCGGGGAAGACGTTGCCGAGCTCACGGTGCTTGCGCAGATGAACGGAAAGCTCAGGGTGATGCGCCAGAAGGTAAGGAGCGAGCTCATGTGCTCCAGGGGCAATGGGGTCGTCTGGCTTCACCGGAATTTGTGCTGCAGCTCGTCGGAGCAGAATGGGTTCATGCGTGAAATCGTGGCAGCCTTGTGGCCGGGAGAGAGGAGTGAGCAAGGGGAAATGGGGAGGAGACAGAGGCGATTATGAGGGCGAGGTCGCAGGGCTGATTTAACTGCTGCGTTAACGCGAATTGACGCCGATGAATTCCGCCAGAAACAGTCGAGGAGGGAGGCGCTGTCACCGCGGGTGAGGACGATGAACAGGAGGGGTGGGGTCGGCTGGTCAGCGAGAGAGGAAGTGAGGGGGAGTTGGGTCCACCCGTCATTGGCTCTGCGGGTCGTCTGGTGAGTGAGAGAAAAACGCTTCGGGGAGAGAGGGAAATGGGCTGCTGGGCCTAGTTGGGCTGCTAGGTTGGGTCGACCAGATTCTATTTTTTTCTTCATGTTTGCTTTTTCTTTTTCTAATTCTAATTTCTGTTTTGAATTCAATCAAACCAATCAATCCACAAATCAAATCAAAACATTCACCAAACTTTGTATTGTGTTTTGGTTCTGTTTAACAACATGAACCAAAGTCCCAAAATAACATAATATTTTTGTTTTAGAGTCCATTTATAATTAAATAAAATGGACACTAGTTAATAAATCAAACGGGTTTTAATTTATTTAAAAACTCCATTTGAAATCTAAATATTTTCAAAACCAAAGTAGGTTTTATTTGAAAATAGAAGATACTTGGAAAACTTGTTTAAAATAAAATAACATTTTTATTTTAGGTTCCATTAATAATTAAATAAAATGGACCTTAGTTATTAAATCAAATAGGGATTGTTTTATTTAAAATATTTATTTGAAATCTAAATAAAACCAAACACTTCAGTAGGTTTTATTTGAGAATATAAAATACTTGGAAAACTTATTTAAAATAAATAAATAAGTTTTAGTGTTTATTAAAAATGGGAAAAGCCTTTACTTAAATAAAATTGGATATTAAATCCTTATTACTTTATTTTAATAAACCTTTACTATTTTTATCAAAGAAAAACATTTTAATTCAAAAGATTGGCCAAGGTTTAATTTGGCTCTATAAAATAATCCTTATTTATAAATCTACCTTTTCTTTTGAAAACCAAATCTTTTATTTAAAAGATCCAAAATAGTAATTCCAAATATTTTTATTTTCCTTTATTAAATGTTTATTATTATTTTTTAAATCCCTTTAGGATTTATTTGATCCAATTTGGTTTGAAGGTTTCCAATTGGATTCAAAAAGTTTCTTCTCACCCTGAAAATCAACAAAGTTTTATTTTTTTTCATTTATTTTTCACATTACAAGATTTGGGAAATCTTGGGATGTGACAGGCTACCACCCTTAAAATAAATCTCGTCTCGAGATTTGGGAAGGCTAGGGTTACAAGTAGGCTCAAACAACTAGGGTACTACCACCCTTAAAATTTTTCCAACTAATTTACATATTGGTCTTCTTGGGGTCTTGGTATAACTTTCCTGGACAGAAGTTTGCATAGTGGCCTAGCTCCTTGCATTTGAAACATGTGACAAGGATGAGATCCCTCATAGACTTGTTTATCTTGTGTTTCATCTTTTTTTGGACAGTTGCTTGCATAATGTCCTAGCTCTTTGCAGTTGTTGCACCACACTTGGCTAATATCTTTCTTTTCCTTTGGTATCAATTCTTCTTGTTTATTTCCTTGGTTCTTCTTCTTTTCTGGGCAATCACTGGCATAGTGTCCCTTCTCTTTGTAATTGTAACATTGCACTTGAGTAATATCCTTCTTCTTCTTTTTGGGTCTCTCCAAAGCTAGGAGTTCTTCTAGTTCATGCTCTTCATATCTCTCCTCAAAGGTGGGAAATCTTTCTCTCTTCTTGGGGCATTGATCTTCATGCTCCTTGGATGCATGATCCTTGTCTCCACAAGTATTGCTAGCTTGGGTTCCTTCTTGAATTGCATTTTTGTCATCCTTGTTGTCATTAGCTCTTTGGGAAAAGTTTTCTCTCATGTTGATCATTTGAGTAACCAATCCTTGCAACAATTGGGATTGAAGTTTCAAAATCCTTTGTATGGCTGGGTCTAGTCCATTTTTGTTGGCTAAAAGCTGAGTTGTCTCTTGGCTCAACTGGTTTTGGGTTGCTATAAGTTCTCTCATGTTGTCCTCTTGGTTGTTGTTGTTGTCATCAACCTTGATGTTGGAGTTTCTTGGAGAAGTCATCTGTTTGGGTTGAATTGGGATTAGAATAGGCAAAATATTTCTAAGGGAATAATTCTAATCACACAAGCAATGTGCAAGAAATCACAAACAACATCCCACTCAAACAATGAATTTCAAGCACATTTTTAGGCAACAAAATATTTTTGTTACACCACACAAGTTGGTGGGTTTGTCTTAAACAAAATATGGTGGTCCATCTATATGGTTCACTTGTGATCTTTCCATCCTTCTTGGTTGATTATCCTTGAACAAAATCTTTGTATCCTTGGAGAAAATTTCTCATGTCTTGGTCACAAATCTTCAAGGTGTTGATGGCTCCTTCTAAGTTGTGTTTCCTTAGTCTCCAAATCTTTAGCAAGGTTTCTTGTCTCACTTGTAGTCCTTAGTGGTAATCATGGTTGAAGTCCTTGGTGAATATGCTGAAGATGTTGAAGTCATTAGAGTTGAAGAAGTTGAAGTCATTAGAGTCTAGAGTTGATGAAGTCCTTTACACATGGTGAAGTCTTTGGCCATGGGGTAGGTTTGTCCATCATGTTGAAAATAGATGAGATGTAGAATAAAAATCAAAGTGTTTGAGGAAAGAGTTTACAAGTGTTTTTGTAAATAAGTTTTTGGAACAAGTACAACTCCTATTTTTCTAAGGGTTTTTGTCCAATCCTAGGGTTTACAAATCCTACAGGCAACATAATTCTCTGATACCATCTGTAAGGTTCCCTACCTTTAAATAAGGTAGAGTCCCCTGTGTTTACAATTCTAGTCCCTGGATCAATAGCTAGCATCCACAATTAAGATGTAATATCAAGAAACAAAGGTCATAATACAACTTTATAACCAGGAATAACATAATTTTATTACATCTTACATAGATCATTTGGCTATTACATTACATTGCAGCAGAATATCTATAAGCATGGGGTCCTTCATCTTCAAAGTGCCATAGGCAGACATGTTGGTTGTAGACTTTGTAATCCTAATCAACACACTTCACTAAATCAATCAAACCTGCAACATCACAAGTTACAGCCACAAGGGTCAATACATTTGAATTGTATTGGCAAGTTATACTATGGTAGTATAGTGGAGTCTATCATCTATATGCATTTGGCTAAGAGGAGTTGAGGCTTGCATTGCTCAAAATAGATTTTCCTTATCATTTTGAAAACACTAAGTTTTTGCTTGACAAAATCATTTTTTTCAATCAAAGATTTGAAGATCCTTTAACCCTTGTTCAAACCACAAGTTTTTAACTTAGAAATTTAAATGATGAGATTCTTGATTGCTTCCATGTCTTGATGCTCAAATTGTCCTTTACCAGGGACATGGCTAAGTACTTAGATTTTACACTCTGCAGAGGTGGTTCACTTTCCCCACAAGACTTGGTTTCCCAAGACAAGATCTTTCAGAAGCCTTCCCTTAGACCAAAATGGACGCGTTCCAACCTATCAAATTCTACCACCAACTTTCCATATGGCTAAGTTCTTGCAACCTATATGATCCAGGCAGAGCCCATAATGCCAAGTGGTTGCACTTGAAGCTTCTCAACATTTGACATCTCAAATCTCTTTGTTCCTGGGTGGCCATCCACAAGTGAGATACACAAGGTAAACCATAGACATGGGCCTTGTGAACCACTCAACCAAAATCCACCAAGCAATTACCACTCCACCCAGGTGATTCATTAACTTAGTTGTTTTATTAAGAGAAACATAAGTCCAAAGACTTAGAAATTTTCCATAGTGTGAATATATTTCCACCCTTGTTTTCTATTAGCTAAGCTAAGCATGATAGTAGTAGGAGTCTTAACTTAGGAAATTTTACTAAGATTTCATCTGCTAGGTTTACTATAGTAAGGTTTATACTTAGCAAAAATTCCATGCAAGTTTTACTTAGAAAAATCACTAATGCATAGTGAAAGTAATGGGACAAAAGTATGAAGCATCACTTGCCTTTTTGGTAGAGGGTATAAGTTCAGTCCTTGTCCTTGCAACAATCACACTCTTCAAGTCACTACAATTCAATCAAGCAAGGTATAAACTCAATCTACCAATCAAGCAAAACAACACATAAAATCATAGAACTAAGATAATGCATGCAAGCATGCCAAGGTTTGTTTTATTTGTACAAGTGGTTCCTAATGGGACATAAACATTTGAAAACACCTAATGGTCATCTTTACTATTAATTTCAAAAGCGTGGTGAATGCCTGGTGTCACATATGCAAAAATTACATAAAAAATGCCACTGCACACCTATCTATCTTAACTCACACGTTGCATCTAACAAACCTTATCCCATTTCTCTACTTCTCTATCATCACGCGTGAATCTCTCCTTAAACCATGTAACCGCCCTTAAACTCTCCTTAAATCACGTCACAATCATAAAATCCTCTCCCTGCCTTTTCTCCACCGGCGAGCGACGCCCTTCTCCCCCTTCCTCATGCTCCACCGGTGAGAGCAGAGGATCGGGAGGCGCTGGACTCGCGCTTCTCGGCTTGCTGCAGGCCGCCGTGGACGAGGTAGCAGGAACTGACGAGATGGGAGAGGCTCAAGCGGCCGGAAGGTAAGACGGGCACCGCTGGCTAACTCCTTTCCGAAGCTCGTCGCCGTCGGATCAGGAGTGGGCATCATGAGAGGGGGTGGCGGCGGGAGGGGGTGATATCCTGCCGACCTCGAGGAAGCTGGTGCAGGGCGTCAAGGGGATCCTGGACGACCGCACCAAGGCCGAGATCTAAGCCACACTCCTGGACGTCGCCGTTGACCGCCTAATCTTGCAAGGTACTGTCCTCACCGGCGCCCACCAACCTTTTCTGCCCCAATCCCTCATGGCTAGAATTCGAGGTGTTGGGTGCGTACGTGTGTGTTGTGACGCGGTGCTTTGTCAGCGCTAGGACTAGGCTACATGCACCAATTGGATCAGAGTTCGGGTCCCTCCAATTTTTGATTTTGTCGTTTTGACGTGCTCTGTTAACCCCTGGCGTGGATTATTGCTAATTCGATTGCTTGACAATCTGGTCTGGTTTTTAGAAAGATTTTGTAGATGTATAACCGGATCTGTTTGTTTCCTGATAAAATAGTCTTAGACAGCTATACTTAATGACTCCTCCGATACATTCAACAGAACCTTATTTTTATGCACAGATAAATCGTCGGTGCTATTGGACTGAACAAAGGTTGTGTTTGACCGGAGCCCACTGGTGTCAGGAATGCACACTTGTTGAAACATGTAATTTTTCATGGTAGAAATTTCCTGGTATGAAATGGCTCATTAGGTTATAGGAGTAGTATTCAGCAGAAATACGCTATTAGTGTGTGCTTCTCAAGTATATTGATTGAATATTACCACAAAGGCGGAGATGGTTAGTAATGTTCTAGCTGAGCAAGTCTAGATTATGTAGTTGTTGCCTCTAGAAAACCAACAGAAATATGTTTTATATCTCACTGTAAATATTTAATTTGCTGCCATGATGTATTGCTTACAGCCTACAGACTTGAGCTTAGGCCGACTTATGTTTGTTTAAATTGATGATGTACCGGGGGACCAAGTACACCCAAGATAATATATAGCCGAGTACAGTTGCAGATTTGTTGGACTTAGACTCATTATGCCGGAACGAGGATCTGATTTGGCAAATATTTAAATCGGGCGATGCTGAATCGATTTTGAAAATTCCAATATGTGCCCAGCTTGAGGATTGTATTGCCTGACATCCAAATAGTAAACGAGTTTTTTTAGTAAAAGTAGCCTACAAAACTTATATACAGTCGACAAATGATGAGCTCCAGCGGGCTCCTCCTACAGAGGTGTAGGCAGTGAATGAGAGAGTAACATTTGGAATCAAATGTGGAAGCTAGACTGTCCACCTAAGGTCACCATTTCTTATGGAGTTTTGAACTGGACAGTTTGCCCCTGAGAACGAACATTCAGAAGCACCAGAGTTATCTTGATACTAGGTGTGTAGTGTGCAATACCATGATTTGCTCGTTTGAGAGTGGAGGGCAGCTCTTTGTTGCATGCCTTGAAGCAATGAAATTATGGACTGAAATATGTAGGTGTCGCGGCAGCCTCAGCATTTTGTCTTGCTAGGGACAAGCTTGTCGATGGGGAGGGCGTGCTCGCGATGCGTGCCCAGTGGGAAGTCGATGCCATCAATTTGTTGCACATGCCGTGACAGATTACGAAACCAGGAGACACTTCAATACCTGCAGGAAGATCATTTGTTTCTCTGCTCTCGTAGTTCGAGTGTGGAAGTCAGCGTCATGCGAGCTTAGAGGCCTGCCGATGCAGTCGCCGATTGCAGACGGGACGGAGCAGTGGAGCGTCGGCCAGAGAGGCGAGCTGGTCGATGACCGAAGAAGGGCGTCGAGCGGCCGAAGCCAAAAGATTTTTTTTAGGGAACGGCCAGGAGATATGAGAGATGGAGAGGTGAGCTGGGTGCAGGCCCAAAATTCTGTTTCTCTTTCCGTATTGTCATTCCGTTTCCGTTTTCCTGTGAAAAAGTCGAAAACTTTCTGCTCCACTTTCATCCCTAACTGCAGTAACATGTAGTTTTTTCTATCCTTAGATTTGAAACACAATAAATAAATCAATATATATAGGCAACCCTGCTACATGTTTGACAGATGTAGTGTTTAGAATTTGTCTTGATTCCTCAAGGGAATATCATGTGAGCTGATACACAAAGGACGGGAATGAGTTGAAACACAAAGGAGGAAGTAAGAAGCTGCTTTCTTGTTCTGTTTGGAAGATCCTTTTGACAACCTTGTAAGATTGACTGATGTTTTACCTTCTACCCATAATGTATATTTGTACTAAATAAAAATATCCATTTTTCATGTACTGCATAGTCAACATGCCACACCATCTCATTCCATGTCCATTTTTAGTATAATTCATCGTCTCTACGCTGGCTGATGATGATGTAAATTCATTAAGAAAAAGGGGCATCATATCCAAATGTTCAATCGATGCTTTTGTAGTTTATATTCCCTTTATTCTTTTGCTTTGGTATGTAGGTACCATAAGCTGAATTGTGCGATTGAAACTTATGATACTTCCACATAGCAACTCCAAATTTATGAACTGTTAGAACTTATACAATTATATACCAGAGTTGGAGGAAATATCGCCACATCATGGCGAGTGACATACTATTGTTTGAGTAAGACATCTACTAAGTACAAAGGTGATGTTGCTATGTTGGCGTGACTAAAATAGAATCACGGTAGAAAAGAAATTTGAGTTCCCGTAGCAACGCACGGGCATTCAGCTAGTTTTTATAAAGTGGAAAAGTCATTTGCAAAAGATTTCACTTCATAAACCATTTTCAAAACATGGTATCATTTTATGTGGTGTAAAAATGTTTTTACTAAGGCATTAATCTATAGGGTTCACAAAATATGTTTTTAAACCACAAAACTTTGTTTTTAGGGTCAGAGAGTTTAAAACAAAACCTTTCCCAAAAGTTTTCTTCCAAAACCATTTTTAATAAATAAACCATATTTTTATTTGACTAGAAATGGTTTTAAATCAAAGAATCATTCTTTTGTTTCACCAAATACATTTTTGAATCCACAAAGTGTTTCCTATGGTCAGTAGGTTCAAAATACACCATTGCCAAAGATTTTATCTCCAAAATCAATTTTGAACAATTTTTATAACCTAAACAAGCATACAAATGTTTCTGCAAAAACAAACATTTTTCCAGAAGCTTTTTACTAAACAAATGACATGGTTGGCTAGGGCTTGTTCCACTGATTCCATTGGTATAAAATTTGTAATTTTTGGACGTGTGTGGATCAAAAGATATATCAATTACAAATTTGCATTCTAATCAGATCAAAAATCTGTTTTAAATCAATTCCAGAACACGTGGCAGTTTCTGATTAGACAATAACGGTTCGCTCGGATCGGCTACGGGGTGCGTTGGATCTAACTGAAAACATGCGGCACAGATGGACGCGTACCCCTTCGGCTAAGGATCTATCGTGAGCGTCGGATCAAGATCCTACGGTGCGCAGCGTGCCAGCCATAGATGGGCGGCGCTGCGGTGGCTACTGGCGGCGGAGCGGCCAGACGGTGGCGGCGCCGGCGATACAGGAAGCAAGGGTGGCTGGGGAGATACTCACAGTGTTCGTGGCGTCGTGCTGGTTCTCAACGTGTGGTTCGTTTGTCGAGGGGCGCTCTGGTCCGACGTGGATTGCTCACCGGAGTCCACACGGCGGCGGGCGTGCTCTGGAGATCGTCGAGGGCGAGGATGGAGGGCACCCTAGGACAAACGGGAGGCACCGTTAGGTTCGCAAGGGCATGGTGATCAATATAGTGTCCACGGGGAAGAGAGGGGTGGTCGGGTTTACCGGGGAGACATCGCCGCAGTTGGGACAGACGGCGGCGCTGGCTCGGGGAAGACGTTGCCGAGCTCACGGTGCTTGCGCAGATGAACGGAAAGCTCAGGGTGATGCGCCAGAAGGTAAGGAGCGAGCTCATGTGCTCCAGGGGCAATGGGGTCGTCTGGCTTCACCGGAATTTGTGCTGCAGCTCGTCGGAGCAGAATGGGTTCATGCGTGAAATCGTGGCAGCCTTGTGGCCGGGAGAGAGGAGTGAGCGAGGGGAAATGGGGAGGAGACAGAGGCGATTATGAGGGCGAGGTCGCAGGGCTGATTTAACTGTTGCGTTAACGCGAATTGACGCCGATGAATTCCGCCAGAAACAGTCGAGGAGGGAGGCGCTGTCACCGCGGGTGAGGACGATGAACAGGAGGGGTGGGGTCGGCTGGTCAGCGAGAGAGGAAGTGAGGGGGAGTTGGGTCCACCCGTCATTGGCTCTGCGGGTCGTCTGGTGAGTGAGAGAAAAACGCTTCGGGGAGAGAGGGAAATGGGCTGCTGGGCCTAGTTGGGCTGCTGGGTTGGGTCGACCAGATTCTATTTTTTTTTCTTCATGTTTGCTTTTTCTTTTTCTAATTCTAATTTCTGTTTTGAATTCAATCAAACCAATCAATCCACAAATCAAATCAAAACATTCACCAAACTTTGTATTGTGTTTTGGTTCTGTTTAACAACATGAACCAAAGTCCCAAAATAACATAATATTTTTGTTTTAGAGTCCATTTATAATTAAATAAAATGGACACTAGTTAATAAATCAAATGGGTTTTAATTTATTTAAAAACTCCATTTGAAATCTAAATATTTTCAAAACCAAATCAGTAGGTTTTATTTGAAAATAGAAGATACTTGGAAAACTTGTTTAAAATAAAATAACATTTTTATTTTAGGTTCCATTAATAATTAAATAAAATGGACCTTCGTTATTAAATCAAATAGGGTTTGTTTTATTTAAAATCTTTATTTGAAATCTAAATAAAACCAAACACTTCAGTAGGTTTTATTTGAGAATATAAAATACTTGGAAAACTTATTTAAAATAAATAAATAAGTTTTAGTGTTTATTAAAAATGGGAAAAGCCTTTACTTAAATAAAATTGGATATTAAATCCTTATTACTTTATTTTAATAAACCTTTACTATTTTTATCAAAGCAAAACATTTTAATTCAAAAGATTGGCCAAGGTTTAATTTGGCTCTATAAAATAATCCTTATTTATAAATCTACCTTTTCTTTTGAAAACCAAATCTTTTATTTAAAAGATCCAAAATAGTAATTCCAAATATTTTTATTTTCCTTTATTAAATGTTTATTATTATTTTTTTAAATCCCTTTAGGATTTATTTGATCCAATTTGGTTTGAAGGTTTCCAATTGGATTCAAAAAGTTTCTTCTCACCCTGAAAATCAACAAAGTTTTATTTTTTTTCATTTATTTTTCACATTACAAGATTTGGGAAATCTTGGGATGTGACACTGCTCAGCAATGATGCGTACTTCTTTGATTATATCGAGATCATCTTATCGAGAAACTTCTGCATCTTTTTCGATATACGCTTTGACTCGTGGAGACTGATGAATTAGATAACTTGAAAGAACTGCTTCTGCACCATAGACCAAGAAGAAAGGAGTATATCCGGTTGATCTGTTAGGAGTTGTACGTAAGCTCCATATCACGGACGGTAATTCTTCCGCCCAAGCCCCCGCGGCACAACGAAGTGGTGCCTCGATACAAGGTCGGAGTCCTTGCAAAATAAGGCCGTTAGTTCTTTCGACTTGTCCATTATCTTGTGGATGTGCGACTGATGTAATATCTAGTCGAACCCCTTGTTCTTCGCAGAATTTGGAAAGTTCCCCCATGGAAAAGTTGCTCCTATTGTCAGTAATTATACTATGCGGATATCCTAATCGGATGATCACATCCTCAACAAACTTTTTGGCTGTGGCTCCATCGCAACTTGTTACGGGTTTAGCCTCAATCCATTTTGTAAATTTATCCACCATCACTAGTAGGTGAGTAAATCCACATTTTGCCTTACGAAACGGTCCTACCATATCAAGCTCCCAGACCGCAAATGGCCATGTAATAGGGATTGTTTGCAACTGCCCAGCCGGAACGTGTGCGTCATGGGCCTACTTTTGGCAACCTTTGCATGTTTTGACCAGTTTGTCAGCATCCTCCTTAGCTGTAAGCCAAAAGAATCCGTGTCTAAAAGCTTTTGCCACTAAGAATATGGCTGCAGCATGGTGACCACACTCGCCTTCGTGGATTTCTAGTAAGATTTACACTCCTTCTTCCGGAGAAATACATCGCTAAAAAACCCTAGAAACACTCCGCTTATAGAGCTTCACCATTTATTATTGAGTAGGCTTTCGCTCCTCGGTCGATCTACCGGCTCAGGACTTCGTCTTTGGGTAATTTTCTGTCTATTAGGAAATCCAGATAGGGTTTTGTCCAGCTAGGAATTACAGCCAGAACTGATATTAAAGTGAGTCAGGTTTCATCGGATAGTCCTCATCAACTCCGGTTATGGAGGGGACCCTTAAATGCTCTAGAAAAGCGCCATTCAGGACTTGTTTCTGCGCAGAGCCTATACTTGATAGAGCATCTGCTTCCTCATTTTCTGCTCGAGGTATGTGTTGAACGTCAAAACCCTCAAACGATTTGGATAGTTCATCCACAACAGCTTTGTAGGCTGCCATGTGCTTGTTTGCATTGCAAATGTCTGATACTGGTTGAACAACTAAATCTGAGTCTCCATAACACATGAGTCTTGTTACACCAATGTTTTTGACCATGCGTATTCCATTGAACAATGCTTCATACTTGGCAATATTATTGGTTGCCGTGAAGTGTATTTGTAACACATAGAACAACTTATCTTCTTGGGGTGATTTGAGCACCACGCCAGCCCCCGAGCCTCCTCGTGCTTTTGATCCGTCAAAATAAAGGGTCCAAAATTCCGAGTCTGGAGGACTTGTGTTTTCTGTCGTCTCTGTCCAATCAATAACAAAGTCGGCAAGTATTTGGGACTTGATTAATGTGTGCGGCTTGTACTCAATGTCAAACGCTGCAAGCTCTACTCCCCACTTTGCGACACGTCCTGTGGCGTCGCGATTATTGATTATGTCTCATAGGGGAGCGGTGCTCACCACTATGATCTTGTGCTCTTGAATATAGTGGCATAGCTTTTTGGATGCAAAGAACACTCCATAGGCTAGCTTTTGATGGTGTGGATACCTTTGTTTTGACTCTGTCAGGACCTCACTTAGGTAATAAGTTGGACGCTGCACCTTATGCTCGTGGCCTTCTTCCTCGCGCTCCACTACTGTTACCATAGTTATGACCTTGTTGGCCACTGCAATGTAGAGTAACATAGGCTCCTAAGGTTCTGGCGCTGCGAGAACTGGTGGGTTTGAAAGTAGGTCTTTCAAACTTTGCAGGGCAGTTTTGGCTTCCTAGGTCCAGATAAACTTGTCAGTTTTATTCAAGAGTTTGTATAAAGGTGCGGCTCTTTCGCCGAGCCAGCTGACGGACCGACTCACTGCTGCGATGCAACCAGTGAGACGCTGCATGTGCTTCAGGCGAGTCGGCCTGATAATATTAAGTATAGCCTTGATTTTGTCCCGGTTCACCTCTATGCCTCGCTCTAAGATGATAAAACCTAAAAAATTTCCGGCTGGAATTTCAAAGAAACACTTCTTCGGATTTAGCATCATATTGAATTTTCGTAGACTAGCAAATATTTCCTCCAAGTCGGAAATTAAAGTTCCCTTCTTTTTGGACATAACTACTATGTCATCTACGTATACATGACTTTGCGCCCGATATGATCATTGACATTGCATAGTATGTTGATATGTTGCTCCTATGTTCTTTAAGCCAAAAGGCATAGTTTTGTAGCAGAAGATTCCGAAAGGAGTGACGAAAGATGTCTTAATTTGATCTGACTTTTTCATCGGTATTTGGTGATATCCGGAATATGCGTCAAGAACACAGAGTAGTTCCGACCCTGCTATTGAGTCGATAACTTGATAGATTCTTGGCAAAGGGAACGGGTCTTTTGGGCATGCCTTGTTCAAAGCGGTATAATCAAGACACATCCTTAAATCAATGGTGTCCTTTTTAGGGATGAGTACAGGATTTGCCACCCAATCTGTGTGGATGACCTCTGTTATGAATCCGGCTAACTCTAGTCGGGATAATTCCTTGGCTATCTCTTTGCGCTTTTCATCACCAAACCGTTGTGAGGACTGTTTGACGGGTTTAGCATTAGGGTACACATTAAGAGAGTGCTCGGCAAGTTCCCTGGGTACTTCGGTCATGTCAGAAGGCTGCCATGCGAAGATATCACTATTAGCTTTGAGGAACTCGACAAGCGCGCTTTCCTATGCACGGTCTAAGCCTACCCCTATGTTCATCGTCTTGGAGGGATCATCTTCCTTCAGCGATGTTTTCTTCATCTCTTCCGACGCCTTGAACTGCAAACTTGCCTTCAGCACCTCATTCTTCATAGCGGGCATCTCGGACGGGTTGATGGACTTCTTGATCTACTGGTACTCCTGGGCGTGCAAAACGGCTTCGGCAAAGGCAGCAGATCCTTCGTTTCACTCTCGCGCCTTCCTCAGATTTCCCCGGATGGTGATTACACCCTTTGGACCTGGAAGTTTAATCATATTGTACATGTAATAGGGACGAGCCATGAACGCCCAGTAAGCCGGATGCCTGAAGATGGCGTGGTAAGCACTTTTGAACGGTACCACCTCAAAAGAGAGTGGATCGGTCCGGTAATTGTCTCGGGTTCCGAATGTCACGTACAGAGTAATCTCACCCAGAGAATCCACCTATCTCCCTGGTACAAATCCATGGAAAGTTAAATTGCTGTAACTCAACTGGCTCTCGTGTAGCTTCAATCGGTGGAGCGTCTGGATGTATAGGAATTAATGTTGCTTCCATCGTCTATGAGAGTTTTAGAGAACTCATAGCCATCAATAAGAGGATTGATGACCAGAGGGTATTTTCTCTGACGATGTGTTTTCCTCGGGTGATCTGGGCGATCAAAGGTGCTGGTTACGTCTGACCAGTTCAGAAATTGTGGAACAGCCGGATCCGTGGCATTGAGCTCACGAAGAACCGCCTTCTTGTCTTTAGAAGGTTGGGATCCAAAGAAGCAGACGCATGCGTCTTTCTTATTTAGAAAATTCTTCTTTCCATCCGACTTGGGCTCTACAGCATCCGGTTCTTCCATGTCGGAATCTTCCTTGGGCTCCTTTCCTTTCTCAGAATTTTTCTTTCCTTTTCATCGCTTGGCTCTGTAGCCAGCGGATTCGTCTTTCTTCATGTCGTCATTGAAATGACACTCGGCATTTGTGTGGGTAGATCCTCCGTTACTATCCAAGTGGTGGATACAGGGATTGTTGGCAATGTCAGCCTAGGTATAGGTTCTTCCGGGTTGCTGATCTCCTCTGCCCTAGATTCAGGAAGTTCCACGGCCTCTACCCTGGTCGCCTCCATGCCCTCCTCATCCTCCGGATCCGAACGTTGTGTTGATAGCTGCATTGTCCAGAGCTGGTTTATCTTCCGAGGTGTTCTTGAGCTTCTGAGCTTGTTGTTTTGGTTGTTTGGCCGTGTTGGGATTGGCCAGAATATTTAGCAGCCCTTCTGAATCATCATCGGCATCAGCATATTTGCTTGTCGTCTCTATCATCTCACCCAAATCTGTGACATGGTCACATTTTAGTCTGTGACGCAAAAGTCCGACTAGGAGTCCTGCAATGAAATCTTCTATCGCAGTTTGCTCGTTTACTCCTTCGCAGGAGTTCTTCATGTCAATCCAGCGTCCGAGGTAATCCCGGCAAGTTTCTTCGGGTCTTTGGGTGCAACGCTGCAAGTCTCTAACTGTGTAGGGCCTCCTGTATGTTCCCTCGAAGTTTGAAAAGAACGCGCTTTGCATATCATACTAGTTGTTAATTGAATTCTCTGGCAGTTCATTGAGCCATGATCGAGCCGTCTTCCTCAGCATAAGCGGGAGATATCAGACTGCGACCAGGTTGTTTCCTCCTTTGGCGATGCAGCAGGCCTGGAAAATATCCTGGAGCCAGGTGTCTTGCCGAGCCGCGCCGTCATAGGGCTGAATGTGTTTGGCAATACCAAAGTCAACCGGAAATTTAGTCCGACGTATGCATGGTCCAAAGCATTTGGGTCCCACGTATACATCTTCTTCCTCGTACCGACGTGCCTCTATGTTTGACTCAATGTGATGGCAAGCGTCGTTTGGCGAGAGAGATCTGCGCCTCGGAGGCTCGCGGCTTCTACGCGGCGGAGTCGAATTTCTGCTTCTCCTCTCACCATTGCTATGTCGGGATCCTTCATGGTCGCTTCCATGGCTACGTCGGGATCCTTCATGGTCGCTACCAGGAGGCGATGGTGGCCCTGGTGGATTATTTCCTGCTGGATTACGTGGTGGTGGTGGAGCCTCATTATGCTAACTCTGATGCCGGTTTCTTTGGGCTCCGTCCCTACTTGATTCAGGATGATCTGGATCATCTCTTTGTCCGGCGTTACCAGCCGGACGGCTCGCTGGTGGAATCCTTAGCCGATCTTGCTCTTCTCGCTGGCGGCGTGCTTCCGGGTCTTCTCTATAGCGGTTGTTTTGCCAATGATGGTTCTGGTGAGGAACCATTGCCCTGATGGCATCTTCGGATGCAGCCGGAGTAACTCTTGCCCAATCACGTGCCGGCCTGCGAGAGTGTCCATTTGAGTCGGTTCTTGAATTATGTTCTTCTCTACGGGGACGATAGCATTGATCCGCATCCCTGCGAAGCCTTCCATCAGTTCTTTGGTCAGCGCCAGTGTGGCAAAATTCTGACTTTGAGGCCATCTTGCCACTAAATGACATGGACGTTTTCTGCTGCTTTAATCCATTGTCCAGCAACACAACGCACTGTTAGACCTGCTGTGGAGACGGATTATTGGCGAGGATGGCTCGAGCTGCAGCAGCGTTTTCTAAAGGCGTGTTGTAGACTCGGATCTTCTCTCCAGTTTTTCCGTCAAATAGGTCTTTGTGGATATCCAGGTTCTTGTTGGAAAGAAATGGACCTCCCCTTGTTTTGTTTGGGTGTCGCTTGAAATCTGACTGATATTTGGCAGGATCACTTTCCAACTGCTGCATAAGCTCGATGATGTGTGTGGCCTCTTCGAGCAGAAACAGACGGTGCTTTTCCAGGTCCTCAGCCCTTTTCTCCAGGGCCTCCGGTGTAAGATCCGAAGCCGTTGGGATTGGAATTGTGAGAGCATCTCCGTAAACTTCACGTGCACCCTTGGTGATGACGTGTCCATCCACAGGGCGATCGATCGGGGTGGTATTAATCGGATCTCCATCCTGATTCTCGATCTCGGTCTCTTCATCAACTTTTTCTTCATTGGTTTCCTCGATGTCCGGCTCTTCCGGTCTTGGATTATTGTTCTTCTTCTTCTTCTTTGACCACCCAGTAGGCTTAATGTGCGTACCAGTGGCAAAGACGGTTTTGGTCCGGTACCGGGGGATAAACTTCCGTCGGTACTTTCCGTAGTGGTTGGCTTGTGGACCTCGGAGGAATCTCCGGTATCCATATCATCCTGCGAGGTGTAGCTTTCATCCATGCTATCATATGGACTAGGAGAATTTTTCGGCTCACCTTGCGTTGGCTTGGAGGCATGTTCTTGCTCATACTCCTCCATCTCCTTGTCGAAGTCTCGAAGTTCCTACGACGTTATTGAATCCTAAGGGGAGCCAGGTAAGTTGGCATTCTCTTCGATTGCGTCTAGGACTGAATCGCTGGTGGCTCCATCATCGACATAGTCGGATCCAGAGCTTATGTGTTACACGAAATAGTGCTTCTTCTTGTTTATGTTCTTGAGGTAGTGGTACAACTTGGTTTCCGCCTCTAGCATCTCAAAGTTCTCCTTGATGTCGGCGATTGCTTATAATCGATGTAGGGGCATATCGTCATCTCTGTTATCTTGCTCCTCAAGAGTTCTTTTTCAGCTACAACATCGGTAGGGTCGGATCGGTAGTGGATTTATTCTTCGTTTGTGTATCCGATCTCGTCATGGAGATCAGACCCGAATTCTTCTTCCATCGCTTCTTCCACTATGGGAGTGGGCTAGGTGGGTTCGATTTTCTCCGAGATCTTGAAATCTTCCGCCTCTGCAGACAAAGTAGATCCGGAATTTTCTTCCGCCATGGTCATCACCTCCAAGGTGGGTTGGGCGGGTTCAGCGAAACCGAGATAAATATCGATCTCTCCGATAGACATGATCGTGTAGGTCGTCACGGGTTTTGAAGCGGGAATTTAGGTCTCGTCGAGAAGGACGAGAGGGACACCACTGGCGTAGACCACACGACCCATGGCGATAGTTTTTCCGATTCCTGCACGTGCAGATTCCGCCCAGAACGAAGCTCCAAAGGTCACCTGCCCCACGGTGGGCGCCAACTATCATCGGATTGTCGACAAGTACGCCATAGGGGGTCCTAGTGGCATTGGAAAGATGGGGTGTGAGACGTTGGATGTTCCAAGAGCGGTCATCACAAGTTTACCCAGGTTCAAATCCGACTGCGGTGATCAGATCCTACTCCTGCTAGAAACCCAGTAATATATCGGCGTAAGCCAGATGTTACAGTGGATTACAAGAGAGGTTCGCAAGTGAGAGTTGTGGTTGTGGTAGTAAGATTGGTTGTGCCATAAAGGCTCCCATAGGGCCGGTTTATATAGTCACCGGGACCTAGGATTACAGGAGAGACCTATCCGGCTATGTTACAGAGTCATTAACTAGATACAACTTGGACTACAAGTAATACTACAGGCCTAGGTCGGTAACTCTTTGGGGCCTTGTCGTAGCCAGAACCAGCTCCTCCTCTTTCTCTGACTGGGCCGTCCGTGAAGCAAAGCTCTAACCCGTAGGTGGGCCACCCTGGTCAGCGAGTCCTATGGGTATACCCGGAAAGTATATCCCCAACATTTTCCCTATCCTTTGTAAAATAGTTTTTCTCTTTTCATCAACACTTCATCAAACTTGGCACTCTGGATACCCTCCAGGTCCTTCCCTTGTTCACCCAACAAGTTTTAACTTAGATAAATTATAATGATGAGATTCTTGATTATGCTTCATTGTCTTGATGCTCAAAAATTGTCCATAACCGGGGACACGGCTAAGTACTTAGTTTTTACCCTCTCGAGAGGTGGTCCACTTTCCCCACAAGACTCGACATGCATCGAGACGAGACTTTTCAGAAGCAATCCCTCAGACCAACACGGACGTGTTCCATCCTATCATCACTACTACCCTCTGTCCGTCTGGCTGAGTTCTCGCAACTTTGTCGGTCAAGGCAGAGCCCATATGCCATGTGGCTGCAGTGGAAGCTTTCGCGACAAGAACGTCTCCAATATCTTTGTTCCTGGGTGGTTATCCACAAGTGCGATACACCAGGGTAAACCATAGAAATGGGCCTTGAGTAACCACTCAACATAATCCATACAAGTCCCATTTCCACCCAGGTGTTTCATTAACATCAGTTGTTTTCATTAGTCCAAAAATACTCATTTTTCCATAAGATATCATATCATGATTTCCACCCACGAATCTATATAGCAAGACTAAGCATTCTAATCTTACGATGTCTCCTATATTTAGGAATCACTACAAAGGTAGATACTATAGGAATAGTATAGCATAGTAATATACATAATAGTCCTATCATGCACACTACAAAAACATCACTAACGCAATATAGAAAGATACGACTTTTGATGAACAAAGTATCACTTGCCTTTATAGTAAAATATTTAGGTACTCTCCTTGATCTTGCGAATATCACAATCCTCAAAGTCTACAACAATACAATCAAGCAAAAAGCACACACTCAAAACTACAACACAAAACAATCACAGGAATACAATGAAATGCATTCAAGCATGCAACAAGATGATTTTATTTGAGAAATTTTTATAGCAAGGTTCTGTACACTAAAAACGCCTACTGGTCCTTCTATACAAGTTGAATTCCAATTGTAATTATTTTTAGTGCAAATAGATTTAAAAGCATTTTCTTTTATTAGAAAAGCCTTATTCAATAGGACATTTGCTACTGCCATAAAAATATAAATTTAATTTTTGGTGTTGATGTTTCTGGTCAGAGGATTCAATATACAACTATTTGCAAAAGGAGGGAATGTAGTTTCGAAGAAAATAAAAACAGGACTCAAAAATAATTTGCACAACGATTTTTATACTCAAAATACTCCACAAATAGTTATGTATAAAACTTGATATTAACCAACTCAAAAATACGAAATTATGGCTTAATGGTGTTCTGCGCATTTTTATGAATCCGTGGATATATTATTTGTTAATTTTGGATCTACAGAACAAAAAATGTGAATTTTAGAAGATTGAAGCATTGCATGTCTAAAAATCCGAAAATAGAAACAGACTTGACACTTGGAAGAATCTGATAAGCCGATACCCTTTCGTTTAAGTGACTTATTCTGAACCTTTAGATGAAGATTAAACGGATACGGAAAGCTCACTGGAATAGCTCGCCGGAGAGGTCGCCGGAATAGCGGGCGCGGGTTCGGCATAGACGTTCCCGTTGTTAGGAAAGTCACCGGAGTTGAGGGATACTTGTATGGTGTAGAAGAAGTTGAGGCGGTACTCCTAGACATGATTGAGTGTTGATTTATCTCCTACATCAGTAGTTATTTGCAGCTGGAGCATCGACGAGCATCCGGTGGCATGTCCAACAGCGACGATACGGTGAACCACCATGTCCTGGAGGTAGGCTATGCTGAGAATAGACTACTGGTAAAAGGAATCGATAAACTAAACACCGTATGCGACATAATCGTCCGATGAACTCACCAAAAACTCATGCAAGACGTCGATACTGCGGGCAGCAGAGAGCTCCTCTATAAAAACTTTATGAATAACAACGGAGGAGGAGGAAAGGAGGCACACGGGGCTATCCTTGGTTTTTGTTGGTATGTACTAAGGAGGGAGATCGGGATGTCAATGCCGATGGATGACATCTAGAGAACCAGTTTGATTTGGGCAATTAACACCGTAAAGTCGAGAAATAATACCCTGAATGAAACGTCCAACTAATTTAGAGCATATTTCGTATTTATGTCAAGAAGAAATGGTTGCTAGAATTGATAGGGGAAGGAGATGAAAAGATACTGACATAGACGTGTAAGGCTCGAGCTCTCCTGGAGAGGTGAACGAGGAGGAAGAAGACCACTCGACCGGTCGGTCTTGTTGGGCCAGAAATTTTGGCCCAAGAAGAAGCATGAGAGGAAAGAGAGAAAAAAATAGAGAGGCTATCCGGTTGGGCTATTCGGGGAGTGGGCCGAGGAGGTGGGTTAGGTTGCTATTTTTTTTATTCCTATTATTTTCTTTTTCTATTTTCTTTTCTAGTTTTCTTTTCTAACTTTTAATTTGTCTCTTTAATTTGATTCAAATTTGTATCAAACATTTTCCAGAAAATTTTATATAAAATATAAGTTGATATTTTACGACAATTAGAGTATTTATAATATTTTTATAAACTATAATTCATTTAGAAATTGAGCATGGAATGTAGGCCTATATAGTATATTTTATTAATTCTTGTTTATTTCATATCTTTTGATTTAGAGCTCCAAAAATGGTCAAACAAGTTTGTAAAGTTTTATAAAATAATTATTTATTATTATATATCATTTAAGTATACTTTTGTTTCATTCAATTATGAATTTCGTCCATGGCTTAAATTGACTTTGAAATATGTCTTATTTCTTTGTCTTCTTGTCTTATATAAATCATATCTATTGATCTAGGTTCAAACAAATTTATATGGTTGCATTTAATTGTTCATTACTATTACGTATCATTTTAGAATACTTTGGTTCCATTTAAGTATGGATTTTGCTTCAAGCGTAAATTGAATTAGGGAATATTTTCTTATTTGTTAATCTTATATTGTTCACAACTTTTTATCTAGTTGCCCAAATAAGGTGAAATCAATTTCTTTTGTTTTTTTAATATTGTTACTTACCATTATATCACTTAGGAATGACTTTTCTCAAAAAAAATTATATGGAACGTATCCATATATATATGAATTGAAACTGATGTGATGATTTTCTTATTAGGCTTTAGGTTTTGGGTATGTTCCTTTTCCATTGGTTTAAAATACAAGTTCTTAATAATGATGATGCATGACATGCATTTGAATTATTATTATTTTTTGAAAACTTGTTTGTCACTTTCTCATTCAAAATTATTTTTTTGTTTAAGTAAGGTTTTGATGTTTCTATTTAGAAGCAAAAAAGTTTCTTTCTCCCCTAAATTTCATCCTTTATTTATTTTGTTTGTTTATTTTTCATGTTTCAAAATTTGGAAATTTTTGGATATGAAAAGTGGGGAGACCGAGATGGTGACTTCCAATCAACGATGTATGTTACCTAGGTTGATGTGAAGTGCGCGTGCAAGAATGGTCACAACTCCTCCTCCACATATGGGTACTAGAGATTGGAGAGCCTAATGATTAAGGTAAAACACATGAAGAGTGCCCCAATTTGTCATTAAGTTACAATTAATAATAGAAAGCTTTGTGAGGATCATCATATCCTCCTCGTTAACTATAGTAAACTCACCATGTGCCTGCAAGGTGTTAGCAATAACATAAAACAAATACCGAATAGCAGGATGACCAATTTGGTTCCCCTTGGGTGTGTTTCCACGGTTTATCATTAAAGTACTCCCAAGGTGCGGAATTTAAAACAAAAGCAGTTGTGCGTACATCAGTGGTGTTGTTGGCAAACCCGAAATATTGATCCCATTGGTCGAGTGTTAAGGTGTACTCACGGTTTCATAAGATGTAAGTTGATGCGATCAACTCAGGGCTTTTGTTCCTCGGAACAATAGTAAGGATCCACTGTATGCGTCAAGGTGCCGAGGAACTCAAGTGTCAAGAGACATTACGTGACAACATCCTGGAAGACAAAGTCATACAAACCATCATTCTTGCAAAGGAAATCAAAATCAGCACGAATGCCAAGTTGGTTCAGGATATAAAGACATGCCCACTTGGTGGACTTGATTTTGTCGGAGCTTGAGATGATTGAAAAGGTTCAGCTAAAACTCCTCAGTGAACTCGATACCAAGTGACTCGACGGTTAACATATCAACGGGTGGTGCGGAAGACTCCGCAGCCATCAAACATGTACGGCTCCTCGTGTTCATCTAAAAATAAAATAAATAAAATATTACTAATAAAATTTTAGTCCAATAGAAGCATAGCATATATGATCATCTACACAAGTTACAAAAGAAAATCCTCTAAAATAGTACTAAGCATGCTCAATATCAAGATTGAATCAAGAACAAGACCTAATTTTAGATTGACAATAATGAAAGATTGAATGAAGATTTTGTAAAAATAAGTTGAGGATCGGAGGAGAATCATACCTTAGATCGATTGGGTGCGATGAATCCAAAAAAGTTTGAGAAAATTTGAATATTCAATGGAGGTGGTTTGTAGTTTGGAGGAAGAAGAAAGAGAAAGATTTGTTTTGGGGAATTTTAGGTTATCTCCTCGGGGTTCTTAGGGCGGTCGCGAAGGTGGTACGGGCATGCGGTACGGTCGCGCACGTCTACGTTGTTGGTCGTTACTCATGCGGTAACTTTGCTTGAATCTAATGGTTTGCTCGAGGGTACGGTACGGGCGCGCGGTACGGGCGTATTCTACCATATCAGTGGTCGTTATGAGCACTATTTCCTGCGACAAAAAATCAGAGTTTCTATCTTCCTGTGGTTTGAGGTGATACGGACCTTCCCGACCGTACTACTGGCCGTTAGACATACTGTAAGCTGCAAAACTCATAAAATTTGATTAGTAGCTCCATGCGCCTTGCACACCTTACCATAAGACAAAATAACAGAAAATATACTTCATAAAAAATTTAGCAATACTTCTTAGGCCATGTGTTAGTAGAATAAAATATCAAGGGTTGCCTTATTTATTCTTCTCTCTCCAAAGGTATTCTTGAACACTCTTCATTAAAAACAAACAAAACAAACACTAACACAAAAGTAAAAACTATTATTTCACATGGGTTGCCTCCCATGAAGCGCTTCTAGTTACGGTCAATTAGCTTGACCCCGATGGCAATCATTTAGGTTTAAGGAGTGGGATTCCCACTCCAAAATAGTTGGATTTTAAAGTAATTATACCATCATCATCATTAGGCTTGGCCTTCTTTAAGTGTACTATAAAAGGATCTCTGGATGGAAGCCATATTCTCACATTAATTAAAGCTTTGATAGTTCTTAGTAATGGCCTATCTAAAATTATAGGTGCTATGGGATCTTCAGGCATGTCCACAATAACAAGATCAATAAGAGTTGGACTACCTTTAATTTCAACAACTATATTTTCTTTTATCCCAATAGCTTGTTATAGGTCAAATCCACTAGGTGGAGTCTTAATTCAATAGTGACAAATGGCCCAAATTTAATTTGTCAAATAAGCTTTTGAAAATTGTTGAGACGCTTGCACCGAGATCATAAAGTGAGTATATATCATTAACTACCAACTTAACTTTAATAGTGGGATCAAATATATCATCTAGCTTAGCATGAAGCTTATCAGCTAAACTCTGATAATCCATCTCTAACTCGCGAACTTTAGATGCTACTTGTTGTATGAATTGTTGGTACATAGCATCATTACCTTATTCTATATTGGGATTTTTTACGGTGATCATCTTTAGTAGATCTTCCACGGTATATTATGGTGTTGGTGCGTTGCTATAATCTAGCTCTTCAGGCTTTTCTTCATTGGTTACCACCCTCATCATCTTGAGGTCTTCTACCGGATTTGGCTCGGGTTTTCCAACAAACTTTGCTAGTATGAGAGCTTGGCTCTTAGCTACTTTCCCAGCTGAGCCTGCATGGCCTTTGTCCTTTCCTATAGAGCCTGCACATCATTTCTAATTGCAACGGTTTGGTTAGATAATTTTCCTATATTACTTTCATGGTTCTCCATGATTTTAATAAGCATATCATTTTGCTCGGTTTGAGCTTGTATAAAATTTCTAATAGTTTTCTCAAACGAGAGATTGCCATGAATTGCTTTATTATTATTATCATAGTTTTTGTAAGGAGATCCTTCAGGATTAGGATAATATTTTTGGGGATTTGAAGCATAATGATTCTTCCATGCAGGATTAAAAGGAGTAAGAGTTATACAATTATCATCATTAACATTAGTAGCGATAGCATTAACTTGGATATGTTCTTTACTTTTATTATACTAAGCAGCTTGTCTACCTTAAATGTAAGCTCTTCAATATTTACCTCGGTAATTGAAATTACTCTCTTCGAGGTCCTTTCCACATGCCATTAGGCATGGTTATTTTGCATATCATCAAGTAATTTCTTTGCAACACTCACTTGATTTATCATGATTATTCCTTCTGCTGCAGTATCTAGCGTAGACTTATACATTGGGTTAAGACCATTATAAAACAAATTTAATGTAAGCCATTCTTCCATCCCATGACTAGGATAGTTCATTATGGCTTCTTTCATCCTTTCTCACGCAAGTTCTAGTGGCTCACAGTCTTCTTGTCTAAAGCTTGTAATGTTGGATCTTAGCTGCATAGTTTTAGATGGGCAGAAATTTTAGTCATAAACAAATTAGTACATTCCTCCCAAAATTTAATAGTGCCCTTTGATAGATCTAGAAACCAATCCTTAGGCTTTACTCTAAGAGAGAAAGGAAACAATCTTAACTTAAAAGCATTTGGATCTACATACTTAACACGCATCATGTCGCAAATTTCAGTGGAAGTGTTTAAGTGCACATCCAAATCCTCACAAGATGATCCCCCAAATTTGTTTTGTTGAACCAAGCTTAAAAGTTTAGGATTTATTTCATAAGTTTCCGCATCAACGGCGAACTGAGTGATAGGTGCACTAATAAAATCATCATTGGGAGTAACATACTCCCCAAGTCTCTTTTGAGCCATGGCTTTTATATTTTTGGTAAATTTTAAGTAATGAAAACAAATAACAAGAATTAATTTTTTGGGGGCTTCAAATAGAAAACAAGAAATAAAATTCAAACTAATAATAAAACTAAAAACAAGGTCTCTAGTGACCTCACGAGGATAGCGAAATTGCTTCCCCGACAACAACGCTAGAAAAAAGGTATGATACCTTCGATCCGGATTCACGGATGTGGTATAATAGATTTTTTACTATAATACCTATGTTTAATTGAACCTTGGAAAGCAGTGCTAAAAGGAAATAAAAAGAACACATCTATAAGACTTTGTTTATTTGTTTTACCTTAGTTTACTAGACCAATCTAGTTTACTTTTATAACGGGTTGAATCAATGGATGGAGATAGGTCAGGATTGAAGATCCGCCTAGAGATGCACATCATATGGGATAAAAGATAATAATAATAATAAGCATAGTCATGTATAATGGTTGAATGAAGATAATATCTTGTGGGCAATACATCCTAATATATTAGAGCCCCCGTGATGTAGTGGGCATAACAATAGTCTTTTAATCCAACCGAGTGCACACCGAAGCAACGGGCTACAAACAATTATTAAGTGGAAAACACAGATCAAAGCATTAAGTGGTGATGTTTTTGTGATCCCGAATGGGTCGCTAAGGGAATACCGTACTATCCTTTCTGTCACTGGGGTTCCTATGATATCGCCGCTAGCCAAGTATCTCACCTCAAGCCTTTATCAATCTATGGGATCTTGGGTAACTACAAGTCCACAGATCGAGACAAGAGACAAAGAAACAAAAGATACAAATCTCAATTGCAAACAAAACACAATACTCCCATGAATTAGATGCACATAATTGTTGTGAGGTTTCTCCCCAAACCGTAGCCCATGAGGACTACTCACTCATAAGAATAGATCCAGGATAGAAAACATTATGCAAAACACTTAGATTGAAATCAAATATTCTTACAATGGTCGCTGAATCACAAGGAGATCTAAAGTACAAGGAAATGGCTATGGATAATGGAGGGGATGGATGATGGAGGGGATAAACAATGGATGAACTATGGTGTGGGTCTCCTTTGGTGGTGTCATGATGTAATCTGAGAATGGCGGCCCTCTAGATGGCGGCTAGTGCCTCAAAATATATAGGCGTCTTCACAAAAGTTGTAGGGTTTGACTAGACGAAGGCACCGCCACCTGGTATGGGCACACGGTATAGGCGGGACCTGCCTGTACCAGTGGTCGTTATGCTTGCTGACGCCTGGGAATGGCTTCCCAATTACTTGGCCATGTAGACTTCCTCAAAAACCTTCATTACGACTCCTGATTTTGAAGGAAATATGCCCTAGAGGCAATCATAGAGATGATTATATTTCTTAAGTATCCATGAGTTATTGTAATGTTCCTTGAATATCCATATAAGGCAACTTGTATTGATTGGCAATTATGTGAATTATTTGTGAAACTCTTTGCTTGTATGGTTATCTAATAGTTGTCCCTAGTCGGAGTTCATGTGAGAACACACGAGAATATTAGACTAGCATATCGATTTGTTGATGACTATGTTTCGCAAGTCATAGACATGGAGATGTCAAACCAATGATGTGGACACATGTTATGAACATGGGGTTGGACTGACCCAACTTGAGACTGGCAATTAGACTTGTAGCTCTCTCTACACATCGTGTATGTTTTGTCCTTAGACTTGAGATTGTCGCATGTACTTGAGATGTGGATCGACCTACTTTGGGGCTATCAAACGTTGCTCCGTAACTGGGCAGTTATAAAGGTAGCTTTCGGGTTTGTCCTGAAGCATGCTGCAAGGCATGGTCAATCAAGATGGGATTTTACCCTCTCTACTTGAGAGAGATATCTCTGGGGCCCTCGAGTGATCGGATCCAGAAATGCATGGCCGTGCTACATAAGGTTAAGAGTTAACCTAGTAAAGGGATTCCAAATCACAGTCTCGAGAAAGGGAGGTCAGCTTGGAGCTAGACCAAATATCGTGAGGCAAAGGGAAATACATGTACTAAACCTTGGAATCATACAAGACATGTCGGGCTTGTTTACTTGGAAAGATTACCAAGTCACCATTTTCGGGTTTACCCGAAAGAGTGACAGACTTGTTGGAACTCATACATACTGATGTATGTGGACCAATGAGCACGACAACCAGAGGAGCATATCAGTACTTCATTACTTTCACTAATGATTTCAGTAGATATGGTTATGTCTACTTGATGAAGCATAAGTCTGAAAGTTTTGAAAAGTTCAAGGAGTTTCAGAGTGAGGTAGAGAATCAACGTGGCAATAAAATAAAGTCCTTGCAATCTGATCATGGAGGCAAATATTTGATTCACGAATTTAGCAATCATCTTAAGAGTTGCGGAATTGTTCCACAACTCATGCCGCCCAGAACGCCTCAAAGAAACAGAGTCTCCGAATGGCGCAATCGAACTTTGTTGGACATGGTTCGATCGATGATGAGCTAGTCAGATTTACCATTATAATTTTGGGGTTACGCTCTAGAAACGGCAGCTTTCACACTTAATTGGGTACCATCTAAATCCGTAGTTAAGACACCATATGAGATGTGGACTGGAAAGAATCCCAGTTTGTCTTTTCTAAAGATTTCGGGTTGTGATGCATTTGTCAAGCGACTTCAGTCGGGCAAGCTAACACCCAAATCGGGTAAGTGCATTTTCGTGGGATATCCGAGGGAAACCTTAGGGTATTACTTCTACAACCGAAAAGAGGGCAAAGTGTTTGTCGCCCGTAGCGGTGTTTTCCTAGAGAAAGAGTTTCTCACAAAGGGAACGAGTGGAAGGTCGGTGTGACTTGAAGAAGTTCAAAATGAACCAGTCGGGGATGATTCTACGAGTGATGCTATTGTAGCAGAACAAGTTAAGGAACCCGTGGCAATAGAATCACCACATCGACGAAGGTCGGCGGGGCTCCGCGAAATGGGGGAATTATTATTGTTAGACAATGATGAGCCAGCGACCTATGCAGAAGCGATGGTGGACCCAGACTCTGAGAAATGGCTGAACGCCATGAGATTCGAGATAGAGCCCATGGGAGACAATCAAGTTTGGAACTTGGTTGACCTGCCTGATTGCTTTAAACCCATCGAGTGCAAATGGATCTATAAGAAGAAGATTGATATGGATGGAAATGTTCACATCCATAAAGCTCGACTTGTTGCAAAAGGTTTTCGACAAGTTCAAGGAGTTGACTACGACGAAACTTTCTCGCCCGTAGTGATGCTTAAATATATACGGATCATTCTAGCCATTGCTGCGCATATCTACTATGAGATATGGCAGATGGATGTCATAACGGCTTTCTTAAATGGAATCCTTACTAAGGACGTGAAAATGATGCAGCCCGAAGGTTTTGTCGATCCAAACAATGCTAGAAAGGTATGCAAACTTCTAAAGTCTATTTATGGGCTGAAGCAAGCATCTCAGAGTTGGAACATTCTATTTGATGAAGTTGTAAAGGAGTTTGGCTTCATCAAAAACGAACAAGAACCTTGTGTTTACAAGAAGGAAAGTCGGAGAGCACTTGTATTTATAATATTATATGTAGATGACATATTGCTGATTGGAAATGACATTCCTATGCTCGAGTCTATTAAGACCTCATTGAAAAATAGTTTTTCGATGAAGGACTTGGGAGAAGCGGCATATATTCTGGGCATCAAGATCTATAGATAAAGATCAAGAAGGCTAATTGGATTAAGACAGAGTACATACATTGAAAAAGTGTTGAAACGGTCCAGCAAGGTTCCATATGCTTCGGCTATTGGATCCATCATGTATGCAATGATATGTACTCGCCCAGATGTTTCCTATGCTCTAAGTGTTATGAACAGATACCAGGCTGATCCAGGTGAATGTCATTGGACAGCGGTAAAGAATATCCTTAAGTACTTGAAAAGGACTAAGGATGTGTTCCTAGTTTATGGAGGTGAGGATGAACTCAGTGAAGGGGTTACACAGATGCGAGTTACATTAACGACTTAGATGACTCCAGACCGCAATCTGGTTATGTGTTTGTCATGAATGGTGGTGCTGTGATTTGGAAAAGTTCCAAGCAAGATACGGTGGCCGCCTCGGAGGATGCAAAGGAAGATGTTTGGATTAGGAATTTCCTGATCACTCTTGGTGTGGTTCAGGGCGCGTCCAATACCATGGAAATTTATTGTGACAACAATGGTGCTATTGCACAAGCCAAGGAGCCTAGACAACACCATAATAACAAACATATTTGCATGCCTTACCATCAGATTCGAGAGTTCTTTGAGGATGGTAGTGTCATGATATGCAAAATACATACGGACTCAAATGTTGCTGATCCCCTTACAAAGCCACTCCCGCAGCCTGCGCATGAGGCGCACGCAAGAGCAATATGTATTAGATACAATCTAGATTGACTCTAGTGCAAGTGGGAGACTGAAGGAAATATTCCCTAGAGGCAATCATAGAGATGATTATATTTCTTATGTATCCATGAGTTATTGTAATGTTCCTTGAATATCCATATAAGGCAACTTGTATTGATTGGCAATTATGTGAATTGTTTGTGAAAATATTTACTTGTATGGTTATCTAATAGTTGTCCCTAGTCAGAGTTCATGTGAGGACACGCGTGAATATTAGACTAGCACATCGATTGGTTGATGGATATGTTTCGCAAGTCATAGACATGGAGATGTCAAACCAATGATGTGGAGACATGTTATGAACATGGGGTTGGACTGAACCAACTTGAGACTGGCAATTAGACTTGCATCTCTCTCTACACATCGTGTATGTTTTGTCCTTAGACCTGAGATTGTCGCATGTACTTGAGATGTGGATCGACCTACTTTGGGGCTATCAAACGTTGCTCCGTAACTGGGCAGTTATAAAGGTAGCTTTCGGGTTTGTCCTGAAGCATGCTGCAAGGCATGTTCAATCAAGATGGTATTTGCCCCTCTCTACTTGAGAGAGATATCTCTAGGCCCCTCGAGTGATCGGATCCAGAAATGCATGGCCGTGCTACATAAGGTTAAGAGTTAACCTAGTAAAGGGATTCTGAATCACAATATCGAGAAAGGGAGGTCAGCTTGGATTGTAACATCCCTAAAATCAGGTCCATGATCATGTAGAGTTCATTTCAAACAAATCAATTCAAAAACAGGAGCATATGAGCTCATTATTTTATGTGTTCAGCATTAAATCAAATGCTACTCTCCAATGAGAGATTTTTGTTCATGAATCAAACCTTGGTACTTTCAGATTGTTTTGCTTGCTTGCCTTTTTCTTAAAACCAAAATTTCAAAACAAATATGATTTGAAAACCAATTTCAAAACCTATTTAAAACTAGTGCTATGTCACTGCTTATTTTGTTTTATTCCAAGTGACCAGGCCAGTACAAAGTGACCACTTGGTTTTGTGTCCAGATTTGTGAGTGTTGCACTCTACAAAAATCCTGAAAAGGTTTGAAAAATGCAAACAGAAATAGAAAAGGAGTAAAGAAAAGGAAAAAGGCCGGCCCCAGTTATTTAGCCCAACAGCAGAACCAGCCCACTAAGCCCACCCGGGTTCCCCCTTCCCTCTCTCTCACTCGCAGACAGACCCATTGAGTCGCTGACGCTTGGGCCCATTCCCTCTTTTCTTTCTCACGCTGGCAAGTGGACCCTACGACCACGTCAGCATCGTCCCCAAATCAACGCGCGGCCGAGGCGCTCCGCCGTTACCTCGCCGCAGTCACTGCCTGCTTAATTGCCATTGATACAGCGCGTAATCGCCACCCCCCTCCTGGCTACTTAACCCCCTCTGCACCGCAAGCATTTCCCCTCACCTAGCACCACCACTCTGCCACTAGGCTGCACGAATTCGAACTCACTCTGCCGCTGCACAGACGCACTCCGGCGACTAATCCTGGTGAGCGCCGACCGCCCCCTGTCTCTGGTTCAAACCAGCGTGACCAGCGTATCCTTGTGCGTCCACTGATGTCTTTTGTTTGCTTTCTCATGGCCCAGGTTGTCGTCACCGTTCATTCCCGCAAACGACAGAACCGTCGCTCGACTCCGACGAGCGATTGAGGTACAACCCGACCGCCCCTCGACTTCTCCTTGATCCAGTAGTGTTCGTCGTAACCTTGCGCACCCCCTGATGCCACTGGTTTGTGCCAGGGAGATCCAGAGCGTCACCAACGTCTTTGTCACCGAGCACCCGACGCTACGCTCAACTCCGACAAGCTCCTACGGCCACATCAACGCGCCCCTGTCCACGCCAGCAACACCTCGAGCTTCCTCGCGACTTTGCGACACTGGTAAGCAACGCCACTGTTCCCAGCCCTCGCTAGAATCGCTGATCCATCGTCGGCAGAGCCATCGCTGCCGCCAGCGACCATTCACGCCGCCACTTCCTGGTCAAAGCGTCGGCCACCGTTAGATCTGTATCGTAGGGCGTAGATTAGAACGGGAGCGAATCGTTTTCTTTAGATCTGGCGCGTTGGATCTGACTTGATCTGAGGGTGCGGAAGCGTGATCTTGAGTGAAGTGGTACCGGCCAATTAGAAGCTGCCGCGTGGCACAGGTTTCGTTTTAAAAATTTGAATTAGATCTATTAGTTGTTTGATTTTGTTTTAATCATAACTTTTGATTCCCATGTCCAAATTTGATGAATTTTATATCAATGGAATCAGGAGGGAAAGACCTTTCCATTTAAGCAATGTGTTTAATGTTTTGTTTCTGTTAAAATGGTTATTTTCACAGAAACATGTGTAGGCCTTTTTGTGTATATTAATTATTTGAGAATTGTTTTAGTGTTCAAATAAAGGTTGTTTGGCAAGATTTGAACTTGTTTATGAACCAGTACTGTACACTTGTCCTGTTGAGTTTATAAAATCATCACACATCATATTGCATGCATCCATGTATTTTTGTGTGTATTTATTTTGTATGTGATTTGTTGCTATGATTTTATGTGTAGATTTTGGTGCAAATAGTGATTGTGATTGTGAGGAGTGTAGCTACTCTCCAAACTACCAAGGCAAGTGGTGCTTCATAATTTATTTCCTATGTTTTCAAATATGCATTAGAAATATTTTTGCTAGTCTTGCATGGTTATTTTGATCGATATGCTATGCTTGGGAAATCCTAGTAGATGTAGAATTGCTACAAAAATCTAAGTTAAGATGTTTATCTATGCCATGCTTAGCCTAGCTAGTAGCAACCAAGGGTGGTGAAATATTCATGCTATGTTAAAATATTTCTAAGTCCTTTTGGACTTGTGTTTTGCTTAATAAAATAACTAAGTGAATGAAACACCTGGGTGGAATGGAAGGAATGGTTTATGTTGAGTGGTTACACAAGGCCCATTTCTATGGTTTACCTTGTGTATCTCACTTGTGGAAAGCCACCCAGGAACAAAGGGATTTGAGAGGCCAAATGTTAAGAAGCTTCTAGTGCAGCCACTTGGCAATATGGGCTCTGCCTGGATCATATAGGTTGCAATAACTTAGCCATTTGGACAGTTGGTGGTAGTGGGATGATAGGTTGGAGAGCGTCCATTTGGTCTAAGGGAATGCTTCTGAAAGGTCTTGTCTTGGTGAAAATCAAGTCTTGTGGGGAAAGTGCACAACCTCTGCAGATGGAAGAATCTAAGTACTTAGCCATGTCCCTGGTATTGGACAACTTGAGCATCAAGACATGGAAGGTATCAAGAATCTCCTCATCCCAACTTCTAAGTAAAACTTGTGGTTGAACAAGGGTGAAGGTTCACCAATGTCTATTGGTGGTTCCTTGGGAAAAGTTTTGTCAAAGAAAAACTGTCTCTGGTATGACTGTAATAATAACCTTTGTTTCTGTGTACTTCATCTTAAACTGTGGATGCTAGCATTGATCCAGGGACTAGCATTGCAATCACAGGGATCCTTTTCCTTTATAAAGGAGGGATCTTACAGATGGTATCAGAGCACTGTGTTGCCTGTAGGATTATGACCCTAGGATTGGAAACCACTAAGGAAAAAATTTCAACAACTTCCACACTTGTCTTTTCTTCTCGTAAACTTTTCTAATCTTCTTTATCATCTCTATTTGTAGATGAACTCCATCAACGAAGCCGTAAGGAAGGGACCACTCATGACAATGAATTTGGAATGTGAGACAGAATTCACCAAGGCTCTCAACGACCTCATGGTTGCAATGGGAATACATGGTGCAGCTGTGTACAAAGGTTTTCCTGTGATGGATGAAGGAGTTGAGTACTGGTGGGTGCAACTTCACTTGTATAAAAAAAAGGAAAACAACCACAAGGAATCAGGATTCTGCATGGTCACCAACTCAGTGGTGCACACTACATTCTTTGATTCAGCAAGGGATGCAGCTTGGAAGGCCATCAAAGAACTTGGTGATAGAGTCAAGTGCAGAATGCTCAACATCCAGAATGACCTAAAGGAAGAAAAGAAACATACCCAAGAGTTGGAGGCTACCAACCAAAATTTAAGAGGAGACATTATAGACTTAGTAATGGAGGCATGTGCTCAAGATAGACTGATTGCTTCTAGAAATATTATGTTAACCAACTTGGCAAATGAGTTGGGATTGTAGCGTACTTCGTTAGTTGGACCACCACTTATCACCTTATTTTCCAAATGTTGCTTGAAATAAGTTGAACCTTGGATGTTGTAATGGTTTCATGTATGCCATGACTTGTGTGATTTGATTTCCAAAGTTATACATGTGTTGCTTTGTTTTGTGATTCATTCCTATGTATATTGATTCTAACTTTTTCTATCTTATAAATAGATGCCTAATGTTATTATCAGCACGGTTGATGAGTTCAAGGGAACTCGCTTTGGCACTCGTATTATTGAGCTCACTAGCCTGCTCAATCTCCCACTTCCTTCCATCATGATGCTTCCCCTCACCAAGTTTGAGAGGAAAGACCTTTGGGGCTTCAAGGTCAATCAGCCAGGACGCCAGACTGAGCCAGCCACGGAGGCCATCATCTTAAAGCTCATGCATGATGACAAGGAGAGAGGCCTTGAGGTAGTCATGCAGGATCTAATAGGACGTCTACTAGGGAGACACTCTCGTGAGGTTAGAGGTACTCATTTCCACACCTTCGGTAGACGTGATGAGGATGGTGAGGCCATTGACTTCGAGGACACTTCAAGGGAGTCAGCAGAGACGATTCGTCTATACCTCCAGGACTTAGAGGTTCTTCTTAGTCATGTGGACACTGATAGGACCAACCTCATGCTCAGCAATGACGAACTCCAGGTGCAGCTTCGTGAGAAGGACAAGATCTTCGCGGAGCAAGATGAGATAGTCAAGGAGATGGAGGCCAAGTTTGAGAGTCAGGACAGAAAGTTCAAGAGTCAAGAGAAGCGAGTCCAAGATAGGAAGAAGAGGATTCGAGACATGATGGCAGAACTGGAGGGCAAGGACTTTGAGCTCGAGCATCAGCAGACTGTGATAGAGAGGCTTCATTCTCAGAAGAGGGCTCTCAAAGCCAAAGTAGAGACCTTGACCACCAATGTCGAGGAATACAAGACCGCTATGGAGAATGCAGGTCTTACATTTGTTGAGGAGGAGGTTGATGCCGAGGAGTAGTGTTGACTACTCATTTATCATTTATTTATCATGCTTTTTATTGAGTCGCAATGACCATCCAACATGTGGATGGCTTGCTATTGGTGTGTTTACTTTGCAAACTTGTTGTCTTTGTTGTTGAACTTTTATTATTGTGATGCATGTTAGTGATTGTTTATGTGATGTATTGTGCATAATAGAATCTATGGGTATCTCATTCTTATCTCTATTGACCAAACCACAGATGCCTCCCCGTCGTGCCAATCCCAACCCCAACAACAACAACATCACCCCTGAGATGCAGCAAATGATGACAGCTCAGACTCAGTTGATGCAAATGATGACTACGTTCATCCAGAATCAGAACAACAACAACAACAACAACAACAACAACAACAACAACAACAACAACAACAACAACAACAACAACAACAACAACAACAACAACAACAACAACAACAACAACAACAACAACAACAACAACAACAACAACAACAACAACAACAACAACAACAACAACAACAACAACAACAGCAACAGCAACAGCAACAGCAACAGCAACAGCAACAGCAACAGCAACAGCAACAACAACAGCAACAACAACAACAACAACAACAGCAAGAACAACAGCAACAACAACAGCAACAACAACAACAACAACAACAACAACCCACCGGGTTTTCACATGCTTACCAGGTTCTTGAGACTGTTATCGCCATATTTTGGCCAAAGGAGGAGATGGGCCGTAATCAAGATGGGCTTGGAAGATACATATATGCAACGTGTTGTTGAATCGGCCTTGTGCGTGGAATTGGGCTAAATTGCCCGTGTATCTTATGTTGTAGTAGGTTACGTTTCGGTTTAAGTAAAGAGATAGGATTGCTAGGTTTATTCCAAAGATAGGAAGTCTCCGGACTATAAATATGTACCTAAGGTTATTGAGAAAAGGAGGACAATCACGTTCACAACAAACACAATCTCGGCGCATCGCCACCCCTTGTTTCTAGGGTTTCTTTCGGGTAAGTGTCATGCTGCCTAGATCGCATCTTGCGATCTAGGCAGTATCTACTTATGCGTTATTTGGTGTTACTCATGCTGAAGCCTTGTTGATGGCGAGTAATACTTTTATCATAGATTTGTTTAGGCTAGCATCGGTACTTTTTTGCTATGATTGCTTAGCTATGCTGCCTTTGATTATCTCGCTGCCTTTGCACCTGTTCGGGGTGTAAGGGTAGCATCTTGCTTGATCTTTATTCCGTCGATTCGATCTGTTATAGTTTTGCCTTGTTTTCCAAGGTTTAGTTTGATATCCACGTGGTCAGGCCTTGCAAACGGGTTGAACGATCCAGTAGTACGTAAAGATATGGTTTGCTAATTCGAGAGGAGTTGTTCCGGAAATTGACTTTACGTCGGTTGTTAGGCCTTCTCTAGGGTTAGTTTTCTATCATCTTTTGTATTTACCAGGCTCAATTACGTGTAGGATGTTCCAATTACGTGGTGAAAACGTTAAACTGTCGTAGATCGATTTAACTTGTAGTGATGAAGCAAAACCCCATGTTATCATAGATCTAATGTAGAACCATGGGATAATCGGCTCCAAGAGCCGATTCACAGGGAAACCTGAAAGCCGGTCACGGCTTGAATTTTACGTATGTTTGTTTGCCATGCAGGAAACCAATCGAAGCAATCTTTCACCTTCCTGATCAGGTATAGGTCATGTGGCACGCCCTCGAACCAGCCAGGACGTGTGCCGGAGTTTTGCGGGCCGTTGCCCGAGGGACCAGGGCCCACCAGCAGTCCTGGGAGCCTCCCGGCTCTCCGTGTTGCCCGTCGCTGCTCGCCGGTGGGTTTTGGCAGGCAACACATTCTGGCACGCCCGGTGGGACCTTCAGCAACGTCTGCATCAACATCCGACGCTGCGATGGAGAACAGACCGGTCACGTACGACGATCTGCCTGAGGAGCACAAGGCGAAGTATGATGATATCAAAGCTCTCTTCGAAGCCGATCTCATCGGCTCTTTTGAGAGGACCCGTAAGCATGGCATCAGATGGAAAGGGTTCTCACCCGAAGGTGCTCTTGACGAGGTGGATCTGTCTGTTCCTTCAGAAGAGCGCACCAGAGCTCTGCGACAGGAGGTCAATTACATGGTAGCTCATTCTCTTCACCGTCATTCTGAGAGCCTAATGAACGCTTTCGAGCGCGTCGCGGTTCGCGTAGTTCAGGAGATCATGAAACATCAGTACTCTCCGTCGGGGCCTACTCTATGGACTCACCAGGGAGAAAGACCGCTCCAGACTAGGCCGCAGCTGCCATTCACGCTTGCAGCTCCGGAGCCACCAGGGGCACCGGCATACGTCGTCTACAAGGTTGGAGGTGACCCTGGCGATTACCAATTCCTGTTTGAACCACCTAAAGAGATCCCACATGGATATGCGTGCACCTACGTGCCGGACTGCAATAACCTGACGCGCACGAACCAGGTGGCAACTGCAGGGATTTCTGGAACAGGAGTTTCTGGAGCAGGGAATTCGGGAGCAGGTATTTCCGGAGCAGGGATGTCTGGGATGGACGCTGATAAACAGGCATGGCTAGCCAAGTACGCCACCGGAGCGAGTCCTGAGAATTTAGCCCCTGCAGCTCAAACGGTGGAGCAAATTCGTACCATCTTGAGAGACCAGTTCGGCTTCGTGCCGAAGAGAAGGACAATCGGCTATTCTAAGCCGTACCCCAACGAGTTTGATCTGATTCCGCTGCCACCCAAGTATCGGCTCCCTGAGTTCTCAAGGTTTAGCGGATCAGAAGGGTCGAGCTCGATCGAGCATGTGAGCCGATACCTGGCACAGTTAGGCATGATTTCAGCATCGGATCAGTTACGCGTAAGGTTCTTTGCGCAATCTCTGACAGGACCAGCTTTTGGGTGGTACACCTCGTTGCCACCGGATTCGATCCAGACCTGGAAGCAACTGGAAGAACAGTTCCACATTCAGTATCATTCAGAAGCTACCGAGGCTGGCATTGCAGATCGGGCGCAGGTGCGGCAAAAGCGGGGAGAAACGGTAGCTGAGTACATTCAACGTTTCAGGACTATCAAGAACCGATGTTATTCGGCTCGTTTAACTGAGAAAGAAGCAGTCGAGCTGGCAGCGTTAGGTCT
This sequence comes from Avena sativa, assembly GCA_916181665.1. Classification (NCBI taxonomy): domain Eukaryota; kingdom Viridiplantae; phylum Streptophyta; class Magnoliopsida; order Poales; family Poaceae; genus Avena; species Avena sativa. The sequence goes on from OV702284.1 coordinate 35,602,005, forward strand.
CTCGGCACCTATCAAAGATCTGGCTTTCCAAGTAGAGTACAATTCATTGGCGCACATGGCCCAGAAGCTGACAATGTATGAACAGCGCCACCCTGAGTTGTACCAAGACAAGTTCAAACGTTCGACAGGCCTGGTCGATACAGAAGAAGAGGATCCTACACAAGACCAGGAGGTGGCCGTGGCTGAATGGGCTCGGGGGGCAGATCCTGTGTCCTGCAAATGGGTAAAACAGCAAGGGCCTGCAAAAGGGTTCGACTTCGACATGGGCAAAGCTGAGCAGATATTCGATTTACTGCTGAAAGAAAAGCAGCTGAAGTTACCCGAAGGCCACAAAATCCCTACGGCTCAAGAGATGAACGGGAGACCTTACTGCAAGTGGCATCACTCGTTCACCCACACCACCAATGACTGCAAAGAGCTACGTCGCCAGATCCAAACGGCGATAGAACAGGGCCGTCTGATCCTTGGGCAGTTCGCCATGAAAGTAGACACAAACCCATTTCCCGGCGTCAACATGGTAGAACATAGCCAGTCCACGAGGCGTCAGTTGGATTTCTCGTTCGATGTTAATATGGCAGGACCTGTGTACCACCGTGGCGCATAAAAGGAGGAAGGCGGTCGCTCTCGGGGCAGAGAAAGAGAGGAGGCCGGCCCACATGACCGGCCCCGTTATGATGACAGGCAGTATTTGACCGAGGAGCAAGTGAGAAGCGTGCGATATCAGAAGCCACACTCCACACATCTCCTTAACAAGTATGAGCATCAGTATGACCGACGTCGCCGGCACGATAGAGATGATGAAGGATATGAGCACCTCGCTAGTAAAAAGCCGAAGGAAAAAGAAGGCGGGGATAAACATTGGGATTGTCCTTTCTTCAAGTATTGCTGGGACGCGGGAATGAGCCGATTGCCTACAATCGACAACTGCCCAGAATGTGGACAGCAGAAGGATGACACAGGTCCAGTCTCAGTGTTCAAGTGCCTAGGGCCTCTCCCTCCTCGAGCGAAAGACTTTGAGGAGCCAATGGGTGGAAAAGAAGAAGACAGATATCACCGGCCAAGGTGGTGCCCCGATGGACTCAGGCACACCCAAAAGCGTCGAGTTCAGCGGCTGCGTAACTTGGAGGAAGCCGAAGCGCAGTACCTCCACGCTCTAAGGAAGGCACAGCCCGATCTGGCCGTGAAAGTGCAGCAAACCTTGGAGACGGAGGCTCGTCCGAAAAGAAAAGAATGGCGCCCCAAACCAGTAAAAGCCGATGCGAAAACATCGGCTAGCACAAACATGGTGTTCACACTTCCGTCAGAGTTCTGCGCTCCAAGAGCCAAAGAACTACCAGTGGCACAGTTTGACTACGGCCCACGACCGGTTATCTTTGAAAAGCCACAAGAGAAGGGCTACAAACATCTGAAAGCTCTGTACCTGCGAGGTTATATCAATGGGCAGCCTGTCCGCAAGATGTTGGTTGACACCGGAGCGGCAGTCAATATAATGCCATACTCCATGCTACGGCGTTTGGGACGCTCCACTGCAGATCTGATCAAAACCAACGTAACGTTAAGCGACTTCAACGGCCAAACTTCAGAGACGCAAGGCGTTCTGAACGTGGACTTGACCGTGGGCAGAAAAACCATCCCTACGTCATTCTTCATCGTTGACAGCAAAAGCACCTACGCTGTCTTGCTGGGGAGGGATTGGATTCACGCCAACTGCTGCATTCCATCCACGATGCACCAGTGCCTGATACAGTGGGATGGAGATGAAGTGGAGGTCATTCATGCAGATGATTCGATCGAAATCTCCATAGCTGGCATGAACATCTGGGAGGCAGGAGACCAAGAGCCGATCTCTGGAGTCAGTCTAGACGGCTGTGAGCGCATTGAAGCTACAAAAAACGGGGTGAGGCTGGTCTTATCCACTGGCCTGACAGAGTAGCAAAGTCCACGATCGTACGTGGTAAGGCCGATCCCTGCGATCGGCCACAAAAAATAAAAAGCAGCAATCTTACGACAAACAGGTCATGCAGTCGTAGCAGGGAGGTTCCCTGCCATTGTAGAGCACAGATAAGTTGTAAACCTTCCTTGACTAATGCAATAAAAAAGGGGGCCGATTCCGGCAATCGGCCCAAACTATCTTTGTTATCCTCACCAGCTGCTTGCCCCGTGTTTAGCATCGATTTAACAGGTGACGGAAAGCTAGGGTATGGATTTACATCCGCTGATGAGCTAGAGGAGATTGACATCGGTCCTGGGGATAAGCCAAGACCAACATTTATCAGCAAGAAGTTAGATCCGAATCTGCGGGGTCCGATGATAGCTTTGTTGAAAGAATATCCAGATTGCTTTGCCTGGGACTATACAGAGATGCCCGGGTTAGACAGGAGCATCATTGAGCATCGACTCCCGCTTAAAAAAGGATTTCGGCCATTCCAGCAGCGAGCACGACAGATGAAGGCCGAAATTTTGAAAGAAGTCAAGAAGGAGATCGAGAAAATGTTGACAGCCAAGTTAATCAGGCCATGCAGGTATGCTGAGTGGATTTCTAGTATCGTACCTGTAGAGAAGAAGGATGGCCGCTGGCGGGTCGCCATAGATTTTCGGGATCTCAATAGAGCCACTCCGAAGGATGAATATCCGATGCCGGTAGCAGAGACGTTAATCAACGCAACTGCTGGTCATAAAATCTTGAGCTTCATGGATGGCAATGCCGGTTACAACCAAATTTTTATGGCTCCGGAGGATATACACAAGACTGCATTCAGAGTCCCAGGTTCGGTGGGGTTGTTTGAATATGTAGTCATGACGTTTGGACTGAAGAATGCCGGCGCCACATACCAAAGAGCCATGAATTACATCTTCCATGATCTGATCGGCAAGCTGGTGGAAATTTATATCGATGACGTGGTGGTCAAGTCAGCTTCAGTACAAGGACATTTGGACGATCTGCGGCGCGTCCTGGACCGAACAAGGAAATTCGGGCTACGGATGAATCCAAAGAAGTGTGCCTTCGGTGTGACGGCCGGTCAGTTCTTGGGTTTCTTGGTCCATGAACGAGGAATTGAGATCGGCCTGAAAAGTCAGGAGGCAGTGCGAACAATGAAGCCACCTACCACGAAGAAAGAACTGCAGTCTCTCATCGGCAAGATCAACTTCGTCAGAAGATTCATCTCCAATCTGTCAGGAAGAATAGAGCCGTTCATGGGACTGGTGAAAATTAAATCTGATGAAGAATTCCGCTGGGGGACAGAGCAACAACGAGCCTTCGATGAAATCAAAGAATATCTGACGAAGCCACCAGTATTGGTTCCGCCCCAGCCGGATAGGCCGTTCTACATTTACTTATCAGTAGCTGACACGTCCATCGCCTCGGTGGTGGTGCAGGTTTATGATGGTCTGGAGCGAGTGGTGTTTTACATCAGCAGAAGGATGCTCGACGCAGAGACAAGGTACCCTGAGATCGATAAGTTGTGCCTCTGCCTGTTTTTCACCTGCACCAAGCTGCGCCACCTCTTGCTCTCGGCAGAGATTATCATTATATGCAAATCAGATGTCATAAAGCACATGCTGTCGGCTCCTATGTTGAAAGGCCGACTTGGCAAATGGATGTTTGCATTATCGGAATTTGACATCCGGTACCAACCTGCGAAAGCAGTTAAGGGTCAGGCATTAGCCGACCTTATTGCTGAAAGGATCAACACTGATATAGCAGCGCTGTCTATACGAGCGTGGGCTATGTTTTTCGATGGATCGGTTTGCGATGATGGTTGCGGCATTGGCATTCTACTCGTGTCGCCCCGGGGGGCAACATATTCCTTCTCCATCAGGCTAGCTACCCCGTGCACTAACAACGTCGCCGAGTATGAGGCGATACGCAAGGGAATGGAGTTGCTCATAGAAGCTGGGGCAGAGGCAGTGGAAATTTTTGGAGACTCCAAATTGGTGATTTCCCAGCTCACGGAGGAATACAAGTGTGAGAGCGAGTCGCTCTTCCCATTATGGTTGCAATGCCGTGAGCTCATGGCACAGTTCCGGTACATAAACTTCACCTGGATCCTGCGATCGCAGAATACTGAGGCGAATGATCTTGCACAAATGGCTTCAGGCTACAAGGACGTAGCAGAGGGAGCCGATGTTCAGGTGCAGTTCCTGGAAGTAGACGACTGGAGAGCCGATATCTTCAATTACTTGAAGGATTCGGCTTGGGGGGCACCTAAACGGATAAGGTACAAGGCCATGAAGTACGTGCTTATCGGGGACGACATGTTCTACAGGACCCTGGAAGGGTTGTTGCTCAAATGTCTAGGGCCAACCGAGGCCAATCGGCTCCTGCACGAGGTACACGAAGGCGCCTGTGGAACTCACCAATCGGCTCGCAAGATGAAATGGTTGATCAGGCGATCAGGGTTTTATTGGCCCACCATGCTTGAGGACTGTTTTAAGTACTACAAAGGGTGTCAAGCATGTCAGAAATTTGGAAAAATTCAGATGGTGCCCGCGTCAGCAATGAACCCCATCATCAAACCTTGGCCATTCCGAGGTTGGGGCATGGATATGATTGGCAAGATCAATCCTCCATCAAGCAAAGGCCACATGTGGATTTTGGCCATTACGGATTATTTCACTAAATGGGTTGAAGCCGTCCCTATGAAATCAGTGAGCTCAAAGGATGTTATCGATTTTGTGAAAGAACATGTTATTCATAGATTCGGGATCCCCCAAACGATCACGACCGATGGAGGTTCGATCTTCACTTCTTACGAGTTTAGAGAGTTCTGTGAGGACACGGGAATTAAGCTGATCCGATCATCTCCGTACTATGCTCAAGCAAATGGGCAAGCTGAAGCGTCCAACCAGAGCCTTATCAAGCTGATCAAGAGGAAGATCAATGAGCACCCTAGGCGTTGGCACGAGGTTTTGTCAGAGGCTTTATGGGCTTATCGCATGTCATGTCATGGAGCGATAAAAACCTCGCCATACCATCTAGTCTATGGACAAGAAGCCGTATTGCCCTGGGAAATTACGGCTGGATCGAGGCGTGTCACCTTTCAGAACGATCTAACGACTGAAGAATATACGGCCCTAATGAGTGACAGTGTTGAGGATTTAACTGAGCTTACGCTGTGGTCGCTTGAGAAAATCAAAGAGAACAAGGCCAAGGTAGCTCGTGCATATAATAAGAAGGTGAGACCGAAGGAGTTCCACGTTGGCGATCTGGTATGGGAAGTTGTATTGCCATTAGGAACTAAGGATGCAGCATATGGTAAATGGTCTCCAAATTGGCACGGGCCATACAGGGTCGATCAAGTTTTAAGGGGAAACGCGTACATGCTTGAGGAACTGGATGGCGTAAAATTCCCAGTGGCTGTCAACGGGCAACACCTCAAGAAATATTTCCCAAGCATGTGGGATGATGGACACTGAAATATGGGGGCCGATACATGAAATCGGCCAATAAAAAAAACATACAGCCGATGCACAGCCATCGACTCTAGAGGTTCAAACTGTTACAAGCAGATGCCAGTTTACATAAACGAGCTACTGAAGAAATGCCTCGAAGGCGTGGAGGGCGTCAGTACGGACACGATCTACCTCGGCGATCTCGGCTTCGTCATCTTCGTCCTTGCCCGTCACTAGCTGCTTGTTCAGGGCACGTATTTCTGCCAGATCGGTCTTCAGTTGAGCTTTGAGGCTTTCTGCTTCGTCTTGGGAGCGGGCGATGGATTCTTCCTTGTCACGAATGAGCTGTTTAGTCGCCCGGACCTTCTCTTCGAGATCTTCCAACTCCCTTTTCAAGGATGCGAGCTCGGCGGTACTGACAGAGGTGTCAGTTTTGGCATCCAGAGACGCCTTTTTCTCGTTGAGCTGCTGACATCTGTCTGTGATATTGGCCTTCAGTGGAAGTTGGGCGCGGCGCAGACTGATCCTCTCACGAGCTAACTTCACCCTTGACCCGAAGAAAGACAGAGTTACAACTGGCCAAAGCTTCACCTGCAATGCTACTGGGAGTTGGTCTTTTATTTTAGCAAGAACGCTCTTCACCTCCTCAGAACCCTCGATCAACTCTTCGATCGGGGAGGACAGCAGGGTTTTAAGACGCTGAAATTGAGGTGGAACAGCCCTGGCTCGTGGTTCATCATCGGCAACAGAGGGAGTTGGTTCGATGGATTCAGGGTCGAACGTCAGCAAGCCTGAAATATCACAACTCTGGCAGCCCGAAAAAAGCGTCAGTACGCGTCCAACGTGTAAGGATGAGCCGAAAAAAGCTAACATACCTCTCCTAAGATCGAGGGGATAGCAGATGAGGAGACGATCGGTTTATGTGTGGTTGCTGGGGGCTTGGCCAAAGTGGTAGCCGTTTCATCTGCACCTTCGGGGATTGCTGGATCCGGCTTGGCTAAAGGCATCGGCACTGCCCGAGCTTTCCCACTAGAAACGTCAGTCGTCTGCATTGAAGGTGTTTAGCCGATGTAAATGATGATGAATCGGCAGATAAAAGAAGTAAGTGGTAAGAGCATGAAGGGTGATGATTTTCGAAACCTCCTGGCTCGACGAAGAAGCTTGCAGTCCTTTGCGATCGCTCTTGGGACCCACAGCTGGCCCCGCCTCGACTGGTGCTCGGGGGGCAGTAGGTTCAGGAACCGACCTTTTCCTGGAAGCCGATGGTGGTGAATCTGGCTGGCTCGGTGTGATGGTCCTCTCAGAATCTGTGGGGCCTAGTTCTCCTCGATTGGTCTGAGTGTCCTCGCTAGAGGTGTCTTCGACGGAAGCCTGTAAAAAAGGAGAACCAGTAAGCACGAGCATGTCTGCAAGAATGGGAGAATGAGAAGGATCGACCAAGACATGGATCAGCCTACATGCGAGCTTTCTGGAGAAGGGCTCCGGCGCCTCAAGGTCTTCCTGGCAGCTACCTTCCTCACCATCGTTCTTGTCTTAGTTGGAACTCGAGGGGCAGCTGACTTAGGAGTTGCTTGGTTCTTGGAAGCCGATGGTGGTGTTATCGGCTGGTTCTGCATTATGACCTTTTTCAATGGTGGCGAGTTTTTGCAGAAAAGAACCACAGGAGCTGGCGGAAAGAACTCGAAGGGGGAGCCATCACTGTGCGTAGGTTCAGGGCCATCTTGTTGCTGCAAAGAGAAAGAGTGGGTTAGTAGAAGAATCATTTGTGAGCTGCATCAAGAAAATTTACAAGTAGTGGTACCTGTTCCACGGGGATGTCATAGTCAGCGTCGAGCTGCTTCAGCAACGGTCCCAGAGCTCTCCTGAAGGCATGAGTCTTCCACATCGACCACCAGTCTTCAAAGCCATCAGTTGATGAGGCGAAGGTGAGGTCATTAGGAATAGGGATGGTCAGAGCATCAAAGAAGGAATAACACCTTTGGCTGGTGAGAGGATCAGGCAGGTCGGCTCTGCTCTCTGTAAGGTGGTGGAGAAAGAAATGGGGAGGTACTTGTCCAAGGCCAAATTGCCGAGCCATTACGACCGGCTGGTAGAATTCATACCCAGGCTTGATTATTCTGTTGGACGTACTCATGCCAACTGGAAGGAAACAGGGACGGATCACAGTGGAAAAGAGCTGCCGAGTGCTGGTGTCATCGGCAAAATTGTCTAGCCTGAAGGAGATTGGATTTTCGAAGTGTTCCGATTCTTCCATGTAGGGAAAAAAGATAGGATTGTCCAGGCCTTGAAAGAAAATGTTGAACCATTTAGATGCTTCCTGAGGGGTCAGTTTACTACCTGGAAGTCTATACAAAGCTTGGCCATAGCTGGTGCATCGGATCTGCTTCCCTTCGACATCTGGAAAGGTGCAACTCGCCAAAAGGGGGAAGTTTGGGACGTGGTTTTGAAAGTACAGCTGAGCCCATAGCTGAATGAACCACCAAGGACCACCTGTTTTGACTGCTATGCCAGAGAACAGCTTGACAGACATCAACTGGAGATATCGATAGACCTCTCCAAGGAACAGTTTGCCGATGCCAAGTTGAGTGCCTTTGGCCAGTTCGTGGGCTAAGGAGAGATAATTCTTGGTTGGAGCCAGGGAAGGGCCACAGAATATGAAATGTTCCAGCCAGAAGTTGAGAAAGGTTGTGTGTTCTTTCTCTGTGACAGGGCCCTTTGTTTTCATATGGCGTTGGAGGTAGGCACCCCAGTTCGTGCAGTCTATTTTAGAAGACAGTTTGTAGGGGACTTTGGTCAGTTTAAAAGCAGAGGGGCTGGGTGATGTAACATCCAGACCAGTAATCATCACCACGTCTAACAGGGTTGGTGACATGGGGCCATGGCCGAACATGAAGCAGTTCAGAGCGTCAGACCAGAAGTAGCCGATGGTCTTTAGAAGATTCTCATGTTTCTCAAGGGGAGACAATGATAAATGCAAGGCATCGGCTATTCCCGTGGTTTCCCATTGGGATTGGTAAGCTCTAGCTACCCTGCTGAACCAAGAGACCCAATGTTCAGGGGGATTAGGCCAGGCTCGCAAGCAGTCGGCCCAAGAGTTTAAATCAAGGTCTTGGCTTATGAAGGGGATTCTGTTTGCTTCGCAAGAGATCAGATGGGCAGGACTAGATTCTGTGCGAGGGCCAAGACAGAGAGAATTTGGGAGAGAAGGATGCGACAGCAGGATGTCTGAAACCTAAAAAATTTAATGGTGGAATAAGGCATTAATTCAGGTGTTCGCCATTAATTCTAGCATCGCGTTCAGACTGCGAGGAGTAGACGTACCTTCAGACCGGAGACCTCTGGGTTGGTGTTGGACGATTCCGCCATCTGGTTTGCCGGCGGAGATGGATCTATGCAGTTGGGGATCGAGGGTTCTTGTCGCTGTGAGCTCGATCTGGTCGGTGGGCAGTTGGAGATCTGGGTCGCCCTTTTTTGAAGAAGGTCGCAGTTTACCGTTTGAAACTGGAAAGTGGCCGCTCAGATTCTTCTAAGTATGCGACCAAGTTTTGACCTTGTCAACGTTTTTGGGAAAGCCGATGTGTTGTCATCGGCTCTTTGAGCTTTGACTTGGTTGGCTGTATGAGTGCAGTGTGGTGAAAGCCGATACAGTATTATCGGCTTCTGGAGCATCGACCTATTTTGACTATCGGCGAAATTGGGTCGAAAAAAGCAATCTTCGAGTTGGAAAAGCAATCTTCGTTCATTCAAAAGACGATTATTTACAGTGGAGCTGATTGCTTACAAAAGGAAATCTACTACTACTAGTTCCTAATCTAGAGGCCGAGGTCGTCGCCGCTGTCTTCGCCGTCGCCTTGTTCGCTGTCATCAGCGCTGCTGCCGGCGTCGTCTTCGCTGCTGCTGCTGAAGATGCCAGCGGGGGCCTCCTCGTCCTCGTCGTCGTCTTCGGTGTCCTCGCTGGACCCGGCGCGGAAGCGCTTCATTGGTGGATACTCATCGGAGGAGGTTTCCTCCTCCAACTCCTCCTCCTCGTCGGAGGATTCGACGCCGTCCCAGGACCAGGCGTCGTCGCTGCTCTCCGCCTCCAGTTCCTCGTCGATGAGGAACTGCAGGCCCTCCTCGCCGTCAGTCAGGGACGCGTCGTCCTCCGACCAAGCGGCGAAATCCCAATCCCTCTCGTCCCACCATTGTGGGGCGAGAGTCTCGTACGCCGCCGTGGGCGGGTGCTCCGCCGTCGGCTCCCGGTCGCTAATGCTGTTGGAAGACTGGGAGGAAAGGGCGGAAGAAGAGGAGGCCATGGCGGAAGAAGAGGGTTTTTTCGGCGGAGGAAGAGGGTTTCTTGGCTAAGGGAGGAAGATGGGGGCTGCAAACTGCTCAGATGAATTTAAATAAGGGGAATAGTAGGAGACGGTTCAATGCCATACAGTTTCCATAATGTGGTGCCAAAACGGTCAAATCATGCACTGCGGAGGAGTTGAGAAGACAGGGCATCATGATGAGGGGGTGGCGTGACGATTCTACAACGCATTCTGCTCTGCAACGCGTAACCCGATACAAAAAAAAAGAAGAAGAAAAACATCAACAGAGTGGTTTTGGAATTATTATTGCCAAAACCAGGGGGGCATGTGTTATCGCCATATTTTGGCCAAAGGAGGAGATGGGCTGTAATCAAGATGGGCTTGGAAGATACATATATGCAACGTGTTGTTGAATCGGCCTTGTGCGTGGAATTGGGCTAAATTGCCCGTGTATCTTATGTTGTAGTAGGTTACGTTTCGGTTTAAGTAAAGAGATAGGATTGCTAGGTTTATTCCAAAGATAGGAAGTCTCCGGACTATAAATATGTACCTAAGGTTATTGAGAAAAGGAGGACAATCACGTTCACAACAAACACAATCTCGGCGCATCGCCACCCCTTGTTTCTAGGGTTTCTTTCGGGTAAGTGTCATGCTGCCTAGATCGCATCTTGCGATCTAGGCAGTATCTACTTATGCGTTATTTGGTGTTACTCGTGCTGAAGCCTTGTTGATGGCGAGTAATACTTTTATCATAGATTTGTTTAGGCTAGCATCAGTACTTTTTTGCTATGATTGCTTAGCTATGCTGCCTTTGCTTATCTCGCTGCCTTTGCACCTGTTCGGGGTGTAAGGGTAGCATCTTGCTTGATCTTTATTCCGTCGATTCGATATGTTATAGTTTTGCCTTGTTTTCCAAGGTTTAGTTTGATATCCACGTGGTCAGGCCTTGCAAACGGGTTGAACGATCCAGTAGTACGTAAAGATATGGTTTGCTAATTCGAGAGGAGTTGTTCCGGGAATTGACTTTACGTCGGTTGTTAGGCCTTCTCTAGGGTTAGTTTTCTATCATCTTTTGTATTTACCAGGCTCAATTACGTGTAGGATGTTCCAATTACGTGGTGAAAACGTTAAACTGTCGTAGATCGATTTAACTTGTATTGATGAAGCAAAACCCCATGTTATCATAGATCTAATGCAGAACCATGGGATAATCGGCTCTAAGAGCCGATTCACAGGGAAACCTGAAAGCCGGTCACGGCTTGAATTTTACGTATGTTTGTTTGCCATGCAGGAAACCAATCGAAGCAATCTTTCACCTTCCTGATCAGGTATAGGTCAGGTGGCACGCCCTCGAACCAGCCAGGACGTGTGCCGGAGTTTTGCGGGCCGTTGCCCGAGGGACCAGGGCCCACCAGCAGTCCTGGGAGCCTCCCGGCTCTCCGTGTTGCCCGTCGCTGCTCGCCGGTGGGTTTTGGCAGGCAACAGAGACTGAGGCCAGCAAAGTTCTCAGGAACTACTGATCCTATGGTGGCCAATGATTGGCTACACTCTGTGAACAAAGACTTGGTAACTGTTGGCTGTACTGATGAAGAAAAAGTCAGATTTGCAGCACATTTGTTGGAAGGACCAGCAGCTACTTGGTGGGATAACTTCCAGATCACCACTCCCATTGCGGATGTGACATGGGCTATCTTCGAAGATGGTTTCCGTACTGCTCACATCTCATCCGGAGTGATGAGTCTGAAGAAGAAAGAGTTTCATAACCTGAAGCAGCGCCACCGCAGCGTGGCAGAGTATATTGAGGAGTTCAACAATCTGGCGCATTATGCACCGGATGAAGTTGACACTGACGCTAAAAGAAGAGAGAAGTTTCTCGAGGGCCTGAATGATGAACTGAACCTGCAGCTATCAGTGGCCTATGTTCCCACTTATCAGTCTCTTTGTGATAAGGCTGCTATTTTGGAGAACAAAATGAAGCAAGTTGAGAGTAGGAAGAGAAAGCACTCGGACAAGCATAGCTCGGGATCGTCTCACAAGCGTTCCCATTATGATGATAGTGGAAGCTCAGGATCCCACAAGCATGGGAAATTCAACAAGCACCACAACCACAACCGTCATCATGACAACAAACATCACCGTAGTCATGACAATGACAAGTACAGGAACCACAAGAGTGGATATAAGAGCCACCATAGTGGTAGTGGAAGTGGCAGTGGAAGCCAGCCTGTCAAGAAGGATATTAGTCAGGTTGAATGTTTCAAGTGCAACAAGATGGGGCATTATGCCAATGAATGCCCGGAAAATAAATTTGAAGGACCCAACAAGCCTAACCCTTTTCAGAAGGGACAAGTGAACCACATCAATGTGGAGGAAATCTATGAAGAGCCAGATGTTGTTGCTGGTAAGTTCAAACTCAATTCTATTCCAGCACTTGTTCTTTTTGATACTAAGCATCGCATTCATTCATATCAAAATCATTTGTTGATAGAAATGGGTTTCCAACTGAAAACATTGGGTGTCCAATAAAAGTTAGTTCTCCAGGTGGAGATATGATAGTGAGTCTTGGATGCCGGGATCTAGTGATAGAGTTTGGAAAGCATAAGTTTCTAGTGAGTCTGATAATCCTAGATTCCCAAGGACTGGATGTAATTTTGGGAATGGATTGGATGACCAAGTATGAAGGAGTACTAGATTGTGCCAATCGTACTGTTGCACTCACAACCCCGGAGAAGAAACGGATTAGATTCAAGTCTAACTTTGAATCAAAAGGGAGTAAGCTAAATTCTCTTAAGGGGGTTAGCATAGACAGTGTGCCAATTGTGAGTGAATATCCGGATGTGTTTCCGGAAGAATTGTCGGGAATGCCACCAGATAGAGATGTGGAGTTTCTTATTGATTTGCTACCAGGATATGGACCAATAGCAAAGAGACCGTACAAGAAGTCAGTTGATGAACTGAAAGAACTCAAGAAACAACTTGGAGAACAGTTGCAGAAAGGATTTATTCAACCAAGTTCTTCATCTTGGGGAGCACTAGCTTTGTTTGTGGAAAAGAAAGATAGAAGTCAAAGGTTATGCATAGATTACCGTTCACTCAATGAGGTGACTATCAAGAACAAATACCCTTTGCCTAGAATCAATGACTTGTTTGATCAGCTAGAAGGAGCTTGTGTGTTCTCAAAGATTTATCTCTGGTCAGGTTATTTCCAGCTCAAGATAAGAGAGCAAGACATACCCAAGACAGCCTTCACCACAAGGTATGGATTGTATGAGTATACCGTGATGCCATTTGGTTTGACCAATGCTCCAGCATACTTTATGAATATGATGAACAAGGTGTTCATGGAATTTCATGATAAGTTTGTTGTCGTTTTCATCGATGACATTTTGATCTACTCCAAGAGCAAAGATAAGCATGAAGGACATTTGCGTTTGATACTTGAGAAGCTCACAGAGCATAAACTATATGCCAAATTCAGCAAGTGTGAATTTTGGTTGAATGAAGTTGGTTTTCTTGGACACGTTGTGTCAGGAGATGGTGTAGCAGTTGATCCTACTAAAGTTTCAGCTGTAACTGAATGGGAATCTCCCAAGTCAGTGAAAGAAGTTTGTAGTTTCCTTGGCTTAGCAGGTTACTACAGAAGGTTCATTGAGAATTTCTCCAAGGTAGCAAAACCTATGACAGAATTTCTAAAGAAAGACAAGAAATTTGCTTGGTATGAAGGTTGTGAACTCAACTTTCAAGAATTGAAGAAGAGACTAGTGACAGCACTAGTCTTGTGTTTGCCAGATTTGGAGAAAGATTTCCAAGTGTATTGTGATGTGTCTCATCATGGATTAGGTGCAGTACTTATGCAAGAAGGGAAAGTTGTGGCCTATGCCTCGAGACAACTCAAAACTCATGAAGTGAACTACCCTACTCATGATTTAGAGTTAGCCTCTGTTGTCCATGCACTCAAAACATGGAGACATTATCTTTTGGGAAAGCGATGTGAAGTGTTCACAGATCACAAGAGTTTGAAGTATATCTTCGCCCAGAAGGAAATTAACATGAGACAAAGAAGATGGCTAGAACTCATCAAGGACAATGACTTAAGTTTGCAATACCACCCCGGTAAATCAAATGTTGTAGCAGATGCTCTAAGCCGTAAGGTTTTTGTGAATGGCCTTACTAAGGAGAATTTCCAGATGATCTGTGTGCCCAATTTAGAGATCTCAGATTGGAGATTGTGCCTGAAGGACATCTCATGTCTTTGGATGTTCAACCCACCTTGTTGGACAAGATCAAAGAAGCCCAGAAGACTGATAAGGAAATTGAAGAGATCAAGGAAAAGATTGGCAAGGGAAAATCCAAAGGATTGCATGAATACGAACAAGGTACTTTATGGCATGGAAAACGTATATGTGTTCCACAAGATCCGGATCTTCGGAAACTGATTTTACAAGAAGCACACAACTCACCATATTCTATTCATCCAGCTAACACCAAGATGTACATGGATATGAAAGAAAGATTTTGGTGGAATAATCTCAAGAAGGACATCGCCGAACATATTGCTTTGTGTGATGTATGTAGCAGAGTGAAGGCGAACACCAGAAACCAGCAGGTTTGCTTCAACCACTACCTATTCCTGATTGGAAGTGGGACAAGATTGGTATGGATTTCATTACCGGATTTCCAAGGACCCGGTCAGGATATGATTCTATTTGGGTAGTAGTGGATCGCCTAACTAAAGTGGCTCATTTCATACCCGTGAAGACAACCTACACAAGTGCTAAGTTAGCCAAGATCTATATGAGTAGAATTGTATGTCTACATGGAGTACCCAAGAGTATTATGTTTGATAGGGGAACTCAATTCACTTCCCATTTTTGGAGACAGCTACATGAGTCATTGGGAACGAGGTTGGAATTCAGCACCGCTTTTCATCCTCAGACTGATGGACAGACAGAAAGGACTAATCAGATTCTTGAAGATATGTTGAGGGCATGTGCCCTAGACTATGGAGCCAGTTGGGATGAAAGTCTGCCTTACGCAGAATTCTCTTATAATAATAGCTATCAAGCCAGTATTGAGATGGCACCGTTTGAGTTTCTCTATGGGAGAAAGTGTACCACCCCATTGCTATGGAATGGTGTGGGAGAAAGAAGTTTGTTTGGGCCAGAACTAATCAAAGAGGCTGAAGAGAAAGTCAAGCTGGTTAAGGACAAATTGAAGATAGCATAGTCCCGACAAAAGAGCTACGCAGACCCTAAGCGTAGAGAAGTCACCTATGAAGTTGGAGATAGAGCTTATCTTAGAGTGTCACCACTTCGTGGAGTGAAGAGATTTGGTGTCAAAGGTAAATTGGCCCCAAGATATGTCAGACCATTCAAGATTCTGAGTCACAAAGGAGAAGTAGCCTATGAGATTGAATTGCCAGAGTCTTTGTCAGTTGTTCATAATGTGTTTCATGTGAGTCAGCTTAAGAAATGCCATCCAGAAATGGAAGAAACTTCTTTGAAGGATACTATACCTTTGGAAGAGGTTCAATTGGTGAGTGATCTCACTTATGAAGAGAAACCTATCAAGATTCTTGAGATGGCAGAAAGAATTACTCGGACTAAGACTATCAAATTCTGCAAAGTTCAATGGAACCATCATTCCAAAGAGGAAGCAACATGGGAAAGAGAAGATGATCTTCGGAAAGACCACCCTCACCTATTTGCTAGCCAATCTGAATCTCGAGGGCGAGATTCACCTTAAGGGGGTTAGATTTGTAACATCCCTAAAATCAGGTTTCAAAAGTCATGCATATCATCCATGCTTCCATGATCATGTAGAGTTCATTTCAAACAAATCAATTCAAAAACAGGAGCATATGAGCTCATTATTTTATGTGTTCAGCATTAAATCAAATGCTACTCTCCAATGAGAGATTGTTGTTCATGAATCAAACCTTGGTACTTTCAGATTGTTTTGCTTGCTTGCCTTTTGCTTAAAACCAAAATTTCAAAACAAATATGATTTGAAAACCAATTTCAAAACCTATTTAAAACTAGTGCTATGTCACTACTTATTTTGTTTTATTCCAAGTGACCAGGCCAGTACAAAGTGACCACTTGGTTTTGTGTCCAGATTTGTGAGTGTTGCACTCTACAAAAATCCTGAAAAGGTTTGAATTCAAACATCTTTTGAAATCATTTGAAAATGATTCCTGAAAATGCAAACAGAAATAGAAAAGGAGTAAAGAAAAGGAAAAAAGGCCGGCGCCAGTTATTTAGCCCAACAGCAGAACCAGCCCACTAAGCCCACCCGGGTTCCCCCTTCCCTCTCTCTCACTCGCAGACAGACCCATTGAGTCGCTGACGCTTGGGCCTATTCCCTCTTTTCTTTCTCACGCTGGCAAGTGGGCCCTGCAACCACGTCAGCATCGTCCCCAAATAAATGCGCGGCCGAGGTGCTCCGCCGTTACCTCGCCGCAGTCACTGCCTGCTTAATTGCCATTGATACAGCGCGTAATCGCCACCCCCCTCCTGGCTACTTAACCCCCTCTGCACCGCAAGCATTTCCCCTCACCTAGCACCACCACTCCGCCACTAGGCTGCACGAATTCGAACTCACTCTGCCGCTGCACAGACGCACTCCGGCGACTAATCCTGGTGAGCGCCGACCGCCCCCCTGTCTCTGGTTCAAACCAGCGTGACCAGTGTATCCTTGTGCGTCCACTGATGTCTTTTGTTTGCTTTCTCATGGCCCAGGTTTTCGTCACCGTTCGTGCCCGCAAACGACAGAACCGTCGCTCGACTCTGACGAGCGATTGAGGTACAACCCGACCGCCCCTCGACTTCTCCTTGATCCAGTAGTGTTCGCCGTAACCTTGCGCACCCCCTGATGCCACTGGTTCATGCTAGGGAGATCCAGAGCATCACCAACGTCTTTGTCACCGAGCACCCGACGCTACGCTCAACTCCGACAAGCTCCTACGGCCACATCAACGCGCCCCTGTCCACGCCAGCAACACCTCGAGCTTCCTCGCGACTTTGCGACACTGGTAAGCAACGCCACTGTTCCCAGCCCTCGCTAGAATCTCTGATCCATCGCCGGCAGAGCCGTCGCCGCCGCCAGCGACCATTCGCGCCGCCACTTCCTGGTCAAAGCGTCGGCCACCGTTAGATCTGTATCGTAGGGCGTAGATTAGAACGGGAGCGAATCGTTTTCTTTAGATCTGGCGCGTTGGATCTGACTTGATCTGAGGGTGCGGAAGCGTGATCTTGAGTCAAGTGGTACCGGCCAATTAGAAGCTGCCGCGTGGCACAGGTTTCGTTTTAAAAATTTGAATTAGATCTATTAGTTGTTTGATTTTGTTTTAATCATAACTTTTGATTCCCATGTCCAAATTTGATGAATTTTATATCAATGGAATCAGGAGGGAAAGACCTTTCCATTTAAGCAATGTGTTTAATGTTTTGTTTCTGTTAAAATGGTTATTTTCACAGAAACATGTGTAGGCCTATTTGTGTATATTAATTATTTGAGAATTGTTTTAGTTTTCAAATAAAGGTTGTTTGGCAAGATTTGAACTTGTTTATGAACCAGTACTGTACACTTGTCCTGTTGAGTTTATAAAATCATCACACATCATATTGCATGCATCCATGTATTTTTGCTTGTATTTATTTTGTATGTGATTTGTTGCTATGATTTTATGTGTAGATTTTGGTGCAAATAGTGATTGTGATTGTGAGGAGTGTAGCTACTCTCCAAACTACCAAGGCAAGTGGTGCTTCATAATTTATTTCCTATGTTTTCAAATATGCATTAGAAATATTTTTGCTAGTCTTGCATGGTTATTTTGATCGATATGCTATGCTTGGGAAATCCTAGTAGATGTAGAATTGCTACAAAAATCTAAGTTAAGATGTTTATCTATGCCATGCTTAGCCTAGCTAGTAGCAACCAAGGGTGGTGAAATATTCATGCTATGTTAAAATATTTCTAAGTCCTTTTGGACTTGTGTTTTGCTTAATAAAACAACTAAGTTAATGAAACACCTGGGTGGAATGGAAGGAATGGTTTATGTTGAGTGGTTACACAAGGCCCATTTCTATGGTTTACCTTGTGTATCTCACTTGTGGAAAGCCACCCAGGAACAAAGGGATTTGAGAGGCCAAATGTTAAGAAGCTTCTAGTGCAGCCACTTGGCAATATGGGCTCTGCCTGGATCATATAGGTTGCAATAACTCAGCCATTTGGACAGTTGGTGGTAGTGGGATGATAGGTTGGATCGCGTCCATTTGGTCTAAGGGAAGTCTTCTGAAAGGTCATGTCTTGGTGCAAATCAAGTCTTGTGGGGAAAGTGCACAACCTCTGCAGATGGAAGAATCTAAGTACTTAGCCATGTCCCTGGTATTGGACAACTTGAACATCAAGACATGGAAGCTATCAAGAATCTCCTCATCCCAACTTCTAAGTAAAACTTGTGGTTGAACAAGGGTGAAGGTTCACCAATGTCTATTGGTGGTTCCATGGGAAAAGTTTTTGTCAAAGAAAAACTTAGTGATTTCAACTAATAGGCAAAACCTATTTTGAGCAAAGCAGGCCTAAGCTACACTTAGCCAAAATGCATATAGTATTTAGTCCACCAATATTCTACTAAGGTATCACTTGCCAATACTATTCCAGTGTATTGACCCACTATGGCTGTAACTTGTGATGTTGCAGGTTATTCTAATGATGATTAGGAGTCATGAGTCTACACTCAACATGTTTTCCTGTGGCACATAAAGATGAAGACTTTTATCTATTTACTTATTTAAACTCTTGTACTAGGTCTGTGGCCATGGAGTTGTAAAGACTATGTTTGTCTCTGGAATGACTGTAATAATGACCTTTGTTTCTGTGTACTTCATCTTAAACTGTGGATGCTAGCATTGATCCAGGGACTAGCATTGCAATCACATGGATCCTTTTCCTTTATAAAGGAGGGATCTTACATGGATCTAGACCAAATATCATGAGGCAAAGGGAAAGACATGTACTGAACCTTGTGATGGTTCGTTTGATATGATCTTTGTATACATTTAGGAGTTGGCACGTCTTGCTAGAGGCCGCTACCAACTATTGACAGAATAAGTGTATTCATGTCATGTCTATACGTATATGAACCTATAGGGTCACACACTTAAGGGGCCAGAAGCCTAATGAGGATTAGATCCGAATTAGACTAGGCTTAGGCTACTAATGGGTTGCTAATGTAGAAGCCCACCAGAGACGCCTATATAAGAGCGGGTGGGGCCAGCTGACCAGGGTTAGACCATTCCACCCAGCCGCTACTCCTCACGCCTGTGTTGCACGCGCGGACCTAGCAGTCCGGCGTCTGACGCTTCCACCATGTACGTGTGGATACCTCGGAGGTGCTGCAGCTGTAGCACTTGGACGAGACACGCAAGGGGAGCTGCTCGTGGGACGAGGATATGGAGGAGACGTAGAACATATACACTGCCTCGACGCGCTTCATCAAGTTCCGCAATTTCGTGTCTAGTGGTCATCCCGTGATCTATGAAAACAGTGTTTCTGGTTTACGAGGTAGAAAATTTTGATTTGCACTAGTGTAGCCTACCCGTATCTCTTTAGATTTCGCATTAAAAGTCGTGATTTCCTACACAACACAATTCAAAGAAAGGTTTTGCATATCTTTGCAATTATTAGTTATTAGTGGCAAGGATTGAGAGTTTCTTGTCAATTGCTTGACTAAAAACAATGTTTAAATGCGGTGGAATATGACTAATTTTGGAGCCATCATCTGTCCTTTCCTCTCTTCTTTTTTGATGATAGTCATTGCAATTATGTCGAATGGATGATTCGACCCCATCATACGCCGGATGCCACATGCTCGGCTCCGCCGACAAAAGAAACGGCTAAGTCAGACCACCCAAAGTATATGAATCTGCTACCTTGATAGTCTTGGCCAATATTGTTGGCATATCTCTCTGCAACCTTTGCCAAAAAATGCTCACATGTTGGCAACCTTGAGCAAACCATGCAATGGCCTGTGACTCAATAACTCCTTCCCAGGAATTGCGCACAGTGCACCACCTTGTCAGGAATTCTCTATCAGTTTCATTGGGGCATTGTTTGCACATGGCCAGCTACTTAGGACAATTTAGCCTCTTATACGTACTTCCAAAGTTACTAACAAATTCCTTCTCAAAATCAATCCAGCAGTTTATGCTTTTCTTCGGCAAATTGTTCATCCAGACCCGGGCAGGGCCTTCCAACATCTGCGGCACATATCTTACCACCCACCTTCTGTTTCCTAATGCAACATGCACCGATGTTGTCGTGGGAATGGTCACGGCAGATGCTGCAATCGGCAGCGAGTAGTAGAACGAGGGGCAAGGGCGGCCAGCCATCTGTGGTGCGAGATGAGGGCAAAGACACAGGGTTTTACCCAGGTTCGGCCCCCCGGAGGGTAAAGACCTACTCCTGCTAGATTGTATTATGAAGGTGGTACAATAGGCGAGCTCGGCGGCCAGGCGGCGAGTCGCTTGGGTGTATGATGGAACGTGTCTCTACACGCCCTACAGGGAGGTTTATATAGGCTCACCTCCCCTAGGGTTTACATATCTCAACCGATTCAGTTAAAGCTTCGGTACTCGTTTAACCTAATCCGACTGGGCCTATCTACTCGCCTGGGCCTTCAGCTTCCAGTCGCTTGGATCCACGCCGGGCCTTGATCCAGTCGCCGTCCTGCAGGCCCACTCGCCAGGTCTTGGGCCAGTCGGAAACGTCCTGCTGGGTATACCCCGGTAGGCGCATCCCCATCAGTAGTCCCTGAGGCCGTCGTCGATTTGGCGTAGGTGGCTGCTGGCAGTCGGAGTATATGGCCGCTGAGTAGACATCCAGTCGAATCATTGGCGGGCTCCTGTATAAAGGAAAAAACTAATCATTCTGTTCGCAGCTTTGGCGAGTCGAGTCGGCGAAACACTGTCATAGTGAACGGGTCGGCGAGACGAGTGGCTAAAGTTGGACCGTTAAACGTGGTCAAACTAGCCGTTGGGGTAACCCAATGGTAACTTTCGGCGTAATCACCGCGTAGTAACGGCTCCCTGATTTGGCGGGTAACAACCGCTATATAAGGGGAATGGCAGGCGATCAGAGAACCACCTTCTCACCATTTCCTCCGACTGCGCGCACTTTCGCCTTCCTCCGCATCGCGAACCAACCGACCAAAAATCCTCCGACCCCCCCCCCACAAATCTTTCTGCCATGGCCCTCTCCACCGAACCTTGGGGTAGATCTAAGTGCACGAGGGCGCAACTGGCTTCCTTTGAGGAGGCCGGGATCCTGCGAGCCGGCTGCTGGCGCATCCCCGTGGCCGGAGACGTGACCCGAACCCGCGAGAGAGGGAATTCATCTGCTTCACCAGCCATCTTGAACGGGGGCTAGGGTTCCCCATGTCCCTGTTCTTCCGGCGCTTCTGCGCCTACTACAGGATCCAACCATCGGATCTGGGTCCCCACAGCATCGAGCAGCTCGCCATCTTCGTGGCGTTCTGCGAGTGCTACTTGGGCTGGCGGCCCTACTTCCCTCTATGGCAAGATCTGTTCCACGGACGGATCAGCCGCGAGGAGGCGGGCGGCCCAATGCTTGCCGCGGGCGGCCTAACCTTCCAGCTGAAGTCGAAGGCTTCATTTTTCGACCTGATGCTGCCCGCCAAGGCAGCAAGCGACTGGAAGAAGTCGTGGTTCTATGTTGCTGAGGCGACCCCGGAGGGCGAGACGGCGATCCCGCGGTACTCCGCCAACCGGTCCGAGCCGCGCCGTCTCCAAGTCGGCAAGCTCCCCAATGACCAGCGGATGGTCGTTGACGAAATGCTCCAGACCATCCGCGGTTTGAAGAAGAAGGGCCTCCAGACGATCAACCTATACAACTGCTGGCTCGGGCGGCGGCTCGTCCCTCTGGCTCGACGCGACCACTATATGTACCAGTACACGGGCCGAGAAGACTCGAAGAAGGCCTGCCTCGCCGAGTGGAAGCTCGAGGACTACATCCCAGCACTGAAGAAGATCACCTAGGCGGTGTACCTGGACGCACAAGCCGGGGTCGCGCCCTACACCGCAAAGCGTCCAGCCCCAACGGTAATCACCTCACTTCATTCGCAGTCGCAGTTTTTTGCAGTCGCGGTAATTCTAATTTCATCTTGCGTTCTTTGCAGCTGTTCCAAGTGGTGGAAGGATGGCTCCCGCCTTCGGACGACGAGAATTCGAGCTCATCCGTCGAGGACATGGGCGAGTCGCCTCCCGCCAAAGGCGATTCCGGGAGCGACGAGAACAATGACGACGACGAGTCCGAGGAGGAGGTCGCCCCGCTGGTTCGCAAGACCCGCGGGCAGCGACAGCGCGAGCTGAAGGCGAGTAAAAGCCTCGAGCGTCACGATGACGATGAAGAACTTCCGGAGACCACCTCGTGCCGTCAGGCTACTCCGTCGAAGAAGAAGAAGAAAGAGAAGGAGGCAAAGGCCCCTCCGAAGAGGAAGACGAAGCCGACGAGGCCGGCCTCGCCTCCGCACTTGGCAAGCAGTTCTGACGCCCCCAGCACGGCCAAGGACGAGGCGCCGCCAACGGCAGGCGTGCTGGATACGGCCACCATCGAGGTGCCACTGGCTTCGATGCCTCTGCCATTCGCCCCAGTATCTGGGCTGGGGGATGCTCCTGCTGCAGCGGCTTCGCCTCGCAGGGAGGCTCCTGCCGAAGATGTCCTAGAGGCTCCGGTTGCGGCCTCGACGACGAAGAAGCCGTCCGTGTCTTGGGCACGCGACGTCCTGGAGATGGGGCTCAGTCGCCGACTGGGACCTGAACTGGAGAAGCCGGCCGGCCTTCGCACAGGGCTACGCTTCATTCCAGTCGCCAAGTGAGTACACTCACCTTCCTTTGTCTTCCATAGCAGCTTGAATTATCTTGCTTACATGATTGATGTACAGGACCGGAGTGAAGAGGATGGGCCACCCGACCGTGGCTAAGGTGCCATCCGTCGTCAGCGAGGAGGATCCTTCCCGTAAAAGGAAGGCAGACGAGGTCGTCGCCCCTACGGATGGCAGCAAGAAGGCCAAGGGCGATGTCATTGTCACGATTTCTGACGACACGGCGGTTGCGCCGACGGAACCCGTAACAGAGGCGGCCGCGTCCATGAAGGAGGGCGCTCCCTCGCCTGGAACGGCTGAGCCAACCTCCCTCGGGGCGGGTGCCTCCATCGCGACGTTCCCTCGTTTCATGGCCAAAGCGGCCGCGGCGAGTGGAACTTCGCCCTCGAGCCGTGCGCCTGGGGTCGCCGATGCGGAAGTTGACCAGCGTCGAGGATACATGCCAGCCCTCCTCGCGTCTGTGGACGCGATACAAATCCATGGCATGCTCGGCGCAGCCATCCAGGTATGTCCAGTCCCCGAGGATCAGGTCGGTGTTTTGCGGCGGTCTGATCCTTTTAATATATGATTGTTACTTTTCGCGTCCAGACCCCGAGTGCGTACTCGCTGAATTTCAACGAGTGGGCACTTAGGAAGTTTTTCATTGCCAGTCCCGGAGTGCGCACTCGCTGAATTTCAGCGGGTGGGCACTTAGGAAATTTTGATTGCCAGTCCCCGAGTGCGCACTCGCTGAATTTCAGCGGGTGGGCACTTAGGAAATTTTGATTGCCAGTCCCCGAGTGCGCACTCGCTGAATTTCAGCGGGTGGGCACTGAGGAAGTTTTTTCTTTAATTAACTGTTTGAACGATGTGCAGGGTCTGCAACGTGAATCAGCTGACCGATTGGCAGCGAAGCACCGCGCGAAGAAGGAACTGGCAGCCGTCCAAGAGGCGAATAGGGGGCTTCAGGAGGTTGCCGCGAAGGCGGAGGAAGCTCGCCAGGGACTTGTCCCCGCGGGTGAACTGGCGGCGGCGCAATCGGCTTTGAGTTCGGCTGAACAGCGAATCGCCGACCTCGAGCGCGAGCTGCGGGTAGCGAAGGAAGAAGCGAGCTCGGCTGATGGACGAGCCAAGGCCGCCATTACAGCCACCGAAGAAGATCGTAAAGTGTCGTACGCCCTTGTTGCTGGGTGTAACACCCTCAGAATCGGCCCTATGCAAGTTTTAGCGCTTCCTGCCAAACCCGCATAGAAACGATTCAAAGGTGCCCACCAGGCACTTGCATGCGAGTGGAAAACAAAGTAATATCATTACACAATAGTCCTTGATGGAACCCACAAAACAGATATATACAACAACGACTCATCGAGTCAAGAATACAAATATACAGTGCAAAGATACAAATCACCTTGAAAACGATACAACGTCCGAGTACGGACAAGATGCAAATTGAGCTAAGAGCCCTGAAGAATAACCAATGGCATCCATAACCCTGCCCAGGCCAAGCCGGAAGGGTAACCCTGCTAACGACGTCGATCTCAAACCTGCTTAAACAAAAGGGGTGCCGACAAAGGGCAAAGGAGAAAGAGAGCGGTCAGTACTGAGGCCAGTACACGGCGAGACTAGAATTCGGCGGTCCTCGCCTACATAGGTATGGTGGACTGAAGCGGCAGCGCAGCATGCACTAAACAACCTATAGAGACTCGATATAACTGTCGGCTATCAGATAGGGATAAGAAAGACCTATTCGGAACCAACCTGATGCTACCACCAAACATACCCATCCTGGTATTTCCCCCTCGAGACCAAACGAGGAAGTCAACCGAGGAACTCACACAGTTGGCAGTTTTATTTATTCAGTTATCATTGCAGCAATTACTAGTCAGGTATAGATAGTCATCCTGATATAATAAGCAGTGGGCAGTTTTAGTTAACCATTCCGTTGTAGTTGCAACACTTACTAGTCAGATACAATAAGCATGAGATATCCCAAACCTAGCAGTTGTTGGTACTTTTATTTAGCCATTCCGTTGTAGTGAAACTGATTACTAGTCATATCGGATACAAGTCAAATTATAACAGTAAACTTTAGTTATAGTTGTCTATGATCGAGAACTGTGCTCCAAGTCGTCCATAACCGCGGACACGGCTTCTCGAAAAGATTTAACCCTGCAGGGGTGCACCAAAGTTTCCACACGCACCTACTCCCTTGTTGTCAGACCAGGTAGGTACAAGATCACAAAACATACACCCAAC
Organism: Avena sativa; assembly: GCA_916181665.1. NCBI lineage: Eukaryota > Viridiplantae > Streptophyta > Magnoliopsida > Poales > Poaceae > Avena > Avena sativa. Next base: position 35,626,833 of record OV702284.1, read on the forward strand.
GGTATGTCGACGGGGTTTCGGACACGATGTTTCCCAGACCCAAAGCAAGCACATGGGGGCCACCCCACTAAGATACCCATAACGAAGTCGGCCGGTCTCCGAGACGGACCCAGGGTTTGCGCGAACGGCTGTAAACGACTGGGAACCCGAAAGTGTGACTGGGCTTGTCGATACCGCGAAATCGTGCCGCGATCCAAAACAGTACAGGCGCTCCACACGCAATCATAAATAAAGCAGTAAAGCATGGCATAAGTACAGGATAGTAATAAAGCCCCAAACTACTTTTTGGCCCCCGGTACAGTACTTTGAAATCAGGTACTAATCGATGGGGGTGCCCACACACCCCACCTGTGGTTAGCGCGCTCGATCTCGGAACAGGTGTCAAGAACTCGGGTTCCTACGGGACACCAGTGAGCGGTTAAAAACCAAATATTGTCTATTACCCACTGGTGCCTCTGCATTTACCTACTTTCAATTTTAGTTATTAAATGTTAATTAAAGTTATAGTCATCTCCAACATTAAACATAAGGCATTACTCCAACAACTGTGGAACATCGACGGCGCGACGCAACACCTGCGCAAGCAACTACGACTCGCAAGGCTGACTATCTACCAAACAACAGGTAATAGGATATGTCCAAGGCAATTTAATGGCTGCAAGGGATATCACGGGTACGAAAACTAGAGCATCGCATCACAGATAGAAATAGATCAACAGGAGGAAATAAAGACTATAAAAATAAGATATGTAGACAAGGGGAGATTGCTCGCCTGAAAAACATTGCCGAAGGTACATCCGAAGAACGGGCGTCACTCGCATCAACTCATCAGCCTAATCCGTGAAGAAGCAAAACACTAGAAGAAACACCGGATGCACTATTTAATACTACGGCAAAAGATCAGGCATGATGCATGTATGATGCATGGCATGGCAAAGGTGCAATGCAATTAGTCAAAATTATGCGAAACCGGGGTCCCGATAATTACTTAGGTGGTTTATGTTGTCTAGATACCCCGCAATTTAAATGTTGTCTTAACAAGGCAAAAACATGGCATCGATTCGCTACACAAATTTAAATGAGACCCATATTAGACTAGATTTGCCCGCATATGGTCTCCATATTTAATTATGAGGTGAATCTTCCAAATAGCCCTAAACTCCCACAAACATGTATGCATGCATGACCAATTTAATATGCAACAAGTATATATTATATATTATAAAAGTATTGGTCTTGGAAAAGAGGTCACACTTGGGTTTTGGCGATCTTGGGGTTCGCCGAGGGTTCGGTTCGGTCCCGCCAGGATCGGTCTTCGGGTCCAGGAACGGTCTTCGATCACCGAGAACGGGCTTCGGAATTCGGTGTAGGAGATCCTCGCATTTCGAGAAGTGGAACTTGCATCGGTGGCCTTCGGGCACTCCAGAAACCTTTCCATAGCGCGTACATGACGGAGTCGATCTTGTCAACGAGGAGATCTTGGCATTACCGGGTAGCACAAGGTTGCAGGGAAACAAGCCGGATGCAATGCTGCGAGGTAGGGACGGAAAACATCAACGACATCTCATGAGTACCACTATACACCAACAAAATAACAGAGTTGGAAAGGCACATAGAGGACCCCTCTGTTCATCTCCAGCTGAACACAAAGACAGAGAGGATATGCGTTGTGCGTGCGCGACGCTGCAGACGGAGGTGGAGGCTGCCGTGGTGGCCGAAGGGCACCGGGCAGGGAGGCGGCAAGGTCACAGGCGGCGGTTCGAGCGGCTTCAGGGGGATGAGGCCAGGGTCGCGACCGGCGTGGGGTAAGTATGAGTCGGGCGAGGAGGCGCACGATGAAGAGATGGCCACGACGGTAGCAGAGCTTGGTGGCGACCAGAGTTGGCCGAAGGAGGCAACGGGCTTAGCGAGGGTGGCGGCCACGATGCAGTCGGCAGATGTCGCGTCGACGGCGGCTGCGAGGCTCGCGGAAGGGAGGCCACGGTGACGGTCTACGCGCCCGGGAAGGGCGGCCTCTCGCGCCACGGAGGAGGAGGGGTTGGCGGAGCTCCACGGGCGGCAAGGGCCTCACAGGGAGGAGCTCTGGCCGGAGGAGGGCGAGCTGGCGCCGCAGGGAAGCGGCCCAGGAGGTGGTCGAGGAGGAAGGTCGGCGGCGTGCGCGTCCAGGGAAGGAGAGGGAGCAGGGGGAGAGAGGTCACTGGCGGCGGGAGGGGATCCTGTGGCGGCGGCGATTGGCATCGAGGTTAGCGAGAGGAGGAGAAGGAAAGAGGGAGTCGCGAGGCGCGGGGTCGATCGAGGGATGGGGGAACGGGGCGGCAACGCGTCGGTAGGTGGGCCCGAGAGAGAGGAGCAGGCGGGTGGGCGACGATGCGCGCGATGTGTGAGTCGTGTCTGGGTACAGGGCGGTCGGGTGCGAGTGTGGGTTTGGTGCTCTGTACAGGGGTGTACCGTGGGGTTGTTTTGCTTGCTATGTGTGTGTGCTGCGCGCGGGTACCATGGGAGTGGTGTTGGTCTAGCTAGGGTTAGGGTTAGGTTGGTTTAGGGTTTAGGTTTAAAACGGGCTGGGCTTGCCGGGTAGTAGGCGGCCTTGCCTAAACGGCTGGGTTGTCTATCTGGACAAAAATATTTGTTTTACTTGCAGTTTATTTTAATTTAATCTATATTTTTGTAATATAGTTTTGAGCAAACAAAATATTCTGACGGACCCGGGATTTTTGCATTTTGAAATGAATAGGGGGAGTAAAGATGAAACAAAGATAGGATTTTATCGAAAAGATTTTAGGCAAAGGTATGCATGATGATGTCATGATGATGCACAAATACAAACAGCAGCGATTTTCTAGTAGTGGTTTACCCCGGGGTGCTACACTGGGCTTCAGGACGATCATACTGCGCTTCAACGCTTCATCACGGATCTCGCCCGCCCGCTGATTGGTGAGTGCATTTGCCTCTGCCAGTAGCTTGTGCCTTTTGTGATGTCCAACGTACTCAATGTTGTCTTCTGCTCGCAGGTCGCATCATTGATAGCGCGGAAGAGGCGAGCTCGTTCGACACGCGGCAGTGTGTGGGCACGCTCGTCGACTCGGCGACGTTGTCGGCAACATGCATCCGAGCCTACCTCCAGGAGATATCACCCATGGAGGTGATTCCCAGCGACCTCGTTGAGGTGTGGAAGTACTTCGAGAAGGCGCCCTCGGTTGTTGAATTCATGACGCGGTTGGCGTTTCGACGCAGAGCAGCAACGGCGCTTAGCCTTGGACTTGCTCACTTCCCAGAGGACTTCGACCTCGACGACGTGACGAGCGGCTACCCTTCATCGACTGGCGCAGTGGAGCTTTCCGAGGTGCTCAAGTTGACGGACCGCGTCGCGATGTACTCGGAGCGTGTCTGGGCAATGGGCGACCTCCTTCCGTACCAGGAGACGGTCGTCGCGCCCAACGACCCCGAGCCGCCGCACCGGGATTTCAAGGTCGAGCAGCCTTTCCGCGGGGCAATGGCGGGTGAGCTGACGACGTACCCGTCAAACCCATACACGCCGTTCATTCGCAGTCGCCGGGGGGCTGGCGAGTCGTCGTCGAAGCCTGCAGAATAGGATAGTTTGCCCTGAGGCGTTAGTAGCAGGTCTGCCATATGGGAATATTTTGTAATGTGAAACCATGCGACATGCTTTTGAATGAGACATCATGTCTGTGTTGGAGTTTGTCATGTGTTTTGTGATTGTGGTTTGAACGAGTTCCCGAGCGCGTCCGCCCTTTTGTGGGGTTTACCTCGTGTGTGTTATGTTTGTTGTTTTTGAATGTTTTGTTATTGTGGTCTACTCGCCCGAACTCGAAGAGCCAGTCGCAGGCGACTCCCTTGAACGCGCTATACTTCACCGTTTTCCCTTGCGCGAACGGGGTCGGGTGGCCGAGTCCCCGAGCGTGGTACTTGGTTGTTCTAGGCGCGACTCGAGGGTGGTTGAGGACTTGGCGCGTTAGTTTGGGCACATCGCTCCTGCCTGGCCAGTTGGGTCAGTCGCGTGGCGAGTCCTGGGCATGCTCTCCTACTTGGCGTTTTCCCGAGCCGCTCGCGATGAACTGGTCGTCAGTCCCCGAGCGTGGTACTTAGCCGTTCGAGTCGCTATGTCGAGGATGCGGAGGACCATGGTCGCTATAATAAGCGAAGGCAGTTGTCTTGGCTCTTAAAGCCAGTTGAGCTAGGCGACTCCAATGGGGCTCCGGGTAGGCTTTTTTCATGGACGATGCAAGACCTGAGGTTACTCAGTGCTCTTGCACCGCACTACTTGGCCGTGCCGATCGCTGTACCAAAGGTTGACTTCTGCGGTTAGCTGGACGCTGTTATTACGAGTGCGAGTGGCACAAGACATGGAGAGTAGGCGCAATTTGCAGTAACCGATTCTTTTCATTTCATAGCGACTGGAGAGTACATATGTGAGGTTCTAGGGGTAGAACTTCCGTAGGAGGTTTACATTCCATGGTCGCTTGACGTCGAGTTCGCCGTCCCTGCGGACGTCGATGAGGTAGTAGGCGTCATTGCCAAGTACTCGCCCGATGGCGAATGGTCCCTCCCACGGAGGAGAGAGCTTGTGCATGCCCTTCTTGTCCTGGATGAGGCGCAACACCAGGTCGCCTTCCTGGAAGGTGCGAGTTTTCACCCGCCGTCTGTGGTAGCGGCGGAGTCCCTGCTGGCAGATGGCGGTGCGTGACCGAGCGAGGTCACGTGCCTCGTCGAGCTGATCGACTCCGTCTTGGCGGGCGAGTTCGTTTGCAGCCTCCGTGTAGTGGACGACCCGTGGCGAGTCGTGCTCGAGGTCGGTGGGCATGACTGCCTCGGCGCCGTATACCATGAAGAAGGGGGTGAATCCTGTCGACCTGTTGACCGAGGTGCGGATGCCCCAGATGACGGAGGGTAGCTCCTCGACCCAGCACCCGGCGGTGCGCCCGAGTGGTACTTGGAGTCGCGGCTTCAGGCCGTGGAGGATGCTTTGGTTGGCCCGTTCCGCCTGGCCGTTGGATTCCGGGTGGGCGACTGACGCAAGGTCGAGCCGGATGTGGTGCTCTTCGCAGAATTCGGCCATGTCTCCTTTGGCGAAGTTGGTGCCGTTCTCCGTGATGATGCTGTTTGGGAACCCGTAGTGATATATGAGCTCGCGTAGGAATTTAGTGGCGGTCTTCCCGTCGCATTTCCGAACTGGCTTGGCCTCCACCCACTTTGTGAATTTGTCGACCACAACCAGCAGGTGGGTGTAGCCGGAGGGAGCCTTCTTGAAGGGGCCTACCATGTCCATGCCCCACACAGCGAATGGCCAGGTGATGGGGATTGTTTTGAGCGTTGAGCTCGGCACGTGCGTCTGGTTGGCGTACTTCTGGCACCCGGCGCACCGCTGGACAATGTCGACAGCATCAGCGTGTGCGGTGGGCCAGTAAAAGCCATGTCGCATAGCCTTAGCGACCAGAGAGCGGGCGCTAGCGTGGTGGCCGCAGTCATCGGAGTGGATATCGTGGAGGATCTTGCGTCCTTCGGCGGGTTGGACGCAGCGTTGGAACACGCCAGAGACACTGCGCTTGTGGAGCTCGCCATCGATGATGGTGTAGGACTTGCATCGACGAGCGATCATCCGGGCGTCCTTCTCGTCTGCCGGCAAGGTGTCGGCCTCCAGGTAGGCGATGTAGGGCTTGGTCCAGTCGTCTGGCTCGGTGACGAGTGCGACCAGGGCTGCCTCCGGCTATAACGGGACTCCGATGTCGATCTCCCTCGGGGGAGAGACTGATGGCTTGGTTATTGTGTCGAGGAAGACGCCGGCGGGTGGTGCGAGTCGAGCCAACCCGATGCGAGAGAGGGCATCGGCCTCCTCGTTCTTCCGCCTGTCGATCCACTCGACGGAGTAGCCTGTGAAGTGTCCGCCCAGCTTGTCCACTGCTTGGCGGTACGCCGCCATGGTGGGGGAGACGGCGTCGCAGGTGCCAGCGACATGCCCCGCGACGAGGTCGGAATCTCCGTAGCAGCGTAGGCGGTTGACATTCATCTCCTTGGCAGCTCGCATGCCGTGGAGTAAGGCCTCGTACTCGGCCATGTTGTTGGTGCAGGGTGTGAAGTCGAGGTAGAGGATGTAGCGGAGCTTGTCACCCTTCGGTGAAGTTAGCACGATCCCTGCGCCTGCGCCGTCCGCGTTCTTGGAGCCGTCGAAGTGTAGGCTCCAGTAATGGAGGTATGGCAGCTTCTCTGGCTGCTGGGCCTCTTCCTAGTCGGCGATGAAGTCCGCTAGGGCCTGCGACTTGATCGCTTTTCGTGGCTCGTATTTGATGTTGTGGACGCCGATCTCGACGGCCCACTTGGCGACCCGCCCGGTCGCCTCGCGGTTGCGGATGATGTCTTGCAGTGGTGCTGAGGAAACGACCATGATCGGGTGCTCCTGGAAGTAGTGCGGCAGGCGCCGCTGAGCTCTGAAGACCGCATATACCAGCTTTTGGTACTGGGGGTACCGCTGGCGCGACTCGGTGAGGACCTCGCTGATGTAGTACACCGGTCGCTGTACTGGGCGCTCCTTTCCTTCCTCCGGTCGCTCGACGACCATCACGGCGCTGACGACGCGCTCGGAAGCCGCGATGTAAACCAGCATGGGTTATTTGTCGGCGGGGGCGGCGAGTAGCGGTGCGGCGAGTAGCACCTTTTTGAGGTCGCGGAGCGCGTCATCCGCCTCCTTGTCCCACTGGAAGGTGGGGTTCTTACGCATCAGGCGGTATAGGGGCATCGCCATTTCCCCCAGGCGGGGGATGAAGCGACTGAGGGCCGCTACTCGCCCGGCCAGTTTCTGGACGTCGCGCAGGCACTCGGGTTTGCCGAGCCGGGCGATCGTGTCGATCTTCGTGGGGTTCGCCTCGATCCCTCGTTTGGAGACGACGTACCCCAGTAGTTGTCCTGCTGGTACACCGAAGGTGCATTTGCCTAGGTTAAGCTTTATCTTGTATTTTCGCAGGTTGGCGAATGTTTCCGCCAGGTCGGCGAGTAGGTCACCTTGGCGAGCGGACTTTACGACCATGTCGTCAATGTAGACGTGGATGTTGCGGCCAATTTGGCTCGCGAGGCACTCTTGCATGCACCGCTGGTAGGTCGCCCCGGCGTTCTTGAGACCGAAGGTCATGGCGGTGTAGCAGAAGGCTCCGAATGGCGTGATGAACGCCGTCTTCTCCTCGTCCTCGACTGCCATTTTGATCTGATTGTACCCGGAGTAGGCGTCGAGGAAACATAGCGACTCCGAGCCCGCGGTTGAATCGATTATCTGGTCGATCCGCGGGAGGACGAACTGCTCCTTTGGGCAGGCGCTGTTCAAGTTTGTGTAGTCGATACACATCCTCCAGGTCCCGTTCTTCTTCTCGACCAGGACTGGGTTTGCCAGCCACTTGGAGTATTTGATTGGCCGGATGAAGCCTGCAGCGAGTAGACGCTGCACCTCCACGGCGATTGCTCGGCGGCGCTCTTCATTGAAGGGCCGCAGCGACTGTTTGACGGGTCGCACTTTGGGGTCAGCGTTTAGCTTGTGCTCAGCGAGCTCTCTAGGGACACCAGGCATGTCAGAGAGCTTCCATGCGAAGATGTCCCTGTTCTCACGGAGGAACTCGATGAGCGCGCCTTCCTATGCTGGGATCATGCCCGTCCCGATCGTCACCGTCTGGCTGGAGTCGCCTGGGACCAGCTCGACGGTGCGGGTGTGCGTCATTGCCTCGAAGGTTGAGGTGTTTGCGCCCTCCGAGTTGGGCTTCTTGAGTATGGTGGGGTCGTCGTTGTTGACCCCACTCGCGTACTTGGCGAGCTCATCGGCGTGGTTGGTCTCCGCCGCGATGACGGCGTCAGCGAGTTCGGCCCCTTTGGCCTCGCACTCGGCGGCCATGTCGGGGTCGCCGTTGATGGTGATGACGCCGCATGGCCCGGGGAGCTTCATCGCGTTGTACGCGTAATGGGGCGCTTCCATGAACTTGGCGAACGCCTGGCGCCCCAGGACGCAGTGGTAGGTGCTGTCGAAGGGCACGAGCTCGAAGACGATATGCTCGGTGCGAAAGTTTGCTGGTGTGCCGAAGGTGACTGGCAGCGTGACCTTACCGATCGGGTACGCCTTCCGACCGGGGACGATGCCGTGGAACGTGGTGTGGGTTGTCTCGATCATCGACTGCGGGAGCCACAGCCGCCTGAAGGTGTCCAGGTATAGGATGTTGATGGAGCTGCCGCCGTCCATCAATGTCTTGGGGAGCCAGTAGTCACCGACCTTAGGCTTGACCACCAGGGCGACTCGACCTGGGTACTCGATGCGTGGCGAGTGGTCTTGGCGGCTCCAGGTGATGGGCTGCTCCGACCAGTTGAGGAACTGGGGAACGTCCACCTGGGCCACCGCGTTGACGGCGACGGCGCGGGCGATGACCTTCTTCTCGTGCTTCGTGTTGAAGCCCGTGAAGGTATGGAGCGAGCCGGCCACTTTGCCGAATTTTCCGCCGTTTGGCGGGTCGTTGTCGGGGTCCTCCCGTGCTCGCCGTGCCTTCTCGATCTCCCTGTGGGTGTGGCAGTCGGCGGTTGTGTGCGTTGCGAGCTTCCCTTCCCTGCTATGAAACGCACACGGTTGGTTAAGGAGGGCCACGGGGTCGAACCTTGGCTTGGCCTTGTAGTTGTCGCTGTCGCAGCGTTATCCTCCGTCGCGGCGGAAGCTCTTGGGCTCGCGTTGTGCGTGCCCGGCGTTGGTTACAAAGTCGACTCGCCCGTCACTGCGGCGCTTGCCGGTGAGGCGAGTGTTGCTGTAGCGTAGGTCGGACCGTCGTCCGCTGTCGTTGCCGCTCGTGCGGCGTTGACTTCCTGACTCGTCGTCAGTTTCCTGGTTTGGATCTTCCTCCGCGTACCGTTTGGCGATCTCGAGGAGGTCCGGGATGTTGTCGAGTGTGCGAGAGTGTCGCTTGAGCTTGGCGACCAGGGGCTCGTGGCGGCACGATGTCTTGAAGCAGTGGATCGCGGTGTCCGGGTGGATACCGACCGCGTTGTACCAGAGTTCTTGCCACCATTGGACCCAGTTGCGGGTTGACTCGCGGGGTCCCTGGACGCATCGCTCCAGGTCCTCGATGGTGGTGGCGCGGGTGTAGGAGCACTCGAAGTGCCTGACGAAGGCGTCGCGCATCTCCTCCCAGGAATCGATACTGTCCTGGGGGAGGGTGTTGATCCACTGCCTGCACGTCCCCTCCATCATCAGGGGGAGGTAACGGGCAGCTAGCAGGTCGGTGTGGCATGCGATCCCCATCGCCATGAGGTATGTATCGAGCCAAACGGCGGGGTCGTACGAGGGGTCGTACTTTTCTATCTCCTTCGGCGCCTTGAAGTTTGGCGGGTACTTCTCGCCTCGGATCATTGGTCCGAAGCACTTGGGGCCGAGTCGACTGAGCGACCCCATGGGCTCGCCATCGCGGCGATTGGTTAGGGTGTGTCGCAGGTCGTCGGGCTGGCGTGCGCGCCAGCTTTGGTTGTTGATGATGTGGGTGCGGGCGTCGATGGGTTGTCCGTTGGCGGCGACGAAGTTGGTCGCTGGCCTGGGGTCGTTGGTGGAGAGTGCCGCGTTCGCGGGTCGGTGTTGGAGTTGCAGTGGCTCCGGTGGCGGGCAGTTGAGGGTGTTTGCCGCCATTGGGCGGCCGCTTGAGGCCGCTCTACTTCCCAAAGAACGTGAGTATACTCGACCCTGCGAGTCGGCGCCCGCGTTTTGCTGCTCGACGGCCTTTGCAAGCAGGGCCCTGACGTACTGGATCTGTAGGGCACCGTCGCCCGTGGCCGTGATGTTGTCGGCTTCTGCTCGGCCCGCCACGAGGTTGTCCATCGGGGTGGAGAATAGTGGGAGGCCGTTTGCGTCTCGCTCCCGTGAGGAGACTACTATCCACGGCTGGTCCCTGGGAGGTGTGCGGTTGGGTGGAGGTGGGGCGCCCATCGCCATCGACCCTGGCGGGGGTCGGGCGCTTCCTCCTGGTGGCGCGTTCTCGCAGATCGCGCGTTTGGCCACGCGGGCTGGGTCGTTTTCGTCGTCGAATTTCAGGGCACGCCCCTGAACGGTGGGGTTCAGGCGCGACCTGATCCGCTGCTGATGGTAGCGCGATAGTTCCTGCGCCGTCACTTGCTCGAGGCGAAATTTTTCGCGCTCGGCTTGTTCCTTGCGCACCGCCTCCGCCAGCTTCAGGCGGAGTTCCTCGACCTCTGTTGCCGTGGCGTTAGGAGGGATTGGGGTGGAGAAGGGGTCCTCCGGCGGCTCGGTGCCAGTCACCATGTAATTCGCTGCGTGGCAACCGGTTCCGTCGCGGAGGTCGGCGGAGTTTTCCGATTCGAAGATCCCAAGGATGGAGGGGTCCTCGAAGTCTCCCACATTGGAGACCTGGGTGATGGAGCCCGCGGGTGAAGCCGCGGTGATGGATTCGGCGAGTGACGCCGGGGTCGCCGAGTCGGCGTCGTCGTTGAGGGCCGCGTCTTCGGCGACCGCTGAGTTTTCGGCCACGCTGCTGTGGGCCGAGTTGTACTCGGAGGCGAGGCGATGGATCGTGCGGATCTGGCTCTCGGAGAGCCGATCGCGTGGCGGCAACTCGCGGATGCGAGCCGAATCCTCCGAGGCGATGACGTCGGTGAGGCCGACGAAGAGGCTGATCGTGCCGACCGGCAGGATCACGCTGTGCGTAACGGGTCGCGCCGCCGGGACGTAGCTGCTCGGCAAGATTTGGAGCATCTCGCTGATTGCTATCATACGGCCGGTGGCGACCGTCTCGTTGATGGGCAGATTGGATCTCGCCGCAGAACACCGGCCAGACCGGCCAGGCCCCACGGTGGGCGCCACTGTCGTGGGAATGGTCACGGCAGATGCTGCAATCGGCAGCGAGTAGTAGAACGAGGGGCAAGGGCGGCCAGCTATCTGCGGTGCGATATGAGGGCAAATACATAGGGTTTTACCAAGGTTCGGCCCCCCGGAGGGTAAATACCTACTCCTGTTAGATTGTATTATGAAGGTGGTACAATGGGCGAGCTCGGCGGCCAGGCGGCGATTCGCTTGGGTGTATGATGGAACGTGTCTCTACACGCCCTACAGGGAGGTTTATATAGGCTCACCTCCCCCAGGGTTTACATATCTCAACCGATTCAGTTAAAGCTTCGGTACTCGTTTAACCTAATCCGACTGGGCCTATCAACTCGCCTGGGCCTTCAGCTTCCAGTCGCTTGGATCCACGCCGGGCCTTGATCCAGTCGCCGTCCTGCAGGCCCACTCGCCAGGTCTTGGGCCAGTCGGAAACGTCCTGCTGGGTATACCCCAGTAGGCGCATCCCCATCAGACGTTACATAATCAATCAACCAATCCTCTGGCTTTGTACTTCTGTTATATGTTTTTGTGCCTCTAGGCAACTAGAAATCCATCACAGGTGGATCCCTCATGATCCGGGGTCCAAAACAAGCTGGGCCGGGAGGTCCTAGATCCTCAAGGTATTCCAGCATATGCAATCTATCCAACTTGTTTCGAGCATCATGTGGCGGCAATTGACGGTTCCCCAGCTAGAGCCTAGTGGATTCTCATACATCTGGTGGTTTGGCCTTTGATATCCGGCATTCACCTTAGCCGAATAATCATCATCATACCGGTTTTCTCTGGGTTCAACACCTTGAAGCTAAACAACTTGCCCGGCGCTCTATTGCGGCCAAGGAGGATTAAGCGCTACATACTTAGGTGTAGGTGGATGCACACCTCCGGCTGTCGTCGTATTGTCGACAAGTACGCCATAGGGGGTCCTAGTGGCGTTGTAATGATGGGGTGTGAGACGTTGGATATTCCAGGAGCGGTGACCAAAAGTTTACCTAGGTTCAGATCCGACTACGGTGATTGGATCCTACTCCTGCTAGCAACCCAGTAGTATATCGGCGTAAGCCGGATGTTACAATGGACAAGAGAGGTTCGCCTGTGCGAGTTGATTGTGGTGTATGATTGGTTGGTTGCCCTAAAGGCTCCCATAGGGCCGGTTTATATAGTCACCCGGGCCTAGGGTTATAGGGAGAGATCTATCCGGCTACGTTACAGAGTCGGTAACTATGTACATCTTGGACTACAAGTAATACTATAGGCCTAAGTCGGTAACTCTTCTACGCCTTGTTGTAGCCAAAACTGACTCCTTCTCTTTCTCTGACTGGGCCGCCCATGAAGCAAAACTCTAACCCATTGGTGGGCCACCCTGGTCAGCGAGTCCTGTGGGTATACCCGGAAAGTATATCCCCAACAGTAGCCCCCGGAAGTCTCCAAGATCTGAAGTCGGATAAATCGTCTAGCTTGATGATTTCTTCGTCTTGAGAATCTTGAAGGGTTCCTGAAAACTTTTTTCATTGATGTAGGATTCCGAGTCAATCGAGTTGGATATATTTTGCTCTGACCTTGATCTTTTCCTTGCTTAATTTGAAACATAAGCCGGATTTTTCAGCAGCGTGATGACTGACAACTTTACAGGCCAGATCCTATCCCTGATAGGATTTCCATCAGCACGACTGTTGGTGGGTCCATTCCTTATGGAACAAAATGCCTTTTCAATGCCTGCACGAAAATCGAGGGGGCAGAAGAGTTGCGAGGAAGCTAACTCCCCCTCTCCTATACGAGTGGCGATAATCGCGCGTCTCACCACGCGAATCTTGACGCAGAGACAAATAAAGAGGACAGAAAACCCTTCTTCTCAGATTCACCTCTCCGTCGATTCATTCATTGCTTCCTCGTACTCCTCGAGCTCTCCTCACCAGTTCCCATCTGCACACCGTTGAGAAAAAATCTCTCCTTCCCCCCACCAGCCCTTCTTCCTCCAAGATCTATGGCATCTGCCTCAACCTCTAAAGCGGCAGCGGCGGGTTCGTCGGCAGCGTAAGAGAAGAAGATGCGGGGTCTTTGGATCCCCAGCGCTATGGATACCGCGGAGCTCCAAGTCATGGAGGATGATGGGTTCATCATCGCTGGCGCGTGGCGGAGTGCCTCGGGACATGCTGTCCCCGTGCCACTTGACGGCGAGAGGGTGCTGTTCGGCACTCACGTCGACCGTGGCCTCAGCTTGCCACCGTCGGACTTCTTCGTCGAGGTCCTCAACCATTACGGTGTGCAACTCCATAGTCTTCCTCCCAACTCTCTGCTCGAGCTTAGTGCTCATGCAGCTCTATGCGAGGGGTTTCTTGGCATTAGGCCAAGTCTCACCCTTTTCCGGTACTACTATGGTACTCGGAAGAATTCCATCAGTGTCGGTGTGCCTTATATCACCAACACTCTTAGCTTAGTCCTTAGGAGGAATCGATAGAATCTATCCTAGGATTAATGGTAGCGAGTCCGTCAAATGCTGGGCCGGAACTTTCTTCTATTATAACGATATTTCGTCTCTGGGAAAGGCGGAAGGTGTTCCGACGTTCGTCAACGGCTCCGCTCCCCACCAAGATTCATGGGACGCGGAGGTGTCGAAGCTGTCAGATATTTTGATCCTTGCCAAAAGGCGGATCGAGTTTTTTATGAAGCACGAGGGACTCCATGGATCTGACTTAATCCACTGCTGGATGGAGTGCTGGATTCAGCCTCTCCAACACCATGGAGATCGCCTCATGCACCAGATTACGAGCGACAAGAAGGACAAGATGAGGGTCAGTTCTAGCTGGCTCGCGCTGAAGGACTACAAGACCCTCATGCAGTACTTGATCAAGGAAAGAGTGGAACGGAAAGTTCCGGAAGTTTCCCTGAAGATGTATATGACCAACCGTCCTCTGACTCTGGTAAATATTTCGACTCTGCTTTTGTGTTTCATCGTTCTTTTCGGTTCTTTCTCCGACTCTATTTTTATCTATGCTTTTCGATTTTGTCAGCTCGAGAAACTCTCCGAGTCCGAGCTAGCTCCACTAGAGGGCTATGCTTTACACGACCCAGAGGCGGCGGAGGATGATGAGGTGCAAGAAGTTGCCGCCCCTGCCTCCAAGAAGCGCAAGGCAAAGGAAATTTTTGCTGCTGGTAGCCAAGTGCTGCCAGTAGTTAAAAATTAAGCACATCACCTTTCATTTTTAGTACTCATGTACCTTTGTTATATTTCCAGAGCACACCTAAATTTTAGGATTTCTCTGTTCTAGAGCTAAATCAGTGTTGAAGAGCAAGATAAAGCCGGACAGCAAGTCGGGCAAGCAGATGCGTCAGCAGAGGCTTGTTATCTCCCCCGATGTGCCGCCGTCGACCCCATCCACTACTCCGTCAGCACAGGGAGCTTCTGCTTCCCCTAATGCTGGCAAGATCTCTAAAGCCCTGGTCACCATTGATGATCAGGCAACTAACAAGGGTGAACCCGTAAAGGGTAATGATCCCATGGTAATGACCACAGGAATGATGGATAAGGTGGTTGACTCTACTATTCCTGGCCTCAAGAGGAAGGTGAAAGAAGAGATCATCAGACTGGCTCAGTCCAGTCATGAGAAGCAAGTCTTGACCCCAGAAGTAGCGAGCCAAGAAGAGGAGGACGTCAAGCTGGTCAGCCTCCTGGACCAAATTTTGGTCTGAGACGCTAAAGTCGCATCCGGCGAGCTTCCAGCGACGGATGTTCCTTCCCTCACCCTTACCAAGAAGGTGTTTCACAGCACCAAGCTCGTATTTGAAAAGTTGCACCTGGAACACATTGTAAGTTTCCGATTCTTATTCGCATTTATTATCATATCCTCTAGCCCCCAAGCATAAAGTCGGATAAACATTTTTGGATCCGGGTTGATGCCTTTAGGTTGCAAAAGAACGATGTAGTGTAGCCCCAAGGCTCGTGTTGTAATTTTAATTAGTTAAATTTGCAGCCCGGGTCTTAGTACCGTCTGACGGTATTCCGTCTCTAAACTTACAGAAAATTGCATCTTCCAACCAGGAATTGCTCAAGAATATTTCCAATAAGCGCAAAGAAATCAAAGCTTTGCGTTTTGAGATTTCAAAGTTGAAAGTTGGAAAATATGAAGGAGAAGGTAAACATTTTCGGCTTCCTCTCTGTCAGTTAAATGTTTTTTCATAGTCGAATTTTCTTTATCCTACTGATATTTTTGTCTTTGCAGAATTGCTATGTCAATCCAGCAAGATGGTGGAGCAGGCCAAAAACTTCAAGGTCTTGCAGGCAGACAATGCTGAACTCTGGGAAACTCTTGAGACGCTAACTGTGGAATCGGAGAAATCCGTAACCGCTGTCCTGGAGTCAAGCAACCACGAGACCGTGAGGCTCGAGAAGCTCCTAGCCCTCCGAGATAAGGAACTTGATGATCTCGAGAAGGGCTTTGATATCCAGAGGGATCTTGCCCAGGCCTCAGCTAGTGAACTAGACAGCCTCCGCAAGGAACATGCTGAATGGAATCATTTCGTGCTTGGTAAGATTTCCGAATCTTTTTACTTTGTGTTGTTTATTTTTTGACTTTCGTTTCAGCCGAATCTTGACTTTTTGGTTCTTTCCCATCCCCCCTGAATCTTTCCGACTCTTCCACTTCTGAACCTCGCCTCGAGGGCATTAAGCTCATCGGAGATGTCTTGTTTGACTTCCGCCAAACTCTAGAAGAGGCTGGCAAAACCGTCAAGCTTTCTGACTTGCACACAATGTCAGTACATGAGGTGAGGGACAAATTTAAGGAGATTCCAAAGTTTATCGAGGACTGGAAGATCTCCTACGCTCGGACTGCTGCGCAAATAGCTCTGACCATGGTGATGAGCCACCATAGCGAGATGGAAATCTGGCACGTCACCAAGGGCATTTCCGAGGAGGATGATGAGGGTAACCCGCAAGATATCAAGGCCATCCAAGAATCTTGTGCAGGTTACGCTTGTCAGGTGGCGGAGATGACCAACTACACGACGCCATTCTTCGAATCCGTCGCTGCTCCTCCCTCGCCCCAAGAGCCATTCCGAGTCTGAGATCGAGGGCGATACTGCTGTTGATTCTAGTGCTCCACCTGCTTCATCACCACCGCCTGCAGCATAAACAATTTTTATGCATTATCTTAAACTTATGGCAATGTAATGATGGATACAATATTTTTTGTGTTGTTCTGTAAAAAACTAATTCCTTTACTTATCTTAGCATTTTTTGTTTGTATATTTTTATGCATGTGCTTCAAAATTTCTGAAGCACTCTCCATTTTTTATGCCTATACTTATTGGTTTATCTGGCTCTCTGTCTCGTCCCTTTCATGGGTCGGCCAACCTTTAGCACGGAAACTTTGCCGATCAATGGAGCGCAATTGCTAAATCATTTTAAACTCGAAAACAAAGTTGGCTTCCAGTACCAACAACTCATTACTCGGAAAATGCCCGCATCTAAGCAATCAGATAAAGAATCAAAGTACATACAATAATTTAAACTTTGTATCGTAAGGTAACATTTTTAGATTTGTTCAAAAATCGTAACCATAACGAACATGAGCATACAGTACTTTCAAGCATTTAGGGATTTTTCAAAAAAATTACATGCTCTTTTGGAAATAAGATGGCAAAAACGTCTCAAAATTAACAATATGAGGAAACCAATACTTTATTTCACTTTGAACATGTACATATATGATTACAAGGAAATATAACTAAGAATAGAAGGGACGTAGTTGTGCAATATTCCATGGATGGTCTATTTCATCCGGGTCTGTGCTGCCACCAGCTCTCTTCCTTTTCCGAGTATCAGGCCTTTCCTTAATTGGTCTAAATGTCGGTTAAATAATATGAACCATTATGCAGAACTCTGCTAACCATAAAAGATCCTTCCCTAATTGGGGAAAGTTTGTGCTTTCTCTTTTGCACAAGTCGGAGAACTAAATCGCCTTTTCTGAAAGAACGGTTTTGCAGTCTCTGACTATGATACTTGCGTAACTTTTTCTGATAGGATATAGATCTCTGCTCAGCAACGACGCGTACTTCTTCGATTATATCGAGATCATCTTGCCGAGAAACTTCTGCATCTTCTTCGATATATGCTTTGACTCGTGGAGCCTGATGAATCAGATCACTTAGAAGAACTGCTTCTGCACCATAGACCAAGAAGAAAGGAGTATAGCTGGTTGACCTATTAGGAGTTGTACATAAGCTCCAAATCACAGACGATAAGTCTTCCATCCAAGCCCCCGCGGCCCGACGAAGCGGTGCCTCGAGGCGAGGTCGGATTCCTTGTAGAATAAGACCATTAGTTCTTTTGACTTGTCCATTGGCTTGTGGATGTGCGACTGATGCAATATCAAGTCGGGTCCCTTGTTCTTCGCAGAATTCGGCAAATTCACCCATGGAAAAGTTGCTCCCGTTGTCAGTCATTACACTGTGTGGATATCCGAATCTGATGATTACGTCCTCAACGAATCTTGTGGCTGTGGCTCCATCGCAACTTTTTACAAGTTTAGCCTCAATCAATTTTGTAAATTTATCCACCGTCACTAATAGCTGAATAAATCCACATTGCGCCGTGCAAAACGTCCCTACCATATCAAGCCCCCAGACCGCGAATGGCCATGTATTAGGGATTTTTCACAGCTATTCAGTCGGGACATGTGCCTGATGAGCGTACTTTTGGCAGCCCTTGAACGTTTTGACCAGTTTGTCGGCATCCGCCTTAGCTGTAAGCCAAAAGAATCCATGTCAAAAGCTTTTTCCACTAAGGATCTGGCTGTAGCATGGTGACCACATTCGCCTTTGTGGATTTCTCTTAGGATTTACACTCCTTCTTCCGAAGAAATACATCTCTGAAACACGCCAGAAACACTCCGTTTATAGAACTCACCATTTATTATAATATAGGATTTTGCTTGTTGGACAATCTGCTGGCTCAAGACTTCGTCTTCGGGTAGTTTTCCGTCTATATGGAAATCTAGATAGGGTTTTGTCCAGCTGGGAATTACAGCCAGAACTGCTATTAAAGGTGAGTCGGATTTCGTCGCATAGTCCTCATCAACTCCGACTATGGAGGGGACCCTTAAATGCTCTAAAAAAGCTCCATCCGGTACTTGTTTCCGCGCAGAGCCTATCCTTGATAGTGCATCTGTTTCCTTATTTTCTGCTCGAGGGATGTGTTGAACCTCAAAGCCCTCGAACGATTTAGATAGTTCATCCACAACAGCTTTGTATGTTGCCATGTTCTTGTTTGCGTTGCAGATATCGGATACTTGCTAAGAAACTAAATCCAAGTCTCCGTAACACATGAGTCTTGATATGCCAATGTTCTTGGCCATGCATATTCCATGTAGCAGTGCTTCGTACTCGGCAATATTATTGGTTGTCGTGAAGTGTATTTGCAACGCGCCAGGCCCCGAGCCTCCTCGTGATTTTGATCCGTCAAAGTGAAGGGTCCAAAATTCCGAGTCTGGAGGGCCCGAGTTTTCTGTCGTTTCTATCCAATCAATGACAAAGTCGGCGAGAAATTGGACTTGATTGATGTACGTGGTTTGTATTTAATGTCGAAAGCTGCAAGCTCTATTCCCCATTTTGCGACACGTCTAGTGGCTTTGCGGTTATTGATTATATCTCGTAGAGGAGTTGTGCTCACTACTGTGATATTGTGCTCTTGAAAATAGTGGCGTAGCTTTCTAGATGCAAAGAACACTCCATAGGCTAGATTTTGATGATGTGGATACCGTTGCTTTGATTCTGTCAGGACCTCACTTAAATAATAAGTTGGTCCTTGCACCTTATGCTCGTGGCCTTCTTCCTCGCGCCCAACTACTGTTACCATGCTTATGACATTGTTGGTCGCTGCAATGTAGAGTAACATAGGTTCCTGAGGTTCTGGCGCTGCGAGAACTGGTCGATTTGAAAGCAGATCTTTCAAACTTTGCAGGGCAGTTTCGGCTTTTGTGGTCCAAACAAATTTGCCGGTTTTCTTCAAGAGTTTATACAAAGCTGCGGCTCTTTCACCGAGTCGGCTGACGAACCGACTCACCGCTGCAATGCAACCAGTGAGGCGATGTACGTCCTTCAGGAGAGTCGGCCTGGTAATGTTTAAGATAGCCTTGATTTTGTCCCGGTTCACCTTGATGCCTCTCTCAGAGACGATGAAACCTAACAATTTTCTGGCTGGAATTCCAAAGAAACACTTCTTCGGATTTAGCATCATATTAAATTTTCGTAGACTAGCAAACGTTTCATCCAAGTCGGAAATTAAAGTTTCCTTATTTTTGGACATAACTGCTATGTCGTCTACGTATACATGGACATTGCGTCCGATTTGGTCGTTGAGGCAATGTTGCATGGTACGTTGATATGTTTCTCATGCGTTCTTTAAGCCAAAAGGCATAGTTTTGTAGCAGAAGGTTCCTAAAGGAGTGACGAAAGATGTCTTAATTTGATCTGACTTTTTCATCAGTATTTGGTGATATCCAGAATATGCGTTGAGAAAACAGAGTAATTCCGACCCTGCCGTTGAGTCGATAACTTGATCGATTCTTGGCAAAAGAAACAGATCTTTTGGGCATGCCTTGTTCAAAGCGGTATAATCAACCCACATCCTTAAATCAGTGGTGTCCTTTTTAGGGACGAGTACAGGATTTGCCACCCAATCTGTATGGATGACCTCTGTTATGAAATCCGCTAACTCTAGGCGGGCTAATTCCTTGGCTATTACTTTGCGCTTTTCATCACCAAACCATCGTAAGGACTGTTTGATGGGTTTAGCATCCGGGTACACATTAAGAGAGTGCTCGGTAAGTTCCCTAGGTACTCTGGTCATGTCAGATGGCTGCCATGCGAAGATATCACTATTAGCTTTGAGGAACTCGATGAGCACGCTTTCCTATGTGTGGCCTAAGCCTACCCCTATGTTCGTCGTCTTGGAGGGATCATCTTCCTTCAGCGACATCTTCTTTGTCTCTTCCGACGCCTTGAACTACAAACTTGCCTTCAGCACCTCGTTCTTCATAGCGGGCATCTTGGACGGATTTATGGTCTTCTTGATCTCCTGGTACTCCTGGGCATGTAGCACGGCTTCGGCGAAGGCAGCAGATCCTTCGTCGCACTCTCGTGCCTTCCTCGGATTTCCTTGTACGGTGATTACGCCCTTTGGACCTGGAAGTTTAATCATGTTGTAGATGTAACATGGACGGGCCATGAACGCCCAGTAAGCCGGACGTCTGAAGATGGCGTGGTAAGCACTTTTCAACGGTACCACCTCGAAGGAGAGTGGCTCGATCCAGTAATTATCTCGGGTTCCGAATGTCACGTCCAGAGTAATCTCACCCAGAGAATCCGCCTGTCTTCCTGGTATAATGCCATGGAAATTTACACTGTTGTAAATCAACTGGCTCTCGTGTAGCTTCATGCGGTGGAGCGTCTCGATGTAGAGGATGTTGATGCTGCTCCCACCGTCCATGAGTGTTTTAGAGAACTCATAGCCATCAATAATAGGATTCACGACCAGAGGGTACTTTCCACAACGATGTGTTTTCCTCGGGTGATCTGAACGATCAAAGGTGAGGGTTACCTCTGACCAGTCCAGGAACTGTGGGACAGTCGGAACCGTGGCGTTGAGCTCATGAAGAACCGCATTTTTGTCCTTAGCTGGTTGGGATCCAAGGAAGCATACATATGCGTCTTTCTTAGTCGGAAAAGTTTTCTTTCCATCCGGCTTGGGTTCTGCAGCGGCTTCCGCCTCTTCCATGTCGGAATCTTCCTTGGGCTCCTTTCCTTTCTCGGAATTTTTCTTTCCTTTTTGTTGCATGGCTCTGTAGGCAGCGGATTTGTCTTTCTTGATGTCGTCATTGAAACGACACTCGGCATTTGTATGGGTAGATCCTCCGTTACTATCCAAGTGGTGGACACAGGGATTATTGGCAATGTCAGCCCACGTATAGGTTCTTCCGGGTTGCTGGTCTCCTCTGCCCTGGATTCGAGAAGTTCCTTGGCCTCTACCACGGCCGCCTCCGCGCCCTCCTCGTCCTCCAGATCCAAACGTTGCGTTGACAGATGTGTTGTCCGGAGCCAACTTTTCGTCCGAGGTGTCCTTGCGCTTATGAGTTTTCTTTGGCTGTTTGGCCGCATTGGGATTGGCCAGAATATTTAGCAGCCCTTCTAAATCGTCATCGGCGTCAGCATATTTTCTTGCTGTCTCTATCATTTCTCCCAAATTTGTGACGTGGTCACGCTTCAGCCTGTGACGTAAAATTCCGACTAGAAGTCCTACAATGAAAGCTTCTATCGTAGTTTGCTCGTTTACTCCGTCGCAGGAGTTCTTCGTATCAATCCATCGTCCGAGGTAATCCCGGCAAGTTTCTTCGGGTCTTTGGGTGCAACGCTACAAGTCTCCAACTGTGCAGGGCCTCTTGTATGTTCCCTCGAAGTTTGAAAAGAATGCACTTTGCATATCATACCAGTTATGAATTGAATTCTCTGGCAGTTCATTAAGCCATGATCGAGCCGTCTTTCTTAGCATCAGTGGGAGATATCGGACTGCAACCAGGCTGTTTCCTCCTTTGGCGATGCAGCAAGCTTGGAAAAAATCCTAGAGACAAGTATCTGGCCGAGCTGCGCTGTCATAGGGCTGAATATGTTTGGCATTGCCAAAGTCAACCGGAAATTTGGTCTGATGTATACATGGACCAAAGCATTTGGGTCCCACGTACACATCTTCTTCCTCGTACCGCCGCGCTTCTATGTTCGATTTGATGCGATGGCGAGCATCGTTTGGCGAGAGAGATTTGCGCCTTGGAGGCTCACTGCTTCTGCGCGGTGGAGTCAGATTTCTGCTTCTTCTCTCACCATTGCCGCCTCCGCCCCTATGGCTTCTGTGGCTACGACGTGATCCTTTATGGTCACTGCTGGGAGGCGATGGTGTCCCTGGTGGGTTATTTCCCGCTGGGAATCTTGGTGGTGGAGGTGGAGCCTCATTATGCTGACTCCTATGCATGTTTCTTCGGGCATCATCCCTACAAGATTCAGGACGATCCGGATCATCTCTTCGTCCGGCGTTGCCAGCCGGATGGCTCGGTGGTGGCATCCTTAGCCGATCTTACTCCTCTCCTTGGTGGCGTGTTTCCGGGTCTTCTCTATAGCGATTGTTTTGCCGATGATGGTCCTGATGGGGAACCATTGCCCTGATGGCATCTTCGGCCGCATCCGGAATAACTCTTGCCCAGTCACGTGTCGGCCGGCGGGAGTGGCTGTTTGAGCCGGTTCTTGAATTCTCTTCTTCTCCACGGGGACGATAGCGTTGAGTCGTATCCCTGCGGGGTCTTATATAAGCGCTTTGGTCAGCGCCAGTGTGGCAAAACTCGGATTTTGAGGCCATCTTGCCACTAAATGACGCGGTCGTCTTCTGCTGTTTTAATCCTTTGTCCAGCAACGTGACACACTGCCGAACCTGTTGTGGAGACGGATTGTTGGCGAGGATGGGTCGAGCTGCAGCAGCGTTTTCCACGGGCGTGTTGTAGACTCGGATCTTCTCTCCATCTTTTCTGTCGAATAGATCTTTGTGTAATCCGGATTCTTGTTTGCAAGAAACGGACCTCCCCTTGTTTTGTTTGGATGTCGCTTGAAATCTGACTTATATCTGGCAGGATCACTATCTAACTGCTATCTCATCTCGACGAGGCGCGTGGCCTCTTCAAGTAGAAACAGACGATGCTTTTGCAGGTCCTCAGCCCTTTTCTCCAGTGCCTTCGGCGTAAGATCCGAAGCTGTTGGCATTGGAATTGTGAGAACATCTTCGTAAATTTCATGTGCACCCTTGGTGACAACGTGTCCATCCATAGGAGGATCGATCGGGGTGGGATTAATCGGATCTCCGTCCTGATTTTCCATCTCGATCTCTTCATCATCTTTTTCTTCGTTGGCTTCCTCGACGTCCGGCTCTGCTGGAGTCGGATTCTTGTTCTTCTTCTTCTTTGACCGCCCAGTAGCCTTAACGTGCGTACCAGTGGAAAAGACGGCTTTTGGTCCGGTACCGGGGGATAAACTTCCGTCGGTACTTTCCATCATGGTAGTTTTGTGAACCTCGGAGGAATCTCCGGTATTCATGTCATCCTGCGAGGTGTAGATTTCATCCATGCTATCATATGGACTAGGATGAGTTTCCGTCTTACCTTGCGCTTGTCTGGAGACGTGTTCTTGCTCGTACTCCTCTATCTCTTTGTCGAAGTCTCGAATTTCCTGTGACATGATTGACTCCGCTGGGGAGCCAGGTAAGTCGGCGTTTTCTTCGATTGCGTCTAGGACCGATTTGCTACCAGCTCCAACATCGACAAAGTCGGATCCAGTGCTTATGTGGTATACGAAACAGTGCTTCTTCTTGTTCATGTTCTTGAGGTACTTGTATAACTTGGTTTCCGCTTCGACGTCAGCAAAGCTGGATCCATAGCGGATGTATTCCTCGTTTGTGTATCCAATCTCCCTGGAGAGGTCGGATCTGGCTTCTTCTTCCACCTCTTCTTCCACTACAGGAGTGGGTTGGGTGGGTTTGATTTTCTCTAGGACCCTGAACTCTTCCGCCTCTGCGGACAAAGTAGATCCGGATTTTTCTTCTGCCATGGTCATCACCTCTATTGTGGGTTGGGAAGGTTCAGCGAAACCGAGAAAAATATCGATCTCGCTGATTGACATGATCGTGTAAGTTGTCACGAGTTTCGAAGCCGGAATCCAAGTCTCATCGAGGAGGATGAGAGGGACATCGCTGGCGTAGACCACGCGACCCATGGCGATCGTTTTGCCAATTCCTGCACGTGCAGATTCCGCCTGGAACGATGCTCCAAAGGTCACCAGCCACACGATGGGCGCCAACTGTCGTCGGATTATCGACAAGTACGCCATAGGGGGTCCTAGTGGCATTGGAAGGATGGCATGTGAGACGTCGGATGTTCCAGGAGCGGCGACCACAAATTTACCCAGGTTCAGATCCGACTGTAGTGATTAGATCCTACTCCTTCTAGCAACCCAGTAGTATATCGGCGTAAGCCAGATGTTACAATGGATTACAAGAGAGATTCGCCTGTGCGAGTTGATTGTGGTGTATGATTGATTGGTTGCCCTAAAGGCTTCCATAGGTCCGGTTTATAGAGTCACCCGGGCCTAGGGTTACAGGGACAGATCTATCCGGCTATGTTACAAAGTCGGTAACTATGTACAGCTTGGAATACAAGTAATACTATAGGCCTAAGTCGGTAACTCTTCTGGGCCTTTTCGTAGCCGGGACTGGCTCCTCCTCTTTCTATGACTAGGCCGCCCGTGAATCAAAGCTCTAACCCGTAGGTGGTCCACCCTGGTCAGCGAGTCCTGTGGGTAAACCCGGAAAGTATATCCCCAACACCGGCCAAATGATGATTTTCCCGAGGTTGATGGTTCTGACCGACATTACCATGCCCAATATTTTCTTGAGATACATTTCCCTGACAGGCATTCCTATGGCCAGCATTTCCCTGGCCGGCACTTCCTTGCCCGGCATTGCCTTGCTCAACTATGACTGTCGGATTGCAAGCTACCAATTGCTTGTTCTTTCCATAAGTGACACCCCTTTCATGCCTTAGACCACCAGGAGCAACATGAGGGGAAGATTTTTGGCCGATAGATCTTGCAGGAATGGCCCCATCCAAATTAACGACTTGGGAACCGTCAGCACCACCCTGGTTTGCCCTGTGGATAGCTTCACTCTAGTGGTTTGCAATAAACACTAAATCATTTACTCTTCCGGTTGCCTATGCTTAGATTCTCCGGTCAAGTCGGGTAACTCGCCTGATGACGCTTCTGCAGCTCTAAGGTTCTTTGTTGGGGTACTGTACTTTGGCAGCCCAACCGACACTTTCCCAGCCGACATATCGCTCTTGGTTCCACCGTCTCTGGCTATCTCTGTGTTGAGGTTTCTACCTCTATTACGCACAAAATATGTCCTACTGGGTTTTCCCTTGTAAACCCATGAGCTTTGTTATACTCCCGAGTGATATTTAACTCCTTATGGGCACAGGCTAAATCCATGGCACCCTTAGGAACCTTCTATCGGGTTTCCTCCAACTTGGCATGCGCCTGAGCCAGATCAACTACTGGAGCCACAGTCTCTGCCAGCTTCTCAATGGCCTCCTACAACAAATGTGCCCTATTACTACAAGCAATGTTCTCCGGCCTTTCTAACGGGGGACGAGCTGACATTGTGGCCTTGGGGGTTGTTTCCCCATCATCGACAATCTCATTGTCAGTAGGAGCTACAGGAGCGGTCATCATGACCTCCACGCAGCTAGCGGGGCGATTGGTATGCCGGTCATGAGTCAAGCAGATAGTGGGAGGATCCGCAACTACCACCACCCATTCGGGATAGGCACAAACAGCATGGAGCGTGACGTAGACTTGATGCTTGCAAAATTTGATGAAGCAGCCGCCCATGGGGAGCGGCCTACTGCTGAAGCAATCAGCATTGTCGCTGATGAAGCTCAGCGAGCCAAACCTTTGTACAAGGCTAGAGAGGACGCGCTCGCCGGAAACAGCAACAAGATTTCTCGTCCAGATGAACACTCCAGCCAGCGCTGCTGCTAGCCCCATGGTGGGCGCCAACTGTCGTGGTGGTGTCACGGCAGATGCCATCGGATGGATTCAGTTGGGGCCGGATGGACGCTAGAGGGATCTGGGAAGGGATAGTGCAGTGGAAACCACACACGACCAAGAACACACAAGCACAAACACACATGATGTACCTAGGTTCAGGGCTCTCCTATTGAGATAAAACCCGTACTCATGCATGATCTCATAATCATGATCATAATGTGACTACAAGTGCTCCTTGAGCTGTATACGAGAGGAGGAAGATGAATTTCTATGCCTCTCTCTATGCTCAGGGGCAAATTGAAGTAACTATTGATCGAGCCTCTTCTAGGAGGCCCTAGGAACCTTATAAAGGGGTGTCCAGGTTACAAATTAGGCTTGAGGTGGCAGGGAATATGCCTAGAATATGCTACAACAAAAGTCGTTGGCTGGGCCTAGATGCTCTTCTTGTCAGCGATGGGACTTGACGTGCCCATGACCGCTAACGGTCTCTCTAACAACTGTCCCCTCCTGGAAACCCTCGATGGGACTTTCCTTCAGGATTTAGGGGGATTCATGGTCCCACATGCGGATAGTGCGAATATTCAAAGAACAGGTATCAAGTACTCGGGGTCCTACGGGACACAAGTGGACGGTTAAAAACCAAATAACATATATTGCCCACCTGTGCCTCTCCATTATTTACCTACTTCAATTTTAGTTATTAAACTGTAATTAAAGTCATGATCATCTCCAACATTAAACATGCGGCATTACTTCAACAACTGTGGTACTTGTCGACACGCAATCGCACCTGAGCAAGCGACTACGACACGCAAGTCCAACTATCTACCTAACAACATGTAGTAGGATGTGTACAAGGCAATATAAGGCTGCAAGGGATATCACGGGTACGAAAACTAGAGCATCGCAACACAGATAGCAATAGATCAATAGGAGAAAATAAAGACTATAAAAGTAAAATAGGTAGAAAGGGGGAGAGTGCTCGCCTAAAAACATTGCTGAAGGTTCATCCGAAGATCGGGTCAACACTCGCATCAACTCATCGGCCTAATCCGTGAAGAAGCAAAGCACTAGAAGAAACACCGGATACACTATTTATTACTATGGCAGAAGATCGAGCATGATGCATGTATGATGTATGACATGGCAAAGATGCGATGCAATTAGGCCATATTAAGCGGAACCGGGGTCCCGACGATTAATTAGACGGTTCATGTTGTTTAGGTACCCCACAATTTAAATGTTGTCTTAACATGGCAAAAGATAGCACCGGTTCGCTACACAAATTTAAATGGGGCCAATATAAGACTAGAAAAGTCTGCATATGGACCCCATATTTAATTATGAGGTGAATAGTCGAAACACCCCCAAACACCCACAATATGTATGTCAGCATGACAATTTAATTATGCAACAAGATAGATGTTATATTACAAAATAGGGGCGGATAAGATAGGGGTCACACATGGCGGTCCGAAGATCTTGGGATCAACGGGGTTCGGGTCTCGACGGGATCGGTCTTCGAACACCGGGAACGGGATTCGGATCGAGGCGTCGGGGCCTTTGGGTCCAGAAAGGAGATCTTGACGTCTTCGGGTCCATGAGAGAGCTTGGTTTCCTCGATGAGGTTTTAGCGGAACGTGTTGGAGATCATGTCGGTCGTCTCTTCGTCCGTGGCAAACTTGGCTGGTGCCATTCGGGTCACATCAATCTAGGGTCAATCTTGTCCAGTACGCATGGCGGAGATCTTGGCAGCGTTCCAAGTTAAAAAACATGACAAAATAGGTATGGGTCAAATTGTGCTATAGCCAAACATATAGGAACACAGACACAGACAGAGAGCACGAGGCAGTGCCTGTCTTTACGATGAGCAGGGGCGATGGACGCGGCGAGCTTGGCAAGATGCGGAGGCATCGCACACGTGGGCGCGGGTACTGGCGGTGCGCTGGCTCGCGGACGGGAGGAAGGCCGACGTGGACAGGAGACGCAGGCGCGGCGGTGACCAGAGGTGGTGTCGGGCGACCTTGCAGAAGGCGGCGCGAGGAGGGCCTGGCGGCGGCGGCTCGGTGTAGAGCTTGGTGGCGGCAGCGGCACCCGCTGCTGGCGATGGAGGACGGAGCAGTGGCCACTGCAGGAGCAAAGTTGGGGACGAGGTGAGGAGGACCGACGACGAGATACATGCGGGGTACTGGAGAAGGGCGGCGGAGGCTTGCCGGAGGCAGCTTGCGGGAGGTCGCGAGCGGGCTGGGACGACGGATGGGAACCGTCGGAGACAGCGCACCGAGGAGAGCAGGAGCATGAGGGGGCTCGAGAGGCGACCATCGACCCGCAAGCGGCGGGATCGAGGTCGAGGCCCAGGGAGGCGGGCGCCGGCGAGGCCTACTTGGTAAGGGCCACGGGAGGCGGAGGACGCCTAGCGGCAGGTGCTGCAGAGGAGGGGGGTCCGTGTGCGGGTGACAGGAGGCGAGGAGCAGGGCAAGCGGGGGCTTGCGGGCTGGTTAGAGACGAAGTGGCCGGCGGATGCAGAGGGGGTGGGGAACCTGGCGACGGCGGTGGTTGGCAAGGAAGGAGGCTTCGGGGGAGTTCGAACGAGGGAGGTGGGGTCGGGCGCGTGTGAGAGAGATGGGGAGTGGGGGTCGTGGGGAGCGTCGTGGGTGGGCCAGCGAGCGAAACGTGTCGGGGGTGAGCGATGCGGGAGTGGGGCCACGCGCAGGGGATCGTTGACCGCGGCGAGGTGGGTGCGTGGTGTTGAATGGGTCCAGACGGGGGGCGCACCGCGTGCATGTGTGGTGGGTGGCGGCGGGGTGGAGGAAAGCTATGGGTGGATTAGGGTTTAGGTTAGAGGATTGGTAGATTAGGGTTTGGTGGCTTTCGGTTGGGCTTACGGGCCTGGCTAGTTGCCTCCGGGGTTTTTTTTTAAGTTTTATTTTATTTTGATTGTTGTTTTATAGTATATTTTATAGAAGGCTTTTATAAATAGTTTTTTGACAAACAACATATCCGGAAGAGGCCGGGGTTTGTATTTGGAAATAGAGAGGATTATTTTAGAAAAGAACATAGGCTTTAGAAAATAGTTTTGGAAATTAATATGCATGATGATGCACAAAGTATTTTTAACATGCGATTTTATATTACTGGTTTTCCTGGGGTGCTACAATTCGACACCACTAACAATGGATCTTGCCCTCGAGATCCGCCTCATGATACGGGGAAGAAGGCCGGCGATATGAATCTTCTCGCTTTGTGTAGATCCTCGCGACACCACTAACAAGGATTATTTCTCGGCCTTGAAATCGGCGACACCACCAACAAGGGGTCATTGTCCATGATCGTCGAGAGAACGCCCCGGATAAACAAAGGACGAAGGTAGAGGTCTCAAAAGATAGGGCCACCTCTAACTTCAACGGAAGGAGTAAATTGCATTGACCCAACCATTCAATGTACAAAAGCGAATGATAAGAGTAGTGTTATGGTCGCGACTCCATCCCGCACTCAAAGCATTACTAGGTACATGAACAGACGGATTATGCGACCAACTTTCGAAATTTAGACTGAAGATCTCAACAAGCGAGGTTCAGAAATTGAGGGATGGAGATTCTTATCAGGTCTGATGTTCTTGACTTCGTCATATCGGAAACACCGGAGGATAGGAAGAAATTTTTAGTAAATTTTCGGTCCACTGAAAGGTACAACAGATGAAAGATTCATCAGATAGCATGAAGGCCAGTTGTCGAAGCACCGTTAACAAAGGATGGAAGTGAAACCCTAAAGGTACGACGGAAACCCAACCACGAGAATTCCTGGACTCGAAGAAAAGATAAGAGAGCAGATTCAAAGCACGCAGAGGTAAGAGGAGAATAGCAGAGGGTAAGGAGTAAAAGCATACCTAATCAGATCTATCCAACCGATTTTCCAAAATAGTTTTGACACTCTACAACGTCCGTTAGCTAGGTTATCCTACAGGCTGGACCAGTGGGTATCGTAACTGCTGAGCTCCGATACCACTCTGTAACACCCTCAGAATCAGCCCTATGCAAGTCTCAGCGATCCCCGCCAAACCCGCATAGAAACGATTCAAAGGTGCCCACCAGGCACTTTCGTGCAGGTGGAAAACGAAGTAATACCATTACACAATAGTCCACGATGGAACCCACAGAACAGATATATACAACAATGACTCAAAGAGTCAAGAATACAGATATACAATACAAAGATCCAAATTACCTTTAAAACGATACAGCGTCCGAGTACGGACAAGATGCAAATTGAGCTAAGAGCCCTGAAGAATAACCAATGGCGTCCATAACCCTGCCCAGGCCAAGCCGGAAGGGTAACCCTGCTAACGACGTCGATCTCAAAACTTGCTTAAACAAAAGGGGTGCCAACAAAGGGCAAAGGAAAAAGAGAGCGGTCAGTACTGAGGCTAGTACACGGCGAGACTAGAATTCGGCGGTCCTCGCCTACATAGGTATGGTGGGCTGAAGCGGCAGCGCGGCATGCACTGAACAACCTATAGAGACTCAATACAACTGGCGGCTATCAGAGAGGGATAAGAAAGATCTATTCGGATCCAACCTGATGCTAACACCAAACATACCCATCCTGGTGTTTCCCCCTCAAAACCAATCGAGGAAGTCAACCGCGAAACTCACACAGTTGGCAGTTTTATTCATTCGTTATAGTTGCGGCAGTTACTAGTCAGATATAGATAGCATGAATCATCCTGATATAATAAGCAGTGGGCAGTTTTAGTTAACCATTCCGTTGTAGTTGTAGTACTTACTAGTCAGATACATATAGCATGAGGCATCCCAAAACCCAGCAGCTGTTGGTACTTTTATTTATCCATTCCGTTGTAGTTGCAATACTTACTAGTCAGATACAATGGTAACAGGTGACAACCCAAACAAGCAATTGTTGGCACTTTTATTTAGCCATTCCATTATAGTGAAGCTGATTACTAGTCATTATAAAGTCAAATGTATAGCACTACTTTAGTTATAGTTGTCTATGATCGAGATACTGTGCTCTAAGTCGTCCATAACCGCGGACACGGCTTTCAGAAAGTTTTACCCTGCAGGGGGGCACAAATAGCAACACACGCACGATCAACCTCGGGAAAAACCAAATAAAAAACCCAACGAGGCATCACGACAGAGCAATTGCAAGATTCATATAAATTTCAGGGGGCCACCCCACTAAGCTACCTGCAACGAAGTCGGCCGTCTCCGATACGGACCCAGGGTGTGTGGCGAAGGCTGTAAACGACTGGGAACCTGAAAGTGTGACTGGGCTTATCGATACAGCGAAAACGTGGCACGGGATTCCTAAACAGTACAAGCGCTCCACGCGCAATCGTAAATAAAGTAGTAAGACATGGCATAAGTACAGGATAGTAATAAAGCCCCAAACTAGTTTGTGGCCCCAAGAAATAATATATGACTCAAGCTCTGACTAGGGGGATTTATGGTCCCACATGCGGATAGTGCGAATATTCAAAGAACAGGTATCAAGTACTCGGGGTCCTACAGGACACAAGTGGACGGTTAAAAACCAAATAACATATATTGCCCACCTGTGCCTCTCCATTATTTACCTACTTCAATTTTAGTTATTAAACTGTAATTAAAGTCATGATCATCTCCAACATTAAACATGCGGCATTACTTCAACAACTGTGGTACTTGACGACACGCAATCGCACCTGAGCAAGCGACTACGAAACGCAAGTCCAACTATCTACCAAACAACAGGTAATAGGATGTGTCCAAGGCAATATAAGGCTGCAAGGGATATCACGGGTACGAAAACTAGAGCATCGCAACACAGATAGCAATAGATCAACAGGAGGAAATAAAGACTATAAAAGTAAAATAGGTAGAAAGGGGGAGAATGCTCGCCTGAAAACATTGCAGAAGGTTCATCCGAAGATCGGGTCGACACTCGCATCAACTCATCGGCCTAATCCATGAAGAAACAAAGCACTAGAAGAAACACCGGATACACTATTTATTACTATGGCAGAAGATCGAGCATGATGCATGTATGATGTATGACATGGCAAAGATGCGATGCAATTAGGCCATATTAAGCGAAACCAGGGTCCTGGCAATTAATTACACGGTTCATGTTGTTTAGGTACCCCCGCAATTTAAATGTTGTCTTAACATGGCAAAAGATAGCACTGGTTTGCTACACAAATTTAAATGGGGCCAATATAAGACTAGAAAAGTCCGCATATGGACCCCATATTTAATTATGAGGTGAATAGTTGAAACACCCCCAAACACCCACAATATGTATGCCAGCATGACAATTTAATTATGCAACAAGATAGATGTTATATTACAAAATAGGGGCGGATAAGATAGGGGTCACACATGGCGGTCCGAAGATCTTGGGATCAACGGGGTTCGGGTCTCGATGGGATCGGTCTTCGAACACCGGGAACGGGCTTCGGATCGAGGCCTCGGGGCCTTCGGGTCCAGAAAGGAGATCTTGACGTCTTCGGGACCGTGAGGAGAGCTTGGTTTCC
This sequence comes from Avena sativa, assembly GCA_916181665.1. NCBI lineage: Eukaryota > Viridiplantae > Streptophyta > Magnoliopsida > Poales > Poaceae > Avena > Avena sativa. The sequence goes on from OV702284.1 coordinate 35,658,860, forward strand.
TCGATGTGGTTCCTAGCGGAACGTGTTGGAGATCATGTCGGTCGTCTCTTCGTCCGTGGGAAACTTGGCTGGTGTCATTCGGGTCACTAGGGTCGATCTTTTACTTATCTCACTAAATCAAGTTTTAATTTAGTCAATAGTGGAGGCCACAATACTAACCTTTTACTTATCATTGTATGGTTGTACTGGTAATCCTTTTGAAGATTGGATTTGAACCCATTTAGTCCATACCCATTGTAATTCCTTGTTCATATATATTTGTCCAATTGGATGTGCTTTATTCCCTCTTAATGATAGCTTAAGAGTTGTTTCTTTTAGAATAAATCTGTTAGGACTATTCCATTTCATTATTTCAAGATTTTACCTTATCAAGATTTAGAAACTCTTTTTTTATATTCTTAAGTACTTCTTCAACTTCCATTTATTAACTATCTAAAGGTCGAAGCACTACTATCCTGAATTTAATCTTCGGTCTTTTCTCCAGACATACTTCTGAAAGTACTTTTATAATGATGTTTTCTTTTGACCTTATGAAAATAAGGCTTAATGTTGTTATAGGTTAGTACATCTTCTCCAACCTTTACTTGGAATTCGGATAACAGTACTTTCGTTTACTGTTTACTCTCCCCCTTAGGGTTTACTAATAGTCTCTAAACTGCCTATATAGTAACCATCGACTTCATAATTAGAATGTTGGTCTCTATTTATATTATACACTACCTAGTTAGGGTCTTATGAAAGATTGTACGATGTATCCACACAATTATGGATCTCCGAAGTGAATCTTTCAGCATTAAATGTCTTACTTACTATTTGGACATTTTCGCTTTGATAGATCTGACTTTGCGAAGAGTCTTGAAAGACGGTCGCTTTAAATTTTATACTCCTTTAGGTCTTACTTAGCTTAGGCCAAGTTTTATGCTCTTTATGCAACTTTTAAGATGATTTGGTTAACTATGTCAACCAACACTGGCTACGGACAAGATACCAACTGTGGATCAAATACCAGCTGCGGATCATCCTAGGTTGTAGGTATTACCCTACGGTTCCCAACATCCTGCATGTAAGTCTTCATCTTGGTCTTTGGAACTCGTCACTCCCTTACACGAATTCCCATTCCTATCTATATCTATAACATCAAGTAATGAGTGGATGTTGCAACATGCATTTGCACACAAAGTCAAACTTTATGTACAAATCTAGTCAATCAAGAAAATCAAAGAAAAAACAAATGAATCCAAATGTGGTACATATAACACACAATATTCTAAGCCCGAAATATAGTAGTTGAGTATAATATCTCTAGAATTCAGGCTTAGTTGTGTAGTATATGACACCTCCTCATATAGGTTTAAATTGTGATACTTAGCACATAGGGTCAAAATATACTTTGTCTCGACATTTACTCAAATTGCTCAAGTGCAACAGGATAATTTTAAGCAAAGTGGTCTTAATTTGGTTTTGACTAACCTTTAGTCTTATCTTTGGAATGATTAACTATAACCAACCTTCCTTTATTAATAAACTATCCTCACATGATCTCTCTAAATGACTAATCATATTCTATTTGCTATCATAAACCAAAGATTATTGTAAATTTTTAGCACTTATGAGTTCTATCATAGTTCTACCGTGTTATTTTCTTACTTCTACTCCAAGATAATTCACTAAGTACTTGTCATACTTACACTTACTTCATGGTTTCGAAGCTAATCTCACCATGATCTTATTATGTTTTGCCTCTTTATCATGATTTAAGAGCTAATCTAACCATGATAACTTTACTTGTCACTACACTGTTATTAAGTCATAACATAATTGCACTTCATCACATAGAATTCTCAAGTGAATCCCTCATGATTACTACTCATTACATCCACATTTATCCTAATGATATTCATCAGGTTGTCTTTGGTTATTAACTAACCATAAGATTCCACTTTCTTACATGAATTCTAGGTTTAGGCTACACCATTAAGACTACTTCAATTTATGTCTTGCACTTTTCTACAGTATCTTGGTGGTTTATGTCTCCCTCGGAGGATACTAAAGAGCACTATACTTGAGAAAAGATAAAATAATTACTCCTAAGAAAGAATGACTTAAGCATCTGACTTAGGTCTAACAAGGTTATCCTCAAGTGGATACTCATCACAAGTCATAAGAATATTTGGTTTAGATAAGATGGCTCCTATAGTCACTATCCAACCTACAGATCTTCCTAAAAGGGTTTTAATCCTAAGGTAAAAGCATATGCTCTGATACCAACTGCGGTGACCTAGCATACCACTGCATTATGTAGTACACTATAGTCGTTAACATAGCACCAATGAAACACCGTTAACTAGTATTACATCCCTCAGAGTGGTACAACAGAAACACAGCAGGTCCAAGACATGACTATAGGTTACAACTCAACTCTTTACACAAGATCCAGAAAACACTCTAGGTTAAAGAGAGAGAAAGAAACTTCTTACAAAGAAGAATCAGAAATAAACAACTCCAAAACTATAATACTATTAAGACTAGTATCTTAACTAATGGTCTGGCATTGCTGCTATTGCAATACACTATAGAAATAGGTTCTATGGCTAGAGATTCTATTCTTATCTAATCAGCAACTTCGTCTTCACTTGAGTTGATGTATATGCTGACTTTCTTGACTTCATTGAAGAGTTTTAGCTTTTGATGATGATTCCTGGAGCATGACTTGATGTAGTCATCGTCTGTACTGGCTTTAGAACCTATCAAGGGTTAAGAAGATACTTTGAGTACGAGCGTACTCAGCAAGTTCACTAGAAAAGGAGTGTTTGATGCACTATATCTACAGCCATAGACCGTAGGTCATAGGCAATTCAAGTTTTCATAAACATTTCTTCAAAGGTTGCTTTTATTCTGAAAAGCTATGCCCGTCAGCTTCACGGGTTTACCAGAACTTTCATGGAGTTCCTTTCCCTCCGCGTTCGCAGCTCCTTCCCGGAACAGGGAGTAACAAGTTATAGTTCTTACACTATGCAGAGGTGCGTCACTTTACCCATGAGAGATCAAATCCTTGTTGCACAACCGGGCGATCTTTCCCGTCCACACTTCCTATGGTGTGGGGCCCAGTAGATGATACAAGCCAATCACTGCCCTCTCCGCGACCTCATATGTCTGCACGATCCTTCGGGGCCGGCTCACCTCCGTTAGGCCCCCTTTTGGGAAGGCTAAAACCATGATGAGTTCTCGAAGACTCTATGACCTGGTGTTGCCCTGGCAAGTGCCATATTAAATGGTCCATCCACTAAACACCATCCATAGATAATCTAGACACCAAAAGTGTGGGCCGTAAGGGTGCCCACCCATATGTTGGATCCGCACAAGGAATCACAATGTCACGTTAAGGTCGTCTTGCCTCCATAAGAGAGGAAAAGGATACAGCTGACTTCTCCATCCCATTCCAAATCTCATGGTTAACGCGTAATATACGGCGCTAGAATCACTGGCGACATTGGTTGTTAAGTCCTAGATAATATGTTCCTTTACCACCGGAACATTCATAGTAGGTTATTACCTCATGGTGAATAACCTAATATCATATTATTATGAAAATAGTGTTTTCTAACCTTTTCAAATGCAGGTGATGACAACACTGGATTTGTAAAATACTTTACAGAAAATAATCAAAGGACATGAGCAAGTGTGAACTTGCCTGTTGTGATTGCAAGATTGTGCACTCACGGTATTCAAAACAATATAAGACCCAATATCTGAAATCAGCATCATTGGTCCGGTAAGGACTAATGTTTAAAGAAGCAAGATGCAGTTATGCATAAGTAATGATATGCATTTTGTAAAACTCCCAAAGTGAATCCCCAATGCTTTGAGTGAAGTGAATTTCGGTGATTCTTTTAAGAGTTGGTTTATCTTTAAATTTTACTTTATAAGTGATGACCTTTATAAGGAACCCAAGGGTTAACAATTCAACATATACAATTAAAGTATAAAATAATGTGATTATGGTTAACGGTCATTTGGTTACTATTGATAAACATCCTTGGGATTGAGTTGTTAATAATTGAAGAACTTATTATAAGATTATTGTTTGAAGTGGCAAAAAGAATAACATTTGAAGAAAAGGTTCCCTTTCTAAGGTTTAAACAATCTTTATTGTTAATAGAACATGATCAATATCTTTTGATGTTTGATTGATTAGTTTGGATTTGAGATGCTTTATGTCTTAGGTTAAATAGACCAAAGTTAACTATAAAAACATAAGTAGTTATTAGACATGATGTTTATAAACTTTGAGACTAAAGTTAACTTTAAAAGGGTAAGTAAACTTAAGGTGTAATATGTTTTAATTATTCCCAAGTTGTAAATTTATGATAGGTATAACTAAGGTGTGGAATTATTCACTTATATTTAAGTGAATGACTAGATTAACTTTGTTTTGCTATTATAAAGACAATATGCAATTATTCATTGTAAGTATAATTTGATGATCTTAGTAATTTGTTAGAATTTGAGGTTATGTTAAGAATGGTTAAAATATAATGATTATTCACCATATTATATATGAGTGATACACATTGTTTATTTAAGAGGTTTCTTAATAAGATTTTTAAAAGAATATTTTAGAATTAAAAGTTATACTTATGCTTGATTATGAATTCAAGTTATGAGTTTGGAGTTAGTACTTAGATATTAATGGCTCAAGATTTTATAAAAATTGTGATTATTTCATACTTAAGAAATGTTTTTAAAGTATTTACAAAATGGGTAATAGATTAGGATTTATTACTTTTAAATCTTGAAAACCTTTCTAATAATATTTTTAATATTTTTCTAGTATAATATATTTATTCAAGATATTAAAAATTATTTTTATGTTTATAAAAATTCCATAAAGGATAAAATGTATTTAACTATTTACTTCATATTTTATTTATAAAAAATTAGTCTAGTATTTTTATAAAATCGTTTATTTATTTTTATACAGAAAAATGATTTTTATTTATTTTTAGGATTTTTACTTATCTTATGAAATTTCACTTAGTCTTTTGTGTTGTTCATGTTTATTTGCATTTTATTTAACTTGAATAAGTAAGATTATATTTTTATTAGGTACATATTATTTTTGTGAACATTTTTATATATCAAATGTATTTTTTTATACTTACTAGAGATGAAACAAGTTTAGGGTAAATCATTTATTTACTCTTTTCCCTTTTTATGTTAAATTTTATTTACTTAATTTTTGGGGCTGGGCTAAACCTGGTAGCCAGCCTAGTATAACAGCCGGGTCGGCCCATTAGACATGGGCCAACCTAGACCTAGACATAACCCTCTCTCGCCCATCTCACGCACTCGACGCTCACCCTCTCCCCTCGTGTTCCTCTCTGGTGGTCATCGTCGCCGTCACCCATTGATTTCGGTGACATGGGCGATTCTGGTTACTGCCACTAGTCGTCGAAGCTCCGCCTCCTCTTAGCCGACCTGGTCCTGTATAGCGATTTGTTTCTCATGCCTTAACCAGCTCGCCCCTTCCATTTCTTTGGTGCTAGGGTTTCCGGCGATGTTCCTTCGCCGCTCACTGGTTCCCTCCGGTGCTTGCTGGTTCGGTGTGGTTGTCGTCCTAGGGCAGGCACAGGATGTTGTGCCCTTGTGGGGTGCTCCCTGTGCCGCCCGGGTGACGTGATGCGTCCATGAGGAATGTGTGGTTGCAAGTATCGCCGCTGCCACGCCGGCGCCACCCTTTTGAGGTCATCGTCGACTCCCTGGTACACCTTTCTCTACCACTTGAAAGGATACGGATGTCGCCTAGAGGGGGGGTGAATAGGCGATTAAAACTTTTCCTAGAGTGGCTCAACAAAGGCGGAATAAAACTAGTGTTTACTTTGTAAAGCACAACCTAGAAACAACTAAGGTTCACCTATGTGCACCAACAACTTATGCTAAGCAATACAAGCAAGAAAGTGATAGCAAGATATATAGTACTTCAAGCACAAAGGCTATCACAATGTAAAGTGCATAAGTAAAGAGCTCGGGTATAGAGATAACCGAGGCACGCGGGGACACCAATATTTTACCGAGTTCCTCCCAACATGGAGTACGTCTCGTTTGGAGAGGGGGTGGTATCAAACCACCAACGCCACAAAAGGCCTCCCTTATTCTCTGGTGAATCTCACCCCAATGGGATCGATCCACACTTCCACTATCGGTGCACTTGTCGGTAGCAACCGGAACCTCTCACAAGGTTGGGGCACTTCTCCACAACTTAATTGGAGGCTCCCAAAAAACGCCACCAAGGCCACAATGCCACCAAGGCCACAACCTGCAACACCAACAAACCGTCTAGGGTTCCAAGAACCCAAGAGTAAAAAGCTTCTCAACTTTCACTCACCAAATCCTCCGGGGAGAACTCAAACCGATGCACCAAATGCAATGGCAAGAACACAAGTAGTGCTCAAATCCTTCTCTCCCAAATTCCACCAAAGATACAAAATCTTGTGGGGGAATAAGAGAGGAAGAACAAAGTAGGAAATCCACAAAAGAATCCAAGATCTAGATCCCAAGATGTTCCCCTCACTTAGAGGAGAGATGAATTGGTGGGATAGTATATCTAGATCTCCTCTTTCAAATCCCTAAAGTATATGCAAGAATCAAGGGAGGGATTGAAGGGGGAGCAAGCTCAAGAGGGTCAAGAATGGAGGAGAAAGCCTGTAAAACTCGAGCCGATGCATTGGGGAAGAAGGGCCCCTTTTTATAGGCCCACAGATTTCTGACCGTTTTTTGCCCGTTGGGGAAAAGTCAGACCGGAGACTCCGGTCTGTAGACCGGAGACTCGGGTCTACACCGGAGACTCCGGCCAATCTCCGGACCAGCCTCCGGACTGCCCATTTGACTGACCCAGAGCAGACCTGCCCCAGCAACACCGGAGACTCCGGTGTTCTAGCACCGGAGACTCCGGTCTGAACAAAGTCCGGAGACTCCGGAGTATCCTCCGGTGCAGGCTCCGGACCCCTAGTCAGAATGTCCCAGCCCTGATTCTGAAGTCACCACCGGAGACACATCCGGAAACTCCGGACCACACCGGAGACTCCGGTCTAGGCAGACCGGAGACTCCGGTCTAGGCAGACCGGAGACTCCGGTCTGGACCAAATAAGAGGCAAACTTTAAATGGCGATATCTAGAGTTTGGAAACTCCGATTGACCCGAAACCAATTTTGTTGGAAAGAGGACAACAAGGGCTACCCAACAAAAATTGGAAATATTGGATACCACCAAGAGAGAACATTTCATGTATTATAATGTGAGATACCTCTCTTGGTGAGAAACCGTAAAACCTCAAAGATCAAAAACGCAATATGATATAAAATGGAAATCCGTTTTTGATGAACTAGAGCTTGTTATGAATATTACCACAAGATCTAGAACCTCACATGGATAAGATCCAAATAATCAACCAAGAAAGGATGATGCTAAGTATTCAAAGGTTTGACATCTCTTTGAAAGATATGATCGAGTTACTCACTTAAGAGCCCCTCTTGATAGTACGGTTGTCTATCCTATAAACCGGTCTCCCCAACTAACACCACGAGACCAGTAAGAAAGAAACCCTATCAATATCATACCTTTGCCTTGCGCATATTCCACTTGATCTTGATGTATACGATCTTGTCCTTCTCAAGATGGAACACCTTTCTTGATTGCTCTTGTACGCACTTGCTTGATGAAGACTTGCAAGTTACTCCCCCATACAACATGGGAAAACCTTTACTTTGACCTTGTCTTCATCGATCCATGATCACCGAGGATGGCAAGCTTTAAGCATGAGATCTTCATAGGTTTAACTCTCACATGACCAATCTGTGGATCATTATTTGAACACCTTGGTCACCACATGATCCTCTTCACTTCTTCTCCAAACCTTGAAGCCAACAAATGGTTCAAGCATTGCCTATGGACAATTCCTACACGTACAACTTGATACAAGCATTAGTCCATAGAGATTGTCATTAATTACCAAAACCACACATGGGGGCCCACATGTTCTTTCAATCTCCCCCATTTTGGTAATTGATGGCAATCCCTTTGAGAGGGTTTATATAAGGAATTTTAACAAATAAAATGGTAGCGCCAATATCAAATACTACACAAGTATGTGATATTGGTACCATCACCATATATAGAGCAAACTCCTCCATAATCTATGCATGTGTGATGAACTCGAATTTCATTGCAATTTCTATCACCACTCACCATATCATTACCTTGTGAAAAGTAACATGTTGGTGAAGTGGTAGAGGATGAGGAATCATCTCGACCAGAAGTGGAAGCAACACAATCATCCTCAATAATGTTGGACACAACATATTTATCTTGAAGTTTTGTCCATAACTCATGAGCGCTCCAAAAAGGAATGATTGAGGAGGTAACTACATAGCTCAAAGCATTAACATGCACATTAGAAGCTTGAGCATCGAGATATAAGTTTTTCTCATCCTCACAAGATAGATTTTTGAAATCCATAGGAGGAGAAAAACCCATATCTACAATACGCTCCAAATTTGGGTCCATGTCCCGAAACTGAATGAGCATGCGATTTTTCCATATATCATAATTTGTGCCATCAAATATAAACATGTCATTGTGCACTAATCCTCTAGCTGACATATTTACTCTCAAGGCGGTGAAGCCTAAAATGAGAGACCGGGCTATGATACCAATTGAAAGGATACGGATGTCGCCTAGAGGGGGTGAATAGGCGATTAAAACTTTTCCTAGAGTGGCTCAACAAAGGCGGAATAAAACTAGTGTTTACTTTGTAAAGCACAACCTAGAAACAACTAAGGTTCACCTATGTGCACCAACAACTTATGCTAAGCAATACAAGCAACAAAGTGATAGCAAGATATATAGTACTTCAAGCACGAAGGCTATCACAATGTAAAGTGCATAAGTAAAGAGCTCGGGTATAGAGATAACTGAGGCGCGCGGGGACACCGATATTTTACTGAGTTCCTCCCAACAGGGAGTACGTTTCGTTTGGAGAGGGGGTGGTATCAAACCACCAACGCCACGAAAGGCCTCCCTTATTCTCCGGTGAATCTCACCCCAATGGGATCGATCCAAACTTCCACTATCGGTGCACTTGTCGGTGGCAACCGGAACCTCTCACAAGGTTGGGGCACTTCTCCACAACTTAATTGGAGGCTCCCAACAAACGCCACCAAGGCCACCAAGGCCACAACCTGCAACACCAACAAACCGTCTAGGGTTCCAAGAACCCAAGAGTAAAAAGCTTCTCAACTTTCACTATCCTCCAGGGAGAACTCAAACCGATGCACCAAATGCAATGGCAAGAACACAAGTAGTGCTCAAATCCTTCTCTCCCAAATTCCACCAAAGCTGCAAAAGCTTGTGGGGGAATAAGAGAGGAAGAACAAAGTAGGAAATCCACAAAAGACTCCAAGATCTAGATCCCAAGATGTTCCCCTCACTTAGAGGAGAGATGAATTGGTGGGATAGTAGATCTAGATCTCCTCTTTCAAATCCCTAAAGTATATGCAAGAATCAAGGGAGGGATTGAAGGGGGAGCAAGCTCAAGAGGGTCAAGAATGGAGGAGAAAGCCTGTAAAACTCGAGCCGATGCATTGGGGAAGAAGGGTCCCTTTTATAGGCCCACAGATTTCTGACTGTTTTTTGCCCGTTGGGGAAAAGTCAGACCGGAGACTCCGGTCTACACCGGAGACTCCGGCCAATCTCCGGACCAGCCTCCGGACTGCCCATCTGACTGGCCCAGAACAGACCTGCCCTAGCAACACCGAAGACTCCGGTCTGAACAAAGTCCGGAGACTCCGGAGTATCCTCCGGTGCAGGCTCTGGACCCCTAGTCAGAATTTCCCAGCCCTGATTCTGAAGTCACCACCGGAGACACATCCGGAAACTCCGGACCACACCGGAGACTCCGGTCTAGGCAGACCGGAGACTCCGGTCTGGACCAAATAAGAGGCAAACTTCAAATGGCGATATATAGAGTTTGGAAACTCCGATTGACCCAAAACCAATTTTGTTGGAAAGAGGACAACAAGGGCTACCCAACAAAAAGTGGAAATATTGGATACCACCAAGAGAGAACATTTCATGTATTATAATGTGAGATACCTCTCTTGGTGAGAAACCGTAAAACCTCAAAGATCAAAAACGCAATATGATATAAAAGGGAAATCCGTTTTGATGAACTAGAGCTTGTTATGAATATTACCACAAGCTCTAGAACCTCACATGGATAAGATCCAAATAATCAACCAAGAAAGGATGATGCTAAGTATGCAAAGGTTTGAGCTCTCTTTGAAAGATATGATCGAGTTACTCACTTGAGAGCCCCTCTTGATAGTACGGTTGTCTATCCTATAAACCGGTCTCCCCAACTAACACCACGAGACCAGTAAGAAAGAAACCTTTGCCTTGCGCATATTCCACTTGATCTTGATGTATACGATCTTGTCCTTCTCAAGATGGAACACCTTTCTTGATTGCTCTTGTATGCACTTGCTTGATGAAGACTTGCAAGTTACTCCCCCATACAACATGGGGAAACCTTTACTTTGACCTTGTCCTCATCGATCCATGATCACCGAGGATGGCAAGCTTTAAGCATGAGATCTTCATAGGTTTAACTCTCACATGACCAATCTGTGGATCATTATTTGAACACCTTGATCACCACATGATCCTGTTCACTTCTTCTCCAAACCTTGAAGCCAACAAATGGTTCAAACATTGCCTATGGACAATTCCTACACGTACAACTTGATACAAGCATTAGTCCATAGAGATTGTCATTAATTACCAAAACCACACATGGGGGCCCACATGTTCTTTCAATCTCCCCCATTCTGGTAATTGATGACAATCCCTTTGAGAGGGTTTATATAAGGAAATTTAACAAAGAAAATGGTAGCGCCAATATCAAATACTACACAAGTATGTGATATTGGTACCATCACCATATATAGAGAAAACTCCCCCATAATCTATGCATGTGTGATGAACTTGAATTTCATTGCATATATTGCCAATCAATATCATTGGCGGAGTTTCCTCTATATACCACATGCTAAGCAACAACAAAGATGCAAGAGCATGAAAGGCAAACCATTTCCCTTAAACCCTCTAAAACTTCTCCCCCATTGGCATCTATTGCCGAAATGGGTGACAAGTTCTAGAAGACCAATATAGTGATAAAATCCTCCAAAGGTGTGCATTCGCACGTATCCAATGATGAATACTTGGGAGGAAGTAGAACTATATCGAGGACCCAAAGATTGCCTAAATAAATAAAATATAAGAAGCATCAACAATGATGTAAGCAATCACAAGATCCGACAAACCAATTGAAAATAACAAATGAGTCCAAATGGAAACAACAAGATATTATGATACGAGTAGAAGAGTGTTTTAAATAACAAATAGAGAAGCTCCCCAAGATTTGTGCACAATTTAAAATAAATGCATTGGAATACATAATGCACAAATATGGAATCCTTGCTCCCCCATAAGTATTTAAAGCACAATAAATGAGAAAGAAGACAAATGAGCATTATTAAATGAATTAGATGAGCTCCCCAAAGATAATGCACCAATTATGATAATTGCATTTGGGAACAAAGTGCATAATCATGGAATCCTCACTCATCCAACTCCATTTTAACAATACAAGGCATGAGAGAACAAATATGATAAGCACAAAGTGATGCTATAAATAAAATTAGGAAGCTCCCAAAGGTATGTGCAACATTAGGTTTTTGTATGTGAATACAATGTGCACAACATGGAATCCTCACTTCCTCTATTTTACTTATAAAACAGCTTAGTGCAAATGAGAAAACACCAAGGCATAAAAATTGCAAGAAACAAATGGTTGAGCAATAAGTAAGAGACAACATATTAGCGGGCTCAACCACAAGGATGTGTGAGATGCATGACAAAGCATATTATAAGACTAGTACAAGGATGATCATTGCGTATCCACATAGTCTCCAATGAATGATATTGCTTAGTATGACCATACAACACACACGAAACAAGGAAGATATAAAGAAAAAATTGAGTAACCTCTTTCATGTGTATAAGTTTCTAAGTAGACAATCTTGCAAAGATATTGATCCACAAAGAAACATGTACACACAAAGTAGATACTTAAAATCAATAGAGAAAGATATCCAAAATGAATTCATGACAATACTAATAAGATTTTTCTTGTAAGCATGGCCAAAAGGCTCAAATATCTTATTGTACATCGATGAGCTTCAACAACCAACACACCCCATACATTACAACTATCACCAAGGGAAACGAGGAAAGTTGGAATATATGGAGAAAGGCAACAAGTATCACAAGGATAAATCAACTAGAAAATTTTCACTATTTCACATGAGAGAAGTTGAGGAAAAGATAGGCAATAAAATTGCTAGATTGACATAATTGGGATTGGTGGATCATATGCATGATTTTGTATAGTCCCAATTATATGCACTCATCTCACTTATGCACATATATACTAGAGGGTCCTATTAATACCATGGCTAGAGATACAATCAATAAATATAATAACAAAAATTCATGCCAAGATGCAACCTACAAATGGTTGGAAGCAATATAAATATGCATGAGTAAGATATACTTGTTACCGAGATATAATTGATAGGATGCAGAGGATATGAATTCGTTGATCATCCTATAGCTTGCCTCCAATTTTCATGTATGCATCAATTCTTCAAAATTGGGAGACAAACATCCAATCTATCACTAATGTACCTAAAACACATTTAAGTACAAAATGGTCCCCAAACTTATTGGGTCCAAAGTAGTTAGTGTAACTACAATACATAGGAGAGACTCCACATAATTATGTGCATATTGATATGAGGTTGAATTTAATGCACAACTTGGCCGATGGGAATTGGTGGAGTTTCCCTTATATATTGGATCAAGAAAGAAAACATGCCTTAATATAAACATATAGTAAATATGCATGCATAAAGCTTTGAAGAACCAAAAATGAGATACAATTTGAACAAAAACACCAAGTAAACCGAGTTGGCACACACAAGAGTGTGACAAGACAAGCGGTGTCCAAATTGTATCAAATAACCAATTCAACACATGAAAGAGCATAAGTTCAAAAATGAATGAGGCAAAAGCCAAAGAGCAAAAGATAGATAAAAATACAAATGCTCAAGGATTTATCTCCTTCTAAAATGGTCAAAGTGTGAAACACGGAATGAGACAAAACTGACTCCCAAGAAGAGCAAGGTTCCAACAAGAAACCAAACTCCCCAAACTTCTCATGATGGCACAAAATACCAAAACGAAAAGATTGAGGTTCCAAGAACATAAAACCCGATATGGACTAAACAAAGAAGTATAAATATGAGTGTTCTAAATAATATAGGAGAGCTCCCCCATAGATACTGCATTATGTAGGATTTTCCTTTTAAATGCAAAATGCACACAAATGAGATCATCACTAGTACCTATAATAAGTAAAACACAAGAGGATATCAATAAAATAAAAAGATCCACAAGAAGCAAGGAAGGCTTGGGAGACAACACAAAACATTTTCTTGGCCAAAGATAGGATAAAATTAAGCAAGGGCCAAAGTGAATATGATCAATAAATTCTACCATAAGTTGGGTACTCATTGTCCAAGGACAAGAAATAGAATAATTTTCCCAAGGTAGTTTGCATGGATATCCAAGATCATAATCACATCAAGAAGCATATAACTAAATATAAGAAATTAAGCATGATACTTCGAGCAAGATTCTTGGTAGCTTCCAATAGTCACACAATCACTAGTGATTAGAGTAACTTGAAGCAAATGGTTTCCATGAGGATATATATATATCTAAATATGAGGAAACACATACCAAGAAACATTTTCACATACAAGATCCATAATATGAGCAATAAAGGCATTCAAGCAAATTGGAACTTGTATGAGCAAATGTGTCACATAGGAGCTAGATAATTATACATATCAATTCTAAGTGACACAACCTCGAATATTCACATTTTCTAGGATTGTAATATGCACTAAGCATATGACTCCCCCATAATGTGATACTACCATAAAACCAAAGCGAGAAAAAAAATACAAATAGAGATAATTAATGGACATTATAAAACTCAAATTTCTCATGAGAATTATACCACATAGATACTAGACAATAATCCAATATAAATACTAGGTGGTGTACCTCATGTACACACAATTTTAGGATTGTGGAATGCCCAAGCATAACACTCCCCCAAAATGGGATAATCCATTAATTTCTCACAAGTGCCAAATAAGATACCAAAAATAATAAAGCAAGGCTCAAACATAAGAAACACACATACATGGTGTGCCACCTAATCATACACAAATATGCTTGATACCTTAAGATAATTAAGTGGAAAGCACAACATGTACAAAAGCATGGAAAATACAAAACCAACACATGCACAAGGGGCGAGTAACTTTCAATGTAATGAGATAAGCATATGTTACCGCAAGGAGGAACATTGGGAATATAATATAATAATGATAATCCAAATGGCTTGGCTTGGCAATAATAATTGATGAAGATCCCTCAATTCTTCATAATGTAGCCAAGACTCCAATGCTCTCCAACGACACCTATTGATCAAGTTTTTGCTTGTTGGTCCCCAACCAAGTTGGGTCCTAAGAAGTTAGTCACAATAGGCTTGGCAACCCAAATGGATCTATTCTTGACACCACATTGGGCACCAACAAATTTGGCAAACACATTGCCAACCTCATCCTTATAAAGAGAATAAGCATTATCAATAATGATAGGGTTGGATGAGGAGATACCAATAGTGCATGAGGAAGAAATGTGCCCTTTCTTACGGCAAATGTAGCAAGTTCTTCGCTTGCCATCTTTATTTTTGGATGAAGCAACAACTTGAGGAAGAGCTTGAGTCTTCTTGGGAGGAGGCCCATCTCTAACAAGATGTAGAGCTTGAGGCCGCTTCCCTTGTTGCTTCTTGCCAAGGGACTTCTTCTTAAATGGGCAAAGTTTGACATGATGCCCTTCTTCCTTGCACTTGAAGCAAACAATGTTGGCCAGATTCTTGAATTGATCTTGGCCATTCTTCTTGTTGTCCTTGTGCTTAAACTTGATAGTGGACTTGTTCTTGACATTGGAGTTGAATACAAGCCCACTCTTGTCATTGGGAGATTTTTGTACACTCAAGATTTTGTTGAGTGCGACCTTCCCTTGATGACCCCTTTTCAAGTCATTCTTCAAAGAAGTGACTTGAGCCTTGAGCTCTTTGATTTCCTCTACATGGTTAGTTTCAACAAAAGTACTAGAGTAAGTAGATGTCACATTGTTAGAGCAACAAGGCACAGAATGTAATTCATCACGAGATATAGCATCGTTGTGAGAGGATGAATTACAAGGACTAGCACATGGCAATATAACATTTGGAGTATATATAGTGCTAATGTCCACATGAGGCCCACTAGATGTTACCTTTGACACGATGGCCTCATGAGCTAACTTCAGCCTACCATGGGAGACTAGAAGATCCTCATGCGAGCTCGAGAGCTTAACATGACTTTCTGCTAATTTCCCATAGTTGCTAGTTAGCAACGCAAGTTGAGCCTTTAGCTCAACATTCTCCTTCAACATAGATGCTTCACAAGAAATAGAGTTAGTAGCACAAGCATCATCATTATTAGAAAGAGGTGAGGGCAACTTGGCAATCTCTTTTGAATATGAGGCTTTAAATTGCTCATGTGACTCGGTGAGTTTGATGAGCTCACCCTTTATGACACTAGAGCCATTTTTTAGGTGCTCCAAATCCTCAAGGAGTTTAGCATAGGCAACTTGAGCCTCATCTTTTTTTCTTTTGAGATCACTTGCCACCTCAAGATCTCTATCATGAGATTCCTTTACTCTAGATAGCTCTAAAGCAAAGGTATCCTCAAGAGATTCCTTGGTGGTTTGTTCCTCTTCAAGAGCTTTATTTAAGTTTGCAATTATATTAGCATACTCACGCTCAAGACTACACATTTTATCAACGTTGTTATCATGCACCTCGATTTGTGTTTCTAACTTATCAATATGTTATTTGCTCTTAATAGCAAAGTCCAAGACTTCAACAAAGTTAGAGCAAGCAATATCCTTTTTAACAAGGGCATGATAAACAATCTCACCCTTCTCATATAAATCATCAATATCAAGATCTTCTTCCACATTATCCACATCCTCCTCATCACAAGAGGTAGTGGGTTCCAAAGTAGGAGTTACCTTAGAATCCCTAGCCATAAGGCGTAGGTGGGTACCGGAAGAAGGTGAAGATGAGATTGCATATGTGGCTTCATTCAAAAACATGTCTTGGCCCATAGAATCTTCGGTTTCCTCTACATGGTTAGCAACACAAGCACTAGAGGAAATGGAAGCATTTTTATCATGGCAACAAGACAACACAAGCATATCATCATGAGATTTATTCAAGTCATTTATACATGATATGCAAGGACTATTAACACAAGCATGTGAGGAGTTTGTAGTGCTAGAAGTGTTAAAGTCTAAAGATAGATCATTGCAACTAGATAGAGATGAGGGATTACAAATAGTAAGCACACTATCCAAATTGCAATTTCTATCACCACTCACCATATCATTACCTTGTGAAAAGTCACATGTTGGTGAAGTGGTAGAGGATGAGGAATCATCTCGATCGGAAGTGGAAGCAACACAATCATCCTCAATAATGTTGGACACAACATATTTATCTTGAAGTTTTGTCCATAACTCATGAGCGCTCCAAAAAGGAATGATTGAGGAGGTAACTACATAGCTCAAAGCATTAACATGCACATTAGAAGCTTGAGCATCGAGATATAAGTTTTTCTCATCCTCACAAGATAGATTTTTGAAATCCATAGGAGGAGAAAAACCCATATCTACAATACGCTCCAAATTTGGGTCCATGTCCCGAAACTGAATGAGCATGCGATTTTTCCATATATCATAATTTGTGCCATCAAATATAAACATGTCATTGTGCACTAATCCTCTAGCTGACATCTTTACTCTCAAGGCAGTGAAGCCTAAAATGAGAGACCGGGCTCTGATACCAATTGAAAGGATACGGATGTCGCCTAGAGGGGGGTGAATAGGCGATTAAAACTTTTCCTAGAGTGGCTCAACAAAGGCAGAATAAAACTAGTGTTTACTTTGTAAAGCACAACCTAGAAAAACTAAGGTTCACCTATGTGCACCAACAACTTATGCTAAGCAATACAAGCAACAAAGTGATAGCAAGATATATAGTACTTCAAGCACGAAGGCTATCACAATGTAAAGTGCATAAGTAAAGAGCTCGGGTATAGAGATAACCGAGGCACGCGGGGACACCGATATTTTACCGAGTTCCTCCCAACATGGAGTACGTCTCGTTTGGAGAGGGGGTGGTATCAAACCACCAATGCCACAAAAGGCCTCCCTTATTCTCCGGTGAATCTCACCCCAATGGGATCGATCCACACTTCCACTATCGGTGCACTTGTCGGTGGCAATCGGAACCTCTCACAAGGTTGGGGCACTTCTCCACAACTTAATTGGAGGCTCCCAACAAACTCCACCAAGGCCACAATGCCACCAAGGCCACAACCTGCAACACCAACAAACCGTCTAGGGTTCCAAGAACCCAAGAGTAAAAAGCTTCTCAACTTTCACTCACCAAATCCTCCAGGGAGAACTCAAACCGATGCACCAAATGCAATGGCAAGAACACAAGTAGTTCTCAAATCCTTCTCTACCAAATTCCACCAAAGCTACAAAAGCTTGTGGGGTAATAAGAGAGGAAGAACAAAGTAGGAAATCCACAAAAGACTCCAAGATCTAGATCCCAAGATGTTCCCCTCACTTAGAGGAGAGATGAATTGGTGGGATAGTAGATCTAGATCTCCTCTTTCAAATCCCTAAAGTATATGCAAGAATCAAGGGAGGGATTGAAGGGGGACCAAGCTCAAGAGGGTCAAGAATGGAGGAGAAAGCCTGTAAAACTCGAGCCGATGCATTGGGGAAGAAGGGCCCCTTTTTATAGGCCCACAGATTTCTGACCGTTTTTTGCCCGTTGGGGAAAAGTCAGGCCGGAGACTCCGGTCTATAGACTGGAGACTCTGGCCAATCTCCGGACTAGCCTCCGGACTGCCCATCTGACTAACCCAGAGCAGACCTGCCCCAGCAACACCGGAGACTTTGGTCTTCCAGCACCGGAGACTCCGGTCTTCCAGCACCGGAGACTCCGGTCTTCCAGCACCGGAGACTCCGGTCTGAACAAAGTCCGGAGACTCCAGAGTATCCTCCGGTGCAGGATCCGGACCCCTAGTCAGAATGTCCCAGCCCTGATTCTGAAGTCACCAACGGAGACACATACAGAAACTCCGGACCACACTGGAGACTCCGGTCTAGGCAGACCGGAGACTCCGGTCTGGACCAAATAAGAAGCAAACTTCAAATGGTGATATCTAGAGTTTGGAAACTCCGATTGACCCGAAACCAATTTTGTTGGAAAGAGGACAACAAGGGCTACCCAACAAAAAGTGGAAATATTGGATACCACCAAGAGAGAACATTTCATGTATTAAAATTTGAGATACCTCTCTTGGTGAGAAATCGTAAAACCTCAAAGATCAAAAACGCAATATGATATAAAAGGGAAATCCGTTTTTGATGAACTAGAGCTTGTTATGAATATTACCACAAGCTCTAGAACCTCACATGGATAAGATCCAAATAATCAACCAAGAAAGGATGATGCTAAGTATGCAAAGGTTTGAGCTCTCTTTGAAAGATATGATCGAGTTACTCACTTGAGAGCCCCTCTTGATAGTACGGTTGTCTATCCTATAAACCGGTCTCCCCAACTAACACCACGAGACCAGTAAGAAAGAAACCCTATCAATATCATACCTTTGCCTTGCGCATATTCCACTTGATCTTGATGTATACGATCTTGTCCTTCTCAAGATGGAACACCTTTCTTGATTTCTCTTGTACGCACTTGCTTGATGAAGACTTGCAAGTTACTCCCCCATACAACATGGGAAAACCTTTACTTTGACCTTGTCTTCATCGATCCATGATCACCGAGGATGGCAAGCTTTAAGCATGAGATCTTCATAGGTTTAACTCTCACATGACCAATCTGTGGATCATTATTTGAACACCTTGGTCACCACATGATCCTCTTCACTTCTTCTCCAAACCTTGAAGCCAACAAATGGTTCAAGCATTGCCTATGGACAATTCCTACACGTACAACTTGATACAAGCATTAGTCCATAGAGATTGTCATTAATTACAAAAACCACACATGGGGGCCCACATGTTCTTTCACCACTCCTCCTTCTTCCCCCCTTTTTGCAAAACATTCTTACTAGTAACACACTATCTGTACCCTAAGTATGTTGCTATCCTTTGTTGTTGTCACTCCAAACCTGCTAAGATTTGTCCAATTATTATTGGTTATATTAGATTCAATTCACTGGTTATACTTATTGCTCTAATGGACTATACTGAAACTTGGTTTGTGGCTTAACTGGGCTTTGCCTAATGGTATTGTTATTTGATTATGTATGTTGTAAGTGGGGTTGATATAAATTTAGTTTTCTGAATTTCTGAGATAATGGCTTCCTGTGGTACTACCCATGTATTGGCAATTTAAGATTACAAAGAGGTTATTTATACTGGAGCTATTTGCTAAAGTAAGTTAGGTTATCATGATGTAATATTGTCACTAAATGGCGCTGTCCATTTGACAGTTCCTTGATCTTACTGGATGATCTTTAGATTGATGATTAGGCCATATTCCTATATGAGATATAGTTGATGCCCTGAATTTGATTCATTGATGATCTTGGTTTTCCCTTGAATATAGTTGCATCATATCTTTAAATGATTCCTAGAAAAAGATAGCTAGGGAAATGATTTAGATTATTGTTTGGGTTGCTTGCAGATGGTTGTGAATGAGTTTGTGTGGATCAGATCATGTATAGGCATGATCTTGGGTCAGACAAGAATTGGAATATGCAAAGTAGATCCTCTTTGGCTACTTAATGTCTTGCTAATCTAGACAAATGATTCCTAGAAAGGATACTCTTGGGAAAATGATTTGAAATTATTTGAGGTGCATAGGTGGGTTTTATAAAATGTAAGGATGTTTGTATCTGATGGTAATTGAGCAATCTAATTTACTAGAGACTTGCTCAGAAATGATTCCTAGATAGAGTAGCTAGGAAGATGATTTGAGCTTCTTGGTAAAGTTGGCTAGTGTATATAGCAGAAACAATATGTTGCTTTACTTTTGAGTTAGCATCAAACTAGGGTGGCTTTAGTTGTTGGAAACCTGCTACTGTGATGCCTCTTTGGAGTGTACACAATAGTAGGTCATAGTAATGGTGATATGATGTTGGATACACTGTTTTAATGGCTCCTCTTGCTCTGATTATTTTTGTGGTGCTTCTATACAAGAATGTGCACAATATAATCTCAGATAGGATGATCTGCTGCTTATACAACTAAGCAAAATTCTTTTAAACCTGAATGATTGGGATGCTGGTCTGAAGCATAGGTTAATATAAATGTTTCCCTTCATTCCTTATCCCTTCCTAGGATGCAAAGGCTGAGGCTTTCATGATTTTTGTATACAACAGTTACTACTTGCTTATGAAAACTATCCAATGATGATCTTGTACTCCATTTGAGTACAGATCTGAGGATTTTCTATTGCCCCATCCATTTTCTAAGATGCAATAATAAGAACAGATATAAAGGCATGATCTTAGATGGATAACCTGTTGTTTTGGAGTTATGGTTTCTCTTGTGGTTATTATTGATTCACTGCTGGTGCCAACCCTCTCCTCTTATATCCTGACTTGATCTATGGAATTTGCTACTGCTTCTTTTCTGGTAAGCCTGCTCCTCCTAGCTCTTGGCCATCTTCTGGTACTCCTGGATGGCTTCCCCAAGCAACCAGGGTGCTGGTGGAGGTTTTGGTGTTGAACCATGTACTCTAGAGTTGATGATAAGATGATAAGATGGTAAGATAGTAAGATGGGAATGTATTCTGAAGTGTGGAGGTGGAATGGTAGCTGGTTGCTGCGGCTGTGCACTCTTATCTGATTCCCTTGTTGTTGTGGTGTTGACAACAGACTATGCTGCATGTGTGTGTAAGCAGCTTGTGAGCTGCCTGTGTGCATGTCTCACCCAAATGGATTAGATCAAGTGAAAATGTGATTTTTTTACCTCTTTGCCTCTTACTTGCCCTTGGTGAAACTTGCCCCTACATCAGCCTATGATGCACTAGTCTGAGGCAATATTCAAGAATAAGAACAGATACTACTCTTTGGCCCCTTTTTTAAGAAATACTCAATGATGTGTTCAGCAATGCATCACATTGCTAGACTGAGAGTTCAACTAACACTAACCCATTCTTTTATTTGTTTTCTTTTTATCTCATTATTATGCAGGAACAAAAGTGAACAGGAGGAAAATCTTCAAGACAAGAAGATATAGTTTTAAATTTCCTTTTTTTCTTTTTACAACTTTATTTGATTCTTAAATTTTGTAAATAATATTGTAGTCTTTTATTAATGTAATAAATTTCATTTTTCTTTTTGTTAGTTGAAACTTGTAAGGGTTTGTATCTTATTTCATAAAGTTAGGTTTTCTTTCTTTTTATAATTTCTATTACTCTTGTTATATATCTTATTACTTCAGATTTGTAAAACAATAAGACTTTTTGTTTGTAATTGTCACATCCCAGGATTTTCCAAGTCTTGTAATGTGAAAAATAAATAAACAAAATAAACAATTGTTGAAAATTAGGGTGAAAAGAAACTTTTGTTTCTAATTGGAAACTTAAAATCCCATCTTGAACAAACTTTAATTAAAGTTTGAATCCAACAAAATCCAAATCAAGAGAAATGCATTCCTCAATGAATGTATCTTGAAATTTAAACACTTGGAAAATTAAACCAAAACCCTAAAACCCTAATGGAAGAAAAACATTTCCAAGTATCTCCAAGCCTATGGATTTGATCCATATAAAAGTTTGTCAACAAACATTTACAAATGATCAAGAAAGACAAATAGAAATATTATAAGACCATATAAATTGGTTTCACTTAATTTGGAGCCATGGATAAAATCTTGTGAATTTATTAAGATAAGGAGAAGTATTTTCCAAAGCTAATAAAGCACTTATCTAAAACCCATACCAAATGGTGAGCAAATAATCCTAAAGATATTTAAAAGGATAAATAAATATCAAATAAGATTTTACAAAATTGGAATCACCAAGTTTGGATCTATAAATAAAAATATATGGATTTTATAGGATGAAGAAAGAAATATTAAATAAGGAATATTTAAAGACCAAATTAAATCTTGGCCAAGACCATAAGCAAATGGAATGAATATAAACCAAATCCTTTTGGAATAAAGACAAATCCAATTTTAAATGATTAATAAATCATATTAAAAACTTTTCCAAATAATTCAAGATGAATTATTTGACACCCAAATAATCAAATAAAACTTACTAAAAGGTTTTGGAAGGATTCAGAATTCAAATGGAAATTAAAAACATTATTAAATCTTGAATGAGTTAATACAAGGACCTACTTTAAATAATTAAAAAGGCACTAAAGGAATAAAAGTTTTATTCTAAAAATGATTTCAGATTGTAATATTAATCAGTGTTTGAATCCACACAAAATTTGAGATAAGTTTGAATTCAAATAGATGTTTGAATAGACTAAACAAAATCAAAACAGAAAAATCAAATGGGAAAAAGAAAAAGAAATAGGAACAAAAAAAATATAAAACAGACCCAACCCATCTGGCAGCCCACTAAGCCCACTCGCAGCCCACCTCTCCCTCTCACCCCGAGCGAAACGTTTTCTCACTGCAGAACTCACCCACTCCGCCACTGACGGTTAGACCCCACCTCCTCCTCTCTCTCACTCGCTGTCAAACGGGACCTGCGACCACGTCATCATCTTCCTCCCCGTGATGAACTGGCCTGGCAGTTTCTGCCGTTGATTGCTCGAACTAATTCGTGTAAATGGCCCAGTAAATTCCCCCTGCGACCATGCCTTCTTAATCGCCTGCGTTCCCTCTCTCTTTACCCTCTCTCGCCCGACCCTCTCTGCCCTCAGGCTGCCCGCATTGCTTGCGACAACCTCCCTGTCTCCGACGAACATCCGCGGCGATTCTGGCCAGCCCACGCCCCCCCCCCCTTGCTCCCTGGCGCACCCGAGCGTGCTCCCCATTGTTCACTGCATCTCCTAGTATCGCCCGTCTGACCGCGCTTGCCCTAGAACTTCGACTTCATCCACGACTGAGCGCCGTCGTGGTCTGCCATATCTCCGACGAGCATTTGAGGTAAATTCCGACCGCGCCTCTCCTTCTCTTTCACACATGCGTGCTCACAGCGATCTTGCGCATCTGACTGCACCCTTTACTTGCCCTGGCATGCACCGTAGCGTCACCTTCGTCTTCAACAGAGGGCAACCGTCGCCAGAGAGAACTCCGGCGAGGAATCTCTAGTGACCCCGTGCACCCCTAACCCTGCCGAGACCACGTTGAGCTTCAGTGAGAAAACGTTTCGCTCGGGGTGAGATAAAACCTTTGGAAAATGGTTTGTTTTGAACCTACTGACCATAGAAATCAATTTGTGGTTTCAAAAATATATTTGGTGAAGTAAAAGAATGAATCTTGGATTTAAACCATTTCTAGTCAAATAAAAATATTGTTTATGTGTTTAAAAATGATTTTAGAGGAAAACCTTTGAGAAATGTTTTGATTTAAACTCTCTGACCCCAAACACAAGGTTTTATGAATTGAAAACATATTTAGTGAACCCTATAGATTGTTGCCTTATTAAAATCATTTTTCCAACCACATAAAATAATGACTTGGTTTAAAAATGGTTTATGAAGTGAAAACTTTTGAAAATGATTTTGCCACTTTATAAAATGACCATTAGGTGTTTTCAAATGCTTATGACCCATTAGAAAACATTTTTTTAGCATGCTTGCATGCATTGTTTTGTTTCTATTATTTTATGTGATGTTTTGCTTGAGTGGTAGATTGAATTTGTGCCTTGCTTGATTGAATTGTAGTGATTTGAAGAGTGTGAATATTGCAAGGACAAGGAGTGAACTTATATTCTCTACCAAAAAGGCAAGTGATGCTTCATACTTTTGTCCCATTATTTTCACTATGCATTAGTGATATTTCTAAGTAAGACTTGCATGGAATTTTTGCTAAGTATAAACTATGCCATGGGAAATCCTAGTAGATGAAACCTTAGTAGAAATTTCCTAAGTTAAGATTCCTACTACTATCATGATTAGCATAGCTAGTAGAAAACAAGGGTGGATTATATTTCATGCTATGGAATATTTCTAAGTCAAGGACTTGTGTTTTGTTTAATAAAACAACTAAGTGAATGAATCACCTGGGTGGAATGGAAAGAATGGTTTGTGTTGAGTGGTCATGCAAGTCCAGTATGCTGGGGAAAACTTGGGCATCACCAAGTCCAGTATGCTGGGAAAACTTGGTGTCTCACTTGTGGATGGCCACCTAGGAACAAAGAGATTTGAGATGTCAAATGTTGAGAAGCTTCAAGTGCAGCCACTTGGCATTATGGGCTCTGCCTGGATCATATAGGTTGCAATAACTTAGCAAAATGGACAGTTGGTGGTAGGGTATGATAGGTTGGAACGCGTCCATTCTGGTCTAAGGGAAGGCTTCTGAAAGATCTTGTCTTGGTGAAACCAAGTCTTGTGGGGAAAGTGCACCACCTTTGCAGAGTGTAAAATCTAAGTACTTAGCCATGTCCCTGGTAAAGGACAATTTGAGCATCAAGACATGGAAGCTATCAAGAATCTCCTCATCCAAATTTCTAAGTAAAAACTTGTGGTTGAACAAGGGTTGAAGGATCACCAATTTCTATTGGGAGATTCCTTGGGTGATTTTTGTCAAACAAAAACTTAGTGTTTTCAAATGATAAGGAAAATCTATTTTGAGCAAAGCAAGCCTAAGCTCCACTTAGCCAAATGCATATAGATGATAGACTCCACTATACTACCATAGTATCACTTGCCAATACAATTCAAATGTATTGACCCTTGTGGCTGTAACTTGTTATGTTGCAGGTTTGTTTGATATTAGTGAAGTTTAATGATTAGGATTACAAGTCTACAACCAACATGCCTGCCTGTGGCACTTTGAAGATGAAGGACCCCATGCTATTGTTATATTCTGCTGCATTGTAATGAGATAGCCAAATGAGCTATGTAAGATGTAATGAATTATTTTATTCCTGGTTATAAAGTTGTAATATGACCTTTGTTTCTTGATATTACATCTTAACTGTGGATGCTAGCTATTGATCCAGGGACTAGCATTGTAAACACAGGGATCTCTACCTTATTAAAGGTTGGGAACCTTACAGTAATAATAATATTTATTGTCTTTAATTGTATTCTATTATTTATTGAATTGTTTGTGATTTGAATTTTCAATTTAAATACTCTTGAATTATATCAATTGTTTACTAAAGTCAAATTTGTTTTCCTCAAATCAAAAAAATTAGCAAAAGTCATGTCAAAATTCTTCGTACTCACTCTGATGTGTTAAACTAAACCATCAGAACAAGAGGAACTCCAATCCCTTTGTGTTTTCTTAGTTTTGCGCGAAAATTCTTCGGATTTTCTTATGCATGAATGCAATGCACAAACTTGTGTCCTCTATAATTCTAGGTGCTAATCCTGGGATGTTACACTAACAGAGCAATAATGGCCAAAATCATGCAATGCAACAAAGCATACTAATCAAAGCAAAGAGTGGTACTACAAGTCAAGGACTAAATAATCATAGAGGCTAATGGTGACTTGTGAGAGCCATAACATGGTGTGAGCATGTGCCAAGTCAACCTAAGCAAAGCATCAAAGGAGAATACCACAATACTATGCTTTTGCATGCTAAAACAACGCATAATTTCTTCAAGGCACACTAAGCAATCTCAATTGTTTGGAGCAAGACATGCTACAATAATAATCACTAAGAATAATGCCAAAACAACACCTAGCATGTCATGCTAAAGTCTAAGTCATAGTCAATGCAAGCTCCTCTTGCACTTCAAGCAAGAACTTACTACTACTTTCCAAACACCAAGCAAACTTATTTGCAAAACAACACAGCGAGAACGGGGGTCCAAAATACTAAGCAAACTAAACAAACTAAGCAAAGCAAACGAAAACTAAGACGCTCCAAGAACAACACAACTATGCATGAAACAATAAAAATGAAGTGTCTAGACAGACCTGAGCTTTTTATTGATGAAGAAGGGGATTCCTTGGGCATCCCCAAGATTTTACGCTTGTACCTCTTGGATATTTCTTGGGGTGACACCATGGTGGCATCCCCAAGCTTGAGCTTTTGTCCATTCTTTATCTCATTGCATCATTCTCTCGCTACACCTGAAATTTTTCCTTCACACAATCTTCATTAGCAACATTAGTGTATTCAAAAGATATTAGACCACTGGCAAAGCTTTGTAACAGCAAGTATTTTCACTAAAAACAAAATATACTGTAGTAAATCCTTCAAAAAGCTCAATTTACCTGAAGAGAACTCAAAAAGGAATCAATAAGAAGCAAATGCAAATAATGACAGAAATCTGTCAAAATAGACCAGTAGTTATAAACCGATTTTTTCAAACACTTTCTGTTCCTCAAATCAAAAGGTGTTGAACTAACGAAAGTTATCTAACATACTGGGGGATTTATGCATACATTTTTAGCTCAATCCGAGTTACAGAGCCTCCTCACGAATTTTTTTGGTGGAGGACAGAAATCTGTATCGGGACAACAACTCCCCAAATCTTACTTCCCTCTCATTAGAGGTCATTCTTTGCACAAAAAGCAAACAAAAAGGATAAGGAGAGGTCATTACTGAATTAATAACTTCCAAGACTCAAGGAAACTCTTGGGTTATCTCCCAACAAGTACTTTTCTTTAACGCCTTTAAGTTAGGCACAAGAAGCAAGAAGAATCAAGTATTTTCAAATGAGGAAGCATTAACATCAAATCTTGCTTTCAAAGGAGGATAAAAAAGCAACTTCTCTCTCCTCATAGGGAAGTGTTCAATACCTTTCTTGAATGGAAAATTATATTTAATGGTGCCTTCTTTCATATCAATGATGGCACCAACTGTTCTAAGAAAAGGTCTTCCCAAAGTAATAGGACAAGAAGCATTGTATTCAACATCCAAAAGATAGAAATCCACAGGGACATAAGCATCATTAATACTCCCCATGAGTTTCTTCTTAGCATTATAATTGAGTGAGACATCCAAATAACAATCTTCCAAAGGTGGCAAATCAAGCATTTCATAAATCTTCCTAGGCATAATAGAGACACTGGAACCAAGATCACATGAAGCTTTGAGATCAAAGTCATTCACTTGCATATTAATAATGGGTTCCCAATTATCTTCTACTTTCCTAGGAATAGAAGCTTTGTGTTTTAGCTTCTCTTCCTTAATCTTAACAAGAGCATCTGTAATATGTTTGGTGAAAGCAACATGCATATCACTAGCATCAGGACTTCTAGCAAGCTTTTGCAAGAACATAATCACTTCAGAAATATTGCAACCATCAAAATCAAAGTCAAACTTGGCATCACTAGTAGTAGGATCAATAGGCTTAGGCATAATTCGTTGGGCCACGAGAGATAAAACAAAACTTTTTCCTCTAACGTGGTGATCCCAAGACCTAGCTGAGGTAGAAGGCCACGAGGTTTACCACTAGACGCGCGGTTGCGGATTACTGATGAAGCGCGTCGGCTGATGCAGTGCAGTCCTCACGATCCGATCGTCCTGGTGCTGATCGCACAGCACCTCTGCTGGTATCCACACGTACAAGGAGGAGCGCCGGCGGCGAACTGCTAGGTTCGTTACGGCGGCTGGACTGATGTGGAGCTAGGGTTTCCAACACATGGAATGACCTAACCGAACAACGATTAACCTTTCTGGGTTACGGTGCTCCACTATATATAGGGAGTGAACGTGGGCTCTGCTCACGCGACCCATTCACTAAAGCCCATATAACACTAGTCACCGTGAGTCCAACTCACTAACTCAGTCCTAATCTGGTTTAGGTCCAACCCAACCAGATTACAGATTCGGATCCAATCCGAACTTGCTCCCGCTCTTAAGTGTGTGACCCCGCAGGCTCATGGTTACTTGGACACGATTAGAGTCCGACTCACAATCGATCAATCGGCATCGGCTCCTAGCAGAACATGCCGATTCCCAAGTACCAAAGAGTCATGACGACTTGCCTTTCCAATGCGACTTACGTCTGAGTCCCTTTTGCCTCACGATATACCTTGTCAGACTATAGGCGAATATATGTCATCCCTTAAATAGTCCGACTCTCTTCTCGATCCGAGATAAGTGATTCACCCGACTAACTCTTAGCCGATCGCCTCGGTTAACACTTAACCGAGTCGTGCATGGCCATGCTTTCCGAATCATATCTCACGAGAGGGCCCAGAGAATATCTCTCCAAGTGGAGGGGCAAAATCCCATCTTGGTTATCCACATCACGCAGCTTGATTCTCAGTCGACCCGAACCCTGCCTTTATAACTGCCCAGTTATGGATCAGCGTTTGACAGAACCTAAGTCGGTGATCCTCAACTCGGACTATGCAACAACCTCAGGTCTAAGGATTACATTGATTGAGATATACAAATGACAGCTTAGTTCGTTGTACCTTAATATGGGTCAATCCGACTCGCTAAACTCTTTAGCCTAGTCTGTGTAAGTTGGAATAGCATCTCCATGCCCATGACAAGTGGAACCGAGTCATCAAGCCAACTTTCACATTGGTCTAAGTTGTGTGTCTAGTACAACCTCAATGACCAAGGATATTTAGTATAAACAACATGAATGCATAGTTCCACAACCGAATCACATATTCAATGATACACATCAGATGTTCATACAAGGACTACTTAATAACTTTATGAATACAATGGGAAATATCATCATACATGATTGCCTCTAGGGCATATTCCCAACATAATAGGAGTAGGAATAGGGACTACTTGTGGTTTAGTGGTGATAGTGCACACACTATTGTTTCTATCAATTTCAGCTTCCCTTTCCCACTTAGCATGAAGTTGAGCTAACAGCCTAACATTTTCATCAATGGTAACTTGTATGGCATGAGCAGTAGCAAAGGTCAGGTTTAGCAGCCATTTTATTAATCAAAGAGACTGAGCTTCAGACAAAGAGGATATATTTTTTTCAACAGTTAAAAGCTTTTCCTCTACAATCTTATTGAAAGTGGTTTGTTTACTAATAAAGTCCTTGAGCATGACTTCAAGTTTAGAGGGGGCACTTCTAGCATTATTGTAAGAGCTTCCATAGGAATTGCCATTATTAGGATGATAAGGCCTATAATTGTTGTTGCTACCAAAATTATTCCTATAGGCATTATTGTTGAAATTGTTGTTTCTAATGAAGTTCACATCAACTTGCTCTTCTTGAGCAACCAAAGAGGCTAAGGGAACACTATTAGGATCTAGAGGAGCTTTCTCATTAACAAGCATGGCCATAATAACATCAATCTTTTCACTCAAAGAAGAAGTTTCCTTAATAGAATTTACCTTCTTACCATGTGGAGCTCTCTCAACATGCCATTCAGAGTAGTTAACCATCATATTATCAAGGATCCTTGTTGCAGCACCCAAAGTGAGGCCCATAAAAGTACCTCCAGCAGCTGAATCTAACAGATTTCTTGAGGAGAAGTTCAAACCTGTATAAAAAGTCTGGATAATCATCCAAGTAGTGAGTCCATGAGTAGGGAAATTCTTAACCAAAGATTTCATTCTTTCCCAAGCTGGAGCAACATGTTCACTATCAAGCTGTTTAAATTTCATAATGTCACTTCTCATAGATATAATCTTAGCAGGAGGATAGTACTTTCCAATAAAAGCATCTTTGCACTTAGTCCAAGAATCAATACTATTTTTAGGCAAAGAAAGCAACCATTCTTTAGCTTTTCCCCTCAAGGAGAAAGGAAAAAGCTTGAGCTTAATAATATCTCCATCTACATCCTTATACTTCTGCATCTCACAAAGTTCAACAAAGCTATTAAGATGGGCAGCGGGATCATCAGAACCAGCACTAGAAAATTGCTCTCTCATCACAAGATTCAATAAAGCAGGCTTAATTTCATAAAAGGTAGCATCAGGAGCAGGTGGAGCAATAGGAGTGCTTAGGAAATCATTATTGTTGGTGCTAGTGAAGTCACACGACTTGGTGTTCTCAGCGGAGTTCATTTTGGCAAAGGGGGGCAAGCCAAAAATAGCAGCAACGGCTAGAGCAGGAACTAATTTTTTTGTGTTTTTTAAAAAGAGGCAAACAAAACAAAGCAAAAGAAACAAAGTAAAGAGAAAGGAAGTGAAGGACTCCCCTTGTGAAGACGTCCTTGGCCTCCCCGGTAACGGCGCCAGAAAATCTTGACGACTCTCTACGCACAGTCTGTTGGGAACCCCAAGAGCAAGGTTCGAAGCAGCAAGCAGCAGGTTTTCCCTCAGTTGAGACCGAGGTTATCGAACCAGAAGGAGGAAGGAAATGTCAAACAGGTGTTTCAAGCAACACGAAGACCTTCACAACACAAACTCAAGACTTTTCCCCAATGAACAGTGAGGTTGTCAAGCTCACCGGTTTGATGTAACAAAGGATTAAATGTATGGTGTGGAAGGCAATGGTTTGCAGCAAGTAAATAAGTAATAGTGGAAGATGTATCAAGGGTAAAGATTGGACCGGGGTCCATAGTCCACTAGAGGTGCTCTCCTTAGATAAACAACATGGCATGAAGGGTAAACAAATTACAGCAGGGCAATTGACAGGAACTGAGCAAGGCATAACAATGCAATTACTAGTCAGAAAGATCCTATGAGGTTGATTGGGAAATACAACAAGATACATAGACCGCCATCCAATTGCATCTATGACTAGAATTCCACCTTCAGGTTATCATCCGAACCCCCTCCAGTATTAAGTTGCAAGCAACAGACAACTGCTTTAAGCAAAGTGTGTAAGGTAAATAGTCCACATGTTCCATGAACAAGAGACCGTTGTTTTATCCCTAGTAGCAACAACACATCTACAACCGAAGAGATTATTGTCACTTCCCTTGGAAACTAGAGGCATAAACCCACTATCGAGCATAAATACCCCTCTTGGAGTCACTAGCAACTACTTGGCCAAGATTGCTACTAACAACGGAGAGCATGCAAGATCACAAACAACACAGACATGATAGAATCATAAAGATAAAACCATTAATCAAACCAACATAATAATCTCAATATCCATCGGATCCCCGCAAACATAACATGCATGATTACAAATAGATTAGATCTTGATCATGAACGGAGCTCACAAGATCTATACATGAAAGCACAAAGGAGGAGATACAACCATCTAGCTACTACATGGACCCATAGTCCAAGGTGTAACTACTCACACATCATACCGGAGAGAAGGCCTTCGGGATTATCTCCCCTCCGGCAGGGTGTCGGAAAGAACTTCAGATCCCCCTGATCTAGGGACGATGGTGGCGGCGGCTACAGACGGTTTCATGGATTTCTGATCGGGTACCCAGGGTTTCTGCATCAGGGGCTTCTTATAAGCGAAGGGGGAGACCGAGGAGGCGACCAGGGGCTGCAAACCCTAGTCAGGCGCCGGGCTAGGCCCACCCGCGCCTGGGGTGGGTCTGCCCCCCCCCCCCCCCCCCCCCGCATCTGGGGTGGGTCTGGCCCCCCCTAGCTGGCCCCTCCGGCTCTCCTCTGGACTTCTTGTTTCCTACGGAAAGTAATTGACTTTGTCCTTTGTCCCGTCCAATTCCGAGAATATTTCTTTACTAACTTTTCTGAAACCAAAACCAGCAGAAAACAGGCATCTGGCACTCTTGCAACTTGTTAATAGGTTAGTGCCAGAAAACATGTAAAAATCACCTCAAAGTGTGGACAAGTAAAGCAAAGTAGATACTAAACAAGCATGGAGCATCAAAAATTATAGATACGTTTACAACGTATCAGTATGTCGGACACCCTATGTCGGTCAACCTTAGTCCTAGTCAACCTTATCTTTATAGCAATGCTTGACCCTACCGAGGGACATCCCCCCGACCAGGCCCACCTATATGCTAAACTATTCGGCTGTGGCCAGGGGCAATTTCCAATCAACTAGCTGGGAATACCGATTCACTATCGACGTCTCATAATTGCTGAATGGGAACTCATAGAGGAAATACTCCAAAAATGTCTTACTAGTTGGAAAGTTAAGTTATTATCCTTTGGGAAAGACTTGTACTCATAAATTCAGTACTCACCAACATGGTACTGTATATGATCTCATTTTTTCAGTTACCAAAAGGTGTCTTGAATAAAATGGATTATTTCCGATCAAGATTCTTTTGGAAGGGGGATAGTGAAAAGAAGAAATATCTACTTGCCAGATGGAATGTGGTTTGCCGACCGAAGAATACGGTAGACTTGGCATACACGATTTGCAAGTCAAAAATACCTCGCTTCCGGGTAAATAGCTTTTCAAACTACTTACAGAAGATGGTGTGTGACAAACCATTCTATGGAGAAAATATGTTGGCTCCAAAGCTGTGTCTCAAGTGGTTTGGAAACCCGATGATTCACACTTTTCGGATGGACTAATAGCATCCAAAAAGCATTTCGTCTGTTTTGGTGTTTTCAATATTAAGTATGGATCGCAAATTAGATTCTATGAAGATAAGTGGCTTGGTCAAACTTCTCTTCGCGAAAAATATTCATATTTATATTCAATTGTTAGGCATAAAGGGGATACACTTTCCACAATAATGGAATCTAATCCTACGAATGTGTCTTTCAGAAGAAACCTCATCGTTCCTCGACTGTTATCTTGGAACAATCTTTTATTACGATTATCCATGATACAGCTGTCGGATGGTGTGGACGAGTTTAAATGAAAATTACTAGAGATTGGTAAATTTTCAATTGACTCAATGTATAGAGCTTTGATACAACTTGATATTCTGGTCGATGATAATAGTAAAATTTGGAAGATGAAAATACCCCTAAATATGAAGATATTCGCATAGTATCTTCATAAAGGAGTAATTCTTACAAAAGTTAATATTGTAAAGAGGAATTGGCATGAAAGTACACAACGTGTTTTTGTCATCATGACGAGACAATTCGATATTTATTCTTCCATTGTAAATTTTCTCACTCTATATGGTCAATCATCCAAGTAGCATCTGGTTTATCTTTTCTATGTTCGGTTTTGGGGTAGATGATAAATGCAGGACTTTGCTTAGGGTAAAAGAGCTTGCCATTATTTGTTCGCTATGGCTATGTAGAAATGAGAAGAATTTTAATAACATTGTTTCTTCTAACATGCAGGTTATCTATCGGGCCACAACTACTCTCTGATCATAGACTACTCTCCAACGTATGGAGTTTCATGACTTGTTTGTGGAGAGGTGTAGGCGATTAGAGGACACGATGAGAGATATTTTTTCCCGACATGGATGGCTGCGTAATTTGTGGATCGATCCTCCATAGCTCGAGGCCGTTTATTTTGATAGTGCATTATGTATTGTTGTCTAGTCATGTGGATTGATCGGTTGTGTACATCCTAGCTATACAGAGACCGGGTGTAAACATTACTTTTAAGTAATAAAAGCGTCCATTTCCAAAACAAAAAAAATATATGTCTATGGAAGCATATTTTCTATTGAGAGGGATAAATTCTCAATGTATGTCGATGGAAACACATTTTCTATTTCACTGAAGCACTTTTTATTGCTTTGGAAGTACAGTCCGAAGTTGTTAAAATTCATGCCTGTATAAAGCATCTTGCAAAAGTCATTCAACATGATGTTTCATGATACTTGTTCAACATAAAAGGTTGCTTCCGGATAATTTTGGAGGATATCTGCTCGTAGTGCAATATCATGGTAGGCAAATAAAATAACGTGCCAATTTTTCGAACCGCGAACATACCGATTTGGAGCGGTGAAATTTAAGCATTCTTATTTGCCATTTTGTACATTGTTCTCAAAGTATTGCATTATAAATTTCTTTGTCCAGAGATGGATTATTTGGAGTCCTCTTGTACCTTTATAGTAAGGACAAGAAAAATACATTGCAGCAAATAATGAAAACTCTCCTTAATACCGTGATTGTTTTAGTATACAAAAAAACATCCTCTCTAGTATACAAAAACATCCTCTCATACTACAAAATTTATAGTACCGGTTGTG
This sequence comes from Avena sativa, assembly GCA_916181665.1. Taxonomy (NCBI): domain Eukaryota; kingdom Viridiplantae; phylum Streptophyta; class Magnoliopsida; order Poales; family Poaceae; genus Avena; species Avena sativa. The sequence goes on from OV702284.1 coordinate 35,693,287, forward strand.
TTAGTAGGTTGTGTTCGGTATATCGAGACAAAACAGCCCTTTGTTATGAGATAAAATTTTCACCTCCATGACAAACTTACTGCGTATGGATGACGATTTTGGCCTGTCCGTCGTCGCTGCCTCTGCCCTCTCTGATGTCCCACCACTCCATTCCCGCTAACATCAGAGCTCGACTTATGGGTTGGCTAATTTTTGGTAATAGGGCTTTTACAATATATGATCAGTAAGGATACCCGTTCAAATTGAATATAATTTATTATTATCCCAAGTAACTTTTATGTGGATATTGCATGAATATATATTATATTTAGCTGTGTGGCAAGAAAAAAGTTAGAACACCGTAGCAACGCACAAGCATTCATCTAGTACAAACTAATCTCCGAACATCTGCATCACTGGTGCAGCAGAGGAGAAACAGGGGATGATGCCCCATCAAATCAAGATATCACCAACGTGCGATTATAAGAAATTATATTAGTATATCATATCAATGGGATATATTATCTCCCTTCTCCTAAAGTTCAGGGAAACACCCTAAGCCCTTCAAAGATACATGGCAGCTAGCCAGATACACTGACTGCTTTCTTATTATTTCATCTACTCAAGAATTGAAGACCATCCTCGCCATCTTGGCTCATGGAAGTGCTGGCAGAACCTTCCCCGTGCAGGATCCAAATCCAACGTTGTAGTCCTCACCCTACAAAATCAGTTGATGGTCTCAAGATACAACATATCATCTTCAAAGAGTTGGCGGAAAAGAAGATGAGTGTACTGAACCTTGCAGCAAGCTGTCAGGATGACTTCATCCCCATCTTCGAGGAACTTGCGGATGGAATTCCCAACCGGTATCTCCTTCTGCCCGTTCCACGTTATCTCCAGCAAACAACCCAGAGAGTCGGGTTCCTAAAACGAGATATGCTCAGTACTAATGTGTATACTGTAATTTGTAAATTGGTATATGTTCATAAATAATATTTGCAATAGTTAGTCCATACAGGTCCACTGAGGGTGCCAGTTGCAAACATATCCCCTGGTCTCAGATTGCATCCATTAACAGTGTGGTGTGCTAGTTGCTGCGTCACGGTCCAATACCTGCAAAAAAGTTCACAGGAATATGCACGTTACACACTGATGCAAAAAAAAGGCATTCCGTATGTTTTAAAAGAGAGCTTACTGAATTACATCAAGGTACTACTAAATGAAAGAGAATTGGTAATGAAACAAATGGAAACCTTATGGTATACGCAGGAAAGTGACTAGCAGACTGAGTAAATATGTGCACACCATGGATTAAATTGTGCCTCACAAAGAAAATTGTTACTGAAAAGGCACATAACCAGGGTTCTTACATATGTTTGAAATTTGTCTTTGTGACAACTGATGGATCACTTTGCTCTTTGGGCTTAATCCAAGCCTTGCACAGAAAAAGAAATGCAAGAATCAGATTGACTCCAACAAAACCTCAATAAGATAAAGCGACGAAACAACAATGTGACAAGATTGTACTTCAAGAGGAATGTCATAGTTGATGTGATTCTTTTCAGCTAAGTAGGGCAAAGGCTCAGGTTCCTGTAACATAAAGCAAATTAGTTCTTTCGAAGAACAACAAACTACTCATTAAAGAAGGAAAAATGGAACTATATAACAAACTATTTTTTGTAGGGGGTACAACAACAAACTGATTGCCTACCTGCTTAGGAGCCTCACAAGCAAAAGGTTTAAGGGCATCCAGGGTCACAATCCAAGGTGATACTGATGTACCTAGAGAAATTCAAATTTACAAAATGGAAAATAAACCTGTTATATAGGAAAATGATAATAGTTTTTACCAATGCACTGTATAAGATCACATTTAGCATAGTTACAGACTGCAATAGAAATGTGAAACTCGATATTTGAAAATTACAGAAGATTTGAATTAATTAGGACCACTTGAAAACAACAACCAAGATACATGCAGGACTTCAACGTTTGTACAGTACAAAGCATTGGACGAAAGCTATGTTAAAAATCACTATATTGAAGGTATCTGATGTCTTACTAAAGCTTTTGCCAAGGAAAGGTCCAAGAGGTATGGTCTCCCAGGCTTGGATATCTCTGGCTGCAATATTGTACGAATGTCAGTACAGGCACACTGCAAATAATCTAAATCCAAAACAAATAAAATTGAAAAGCATTCTTACCACTCCAATCATTCATTACCACTAAGCCAAATATATGATCCTCAGCATCATCAATACCAATAGGTTTGCCCAATTCATTCCCTGGCCCAACAATGGCAGCCTGAAAACAACAGTTACAATACATTGAATCAAGGACAAATGACAGCTTATTTATATTTGGTCATTAACAAATATAATTCGACATGAATGGAAATTAACAAATACTCCCTCCATCCTGAAATAAGTGACTTGAGTTTGTCTAGATTCGCATGTATCTAAAATGCGTCTAGATACATGCTAATCTAGACAAATCCAAGTCATTTATTTCAGGACGGAGGGAGTAGATTAATTAGCAAAGATATATATATCAAGTATGTAAATAGAATCTAAATTTTGATTAGCCCTACAATTGAGAGGTATGTAAGAAGCTAACCATCTCAAGTTCAAAATCAAGCTTCTGAGAAGGGCCGAAAGAAGGTTGAGAGCTTCCCATTGGATGGCTTTGTCCTCTGGAAAAAAGGAGAACTTTATAACTATCTAAATGACAATGTCATCTTATAAAAAAAAGTGACAATGCAACATAAACAAGTCACAGAGGTACTAGTGCACAGTACTGATGATGCATAAAAATAATGAAGTTACATTATAAATACTCTTACATTATTTTAGCACATGGTAGAAAGTCTGAATTCAACAAAAAGTAAATGAATTGGAAACAGCTAATGGTCACCACTCTATTCAACCATTATTATATTCAGATAATGATAGAACTCTCCCAGGACAAGATATCCGACACTGACATAAGCATTTGGTCAACTATTGAGATCTTTTTGGGATGTGTACCTTGGTCGAATAATGTCCGTTCCAGATACGATCACAGATGATGCTCGCCCATGATAACCAACTGGTAAATGAAACCTGAGTGGAACAAATGAATATTGCAGGTCAGTGAAATAGTTAATTATACCTGCATGTTATTCAAACAAATGTGTGGTAAGAAACAACTGAACAACGTGCAGCAAAACATTGTGAACTTTATCAATCTGTAAAGAGTGAATCTTGAGCAGTAGTAAAAGAATTATCAGCCAAAAACATAACCATATGACCATATAACATAAATATCCATATTAGCCAGGCTCCAGTTAGATAATAGTGGAATTGGATTGCACCAAAGTGCATTGCTGATACAATGGAAGACCACAGTTTTTTTCTTTCAAAGAACACAAAGCATGCTTCGCACACAATCATATACAACTGCTAAAATGATGACATAGTTGATCTGACCAAAATGTCAGAGTTATCAACACAATACACGATTAAAGAGAATACATTACCAATTTGGATTAACTGGAGTCTGTGGTCCACGGAATATGAACCCGCAATTCCTTGCATGGTGCACAGAACAAAAGAAATCTGTGTAGTCTCCTACAGTGATTGGTAGAAGCATCTCTGCATCACTCTGCACGAGCAAAACAGAACATGAGAAATTCCATCGATATTCCTTTTGTTTCTATAGAAGAAAAAAAAAAGGAAGGGCTAGATCCATGTGAAGCTCACCATTGGAACAAGGCAGCTCTTCCTCAGGGCCTCATTGTCGCGCAGCACTGGCTCATCCTCTACGATGGAACAAGGAGAGAAGAAATTAGGAGAAATTTCCTTGAGGATCTCCACACCTTTTTTGCACAAACAATAATGTTAAGTGTGCCATGATAAACCAGATGACTAGAATCGACAAAAACCAACTATAACCAAATCTGAACTAAATACTAAAATAGACAAATACTACACATTATGCAGACATGGCACGAGGATTTATTGGAATTTGGAAGTTTTACTGGTTTCCAAGTGTCATGATTCTTCATTACATCAGCATCAGTGCATCACAACAGAAACTCAACAACCTCACCGTGAGTGGAATAACTCGACATCACGATTTCCCCTCTCAAAAAAGAAAGAAAAAAACTTGACATCACGATTATCCCACGCCAACGCCATGCACCATGGAGCAGTGATATATATAAGAGAGTAAAACCACCACGTAGCAACAAAATTTAAGCGAGCATAGACATGGAGAATCTAACCGGACAGTATTTTCTGGAGCGTGGCGCGCGCCTCCTTCCACGCCGGCCGCCCCATCCCCAGGAACATGTTGAGCGTCTCCTGCGCAACACACAGCACCGATTCAATTGGCCACGGAATCGAATCAGTATATTATGTAATACTACTACTAAAGCACTAGTTACTACTACAGCATCGAAAGTACTAGGTAATTCCTCCCCCAAGTATCCATCCAGTCCAAATAATCAATCGCTGTGCCCAGTAATTAGTTGGAGTGGGTAAGAATTAAGCTCTGACCATCAGATCAGCAGCAATCTCAGATGGCGCGGAGCAAGTAGGTAGGTGGAGTACCTGGTTGAAGCATGGGGATCCGGAGAGGACGGGCCCGTCGAAGAGCCCGGCGGCGGAGACGGCGGCGAGGTCGAGCGCGAAGTCCCCAATGGCCACGGCCGGGCGCGGCGGGTCCGCCGGCTGACCCCTCCTGCGGAAGACCCCGAAGGGGAGGTTCTGGATGGGGAAGTGCGAGTCCCGCGCCACCTCCACGAACGACCGGAGTAGCTTCGCCTCCGCCATTGCCGACGCCTCCTCTCTGTCGTGTGTTGGTATTGCACGGGGGCAAGGTGGTTTTGGGGGAGGGGAGGGGCCCGTATAAGTAATGTCGGAGCCACACCTATCGGCGCGGGCTTCCTGCCGACGTGTCCTCGCGTGTTCGGTGTACGTACGACGGTACGAGTGTACTCCTACTCGTTCAAGAACTGGTGTTTGTGGGTACAAGAGTTATACGTAGTACCGTACAAAGTATTTTTTTTTAACAGAAAGTATTTGTCTACTACTCCCTCCGTTTCAAAATATAAGATGTTTTAGGTTTACGAAAAAAATATCTAGATATCTTTTAATATATATATTCATTCTAAACATGAGTGAACCTATATACTAAAAGTAGTCTAGATACATTTGCTTCATAAATCTAAAACATCTTATATTTTGAAACGGAGGGAGTACAACTCAGTGAAGAGTATCACTAACAGATCGCGGAAAACCTGTCAAACAGTTTTCTGGCATGTAAAACAGGGTTTATGCATGATGAATATGCAAATACAAGATCGATATATAAATAGTTAAAGTTGATGTATACTTCATAGTTTTTACATTAAATCGTCTTGATCAGTTCAACCTAAATTGATCTTTGGCAATGCTCATCATCATCGCTAGCGATCCAAAATGCTACACCTTGTCACCTAGCACGCCACGGAGCATGATCCATCAAGCATCGGTGTTGACTCCGAACTCATCGGAGACACCTTCATCGCCACCTTCGTCGCCACCACCTCGAAGAGTAGCCGATGCATCATCGTTTGCCCCACCTCCTTGACAAGCTAGCCTTCTTCTCTCCATGATCTCCGAAGTGATCTCCTTCCACCACTCCAATTGTTGCTCATTTATGTCCTTTATGGACATCATCGTGACCTATTTCTCTTATGCTAAGTGTTGGGATATAATTTTTGGGTATACCCACAGGACTCACTGATCAGGGTGGCCCACTAATGGGTTAGAGCTTTGCTTCACAGGCGACCCAGTCAAGAAAAGAGAACGTAGTCAATTCTGGCTAGGACAAGGCCTACAAGAATTACCGACTTAGGCCTGTAGATTAATTATAGTCCAAACTGTAAGTTACCGACTCTGTAACTTAGCCAGATAGATCTCTCCTGTAACCCTAGGTCTTGGCGCCTTTATAAGCCGGACCTGAGAGAGAATTTAGGGCAACCGATCATAGATCAACCACAACCAACTCGCACAGATGAACCTCTCTTATAATCTGTTGTAACATCTGGCTCTCGCCGATATATTATTGGATTGCTAGCAGGAGTAGGATCCGATCACCACAGCCAGATCTAAACCTGTAAACTTGTGCTCACCGCTCCCGGAACACCGTACGTTTTACACCCCATCTTTTCAACGCCTTTAGGACCCCCTATGACGTACTTGTCATCAATCTGACGACAGTTGGCGCCCACCGTGGGACCGGTGACTTCGGACCTTCGTTCCGGGCGGAATCGGCAAAACAATCGTCATTGGTCGTGTTCTCTACACTAGTGATGTCCCTCTCGTTCTTCTCGACAAGACCTGGATTTCGGCTAAGGAGCCCGTGACGACCTTCACCATCATGCCAATCAGCGAGATCGATATATATCTCAGTTTCCCTAAGCCCGCCCAACCCACCCTTGAGGTGATGACCATGGCGGAAGAAAAATCCGGATCTACTCTGTCTGCGGAGGCGGAAGAGTTCAAGATCCCGGAAAAACCTGAACCCACCCAGCCCGCTTCTGTAGTGGAGGAAGTGGTGGAAGAAAAATCCGGATATGATCTCCCTGTTGAGGTCGGATACACGGATGAAGAATATATTCACTCTAGATCCGGTTATTCCAATGTTGGTGAACGAAAAACTCTACTGAGGCACATGATAAATCAGATGATGAAATGCCCCTACGTCGACTAAGAAGGAATCGTTGAGATCAAGAAAAGCTTTGAGGAGGCAGAGGCGGAAACTAAATTGTTCCACTACCTCAAGTAAATCAAGAAGAAGAATCATTGCTTCGTGGGTTACCTTGGCTCTGGATCCGACTTTGTCGATGCTGGAGCCAAAATCGATTCAGTCCTCGATGTAATCGAAGAAAATACTGACTCACCTGCTTTCCCTCAGGAATCACTGACGTCGCAGAAACTTCGAGACATCGAGAAGGAGATGGAGGCGTATGAACAAGAATACAACTCCAAGCCAGCGCAAGGTGACATGGATGAAGACTACACCTCAAAAAATGACATGGACACCGGAGATTCTTCTGAGGTCCAAAAGTTCGAGCCAACCATGACTGAAAGTACTAATGGAAGCTTATCTCCCGGTATCGGACCAAAAGCCTTCTTTTCCACTGGTACGCGTGTAAAAGCTACTGGGCGGACAAAGAAGAAGAAGAAGAACAACAACAAAAACCCCACACCAATACATCTGGTGGAGGAATCCAACGACGAAGAAGTCAACGAAGAAATCGAGGTGGAGAAGTCGGATGAAAACGGGTTAATCCCACACCAATCGATCCTCCGATTAATCGACACGTAGTTATCCAAGGTATAGATCACTTCAATTGTTGCTCATTCATGTCCTTTGTGGATATCATTGTAACCTACTTCTCTTCTGCCAAGAGCTCTTTCATTGCCTTTGTTTCCTTTAGTTTGATCTTCCTCTCCTCCAACTCAGCCTTGCGCCTTGCTTTTTCTCGCAAGGCTTCCAAATTTGCAAGCTTCATCTCTCTGTTCTTCTCGATCTCGGTCACCTCATCGTCAACTTCCGTCACTTCATCGTCAACCTTAGCATCCTCACCGTCCATGCCGAAGGGATCAAATTGTGGATTAGAAATGTGAACCTCCGGCTCGTTTAGGAGATACATGAATGAAGCATGGGCATTGTTGCTAAATCAAAGCTAAGGTCACCGTAAGCTAACTAATACTCGCAAACACATTCATCAGACTCAAAGATAGAATTTTCTTACCTTGTAAACGCATCGTCGAACATGTGGGGGGCATTGTTGGCGCTGTGGACATTGGAAGATGGATGCGTCGTGACCAGCGGCGGCATGACGTTGCGATGGACCAGCTTCTTCGTGTTGGCCCTGTCGACTGCGACTTGACGCGGGGAACCTTCTTCTTCGGCGCTGGGGCAGGGACCGTGATGGGGTTTACCGTCGGGACAGCACTGGTGTCTGCCATGGCTTGTGGGACCACGTGCATACCCGCGTGCTTCTGCTTCTTGATGCTCGTGGCGGCAACCATGTTGGCAATGCCGCCGGCGGTCGGGAGACCCCTACCCACCGCGGGAGCCACGGTAACCACGAGATATGGTGGTTGAGGTTGTGTGATGCCTCCATAGGTCGACGGGGCCGAGTTGAGGTTCATGCCGCCGAGATCCGACCGCGGCGTTGCAAGAGACGGTGGGGACGCATAGTTCGGTGCCGGCGGCGGCGCGTGGGTGGAATACGAAAGAGGTGAAACGTCCCTCGCGCTCAAACGGCCGGAGAAGTGCGGATTACGTACAATTTCGCCTCCCAATTCATGAATGTAGAGACCGAGGAGCGGATTTGGCCCTAGCCCTTAATTTTTTTTCTTATGGGTCATCTCTTTTACGCTTTCTGGTTGATATTGTTCTTTGTCAGAAACTGTAAACTGACCGTTAATTTACAAATTTGTGTCTTTTACTGTGTGTCTGTTAGATAAGACTCCAAAGCATATGATCTTTTCGGTTTGCTTCTCACGAAGAGACCATCGACTACACGTCTTGTCATGCACTTTTTTTTGGAAATGGGCGTTTGTATTAACATAAAATGATTAATGTTTACACCCGGCCTCTGCATAACTAAGATGCACACAGCCACACGAACGAAAGAACAAGGGAATAAAATAAAGACAAGCATTACAAAAATGCACAATCGAAATGATTGTCTTCAATCTAGAGTAGATCAATCCTCAAATCACGTGGCCATACATGTTGGCAGAAAATATCCCTCGCAGTATCCTCCAATCGCGTACATCCCACCACAAATAAGTCGCGGAACTCCATGCGTTGAAGAATAGTCCATGATCGGAGGATAGTCGTAGCTCGATAAATAACCTGCAAAGGAGAAGACATAATGTTATTAAAAATCTTATCATTTCTACAAAGCCATAACGACCATATAATGGCAAGCGCTCCCACCCTAAACAAAGTTCTGTACTTATCAATAATTCCATGCAGCCAATTACCAAAAACATTGGTTACTGAACTTGGAGGAGATAAACCAGAAGCTATTTGGATGAATGACCATATAGAACGAGCAAATTTGCAATGGAAGAATAAATGACGAATTGTTTCATCATGATGACAAAAAACGCATTGTGTACTTCCATGCCAATTCCTCTTTACAAGATTATCTTTTGTTAGGATTACACCCTTCCGTAGATACCATGCAAATATCTTCGTCTTAAGGGGAATTTTCATTTTCCAAATTTTACTATTATCATCGACCGGGATATCAGGTTGAATCAATGCTCTATATAGTGAGCCAACAGAAAATTTACCACTTTCTAGTAATTTCCATTTGAACACGTTAACACCATCCGACAATTGTATCATGGATAATCGTAATAGTAGATTGTTCCAAGATACCAGTCGAGGACCAATGAGACTTTTTCTGAAAGACACATTAGGAGGATTGTCTTCCATCACTGTGGAAATTGTATCCCCTTTGTGTCTAACAATCGAATATAGAGTTGGATATTATTCGCGGAGAGTAGTTTGGCCAAGCCACTTATCTTCCCAAAACCTAATTTGTGATCCATCCTTAATCTTGAAAGCACCAAAATGAAAGAAATATTTTTTTGTGGCCATAAGGCCCGTCCAAAAGTGTGAATCACCGGGTTTCCAAACCACTTGAGACACAGCTTTGGATCCTATATATTTCCTCCATAACATGGTTTGCCAAACACCATCTTGTGTAAGTAGTTTAAAAAGCCATTTTCGCAGAAGCGCGGTGTTTTTGACTTGCAAATCATGTATGCACAGTCCACCATACTCCTTTGGGCGGCAAACCATATTCCATTTGGCCAATCGATACTTCTTTTTCTCACTATCCCCTTGCCAAAAGAATCTTGAACGAAAATAATCCACTTTATTCAAGACACCTTTAGGTAATTGGAAAAACGAGATCATATACAGTACCATGTTAGTAAGTACTGAATTTATGAGTACTAGTCTTCCACCAAGGGATAACAATTTGCCTTTCCAACTATTAAGACGTTTTTGTAGCCTTTCCTCAACAAGTTTCCATTCAGCAATTGTGAGACGTCGATAATGAATCGGTATTCCCAAATAGTTAATTGGAAATTGCCCCTGACCACAGCCGAAAAGTTCAGCATATAGGTGGGCCTCTTTTGGGCCTCGCCGAAACAATACAAATCACTTTTATGGAAGTTAATTTTAAGTCCAGATAGCTGCTCGAATGCTGATAAAATTAATTTCAGATTCTTAGCCTTCTCCAGATCATGTTCCATAAAAAGGATTGTGTCATCAGCATATTGAAGAATAGAGAGTCCACCATCAATAATATGTGGCACTAATCCTTCAATTTGACCATCGGCCTTTGCTCTCTCAATAAGGATGGCCAATATAACAGCCACTATATTAAATAGTAAAGGCGATAATGGATCTCTTTGTCTTAGTCCTTTCTTGGTCTGGAAGTATTTGCCAGTACCTTCATTTACTTTAATGGCAACACTATCCCCAGACACAAACGACTGAATGAGAGCGCGCCAATCCTCAGAAAAACCTTTCATGCGGAGTGTTTGCTGAAGAAAAGACCAATTAACCTTGTCGTATGCCTTCTCAAAGTCAATCTTGAACAGTACACCATTTAATTTTTTTGAGTGTAGTTCATGGATTGTTTCATGCAAAATTACAACACCATCTAGGATATTTCTTCCTTGCATGAACGCAGTTTGAGACGGGCTAACAACATGGTCAGCAACTGAGTTAAGTCTAATCGTGGCAACTTTAGTAAAAATCTTAAAGCTAACATTAAGCAAGCAGATTGGACGATATTGTTGTATACGTTCTGCATTGTTAACCTTAGGCAGTAAAATTATATTACCAAAGTTTAGTCTAAAGAGATCCAACTGTCCGACTTGTCAAAACCCAAACAAATGCATCAGGTCTTCCTTGATAACATCCCAGAATTTTTGGTAAAATTCCGCTGGGAAGCCATCCGGTCCTGGTGCTCTGTTATGCTCCATTTGGAAAACTGCTTTCTTAACCTCTTCCTCGCTATATGAGGCAGTTAGAAAGTTGTTTTGTTTGACAGAAACCTGGGTGATATCGGCCGTTCGGGACTCGTCCAGAGAGAATGAATTTTCCGATGGGGCCCCAAACAAGGATTTTTAGTAAGCAGTAATATATGACTTCAGATGCTCCTGTCCCTCAATCATACCTTCATCCTGGATCAGAGAGTGAATAAGTTTCTTCTTATGCTTGCCGTTGGCAACAGCATGGAAGTACCTTGTATTCGCATCTCCTTCCAGAATGAATTTTGCTTTAGAGCGTTGGTACGATTTGAGTTCCTCTTCACGCAGGAGTCGGGCTATTTCTGCATTCGCTTGGCTTTTAAGCTCAATTTCTTGTGCAGTTAACGGCCTGACCTCCGTGGAAGCCTCTAAGTCATCGATTTATAGATGCTAGGCGTATTTTTCGTTTTTTAGGATCCCAGTTGTGTGCCTGGCCCAGCCACGAAGGAACTTGCGTAAAGCACGCATTTTGTTATTCCATCGTAAGATAGGCGTTTGGCCACCAATCGGTTTCTCCCAAATAGCCTTAACCATCTCGTAAAAACCATCACGGATCATCCATCCGAGTTCAAACTTAAACTCATCCTAGAATTCCGTGGCGGTGATCCAAAAGATAAAAGTTAAGGAGCATGATCCGACAAAGCCTCAATACGCTCTAGAGCTCGAACAGTTACCATCGGGAACTTATGTTCCCAGTGTTATATGTTGATCCAAATTCTACAAAGTATAGGCCAACTTCTGATGAGTGGAGTGAGGCCCGTCGCCGGGAGGCTTGGGGCGAGTGTAACGAGTCTGAAGTTGGCCCACACCGTGCCCAACGGGGACGCCTGTGGGGGGTGCGGGGGGCGACAGCCCCCCGCGGTACGGTACGGATCGTCGAAGACCTAGGTTTCCACCGATATATAAACCCCTTGTAAGCCGCCGGTTGGGATGAGTTGCATCTGTGAAATCCCCGGCGTTTGTAAACACTCCTCGATATAGTGAAGTTTCGCTGGCTGGCGCCCGTGGTTTTTTCCTCTCTTTGTTGGAGAGGTTTTCCACGTTAAATCTGTGTCCCCTTGCTGTGTTTCTCGTTTTTCGTTCTTCGTTATCTTCTTGTCGCAATTGTAACACCCAGTCGGTATCCATAAGCGCTCGATCTAGTTTTTCGTATGTTGGCTCCGGAAGACTATTAACCCATGTAAATTGCCTTCCTAACATTGTAACCTCTCTTAAGTCCAGATTGTCTATAACAGCATTGAACATAAAAGGCCAATGTTCATCGAACCTGCCCCGACTTTTCTCGTGAGGGAATCTAAGCAAATTAAAATCCCCACCTATAAGAATAGGGTATGGATTGTCCTTTGCCAGATTCACTAGCTCGCGTAAAAATTCAGCCTTATAAACATCCTGGGTGGCCCCATAAACGGCGACTAGAGACCATGTGAAATTGTCAGCCTTGTTACGGACATGGAGTTTTATAAAAAAATCTTCCACCGAACTAGCTAAAACTTCCATAGTCTCATCTCGAACGCCTAACAGGATCCCCCAAGATCGACCATGCGGCGGACGTGATTTCCACGTAAAGTCCACACCAGCAGAAAGGCGATTGAGTAGGGCTTGTGAAAAATCTCGTCTGCCAGTCTCAGAAATACTCAGAAAATCCAAATTATGGTCTCTCACACAATCATCAAAGAATAAATGTTTGGCCAAGTCCCGAAGACCTCTGGTATTTGAAAACATTCCATTCATTGAGAAACTATAGGAGATTTGGATACACAGGATCTCTTGCGCGACCGCTGGCCCTTTGATTTCCGACCAGAAGCTTTTAGCTCATACATAGAAGCAAGCCCAGTCTCATCAAAGTCCACTTCCGACACTTCACCAACTAAGTAAGAAAGGAGTTGACCATCTACCGTGGCATGCAACTCCTCCTCCTCCTTGGTTAGTGAAGCCTCAGGAACAACAACGACCTTAGGAGTAACCGTTAGACGGTCAACCTCCATGTGTCGCAAAACATTAGATGAAAAAATAACATCCTGTACAGAACTACCCAAACAAATGCCGACATTGGCTAGTTTAAAAGAAATAACAGGAGTAGAAAAAGACAAAAAGGATTTTGAAGGACTCATTATACCTGGCGAATCTAAGTTCTTCTCAGCCTTTCGACGCATGGCCTTGACCATGGAGTCCTCATCAGTAGCCGACGCCCCAGAGGCATCGACTCCATGGCGCGAACTCTGCCTGAAGAGAGTACCACTCCCATGCGCAGCACCTGGTGTAGCAATACCAGGAGATGAAACCCGCGTTGGAGACGAGACAGCCCTGACCCCTCCTGGGTCCGGCCACCCCCGTCGTCCAACGAGATCTCATGGCCCTCCAAAGGAGCCCACCTGTCCTGATCATGTGTCACCATGTCCGCCCGGACCACATCGACGTGCTCGGCCACTCCGTCACAGTCGGCCAACCCCTCCTGGGTGGGCCCCGCGAGTATGCCAACGACGTCTCGTCCGCCAATGTCGCGGTCAACCGACCCCTCCTGGGTCAGCTTCCGCGATCTCTCCAACAGGACCACATCCTCGAGCACCGGTCGAGGGCGGTCAGACGGGATAGATCTTCCCATAACATGTGTCCTGGACCTAGCCGGTGAAGCTGAACGAGCCTGCTGAACCGTCGCAGAGGTAGACAGTAAAGCCTCCCGCAACTAAGCATGAGTGACATGAGGCGCGTGCCCCTTCCATGAAGGGGAGAATCCAATGGTAGAGCAGCCACTAATTCTCTTCCATGTGGGGTCGATGGATTGGCATTGAATGGTGTGACAGCAAACACCCTCTGCGCCCTCTGAGAAGAAGCTGGAGGTGCCGAAACCCCCTTCCCAAGCATGGCCGAAGAGGAACTAGATCCCGCTACCTGAGTAGTAGTAACTGTATCAGAAGTATCCATAGCATCCTCCATATGCTTCTCATTAGAATCATCTGCATCGTCTCCCCCTTTCCGCCACAAGAAAGGAACAAACTCAGGCTCCGGAACATAACCTTCAGGCTCCAACCTGAAACGGAACTCATAGGCCCTATGCTTAACCACAACATCCGACGTAATATAGTGACCTAGAGAATCATGCTGCTTCAGGAAGACCTTAGTATCAAACATATCCACAAGAATACGAACTACCCCGTGCTTCCGCAAACTGAACAGATCAACATCTAGGGTATTCCCCATGAGACCACCAACAACCCACAGACCAGAGAAAGAGCGCAAAATATGAGGAACCCCTTCGACATGCAACCAAACCTGCTGAAGCTCGAACTTGTGAGGCACCTCCTGCGTCATGTAAGCAGAGAAAGAAAGCTGAGACGTGCAGAGCGACACTGACATCTGGATCCCATCGACCTTATCCTGGTCCTCCAGGGAAGGAAAGCTCACTAAGAATGCATCATCTCCATATGGCAAAGCCTCCCACTTCCACTATTCACGCACTGTACATCTCCTGGCTATCTGGCGCTGAACAACATCCGCCGAGACCATCTGTCCAGACACTCGCACCAGAGCAATAGGAGTCTAACTAGGCAACAAATGATCACAAGCCGCGGCATCAGGAATCTGAGTAAACAGTGAAAGATCATTGCCAATACCAGCCATATAAGGAGTCAGCCGCGGCTGCTTCAGCACCGGACATCTCAAAGTGGAATGGGCAGAGTTGTCACAAATGTAGCAATAGTGCATGACCTTGCAGTCCTTAGACGCATGAGTATTAACAGCACACTTCCAGCATCTAACAATCTTTTGATTTTTCTTACCAACAACGACCGTCGTCGGTGCAACATTTGTTGCCAACGGAGTCACAGCAGATGGTATAGATGCAGTGCCCTGATGACCCTGTGCAGTGTACGGGTACTGTGCATGCTCACCCTGAGCCGGAAAAGAAGAACTAAACTGTCCAGGAAACTAAGCCAGAGGGACCCCATATAGACCAGAACTTTGCTGCTGAAGCTGATGTTCCACCTGCTGCTTCTTCTTCTTCTTTCGCTTCAGAACCGAAGGAGCAACAGCCCCAACTCCCACCGCAAACTGCTGCCCCGATGAAGGACCTCCCATCGCAGGCGGAGCAGTCACCATCCCCTGCAAACCTTGCTGAACAGTGACAGTCCCCGCGGGCGGGCCGCGATACGGCGGTTGAAGGGACTGCGGAACAAACTGTGGAGGCTGAGAGTTGAAGAAAGCCGCATGCGGTTGGAATTGAGTGGCAGTATGCAGCGGCATCCCCGGATAAAACGCCCCGGGCGGGGGTATCCCTGGCGGCCCGGAATAGGGAGGCTATCCAAAATTCATCGGCGCAGTAGGCTGGAATTGATTAACGGCCGCTGCTCGCTGCGGCAGCACGGGACCGCGAGGAGGAGCAGCAGCAGCCACCGGCTGAACGGGCGCACGTGGAGTCGGAGCCCGAGGGGGAGCAGCAGCCGGTGGTGGAGCAGCGGCACGCTGAGGCGGCACGGCCATGGAGGCGACCCCACGAAGCACTTGAGCGAACGAACGAGACGGCAGAGGCGGCGCCGAAGGAGATCGCGTGAGGAAAGAAGTCGCCGCGACCGATGCTGGTTGGGGAGAGGGACTCGCGACCGTCTCTGGTTTGTCTCGATCCAGGCTCCTGCCGATACCGAAACGGCACGCGATGGCACGCCAGGCCGGCTCCGAAACCAACTCACATGCAAAAGGCAACTTGATTGATCGCGTACCAGGCTGCCCACATGCATAGTCCACGCCATCCATCCCACCCATACGCTGGACTAACGTGTCAACAGCGGAAATATTGGATCGATCGGTGCTCCCCTTACGTACGCGGACTACGGTGGCTTCGACAAAGGAAGCGAAGACCGGCGGCGCCGATGCCCTCCTCGCAGGGAGAGGGCCCTTCCACGGACGAGCTTGCAGTCCCCGGCGCAGCCGAAGCCCCACCGGCGAGCCCACCGACCTCGCACGAACAGCAGGGAGGCGGCGAGCACCGTGGCGGCGACAACGTCGATCCTCGTTCCCAGAACCGAGAGGCTGACGTTGGAAATCTCATCTCTTCCCAAAACTCCTGCGGTCTTTCTACGCCGGCGACAAACCGTAGACCAGCCCAGCTCACCAGATGGATCGTCAAGGGCATAGAGCTAGGGCCTCGCCACCGTCGAAGTCAGAGTCAGAACCCAGGCATTGGAACCGCGAGCCGGAGCTCACCGGCGTGGAGGGCGATGCAGACTCCGGCGACCCGAGCGCCCCGGGAACCAGCGTCAACGGCCTGCCCCGTCGCCCCATCACTGCATGGCCTTTGTCTATACCGGATTGTTGGTCTAAGTTAGCAAAACACTGGAATCTAGACGATTTCTAATTGGCTATGTCTTGTCATGCACATGCATGTCCTTTTACTACCCGTCAGATACCGTGTTTTGTTCCGCCTCTTGATCGAGCCGGTAACATATCAAAGCAGAGTTCCTTTGGAGACATGTCCAAACAGAGTTGAGAGAACTGTACAGTATTAACCCAATCATGTAGCTCAGCACTAGTAACATGCTCCCTCAAAATATAAGATATTTAAGTTTTGTATCTGGACTTTTTTTAGTATATAGGTCGTCCAGGTTTTAAGTGAATCTATACATTAAAATAAATCCAGATATATTTTCTTCACATACCTAAAACATTTCATATTTGGAGACGGAGTGAGTACATGATACCACAATTCAAAATACCAAGAAATATAGATACTAGTAAATAAAAACTACTAGTCTAAAGGTCGAAATCCGACTCGTCCTCCGCCGAGGACTCCATCGATGTCGACAAGAAATGGTCGAGCCAGTGTTCGTCGCCGTTGCCGATCGTCTGCGGGCCGGCACGCCTTGTCGGCCCTCCTTGCCGCACGATCCGCCCTCTACGCGTAGAAGACGACCTTGGCATCGACATCCTCGGGGAAGCAGGCAGACCACTTTGCCCTCAGACGCTCGTCTTGCTCGACGTGGTAGAGGCACCGGAGCCGCGCGGTAGGAAAAAGGAAGAGGAGAGGGTGGAACTTAGGGTGTCAAGCGGGACGGGTTGCGGCACAACTTTTTAACTAAATCTTCATTAATTTTGCTAGATTTGAGACCTTCTTTTGCCTATATTTTCTTTTGCGGATCATTACGCGGGTGCCGCTTGCCACCCAAGTGGAACTTGAGCGGCAGGCATTGTCGCTTTTTCCCGCGCGCTCTGCAAGCAGACACGTTTTAGCGCTGTCTTTTGGAATAGTTCAGAAAACATAATCAAATATATCCTCGTTAAGAACTCATGGTTCTAGAAACTCATGGATACTGAGCATCCACCCGTTACTTTGGATTCAGTTGCGTGTGGAGAGCTGGCGCTGCTCAAAGTTTGCATCTAGAGTAACGGGTGGATGCTCAGTATCCGCAGGCAGGCAACATGTGTTTGGTTTCTTCTCCGTGAGAGTGACAAGCAAGCTTTGGCCGGCCCTGTCTCTCGCAATGCACGGACGCAGCAACAAACCAGCACCATCCGACTACTACTAACCCATCTCAGCAAAAACACAAAGATAAACATCTCTCCGGACAAAACAAAAAAAACTACAGCAACAACTGCCAGAAAATATTATCGCTACAGCGACAAGCATGCAGAAATTTTAGGTCAGTCAACACCCACGAGTTGGGCAATGCTCCGGATTAAAATGGAGCATAACACAAAGATCAGCGCCCGGAACCCCTAACTTCAGCTCAACGCAGATGGTGTCTGCATGCCGCTCCGTGCACAGAAAAACTCTGAAAAATTCTGGTTGAAGAGAACAAGAAAAACTGGATCCTGCTGGGCTACTAGGGCGGGCACGAGAACAGCAGCGACGCGTTGGTTCCACCAAACCCGAAAGAATTTGAGATGGCCGCTCGTATGGGCATCTTCTTCGCGGCGGTTAAAGGCATGAACGCGCCTTCGAACAGCGGGTCAGGCTGCTCCAGGTTCAGCGTAGGTGGCGCCACTCCCTGAAAAAAAATATGAATAGTGAGTACAGTAGGGACTACCGAGCAAGTTTCCAGTACTGGAACTGCTACTGATCACACTAAATGGTGGGTAACATACATGGTGGATGGCTAGCACGGTGAAAATGGCTTCCACCGATCCGGCTGCCCCCAGCAGATGACCGATTGCTCCCTGGAGAGATAGTTGTGCCGTTTTCGTAAACATGTGGTGATCGAGTGAACTGTGATGAGTGAGTTGCGCGGAATGATCTATACCTTTGTTGAGGATATCGCGAGACCACCGGATGTAGCGTGGTGGCCGAAGACAGATTTGATTGCGGTCGCCTCCACAGCATCACCTTTGTGGTTCAGGTCCAGAGCACCCAATTAATATTCACAATTCCAGATGGTACACACTCAGAAACACTGAGTTAGCCCCAAAATAGAATAAACGAGAGTCATGTCAGTCCAGATGGGTTTTGCCAGGCTGACTCTGAGCACCTACCAAGAGGAGTTGATGTTGCATGCGCATTCAAGTAATCAATTTGATCCGTCCGAAGCCCTGACTACAAAAGAGCAAGGATTCTATCAGGATCAGAATGTCAAGAAAACAAATACTGCAATGCAGTCTATAATTCCCCAAAGCTTGTCAAGTGCACAGCGAAAGAATTAGAAAGAAGGAAGATGCCGTACCTGCTCCAATGCCCGCTCCATGGCTAACATAGCACCTTTACCATCATTTTGTGGCTGAGTTATGTGGTGCGCATCACCTGACAAAAGATGATGTTCATAATGTGATATACATAGTAATGTCAAAATAAATTTTATCTGCTGTGGAATGGGAGGATACCAGACATGCCATATCCTCGAACTTCAGCATAAATTTTTGCACCTCGTTCCGCTGCATGATCAAGTGCCTACAGAAGAGTAAATGGATAACCTGGTAAGCAAGTCAAATGCACTTGGGTAGTTCCCAGCCTAGAAGTTGTATATATACCATGTAAAGGAGAGAGCAGATATCAAACCACAAAGGAGCAATTGGATGCTGATTTTAATACTCTAAGTTGAGCCTGGCCAAACTTTTAAACAAAATGCAGTGGATTTTACCAACATGTATATGGCCAATTATAGAAAACAACACAGAACCAGCAAATACAAAACAGCAAGGTCTGACCAAGTGTTTCCTTGGAAACTCACCTCCAACACCATGACTCCACAACCTTCACCGATCCTATTGGAAATTTCAGAAGAAAAGGATAAGGACATGCACCAGAACGGGAAATTAGAAGAGACATAATTCAGCAGAGGGATAACGTACACAAATCCATCTCTACCACAATCAAATGGCCTTGAAGCCGCTTGAGGAAGAGAGTTGTACTTTGTGGACAATGCCCTTAACCTGCAGAACAGTACAACGAAATAAGATAAAGTTGGAAATACTAGTGAGGGAGAAAACAGATTAGAAAATGCAAGAGTAAATTGTAACTAAGTGTTCATTTTTATGTAAAACCATGACTAGTTTGCATATGATTTTATTAGACACCACTGTTGTGGACAAAACACATGGGTTCTCTACTTCATCCTACAACCCTCAGTCAATAGGTGTACAATGTAACCTCATAAAAGCATCCGAGGAAATTAATTGTTGCCCTAGAGAGCTTCAAGACAGACTTAAAATAAAAAGCAAGTGCTAAGACACAAAAATACTTGCCTAGAAAATCCAGCTATAGACAAAGCATCGATACTAGATTCTGTTCCTCCAGCAACCATCACATCTGCATCTCCAAATTGAATCATCCATGTAGCATCACCAATAGAGTGAGCGCCTGTGGCACAAGCTGTCACAGCAGCATGGTTTGGACCCTAAAGTGAAGAATCAAATACCAACGTGAGCATTCACGCGATATTTGAGTAGAAACAAAAACCTCAATTACGGCATATGACAATAACAATGTTCACCTGGAAACCATATCTCATACTAACATGACCTGATGCCATGTTGATCAAAATCTTGGGGATGAAGAATGGGCTGAGGCGACGCAGACGCTGCACTTAGAAGAAAAATGAATTCCACATCAGTGCTGGCAGTGACCAAACAAAAGATGACCAGTCAGACCAAAAGATCAGAAAAGACATAAAATTGGTTGCTTTTCATGTAAACGGGGGATTTTAAAAGCAATCGTGAAACAATTGCAGGTCTAGGCCAGTAGCGTTTATCAGCATTGAGCAGTTTTGTTCTGACCGATTTCTGGCGGCTTAGCAACCAGTTTTTCTATTTATTGATTCCAAGTCAAATATCTTCCTACAATTGTCTTCTTCAAACTTGAATTGCTAACAAAAAACAATAAATTTTCTCTTACTGCTACCGACGGCCATCGGTAAGGCCAGTGACCAGCCGGTTGCCACCGCTAATTTTGTTCGTCGTCTACAGCAATCAGCTAATACTGTATTTCTAACTCAGCGTGTAGCAACACAATAATAGTGAGAATTATTATAGCTGAACAATGACTAACAATACAAAAAGAGAAAAGCAAGAATAAAACAAACTGCAGCAGCTGTGGGTGCGGACATTTTCAGTGATCATCTGCGATGCATCTAAAATGTCTGAAATGCTTCCAATTCCCCCGCCAATTGAAACACCCTGATAAATCTCAAATTAGATCCAGCAGCTTGAAATAAAACACAAATAAAGGAAAAGAGCTTCCACCAAAGGCAATCGGTACCGTTCGTTCCTTCTTGTCATCTTCTGAAGGCAGCCAATTTGCATCTCTCAGAGCCTCATCAGCTGCACATAGAGCATATGCTATAAATCCTGATATAGATTTACTGTCCTGGAAACAAAAATATTCAATCAACAAATATGAAACTAAGTTTGGTTCTGAAACAAACAGGGTCACCATTACATATTTCCAGTCATAAATGGCATCTCATCAGAACAATATGGATTCCCAATTGGAGAAGAGGGAAACAGCAGGAACAAGATAAACATGCAACTAATTAATAATGTTTATCTACTTAAATTAAATCATACAAAATCCAATAGAAGGAGGTGAAAAATATCTTCCCCAAACACAAGCGCTGCGGCGTTGAAGCTGTCACTGAAGATAAGGATCCTATATCAGTAGCAGAATTAGGTGTCACATTACAATATTATTATGCTGATTTGCAGCATCGAGTACTCTGAAGCTTGTATGGTATCTTGAGATGTAAGCAGAATCATTCAATTTCTCTCGAGGAGCTTAGATATGAAACCCAAACTTGAACCCTTTCCAAGCTTTGAACCGATGATATCAGGAAAGCCAACTAGCAATGCATATATGATATGAGCAATCACATGTGGAACAATCATGCACAAGGAAAACAATATGATACACCAACCCAATCTCACAGCAACAGTGGCAAACCCTTAGATACTATGTTGGACAGTTAGGAGCTAGCGAAGAATCGGTCATAAACCTTGGTCCACGTCTCCTCGTCGAACTCGTTGTCGGCCTTCCCGCGCGGCACGGCGGCAGCGACCCTGGACGGGAGCTTCTCCAGCGTCCCCGAGGCGTCCCCTGTGAGGCGGAGGTCCTCCGCGGCAAGCGTGCGCACCGCACAATCGCCGGCGACGAGGCGTTCCCAGGTGGTCCCGATGCCTCGGCCGAGCGGTGTGACGGCGCCGAGCCCTGTCACGACCACGCGGCGGCCGGCGGACGGACGCGGCGGAGGTAGCTCCGCCGCCGAAGAGAGGCCCCGACGGAGGAGGAGGGCGCGGCGGAAGCGATTCATCAGGGGCCGCTGCGAAGCTGACCGGCGGCGTGCTGGGTTTTAGGCGGCGGACCTGCGTTCAGTTCTGCCCGGAAAGAGGGTAAAATGGGTACTTCCCTGGCATGGTGGAAATAAGAGAGTCCGGTGAATTTAGCAAAGAAAGCATATATGGACCTTATGTAGGGAGCGCGCAAGCTCCGCTCACCACTGCCACCCCGTGCGCTGACCTGTCAGATCCCGCTGAAGAACGACATGAATTTGACACAAAAATTGGGAAAAACGAATACACTATATAGGGAATCAAAATCATAGGAAGGATTCAGAACTTGGAAGAGGGGAACATCTTCTTCCAGATACCCATCGATTTATCATAGAGTATATGTATATTATCTAGGGTTTGCTAGAAGCAATAATAGAGATAGATAATGATGCCAGTCGTAGCTGGGCTTATAAATTCCACGAGCAGCGACTACGTTTAGTTACAGTAGTAAAAAGATAAACAGTAAGATTCCACCCAGAGTAATAAGAGTGAAACGGTGTCTTGGTCTTCTCATCAGTAACCGTCTGTTAACTTTTTTTTTTCTTCGAAATGGAGACTTAGCCCCGGTCTCTGCATCGGTAGATGCATACGACCTTTTTATTAAATTTATTATAGTTAAAGTATTACAAAGGATTACATCATGGATCGCACATGGTTGATACATGTATCAACCATCTAAATAGAAAGGAGGACATAAAGTGGCTCTGCATCAATATGATAACCTATAATCAAAACGCCAGTTGCACCGGCTGTATAAATCTCGTGCCACCGACTCTAGTCGGCTGCATCCAGCATCCGTAGCCTCGCGCTGCTCCATAGATTGCAGGAAGGACCATGAACGGATCCAATAAGTAGCCTGTGAGATAACATGCATGAAAGAAGTATTTTTTGCTTTGTTAAAGATATAATCATTTCGTATGTTCCATATGACCCAAACAAGAGCACATACTCCAACTCGGATTTGTACTTTATCTTTCTCAGGCACCCCCCTTAACCAATTACCAAACAAATTATTAATACTAGTGGGAGGGGCTAAATTAAAAGCCATATGTACAATACGCCATACTACTTTTGCAAGGGGACAAGATAAAAACAAGTGTTGTATTGATTCATCCTGAGAACAAAAACAACATTTCTTACATCCTTGCCAATTTCTTTTTATCAAGTTGTCTTTCGTGAGAATTACTTTTCGTTGTAAGAACCACATAAAAATTCTTATTTTAAGTGGTACTTTTATTTTTCATATGTATTTTCGCAAGTATCTAGTATGATCATTCATGTGGTTAAGGTATAGCGATTTTACTGTGAAAAGAACCAGAGATTGTTAGCTTCCAAACAAATACATCTGGTTGTTCGGTCAAGTTGATGGTCATCAAACGATGCACTAGATGAAGCCATCTTCCCCTCTATTGCCTGTTAGCGCTTGGCTGAAACCAATATTTAATGGCGGGTGTACTAAGACATTTGCTACAGTGACATGTTTTCGCTGCACAATATTATATAAGATAGTATATTGATGAGATAATGGTGTATTGCCCAGCCATGTATCTTCCCAGAACCGAGTTTTCTCACCGTTTCCAATTTTTAAAGCGCCCCGGTCAAAAAATTCATCTTTAACTTTCATAAGACCTTTCCAAAAAGGGGAGTCTAAGGGTTTTGCCTTGACTTGAGGCAGCGAACTAGTGTGGAGGTATTTATTGTGTATGAGCTCTTGCCATACCCCTTGTTCATTTAATATCTTAGACAACCATTTACTTATCAGGCATTTGTTTTTAATGTCAAGTACCTCCACCCCGAGTCCCCCTTGGTCTTTAGGTCGGCATATGATGTTCCACCGAGTTAGTCTATACTTTCTCTTATGTCCATCAGTTTGCCAAAAAAACCTCGAGCGAAAATAATCCAATCTTTTCTGTACCCCTTTAGGTATTTCAAAGAAAGATAACATGAACATCGGAAGGCTAGTTAATACTGAATTAATTAGCACAAGTCGATCCCCATAAGACAAAAGCTTGCCAACCCAACTCGCAAGTTTTCGTTCGAAACGATCTTCAACGGGTTTCCATTCACCATTTTTGAGCTTGCGAAAATGGATAGGGATTCCCAAATATCTGAACGGGAATGACCCAGCCTCGCACCCAAACAAGTTAATATATTGCTCCTGATCTTCTTTAGCCCTACCAAAACAAAATACTTCACTCTTGTGGAAGTTTATCTTAAGACCTGATAGCTGTTCGAAGATGCATAGGACGAGCTTCATGTTAAGAGCTTTTTCCAAATTGTGTTCCATAAAAATTATAGTATCGTCCGCGTATTGCAGTATGGATATCCCTCCTTCAACTAAATGAGGAATAAGACCCTCGACCTGACCATCCTCTTTCGCTCGAGCGATCAAAATTGCTAACATATCCGCCACAAGGTTAAAAAGCATAGGAGATAGGGGATCTCCTTGTCTTAAACCTTTGAAAGTTTGGAAATAATGACCTATGTCATCGTTTACTTTAATTCCAACACTTCCACGACTAACAAACTCATCTATCCAACGACACCATTTAGAATTGAAACCTTTCATACACATTACTTGTTGCAAGAACGACCATTTCACTTTATCATATGCCTTTTCAAAATCTATTTTCAATAAGACCTCATCCATTTTCTTCCTATGAAGTTCATGGATCGTCTCATGCAGAATTAACACCCCTTCTAGAATATGGCGCCCGGGCATGAATGCTGTTTGGGTTGGTTTAATAACTTTTTGAGCCACATCGATGATCCTATTTGTTCCTACCTTTGTAAAAAATTTGAAGCTCACATTAAGCAAACAAATCGGCCTATATTGCTGAATCTGCACTGCGTTCTCCTTTTTAGGTAGTAGGATCACAGTACCATAGTTTAACCGAAACAAAGGTAATTCACCTTTATGAAAATTCTGAAACAGATTCATCAGATCGTATTTAATTATCTCCCAAAACGTTTGGTAAAATTCAGCGGGAAACCCATCTGGCCCCGGAGCTTTATTCTTTTCCATTTGCATAATTGCATCATACACCTCTTTTTCTGTAAAGCCGGCTGTAAGAATAATATTTTCCTCTTCAGAAAGTTGTGGAATGTCTCTAATTTCCGATTGAATTAAAGAAAAGCTATTCTGGGCCGATGCCCCAAACAACTTCTCCCGCTTACTCTGTCAGGTGTCTGACAATGCCCTCCCCTTGGAATGTTACTTGTCCTCAAGGAACTGCTCCGAGGTTCATCCAAGCTTGGACGGTGTCTCGGAAGAAAGTAGGGAATATTTTCTTGATAAAATCTGCATCTTTCCAAGTTGATTCTTCAGGAGATAGATTGTCCCACTGTATTAACCATTGAACGACTGCAACATTGTTCCTTGGGATTTGCCTGACTTGTAGAACTGTTGCAGGTGCAGTATGGATCTTTCCATCTTCGTCTATGTGTGGTAAATCAGCACTAGGCACCACATTAGGTCCAATATGCTTTTTCAACTAACTAACATGAAAGACTGTGTGTACTTTGACACCATCGGGTAATAGTAGTTTGTATGCTCTGTTTCCCACCGTTTGTGTGATTCTGAATGGACCATAAAACTTACTGTGCAATTTAATAGGTCCCCTCATGCCAAAGACAACAAGCCTGTAAGGTTGCATTTTTAGATAGACCATGTCTCCTACCACAAATGTTCTTTCAGACATGTTGGTGTCCGCATACTTCTTCATCCTGGCAGTAGCTTGTGCCAGGTTTGTTTTGAGTTGGTCCAGCATTATTTGCTTAGATTGTAGCAACGAGTCGATAGAGTAACTCACCCTCCAAGATTTCAAAGAGGTTAACGAGAGCAGATTCTCGTGGGTGATGTAGTCGTACTCTTGCTGGTCTCAAGATCGCGTAGACGATCCTTCCGACGCTGCGTTCCGGCAGCGCTTCCGCAGTCGGTCACACGTTCGGTACTCGATTAAGACCTTCCTCTCCCTTGTTCTAGCAAGCAACGAAGGTTGTAGCACTCTCCTCGCGATTCCGGCAGCACGACGGTGTGGTACCGAAAGTAGAGGGGAGATCTCGCAGGGCTTCGCCTTAAGCCGGAGCGAGTATGGTGGACTATGAGAGAGGCCTTGGCGATCTAGGGTTTAGAGTCACCAAGGGTCGGAGCTTGGCCGACGGCTAGGGCTTGGGGAAGCCCCAACTCGGCGGCTAGGAGAAACCCTAGGGGGCGGCGGCGACTTGGTGGAGGCCGGCGGCTAGGGCTAGGGTTTGGGTGGTGTTGGGTGTAGGGAAGAGGGGCAGCCCTGCCCCTCCTTTTATAGGTGGGAGGGCGCGGCCAAGGGGGAGGGAGTCCTCCCCCAAGTCGGCCTCCTTGGCCGGCGGGTGGAGGGAGAGGAACTCCTCCCCAAGTAGGTTTCCTACTCTCCCTCCACCAAGCAAAACTGCTGTTTGACTTTTCAAATTGGCGTTTGACTTTTCAAACTAGGATTTGATTTCTCCCTTTATTTGCCCAGCCATGATACCTAGTACATGATGCAACCATTCCACATTGTCATGACACATTCATGTACCCTTCCCCTCTGGAGTGCCGGACCTTCCGGAACCTTCTAGAACATTCCCGATGAAAACACCGGAATCATTCCCTAACTCCGAAACAGGACTTTCCTTATATGAATCTTATTCTCCTGGACCATTCCGGATCTCCTCGTGATATCCCGGATCCCATCCGAGACTCCGAACAACATTCGGTCTCTTATGTTGGAGATATGCCCTAGAGGCAATAATAAATGTAGTTATTATTATATCTTTGTGTTTATGATAAATGTTTACATTCATGCTATAATAGTATTAACAGGGAAACATTAATACTTGTGTGATTTGTAAACTTAATTTGAAGTCCCTAGTATAGCCTCTATACTTCACTAGCTTGTTGGTTGATAAATGATTGTGGTTTCCCTATCATGAACATTGAGATGTTATCAACAACAAGATCATATCGTTAGGAGAATGATATGGTGGACATACTCCTATAGATAAGCGTAGCATAAAGATCAAGTCATTTCAATAGTTCAATTGCTATATGCTTTCTGATACATAGTAACCTAATTCCTTCGACCATGAGATCATGCATATCACCTTTACCGGATGGATGCTTTGATGACATCAAACACCACACCGTAACTGGGTGGCTATAAAGGTGGCATTGAGTGTTCGGAAAGTATTGGTTGAGACACATGGATCAAGAGTGGGATTTGTCCATCCATATGACGGATAGATATTCTCTGGGCCCTCTCGGTGAAATGTCATCCGATTAGCTTGCAAGCATGTGACTGGCTCACAAGGGATCACATATCACGGGAACGAGAAAAGAGTACTTATCAGTAACGAGGTTGAACTAGGTATGCAGAGATACCGACGATCATAACCTCGGATAAGTAACATATCGTGAGACAAAGGGAAATTGGTATCGTATGTAAGTGGTTCATTCGATCGCAAAGTAATCGTAGAAATATGTGGGAGCCATATGAATTTCCAGATTCCTCTATTGGTTATTGTTCGGAGAAGTGTCTCGATCATGTCTGCATAATTCACGAACCGTAGGGAGACACACTTAAGGATTCGACGTTGTTTTGAGTAGTTATGGTATTATGAGAAAGAGACCGAATGTTGTTCGGAGTCTCGGATGGGATCCGGGATATCACGAGGTGATCCGGAATGGTCCGGAGAATAAGATTCATATAAGGAAAGTCCCGTTTCGGAGTTCGGAAATGATTCCGGTGTTTTCATCGGGAATGTTCTAGAAGGTTCCGGATTGTCCGGCACTCCGGGGGGGGGGGGAGGGTACATGAGTGTGTCATTGAATGATTGCATCATGTACTAAGTGTTCTTGCTGTTCCAAAAACATGAAAGTCAAATTGCCAGTTTGAAAGTCAAACGGCTAAAACAGGAAACTGTGGGAAACAGGAAACTGTGGGAAACAAGCAAGAGGAGTTGGAACCAACTTGGAGGAGGAGTCCAACTCCTCCAGGCCGGCGCCCAGCCCTAGGCCGAGTTGGGGAGGGACTCCCTCCCTCCCCTGGCGCGCCAAGGCCCCTCCACCCATAAAAGGAGGGGCAGGGCTCCTCCTTGAGACACACAAGTTTCCACCTCTAATCTCAGGTTTAGAGCTGTTTGGTTTAGAGCTTCTAATTGCTTTAGCCTGCGGTTTAGAGCCTTCTAATTGGTGTGTCTAAAACCTAGACCACTAATAGCCCTCTCTCATAATCCACCATACTCGCTCCGGCTTAAGGCGAAGCCTTGCGGGATCTTCCCTCTACTTCCGGTACCACGCCGTTGTGCTGCCGAAATCACGAGGAGAGTGCTACAACCTCCACTGCCTGCTGGAACAAGGGAGAGGAAGGTCTTCGTCGAGTACCGAATGTGTGACCGACTGCGGGAGCGCTGCCGGAACGCAGCGCCGGAAGGATCGTCTACGCGATCTTGAGATCGGGAAGAGTACGACTACATCACCCACGAGAATCTGCTCTCGTTAAACGCTTTGGAATCTTCGAGGGTAAGTTATTCCATCGACTCGTTGCTACAATCTAGTAGATAGATCTTGGCTTGTTTGTTTGTATGCGATAGAAAATTTTTGTTTTCCATGCTACGAACCCCTACAGTGGTATCAGAGCCGTGTCTATATGTAGATCTGTTGCACGAGTAGAACACAATGGTCATTGTGGGCGTTGATGCTTTTATTATCGATTGCTTCTTGTGTACTTTGCATCTTGCGGTATGTTGGGATGAAGCGGCCCGGGCTAACCTTACATGACATCGTTCATGAGACTTGCTCCACGCTTGACATGCAACTTGTATTGCATAAGTGGCTTTGCGGGTGCCTGTTTCTCCTAGCATAGTTAAGATCCAATTTACAACGGGTGATCAACAATGATAGTATCAATGTTGTGGTTCTTGTTCGTAAGTTAGAATGACACTTATTGAAAGCCCCAAACCACGTAAAATATGCAAAGAAAGTAGAGGCGTCTAACTTTGTTTTGCAGGGGTGTGCAGTGATGTGATATGGCCATGATTGTGATTATATTTGATGTATGCAATGTTCCTTATTGTAAGTTGGCAACCGGCAGGAGCCATATGGTTGTCTTTAATTTATGTTAAGACCCGCGTGTCTATTCAAAGTAGTTGTAATAGTTGAAGCTGGTGGACGACAACCATGGAGAAGCGTCATTGACCTTGATGCAATGCCGGTGATGATGGAGATCATGTTCGTGCTTGAAGATGGAGATCAGAAGCACAAAGAAGAAAGGCCATATCATATCACATATTATGAATTGCATGTGATGTTAATCCTTTATGCATCTTGTATTGCTTAGTAGACGACGGTAGCATTATAAGATGATCCCTCATGCACATGAATTTCAAGTTCGAAAGTGTTCACCCTTAGTATGCACCGTTGCTAATGCTTGTTGTTTCGAAGCACCACGTGATGATCGGGTGTGTTAGAATCCGCAAGTGTATACAATGTAAGCAAGCCAGATTTGCTTATGCGGTAGCTAAGGTTTGATCTTGACGAGCCTAGCATGTACAGACATGGTCTCAGGAACACGGATCACCGAAAGGTAAAGCATGAATCATATAGTAGATATGAAACATGACGATTGTTCGCCATTTAAACTATATCAACTCTCGTGATGATCGGTGTTGATATAGTGGATTTGGTTCGTGTGATCACTAAAACAATGTGAGGGATATTGTTTTGAGTGGGAGTTCACCTAGTTTAATTTCTTTATTAATTTGAACTCAATTTGTCATAAACTTAGTCTAAACTATTGCAAACATGTTGTAGATCAATGGCAGCCCCTACCATCAATTTTAATGCGTTCCTAGAGAAAGAGAAGTTGAAAAACAATGGAAGCAACTTCGCGGATTGGTTCCGCAATTTGAGGATTGTCCTCACAGCTGGTAATTTGACCTATGTGCTGGATGCACCGCTGGGTGACCCACCTGCAGCTGATGCTCCCGATGAAGTAAAGAATGTTTACCTCGCTCGGAAGAATCAGTACTCCATAGTTCAGTGTGCTATCTTGTATGGTTTGGAATCGGAGCTTCAGAAAAGGTTTGAGGATTCAGACCCATATGATATTGTCGAGGATCTCAAATTGATTTTTGAGACTCATGCGGCAATTGAAAGTTATGAGGCTTCTGAAAAGTTCTTTAACTGCAAGATGGAAGAAGGCAGCTCCGTCAGTGAGCATGTGCTTAAGATGTCTGGGCACGCAAACAAACTTCAAAGCTTGGGTATTGTGATTCCTAATGCTTTGGGGATTTACCGTGTCCTCCAATCACTACCACCAAGTTACAAGAACTTTGTGATGAACTACAACATGCAGAACATGAACAAGACGTTGCCAGAACTCTTTGCCATGTTGAAATCTGCAGAAGTGGAGATTAAGAAAGAGCACCAAGTGTTGTTGGTCAATAAGACCACCAAATTCAAGAAAGGCAAGTCTAAGCAAAAGGGACACTTCAAGAAGGGTGGTAAGAAAGTTACCACGCCGGCGAAGAAGACCAAGGCTGGACCTAATCCTGATACTGAGTGCTTTTACTGCAAGGGAGAAGGTCACTGGAAGCGGAATTGCCCAAAGTACTTGGCGGATTTGAAGAACGGCAACATCAAGAAGAAAGGTATATCTGATATACATGTTATTGATGTGTATCTCACTAGTATTCGTAGTAGTGCCTGGGTATTTGATACTGGTTCGGTTGCTCATATTTGTAACTCAAAACAGGTGCTGCAGAATAAACGGAAGCTAGCGAAGAATGAGGTGACGATGCGCGTGGGAAACGGATCAAAGGTTAATGTGATCGCGGTCGGCACGCTACCTCTTCATCTATCATCGGTATTAGTTTTATACTTAAATAATTATTATTTGGTGCCTGCGTTGAGCATGAACATTATATCGGGATCTTGTTTATTGCGAGACGGTTACTTGTTTAAGTCCGAGAATAATGGTTGTTCGATTTATATGAGTAATATGTTTTATGCACATGCACCTTTGATAGATGGTCTATTCTTATTGAATCTCGATAGTGGAAATACACATATCAACAATATTGAGGCTAAACGTTTGAAATCAAGCGATAATTCGACCTATATGTGGCACTGTCGTCTTGGTCACATCGGAGTGAAACGTATGAAGAAACTCCATTCCGATGGACTTCTTGAATCACTTGATTTTGAATCACTTTATAGATGCGAAGCATGTCTGATGGGAAAAATGAGTAAGACTCCATTTTCTGGTATGATGGAGCGAGCTACGGACTTATTGGAAATTATACATACCGATGTGTGTGGTCCAATGAGTGTAGCATCGCGCGGTGGTTATCGTTATGTTCTTACCTTCACGGATGACTTGAGTAGATATGGGTATATCTATGAAACATAAGTCCGAAACTTTCGAGAAGTTTAAGGAGTTTCAAAGTGAGGTAGAGAATCAACGTAACAAGAAGATTAAGTTTCTACGTTCTGATCGTGGAGGTGAATATCTAAGTTACGAGTTTGGCGAGCATTTAAAGAAATGCGGAATACTTTCACAATTGACACCGCCGGGAACACCACAGCGTAATGGTGTGTCCGAACGTCGTAATCGAACTCTCTTAGATATGGTTCGTTCTATGATGTCACTTACAGATTTACCGCTATCATTTTGGGGTTATGCATTAGAAACAGCCGCATTCACTTTAAATAGGGCACCGTCTAAATCCGTTGAAACGACACCGTAAGAATTATGGTTTGGGAAGAAACCTAAATTGTCGTTCCTTAAAGTTTGGGGATGCGAAGCCTATGTAAAGAAGTTACAGCCGGACAAGCTGGAACCCAAAGCGGAAAAATGCGTCTTCATAGGATACCCAAAGGAAACTATTGGGTATACCTTCTATCATAGATCCGAAGGCAAAACCTTCGTTGCCAAGAATGGATCCTTTCTAGAGAAGGAATTTCTCTCGAAAGAAGTGACTGGAAGGAAAGTAGAACTCGACGAGGTTGTCGAACCTTCTCTCGAAATTGCGAGTAGCGCAGCACCGGAAGAAGTTCCTGTGGTGCCTGCACCAATTAGAGAGGGAGCTAATGATGGTGATCATGAAACTTCGGTTGAAGTTGCTACAGAGCCTCGGAGGTCAACGAGAACTCGTACCACTCCAGATTGGTATGATCCCGTTATGAGTGTCATGTTGGTGGACAACACCGATGACCCCGAGACATATGAGGAAGCGATGATGAGCCCAGATTCCAATAAATGGCAAGAAGCCATGAAATCCGAGATTGGATCCATGTACGAAAACCAAGTATGGGCTTTGGTGGACTTACCGGATGGCCGAAAGGCTGTCGAGAACAAATGGATTTTCAAGAAGAAAACAGATGCTGATGGTAATGTTACTGTCTATAAAGCTCGACTTGTCGCAAAAGGGTTTCGACAAATTCAAGGAGTTGACTACGATGAGACTTTCTCACCAGTAGCGAAGCTAAAATCTGTGAGGATTATGTTAACAATCGCTGCATATTATGATTATGAGATATGGCAGATGGATGTCAAAACAGCATTCCTCAATGGAGATATTGATGAAGAGTTGTATATGATGCAGCCCAAAGGTTTTGTCGATCCTAAAGATGCTAACAAGGTATGTAAACTTCAACGATCCATCTATGGATTGAAGCAAGCATCCCGAAGTTGGAATCAACGTTTTGATAAGGTAATCAAAAGTTTTGGTTTTGTACAAACTTATGGAGAAGCTTGTATTTACAAGAAAGTGAGTGGGAGCTCTGTAGCATTCTTAATACTATATGTGGATGACATATTGTTGATTGGGAATGATGTAGACCTTCTTAGTAGTGTCAAAGAATATTTGAATAATAGTTTTTCAATGAAGGATCTTGGCGAAGCAGCTTACATATTAGGCATAAAGATTTATAGAGATAGATCGAAACGCCAAATATCATTGCCACAGAGTACATATTTGGACAAAGTTCTAAAGAGGTTTGGAATGGAAGAGAGCAAGAAAGGGTTCTTACCCATGTTGCCCAATACGACCTTGAGTAAAACTCAAAGTCCGACATCGGCAGAAGATAGAGAAAGGATGAGTAAGACTCCCTATGCCTCAGCCATAGGATCTCTAATGTATGCCATGCTATGTACTAGACCCGACATTGCATATGCTGTTAGTTTAACTAGCAGATATCAAAGTGATCCAGGAGTGGATCATTGGACAGCGGTCAAAAACATCCTTAAGTACTTGAGAAGAACTAAGGATATGGTTCTTTCTTATGGAGGTGATGAACAACTCGTTGTTAATGGTTACACCGATGCTAGTTGGAACACCGATCCGGATGATTCTAAATCACAATCTGGATACGTATTTATTTTGAATGGTGCAGCAGTTAGCTGGAGGAGTGCAAAGCAAAGCGTTGTGGCGAGATCTTCAACTGAATCGGAATACATGGCTGCTTCGGAGGCTTCACAAGAAGCGATATGGATGAAAGAGTTCATTACAGAGCTGGGTGTGGTTCCTAGTGCGCTGGACCCAATGTCTATCTACTGTGATAACATGGGAGCCATAGCCAATGCGCAAGAACCAAGGTCACACAAGAAGCTGAAGCATATCAAGCTACGTTTTCACGCTATTCGAGAACATATCCAGGATGGGGATATAAAGATTTGCAAAGTACACATAGATCTGAATGTGGCGGATCCGTTGACTAAACCTCTCCCGAGGGCAAAACATGACCAACACCAAACTGCCATGGGTGTTCGGTATATTACCATGTAATCTAGATTAGATGACTCTAGTGCAAGTGGGAGACTGTTGGAGATATGCCCTAGAGGCAATAATAAATGTAGTTATTATTATATCTTTGTGTTTATGATAAATGTTTACATTCATGCTATAATAGTATTAACAGGGAAACATTAATACTTGTGTGATTTGTAAACTTAATTTAAAGTCCCTAGTATAGCCTCTATACTTCACTAGCTTGTTGGTTGATAAATGATTGTGGTTTCCCTATCATGAACATTGAGATGTTATCAACAACAAGATCATATCGTTAGGAGAATGATATGGTGGACATACTCCTATAGATAAGCGTAGCATAAAGATCAAGTCATTTCAATAGTTCAATTGCTATATGCTTTCTGATACATAGTAACCTAATTCCTTCGACCATGAGATCATGCATATCACCTTTACCGGATGGATGCTTTGATGACATCAAACACCACACCATAACTGGGTGGCTATAAAGGTGGCATTGAGTGTTCGGAAAGTATTGGTTGAGACACATGGATCAAGAGTGGGATTTGTCCATCCATATGACAGATAGATATTCTCTGGGCCCTCTCGGTGAAATGTCATCCGATTAGCTTGCAAGCATGTGACTGGCTCACAAGGGATCACATATCACGGGAACGAGAAAAGAGTACTTATCAGTAACGAGGTTGAACTAGGTATGCAGAGATACCGACGATCATAACCTCGGATAAGTAACATATCGTGAGACAAAGGGAAATTGGTATCGTATGTAAGTGGTTCATTCGATCGCAAAGTAATCGTAGAAATATGTGGGAGCCATATGAATTTCCAGATTCCTCTATTGGTTATTGTTCGGAGAAGTGTCTCGATCATGTCTGCATAATTCACGAACCGTAGGGAGACACACTTAAGGATTCGACGTTGTTTTGAGTAGTTATGGTATTATGAGAAACAGACCGAATGTTGTTCGGAGTCTCGGATGGGATCCGGGATATCACGAGGTGATCCGGAATGGTCCGGAGAATAAGATTCATATAAGGAAAGTCCCGTTTCGGAGTTCGGAAATGATTCCGGTGTTTTCATCGGGAATGTTCTAGAAGGTTCCGGATTGTCCGGCACTCCGGGGGGGGGGGGGGGGGGAGGGTACATGAGTGTGTCATTGAATGATTGCATCATGTACTAAGTGTTCTTGCTGTTCCAAAAACATGAAAGTCAAATTGCCAGTTTGAAAGTCAAACGGCTAAAACAGGAAACTGTGGGAAACAGGAAACTGTGGGAAACAAGCAAGAGGAGTTGGAACCAACTTGGAGGAGGAGTCCAACTCCTCCAGGCCGGCGCCCAGCCCTAGGCCGAGTTGGGGAGGGACTCCCTCCCTCCCCTGGCGCGCCAAGGCCCCTCCACCCATAAAAGGAGGGGCAGGGCTCCTCCTTGAGACACACAAGTTTCCACCTCTAATCTCAGGTTTAGAGCCGTTTGGTTTAGAGCTTCTAATTGCTTTAGCCTGCGGTTTAGAGCCTTCTAATTGGTGTGTCTAAACCCTAGACCACTAATAGCCCTCTCTCATAATCCACCATACTCGCTCCGGCTTAAGGCGAAGCCCTGCGGGATCTTCCCTCTACTTCCGGTACCACGCCGTTGTGCTGCCGGACACACGAGGAGAGTGCTACAACCTCCGCTGCCTGCTGGAACAAGGGAGAGGAAGGTCTTCGTCGAGTACCGAACGTGTGACCGACTGCGGGAGCGCTGCCGGAACGCAGCGCCGGAAGGATCGTCTACGCGATCTTGAGATCAGGAAGAGTACGACTACATCACCCACGAGAATCTGCTCTCGTTAAACGCTTTGGAATCTTCGAGGGTAAGTTATTCCATCGACTCGTTGCTACAATCTAGTAGATAGATCTTGGCTTGTTTGTTTGTATGCGATAGAAATTTTTTGTTTTCCATGCTACGAACCCCTACATCTTACTCATCATTACATAACTATTCAACAACATCGAATCCTTAAGTGTGTCTCCCTACGGTTCGTGAATTATGCGGACATGATCGAGACACTTCTCCGAACAATAACTAATAGAGGAATCTGGAAATTCATATGGCTCCCACATATTTCTACGATTACTTTGCGATCGAATGAACCACTTACATACGATACTAATTTCCCTTTGTCTCACGATAGTTTACTTATCCGAGGTTTTGATCGTCGGTATCTCTGCATACCTAGTTCAACCTCGTTAGTGATAAGTACTCTTTTCTCGGTCCCGTGATATGTGATCCCTTGTGAGCCAGTCACATGCTTGCAATCTAATTGGATGACATTCCACCGAGAGGGCCCAGAGTATATCTATCCGTCATATGGATGGACAAATCCCACTCTTGATCCATGTGTCTCAACCCATACTTTCCGAACACTCAATGCCACCTTTATAGCCACCCAGTTACGGTGTGATGTTTGATGTCATCAAAAAATCCTTCCGGTGATGGTGATAAGCATGATCTCATGGTCGAAGGAATTAGGTTACTATGTATCAGAAAACTTATAGCAATTGAACTATTTAAAATAACTTGATCTTGTTGGAGATATGCCCAAGAGGCAATAATAAAGTGGTTATTATCATGTCTTCACACTTATGATAAATGTTTACATACCATGCTATAATTGTATTAACCGGAAACATTAATACTTGTGTGATTTGTAAACTAAAATAAGAGTCCCTAGTAAAGCCTCTTGTTAAACTAGCTTGTTGGTTAATATATGATCATGGTTTCCTGATCATGAACATAGAGATGTTATTAACAACAGGATCATATCATTAGGAGAATGATGTGATGGACATACTCCTATAGATAAGCGTAGCATAAAGATCAAGTCATTTCAATAGTTCAATTGCTATATGCTTTCTGATACATAGTAACCTAATTCCTTCGACCATGAGATCATACATATCACCTTTACCGGATGGATGCTTTGATGACATCAAACACCACACCGTAACAGGGTGGCTATAAAAGTGGCATTGAGTGTTCGGAAAGTATTGGTTGAAACACATGGATCAAGAGTGGGATTTGTCCATCCACATGACGGATAGATATTCTCTGGGCCCTCTCGGTGAAATGTCATCCAATTAGCTTGCAAGCATGTGACTTGGTCACAAGGGATCACATATCACGGGAACGAGAAAAGAGTACTTATCAGTAACGAGGATGAACTAGGTATGCAGAGATACCGACGATCATAACCTCGGATAAGTAACATATCGTGAGACAAAGGGAAATTGGTATCGTATGTAAGTGGTTCATTCGATCGCAAAGTAATCGTAGAAATATGTGGGAGCCATATGAATTTCCAGATTCCTCTATTGGTTATTGTTCGGAGAAGTGTCTCGATCATGTCCGCATAATTCACGAACCGTAGGGAGACACACTTAAGGATTCGACGTTGTTTGAGTAGTTATGGTATTATGAGAAAGAGACCGAATGTTGTTCGGAGTCTCGGATGGGATCCGGGATATCACGAGGAGATCCGGAATGGTCCGGAGAATAAGATTCATATAAGGAAAGTCCCATTTCGGAGTTGGGGAATGGTTCCGGTGTTTTCATCGGGAACATTCTAGAAGGTCCCGGAATGTCCGGCACTCCGGAGGGGGAAGGGTACATGAATGTGTCATTGTAAGTTGGAATGATTGCATCATGTACTAAGTGTTCTCGCTGTCCAAAATAAAGGGTTTATTTAAATCCTAAATTGAAAAGTCAAACGGCTAGTTTGAAAGTCAAACGGCAAGTTTTGGAAAGTGGAAAGAGGAGGAGAAGAGGGAAACCGAGTTGGAGAGGGAGACCTCCTCCAACCGGCGGCCAACTCCAATGCCGAGTTGGGGAGGGACTCCACTCCCTCCCCCTGGCGCGCCAGCCCCTCCCACCTATATAAGGAGGGGCAGGGCTCCCCTCCTAACACACACAAGTTTCCTATCCTCTAAACTAAACCCTAGATCTAGACCCCGGTTTAGAGCTATTCGGTTTAGAGCCTTCTAATTGGTTTAGAGCCTTCTAATTGGTTTAGAGCCTTCTAATTGGTGTGTCTAATTACTAGACCACTAATAGCCTCTCTCATAAGCTCCACCATACTCGCACCGGCTTAAGGCGAAGCCCTGCGGGATTTCCCCTCTACCTCCGGTACCACGCCGTTGTGCTGCCGGAATCGCGAGGAGAATACTACAACCTCCGCTGCCTGCTGGAACAAGGGAGAGGAAGGTCTTCGTCGAGTACCGAACGTGTGACCGACTGCGGGAGCGCTGCCGGAACGTGGCGCCGGAAGGATCGTCTACGCGATCTTGAGATCGGAAAGAGTACGACTACATCACCCACGAGAATCTGCTCTCGTTAACCGCTTTGGAATCTTCGAGGGTGAGTTCCTCCTTCGACTCGTTGCTACAATCTAGTAGATAGATCTTGGCTTGTTTGTTTGTATGCGATAGAAAATTTTTGTTTTCCATGCTACGAACCCCTACAGTGGTATCAGAGCCGTGTCTATATGTAGATCTGTTGCACGAGTAGAACACAATGGTCATTGTGGGCGTTGATGCTTTTATTGTAGATTGCTTTTTGTGTACTTTGCATCTTGCGGTATGTTGGGATGAAGCGGCCCGGGCTAACCTTACATGACATCGTTCA
Organism: Avena sativa; assembly: GCA_916181665.1. Lineage (NCBI taxonomy): Eukaryota > Viridiplantae > Streptophyta > Magnoliopsida > Poales > Poaceae > Avena > Avena sativa. Next base: position 35,731,566 of record OV702284.1, read on the forward strand.
TGAGACTTGCTCCACGTTTGACATGCAACTTGTATTGCATAAGTGGCTTTGCGGGTGCCTGTTTCTCCTAGCATAGTTAAGATCCAATTTACAACGGGTAATCAACAATGCTAGTATCAATGTTGTGGTTCTTGTTCGTAAGTTAGAACGACACTTATTGAAAGCCCCAAGCCACGTAAAATATGCAAAGAAGGTAGAGGCGTCTAACTTTGTTTTGCAGGGGTGTGCAGTGATGTGATATGGCCATGATTGTGATTATATTTGATGTATGCAATGTTCCTTATTGTAAGTTGGCAACCGGCAGGAGCCATATGGTTGTCTTTAATTTCTGTTAAGACCTGCGTGTCTATTCAAAATAGTTGTAATAGTTGAAGCTGGTGGACGACAACCATGAAGAAGCGTCATTGACCTTGATGCTATGCCGGTGATGATGGAGATCATGTTCATGCTTGAAGATGGAGATCGAAAGCACAAAGAAGAAAGGCCATATCATATCACATATTATGAATTGCATGTGATGTTAATCCTTTATGCATCTTGTATTGCTTAGTAGACGACGGTAGCATTATAAGATGATCCCTCATACACATAAATTTCAAGTCCTAAAGTGTTCACCCTTAGTATGCACCGTTGCCAAAGCTTGCTGCTTCGAAGCACCACGTGATGATCGGGTGTCTTTGATTCCGCGGGTGAATACAACGTAAGCAAGCCAGATTTGCTTATGCGGAAGCTAAGGTTTGATCTTGACGAGCCTAGCATGTACAGACATGGCCTCAGGAACACGGATCACCGAAAGGTAAAGCATGAATCATATAGTAGATATGATGAACATGTCGATTGTTCGCCATTGAAACTATATCAACTCTCGTGATGATCGGTTTTGATGTGGTGGATTTGGTTCGTGTGATCACTAAAACAATGTGAGGGATATTGTTTTGAGTGGGAGTTCACCTAGATTAATTTAATTATTAATTAGAACTCAATTTATCATAAACTAAATCAAAGTGAAATTGCATAGTTGTTGTAGTCATTGGCATCCGTTTACCACCTTGCGCTTAGTTATAATTGAGATGATAGAACTATAGAATTCTGGTTAGTTACTTTACGAACTGGTATCGTATTGTTTTGAAGTGTTAATCTAAAGTTTAAAAGTCCTATTGCAAACTTTCAGTAAATTCCGGTTACTCCATGAAGTTTAATAATCAGTATTAAATCAAGAGTAACAATTCCAAGTGTTAGTATATAAGTATCATGTTTGTCTCCATGATTCTTGATATTCAAAGGATTCTCTTAATATCAAGGTTATCTAGGATCTGAAAGAGTTGTTTCAGAAACCATGACGTGTGGAAGATATTGTGATATCTGAAACGAAGTTTTGGTTGCAACATGATAGAGTATAATATGGCAAAAGTCATGTTCTCATATTTGATGAGAATTTGCAAAAAGGTTGGAGACACTTGTTGTCCTAATCCTCCAAAAGGTTTTGGATAGCAACATTATACTCATAATTCATCGTTATAAGCTAAAAGTAGCTTGATCATGGACGATTCCATGATAAGGGTGAATATTTGATGTAGGTAAAATGTTTACTACACCAAGAGATTACTAAAGAAAGGAATTTGAAAGAACACCAAATATTTGATGATGGTGATCTACTTCAAAGTGCAAGTCCAAAGACATTGGTATTTAATTATACACGCTTTGGACTATATGTCATATGTATGACTCCACTATTGATATTGATAGATTCTTTCAAATAGAAAAGGAAATATTGAAAGAGAATCTCATAAATATATGGCAGAAAAGAAAAGACTAGAATTGTTCAGTTTAAGTATATAGATGATATACATGTTATGGCTATATTCTTTGCTTGTTAAACAATGTGGTTCTTAAGTATTTGATACTGAATTTGTTGGTGTGAATCGTCATACGAAACAACACAATTCATGAACTACAATGGCCTAGGTAACTAGCAAAAGAATATGTGATGATGTTCATCGAGAACAAAATAAAGGGTTATTGTGTTGCTTGTTAAACATCAAAGCTTGCCTTCAAGATTTGTTTTATCAGGTATTATGAGAACAAAAGGGTTGTTCAAATAATTTCCGTAATCCATAAAAGATGGATGATTCACAAATCTCGTTGGAGATATCACATCCATAAAACTAGTGCTAAAGATGTCGAAAGACAAATTGATTGAAAGATCACTTAGGAAGTGACATCGCCGTTTAAATTATATTGGAAAGAAAACATGAAGAAAATCCATATGGATGGAATTTTGGAGTCTTTTGATTTTTGATCAAATGACGTTTGTGAAACTTTCCTAGAGATAATTGAAACTTCGTTCATAGGCCAAAAGGGAACGAATGACTAGCTTATTGGAACTTGTACATATTGTTGTATAAAATCCATTATGTGTAGTCAAGAGCGATGGATTTCAGCTTCATATGCTTTCTCCGAAAAATTTGAGTGAATATATGGATATTTTCTTAATAAGGATGAAGTGTGAAATATTTGAAGAGTTCAAAGACTTTCAAGATGAAGTGCAAAATCATTGTAACAAGAATATAAACAGTTTATGATAAGATCATAAAGAAAGATATTTGAGTTACAAGTTTAGCATAATACCTAAGATTTAAGGAATCGTTCCGTGGATTTGCATTTCCCGAAACACCATAAAAGTATGGAGCGTTCGAGATATGTAATTAAACCTTGTTTGACATGGTAAGATCAAAGGTATAATTCATAAAACTGCCATTGTATTTTAAAGATTAAAAGCTTTAGAGATTACCGTTTTTCCACTGAAAAGAGCTCCATCATAATCCGTTGAAGTGACACCATATAAAGTTATGGTTTGGGATAAAACCCAAGTTGTCCTTTCTTAAACATTGGTATGCTATGCATAAGAAAGATGTTTGCAACCAAAGTCGGATGAACCTGTCTTTGTATGTTATTTCGAATAACTGTTAAGTACTCCTCCATAACATCGGAGACAAAAGTGTTTGTCACTTAAAACGTCAAGTTTCTTTAAGAAGGAATTTTTCGTGAAAAGTTAAGTGGGAGGACAATAGAAACTTTGATAAGGTTAAAAGAACCTTAGCTATATGTGCAGAGTTGCGCAGCGCCGAAAAGTGTTTCGGAGGCAGTAACAATGCTCATGGTTCACGTACCTCAAAGGTTGTGGTCACGGAGATCCAAGTTCCTATTGAAACAAGTAGGTCGGATGAACAATCAAATACCAAGATTTGAGGGTTGAATCATTATTTGAGAATAATGAACCGACTACATGCAAAGAAGCGATGATGGGCCCTGACTCCGTCAAATGGCTTGAAGCCATAAAATCCGTGATAGTTCCATACACGAGAAATCAAGTTTTGAACTTGAAGGACCCTCGAGAAAGGTGTAAGACCTTACAGTTGTGTCTGGATCTATAAAGAAATAGACATGGATGTTTTACATCTATGAAATAGTCGACATGTTGAGAAAGAGTTCACAACAATGTTCAAAGGTTGACTATGACAAGATTTGATCTGTCATAGTGATATTTAGTCTAGATGGATTAATGTAGCAACCACTACATATAATTTGTTATATGGTAGTTGAATAAACAAAACAAATTCTTCTAATAGAATCGTTACCTAGGACATGTGCATAACACGGTCCATAGGGTTTTGTTAATTCAAAAGGATGCTAAAATTATATGCAAACTTCAATGGTTAAAGTGAGCATCGTGGAGTTGGAATCTTCACTGTGATGAAGCTGTTAAAGGAGTTTAAAAGTTCATCAGAGACGATGGAGATGCTTGCATTTGCAAGAAATTAAGTGGGAGCGCTAAGACATGTTTCTAATACATTATGTGGAAGACATATTGTTGATTGGAAATAATGTATCTTTTATTAACACATATTAAGAATTTCATCCCGATGAAAGACTTAGGCAAAACCCAAATATTTGGCATCAATAGACGCTAATATGGTTGTGCCAGAAGTACATAGACGAGATATTGAATGAATTCAATATAGAAACTACAAGAAAGGTTCTTGTTGCACAGAAAGGATTGAAAGAGTTCAATATTGATGATATATTCAAGTGTATTGGCACTTGGTAAGTGAAACAAATAATCAAGTATAGATTGATACTTGATGTATGAAATCACAAAGAGTATTTATATCAATCATACTGTGATATGTACAAATCCAGATATGTCCTATGCTCTAAATGTTGTGAGCATATACCAGAGTGATTCGTAAGATGATCATTGGACAATAGTAAGGATATTCTTATGATCTTTTGGAAGAACTAAAAGTATATTATTTGTAGAAGTGACAAATAGATGGTTAGTTCATTGTAAAAGTACTACATTGATACTAGCTTTGTCACAAAGTACAAATTAAGTTTATCTCAATCTAAACTAAGGGTGGCACAATATAATGGAAAGTGAGTTCCATAATGGATTTGGATGATTTCCAAAGTTAAGACATTGTGACAGATACTACAACAAAAGGCTAAGTATATGACTGCTATTATAGCAGCAAAAGAGGGCATTTGTGTCAAGAAGTTTGTTATCAAACTAGGTGTAGTTCACAGTGGGATAATACTATGAAGATATATTGTGCGACAATATTATCAACATGTTTTAACCCCAAAGAGCTAAAGGTCACACCGAAAGACCAAATTTATACAAAGCCATCTCATTAGAGAATGAGTGATGCGTAGAGACACAAAGACATGCAATTACACACGGACCTGGAAGTGTCAGATCCGGAGATCAGTTGACCACTAGCAATCGTGTACATACAACACCGGAAAGCCATAGGTGTTGAATACACAAAGGTTTGAAACTAGATTATTGACTCTAGTGCAAGTGGGAGACTGTTGGAGATATGCCCAAGAGGCAATAATAAAGTGGTTATTATCATGTCTTCACACTTATGATAAATGTTTACATACCATGCTATAATTGTATTAACCGGAAACATTAATACTTGTGTGATTTGTAAACTAAAATAAGAGTCCCTAGTAAAGCCTCTTGTTAAACTAGCTTGTTGGTTAATATATGATCATGGTTTCCTGATCATGAACATAGAGATGTTATTAACAACAGGATCATATCATTAGGAGAATGATGTGATGGACATACTCCTATAGATAAGCGTAGCATAAAGATCAAGTCATTTCAATAGTTCAATTGCTATATGCTTTCTGATACATAGTAACCTAATTCCTTCGACCATGAGATCATACATATCACCTTTACCGGATGGATGCTTTGATGACATCAAACACCACACCGTAACAGGGTGGCTATAAAAGTGGCATTGAGTGTTCGGAAAGTATTGGTTGAAACACATGGATCAAGAGTGGGATTTGTCCATCCACATGACGGATAGATATTCTCTGGGCCCTCTCGGTGAAATGTCATCCAATTAGCTTGCAAGCATGTGACTTGGTCACAAGGGATCACATATCACGGGAACGAGAAAAGAGTACTTATCAGTAACGAGGATGAACTAGGTATGCAGAGATACCGACGATCATAACCTCGGATAAGTAACATATCGTGAGACAAAGGGAAATTGGTATCGTATGTAAGTGGTTCATTCGATCGCAAAGTAATCGTAGAAATATGTGGGAGCCATATGAATTTCCAGATTCCTCTATTGGTTATTGTTCGGAGAAGTGTCTCGATCATGTCCGCATAATTCACGAACCGTAGGGAGACACACTTAAGGATTCGACGTTGTTTGAGTAGTTATGGTATTATGAGAAAGAGACCGAATGTTGTTCGGAGTCTCGGATGGGATCCGGGATATCACGAGGAGATCCGGAATGGTCCGGAGAATAAGATTCATATAAGGAAAGTCCCATTTCGGAGTTGGGGAATGGTTCCGGTGTTTTCATCGGGAACATTCTAGAAGGTCCCGGAATGTCCGGCACTCCGGAGGGGGAAGGGTACATGAATGTGTCATTGTAAGTTGGAATGATTGCATCATGTACTAAGTGTTCTCGCTGTCCAAAATAAAGGGTTTATTTAAATCCTAAATTGAAAAGTCAAACGGCTAGTTTGAAAGTCAAACGGCAAGTTTTGGAAAGTGGAAAGAGGAGGAGAAGAGGGAAACCGAGTTGGAGAGGGAGACCTCCTCCAACCGGCGGCCAACTCCAATGCCGAGTTGGGGAGGGACTCCACTCCCTCCCCCTGGCGCGCCAGCCCCTCCCACCTATATAAGGAGGGGCAGGGCTCCCCTCCTAACACACACAAGTTTCCTATCCTCTAAACTAAACCCTAGATCTAGACCCCGGTTTAGAGCTATTCGGTTTAGAGCCTTCTAATTGGTTTAGAGCCTTCTAATTGGTTTAGAGCCTTCTAATTGGTGTGTCTAATTACTAGACCACTAATAGCCTCTCTCATAAGCTCCACCATACTCGCACCGGCTTAAGGCGAAGCCCTGCGGGATTTCCCCTCTACCTCCGGTACCACGCCGTTGTGCTGCCGGAATCGCGAGGAGAATACTACAACCTCCGCTGCCTGCTGGAACAAGGGAGAGGAAGGTCTTCGTCGAGTACCGAACGTGTGACCGACTGCGGGAGCGCTGCCGGAACGTGGCGCCGGAAGGATCGTCTACGCGATCTTGAGATCGGAAAGAGTACGACTACATCACCCACGAGAATCTGCTCTCGTTAACCGCTTTGGAATCTTCGAGGGTGAGTTCCTCCTTCGACTCGTTGCTACAATCTAGTAGATAGATCTTGGCTTGTTTGTTTGTATGCGATAGAAAATTTTTGTTTTCCATGCTACGAACCCCTACAGATCTTTATGCTATGCTTATCTATAGGAGTATGTCCACCATACCATTCTCCTAATGATATGATCTTGTTATTAAAAACATCTCAAATGTTCATGATCAAGAAACCATGATCATCTATTAATCAACAAGTGTGGCATCCCGCAAAACCACTACTAGAAAATCGCGTTGTTTTTGTGCATTGCATCATCATGACCGCAGGCTCATGTCATCATGCCACATTGCATTTGAGCATCGTCATCATCATGCATTTGTTTGTCTGAAACTATTTTCGAAAAGCATATTTTGTTTTCTAAATACCCCGCCTTTATTTCAAATCCAAAACCCGGGTCTCCGGATTATTTTGTTTCGTCTACCAATGGATTTCAAACGTCCCGTTTTAAATAACAAAAGATTTATTTTTATTTTTAGGGGGCAGCCATACCGGGTCGATCCGACCTAGTCGGCCACCCCAGTACAAAACCGAACTATCTAAACCTTTTCCTACCCAATCCTAGTCTACCCAGCCTTTGGCCGTGAGCCTTCTCCATCCGAAGTCAATCCTCCTAGCAGCCATCTTACCTGGTCGAGGGAGAGTCACCCTTTGACTGTTTGTCATACTAGGAAAATGCCCGCGCGTTGCAGCGGATTCTAAATTTTACGACAAACTCCTTACATTTCAAACCAACCTACTCCCTCTAGCTCATATTATTTGACTTAAATTTGTCTAGATTTAAATGAATCTAAACACTATTTGTATATATATATTCATCCAAATTTTTATCAAATCAAAGTCAATTAATATGGTGCGGAAGAAGTATCTCATTTCAAAGAACATCTAGCATTTTTAAAACTGCACACCCGACGTACATATAGTTCGTATTATAGTTTAATCCGTAATTTCAATTTTATTGTATTCTCTGACTTATTAGGCCCACAATAATTCCTATATAGCAGATCAAAAGTTATAAAATGTTTAAGAACCGCTTTGTTCTAAGTTACAAAGTAGTCAAATACCAACTGAACTGCTCCACTCCTCTGGCTGACACATCGCACGGAATGGAGAAAGAAAAATAAATCCCCAAATCGTGAGTTATTAGTGTTCTTCCAAGTGTTGCCTCCCTTTCCCCTCTTCACTCCCATCCGGGTAATCCTTCGTGCAAGTGATGCAGCAGCTCGTGGCCTGGTCCCAAGCAGTTTGCGAGCAGCGGCCAGGTCTGGCCTGGTACGGAGGACAGCGGACAACGCCACCTCCCCTCCACCATGAGGCCCTTGTGCAGAGGCCCCCTTGTGCAACCCTGACGAGGCCACCTCCCCCCACTGTGAGGCCTGGCTCCTCAAGCACCCTGCTGCTCGCTTTCATGCTGCCGCCCGTCAAAGCTCTCGCTACTCTCTTGCCGCCTGTTGTTCTGATCCTCTTTTTTTTGCTTCGTGGATTTTCTGTTCAGCTCCGACGCCCCCACAGCCTTGACCCTTGATGGACGATGCAGACTCTGTTCTATCTCATGAAGCTTCTCTTGCTTGGCTTGTTGACATCTAATCTACAAAGTATATAAATTGGAGAATTTTGGTTTAAAGGGGCAAGGTGGGACTATTAATTTAATAGTCACCAACGAAGAGCATTGAGATTGGGCTTCTAGATTGATTCGATCACGGAGGGTTAATAGGCCGGCCGAGCAACGCGAGCGAGAGAACACGAACCCATAACCAGACCAGACGACGGCCCTCACGCGGCCCATAAGAAAGCGCCAACAGGGGAAATAAAATTGAACTCGTTATTCATTTATAGGTGGCATTTGATGTAATATAAAATTTGATGGGAGGACAAACCGGTTCAAAAAAGTGTTGGACCGGAAGAAACACTTCGTCCTTTATTATTAGGTACAGATAGGAAAAATACTTCTTATTTCCGGGTGTAACTATATCCACGTCTCATATACTACCTTACCGAAGTATTTGTAATACTTTATATATTTGAGTATGTTCATATACTATATCTAAGATACTTACAAGCAAGTTAGGTGAAAAAATTGCAAGTGCACCCATATTTGCACTATATATATAAAATACCGTTATATTTGTACGTATAAAAGAAGTATGTGAATAAAAATTACATACTATCAAAAAATAGTATATATACTGCCCAAATATTCTTATATACTTCATGCTACACGTACATACCTTTCGGTATGGTAGATACTGCCTATATCGTGTGAAACACGTATGGGTGTAACTACACCCGAGTGTAGTATGAATATGTCCTATATAGGATATTTGACTCCCAATAGTTATTCTACACCCACCTTTTATCTTTTAAACCGTATATTATTTTTACGTCATGTAAATTTTGTCTTACATCATAAGTCGAGCAGAACATAAGAAAATTTAGAAATACATAATTTTTTTGCTTACATGCCATATAAAAGTATGACGCAAAATACTTATTTTTGTTGTTTTTTACACTATAATGACTCATAAACTCCATTTTTTGTTAATTTTTTTGGTTGTGGTGAATATATGAACATAATTATTCATATACAAAACATAATTTTTTTAATCTAACAACATAAAAATATATTAGGTGCAAAGTAACTATTCTGCTCCCTGGGTGTAGAATAAGGTTTCTATATATATATAGTTGACTACTCACCCGGTTTCTATATATATATATATATAGAAAATCCTATTCTGCACCCAGGGAGCAGAATAGTTATTTTACACACAACATATTTTTACGTTATTAGATTAAAAATTTATGTTTTGTATATGAATAATTATGTTCATATATTCACCACAACAAAAAATGGACAAAAAATGGAGTTTATGAGTCATTATAGTGTAAAAAACACCAAAAGTAAGTATTTTACGTTATATTTTTATACGGCATGTAAACAAAAAAATTATGTTATTTCTAAATTTTCTTATGTTCTTCTTGACTTATGATGTAAGATAAAATTTATGTGACGGAAAAATAATATACGGTTCAAAAGATAAAGTCAAATAGCACGACTTTATATATAGAAATATATACGCTAGCCGAATGTCCGCGTTGCTACGGAATAAAAATTGTTTAATATATAAAGTAATTGTTTTAAATTTGAAAAATATGTCAAACATGGCGGCACGTGGTTTCTATTTGTACAACATAAATATCAATTCTCTCCAACTTATTTCCTTCTTGGTATATTTTTTAAACTTTTGCGAACCTATGAAAACAGTCCCACATACCGCTGCAAGCTAGTACCTCCGTTCCACAATATAAGTCTTTTTAGCAAGCTAAAACAACTTTCTAAAAAGACTTACATTATGGAACAGAGGTAGTATCTATAAATAAAAGGTCACACCTTGCAGTTTTATTCCTTTATAAAATATATGCTTCTCCGCTACTATGGATTGATTGAAAATTCTTCAATATATTCTTCTCCTCCTGACACGGCTCACTACTTCATATTGGTCCTCTTTAGTGCTAAATATCCCCTGAATACCCAAGTTTTTGGATAAAAGGTCGGGAAGACCTAATTTTGGCCCTAAAATCGTTTTGCTTGCATCACTATTCGCACCTCTAACAAAAGCAAAACTGCCATTTAGACTCTTTATACTTTAACTTGCAGAAAACTCCTTAGACCAGTCCGCAATTCCCAAAAATAACAGCGTTTCAACGGTGAAATAAACGAGTCGGAAAGATCTCTTACCACATTGCATATATTTCGTCTCCTTTCTAGACATTCTTGCTTGCACTGCTCCAATTTTGTAGCCTTGTGGGGATTTTGTTCCTTACACACAAACGCAAAAGGTATTTGATTAGACGAACTAATGGTTCCTATTTTTATTTATTACTTCAAATTACCAAACCAAATCACATTCACGGGCTTGCACTAATAACCCTACAATCCATCTAACCGAAGGTGGAAACTGCATATACAAAGACATCAAATATATTAACTCGTAAATTCTATGTAAATAACTTAAAGATATCTAACCCATTAACACAACCCAATTCTATGAGAGGAGTAAGGTAAGAGATTGGGCGATGATTAGATGGAGATTAAACTCATCTCTTTATGTAATATTTAGCACTTTTCGGTTTCTTGTTAAAATTCCTTAATTAATAGAGTGAGGCAAAGCTTTTGTCTCAGTTATAAAAAAACCATTTCTTTAGTGGGTATAAGTCTAATTTGGTGTGGTAGGGCATATATTTGTCCGTGCAAATAAAATATATAATAATTTTGATTTGTTCCTTCTAGCCTAGTAACCTTGCTTACAATGATCACTGCCATCATCTTCATAGGAGAATACTGAAGAGCTATAACTTGGCTTTGCAACACAGTCAAAGCGTCTTCATAGGAAGCTACTCAAGAGCGACTCGGTTTTGCAATAAATGAGATGTGGATCTCACACTTATCTGCTCTATAAATCATCACATGAAGCAACACATTTTGCAAAAGAACCTGATTGTGTTTGCTAACTTGCTGACATTCTTTCACTCTCTATAAATCATCACATAAAACAACACATTTTGCAAAAGGACCTGATTGTGTTTGTTAACTTGCTGACATTTTTTTACTGCCAGGTTGGGTCTACATGCGGAACTGAATTAACCTACACTTGTATGTGACTTTGAGAGACGGCTTGATCAATTGACTGCATAAATTTTCTTTTTAAATAATGTATCCAATATAAATATAGTCTAATAGTGAAGTAGTATCAGGTCCAAAACAATATATATTTACCTTCACATCTTAGTACTGGTACAAAAGAAATAGAGAGCACTTGCATCGCAGAGTAGTACAAAAGAATAGTGGCAGAGTGAATATGCAAGAGCGACCAAGCGGGATCTCAGACATGGTAGGACTGTACGAGGATGCCTTACTACTTGTCGGCGGTGGAGAACATCCTTCCGGCCATCATCGTTGTCATCGCTGAGGCGTTTGGAGAAGGCGGACACGAGGACAGCCATCATCGTTGTCATCGCTGAGGCGTTTGGAGAAGGCGGACACGAGGACAGCCATCATCGTTGTCATCGCTGAGGCGTTTGGAGAAGGCGGACACGAGAGGACAGCCCACTCCAGAACGAAGATGGTGGTGCCAAGCCCTCAGGGCCATCTTGAGGATGATGGTGTCGTCAGTGGTGCGGGTGATAATAGCTCAGTAAATGCATTATGATGGGAGGTAAACAATCTCAAGATAGTCAACTATATATACGTATCAGTTGTTACCTGTAGCACAGCGCGTAGAGGTTTTCAGCTCATGCATCTGCCAACCGATTTACCAAACTCTGCAACAGTTTCAGCTGGAATCACAAGTTATAACACCAATACAGAGTCAACTAAGTTACCACCTCCAGAAAATCTCATCGCTGAAAACAAAACAGGACTGACAATCAGCCCACCTCTAGCTGATCTTCCCATCCGATCAATATCCCGGAGCTCTCGTCTTTCATCCCCTTCAGCTTAGCTAAGCAGTACAACTCAAAAGCGAAGCACAACCTCTCCACATTTCTGCGATCTGCAAGGATCCAACTTAGCACGAAATCGCACAAAAATTGAAAACTTCAGCACAAAAGACAATACTCCTTACCGATTTGTTCCAAAACAAATGTAGTGTGAGCGCGGCCTCGTTTACCATCTGTCCACTCCCAGTTCCTGGATCCAACCTCTGACGGCGCCCTGGAATATGGCGGTGAGCGCCGCCCCCGTGTACGACGACCGCGGTCCGACGGTGAAAGAGCCGGAGCAGCCGGCGGAGCGGCCCGCGGGTGGACGGAGAGGAGATACGGGAGGACACGGAGAGGGACCGCCCATCATCCTGGTCACAGGAGAAGGCGAGAAGGGGGTCGACATGCAACACCGGATTGAGGAAGAGAGGCAGAGGAGGACGACATCCATGGCGGCGAGGAAGGGAGCTACAGTGAGTGGAGACGCACGCGTGTGCGGCAGGGAGGAGGCGGACGACGCGGATGCCGCGCTCGGCGCATGCTTGGTTGGGGATGGCATCCATGGCGACGGGTAAGGAAGCTCCCATGGGTGGCGGCGACGTAGGCCGATGCGGCAGGGAGGAAGCGTCGCATGCGGATGCAGCGCTCGGCACACGCGCGATTGGGGACGGCATCCATGGTGGCGGGGAAGGGATCTCCCGTGCGTGGCGACGGCGCACGCGGATGCGACAGGGAGGAGCCGCACGCGGATGCGGCTTTGGGCGCACGCTCGGTTGGGGATTTTTCTTCTTTTCAACGAATCACTTGGCGGTGGTAGGCCTAGTAAAATCTTCAAATAGTCAGGAGAAAAACCGTCCCAGAAATATGGGATGGAAATTGAGAGCGACGAACCTACCGCAGCTTAAATTACTAGTAGGTAGGCACGTGCACGCACGTATCAATTAATATATATTGCAATCATCTCTACTTATAAATTATAAGTAATTCTTGATACAAGTTTTTCAAAAGATGCATTGTATTCAGGTAATCTGTTTAGCATCGAAGACAAATTAACATCATAACACATACTTGTTATTCATTAGTACAAGAACCAATACAACAGCCACCGTGTACATGTTTCTGCTCATGTTTGTAATCTTCCAACTCTATTCCCTCCCATCCTGACCGATGCCACCCTCACTCTAACACTTGCATCCTCAATATCATTTTCAACAAACCATTAATTAACCTAAATTTCTATCACATGACACGGCCACCTAGCAACTCTTTGTAAACTTTTATGCTGGGTTGTATTTCCATCGCTACCACATGTTTACATTCTCGATGAACACCATGAACTCAAAGGTGCATAATCCCTATAGATGACTCGAGAACAACCTTAGCATTCAACCGATAGCATATAGCATAGAGTGATTAATAAAATAAGTAGCGATAAGCACTTAGTCAAACTTTGAAAAATCTGCTCAACGAAATGTGTAAAAACATCTATTAAAAATTCCCAATGTATTAAAAATAGTAGTCAGTACCAGCCTCTAATTCAACAAGTGTTTACCAATATAGGATTTTCTTGCAGGCATTTAGCTTCAGTTAAAGAGTCAGCCCTTTCTGAGAGATAGTTCAAATGTTTTTCAGTGTGTATAGATGTATAGTCTGAGCTAATATATCTGCAGCAACTGATTAATAAATTACTTTCCACAAGCTACTGCATATTGTCGGTCCGTCTAAGTAGCTTTACCGGATACACATAAAAATATCGGAAATAAATACATATCACGACATGCACAGAGTTCAAAGCTTGTACAATCATCTTACCCCTCCAAAGTGACTGCCCAAGTAACAACATAAGTTGCGGAAAAAATAGAAGAGGGTAATTTTCACAAAGCACGCTCCAGGCAACAATGGGCTTCCTCAATGGGTATAACATATTTTAGTCATTAGTAAGGGAACATCTAATTGGGCACTAAACAACTATTTATTTCTCCTCATCACCTCCTATTGGCTTACCCACCAACACCACCATTATTGTTAACTCACATTAATCTCCATTTCGGTGATGTGATGGGAGAGCCATGGCATCAAATTCAGATGAATCTTGTGCGGACACACAATTGATTTCTCATAAAGCAGGCCCTTTGCCCAGCTCAGCCTAGCATATGCACAACTGTGCTCAACGGTCAATATAAGATATTAAGGCTAGATAAAATATAAACAATAGGCATCTCACGTTAACAAAAAAGAGCATACGATCTAACTTACTCGTGAGATAACCTTCAATGGCAGCACTGCAAAATGCAAACTGCTACATGGAACAGTTAGACTGAATAACTTAAGCATAGAGATGCCATAAGTTATAATTGCCTTCGGTCTGCTTTGACGTGAACATGGTCACTGAGTAAATTGTTAAGATGGCTAATAAAATATCTAGGAGAGACCATTAACCACCAAAAGCTGCATTAGAGGTTGAGGAGGATTTCAGTAAAAAATAAAAGCACATCAGATGCATCTATAATATCCCTTCACATATAGGAATATAATTTTCGTGAACTGACCTCATCATAGATGCTAAGGAGCATATGGACGCGAATTGCTGATCCTCTCGACTGGGTGTTGCTGCTGCCATGTGTTGATCCTATATTTCTTAAAACTCAGTAATAAAAGTTAGCTAAGAAAGAGCAAGATAATTAGGTAATCGTAAGAACACCCTATTGGTGATAGTGTAGCTGCTGAAGTAATGCGAGTGATAAGCCACCGCCGATCTTGCCCGGGCCGACGCTCAGACCACTCAAGCCACAACAAATGTGGATAGGACTCTCAAATACAAGAATCCTAAGAATGATAATATCTTGAAATTGAGCAATGCATCAACTATTGTATGCATCACTTTAGAGGAAGAATACACAACGTTTTGAGATGCACCCATCTGCACTTCACTTAGACGCTAATGAAAAGTTGGTTGTCAAAAATTAGTACAAAACAAATCAAGAAGCTCAAAGAGGTGAACGGCAACAACAGACAAATGCTAACGATTATTTCTCCAAATCTTTTAAAGCGCAATTTCATAGAGGCTGCCAAAATAAATGCACGCTGCTAGCGATATGAGCCTCTTCAACACTTAGACAAATCCTTGGTAACAACCTCTTCAAACATTGAATAACGTGCAATATCTATTAGGATAAAAAAGTGCATTGAGCTGGTAGGCAATAAACTACACAATTGAGACTTCATATAACACCCTCCAACTTCTAAATTGGCTCATCATCGAAGGGAAGCTAGTTTACTATGGTAGAATGGTCGTCTAGCATAAATAGATACGTCAGATCTAAACAATGCTTCTTTACACTAATGATAATTAATTGATTTACACAATTGTGCATTTTGCAACAGAAAACACCGATAGAAATATCCATACCACAGGCAATAACTTTGTTAAACATGAATTTGTAGAATAAGATGGAACAGACATAAAAGGCATAGCTGGACACATAAGCGTAATTTGAAATTGTAATATACTGAAGTGAAATCTAAAAGATTAATTGTACAATACCTTTATCTTTGAGCATCACTCTATGAAGAAGACCGCTAGGCAGATTAACCCAACCACCTGCATTCAACATGACATTTTCCATCGTGCGTCACATAGGCAGAAGAAAATCCATACCAGAGTTAAACACGGAATTTCAAAGGACCTACACCCAAAAGAACAAAAATGTTGCTCCTATGCAGAATACGGCGTCCACGTGTGCGGAGATATGGAGAGGATTCTGAATCAATTTGGCTCCTGGCTAGAGCATCGTGGGCGTCTTCCCTAGAGTAGATAGAAGTCATCATCATTCGCTCCATGAGGTCAGGCGGCCTCCCATGGAGAGGCGGTTGCGCGTGGAACAGCGGTGCGGCAGATGAGGCGTCGGGGCTGGGGCGTTGGGCGCCTGCACAAGGGAAGGAGGGTGGGACGATGAGATCTCGAACAGGGGAGAGGATAGGGTGGTTGTGGAGGAGGTGCGGGAGGAGCGTCCGCCCACTGGACGACGCCATGTAGCGAGGCGATGGAGGAGGATAGCAAGGAGACGGGGCTGCCGAGCATCGTGCGGCGGAGTGGCTGCGAAAGGAGCGGAGGCATCGCTGCATCAGGGATGTGGGCAAGGGGAGGCGAGGGCGAGCAGTTTCCTTTTTTCCTGCGTTGATCGCGCTATGGGAGCAGGAGGGGATGCGGACACGGGGATTTTCTTCTGCTGGTGGAGTACGTTCAGTCAAGGTAAATTGCTAAGTGTACACCAGAGGGCGGTTAGAGTAGTGCTAGCCGTTGGATTGAGTTAAGCGGGCCTGATCTTGTGGTGATAACAGATATGTATATGTTCTATGGGGTGTGTTTAGGAAAAGTAGTGTTTGCTCTTTTATTAGTAGTAGAGATTCCTCCTACAAGCACGAGAGGTGCGTGACCCCTCCACCACCGAGCCCTGCTTCCCTTTCTAATCCCCACCCGAGACCCCTTCAAACCCTATCCCCTCTTCCCCGCCATCGCCTCCAATATTTTCTGTCCATCTCTCTGTGAGCAACCGAGAGCGGCACCACCGCCTTCCCCAACTGTGTCGACGCCATGAACTTCACCAGACCGAGCTGACGCCGGAAATTGAACCAGGATGTCGTCCTCGTCCAATTCGCTGAAGAATACGGAGCTGGAGGTACCGAGAATCATCGCCAAGTTCGTCCGTTAATGGGCACGTCTGTGTCGCTGCTGACCGCGTAAAGCCGCTGTATGCTTCCTCTTCCGGACGCCTCCATCCTTGTTCGACCCTGTAGGGCACGCACATGACCTCCCGGTGAGCTCCTCTATCCGTTTCCCCGCTCCTCCGTCGTTTTATTTCACTGCAGCCCCGATCTGCTCGAGGCCGAGTACCTCCACCATAATAGTCTGCTACTGAAATTTTCCCCTGTTGTTCTGCGTGTATTTGTTGGAATTCAGCATGGCCCCTCCATGAGTATGTTCCCACAGCCCAGATGGTCTCTTGTATATTAAGATCGCTGGTTCAAATCCCAATACAAATCCTTCTCGAACGTTTTCCTAATGACGGAAATCTTGCAGAGTGCAGTCACCGTCGTTTTTGTTTCTCTTCAGTTTAATCAAAACCAATCTGGAGTGGTTCAAAAGAAGCCGCGCCTTTTTCCATCTCAACACGATCTGTATTGTACTGGTAAGCCCCATGCGAGCCAACTGTTTGATCTGGACATCAAATCCCCATCTGGCTGCCTTCTCTCTGAATTTTTATCTTCTGAAACCTTCTGAACTTTTATTCATCTTTGAATCTTGTTGAGGCTTGCTGCTCCGCTGCGACGAAGGCCCGCTCTCTGTCCAGGTTCAGGTAAAAGTGTCGTGGCTCCTTTTATTCAGCAACGGAAGTGGAACATAGCTAGAGGTGCCCATCTAATAATCATATATATATATACTCCACCAGATCCTGTATATCCTGAGGTTGATCTCCGGTTTGTGGCAAATTATTTTATAAGCCTTTTTATCCAATTTTACACCGAAGGTTGTTACTTCAAATAGTGATGCGCTTCTTTTACTTCTAATCTGATGCATTGTATAAAGGACGTCTAGTCGCATGTGCCTTGTTTCGGTGGACACTAGGAATCAATTCCCACTTCTACACAATATATGAACGCGTCCATTTATTGTATTCTCTGTCCGTGAGTACAAACACAATTCTGTTCTTGTATTCATGTGCTCTAATTTTCCTATTCCATATCTCTTTTGTCTACAAATACAAATGATATATCTATTTGGATAAAATAATAATAATAATAATGCAGTCGCTGTTTTTCTTTTAGAATAAATAAAATTTTCAAATCCATTAAATGTTCTTTTAAGTAATTAAAACTTGCACCAGTCATATATTTTAAACCATAGCTCTAAATAAAAGTATTTTATATAAATTTTGATTAGAAAAATGTACTGAACATGAATATGCCATTCTTACTCCGTTGCATCATGTAATTGGGTGATAGGTTGGTATCGAATCTAATAGTAACATATAGAATATTGTGGGGTATGATATATCGATTGATCCTGTTCCTTTTAAACGTGAAGTGGATCATTTGTGCGACATGTTGCCATGCTAATAACATCTAATTGATGGGTATAAAATAATTGACTTATATCTTGAATGATCGGAATTTTGATTCCGCTTAATATTGTAAAGTGCACCGCATCTTTGCCATGACATGCATCATATCACGAACATGCCGTATCTTCCGCATAAGTTTTGATTATTGTATCGGGTGTTTCTTTCTAGTGAGTTGCCTCTTCCCCGATAGGACGTTGAGTTGATGCGAGAGACGACAAGTTCTTCGGTTATGCAACTTTGGCAATGTTTTCAGGCGAGCATCTCCCCCTTTCTACCTATCTTACTTTTATAGTATTTATTCTTTCCTGTTGATCTATTGCTATCTGTGTTGCGATGCTCTAGTTTTCGTACCCGTGATATCCCTTGCAGCCATATATTGCCTTGGACACCTCCTATTACCTGTTGTTTGGTAGATAGTTGGACCTGCGCGTCGTAGTCGCTTGCTCAAGTGCTGTTGCGTGTCGTCAAGTACCACAGTTGTTGGAGCCTTGCCGCATGTTTAATGTTGGAGATGATCATGGCTTTAATTGTCGTTTACTTTAATTACTGTTTAACAACTAAAATTGAAGTAGGTAAGCAGAGGCACAGGTGGACAATAGATGTTATTTGGTTGTTAACCGTCCACTTGTGTCCCGTAGGACCCCGAGTACTTGATACCTGTTCCTTGAATATTCGCGCTATCCACATCCGGGAGGCTTATGGGACCCCCCTGAGCCAGAGCTTGATTCAGTCTTATTTCTTGGGGCCACAAACTAGTTTGAGGTTTTATTTACTATCTTGTACTTATGCCATGCTTTACTGCTTTATTACGATTGTGCGAGGAGCACACTGTACTGTTTAGGATCGTGACCCGTTTTCGCGGTATCGACACCCCGAGTTTTCGGGTTCCCAGTCGTTTACAGCCGGCCCCACAAACCTTGAGTCCGTCTCGGAGCCGGCCAGTTTCGTTGCGGGTGTACTCCAAGGGGTGGCCCCCTGAAATATTTCTGAATCCTGTGATTGCTTTGTCGTGAAAGCCTCGTTGGGTTTTGATTTGGTTTTTCCGAGGTTGATCGAGTGTGTGTTGCTATTTGTGCACCCCGGCCGGGTTAAAACTTTCTGAAAGCCGTGTCCGCGGTTATGGACGACTTGGAGCACAGTATCTCGATCATAGACAACTATAACTAAAGTAGTGCTATAAATTTGACTTTATAATGACTAGTATTCAGCTTCAACTACAACGGAATGGCTAAATAAAACTGCCAACAATTGCTTGTTTGTGTGTCGCTTGCGACCATTGTACCTGACTAGTAAGTATCGCAACTACAATGGAATGGCTAAATAAAAGTACCAACAACTGCTGGGTTTTGGGTTATCTCATGTTAATTGTATCTGACTAGTAAGACTTGCAACTACAATGGAATGGTTCAATAAAACTGCCCACTGCTTATCTTATCAGGATGACTATCTAAACCTGACTAGTAATTGCTGCAACGATAACTGAATAGATAAAACTGCCAACTGAGTGAGTTCCTCGGTTGACTTCCTCGTTTGGTCTCGAGGGGGAAATACCAGGAGGGGTTTGTTTGGTGATAGTATCAGGGTGGTTTCGAATAGGTCTTTCTTACCCCTCCCTGATTGCCGCCAGTTGTATCGAGTCTCTATAGGTTGTTTAGTGCATGCTGCCGCTGCCGCTTCAGTCCATCATACCTATGTAGGCGAGGACCGCCGAATTCTAGTCTCGCCGTGTACTGGCCTCAGTACTGACGCTCCTCTTTTTCCTTTGCCCTTTGTCGGCACCCCTTTTGTTTTAGCAGGTTTCGACGTCGTTAGCAGGGTTACCCTTCCGGCTTGGCCTGGACAGGGTTATAGACGCCATTGGTTATTCTTCAGGGCTCTTAGCCCCATTTGCATCTTGTCCGTAGTCGGACGCTCTATCCTTTTTAAGGTGATTTGGATCTTTGTATATTATATCTGTATTCTTGACTCATCGAGTCGCTGTTGTATATATATCTGTTCTGTGGGTCCCATCGAGGACTGTTGTGTAATGTTATTACTTCGTTTTCCACCCGCACGAAAGTGCCTGGTGGGCACCTTTGAATCGTTTCTATGCGGGTTTGGCGGGTTTCGCTAAAACTTGCATAAGTCCGATTCTGAGGGTGTTACAGAGTGGTATCAGAGCCAGCAGTTGCGATACCCCACAAGTCCAGCCTGTAGGATAACCTAGCTAACGGCCGAAGTAGAGTGTCAAAACTATTTTTGCAAAATCGGTTGGATAGTTTTGATTAGGTCTGATTTTACTCCTTATCCCTCTGCTGCTCTCCTCTTACCTCTGCGTGTTTTGAATCCGCTCTCTTCTCTCTCTTCGGGTCCAGGATTTCTCGTGGTTGGGTTCCGTCGTACCTTCAGGGTTTCGCTTCCTCTTTTGGTAACGGTGTTGCTACATCTGGTCTTCATGCTGTCTGAGGAATCCGTCTACTGTGGTACCATTTTTTGTTCCTTGTTTGTGCTTTCCGGTGTTTTCCGACGCGACGACATCATCTACGCCAGATCCGATGCTGAGTCTGCATCACTCCTTTGTTTCCGAACCTCGCTTGTCGGGATCTACAATCTGAATTCCGAGAGTTGGTTGCATAATCCGCCTATTCGTGTGCAGAGTAATGGTTTGGGTGCGCGATGGACTGATCACCATCCGACTACTCTTATCATTCGCTCTTGTACATCGAATCAGTGGATCCAGCAACTTTACTCCGTCCACGGGAGTTAGGGGTGGCTTAATTTGTGGATACCTCTACCTTCGACCTTTTGTTTCCCGGAGTGCCCTCTCGACGATCACGGATAACGACCTCTTGTTAGTGGTGTCGCGAAGATCTACACGAAGCGAGAAGATTCAGATCGCCGACCTTCTTTCCGGTACCATGAGGCGGATCTCGAGGGCGAGATCCATTGTTAGTGGTGTCGAATTGTGGCATCCCGCAAAACCACTACTAGAAAATCGCGTTGTTTTTGTGCATTGCATCATCATGACCGCAGGCTCATGTCATCATGCCACATTGCATTTGAGCATTGTCATCATCATGCATTTGTTTGTCTGAAACTATTTTCGAAAAGCATATTTTGTTTTCTAAATACCCCGCCTTTATTTTAAATCCAAAACCCGGGTCTCCGGATTATTTTGTTTCGTCTACCAATGGATTTCAAACGTTCCGTTTTAAATAACAAAAGATTTATTTTTATTTTTAGGGGGCAGCCATACCGGGTCGATCCGACCTAGTCGGCCACCCCAGTACAAAACCGAACTATCTAAACCTTTTCCTACCCAATCCTAGTCTACCCAGCCTTTGGCCGTGAGCCTTCTCCATCCGAAGTCAATCCTCCTAGCAGCCATCTTACCTGGTCGAGGGAGAGTCACCCTTTGACTGTTTGTCATCTTCCTCCTACAAGCACGAGAGGTGCGTGACCCCTCCACCACCGAGCCCTGCTTCCCTTTCTAATCCCCACCCGAGACCCCTTCAAACCCTATCCCCTCTTCCCCAGTGCCGCCGCCATCGCCTCCAATATTTTCTGTCCATCTCTCTGTGAGCAACCGAGAGCGGCACCACCGCCTTCCCCAACTGTGTCGACGCCATGAACTTCACCAGACCGAGCTGACGCCGGGAATTGAACCAGGATGTCGTCCTCGTCCAATTCGCTGAAGAATACGGAGCTGGAGGTACCGAGAATCATCGCCAAGTTCGTCCGTTAATGGGCACCTCTGTGTCGCTGCTGACCGCGTAAAGCCGCTGTATGCTTCCTCTTCCGGACGCCTCCATCCTTGTTCGACCCTGTAGGGCACGCACATGACCTCCCGGTGAGCTCCTCTATCCGTTTCCCCGCTCCTCCGTCGTTTTATTTCACTGCAGCCCCGATCTGCTCGAGGCCGAGTACCTCCACCATAATAGTCTGCTACTGAAATTTTCCCCTGTTGTTCTGCGTGTATTTGTTGGAATTCAGCATGGCCCCTCCATGAGTATGTTCCCACAGCCCAGATGGTCTCTTGTATATTAAGATCGCTGGTTCAAATCCCAATACAAATCCTTCTCGAACGTTTTCCTAATGACGGAAATCTTGCAGAGTGCAGTCACCGTCGTTTTTGTTTCTCTTCAGTTTAATCAAAACCAATCTGGAGTGGTTCAAAAGAAGCCGCGCCTTTTTCCATCACAACACGATCTGTATTGTACTGGTAAGCCCCATGCGAGCCAACTGTTTGATCTGGACATCAAATCCCCATCTGGCTGCCTTCTCTCTGAATTTTTATCTTCTGAAACCTTCTGAACTTTTATTCATCTTTGAATCTTGTTGAGGCTTGCTGCTCCGCTGCGACGAAGGCCCGCTCTCTGTCCAGGTTCAGGTAAAAGTGTCGTGGCTCCTTTTATTCAGCAACTGAAGTGGAACATAGCTAGAGGTGCCCATCTAATAATCATATATATATATACTCCACCAGATCCTGTATATCCTGAGGTTGATCTCCGGTTTGTGGCAAATTATTTTATAAGCCTTTTTATCCAATTTTACACCGAAGGTTGTTACTTCAAATAGTGATGCGCTTCTTTTACTTCTAATCTGATGCATTGTATAAAGGACGTCTAGTCGCATGTGCCTTGTTTCGGTGGACACTAGGAATCAATTCCCACTTCTACACAATATATGAACGCGTCCATTTATTGTATTCTCTGTCCGTGAGTACAAACACAATTCTGTTCTTGTATTCATGTGCTCTAATTTTCCTATTCCATATCTCTTTTGTCTACAAATACAAATGATATATCTATTTGGATAAAATAATAATAATAATAATGCAGTCGCTGTTTTTCTTTTAGAATAAATAAAATTATCAAATCCATTAAATGTTCTTTTAAGTAATTAAAACTTGCACCAGTCATATATTTTAAACCATAGCTCTAAATAAAAGTATTTTATATAAAATTTGATTAGAAAAATGTACTGAACATGAATATGCCATTCTTACTCCGTTGCATCATGTAATTGGGTGATAGGTTGGTATCGAATCTAATAGTAACATATAGAATATTGTGGGGTATGATATATCGATTGATCCTGTTCCTTTTAAACGTGAAGTGGATCATTTGTGCGACATGTTGCCATGCTAATAACATCTAATTGATGGGTATAAAATAATTGACTTATATCTTGAATGATCGGAATTTTGATTCCGCTTAATATTGTAAAGTGCACCGCATCTTTGCCATGACATGCATCATATCACGAACATGCCGTATCTTCCGCATAAGTTTTGATTATTGTATCGGGTGTTTCTTTCTAGTGAGTTGCCTCTTCCCCGATAGGACGTTGAGTTGATGCGAGAGACGACAAGTTCTTCGGTTATGCAACTTTGGCAATGTTTTCAGGCGAGCATCTCCCCCTTTCTACCTATCTTACTTTTATAGTATTTATTCCCTCCTGTTGATCTATTGCTATCTGTGTTGCGATGCTCTAGTTTTCGTACCCGTGATATCCCTTGCAGCCATATATTGCCTTGGACACCTCCTATTACCTGTTGTTTGGTAGATAGTTGGACCTGCGCGTCGTAGTCGCTTGCTCAAGTGCTGTTGCGTGTCGTCAAGTACCACAGTTGTTGGAGCCTTGCCGCATGTTTAATGTTGGAGATGATCATGGCTTTAATTGTCGTTTACTTTAATTACTGTTTAACAACTAAAATTGAAGTAGGTAAGCAGATGCACAGGTGGGCAATAGATGTTATTTGGTTGTTAACCGTCCACTTGTGTCCCGTAGGACCCCGAGTACTTGATACCTGTTCCTTGAATATTCGCGCTATCCACATCCGGGAGGCTTATGGGACCCCCCTGAGCCAGAGCTTGATTCAGTCTTATTTCTTGGGGCCACAAACTAGTTTGAGGTTTTATTTACTATCTTGTACTTATGCCATGCTTTACTGCTTTATTACGATTGTGCGAGGAGCACACTGTACTGTTTAGGATCGTGACCCGTTTTCGCGGTATCGACACCCCGAGTTTTCGGGTTCCCAGTCGTTTACAGCCGGCCCCACAAACCTTGAGTCCGTCTCGGAGCCGGCCAGTTTCGTTGCGGGTGTACTCCAAGGGGTGGCCCCCTGAAATATTTCTGAATCCTGTGATTGCTTTGTCGTGAAAGCCTCGTTGGGTTTTGATTTGGTTTTTCCGAGGTTGATCGAGTGTGTGTTGCTATTTGTGCACCCCGGCCGGGTTAAAACTTTCTGAAAGCCGTGTCCGCGGTTATGGACGACTTGGAGCACAGTATCTCGATCATAGACAACTATAACTAAAGTAGTGCTATAAATTTGACTTTATAATGACTAGTATTCAGCTTCAACTACAACGGAATGGCTAAATAAAACTGCCAACAATTGCTTGTTTGTGTGTCGCTTGCGACCATTGTACCTGACTAGTAAGTATCGCAACTACAATGGAATGGCTAAATAAAAGTACCAACAACTGCTGGGTTTTGGGTTATCTCATGTTAATTGTATCTGACTAGTAAGACTTGCAACTACAATGGAATGGTTCAATAAAACTGCCCACTGCTTATCTTATCAGGATGACTATCTAAACCTGACTAGTAATTGCTGCAACGATAACTGAATAGATAAAACTGCCAACTGAGTGAGTTCCTCGGTTGACTTCCTCGTTTGGTCTCGAGGGGGAAATACCAGGAGGGGTTTGTTTGGTGATAGTATCAGGGTGGTTTCGAATAGGTCTTTCTTACCCCTCCCTGATTGCCGCCAGTTGTATCGAGTCTCTATAGGTTGTTTAGTGCATGCTGCCGCTGCCGCTTCAGTCCACCATACCTATGTAGGCGAGGACCGCCGAATTCTAGTCTCGCCGTGTACTGGCCTCAGTACTGACGCTCCTCTTTTTCCTTTGCCCTTTGTCGGCACCCCTTTTGTTTTAGCAGGTTTCGACGTCGTTAGCAGGGTTACCCTTCCGGCTTGGCCTGGGCAGGGTTATGGACGCCATTGGTTATTCTTCAGGGCTCTTAGCCCCATTTGCATCTTGTCCGTAGTCGGACGCTCTATCCTTTTTAAGGTGATTTGGATCTTTGTATATTATATCTGTATTCTTGACTCATCGAGTCGCTGTTGTATATATATCTGTTCTGTGGGTCCCATCGAGGACTGTTGTGTAATGTTATTACTTCGTTTTCCACCCGCACGAAAGTGCCTGGTGGGCACCTTTGAATCGTTTCTATGCGGGTTTGGCGGGTTTCGCTAAAACTTGCATAGGTCCGATTCTGAGGGTGTTACAACAAGCTAGTATTATGAAGAGGCTTTACTAGGGACTCTAATTTAGTTTACAAATCACACAAGTATTAATGTTTCTGGTTAATATTGTTATAGCATGAATGTAAACATTTATCATAAACACAAAGATATAATAATAACTACATTTATTATTGCCTCTAGGGCATATCTCCAACAGTCTCCCACTTGCACTAGAGTCAACTAATCTAGATTACATGGTAATATACCGAACACCCATGGCAGTTTGGTGTTGGTCATGTTTTGCCCTCGGGAGAGGTTTAGTCAACGGATCCGCCACATTCAGATCTGTGTGTACTTTGCAAATCTTTATGTCACCATCTTGGACATGTTCTCGAATAGCGTGAAAACGCAGCTTGATGTGCTTCAGCTTCTTGTGTGACCTTGGTGCTTGCGCATTGGTTATGGCGCCCATGTTATCACAGTAGATAGACATTGGGTCCAGCGCACTTGGAACCACACCGAGCTCTATAATGAACTCCTTCATCCATATCGCTTCTTGTGAAGCCTCCGAAGCAGCTATGTATTCCGATTCAGTTGAAGATCTCGCCACAATGCTTTGCTTTGCACTCCTCCAGCTAACTGCTGCACCATTCAAAGTAAATACGTATCCAGATTGAGATTTAGAATCATCCGGATCGGTGTTCCAACTAGCATCGGTGTAACCATTATCAACGAGCTGTTCATCACCTCCATAAGAAAGAACCATATCCTTAGTTCTTCTCAAGTACTTAAGGATGTTTTTGACCGCTGTCCAATGATCCACTCCTGGATCACTTTGATATCTGCTAGTTAAACTAACAACATATGCAATGTCGGGTCTAGTACATAGCATGTCATACATTAGAGATCCTATGGCTGAGGCATAGGGAGTCTTACTCATCCTTTCTATATCTTCTGCCATTGCTGGACTTTGAGTTTTACTCAAGGTCGTATTGGGCAACATGGGCAAGAACCCTCTCTTGCTATCTTCCATTCCAAACCTCTTTAGAACTTTGTCCAAATATGTACTTTGTGACAATGATAATAGGCGTCTCGATCTATCTCTATAAATCTTTATGCCTAATATGTAAGCTGCTTCGCCAAGATCTTTCATCTCGGGCATATTCCCTTCAGAAAGATGTTGAAACTTGGGTTTCCCAATGCCCTGTCTATCAAAGATCGAAACATGAACAATGTAAATACCCAGGGTTATTAGACCCTCTACCAACACCTGATATGGCATGGGCACATATTACAATGGACTTCATAGAAGGTCTCCCTAAATCCCAAGGCAAAGAGGTAATATTGGTAGTAGTGGACAAATTGACAAAATATGCCCATTTCATACCCTTGGCGCATCCTTACTCAATTCAGTCTGTTGCCCAAGCATTACAGGATTATGTGCTCAAGTTACATGGACCTCCACTAGTGATCATCTCTAACAAGGACAGAATTTTCACAAGCACAATGTGGAAGGAAATTTTCAAAGCCTTGAAAGTGGAGCTAAGATTCAGCTCAGCGTACCATCCTCAATCAGATGGGCAATCAGAGCGAGTGAACCAATGCCTAGAATCATATTTGAGATGCATGATTTTCAATGAACCAAAGAAATGGCTTGCTTGGTTATCTTTATGTTGGAATTATGCCCTAGAGGCAATAATAAAGATGTTATTATTATAATTCTTTATGTTTATATTCCATGCTAGAATTGTATTAAGCGGAAACTTTAATACTTGTGTGGTTTGTGAACAACACCGTGTCCCTAGTACGCCTCTATGGACTAGCTCATTGATCAATGATGGTTAAGGTTTCCTAACCATAGACATGAGTTGTCAATTGATAATAAGATCATATCATTGGGAGAATGATATGGTGGACAGACCCAAACTAAGCGAAGCAATTAGATCGTGTCATCGTGTTCGTCTTTG
This sequence comes from Avena sativa, assembly GCA_916181665.1. Taxonomy (NCBI): domain Eukaryota; kingdom Viridiplantae; phylum Streptophyta; class Magnoliopsida; order Poales; family Poaceae; genus Avena; species Avena sativa. The sequence goes on from OV702284.1 coordinate 35,759,108, forward strand.
CGAAGCTTTTCTTATGTCAAATATTGTATTCCTTAGACCATGAGATAATACAACTCCCTGGTACCGGAAGAAAGCTTTGAGGTCATCAAACGTCATCCTATGAGAGGGTGATCATAAAAGTGTCTCTCAGGTGATCGGAAAGTATCTGTTGGGTTGTATGTATCGAGATGGGATTTGTCCCTCCCAAGTCGGAGAGATATACTTCGGGCCCACTCGGTAATCGATATCAACACCGCTTGCAAGCATGTGGTTAAGGAGTTAATCACAAAGTGATATCGGATTACGGAACGAGTAAAGTACTTGCTGTGAACGAGATTGAACTAGGTATGACGGTACCGACGATCGAATCTCGGGCAAGTAAAATATCGCGAGACGAAGGGAATATATATATGGGATTGATTGAATCCTGGCATCGTGGTTCATCCGATATGATCATCGATGAATGTGTGGGAGTCAATATGGGTTTCCAGACCCCGCTGTTGATTATTGATAGAAGATCATGTCTGCATATTCTCGAACCCGCAGGGTCACACACTTAACGTGTCTCAACGCTAGGATAGATTGGATAATTGGTTTATGAGTTTTTGTTCGGAGTCTCGGATGTGATCCGGGACATCACGAGAGGTTCCGGAGTGGTCCGGAGAATAAGATTCATATAAGGCAGTGCAGTTTTTGGAGTTCGGAATTGTTCCGGGTTAATCGGTATTGTACCGGAAGCTTCTAGAACCTTCCGGAAGGGGACCAACGTGGCCCCACCTTCCGAGAGGGGGCATGGGCCTATGAGGGAGTGCCCTGGCCGCATTGGGCCAGGGGCACAAGGCCCCATAGGGCCCAGCCGGCCCAGAGGGTTTTAAACTCGAGATAGATCTTCTAGAAGGGGGGGTTTCCTTGCCCCCCACTCCTTCTCCTTTGGGGCCGCCGGTTTGGGCTTGGAGGAGGGGATAGGGCTGCGCCCACCCCTCTATATATAGAGGGATGGGGGCGCACCAACCCCCCACACCTTCCCCTGCAACCCTAGCCGCCCTGCTGCCCTTCCTCTCTCCCTCCCGACTGTTTGTAGGCGAAGCCCTGCTGCAGAAATTCTCCACCATATACACCACGCCGTCGCGTTGTAGATCCAACCCATCTCTCCACCATACTTGCTGGACCAAGGAAGGAGGAGACGTCGAGGTGCCGCACGTGTGCATCTCACGGAGGCATCGCCACTTGTGGTGCTAGATCGGATCGGATCGTGAGGAGGAGAAGCGAGTACGACTACATCACCCACGTTCCGACGAACGTTCCGCTGTGCGAATCTTCAAGGGTATGAAGATCTAATCCAATCTCTCTCGTTGTTTGCATCTCCTAGATTAGATCTTGGCTTTCCCTCTGTTCGCATCCGTAGAAAATTTTGATTTACTATGCCGCGAAACCCTTCACTTTAGCCGAGTTTTGGTACAACACCTCATTCCATATGGTCATAAATGTCACCCCATTCCAAGCACTTTATGGTTTTGCACCACCTCAAATCAGTGAACTCTCGGTGTCAGGACCAACAGACATGGTGTTGGAGATATGCCCTAGAGGCAATAATAAATGTAGTTATTATTATATCTTTGTGTTTATGATAAATGTTTACATTCATGCTATAATAGTATTAACCAGAAACATTAATACTTGTGTGATTTATAAAATAAATTAGAGTCCCTAGTAAAGCCTCTTCATAATACTAGCTTGTTGATTAATAGATGATCATGGTTTCTTGATCATGAACATTTGAGATGTTGTTAATAACGAGATCATATCATTAGGAGAATGGTATGGTGGACATACTCCTATAGATAAGCGTAGCATAAAGATCAAGTCATTTTAAATAGTTCAATTGCTATAAGCTTTCTGATACATAGTAACCTAATTCCTTCGACCATGAGATCATGCTTATCACCATCACCGGAAGGATGCTTTGATGACATCAAACACCACACCGTAACTGGGTGGCTATAAAGGTGGCATTGAGTGTTCGGAAAGTATGGGTTGAGACACATGGATCAAGAGTGGGATTTGTCCATCCATATGACGGATAGATATACTCTGGGCCCTCTCGGTGGAATGTCATCCAATTAGCTTGCAAGCATGTGACTGGCTCACAAGGGATCACATATCACGGGAACGAGAAAAGAGTACTTATCAGTAACGAGGTTGAACTAGGTATGCAGAGATACCGATGATCAAAACCTCGGATAAGTAAACTATCGTGAGACAAAGGGAAATTGGTATCGTATGTAAGTGGTTCATTCGATTGCAAAGTAATCGTAGAAATATGTGGGAGCCATATGAATTTCCAGATTCCTCTATTGGTTATTGTTCGGAGAAGTGTCTCGATCATGTCCGCATAATTCACGAACCGTAGGGAGACACACTTAAGGATTCGATGTTTTTGAGTAGTTATGGAATGATGAGTAAGAGACCGAATGTTGTTCGGAGTCTCGGATGGGATCCGGGATATCACGAGGAGATCCGGAATGGTCTGGAGAATAAGATTCATATAAGGAAAGTCCTATTTCGGAGTTGGGGAATGATTCCGGTGTTTTCATCGGGAATGTTCTAGAAGGTTCTGGAAGGTCCGGCATTCCGGAGGGGAAGGGTACATGAATGTGTCATGACAATGTGGAATGGTTGCATCATGTACTAGGTATCATGGCTGGGAAAAATAAAGGGAGAAATCAAATCCTAGTTTGAAAAGTCAAACGCCAATTTGAAAAGTCAAACGGCAGTTTTGCTTGGTGGAAGGAGAGTAGGAAACCTACTTGGGGAGGAGTTCCTCTCCCTCCACCCGCCGGCCAAGGAGGCCGACTTGGGGGAGGACTCCCTCCCCCTTGGCCACGCCCTCCCACCTATAAAAGGAGGGGCAGGGCTGCCCCTCTTCCCTACACCCAACACCACCCAAACCCTAGCCCTAGCCGTCGGCCTCCACCAAGTCGCCGCCGCCCCTAGGGTTTCTCCTAGCCACCGAGTTGGGGCTTCCCCAAGCCCTAGCCGTCGGCCAAGCTCCGCCCCTTGGTGCCTCTAAACCCTAGATTGCCAAGGCCTCTCTCATAGTCCACCATACTCGCTCCGGCTTAAGGAGAAGCCCTGCAATATCTCCCCTCTACTTCCGGTACCACACCGTCGTGCTGCCGGAATCGCGAGGAGAGTGCTACAACCTTCACTGCCTGCTGGAACAAGGGAGAGGAAGGTCTTCATCGAGTACCGAACGTGTGATCGACTGCGGAAGTGCTGCCGGAACGCAGGGCCGGAAGGATCATCTACACGATCTTGAGATCGGCAAGAGTACGACTACATCACCCACGAGAATCTTCTCTCGTTAACCGCTTTGGAATCTTTGAGGGTGAGTTCCTCTATCGACTCGTTGCTACAATCTAGTAGATAGATCTTGGCTTGTTTGTTTGCATGCGGTAGAAATTTTTTGTTTTCCATGCTACGAACCCCTATAGTGGTATCAGAGCCGTGTCTATATGTAGATCTGTTGCATGAGTAGAACACAATGGTCATTATGGGCGGTGGTGCTTTTATTATCAATTGCTTCTTGTGTACTTTGCATCTTGCGGTATGATGGGATGAAGCGGTCCGGGCTAACCTTACATGACATCGTTCATGAGACTTGCTCCACGCTCAACATGCAACTTGTATTGTATAAGTGGCTTTGCGGGTGTCTGTCTCTCCCATTATAGTATAGATCCAATTTACAACGGGCACTTGATAGTTCAAACATCAACGTTGTGGTTCTTGTTCGTAAGTTAGATCGACACTTATTGAAAGCCCCAAACCACGTAAAATATGCAAAGAAAATTAGAGGGGTCTAACTTTGTTTTGCAGGGGTGTGCTGTGATGTGATATGGCCATGATTGTGATTATATTTGATGTATGAAATGTTCCTTATTGTAAGTTGGCAACCGGCAGGAGCCATATGGTTGTCTTTAAATTCTGTTAAGACCCGCGTGTCTATTCTAAGTAGTTGTAATAGTTGGAGCTGGTGGACGACAACCATGAAGCTGCGCCATTGACCTTGACGCTATGCCGGTGATGATGGAGATCATGTTCGTGCTTGAAGATGGAGATCGGAAGCACAAGAAGAAAGTCCATATCATATCACATATTATGAATTGCATGTGATGTTAATCCTTTATGCATCTTGTATTGCTTAGTTAACGACAGTAGCATTATAAGATGATCCCTCATGCACATAAATTTCAAGTTTTAAAGTGTTCATCCTTAGTAAGCACCGTTGCTAAAGCTTGTTGTTTCGAAGCACCACGTGATGATCGGGTGTGTTAGATTCTGCAAGTGTATACAACGTGAGCAAGCCAGATTTGCTCATGCGGAAGCTAATGTTTGATCTTGACGAGCCTAGCATGTACAGACATGGTCTTGGAACACGGATCACCGAAAGGTAAAGCATGAGTCATATAGTAGATATGATGAACATGTCGAAGATACATCAACTCTCGTGATGATCGGTTTTGATGTGGTGGATTTGGTTCGTGTGATCACTAAAACAATGTGAGGGATATTGTTTTGAGTGGGAGTTCACCTAGATTAATTTAACTATTAATTAGAACTCAATTTGTCATAAACTTAGTCTAAACTATTGCAAATATGTTGTAGATCAATGGCGTCCCCTACCATCAATTTTAATGCGTTCCTAGAGAAGAAAAGTTGAAAAACAATAGAAGCAACTTCGCGGATTGGTTCCGCAATTTGAGGATTGTCCTCAATGCTGGTAATTTGACCTATGTGCTGGATGCACCGCTGGGTGACCCGCCTGCAGCTGATGCTACCAATAAAGTAAAGAACGTTTACCTCACTCGGAAGAATCAGTACTCCATAGTTCAGTGTGCTATCTTGTATGGTTTGGAATCAGAGCTTCAGAAAAGGTTTGAGAACCATGACCCACATGATATTGTCCGTGAACTCAAAATGATATTTGAGGCTCACGTGACAGTTGAGAGTTATGAGGCTTCTGAAAAGTTCTTTAACTGCAAGATGGAAGAGGGCAGCTCCGTCAGTGAGCACGTGCTTAAGATGTCTGGGCACGCAAACAAACTCCAAGGCTTGGGTATAGTGATTCCTAATGCTTTGGGGATTTACCGTGTCCTCCAATCACTACCACCAAGTTACAAGAACTTTGTGATGAACTACAATATGCAAAACATGAACAAGACGTTGCCAGAACTCTTCTCCATGTTGAAATCTACACAAGTGGAGATCAAGAAAGAGCATCAAGTGTTGTTGGTCAATAAGACCACCAAATTCAAGAAAGGCAAGTCTAAGCAAAAGGGAAACTTCAAGAAGGGTGGTAAGAAAGTTGCCGCACCGGCGAAGAAGACCAAGGCTGGACCTAAGCCTGATACTGAGTGCTTTTACTGCAAGGGAGAGGGTCACTGAAAGCGGAATTGCCCAAAGTACTTGGTGGATTTGAAGAACGGCAACATCAAGAAGAAAGGTATATCCGATATACATGTTATTGATGTGTATCTCACTAGTACTCGTAGTAGTGTCTGGGTATTTGATACTGGTTCGGTTGCTCATATTTGTAACTCGAAACAGGTGCTGCAGAATAAACGGAAGCTAGCGAAGAACGAGGTGATGATGCGCGTTGGAAATGGATCAAAGGTTGATGTGATCGCGGTCGGCACGCTACCTCTTCATCTACCATCGAGATTAGTTTTATACTTAAATAATTGTTATTTGGTGCCTGCGTTGAGCATGAACATTATATCTGGATCATGTTTGTTGCGAGACGGTTACTTGTTTAAGTCCGAGAATAATGGTTGTTCGATTTATATGAGTAATATGTTTTATGCACATGCACCTTTGATAGATGGTCTATTCTTATTGAATCTCGATAGTGGAAATACACATATTATTAACATGGAAGCTAAACGTTTGAAATTGAGCGATAACTCGACCTATATGTGGCACTGTCGTCTTGGTCACATTGGAGTGAAGCGTATGAAGAAACTCCATTTTGATGGACTTCTTGAATCACTTGATTTCGAATCACTTGAAAGATGCGAAGCATGTCTGATGGGTAAAATGACTAAGACTCCATTTTCTGGTATGATGGAGCGAGCTACGGACTTGTTGGAAATCATACATACCGTTGTGTGTGGTCCAATGAGTGTAGCATCGCGCGGTGGTTATCGTTATGTTCTTACCTTCACGGATGACTTGAGTAGATATGGGTATATCTATTTCATGAAACATAAGTACGAAACTTTCAAGAAGTTTAAGGAATTTCAAAGTGAGGTGGAGAATCAACGTAACAAGAAGATTAAATTTCTACGTTCTGATCGTGGAGGTGAATATCTAAGTTACGAGTTTGGCGAGCATTTAAAGAAATGCGGAATACTTTCACAATTGACACCGCCGGGAAAACCATAGCATAATGGTGTGTCCGAATGTCGTAATCGAACTCTCTTAGATATGGTTCGTTCTATGATGTCACTTAAAGAATTACCGCTATCGTTTTGGGGTTATGCATTAGAAACAGCCGCATTCACTTTAAATAGGGCACCATCTAAATCCGTTGAAACGACACCGTATGAATTATGGTTTGGGAAGAAACCTAGATTGTCGTTTCTTAAAATTTGGGGTTGCGAAGCCTATGTAAAGAAGTTACAACCGGACAAGCTTGAACCCAAAGCAGAAAAATGCGTCTTCGTAGGATACCCGAAGGAAACTATTGGGTATACCTTCTATCATAGATTCGAGGGCAAAATCTTCGTTGCCAAGAATGGATCCTTTCTAGAGAAGGAATTTCTCTCGAAAGAAGTGACTGGAAGGAAAGTAGAACTCGACAAGGTTGTTGAACCTTCTCTCGAACTTGCGAGTAGCGCAGCACCGGAAGTAGTTCCTGTGGCGCCTACACCAATAAGAGAGGAAGCAAATGATGATGATCATGAAACTTCGGTTGAAGTTGCTACAAAACCTCACAGGTCAACGAGAAATCGTACCACTCCTGATTGGTATGATCCCGTTATGAGTGTCATGTTGGTGGATAACACCGATGACCCGACGACATATGATGAAGCGATGATGAGTCCAGATTCCAATAAATGACAAGAAGCCATGAAATCCGAAATTGGATCCATGTACGAAAACCAAGTATGGACTTTGGTGGACTTACCGGATGGCCGGAAGGCTATCGAGAACAAATGGATTTTCAAGAAGAAAACAGATGTTGATGGTAATGTTACTGTCTATAAAGCTCGACTTGTCGCAAAAGGGTTTCGACAAATTCAAGGAGTTGACTACGATGAGACTTTCTCACCAGTAGCGAAGCTAAAGTCTGTGAGGATTATGTTGGCAATCGCTGCATATTACGATTATGAGATATGGCAGATGGATGTCAAAACGGCGTTCCTCAATGGAGACATTGATGAAGAGTTGTATATGATGCAACCCAAAGGTTTTGTCGATCCTAAAGATGCTAACAAGGTGTGCAAACTTTAACGGTCCATATATGGATTGAAGCAAGCATCCCGAAGTTGGAATCAACGTTTTGATAAGGTAATCAAAAGTTTTGGTTTTATACAAACTTATGGAGAAGCTTGTATTTAGAAGAAAGTGAGTGGGAGCTCTGTAGCATTCTTAATACTATATGTAGATGACATATTGTTGATTGGGAATGATGTAGACCTTCTTAATAGTGGCAAGGAATATTTGAATAATAGTTTTCAAGGCAATAATAAAGTGGTTATTATCGTATTCCTTATTTATAAATGTTTATTTTGCATTCTATAATTGTATTAATACGGAAACGTTAATACATGTGTGTTTAATAAACAAAAAGGAAGTTCCTAGTTATGCCTCTCTTATAAACTAGCTCGTTGATTAACAAGATGATCAAAGTTTCATGATCATGGACATTGGATGTTGTTAATAACGAGGTCACAACATTAGTGTAATGATGTGATGAACATTTATCCAAAGTATAGCATTACGATCAAAGTCATTGAGTTTATATTGCTATAACAACTTACGAAGTGATCCTAATCCTTAGACCATGAGATCATGTCAATCACTAACACCGGAATAGTTTCTCGATGACATCAAACGTCATACCGTAACTGGGTGATTATAAATATGGCTTCAGAACTACTAAAGTGTTATGTTGAGTTTCATGGATCGAGAGTGGAATTTGTTCATCCCGATGACGGATAGATATGCTCTGGGCCCTCTCGGTGATATCACATTGATTAGCTTGCAAGCAAGTGATTTGATCACTATAATGTTATATCACGGGAACGAGAAAAGAGTGCATGTTTGTAACGAGATCAAACTAGGTATGGAGATACCGATGATCGAATCTCGGACATGTAATATATCGTGAAACAAAGGGATTAAGATACTAGCGTAAAAGGTTCACACGATCACAGAAGTTATCGTTGAATGTGTGGGAGTCAGTACGGATCTCCCGGTCCCCCTGCTGATTATTGATCGGAGAGGGGTCTCGATCATGTCTGCATTATTGGCGAACCATAGGGTGACACACTTAAGGGATACCGACACCATTCGGAGCAAATGATATGTCAGAAAAAGAAAAGAAAAGCGCAGGAATTTATTTCACTAGACACCGGAACTGTTTCGGTTGAAATTGCTAAAACTGGTTCTGCATGTGAAATTGAATACTAGCAAGGGTTTTATGTGAATGTTTGTTAATTAAAGTAATTAACAAAATTCTGAATAAATAAATAAAAGCGTTTTATTTAAATGAGAGCTTGCATTAAATTTGGTGAAATTTAATGCATGTGAGTGGATTTTTGAGTGGAGGCTCTTTTATGGGAGTGGAGGCTTTTCATTTTTAGTGGGAGCTCCACCCACATGAATGTGGAAGAGGTGGGGGCAGCCACCATGGCTGGCGCCATGCCCCTTGGGGTGCCCTCTGTCCCTATAAAAGGCCCCCCTCTCATCCTCTCAAACTACACCTCCTCGCGAAGGATCTCTCTCCCCCTTTAGAATTTCCCCATGGTCTCGGATCAGCGAGATACATGTTCTTGGTGAATTTTTCTAGAAGGATTTGTTGCTTCCGCTGCTTCGCTGGAGCGAGGGCGCGGAGGTTGTCGGGATACCCGTACGTGTGTGCGATCACGGATGCACCACTGCTTTGCGGTGCTGGACTCGATGGTGCTGGACCGGTTGGAAGATGGACTTCATCACGATCTTGAGATCGGCAAGCGTTCGTCTACATCATCCACGAGGACAACCTCGTTAACGCTATTAGGTCTTTGAGGGTATGTATTCTATGGATGTATATCCACCCGTTGCCTATATCTAGTAGATAGATCTTGGTACATAGTTGTCCCATCGTAGGAATTTTTGTTTTCTATGCTGCGAACCCAACACTTTCTTCATCCTAGGCCAGTAGAACAACTTTTTGACTCTCTGATATGTTGCTCTCATCCCTGAATGACCACCCAAAGCAGATTGGTGCAAGGAAGTGAGTATGGTTGCTTGCAATTTCTGGTCTTTGCCAATTACTAGCCTGCCTTTGTATCTTAATATGCCAACATTTAGGGAGTAGTCTGAGTTTTCTGCTGGTGGAGTTATTAAGAATTTCTGTAGCAATGCCTTAGTTGTCTCATCAGCAGAGTAGCTATTGACCACTTCATATATCCAAGTGGGAGTGACAGCCGAAATAGCACATAGTGAAGCAAATCTTCTAGATAATGCATCAACGGCAGTATTTTCTCGTCCTTTCTTGTACTCCACGATGAAGTCAAACTCTAATAACTTCAACATAAACTTGTGTTGTATGCCTTCAGCTACCCTTTGTTCAGTTATCTATTTAAGGCTTTGATGGTCTGTTCGAATGATCAGGGAATTGCCCAAGAAATAATGCCGCCATCGTTTTACTGCATGTAAGATGTCAAGAGCTTCCTTTTCATAGACTGAAAGGTTGACATTTCTTGGTCCGAGTGCTTCACTATGATAGGCTAGAGCTATGTCTTCTTGCATCAAAACAGCACCCAGTCCAGTGCCTGAAGCATCAGTTTCCAAGACAAACAGTTTGTTGAAATTGGGTAGAGCTAATACTGGTGTTGTCATTAATGCTTGTTTCAGTATGTTGAAAGCATTGTCATGGACTGGTAACCAGATGTATGGTACTTTCCTTGTAGGAGTAAAATAGGGATTAGGCTGTGGAGAGATGGCTGAGTGGTTGATAGCTCCGGTCTTGAAAACCGGTATAGTTCTAGGAACTATCTAGGGTTCGAATCCCTCTCTCTCCTTTTGCTTATTGAATATGTTTGTTTCTTTAATTTTATTTATTTATTCTGTCCCTTATCTTTCTTTCATAAAAAGGAATGAATGGCTCGGCTAGATGGAATAACCGAGCCAGAACAGAAAAAAAGAAAACATTAGAACAGGTATAAATAAGAAAATCTTAGTTAAGAGGGTTTATGTAAAGAACAGGTTCCAAATCACGATTGATTCCCTTAACCTGCAGCAGCAGCAGCTCGGGCTCTTCCTGCATGCCACAAATGGCCCACAAAAAAGAAGAATCCTAGAACAAAATGAGAAGTCGATAACCAACTTCTAGGAGAGACATAATTAACTGCATTGATCTCGATAGCTACGCCACCCACATAATTTAAAGAGCCTAAAGGCGCGTGGGTCATATATTTTGCTGAGCATCGTTCTTGCCAAGGTTGATCATATAATGGCCTACAAATTATGCTATAGTTCTTAATGAACCTTCTGTAGTAGCCTGTTAATCCCAAGAAACTTCGGAGTTGACTGACAGATGATGGGGCCTTCCATTCAGCTACGGCAGCAATCTTTGCTGGATTTTTAGATACTCCATTGCCTTTGATCACATGGCCCAAGTACTCTATTTGTGACACAACAAAAACACATTTGCTTCTTTTGGCAAATAGTTTATTGGCATGCAATAACTGTAGTGTAATTTCTAGATGCTTGTAATGAGTGGCCATGTCAGGACTTTAGATTAGGATATCATCAAAAAATACCAAAATGAATTTCCTTAAGTAATTTTCAAAGATTTGATTCATCAATGCTTGAAAAGTGCCTGGAGCATTGGATAATCCAAAAGGCATTACCAAGTACTCATAGTGACCACCATATGTTCTGAATGCAGTCTTGGGAATATCTTGTGTTGACATCCTTATTTGGTGGTATCCTGACCTTAAGTCCAGTTTAGAGAAAACTTTGGCACCATGTAGTTCATCCAACAAATCTTCTATAACAGGAATAGGAAATTTGTTTTTGATTGTTAAAGCATTTAATTTCCTGTAATCCACACACAATCTCCATGATCCATCTTTATTTCTTACTAAAATTGCAGGGGAAGCATAAGGACTTTGGCTGGGTCTGATCACCTTGTTGTGGAGCAATTCTTTGATTTGCGCTTCCATTTCATATTTTTTTGTTGGTGAAGTACTCTGTATGGTCTCAGCAGTGGAGGATTAGCATCCTTTTGAAGAGGTATAGTGTGATCACATGTGTGGGGGCAATTCAGTAGGAGATTCAAAAATGTTTTCATATTTCTTCAGTATTGTCTCCAAAGCAGGTAACACCTTTTGCTGTTTTAGTAGGACTATTAGAGGAAGTGTCTAGCTGAATTAAATATGCTACTAATCCTTGATCCAATAGCTTCTGCAGCTGTTCTGCCGGTATTTCACTTAGTTTGGTAGCAGAGTTGCAAGTTGGAAAAGAAACAGTACCATTGTCCGGAATATTGATTGATACAGTTGATTTTTGAAAATCCACTATGAATGGGTTGTGTTTCTCCAGCCAGTCACAACCCAGTATAGTTTCATGGTCAGGAAGATGGAGTACTCTGAATGTTTCTACAAATTTGTGATTTGCAATAGAAAAAGAGCAATCTGGTGCTACAGAATCAGAGGTTAGAACACCACCACCGGCTACTTTGACTTCTCTAATTGGAGCTGATTGGAGTACAGATTCAGTTTTTCAGATCAAAACCCATATCCATGAAGGATTTACTGCTGCCCGAATCTAATAAAGCAATGGCTTGTCTTCCTCTAACAGTGACCATGACTGTAGGAGTGCTTTTGGAAATATTTCTCCCCAAGGCTTGCAATGATATGCTCATCAAATTTTCTTGTTGGTTTGCTGGCCCTTCTTCCCGTTGTTCCTCAATGTCCTCCTGTTCTGGAGCTTGGTGTGACTGTTCTTGATCTAGAACGTCAGCTAGGAAGTTAAGGACTGGAATTTGTCTGCACTTATGTCCAGGTGCCCAATTCGGATAGCCACATCTCTAACATTGGCCCTTGAGCCTAGTAACAGGAGTGCTTCTAGGAGCCTCTAGGACTTTCTTGATGATAGGAGCTATCTGTGGTTGTTTGTAATTATTGGAGCTGCTGAATTTCTGGAATTGGGGAACAAAGTTTTTCTTAACTGGTAAGCATTGTTCCATTTCTTTTGCCTACCAATAAGCTGATGTCAAAGATGTTGGTTTGAATGGTCGTAATTGGGACTTGATGGCCTCTCTCATTCCATTCACATAACACTTGACAAACCAATCTTCTTGTAGGTCAGGATTTTCTTCTAGGATATCAGCCATGAGTTCCTCAAATTGTTCTGTATATTCTTTGATACTAGAATTGTGTTGTTTGATGTTGTTGAATTTTTCAGCTAGTTCATAATAACTATGACCTGAGAACCGTTGAGTTACCTCCTCAGCAAATTGTGTCCAGGATAGTTATTGCTTATGCAATCCTGATCTTCTCAACCACACATCATCACATCCCACAAAGTATAATTGAGCTAGATGTACCTTATATTCTTCTAGAGCAGCAACCATTTGAAAGAATTTTTCACATTGTCTTATCCACCCTATAGGGTTATCACCATCAAATTTTGGGAAATACATTCTGAGACCTTTTGTAATGGACTTTATGAAATTGGTTCTCATCTCTTTCTCATAATCCCTGGCATAGCCCTCCCATAATTTTTGCAGTTTTAGTTGTTGTGTTGGAAAGTCTGAAAGACTGGTGTGTGCGCTTGTTTAGGAGTGTTTCCTCTATGGTGTTGCACATGCCTTTGCAATCCTGCAAATCCTGGAGGTGCTGAATGCCTGCCAGTGTTAATAGGTGCTAACTTCCTAGATGTTACGAGGTCAATGTACCGGGTCTTCTCTTGTTCCTCTAGTAATCGCTTTTTCAAAGCGTCAGTTATCTGCCCAACAGGCTGTTGCTGTGAGTGTTGGAAAGTCGATGACTTCTGATTTGGCTGAGTAGTATCAGTAGGTTGTGGAACCGTCGACACAATTGTTGTTTGTTTGAGAGAGTTGATTGCATGAGTCATAGCAGTAAGCTGTGTGCTAATGTTACCCATGACATTGTGCATCTTCGTAACAGCCTCAACAACATCATTCTGTTTCTGGTTCAAAAGCGAGAGATCGGTTTTTATGTGGCTCACCTCGCTATGTAGTTCATCACTATCTTTGCGATTAGCATTCAGTTCCTGTCGAAGTGCCCGCAGTTCAGTCCGCTCTTCATCCTCCATGCTTGCCTTGGATTTAGGAGGCATACTGATCTTGGGAACGAGTAGAGGAATTTTACACTGAAACTTGTTCAGCAACCCGAAACCCGGGCAGATCCTACCGCCGCCTCGCTATCCCTCCCACCAAAAGCACACGGAAAGAGGACGTCACCGGAATTTTACCACTTGAGGGGATGTTCTCCAGAAACCGCGACGAAGCACTTGATCTGTGCCCGAACTTTGCCGCCGCCACCAAGCCGCCCCCGTAGACCTCGTCTAGATGGACGCTTCCGCCCCCAACGCCACCGTTGACTCGAACACACCGCCGCCGCGAAGAGGGTGAGGAGGGTGGGATTTCACAGGAGAACCAAACCAATCCCGTCACGCCTAATCGAATCGCCGCTGAAAATCGACTAGTCTCTGATACCAATTTTTCAGATCCCACTAAGGAACGACATGAATTTGACACAAAAATTGGGAAAAACGAATACACCAGAAAGGGAATTAAAATCATAGGAAGGATTCAGGACTTGGAAGAGGGGAACATATTCTTCCAGATACCCATCGATTTATCATAGAGTATATGTATATTGTTTAGGGTTTGCTAGAAGCAATAATAGAGATAGATAATGATACCAGGCGCAGTTGGGCTTATAAACTCCACGAGTAGTGACTACGTTCAGTTACAGTAGTAAAAATATAAACAATAAGATTCCACCCAGAGTAATAAAGGTGAAACAGTGTCTTGTCATCTCCACTGTTGGTCTTCTCATCAGTAGCCGTCCGTTAACTGAAAGATAACCTTCTTTTCCCGCTTACTTTGTCAGGTGTCTGACATGACCCCAGCCACCAACCAGCGCCACCACACCCACAGCGCGCCGCCGGGAGGGTCCAACTTCTACCCGACCTCCTACGGCCACTGCGCCGACTTGCCTTGAGCGCACTTGACCAGTCCCGATGAGGAGGGGGCGATTTGAGAAATTGGTAAAGGGGAGCAAACCAGATCTATCCACATACTTATCTTAGGGAGGCGAGCACGCGGGCGACCGGAATCAGGCCGGCGGCACGACCTGCCGGGGAAGACGACCACATGGGGCTGTCGATGGGCGAGTTAATAGCATAAAACCAAAACCATCACTTTGATAACAAAATCATCTATATCTAAATAGGAGTCCCCACTACCTTATTTCTCTCAACATGCAAGGTATCCATCTCATCAAACATTTTTTATCAATCCTAGCCTGCCATGTCATCATGTTTTTCCACATCATCTATTTCTAAATAATAAGCTCCTACTAACAAATTTTCCTGGGCTGCAGCGTTTTGTTTGCTTTTCTTTCCATGCGAGCGTTCTGTTCGTTTCACATCCCCTCACGGTGTCTTCAGTTTCCTGTTGAAGGCTCTCTCATTATCACTATTTTTATAAAAACCCAAAGAAGACGAACAGTCCATCAATCGCATGCGCTTCTATTTACCATGCTGTACGCCTGCCAACAATTCCACTGTGATCCAGGGTTCTATTCATCATGTGGTTTGCCTGCCAACCATTCTACTGCGCTACATGCTTCATGTCCTCTATTTCTCTCACGCTGGGAGCCTCCCTCATCTCTCTCCCTGCTTGAAGTTTTTTGTATGCATTCGGCACGGAATTGGTAGAACCAAATGGCCTGCCACCAATTTGTGGCTCAGCGGTAGTTCCGTTTCAGTTATTGGTTTCTTATTTTCTCGACTGATGCCTAATTTTGGGTTCCAACATGTTAAACTGCAGTTTTTCTAATACACATGTTATTGGTCGATTACATCTATTGATACACAGGAAATCGCAATTTTGGAGCCGTCGTGTATGCTTGCATCAGTCAGCTCCTGTTGGAAAGTCTATATTTGGTATGGAGAGTAAGTCGCTCTCCATAGAATTTAGAGATTACATATATTTGCAAGAATTTCGGGCCCATGTAAAAGACATAGAATTCAGAGATAAACACTTTACCTGACTATGATTTATAGCGGCTACAATTTTTATCCCAAAAGGTAAGAAAAATCAACAGCAACTTTCCTTCCGTTTCCATGGAACTGCATGCAAGGCACAATAATTAACTGTCAGGTTTTTCTAAATCTCCAATACGATTATTCTAGGGATCCTCTACGCTTTGCTTATATAGTCGGGTATTTGTATGCCCTTTGTGCAAATTACTATATCATCTGATTTAGAGAAATATCATGTGTTGCTCCAAATACTCTTTTGTAATGTCTCAATTTAACATCACATCTTCTAAAATTCCCACAACAACATGCGGGGCATCATCTAGTTTACTAATTGATAAAAGCCTACAAAAATCTAATTCGTTAGTTACCCCATAGACGGCTCCTGACACGGCCCGTTAACAACTGTTGTTAACGGAGCGTGGGCACTACGGTCAGCTCACAACATAAAACCACTATTTTTGTGTTTAAATTTTGA
This sequence comes from Avena sativa, assembly GCA_916181665.1. Lineage (NCBI taxonomy): Eukaryota > Viridiplantae > Streptophyta > Magnoliopsida > Poales > Poaceae > Avena > Avena sativa. The sequence goes on from OV702284.1 coordinate 35,775,075, forward strand.
AAAACCATCATTTTTAAATACAAATTCAAATGAAAAAACTTTTAATATGAAGAGTGCTAAGATATGTTTGAATAATTTTAATATAAATTTTATTCACTATTTCAAATAACTAAAATATGAAAAACATTGCTTCTATTAGTAATGCAAATTTTGAAAATTCAAGTTTTGGATTTAGAAATCTGCATGATGCGACTCTTTCAGCTATGGTGCTGGCCAAGGCATCGGAAGGTTCCGCTTAGTGAATGTAGACGAACTTCAATTATATAATTTCAAATAATATAAATAATATGTCTAAATTTATTAAAAAATTTAAGGAATACATTTCTAACATCCATCATGCATGAATCACATCTGTTACTCTCGCATATTATAAGAAAAAAATTAAAAAAATATGTGTACATATGTGATGCATGACCACGACCCTGTTCCAAAAGGCTAAGTTCTATTTTGGCGGGCACGCGTAGGAAGGAGTGCCCCCAATCCCTCCGTTTTGAATTTTTTGCTCTTGGATACTTGCTCCTTTCATTTTGTTTGACGAGCTAGCTCCTCAGTTTATTTTTCCTAATTTGGTGGACGCACCCCTCGTGGTGGGGGATTTCTTTTTCTCTCGATCTTCTCTCTAAAACATCACCTAAATAGATACATACATGCATGTACGACATGTGACCGTGTGTCATCTATCCTCAGCTCTATGCATATAAAAAATGTATCCATCTTTCTGTGTTAGGTAGTACATTCGAGTACATTCGTTTAAAAAAAATGCTAAAATGCTAAATACACACAATACATGTATGTGTGTGCGAGCAGATTAATATTATATAGAGGCAGACACGCCGGCGATGAACGTTGTCACGTCCGCATCAGCGTTAACTAACAGCGAGCTAAGGTCTCTATAAACACCTGCACAAGGATCGACACGCACGCTTGTTTTCTTATTTTTTCTTGTAATACCAAAGAGGAACATATGTTACTCATGCATGATAGATGTTAGAAATGGAATCCTTGAATTTTTCTCATAAATTTAGATATATTATTTATATTATTTGGAATTATATAATTGAAGTTATGTATTTCCAAAGTTTGCATTACTAATAGAAGTATTATTTTTCATATTTTATTTATTTGAAATAGTGAATAAATTTTATATTAAAAATATTCAAACATATCTTAGCATTTTTCGTATTAAAAGTTTTTTCATTTGTATTTGTATTCAAAAGTGGTGGTTTTTCGAAATTTAAGCACAAAAGTGGTGGTTTTGTGCTATCAACAGATCGTGAGGCCCGCGCATAGTTAATGGCGGTAACGAGCCGTCTAAAAGGTGTCACGTCATCTCTTTAGATGGGTCCGACCAGTCGGAAACGATGTCAATTCGGATTTAGTATCGAATTGATGTTTTTTGAGACAACTAACGGATTTTGTGGTAGATTTTGGCACGCTTGTCATAAAGTGGTACCAATTAGTAAATTTTGTTATCAAAGTGGTGGTTTTATGCTATTAACTCGTCGATGACCTCAGGTTAGGTCGGACACACAAAGAAGAGAGAGGCGCAAATAATTTTTTCATTTTTTTATGAACCGAGAGAGGCGAAAGATGGGACTATTTTGTCAATTCCGAGCCTCAGGTTGGGCCGGACGTGCGAAGATAGAGAGGCGCAAAGATGGAACTATATTTTTGGCCAACATTTTTTGTATGGAGTAGTTTTTATCATTTTATTAGATTGTTGCATAGTATAGAGTGGCCAATTCTGTCAATTTTTTTTGCCATGTATCTCTAATCTCTACTAATATAATAAGTGCCAGAGAAGATCCAAAGCATTACAACCATCTAATCATCAAGATCTAAAAAAAGATTATTGCTAACACTTATCCCTACTTTAGACTCTCTTTTCTTAATTTTCTTGTCATGCAAAATTTTAAAATAAAATTAAGTAACCTATCGCTCTCATAAGATTTATTTCTCTAGTCATCTAATAAGTTTATATTCAAAATTCTCTTCTCACCAGCAATTTTAAAATCAATGAGTTTCATGTTCTAACTCTAGTGTAAGATGAAAAGTTTTACCATAAACCATTTTATAAGAAGACATACACATAGGATTTTTAAAAATAGTTTTATAAACCCATAAAATATCATTAATTTTCTAGACAGGTCAGATCTAGACTTATTAACTATCATTTGCAAAATAAGCTTAATTTCTCTATTACTCAACTCAACTTGACCATTTGTTATGGGATGATATGGAGAAGCAACTCTATATGTGATACCATGTTTTTATAAGGTCTTCCTAAGAACACCAAACAAGAAGTGTGAACCACCATCAATATTTAAAAATATAGGTACTTCAAACCTTGGAAGTATGATGTTTTGAAGCATCTTCATTGTTGTAAGATGGTCAGGACTTTTGGTAGGGATCATCTCCACCTATTTCATGACATAATGAACTGCAACCAAAGTGTGAGAGTATATCCACTTGACGGTGGGAAGATGCTCATAAAGTCAAATCCCCACATGATAGGGCAAAGGTGTCCGATCTTTTGATGAGATGATGATAGTCGATTTAGATGGAGTTCGGACTTGATGATCCGACTACACGTGCGAGCACGAACGCAAATGCAATCACTAGGCCAATATCCTAGAGGTTACCGATCTTGTAGAAGAGCAATTAACCTAACCAATGAGGGTCTTAATTTCTACCTAAAATCGAGAACAAGTAAGAACAAATATTGCAATCAAGGTATTGCGGATGAAGATGAAAGATTTATTGAAAAAGATGGAATCCTGAATAGGTGCAAAGTACAAGAGGACTCTGCGACACTCGAGCCTTGGCGTAGTTGTAATGATGGCTAACTTTTAGTCTAAACAAAAGCCAAGTCTAAACGATGACCTAAAGGATGTATATATTGAGGGACGGAGGGGAACGTGGCCAGTCTTGGGAGAGGCAGCCGGAAATCCTTCCTAAGTCGGTTTCTCCTACATATACGGAATCTAAAAATTCAGCCTAAAAAGTTGGAAGAAAATTACATTGACCTGGCCCATTAATAAAAGATGACGCAACACCATATAACTATATGGACGAAATTATCTAATGGTAATATCTTAGTTTCGTCCATCTCTTCATATCTCATTATGGTGGCTTCAAAGTTTTAAAACCTTCACTTTTAGCGTCATCTTCCATTCTCTCAAGCTTGTGGTCATCTCCATGCATGATCATGCTCCATTGATTATCCTTCCTGTCGTTGCTAGGTCCATCATTCCTAAGTAACATAAACGCATCTGATTTAGGTAGTATCATATTCTCATGTACATTAGGAAGAGTTCCTAAAAACGAAAGTACCTAATAATTAAGTAGACATACACGAGCTCTTATGAGAGGTCCTTGAAATGGCACTATAGGTGCAGTGGTTGTATTAGTAGTAGGGATGTCGTCATCATACTCCCCTTCTTGAATTGAAACAATCTCATCTTATTTTCTAAAGTATGTTTTCAAATTTGCAATGTTAAATGCCAGACTTACCGTACCCAAATCTGCATAAAGCTCAAGTTTATATGCATTATCATTTATCCTCTCTAATAATTTGAAAGGACCAACAACACGTGACATTAACTTAGATTTTCGAAATCAGGAAAATCATATTTGCACAAATGCAACCATACAAGATCTGCAACATCAAAAACAACATTCTTTCTACCTTTATCTCCTGCAAGTTTATACTTAGCATTCATACGTTCAATATTGTCTTTAGTAATAGCATGAAATTTCAAAATATGTTCAGCATGTTGTGTAGCATCATAATTATTTTGCACCAAAGATGGAAGGGGTAATAAATCAATTATTGCACATGGAATAAAGCCATACACAATCTCAAAAGGATACATCTTAGTGGTAGAATGTACAAAACTATTGTAAGAAAATTCAATATGTGGTAAACAATATTCCATTCTTTTAAATTCTTCTTTAAAACAACATGTACCGTAGTAGACAAATTCCTATTAACTACTTCAGTTTGTCCATCAGTTTGAGGATGACATGTAGTATTGATAGGTAATTTAGTCCCCAACTTAGCCCACAAACATCTCCAAAAGTGACTAAGAAATTTAGTATCATGATCATAAACAATAGTATTTGGCGCACCATGCAAATGGACAATATCACGAAAGAACAAATCAGAAACATGTGCAACATCATCACTCTTGTGACAAGGAATAAAGTGTGCCATCTTAGAAAATCGATCCACAAAAACAAAAATAGTATCCCTTCCCTTCTGTGTTCAAGGCAATCCCGAAACAAAATCCATAGAAATATCCTCCCAAGAAACACTAGGAACAGGAATAGGCATGTATAAACCATGTGGATTAAGGCGTGACTTAGTTTTTTGACATATAGTGCAGCGAGCAACAAATCTCTCAACATCTCTACGCATACATGGCCAATAGAAGTGTGCAACAAGGATGCATTCTGTCTTCTTCACTCCAAAATGACCCATCAAACCTACTCCATGCGCCTCATGTAACAACAAAAGACGAACGAAGCTATCTGGATAACATAGCTTGTTAGCACGGAACACAAATCCATTATTAATGACGAACTTGTTCCATGTTCTTTCCTCGGTACAATTCAGCAATATGTCTTTAAATTCAACATCATGTTCATATTGTCCTTTGATAGTTTCTAAACCAAAAAATTCTATTCAAGTTGGAAAGCATGGTATAACGGCGCGACAAAGCATCAACAATTACATTATCTTTACCTTTCTTGTGTTTAATAACATAAGTAAAAGACTCAATGAACTCAACCCACTTAACATGTCGCTTATTCAGTTTTGCTTGACTATGAATATGCTTCAAAGATTCATGATCAGAATGTATAACAAATTCTTTGGGCCATAAATAATGTTGCCAAGTTTGCAATGTCCGAACGAAAGCATATAATTCTTTATCATAAGTAGAATAATTAAGACTAGCCCCACCCAGTTTCTCACTAAATTACGCAACAGGTTTACCCTCTTGTAATAACACACCTCCCAACCCAATTCCATTAGCATCACATTCAAGTTCAAAAGTTTTAGTAAATCAAGAAGTTGGAGTAAACGAGCATGTGTTAACCTCTCTTTCAGTAGCATGAAATCATCATGTTGTGCGTCGCCCCAAACAAAAGGCTCATCTTTCTTTGTAAGATCATTAAATGGTGCATCAATAGAACCAAAATCTTTAACAAAGCGCCTATAAAATCTAGCGAGACCAAGAAAATTCCTCACTCGTGTGACCGTTTTGGGAGGCGGACAACTCGAAATTGCTTCAATCTTGGCTAGATCAACATCAATAACCTGTGATGTAACAACATAGCCAAGAAAAGCAACTCGATCGGTGTAGAAGGTGCACTTATCGAGATTACCAAACAAATGTGCATCATGTAAAGCAATGCAAACAACACGTAAATGTTCCAAATTATCCTCCAAAGATTTACTACAAATCAGAATATCATCAAAGTATAGTACCACAAAACATCCAATGAAATCATGTAAAACTTCGTTCATTAATCTCATGAATGTGTTGGGTGCATTAGTTAAACCAAAAGGCATTACTAACCAATCATATAAATCGAACTTAGTTTTAAAATTTGATTTCCATTCATCCCCTAATTTTATACGAATCTGATGGTAACCACTATGCAAATCAACTTTAGAGAACATAGTAGAGCCACTCAATTCATCAAGCATGTCATCCAAACATGGTATGAACTTTATCGTAAAACTTGGTAGATCAACGTGTGCTTAAAGATGCTTCCTCATGGGTATGAGGGGGTGATCCTAGTTCAGGAGATGATGATGATTTGGTGGATATCAAAAGATGATGATCAATACTTCGGAGATGTCACTCTCTTATCCCCTTTTAAAATATTTTGATTAGATGAGATTCTTCTCTCTCTCTCTCTCTCTCTCTCTCTCTTGTTTTATAAACAAAAGATGGCTTAATGAAAACAACACCACCAGCCATAAGTCTTGCGGAGTACACCCTTTACTCACCCTTGCTTTGTTGATACTTTTGGCAGAGTAAGTGTTCCCTGAAGACGAGTTCCGTACTACATCGACATCGACGAGTAGCTTGGGGTTCCCGATCGGCATCCTGGAATCTATGGGCTAGGACGTCATCGTTATGCTTCAGGCCTCTTAGGCCTCTGTGTTATCAATTCTTCACTGGATATTCTCGAGCTCAAGGTTAAGCTTATGTTAGGCGGAGGTCTGGGATTTGTTTAGCCCTGATCCCGGGGGTGTCACATGAGTTTATAGAAAACATACTCAACACGACATCTGGCGCTTCTTGGGCTTCTTCTGTAGGGGTTCGTAGCATGGAAAACAAAAATTTTCTATTGCATACAAACAAACAAGCCAAGATCTATCTACTAGATTGTAGCAACGAGTCGATGGAATAACTTACCCTCGAAGATTCCAAAGCGGTTAACGAGAGCAGATTCTCGTGGGTGATGTAGTCGTATTCTTTCCGATCTCAAGATCGCGTAGACGATCCTTCCGGCGCTGCGTTCCGGCAGCGCTCCCGCAGTCGGTCACACGTTCGGTACTCGACGAAGACCTTCCTCTCCCTTGTTCCAGCAGGCAGCGGAGGTTGTAGCACTCTTCTCGAGATTCCGGCAGCACAACGGCGTGGTACCGGAAGTAGAGGGGAGATCCCGCAGGGCTTCGCCTTAAGCCGGAGCGAGTATGGTGGATTATGAGAGAGGGCTATTAGTGGTCTAGAGATTAGACACACCAATTAGAAGGCTCTAAACCGCAGGCTAAAGCAATTAGAAGCTCTAAACCAAAACGGCTCTAAACCGGAGATTAGAGGTAGAAACTTGTGTGTCTAGAGGAGGGAGCCCTGCCCCTCCTTTTATAGGTGGGGAGGCGCGGCCAGGGGAGGGGAGTCCCTCTCCAAGTTGGCCTTGGGTGGCGCGCCGGCTTGGGGAGGAGACTCCTCCCTCAAGTCGGTTCCCAACTCCTCTTGCTTGTTTCCCACAGTTTCTTGTTTTGGCCGTTTGACTTTCAAACTAGACATTTGACTTTTCTGTTTTAGGATTCAATTTAATCCTTTATTTGGGACAGCAAGAACACTTAGTACATGATGCAATCATTCAATGACACATTCATGTACCCTCCCCCCGGAGTGCCGGACAATCCGGACCCTTCTAGAACATTCCCGATGAAAACACCGGAATCATTCCCGAACTCCGAAACGGGACTTTCCTTATATGAATCTTATTCTCCGGACCATTCCGGATCACCTCGTGATATCCCGGATCCCATCCGAGACTCCGAACAACATTCGGTCTCTTTCTCATAATACCATAACTACTCAAACAACGTCGAATCCTTAAGTGTGTCTCCCTACGGTTCGTGAATTATGCGGACATGATCGAGACACTTCTCCGAACAATAACCAATAGAGGAATCTGGAAATTCATATGGCTCCCACATATTTCTACGATTACTTTGCGATCGAATGAACCATTTACATACGATACCAATTTCCCTTTGTCTCACGATAGTTTACTTATCCGAGGTTATGATCGTCGGTATCTCTGCATACCTAGTTCAACCTCGTTACCGATAAGTACTCTTTTCTCGTTCCCGTGATATGTGATACCTTGTGAGCCAGTCACATGCTTGCAAGCTAATTGGATGACATTTCACCGAGAGGGCCCAGAGTATATCTATCCGTCATATGGATGGACAAATCCCACTCTTGATCCATGTGTTTCAACCAATACTTTCTGAACACTTAATGCCACCTTTATAGCCACCCTGTTACGGTGTGGTGTTTGATGACATCAAAGCATCCATCCGGTAAAGGTGATATGCATGATCTCATGGTCGAAGGAATTAGGTTACTATGTATCAGAAAGCATATAGCAATTGAACTAATGAAATGACTTGATCTTTATGCTACGCTTATCTATAGGAGTATGTCCATCACATCATTCTCCTAATGATATGATCCTGTTGTTAATAACATCTCTATGTTCATGATCAGGAAACCATGATCATATATTAACCAACAAGCTAGTTTAACAAGAGGCTTTACTAGGGACTCTTATTTTAGTTTACAAATCACACAAGTATTAATGTTTCCGGTTAATACAATTATAGCATGGTATGTAAACATTTATCATAAGTGTGAAGATATGATAATAACCACTTTATTATTGCCTCTTGGGCATATCTCCAACAGTCTCCCACTTGCACTAGAGTCAATAATCTAGTTTCAAACCTTTGTGTATTCAACACCTATGGCTTTCCGGTGTTGTATGTACACGATTGCTAGTGGTTAACTGATCTCCGGATCTGACACTTCCAGGTCCGTGTGTAATTGCATGTCTTTGCGTCTCTACGCATCACTCATTCTCTAATGAGATGGCTTTGTATAAATTTGGTCTTTCGGTGTGACCTTTAGCTCTTTGGGGTTAAAACATGTTGATAATATTGTCGTACAATATATCTTCATAGTATTATCCCGCTGTGAACTACACCTAGTTTGATAACAAACTACTTGACACAAACGCCCTCTTTAGCTGCTATTATAGCAGTCATATACTTAGCCTTTTGTTGTAGTATCTGTCACAATGTCTTAACTTTGGAACTCATCCAAATCCATTATGGAACTCACTTTCCATTATATTGTGCCACCCTTAGTTTAGATTGAGATAAACTTAATTTGTACTTTGTGACAAAACTAGTATCAATGTAGTACTTTTACAATGAACTAACCATCTATTTGTCACTTCTACAAATATTATACTCTTAGTTCTTCCAAAAGATCATAAGAATATCCTTACTATTGTCCAATGATCATCTTACGAATCATTCTGGTATATGCTCACAACATTTAGAGCATAGGACATATCTGGATTTGTACATATCACAGTATGATTGATATAAATACTCTTTGTGATTTCATACATCAAGTATCAATCTATACTTGATTATTTGTTTCACTTTACCAAATGTCAATACACTTGAATATATCATCAACATTGAACTCATTCAATCCTTTCTGTGCGACAAGAACCTCTCTTGTAGTTTCTATATTGAACTCATTCAATATCTTGTCTATGTACTTCTGGCACAACCATATTAGCGTCTATTGATGCCAAATATTTGGGTTTTGCCTAAGTCTTTCATCGGGATGAAATTCTTAATATGTGTTAATAAAAGATACATTATTTCCAATCAACAATATGTCTTCCACATAATGTATTAGAAACATGTCTTAGCGCTCCCACTTAATTTCTTGCAAATGCAAGCATCTTCATTATCTCTGATGAATTTAAACTCTTTTAACAGTTTCATCATAGTGAAGATTCCAACTCCGCTATGCTTACTTCAACCATTGAAGTTTGCATATGTTTTTAGCATCCCTTGAATTTTAACAAAACGCTTTGGACAGTGTCATGCACACGTCCTAGGTAACCCTTCTATTAGAAGAACTTGTTTTGTTTATTCAACTACCATATAATAAAATTATATGTAGTGGTTGCTACACTAATCCGTCTAGACTAAATATTGCTATGAAAGATCAGATCTTGTCATAGTTAACCTTTGAACATTGTTGTGAACTCTTTCCCAACATGTCGACTATTTCATAGATGTGCAACATCCATGTCTATTTATTTTATAGATCCAAACATAACTATAAGGTCTTACACCTTTCTCGAGGGTCCTTCAAATTCAAAACTTGATTTCTCGTGTATGGAACTATCACGGATTTTATGGCTTCAAGCCATTTGACGGAGTCAGGGCTCATCATTGCTTCTTTGCATGTAGTCGGATCATTATTGTCAAATAATGATTTAACTCTCAAATCTTGGTATTTGATTGTTTACCCGACCTTCTTGTTTCAATAGGAACTTGGATCCCCTTGACCACAACCTTTGAGGTACGTGAGCCATGAGCTTTGTTGCTGCCTCCGGAACACTTTTCGGCGCTGCGCAACTATGCACATATAGCTAAGGTTCTTTTAACCTTATCAAAGTTCTATTGTCCTCCCACTTAACTTTTCACGAAAAATTCCTTCTAAAAGAAACTTGACGTTCTAAGTGACAAACACTTTTGTCTCCGGTGTTATGGAGGAATACTTAACAAAGACAGGTTCATCCGACTTTGGTTGCAAACATCTTTCTTATGCATAGCATACCAATGTTTAAGAAAGGACAACTTGGGTTTTATCCCAAACCATAACATATGGTGTCATTTCAACGGATTATGATGGAGCTCTTTTCAGTGGAAAAACGGTAATCTCTAAAGCTTCTAATCTTTAAAATATAATGGCAGTTTTATGAATTATACCTTTGATCTTACCATGTCAAACAAGGTTTAATTACATACCTCGAACGCCCCATACCCTTATGGTGTTTCGGGAAATGCAAATCCACGGAACGATTCCTTAAATCTTAGGTATTATGCTAAACTCTGTAACTCAAATATCTTCCTTTATGATCTTTATCATAAACTGTTTATATTCTTGTTACAATGATTTTGCACTTCATCTTGAAAGTCTTTGAACTTTTCAAATGTTTCATACTTCATCCTTATTAAGTAAATATTCATATATTCACTCAAATTTTCGGAGAAAGCATATGAAGTTTAAATCCATCGCTCTTGACTACACATAATGGGTTTCGTACAACAATATGTACAAGTTCCAATAAGCTAGTCATTCGTTCCCTTTTGGCCTATGAACAAAGTTTTAATTATCTCTAGGAAAGTTTCACAAGCGTCATTTGATCAAAAATCAAAAGACTCCAAAATTCCATCCACATGGAGTTTCTTCATGTTTTCTTTCCAATATAATTTAAACGGCGATGTCACTTCCGAAGTGATCTTTCAATCAATTTGTCTTTCGACATTTTTAGCACTAGTTTTATGGATGTGATTTCTCCAACAAGATTTTTGAATCATCCATCTTTTATGAATTACGGCAATTATTTGAACAACCCTTTTGTTCTCATAATACCTGATAAAACAAATCTTGAAGGCAAGCTTTGATGTTTAACGAGCAACACAATAACCCTTTATTTGTTCTCGATGAACATCATCACATATTCTTTTGCTAGTTACTTAGGCCATTGTAGTTCATGAATTGTGTTGTTTCGTATGACGATTTACACCAACAAATTCAGTATCAAATACTTAAGAACCACATTGTTTAATAAGCAAAGAATATAGCCATAACATGTATATCATCTATATACTTAAACTAAACAATTCTAGTCTTTTCTTTTCTGCCATATACTTATGAGATTCTCTTTCAGTATTTCCTTTTCTGTTTGAAAGAATCTATCAACATCAATTAGTGGAGTCATTCATATGACACATAGTCCAAAGCGTGTATAGTTAAATACCAATGTCTTTGGACTTGCACTTTGAAGTAGATCACCATCATCAAATGTTTGGTGTTCTTTCAAATTCCTTTCTTTAGTAATCTCTTGGTGTAGTAAACATTTTACCTACATCAAATATTCACCTTATCATGGAATCGTCCATGATCAAGCTACTTTTAGCTTATAACGATGAATTATGAGTATAATGTTGCTATCCAAAACCTTTTGGAGGATTAGGACAACAAGTGTCTACAGCCCTTTGCAAATTCTCATCAAAATATGAGAACATGAACTTTGCCATATTATACTCTATCATGTTGCAACCAAAACTTCGTTTCAGATATCACAATATCTTCCACACATCATGGTTTCTGAAACAACTCTTTCAGATCCTAGATAACCTTGATATTAAGAGAATCCTTTGAATATCAAGAATCATGGAGACAAACATGATACTTATATACTAACACTTGGAATTGTTACTCTTGATTTAATACTAATTATTAAACTTCATGGAGTAACCGGAACTTACTGAAAGTTTGCAATAGGACTTTTAAACTTTAGATTAACACTTCAAAACAATACGATACCAGTTCGTAAAGTAACTAACCAGAATTCTATAGTTCTATCATCTCAATTATAACTAAGCACAAGGTGGTAAACGGATGCCAATGACTACAACAACTATGCAATTTCACTTTGATTTAGTTTATGATAAATTGAGTTCTAATTAATAATTAAATTAATCTAGGTGAACTCCCACTCAAAACAATATCCCTCACATTGTTTTAGTGATCACACGAACCAAATCCACCACATCAAAACCGATCATCACGAGAGTTGATATAGCTTCAATGGCGAACAATCAACATGTTCATCATATCTACTATATGACTCATGCTTTACCTTTCGGTAATCCGTGTTCCTGAGGCCATGTCTGTACATGCTAGGCTCGTCAAGATCAAACCTTAGTTTCCGCATGAGCAAATCTGGCTTGCTCACGTTGTATACACTTGCAGAATCTAACACAACCGATCATCACGTGGTGCTTTGAAACAACAAGCTTTAGCAACGGTGCTAACTAAGGGTGAACACTTTGTGACTTGAAATTCATGTGCATGAGGGATCATCTTATAATGCTACCGTCGTCTACTAAGCAATACAAGATGCATAAAAGGATTAATATCACATGCAATTCATAATATGTGATATGATATGGCCTTTCTTCTTTGTGCTTCCGATCTCCATCTTCAAGCACGAACATGATCTCCATCATCACCGACATTGCATCAAGGTCAATGATGCTTCTCCATGGTTGTCGTCCACCGGCTTCAACTATTACAACTACTTTGAATAGACACGCGGGTCTTAACAAAAATTAAATACAACCATATGGCTCCTGCCGGTTGCCGACTTACAATAAGGAACATTGCATACATCATATATAATCACAATCATGGCCATATCACATCACTGCACACCCCTGCAAAACAAAGTTAGACGCCTCTACTTTCTTTGCATATTTTACGTGGTTTGGGGCTTTCAATAAGTGTCGTTCTAACTTACGAACAAGAACCACAACATTGATACTAGTATTGTTAATCACCCGTTGTAAATTGGATCTTAACTATGCTAGGAGAAACAGGCACCCGCAAAGCCACTTATGCAATACAAGTTGCATGTCAAGCGTGGAGCAAGTCTCATGAACGATGTCATGTAAGGTTAGCCCGGGCCGCTTCATCCCAACATACCGCAAGTTGCAAAGTACACAAGAAGCAATCGACAATAAAAGCATCAACGCCCACAATGACCATTGTGTTATACTCGTGCAACAGATCTACATATAAACCTGGCTCTGATACCACTGTAGGGGTTCGTAGCATGGAAAACAAAAATTTTCTATCGCATACAAACAAACAAGCCAAGATCTATCTACTAGATTGTAGCAACGAGTCGATGGAATAACTTACCCTCGAAGATTCCAAAGCGGTTAACGAGAGCAGATTCTCGTGGGTGATGTAGTCGTACTCTTTCCGATCTCAAGATCGCGTAGACGATCCTTCCGGCGCTGCGTTCCGGCAGCGCTCCCGCAGTCGGTCACACGTTCGGTACTCGACGAAGACCTTCCTCTCCCTTGTTCCAGCAGGCAGCGGAGGTTGTAGCACTCTTCTCGAGATTCCGGCAGCACAACGGCGTGGTACCGGAAGTAGAGGGGAGATCCCGCAGGGCTTCGCCTTAAGCCGGAGCGAGTATGGTGGATTATGAGAGAGGGCTATTAGTGGTCTAGAGATTAGACACACCAATTAGAAGGCTCTAAACCGCAGGCTAAAGCAATTAGAAGCTCTAAACCAAAACGGCTCTAAACCGGAGATTAGAGGTAGAAACTTGTGTGTCTAGAGGAGGGAGCCCTGCCCCTCCTTTTATAGGTGGGGAGGCGCGGCCAGGGGAGGGGAGTCCCTCCCCAAGTCGGCCTTGGGTGGCGCGCCGGCTTGGGGAGGAGACTCCTCCCTCAAGTCGGTTCCCAACTCCTCTTGCTTGTTTCCCACAGTTTCTTGTTTTGGCCGTTTGACTTTCAAACTGGACATTTGACTTTTCTGTTTTAGGATTCAATTTAATCCTTTATTTGGGACAGCAAGAACACTTAGTACATGATGCAATCATTCAATGACACATTCATGTACCCTCCCCCCGGAGTGCCGGACAATCCGGACCCTTCTAGAACATTCCCGATGAAAACACCGGAATCATTCCCGAACTCCGAAACGGGGCTTTCCTTATATGAATCTTATTCTCCGGACCATTCCGGATCACCTCGTGATATCCCGGATCCCATCCGAGACTCCGAACAACATTCGGTCTCTTTCTCATAATACCATAACTACTCAAACAACGTCGAATCCTTAAGTGTGTCTCCCTACGGTTCGTGAATTATGCGGACATGATCGAGACACTTCTCCGAACAATAACCAATAGAGGAATCTGGAAATTCATATGGCTCCCACATATTTCTACGATTACTTTGCGATTGAATGAACCATTTACATACGATACCAATTTCCCTTTGTCTCACGATAGTTTACTTATCCGAGGTTATGATCGTCGGTATCTCTGCATACCTAGTTCAACCTCGTTACCGATAAGTACTCTTTTCTCGTTCCCGTGATATGTGATCCCTTGTGAGCCAGTCACATGCTTGCAAGCTAATTGGATGACATTTCACCGAGAGGGCCCAGAGTATATCTATCCGTCATATGGATGGACAAATCCCACTCTTGATCCATGTGTTTCAACCAATACTTTCTGAACACTTAATGCCACCTTTATAGCCACCTTGTTACGGTGTGGTGTTTGATGACATCAAAGCATCCATCCGGTAAAGGTGATATGCATGATCTCATGGTCGAAGGAATTAGGTTACTATGTATCAGAAAGCATATAGCAATTGAACTAATGAAATGACTTGATCTTTATGCTACGCTTATCTATAGGAGTATGTCCATCACATCATTCTCCTAATGATATGATCCTGTTGTTAATAACATCTCTATGTTCATGATCAGGAAACCATGATCATATATTAACCAACAAGCTAGTTTAACAAGAGGCTTTACTAGGGACTCTTATTTTAGTTTACAAATCACACAAGTATTAATGTTTCCGGTTAATACAATTATAGCATGGTATGTAAACATTTATCATAAGTGTGAAGATATGATAATAACCACTTTATTATTGCCTCTTGGGCATATCTCCAACATCTTCATTATTCCTGAGAAACAGACG
Organism: Avena sativa; assembly: GCA_916181665.1. NCBI lineage: Eukaryota > Viridiplantae > Streptophyta > Magnoliopsida > Poales > Poaceae > Avena > Avena sativa. The sequence continues at coordinate 35,790,228 of OV702284.1, forward strand.
GCCGTTGTGGTTGAGCGAATTCCCTGGGGCAAATCTTCTTCCAAGATGAACACAATGCTACTGCTGAGCTAGGGCATTCACATTGGGGGCTGCTGCAATCTTCTTGGGACACTCATTGGAGTATTGTCCCTTGGTTCCACATTCATAACAAGTCACCTGAGACTTATCCTTTGCTGCAACCGGCACAACATTGCTTCCAGTCCTTGGGGCAGTATTGGTGTTGGTGGCGACATTGTTGTTGCTGAACTTTGGTAGTGAACGATTGAAATTATTGGAGTTTCCGGGGTTGTTGTTGTTGTGGTTTCCTCCGGGCCTTGGGTTTCCTCCTCCACGGTTGGGATAGGTTGGACGGTTCATCGAGGGTCTATTGGTTCTTGGGGAAAATCCTGGAGATGGGTTGGGCGATACTTTGGGGTATGGTGGGTTCCTGGTTGATGCATCATTCTACGCTTGTGGTTCTCATTGGCTTGGTTGATCTTGCCTTCCATCTGAATGGAGGAATCCACTAAGGCTTCAATATCAGCAAACGGAATGTTGACTAATACTGTTTGCATCTCATCATGCAGACCATTCAAGAATCTCTCATTCTTCTTAGCTTCAGTGTTAATCTCATCCTATGCATACCTAGCTAAGGACAGAAATTTGTCACGGTAGTCAACTACTATCATCCTCCCTTGCTTCAGTTCTCTGAATTCATCTCTCATCCTCTTGATCAAACCCGGTGGCACATGGGTTCTGCTAAACTTGAGTTTGAATTCATCCCAAGTCATCATCTGTCCTCCATTCATGGCGCGGACGCTATTCCACGAAGCTCTTGCCTCTCCTGCCAGATAGTGGATGGCAAACAGTATTTTCTTGTTGGCTTCCACTCCTGCAACTTCTAAGTTGTTCTCCATGGTCTGCAACCAATCATCTGCATCTAAGGGCTCTTCAGATTTAGTAAAGATGGGTGGATTGGTGTTCTCGAAGTTCTTGAGCTTGGATCCATGGTTGTCCTGGTTTCCATGGCCTTGGTTGTTGTTGGCCATCTGAGCTATGTGTTGAAGGGTGGTTAAGTTGGCTTGACGTTCGGATCTTTCAGATTCGCGATCCGAAACCAGCATTTGCAAGATCTGCAACATTGGGTCCGGGGACGAAGTGCTTCCTTCGCGAGGCATCTGAAGATTGAGATAGATCGTGAGACAAGAGGCAAATTTCTAAGGTTCAGGGTTTTGTTTTTGCAAAGTTTTTGAAGTTTGACTCGGGTTTTTCTAGCAACTTGCTTTTCATTCATTCATTCATAGCAGACGATACAAACACACACCACAACAAGGAAAATAAATGGTTTTAAGAACCATTCTGTGAAACTACGATACAGTGGGACCGGATACAACTCACTAACGCTAGTGCTCAAGTGCTACTACTCCTTGGAATCGGTGGATTCATTCTCCTCCTCCTCATCATCAATGAAGGCGAAGTCATCCTCGTCGGTGAAGAAGTCCATGGCTTGATCCTCTAGAAAGTCACCGTCGTCACTGAGATAAGATTAGGGGTCTCCACGGATATCCTCCCCTGCATTCTCCCTCTCCTCAAGATGCATGTCCCTCTCGTGGATGGTCTCCTCCAAGTCTGTGATCCTATGATGAAGGCGGGCAATGATGCGATCCTTCTTGTCAAGATGACGGCGATGAGACCGGCTATCCTTCACAAGCATGGTGATGGTCTGGTCCTTCTTGACAGCGAGGGTGTAGTTGTGGTTGGCGTAGGAGCGGGCATTGTCCAACTCCTTCTGCCGGTCATACATCATGAAGCTGAGGTGGTCCACTTGATGCTTCAAATCTGGGTGACGTGGCACCTCCAGTGGCTATCCCATCACATCACTCCTTGGATAGAATTCAAAGTGCGTGCCCTTGATCTGATTGATACTCTTCCCACACAGACGGGCAAGAGCTTCCTGCATGGCCCTGGCAAGTCCATCGAGCCAGTTGTTCTCCCTTAAGGTGAACTGGACTCCCTCTGAGGTGGGGGCTTCAATCTTTCCTCGGAGACTTGCAACAATCAGCCATTGCAATTCTCCTCCTTCCTTATCATTGAGCTAGGCTCTGAAGAACTCAGGATGCGGGGGCTCTAGAAGTTCCGAAATCTGGTCCAAGTCACGCTCAAAGATGAGATCTCCTCCATTCCCCAACTGATAGAACTTGCTGTACTTCACGTCCATCTATAAGAATGTAGGATGAGTAAGTTAGTAGAGTGATCAAGTGTGTCAAATTTTATGTGAGTTTGCAAGAATTTTTGAGGAACATGAATTTTCATGAAAGAATCTAAGTGATAAGAATGAGAATAAGTTTTCATAAATACTCACTTCTTTTGTTTTAAAACTAAGTTTTTGATTCAAGCGTCCATTCTAACTAGGGTCTCCTATGGTCAGGAAAGCTCTGATACCAACTTGTCAACACCCGGATCCCAGATGCCTATTATGCCACACATCACAATCCCAGGATTACCATTTTTGCGAGACATAACAGATTGGATATCACAATACATCATCCATTACAAACCATACATAAGTTCTTACAACAAATAAAGGATCTCATGATCCAGTCTTAATACAATCATAGCAGCGGAATAACGTAATAACCACAGTAGCATGGGCAAGGCTCCATCTTCATAGTCACAGGCAATGCTGACGATGGGAGATGATCCTAGTTGTCGTAGACTTCCTGCGGTCCATCCTCCTGATAGTACTACTCATAGTCTGTCCACGGGAATAGCCAGGGACAAATCCATGAGTACTCTTTAAGTACTCGCAAACTATCACTAATAGGTAAAGGGGTTTGAGTAGGAATACTAAGCTCTAGGTTATTTTGCAAAGAGCCAGGTTTATCTCTAACTGAGTTCAGAAGCAAGGAAAGCTAGTTGAAAGTTTTATAACACCTAAGCGGGAACTCAAATTTCACTTTCACAACCCTGTTGTGGTCAAGTCAAGTAATGATTCATGTCACAAGTCATTTTGAAAACATCTGACGACGGAACAGTATGGCCAGTCCAACTGTCCATAACCACGGACGCGGATATTCGAATAGTTTGAAACTATGCAGAGGTGGTACACTTTCACCACAATATTCGATACATCCGTCAGGAAAAATCCTGAATTCACCATACTCAGTATGCGGATAATCAATCCTAACCTTTCAATTACACACCCTATTATAGTGTCACATCCCAAAATTTTCCAAATTTTGAAATGTGAAAAATAAATAAACAAAATAAACAATTATTGAAATTTAGGGTGAAAAGAAACTTTTGCCTCTAAATGGAAACATCAAACCTTACTTGAACAAAATTTGAATAAGAAAGCAAAAAACAAATATTCAAAGATTCAAATGCACTCTTGCATGGAAATAATCTTGAATTTAAAACACTTGGAAAAGTTAAACCAAAACCCCAAATCTTAATGAAAGAAATCATACCCAAATCTCTCCAAGACTATGGATTTTATCCATATAAAAATTCAGCAACAAACATTTATAAATGATCAAAAAATTGATAAACAAAAATATTATAAAACCATAGAAATTGGTTTCATTCAATTTGGAGCCATAGATAAAAACCTATGATTTTAATAAGATAAAAGGAAATAATTTCCAAGACTAATAAAGCTCCTAGCTAAAATGCATGCCAAATTGTGAGCAAAGTAATCTTAAAAGGATTTAAAAGGATAAACAAATATTAAATAAAATTATAAAAATTGGAATCACCAATTTTGGAATTATAAATAAAGATATATGTATTTTATAAGATTAAGAAAGAACTAAATAAATAAGAAATAACTAAAAGACATTTTAATTCTTGGAAAAATCCATAAGCAAATGGAATAAAGATAATCCAAATAAAAATAAAGGAATAAAAATTAATTAAATAAAATTGTATGGGCTCTTAACCATATTCAATTTTATTTGAATGAAGACAAAATTCCTAATATAAATGATTAAATAAATCATGGGAAACATAATTGAAATTGCCAAAATGGATTAAAAGTTATCTAATTAACTTAAAGAGAATAACAGATTATTTAAATAAAATTATATGGGTTTGAACCATATTTTAATTTTATTTAAATAAACCCAAATGCCTAATTTAAATAAATAATAAATCATATAGAGAATATTGGAAATATTCTAAAATAGAATTTTAAAAGACACTAATGAATAGATAAAACCTACTGAAAAGGTTTGGTAAAAATTTGAATTCAAACTAAAACTTAAATCAAATGGTTTGATTGAAAACAGAAAAATAGAATAAGAAAAATAAAAAGGATTTAGAAAAAGGGGGAAAACAGATCTAACCCAACGAACCAGGCCGAGCTAGCCCAATCTGGCCCAACTGTACAGCCCACCCGGCTCCACTCTCTCCCTCCCTCGCGAATCCCTTTCTCACCGCGTATCACCCCACCCCCTCTCACTGACGCACCGGACCCACACTACCAACTCATCATCATCCCCGCGCGAGACCCGTTCCCCTCTCCCCTCGCTGTCGTTTCCTGTGTTAATTCATCGATGTGAATTCTCGTTAACGCCGCACTAATTCCTCCGAGCGACCAAGCTTGTTTAACCGCCCCCTTCTCCTCTATCTTTCCCCTCAACCCCCACGCCACCGGAGCCCCCATGCTATCTCAATTCTTGCCCGAACCATCCCTGGCTCCTACAATCTCTAGCTTGAATTCCGGCGACACATGACAACCCATTGCCGCTGGCTCCCGCGAGCTTGCTCGCCAGCAGCATGCGCACCTGCCAGCAGCATGCGCAGCATGCTCCCCAGACAACATCTGAGCGCCACCATAGACTGCTTTGACTCCGGCGACCTCTCCTGGTAATCTCTGACCGCGCCTCTCCCTCTCATTTATGCTCTCACACTCGCATCTCTCGCGTGCATCTAACGCACCTCCCTTTTTGTCGTCCCGTGCCTCGTATCCTCGCCCCCGACGATGATAGAGCATGCCCGACGGTGACAGCGACTCCGGCGAGCAATCGACAGCAACCTTGTGCGCCCCTGGCCTTCCCATGACCACCTCGAGCATCCCCACGCCACGGTGAACCCGGTGAGCCTCTCCTCTTCCTTCCTTGCTTTCTGTATCCCCGGACCACCACTGACATAGCGCCGCTGCCACGCGCCATCGCCAGCGCCACCAGTTCGTGGTCAGTGCGATGTTGTCCGTTAGATCTTGATCGCCTGGCATAGATTAGAACTAAAGTGAACCGTTATTGGATGATCTGAGCCACACAGATCTAATTAAATCCTACGGCCCACGTAGCACGATCCTGCCGAAGCGGTATCAGCCAATGAGAACATGATGCGTGGCTGTTCTGTCTGTTTAAAATTCCAGAAATGAATTTGAATGATTAAACTTGCAAAAATCATAACTTTTGTTATGCTTGGACAAAATTTACAAATTTTATATCAATGGAATTAGAAAAATGCAAACTTTGCAACTATGGACTTAGTTTAGTATTTTGCTTTTGAAAAATTAGATGTTTTGCAGAAACATTAAATAGGCTATTTTGAGTATAAAAATTGTTTTAAAAATGATTTTTCAGTGAATCCTTTTGCAAATGGATTATTTTTGAACTCTTTGACCCTAAAAACTACCATTAGAATTTAAAAATATATTTTGTGACACTAAGGAATTATTCCTTTGAATAAAAGCATTTCTAGCAAAACAAAAATGATTTAAAATGGCCATGTTCTCTAACTTAATCTTGAATGGTTTTTCCACTTTATAAATGACCAGTGGGAATTTTGAAATGTTTAGAACATTATTAGAAACCACTTTTCCAAATAAAACAATCTTTTGCATGCTTGCATGCATTGCTTTGTTTTCATTATTTTATGTGGTGAATTGTTTGAATGTTAGTTTTGAAATTATGCCTTGCTTGATTGAATTGGAGTGAACTTTGAAGAGTGTGACAATTGCAAGATCAAGGAGTGAACCTAGTTTCTCTACTAAAAAGGCAAGTGATGCTTCATGTATTTTGTCCTATTATTTTGACTATGCATTAGTGATATTTTGAGTAGGACTTGCATGGAAATTTTATTTTGAGTAGGACTTGCATGGAAATTTTCTAAGTATCTATATTATGCTATGCCTTGGGAAAACCTAGTAGATGTTGTCTTAGTGGAATTTTCCCTATGTTAATATTCTTGGTACTACTATGCTTAGCTTAGCTAATAGAAAACAAGGGTGGATTATTCATGCTATGATATTATGCAAAGTCTATGACTTGTGTTTTGTTTAAAAAAACAACTATGTGAATGAATCACCTGGTGTAAGGTTCCCAACCTTTAATAAGGTAGAGATCACCTGTGTTTACAATGATAGTCCCTGGATCAATAGCTAGCATCCACAGTTAAGATGTAATATCAAGAAACAAAGGTCATAATACAACTTTATAACCAGGAATAACATAATTTATTACATCTTACATAGCTCATTTGGCTATCTCATTACAATGCAGCAGAATATAACTATAGCATGGGGTCCTTCATCTTCAAAGTGCCACAGGCAGACATGTTGGTTGTAGACTTGTAATCCTAATCATTAAACTTCACTAATATCAAACAAACCTGCAACATAACAAGTTACAGCCACAAGGGTCAATACATTTGAATTGTATTGTCAAGTGATACTATGGTAGTATAGTGGAGTCTATCATCTATATGCATTTGGCTAAGTGGAGCTTAGGATTGCATTGCACAAAATAGATTTTCCTTAACATTTGAAAACTCTAAGTTTTTGCTTGACAAAATCACCCAAGGCATCTCCCAATAGAAATTGGTGATCCTTCAACCCTTGTTCAACCACAAGTTTTTAACTTAGAAATTGGGATGAGGAGATTCTTGATAGCTTCAATGTCTTGATGCTCAAATTGTCCTTTACCAGGGACATGGCTAAGTACTTAGATTTTACACTCTGCAGAGGTGGTGCACTTTCCCCACAAGACTTGGTTTCACCAAGACAAGATCTTTCAGAAGCCTTCCCTTAGACCAGAATGGACGCGCTCCAACCTATCAATCCCCTACCACCAACTGTCCATTTGGCTAAGTTATTGCAACCTATATGATCCAGGCAGATCCCATAATGCCAAGTGGCTGCACTTGAAGCTTCTCAACATTTGACATCTCAAATCTCTTTGTTCCTGGGTGGCCATCCACAAGTGAGATACACAAGGTAAACCATAGAAATGGGCCTTGTGAACCACTCAACACAAACCATTCCTTCCATTCCAACCAGGTGATTCATTCACTTAGTTGTTTTTATTAAACAAAACACAAGTCCTTGACTTGGAAATATTCCATAGTATGAATATATATTCCTCCCTTGTTTTCTATTAGCTAAGCTAAGCATGATAGTAGTAGGAATCTTAACTTTGGAGAATTCTACTAAGGTTTTATCTACTAGGATTTCCCATGGCATAGTTTACACTTAGCAAAATTCCATGCAAGTCCTACTTAGAAATATCACTAATGCATAGTGAAAATAATGGGACAAAAGTATGAAGCATCACATGCCTTTTTGGTAGAGAATATAAGTTCACTCCTTGATCTTGCAACAATCACACTCTTCAAGTCACTAGTGGAAGGTTTCTTTAATATTATTAAATATAGTTTTAATTCCCTAAAGTTTGTTTGGAAGGTTTCTTTAATATTATTTAAGTTGAATTAAACCACTTTTATTTCACTTGGGTAAATTCCAAAATACTATTTTCCCAAATTTTAATTAATTATTTCTAATAGGGATTTTTATCTTTATTCCAATAAAATAGGATTTGGTCAAAGTCATTTTATTTTATTTGGAGTATTCTTTATCCCTTTATTTTATTTGGATTGGGATTATATTCATTCCATTTGCTTATGGATTAGGCCAAGATTTAATTTGGTCTTTAAATATTCTTTATTTAATATTTCTTTCTTCATCTAATAAAATCCATATCTTTTTATTTAGGGATCCAAACTTGGTGATTCCAATTTGTAAAATCTTGTTTAATATTTGTTTATCACTTTAAATATTTTTAGGATTAATTGCTCACCATTTGGTTTGGATTTTAGATAAGTGCTTTATTAGTCTTGGAATTTACTTTTACTTATCTTATTAAATTCATAAGATTTTATCCATGGTTCCAAATTAAGTGAGACCAATTTCTATGGTCTTATAATATTTATATTTGTCTTTCTTGATCCTTTGTAAATGTTTGTTGACAAATTTTTATATGGATCAAATCCATAGACTTCGAGATAACTTGGAAATGATTTCTATTCCCTTAGGGCTTAGGGTTTGGATTTATTTTCCAAGTGTTTAAATTTCAAGATACATTCATTGAGGAATGCATTTCTCTTGAATTGGATTTTGTTGGATTCAAACTTTAAAGTTTGTTCAAGATGGGATTTTAAGTTCCCATTTAGAAACAAAAGTTTCTTTTCACCCTAAAATTCAAAAATTAATTATTTTATTTATTTATTTTTCACATTACAAGATTTGGAAAATCTTGGGATGTGACACCTGGGTGGAAAGGTCAGAATGGTTTGTGTTGAGTGGTTACGCAAGGCCCATTTCTATGGTTCACCTTGTGTATATCACTTGTGGATTGCCACCCATGAGCAAAGAGATTTGAGATGTTAAGTGTTGAGAAGCTTCTAGTGCAGCCACATGGCAATATGGGCTCTTCCTTGATCATATAGGTTGCAATAACTTAGACATATGGATAGAAGGTGGTAGGGAGATAGGATGGAACGCGTCCATTTGGTCTAAGGGAAGGCTTCTGAAAGATCTTGTCTTGTGGGGAAAGTGCACCACCTCTCGAGAGGGTAAAACCTAAGTACTTAGCTGTGTCCCCGGCAATGGACAATTTGAGCATCAAGACATTGAAGCTATCAAGGATCTCCTCATCCTAACTTCTAAGTTAAAAACTTGTGGTTGAACAAGCGTAAAGGTTCACCAATTTCTATTGGTGGTTCCTTGGGTGATTTGTTAAACAAAAATTTAGTGTTTTTTAATTAATAAGGAAAACCTTATTTTGAGCAAAGAAAGCCTAAACTACACTTAGCCAAATGCATATAGATGTTAAATACCACTATTCTACCATAGTATCACTTGCCAATATAATTCAGATGTATTGACCCTTGTGGCTATAACTTATTATGTTACAGGTTTGTTTGATGTTAGTGAAGTTTGTTGATTAGGGATTACAAGTGTACAACCAACATGATTGCCTGTGGCATATGAAGATGACGGACTCCATGCTATATAGTTATATTTGTTGCATTGTAATAAGGTAGCCAAATGAGCTATGTAAGATGTAATGAATTATTTTATTCCTGGTTATAATTTGTAATATGACCGTTGTTTCTTGATATAACATCATAAATTGTGGATGCTAGCTATTGATCTAGGGACTAGCATTGCAATCACAGGGAACTTTACCTTATAAAGGTTGGGTCCTACAGATGGTATCAGAGCACTGTGTTGCCTGTAGGATTGTAAACCCTAGGATTGTAAAAAAACCATTAGAAAATAGAGTTGTGTTTGTTCAAACTTATTTACAAACAATCTTGTAAACTCTTTCCTCACCATTTTGTTTTGATTCTACATCTCTTCCTTTTCTACTTGATGGACAAAAACTTCAACATGAGCAAGGACTTCACCATCACCAATTACTTCAACTTTAGTTTCACCAAGGATTTCAATTTGGACAACACTAAGGACTACAAGTGAGACAAGAATAATACTCAAGACTTGGAAGACTAGGGAAACACAACTTAGAAGGAACCATCATCACCTTTGAAGCTTTGTGACCAAGATGCAAGAATTTTCTTCCAAGGATACCATGATCTTGTTGATCATAGATGGACCACCATAGATGGACCACCATACTAAGAAGAATGGGGTTCACATCAGATCATCCCATAGATGGACCACCATACTACTATTTAGTTTAGATCAACTTATATCACACCAACTTATGTGATGTAGCAAAAATATTTTGTTGCCTGAAATATGCTTGAACCTTGTTGTTTGATTGGAATGCATGATTGTGATTGCTTGCACATTGCTTTGTGTGAATTGTTTTGTGTGAGTATAATTATTTCTCTATAAAATCTTTTGCCTATTCTAATCACAATCCAACCCAAACAGATGACTTCTCCAAGAGAACACAACACCAACATCAAGGATGGTAACAAGAACCAAGAGATGCCCATGAGAGAACAACTACTAGAAACCCAAGCCCAGTTGAATCAAGTGACAACTCAGTTTTTAGCCAACAACATTGAGTTAGACCCAACCATGCTAAAGTTCTTGGAAACCCAATCTCAATTGTTGCAAAGGATGACCAATCGGATGATCAACATGAGAAGCAACCTTTCCCAAGGAGATTGTGTCAACAATGATATCAAGGATGATATGATAGAAGGAACTCAAGCTTGCAAAATTTGTGGAGACATAGAACTGTCACATCCCAAAATTTCCAAATTTTGAAATGTGAAAAATAAATAAACAAAATAAATAATTGTTGAAATTTAGGGTGAAAAGAATTTTTTTTAAAATGGAAACATCAAAACCCTTCTTGAACAAATTTGAATAAAATGGAATTCAACAAATTTCAATCAAGTGGAATGCATTCATCAATGTATGTATTTTTGAAATTTAAACACTTGGAAAAGTTAAACCAAAACCCTAAAACCCTAATGGAAGAAAATCATTTCCAAGATCTCTATGGATTTTATCCATATAAAAATTTAGCAACAAACATTTATAAATGATCAAGAATGATAAATAAAATATCATAAAACCATAGAAATTGGTTTGATTTAATTTGGAACCATGGATAGAAACTTATGAATTTATTAAGATAAAAAGAAAATAGTTTCTAAAGATAATAAAGCTCCTATCTAAAATCCATACCAAATTGTGATCAAAATAATCCTAAAAGGATTTAAAAAGATAAACAAATATTAAATAAAATTATACAAATTGGAATCACCAAGTTTGGATCTATAAATAAAAAGATATGGATTTTATAAGACAAAGAAAGAAATAAATAAATAAGGAATATTTAAAAAGCCAAATTAAATCTTGGCCAAGTCCATAAACAAATAAAAGTTTATTAAATAATAAAAGTAAATAAAAATATTATTTAAATAAAACTATATGGGCTTTGAACCATATTCAATTTTATTTAAATAAAGATTATTTTCCTAAATAATAAATCCTAAGTAAATTATTTAGAAGACAACTTAAATCTCGAATTAAATAAGCAAATGGAATAAAGATAATTCAAATAAAATAAAGGGATAAACAATAATCAAATAAAAGTATATGAGACTAAACCATATTCAAATTTTTTAAATGAAGACAAAATCCCTAATTAAAATGGTTAATTAAATCATGAGAAAATAGTAAGTTGGAATTGCCTAAATGGAATAAAAGTTATCTAATTAACTTAAATAGAATAAAGGAATTATTGGAATAAAATTTATATGGGTTAAAAACCATATTTGATTTTATTGGAATAAAGACAAATGCCCAATTTAAATGATTAATAAATCATATTAAAATATATTAAATAATTCAAAGTAAATTATTTAACACACTTTGAATAAATAAAACCTACTGAAAAAGGTTTGGTAAAAATTAGAATTCAAATAGAAGTTTGAAAATATATTTAAAGTCTTATTTAAATAAACGCAAGTGCCTATGTTAAATAAATAATAAACCATAAATGAATAAAAGAATTATTCCAAAATGGTCTTTAAAATACAATAATAAACAATATTAAAAGCTTGCTGAAAGTTTGGTAAAGATCTGAATTCAAATGGTGTTTGAATTATTTGAACAAAAATCAAAATAGAAAAATAGAAAAGGAAAAAGAAAGCAGAAAGAAAAAATTGAAAACAGACCCCAGCCCAGAACCTGGCCCAACTAAGCCCAACTCGCAGCCCATCCCCTCTCTCCCTGCAGAATGTTCGCACCAGAACACTTACCCCCTCAGACCTAGACGCTTGTACCCCACCGCGTAACCCTCTCCCTCGGTGATAACACAACCCCACCTGTCAGCTCTTCGTCTTCAACCAGCGACCAATTCCTTCCCCCTCTCTCGCCCGTTTCTGCTTTGATTTTGCGGGATGAAATTCGCATCAATGACGCGATTAAACCGCCAGTGATCATGCCCATTTAATGGCCTGCCTCCGCTCTACGTTTCCCCTCACATGCCAACTCCTCTTCGCCACCGGGTTGCCCGAATCGCTGACCCCACCGTCGTTGCTTCGTCGAGCTTCTTCGATCAAATTCGGCCAACCCAGTCACCCCACTGCCCCAAAGAAAATGAGCATGCTCCTTATCGCCAGACGCACCTTCCATTATCCCTAGCTAGGCCGCACGCGTTTCATAGCATCGGCAAGGACTACGTCTACTTGTCGCCGCCGTCTGCATCATCTCCGGCGAGCTGCTATCACCGACTCCGTGCGCCCCTTGCTCTCTGGTGAGATTTTCCGCACTCCTCGAACCCGTGCGCACCTTCCTGACTCCTTACTTTGATCGCTTATGATCCAGATGCTCGCCTTCGACCACGGTCGTGCGTGCCCGAGCCAGTGAACAATTCCGGCGATAAATCCCTGTCATCCTCGTGCACCCCTTCGACTATGACGAGTGCCTTGAGCTTCCTCATGCCACAGCTAATCTAGTGAGCCATCCCTCTCCTTCCCTTTCTTCATGTTCCTCAAGAACCGCCGCAATCAGAATGCCACCGCCGCTCGCTGTCGCCACGCGCCGCCAGACTTTGGTCTGGGCACTGCAGCCGTTAGATCTTGATCCCATGGCCGCGATAGATTCACTTAAAACGAACCGGTATGATAGATCTGGACCGTGCGATTTCAGTTAGATCCAATGCACCACAATGATCTATCCGTGCGAACCAGTATTAGCCAGTAGAAACGCTCCACATGGCCAGCTTTTGTTTTAAATAGACAGAAACTTGTCTATTAGATGGTTAGATTTGAAAAATTCATAACTCTAAATCTACATGTCCAAAATTTACAAACTTTATATCATTGGAATCAGCAAAAAGAATACTTTTGAACCATGCCCTTTGTTTAGTGATTCCCTTCTGTAAAATTGGTTGTTTATGCAGAAACATTTCTAGGATTATTTAGGGTATAAAAATTATTCTAAAAATTATTTTTGAGTAAAATCTTTTGCAAATGGTTTTTTTAAACTACTGACCATAGAAACCAACTTTTGGATTTAAAAATATATTTTCTGACACTAAGGAATTAATCCTTGAATAAAAGCATTTCTAGTAGAATAAAATTATGGATTATGTTTTAAAAATAGTTTTCGAGTAAAAACTTTTGCAAATGTGTCGAATTAAACTCTCTGACCCTAAACACTAAGTTTTGGATTTAAAAATGTATTTGATTAAATCCTATAAAATTATTACTTTGATTTAAATCATTTCTAGCAAAATAAAAATAATTTAAAGTGGCCATTTTTACTAACTTGTTTTTCAAATGACCTTGCAACTTTTATAAATGACCAATAGCTATTTTAAAATGTTTATAACCTATTAGAAACCACCTTTCAAAATAAAATAATCTTTTGCATGCTTGCATGAATTGTTTTGTTTTCTTTATTTTATGTGGTGAATTGTTTGAATACTAGATTCAATTGTAGTGAAATTTGAAGAGTGTGACAATTTTAATATCAAGGAGTGAATCTATATTCTCTACTAAAAATGCAAGTGGTGCTTCATACATTTTTCCTATTATTTTCACTATGCATTAGTGATGTTTTGAGTAGGACTTGCATGGAATTTTTACTAATTATGCTATTACTTGGGAAATCCTAGTAGATGATGCCTTAGTAGAATTTTCCCTAAGTTAAGATCCCTACTACTATCATGCTTAGCTTAGCTAGTAGAAAACAAGGATGGATTATATTCATGCTATGAAATATTTCTAAGACAATGACTTGTGTTTGGTTTAATAAAACAACTATGTGAATGAATCACCTGGGTGGAATGTGGGAATGGTTTATGTTGAGTGGTTACACAGGGACCCATATTTATGGCCTACCCTAGTGTATCTCACTTGTGGAAAGACACCCAGGAACAAAGAGATTTGAGATGTCAAATGCTGAGAAGCTTCAAGTGCAGCCACATGGTAATATGGGCTCTGCCTGGATCATATAGGTTGCAATAACTTACCCAGATGGACAGTTGGTGGTAGGGGGTGATAGGTTTGGAGGGCGTCCATTTTGGTCTAAGGGAAGGCTTTTGAAAGATCTTGTCTCGATGCATGTCGAGTCTTGTGGGGAAAGTGCACCACCTCTCGAGAGAGTAAAATCTAAGTACTTAGCCGTGTCCCTAGCAATGGACAATTTGAGCATCAAGACATCTAAGCTATCAAGAATCTGCTCGTCCCAATTTCTAAGTTAAAAGCTTGTGGTTGAACAAGGGTTAAAGTAACACCAATTTCTATTGGTATATGCCTTGGGTGATTTGACAAACAAAAACTTAGTCTTTTCAACTTATAAGGAAAACCTATTTTGAGCAAAGCAAGCCTAAGCTCTACTTAGCCAAATGCATATAGATGATAGACTCCACTATACTACCATAGTATCACTTGCCAATACAATTCAAATGTATTGACCCTTGTGGCTGTAACTTATTATGTTGCAGGTTTGTTTGATATTAGTGAAGTGTGTTGAATAGGATTACAAGTCTACAACCAACATGTTTGCCTATGGCACTTTGAAGATGAAGGACTCCATTCTATAGTTATTTCTGCTGCATTGTAATGAGATAGCCAAATGAGCTATGTAAGATGTAATGAATTATTTTATTCTTGGTTATAAAGTTGTATTATGACCTTTGTTTCTTGATATTACATCTTAAACTGTGGATGCTAGCTATTGATCCAGGGACTAGCATTGTAAACACAGGGATCTCTACCTTATCATGTTGGGAGCTCTATAGATGGTATCAGAGCACTATGTTGCCTGTAGTATTGTAACCCTAGGATTGGACAAAACCCCTAAGAAAAATAGGAGTTGTATTTGTCCAAAACTTATTTACAAACAATCTTGTAAACTCTTTTCACAACCTTTTTGGTTTTGATTCTACATCTCTTCCTTTTCAACTTGATGGACAAAGCCTCCACCATGAGCAAAGGACTTCACCAACTCAAATGACTTCAACTTCAACATCACCAATAACTTCAACTTTAGATACCAAGGACTCCAACTTAGACATCACTAAGGACTACAAGTGAGACAAGAATGTTACTCAAAACTTGAAGACTAAGGAAACACAACCTAGAAGAAATCATCAACACCTTTGAAGCTTTGTGACCATGATGCAAGAATTATCCCAAGGAAACAATGATCTTAATCATGAAGAAACAACTAAGAAGAATGGAATAATCCCAAGTGATAACCATAGTTGGACCACCATACTAGAGATTAGCTTAGATCATATATTGATCACACCAACTTATGTGGTGTAGCAAAAATATTTTGTTGCCTAAAAATGTGCTTGAACTTTGTTGTTTGAGTGGAATGTTTGTTTGTGATTGCTTACACATTGCTTGTGTGAATTGTTGTGTGTGAGTAGGATTCTTCCTCTAGAAATCTTTTACCTATTCTAATCCCAATCCAACCCAAACAGATGACATCTCCAAGAGACTCCAACATCAAGAATGGTGACAACAACAACCAAGAGATGCACATGAGAGTACAACTTTTAGCAACCCAAGCCCAAATGACCCAAGTGACAACTCAGTTTTTAGCCAACAACAATGAGTTAGACCCAACCATGCAAAAGTTTTTGGAAATCCAATCCCAATTGTTGCAAAGGATGACCAATCAAATGATCAACATGATATACACCCATTCCCAAGGAGACTGTGACAACAAGGATGTCAAGGATGATATTATGGAAGGAACTCAAGCTTGCAATATTTGTGAGACATAGACACACTTATAAAGAGCATGAGGACCAATGCCCTAATTGTGAAGAGAAACATCCAACTAAACAATGCCCCACATCTCAAGTTACTTGTTTCCTATGTGAAGGAAATGATCATCTCCCTATCCAATGCCCCATCTATCCCATAGTTCAACAAATGAAACAAGATGGAATTCATCAAATGTTTGGAAACCTCCATAAGGGAACAACTTCTACCAAGAAGGATGAAGGCAAAGTCAAAGCCATGTCTCATAAGCCCACATCCAAAGTGACCACAAAGTGTTGCTACTCTTGTGGAGAAGGTCATATCTCTAGAAACTTCCCAAAGAAGAGAGAAAGATTTCCCACCTTTGTGGTGATATATGAAGAGCATGAACTAGAAGAACTCCTAGCTTTGGATAGACCCAAGAAGAAGAAGAAGAAAAAGAAATGCCCCAACCCTAGCAAGAAGGACATTACCCAAGAGCAATGTTACAATTGCAAAGAGATGGGACACTATGCCAATGAATGTCCAGAAAAGAAGAAGAAGATACCTCAAGACATCAACCTTGTCACATGTTTCAAGTGTGGAAACAAAGGACATTATGCCAACAAGTGCCCAGAGAAGCTACATCAAGACCCCAAGTAAGCCAAGATGTAATCTAGTTGAAAACCTTTTTAAGGGTGGTAGTACCCTAGTTGCCTTGAAGCCAACTTGTAACCTCTAGCCTTCCCAAATCTCGGGACGAGATTTCTTTTAAGGGGGGTAGCCTGTCACATCCCAAATTTTTCCAAATTTTTAAATGTGAAAAATAAATAAACAAAAGAAATAATTATTGAAATTTAGGGTGAAAAGAAACTTTTTTTTCGAAATGGAAACATCAAAACCCTTCTTGATTTTTTTTTGAATAAAATGGAATCCAACAAATTTCAATCAAGTGGAATGCATTCATCAATGAATGTATCTTGAAATTTAAACAGTTGGAAAAGTTAAACCAAAACCCTAAAACCCTAATGGAAGAAAATCATTTCCAAGATCTCTATGGATTTTATACATATAAAAATTTAGCAACAAACATTTATAAATGATCAAGACTAATAAATAAAATATTATAAAACCATAGAAATTGGTTTCATTTAATTTGGAACCATGGATAGAAACTTATGAATTTATTAAGATAAAAAGAAAATAATTTCTAAAGATAATAAAGCTCCTATCTAAAATCCATACCAAATTGTGATCAAAATAATCCTAAAAGGAGTTCAAAAGATAAACAAATATTAAATAAAATTATACAAATTGGAATCACCAAGTTTGGATCTATAAATAAAAAGATATGGATTTTATAAGACAAAGAAAGAAAGAAATAAATAAATAAGGAATATTTAAAAATCCAAATTAAATCTTGGCAAAGTCCATATACAAATAAAATTTTATTAAATAATAAAAGTAAATAAAAAGATTATTTAAATAAACTATATGGGCTTTGAACCATATTCAATTTTATTTAAATAAAGAATATTTGCCTAAATAATAAATCCTAACTAAATTATTCAGAAGACAATTTAAATCTTGAATTAAATAAGAAAATGGAATAACGATAATTCAAATAAAATAAAGGGATAAATAATAATCAAATAAAAGTATATGAGACTAAACCATATTCAAATTATTTAAATGAAGACAAAATCCCTAATAACAATGGTTAATTAAATCATGAGAAAATAGTAAGTTGGAATTCCCTAAATGGAATAAAAGTTATCAAATTAACTTAAAAAGAATAAAGAAATTATTTGAATAAAATTTATATGGGTTGAAAACCATATTTTATTTTATTTTATTTTATTGGAATAAAGACAAATGCCTAATTTAAATGATTAATAAATCATATTAAAATATATTAAATAATTCAAAGTAAATTATTTAACAAACTTTTGAATAAATAAAACCTACTTAAAAAGGTTTGGTAAAAATAGAATTCAAATAGAAGTTTGAAAATATATTTAAAATCTTATTTAAATAAAGGCAAGTGCCTATTTTAAATAAATAATAAACCATAAAAGAATTATTCCAAAATGGTCTTGAAAATACAATAATAAATAGTATTAAAAGGTTGCTGAAAGTTTGGTAAAGACCTAAATTCAAATGGTGTTTGAATTATTTGAACAAAAATCAAAACAGAAAAATAGAAAAGGAAAAAGTAAGTAGAAAGAAAAAAATGAAAACATACCCCAGCCCAGAACCTGGCCCAACTAAACCCAACTCGCAGCCCATCCCCTCTCTCCCCGTAGTACATTTCGCACCAGAACACTTACCCTCTCAGACGCTGACGCTTGGACCCCACCGCGTAACCCTCTCCCTCGCTGACAACACAACCCCATGTGTCAGCTCTTCGCCTTCAACCCGCGACCAATTCCTTCCCCCTCTCTCGTACGTTTCTGCTTTGATTTGCCAGTGATCACACCCATTTAATCTCCTGCCTCCGCTCTACCTTTCCCCTCACACGCCAACTCCTCTTTGCCACGGGGCTGCCCGAATCGCTGACCACACCGTCGCTGCTCCATCGAGCTTCTTTGATCAAATTTTGGCCAACCCAGTCACCCCACTTCCCCAAAGAAAACGAGCGTGCTTCCTATCGCCAGACACACCTGACAGTATCCCTAGCTAGGCCGCACGCGTTTCGTAGCATCGGCAAGGACTACGTCTACTTGTCGCCGCCGTCTGCATCATCTCCGGCGAGCTACTGTCGCCGACTCCGTGCACCCCTTGCTCTCTGGTGAGCATTTCTGCACTCCTCGAACCGGTGCGCACCTCCCTGACTCCTTAATTTGCTCTCTTATGATCCAGATGCTCACCTTCGACCACGGCCGTTCGTGCCCGAGCCAGTGAACAACTCCGGTGAGAAATTCCCGTCGTCCTCGTGCACCCCTTCGACTACGACGAGTGCCTTGAGATTACTCATGCCACAGCGAATCTGGTGAGCCATCCCTCTCCTTCCCTTGCTTCCTGTTCCTCTAGAACCGCCGCAAGCAGAACGCCACTGCCGCTCGCCGTCGCCACGCGCCGCCAGACTTTGGTCATGGCACTACAACCGTTAGATCTTGATCCCATGGTCGCGATAGATTCACTTAAAATGAAACGGTATGCTAGGTCTAGACCGTGCGATTTCAGTTAGATCCAATGCACCAAAATTATCGATCCGTGCGAACTGGTATTAGCCAGTAGAAACGGTCCACATGGCCAGCTTTTGTTTTAAATAGACAGAAATTTGTCTATTAGATGGTTAGATTTGAAAAATTCATAACTTTAAATGTACACGTCCAAAATTTACAAACTTTATATCATTGGAATCATCAAAAAGAATACTTTCCAACCATTCCCTTTGTTTAGTGATTTGCTTATGTAAAATTGGTTGTTTATGTAGAAATATTTCAAGGCTTATTTAGGTTATAAATATTCTAGAAATGATTTTTGAGTAAAATCTTTTGCAAATGGTTTGTTTTGAACCTACTGACCATAGAAACCAACTTTTGGAGTTAAAAATATATTTTGTGACACTAAGGAATTAATCCTTGAATAAAAGCATTTCTAGTAGAATAAAATTATGGATTATGTTTTAAAAATAGTTTTTGCGTAAAACCTTTTGCAAATGAGTTGAATTAAACTCTCTGACCCTAAACAGTAAGTTTTGGATTTAAAAATGTATTTTATTAAACCCTAGAAAATTATTACTTTGATTTAAATCATTTCTAGCAAAACAAAAATAATTTAAAGTGGCCATTTTTACTAACTTATTTTTCAAATGACCTTGCCACTTTTATAAATGACCAATAAGTGTTTTAAAATGTTTATAACCTATTAGAAACCAGATTTCAAAATAAAATAATCTTTTGCATGCTTGCATGCATTGTTTTGTTTTCTTTATTTTATGTGGTGAATTGTTTGAATACTAGATTGAATTTGTGCCTTGATTGAATTGTAGTGAAATTTGAAGAGTATGACCATTTCAAGATTAAGGAGTGAATCTATATTCTATACTAAAAAGGCAAGTTGTACTTCATACATTTTGTCCTATTATTTTCACTATGCATTAGTGATGTTTTGAGTAGGACTTGCATGGAATTTTTACTAAGTATGCTATGCCTTGAGAAATCCTAGTAGATGATGCCTTAGTAGAATTTTCCCTAAGTTAAGATCCCTACTACTATCATGCTTAGCTTAGCTAGTAGAAAACAAGGGTGGATTATATTCATGCTATGAAATATTTCTAAGTCAATGACTCGTGTTTGGTTTAATAAAACAACTATGTGAATGAATCACCTAGGTGGAATGGTGTGAATGGTTTATGTTGAGTGGTTACATAGGGCCCCATATTTATGGCCTACCCTAGTGTATCTCACTTGTGGAAAGCCACCCTGGAACAAAGAGATTTGAGATGTCAAATGTTGAGAAGCTTCAAGTGCAGCCACATGGCAATATGGGCTCTTCCTGGATCATATAGGTTGCAATAACTTAGCCAGATGGACAGTTGGTGGTAGGGGGTGATAGGTTTGGAGCGCGTCCATTTTGGTCTAAGGGAAGGCTTCTGAAAGATATTGTCTCGATGCATGTTGAGTCTTGTCGGGAAAGTGCACCACCTCTCGAGAGAGTAAAATATAAGTACTTAGACGTGTCCTCGGCAATGGACAATTTGAGCATCAAGACATGGAAGCTATCAAGAATCTCCTCATCCCAATTTCTAAGTTAAAAGCTTGTGGTTAAACAAGGGTTAAAGGATCACCAATTTCTATTGGTAGATGCCTTGGGTGATTTGACAAACAAAAGCTTAGTGTTTTCAACTTATAAGGAAAACCTATTTTGAGCAAAGCAAGCCTAAGCTCCACTTATCCACATGCATATAGATGATAGATACCACTACTATACCGTAGGATCACTTGCCAATACAATTCAAATGTATTGACCCTTGTGGCTGTAAATTATTATGTTGCAGGTTTGTTTGATGTTAGTGAAGTGTGTTGAATAGGATTACAAGTCTACAATCAACATGTTTGCCTATGGCACTTTGAAGATGAAGGACTCCATGCTATAGTTATTTCTACTGCATTGTAATGAGATAGCCAAATGAGCTATGTATGATGTAATGAATTATTTTATTCCTGGTTATAAAGTTGTATTATGACCTTTGTTTCTTGATATTACATCTTAAACTATGGATGCTAGCTGTTGATCCAGGGACTAGCATTGTAAACACAGGGATCTCTACCTTATCAGGTTGGGACCTCTACTAGAAACCCAAGCCCAGTTGAATCAAGTGACAACTCAGTTTTTAGCCAACAACATTGTGTTAGACCTAACCATGCTAAAGTTCTTGGAAACCCAATCTCAATTGTTGCAAAGGATGACCAATCGGATGATCAACATGAGAAGCAACCTTTCCCAAGGAGATTGTGTCAACAATGATATCAAGGATGATATGATAGAAGGAACTCAAGCTTGCAAAATTTGTGGAGATATAGAACACACTTACAAAGAGCATTTGGACCAATGCCCTAATTGTGAAGAGAAACATCTAACTAGACAATGCCCCACATCTCAAGTTACTTGTTTCCTATGTGAAGGAAAGGATCATGTCCCTATCCAATGCCCCATCTATCCTATAGTTCAACAGCTGAAACAAGATGGAATGCATAAAATGTTTGGAAACCTCCATGAAAGAACAATTTCTACCAAGAAGGAAGAAGACAAAGTCAAGTATCAGTTTGCACCTCCATACATTGTAACTCACCATGGTGGACAAAAGAGGAAACATGGACGTTATCCTAGGAACCGTTCAAATAACCGAGGAAGTTTTCCCACATTTGTGGTGAAATATGAGGAACATGAACTAAGAGCCCTCCTAGCTTTGGAGAGACCCAAGAAGAAGAATGATATTAGCCAAGTTATGTGCCACAAATGCAAAGAGCTAGGCCTTATGCATCACATTGGCCATTATGCATCACATTGCCACAAATATGAGGAACATGTGACAAGCAAACCTATGAGAGACATCAACCTTGTCACATGTTTCCAATGTGGAAACAAAGGACACTATGCAAACAACTGTCCAGAGAAGATACACCAAGACCCCAAGTAAGCCAAGATGTAATCTACTTGAAAACCTTTTAAGGGTGGTAGTACCCTAGTTGTTTTGAAGCCAGCTTGTAACCTCTAGCCTTCCCGAATCTTGGGACGAGATTCCTTTTAAGGGTGGTAGTCTGTTAGATCCCAAAAATTTCCAAATTTTCAAATGTCAAAAATAAATAAACAAAATAAACAATTGTGTGAAATTTAAGGTGAAAAGAAACTTTTGCCTCTAAATGGAAACATCAAACCTTACTTGAAAAAAATTTGAAATAAGAAAGCAACAAGCAAATATTCAAAGATTCAAATGCATTCTTGCATGGAAATAATCTTGAATTTAAAACACTTGGAAAAGTTAAACCAAAACCCCAAATCTTAATGAAAGAAATCATACCCAAAATCTCTCCAAGACTATGGATTTGATCCATATAAAAATTCATTAACAAACATTTATAAATGATCAAAAAATGATAGACAAAAATATTATAAAACCGTAGAAATTGGTTTCATTCAATTTGGAGCCATAGATAAAAACTTATGATTTTAATAAGATAAAAAGGAAATAATTTCCAAGACTAATAAATCTCCTAGCTAAAATCCATGCCAAATTGTGAGCAAAGTAATATTAAAAGTATTTAAAAGGATAAACAAATATTAAATAAAATTATAAAAATTGGAATCACCAATTTTGGAACTACAAATAAAAATATATGGATTTTATAAGATAAAGAAAGAATTAAATAAATAAGAAATAATTAAAAGACATTTTAAATCTTGGCCAAATCTATAAGCAAATGGAATAAATATAATCCAAATAAAAATAAAGGAATAAAGATTATTTAAATAAAATTATATGGGCTTTTAACCAGATTCAATTTTATTTGAATGAAGACAAAATTCATAATATAAATGATTAATTAAATCATGAGAAAAATAATTGAAATATCCAAAATGGATTAAAAGTTATCTAGTTAACTTAAAGAGAATAAAAGATTATTTAAATAAAATTATATGGGTTTGAACCATATTTTAATTTTATTTAAATAAATACAAATTCCTAATTTAAATAAATAATAAATCATAAAGAGAATATTGGAAATATTCTAAAATGGACTTTTGAAACACACTAATGAATAGATAAAACCTACTGAAAAGGTTTGGTCAAAATTTGAATTCAAACTGAGACTTAAATCAAATGGTTTGAATGAAAACAGAAAAATAGAATTAGAAAAAGAAAACGGATTCAGAAAAAAAAGGTAAAACAGATCTAACCCAACGAACCAGGCCCAGCTAGCCCAATCTGGCCCAACAGTATAGCCCACCCGGCTCCACTCTCTCCCTCCCCCGCGAATCCCTTTCTCACTGCGTATCACCCCACCCCCTCTCACTAACACGCCAGACCCACACTGCCAACTCATCATTGTCCCTACGCGAGACCCGTTCCCCTCTCCCCTCGCTGCTGTTTCCTGCGTTGATTCCTCGACGTGAATTCGTGTTAACGCCGCACTAATTCCTCCCAGCGACCAAGCTAGTTTAACTGCCTTCTTGTCCTCTCTCTTTCCCCTCAACCCCCATGCCACCGGAGCTCCCAGGCTGTCTCAATTCTTGCCCAAACCATCTCTTGCTCCGACGAGCTCTAGCTCGAATTCCGGCGATGCATGACCACCCCATGCCCCTGGCTCCTGCGAGCTTGCTCGCCAGCATCATACGCACCTGCCAATAGCCTTATCTTGCCCGCGCGTGCCCTAGAACCTCGCCTAGGACAAACATCTGAGCGCCACCATAGACTGCTTCGACTCCGGCGACCTCTCGTGGTAATATCTGATCGCGCCTCTCCCTCTCGTTGATGCTCTCACACTCACCTTTCTCGCGTGGATCTAAAGCACCTCCCCTTTTGTCTTCCGGTGCCTCGTAGCCTCACCCCCGATGATGACAGAGCGTGCCACACAGTGATAGCGACTCCGGCGAGCAATCTACAACAACCTCGTGCGCCCCTGGCCTTCCCACGACCACCTCGAGCATCCCCATGCCACAGCAAACCTGGTGAGCATCTCCTCTTCCTTCCTTGCTTCCTGTATCCGCCGGACCACCACTAACAAAGCGCCGCTGCCGCGTGCCGTTCCCAGTGCCACCAGTTCATGGTCAGTGCGATGTTTTCCGTTAGATCTTGATCGCATGGCATACATTAGAACTAAAGTGAACCATTATTGGATGATCTAAACCCACATATCTAATTAAATCCTACAGCCCGCGTAGCACGATCCTGTCGAAGTGGTATCAGCCAATGAGAACATGACGTGTGGCTGTTCTGTCTGTTTAAAATTCCAGAAATGAATTTGAATGATTAAACTTTTAAAAATCATAACTTTTGTTCTTCTTGGCCAATATTTACAAATTTATATAAATGGATTCATAAAAATGCAAACTTTGAAACTATGGCCTTATTTTAGTATTTTGCTTTTGAAAAATTAGGTGTTTTTGCAGAAACATTAAATAGGCTATTTTGAGTATAAAAATTGTTTTAAAAATGATTTTTGAGTGAATCCTTTTGCAAATGGATTAGTTTTGAACTCTCTGACCCTAAACACTAACATTAGAATTTAAAAATATATTTTGTGACACTAAGGAATTATTCCTATGAATAAAAGAATTTCTAGCAAAACAAAAATGATTTAAAATGGCCATTTTCACTAACTTAATCTTGTATGGTTTTTCCACTTTATAAATGACCAGTAGGCATTTTGAAATGTTTAGAACATTATTAGAAACCACTTTTCCAAATAAAACAATCTTTTGCATGCTTGCATGCATTCCTTTGTTTTCATTATTTTATGTGGTGAATTGTTTGAATGTTAGTTTTGAAATTGTGCCTTGCTTGATTGAATTGAAGTGAACTTTGAAGAGTGTGACAATTGCAAGATCAAGGAGTGAACTTAGTTTCTCTACTAAAATGGCAAGTCGTTCTTCATGTATTTTGTCCTATTATTTTGACTATGCATTAGTGATATTTTGAGTAGGACTTGCATGGAAATTTTCTAAGTATCTATACTATGCTATGCCTTGGGAAAACCTAGTAGATGTTGTCTTAGTGGAATTTTCCCTATGTTAATATTCTTGCTACTACTATGCTTAGCTTAGCTAATAGAAAACAAGGGTGGAATATTCATGCTATGATATTATGCAAAGTCAATGACTTGTGTTTTGTTTAATAAAACAACTATGTGAATGAATCACCTGGGTGGAATGGTAAGAATGGATTGTGTTGAGTGGTTACCCAAGGCCCAATGCTATGGTTCACCTTGTGTATCTCACTTGTGGATTGCCACCCAGGAGAAAAGAGATTTGAGATGTTAAGTGTTGAGAAGCTTCTAGTGCATCCACATGGAAATATGGGGTCTGCCTTGATCATATAGGTTGCAATAACTTAGTCAGATGGACAGAAGGTGGTAGGGAGATAAGATGGAACACGTCCATTTGGTCTAAGGGAAGGCTTGTGAAAGATCTTGTCTCGATGCATCTCGAGACTTGTGGGGAAAGTGCACCACCTCTCGAGATGGTAAAACCTAAGTACTTAGTCGTGTCCGCGGCAATAGACAATTTGAGCATCAAGACATTAAAGCTATCAAGGATCTCCTCATCCCAACTTCTATGTTAAAACTTGTGGTTGAACAAGGGTAAAGGTTCACCAATTTCTATTGGTGGTTCCTTGGGAGATTTGTCAAACAAAAACTTAGTGTTTTTTAATTAATAAGGAAAACCTTATTTTCAGCAAATCAAACCTCAACTACACTTAGACAAATGCATATAGATGTTAGATACCACTATTCTACCATAGTATCACTTGCCAATATAATTCAAATGTATTGACCCTTGTGGCTGTAACTTATTATGTTGCAGGTTTGTTTGATGTTAGTGAAGTTTCTGGAGTAGGGATTACAAGTCTACAACCAACATGATTGCCTGTGGCATATGAATATGAAGGACTCCATTGTATATAGTTATATCTGCTGCATTGTAATAAGATAGCCAAATGAGCTATGTAAGATGTAATGAATTATTTTATTCCTGGTTATATTTTGTAATATGATCTTTGTTTCTTGATATTACATCTTAAACTATGGATGCTAGCTATTGATCCAGGGACTAGCATTGCAATCACAGGGAAATTTACCTTATAAAGGTGGGGTCTTACATATAGGCACCTCTCCTATGAGTTTGGCCTCCCAACCATGACCAACTGTCATCTTGGGAACTGTACAGGTGGACAATCTTCACAAGGTAGTCTCAGCTCAAACCTTGGCCGCAAGGGAACCCATACTAAGGTATATAAACTTCTAGTCAATCCCTTCCCAAATTTCGGGTATTGTGGTTGTACGGTAGAATTGGAATGATATCGCATCCAGACAACCATCGGTAAACAAGGGTGAATGATCTAAGTTCAATCTCATGCATCAGGATGACATCAAGATTATCTAACTTAGGCCAAGTTTTATGCTCTTTATGCTACCTTTAAATATCTTTATAAAATCTACAAGTCACTAAGTAACCTAACTAGAAAGCTTTGATAAAGAATAAAATTCTAAGATTGCAAGTAAAACTAGGATTGGGTATCCAGTAGTGTAAGCTTGCAAGGATTAGCTTTCTAAGTCAACTTGTATTGTGAGTCTTCCAAGGTAATAAGTATAGGCTTGCATGGTTAATAAACTTGCAAGTGGTAGCTTGCCTTGTGCAGAGAAGTGGTTGAAGTTCTCCTCGGCTTCTTCCTCGTAGTATTCTACTTCCTCCTCGTATCCTTGGTCGGTACTAGAATCTATAAATAAATAAGAGGTACACAATCACCAAGCAATACTTAACTACTTTTATTTATCATACCATGGTTTTCACTAGATGATCTAGCATCATCTCTATTATCGCAAAGATTAAAGTACTTGTATTATTTATTTTATTTTAGAAAAGTAATTTCTACTCATTGAAAAACTACTTAAGATTTAATATTCTCCAACTAAAACATGGGATCACGTTGACACATGTCATCACCACATATTTCAGTACTTGGGAATGTGATTTAAAGTGGTGTCACAATTTAATAAGGTTTAACCTTTTTATTTTAATTAATTAAAGTGACTAGAAATGCCTATGAGGCATTATTTTATTGCTTGTCCAATATTTCCGCAAGTAATCCTATATATTTTTATATATTCATAAAGGTCTTATCAAATGTGATTTTTGAGATTTGGAATCAACTCAAAAGCTTTTATGGTTGAATTTTGAAAAATGTTTGAATGCAGAAAAGTCTCTACCTTATTATTTTTACTATAGGTGATCTACCATTCCAAATGGTTTGAATCTAACGGTCTTGGATTAAGAATTTCAATACCTTTCTAGCAAATATAGTTTCATGCAATTTGGTTCAGTAAATCTCTATGGAATGATTTCTGAATCTAGAGACAGAACTAAGTTTGAAACTAAATTGATAAACCTAAATTCAAACTACTGGGTCACGCGGGAACGTTAACTGGGCCAACCCACTGTGCACTGCGCGTGCAGGCGGTTTAATTGATTGTCCCCACTAGTCAGTGAGACAGGGGGTGCGAAGGGGTACGGGGTGATTAGGGTTGTAGGATTAGAACCAAGATCTACAGCTGAGGTTCATCGTCCATGTCTGAACAGAACGCGGCGAGGTCGAACCCTAGCGTGGCCAGTGGGGGTCAGTGGTGGCTCATCGTGGCTCCGGCGATGGTCGGCGATGGGGGCGAAGGACGAAGTTGAAGACAGCGGTCCTCCTGGTACTGGTGGCTCCTCCTGGGGTGGCTCCAATCAACGGCGCCCTTCTCCTCCAGCAGCGGCAAGCTCCGGTGAAATTCTGGTGACCTGGTGCTCGTCTTGCTCTGGGGATGAGTGGGTATGATCAGTGAGAGGTGGCTAGTGAGATGGCGTGGAGAATTCGTGCTAGGAGGCCTCCTTTTATAGGCGAGCGAGGGGCAGAAGGGTCTGGGTGAAGCTCGTCGTGGTCGTCTGCGCAGCGAGCTAACGACATGGCTGGGGGTAGGGGACGGTGAGCTGCCTCCTGGCGAAGCTCAACGGCTTGATGGCGAGGCGTGGGGCGATGCGAATTGGTCAGAACACTTCGACACTCTGGGCGGCTCTGACGGGAATTTTAATGGCGCATAGGCGCTCCTGGTCGTGCGGCGGTGAACGGGCATGTCTGGGCGGTTCCTGGGGCGGTGGTGATAACGCACACGAGCGGCGAAGGAGGGGCACGGTCTATGCGAGTGTGTCGAGCGCGGCGCTCTGGCGCGCTCTCGGCATGGTCGCAGAGAGACTGGGCGTGCTCGTTCTCGGTGGTCCAGTGGCTGGCAGGGCTCGAGCATTGGACAGGGGGTGGCGGTGGACGGTGGAGTGCCTGCTAGACAAGGTTGGCGAGGCTAGTTAGGTTTGTAGCTTGCTGTCGACCTTGGGGTGGAAATTTGGGCTCGGCCATGGTCACCATTAATGGCATTGTTAAGTTTACAGTGAGCTAGGGATGGTTAAAATAGTTAGGTGATCTACTGAGAGTGTAGTGTGAGCTAGAGAGGGAACAAGTTAGGCACAAACACTGCTCACTATAGTGTTTCATGTTTAATTTGATTTGTGTGCAGAAGATGTTTGATGAAATGGCCGCAAGAGATTTTAATTTTTGAATGAATCTTGGTGGGTATACTAGTCACATACTAGGTAGTCTCTGGTTTCTTAGATTTGTCAAGGTGATTTGGTTTTGTGGGGTTTTGAGAAATGGTGATCTTCACACATGATATAAATTCAATTTTGAATTGTCATTTGAATAGGGTTGCCAAATGTTTCTATGGTTTTGAAAACTGGGCTTGGGTTCACTTTTACTTGGTCTAGTAAGGGGTGAAAATAAATGGAATTGTTTCTGTTTGAAATCTTGGACTAGAAACACTCAAAGTGGTCTAGTGAGCAAGATTGGTAAAAATGAACATTTGCTTGTTTTGTTTGTTTTTGAATTTCTCTTGATTTGTTTCTGCTTGGAAATTTAGATGATGTTGTTTTCATCTTTAAACCATTCCTTGCTATTCACAACAATCAAACAAGTCCATTCATGCATTCATACATTCATCACAAACACATACATTCATATGATTTTAATTCACAAAAGTTTTTGTTAACCCTAATTTTGGTGATTGGAATTTGATAACCTTGATTAATATTTTTGGGATGTTACAGGACGCCTAGTGATGGAGCTTTGGGACTTGCGCTCAAGGGTGGATGAGGTGCTGCAGGCGGACGGCGGACGCGTCACAGAAGCCATTACCAAGCTCATCCTTCCTCGTGTGTACGCCTTGGCACAAAGAACACACAAAGCACACACGAAGCACACATGATCATTTCTTACCCAGGTTTGGGACGCTCTCTGTCTAACTACCCTACGTCCTTCTTTGGTGGATTATCTAGGGTGGATAGAGGTACAAACTAATGATCTCAGTGGTGCCGAGAGTCGCTTTCTCTCTAACTTATACACTTCTCGGACTTCCTCTTACTGACTTCTCTTACTTTTTCCTCTCTTCTCACTCTCTAGACTAGAGAATGATCTCAGCTCTCTTCCCTACAAATACGATGTGTCTCAACCTCTCAAAACAATATGGTTGTCCAACCCCCTTCTCAAAGGCTAAGTGCCTCCTTTTATACCTCAAGGGGTCACTACTCACTAGAAGATCTAGCATGGAGCTTCGCCCAAGGGCGTTCGCGGGCTCAATCGTGGAGCGCCATGCGGTCTTCAGCCAGATGGGTGGTGCCTGTGGCCAATGGATGGCCATGGGAGGTGTACAGGAACACTTGATGGTTGCGTGATAGCTCGAGGTCTGACATGTCACGCCTGTCTACGGCGCGGCAACATCATGATGGTGTCCAACAGCGCAGGCATGTCGCCTATTCCCAAGGCTAGTCCTGACATGTCTTGTCAGGCTCGGTTGACTTATGCTCGCAGGCCCTGTCCTAGGAGGGGCAATCTTCTAGTCCTTCTGGTGTACAGTCGACGCCGCTCCTTGATATGTTTTGTCTACACTTAGAGGCATTTTATGCATTTTTGGAACTAACCTATTAACAAGATGCCTTAGTGCTAGTTCCTGTTTCCTGTTGTTTTTGGTTTTAGAAAATCTAGTAAAGAAATATTCTCGGAATTGGACGAAACAAAAGCCTAACTTCCTATTTTTTAGAGGTGGAGACGGAGTCCAAAGGTCAGAGGGAGGCACATCCCAGGGCGGCCACACCTGGCCCAGGCGCGGCCAGGGGGCGCGCCGCCTTATGGTGTGGCCCCCCTGGACCTCTACCGACGTTGCCCCTTCGCCTATATAAACCCCCTGAGGAGAAAACCCTAAGTACCAGATCAGAATTCCATGGAAAGTTCCGCAGCGCCGCCGCCACAAAAGACGATATTCGGGGGACAGAAGTCTATTCTGGCACCCTGCCGGGACGAGGAATTGCCCCCGCAGCCATCTCCATCAACTCCACCGCCATCAACATCGCTGTTGCTAACTCCCATTATGAGGAGGGAGTAGTTCTCCCTTGAGGCTAGGGGCTCTACCGGTAGCTATGTGTTCATCTCTCTCTCTATGCATGCTCTTATTGTGGTCATGAGCTTTGTAATCTAGTTAAATAAGTTTTTTTCCATACAAACCCCCAAAAAGAGGGATCGGGTTCCATTATCAACAGACAATGGAACAACATCCACAAACCCACAAACGTAGTACTGAACCACCTAGGGGTCAAAACAACTTTAGGTATCCATATTACAAACCAAACAAACTTAACAGACGAAATGGAGAAGGCTAGAGACGCAAGAACACCGCCCTCAGGATAGTGGGAAACAGTTTTTATCAAACACAACGGGGAGCTACCAGACCAACGAAGAAAACCACGTGAGATACCAACTCATAATCTTCTCACAAAAACCAGCTTTCAGGTTCTCCTTCTTTTCTCCCGCTCCCTTTCCAGTTCCGGATCTTCATGAGTGCGATCTTCAGGGATTGCTGGCAGTCCCAAAAAAGGAACAGGAGCCACATCCATAGCCGCAGTGTCAGCCAGTGCATTCCGTTGCAGAGTATCAGCTCCAGCTTGCAACACCTCTCGGTCTTCCTCCCCATGCAACCCTGCCCAATAACGAATGAACACACAAGCATATATAACCAAATCAACAGGCGAATTAATAAGCTTTTTTTCAAAACAAGCCCTATTCCTGAGCTTCTAGATAGCCCAACAAATCGCCGCCACCACCGTAATTTGCACATTCCTGCTGACTCCCAAAAACTGAGGAGCCCACCAAAAGTACTGAGAAAAGGACCCAGGCCTATTCGCAGCACCAATAGTTCTGGAAACCACCCCCCAAACATATCTAGCTGCCACACAAGTAAAGAACAAATGCCCAATGTTTTCATCATCATTACAAAATCTACAAGTAAAATCTCCTACCCAATTCTTCTTCCTCATGTTATCTTTGGTGAGTATAGCATTGTGCCAGATAAGCCACAACCAAATTTTAATCTTTAGGGGAATTTTAGCTTTCCACAAATGTTTGAAACTTCTATCAATCCCTATATTCGACAAATGTGAATACATCGACTTAACAGAAAACTTGCCAGATTTATTCCACATCCACATCAACATCCAACCACCTTCTAACTCACCCCATTCAACAGATTTTTCAATTGTTCATGATGATTCATCCCATCAACATCCAACCACCTTCTAAAAGAGCATCTCCACCTTTTTTCTTGCCATATCAGCCACATTGATCATTTGATTCTGGCAAATATCAAACAGATCAGGGAACTTATGCTTCAAAGACATATCCAGGCACCAAGCATCATGCCAAAAATCAGTCAAATCCCCATTCCGAACTCTCATTTTCCTACCAGCAAAATATAGATCCCTAATCTTAATCAAATCATTCCAACATGGAGAATCATTCTGTCTGTGTTTCACAGCACTGATCCCCCTTCCTTCATATATTTCTTTCTCACAAAAACTTGCCATGGACCCTCCTCAGCTTCAAGGCGCCACCACCACTTGCAAAGCAAGCAAATATTAAAAAGTCTAATGTTCTTAATCCCCAATCCTCCTTTTTCTGGGTCTACACACAAATTTCCATTTAACCAAATGATATTTTCTTTTACCCACCTTCCCATACCAAAAGAAGGCTCTAGTTTGTTTCTCAATTTCTTCCACATTTGTTTTGTGTAAAAGAAACATAGTCATGGGATAAACAGCCACACTGGAAACACAAGCAGTGATTTTAACATGCCTCTCTCCCAGAGATAAAGAACCCACCATCCATCCATCTAATTTTTTCTTCAATCTGTCTCCAATAAAACCCATCTCATCCACTGTGCATCTTCTGCTACAAACCGGCAACCCCAAGTATTTAATTGTCCAACTACCTGTCTGACAGTTGAACATTTCAGCATAATTGGATAATTTCTCCTCATCATCCAACACCATCATCACCTCACTCTTCTCAAAATTAATTTTGAGACCACCCATGGATTCAAACAAATACAGCAGCAACTTCAGGTTTCTAGCCCCCTCAAAATCATCTTTAATAAAGAGGATGGTATCATCAGCATATTGCAAAATGGCAATCCCTTTATCAAACAAATTATCAGCCAACCCTGTAAACAATCCACCAGCCTGTGCATTAAGCACGATCTTAGCCAAACATTCCCCAGCCAAATTGAATAAGAATGGAGAAAAAGGATCCCCTTGCCTGACCCCTTTAAAACTGCCAAAATAAGGGCCAGTTTCCCCATTCACTTTAGCACTGAGAGTACCCTGAGTCACAACACTTTTCAACCAGATCATCCAATCATCACTGAAACCTTTCTGCTTACAACAATAAAACAAAAAATCCCAATTGACTTTGTCATAAGCTTTTTCAAAGTCAATTTTCAACACCACACCATGCTGCTTCTGAATTTTCGATTCTTTCAAAATCTCATGTAACAAAGTCACTCCATTTGCAATAAACCTCCCTTTGATAAAAGCAGTCTGACATGTGTCAATTAATTTCCCCATTACAGGCTCAGTTCTAACTGTCAGAGTCTTAGTAAAAGTTTTAAACAACACTTGGAGCAGACAAGTAGGTCTATATTTTGGATTCTATCAGCATCATCACCCCTGGGTAATAGAGTAATCACCCCATAGTTAATGCTCCTCAAATCAATCTTATGAGCAAAAAAATCCTCAAACACAGCCATAACATCTGTTTTTATAATCATCCAACAATGTTGATAGAATTCAATAGGAATTCCATCAGGGCCAGCAGCTTTATTTTTCTCCATCTGATCAATAACCTCTTTAACCTCTTTCTCAGTAAACGGCACCCCCATCTTTTCCCTGTCCTCATCATTAAGCTTCTCCCAATCTTGCCAATTGTTATCTGCAAGCCTAATAGAAGACCCACCAGCAGGACCAAACAAAGTTTTATAATAATTCATGGCATGCTGCAGGAGGTCATGAGTCCCCTGAATCTCATTCTCCCCATCTTTCATAGAAAAGATCATTTTCTTTCTTCTCACCCCATTAGCAATCCTGTGAAATACTCAGTGTTATTGTCACCTTTTAGCAACCCATTATCTCTCGATCTCTGCTGCCAAAATCTCTCCTCATTCTCATACACCTCTAGCAATTCCTTCTGAATAACTGCTTTCCGCTTAAGTTGTTCTGCAGTAAGCAAAATCAGCTCCTCGATTTTTTCCAGTTCCTGAAGCTCTTCAACCAAACTCTTTTTTTTATCCTCACCCCTTATATGAGCACCCCATCCTTTCAGATCATTTCTGACATTCTTAAGTTTCTTCTGCAGCCTATCAAGACTGTTTTTACCATTCACACGTTTTTTCCAAACTTTCTCCACCCTGATCAAAAAATCATCACACTGTAACCAGCTTTTTTCAAACCTGAATTCCCTGCCACCTCTTTCCTGCCCTTCCATAGTATCCAGGATCAAAGGACTATGATCAGAAACTTCTCTAGACAACTTGTGCACTGTAGTGAGAGGAAACAACTTCTCCCATTCCGTATAAACTAATATCCTATCCAGCTTCTCACAGGTAGGATTTTTCTGGTTGTTGGACCAAGTAAACTGCCCCCCAGACATGAGAATCTCCCTTAGACCATATGCATTAATAATCGAATTAAACATGTGCCCCCAGCTATTCAAAGAATGACCCTTATTTTTCTCAGAAACACACCTGATCACATTAAAATCACCACCCACCAACAAAGGAATGGATTGATCCTGACAAACATCAACTAATTCTAATAAAAACTCCTCTTTATTCTCCTCTTGAGCAGCCCCATATACCACCACCAAATGCCACTGAATTTGTTTCAAAACGTCAAACACCTTCATCTTAACATGGAATCTACCCACAGATACATCGAGCTGAGTCAATTTAGAGGAACGTAGGCCCCCCAAAATGCCCCCAGATCTTCCCATAGAAGGAAACCAACTCTAGGAGAATTGATTCATAGGATCAATTCTCCTAAAAAATTCATTAGAATAATTCTTCTTAATAGTTTCTTGTAAACCAATGAAATCCACTCTCTCCTGCCTCAACAAATTATTCAAATAAGCACTCACACCCTTCTTCCCCACACCTCTAATATTCAAAATAACACCTATCATAATACAGATTTTCTCTCTCTTGTTCCATTCACAACACCACTCATAGGGTGATAGTTGTGAACCTTCACAACAACTGCTTTTAACTTTCTATCCTTCACACCAGAACCAACCCTCAACCTTTTCTTTTTTCCTAGAAACCACATGAGTGAAATCCTCCTCATCATTACTATCACCCTTCCAATCCAGAAACAAGACCTTCTCATTCAAATCAACCTCAAACTCATTCTCAACCTGTCTCCTATCCTGCAAACTATGCCTAGCAATTTCTAACTCTTTCAGAGAATTAATATGATCCAAAGATATAGAAGAAGCATCTACCCCCATCTCCAAAGCTCTATGCATAATAATATCATCATCCAGTGTAACAAAAGAGTTATGTAAATTTAAATTTGTACCTGATAAATATCTAGGAGGTTGTTGAGCCAAATGCCCTTCTGCCATGTTTCTAGCCCCACCTTGATCATCCACCCTTGAACTCATCCTTATAACTTGTTCTTCTACACCAACCACATTCTTAGACTGAGAACCCATACTTTCCTGAGTAGAGACATCAGGTTGAGACATGTCAACAGCCACCACTTCCTGGTCTTGATTGACAACCTCCATATCTTGAGCTCCCTCCATCACAGACCCCCCATCAATCCCTTTTTTTTCCACTGTCAGAAGAAGAACCAAAGGATTCATCAGTAGACACATTGTCATCCTTTTTCTGGTCACCCTCATCGTGTTCTTCTTCATCTTCTAGCAAATGACCATATTGATTCTTGAGCTCATAGTATTTATCACTGCTTCTATCCTTCAACAAACTCCTGATAAAGTCATCAAACCTCTTTGGACCAGCAACAACCTCAATACCGGTGTCTTTAACCAAGGTGGATGATAAATTCTGGATGACTTCCATGTGAACATCACCCATCCCACCACTATCTGGCACAGCCTCCTGAGTATCAATTTGCAGCCCCACATTAGTTGTTCTAGTTTGAGTATCTGCACCACCACCATTGCCACCTTCCACATTCTCTCTAATAACTATCCCTCTTGAATGACCATCACCTCCAGAGCTAGCCCAAATATTAGCCATTTTGGTCCCAAAGGAAACACCCCCAGAATCTTCCTGATCCACCATAGCCTGTTTACCTTTGTCCATCCCAGCTCCACTAGCATCACCACCACCATGCTGACGACCACCAGCAACCCCACCACCACCTACACCAGTTCTAGTCCCTTGCCCACTATTTCCATCAGGCCTCGTATGCTCAGCTTCCTCCTCAGTCCTCTTATCCAACATATTGTCACCATCCTGTCCATCAATACCCATAGAAGAAGGCAAGTTGGGCACATCATCAGGAGCAAAAATCTCCCTAGTGTATTTGAATTCATAAATCCCTCCCTGTATCTCCCCCTTCTGGTATTAGGAACCAGAGTTACATCTTAACAAGCAATCTTCACCCTCACATATGCCAAATTCCTCAAGCTGTTCCTGTCCAGGGCCAAAGGCTTGCCCACCAAAGAAGCAACATAGAAAACAGTTGATTTCTCCCTGTATTTCATAGGAATACCAACAATCCTGAACCAAGCCTCCTCCAACCATTCAACAGGTTCCAGGTCCCCATTCCACTTAGACAATTGGATAACAGCATCAGGAATTGTTTTCATAAACACCTTCCCAAAGTGGAAATCATCAATGGATCTGGCTGAAGGAAATCTCATCAAAAATTCCACATCATTAATAGGCCTAGCATTAAATCTCCACCCAGAGCCCAAAGCATCAGCCCACACTTGAAATTCTTTCCCAGTAACATCACCTCTGACCACACTTATGTGAGCATAATGAAGCTGCTCCATAGACTGAACATTAGATTCAACAACAGGAATAGAATGGAAGCCCTGTTCAAAATCAGTACCGCCAAAGGAAAGAGGAACATATTCCCAAGGTTTCCTCTCTTGACAGGCCAAAATGCTATGATCCTTCCCACAGTTCTCACAGACCACTTCTTCCTGAATCACATCCAACAACTGTAAATCTCCAGAAGCTCCAACCACATTCCCATCTCTCGGCACACTTACTACTGGTGGTGGTACAGAGGACCCCACCAGAGTAGTGACAACATCATCTGATTGATTAATTGACAGGATTGGAGACAAATTCACAGGACGATTTCCCCCATCAGGCACATTAATAGAAGTTGACGCAGATGTGTTCAAGCCAGAAACAGAACAATTCATAGGAACAGACGTGTTCACCACAACCCTAGGTATAGCAACCTGCTCCATCGTACGAGCAAAAACCGGTTTTCCTCTCCTAGGATTTGTGTCAGAATTACCTGATCTTCCTGGGAACGACGAAGCATTAGCATCCGATCCCGATCCTTGCTGCATCTCCGGATGGTGACTCCAACGGCCCCGATTGCGTGCCTGCTCTGCTTCACGACGACGAGCCTCAGACAGAGCCCTCTCCCGCGCCATGGGTTCCCTGCGCTGATCCTCTAATCTGGCCTCAGTCTCCGCTTGCCGCAACTCATCCCTGTGCCTCGCATCTCGACGCCGCGCTTCCTCGCGACGCCGTTCCTGCTCCCGGATCCAACCACTTTCTCTGTGATCCTCTTCCAGCGCCCTATGATCAACAGGAAAACGACCTTGCCCATACCCAGATCCAAATCTGCTCGCATAGGGACCAGATCGGATTGGAGGACGAGAAGGGGAACCGCGCCCACCACGAAACCGCCGATCCATGGCTGAATCCGCAGCCACAACCTGAGAAAAAGATCTGTTATCTCCCAAAACAACCCCACTCCACCTCGCTGGACAAACAACACGTGACGATGAAGGATGGAGAATTGGCGGCTCCCAGACGAAAACCACTCTACACACCCCAAGAGATCTGGAGTTTGCAAGAGACAGAGGGGAACCAACTCTCGATCTAGGGTTAGAGGGAAAGGGAGACGGAGAGAAAACTGACTGGAAATCGTGCTTCGGTGTACTAGTACCCCTCACCTCATCTGGAAGGTGGCCCTCCTCCACCGACGCCCCACCGTCAGCGCCCGCACCTCTCCTGGAACCGCCGAGCCGTATCACCTGGCACGTACGCGCATAGGGCGGCGCGCCGGTGACACCGCGAGGAACTTCCCCCTGCACCACAAACGCTGGACCCACGAGAACGTGCCAAACCTCGTGTACCAAATGCGTCCCGTTTGAAATATCCATCGTCGAACACCAACTCGCCAGAATCCATCCCGAAGCATCTCGTAGCGACACCTGTCCCGAATCTACCCTCGAGATCGAACCCTGCTGACATGGACTGATTGCTGCACCAACCACAACCCTGATTATGGCCCTCCAACTCCCAATCAATCCAAGGTGATCACTGGAGGAAACCGCCGTCGGGGAGAGAGAGAGGAGAGGAGAAGAGAGAGCCATCTTCCATCTAGTTAAATACCGTTTACAATCTTCCATCTAGTAGCATAGTGAAGAGAATATATTTATGTGTTTATTGAGAGTGGCCACTACTGAAAGTATGATCCCTAGGCCTTGTATCTAAGCATTGAAATACCGTTTACAATCAGTCCTGCTACATGTTTGCTTGCTTCCATTTATTTCATATTGCAATTACCACTTATAATCATCCATATTACTTGTATTTCACTATCTCTTCGCCGAACTAGTGCACCTATACACCTTACAAGTGTATTGGGTGTGTTGGGGACACAAGAGACTTCTTGTATCTTAATTGTAGGTTTGCTTGAGAGGGATACCTTTGAACTCTTCCTCCGTGAGTTGGATAAACCTTGGGTGATCCACTTAAGGGAAACTTGCTGTTGTTCTACAAACCTCTACACTTGGAGGCCCAACACTATCTACAAGAATAGAAGTGTGCGTAGACATCAAGATCTTTTTTGGCGCTGTTATCAGGGAGGTAAGGTAAAAGGTACTCACTGCGGTGACCCAACATACCACTGCATGTGTAGTACACTATAGTCGTTGACATGACATCCACAGAACAGCGTTCCATAAATATCACATCGCTTAGAGTGGTACAATAGAAACATTGCGGGTCCATATTACAAACATACACACATTATTATTACAATACCAGAAGTTCGAGACTTCAAAAGATTCAAATTACAAACCAACTTAAAACTATTTCAGCGGAAGATTGAAAGTTGTAAACTTAGATTCCGAATTGAGCTTAACAACTTATGATATAAGGGTCATGCTTCTCGGCTCAATTGGTTACTAATAACTAAGGAAACTAATCAGTCTCATTGCCATCCACTCCATATTGGATCTCATAGTCAACCCTTTCCATTCCTCTAGATAGATCCGTCTCCTCGTAGTAGACATCCTCTTGGCCTTCTGCTGCATACAACAGATTGTCTTCTGTCTCTTTAGAGTCTAAGCAGGGGATCAAAGGAAAGGGTGAGTAACAGCGTTACCCAGCAAGTTCATTATATGCAAGGTGGGAAGTTTGATGCTCTATGTACCACCTCAGACTATCAGTCCTTGGAAGTATGCAGTTTTTGTAAATCTTTCTTCAAAGATTGATTTGATTGTCAAAAACTACGCCCATCAGCCTTCACAGGCTGACCAGAACTTTCATGAAGTTCCTTTCCTACTGCGTTCGTAGCTCCTTCCTGGAATAGGGAGTAACAAGTTACAGTTCTTACACTCTACAGAGGTGAGGTACTTTACCCTTGAGAGATCAACTCCTTGTTGCAGAACCGTGCGTACTTTCCCGTCCACAGTTCCATGATGTGGGGCCCAGTAGGTGATCCAAGCCAAGCACTGCCCCTTCGCGACCCCGCATGTATCCTTGGTGTACACCATGCCGACCACTTGAATTATGGCAATGGTTAGTATAGATCGTCAGATGCCAGAACTATCGTGGGACGTTGAGGGTTCCCACCCATATGTTGCATATCCTCTATGAATTACCAATTAATGCACGCTACAAGGATAATAGCCACAACCTGTAGATCTGGCTACATGCGAGAGGAAGAAGATACAGCTGATTTCTTCGTCCAATTCCAAATCTCATGGTTAACGCGTGATATACGTCGCTAGAATCACTGATGTCATGGGTTGATAAGTCCTAGGTGTTTAATCTCATTGAAAATGGAAACCTAAGTTCCATTGCTCACCTTATCCATATCATCTCTTAGGATGATATCAACAATTTATTTGTTTTGAGAAAATAAATTTTCTTTCTTCGGAACATAGATGGTAACACACAGTTTGTAAATACTTTGATAAAGACTCTTCAAAGGACATGAGCAAGTGATGAACTTGCCTGTTGATTGCAAGGTAGTGAAGTCGGATGCTTGCACTCGACCTTGATCTTCTATGTCTGCAAACACCATTATTATCCGGTAAGAACAATATTTAAAGAAGCAAAAATGAATGTGCATAGTAATGGAATGCATCATTTATTATTTATCTTCTTTGTGTGTTTTACCCAATATAGTAGTTTCTGGAATTTCTTTATGTAATAAAGGAATTCATTTTAAAGGAATATATTTTAATATTTTGTA
This sequence comes from Avena sativa, assembly GCA_916181665.1. Taxonomy (NCBI): domain Eukaryota; kingdom Viridiplantae; phylum Streptophyta; class Magnoliopsida; order Poales; family Poaceae; genus Avena; species Avena sativa. Next base: position 35,830,527 of record OV702284.1, read on the forward strand.
AATATTATATTCACTATTTTTCTAATATAACATATTAGTATTAGAATTCAAAACTCATTTTTATTTAATTTTAACTCTTAGAATTATTTTCTTAATATTTCTTTTGAGAATAAGCATTTTAATATATAATATTTTATTTTGATATTTTAATTATGAATTTAGTATTTTTATCAAATAATATACTAATTAAGGATGTTAAAAGTAATTTTTATTTATTTTTAGGTACTTTATTTATTTTTATAAAATTCCATAAGGAATATTGTTATAAAAATCATTAATCCAAAAGTTATTCTATTAGAATGGATTTCTTAATTTAATTAGGTAGCCCTGATTATTATAAACCTAAAAATATATCATTTATAATTTTAGGGCTTTTATTTTATTTTCTATAATTTATTAAATTCTAGGGATATTTTGGTCTTTTGCTAAATCATAAAATTCATTTTCTTTTAATGTTTGGTCCAACCCTATTGGGCTATGTAGCCCAACTTGGCCCAAATGGGTTGGTCAAAACAACCCACCGAAGCGATACTGGACCATATCTGCCCAGTACACTCTCTCCTTTCTCTCACTCGTTCCTCTCCTTCTTCCTTGACCTCGTGAAGCCGCGGTGTTGCCGACGCCGCCGCAGTTTGATTCACGCCACCCTGGCCTCCTTCGCTGTCTCCATGGTGCATGACAAGGTAGACGATGCCGCTCCTTTGTCTGGTCCTGCTAGATTCGCCTCTAGAGCTCTCATGCGGCCAAGCTATCTCCGTCTCAAGACCTAGGGTTTGTGGTGTTGCCGGTGATGTCCTCTTCGCCGCTCCCGTGAGGCTGTGCGATGTTCGTGGTGACGTGGTGTTGATGTTCGTCCCCGTGGATTTTTGTGACCACCGCCACGGCTCGGTGTGGGTTGCAGCGCCCTTCGGGTGCTCCCCGTGCCACTGTGCTCGTCGGCCCCTCTACTTCCTCTTCTAATCGACAACGAGGACCACCAGTACGTTTGTTCTTTCTCCCCCCTCGTGCTTTCTGTCCTCTTCCTCTTTTGATCTCCTCTGTGTGCTTCTAGTGTCCATCCCTAATTAGGGTTCATACTATGATTAGGTTCAGCCTTCTGATTTGATTATAATGAATTGATTGGGATTTGTCATGGTGCTTATTGAGGATGGTGATTGAGTATATCATGTTGATCAATGTCTACGGTTGGTCTTGAGAATGCTAGTGGATTTGTTAGTCTAATTCCAATTGATTATTGGGCATTGTCTAGATGATCGTGCTACTTTGGGATTATTACTTATGGTTCTGGTGATTTGGAATTTCATTACTATTAGGATCTTGATATTGACAGTAGTTCTTTCAGTGATTTATTCACTACATCTATAAGTATTGTCTTGTGTGGTCATATGCAGATTGAGGGTTAACATGTTATTACAATGATGCTCTGATTATGTATATATAAACTTGGTAATGATTCCTGGTGGTTGATCCCATGAAAATGATAGTTAGTGATTTGCAAGTTTACTTATGAAAGACAAGTAATTGATCTGCTTGGTTTAGAACTTATTCTTGTGAGACCATCTTTATAATGGCACACAAGTGTTGGGTCTAGTGCTAGGCTTTATTCTATCAATGCTCAAGATTGGATTATTACTAAGATAAGTTGAAGGCTTTTATTAAACAGATTTGCATGTGATGTTGGTCTGAGGCTTAGGAACTAGGTTCCTAACTTGCTGTCCCTCATAGATGTGTTCTGGTATTAATACCAGTTACTGATTCTTGAGTCGTTATGATAAAATTGTTGGTGTACTTATAGATTTATATGGATCCATAAGATCTGTTGGTTTCTGGGGTGCTACTCTTTTGAGAGATGTGCCCAGAATTCATAATCTTGGCTATGGTTATATTGGAATGTGGGATTTGTCTTTATATCCAGGATCAATGATGTTGGTCTGAGATCCTGGTTTGGTTTGTAGAGTTAGTCATAGCTTTTTATTCAAAAATATTCTATGATGGATTCACCCCACTTGGGTGATTTCTAAGAGGTTTATATATAAAACAGCACATGTATGATAATCAAGATAAGATGGTTGGATCATGTGATGGTTTTATATTACTCACCACAACACTTGGTTGTTGGTTGATCTTGCTGGCTTGATCTTGTCCTGCACCTCCTGGTGCTGCTCCTGCTACTTCTGGTTCTTGGAAGCTTGTCCTTGATCTTGCTATCCACCTGCTCCTCCCCCTCCTTATGTCACCATCTGGTGGATGGTTGGGTGATCTGGTGTATAGTTTTTCTGGTGGTTTTTCTTGGCTTTGGCAGGCTTGATGTGTTCCTGGTTTGGTGCTTGAGAATGAGAGTAAGCTGCTGGGAGCTGTTCTACGACTATGCACTTCTTTTGATTGTTTGAGATGTTGCTGCTGTGTTGACAACACACATCATGCATTTAGCCGACTGTGCTGCCTGGCTGCTTGGTGAAATCTGTGGATCAGTGAGGTGAGGTGTTTTCACCTTTTATCCATTTACAATTCACTCTCCTGGTGAAACTTGCCCCTTTTACTTGTTGTTGATATATGGACTTGTGGATTATTTGATATTAAAGAACCGATATTTTCACATTGGTGAAACTTGCCCCTTTTACTTTTACTCAATGATGTAATCTTGAGCCGTGCACTTCAATGCTCTCAACTGAGAGTAAATCTAACAATTAACCTTCTAATTTTATTTTGTCTGTATTTCTGTTTTGCAGGTGAAAGATCTGGATGCTCAAGATGTAGTATAGGATTAAATAGGTTTATAGTTTTTTCATTGTAATCTTCCTTTTTATTATTTTTGTAAGAATCTTGTAATAATTTATTTATATTTAGAATTTTATTTCTTGTAATTCTTTTACTGTAATGATTCACTTCATTAGTTATATGATTTCTACATTGTAGAATTTTTATGGAATAAAGATAAGGAATAAGAATTCATTTCTTATTTGAATTTCTTTATCTTAAATTCTTATTATTATTTAATACTATATCTTTATCATAACAAATAATATTACTAAATGATTCTGGAAAACATTTTTAAAATACCAAACCCTAAATTTTAAATATTTTCCAATTGATTCAAATTTCAAATTTGAATTCAAATTATTTCCCCCAAAACACACTAATTCATAAAGATCATGTCAAAATTTATAATGATCACTTTCAAGAGCTATTCCTACCTCTAGAGAGTGAAAGAAACTCTGATCACTTTAGGTTTTTGTTTGGCCAAAAATTTACCCACATTTTACAGATGAATGCATGCATATGCACAAAATCCTATTTCTACCCTTCGTTGGTTCCTAAATGCTGGGATGTTACAGACTCCCCCCCCCCTTAAATTAAACTTCATCCCAAAGTTTGCCAAAGTGTACCTGAATAGTTCTGGATAGGCTTCTTTTAGGTCATCCTCTTTCTCCCATGTGGTTTCCTGCTCAGGGTGATGTTCCCACTATACTTTGCAGTATTTGATTGCCCTATTTCGCAACCTTTTCCAATTTTCTTCCAGAATTTTACAGGGTTTCTCGACACAAGTCAGATCTGCTTGTAACTCAGTTTCTTGATGTGTGATTGCATCATTGGGAACTTTGAGACATTTCTGGAGTTGTGAGACATGGAAAACGTTATGAACTTGAGCCAGTCTTTTTGGCAACTCTAAAGCATAAGCTATGGTCCTGTTCTGACTCGGTATCTTGAATGGTCTGATATATCTTGGACTTAATTTTTCCTTTAACTCTGAATCTCGTAACTCTCTTCATTGCGCTTACTTTGAGATATACCATATCTCCCACTTCAGGATGCCTTGTTCTTCGACTTTGATTAGCATAACTCTTTTGTCTGCTTTGAGCTATCTTCAACCGATCTCTGATAATATCTATGATATCTTGCTTTTCTTTGATATAGTCTAGTGAAAATTCCTTGCTGCTACCAGGTTCATACCAACATATTGGTGATCTACATTTCCTCCCATAAAGTACTTGATATGGGGTTGCCTTCAGACTACTCTGATAACTGTTGTTATAGGAAAATTCTGCCAATGGTAGATGATCTTCCCACGAACATCCAAAATCTAATGCACAAGCTCTAAGCATGTCTTCCAATATTTGATTGGTTCTTTCTGTTTGACCTCTAGCTTCTGGATGATAGGCTATGCTGAAATTTGTAACATCCCAAAAATATTGATCATGATTATCAAATTCTAATCACTAAAATTAAGGTTAACAAAAACTTTGATTAAATAAAAACCATGTGACTACATGTGTGTATGTGATGATTGTATGAATGCATGAATGAACTTGTGTCATTAACCTAAATAGAAAGGAATAGTTTAAAGATGAAAATAACATCAGCTAAAACATTTCCAAGTAGAAACAAATCAAGAGAAAATAAAAAACAAATCAAATAAGGCAAATGGTCATTTTTGCTAATCTTGCTCACTAGGTCACTTTGAGTGTTGCTAGTCCAAGATTTCAAACAAAAACTTTTCCAATTCTTTTCACCCCTTGCAAGACCAAGTAAAAGTGAATCAAAGCCCACTTTTCAAACTTGCAGAAACATTTGGCAACCCCATTCAAATGACAATTGAAAATTGAATCTATAACATAGGTGAAGATCCCACATTTTCAAAACCCAACCAAACCAGTGCCCCTTGACCAATCCAACTAACCAGATACTCCCTAGTATGTACCTATCAAACCCACCAAGTTTGAATCCAAAATTCAAATTTGAACTTCTTTCGGCCATTTCATCAAACACCTTGTGCTCAGCAAACAAACAAGCATCAAACACTATTAGTAGTAGTAATTTTGGCCAACCTTTTCCCCTTTCTAGCTCACTCTACACTCTTAGTAGATGACCAAACTAATCTAACTAGCCTTAGCATCATTGTGAGCATGTATAGCCATCGATGATGACCATGCCGAGAGCACCCTTGCCACCCCCATGTCGCCAGCGAGCTAGGAGGAACTCTAGCCTCGCCAACCTCGTCCGGAGCACTTACCACCGTCCACCACCACCCCCTGTCCAATGCTCCAGCCTTGCCAGCTACTGGACCACACGGCAAGCTCGCACCCAGTTTCTCTATGTGCGTGCCGAGAGCGCGCCAGTGCGCCATCAGCGACACAAGCCCACAGACTGTGCGCCGCCCTCGCCGCTTGCGTACGTGATCGCCAGCACACCAGCACCTCGCCAGACTACCCCGTTCGCTGCCGTGCGGACCACGGACGTTGTGCACCATTAAACTTGCCGTCGAACCCGCCCAGAGCGCCGCGATGTTCCGACCATTCCTCATCGCCCCACACCTCGCCATCAAGCCGTTGAGCTTTGCCAGGAGGCAACGCACTGTCCCCTATCGTCGCCCTCACTGAACACACCTACTCACTCCCGGAGCAAGGCGAGCACCAGGTGGCCGGAATTTCACCGGAGTTTGCTGCTGCAGAGGAGGATAGGCATCGTCGATTGGAGCCGCCCCTAGAGGAGCTGCCGTTACTAGGAGAATCGCTGTCGTCAACTTCATCGTTCGCCCCTATCGCCGACCATCACCGGAGCCCCGGTGAGCCCACACTGACCCCCACTGGCCGCGCTAGGGTTCACCCTCGCCGAGTCCTGTTCAGGCGTGGACGATGAACCACAGCCGTAGGATTAGAACTAGATCGCAACACCTAGATCGCCCCATACCCCTCCGCCACTCTCTGTCTCACTGACGAGTGGGGTCGTGCACTTATTCATCCAGCGCGCTGTGCATAGTGGGCCGGTCCAGTTAAACCTCTCGCACGACCCGACAATTCAAACTTAGCTTTTTCATTTAGTTTCAAAATCAGTTCTGTACCTAGATTCAAAAATCAACCCAGCTCGATTCACTAAACCAAAATGCATGAAACCAATTTTGTTAGAAATATACTGGAGTGCTTAATCCAAGCCCGTTGGATTCAAACCATTCAGAATTGTAGATCACCTATAGTAAAAATAACAAGGCAGAAGCTTTTCTGCATTCAAACATTTTTCAAAATTCAACCATTTTTCAAATTTCAACCATTTTGAGTTGATTCCAACTCTCAAAAATCACATTTAACCATACCTTTCATAATATATAAAAATATATAGGGTTACTTGCAAAAATATTGATCAAGTAATAAAAGAATGCCTCTTAGGCCATTCTAGTCATTTTATTTAATTAAAATAAAAAGGTTAAACCTTATTAAATTGTAACACCACTTTAAATCACATTCCCATGTACTGAAATATGTGGTGATGACATGTGTCAACATGATCCCATGTTTTAGTTGGAGAATATTAAATCTTAAGTAATTTTCAATGAGTAGAAATTACTTTTCTAATATAAAATAAATAAGACAAGTGCTTTAATCTTTGTGATAATAGTGATGATGCTAGATCATCTAGTGAGAACCTTTGTGTGCTCAATAGAATAGTTAAGAATTATGTGGTGATTGTGTATCCCGTATTTATTTATAGATGCTAGTACCGACCAAGGATACGAGGAGGAAGGAGGATACTACGAGGAAGAAGCCGAGGAGAACTTCAACCACTGCTCTGCACAAGGCAAGCTTATAATTGCAAACCATTGACTTGGCAAGCTAAAACTTGCTTGTTACTATGCCAACTATATGCCTTAAGCATATGTGATTATACCCACTTAATGATACCAAATCCCATTTTTACTTGCAAGCTTAGTATTTTATTTATTTATTAAAGATTTCTCTTAGATTTGACTTAGTGACTTGTAGATTTCAGAAAGATATTTGAACGTAGCATAAAGAGCATAAAACTTGGCCTAAGTTAGATAATCTTGATGTCATCCTGAGGCATGAGATTAAACTTAGATCATTCACATTTGTTTACCAACCCTCATTGGTATTTACCCCCACTTGTAGATGCTAGTGCTAAGCGTAAAATTTGATCAACTTTAGATGGGAACACTTGGTGAAAATGGTTATGAAAACCTTAGAATGATGAGTCATTCTACTGAAATGTTTTGACATGTGTTCTTGAACACCAGATGATTATGATGATTAAAATGTTAAGGCATGAGCCTTAGCCCTTTATAAAAATGATGGTTGTCTGGATGCGATACCATTCCAATTTTACCGTACAACCACAATACCCGAAGATTGGGTAGGCTTCACCAGAAATTTATATACCTTAGTATGGGTTCCCTTGCGGCCAAGGTTTGAGATGAGGCTACCTTGTGAATGTTGTCCACCTATGCAGTTCCCAAGATGACAGTTGGTCATGGTTGGGAGGCCAAACTCACAGGAGAGGTGCCTATACTAGGGATTGTAATTGAAAGTTTAGGATTAATTATCCACATACTGAGTATGGTTAATTCAGGATTGTTCCTGACGGATGTATCAAATGTTTTGGTGAAAGTGTACAATCTCTGCAGAGTGTTAAACTATTCGAATAGCTGCGTCCGCGGTTATGGATAGTTGGAGTGGCCATACTGTTCTGTCATCAGATGTTTTCTAAATGACTTGTGAAATGAATTATGTCTTTGACTTGACCACAACAGAGTTGTGATATGAAATTCAAGTTCCCACTTAGGTGTTATAAAACTTTCAACTAGCTTTCTTTGCTTCTGAATTTAGATAAGGTAAACCTGGCTTTTTGCAAAATACCCTAGAGCTTAGTAATTCCTATTCCAAAACCACTTCACTTGTAGTTTAGTTTGCGAGTAGTTAAAGAGTACTCATGGCTTTGTCCCTGGCTATTCTCGTGGTCAGACTATGAAGAGGAGTATCAGGAAGACGGATAGCAGGAAGGTTATGACAACTAGGATCATCTCCCATCGTCAGCATTGCCTATGACCATGAAGATGGAGCCTCGCCTACTCTATCGTTACTATTACGTTATTCCGCTTCTTGAATTGTATTAAGACTGGATCATGAGATCCTTATTTGTGTAAGACCTTATGTATGGTTTGTAATGGATGAGGTACTATGGTATCCAATCTGTTATGTCTCACAAAAATGGTAATCCTGGGATTGTGATGTTTGGCATAACAGGCATCTGGGATTAAAAATCTGGGTGTTGACAAGTTGGTATCAGAGCCATCCTGACCATAGGAGACCCTAGTATGGAATGGACGTTTGAATCAAAAACTTAGTTTCAAAACCAAGGAAGTGAGTATTTATGAAAACTTATTATCATTCTTACCACTTAGACTCTTTCATGAAAATTCATGTTCCTCAAAAATTCTTGCAAACTTACATAAAATTGGACACACTTGATCACTCTACTAACTTACTCATCCTATATTCTTATAGATGGACGTGAAGTACAGCAAGTTTTATCTACTGGGGAATGGAGGGGACCTCATCTTTGAGCTTGATTTGGACCAGCTTTCAGAGATGCTGGAGTGTCCGCACCCCGAGTTCTTCGGATCTCAGCTCAATGATCAGGAAGAAGAGGATTTGAAGTGTCTAGTTGTTGCAAGTCTCCGGGGAAGGATTGAAGCCCCCACCTTAGAGGGAATTCAGTTCACCTTAAGAGAGAACAACTGGCTCGATGGACGTGCCAGGGACATGTAGGAAGCTCTTGCCCGTCTGTGTGGGGCAGAGTATCAATAAGATTAAGGGTACCCGCTTTGAGTTTTACCCAAGGCGTGATGCTATGGGACAGCCACTGGAGGCCCCATACCACCACGAGCTGAAGAGTCAATTGGACCACCTCAGCTTCATGATGTATGACCGTCAGAAGGAGTTAGACAATACCCGCTTTTATGCCAACCACAAGTACGTCATCGCCACCAAGAAGGATTAGACCATTGCCATGCTAGTGAAGGATCGCCAGTCTCATCACCATCAGCTCGACAAGAAGGAGCGCATCATTGCCCGTCTTCGCCACCGGATCACGGGTTTGGAGGAGACCATCCACGAGAGAGATATGCAGCTGGAGGAGAGGGAGAATGTAGGGGAATACCATCGTGGAGACCCCTACTTCCTATCTCAGTGATGATGATGACTTTCTGGAGGATCAGGCCATGGACTTCATCACCGATGAGGATGACTTCGCCTTCATCGAAGATGATGAGGAGGATGATGAGGACACTGACCCCGAGGAGTAGTAGCACTTGAGCACTAGAGTTAGTGAATGGTATTCGGTCCCACTGTATCGTAGTTTCCCAGAATGGTTCTTAAAACCATCTGTTTTACTTTGTTGTGGTGTGTGTTTGTATCGGGTGCTATGAATGAATGAAAAGCAAGTTGCTAGAAAAATCTGAGTCAAACTTTAATAACCTTTCAAAACCCCGAACCTTGGAAATTTCCCTCTTTTCTCATGATCTATCTCAATCTTCAGATGCCTCGCGGAGGAAGCACTTCATCCCTAGACCCAATGTTGCCAATCTTATAAATGTCGGTTTCAGACTGCGAAGCCGAAAGAGCCGAACGTCAAGCCAACTTAGCCACCCTTCAATAGATAGCTTAGATGGCAAACAACAATCAAGGCCATGGAAATTAGGACAACCATCGATCTAAGCTTAAGAATTTACAGAACACCAATCCACCCATTTTCACTAAGTCTGAAGAGACCCTAGATGCAGATGATTGGCGGCAAACCATGGAGAACAACCTAGAAGTTGCAGGAGTGGAAGCCAACGAGAATGTACTATTTGCCACCCACTACCTGGCCGGAGATGCAAGAGCATGGTGGAACAGCGTTCGCGCAATGACTGCAGGACAGATGATGACTTGGGAAGAGTTCAAAGTCAAGTTTAGTAGAACCCATGTGCCACCAGGTTTGATCAAGAGGATGAGAGATGAATTCAGGGAACTAAAGCAAGGCAGGATGACAGTAGTTGAGTATTATGAAATTTTTTTGTCATTAGCTAGGGATGCACCAGAGGAGTTAGATACTGAAGCCAAGAAGAATGAGAGATTCCTGAATGGTCTGCATGATGAGATGCCGACAGTGTTAGTCAATATCCCCTTTGCTGATATTGAAGCCTGACTGGATTCTTCCATTCAGATGGAAGGAAAGATCAACCAAGTCAATGAGAACCGCAAGCGTCCGATGATGCATCAACCAGGAACCCACCATACACCAAAGTATCGTCCCAACCCATCTCTAGGATTTGCCCCAAGTACCAACCGTCCGACCTATCCCAACCGTGGAAACCCAAGGCCCGGAGGAAATCACAACAACCCCGGCAACCCCAGCAATTTCAATCGTGCCCCACACAAATTCAACAACAACAATGTCGCCACCAACACCAACACTGCCGCAAGGACTGGAAGCAATGTTATGCCTATTGCAGCAAAGGACAAGTCCCAAGTGACTTGTTATGAATGTGGAACCAAAGGTCACTATTCCAATGAGTGCGCCAAGAAGATTGCTGCAGCCCCCAATGCAAATGCCCCAGCTCAGCAGCACCGTCGTGTTCAGCCCAGAAGAAGGTTTGCCCTAGGGAATTCGCTCAATCGCAACGGCCGTCTCTTTCTCATGCATGCTGAAGAAGCCCAAGAAGCGCCAGATGTCGAGCTGGGTATGTTTTCTATTAACTTAGTACTTGCAAGAGTGTTGTTTGATTCTGGAGCATCGCACTCATTTGTTACTGAAGAATTTGCATGCACTAGTAAGATTCAACCCACCAAATTGAAGCATGTTATGATAGTTCAAATACCTGGTTCAACCACCAAAGCTAGACAATTTTGCAAAGCCGTACCTATCCGAATCCATGGCATAGATTTTTATTCTAATATAATAGTACTCGGAACTAAAGGTTTGGAAGTAGTACTAGGAATGGTTTGGATGTCCAAACATAAAGGATTAATCGACTCTGCCAAGAAAGCCATAACCATGACCAGTATAGCCGGAGTATCAGTCGAGCATGTATCTGAAACCTTGCCCCATCAATTCAAGTGCAACAAGAGTATAGCCCATCCAACCATTGACCAATCCGGATAGTCTGAGAATACCCCGATGTATTTCTAGATGTTTTGCCCGGTATGCCCCCATATCGGGATATCGAGTTTAATTGAACTAATCCCTGGAAACGGACCCATAGCCTAGAGACCATATAGTATGAACCTATAACATCCCAAAAATATGAAACAATGATCATCAAACACTAATCACTAAAATTAGGGTTAACAAAAACTTTGATAAATTAAAATCATATGAATACATGTGTGTATGTGATGATTTGATAAATGCATGAATGGACTTGTGTGATTCAACTAAATAGTAAGGAATGGTTCTAAGATGAATATAACATCATCTAAAACATTTCCAAGGAGAAACAAATCAAGAGAAAATCAAATAAGGCAAATGGTCATTTTTGCCAGTCTTGCTCACTAGGTCACTTTGAGTGTTTCTAGTCCAAGATTTCAAACAGAAACTTTTCCAATTCTTTTCACCCCTTGCAAGACCAAGTAAAAGTGAAGCAAAGCCCACATTTCAAACTTGCATAAACATTTGGCAACCTCATTCAAATCACAAGTAAAAATTGAATCCTCATCATATGTGAAGATCACACATTTTCAAAACCCAACCAAACCAGTGTCCCTTGACCAATCCAACTAACCAGAGACTCCCTAGTATGTGCCTAGCAAACCCCCCAAGTTCGAATCCAAAATTCAAATTTAAAATTCTTTTGGACATTTCATCAAACACCTTGCTGGCATCAAACAAACAAACAACAAACACTATATTGAGCAGTGATTTTGGCCAACCTTGTTCCGTCTCTAGCTCACTTTATACTCTCAGTAGGTGATCTAGCCCAATAAACAAGCCTTAGCACCACTGTGAGCTTGGCATAGCCATTAATGGTGACCATGCCGAGCCTAACTTCCCACTCACATGTCGACAGCAAGCTAGGAGAAGCACTAAGCCTAGCAAGAATGTCTGGAGCACTGACCACCGTCCACCACGACCCCCTGTCCAAGCCTCGAGCACTGCCAGCCCCCACACCACACTGCCCAAGCATGCCAAGCCTCTCTGCGAGCGAGCCCAGAGCGCGCTAGTGCGCCAACCGCGACACACGCCCACAGACTGCGCGCCGCCCTCGCCTCTTCGTACGTGATCACCAGCACCCCAGTACCCCGCCAGACATGCCCGTTCACCACCGCGTGACCAGGAGCAACTGCGCGCCATTAAAATTGCCGTCGGACCCTCCCAGAGCATCGACGTGTTCCGACCGATCAGCACCGCAACACGCCTCGCCACCATGCCGTTGAGCTTCGCCAGGGAGCAAAGCACCGCCCCCTACCATCGCCCATGCCAGTAGCACTCTGTGCCGTCGACCATGACGAGCTCAGCTCACGCCCGTCGGACCACTTTAGACACTATAAAAGGAGACCTCCCCCGCTCGTTTTCTGCACACCAGTTCACTCCCCACCTTTCACTGATCACACCCACTCACTCCCGGAGCAAGGCGAGCACCAGGTGGCCGGAATTTCACCAGAGTTTGCTGCTGCAGAGGAGGAGAGGAGTCGTTGATTGGAGCCGCCCCAGGAGAATCACCATCGTCGACTTCGTCATTCGCCCTTGTCGTCAACCATCACCTGAGCCCCGGTGAGCCTCCCACGACCCCCACCTGCCGCGCTGTCTCGCCGGCGTTGCCCGACGTGGACGATGAACCAGAGCCATTCGATTAGAGTTAGATCGTGCGGCCTAGATCACCCCGTACCGCTTCGCCCCTTGTTGTCTCACCGACGAGTGGGGTCGCTCACTTAACCATCCCGTGCGTGCGCTGTGCGTAGTGGGCCGGCCCAATAAAACCTCCCGCGCGACCCAACAATTCAAACTTAAGTTTATTCATTTAATTTCAAACACAGTTATGTACCTAGATTCAAAAATCAACCCATATCGATTCACTAAACCAAAATGCATGAAACCAATTTTTTTAGAAAGGTACTGGAGTCTTTAATCCAAGCCCATTGGTTTCAAACCATTTAGATTTGTAGATCACCCATGGTAAAAATAACAAGGCAAAAGCTTTTCTGCATTCAAACATTTTTCAAAATTCAATCATAAGAGCTTCTGAGTTGATTCCAACTCTCAAAAATCACATTTAACCATACCTTTCAGAATATATAAATATATATAGGTTTACTTACATAAATAATGATCAAGTAATAAAAGACTGCCACATAGGAATTTCTAGTCACTTTGATTAAATAAAATAAAAATGTTAAACCTTATTAAATTGTGACACCACTTTAAATCACATTTCCATGTACTGAAATATGTGGTGATGACATGTGTCAACATGATTCCATGTTTGAGTTGGAGAATATTAAATCTTAAGTAGTTTTTCAATGAGTAGAAATTACTTTTCTCAAATAAAATAAATGAGACAAGTGTTTTAATCCTTGTAATGTTAGTGACGATAATAGATCATCTAGTATAAACCTTTGTGTGATGATAAGCAATAGTTAAGTTTTGTTTGGTGATTGTGTACCTCGTATTTATTTATGACTCTAGTACTGACCAAGGATATGAGGACGAAGGAGGATACTACGAGGAAGAAGCCGAGGAGAACTTTAACCACTGCTCTGCACAAGGCAAGCTAACACTTGCAAGATATCCTACTTATGCAAGCCAATACTTGCAAGCCTAATACTACTAGTTGAATTAGCAAGCCATTAACTGAGCAAGCTAACACTTGCAACTTAGCAACCTTACACCACTTGATACCCAATCCTAGTTTACTTGAAAGCTTAATTCTTTATTTTTATTTATCAAAGCCTTCTCTTAGAGTTTACTTAGTGACTTGTAGATTCTAGAAAGATAATTGAAGGTAGCATAAAGAGCATAAAACTTGGCCTAAGTTAGATAATCTAGATGTCATCCGGAGGCATGGGATTTAACTTAGATCAGATACACTTGTTTACCACTCCTTATTAGTATCTACCCCCACCTTAGATGCTAGTGCTAAGCATAAAACTTGATCAACTTTAGATGGGAATACTTGGTGAAAATGGTTATGAAAACCTTAGAATGATGAGTCATTCTACTGAAATGTTTTGACATGTGTTTCCGAACACCAACTGATTTTGAGGATGAAAATGTTAAGGCATGAGCCTTAGCCCTTTATAAAATTGACGGTTGTTTGGATGCGATACCATCCTAATTTTACCGTACAACCACAATACCTGAAAATTGGGTAGGGCTTGACTGGAAATTTATATATCTTAGTATAGGTTCCCTTGTGTCCAAGGTCTGAGCCGAGGCTACCTTGTGAAGATTGTCCACCTGTGCAGTTCCCCTGATGACGGTTGGTCATGGTTGGGAGGCCAAACTCATAGGAGAGGTGCCTATACTAGGGCGTGTAATTGAAAGGTTAGGATTGATTATCCGCATAGTATGGTGAATTCAGGATTGTTCCTGACGGATGTATCGAATGTTGTGGTGAAAGTGTACAATCACTGCAGAGTGTCAAACTATTCGAATAGCTGCGTCCGTGGTTATGGATAGTTGGAGTGGCCAAACTGTTCCCCCGTCAGATGTTTTCAAAATGACTTGTGAAATGATTTTTGGCTTTGACTTGACCACAACAGAGTTGTGATATGAAATTCAAGTTCCCACTTATGTGTTATAAAACTTTCAACTAGCTTTCTTTGCTTTTCAACTTAGTAGAGGTAAATCTAGCTTTTTGCAAAACAACCCTACAACTTTGTATACCCTATTCAAAACCACTTCACTTATTAGTATTAGTTTGCAAGTACTTAAAGAGTACTCATGGCTTTGTCCCTGGCTATTCCCGTGGCCAGACTATGAAGAGGAGTACCAGGATGACGGACCGCAGGAAGGTTACGACAACTAGGATCATCTTCCATCGTCAGAATTGCCTGTGACCCTGAAGATGGAGCTTCGCCTACGCTATCGTTACTATTCCGTTATTCCGCTGCTTGAATTTTATTAAGAACTGGATCATGAGATCCTTATTTGTGTAAAACCTTATGTATGGTTCGTAATGGATGATGTATTGTGATATCCAATCTGTTATGTCTCGCAAAAATGGTAATCCTGGAATTGCGATGTGTGGCATAATAGGAATCTGGGATTAAAAATCCGGTTGTTGACAAAATCTAACTTTGAACCAAGTGCTTCATGTAATTGTTTCCATAATGTTGAAGTAAACACAAATCCTCTATCTGATACTATCTGCTTGGGCACTCCGTGCTTACTTACTATTTCCTTGACCTATACTTCTACTAACTTCTCAGCATTATTCTTTTGATTTACCGGGATAAAATGTGCACTTTTTGTGAATCTATCCATAATCACCCATATCATATCCTTTCATTTAGGCGTCATGGGTAATCCTGTGATGAAATCCATTCCAATTTCTTCCCATTTCCTCTCTAGAATTTCCAAAGGTTGTAATGGTCCTGCTGGACTTTGATGTTCAGCTTTTACCCTTTGGCAAGTATGGCATTCCAACACATATTTTGCAATGTCTCTCTTCATATTATTCCACCAGAATAATTCCTTCAAATCAATGTAAATCTTTGTACTTCTTAGATGTATAGAATATGGTGTTTCATTTGCCTTTCGAGGTATCACCTCACGAATTTCTGGCACATCTGGAACACAAAGACGATCTTGGAACCATAAAGATCCATAATCTCCTAAGCAAAAAATGATGTTTGACCTTGAGAGATTCTTCGAATTTCTTCAGCAATAAAAGGATCTTCATCTTGATGTCTGAAAATCTCATTCCGAAGTTCACTAATTCGTTCTTCAATTATTTGCATGGTAGCTAATCCTACAAGAATCTATGTTCTGATGAACTGAATTTCCAACCTTTCCAAATCCATCTGCAGCTCTTTTGGCAGTTCTCTATTGATAGGCTGAGTATCTGTGCTCTTCCGACTTAAAGAGTATGCCACAACAATGGCTTTTCTAGGTTTATAATTGATAGTCTGGTCATAATATTTAGTTATCTCCAACCAACGCTTCTATCTCATATTCAATTCCTTTTGAGTGAAGAAATATTTGAGACTTTTTGTGGTTAGTGTATAACTCACACCTTGCTCCATAGAGAAAATGCCTCCATCCTTTCAAAGCAAAGACTACTACTGCTAACTCCAAATCATGAGTTGGATAATTGACTTCATGTGGCTTCAGTTGTCTTGATCCATATGCAATTACCTTATGATCTTGCATTAACACACATCCCAATCCTTCCTTAGATGCATCACAATATACTGTGTAATCCTTTCCTATTTCAGGAACTGCTATGTCAACACCCGGGTTTTTAATCCCAGATGCCTGTTATGCCATACATCGCAATCCCATGATTACCATTTTTGCGAGACATAACAGAATTGGATACCATAGTACATCATCCATTACAAACCGTACATAAGTTCTTACACAAATAGGGATCTCATGATCCAGTTCTTAATACAACATCAAGCAGCGGAATACATAATAATAACGGTAGCGTAGGAGAAGCTCCATCTTCGGGGTCACAGGCAATGCTGACGATGGGAGATGATCCTAGTTGTCGTAACCTTCCTGGGGTCCATCCTCCATGTACTCCTCTTCATAGTCTGTCGTGGTATTGCCGACGAGTACGCCATGGAGGGGTCCTCACAGTGCGTGTTTAGAGACGTGGGGTAAGGCGGACGGTTGACGGGTACGAGGTAACACAGCTTACCCAGGTTCAGATCCCACAACGGTGGCGGAATCCTACTCCTGCTATAAATCACTATAATGGCAATACACCGAGTTACAGAGATTAGGTTCGTTTTGCGAGGTGACTAGAAAGTCTAAGTTATCGTTGCCCTAAAGTCTCCCATAGGCCCGACTTATATAGTCGCCAGTTCCTAGGGTTACAGGGAAAAGTCCTAGCCGGACAGGTTACAGAGTTCTACACCATCTATTACTAGTCTTGTGTATCTTGCACTCCAAGGCTCCGGGTACGCTGGTGACTCCACCGTAGCCTTCCTTTATCCGGCATGGGCCTCCCTTCTGGATCCACCTAACTAGGCCGCCCAGCAGGCCATAGGCCATGCTACCGACTATGGGACACCCGGGTTAGTCGGATAAGAGACATGCTATGAGGATACCCATATAGCATATCCCCAACAGTAGCCCCCGAAGAACTCCGAGATCTTGCGCCGTCTTGCCTCTCCTCATGGAATGCTCCGTCTAGATGGATGTCGGCAAATCGTCAAGCAATATCTTGTAGTCCTCCCAAAGAACCCTGCAATGTTTTCTCTGTCTTCTATGAGTAAGTCGGAGAAATGATGAATCTTCCATCGTACGCTCCCGTTGTCGGACTAAATCCGTCCATGCCAGAATCTTCGATGGGACGGCTCATCTACCATGTCAGTTATGACGACGTAGGCTGTAGGTCAGCGACACCTCGTAACTCACACATGCAGAGAACGTAATCATATCCGATTTTCCCGCGCGAGTGATACGAACTATTGGCGGCGACGGGTGGAGACGTGGCAAAATTACCGCGCACATTCACGAACACGTCGTCTACGCGGCAACCGTCCGATTAGCTGCACGAATCTTGACGCATAGTAAGATAAATAGTAACCGTGGGACACTTGCCACTTTTCACCCCATTCTCCTGCGTCATCGTCTTCTTCCTCCAGCCGCGCGCCTCCTCGAGCTCTCCGCGAAAACCTCGAGAAACCCTAGCCTCTTGCCTGCACCAGTCGTGCCCTCTCCCTCCTCCATGGCTAGCGTCGAGCGAAGCCGCGGCGAAGCTAGCTCATCCCCATCAATGGCGGCGAAGCTAGCTCATCCCCATCAATGGCGGCGAAGCTAGCTCATCCCCATCAATGGCGGCGTCGAGCGAATCCGCGGCGAAGCTAGCGAGCTCCATCGTCGTGCCCCCAGAGGGCCTGGTCATCCCCGCATCGGCGGTGATAGAAACCACCGGCGGCGACCATAACCTGGCGGCGCTGGAGCCCCTGGAAGAGGAGCCAGACTCGCACAAAGGCGACTGGTGGGGGTCGGACATCACCGGCCGCGACATCCAAGAGATGGTCGCTGAGGGTTATCTCCCTGCGACGGAGGGGCTCGCCCGGCAGGCGGCGCCGGCCGGCGAGGTGACCCCCTCTCCCCAAGCCGGAGAGAAAGTATACCTCAAGGCGCAATTTGTACGCGGCGTTTCTCTGCCCATCTCCCACTTCTTCCTGTCCGTCTTGAATCACTTCAAGGTCCAACCCCACAACTTTTCCCCCAATAGTATTCTAGTGCTTAGCAACTTTGCGGCACTTTGTGAGGGTTACCTAGGGATTAGGCCTAGGTTAGATTTGTTTGTCTACTTTTTCACCATCAAACGAGAAGCCGGACACAGTAAGGAGGAGCTTAGAAACTGTGGCACCATAAGCTTCAAGATCCATCCTGGCCGGCGGTTCCCCAACATCGTCGGCCACGAGTCATGCAAAAATTGGCAGCAGACGTACTTCTATGGCCCCGACATTACTTTGTTGGGCCGAGAAGTAACGTACCCAGACTTTGTGGACGGAGCCGCCGCCGAAGTCCCCACATGGCGGTCCCATGCCTCCCTTCCCTCCGACCTCAACGCTTCTCACGCAATAAGGCAGATAGAGTGGTTTGTAGAGACGGGTCTAACCGGCTTGGACCTAGTCATGTGCTGGTTCATCAGGCGGATCCAACCTCTGCAGCACCGTATGAAGCTTATGCACGAGTACACCGGCGACCGAAGGGATACCCTCCGGATCTCCGAGGACAACTTCTCGAGTGACTCCATCAAGTTCCGCCTCAAGGACATCGTCAAGGTGAAGGATAAGAAGCGCGGCTTCACCCTCACCTACGACATGTTCGTAGACGGAAAGTGCCCAAAGGTAGGTATTTATTTTCCGTGTATGACATTGCTCCAGTTTCTCCGTCTTACCAATATCATCTTGTCTAACACGATGATTTCTCACTTAACAGCTTAGTGATCTAGAGGAGGGCAACCTGGCCACCCAAATCTACGATCCCAAGATGAAGGAAGTCACGGTCGTGTCCGACGATGATGCCACGTTGGCGCGAAAGCGGAAGAGCTCCACCTCTGACGCTGCCGACGGAGGCAAGAAGAAGAAGACGGAGGGTGGAGCCTCCAAAAAGAGTACTGCTGCCCTGGAGGCGGAAAAGAAGAAAACCACCGGGATGTTTGCCAAAGCGCCCCCCCTAGTGTAAGCTTCTTATTCTCCGACATTGTCTTATTCCTGTACTTATGCATTTTGCACGTTTCAGGAAGAAAGCCACAACCAGCCTCAAGAAGTCCTCCAAGACTCTTGGGGCTTCTAGAAATATTAAAGATATGCTGCATCAAGACTCTTCCCCCGCCATCGCCCCTGCTATTCCTGCTGTCAAGCCCTCCTCCGCTCCGACAAGCTCCCAAGCCCAGGAGGCACCAGGCCCTTCCGCTATGGAAGTGGATTCTGGCGCCTCTACTGAACTCGCAGTTGTCGGCGAGCAGGCGACGCAGGAGAGCGCTGCTCTTCAAATGGCTGAAGCTCCGGCTAAGGATGCCATCGGTAGCGGCAAGGCAGTGGTGGGTGCTAGTACTTCTGCCGAAGGCGGCGCCTCTACTCCCTAGAAACCCTTCGAATTGCTGAAGATTATCTTCCCGGTGCTTATGCCGGGTAGCACAACTATGGTTCCTGGAGGAGTGCCGTCATCTCCGACGTGCGGTCTTGAGGAGCTACTCCGTCAAGCAGACATCTTGCAAAGTAACATCATTTCCTTTGGCAAGCTGCTGGCCGAGAGTGCTACAAACCTCAAGATCATCGCACTTGTAAGTTTTACTTTACCTTTTGCATTTCGTATGAGCATCCCACTGTAGCCCCCGAGGATGTAGACATAAAACCATTGGTTTTGTATCTATATGCTCTAAGAGTGACTAAGTTAGAAAAAACTCTCACTGTAACCCCCAAGCATTTAGATGGAATGAATTATTCCGACTAGATGCTTTAAGAGTAGCATACACAGTGTTAATAATTTTAAGTGCTGTAGGCCCCAAGCCTCTAGTTGTAACTGAATTAGTTCCGACTAGATGCTTAAAGAAAAGCTAAGCATTTTCCGAGTTAAAACTTTATACTGTAGCCCCCAAACGTCTAGTTGAGAACTGAATTAGCTCCGACTAGATGCTTTAAAGAAAAGCTAAGCATAGTGCTAAGTTAAAGAACTCTCGCTGTAGCCCCTGAGCATCTAAGTGGAAAATTTCCGACTAGAGGCTCTAAGCGGACTAAACAACGGCTTGACTTTGTGTTTGTTTCCACAGAACAAGAATGCTCGGAGGGGCATGCCCAATGATAAGTACCAGAAGATGCGCGCGGACCTTGAAGCTGAAAAGGGTAAAACCGCCATCTTGAAGGAACAGATCATCAAAAACAAGAGTCTGTTTTCTTTTTGCGCATTTCCATCTTATTTTTGTGCCTTCCTTCTTTGAGTACTCACTGTGTACTTTGTTTTCTCCGACTTGCAGAGCATGTAGCTAAGGCCAAGGATATTGTCGAGCAGTCCAAGCACATTCAGCAGCTGGACAGCGAGAACAAGATCCTTAAGAAGGAGCGGGAAGAAATGCTGAAGATGCACAAGGACTCCATGAAAGCCCTGCAGGACTCCGCCTCCGCTGAGATCAATCACTTGAAGGAGGAGCTTGCGATCCTAAAGGATCAGAAGAAAGCTGCCGATGAGCAAAACCTTCGCCATAGCAAGGCGTTTAATCTCCTCCAACAAGAGAAGGAATCTTTGGCGGACGTCGTCTGGCAGGCTAAGGCTAGCATCTTCAGTAAGTGTTCTCCGCCTTGTAGTTCTATAGTCTGGATACTTAGAATTTTTGAACTCATGCAATCATTGTCGGAATTTTCAGCGCCCCTGGGTTTAACCCGCTCGCCTCCTTCGGACAAGGAATGCATGATTCTTGTCGGCAACTTCATCAACACCACCATCACCCAAGCCAATGAGATCGCCACTCCCCTGCAGATTTACATCAAGGGCTTGGATTTCATGGTGAAGTACTCGGAGATTCTGCGCCGAGCCCCCGAGTGTGTCGCAAGCTGGAAAGTTTCATGTGCATGGGCTGGCGCAAGGATGGCGTTGTCCATGGAGAAGGCACACTATGAAGGTGCCGACATCGACACAATGACATCTGGCATCCCCGACGTGGATGATGACGGCAAGGAGATCGATCACGAAGCCATCCTGTCATCACTCGTGGGCTATGACACCAGGGTTGCCGAGTTGGTGGATGTCGACGTCTTCGTGCCCAGGAACTTTCTTGACAATGCCAACCCTGAATCCTCCGAGTCTCCTCACAGTGGCGACGATGAGGGTGAATCTCTGGCTGGTGATGATGCGGCCTCCAAGTCCCCTGCACCCAAGGAGTGAAAAACACTTTGTAATTCTTGTTTCACCTCTGGAGTGTGCATTGGAAAAACTTGGTGATGTAATCTTAAGGCGGAAAACAGTGGTTGTCGTATCCTGCTACTTAAGAATTAATGCCTAGTATGTAAATATTGTTTAAGCAAGTGCTGGCTTATCCATTACTCTGGTTCTTATGCTTGACTTTTCGTGAGTCGGAAGACTCGTTGTCGGAACCATGCGCTCTAGGTGATGATGCCCAATGGCACCGTCAATAACCTTAGCACAAACTCGCTGATAATAAGTCCCAAAAGTCACTACTCCAAAATCCACATAAAAACAACAAAGAACGTGTAGACCAGAAAACTTAAGCTAACGCCCGTAGGCGGAATTTTCACAAGTGCAATCGCAAAGCTTGTGCATAAAGGTTTATATGATCCAAAAATGAACACTAAAGGAGGTAAAAGACTCAGCAATATGAGTGAACCAAAGAGCTTTATTTCATTGATCATATAAGAGGTACACGATTAGATAAAAAATGCTAAGTGTAGAAAGGACGTAGCTGTGCTATTTTCCATGGCCGATCAAGCTCCGGGTAGTCATCATCCGGGTCACGTCGCTTACGCTTATGATCCTCATTGGGTCTATCCTTGAGCTCACGATTGTCGAAAAGGTAGTAAGACCCATTGAGCAGCGCCTTGCTTATGATGAACGGTCCTTCCCATGGTGGGGATAATTTGTGTGACTTCTTCTGCTTAAGTCGGAGCACCAAATCCCCCTCTTTAAACGAGCGATGCCGGATGCAGCGACTGTGGTAGCTGCGTAGCTTCTGCTGGTAGATGGCGGATCTTTGGCATGCCAAAACGCGCTCCTCCTCGAGAAGGTCCACATCTAGGTGTCTGGATTCTTCAGAATCATCTTCGTCATAGGCGGCAACTCTTGGTGCATCGTGGAGGATGTCATAAGGTAGGATGGCTTCTGCTCCATATACCATGAAATAAGGGGTGTAGCCGGTGGATCTGTTGGATGTAGTTCGTAAACTCCACAGCACAGATGGCAATTCTTCCGCCCAGGCTCCAACTGCTCTATGTAGCGGTGCCTCAAGACGTGACTTGATTCCCTGCAGAATTAATCCATTGGCTCGCTCAACTTGACCATTGGATTGTGGGTGTGCCACAGATGCAAGGTCAAGTCGGATGCCTTTGTCCCAGCAATAGGCCTCACTTCTCCGATTTACAAGTTTCTTCCGTTGTTGGTGATGATGCTATGTGGTAGACCAAATCTCACCACTAGATCCTGGACAAATCTAAGGGCAGTTGCCCCATCAAGCTTTCTAATGGGTTTAGCTTCTATCCATTTGGTGAATTTGTCAACTGCTACAAGCAGATGCGTAAATCCACACGGTGCCGTTTGTAACGGCCCCACCATGTCTAGCCCCCAGACTGCAAAGGGCCAAGTTATTGGTATTGTTCGCAATTCTTCAGCACAAACATGTGGTTGTCGGGCATAATACTGGCATCCTGTGCATGTATCAACCAGCTTGTCGACGTCCGCCTTCGCGGTCAGCCAGTAGAATCCTTGCCGGAAGGCTTTTGCGACCAACGATCGAGGAGCGGCGTGATGCCCGCAATCTCCGAGATGGATCTCGCACAGGATTTCCATACCTTCTAGCTGGGAAACACACTTTAGGTATACACCAGTAGTGCTCCTTTTGTAGAGTTTCCCATTGATTATGGTATAAACCTTTGCTCGCCATACTATTTTCCGTCTTTCGACCTCGTCATCGGGCAAAGTTCCGTGTTCGAGATATTCCATGAACGGTTTTGTCCAAGCCGGTGGGATCTTTGTCACCAAGTTGACGAAAGATTCCGCCGCTCTATCCGGGTTGTCGATGTCGGCTCCCTTCATGGATGGTGTACGAAGATGCTCTAGGAAAAATCCTAGCGGAATTTTCTTGCGCCCTGATCCAAGCTTAGACAGTAAATCAGCCGCCTCGTTTTGCTCCCTAGGCACATACTTGACTTCGTAGCCCAAGAAGCTCTTGGCTATCTCGTCCACTTCGTCTCGATATGCCGCCATCATAGGGTTCCGCGCATTCCAGGTGCCAGCCACCTACTGGGCAACCAAGTCGGAATCTCCACAGCAAACTATGCACTTGATGCCAATATCCTTGGCTACACGCAGTCCGTGAATGAGTGCTTCATACTCCGCCATGTTGTTTGTAGCCTCTAAGTGGATCTGCAGAACGTAGTGTAGCTTGTCTCCTTTTGGTGACTGTAGCAATACACCAGCCCCCGAGCCGTTGAGCAACTTTGATCCGT
This sequence comes from Avena sativa, assembly GCA_916181665.1. Taxonomy (NCBI): domain Eukaryota; kingdom Viridiplantae; phylum Streptophyta; class Magnoliopsida; order Poales; family Poaceae; genus Avena; species Avena sativa. Next base: position 35,854,166 of record OV702284.1, read on the forward strand.
TAAAGTGCATCACCCAGTACTATGGTTCCGGCAACGGAGTGGCATCTGGCATCTCCGTCCAATCTGCAATGAAATCCGCCAAGGCCTATGACTTGATAGCGTCGCGTCTCTTGTAGGTGATCTCGAAGGCGGAAAGTTCAATGCCCCACTTCGCGACTCTTCATGTAGTGTCGCTGTTATTGATAGTGTCGGATAGTGGAGTCTTTCTCACTACTGTGATTGGGTGCTCCTGAAAGTAATGCCTCAGCTTGCGCGAAGCGAGGAATACTCCATAAGCTATCTTTTGGTAGTGCGGGTAACGCTGCTTGGACTCCGTCAAGACTTGGCTTACATAGTAAACTGGTTGTTTCACTCCGTGCTCATATCCTGGTTCCTTCCGCTCTACCACGACGATGATGCTGATAACCTGGTTGGTTGCCTCCATGTAAATTAACAGGGGCTACCCAGGCTCGGTGCTGCAAGGATGGGCGCTGAGGAAAGAATATCCTTGAGCTGCTTCAATGCTCAATCTGCCTCGTCCGTCCATGTGAATTTGTCCGCCTTCTTCAGCAACTTGTACAGCGGCAGAGCCTTCTCTCCAAGTCGGCTGACGAACCAGCTAACTGCTGCAACGCAACCTGTTAGTCATTGGATGTCCTTTAGGCATGTCGGACGGTTTATGTTTAAGATGGCCTTGATTTTCTCCGGGTTGACCTCGATTCCGAGCTGGGAAATGATGAATCCCAACAATTTGCCAGCTGGAACCCCGAAGACGCACTTCTGAGGGTTGAGCATCATGTTGTATTTCTGGAGGTTATCAAAGGTTTCTTTTAAGTCGGAGATTAAGTCATTTTACTTTTTAGACATCACCGCGATATCGTCCACATAGGCGTGAACGTTCCGACCAATTTGGTCGTGAAGGCAACGTTGCATTGTCCGCTGGTAGGTAGCACCTGCGTTTTTCAGCCCAAAGGGCATCGTGACATAGCAAAACGTGCCGTAAGGGGTAGTGAACGAAGTGGCCAATTTGTCCGACTTCCTCATTTTGATTTGGTGGTATCCTGAGTATGCATCGAGAAAACAAAAAAGTTCCGAGCCATCCGTCGAGTCAATGACTTGGTCAATGCGAGGCAAAGCAAACGGATCTTTGGGACATGCTTTGTTCAAGAAGGTGTAATCAACGCACATTCTTATTTCAGTAGTTCCCTTTTTGGGGACAAGTACAGGATTGGCCACCCATCGGGTGTGAAGGACTTCTCGGATAAAACCAGCCTTAAGTAACCTAGCTATCTCCTTGCCAATGGCGCGTCTCTTCTCATCTCCAAAGCGTCATAGAGGTTGTTTCACTGGTTTACATTTTGGATCTATGTTTAAGCTGTGCTCGGCAAGTTCCCTATGTACACCTTTCATGTCGGCAGGTTGCCAGGCAAAGATGTCCCTATTCTCACGCAGGAACTCGACGAGCGTGCTTTCCTATTTGGGCTCCAGGTTTGTCCCAATGGCGACGGTCTTGGAGGCATCGCCTACCACAAGTTCCACCGGCTTGGTCTCGATGGCGGCCTTGAACGCAGGAGCAGAGTCGGAGATCTGCTTCTTCGACGCGGGCATCTCTGAGTCATTGACCTTGCTCTGGATCTCTTTGAATTCTTCGCTGTAGAGGACAGCTTCTGCAACGGCTGCTTCATTGATCTCGCAGTCCCTTGCCTTGGTAAAGCTTCTGGATACGGTGATGACACCGTTCGGTCCGGGTATCTTGAGTTTGTTGTAGACGAAGCATGTCTTGGCCATGAACGTGTGGAATATGTCGCGGCCGAATATGACGTGGTACACGCTCTTGAAGGGGACCACCTTAAAGGTCATGCGCTCTTGGCGGTAATTATTAAGGTCGCCAAAGGCTACCTGAAGCGTGATGCACCCAAGGGACCGGGCCTCCCGACCAGGAACTACGCCATGGAACACGGTGTTGGTCCGCCTTAGGTTTGCCTCCGTCAAGTTCATCTTCTGCAGTGTATCCAGGTACATGATGTTGATGCTGCTTCCACTATCCACCATGCACTTGGTGAACTCCACGCCGTCAATCAATGGGTTGATGACCATGGCGTACTGGTTCTCTGTGGGCACAAGGTCTGGGTGGTCCGTCCTGACCCAAGTGATTGGAACCTCCGACCATCGCAGGTATTGGGGAACTGGGGGGAGAGTAGCCATCAGGATCCTTAAAGAGGTCTTCTGTTGTCGGACGGTGGGGGTGCCAAGGAAAGTGTGGTAGGACTGGGGACTTCTTTGCGAAGGGGTTCTTGCCCTTGTCGTCGCTCTTAGCGGCGTGATTGGGGTCAATGTCCTCGTCCATGTGACTTGAATCCTTGGACTCCTCCTTCTTCTTCCCCTTGCCCTTGCCTCGCGGTCTATTCTTCCGACTTCGCTTATAGCCGGACTCCGGGTCTTCCTTGAGGTCGTTGACGAACTTGCAGTGTCGATTGGTATGGGTGGCCTTGCCGTTGGCGTCGAGGTGTACGAGGCACGACATATCGCGGTACTCTTCGTAGGTTTGGGGAACGCGGAGCGGCGCCGAGTTGGTTTCACTTCCTCGCTGCTACCCGCGGCCTGCTCCCCTTCCTTGGCCATGTTGTCCGCCTTCTCCTCGTCCTGCAAAAGTCATGGCGACCATGTCGGTAGATTGCTTTTCTTCTGGAGCGGTTTTCCGCTTTGTACTGCTGTTCCTCCGAGCAGGGACGCTTGTATGTACCCTCAAAGTTCTTGGTGAACGCTTCTTGCATGTCCAACCAGTTGTAGATAGATTTCTCTGGCAAGTCGTCGATCCATTGACGGGCCGTGCCCGCCAACATTAACAGGAGGTACTTGACGGCGACGTTGGGGTTGCCTCCGGCAATTTCCATCGCGTTGCCGTAGTCTTGCAACCATGTGGCAGGCTTGGCGGTGCCGTCATAGGGTTTGATGGTCTTGTCAATCCGGAATCCTTTGGGTTAAGTTGCGGACCGTATTGCAGGTCCAAAGCAACGTGGTACCAGGTATGATCCTTGCCGGGCCTCGTGAATCTTATCGATCCGCAAACATGCATCGTACGGCTCCGGGTTCTTCTTTTTGTCAACAGGGGATGGGCTGCGTGAACGACGCGGGCCTCCTCCGCCATGGTGACTGCTTGGCAGAGACGGAGGCGGAGGTGGCGGTGGGTTAGCCTTCTTGCTGTTACCCTCCTGCGACGCTTCACACCTATCACGGTTGCTTGTCGGACGCAGAGGGTCATGGCGCAACCTGCTCTTATGTCCTTCGTTGTGCTTTCTGTCGTGATGGGTCTGCTTCGTGTTGTCGCGGATGACGATGCCACACTGCTTTGGTGGGGGCATATCCGTACGAGGGTGAGCCTTGTAGTCTTACTGACGTCAGGGGGATCGGGGCGGTGGCGATGGGCAGCGAGGTTGGGCTCTTTCTCCGTGGTCGGAGGATATGGGGATAGCATCCTTCCTGTTGCGTGCATCCCTCCGTCTTCGTTCTGATGAACCCGTCCGTGATCCAACATCCTGAGGAGATCTGTCCCTTGGCGGTTTGTACTGGCTAGATCGGCAGAGCGCTGGGTCAGACTCAAGCCTCTGAGAGGTGGCCTTTTCCTGCTGCTTTACCGCCTTGGCCACTAGGTCATAGACCTGTTCCACTGCCTCAGGCAATCTATCCTGCTCCAGAAGGGTCTTGGCGACGGTGAGGTTAAGGAGTGGGGTGGGCATCACCTGCTTGCCTTCACTGTCAATGTATGGCTTTGCCTGTGCCGGCTTCGAGGGAGCCCATCCTAGGTTGTGCCGTACACCAGGATCGTTGATGACGCGAGCCGGAGCCTTCTGCTGCTGGAGCAGAGTCTTGTACTCGGCCTCCATTGCTCTAGCTTTTTCTATGGACTTCTGCGCGTTGACCAGATCTCGATCTAGTTTAGCGCCTTGCTCCGAGATGGCTTGCGCTTCCTCCAGCAGTTGCTGGCGCTTCTCGTCAAGATGATTCACGTTCCGGATATGATTAACAGTTAGTGGATCAACGAGGAGGTTGCTGTACATCACTCTATCAGCTGGAGTAACATGGGCTGCTGCCGACATAGATGCTGGAGGCGGCAGGTTTGCGGTGTTGTTGTTGCTCGGACCGGTGCCGAGTTCCTGCGACTGCTGCACTGGATTAGGCGGAGGAGGCATGACTCTTGCGCGATCATCGTCAACAGCAATAAGTGGCCCCTTCCCCTTATCCAGCGTCGTAGGCGGAGCTTGCCCGGGCTGGTCTTCATCCATCGCTGTCCCGATGGTGACGAAAACCCCTCGAGACATGACGGTGTTATTAGCTTGCTCGTCGCGCGAGTACTCCTCCTCCATCTCCTGCATGGCGGAGTCTAGCTCTTCTGGACTAAAGTCTATCTCCTCTGAATCTGCACTGAAATCAGCATAAAGCGCGTCAATGATAGAGTCGGAGGGTGCCAGGACTTCCTCGATGACGGGCGGTGGAGGTGCAACGGCCTCAACGATGACTGGAGGTGGCGGCGCTGCTGCGACGATGGCGGCCGGAGGCGGTGGTGGTGGCTGAATCGGAGGTGCTCTGTCAATGAGCGCAAGCCCTGTCTAAGCTACCGCTTCAGCCTCCGCGTAGTTGTTGACGCTGTTTACCATGCCTTCGAAGGTGAGGCGTCCTGACGCCTGTTGCCTTCTTAGAGAATGTCGGAGCCACCTGGCGAGGTAGTCGCGGGGGTTTTTGCCCTCTCTCTGAACGCAGCGCGCCAGATCGAAGATGGTAACCACGCCGACGAACTTGGATCTCTGCTGGCCAGATGCACGGGCAAAGCCGGCGGATTTGCAGTGATCTTCCACCTTTATATCCTGCACAGAGGTGGTTTGGGTGGGTCTTGAATTTTTCCGATCTTTGCCGGCAAACTCCAAGGAGAGGTCCGACATCGATCCTTCCGCGAACGTATCCTGCCCGTAGGCGGTCCGTGCGGGTCTTGATGCTCCTCCGACTAAAGGGAACTAGTGCTCGAGTCGGTTTCACTGATGAAGAGGTGGATGTCTCCGATAGGAACGATCAAACACCGCGTAGGGTTCGTCTTCGCCGGGATCTAGAACTCGTCGGGGGGGGGGGGGGGGGGGGGACGATCGGAACGTTGCCGGAGAAGAGAACGCGACCGATGGCTACGGTTTCACCGATTCCCGCGAAGATCTTGGTCCTCGCCCGCTGAAGAGCCTGAAGCGCCTCTTGCCCCACGGTGGGCGCCAACTGTCGTGGTATTGTCGACGAGTACGCCATGGAGGGGTCCTCACAGTGCGTGTTTAGAGACGTGGGGTAAGACGGACGGTTGACGGGTATGAGGTAACACAGCTTACCCAGGTTCAGATCCCACAACGGTGGCGGAATCCTACTCCTGCTATAAATCACTATAATGGCAATACGCCGAGTTACAGAGATTAGGTTCGTTGTGCGAGGTTACTAGAAAGTCTAAGTTATCGTTGCCCTAAAGGCTCCCATAGGCCCGACTTATATAGTCGCCAGGTCCTAGGGTTACAGGGAAAAGTCCTAGCCGGACAGGTTACAGAGTTCTACACCGTCTATTACTAGTCTTGTGTATCTTGCACTCCAAGGCTCCGGGTACGCTGGTGACTCCACCGTAGCCTTCCTTCATCCGGCATGGGCCTCCCTTCAGGATCCACCTAACTGGGCCGCCCAGCAGGCCATAGGCCATGCTACCGACTATGGGCCACCCAGGTTAGTCGGATAAGAGACATGCTATGAGGATACCCATATAGCATATCCCCAACATAGTTTGGCCATGGGAATAGCCAGGGACAAAGCCATGAGTACTCTTTAAGTACTCGCAAACTAATACTAACAAATGAAAGGGGTTTTTGATAATAGGACACTAGGATCTAGGGTTGTTTTGCAAAAGCCAGATTTATCTCTACTAAGTTTTAGGGGCAACGAATGCTAGTTGAGGTTTATAACCTCTAAGTGGGAACTTGTATTTCATATCACAACCCTGTTGTGGTCAACTCAAAGTCTCACTTCATTTCACAAGTCATTTTATAAAGTCTGATGGAGGAACAGTATGACCACTCCAACTGTCCATAACCGCGGACGCGGCTATTCGAATAGTTTGACACTCTGCAGAGATTGTACACTTTCACCACAACATTCGATACATCCGTCAGGAACAAATCCTGAATTCACCATAATTAGTATGCGGATAATCAATCCTAACCTTTCAATTACACGCCCTAGTATAAGCACCTCTCCTGTGAGTTTGGCCTCCCAACCATGACCAACTGTCATCTTGGGTACTGCACAGGTGGACAAACTTCACAAGGTAGCCTCAGCTCAGACCTTGGCCGTGAGGGAACTAATACTAAGGTATATAAGTTTCCAGTCAAGCCCTACCCAATCTTCGGGTATTGTGGTTGTACGATAAAATTAGAATGGTATCGCATCCAGACAACCATCAGTTTTATAAAGGGCTAATGCTCATGCCTCAACATTTTCATCACCAAAATCATCAGGTGTTTCAGAAACACATGTCCAAAACATTTCAATAGAATGATCCATCATTCCAAGGTTTTCATAACCATTTTTCCACAAAGTATTCCCATCTAAAGTTGATCAAGTTTTATGCTTAGCACTAGCATCTACAGGTGGGGGTAAGCACTGATGAGCGGTGATAAACTAGTGGAGTTTTAACTAAGTTCAATCTCATGCCTTAGGATGACATCAAGACTATCTAGCTTAGGCCAAATTTTATGCTCTTTATGCAACCTTCACATATCTTTCTAGTATCTACCATTCACTTAGGTAAAATCTAGGTAAGAGCTTTGATAAGGAAATAAAGTAAGAAGCTTGTAAGTAAAACTAGGATTGGGTTATCAAGTGGAGATGATCATATATGCTTAAGGCATATAGTGGTCATAGTATCAAGTAGGGATTTGTTTGCATCAGTAGAGTATCATGCAAGTTTTAGCTTGCACATTCAACTGGTAGTATTAGGCTTGCATTAGTGTCAATATAAGCTTGAAAGTATTGGCTTGCATAGGTATAGTATCAGATTGCCTTGTGAAGAGCAGTGGTTGAAGTTCTCCTTGGCTTCTTCTTCGTAGAATCCTCCTTCCTCCTCGTATCCTTGGTCGGTACTAGCGTCTATAAATAAATACGAGGTACACAATCACCAAACAAAACTTAACTACTTGCAATCATCACACACAAGGGTCCTATAGGTGATCTAACATCATCTCTAACATTACAAGATTAAGGCTTGGTTTAATTCCTTTTATTTTTAGAAAAGTAATTTCTACTCATTGAAAAACTACTTAAGATTTAATATTCTCCAAACCAAACATGGGATCATGTTGACACATGTCATCACCACATATTGTAGTCCATGGTAATATGTTTTAAAGTGGTGTCACAATTTAATAAGGTTTTACCCTTTTATTTTAATTAAATAAAGTGACTAGAAATGCCTATGTAGCATTATTTTATTACTTGAACATTATTTCTGTAAGTAAACCTATATATTTTTATATATTCTGAAAGGTATGGTTAAATGTGATTTTGGAGAGTTGGAATCAACTCAAAAGCTATTATAGTTTAAATTTGAAAAATGTTTGAATGCAGAAAAGCTTCTGTATTGTTATTTTTACCATGGGTGATCTATAGATCCAAATGACTTGAATCCAACGGGCTTGGATTCAGCATTCCCAGACCTTTCTAACAATATTAGTTTCATTAAATTTGGTGCACTGAATCGACCTGGGTTGATTTTTGAAACTGGGTACAGAAGTGTGTTTGAAATTAAATGGAAAAGGTTTAATTCAAATAATTGGGCTGCGCGGGAAAGGTTAACGGGCCGGCCTGCTAAGTGTAGCTCTTCCGTGGGCTGTTTAAGTGGCTGTCCCCACTGGTCAGTGAGACACGGGGGTGCGAAGCGGTATGGGGCGATGTGGGACGTTCGATCTAGTTCTAATCCAACGGCTGGGAGTCATCGTCGACGTTGGGCAACGCCGGCGAGATAGAAACCTAGCACGGCCAGTGGGGGTTGCTGGGGGCTCACCGGGGTGTAGGCGAGGATCGGCGAGGTGGGCGAACGACGAAGTCGACGACGGCGAATCTCCTGGTACCGGTGGCTCCTCCTGGGGCGGCTCCAATGGCTGACTCCCTTCTTCTCCAGAGGCGGCGGGCTCCGGTGAAATTCCGATGAAGTGCTGCTCGCCTTGCTCCGGGAACGGTGTGGCACGATCAGTGAGGAGAGGGGATTAGAATTATGTGCTCAATTCGGCTGGGGGTGGCCTCTATTTATAGTCGAGCGAGGGGACCGACTGGGCGCATGGTGAGCTCGTCGGGGGCGATGGTACAGATGGCTATTGGCATGGGAGAAGGTAGGGGACGGTGCGGTGTTCCCTGGCAATGCCCAACAATACGGTGGCGAGACGTGGGGCGGTGCGGGTTGGTCTGGAACACGCGACGCTCTGCGCGGCAGAGGTGGCGTCTTCGATGGTGAGCGGTGGCTGTGCGGCATGGGGCGGCTAACGGGGATGTCTGGCAGTCTCTTGGGTTGGTGGTGATCGTGTATGCACGCGAGGAGGGCGGCGCACGGTCTGTGGGCATTGGTCGAGGGTTGCGCTCTGGCGCATGCTCGGCACGGTTGGCAGAGGCACGGGCGCGGCGTTCCTGGGTGCTCTGGTCGGTGTCTTCGAGGCAGGGCTGGTCGAGAGGGGGCAGTGAGGCATTGGTGATCTCCCAGACAAGGTTGGCATGGCTAGTTTCCTTCCTAGCTTGCTGTCTACACTTGGGTGGCAAGGATGCACTCGGCTGTTCACCATTGATGATATTGTCAAAATCACAGTGGTGCTAGTGCTTGGTTAATCTTGCTAGATGATCTACTGAGATGGTTGTGAGCTAGATAGGGAACCAGTTAGGCTCAAAACACTACACACTATAGTGTTTTGATTTTGTTTGATTTGTGTCTGCCAAGTGTTTGATGAAATGGCCGCATGAATTCAAGTTTTGAATTTTGAAAAGATTTTTGGTGGGTGTGCTAGATTGGTGCTGGTGAGTCTGCAGATGCTTGGGTTTTGAATGTTGAGCTTGTTTGAGTGGTTTTTGAAGAAGTGGGATCTTCCCATATGATAAAGATTCAATTTTGAATTGTTATTTAAACTATGCATTTGAAAGTTTCTGGATGATCACAAAGTGGGCCTTGATACTTTGTTATGGGTACAATCAAGGGGTGCAAAGATCCAGAAAAGTTTCTAAAAGTTTGAGACAACCAAAGTAGGCATGGGAGTTAAATTGGTCAAAATGACCATTCCTTTATTTTATTTGTTTTGATTTATTTGGCTTTGGGAAAAGTGTGGGAAATGTTTTAGATGATGTTTATTTCACCTAAGAAACATTTTACAAGCAAGGAAACACACAAATAAGGTGGTTCAAAAGAATTTCAAATTCAATGCATACTCATATGCATGCCTTCATAATTTTATTTAGAAAATTTTTTGTTAACCCTAATTTTGATGATTAGAGTTTGATGATCCAAGTTCAATATTTTTGGGATGTTACCAACCTTCCCCCCTGAAACAAAATCTCATCCCGAGATTTGAAAAAGGACGACAAGATTACCTAGGATTTGAAGAGATCGGGAAACTCTGTCCTGATGTGATCCTCGCGCTCCCAGGTAGCTTCCTCTTCTGTGTGGTTGCTCCACTGAATCTTGAGAAACTTGATGCTTCGGGTTCGGGTAGTTCGAAAAGCTTCTTCCAAAATATGGATGGGTACTTCAGGATAGGTCAGGTCATCGTTGATCTCTATGGTCTGGTGATCGATATTTTTGAACACTTCGGTCTTCTCGGGGACTTCGAGACACTTGCGAAGTAATGAGATATGGAACACATTGTGCACGGCTGACATCTCTTCGGGTAGTTCCAATTGATACGATACTTCTCCTCGACGGTTCAGAATCTTGAAAGGTCCGATATATCTGGGGGCTAACTTTCCTTTGAGTTGGAAACGCCGCATTCCCTTCAATGGCGACACTTTCAGATAAACAAAATCTCCTATGTTGAAGGCGAGGTCTCTACGTCTCTTGTCGGCGTAACTCTTTTGTCTGGATTGGGCGGTCTTGAGGTGCTCACGAATCTTGTGAGCCTTCTCTTCAGCTTCTCGTAGGATGTCGGGTCCAAAAATCTGACTCTCTCCTACTTCCGACCAGTTCAAAGGGCTGCGACACTTCCGTCCGTACATGAATTCAAATGGGGCCATTTGCAAACTGGCTGGATAACTGTTGTTGTATGAAAATTCTGCAAACGGCAGACAGTCTTCCCACTTGGATCCATATTCTAACACACATGCTCTAATCATATCTTCGAGTATTTGATTTACTCGCTCCGTTTGTCCATCGGTCTGAGGGTGATATGCGGTGCTGAAATCTAGACGGGTTCATAAACCTTCTTGGAATTTCGTCCAGAATCTCGAGGTAAACTGAGTTCCTCGATCCGATACGATGTTCTTGGGGACTCCATGCAAACTAACGATTGTAGCGATGTACAACTCTGCTAGTTTCGAACTCTGATATGTGTTCTTGACGGGTAAGAAATGGGCGACTTTGGACAATCTGTCCACTATGACCCAGATAGAGTCATTTCCCCTACTAGAAGTAGGCAGTCCAGTGATAAAGTCCATTCCAACAGAATCCCATTTCCACTCCGGAATCTGCAAGGGTTGCAACAATCCAGCGGGTCTTTGATGTCCTTCCTTGACTCGCTGACATATATCACACTTGGCGATATAGCTTCCGATTTCTCTCTTCATCTTATGCCACCAAAATTGCTCTTTAAAATCCTGATACATCTTAGTTCCTCCGGGATGGATAGAATAAAGAGTATCATGAGCCTCTTTCAGAATAACTTCTTTCAACTCAGAATCTGCTGGTACACAAAGGCATCCTTTGTACCACAAAACTCCTTCTTCGTCCTCAGTGAATCCAGGTACTTTGCCTGTACCGATACGACGCTTGATTCCATCAATACTAGCATTTCCCTTTTGCGCCTCTTTCATCTGACTGATCAAAGTGGGCTGGAGTTCTATGCTAGCCAAGAATACTTCACTTACTAATTCCATTTGAAAATCTTCCATCTCTTTGTGCAAACTTGGTTGCTCCTTCAAAATCATGGAGTTCAAGTGGCACGGTAATCTGCTAAGGGCATCGGCTAGGTTAGCTTGACGTTCCGCTCTTTAAGCTTGACGGTCAGAAGTCAACATTTGCAGAATCTGCAACATCGGGTCCGGGGATGAACCACTTCCTCCACGTGCCATCTGAAGATTGAGATAGATCATGAGAAAAGAGGGAAATTTCTAAAGTATTTGGGTCTTTGAAATTTTTTTAAAGTTTGACTCAGATTTTCTAGCAACTTGCTTTTTCATTCATTCATAGCACCCGATACAACACACACCACAACAAAGGAAAGTAGATGGTTTTAAGAACCATTCTGAAAACTACGATACAGTGGGAACGAACACTACTCACTACGCTAGTGCTCAAGTGCTACTACTCCTCGGAATCTGTGGCCTCATCATCCTCATCATCATCGATGAAGGCAAAATCGCCTTCATCGGTGAAGAAGTCCATAGCCTGATCCTCCAGAAAATCATCATCATCGCTGAGATAGGAGTAGGGGTCTCCACGAAGATCCTCTCCGGCATTCTCCCTTTCCTCCAAGTACATGTCTCTCTCGTGGATGGTCTCGTCCAAAGATGAGATGCGGTGGCGAAGGCGGGCAATGATGCGCTCCTTCTTGTTGAGCTGACGGTGGCGAGACTTGCGATCCTTTGCTAGCATGGCAATGGTTTGGTCCTTCGTCTTGATGATGGCAGACTTGTGGTTGGAGTAGTCATGGCAGTTGTCTAACTCCTGCTGACGATCGTACATCATGAAGCTAAGGTGGTCCAATTGAGTCTTTAGCTCGGGGTGGTATGGGGCTTCCAGTGGTTGTCCATTTGCATCACGCCTTGGTCAAAACTCAAAGCGAGTACCCTTGATCTGATTGATGCTCTCCCCACACAGACGGGAAAGAGCTTCCTGCATGGCCCTGGCAAGTCCATCGAGCCAGTTGTTCTCTCTTAAGGTAAACTGAATTCCTTCCGCAGTGGGAGGTTCAATCTTTCCTCTGAGACTTGCAACAATTAGCCACTGCAGATCTTCTCCTCCTTGATCATTGAGCTGAGCTCCAAAGAACTCGGGGTGCGGACGCTCGAGAAGTTCCGAAAGCTGGTCCAAATCCCTCTCAAAGATAAGGTCTCCTCCATTCCCCAACTGATAAAACTTGTTGTACTTCACGTCCATCTATAAGAATATAGGATGAGTAAGTTAGTAGAGTGATCAAGTGTGTCAAAATTTTATGTATTTTGCAAGAGTTTTTGAGGAACATGAATTTTCATGAAAGAATCAAAGGGATAAGAATAAGAATAAGTTTTTGTAAATATTTGTTTTCTTTGGTTTTGAAACTAAGTTTTTGATTCAAACGTCCAGTCTAACTCGGGTCTCCTATGGTCAGGATGGCTCTGATACCAACTTGTCAACACCCGGGTTTTTAATCCTAGATGCCTATTATGCCATACATCGCAATCCCAGGATTACCATTTTTGCGAGACATAACAGAATTGGATACCATAGTACATCATCCATTACAAACCGTACATAAGTTCTTACACAAATAGGGATCTCATGATCCAGTTCTTAATACAACATCAAGCAGCGGAATACGTAATAATAACGGTAGCGTAGGCGAAGCTCCATCTTCGGGGTCACAGGCAATGCTGACGATGGGAGATGATCCTAGTTGTCGTAACCTTCCTGGGGTCCATCCTCCAGGTACTCCTATTCATAGTCTGGCCATGGGAATAGCCAGGGACAAAGCCATGAGTACTCTTTAAGTACTCGCAAACTAATACTAACAAATGAAAGGGGTTTTTGATAATAGGACACTAGGCTCTAGGGTTGTTTTGCAAAAGCCAGATTTATCTCTACTAAGTTTTAGGGGCAATGAATGCTAGTTGAGGTTTATAACTTCTATGTGGGAACTTGTATTTCATATCACAACCCTGTTGTGGTCAAGTCAAAGTCTCACTTCATTTCACAAGTCATTCTGAAAAGTCTGATGGGGGAACAGTATGGCAACTCCAACTGTCCATAACCGCGGACGCGGCTATTCCAGTAGTTTGACACTCTGCAGAGATTGTACACTTTCACCACAACATTCGATACATCCGTCAGGAACAAATCCTGAATTCACCATACTCAGTATGCGGATAATCAATCCTAACCTTTCAATTACACGCCCTAGTATAAGCACCTCTCCTATGAGTTTGGCCTCCCAACCATGACCAACTGTCATCTTGGGTACTGCACAGGTGGACAATCTTCACAAGGTAGCCTCAGCTCAGACCTTGGCCATGAGGGAACTAATACTAAGGTATATAAGTTTCCAGTCAAGCCCTACCCAATCTTCGGGTATTGTGGTTGTACGATAAAATTGGAATGGTATCGCATATAGACAACCATCAGTTTTATAAAGGGCTAAGGCTCATGCCTCAACATTTTCATCACCAAAATCATCAGGTGTTTCGGAAACACATGTCCAAAACATTTCAATAGAATGATCCATCATTCCAAGGTTTTCATAACCATTTTTCCACCAAGTATTCCCATCTAAAGTTGATCAAGTTTTATGCTTAGCACTAGCATCTACAGGTGGGGGTAAGCACTGATGAGGGGTGATAAACTAGTGGAGTTTTAACTAAGTTCAATCTCATGCCTTAGGATCACATCAAGACTATCTAGCTTAGGCCAAATTTTATGCTCTTTATGCAACCTTCACATATCTTTCTAGTATCTACCATTCACTTAGGTAAAATCTAGGTAAGAGCTTTGATAAAGAAATAAAGTAAGAAGCTTGCAAGTAAAATTAGGATTGGGTTATCAAGTGGAGATGATCACATATGCTTAAGGCATATAGTGGTCATAGTATCAAGTAGGGATTTGTTTGCATGAGTAGAGTATCTTGCAAGTGTTAGCTTGCATATTCAACTGGTAGTATTAGGCTTGCATTAGTGTCAATATAAGCTTGCAAGTATTGGCTTGCATAGGTATATTATCAGCTTGCCATGTGCAGAGCAGTGGTTGAAGTTCTCCTCGGCTTCTTCTTCATAGAATCCTCCTTCCTCCTCGTATCCTTGGGCGGCACTAGCGTCTATAAATAAATACAAGGTACACAATCACCAAACAATACTTAACTACTTGCAATTATCACACACAAGGGTCCTATATATGATCTAACATCATCTCTAACATTACAAGATTAAGGCTTGGTTTAATTCCTTTTATTTTTAGAAAAGTAATTTCTACTCATTGAAAAACTACTTAAGATTTAATATTCTCCAAACCAAACATGGGATCATGTTGACACATGTCATCACCACATATTGTAGTCCATGGGAATATGTTTTAAAGTGGTGTCACAATTTAATAAGGTTTTACCCTTTTATTTTAATTAAATAAAGTGACTAGAAATGCCTATGTAGAATTCTTTTATTACTTGAACATTATTTCTGTAAGTAAACCTATATATTTTTATATATTCTGAAAGGTATGGTTAAATGTGATTTTTGAGAGTTGGAATCAACTCAAAAGGTATTATGGTTTAAATTTGAAAAATGTTTGAATGTAGAAAAGCTTATGCCTTGTTATTTTTACCATGGGTGATCTATAGATCCAAATGACTTGAATCCAGCGGGCTTGGATTCAGCATTCCCAGACCTTTCTAACAAAATTAGTTTCATTAAATTTGGTGCACTGAATCGACCTGGGTTGATTTTTGAAACTGGGTACAGAAGTGTGTTTGAAATTAAATGGAAAAGGTTTAATTCAAATAACTAGGCTGCGTGGGAAAGGTTAACGAGCCGGCCTGCTAAGCGTAGCGCTTCCGCGGGCTGTTTAAGTGGCTGTCCCCACTCGTCAGTGAGACAGGCAGTGTGAAGCGGTATGGGGCGATGTGGGACGTTCGATCTAGTTCTAATCCAACGGCTGGGAGTCATCGTCGACATTGGGCAACGCCGACGAGACAGAAACCTAGCGCGGCTAGTGGGGGTTGCTGGGGGCTCACCGGGGTGCAGACGAGGGTCGGCAAGGCGGGCGAACGACGAAGTAAACCACGGCGAATCTCCTGGTACCGGTGGCTCCTCCTGGGGCGGCTCCAATCGCTGGCTCCCTTCTTCTCCAGAGGCGGCGGGCTCCGGTGAAATTCCGACGAAGTGCTGCTCGCCTTGTTCCGGGAACGGTGTCGCACGATCAGTGAGGATAGGGGAGTAGAATGGTGTGCTCAATTCGGCTGGGGGTGGCCTCTATTTATAGTCGAGCAAGGGGACCGACGGGGCGCACGGTGAGCTCGTCGGGGGCGATGGTACAGACGTCTATTGGCATGGGCGAAGGTAGGGGACGGGGCAGTGTTCCCTGGCGATGCTCAACGATACGGTGGCGAGACGTGGGGCGGTGCGGGTTGGTCTGGAACACGCGACGCTCCGCGCGGCAGAGGCGACGTCTTCGATGGCGAGCGGTGGTTGTGCGGCATGGGGCGGCTAACGGGGATGTCTGCCGGTCTCCTGGGTTGGTGGTGATCGTGTATGCACGCGGCGAGGGCGGCGCGTGGTCTGTAGGCTTCGTTCGTGGGTGGCGCTCGGGCGCATGCTCGGCACGGTTGGCAGAGGCACGGGCGTGGAGTTCCTGGGTGCTCTGGTCGGTGTCTTCGAGGCAGGGCTGGTCGAGAGGGGGGCGGTGAGGCATGGGTGATCTCCTAGACAAGGTTGGCATGGCTAGTTTCCTTCCTAGCTTGCTGTCTACACTGGGGTGGCAAGGATGCACTCGGCTGTTCACTATTGATGTTATTGGCAAGCTCACAGTGGTGCTAGTTCTTGGCTAATCTTGCTAGATGATCTACTGAGATGGTTGTGAGCTAGATAGGGAACCAGTTAGGCTCAAAACACTGCACACTATAGTGTTTTGATTTTGTTTGATTTGTGTCTGCTAAGTGTTTGATGAAATGGCCGCATGAATTCAAGTTTTGAATTTTGAAAATATTTTTGGTAGGTGTGCTAGATTGGTCCTGGTGAGTCTGCAGATGCTTGGGTTTTGAAAGTTGAGCTTGTTTGAGTGGTTTTTGAAGAAGTGGGATCTTCCCATATGATAAAGATTCAATTTTGAATTGTCATTTAAACTATGCATTTGAAAGTTTCTGGATGATCACAAAGTGGGACTTGATACTTTGTTATGGGTACAATCAAGGGGTGCAAAGATCCAGAAAAGTTTCTGTTAGTTTCTGAAAATTTGAGACAACCAAAGTAGGCATGGGAGTTAAATTGGTCAAAATGACCATTCCTTTATTTTATTTGTTTTGCTTTATTTGGCTTTGGGAAAAGTGTGAGAAATGTTTAAGATGATGTTTATTTCACCTAAGAAACATTTTACAAGCAAGGAAACACACAAACAAGGTGGTTCAAAAGAATTTCAAATTCAATGCATACTCATATGCATGCCTTCATAATTTTATTTAGAAAAGTTTTTGTTAACCCTAATTTTGATGATTAGAGTTTGATGATCCAAGTTCAATATTTTTGGGATGTTACATGCTAAGATTGGTGCGGCAGTTAATCTGGTTTTCAAATCCTAGAAACTCGCTTCACACTTCTCATCCCATATAAATGGTGTATTCTTTCTTAAAAATTTGGTCATTGGTCTAGCTATCTTGTAAAAACCTTCAATGAACCTCCGATAATAACCGGCCATACCCAAGAAACCTCGGATTTGTTTCACATTAGTTGGTTCATTCCACTCTAGGACTGATTGAACTTTGGATGGATTTACAGCAATTCCATTTTTATTGATCACATGACCAAGAAATTCTACCTCATCCAACCAGAATTCGCATATGCTGAACTTAGCTTAAAGCTTATGTTCTCTTAGAATTTGCAATACTATTCTCAAATGATTTGCATGCTCTTCCTTATCCTTTGAATATATCAAAATATCATCAATGAACACTATGAAAAACTTGTCCAAGTAAGGCATGATGATTTTTTTCATCAAATTCATGAATATTGCTGGTGCATTGGTCAAACCAAAAGGTACGACGAGATACTCATGATGTCCATACCTTGACACGAATGCTATTTTTGGAACATCTTCAGGTTTAATCTTTATCTGATGGTATCCAGACCTTAAATCAATCTTGGAGAACACTCCATCTCCCTTGACTTGACCAAACAGATCTTGGATTCTTGGTAATGGGTACTTGTTCTTGATAGTAACATTATTGAGATTTATATAATCCCCACAATCCGTCTCTTTTATCCACAAAAATTACCGGAGTTCCCCATGGAGATACACTTTCCTGAATAAATCCTTTCCAAGCTAACTCATCAGTTTGATCTTTAAGCTATTTTAACTCCGTCGGACCTATATTATATGGTGCTTGATCTATTGGTGATGTACCAGGGATTAGATCAATAGTGAATTATATTTCCCGATCCAATGGCATTCTTGGTAACTCTGTTGGGAAAACATCTTGGAACTCATTTACTACAGGAATATCCTTCAACTTGACCTCCTTCATTGAGTTCAATTGAAGATCTACCATAATGTGACTGTGTTTATTAGCCTGGTATACTATCCTTGCTCCACTTGGAGTCTTGATTGAAACAGTTTTGTCTTCACAATTTATCTGAGCTCCATGTTCAGTCATCCAGTCCATACCCAGCACTACTGCAATTCCCTTCAAAGGAATCACATAAAGGTCCGCAAAGTATGTATAACCATAGATCAAGATAACTTGATCTTGTTTAATGTGGCGTACCACTACATTTCCCCATGCCATTACTACGTTCATAGGGATTTCTAGCGTTGCCCTTCTAATCCCGAACTTATCACATAATTCTTCAGATATGAATGAAGTAGTTGCACCGATATCAAATAAAACTTTTCTGGAATTGGTAAGGATATTGAGTGTACCTATCACTGCGTGCTTGGAGTTATCCAACTCCTCCAATGTTGCACAATTCATCTTCCCAGTAGGTGTAACACCCCAAAAATATTAAACAAGATTATCAAGATCTAATTACCCAAGTTTAGGGTTAACAAAAACTTTTGTTATTAAAATTAATATGAATGCATGTGTCTGTGTGATGAATGCATGAATGCTTGAAATGCCATGTTTGATTGCTATGAATGGCAAGGATTGGTTTAAAGATGAAAACAAAATCATCTAGATCATTTCAAAGAATAATCAAATGAAGAGAAATTAAAAAATAAGAAATATAAGCAAATGGTCATTTTGACCAAAGTTAACCACTAGACCACTTCGAGTGTTCCTAGTCCAAGATTTCTAACAGAAACAAATCCAATTCTTTTCACCCCTTGCTAGACAAAGTAACAAAGAACCCAAGCCCACTTTACAAACCAACATAAATAAATTCCAGATCTATTCAAATGGCAATTCAAAATCGAATCCTTAATAGGTAGTAAGATCACCATTTCTCAAAACCCAACCAAACCAGTTCACCTTGACAAACCCAAGCAACCTCTTACTACCAAGCATGTAACCAGAGCACTCACCAAAATTCAGCCAAAAATCCAAATTCAAATCTCATCCGGCCATTTCATCAAACACTTGGTGAGCACAGTAATCACTGCCTAACTATCACTGTTTTTGTTCAATTCCTTGTCCAATTCTTGTCCCCAATTATCTTCCCTTGTCTCCCCCAGTGACAACCACTGCATTGAACAAGCTAGCCCTCTACCCATTGCACCAATGCCACGCCACCCGAAGCCACCATCACCGGCCGACCATGCCTAGCACGCAGGAGGTAGCGCCGCGCCCTCCACGATGTCCAGGAAGCAGGCCACCGTCCATCGCCACCCCCAGCCCAATTCTCGAGCACAGCCAGTCCTTGGACCACTGAGCACCACCGCTGCCCAAGTTCCTCTCTGCCATGCCGAGAGTGCGCCAGAGCGTCGAAGCCGACACACTCACACACGCCACGCATCATTGCACGTGCCATGACCCTAGCTACCCCTCAGACATTCCTGTTCACCGCCGCGCGACCAGTATCCCTTGTGCGTCGTCTAAAGCGCCATCGGTGCCACACAGAGCGTCGAACTATTCCGACCGTTCTCGACCACCTCGTGCCATGCCATTAAGCCAGTGATGATCGCCAGGAGACACCGCACCGGCCTACATCTTCGCCATGTCGTTAGCTCACTGCATTATCGTCACCAACGAGCTCTGACCATGCCGCACTGCCCCTCTCGCCGATGTATAAATAGAGGCCACTCCCGCCTCAATTCTTCACACCACCTCACTCCCCACTCCTCACAGACCACCCCTGACCCTTACCAGAGCAAGGCGATCTCTGCATCGCCGGAATTTGGCCGGAGTCTGCCGCTGCAGAGGAGAAGCGGGGCCGTTGACTGGAGCCATCCTAGGAGCCGCCGCGACCACCGTTCGAACCGCTGTCGTCGACAACATCGTTCGCCCCTATCGCCGACCCCAAGCCCTAGTAAGCCGCCACGTAACCCCACCATCGCCGTTAGGCTTCGGTCTCGCCGGAACTGTTCGCCGAAGACTACAAACGTAAACCATAGATCATAGTCTAATCGCATGGCCTAGATTGAAACTTACCGCTTCACGTAGATAGAGCCACTGACGTGTGGGACCTCTCTGTTAGCAGCCCGCTGCGTGCGCACTGTGCAGTTGGGCCGGCCCAGTTTAGTTCCTTCGCTCAGCCCAGTAATTCAAATCGAGATTTTCCATTTTATTCAAAACCTAGTTTTGTCAGTAGATTCAAAAATCAATTCTAGGAGATTTACTTAACAAAATTACATGAAACCAATTTCGTTAGAAAGGTGTTGAAATTATGTATCCAATCCCGTTGGATTCAAACCATTTGAAATTATAGATCACCTATAGTAAAAATAACAAGACAAAGACTTTTACACATTCAAAGATTTTTCAAAAATCAACCATAAATGATTTTGAGTTGATTCCAACTCTCAAAAATCACATTTGACAAGATCTTTTTGAATATGTAAAAATATTTAGGTTTACATGCAGTAATCTTGGACAAATACTAAAAGGATGCTACATAGGCATTGCAGTCACTTTAATTATTTAAAAGAATAAATTTAAACTTATTAAATTGTGACACCACTTTAAATCACATTTCCTAGTATTAAAATATGCGGTGATGACATGTGTCAACATGATCCCATATTTTAATTGGAGAATATTAAATCTTAAGTAGTTTTAAATGAGTAGAAATTACTTTTCCGAAATAAAATAAATAAGACTAGGTCTTTATTTCATGTGATGCTTGTGATGATGCTAGATCATCTAGTGTGAGCCCTTGTGTGATAAATAGAAGTAATTAAGTATTGTTTGATGATTGTGCACCTCATATTTATTTATAGATGCTAGTACCGACCAAGGCTACGAGGAGGAGGAGTGCTACGAAGAAGAAGAAAACTTCAACCACTACACCAATCAAGGCAAGCTACCAACTATGCAAGCTAAGCTAAACCATTCAAGTCCCACTTGCAAGTCTAATCATGCAATATAACCTATGCAATTCATTAGGAATGCTTTGGTTAAGCAACCTGGATTATACCAAATCCCAGTTTTACTTGCAAGCTTTATTCTTTTATTTCTTTATCAAAGATTTTTATTATTTTTAGTTAGTGTTTTGTGAGTTTTGGAAAGATATTATACGTAGCGTAAAGAGCATAAAACTTGGCCTAAGTATTTAGAACTAGATGTCATGTTGAGGCATGAGACTAGTTTTGGATAAGTCACACTTGATTAGCACCCCTCATTAGTGATTACCCTCAATTTTAGTGGCTAGTGCTAAGCATAAAAGTTGATCATTTTAGATGGGAATATTTGGTGAAAATGATTATGAAAACCTTGGAATGATGAGTCATTATAATGAAATGTTTTTACATGTGTTATGAACACCAGATGAATTGATGATGAAAATGTTGAGGCATGAGACTTAGCCCTTTATAAAACGGATGGTTGGGTTCGGATGCGATACCATTCCAATTTTACCGTACAACCACAATACCTGAATTGGGTAAGGCTTAACTAGAAGCTTATATTACTTAGTATGGGTTCCCTTGCGGAAGAGATTGAGCTGAGGCTACCTCGTGATGATTGACCACCTGTGCAGTTCCCAAGATGACAGATGGTCATGGTTGGGAGGCCAAACTCATAGGGGGGGTGCCTATACTAGGGTGTGTAATTGAAAGGTTAGGATTGATTATCCGCATACTGAGTATAGTGATTCAGGATTGTTCCTGATGGATGTATCGAATGTTGTGGTGAAAGTGTACAATCTCTGCAGAGTGTCAAACTATTTGAATAGCCGCGTCTGCGGTTATGGACAGTTGGAGTGGCCATACTATTCCGACATCAGATGTTTTCAAAATGACTTGTGAAATGAACTATGACTTTGACTTCACCACAACAGGGTTGTGAACATGAAAAGTAAGTTCCCACTTAGGTGTTGTAAAACATTAAGTTAGTTTTCTTTACTTCTAAACTTAGAGATAAATATGGCTTTTTGCAAAATAAACCTAGAGCTTAGGATTCCTACTCGAACTACCTTACTTGTTAGTGATAGTTTGCGAGTACTTAAAGAGTACTCATGGCTTTGTTCCTGGCTATTCCTATGGACAGACTATGAGGAAGACTACCAGGATGATGGACAACAGGAAGTCTATGACAACTAGGATCATCTCCCATCGTTAGCATTTCCTGTGACCCTGAAGTTGGAGCCCCGACCACGCTAAGCTTATTATTATTCCGCTGAGTTGATTGTATTAAGACTGGATCATGAGATCCTTTATTTGTAAGACCTTTATTATGGTTTTTAATGGATGATGAACTATGGTACCAATATCTTATGTCTCGCAAAAATGGTAAACCTGGGATTGCGATGTATGGCATAATAGGCATCTGGGATTAAAACTCCAGGTGTTGACAGTAGGCTTGCTCCTGTTACCATTATTGTTCTTGACAAAGTTTCCTCCTTTATTGGGTTGTCCATTGCCTCCACTAGCTTGTCCTCACCCTTAGTAGGCCAACCACCCGGTGGTTTACTCGGAAAATCTGGCTTGATATGGCTTTTTTTCCCAAAGCCATAACATATAACCACTGGCTTCTTGCATTCTCTTTGGAAATGTCCTGGAATTCCACAATTGTTGCAAATGATATTCCTCAAAGAATTGGACTGACTTCCATTGCTGTTCTTTTTATTGTTGTTGTTGTTGTTGTAAGTTTTGTTTCTAGGTTTGAACTTAAGATTGGGTTTAGGTTTACTTGGATGAATCCTCTTTGTTTCCTTCTTGGCTCTTTTCCTTCGGTCCTCTTGGACATTCATATACTCATCTTCAAAGGTGATGGCTGCATCAAGGAACTGTTGAAAACTTTGCTTGTTGGCCAACCTCAACTGCATCTTAACAAATGGATTTAATCCTCGCAGAAGACGCTTCTTTCTCTTTTCCTCGGTCCTCACTTCATCCTCTATGTAACGAGATAGTTGACTGAACTCCCGGATGTACTTCATGACACTCGTATATCCTTGCTGAAGCTCATCAAACTCCCTACGCTTCAAATCCATTACACTCTCAAGAACATGATACTCACGAAATCTCTTCTTAAACTCCTCCCAGGTATACTCCCTTCCTGGTGGTTGCATTGCTAACTGATTCTCCCACCATGATGATGCAGGTCCAGTTAAGAGATGGGTTGCATACCTCAACTTCTCTTCATCATTGCAACCGATAGTCCTTAACTTTCTCTCCAAATCTGGTAGCCAATCCTCTGCATCCATTGGTTCTAGAGCTAATGCAAAAGGTAACGGCCTTGCATTTTGGAAGTCTAAAAAACTCACTCCTCCACTTTCAGGTGCTCTCTAGTTTCTAGGTCGTCCCAACAACTCTTCCATGAATTTGTTCTGGGATTCTTGCATCATTTGCATGTATTGCATAAAGTTCTGCTCCATTAGCGGCCTCATTGGTGGTGGTAATGCTCCTTGATTTCTAGCATCTGCATCTGCTTTCTCCTTAGCCTCGCGCTCCATGCGCTACTGTTCGGATTCAGTTTCTACACCCGATTCCATGACCCCCTAGTCCTGCAACATAAAGAGAATACTCATAATTACATCATGCACATGTGTTCTGAGCTCAACTTCATGCACAAAACTAGTCACACAATGGAAAACAAAATCCAAATAAGATCCAAATATGCATTTTCACATATTATACATTACAAACAACTTAGTGAAAACAAAATCATTACAATCCTGTACCATATAGATACGATATAATATATTGTGGCATCCCGCAAAACCACTACTAGAAAATCGCGTTGTTTTTGTGCATTGCATCATCCTGACCGCATGCTCATGTCATCATGCCACATTGCATTTGAGCATCGTCATCATCATGCATATTATTTTGCCTAAAACTATTTGCAAAAATCTATGGTTTTCTGAAACTAGCCCTCCGTCTATTTCAAAATTAAACCCCGGGCCTTCGGATTATTTTGTTTGTCAGCTATCGGTTTGCAAACGATGCATTTAAAATAAATAAAAGATTGAATTATTTTTAGTGGGGCAGTCGAACGGGCCGAATAGACCCGAACGACCACCCCCAGAAATAAAAATTGGTCCACCTAAAATACTACAGCTACCCAACCTAATCTACCCACACCCCCTCCACCTCACCCCACCCAATCGGCTCTCGCCACGTCACTCTGCCCTTCCCCTTAACCTATCCTAGCCCTCCACCTAGCCACTCTCTCTCACCCCCACTCCACACTCAGACAGCACACACACGCAACACACACGCGCGCGCGCCCCTGCCCACCAACCGCCCGCTCCCCCGCGTGGACCCGTCCCCCTGGCCCACCCGCTCGGACCCACTCCCCAGATTCCACCCACCCGGTGCAGTCCCTCTCTCCCCCCTAGCGCGCCCCATCCCCGCCACGTCCGGCCTCCCCAACCCCGCCTGCCCCTGGCCGCCCCCGTCCGCTTCTCCTCCCTCTCTGTCGGCTCGCCCTCCCGCCTCCGCTCCGGCCACGCCGGCGCCGCCCGCGGTCGCAGGTCCTCCCCCGACGCCTCCTCCTCAACCGCCGCCAGGGCCGGGCCCTCCCTCCCCGGCCGTGCCCCCTCGGCGCCGGTCGCCCCCTGCTCGTCCCCGAGCCGCCGTCACCCCGCAAGCCGTCTTCCTTCCTCCCAGGCGTGCGCCGCCGCCGCCGGCTTCCCCGGTCACCGCCGAGCCCGGCCTCACCTGGGCCACGCGCGCCTCCGCGACCGCCTGAAGCCCTGCTCCATCCGGCCCAAGCTCTTCGTCGCCCGCCCTCAGCCCGCTCTGCTCCGCCGTCCACCGTCTCCGGCCAGGTCCGCCGCTGCCGGCTCGCCAGTCCGCGTCGTCCTCGTTTGTCGCCCGTGTGTGCGCAGGAGGTACCATGGGTGCGCGTGTATCTGTGTTGCCCTTGTTCTGTTGTTGGTCGCGATCGACAGTTGGAGTATAGGGATTCGGTGGAGGTGGTACTGTTTAAAGACCGTTTCATCGACAAGATCTCCGTCATGGAAACCGCAAGATCCACTTCCAGAATCCGAAGGCCCCGATTCCTCGTCGAACCCCGAAGCCCAAACCCCGTGGAGCCGACAAGATCGACCACACCGACGCCATGATCTCCCTCACGGGATATGAAGACCGTTCCGATTCCGCGAACCCCTCGAACCCCAAGAGCTCTGCCGTGAGACGACAAGACCGTCGGCACGACCCGACGACCGCGGATGCGACAGGATCGACCCCAGGACGCCAAGTTTGTCACGAGAACGCTCACGAACGCTAACACCGACTCGATTGCGCGGGCCCGACAAGACCCTCGCAATGGCAAGATCGACCCTGTGGGATCCGACAAGATCGGCATGACGACAAGAACGACAGCGACCAGGAGAATCCGATGCGCCCCTGGCGCCGAACCAAGTCCTGCTTCCCGGATGCCGAGGTCACCGACACAGAACAACAAGATCTACCCAGTAATCCGAGAACGATCCCGCCGAGGCCGTCGAACCCCGAACCCCGGAAACCCAAGATCGCCGAACCCTAATGTGTGAACCCTTCCCGAAACCCTATTTTATAATATAATACAACTTGTTGCATATTAATTGTTCATGCATGCATATTTGTCATGTGGTCTGGGGGCCTTATGCCGATTCACCTAATAATTAAATATGGGGCCCATATGCGGGCAAATCTAGCCTTATATTGGCCTCATTTAAATTTGTGTAGCGAACCGTTGTCATTGTTTTGCCTTGTTTAAACAACATTTAAATTGTGGGGTAGATAAACAACATGAACCATATATTTAATTGTCAGGACCCCGTTTCCGCTTAATATGACCTAATTGCCTCGCATCTTTGCCATGCCATACAGCATACATGCATCATGCCCGATCTTTTGCCGTAGTATTAAATATTGCATCCGGTGTTTCTTCTAGTGTTTTGGTTCTTCGCGGATAAGGTCGTTGAGTTGATGCGAGTACCGACCCGATCTTCGGTTGAACCTTCGACAATGTTTTCAGGCGAGCATCTCCCCTTTCTACCTATCTTACTTTTATAGTATTTATTCCCTCCTGTTGATCTATTGCTATCTGTGTTGCGTTGCTCTAGTTTTCGTACCCGTGATATCCCCTGCAGCCCTATATTGCCTTGGACACATCCTATTACCTGATGATTGGTAGAAAGTTGGACTTGCGTGTCGTAGTCGCTTGCTCAAGTGCTGTTGCGTATTGTCAAGTGCCACAGTTGTTGGAGTAATGCCGCATGTTGATGTTGGAGATGATCATGGCTTTACTTATCGCTCACTTTAATTCCTGTTTAACAACTAAAATTGAAGTAAGTAAGCAGAGGCATCGGTGGGTGATAGATAATATTTGGTTTCCGACCGCCCACTTGTGTCCCGTAGGACCCCGAGTACTTGATACCTGTTCCTTGTTTTATCGCGCTATCCACATCTGGGAGGCTTATGGGACCCCCCTTAGCCAGAGCTTGATTCAGTCTTATTTCTTGGGGCCACAAACTAGTTTGAGGTTTTATTTACGATCCTGTACTTATGCCATGCTTTACTGCTTTATTTACGATTGTGCGAGGAGCACACTGTACTGTTTAGGAATTGTGACCCGTTTTCGCGGTATCGACACCCCGAGTTTTTGGGTTCCCAGTCATTTACAGCCGGCCCCACAAACCTCGGGTCCGTCTCGGAGCTAGCTTACTTCGTTACGGGTGTACTCCAAGGGGTGGCCCCCTGAAATATTTCTGAATCCTGTGATTGCTTTGTCGTGAAGGCCTCGTTGGGTTTTGATTTGGTTTTTCCGAGGTTGATCGAGTGTGTGTTGCTATTTGTGCACCCCGGCCGGGTTAAAACTTTCTGAAAGCCGTGTCCGCGGTTATGGACGACTTGGAGCACAGTATCTCGACCATAGACAAGCATAACTAAAGTAGTGCTATAAATTTGACTTTATAATGACTAGTAATCAGCTTCACTATAATGGAATGGCTAACTAAAACTGCCCACAATTGCTTGTTTGGTTTGTCGCTTGCGACAATTGTATCTGACTAGTAAGTATTGCAACTACAACGGAATGGCTAAATAAAAGTACCAACAACTGCTGGGTTTTGGGTTATCTCATGCTAATTGTATCTGACTAATAAGTGTCGCAACTACCACGGAATGGTTAACTAAAACGGCCCACTGCTTATTTTATCAGGATGATCACCTATACCTGACTAGTAATTGCTGCAACGATAACTGAATAAATAAAACTGCCAACGGTGTGAGTTCCTCGGTGGACTTCCTCGTTTGGTCTCGAGGGGGAAACACCAGGATGGGTTTGTTTGGTGTTAGCTTCAGGTTGGATCCGAATAGGTCATTCTTATCCCTTTTCTGATAACCGCCAGTTGTATCGAGTCTCTATAGGTTGTTTAGTGCATGCTGCCGCTGCCGCTCAGTCCACCATACCTATGTAGGCGAGGACCGCCGAATTCTAGTCTCGCCGTGTACTGGCCTCAGTACTGACGCTCCTCTTTTTCCTTTGCCCTTTGTCGGCACCCCTTTTGTTTAAGCAGGTTTTGAGATCGACGCCGTTAGTAGGGTTACCCTTCCGGCTTGACCTGGGCAGGGTTATGGACGCCATTGGTTATTCTTCAGGGCTCTTAGCCCCATTTGCATCTTGTCCGTAGTCGGACGCTCCATCGTTTTCGAGGTGATTTGGATCTTTGTACCGTATATTTGTATTCTTGACTCATGGAGTCGTGCTGTATATATATCTGTTCTGTGGGTCCCATCGAGGACTGTTGTGTAATGTTATTACTTCGTTTTCCACCCGCACGAAAGTGCCTGGTGGGCACCTTTGAATCGTTTCTATGCGGGTTTGGCGGGAATCGCTGAAACTTGCATAGGTCCGATTCTGAGGGTGTTACAGAGTGGTATCAGAGCTCAGCAGTTGCGATACCCCACAAGTCCAGCCTGTAGGATAACCTAGCTAACGGCCGAAGTAGAGTGTCAGAACTATTTTTGCAAAATCGGTTGGATAGTTCTGATTAGGTCTGATTTTATTCCTTACCCCTCTGCTGTTCTCCTCTTACCTCAACGTGTTTTGAATCCGCTCTCGTCTCTTTCTTCTAGTCCAGGAATTCTCGTGGTTGGGTTTCCGTCGTACCTTTAGGTTTTCGCTTCCTCCTTTGGTAACGGTGTTGCTACTTCTGGTCTTCCTGCTATCCGAGGAATCCTTCGTCTGTGGTACCATTCTTTGTTCCTTGTTTGTGCTTTCCGGTGTTTTCCGACACGACGACATCATCTACGCCAGATCCGATGCAGAGTCTGCATCACTCCTTTGTTCCGAACCTCGCTTGTCGAGATCTTCAGTCTAATTCCGAGAGTTGGTTGCATAATCCGCCTATTAGTGTGCAGAGTAATGGTTTGAGTGCGGGATGGAGTAGCTACCATACCACTACTCTTATCATTCGCTCTGGTACGTCGAATCAGTGGATCCAGCAATTTTACTCCATCCAAGGAAGTTAGGGGTGGCTTTATTGTTGATACCTCTACCTTCGACCTTTTGTTTCCGGAGTGTTCTCTCGACGATCACGGACAACGACCTCTTGTTAGTGGTGTCGCGAGGATCTACATGATGCGAGAAGACGCAGATCGCCGACCTTCCTTCCGGTACCATGAGGCGGATCTCGAGGGCGAGATCCATTGTTAGTGGTGTCGAATTGTGGCATCCCGCAAAACCACTACTAGAAAATCGCGTTGTTTTTGTGCATTGCATCATCCTGACCGCATGCTCATGTCATCATGCCACATTGCATTTGAGCATCGTCATCATCATGCATATTATTTTGCCTAAAACTATTTGCAAAAATCTATGGTTTTCTGAAACTAGCCCTCCGTCTATTTCAAAATTAAACCCCGGGCCTTCGGATTATTTTGTTTGTCAGCTATCGGTTTGCAAACGATGCATTTAAAATAAATAAAAGATTGAATTATTTTTAGTGGGGTAGTCGAACGGGCCGAATAGACCCGAACGACCACCCCCAGAAATAAAAATTGGTCCACCTAAAATACTACAGCTACCCAACCTAATCTACCCACACCCCCTCCACCTCACCCCACCCAATCGGCTCTCGCCACGTCACTCTGCCCTTCCCCTTAACCTATCCTAGCCCTCCACCTAGCCACTCTCTCTCACCCCCACTCCACACTCAGACAGCACACACACGCAACACACACGCGCGCGCGCCCCTGCCCACCAACCGCCCGCTCCCCCGCGTGGACCCGTCCCCCTGGCCCACCCGCTCGGACCCACTCCCCAGATTCCACCCACCCGGTGCAGTCCCTCTCTCCCCCCTAGCGCGCCCCATCCCCGCCACGTCCGGCCTCCCCAACCCCGCCTGCCCCTGGCCGCCCCCGTCCGCTTCTCCTCCCTCTCTGTCGGCTCGCCCTCCCGCCTCCGCTCCGGACACGCCGGCGCCGCCCGCGGCCGCAGGTCCTCCCCCGACGCCTCCTCCTCAACCGCCGCCAGGGCCGGGCCCTCCCTCCCCGGCCGCGCCCCCTCGGTGCCGGTCGCCCCCTGCTCGTCCCCGAGCCGCCGTCGCCCCACGAGCCGTCTTCCTTCCTCCCAGGCGCGCGCCGCCGCCGCCGGCTTCCCCGGTCGCCGCCGAGCCCGGCCTCACCTGGGCCACGCGCGCCTCCGCGACCGCCTGAAGCCCTGCTCCATCCGGCCCAAGCTCTCCGTCGCCCGCCCTCGGCCCGCTCTGCTCCGCCGTCCACCGTCTCCGGCCAGGTCCGCCGCTGCCGGCTCGCCAGTCCGCGTCGGCCTCGTTTGTCGCCCGTGTGTGCGCATGAGGTACCATGGGTGCGCGTGTATCTGTGTTGCCCTTGTTCTGTTGTTGGTCGCAATCGACAGTTGGAGTATAGGGATTCGGTGGAGGTGGTACTGTTTAAAGACCGTTTCATCGACAAGATCTCCGTCATGGAAACCGCAAGATCCACTTCCGGAATCCGAAGGCCCCGATTCCTCGTCGAACCCCGAAGCCCAAACCCCGTGGAGCCGACAAGATCGACCACACCGACGCCATGATCTCCCTCACGGAATATGAAGACCGTTCCGATTCCGCGAACCCCTCGAACCCCAAGAGCTCTGCCGTGAGACGACAAGACCGTCGGCACGACCCGACGACCGCGGATGCGACAGGATCGACCCCAGGACGCCAAGTTTGTCACGAGAACGCTCCCGAACGCTAACACCGACTCGATTGCACGGGCCCGACAAGACCCTCGCAACGGCAAGATCGACCCTGTGGGATCCGACAAGATCGGCACGACGACAAGAACGACAGCGACCAGGAGAATCCGATGCGCCCCCGGCGCCGAACCAAGTCCTGCTTCCCGGATGCCGAGGTCACCGACACAGAACAACAAGATCTACTCAGTAATCCGAGAACGATCCCGCCGAGGCCGTCGAACCCCGAACCCCGGAAACCCAAGATCACCGAACCCTAATGTGTGAACCCTTCCCGAAACCCTATTTTATAATATAATACAACTTGTTGCATATTAATTGTTCATGCATGAATATTTGTCATGTGGTCTGGGGGCCTTATGCCGATTCACCTAATAATTAAATATGGGGCCCATATGCGGGCAAATCTAGCCTTATATTGGCCTCATTTAAATTTGTGTAGCGAACCGTTGTCATTGTTTTGCCTTGTTTAAACAACATTTAAATTGTGGGGTAGATAAACAACATGAACCATATATTTAATTGTCGGGACCCCGTTTCCGCTTAATATGACCTAATTGCCTCGCATCTTTGCCATGCCATACAGCATACATGCATCATGCCTGATCTTTTGCCGTAGTATTAAATATTGCATCCGGTGTTTCTTCTAGTGTTTTGGTTCTTCGCGGATAAGGCCGTTGAGTTGATGCGAGTACCGACCCGATCTTCGGTTGAACCTTCGACAATGTTTTCAGGCGAGCATCTCCCCTTTCTACCTATCTTACTTTTATAGTATTTATTCCCTCTTGTTGATCTATTGCTATCTGTGTTGCGTTGCTCTAGTTTTCGTACCCGTGATATCCCCTGCAGCCCTATATTGCCTTGGACACATCCTATTACCTGATGATTGGTAGAAAGTTGGACTTGCGCGTCGTAGTCGCTTGCTCAAGTGCTGTTGCGTATTGTCAAGTGCCACAGTTGTTGGATTAATGCCGCATGTTGATGTTGGAGATGATCATGGCTTTACTTATCGCTCACTTTAATTCCTGTTTAACAACTAAAATTGAAGGAAGTAAGCAGAGGCATCGGTGGGTGATAGATAATATTTGGTTTCCGACCGCCCACTTGTGTCCTGTAGGACCCCGAGTACTTGATACATGTTCCTTGTTTTATCGCGCTATCCACATCCGGGAGGCTTATGGGACCCCCCTTAGCCAGAGCTTGATTCAGTCTTATTTCTTGGGGCCACAAACTTGTTTGAGGTTTTATTTACGATCCTGTACTTATGCCATGCTTTACTGCTTTATTTACGATTGTGCGAGGAGCACACTGTACTGTTTAGGAATTGTGACCCATTTTCGCGGTATCGACACCCCGAGTTTTCGGGTTCCCAGTCGTTTACAGCCGGCCCCACAAACCTCGGGTCCTCTCGGAGCTAGCTTACTTCGTTGCGGGTGTACTCCAAGGGGTGGCCCCCTAAAATATTTCTGAATCCTGTGATTGCTTTGTCGTGAAGGCCTCGTTGGGTTTTGATTTGGTTTTTCCGAGGTTGATCGAGTGTGTGT
The DNA here is from genome assembly GCA_916181665.1 of Avena sativa. Classification (NCBI taxonomy): domain Eukaryota; kingdom Viridiplantae; phylum Streptophyta; class Magnoliopsida; order Poales; family Poaceae; genus Avena; species Avena sativa. The sequence goes on from OV702284.1 coordinate 35,885,625, forward strand.
TGCTATTTGTGCACCCCGGCCGGGTTAAAACTTTCTGAAAGCCGTGTCCGCAGTTATGGACGACTTGGAGCACAGTATCTCGACCATAGACAAGCATAACTAAAGTAGTGCTATAAATTTGACTTTATAATGACTAGTAATCAGCTTCACTATAATGGAATGGCTAACTAAAACTGCCCACAATTGCTTGTTTGGTTTGTCGCTTGCGACAATTGTATCTGACTAGTAAGTATTGCAACTACAACGGAATGGCTAAATAAAAGTACCAACAACTGCTGGGTTTTGGGTTATCTCATGCTAATTGTATCTGACTAGTAAGTGTCGCAACTACCACGGAATGGTTAACTAAAACGGCCCACTGCTTATTTTATCAGGATGATCACCTATACCTGACTAGTAATTGCTGCAACGATAACTGAATAAATAAAACTGCCAACGGTGTGAGTTCCTCGGTGGACTTCCTCGTTTGGTCTCGAGGGGGAAACACCAGGATGGGTTTGTTTGGTGTTAGCTTCAGGTTGGATCCGAATAGGTCATTCTTATCCCTTTTCTGATAACCGCCAGTTGTATCGAGTCTCTATAGGTTGTTTAGTGCATGCTGCCGCTGCCGCTCAGTCCACCATACCTATGTAGGCGAGGACCGCCGAATTCTAGTCTCGCCGTGTACTGGCCTCAGTACTGACGCTCCTCTTTTTCCTTTGCCCTTTGTCGGCACCCCTTTTGTTTAAGCAGGTTTTGAGATCGACGCCGTTAGCAGGGTTACCCTTCCGGCTTGGCCTGGGCAGGGTTATGGACGCCATTGGTTATTCTTCAGGGCTCTTAGCCCCATTTGCATCTTGTCCGTAGTCGGACGCTCCATCGTTTTCGAGGTGATTTGGATCTTTGTACCGTATATTTGTATTCTTGACTCATGGAGTCGTGCTGTATATATATCTGTTCTATGGGTCCCATCGAGGACTGTTGTGTAATGTTATTACTTCGTTTTCCACCCGCACGAAAGTGCCTGGTGGGCACCTTTGAATCGTTTCTATGCGGGTTTGGCGGGAATCGCTGAAACTTGCATAGGTCCGATTCTGAGGGTGTTACATATATCTATTCTACCTTCCTTATTTAAGTACATCATTCTCTCATACTATAATACACAATACGAGTTGCTACTAATAGGTTGTCTATTACCTTAGTATCCGCGACACTCATTATACATGTCTGCAGTCCAACCGTGTTGACATGATGTCCGTCACACAGTCTGTGGAACAAATGGCCTTCTAGATGGAACATACTCAGTATCTGAAGTATCAGGACTCGAGTTATTATTCAGCCTGAGTGCATCGACTCCATCCAGCTCAGCTAAAAATTCTATAGAAACCTATTCATCACTATCACCCACTTGCATCTCTTGAGACTCATTTCTAGAGTTACCAACAGGATAGTCGGATTCCATTGCTCGCTAGGTGCTCTGTTGGGCCAGATAGTTAAACACTGGATAATGTACATTCTGTAACATCCCAATTTCAGCAACCCTGATTAAATGTCCAAAAGGAAAAAATCAGGGGGACCAAAAACTTTTTCTTGCATTGTGTGCTTACCTATTTGCTTGTGCTCAAACAACTGTTTGTGTAGTAGTTGTGTGCGCTCCTCATCTCAACACTAGTTTACAAAAACTATTTTACAAAAGAGATGTCTTGGCTCATCTTTCATATTCTCAAATGTTCTGGCATTTCAAAACCTGAGCCAAGATGACTTTGACACAAACAAATACTTTACTAGTCTCTATTTATAAAACTATGGAGACATATATATTATCTCCTCATGTTTTCAAGACAGAACCTTCAACTACCCCTATCCCTAGGTTTTCCAGAAACCTTTATGAAAACATTTTCATCTTAATCTTGGTAGAGATACCAAGATGATCCTTATCTTACTTAAAAGTAAAACCCCTTTCAACATATCCAACATTACCCCAAGCTAGGCTTGATGGTAACCCTAGTAGTAGTTACATAAGTAGAAAGATGAATTGCCTTGATCTGCTGTCTGATGAATTGCCTTGATCTGCTGTCTAATGAATTGCCTTGATCTGCTGATTGCCTTGTTTGCCAAGGAACTAGATTGAGCTAATCTAGTATCTCATCCTTTAGGACCCAATCCTTGATTGTGATCATCCATCTCAAGCTAAGCATCCAAGTCTCGATCTCTCCTAAGCCACCCAAGTGATCAACTTCCCTCATGATCAGACCAGCCCAAGGATAATCCCCTTGGATGTTGCCCAACTCATCAGAGACCCAAGCTAAGCTTGAATCCTATCTACTTGGTTAGTACCTTAACATCCGCCACTTGATGGATAGGATAAACCCTTGCCATCCTCGCAAAATCATCTACACTTGTACCCTAGTCTAAAACCCTAAATCTGCCAAAATGGCTAAGTCTGGATTTCTTATCTGGATACCATTTTTGGAGCTCTACCTTCTCCAACCTATGTGCATTCTTGAGAATATAATTGAACTATATTGTAGTACATATTTAGTACTACCAAAGCCCACTCTTTCCCTTGTCTAATCTAATCTATTTCCCACCCATCCTTGATGATTTTGTAGTCAAGATAATAATCTTTTCTGCAAATCTTATCCCCTGGCCTACTTTGGCAGAAGCTCACATCTATATGCCACATCCCCTTGACCAACTCCTTGATTGGTTGTGATCTACTAAGAATGTAATATTAACCCCCACCTTACTTATTTACATTGGATCTTTGTGCTTCTTAAACCCACATGGTTTAGGAAGCTACCTGATGCATCTGTTATGGCAGTCTTATTTTCAACAAAGTTTGCCATCTCACCTAGATCACCTCAATTGTAACCAAGCCCAACTCTTTATTCCATGATGATCTATGTGAAATGGTCTAACCATCCATATACCCCTTGTACCAAGGTGAGCTCTGAGCTCCCTAATCCAACCTTGTTTTGATGGCATCAGACTAATCAAACCCTAGATCCTCCAAGTATCTAGTTTCCACCATTTTCACCACTTTTCTTCAAAACCAAGGTTGATCTTGATTCCTGCATCAAGTGCACATCATCTACCTTGGATAAGCATTCCCAAATAATCCTCCCAATTATTTGGATTATTAAAATATTTCTTTTCCTCTACTTATCAATTTCTCAAAATCCTTGTCTATAGAGGCAAGTTTGCTTTTCTCCAAATCACCTTGTCAACTCAAGGCACATTTGATGCCTATACTCCATCTCCCATCTTTCAAACTCAAAAATAATTATTTTTGAGATTCTTAATTATTTCTTTTTGCCCTTTTTCTTAAATGGCCAAAACAAGAAATAATTCCCTAAAAATAATTTCCCACCTCAATAAATCCCAATAAAATTCTCCAATGTGTGTTATGGTATCTAGGACCATATAACCTCAAAAACCAAGCTTGCCCAATGTAAAATTTCCATCCTTGCTTCCAAAATCTATTTCTGCACTTTTTGAATAAGTGCATTTAAATGGGATTATAATCATCAGAAAAATCCCATTTAAATCATGGATACATTATTTGACCTCATCTATCTACCAGTACCATTTTCACACTTTTCTCAATGCAACATAAAAATTAAGGGTTAACATAAAAATTAATCATCAGAAAAATCCCATTTAAATCATGGATACCCCCACCTGTAACATCCCAAAAATACTAAACTTGGATCATCATACTCTAATCATCAAATTAAGGGTTAACAAAAACTTTGCTAAATAAAAATATGAATGCATGCATGTGTGTATGCATTTCATTTTGAATCCTTTTGAACCAACTTGTTTGTGTGTTCCTTTGCATGTAAATGGATGCTTAGGTGACATAAACATCATCTAAACAATTCCCAAACTTTTCTCAAAGACAAGTAAATCAAAACAAATAAAATAAGGGAATGGTCATTTTGACCAATTTAACTTCCATGCCTACTTTGGCTGTCTCAAACTTTCAGAACTTAACAGAAACTTTTCTGGATCTTTGCACCCCTTTATTGTACTCATAACGAAGTATCAAGGCCCTCTTGGTGATCATCCAGAAACATTCAAATGCATAGTTTAAAGGACAGTTCAAAATTGAATCTTTATCATATGGGAAGATCCCACTTTTTCAAAAACCACTCAAACAAGCTCAACTTTCAAAACCCAAGAATCTGCAGACTCACCAGCACCAACCTAGCACACCCACCAAAAATCTTTTCAAAATTCAAAACTTGAATTCTTGCGGCCATTTCATCAAACACATTGCAGACACAAATCATCAAAATCTTAAACACTATTGTGAGCGGTGATTGAAGCCTAACTTGTTCCCTCTCTAGCTCACAACCATCTCAGTAGATCATCTAGGAAGTTAATCCAAGCACTAGACTCACTGTAAGATGGGCAAGGACATCAATGGTGAACAGCTGAAGCTCACCATGCCACCCCAGTGGAGACATCAAGCTAGGAGGAGATTTAGCCGTGCCAACCTTGTTTAGGAGGCAGCCCACCGTCCACCTCCACTCCCTGTCCCAGCCGCGAGCGTTGCCAAACCCTGGACCACACGCATGAACCGCGCCCAGCTCGCCAGCAACCATGCCGAGCATGCGCTAGAGCGCCACACTCGACCGACGCCCACAGACCGCGCGCCGCCCTTGCCGCGTGCATACATGATCGCCACCAACCCAGGAGACCGCCAGACATCCCCGTTCGCCGCCCCATGCCGCACAGCCACCGCTTGCCATCGAAGACGCTGCCTCTGCCGCACAGAGCATCGCGCGTTCCAGATCAAACCGCACCGCCCCTACGCGCGCATTAAAGCCGTAGAGCATCGCCAGGAGACCACCAAGCGATCGCCACCGCCGGCCATGCCTCTAGCCGCCCATAGCCATGTTGCCACCGTCGCCTGCCCATCCCGTTCGGTCTCGTCGTCGCGACTATAAATAGAGGCCACCCCCAGCCGAATTGAGAACACCATCTCACCCCCCTCTCCTCACTGATCGTGCCACCCCGTTCCCGGAGCAATGCGAGCAGCACTGCGCCGGAATTTCACCGGAGCCTGCCACTGTTGGAGAAGAAGGGGGCTAGCAATTAGAGCCGCCCCAGGAGAAGCTGTCGGTACCAGGAGATTCGCCGTCATCGACTTCGTTGTTCGCCCGCCTCGTCGACCCTCGCCTGAACCCCGGTGAGCCCCCAACGACCCCCACTGGCCGCGCTAGGTTTCTGTCTCACCGGCGTTGCCCAACATCGACGATGACCCTCCGCCGTTGGATTAGAACCAGATCGAACGCCCCACATCGCCCCATACCGCTTCGCACCCCCTCGTCTCACTGACGCGTGGGGACAGCCACTTAACCAGCCCGCGTAAGCGCTGTGCTTAGCAGGCCGGCCCAGTATCGCTTCCCGCGCAGCCCAGTTATTTGAATTTAACCTTTTTCATTTTATTTCAAACACACTTCTTTACCAGTTTCAAAAATCAACCCAGTTCGATTCAGTGAACCAAATTGAATGAAACCAATTTTGTTAGAAAGTTCTGGGAATGATGAATCCAAGCCCATTCGATTCAAGTCATTTGGATCTGTAGATCATCCATGGTAAAAATAACAAGGCAGAAGCTTTTCTGCATTCAAACATTTTTCAAATTTAAACCATAATAGCTTTTGAGTTGATTCCAACTCTCAAAAATCACATTTAACCATACCTTTCAGAATATATAAAAATATATAGGTTTACTTACAGAAATAATGACCAAGTAATAAAAGAATGCCATATAGGCATTTCTATCCACTTTAATTAATTAAAATAAAAGAGAAACACCTAATTAAATTGTGACACCACTTTAAATCACATTCCCATGGACTAAAATATGTGGTGATGACATGTGTCAACATGATCCCATGTTTGGTTTGGAGAATATTAAATCTTAAGTAGTTTTTCAATGAGTAGAAATTACTTTTCTAAAAATAAAAGGAACTAAACCAAGCTTTAATCTTGTAATGTTAGTGATGATGCTAGATCATCTATAGGTCCCTTTGATGTGATGATTGCAAGTAGTTAAGTATTGTTTGGTGATTGTTTATTTATAGACGCTAGTACCGACCAAGGATACGAGGAGGAAGGAGGATTCTACGAAGAAGAAGCCGAGGAGAACTTCAATCACTGCTCTGCACAAGGCAATCCTAATGCTACTAGTTGAATGTGCAAGCTAACACTTGCAATTTAGCAAGCTTATACTGATACTGTGCAAGCCAATACTTGCTTGTCACCATGCCAACTATATGCCTTAAACATAGATGATCCTACCCACTTGATAAACCAAACCTAGTTTTTACTTACAAGCTTATCACTTTATTTCTTTATCAAAGCTATTACCTAGAGTTTACTTCAGTGAATTGTAGATACTAGACAGATATTTGAAGGTTGCATAAAGAGCATAAAATTTGGCCTAAGCTAGATAATCCTGATGTCATCCTAAGACATGAGATTGAACTTAGTTGAAACTCCACTTGTTTACCACCCCTCATTAGTACATACCCCCACTTGTAGATGCTAGTGCTAAGCATAAAACTTGATCAACTTTAGATGGGAATACTTGGTGGAAAAATGGTTATGAAAACCTTGTAATGATGCATCATTCTATTGAAATGTTTTGGACATGTGTTTCCGAACACCAGATGATTTATGGTGATGAAAATGTTGAGGCATGAGCCTTAGCCCTTTATAAAACTGATGGTTGTCTGGATGCGATACCATTCCAATTTTATCGTACAACCACAATACCCGAGAATTGGGTAGGGCTTGACTGGAAACTTATATACCTTAGTATCAGTTCCCTCACGGCCAAGGTCTGAGCTGAGGCTACCTTGTGAAGATTGTCCACCTGCACTACTAGGAAAACGACTATAGGTAATCAGCACATCCGTGGATCACATGGTTGAAGTGCCCCACGGCTAAAACAGGCGTGGCTCACCTGTGGGCAGTGCCCTACTAATAACTATAACAACCGTGGCGCACATGACTATAGTGCGCCACAGATGTGTGTGGGCCAGGGCCATGTTGGCCACACGCCAAACATCTGTGGCGCACTATAGTCATGTGCGCCACGGTTGTTAGGGTCATCTGTGGCGCACGTGTGCCTGGTGCGCTACGCCTGAGCGCACGCCCACCTCTGCTCTGAAACGGCCACAAACTTCTGTGGCGCACTCGGCCTAGTGCGCCGCAGGGAGTAGGAGCATCTGTGGCGCACATGGTGTAGTGCGCCACAGATGTTTGTACTCCCTGTGGCGCACTAGGGCCGTGTGCGCCACGGATGTGTTGATTCTTTTAGGACAGCACTTTATGTGCACATGTGTGCCCACACATCCACCACCCACACTTCACTTTCCCCTTCTTCTTCCTCCTTAGATCTAGTCGGGATCTTCTCCTTCCCACCTCAATTTCTCCATACATTCACCATTTTTAGCATGTAAAACTTGCTTTGGATGTTACATAAGTAATAGAGGAGGTCTCCGGTCTCTCATCTATCCGTCTCCGGTCGACGCGCGCACCTCTCCTTTCCATCTTTCTCGCGATCGGTCTCTCATCTCGGTAAGTTGTCCATGTAAGGATGTGTTCATGTGTATATGGATGATGCATGTGCTCATATGTATGTAGATGATCGATGCTCATGATGTGTGTATGTGTGGAGAGGATCGATGGTCATATGTTTCTCCGCAGCATGATGGCGTTCGAAAGGATGAACGGACACATCAAAGGATACGTTCGCAACAGGTCCCGTCCAGGTGGAAGCATAGCCAAGGGCTTTCTGGCCGAAGAGTGCATCTCTTTCTGCACGAATTATCTAGACATCAAGAACCCTGTCGGTCTTCCCGTCAACAGACACCTTGGCAAGCTCGACGGATCTGGTCACCGAGAGGGTCGTCGCATACTGCATGCAGACTTCGATTTTCGACGCGCAGACTTTGATCGAGCAAACCTCGTCGCGCTACAGCATTTAGAACTGGTCGATCCTTGGGTACAGAAGCACAAAAGGTTAATCGAGAAGAAGTACAGTGACCGGGGCATAAAGAGGACGCAGGGAGAAATAATCAAAGAGCACAACTCAGATTTCACGCGTTGGTTTAGGCAGACGCTCCTTGATAATCCCCCGCGCTCGCATTCTTCTGACACGGAAAAGATCATATTCACCTTGTCGCAGGGACCGATGCAAAACCTGGTGACCTATCAGGCGTATGATATCAACGGCTACACATTCTACACGGAGGAAAAGGACAACAAGTGTGATTATCAGAACTCAGGCGTAACGTCGGAATTCTACACCGATGACAACGTGAAGGAAAGATTCTACGGAAGAATCGAGGAGATCTGGGAGCTCGACTACTGTGGAGAAAAGGTGCCGATGTTCCGTGTCAGATGGGCAAAGAGCGTCGAAAGAGAAGACCGGTATTTCACAACCATGGTTATACCCGAAGCAGCCAAATCCAAGGCCGCCGGTGCAAACGTGGCCGCGAAAAATGAACCGTGGGTACTGGCTACCAAAGTGGACCAATGTTTTTTCATTACCGACCCGACAAAGCCTAGCCGTGTTGTCGTGAGGAGAGGAAAAAGAAACATCATCGGAATGGATGGAGTCGCCAACGAGCAAGACTTCGACCAGTACGGCGATCCAAAGATTGAAGATGATGACGACTACGATGCAGCAACATACATCACAAGAAGAAAAAGGACAACCCTACCCAAAAAAGGTAGCCCGTTCGAAAGAAGAAACATTAAAGTGCCGGGGCTAAATTATTCAACCGCGACAAAGAAGGGAAAAAAGATTGTAAAACGCTAGCTCAAAAAATATTGTAAACGCGTGGTCAAAAAAGATTGTAATATTCATGAACAAAGTATTATGAAATTTAGTTATACTTTAAATCATATTTTTGGGCATTTTTGGAATATTATTACTTTCCCGAGTAAGTCGTTATTCAGTCGTGGCGAACAAGACAAAGGAATTCATTCTCGTGCCTTACTTTCCCGAGTAAGTCGTTATTCAGTCGCCACCGTCGATTGGCTTTATTAGATCATCATCATTCTTTTTTCAACACATTCCATTTGAATTTTTTGCGCAGAGATGAACACTGCACGCTCATCTCCTTATCACCGAAGCATTCCCACGCCACGTATTTCGACTCGGGGAGTCTAGAAAAGAAGAAAGACTACGACAAGATCAAGGAAGTTCTGGATGATGCTCTCACTGGCTTTGCCTCGACGGAAGGCATCAGCTTCGTGCGTAAGAAGGTCAAGTTCGGCAGGCACGTCTTCAACCACGTAACAGAGTTCCCCTGCGTGAAGCAGCCGGAAAACAGTAAGAAGGAAGCCTACTACGCACTCCATCACATGAGGGCGTTCCTACTTGACCAGCAGAATTCTACACTGCCAGATCATCTCAAACAGTGGGCCGAAGCAAAGGCCAAGATCAATGATTCGGATATTAGACAAGAGATGTATCGCATCCAGCAGCAGTTTGGGGCAATCATCTTTCGTGATGTCATGACTTCGGGGGGGATCTTCTACGGAGGAAATATCCCGAATAACCGTGACATAGAAGATCGCCTAGAGATGCAGGGTGACTATAGGAAGTTCATGACGAGGCAGGGCGTCCTCCCGTTCCCTAAGCCGAGCCAGAAGGCTTGATGTTGGCCTAGTTGTAGTTGCAAACTATAGATGACCTTTGTGTGTGTGTGGACGACAAGTGTACTTATCTTATTAGGTTTATGAATCACCGCTTACTTATTTTGCTTATTATTATTATATATCAACCAATGCTTGGTTTTTTTGCTTACTCTTTGGTTTTTTTGCTTACTCTTTGGTTCTCGGACGACAAGTGTGAGTTATTTTTGTCTTTTTCGAGAATATGCCGATGATTGAAATGTCGTGGCACAATATATATGTGAATGTGCTATGACGGGATTGTTAGCCTTGTGATATGCACAAGTCCAGGAATTGTGCATCCTACTTGGCTAACAGTCCCGTCATAAGCATATTCCTGTGTCCAACGACCTAGCTAGTTATATATGAGGCATTCTTTTCGAGTTATTTTTGTCTTTTTTGAGAATATGCCGATGATTGAAATGTCGTGGCACAATATATATGTGAATGTGCTATGACGGGATTGTTAGCCTTGTGATATGCACAAGTCCAGGAATTGTGCATCCTACTTGGCTAACAGTCCCGTCATAAGCATATTCCTGTGTCCAACAACCTAGTTATATATGAGGCATGCTTTTCGAGTTATTTTTGTCTTTTTTGAGAATATGCCGACGATTGAAATGTCGTGGCACAATATATATGTGAATGTGCTATGACGGGATTGTTAGCCTTGTGATATGCACAAGTCCAGGAATTGTGCATCCTACTTGGCTAACAGTCCCGTCATAAGCATATTCCTGTGTCCAACGACCTAGCTAGTTATATATGAGGCATGCTTTTTGAGTTTGCTCTTTTTGATTTAAGAGTACTTTCTATAAGTGTATCTTCATATGCGACTTTAATTATACATGTTTTTTCAATCACCGGTTAGTTATTATTGTCAACTTGTAGATGACGTGGTACGTCGTGTACAAGGGACGGGTTCCCGGAGTCTACGATGATTGGGAAGACTGCCGGAGACAGGTGCACCGTTTCAGCGGCAATAGCTACAAAGGGTACAACACTATGGCGGAGGCGGAAGATAGATACACGCGCTATCTAGCGGGAGTTAGGACAAGGAACCGGATGAAGACCTACACCTTCGTCGCGGCGGTGATCATGCTTATCTTCTTTGGTTATTTATCCCGCGTTTGTGTCTAGCTAGCTAGTTTAGATGTCTAGGCGAGCTTCCGAGCTCTAACTTGTTCGATCGACACATGTATCCGCATGTCACCAACTACTACTTTGTAACATGATCAAAACAATGTAACTTGGACTATGTATTCATGTATGAGACTTATCTATATGTATTTGTTTCAATCTTGTTTTTCATATTGAGTATTTATATATATAATTGTATATCTTGTATCTGTGTGTGTATATCTACTGTAATATTGTATATAATCTGTATTGCATATAATCTGGCTTGGAAATTAAAAAAAAAACAAAAAATACATCTGTGGCGCACATGGTCTACCTTCTGTGGCGCAATACACCTAAAGCGCACCATGGATGTTTAGTGGCGCACTAGGTAGTGCGCCACAGAAGATCCAAGGGGTAGCGCGCCACGCCAAACTTCTGTGGCGCACTAGTAGGTGCGCTACGCCTATCTCTACACAACCGTGGCGCACTAGGCAGTGCGCCACGGCTGAGAGATAGCTGTAGCGCAAGGCCCGTGGCGCACTACAGGTGTGCCACGGATGGTCCTTTTAGGTGCGCCACAGACGACCATTTTCCTAGTAGTGCTGTGCAGTACCCAAGATGGCAGTTGTTCATGGTTGGGAGGCCAAACTCACAGGAGAGGTGCTTATACTAGGGCGTGTAATTGAAAGGTTAGGATTGATTATCCGCATACTGAGTATGGTTGATTCAGGATTTGTTCCTGACGGATGTATCGAATGTTGTGGTGAAAGTGTACAATCTCTACAGAGTGTCAAACTATTCGAATAGCCGCGTCCGCAGTTATGGACTGTTGTAGTGGCCATACTGTTCCCCCGTCAGACTTTTCAAAATGATTTGTGAAAGGAAGTGAGACTTTGACTTGACCACAATAGAGTTGTTACATGAGATACAAGTTCCTACTTAGGAGTTATAAAATTGTGACTAGCTTCTCTTGCTTCTCAACTTAGTTTCAAAACCAAAGAAAACAAATATTTACAAAAACTTATTCTCATTCTTATCCCTTTGATTCTTTCATGAAAATTCATGTTCCTCAAAAATTCTTGCAAAATACATAAAATATTGACACACTTAATCACTCTACTAACTTACTCATCCTATATTCTTGTAGATGGACGTAAAGTACAACAAGTTTTATCAGTTGGGGAATGGAGGAGACCTTATCTTTGAGAGGGATTTGGACCAGCTTTCGGAACTTCTGGAGCGTCCGCACCCCGAGTTCTTCGGAGCTTAGCTCAATGATCAAGGAGGAGAAGATCTGCAATGGCTAATTGTTGCAAGTCTCCGAGGAAAGATTGAACCTCCCACGGCTGAGAGAATTCAGTTTACCTTAAGAGAGAACAACTGGCTCGACGGACTTGCTAGGGCCATGAAGGAAGCTCTTTCCCGTCTGTGTGGGCAGAGCATGAATCAGATCAAGTGAACCCGCTTTGAGTTTTGCGCAAGGCGTGATGCAAATGGACAACCACTGGAAGCCCCATACCACCACGAGCTGAAGACCCAATTGGACCACCTCAGCTTCATGATGTACGATCGTCAGCAGGAGTTGGATAACTGCCGTGACTACTCCAACCACAAGTCTGCCATCATCAAGACAAAGGACCAAACCATCACCATGCTAGCAAAGGATCGCAAGTCTCTCCGCCGTCAGCTCGACAAGAAGGAGCGCATCATTGCCCATCTTCGCCACCGTATCTCATCTTTGGAGGAAACCATCCACGAGAGAGACCTGCAGTTGGAGGAAAGGGAGAATGCCGGAGAGGATCTTCGTGGAGACCCCTACTCCTATCTCAGCGGTGACGATGATTTTCTGGAGGATCAGGCTATGGACTTCTTCACCGACGAGGATGATTTCGCCTTCATCGATGATGATAAGGATGATGAAGCCACATATTCCAAGGAGTAGTACCACTTGAGCACTAGCGTAGTGAGTAGTATTCGGTCCCATTGTATCGTAGTTTTCAGAATGGTTCTTAAAACCATCTGTTTTTCTTGTTGTGGTGTGTGTTGTACCGTGTGCTATGAATGAATGAAAAGCGAGTTGCTAGAAAAATCCGAGTCAAACTTTAAAAACTTTTCAAAATCCCAGAACCTTAGAAATTTCCCTCTTTTCTCATGATCTATCACAATCTTCAGATTCCACGCGGAGGAAGTGGTTCATCCCTGGACCCGATGTTGCAGATCCTGCAAATGTTGACCTCTGACCGCGAAGCTGAAAGAGCGGAACGTCAAGCCAACCTAGCCACCCTGCAATAGATAGCTCAGCTAGCCCACAACAACCAAGGCCACGGAAATCAGGACAACCATGGATCTAAGATCAAGAACTTCCAGAATACCAACCCACCTATTTTGAGTAAGTCAGAAGAACCCCTAGACGCCGATGATTGGCTGCAAACCATGGAAAATAACCTAGAAGTCACTGGAGTGGAAGCCAATGAGAAAGTTCTGTTCGCCACCCACTATCTAGCCAGAGATGCCAGGGCATGGTGGAACAGTGTTCGCGCAATGACCGGAGGCCAGATGATGACTTGGGAGGAATTTAAGGTCAAGTTTAGCAGAACCCATGTGCCACCGGGTTTGATCAAGAGGATGAGAGACGAGTTCAGAGAACTGAAGCAAGGAAGGATGACCATAGTGGAATACCGTGACAAATTCTTGTCATTAGCTAGGTATGCCCCGGATGAGATCGATACCGAAGCCAAGAAGAAAGAAAGATTCCTGAATGGTCTGCATGATGAGATGCAGACAGTGTTAGTCAATATCCCCTTTGCCGATATTGAAGCCCTTGTCGACTCTGCTCTCCAGATGGAAGGAAAGATCAACCAAGCCAATGAGAACCGCAAGCGTCGCATGATGCATCAGCCAAGAACCCATCAGACCCCAAAGTATCGCCCTAACCCATCTCCAGGATTTGCCCCAAGAACCAACAGACCCCCGATGAACCGTCCGACCTATCCCAACTGTGGAAACCCTAGGCCCGGAGGAAATCACAACAACCCCGGCAACGCTAGCAATTTCAACCGTGCCCCACCCAAGTTCAACACCAACAATGCTACCGCCAACACCAACACTGCCCCGAGGACTGGAAGCAATGTTGTGCCTGTAGCAGCAAAGGACAAGTCACAGGTGACTTGTTATGACTGTGGAAATAAGGGTCACTACTCCAACGAGTACCCCAACAAGAAGAATGTTGCAGCACCTAATGCCAATGCCCCAGCTCAGCAGCAGCGTCGTGTTCAGCCCGGAAGAAGGTTTGCCCCAGGGAATTCGCTCAACCGCAATGGCCGTCTTTTTCTCATGCATGCTGAAGAAGCTCAGGAAGCGCCAGACGTCGTGTTGGGTATGTTTTCTCCTAATTCAGTACTTGCAAGAGTTTTGTTTGATTCTGGTGCATCGCATTCATTTGTCATCGAAGAATTTGCATGCACTAGTAAAATTTAACCAACAAAACTGAAGCATGTTATGATCGTCCAAATTCCCGGATCAACCACCAAGGCTAGGCAAATTTGCAAGGCCGTCCCTATCCGAATCCATGGCATAGATTTTTATTCTAATCTGATAGTACTCGGAACTAAAGGTTTGGAAGTAGTACTAGGAATGGATTGGATGTCCAAACATAAAGGATTGATTGACTGTGCCAAGAAAGCCATAACCATGACCAGTACCGCCGGAATATCAGTCGAGCACATATCTGAAACCTTACCTCGTCAATTCAAGTGCAACAAGAGTATAGCCCAACCTACCATTGACCAAGTACGGATAGTCTGTGAATACCCCGATGTATTTCTAGATGTTTTGCCCGGTATGCCCCCAGATCGGGATATCGAGTTTATCATTGAACTAATCCCCGGAACCGGACCCATAGCCCAGAGACCATATAGTATGAACCCGTCTGAGCTAGCAGAACTGGAGAAGCAACTTGATGCCATGCTGGAAATTGGATTGATTCAACCAAGTGCGTCACCATGGAGATCACCTGTCTTGTTCGTGGACAAGAAGGATGGAGGTAACCATTTGTGTACGGATTATCGGAAGTTGAATGATGTCACCATCAAGAACAAATACCCCTTGCCCAAGATAGAAGATTTGTTTGATCAGTTGACCGGTGCCAAATTGTTTTCTAAGATTGATCTTAGAACTGGCTATCATCAACTCAAGATTCGCGCAGAGGAAATTCCAAAGACTGCCTTTGCCACCAGATATGGATTGTACGAGTATACAGTCATGTTTGTTGGATTAACCAATGCCCCCCGCTTATTTCATGAATCTCATGAATAAGATTTTTATGGACTTCCTGGATAAGTTTGTCATTGTTTTCATCGATGACATTCTGATTTATTCCAAATCAGAAGAAGAACATGAGCTACACCTAAGGACCATTCTTGGAACCCTTAGAGAGCATCAGATGTATGCCAAGTTTAGAAAATGTGAATTCTGGTTACAGGAGGTAGGATTCCTCCGTCACATTGTATCAGCCGGAGGAATTGCCGTGGACCCTGCAAAAGTGAAAGACGTAGAAGATTGGCAAGCCCCAACCACTCAAACCCAAGTTCGTGCATTTCTCGGATTGGCGGGATATTACCGCAAGTTCGTAGAAGGATTCTCGAGTATCGCCAGACCCATGACCCAATTGCTGAAGAAGGACAAGAAGTTTGAATGGACCGACAAATGTGAAGCAAGTTTTCAAGAACTCAAGAGGAGATTGATTTCAGCCCCAATCTTGATCATGCCGGATATCACGAAGCCCTTTGATGTGTATTGTGATGCATCCAAGATCGGTCTCGAATGTGTGCTAATGCAAGAAGGCAAAGTTATATCTTATCTATCTCGACAACTGAAGCAACATGAGCAAAATTACCCGACCCATGACCTCGAACTCGCAGCCATAGTTCTAGCCCTGAAGACATGGAGGCATTACCTGATGGGAAATCGTTGTGAGATTTATTCGGATCACAAGAGCCTGAAGTATATATTCACTCAGAAGGAGCTGAATATGAGACAAAGAAGGTGGATTGAGCTAATCAAGGATTACGACCTGGACATTCACTATCACCCTGGTAAAGCCAATGTGGTAGCAGATGCCCTTAGCAGATTGCCGTGCCGCTTGAACTCCATGATTTTGAAGGAGAAACCAAGCTTGCACAAAGAGATGGAAGATTTTCGAATGGAATTAGTGAGTGAAGGATTTTTGGCTAGCATAGAACTCGGCCCACTTTGATCAGTCAGATTAAAGAGGCATAGAAGGGAAATACTAGTATCGACGGAATCAAGCGTCGTATCGGTACAGGCAAAGTACCCGGATTCATCGAAGACGAAGAAGGAGTTCTGTGGTACAAAGGACGCCTTTGTGTATCAGCAGATTCTGAGTTGAAAGAAGTGATTCTGAAGGAGGCTCATGATACTCTTTATTCTATCCATCCCGGAGGAACTAAGATGTATCAAGATTTAAAAGAGCAATTTTGGTGGCATAAGATGAAGAGAGAAATCGGAAGCTATATCGCCAAGTGTGATATATGTCAGCGAGTCAAGGCAGGACATCAAAGACCCGCTGGATTGTTGCAACCCTTGCAGATTCCGGAATGGAAATGGGATTCCGTTGGAATGGACTTTATCACTGGACTGCCTACTTCTAGTAGGGGAAATGACTCTATCTGGGTCATAGTGGACCGATTGTCCAAAGTCGCCCATTTCTTACCCGTCAAGACCATATATCAGAGTTCGAAGCTAGCGGAGTTATACATCGCTAGAATAGTTAGTTTGCATGGAGTCCCCAAGAACATCGTATCGGATCGAGGAACTCAGTTTACCTCGAGATTCTGGAAGAAAGTCCAAGAAGGTTTAGCAACCCGCCTAGACTTCAGCACCGCGTATCACCCTCAGACCGATGGACAAACGGAGCGAGTAAATAAAATACTCGAAGATATGCTGAGAGAATGTGTGCTAGAATATGGATCCAAGTGGGAAGACTGTCTGCCGTTTGCAGAATTCTCATACAATAACAGTTATCAGGCCAGTTTGCAAATGGCCCCATTTGAATTTATGTACGGAAGGAAGTGTCGCACCCCTTTGAACTGGTCGGAAGTAGGAGAGAGTCAGATTTTCGAACCCGACATCCTACGAGAAGCAGAAGAGAAGGTTCACAAGATTCGTGAGCACCTCAAGACTGCCCATTCCAGACAGAAGAGTTACGCCGACAAGAGATGTAGAGACCTAGCCTTCAACATAGGAGATTTTGTTTATCTGAAAGTGTCACCATTGAAGGGAATGCAGCGTTTCCAACTCAAAGGAAAGTTAGCCCGCAGATATATCAGAACTTTCAAGATTCTGAACTGTCGAGGAGAAGTGTCGTATCAATTGGAACTACCCGAAGAGATGTCAGCTGTGCATAAGGTGTTCCATATCTCATTACTTCGCAAGTGTCTCGAAGTCCCCAAGAAGACCGCAGTGTTCAAGAATATCAATCACCGGACCATAGAGGTCAACGATGACCTGACCTATCCCGAAGTACCCATCCGTATTTTGGAAGAAGCTTTCAGAACTACCCGAACCCGAAGCATCAAGTTTCTCAAGATTCAGTGGAGCAACCACACAGAAGAGGAAGCTACCTGGGAGCGCGAAGATCACATCAGGACGGAGTTTCCCGATCTCTTCAAATCCTAGGTAATATTTTTCGTCCTTTTTCAAATCTCGGGACGAGATTTTTTTAAGGGGGGAAGGTTTGTAACATCCCAAAAATACTAAACTTGGATCATCAAACTCTAATCATCAAATTTAGGGTTAACAAAAACATTGCTAAATAAAATATGAATGCATGCATGTGTGTATGCATTTCATTTTGAATCCTTCTGAACCAACTTGTTTGTGTGTTCCTTTGCTTGTAAATGGATGCTTAGGTGAAATAAACACCATCTAAACAATTCCCAAACTGTTCTCAAAGACAAGTAAATCAAAACAAATAAAATAAGGGAATGGTCATTTTGACCAATTTAACTCCCATGCCTACTTTGGATGTCTCAAACTTTCAGAACTTAACAGAAAATTTTCTGGATCTTTGCACCCCTTGATTGTACTCATAACAAAGTATCAAGGCCCACTTTGTGATCATCCAGAAACATTCAAATGCATAGTTTAAAGGACAGTTCAAAATTGAATCTTTATCATATGGGAAGATCCCACTTTTTCAAAAACCACTCAAACAAGCTCAACTTTCAAAACCCAAGCATCTGCAGACTCACCAGCACCAACCTAGCACACCCACCAAAAATCTTTTCAAAATTCAAAACTAGAATTCTTGCGGCCATTTCATCAAAAACATTGCAGACACAAATCATCAAAATCTTTAACACTATTGTGAGTAGTGATTGAAGCCTAACTTGTTCCCTCTCTAGCTCACAACCATCTCAGTAGATCATCAAGAACTAGACTCACTGTAAGCTGGGCAAGGACATCAATGGTGAACAGCCGAAGCTCACCATGCCACCCCAGTGGAGACATCAAGCTAGGAGGAGATTTAGCCATGCCAACCTTGTCTAGGAGGAAGCCCACCGTCCACCGCCACTCCCCGTCCCAACCGCAAGCATTGCCAAACCCTGGACTACACGCAAGAACCGCGCCCAGCTCGCCAGCAACCATGCCGAGCATGCGCCAGAGCGCCACACTCGACCGACGCCCACAGACCGTGCGGTGCCCTTGCCGCGTGCATACATGATCGCCACCAACCCAGGAGACCACCAGACATCCCCGTTCGACGCCCCATGCCGCACAGACACCGCTCGCCGTCGAAGATGCCGCCTCTGCCGCACAGAGCATCGCGCGTTCCAGATCAAACCGCACTGCCCCTACGCGCGCATTCAAACCGTAGAGCATCGCCAGGAGACCACCAAGCGATCGCCACCGCCGGCCATGCCTCTAGCCGCCCGTAGCCATGTCGCAACCGTCGCATGCCCATCCTGTTCGGTCTCGTTGTCGCGACTATAAATAGAGGCCACCCCTAGCCGAATTGAGCACACCATCTCACCCCCCTCTCCTCACTGATCGTGCCACCCCGTTCCCAGAGCAAGGCAAGAAGCACTTCGCCGGAATTTCACCGGAGCCTGCCCCTTTGGAGAACAAGGGGGCCAGCGGTTGGAGCCGCCCCAGGAGAAGCTGCCGGTACCAGGAGATTCGCCGTCGTCGACTTCGTCGTTCGCCCGCCTCGCCGACCCTCGCTTGAACCCCGGTGAGCCCCAAACGACCCCCACTGGACGCGCTAGGTTTCTGTCTCGCCGGCGTTGCCCAACGTTGAAGATGACCCTCAGCCGTTTGATTAGAACCAGATCAAACGCCCCACATCGCCGCATACCGCTTTGCACCCCCTCCTCTCACTGACGCGTGGGGACAGCCACTTAACCAGCCCGCGTAAGAGCTGTGCTTAGCAGGCCGGCCCAGTATCGCCTCCCGCGCAGCCCAGTTATTTGAATTTAACCTTTTTCATTTTATTTCAAACACACTTCTATACCCAGTTTCAAAAATCAACCCAGGTCGATTCAGTGAACCAAATGGAATGAAACCAATTTTGTTAGAAAGGTCTGTGAATGCTGAATCCAAGCCCATTCGATTCAAGTCATTTGGATCTGTAGATCATCCATGGTAAAAATAACAAGGCAGAAGCTTTTCTGCATTCAAACATTTTTCAAATTTAAACCATAATAGCTTTTGAGTTGATTCCAACTCTCAAAAATCACATTTAACCATACCTTTCAGAATATATAAAAATATATAGGTTTACTTACAGAAATAATGACCAAGTAATAAAAGAATGCCATATAGGCATTTCTATCCACTTTAATTAATTAAAATAAAAGAGAAACACCTAATTAAATTGTGACACCACTTTAAATCACATTCCCATGGACTAAAATATGTGGTGATGACATGTGTCAACATGATCCCATGTTTGGTTTGGAGAATATTAAATCTTAAGTAGTTTTTCAATGAGTAGAAATTACTTTTCTAAAAATAAAAGGAATTAAACCAAGCTTTAATCTTGTAATGTTAGTGATGATGCTAGATCATCTATAGGACCCTTTGGTGTGATGATTGCAATTAGTTAAGTATTGTTTGGTGATTGTATACATCGTATTTATTTATAGACGCTAGTACCGACCAAGGATACGAGGAGGAAGGAGGATTATACGAAGAAGAAGCCGAGGAGAACTTCAACCACTGCTCTGCACAAGGCAGCCTAATGCTACTAGTTGAATGCGCAAGCTAACACTTGCAATTTAGCAATCTTATACTGATACTGTGCAAGACAATACTTGCTTGTCACCATGCCAACTATATGCCTTAAACATAGATGATCCTACCCACTTGATAAACCAATCCCTGTTTTTACTTACAAGCTTATTACTTTATTTCTTTATCAAAGCTATTACCTACAGTTTACTTCAGTGAATTGTAGATACTAGACAGATATTTGAAGGTTGCATAAAGAGCATAAAATTTGGCCTAAGCTAGATAATCCTGATGTCATCCTAAGACATGAGATTGAACTTAGTTGAAACTCCACTTGTTTACCACCCCTCATTAGTACTTACCCCCACTTGTAGATGCTAGTGCTAAGCATAAAACTTGATCAACTTTAGATAGGAATACTTGGTGGAAAAATGGTTATGAAAACCTTGGAATGATGGATCATTCTATTGAAATGTTTTGGACATGTGTTTCCGAACACCAGATGATTTATGGTGATGAAAATGTTGAGGCATGAGCCTTAGCCCTTTATAAAACTGATGGTTGTCTGGATGCGATACCATTCCAATTTTATCGTACAACCACAATACCCGAGAATTTGGTAGGGCTTGACTGGAAACTTATATACCTTAGTATTAGTTCCCTCACGGCCAAGGTCTGAGCTGAGGCTACCTTGTGAAGATTGTCCACATGTGTAGTACCCAAGATGACAGTTGGTCATGGTTGGGAGGCCAAACTCACAGGAGAGGTGCTTATACTAGGGCGTGTAATTGAAAGGTTAGGATTGATTATCCGCATACTGAGTATGGTGAATTCAGGATTTGTTCCTAACGGATGTATCGAATGTTGTGGTGAAAGTGTACAATCTCTACAGAGTGTCAAACTATTCGAATAGCCGCGTCCGCGGTTATGGACAGTTGGAGTGGCCATACTGTTCCCCCGTCAGACTTTTCAAAATGATTTGTGAAAGGAAGTGAGACTTTGACTTGACCACAACAGAGTTGTTACATGATATACAAGTTCCTACTTAGGAGTTATAAAATTGTGACTAGCTTCTCTTGCTTCTCAGCTTAGTAGAGATAAATCTGGCTTTTGCAAAACAACCCTAGAGCCTAGTGTCCTATTATCAAAAACCCCTTTCACCTGTTGGTATTAGTTTGCGAGTACTTAAAGAGTACTCAAGGCTTTGTCCCTGGCTATTCCCGTGGCCAGACTATGAAGAGGAGTACCTAGAGGATGGACCCCAGGAAGGTTATGACAACTAGGATCATCTCCCATCGTCAGCATTGCCTGTGACCCCGAAGATGGAGCTTCGCCTACGCTACCGTTATTATTACGTATTCCGCTGCTTGAAGTTGTATTAAGAACTGGATCATGAGATCCCTATTTGTGTAAGACCTTATGTATGGTTTGTAATGGATGATGTACTGTGGTATCCAATTCTGTTATGTCTCGCAAAATTGGTAATCCTGGGATTGCGATGTATGGCATAACAGGCATCTGGGATTAAAAATCCGGGTGTTGACACCACCTCTCACCTCCCACTCTAGATCTCTCCTGCCTAGGATTGCTCGATGAACGAGAAGAAAATAGCCTCTCGGCCATGGTCAAGAACAAAGCATGGCTCCACCCCCCTCTCTCTCTCCCTTTGTGTCTTCATGTCATTCTAGCATGTTCTACTACCCTCCCTTATTTTCCCTCTGTGATTTTTGTTGCTCAGGGACGCGTCCAGCAGTAGGTCCAGTGAGCCCCCGAAGCTCCCCTCGGCCTTGCTCGCGCGACCCTCCTCCTGGCGCCTCACCACCCCCATGCCGCCCCTTGCTGGACTCGGCGTCAACCACTACGCCGCCCCTGCCAGTCCTACGCCACCGGAAGGCCCCTAGGTGATCCCCTTCTCTCCCCCAGACCCTCTAGGGTTTCCCCTCCTTGTTCCCCATGACAGACGAAGGAGACGACTGAGCACCGTCGATCTCTTCTAGATCCGACGACCTCGTCTCTCCATACCCTTTCACCTCGGGACAGGCCCCACTGGGCCGTTTGACCGTGCGCTCACCAGTGCCAGGTGGGCTGGATCCCCTCCGAATGGCCCCATAAACTCATCCCCCCTCTGGAACAGACCCAGCACAGATCTTTTCCTTTTCTTTAACATATTTATTTTAAACTCCGGATCTAGAGGTTCACTTTAAAATCCAAAAAAAATACAAAGCACCTTAAAACTTTAGATACCATTTTTCTTAGGCACCTGTATATCTTTGCAAACATGCAATCCTTGTTCTGTACCAAAACAATGATTAAAATGAATATGATAAATGCTCTACTAAGAGCTGTCCAGAATACTAAATGATTTCTCCAAAAAGTTTCACTTTTCCAAAAGCAGTAAATCCACTTTGTATAGAAAGGTATAAACCCTACATTTCAAACCCCACTGGCCCCACCCTAGTTTGTTTCCTATTTGACCCTTGACAAAAATGACAAAAATAGAACATTTATGCCTTTAGAAAATTCCCTAGGTAAAACTAAAAATGTGTTTGACCTAATTCCAACTCCCAGTAAACCTAAATACCCATATATATCAAAACCCAGGAGCCCCAAACTTATTGAGCTTTTATGGAATTATGGTGAATTAAACATTTTTGTGTATTGTTTGATCACCAATAAATTCACCATTTGAGTTCTGTGAATCCAAAAAGGGTAATTAAAATTTCTATAGAAAGTTATTCTAAATGCCTAACCAGTAACCTTGGAATCATATCAAAAGCTTCTGTAAAATAAATCTGAGGAAAAAAGACAAATCTTGTCCAGTAATGCCTTTGGAAATTTCTTAAGGGCATTCTGGTGATTTTTTTGAGGTGATTCCAAATCCTCTTGATTCAGTCCACTAAATAATATCTTTTAACCTAAGGAAATAATTTTTGGAACTCTA
Organism: Avena sativa; assembly: GCA_916181665.1. NCBI lineage: Eukaryota > Viridiplantae > Streptophyta > Magnoliopsida > Poales > Poaceae > Avena > Avena sativa. Next base: position 35,908,627 of record OV702284.1, read on the forward strand.
TAGAAGTTCTGATGAATTATTTCCTAAAACTAGAACTTTAATCACTATAAAATTCATTATAAATCAAGGGAAATTGATAAAATAGTGAAACCACTTTTGTTGCCTTCATTTTATCAATACCTATCTGATGGTATCTTTTTTATACAATGGTATCATACAGATCAAGTCCTTGGTCAAAAACCCCCTTCTTAGGTAGTTCCTAGATTACAAACCTAAAGGGAATTCTTTCCCTAATGCATCCGAACCTTATTCCATCAAACCACATCAATCCTCCAACATCCTACTGATGAATATATTGTAGTTATCCTTTACTTTCTATATGGTTTGATGCTTGTATGACTTGTATTGATTGGTGTATTGTTTGTTTGCACGTATGCTCGATAACGATGATAGTTGCGATTGTGTGATGCCGAGAAGAACGAAGGATCGGGCTATCTTTATTATTGTACAGGTATTCTGCCTATCTAACGCCGTCAAGGGACTTCTTGCTGGTCACAGGCAAGCCACCGTCCCGTGCAACCACATTACCCCAGTCGCTGGGGCTTAGCACGTAGTTTGTGGTCATTAGTCGGGGCTGCTCTTACTCGCTAAAGGGGAGAAATCCCCTGAAATCCGGGCTGCCGGGGGCAAGGTACCGGTGCAACAATTGGGTCTCTCATGGACGGTATTCTTTTAGGTAGTACGAATGGAAGAATTGTCACTATTGCTACCGGTCAGGCTTCGGTCTAGAGGTAGGGGTCAGTACGGGAGGAATGACTAGGGTCATAGTACCCCATACTCGTACCAGAGAGATAAACCCAAAAGGAAAAGCCGTTGTTTCTAGGGATCGACAAATGAAAGGTTCAAGTTTGATTATCCGAGCCCTTGTCTACCGTGTGTAGCAAGCCGTGGTTTTATCCCGACGGATGTATTGATTCTTGTGGGTAAAGTGTACAACCTCTATAGAGTGTAATCTATTCGAATAGCCGTGTCCACGGACAAGGACGGTTGGAATGGCAAGAGCTAGGAGTACCCTTTGGTTAAGTGGTGATGAATTAAAGGATGTGACTTGGTCACGAGAAAAGATAAGAATAAGTCGGTTTTTGACCAGAGATGGTCGGTAGGGTTTTACTAAGGGTTTTACAACAAAACTGTTATAGAAATCTTTTTAACAAGGATGTGGAGATGTCCGGAATTTCAAAAAGGAGGCATACTTTATAAAAACCCTTTTTCAACAAAGATATAGAGATGCCATTGTTAGGTTATGATTTCAAAACAAATATAGTCTAGAGCTATCTTGCCACAGCCCATCATGCATGTTTCTTCTTACCCTTGTCTCGGTGGTTTGCGAGTACATTCAAAGTACTCACCGGCATTATCCCTGGCTATTTACTTTGCGAGATTGCAGATGTTAAGAAGGGACGAAGGTGTTGACGTCTATGCGAGCTAGGCCTTCTTTCCTGTCAGTTGCCTATAGGTTAAGGCACGGGCTCTGCGCTGAAGACTTCCGCTACTTGTGTTGTAATTGCCATAATGGCCCCTTTGTAAGTTTTGTACTCGTTAATGTAAGGATGATGTCATGATGCTAGTCGGTTATGCTCACGGCTCACTGATCATGGGAACGTGAATTGTATGCATAACGGGTATTCTCGAACCGTAAATCCGGGGTGCCACACATTCCCTGGGTTTTGATTGGATATTATGATTCAAATACCATCTCCTTGAGATCTTCGTCCTCATCCTGATTTTCTACAAATATGGCATTCCTGCTATTTTCATGAATGTTATACCTCGCACCCCTCTAGCTGGATTGTCCAACATCTATGTCAGAACCATCCACTGACATCTCGTTTCCCCGAGATCCATTAGGTTATCCCATTCTCCATCCATCAGAATTCTCAATAGGAAGTCCTGAATTAGATCCTTCCTCGGAAGTCTATGGTATAGTATACCTCATATCTAGAGTAGTATCATGGGTAGGTTCTGGTCCGGGAAGTATCTGGATATGGTGTAAAAGATTCTGGATCTATATGTACTTCGTTAAAGATTGGTTTTACACTACTCCTTGCTTCATTCTCTAACTGAGATGCTAAATGGTTCCTTCGTTCTGGATCAGTTAGATCCTCTAACATGTCATTTTTATCCTCTACTATGACTTGATGTGTCTTATACAAAGACCCAACAATTAGTCGACATCGATCCATAAACTTGGAAGCTAACTTAGGATGCTTGTTTACTAAAGTAAGATGATATGGTACCGGCTCCGTGTGTATAGAATCATGAGGAATCATAGAAAATGTGCTTCCTTCTAACTTTTGGGCTTTGTGCTCCTGAATATTGGTTATCGCCTCCAAAACAGCAACATGGTATGCTGCTATATGACTCCTACCTTCACATATAGGTAAATCGTGATATAATCCAAGCTCCTCTGGAAGTTGGATACTCACACGATACTTGGATAACATACGACCATCATAATAGGTTATGGTATTCACTGGAATCTTAGTTGGACAACTAAAAATCCTTAAGAGTTGACGAAGCTGATCAGTGAATGATCCTTGATAATCATCGATAGTCTCCTCTTTCCTTACCAAATTTTGTTTTGGAAACTTTGGTGCCATAATACTGTATAGAAAATAGTTTGATTAGTAAAAATAAAAATATTGCATCATAACAAAGAATTATCGCACTAAAATATACAACGGAATATTCTCATTTGAATATCCATTATACCTTTTTAGAGAATTCTTTATCGTTGCTATAAGCTCCTACAGGTAATACCCTTTACTAGGTTTCCAACCTAAGGTCCAAGCAATCACTCTGATACCAGTTGCGGTGACCCAGCATACCACTGCATGTGTAGTACACTATAGTCGTTGAAATGACATCCACAGAACACCGTGCCGTAAGTATCACATCCCTCAGAGTGGTACAACAGAAACATTGTGGGTCCATATTACAAACATACACACATTATTATTATTACAATACCACAAGATCGAGACTTCAGAAGATTCAAATTACAAACCAACTTAAAAATGTTTCAGCAGAAGATTGAAAGTTTTAAACTTAGATTCAGAATTGAGCTCAACAACTTATTATATAAGGTTCATGCTGCTCGGCTCAATTGGTTACTAATAACTAAGACAACTAATCGGTCTCATTGCCATCCACTCCATATCGGATCTTATAGTCAACCCCTTCTACTCCTCCAGACAAATCTGGCTCCTCGTAGTAGACATCCTCTTGGCCTTCCGCTGCATACAACGGAGTGTCTTTTGGCTCTTTAGAGTCTAAGCAGGGGATCAAAGGAAAGGGTGAGTAACAGCGTTACCCAACAAGTTTATTATATGCAAGGTGGGAAGTTTGATGCTCTATCTACCACCTCGGACTATCAGTCCTTGGCACTATGCAGTTTGTAAAGCTTTCTTCAAAGATTGATTTTATTATAAAAACTATGCCCATCAGCCTTCACAGGTTAACAAAAACTTTCATGGAGTTCCTTTCCTGCCGCATTCATACCTCCTTCCCGGAACAGGGAGTAACAAGTTACAGTTCTTACACTCTACAGAGGTGCGTAACTTTACCCATGAGAGATCAACTCCTTGTTGCACCACTGGACGTACTTTCCCGTCCACAATTCCATGATGTGGGGCCTAGTAGGTGATCCAAGCCAATCACTGCCCCCTTCGCGACACTGCATGTCTCCTTGGTGTACACCATGCCCACCCCTTGAATTATGAAAATGGTTAGTACAGACCATCAGATGCCAAAACTATCGTGGGACGTTGAGGGTTCCCACCCATATGCTGCATATCCTCTACGAATTACCAATTAATGCATGATACGAGGATAACAGCCATGACCTGCAGATCTGGCTACATGCGAGAGGAAGAAGATACAACTGACTTCTTTTTCCCATTCCAAATCTCATGGTTAACGCGTGATATACGGCCCTAGAATCACTAATGTCATGGGTTGTTAAGTCCTAGGTGTTTAATCTCATTGTAAATGGAAGCCTAAGTTCCATTGCTCACCTTATCCATATCATCTCTTAGGATGATATAAACAATTTATTTGTTTTGAGAAAATAATATTTTCTTTCTTCGGAACATAGATGGTAACACACAGTTTGTAAATACTTTGATAAAGTCTCTTCAAAGGACATGATCAAGTGATGAACTTGCCTAGTAATTGCAAGGTACTGAAGTCAGATTCTATCACTCGACCTTGAGCTTCTATGTCTACAAAACACCATTATTTTCTGGTAAGGACAATATTTAAAAAGCAAAAATGAATGTGCATACTAATGCAATGCATCATTTATTATTTATCTTCTTTGTGTGTTTTACCCAATATAGTAGTTTCTGGAATTTATTTATGTAATAAAGGAATTCATTTAAGGAATATCTTTTAATATTTCATAAATATTACATTCACTATTTTTGTAATATAACATATTAGTATTAGAAGTCAAAACTCATTTTTATTTAATTTTAACTCTTAGAATTACTTTCTTAATATTTCTTTTGAAAAGCATTTAAATTTATAAGTTTTTATTTTCATATTTTAATTATCAATTTAGTATTTTTATCAAATACTATACTAATTAAGGATGTTAAAAGTAATTTTTATTTATTTTTAGGTATTTTATTTATTTTTATAAAATTCCATAAGGAATATATATTATAAAAATCATTAATCCAAAAGTTATTCTATTAAAAATGGATTTCTTAATTTAATTAGGTAACCTTGATTATTATAAACCTAAATTCTAGGGGTATTTTGGTCTTTTACTAAATCATTAAATTAATTTTCTTTTAATGTTTGGGCCAACCTTATTGGTCTATATGGCCCAACTTGGCCCAAATGGGCTGGTCAAAACAACCCACCAAAGCGATACTGGACCATATTTGCCTAGTACACTCTCTCTTTATTTCTGTCACTCATTCCTCTCCTTCTTCCTTGACCCCGTGATGTTGCAGTGTTACCGCCGCCGTCGTTTGATTCATGCCACCCTGGCCTCCTTGGACGTCGCTGTGGTGCATGGCGAGGTAGACGACCCTGCTCCTTCGTCTGGTCCTGCTAGATTCACCTCTAGAGCTCTCATGTGGCCAATCTAGCTCCGTCTCGAGCCCTAGGGTTTGGGGTGTTAACGGTAATGTCCTCTTCGCCACTCGCATGAGGCTGTGCGGTGTTTGTGATGTTCGTCCCCATGCGTTGTTGTGACTGCCGCCATGGCTTAGTGCCGGTTGTAGCGCCCTTTGGGTGCTCCCCGTGCCGCCGTGCTCGTTGGCCCCTCTGATTCCTCTTCTAATCGACAGAAAGGACCCCCAGTAAGTTTGTTCTTTCTTCACCCTCGTACTTTCTGTCCTCTGCCTCTCTTGATCTCCTATGTGTGCTTCTAGTGGACATCCCTAATTAGGGTTCATACTATGATTAGGTTCACCCCTCTGATTTGATTATAATGTGGTTATTGAGGATGGTGATTGAGTATATCATGTTGATCACTGTCTACAATTGGTCTTGAGAATGCTAGTGGCTTTGTTAGTCTAATTCCAATTGATTATTGGGCATTGTCTAGATGATAGTGCTACTATGGGATTATTACTTATGGTTCTGGTGATTTGGAATTTCATTACTGTCAGGATCTTGATATTGATAGTAGTTCTGTAAGTGATTTATTCAGTGCATCTATAAGCAATGGTTAGGAAATCGGTAATTGTTAACTGCTCGGTTAGCTTGGGAGTAGCGACTAATCGAAATTCAAACGATTAACTGATATAATCGGTCGGGTATTAGTCGGTGCAGCCTACAAAAATTAGCACCTAAAACACATATGAATCCTCTTGCACCACAACCATCTACCCTATTAAAGGCAGCATTAAGCTCCCGGATGAGATCCTCAAGGTGCTCGAGCTCTTGTATCTGAGGTCTGGTCAGCAACTACGAGCAACTGGTCAACAACGACAAGGAACTAGTTGGTGATGGGGGAAATCAAGCTCCTGGAGGCAGGGATCGAGCGGGAGCTTCACAAAACCTACTTCATTGGGGCGGGCTAGAGGATGGATGGGTGATATGTGTTGATAATTTTGCAACTTCTTTGACCAAGTGTAGTGGTTAATCGGGAACATACCTAATCGGAGTGTTAGACCTATTAATCGGGCTAAACGATTAATACAAACGATTAGTGGTAATCGACATGGTCAAGTCCCTAGTAGCGATTAATCAGCCTATTAATCGGTGATTCGGCCTATTTTTTGAACAGTGTCTATAAGTATTGGCTTGTGTGGTCATATGAAGATTGAGGGTTAACATGTTATTACAATGATGCTCTAATTATGTATATATAAACTTGGTAATGATCCCTGGTGGTTGATTCCAGGAAAATGATAGTTAGTGATTTTGCAAGTTTACTTATGAAATCTAAGTAATTGATCTTCTTGGTTTAGAACTTATTCTTGTGACACCATCTTTAGAATGGCACACAAGTGTTCGTTCTAGTGCTAGACTTTATTCTGTCAGTGCTCAAGATTGGATTAGTACTGAGATAAATTGAAAGATTTTATTAAATAAATTTGCTTATGATGTTGGTCTGAGGCTTAGGAACTAGGTTCCTAACTTGTTGTTCCTCATAGATGTGTTCTGGTATTAACACTAGTTACTTATTCTTGAGTCCTTTTGATAAAATGGTTGGTGTACTTATTGTTTTATATGGATCCATAAGATCTGTTGGTTTCTGGGGTGCTACTATTTTAAGAGATGTGCCCATAATTTATAATCTTGGCTATGGTTATATTGGAAAATGGGATTTGTCTTTATATCCAGGATCAATGATGTTGGTCTGAGATCCTTGTTTGGTTTGTAGAGTTTAATCATGGATTCACCCCACTTGGGTGATTTCTGAGGGGCTTATATATAAAACAACACATGTATGATAATCTAGATAAGAGGTTGGATCATGTGATGGTTTTATATTACTCACCACAACACTTGGTTGTTGGTTGATCTTGCTGGCTTGCTTTGATAGCTTGATCTTGTCCTTCACCTCCTGGTGCTGCTCCTGCTACTTTCGGTTCCTGGAAGCTTGTCCTGGATCTTGCTATCCACCTACTCCACCCCCTACTTATGTCACCATCTGGTGGATGGTTGGGTGATCTGGTGTATAGTTTGGCTGGTGGTTTTGCTTGGCTTTGGCAGGCTTGATTGTTTGAGCTGTTGTGTTGTCTTGACAACACACAACATGCATTTAGCTGACTGTGCTACCTGGCTGCTTGGTGCAATCCATGGATTAGATCAGTGAGGTGTTTTCACCTTTTATCCTTTTACAATTCACTCTCCTGGTGAAAATTTCCCCTTTTACTTACTGTTGATATGAAAGAATAGATACATTCACATTGGTGAAACTTGCCCATTTTACTTTTACTCAATGATGTAATCTTTGAGCAGTGCACTTCACTGCTCTCAACTAAAAGTAAATCTAACAATTAGCCTTTTATTTTATTTTGTGTGTTTTTGTATTTTGCAGGTGAAAGATCTGGAATCTCAAGATGTAGTATAGGATTAAATAGCTTTATAGTTTTTTCATTGTAATCTTACTTTTTATTCTTTTTGTAAGAATCTTGTAATAATTTATTTATATTTAGAATTTCATTTCTTGTAATTCTTTTATTGTAATGATTCACTTCATTAGTTATATGATTTCTACATTGTAGAATTTTTATGGAATAAAGATAAGGAATAAGAATACATTTATTATTTGAATTTCTTTATCTTAAATTCTTATTATTATTTAATATATCTTTATCATAAAAAATAATATTACTAAATGATTCTGGAAAACATTTTAAAAATACCAAATCCTAAATTTTAAATATTTTACAATTGATTCGAATTTAAAATTTGAATTCAAATTATTTCCCCCAAAACACACTAATTCATAAAGATCATGTCAAAATTTATAACGATCACTTTCAAGAGCTATTCCTACCTCTAGAGAGTGAAAGAAACTCTGATCACTTTACGTTTTTGTTTGGCAAAAAATTTACCCACATTTTACAGATTAATGCATGCATATGCACAAAATCCTTTTTCTACCCTTCGTTGGTTCCTAAATGTTGGGATGTTACACTCACATCCTCTGCCTACTAAGATATCTTCTAGTACTGTTGCTGGTGTGTGAGTGCTCGAAGTTATTTCCTTTAGATTCTGTAATTATTTCTTTTTGTTTCTTGTTTTTATTTTCACTAGTTAGGCTTAATGGAAACAACAACAAAATTGGAGAGCTTTTTAGTATTTTTCCTAAGTTAGGACATGAATTGTTTGAAAAAAATTAAAAAACCTATGGAACTTTCTGTGCATGCTAATAGTAATGTTATTAGTATGAATCTTTTGAACACCATCGTTTCTAATGCTATGGAAACGTCTAAGCTTTGGGAAGCTAGTTTTTATGAAAATGATATTTTTAGTTCCCCAGCTTTAGAGGAGAAAATTTGCTCCGATGATACTTTATCTCCCATATGTGGTAATTCTAATGATGCTTGTGATATTTTAAATCCACATACTGAAAGTGTCCCTTTTAAAATACCTATGGAAATTGTTGAACGTGTTATGAATAACTGCTATTTTGGAGATGGAACTATCCATCCTAGTAATCATTTACTCTTTATACATGAATTATGCGAGTTGTTCAAGTGTGTAGGTATTCAATGGACCAAGTTAAGAGGAAGCTATTCTCTTTATCACTTAGGGACCAAGCAAGATAGTGGTATGAGCTACTAGATGATCCTCATCATTTGGAGTGGAAGGAACTTGAATCTTTTTTACTCTAAATTTTATCCTCCTCATGAAATTCATAAAGATAGGAATTATATTTATAATTTTCATCCCCATGATGGATAAAGTATTGCCCAAGCATGGGGGATATTGAAGTCACAAATGCTCAAATATCCCATCCATGATCTCCCCAGTAATATTGTTATTAATAATTTTTATGCAAGGCTTTTAGGACATTACATGGACTATCTAGATACCTGTTTAGAGGGATCCTTCACAAGTAAGGAGGTCAAAGCTAAGTGCGATCTTCTTGAAACAATTCAAAGCAATACCGAAGATTGGGATAACGACAAAGGTAAATAACAGGTATAAACTATGAGTATGATTGCATTAAGTTTTTCTCTGAAACTGCTGATTTTCAAGAGCTTAGTGCTAAATATGGTCTTGATCCTCAAATTCTTGTTTGTTCTTGTAGAGCCTTTGCTTCTCATATTAATGCTCCTAAAGAAAATTGGTACATGTATCATGAACCTTTTAAAGACACTTGCATGAAAAATTAAATTGTTATTAATGATTGGAATAAACATGCTCAAACCTCTAAAAGTACTATTTCTTATAATCATGTTAATTTTTTTGGAGTACATAGACCTTGTGAAAAGAATCAAATCAAAGAAGAATATTGTATCCACCATAGGAATGAAAAAACTAGAACGTGGAATAGGGCTCTAAATAATCTTGGTAAAAAAGTTTGTGACATCTATCCTTTTATTTGTGAAATTTGCTATAAAGTGGGTCATTTCAATTTTCAGTGCTCAGGTTATGATAATATCCTTTCTACTCCAATGAGTACTGCAAGTTTGTATTGTGATGACATGATCACTCTTAATCAGCATGATGAACTTACATTATTTTTGGGGTGTGAAGATTTATCAAGAATAACTTCTTTGGTAGATATGAGTGCTTTTGATATGAATAAGCATCCTACATGGTTGTCATCTTTACTGTGTTGATAATTTCCATGCAATTACTTACATACAAAATATTATAAAAGATGAGAGTTTACCAAAATATGACAGGACTAATATGTGTTTTGTTCTTATTAATGAAAAGGAGGAATCGTCCAAAGTTTATTCTATTGTCTCTAACATTAAATCAGGTATGTGGAGAAGCTTCCTTTCAAGCCTCTCCCTCCTAAAGAGGAGAAGAAGAAGAAGAAGAAGAAGAAGAAGAGGAGGAGGAGAAAAAGGAGAGAGGAAACAGTATCTTCCCCTAAGCATGTTTCTCCTATTATAGTTTTTGCTGATGAGTCCAAACTCGATGATATTCCTATGCCTATTACTCATAGTCGTGATCATGATTGGGAAAAGTACACTACTTTTGATATTGAAAATCTGTTTGGCACCAATTCTGAAAATGATGATATTAATAATTGGTGTACTATTTGTACTATCCATGTTCCTTCCAATGATGATATGTTTACAAATAAACACCCTTTGGAAAATAGCTATTTTGTTGAATTTGCTCCCACAACAATTAATAAGAATGACTATGCTTATGTGGAGAGTAATAATTATTTTCTGCATGTGGCTCATGATAAGAATGTTTTATGTGATAGTTATATTGTTAATTTTATTCATGATGCTACTGAAAGTTATTATGAGAGAGGGAAACATGGTTTTATGCATCTCAATAATATTATGTTTCCCCTCTTTATGTTGAAAATTTTGAAGTTGCACTTGTTCTGCTTTCCTATGCTAGTAGCCTCTTGTTTCAATAATTTGTTTTCTTACTCAATTCCTTTGCATAGGAAGTGGGTTAGACTTAAATTTGTTTTGTATTTGCTTCTTGATTCTCTCTTTTACTTCAATTCATATTTCTCATGTGAACATCATCAAAATTATCATGCCTTATATTTTTGCTTTCAGTTTATTTTTGGTTAATTGAGTCTTGGAAGTTATTTACTCTATAATAACATCCCCTTATCCTTTTTTGTGGCACCCCATATTTACGGTCCGAGAATACCCGTTATGCATACAATTCACGTTCCCGTGATCAGTGAGCCATGAGCATAACCGACCAGTTATCATTACATCATCCATAAAGTAACGATTTCAAAACTTACAAAGTGGCCATTATGGCAATTACAACACAAGTAGCAGAAGTCTTCAAGCGCAGATCCCATGTCATGCCTTAACCTATAAGCGACTGACTAGGAAGACGACCTAGCTCACATAGACATCATCACCTTCGTCACTTCGTAACATCTGCAATCTGTCCAAGTAAATAGCCAGGGGAAATTTCGGTGAGTACTTTGAATGTACTCGCAAACCACCGAGACAAGGTAACAAGATAATGCATATTTGGGTACGGCGAGATAGCTCTACAATATAGCTATTTCTGAAAAGGGTCTAACATTGGCATCTCTATATCTTTGTTGAAAAGGGTTTTTGGAGAAATATGCCTCCTTTCAGAAAGTCCGTATATCCCCATATACTTGTTTAAAACATTGGAAACATTTTTATAGTAAAACCCTTTTTAAATCATCTTCGACCATCTCTGGTCAAAACCAAACTCGTCCTTATCTTTCCTCGTGACCAAGTCATATCCTTATTAATCATCTCAACATATCCGAAGGGTACTCCTAGCACTTGCCATTCCAACCGTCCTTGGCCGTGGACACGTCTATTCGAATAGATTAGACTCTGCAGAGTTTCTGCACTTTACCCAGAAGAATCAATACATCTGCCGGGATTACAAGCACGGCCCGCTACACACGGTAGACGGGGGTTCGGATAATCAAACCTAGCTTTTCATTTGTCCATCCCTAGCAAAGGCAGCTTTTCCTTTTGGGTTTGTTCTCCCGGGCATGAGTATGCGGCACGACGGCCTTAGTCCTCCCTGCAGCACTTCCGTATACCCAAACCCGCAGCTTGGCAATATACAATTGTTGACTCCACTTCCTTCCCTACTCCTAAAACATACCTTCCACGGGAGACCCAATTAATGCACCAACACTTCCACCGCAGCGGGTGATGGGGTCCCAGATCTGCAGATCTAGAGTAGAGTCCACTCGGACTTCAAGGGATTATTCCCATTAAGAAAGTACAAGCAGCCCAGGATAAGGACAACTAGTACGAGCTCTGCCCCAGCGACTGGGGTAATGTGGTTGCACAGATACATTCTTCTGGACATTGGCGTAGAACATCCCTTATCTTCCTCTTACTTGACTTTCTCTTCATCCTCCTCATATCTTATTTAGTAAAACCTCCACTTGGAAATGATGCTCTTTCCAAGAGTTTTATTTTGAAAACTTTGTAGTAGGGTAAAACCCAAAATAGTTTTATCATTGAAAATCTGAGGGTTCCAAGAGGGAAGATGATAATCATCTTAGCCTCGATCTAAAGGGGTAAAAATGGGTGTCAATAGGGTAGGTGTCCTAATGGACACTCGTTCATAACTTGGAGGAGCCAAGTTACTCACACCTTTTTTTTTGAAGCAAACCATGCTTTAAATCATGCAATTCGTAAACGAGATATAAAATAGTTGAATAAAAGGAGTAGGTTAATATATGAGTTAAGGAATGGTGGCTTGCCTGTGACCAGCGAGATGTCCCTTGACGGCGTTAGAAAACCCGAACACCAAGTACAATAATAATAAGAGAAAATCGATGCTTCCTTCTTCTCTGCGTCTCACAATTCACAACTATCATCGCCATCGAGTACACATGCAAACAAACAATACCACATTCAGTACAATGCATACAAACATCAAACCATACAGCAAGCAAAGGATAATTACACGATATACAAAAGTAGGGTGTGGGTTGATGGGCTGAATGAGATTGGTAAAATATTTAAAGGCATAGGGAGATGATCCGGTTGGATTTATAATCTAGGGACTATCTAGGAGAGGGGTTTTTAACCAAGGGCTTGCTCTGTATGATAATATTTTATAAAAATGATACCATCAGATAGGTATTGATAAAATGAATCCAACAAAATTGGTTTCACTATTTTATAAATTTCCATTGATTGATAATGATTTTTATAGTGGATAAAACTCTAGTTTTAGGAAATAATTCACCAGACATAATTTCGAGCTCCAAAAATTATTTCCTTGGTTGATTAGGTAGTATTTAGTAGACTGATTTAGGAGGAGTTGGAATCACCTCAAAACAATTACCAGAATGCCCTTGAGAAATTTCCAAAGGCAATACTGTCTGATATTTGTCTTTTTCATCATATTTAATTACAGAAGCTTTTGATATGATTCCAAGGACACATGTTAGGTACTGAGAGTAACTCTCTGTAGAAATTGTAATCAACCCTTTTGGAGTTACAGAGCTATTCTATGAATTTATGTGTGAATAAACAATACACATAACAGTTTAATTCACCAAAGTTCCATAGGGGTTCATAAAATTATGAGCTACTAGATTTTGAAAGATGTGGATATATGGGAGTGTATGGAGTTGGTTAGGTCAAAACCTCGTTTGGTTTGACCTAGGGAATTTTATAAAGGCAGAAAAGGCTTCATTAAGTTATTTTTGCTACCAGCCATCTAGGAAGCAAATGGGTATGGGGCCAGTGGGACATGCAAGGTATGGATTATACCTTCCAGTACAAATTGGTTTCAGGTCATTTGGATGAGTAAAACTCTCTAGAGATAATTATTACTGAACTGGACAGATATTATTAGATGATTGATCATATTTATTCTAAAGAACTTTTGGGCTAACCAAAGCCTCTGCATGTTAGGGAAATCCATGGGGAACATCCTAAAAATTACATCTGGGTAGTTGGACACACTTTCCAATTTCAAACAGATTTAAAAAACAGCCATTTGTGAAACTAGAAATAATTACTAAAAGAAAAATGAAATTGGGCCGGATTCGTAGGGTATTGGGCCGCACAGAGGGGGATTCGGCCCACTCAGCATTTCCATGCGCGGGATATGGAATTCAAACATGCCGCGGTGGGGCCCGGCCATCAGCCACACATTGAGGGTGAAGGGCTATCGGGGTCCAGTAGCCGTTGGATTAGATAGGCATCGAGGGAGCGGGAACCATCTTCCTCCCCTCGACCAGGAGACAGGGACGAAACCCTAGGGGCGGAAGGCGGCGCCTGGGGAGCTCACCTGGGGTGCCGGGGAGGCGTAGATGGGACACAGCATGACGAGGTGGTCCCAGAGAGGTGCGGCACCGTGGCTTTTGGCGCCTAGAGGGAGCTCGCGCTCGCTCGCAGCTCAGGCGCGGTCGGGAACGCGCCCGGAAGCAAGCAGGGCTGCTGCATGCCACGTTTGAGGCTTCGGGGCGACATGCAGGAGCTCCGGGGATGCGCTAGAGGTGGTGGCGCTACCGCAGGTGCTCAGGGATCTCCCTGCTCGCCGGAGGTGTTACCTTCGGTAATGCACGAGCGGGGAGAAATGGGGTGAGGGGAGGCCTCTGCCCCCTTTTATCTCGAGGGAGATGGGTTCATGGTGAACCATGTACACTAGGGAAAGAGAGGAGAGGAACTGCCAGGGATTGGGCAGTGTGGGTGGTGTTGGGGTTGTGTTCGGGCCAATCTAGGTCAAGGAGAGGCAGGGAGTGAGTGGTGGAGGCTTCTGCTGCTTTTACTCTTCTCTAGGAGTGTTTAAAAAAATAAGGCAGCATCTCTCTCACTCCCAAGCATGTGAGGACAAGGGTGGGGCTAGGGTTTTCTACAGTGACTTTACTATAGAGCACGACCAGGAGAGTGCTAAGTGCTGGACTGAAGTGCTTGACAAGCTTGGGGATGGTTGGGTTTAGTTTTGCTTGGAGGTTTTGGTTATTTTGTCCATTTGATCAAAACTAGGGTTATGAAAGAAGTTTGAAATCTTGTATTGGGAAGCGTGGGAAATTGGTAATGGTAGATAGAGTAGGTCAAATCATCTCTTCAAGATTTATTGGGGACTTTTCTAATGATTACAAGTCCATCTAAAGGCATTTATTCAAAAAGTGCAGAAATAGATTATGTAAGCTAATGTAATATTTTTACATTAGAAAAGGTTGGTTTTTTATGTTAAATGGTTATGAATACCATATTACACATTGGAGAATTTTACTTTAATTTATTGTCGTGTGAAAGTATTTTCAGGGAATTATTTCTTGTTTCTGCCATTTAAGAAAAAGGGCAAAAAGAAATAATAAAGAATCTAAAAAATATTTATTTTTGAGTTTGAGAGATAGGGTATCATGTGGAGAACTCAATTATGCATTGAGTTGGCAAAGTGGTTTGGATAAAAACAAACTTGCCTTTGTAGACAAGGTTTCTAGAATTTTGCCATTTATGGAATTTAAATAGTTTTAGGCTCCAAATAATTATGGAAATTATTTGTCAAATGAATATATTCAAGGTAGGTGATTGAAACTTGATGTATGCATCATGATAAACCTTGATTTTTGAATAAATGTGGTGAAAATGATGGAAACTAGATTTGGGAGGATCTAGGGTTTTGTTATTTTTATGCCACCTAAACAGGGTTGGATTAGGGAGCTCAGAGCTCACCTTGGTACAAGGGGTATATGGATAGGTAGACCAAGTTATATAGATGATCAAGGAAGAAATAGTTGGGCTTGGTTGCATTTGAGGTGGTATAGAAGAGATGACAAACTTGGTTGAAAATAAGGCTACCATAGAAGATACATTAGGTAGCCTCCTAAACCATGTGGGTTTAAGAAGCACAAGGCTCCAATGGAAACAAGTGAAGTGGGGGTTGATAGGCCCTGATTCTTATATTATAATCATGCAGAGAGTTGGTCAATGGGAGTTAGCATATAGATGTGAGCTTCTGCCAAAGTAGGCAAGATGATAAGATTTGCACAGAAGATTGTTACCTTGACTACAAAACCATCATGGATGAGTGGGAATCATAATGGATTAACCAAGGTAAAAAGTGGGATTTGGTATTACTAAGATGTACTACTAGAATGTTCAAGTACAATCTCAATAATGCACCTAGGTTGGAAGAGGTAGAGCTCCAAAGGTTGAATCTAGCTGAGGAATCCAGACTTTGTCATTTTTGGCAGATTTGTGGATTTTGACTAGTATGCAAGAGGGAAACATTTGAGAGGGTGCAAAGGGTTTATCCTTCCAATAAAGTGGTTGATGTTGAGGTATATATGGAATGGAGGGGATCCATGCTTAGATTGGGTCTTTTCTGAGTAGGAAACTATCAGGAATGATTATCCTTAGATGGATCTGATTAAAAGATGAGATGGCCACTTAAGTAGCTTGGGTTGATCCAAACTGGGATGATTGGTTTGAGGTTGATGATCACAAGCATAGATTTGTTCCTAGGGGATGATCTACTATATTTGTTCCTAGGGGATGGCCTACTTATAACCTTTAGCCTTCCCAAATCTCGGGACGAGATTTATTTTAAGGGTGGTAGCCTGTCACATCCCAAGATTTTCGAAATCTTGTTATGTGAAAAATATTGAATAAAATAAAACTTTGTTGATTTTCAGGGTGAGAAGAAACTTTTTGAATTCAATTTGGGAATCTTCAAACTTATTTTGAACAAATAAAATGCTAAAGGGATTTAATAAGATAAACATTTAATAAAGGAAAAATAAAAATATTTGGAATTACTATTTTTGAATCTTTTAATAAAAAGATTGGTTTTCAAATGAAAAGGTAGAAATAAAATAATAAGGATTTAATATCCAAGTTTATTAAAAATAAAGGTTTTTACTAATTTAATTAAACATCAAAACTTATTTATTTATTTTAAATAAGTTTTCCAAATGTTTTATATTCTCAAATAAAACCTACTGAAGTGGTTCTGAAAATATTTAAATTTCAAATGGAATTTTAAATAAATCAAATCCTATTTTGATTTAATAAACAAGGTCTATTTATTTAATTAATAATGGACCCTAAAATAAAAATATTATTTTATTTTGGGCTTTGGTTTATTGTTGTAAAACAGAACCAAACTCAGTTGCAAAGTTTGGTGAAAGTTTGATGTGAATTGAATGTTTGAATTGTTGTTTGAAATTCAAAACAGAAAATAGAATTAGAAAAAGAAAATACATTCAGAACAAAAAAAAAATTGAATCTGGTCGACCCAACCCAGCAGCCCACTAAGCCCAGCAGGAGCCCACCCGGCTTATTCCTCAGCGAATCGTTTTCCCACCAAAAGACCCACCCGCAGAGCCAATGACTGGTGGACCCTCGTTCCCTCTCTCTCTCTCTCTCTCTCGCTGACTGCTGAGCCCCACCTGCCAACTCAGCTCATCGTCTCCACTGCGTCGACCGTTCCTCGCCATTTACTGCCGCATTTAATCTCCTTGAATTCGCGTTGATGGATGGATTAAACCCGCCAGTGACCACGCCTGATTAAACACCAGCATCTCATCTATCTTTCCCCTCACGCGCCTCCCTCTCTCTGCCCCTAGGCTGCCTCAATTCGAGCTCGTACCACCACGGTATCCGACGAGCCTTTGCTCCAATTCTGACCCAACCTCGCCACCCCTTGCCTCCCTGAGCACATGACCGTGACCCCCACTCCCAGGCGCTTCTTCCTGAGCCATTCGTTCAACCGCGGGCGCCCTAGAGCGTCGACTCCGACAACCTCTGACCGCGCCGCCGCGTCTGCCTCTCTCTGGCGAAGTCCCCTGGTAAGCACAGACCACCCCGAGCCTTCTCGATCACGCACGCGTCATCGTCTCGACCATGTGCATCTAACCATGCTCTCTGTTTGCCCCCTTGTGATCTGTAGCGTCGACCCCGACCACGAACAGAACCATCTGACGCCGACGAAGACTCCGGCGAGCAATCCTGCTAGAACCAGAGCGCCCCTCGCCAGACCAACACCGCCTCAAGCTTCACCGTGACCTCCTGAACCCGGTGAGCACCTCCACTTCGTTCTTTGCTTCCTAGAACCGCCGCTAGCCCATCGTCCGACCGTCGCCGCTGTCAGCCACCGTTGAGCGCCGCCAGGTTTTGGCTAGTGTGTCAGGAGCCGTAGGATGCGAAACACCTGGCTAGGATTAGATCCAATCGAAAAGGTACGCATCCATCTATGCCGCATGTTTTCAGTTAGATCCAACGCACCCCGTAGCCGATCCGAGCGAAACGGTATAGACGAATCAGAAACAACCACGTGGCCATTCTTCGATTTAAAAACAGATTTGAAATCAAATTTGTTTGCAGTTTTGAAACCCTTGTAACTTTTGATCCACATGTCCAAAAATTACAAACTTTATATCAATGGAATCAGTGGAACAAGCCCTAGCCAACCATGCAATTTTTTTAGTAAAAAGCCTCTGGTAAAATGTTTGTTTTTGCAGAAACATTTGTATGCTTGTTTAGGTTATAAAAATTATTCAAAATTGTTTTTGAGTTTGAAATCTTTGCAAAAAGGATTGTGGTGAACCTACTGACCTTAGGAACCAACCCATGGTTTTAAAAATGGATTTGGGGAAGAATAGGATGGATTATTTGAATTAGCCCATTTCTAGTCAAAGAAAAATATTGCTTTTGTTATGAAAATGATTTTGGAATGAAAACTTTGGGAAAATGATTTGAATCAAACCTACTGACCCTAAACACCAAGTTTTGAGAATTAACAACTTATTTGGTGAACAACATAAAGTTTTTGATTTGATAAAAACATTTTCCACCACATGAAATATTGAATGATTATAATAATGGTTTGTAGATAAAACCCTTTTGCAAATGACTTTGCCACTTTGGAAAATGACCACTTTGAACCTTACAAAGTTTAGAGCCTAGTAGAAACCACCTTTGCAAATAAAACTATCTTTTGCATGCTTGCATGCAAGACTTAATTTCTATTATTTTATGTGTGTTTGATTGTTTGAATATTGGTTGGAATGCTAGTTGATTTTGTGTTTGCTTGATTGATTTGTAGTGAAGTTAGAAAAGTGTGAAACTAGCAAGATCAAGAAGTGAACCACCATTCCCTACCAAAAAGGCAAGTGACACTATCATCTAAAGTCGTACTATTTTCATTACACATAGTGGATTTTGAAACATGCATGAAAGGAATTTCTATACATATGCTATGCTAAATACTAATAGGATACCCCTATATATTCCTTAGTGAAAACAATGTAGTTGTAGTATGCTTAGCCCAGCTATATATTGGGATGGGATACATGTTATGATTATATGAAGTATTGAAAAGACTTATGTTTTATATAATAAAACAAGTACTCAATGAACCACCTGGGCGGACAAGGATACTCAAGCTTTTGGACAAGGTGGCAAAAAAAGGAACCATGTTTATATGGCAATCTCTTTTTGTTGTGCACTAAAAGAAAACCACCCAGGGACTTAGAGATTGAACATGTTTCTCGTACAGTGGCTTCCGTGTACAGCCACATGCTAAATGGGCTCTGGCTTAGTCAACTACATAGTGGAAGTCCCATGCATTGGCATCTTCAGGTTAACTTGATTTTTGTAAGGGAACTAGAACCCTACATTGGTGCCTGGTAGACAAACTAGCATTTTGTATTGGGAGGACTCCTATGGAAAGACTTTGTCACATTCTCAATCTGCCAGTACTCCATCTTGGTGAGTACTTATCCAGTGGCCACTGGTGGCATCAAGATGAGATTGTGTCATGTGGGTAAAGTGTACAACTTCTGCAGAAGATCAAATTCTAAGTACTTAGCCGTGTCCCCGGTTATGGACAATACTGAGCAACTAAGGCCTGAAGCTATGGAAGATCTCGACATTTCCAATTTCTCAAAGTTAAAACTTGAGGGTGACAACAAGGGATTTTGAAACACTTGGTGGATTCCAAGGAGTTCAGAAATATTTGACAAAAGATCAAAAATATTTTGAAAAGATAGGATAAAACTATATTGCTTTCTGCAAATGAGCCTAAACCCCACTTAGCCAAATATGCATGTATTGATAGGATCCACTCATATTATACTTAGTAGTGAAACTTGCCAATACAATTCAAATGTATTGACCCTTGTGGCTGCAACTTGTTATGTTGCACGTTTGATTGGTATTAGTGAAGTTGATTGATTAGGATTACAAGTCTACAACCAACATGTTTGCCTGTGGCACATTGAAGATGAAGGACCCCATGCTTATAGATATTCTGCTGCAATGTAATGTAATGTAATAGCCAAGTGAGCTATGTAAGATGTAATAAAACTATGTTATTCCTGGTTATAAAGTTGTATTATGACATTTGTTTCTTGATATTACATCTTGACTGCGGATGCTAGCTATTGATCCAGGGACTAGCATTGTAAACACAGGGGACTCTACCTTATCAAAGGTTGGGACCCTTACAGATGGTATCAGAGCACTGTGTTGCCTGTAGGATTGTAACCCTAGGATTGGACAAAACCCCTTAGAGAAATAGGAGTTGTGTTTGTTCCAAAACTTATTTACAAACAATCTTGTAAACTCTTTCCTCAATCATTTTTGGTTTTGACTCTACATCTCTTCTATTTCAACTTGATGGATAGAGCCTACCCCATGGCCAAAGACCTTACCATGATCTAAGAACATTTTCAACTCTAATGACTTCAACATCTTCAACTCTAATGACTTCAACATCTTCAACATTTCCACCAAGGACTCAACCTTGGATATCACTAAGGACTACTAGTGAAAACCAAGAGACGTTAGATTGCCTACCAAAGACTTTGATATCAAGTTAGAGTATGGATCATATTGTCCTATGAAGTATGATTATACTAAGTTATTATTTTCAAGAAAACTTGTTGTTTCTTTCAACTCATGAGTTAAGCTCATAAGTTGTTAAGTGGTTAGTTGCTTGTTGATTGTTTGATGGTTTGATTGTTTGATTAAACTTAGTTGTTTTTGGGGTGTGTGTTAAAACTTCTTAAAAACCTATCCACCAATACTTATCCCTATCAAACCAACAGATGCTTCCCCGTCGTGCCAACCCCAACCAAAACAACAACAACTTCACCCCTGAGATGCAACAGATGATGGCAGCTCAGACACAGTTGATGCAGCAGATGACTACATTCATACAGAATCTGAACAACAACAACAACAACAACAACAACAACAACAACAACAACAACAACAACAACAATCAGAATAATCCTCCAGCACTAGACATGCTCACCAAATTTCTGAAACTTAGGCCTGCAAGGTTCTCTGGAACAACTGATCCAATGGAAGCTGATGATTGGTTACGTTCAGTAAACAAAGACTTAGTGACTATTGGTTGCACTGATGAAGAAAAAGTAAGGTTTGCAGCATTTCTGCTTGAAGGACCAGCAGCAACATGGTGGGACAACTTTCAAATCACCACTCCCCTTGAAGATGTGACTTGGGTTATTTTTGAAGATGGATTCATAACCACTCACATCTCACCTGGAGTAATGTACTTGAAGAAAAAGGAGTTTCACAATCTGAAACAACGTCACCTCGGTGTGGCTGAGTATATTGAAGAATTCAACAATCTGGCATGCTATGCACCGGATGAAGTTGATACATATGCTAAGAGAAAGGATAAATTTCTTGAAGGACTTAATGATGAGTTGAACCTGCAGCTAGCTATTGCCTATGTCCCAACTTATCAATCACTCTGTGACAAAGCCACCATTTTGGAAAACAAGATGAATCAAGTTGAGAACAAAAAGAGGAAGCATAAACTCAAGAATCATTCGGGATCATCAAAGAAGAAACATTCATTCAAAAGGAGCAATGAAGATTCTGAACCACATCAGTATCACCACAACAGCAATGGAAGTGAGAATAATGGAAATGATACTAACAATGGAGATGACCTTGGTCAGAACCAACATGACACTTACAGGAAAAAGGACATTAGCCAGTTGCAATGCTATAATTGTAAGGAACTTGGACACTATGCATCAGACTGTCCAGAGAAGAAAAAGAAAAAGGATGCTAGAAGAGCCAATGGAAATGACTCCAATGTGACCCAGAAAGGACATGTGAACCACATTGACATGAATGGAAACTTTGAAGAGATAGAAGAAGTGGATGTCAGGATTTAGAAAACTCATAAGAGTCAAATAAGGATTCCTTGTTTGGTTATTGTGTTAAACTTTTAGTCAAGTGAACCATCAATGTAACCCTATGAGACTTTATTTTAAGGGTGGTAGTACCCTAGTTATTTTAAGCCTACTTATAACCTTTAGCCTTCCCAAATCTCGGGACGAGATTTATTTTAAGGGTGATAGCCTGTCACATCCCAAGATTTTTGAAATCTTGTTATGTGAAAAATATTGAATAAAATAAAACTTTGTTGATTTTCAGGGTGAGAAGAAACTTTTTGAATTCAATTTGGGAACCTTCAAACTTATTGTGAACAAATAAAATCCTAAAGGGATTTAAAAAGATAAACATTTAATAAAGGAAAAATAAAAATATTTGGAATTACTATTTTTGAATCTTTTAATAAAAAGATTTGGTTTTCAAATGAAAAGGTAGAAATAAAATAATAAGGATTTAATATCCAAGTTTATTAAAAATAAAGGTTTTTATTAATTTAATTAAACATCAAAACTTATTTATTTATTTTAAATAAGTTTTCCAAATGTTTTCTATTCTCAAATAAAACCTACTGAAGTGGTTTTGAAAATATTTAAATTTCAAATGGAATTTTACATAAATAAAATCCTATTTTGATTTAATAAACAAGGTCTATTTATTTAATTAATAATGGACCCTAAAATAAAAATATTATTTTATTTTGGGCTTTGGTTTATTGTTGTAAAACAGAACCAAATTCAGTTGCAAAGTTTGGTGAAAGTTTGATGTGAATTGAATGTTTGAATTGTTGTTTGAAATTCAAAACAGAAAATAGAATTAGAAAAAGAAAAGACATTCAGAACGAAAAAAATTGAATCTGGTCGACCCAACCCAGCAGCCCACTAAGCCCAGCAGGAGCCCACCCGGCTTATTCCTCAGCGAATCGTTTTCCCACCGAAACACCCACCCGCAGAGCCAATGACTGGTGGACCCTCGTTCCCTCTCTCTCTCTCTCTCTCTCTCTCTCTCTCTCTCTCTCTCTCTCTCTCTCGCTGACTGCTGAGCCCCACCTGCCAACTCAGCTCATCGTCTCCACCGCGTCGATCGTTCCTCGCTGTTTACTGTCGCGTTTAATCTCCTTGAATTCGCGGATATGGATGGATTAAACCCGCCAGTGACCACGCCTGATTAAACACCAGCATCTCCTCTATCTTTCCCCTCACGCGCCTCCCTCTCTCTGCCCCTAGGCTGCCTCAATTCGAGCTCGTACCACCACGGTCTCCGACGAGCCTTTGCTCCAATTCCGGCCCAACCTCGCCACCCCTTGCCTCCCTGAGCACACGACCGTGACCCCCACTCCTAGGCGCTTCTTCCTGAGCCATCCGTTCAACCGCGGGCGCCCCAGAGCGTCGACTCCGACAACCTCTGACCGCGCCGCCGCATCTGCCTCTCTCCGGTGAAGTCCCCTGGTAAGCACAGACCACCCCGAGCCTTATCGATCACGCACGCGTCATCTCCTCGACCATGCGCATCTAACCATGCTCTCTGTTTGCCCCTTGTGATCTGTAGCGTCGACCCCGACCACGAACAGAACCATCTGACGCCGACGAAGACTCCGGCAAGCAATCCTGCTAGAACCAGAGCGCCCCTCGCCAGACCAACACCGCCTCGAGCTTCACCGTGACCTCCTGAACCCGGTGAGCACCTCCACTTCGTTCTTTGCTTCCTAGAACCGCCGCTAGCCAATCGTCCGACCGTCGCCGCCGTCAGCCACCGTTGAGCGCCGCCAGGTTTTGGCTAGTGTGTCAGCAGCCGTAGGATGCGAAAAATCTGGCTAGGATTAGATCCAATCGAAAAGGTACGCGTCCATCTGTGCCGCACGTTTTCAGTTAGATCCAACGCACCCCGTAGCCGATCCGAGCGAAACGGTATAGACGAATCAGAAACAGCCACGTGGCCAGTCTTCGATTTAAAAACAGATTTGAAATCAGATTTGTTTGCAGTTTTGAAACCCTTGTAACTTTTGATCCACATGTCCAAAAATTATAAACTTTATATCAATGGAATCAGTGGAACAAGCCCTAGCCAACCTTGCAAATTGTTTAGTAAAAAGCCTCTGGTAAAATGTTTGTTTTTGCAGAAACATTTGTATGCTTGTTTAGGTTATAAAAATTATTCAAAATTGTTTTTGAGGTTGAAATCTTTGCAAAATGGATGGTGGTGAACCTACTGACCTTAGGAACCAACCCATGGTTTTAAAAATGGATTTGGGGAAGAATAGGATGGATTATTTGAATTAGCCCATTTCTAGTCAAAGAAAAATATTGCTTTTGTTATGAAAATGATTTTGGAATGAAAACTTTGGGAAAATTATTTGAATCAAACCTACTGACCCTAAACACCAAGTTTTGAGAATTAACAACTTATTTGGTGAACAACATAAAGTTTTTGATTTGATAAAAACATTTTCCACCACATGAAATATTGAATGATTATAAAAATGGTTTGTAGATAAAACCCTTTTGCAAATGACTTTGCCACTTTGGAAAATGACCACTTTGAACCTTACAAAGTTTAGAGCCTAGTAGAAACCACCTTTGCAAATAAAACTATCTTTTGCATGCTTGCATGCAAGACTTAATTTCTATTATTTTATGTGTGTTTGATTGTTTGAATATTGGTTGGAATGCTAGTTGATTTTGTGTTTGCTTGATTGATTTGTAGTGAAGTTAGAAAAGTGTGAAACTAGCAAGATCAAGAAGTGAACCACCATTCCCTACCAAAAAGGCAAGTGACACTATCATCTAAAGTCGTACTATTTTCATTACACATAGTGGATTTTGAAACATGCATGAAAGGAATTTCTATACATATGCTATGCTTAATCCTAATAGGATACCCCTATATATTCCTTAGTGAAAACAATGTAGTTGTAGTATGCTTAGCCCAGCTATATATTGGGATGGGATACATGTTATGATTATATGAAGTATTGAAAAGACTTATGTTTTATATAATAAAACAAGTACTCAATGAACCACCTAGGTGGACAAGGATACTCAAGCTTTTGGACAAGGTGGAAAAAAAAGGAACCATGTTTATATGGCAATCTCTTTTTGTTGTGCACTAAAATAAAACCACCCAGGGACTTAGAGATTGAACATGTTTCTCGTAAAGTGGCTTCCGTGTACAGCCACATGCTAAATGGGCTCTGGCTTAGTCAACTACATAGTGGAAGTCCCATGCATTGGCATCTTCAGGTTAACTTGATTTTTTTAAGGGAACTAGAACCCTACATTGGTGCCTGGTAGACAAACTAGCATTTTGTATTGGGAGAACTCCTATGGAAAGACTTTGTCACATTCTCAATCTGCCAGTACTCCATCTTGGTGAGTACTTATCCAGTGGCCACTGGTGGCATCAAGATGAGATTGTGTCATGTGGGTAAAGTGTACAACTTCTGTAGAAGATCAAATTCTAAGTACTTAGCCGTGTCCCCGGTTATGGACAATACTGAGCAACTAAGGCCTGAAGCTATGGAAGATCTCGACATTCCAATTTCTCAAAGTTAAAACTTGAGGGTGACAACAAGGGATTTTGAAACACTTGGTGGATTCCAAGGAGTTCAGAAAGATTTGACAAAAGATCAAAAATATTTTGAAAAGATAGGATAAAACTATATTGCTTTCTGCAAATGAGCCTAAACCCCACTTAGCCAAATATGCATGTATTGATAGGATCCACTCATATTATACTTAGTAGTGAAACTTGCCAATACAATTCAAATGTAT
This sequence comes from Avena sativa, assembly GCA_916181665.1. Lineage (NCBI taxonomy): Eukaryota > Viridiplantae > Streptophyta > Magnoliopsida > Poales > Poaceae > Avena > Avena sativa. The sequence goes on from OV702284.1 coordinate 35,934,161, forward strand.
TGACCCTTGTGGCTGCAACTTGTTATGTTGCAGGTTTGATTGATATTAGTGAAGTTGATTGATTAGGATTACAAGTCTACAACCAACATGTTTGCCTGTGGCACTTTGAAGATGAAGGACCCCATGCTTATAGATATTCTACTGCAATGTAATGTAATGTAATAGCCAAGTGAGCTATGTAAGATGTAATAAAACTATGTTATTCCTGGTTATAAAGTTGTATTATGACCTTTGTTTCTTGATATTACATCTTGACTGTGGATGCTAGCTATTGATCCAGGGAGTAGCATTGTAAACACAGGGGACTCTACCTTATCAAAGGTTGGGACCCTTACAGATGGTATCAGAGCACTGTGTTGCCTGTAGGATTGTAACCCTAGGATTGGACAAAACCCCTTAGAGAAATAGGAGTTGTGTTTGTTCCAAAACTTATTTACAAACAATCTTGTAAACTCTTTCCTCAATCATTTTTGGTTTTGACTCTACATCTCTTCTATTTCAACTTGATGGATAGAGCCTACCCCATGGCCAAAGACCTTACCATGATCTAAGAACATTTTCAACTCTAATGACTTCAACATCTTCAACTCTAATGACTTCAACCTCTTCAACATTTCCACCAAGGACTCAACCTTGGATATCACTAAGGACTACTAGTGAAAACCAAGAGACATTAGATTGCCTACCAAAGACTTTGATATCAAGTTAGAGTATGGATCATATTGTCCTATGAGGTATGATTATACTAAGTTATTATTTTCAAGAAAACTTGTTGTTTCCTTCAACTCATGAGTTAAGCTCATAAGTTGTTAAGTGGTTAGTTGCTTGTTGATTGTTTGATGGTTTGAATGTTTGATTAAACTTAGTTGTTTTTGGGGTGTGTGTTAAAACTTCTTAAAAACCTATCCACCAATACTTATCCCTATCAAACCAACAGATGCTTCCCCGTCGTGCCAACCCCAACCAAAACAACAACAACTTCACCCCTGAGATGCAACAGATGATGGCAGCTCAGACACAGTTGATGCAGCAGATGACTACATTCATACAGAATCTGAACAACAACAACAACAGCAACAACAATAACAACAATCAGAATAATCCTCCAGCACTAGACATGCTCACCAAATTTCTGAAACTTAGGCCTACAAGGTTCTCTGGAATAACTGATCCAATGGAAGCTGATGATTGGTTACGTTCAGTAAACAAAGACTTAGTGACTATTGGTTGCACTGATGAAGAAAAAGTAAGGTTTGCAGCATTTCTGCTTGAAGGGCCAGCAGCAACATGGTGGGACAACTTTCAAATCACCACTCCCCTTGAAGATGTGACTTGGGCTATTTTTGAAGATGGATTCAGAACCACTCACATCTCACCTGGAGTAATGTACTTGAAGAAAAAGGAGTTTCACAATCTGAAACAACGTCACCTCGGTGTGGCTGAGTATATTGAAGAATTCAACAATCTGGCACGCTATGCACCGGATGAAGTTGATACAGATGCTAAGAGAAAGGATAAATTTCTTCAAGGACTTAATGATGAGTTGAACCTGCAGCTAGATGTTGCCTATGTCCCAACTTATCAATCACTCTGTGACAAAGCCACCATTTTGGAAAACAAGATGAATCAAGTTGAGAAGAAAAAGAGGAAGCATAAACTCAAGAATCATTCAGGATCATCAAAGAAGAAACATTCATTCAAAAGGAGCAATGAAGATTCTGAACCACATCAGTATCACCACAACAGCAATGGAAGTGAGAATAATGGAAATGATACTGACAATGGAGATGACCTTGGTCAGAACCAACATGACACTTACAGGAAAAAGGACATTAGCCAGTTGCAATGCTATAATTGTAAGGAACTTGGACACTATGCATCAGACTGTCCAGAGAAGAAAAAGAAAAAGGATGCTAGAAGAGCCAATGGAAATGACTCCAATGTGACCCAGAAAGGACATGTGAACCACATTGACATGAATGGAAACTTTGAAGAGATAGAAGAAGTGGATGTCAGGATTTAGAAAAATCATAAGAGTCAAATAAGGATTCCTTGTCTGGTTATTGTGTTGAACTTTTAGTCAAGTGAACCATCAATGTAACCCTATGAGACTTTATTTTAAGGGTGGTAGTACCCTAGTTATTTTAAGCCTACTTATAACCTTTAGCCTTCCCAAATCTCGGGACGAGATTAATTTTAAGGGTGGTAGCCTGTCACATCCCAAGATTTTCGAAATCTTGTTATGTGAAAAATATTGAATCAAATAAAACTTTGTTGATTTTCAGGGTGAGAAGAAACTTTTTGAATTCAATTTGGGAACCTTCAAACTTATTTTGAACAAATAAAATCCTAAAGGGATTTAAAAAGATAAACATTTAATAAAGGAAAAATAAAAATATTTGGAATTACTATTTTTGAATCTTTTAATAAAAAGATTTGGTTTTCAAATGAAAAGGTAGAAATAAAATAATAAGGATTTAATATCCAAGTTTATTAAAAATAAAGGTTTTTACTAATTTAATTAAACATCAAAACTTATTTATTTATTTTAAATAAGTTTTCCAAATGTTTTATATTCTCAAATAAAACCTACTGAAGTGGTTTTGAAAATATTTAAATTTCAAATGGAATTTTACATAAATCAAATCCTATTTTGATTTAATAAACAAGGTCTATTATTTTAATTAATAATGGACCCTAAAATAAAAATATTATTTTATTTTGGGCTTTGGTTTATTGTTGTAAAACATAACCAAATTCAGTTGCAAAGTTTGGTGAAAGTTTGATGTGAATTGAATGTTTGAATTGTTGTTTGAAATTCAAAACAGAAAATAGAATTAGAAAAAGAAAAGACATTCAGAACGAAAAAAAATTGAATCTGGTCGACCCAACCCAGCAGCCCACTAAGCCCAGCAGGAGCCCACCCGGCTTATTCCTCAGCGAATCGTTTTCCCACCGAAAGACCCACCCGCAGAGCCAATGACTGGTGGACCCTCGTTCCCTCTCTCTCTCTCTCTCTCTCTCTCTCTCTCTCTCTCTCTCTCTCTCTCTCTCTCTCTCTCTCTCTCTCTCTCTCTCTCTCTCTCTCTCTCTCTCTCTCTCTCTCGCTGACTGCTGAGCCCCACCTGCCAACTCAGCTCATCGTCTCCACCGCGTCGACCGTTCCTCGCCGTTTACTGCCGCGTTTAATCTCCTTGAATTCGCGGATATGGATGGATTAAACCCACCAGTGACCACGCCTAATTAAACACCAGGATCTCCTCTATCTTTCCCCTCACGCGCCTCCCTCTCTCTGCCCCTAGGCTGCCTCAATTCGAGCTCGTACCACCACGGTCTCCGACGAGCCTTTGCTCCAATTCCGGCCCAACCTCGCCACCCCTTGCCTCCCTGAGCACACGACCGTGACCCCCACTCCCAAGCGCTTCTTCCTGAGCCATCCGTTCAACCGCGGGCGCCCCAGAGCGTCGACTCCGACAAACTCTGACCGCGCCGCCGCGTCTGCCTCTCTCCGGCGAAGTCCCCTGGTAAGAACAGACCACCCCGAGCCTAATCGATCACGCACGCGTCATCGCCTCGACCATGCGCATCTAACCACGCTCTCTGTTTGCCCCCTTGTGATCTGTAGCGTCGACCCCGACCACGAACAGAACCATCTGACGACGACGAAGACTCCGGCGAGCAATCCTGCTAGAACCAGAGCGCCCCTCGCCAGACCAACTCCACCTCGAGCTTCACCGTGACCTCCTGAACCCGGTGAGCACCTCCACTTCGTTCTTTGCTTCCTAGAACCGCCGCTAGCCCATCGTCTGACCGTCGTCGCCGTCAGCCACCGTTGAGCGCCGCCAGGTTTTGGCTAGTGTGTCAGGAGCCGTAGGATGCGAAAAATCTGGCTAGGATTAGATCCAATCGAAAAGGTACGCGTCCATCTGTGCCGCACGTTTTCAGTTAGATCCAACGCACCCCGTAGCCGATCCGAGCGAAACGGTATAGACGAATCAGAAACAGCCACGTGGCCAGTCTTCGATTTAAAAACAGATTTGAAATCAGATTTGTTTGCAGTTTTGAAACCCTTGTAACTTTTGATCCACACGTCCAAAAATTACAAACTTTATATCAATGGAATCAGTGGAACAAGCCCTAGCCAACCATGTAATTTGTTTAGTAAAAAGCCTCTGGTAAAATGTTTGTTTTTGCAGAAACATTTGTATGCTTATTTAGGTTATAAAAATTATTCAAAATTGTTTTTGAGGTTGAAATCTTTGAAAAATGGATTGTGGTGAACCTACTGACCTTAGGAACCAACCCATGGTTTTAAAAATGGATTTGGGGAAGAATAGGATGGATTATTTGAATTAGCCCATTTCTAGTCAAATAAAAATATTGCTTTTGTTATGAAAATGATTTTGGAATGAAAACTTTGGGAAAATGATTTGAATCAAACTTACTGAACCTAAACACCAAGTTTTGAGAATTAACAACTTATTTGGTGCACAACATAAAGTTTTTGATTTGATAAAAACATTTTCCACCACATGAAATATTGAATGGTTATAAAAATGGTTTGTAGATAGAACCCTTTTGCAAATGACTTTGCCACTTTGGAAATGACCACTTTGAACCTTACAAAGTTTAGAGCCTAGTAGAAACCACCTTTGCAAATAAAACTATCTTTTGCATGCTTGCATGCAAGACTTAATTTCTATTATTTTATGTGTGTTTGATTGTTTGAATATTGGTTGGAATGCTAGTTGATTTTGTGTTTGCTTGATTGATTTGTAGTGAAGTTAGAAAAGTGTGAAACTAGCAAGATCAAGAAGTGAACCACCATTCCCTACCAAAAAGGCAAGTGACACTATCATCTAAAGTCGTACTATTTTCATTATACATAGTGGATTTTGAAACATGCATGAAAGGAATTTCTATACATATGCTATGCTAAATCCTAATAGGATACCCCTATATATTCCTTAGTGAAAACAATGTAGTTGTAGTATTCTTAGCCCAGCTATATATTGGGATGGGATACATGTTATGATTATATGAAGTATTGAAAAGACTTATGTTTTATATAATAAAACAAGTACTCAATGAACCACCTGGGTGGACAAGGATACTCAAGATTTTGGACAAGGTGGCAACAAAAGGAACCATGTTTATATGGCAATCTCTTTTTGTTGTGCACTAAAAGAAAACCACCCAAGGACTTAGAGATTGAACATGTTTCTCGTACAGTGGCTTCCGTGTACAGCCACATGCTAAATGGGCTCTGGCTTAGTCAACTACATAGTGGAAGTCCCATGCATTGGCATCTTCATGTTAACTTGATTTGTGTAAGGGAACTAGAACCCAACATTGGTGCCTGGTAGACAAGCTAGCATTTTGTATTGGTAGGACTCCTATGGAAAGACTTTGTCACATTCTCAATCTGCCAGTACTCCATCTTGGTGAGTACTTATCCAGTGGCCACTGGTGGCATCAAGATGAGATTGTGTCATGTGGGTAAAGTGTACAACTTCTGCAGAAGATCAAATTCTAAGTACTTAGCCGTGTCCCCGGTTATGGACAATACTGAGCAACTAAGGCCTGAAGCTATGGAAGATCTCGACATCCCAATTTCTCAAAGTTAAAACTTGAGGGTGACAACAAGGGATTTTGAAACACTTGGTGGATTCCAAGGAGTTCAGAAAGATTTGACAAAAGATCAAAACTATTTTGAAAAGATAGGATAAAACTATATTGCTTTCTGCAAATGAGCCTAAACCCCACTTAGCCAAATATCCATGTATTGATAGGATCCACTCATATTATACTTAGTAGTGAAACTTGCCAATACAATTCAAATGTATTGACCCTTGTGGCTGCAACTTGTTATGTTGCAGGTTTGATTGATATTAGTGAAGTTGATTGATTAGGATTACAAGTTTACAACCAACATGTTTGCCTGTGGCACTTTGAAGATGAAGGACCCCATGCTTATAGATATTCTGCTGCAATGTAATGTAATGTAATAGCCAAATGAGCTATGTAAGATGTAATAAAACTATGTTATTCCTGGTTATAAAGTTGTATTATTACCTTTGTTTCTTGATATTACATCTTGACTGTGGATGCTAGCTATTGATCCAGGGACTAGCATTGTAAACACAGGGGACTCTACCTTATCAAAGGTTGGGACCCTTACAATTACAGAGTTCTTTGGGAGTACTTCAAAATGTTGCTTGACGGATTGCTGACGTCCTCTATACGGAGCATTCAAGACTAAAGGGCAAGACGGCGCAAGATCTTAAAGTTCTCCGGGGGCTACTATTGTGGATATGCTCGATGGGTATCACCATAGCACGTCTATAATCCGGCTTACCTAGGTGGCCCACAGTTGGTAGCAAGGACTATGGCCAGCTAGGATGCACAGTTAGACGAATCTAGAAGGGAGGCCTATCAGAGAATGTGCCCCATGAAGGAACAAGGTTCCAACGAGATCCGAGTTCATTAGGGGGCATGAGCATGAGTTATGAGCTTCTCTGCAATAGCAGCGACGGCAGTGTAGCGGAACGACAGAGAGTGGACACGAGATGTTTTTTTACCCAGGTTCGAGACCCTCATGAGGAGTTAAATCCCCTACTCCTTCTTTGTTGTATGGATTGCGTGCTTCGTGAGGGTACAATGGTGGACGAATCTCTAGGGTTTGAGATCTCTGGGATCGACCTTTTCTAAGGTAGAGGCGCCTCCATTTTTATAGTGGTGTTGGGCCTCTTCCCTCCAAATATCGGGTGGGAAGTGCCACCTCATTCCCGCATAAGGAGCCCCGGACTCCAGCTGGCTTCACGAGGGTTCTGGTCCACTGCTGATGTCATTGATGACATCCTTCCTATGTTGGTACGTCACCTCGAGTCTTCTTTCACCAAGTGTCAAGGTCGGGCTATGTGGCACCCTGGCGCCACCATCCTTCCTTTAGTACCGTAGGGGGCACACAACATCTTGCTTTCCCAAGGAAGACCGATTGCTGCTTGGGCCATCTGTTAGCTCATCGTCTTGCTGGGGAAACAACAGAGTTACTGCTATGTCCTTGGGTAGGGCCTCGCAAAGGAGTCCTCGGCCCTTAGCGGGGTTGGTCTCGTCATCCACCCGCCTCCGCTGTCCTTTATTTCCTCTGGAGGTTTAGGCTCCTCGCGAGCCTCAACGAGTGTAGCGTGTGGGGTGGAAACTTTATGGGAAGTGCTACACCTTGTGCCAATAGTCCAACAGTAGCCCCCGGTCGCTTGAGTTGCACACATTTGACAAAGGGGCGATGATATGGGATCCCTTGATTAATCGAACCTAGGGTGGCCCGATCTTCATGGATTTGAGGCGGGGCCCGATCTTCATGGATCTTCATGGATTAATCGAACCTAGGGTGGCCCGATCTTCACGATGAACACAACACAAATACAAGGTAAAGATACAAACACATGCAAACACACCCGATTCAATTTGCGCCCATTTGTTCGAATAACCAATCCAATAGAATCCTCGACAAGAGACCATGAGGTAGAATCACCATAGGAGAGATCGGCAAGCGGATGATAGCATCCCAATCAAAATGAGAGAGTATAAACCAAGTATAATCCCAAAGGGAGAGACCTAGCACTACTAGAATCCTTGATAGGGAGAGACCAAACACTTGAGTAGGGTCTTGACGACTTGGAGATGAACACCAAACTCCAAGGCCTTGTATAACTCATAGATTAACTATAGAGAGGGGTTCCCATCTAGGGTTAGGCACAAGCCTTCATTAATCTTCAACTCTAATCAGAAGTGAGCCACGAGGGGGATATTTATAGTGCTAGGGTCAAAGGGGTAGATATGAGGAATATTCCTGGGCATCAAACCCGAAACAATGCGTTGTCCGGTGGCGCCGGCCTATGCGCCTGCTCGTCTAGTGTCTAAGTTGGAGAACCGGATCTAGAGCCAGTTGCTTTGGCGCAGGGACGGTTCGTCCGTGGGATGACGGAGGAGTGTACCAAGGAGTCTTTCGACAGGGCGCTAGTTTGGTTTGGCAATGGGGCCGGCGGCGACGGACTACTTCTTCCTTGCCCTTTTCCATGCTTCATGCTTCAGCACCTCATCTTCAGGGGCATCCTTGTCTTCTCCTCTTGGTTTCATGGTCATGGGCCTGGTCATAGCATTGGCACTTGTCTCAAGTATGATCCCATTCTCAAGATAACCAAAGGAGGGTGAGATATGGAACAAATTCACCTTTGTGGGACTGGTTGGCGTAGCATGATGTGGACCAATCGTGAATGCCAATGAGTTGGGATGCATGAGGTGAGGAAGCCAAGGGACCAACTGGTGTCGGTCCCACGTCTATTCGTGTTAGTGCATGATCACCAGAGGGTCTCGCCCGCGTCTTCCACGTGTTACCTAAACATGGTGGTGTCCGTCGGATGTGGTAACCGCTGCCACCCTTCGAACTCGGGGGCTCTCCTTCCATAAAAACCCGTGCCCAGGGCCGCCCTATTCACTTTTACTTCTTTCAACGTCGGCCTCCTTGCATACTCCGCTCCGCCGCCGCTTCATCTTCTGAAGTTCTTAATATGGCGCCCAAGAGAGCACGTGACGCCCCGGCCGTGGTGAGCTTCTCTCCGTCGAGCATCGGTGCCTTGCCAGCATCGATGATCATCAATGAGGAGGGCCTGGATAAGGTTTAGAAGTTGATGGCCTCTGCCACGAACAAGTTGGGTGCCTCTCGGGTATGGTGCGCCCGGGTTGGTGGGAGCGAGCGGCATGCCACCGCATTCCCGATCTTCACGTACTCCATCGCCGCTGGCCTCGTTCCTCCATTTTACCCATTCTCGTCGCCATGCTAGAGCACTACTGCATCTAGCTGCTCCACCTTCACTCATAGAGGGTGACCATCCTGGCCACCTTCGTGTACTGGTGCAAGGCCTTCGTCGGGGTGATGCCCTCTCTCCATTGTTTCGACATTTCTTCTGTCTCTGCATACTCTCGACAAAGGACCGCTTTGGCGGCGTCGGGTTCTTCCTTGAAGGCAACAAAGACTTTATCTCCATCATGGGGGTGGCGCCCGAGTTCCTCCGAGCCTGGTTTTCATGGATGCCTTCAAGATGCTCATGTAGTTCCGTGTTACCGCGGGCACGACGGTGGAGAACCTAGGATGGGCTCGAGAGGTCGCCGCCTGTGTGAACTCTGGTCCCCTTGTGAGGCGAGTGGCGGACTTGAAGGGCCACAACTTAACTGGTGAGATAGTGGTCCAGGAGTACCTTGATCGGCAGATTGCTCCCCTTCAAGAGCATCGAGAGGGTATATGGTCCATGACCTCCGGCCGTGATGAGGTCAAGCTCTCTGAGGGGCTTCGCACCGACAACACGGTGGACATTCTCATGCGGCTACTTCTTGGCGGGGGGCATGCCGGAGATCCCCCGAGGGCTCATCCCCTATACATGATGTGTGAAGAGGATTTTATGCACTTGACGCTTCCCTTCTTCGACAAATAGGGTGTGAGATCCTCTATCAAGGGTGATCAAGAGGGAGCTTGCGCTCCAGACCCGATGCAGAGCTGCACAAGCGAGATGTATGATGAGGATGTCCCACAGTGCGGAGGCGCCGAGGCCTCGTGGCATGTTTGACGAGGGATGATAATTAACTCAATATATTCCTCGAAGGACGACACGGAGGACACCTCTGGTGATATCACTTGCGACATCTGCGTTGGTGATCGGAGCATGGTACACGGCGTGTCCACAACTGCGAGTGATACCACCATGGGTGCTTCGCCAGGAAGCATACTGTGCCGAGGGAGCACTTTCTTCCCGCATGGCTTTAAGAGGGGGAATTGGTCCCTTGCCGGTCGCATGAGAGAGAGGTGAGCTGCTTCCTTCACAGTCTTCTTCCCTTCTGCTCTACTCCCCTTCACGTCTTTTCACCTGGCTTCTCTTGTACGCAAGTATGAGAGGAAGAGTAAGAAGGCCTGGGGGTCGATCTTCGGAGAGGCCAGGAAACGCGCGGGAGGCGTCCCTGCACCCCTCTCTTCCATGGGTCATCTCTTGTCGGGAGTCGAAAAGGGGGCTCCCTCCAGCCCCTATCATGGTGGGGGCCTCGCCAGCACACGCAACACCCGGTCCCGAGGCTGGGGCCATGCTCTCGTCCGTCACAAGGGCCCAAACATGCATCGAGAGCACATAACCACCCATGTTTCTGTCCCTCTCGGTGGAACAGGAGGTGGGTGACGAGTCCTCGCCTGAGATCTCGTTTGTCTCTGCTGCGACCGGTGACAGCACGGCTACATCCCTATCAGAGGACTAAGGGGTGCCCAGGGAGCAACTCCGTCTCTAGATCGTGGCGTTGGGGAAGATCCTCCTGGGGGGAGCCCCCCAGGCCCCTGGTACTATAGGCCTGATTACACTCACCTTTTCTCCACCTGATTATGCCTCTCTCGGCAGAGATGGGTGTCCCCACATAGTCGTTGGGCCACGCATGTTGGGCTCGACCTATTCCTCGAAGATATCACTTCTAAAGAACATCGACTATTGGAGGCTTGGCGTCTCCTCCACCTAGAGCGTTCTATTCTTGATGCAACACTGAAGATGAGGGAGAAGCGTAGGGGAGCGGGGGCTCCCTAGGCCGCAGGGGTCCCTGAAGAGGAGTGTAGTGAAGCTTCAAGGATTCCAGTCCCTGACTCGGGCTCGATTCGGCCCTTCGTGGGGGACCTCGATCGCTTGGCCCAAGATCTCTCAGTGTGTGGCCGCGCGATCGCCTTCTCCAAGCAGGAAATCGTGGAGGATCGTCATATGGTCACGCAGAGGGAGCTGGATGTAGCGCGCCATGAAGCGGCAGTCCTGCTCGAAGAGTATGAAGTTCTTCTGGAGAGGATTTTCATGGAGGCAAAGCTGGATACCACTTGCGAGAAGCTCAAGGAGCACAAGCTTGATGTCAAGAGCCGAAGTGCCAAGATCAATGACCACATCAGCCACTATAATGGCAAGATCGTCGAGGAGTGGAAGAAAATGTAGGTGTCGAACTCCGAAGATCTTGCGGCGCACCGCAAGGCCCTTTGAGAGGATTACCTGGCTAAGGCCAACATCTAGGAGCAGCGCTTCCAAGAGAAGAAGGCTGACATGGAGGCCTACAAACGCAAGATGGAGGAGAACTTAGTCAAAGCTTACATTGACATGGATGCCCTCGGGAGTAGCAGGTGTCCCACCAAGATCTTCAGTAACATCGGGCTCAGCGCAATCAGGAGGAGCTGCATTGCTGCATGCTCGATAAGGAGCGGTGCAAGATGTACCGGGCGCTTGCCATGCGCGCGGACAATACCCTTTGTAATTTTGGGGTGACCGACTTCCACATTAGGACTCTCGTGGATGCTGATGAGGAGGGCGCCTTTCTGGCGCTCTTCACCCGAATCACCACGACGCTGGAGGGGAGAGCAGCGCTCTACCAGGAGTAGCACTTGGATGAGGTCAAGAGGATGTTGTGGGTCACCGCAATGAAGGTGTTCTCTAAACTTTACCAAGATGATGCATGATACCTTCGATCCGGATTACAGATGTAGTATAGCTCTTTTTCCTAGTATACCTAGGTTTATCGAATCCTCGGGAAGCAGAAAGCAAAGTAAGATTACTTAAAAGGACCTTCGAGAGTTTTAGAATTCCTATTGAATTTTCACCGGACCAAGAGTTTGTGATATTTTTGTTGTTGATTTTGTTGTTGATGATGGAGAGAGAGAGGGCCTAGGGTCTTCGGTTTTCACCAGTAGCTATGCAAAACATCTGATGGGAATAACAAATAATAATAAAGTACTCATGTAATTGTTAGAGCAAGATAATTATATGTGGGAAGTGCATCCATAAATATTATCGCCTCTGAAACCTCTTATGGCAATAACCTACTAGTCTCATCCATAGAAGAAAGAGAACTAATGATATGCATAGTGATGTCACCGTTAATCCCAAGTAAGTTCCTCACATACAGCTGTACTACCGTTTCTGTCACTAGGGTTCCTATCCTGCAGATCAGTCATTACTCACACTCCGTTTACCTGGATCAATACTCGGAGTCTTGGGTACCTAACAAGTCCTTATATTGAGGCAAGAGAGGGTACTACAATCATCATGTCATACAAACTAATACATGATCCCATATATGATAAATAACATGCACAAAACCTAAATGGCTAGGCCAAAGCCCTTATCCCAAGGATAATTACTCACACAGAGAGATGAAATTGACAATCATAAACATTATAAAAGAAACCATAAGATTGATAGCAAATAGTCTTACAATGTCTCCAATTGGAGATGAGATCTACTATTATAAGTGGTGGAGGATGACTATGGTGGTGGAGAAGGGTTTAGAGGTTTAGATCTAGATCTATTTCTCCGTCGTGGCGGCAAGGAGATTTGAGGTAAAAAAGAAGCGAGATTGTGGAGTCGGGGGCTTGTTTATCGCCGCCTGAAGCCTCTTTATATAGGGGTCCCTTCACGAATGTTGTTCTGTTTGACCTAATGAAGTCGGTGCAAACTATGCGGCGGCAGCCTGTATAGTTGGTCATTAAGCTTCCAGTAATATCTTCATAGCTCGTGGTTTCTTTGACGTATTGGAAATCTCGTACCTTTGGCATTTATGTAGTGATTTCCATCATATTACATCATTATCTGTGCAGGCAAAAATAGCAAGAAAGGATTGCATACCCCTTTGATCATTAGGCATTAGTGGAAGGTTTTAGAGAGATATTTCATCAAATATATGAATAATATCTAGTTTAAATGCGGACGTGGATGGCTATATTTCACAGCCATCAACGCCAACTTTCTTTGGAGAGAGCTCCTAAGACGGGTGAGTCATTCCCAGGGGACTCCGGCAAGAGAGATCGTCCGCTTTCGGCAGCTTGTAGAGGAGCATTGGATGTCTTTGTTGCACTATTTTTTCGGACTGAAGAGGATGAGGCCTCTGGTGTTGCTGGCGACCAAGGAAATGGCAGTGAAGACGATAACCTCGGGAGCAACACACCCAGCGCTAAGGCGGACGATGAAGAGCCCGCTGAAGGTAGTGCTTCAGAGCCTCTTGCCTGAGGAAGCCTCTGTCATCTCGGGCGTCTTCCTTCCCGTGACAATCGTGTCACTTAGCAATGAGACCGCCCTTTTGGACTAGCCAGGGGCCATGTGTCCCTCTTGGATCCGTCGAAGGGAGCCTCTCGACAAATTATCCGTTTGTCAGATTTTGATAGAACAGTTGGTGATGAGACTTGCGAGGCGCTGTGTAACTCCTTCGTATGCATTTGTTCGGAGCCTTCGCGCTCCCTTAGTGGCCTTTTGGAGAGGGCTATAGACATAGCATTTTTTGGTGGCCACTTGAGAGAGTGATCTCTTCTCATGGGTCATCATGTACCCTCCTTGCAGAGGAGAAGTAGGGGACATGTGCTTCCTGACAGGCCACTCGAGGAGATGACCGCCGGCCTTGCACGTTCCACCCCGTAGATACCTCGTTCGAGGGACCGTAGGGCCTGTACCTGTGACTTCTCGGGGAGATAGATGTAGGCGTGTACGTGTAAGAGTTACCTCGTAGGTCCCTTGTAAAGGAGGCCATAAGGTTGATGCTTAACCTATTGGCTCCTTAGAGAGGGGCTATAGGTCTAACATTGATTGGGCCGCTGGAGGGGAATACCCTCACGAGCCACCCTGTAAGTCCTGCAAGGAGACCATAGGGCTAATGTATCCCCTTTTGGCCCCTCGTGGAGAGAGGTGTAGGCATTAGATGAGTTGGGCCGCTGGAGGGGGATACCTTCACAAGCCTCCCAATGACTCCCTCAATGAGGAGACCCGTAGGGCCCGTGCTTATCCTGTAGGCCTCTCAGAGAGGCAACTATGGGGACGACATGTTCTAGTGATATGTCATAAACGTATCTATAATTTTTTATGTTCCATGCTTGTTTAGTATATACTTTGCTTTGCTTTGTCTACACTTTCAGGTGTTTTTATATGTTTTCTGGGACTAACCTATTAACAAGATGTCATAGTGCCAGTTGCTTGTTTTCTTTTGTTTTTGGTTCCATAAAAGGCAGAAAATCAATATTCTAGGAATTGGACGGGACAAAAGCCAAAGTCAATATCTTACCGTGGGGAACATGGAGCCAGAATACAAGACGGAGGGGAGACACCAGGGGGCCACACCCCCTGGACACGCGGCATGACTGGGCCCGCGCCTGGGGGGTGCATCCACCCTAGGTGTCCCCTGCCTCGCCTCTTCGCCTATAAGAAGCCCCCGATACCAAAACCCTAAGGCCCGATCAATCTTCCATGAAACAGACTGTAGCCATTGCCACCATCGTCCCTAGATCAGGGGGATCTGAAGTTCTTCCTGGCACCCTACCGGAGGGGATATCATCCCGGAGGCCTTCTTCATCATGCCAACCTCCGGTATGAAGTGTGAGTAGTTACACCTTGGACTACAGGTCCATGTAGTAGCTAGATGGTTGTTTCTCCTCCTTTGTCCTACCATGTTTAGATCTTGTGAGCTCCGTTCATGATCAAGATCATCTATTTTTAATCATGCATATTGTGTTTGCGAGGATTCGATGGACACTGAGATTACTATGTTAGATTTATTAATGGTTCTATCTTATTGATTCTATCATGTCTGTGTTGTTTTTGATCTTGCATGCTCTCCATTTCTAGTAGCTATCTTGGCCAAGTAGATGCTAGTGACTCCAAGAGGGAGTATTTATGCTCGATAGTGGGTTCATGCCTCTATTTAATCTGGGGAAGTGACAGAAATGTCTAAGGTTGTAGATGTGATGTTGCTACTAGGGAGAAAACAACGGTCCCTTGTTCATGGAACACGTGGATTGTTTACCTTACACTCTTTTCTTAAAGAAGTAATCTATTGCTTGCAACTTAATACTAGAGGGGGTTCGGATGATAACCTGAAGGTGGATTAGTAGTCATAGATGCAGTCGGATGGCGGTCTATTGCGGTGACCCAGCATACCACTGCATGATGTAGTACACTACAGTCGTTGACATAACACCAATGATACACCGTTCACTAGTATTACATCCCTCAGAGTAGTACAACAAAAACACAGCAGGTCCAAGACATGACTATAGGTTACAACTCAACTCTTTACACAAGATCCAGAGAACACTCTAGGTTAAAGAGAGAGAAAGAAACTTCTTACAAACAAGAATCAGGAATAAACAACTCAAAAATTATCATACTAATAAGACTAGTATCTAAACTATTACTTTGGCATTGCTGCTATTGCAATACACTACAAAAGTAGGTTCTATGGCTAGAGATTATATTCTTATCTAATTCACAACTTCGTCTTCACTTGAGTTGATGTATATGTTGACTTCCTTGACTTCATTGAAGAGCTTTAGCTTTTACTGATGATTCTTGGAGAATAACTTGATGTAGACGTCGTCTGTACTGGCTCTAGAACCTAGCAAGGGTTAAGAAGATACATTGAGTACGAGCGTACTTAGTAAGTTCACTAGAAAAGGACTGTTTGATGCACTATATCCTCAGCCACAGACCATAGGTCGTAGGCAATGCAAGTTTTCGTAAATATTTCATCAAAGGTTGATTTTATTCTGAAAAGCTATGTCTGTTAGCCTTCATGGGTTTACCAGTACTTTCATGGAGTTCCTTTCCCGCAGCGTTCGCAGCTCCTTCCCGGAACAGGGAGTAACAAGTTACAGTTCTTACATTCTGCAGAGGTGCGTTACTTTACCCATGAGAGATCTTAGCTTTGTTGCACATCCGAACTGAAGGTTCGTTAACACTTCCTTGGTGTGAGGCCCAGACTAAGATCCAAGACAATCACTGCCCTCTCTGCGACCTCAAATGTCTGCACGATCCTTCGGGGCCGGCTCACCTCCGTTAGTCCCCTTTTGGGAAGGCTATAACCATGATGAGTTCCTGAAGACTCTATGACCTCGTGCTGCCCTCGCAAGTTCCATATTAAATGGTCCATCAACTAAGGACCATCCATATGTTGTCTCCGCACAAGGAATCACAACGTCACGTTAAGGTCGTCTTGCCTCCATACGAGAGGAAAAGGATACAGCTGACTTCTCCCTCCCATTCCAAATCTCATGGTTAACGCGTAATATACGGCGCAAGAATCACTGGTGTCATTGGTTGTTAAGTCCTAGATAATATGTTCCTTTACCACCAGAACTTTCATAGTAGATTATTACCTCATGATAAATAACCTATAATCATATTATTATGAAAATAGTGTTTTCTGACCTTTTTCAAATGCAGGTGATGACAACACTGGATTTGCAAAATACTTTACAGAAAATAATCAAAGGACATGATCAAGTGTGAACTTGCCTTTTGTGATTGCAAGATTATGCACTCACGGTCTTCAAGACAATGTAAGATCCAATATCTGAAATCAGCATCATTGGTCCGGTAAGGACTAATGTTTAAACAAGCAAGATGCTTTTATGCATAAGTAATGTAATGCAAGTTGATAAACGTGAATCCCGAGGATAACGGTTATCTAGGGTTTGGAAACTGGAAATGGTTCCTCTAGAATGTGTTTCCCTTTTAGATTAAGTTTCATACTTGTGCTTCTTATTAAGGCTTGTGAGTATATGTGAAACAATATATACATATAATGGCATACGACAATAAGATATACTAATGAGATGTGCTACTCAAGGACTGCTTATATGAGAATTATCTTATCTTCAAGTTTTACTTTGCAAGTAATGGCATTTATAAGGAACTTAAGTGTTAAGAATTCTAAGTATATAGTAAATCTTAATGTAATGTGATTATTATTTATTGTCACTTGATGTTTGAAGTGGCAAAAAGAATAACATTTGAAGAAAAGATTTCTTTTCTAAGGTTTAATCAATTTTTGTGGTTAATCAAATGTGGTTGATGTCGTTTGTTCCTGCTTGAATGGTTTGGACTTGAGATGCTTTATGGCTTAATTATAACAGACCAGAGTTAACTATAAAACACATAACAAAGTCTTTTAGAATAATTAAAGTATTATAGACTAAAGTTAACTTTAAAGTCATAGATGGGCTTATGGTGTATTACTTATGATACTTGTATCTTTTTCACTTTATATGGTTTCCTTAGAGTTACTTAAGAATGGCATTACTTCTATTTGAGTAGTGGTTTCCTAACATTATAATGGAATAGAATCATTTTCCTTTTTATAGATGAATGGTTATAATTGCTAATCAAGGAAATGACATTACTTAACTACTTATGGTTCACTATAGTGTTTTGATTTGTTTATAAACTTGTGGTGGAGGTAAGTAAAAAGGTTTTACTTAATTCCAAATTATTCTTCAAGATTTTATACTTGATGCAGATCTTTTTAGAAAATAAACTACACATATGGTTGAATGATAATTCAATAAAATTATATTTAAAATGTGTTGAACCATTTTGACTTTATATTATAAATATTTAAGACTAGTATTACTTATTAGATTTAAATTGGCAATTTTAGGACTATTAACAAATTTTATTTACCTTTATATGAATTATCTATTAAGGAAATAAGTTTATATTTAAGTTATTAAAGTGTTTAACCTTTTATTTAAATCAAAAGTGGAATATAATATTTTTAACATGTAGGTATTATTTTTGTGATCATTTTGGTATATTACATTTATTTTTGTGATTTATAAATAATAGGATATGATTTTTATAAGGTTTATTACTTTATAAATACTTAATAAATAATAATTATTTAATTAAGTGAAATAATAATACATGATTATAGTTTTAAATTATAGTTCTTATTTTTTTAAGATTTTTGGTATTTTCTTTATATTTTTATCAATTACCACTATAAAATTATGGATTATCAAAGTTTTATTGCTTATAAAACCTTTATTAAATAATATTTATTTAAATAATTGTCATAATAATATTTGGTAATGGTTTTAAGTTGTAGATTTTGTTTTTCTAAAAAATTTCATATATTACACATAATTTTCTGAATTATAAAACAAAAGATATTAAAGTTACAAGAGTTAACTATTTTATTACGTTTCTAGAATATGTATATTTGAATTTATATTGTTTTTACCAATTTACTAAACAGAGAATACATTTTCATACCAATACTGAATCTACCCTAGACACTAAACCGTGGGCCATTAGCCACGTCATCTGCCACGCTAGCAAAGGACTTGGACAAATTGGCTGACTAGGCAGGGGATGATGTCACCGTGACATCACAGGAGGTTGATCCTCTCAGATCAGAGCTCAATCGAGCGATTGGGTGCATGCGCGCGGCCGAGGCTAGGCTTGCTGGAAAGAGGCGGCGACGATGAACCTAATAGTGGCGGACTAGTTTTTGGTCATCGGAGTGCAGTGCACGGCGGCGACTGGCGGCGGTGCACAATAACTCGTGGTGGTGGCTCAGTTTAGGAAGGAAACGAATCTTTTAAGCAAACGAGGAGATTCAGTGACTCACCCAGAACACGGTGGTGCGGTTGATAGGGCGAGGCGAGGTCAAAATCGACGACGAACGTCGGTGACTGGCGGCAGTGATGTGTCGATTGAGCCGATAGGGGAAGCTTCAGCCTCCATGGCTTGGCTTGGGAGAACGAGGACCATAGGGCGAGGCTAACGGTGATCTCAGGAAGGACAGGGGAGCTTGGGAACAACGACGATGTGTAGCTCCGGCGAGTTAAGTTTTTAGTTAGAGAGGAAATTGAGGAAGAAGAAGGGGAATTGGGGTCTAGGGTTTTCTTGACAGCGGCATTGAGGATTTTATAGGCATTGATCAGCGGCGGCGTGAATCTGGACGAAGGCGGATGATCGGGCGGTCGCCGGAGCTCCACCGAGCTGCTTCCCCGGCGATGCCTTCTGTCACGAGGAAAAAGAAAGCAAGAAAAGAACGAAGGGGTACTAGGCCGGAATGGGCTGCTGTTGGGCCGTGGCGAAGTGAGTGGAGCAGGAAAGGTGTTGGTGCTGTGCGGTGGATAGATAGAGAGGGAAATGGGCTGCGGCCTGGTTGTAGTTTTTTCTTTACTATTTCCTTATCTCTTTTATGTTTTATTTTCAGATTTGGGTATTACACATTTGTTTCAAATTTCTTTTAGAGAATTTATTTGTTAAATAATTGCAGCAATGATGAATGACATTAAAGTCATTTTATGATCTTTTATTAATTAATGTTGTATTTCTTTATTAGATCATTCTAATATTTGGTAAGAGACTTTGTTATTAATTTTCTTTCCATAATAAGCTATGGATTTATTTTAGGATATTTTCTTATTTTTTTATAAAACTTAATTTTAGTTAGCTTGTAATTTGGATGGAAATTTTTATATAATGATCATATATTATTATTTGATGCATGATATCCTAAGGATTTAATATGGTTAATGTCATTCTCATAAATTTAGGAAATAGCAATGTATAAGTTTTATTATAGCTAACATAGAAGTTAGGGTTTAAATTACAATTGGTTACCCTAGGGTTTAGGGTTCTCAGTATACTTATATTCTCTTATTGGTGTGAATAAAAATTAATGGCTGAACACATTGTCTTTATGTTTGTGATTTTTAATAATATCATCAATTAAAGTAGGATAGTGGGATTGTTTTTCTAGGCTAACTTATGAGAAAGAATTGATAAAGATAGTTATTAAGCACCTATGATAATGAGGGTTGAAAATGACAAAGCTGTGCTTAAATGAGTTGATATAGGAAAATATTCCTATTAACCATTGTGGACATAAGATGATAAATCAATCATTTGCTATGGATATTAGGTTTGGTTATAGAATTAGGTTTTAGTGTTTACCAAGAATTTCTATATTCCATAATTCACAATCCTGGACTTCTAACTAAGGAATTCCTTTCCTAGATATACTACTTCTTCCTATCCATCATCATGCGTAAACATGATGAGCTTTACCTCACAAGAATATTCTTATCCTCCTTTTTATTCTTCTAACTCCTCTTGTAATTCCAATGAGCTTGATTCTAAAGCATTTCCTAATCTTTTCACATCTATACTTGGGTATATCAACTATTCTACTGCTGATAACCTCCAATCCAACAAATGGTTATCTAACTACATTCATACTCTTCCTTAATAATCCTTCACTAGTACTACTCCAGTAGATGTATATATCAAATTCTACTCTCTTCAAGTGTTTAGTATTTCCCGAGAGGAAAATACTACTTCTATAATCCAATGTTACTCTAGCATCATCTTAGTCATACTATCTTGTCTCTACTTAACTCCAGTAACTAATACTCCAACCTCACATTATATTAATGTGACTTGTCATGGCTAACCTAGGATAACATATCTATACTAGGTTTTCAATCATGTTTTATCCACCAATGCCACTTATACATGATATAAGCATTCAATCTTGGTGAATAAGGCATGGTCATTATAATCCTTTGTGGTTTAGATTTTCAGTTGGCTAATCAAGGCTTCATCAATACAACATTATAGTTGTATAGAAATTATCTTCTTAGTATCTCTATTGGATTAAGGAATGCTATTCATGGACTATGCTTACTTAATCCAATAGGATTACTCCTTGGTATCTATCTTCAGGATTCATCCTTGTAATCTTATTTGTTACCATATTGATTTGATTTCCTTCAATCACTCCCATCCTATAGATGATATCTAATACTAGCATTACCATCTACCTCTTCTTACTTCATTCTCTAAGGACTTAGATTGATTGTTATAATAAAGGCAAGAGTTGCTCGGTCAAGAATTGATAGTTTAAGAATTTGTGAATCAATAGTTGATTACTCAACATTGATGAACAACAGATATTAAGATAAGGTTCATTAGAGATGTTAAAGTTTGATATGGAAAGAAAGATATATGGTGAATGATCTTGACTTGGTTTCCTTCCTACTCAATCTCACTAAAGAGTTAAGGTTAGGTATTACCATGGTACTCATGGTATAAACAGATGAGATTAAGATATAGTTGTTACATTCTTATTATTTGTGTTACATCCTTAACTTGGTACTCATGATTGATTATAATGAATACTATGATATGATCACCTAAGGATCAAATATAATTCATTAAGTAATGTATTAGGGTTTAAACATATTACATTTGATCTACCCTTAGATCAAATCATGTTTACCCAAAATAAGGTTTTAGCAAAGGTCATATTGAAACTTATCACAATCAACTTGATGATCTACTTCAATTCCATCAAGTTAAGAGAAGCTTCAATCCTTTTGACAAGTTTTTATTTAAAAGCGCGAAAATTATTCGGATTTTATATGCATGAATGCAATGCCCACATCTGGGTTTAGCTTATTTCTAAGCTCTAATGCTGGGATGTTACAGACTCTCCCCCTTAAAATAAACTTCGTCCTTGAAGTTCGTATACTCTCACATTTCGGAGTAAGTAATTGTCTTGCAAATATTACGATATGTCTCAACTCCATGATAACCTCAATGGGAATGATTGTAATATTCCATGTCCAAATCTTTTCCTTGAATCCTCATCATACTCAACAATCTTTAACTTGGTGTCTCCAATACTCTAAAGTTCTTTTACGTTACTCCCTTAGGAATATTTTTCCTTATTATGAACTCCTTAAATAGTGATATTTTCTTTATTACATTTTTCTAATTAGGTATCCTAATCCAACTCCTTTTATTAAATCATCAAACTTTCTTACTTTGTAAGGTCTAGGAAGTCTCACTAAACAGGGTTTCAAATTTATATTAGACACTAGTGATAGTCAAAAGACTAATCTTTGATTTATCATTGTATGAGTTATACTAGTAGTCCTTCCGAAGATTGGATTTGAACACATTTAGTCCATACCCATTGGAATTTCTTGTTCCTCTACACATGTCCAATTGGATATGTTTTATTCCCTTTTAAAGGGTCACTTAAGAGTTGTTTCTTATAGAATTAGTCTATTAGGACTATTCTATTTTATCTCCTTTAAGCTTTCGCCTTAGAAAGTTTTTTAGAAATTCTCTTGTTATTACCTTAAGTACTTCTTTAACTTCCATCTATTCATTATCTCAAGGTTTGGGTACTACTACCTTGAAATAAACTCCGATCTTTCATCCAGACATACTCTAGAGAGTACCTTTCTGATGATTATCTTTTAACCTTATGAAAATAAGGCTTGTTGTTGTTCTAGGTTAGTCCTTCTTCTCCAACCTTTATTTGGAAAGTTAGATAACAATACTTCCACAAATGGTTTACTCTCCCTCCCTTAGGGTTTACTAATGGTCTCTAAACTGTCTATATAGTAACCATTGGCTTAATAACTAGAATGTAGGTCTTTGTTCAGCTTATACTTTACCTAATTAGGGTCTTATGAAAGATTTTACGGTGTATCCACACAATTGTGGATCTCCGAAGTGAATCTTTCAGCATTATTTGTCTTACTTACTATTGTGACACTTTCGCTTTGATAGGTCAATTTTCGCGAAGAATCTCGAAAGATGATCGCTTAAAATTTTATACTCCTTTAGGTCTTACTTAGCTTAAGCCAAGTTTTATGCTCTTTATGCAACCATTAAGATGATCTGGTTAACTATGTCAACCATCAACGACTGTGGACAAGATACCAACTGTTGATCAAATACTAGCTATGGATCAAATGCCATCTGCGGATAAATTACCAGCTGCGAACAATCCTAGGGTGTATGTATTACCCTATGGTTTCCGACATACCTCTGGCATTCTCTCTGAATTGTTAGAGTTTGAATACCATTTTGGTTCCAAATCTACTTATTTGTACTTATTCCTGATACTTCCATGAACTTGGTACAACTATTCCATTACTTCTTAGTAATATTACCTACTTTGATTGAACCATAAGTTCATCACTTATCGTTGCTCCATATATTCCCTACATTAATATTTCTTCTTATTATGGACTAACAATGATTTGAACTTGATCCAATCCTTCAATTCGTGTTGTGATACTCCTTACACTTGACTTAATTCTTCATGTAGGTCTTCATGTTGATCTTTGGAAATCGTCACTCCCTTACAAGAATTCCCGTTTCTATCTAGGTCTATAACATCAAGTAATAACTGGATGTTGCAACATGCATTTGCACACCAATTCAAACTTCATGTACAGATCTAGTCAATCAAGAAGATCCAAGAAAAACAAATAAATCAAACTGTGGTACATATAACACACAATTCTATAAGCCCCAAATATAGTAGTTGAGTATAATATCTCTAGAATTCAGGCATAGTTGTGTAGTATATGACACCCCCTCATGTAGGTTTACATTGTGATACTTAGCACATAGAGTCAAACTATTCTTTATCCCAATATTTACCCAAATTTCTCAAGTGCAACAGGATAATCTTAAGCAAAGTGGTCTCAATTTGGTTTTGACTAACCTTTAGTCTTGCTCTTAGTATAGCTAATATAACCAACCTATCATTATTTAATAAACTAACCTCACATGATCACTCCAAATTACTAATCATACTTTTTTTACTATCTTAAACCAAAGATTATTAGAGATTTTTTTAGCACCTAAAACTTCTATCATAGCTCTATGATGGTATTTTCATACTTCTACTTCATGATAATTTACTAAGTTTTTGTCATATTTATACTTATATCATGGTTTCGGAGCTAATCTCACCATGATATTATTATGTTTTACCTATACATCATGATTTAAGAGTTAATCTAGCCATGATGACTTTGTTTCACATTACACTATCATTAATCCTATCATAACTCCACTTCATCACGTAGAATTCTCAAGTGAATCCCACATGATTCCTACTCATTACATCAACACTTATCCTGATGATATTCATCATGTTGTCTTTGGTTATCAACTAACCATAAGATTCTACTATCTTACATGAATTCTAGGTTAGGCTACACCATTAAGACTACTTCAATGGATGTCTTAAACTTGATCCAAATCTACTGTGACCAATTACCTTTCCTAAAGCATCTTGGTGCTTTATGTCTCCCTCGGAAGACACTAAAGAGCACTATACTTGAGAAAAGATAAAATAATTACTCTTAAGAAAGAATGACTTAAACATCTGACTTAGGTGTGACAAGGTTATCCTCAAGTGGATACTCATCACAAGTCATATGAATATTTGGTTTAGATAAGATGGCTCCTATAGTCACTATCCAACCTACAGATCTTCCTAAAAGGGTTTAAATCCTAAGGTCAAAGCATATGCTCTGATACCAACCGTGGTGACCCAGCATACCACTGCATGATGTAGTACACTATAGTCGTTGACAAAACACCAATGAAACACCGTTCACTAGTATTACATCCCTCAGAGTAGTACAACAAAAACACAGCAGGTCAAAGACATGACTATAGGTTAGAACTCAACTCTTTACACAAGATCTAGAGAACGGTCTAGGTTAAAGAGAGAGAAAGAAACTTCTTACAAAGAAGAATCAGGAATAAACAACTCAAAAATTATCATACTAATAAGACTAGTATCTAAACTATTAGTTTGGCATTGCTGCTATTGCAATACACTACAGAAGTAGGTTCTATGGCTAGAGATTATATTCTTATCTAATTCACAACTTCGTCTTCACTTGAGTTGATGTATATGTTGACTTCCTTGACTTCATTGAAGAGCTTTAGCTTTTAATGATGATTCTTGGAGCATAACTTGATGTAGACGTCGTCTGTACTGGCTCTAGAACCTAGCAAGGGTTAAGAAGATACTTTGAGTACGAGCGTACCCAGCAAGTTCACTATAAAAGGAGTGTTTGATGCACTATATCTACAGCCACAGACTATAGGTCGTAGGAAATGCAAGTTTTCATAAATATTTCTTCAAAGGTTGGTTTTATTCTGAAAAGCTATGTATGTTAGCCTTCACGGGTTTACCAGAACTTTCATGGAGTTCCTTTCCCGCAGCGTTCGCAGCTCCTTCCCGGAATAGGGAGTAACAAGTTACAGTTCTTACACTCTGCAGAGGTGCGTTAATTTACCCATGAGAGATCTTAGCTTTTTTGCACATCCGAATTGCAGGTTCATTCACACTTCCTTGGTGTGAGGCCCAGACTAAGATCCAAGCCAATCACTGCCCTCTCCGCGACCTCATATGTCTGCATGATCCTTCGGGGCCGGCTCACCTCCATTAGTCCCCTTTTGGGAAGGCTATAACCATGATGAGTTCCCGAAGACTCTATGACCTGGTGCTGCCCTCGCAAGTTCCATATTAAATGGTCCATCAACTAAGCACCATCCATAGATAATCTAGACACCAAAAGTGTGGGGCGTAAGGGTGCCCACCCATATGTTGTATCCGCACAAGGAATCACAATGTCACATTAAGGTCGTCTTGCCCCCATACGAGAGGAAAAGGATATAGCTGACTTCTCCGTCCCATTCCAAATCTCATGGTTAACGCGTAATATACGGCGCAAGAATCACTGGTGACATTGGTTGTTAAGTCCTAGATAATATGTTCCTTTACCACCGGAACTTTCATAGTAGGTTATTACCTCATGGTAAATAACCTATAATCATATTATTATGAAAATAGTGTTTTCTGACCTTTTTCAAATGCAGCTGATGACAACACTTGATTTGTAAAATACTTTACAGAAAATAATCAAAGGACATGAGCAAGTGTGAACTTGACTTTTGTGATTGGAAGATTATGCACTTACGGTTTTCAAGACAATGTAAGATCCAATATCTGAAATCAACATCATTGGTCCGGTAAGGACTAATGTTTAAAGAAGCGAGATGATTTTATGCATAAGTAATGTAATGCAAGTTGATAAACGTGAATCCCGAGGATAACGTTGATCTAGGGTTTGGAAACTAGAAATGGTTCCTCTAGAATGTGTTGCCCTTTTAGATTAAGTTTCACAATTGTGCTTCTTATTAAGGCTTGTGAGTATATGTGAAAAAATATGTACACATAATGGCATACAACAATAAGATATACTAATGAGATATGCTACTCAAGGACTGCTTATATGAGAATTATCTTATCTTCAAGTTTTACTTTGCAAGTAATGGCATTTATAAGGAAGTAAAGTGTTAACAATCCTAAGTATATAGTAAAGCTTAATGTAATGTGATTATTATTTATTGTCACTTGAAGTTTGAAGTGGCAAAAAGAATAACATTTTAAGAAAAGATTTCTTTTCTAAGGTCTAATCAATTTTTGTGGTTAATCAAATGTGGTTGATGTTGTTTGTGCTTGCTTGAATAGTTTGGACTTGAGATGCTTTATGGCTTAATTATAACAGACCAGAGTTAACTATAAAACACATAACAAAGTCTTTTAGAATAGTATTTAAAGTATTATAGACTAAAGTTAACTTTAAAGTCATAGATGGGCTTATGGTGTATTACTTATGATACTTGTATCTTGTTCACTTTATATGGTTTCCTTAGAGTTACTTAAAAATGGCATTACTTCTATTTGAGTAGTGGTTTCCTATCATTATAATGGAATAGAATCATTTTCCTTTTTATAGATGAATGGTTATAATTGGTAATGAGGGAAACTACATTACTTAACTACTTATGGTTCACTATAGTGTTTTGATTTGTTTATAAACTTGTGGTGGAGGTAAGTAAAAAGGTTTTACTTAATTCCAAATTATTCTTCAAGATTTTATACTTGATGCAGATATTTTTAGAAAATAAACTACACATATAGTTGAATGATAATTCAATAAAATTGTATTTAAAATGTGTTGAACCATTTTGACTTTATATTATAAATATTTAAGACTAGTATTACTTATTAGATTTAAAATGGCAATTTTAGGAATATTAACAAATTTTATTTACCTTTATATGAATTATCTATTAAGGAAATAAGTTTATATTTAATTTATTAAAGTGTTTAACCTTTTATTTTGACTCAAAAGTGGAATATAATATTTTTAACATGTAGGTATTATTTTTGTGATCATTTTGGTATATTACATTTATTTTTGTGATTTATAAATAATAGGATATGATTTTTATAAGGTTTATTACTTTATAAATACTTAATAAGTAATAAATATTTAATTAAGTGAAATAATAATACATGATTATAGTTTTAAATTATAGTTCTTATTTTTCTAAGATTTTTTGGTATTTTATTTATATTTTTATCAATTACCACTATAAAATTATGGATTATCAAAGTTTTATTACTTATAAAACCTTTATTAAATAATATTTATTTAAATAATTATCATAATAATATTTGGTAATGGTTTTAAGTTGTAGATTTTGTTTTTCTAAAAAAAATTATATATTACACATAATTTTCTAAATTATAAAACAAAAGATATTAAAGTTACAATAGTTAATTATTTTATTACATTTCTAGAATATTGATATTTGAATTTATATTGTTTTTACCAATTTACTAAACAGAGAATACCTTTTCATACCAATGCTGAATCTACCCTAGACACTGAACCGTGGGCCATTGGCCATGTCATCTAGCAAAGGACTTGGTCAAATTGGCTGACTAGGCAGGGGATGATGTCACTGTGACGTCACAGGAGGTTGATCCTCTCAGATCGAAGCTCGATCGAGCGATTGGGTGCATGCACGCGGCCGATGCTGGGCTTGCTGGAAAGAGGCAGCGACGGCGAACCTAATAGTGGCGGCGCGGCTAGTTTTTGCTCATCGAAGTGCAGTGCACGGCGGCGACTGGCGGCGATGCACAACTCGCGGTGGTGGCTTAGTTTAGGAAGAAAACGAAGCTTTTAAGCAAACGAGGAGATTTAGTGACTCACCCAGAACATGATGGTGCGGTTGATAGGGCGAGGTGAGGTCGAAATCGACGACGAACGTCGGTGACTGGCGACGGCAGTGATGTGTCGATTGAGCCGATAGGGGAAGCTTTGGCCTCCATGGCTTGGCTTGGGAGAACGAGAACAGTAGGGCGAGGCTAACGGTGCTCTCAGGAAGACCAGGGTTGCTCGAGAACGATGGCGATGTGCAGCTCCAGCGAGTTAGGTTTTTATCAGAGAGGAAATTGAGGAGGAAGAAGGGGAATTGGGGTCTAGGGTTTTCTTGACGGCGCACTGAAGCTTTTAAAGGCATTGATCAGCGGCGGCGCGAATCTAGACGAATGCGAACGATCGGGCGGTCATCGGAGCTCCACCGAGCTGCTTCCCCGGCGATGCCTTCTGTCACAATGAAGAAGAAAGCAAGAAAAGAACGAAGGGATACTGGGCCGGAATGGGCTGCTGTTGGGCCGTGGCGAAGTGAGTGGATGAGGAAAGGTGTTGGTGCTGTGCGGTGGATAGATAGAGAGGGAAATGGGATGCGGCCTGGTTGCAGTTTTTTCTTTACTGTTTCCTTTTCTCTTTTCTGTTTTATTTTCAGATTTACGTATTACACATTTGTTTCAAATTTCTTTTAGAGAATTTATTTGTTAAATAGTTGCACCAATGATGAATGACATTAAAGTCATTATATGATCTTTTATTAATTAATGTTTTATTTCTTTATTTTGTTTATATAGATCATTCTAATATTTGGTAAGAGACTTTGTTATTAATTTTCTTTCCATAATAAGCTATGGATTTATTTTAGGATATTTTCTTATTTGTTTATGAAACTTAATTTTAGTTAGCTTGTAATTTGGATGGAAATTTTTATATAATGATCATATATTATTATTTGATGCATGATATCCTAAGGATTTAATATGGTTAATGTCATTCTCATAAATTTAGGAAATAGCAATGTATAAGTTTTATTATAGCTAACATAGAAGTTAGGGTTTAAATTACAATTGGTTACCCTAGGGTTTAGGGTTCTCAGTATACTTATATTTTCTTATTGGTGTGAATAAAGATTAATGGCTAAACACATTGTCTTTATGTTTGTGAGTTTTAATAATATCATCAATTAAAGTAGGATAGTGGGATTGTTTTTCTAGGCTAACTTATGAGAAAGAATTGATAAAGATAGTTATTAAGCACCTATGATAATGAGGGTTGAAAATGACAAAGCTGTGCTTAAATGAGTTGATATAGGAAAATATTCCTATTAACCATTGTGGACATAAGATGATAAATCAATCATTTGCTATGGATATTAGGTTTGGTTATAGAATTAGGTTTTAGTGTTTACCAAGAATTTCTATATTCCATAATTCACAATCCTGGACTTCTAACTAAGGAATTCCTTTCCTAGATATACTACTTCTTCCTATCCATCATCATGTGTTAACATGACGAGCTTTACCTCACAAAAATATTCTTATCCACCTTTTATTCTTCTAACTCCTCTTGTAATTCCAATGAGCTTGATTCTAAAGAATTTCCTAATCTTTTCACATCTATACTTGGGTATATCAACTATTCTACTGCAGATAACCTCCAATCCAGCAAATGGTTACATCTACTACATTCATACTCTTCCTTAATCATCCTTCACTAGTACTACTCTAGTAGATGTATATATCAAATTCTACTCTCTTCAAGTGTTTAGTATTGCCCAAGAGGAAAATACTACTTCTATAATCCAATGTTACTCTAGCATCATCTTAGTCATACTATCTTGTCTCTACTTAACTCCAGTAACTAATACTCCAACCTCACATTATATTAATGTGACTTATCATGGCTAACCTAGGATAACATATCTATACTAGGTTTTCAATCATGTTTTATCCACCAATGCCTCTTATACATGATATAAACATTCAATCTTGGTGAATAAGGCATGGTCATTATAATCCTTTGTGGTTTAGATTTTGAGCTGGCTAATCAAGGCTTCATCAATACAACATTACAGTTGTATTGAAATTATCTTCTTAGTATCTCTATTGGATTAAGGAATTCTATTCATGGACTATGCTTACTTAATCCTATAGGATTACTCCTTGGTATCTATCTTCAAGATTCATCCTTGTAATCTTCTTTGTTACCATATTGATTTGATTTCCTTCAATCACTCCCATCCTATAGATGATATCTAATACTAGCATTACCATATACCTCTTCTTACTTCATTCTCTAAGGACTTAGAGTGATTGTTATAATGAAGGAAAGATTTGCTAGGTCAAGAATTGATAGTTTAAGAATTTGTGAATCAATAGTTGATTACTCAACATTGATGAACAACAGATATTAAGATAAGGTTCATTAGAGATGTTAAAGTTTGATATGGAAAGAAAGATATATGGTGAATGATCTTGACTTGGTTTCCTTCCTACTCAATATCACTAGAGTTAAGGATAGGTATTACCATGGTACTCATGGTATAAACAGATGAGATTAAGATACAGTTGTTACATTCTTATTATTTATGTTACATCCTTAACTTGGTATTCATGATTGATTATAATGAATACTATGATATGATCACCTAAGGATCAAATATAATTCATTAAGTAATGTATTAGGGTTTAAACTTATTACATTTGATCTACCCTTAGATCAAATCATGTTTACCCAAAATAAGGTTTTAGCAAAGGTCATATTGAAACTTATCATAGTCAACTTGATGATCTACTTCAATTCCATCAAGTTGAGAGAAGCTTCAATCCTTTTGACAAGATTTTATTTAAAAGTGCGAAAATTATTCGGATTTTCTATGCATGAATGCAATGCACACATCTGGGTTCAGCTTATTTCTAAGCTCTAATGCTGGGATGTGACATCTATGTATCTTGTTGTATTTCCCTATCAAATCTCATAGGATCATGAATGTCTAGTATTGCATTGTTATGCCTTGCTCTGTCCTGTCAATTGCCCCGTTGTAATTTGTTTACCCAGCATGCCGTGTTTGTTTATCTTAAGGAGAACACCTCTAGTGAAATATGGACGGTCCAATCTTTAACATTGATACATCTTCCAGTGTTACTGTTTACTTTCTGCAAACCACTATTACCTTCCACACCATACAGTTAATCCTTTGTTTACAACAAACCGGTGAGATTGACAACCTCACTGTTCGTTGGGCAAAGGCTTGAGTTTGTGTTGTGCAGGTTTCTAGTTGCTAGCAACACCTTTGAGTCGTTTCCTTCCTCCTACTAGTTCGATAACCTTGCTTTCTTACTGAGGGAAAAATGTGCTGATGTACTCATCATACCTTTCTCTTGGGGTCCCCCAACGAAAATCTACTGTGATCTGAGCTGCATCAAGCCTTTTTCTGGCACCGTTATCGGGGAGACTAAAGATGGATTCACAAGGGGATTCCTTCACAACCTTTCTCTTTACGTTGTTTTTGTTTTGCTTTGTTTTTTTTATTGGTTTTGTTTGCCCCTTTTATCAAAAACTCAAAAAAATAGTTTCGTTTGGTTTCCTTTCTCTTATAAAAAACACAAAAAAAATTAGTTCCTGCTCTAGTTGCTGCTGTTGTTGGCTTCCTCCACTTTTGCCAAAATAAACTCTGCTGAGAACACCAAGTTTTGTGACTTCACTAGCACAAACAACAATGATTTCCTAAGTACACATATTGCTCCACGTGCTCCTGATCCTACCTTTTATGAAATTAATCCTGCTTTGTTGAATCTTGTGATGAAAGAGCAATTTTTTGGTGCTAGTTCTGATGATGTTGTTGCCCACCTCAATAACTTTGTTGAACTTTGTGAGATGCAAAAATATAAGGATATAGATGGAGATATTATTAAGCTCAAGTTGTTTCCTTTCTCCTTGAGAGGAAAAGCTAAAGAATGTTTGCTATTCTTTCCTAGATATAGTATTGATTCTTGGATTAAGTGCAAAGATGCTTTTATTGGAAAATACTATCCTCCTTATAAGATCATATCTACGAGAACTAAAATAATGAAATTTAAACAACTTGATAATGAACATGTTGCTCAAGATTGGGAAAGAATGAAATCTTTGGTTAAGAATTGTCCCACTCATGGACTAACTGCTTGGATGATTATCCAGACTTTTTATGTAGGTTTAAACTTCTCCTCAAGAAACTTGTTGGATTCAGCTGCTGGAGGTACCTTTATGAGCATTACCTTGGGTGCTGAACAAAGCTCCTTGATAATATGATGGTCAACTATTATGAATGGCTCACTAAGAGAGCTCCACATGGTAAGAAGGTAAATTATGTTGAAGAAACCTCCTCTTTGAGTGATAGGATTGATGTTATCATGGCTATGCTTGTTAATGTAAAAGCTCATATAGATCCAAATAATGTTCCCTTAGCCTCTTTGGTTGCTTAAGAAGAGCAAGTTGATGTGAACTTCATTAGAAACAACAATTTCAACAACAATGCATATAGGAATAATTTTGGTAGTAATAATAATTATAGGCCTTATGCTCCTAATAATGGCAATACCTATGGAAACTCCTACAACAATACTAGAAGTTCTACCTCTGAACTTGAAGTCATGCTTAAAGACTTTCTTAGTAAACAAACCACTTTCAACAAGACTGTGGAGGAAAAGCTTATGAATGTTGAGAAAAATATTTCCTCTTTGTCTGAAGCACAGTCCTCTTTGATTAATAAAGTGCTGCTAAACCTGAAACTTTGGAAAGTACCTTTGCTGCTACTCATGCCATACAAGTTACTATTGGTGAAAATGTTAGACTGTTAGCCCAACTACATGCTAAGTGGGAAAGAGAAGCTGAAATTGCTAGAAACAATAGTGTTTGCACTATTACCACCACCAATATGGATGCCACCAAACCACAAGAAGTTCCTATTCCTCCTACCACAATGGCTAAACCCAATGAGTCTACTACTAGTGATGCTAAATTGGATTTTGATCTTGATGGTTGCAATATTTCTGAAGTGATTATGTTCCTACAAAACCTTGCTAGAAGTCCTGATGCTAGTGATATGAATGTGGCTTTCACCAAGCACATTATAGATGCTCTCATTAAAATTAAGGAAGAAAAGTTGAAATACAAAGCCTCTATTTCTAGGAAAGTAGAAGATAGTTGGGAACCCATCATTAATATACAAGTGAATGACTTTGATCTCAAAGCTTCATGTGACCTTGGTTCTAGTGTCTCTATTATGCCAAGAAATATGTAAGATCCCTCCTTTATAAAGGAAAAGGATCCATGTGATTGCAATGCTAGTCCCTGGATCAATGCTAGCATCCACAATTTAAGATGAAGTACACAGAAACAAAGGTCATTATTACAGACATTCCAGAGACAAACATAGTCTTTCAAAACTCCATGGCCACAGGCCTAGTACAAGAGTTTAAATGAGTAAAAAGATAAATAAGTATTCATCTTCATGTGCCACAAGCAAGCATGTTGACTGTAGACTCATGACTCCTAATCATCATCGGAATAACCTGCAACATCACAAGTTACAGCCACAGTGGTTCAATACATTGGAATAGTATTGGCAAGTGATTCCTTAGTATAATATTGGTGGACTAAATACTATATGCATTTTGGCTAAGTGTAGTTTAGGCTTGCTTTGCTCAAAATAGGTTTTGCCTATCAGTTGAAAACACTAAGTTTTTGTTTGTCAAAACTTTTCCCAAGGAACCACCAATAGACATTGGGTCCTTCACCCTTGTTCAACCACAAGTTTTACTTATAAATTGGGATGAGGAGATTCTTGATAGCTTCCATGTCTTGATGCTCAAGTTGTCCAATACCAGGGACATGGCTAAGTACTTAGATTCTTCCATCTGCAGAGGTTGTGCACTTTCCCCACAAGACTTGATTTTCACCAAGACAGGACCTTTCAGAAGCCTTCCCTTAGACCAAATGGACGCGTTCCAACCTATCATCCCACTACCACCGACTGTCCAAATGGCTAAGTTATTGCAACCTATGTGATCCAGGCAGAGCCCATATTGCCAAGTGGCTGCACTAGAAGCTTCTTAACATTTGGCCTCTCAAATCCCTTTGTTCCTGGGTGGCTTTCCACAAGTGAGATACACAAGGTAAACCATAGAAATGGGCCTTGTGTAACCACTCAACATAACCCATTCACAACCATTCCACCCAGGTGATTCATTCACTTAGTTGTTTTATTAAGCAAAAACATAGTCCAAAGACTTAGAAATATTTATTCATAGCATGAACATATAGCCACCCTTGGTTGCTACTAGCTAGGCTAAGCATGGCATAGATAAGCATCTTAACTTCGAAATTTCTAGCAATTCTACAACTACTAGGATTTCCCAAGCATAGCATATAAGCAAAATATAACCATGCAAGACTAGCAAAATATTTCTAATGCATAGTTAAAAACATAGGGATAAAGGCATGAAGCACCACTTGCCTTGGTAGTTTGGAGAGTAGCTACAATCGTCACAATCACAATCACTATTTGCACCAAAATCTACACATAAAATGATAACACCAAATCACATAAAAAATAAATACAAGCAAAAATATATGGATGCATGCAATATGACATGTGATGATTTTCTACACAAAACAATACAAGTGCATAGTACTGAATCATACACAAGTTCAAAACTTGCCAAACAAATTTTGTTTGAACATTAAAACATTTCTCAAATATTTGTTATACATAAAATAGGCCTACACATGTTTCTGTAAAAATAGTCATTTTAACAGAAACAAAACCTTAAACACATTGCAAAAATGGAAAGGGCTTTCTCTCCTGATTCCATTGATATAAAATTTGTCAAATTTGGACGTGGGAATCAAAATTTATGAATTTTGCAAGTTTGACCTTATAATAGAAAAGTTTCTGTCTTTTTAAATAAAACTCAGGCCACGCGTCATGTTCTGATTGGTGCGTACCAGTTCGCGTGGATCGTGCTACAAGGAGCGTTGGATCTAAAGAGGATCGTGCGGCCCAGATCTAGCATACCCCTTCACTTAAGTGATTCTATCCTAGCCGATGGATCAAGATCTAATGGTTGTTGGTCTATCGACCACTAACTGGCGGCGCTGGCGGCGGCGAGTGGCGGCGGCGCGTTCAGGTGATGGGGTTCCGGCCAATACAGGAGGTGAGAGAGATCATGGGGTGGCTCACCGAGATCGCGTGACGATGCCGATGCTCAAGGTGGTCTTTGTTGACGGCGGGGCGCTCGAAACCGTCAGGGATTCCTCGTCGGAGTTCGCGAAGGCGTCGGGTACGGCTGCTCGTTGACGTTGGCGAAGGTACAGATCATGCCATGGCAAAATAAACAGTGCGTCAGATGCGCAAAGTGGTGCTGGTCATGCGAGTATCAAGGAGAGGGCAAGGCGCGGTCAGAACTAACCAGGAAAGCTTGCCGGAGTTGATGGTTTCGTCGGACTCGTGCTGTCGTCGATGTTGACGAGGCTCTGCATGATCCTAGCATGCACCAAAGGGGTTAGGAGATGCGCAAGGTTGCAGCGATTGTGCTGGCAAGGTTAGAAGTCAAGGTGCGCGGAGAGCTCACCGGAATTTGCTGCCGGAGTTCGTCGATACCGCGGCAGAGTTCGGCGAATTATGGGAAGCCTGGTGGCGTGGCGTCTGTGCTAGGTGAGGGGAAATGAGCGGCGAGGGGAGGGGGTCTTATAGCCAGAGCGGGGGCGAGGATCACGCGAGGAAACGCCGGCAATAACTCGGGTTTTAAAACGCAGCAGTGTATGGCGGAGGAAACAGCCGGCGACGTGGTCGTGGGCATGATTTGGGGAAGACGGTGGTGAGCTGGCGAGGATCCACCGGTCAGTGACTCATTAGGTAGCGCGGGTGCGGTGAGAAAAACATGAGGAGAGGGTAATCCTGGGTGGGCTGGCTTTTGGGCCGCTTCTGTTGTTGGGCTGGAAAGGTGGCGCCGGCCCTTTTCCATTTCTTTTCTCCTTTTCTTTTTCTGTTTGCATTTTCAGAAATTATTTTCAAATGATTTCAAAAGCTATTTGAATTCAAACCTTTTCAAGATTTTTGTAGAGTGCAACATTCATAATTATGGGCATAAAAACATGTGGTCTCTCTGTAGAAGCTTGGTTCTTTTGATCAAATAAAATAAACAGTGCCATTGCACTTGGTTTGATCAAGTTTTGAATTTGGTTTCAAAAACCATATTTGTTTTGTAAATTTTTTTTAGGCACTAGGAATCAAGCAATACAATCTGAGAGTAACAAGGTTTGATTCATGAACAACAATCTCTCATTGGAGATTAGCATTTGATTTAATGCTGATCACATAAAATAATGAGCTCATATGCTCCTGTTTTTGAATTGATTTTTGAAATGAAACTCTACATGATCATGGATGCATGGATGATATGCATGAGTTTTGAAACATGATTTTTGGGATGTTACAAATCTAACCCCCTTAAGGTGAATCTCGCCCTCGAGATTCGGGTTGGCTAGCAAATAGGTGAGGGTGGTCTTTCCGAAGATCATCTTCTCTTTCCCAAGTTGCTTCCTCTTCGGAATGGTGATTCCACTAAACTTTGCAGAATTTGATAGTTTTAGTCCGAGTAACTCTTTCTGCAGTCTCAAGAATCTTGATAGGTTTCTCTTCATAAGTGATATTACTTTCCAATTGGACCTCTTCCAAAGGTATAGTATCCTTCAAAGAAGTCTCTTCCATTTCTGGATGGCATTTCTTAAGCTGACTCACATGGAACACATTATGAACTGCTGACAAAGACTCTGGCAATTCAATCTCATAAGCAACTTCTCCTTTTTCGAGTTAGAATCTTGAAAGTTCCAACATATCTTGGTGCCAATTTTCCTTTGACTCCAAATCTCTTCACTCCACGGAGTGGTGACACTCTAAGATAAGCTCTATCACCAACTTCATAGGTGACTTCTCTATGCTTAGGATCTGTGTAGCTTTTCTATCGGGACTGTGCTATTTTCAATCTGTCTTTAACCAACTTGACTTTTTCTTCATCTTCTTTGATAAGTTCTGGTCCGAACAAACTTCTTTATCCCACACAATTCCATAGCAATGGGGTGGTACACTTTCTCCCATATAGAAACTCAAATGGTGCCATCTCAATACTGGCTTGATAGCTGTTGTTGTAAGAAAATTCTGCGTAAGGCAGACTTTCGTCCCAACTGGCTCCATAGTCTAGAGCACACGCTCTCAACATATCTTCAAGAATCTGATTAGTCCTTTCTGTTTGTCCATCAGTTTGAGGATGAAAAGAAGTGCTGAATTCCAACCTCGTTCCCAATGACTCATGTAACTGCCTCCAAAAATGAGAAGTGAATTGTGTTCCTCTATCAGACACAATACTCTTGGGTACTCCATGTAGACATACAATTCTGCTCATATAGATCTTGGCTAACTTAGCACTTGTATAAGTTGTCTTTACGGGTATGAAGTGAGCCACTTTAGTTAGGCGATCCACTACTACCCAAATAGAATCATATCCTGACCTAGTCCTTGGTAATCCGGTAATGAAATCCATACCAATCTTGTCCCACTTCCAATCAGGAATAGGTAGTGGTTGTAACAATCCTGCTGGTTTCTGATGTTCCGCTTTCACTTTACTACATACATCACAAAAAGCAATATGTTCGGCGATGTCCTTCTTGATATTATTCCACCAAAATCTTTCCTTCATATCCATGTACATTTTGGTGTTACCCGGATGAATAGAATACGGTGAGTTGTGTGCTTCTTGTAAAATCAGTTTCCGAAGCTCTGGATCTTGTGGAACACAGATACGTTTTCCATGCCATAAAGTACCATGTTCGTCTTCATGGAATCCTTTGGCTTTTCCCTTGCCAATCTTTTCCTTAATCTCTTCACTTTCCTTATTAGTCTTTTGGGCTTCTTTAATCTTGTCCAACAACGTAGGTTAAACATCCAAGGTCATGAGATGTCCCTCAGGCACAATCTCCAATCTGAGGTCTCTAAATTGGGCACACAGATCATCTGGAAATTCTCCCTTAGTAAGGCCATTCACAAAAACCTTACGTCTTAGATCATCCGCTACAACATTTGCTTTACCGGGGTGGTATTGCAAACTCAAGTCATAGTCCTTGATGAGTTCTAGCCATGTTCTTTGTCTCATGTTAATTTCTTTCTGGGTGAAGATATACTTCAAACTTTTGTGATCTGTGAACACTTCACATCGCTTTCCCAAAAGATAATGTCTCCATGTTTTGAGTGCATGGACAACACAGGCTAACTCTAAATCATGAGTAGGGTAGTTTACTTCATGAGTTTTGAGTTGTCTCGAGGCATATGCCACGACTTTTCCTTCTTGCATAAGTACTGCACCTAATCCATGATTAGATGCATCACAATACACTTGGAAATCTTTCTCTAAATCTGGCAGACACAAGACTGATGCTGTCACAAGTCTCTTCTTTAATTCTTGAAAGTTGAGTTCACAACCTTCAGACCAAGCAAATTTCTTGTCTTTCTTTAGCAATTCCGTCATAGGTTTTGCTACCTTGGAGAAATTCTCAATGAACCTTCTGTAGTAACCTGCTAAGCCAAGGAAACTACGAACTTCTTTTACTGATTTAGGTGATTCCCATTCAGTCACAGCTAAAACTTTAGCAGGATCAACTGCTACACCATCTCCTGACACAACGTGTCCAAGAAATCCAACTTCATTTAACCAAAATTCACACTTGCTGAATTTTTCATATAACTTATGCTCTCTAAGCTTCTCTAGTATCAAACATAGATGTCCTTCATGCTCTTCCTTGCTCTTGGAGTAGATCAAAATGTCATCGATGAAAACGACAACAAACTTATCAAGAAATTTCATGAACACCTTGTTCATCATATTCATGAAATATGTTGGAGCATTGGTTAAACCAAATGGCATCACGGTATACTCATACAATCCATACCTTGTGGTGAAAGCTGTCTTAGGTATGTCTTGTTCTCTTATCTTGAGCTGGAAATAACCTGACCGGAGATCAATCTTTGAGAACACACAGGCTCCTTCTAACTGATCAAACAAGTCATTGATTCTAGGCAAAGGGTATTTGTTCTTGATAGTCACCTTATTGAGTGAACGATAATCTATGCATCACCTTTGACTTCTATCTTTCTTTTCCACAAACAAAACTGGTGCTCCCCAAGATGAGGAACTTGGTTGGATAAAACCTTTCTGCAACTGTTCTCCAAGCTGCTTCTTGAGTTCTTTCAACTCATCAACTGACATCTTGTAAGGTCTTTTTGCTATTGGTCCAGATCCCAGTAGCAAATCAATAAGAAACTCCACATCTCCATCTGGTGGCATTCCCGGTAATTCTTTCGGAAACACATCCAGATATTCACTCACAATTGGCACACTGTCTATGCTAACCCTCTTAAGAGAATTTAGCTTGCTCCTTTTTGATTCAAAGTTGGTCTTGAATCTGATCCTTTTATTTTCTGGAGTTGTGAGTGAGACAGTATGGTTGGCACAATCTATCACTCCCTTGTGCTTAGTCATCCAGTCCTTTCCCAAAATGACATCCAATCCTTGGGAGTTTAGGATTATCAAGTTAACAGGAAACTTATACTTCCCAAACTCTATGACTAGATCATGACATCCGGAATTTACTATCATTTCTCCGCCAGGAGAACTTACTTTTATAGGACACCCAATAGTTTCTACCGGTAGTTCATTTATTTCAACAAATTTTCTTGATATGAATGAATGAGATGCACCAGTATCAAAGAGAACAAATGCTGGAACAGAATTGAGTTTGAACTTACCAGCAATAGCATCAGGCTCCTCATAAATTTCCTCCACATTGATGTGGTTCACTTGCCCTTTCTGGAAAGGGTTAGGCTTGTTGGGTCCTTCAACTTTCTTTTCTGGGCATTCATTTTCATAATGCCCCATCTTCTTGCACTTGAAACACTCAACCTGACTAAGATCCTTCTTGACAGGCTGGCTTCCACTGCCACTTCCATTTCCACTATGGTGGCTCTTATATCCACTCTTGTGGTTCTTGTACTTATCATTGTCATGACTACGGTGATTCTTGTTGTCATGATAACGGTTGTGGTTGTGGTGCTTGTTGAACTTCCCATGCTTGTGGGATCCTGAACTCCCACTATCATCATAATGGGAACGCTTGTGAGACGATCCCGAGCTGTGCTTGTCAGAGTGCTTTCTCTTCCTACTTTCAACTTGCTTCATCTTGTTCTCCAAAATAGCAGCCTTGTCACAAAGAGACTGGTATGTGGGAAGATATGCCACAGCTAACTGCAGGTTCAGTTCATCATTCAAACCTTCAAGGAACTTTTCCTTCCTCTTAGCATCAGTGTCAACTTCATCCGGTGCATATCGCGCCCGATTGTTGAACTCCTCAATATATTCAGCCATACTGCGATGGCGTTGCTTCAGGTTATGGAACTCTTTCTTCTTCAAACTCATCACTCCAGATGAGATGTGAGCAGTACGGAAACCATCTTCAAAGATAGCCCATGTCACATCTTCAATGGGAGTGGTGATCTAGAAGTTATCCCACCAAGTAGCTGCTGGTCCTTCCAACAAGTGAGCTGCAAATCTGACTTTCTCCTCATCAGTACAACCAACTGTCACCAAGTCCTTGTTCACAGAGTGTAGCCAATCATTGGCAACCATAGGATCAGTTGTTCCTGAGAACTTTGCTGGCCTCAATCTCAAGAACCTGGTAAGCATGTCAAAACCCGGCGGGTTGTTCTGATTGTTATTGTTGTTGTTGTTATTGTTGTTGTTGTTGTTGTTGTTGTTCTGATTCTAGATGAACGTAGTCATCATTTGCATCAGCTGAGTCTGAGCTGTCATCATTTGCTGCATCTCAGGGGTGATGTTGTTGTTGTTGGGGTTGGGATTGGCACGACGGGGAGGCATCTATGGTTTGTTCAATAGAGATAAGAATGAGATACCCATAGATGCTAACATGCACAATACATCACATAAACAATCACCAAGCATGCATCACAATAGTAAAAGTTCAACAACAAATATAACAAGTTTGCGAAGTAAACACACCAATAGAAAGCCATCCACATGTTGGATGGTCATTGCGACTCAATAAAAAGCATGATAAATAAATGATAAATGAGCAGTCATCACTACTCCTCGGCATCAACCTCCTCCTCAACAAAGGTAACACCTGCATTCTCCATAGCGGTCTTGTATTCCTCGACATTGGTGGTCAAGGTCTCTACTTTGGCTTTGAGAGCCCTCTTCTGAGAATGAAGCCTCTCAATCACAATCTGCTGATGCTCGAGCTCGAAGTCCTTGGCCTCTAGTTCTGCAGTCATGTCTCGAATCCTCTTGTTCCTATCTTGGACTCGCTTCTCTTGACTCTTGAACTTTCTGTCCTGACTCTCGAACTTGGCCTCCATCTCCTTGACTATGTCATCTTGATCCGCGAAGAGCTTGTCCTTCTCACGAAGCTGCACTTGGAGTTCATCATTGCTGAGCATGACGTTGGTCCTATCAGTGTCCACGTGCCTAAGAAGAACCTCTAAGTCCTGGAGGTATAGACGAATCGGCTCTGCTGTCTCCCTCGAAGTATCCTCGAAGTCAATGGCCTCACCATCGTCATCACGTCTACCGAAGGCGTGGAAGTGAGTACCTCTAACCTGTCGAGAGTGTCTCCCTAACAGACGTCCAATCAAGTCCTGCATGACTACCTCTAGGCCTCTCTCCTTGTCATCGTGCATGAGCTTGAAGATGATGGCCTCCGTGGCTGCCTCAGTCTGGCGTCCTGGCTGATTGACCTTGAAGCCCCAAAGGTCTTTCCTCTCAAACTTGGTGAGGGAAGTACCATGATGGTAGGAACAGGGAGATTGAGCAAACTAGTGAGCTCAATAGTACGAGGACCAAAACGAGTTCCCTGGAACTCTTCAACAGTGCTGATAGTAACATTAGGCATCTATTTAATAAGATAGAAAAAGTTAGAATCAACACAATTTTAAGACAAATCACAATACAAGGCATCACATGCATAATTTTGGAAATCAAATAACACTAGTCATAGCATACATAAAATCCATTACAAGCATCCAAGGTTCAACCTATTTAGACAACATTTTGGAAAATAAAATGATAAGTGTGGTGGTCCAACTAACGAAGTATGCTTACAATCCCATCTCACTTGCCAAGTTGGCTAACAAGGCATCCCTAGAGGCATTCTGTTTATCTTGATCACATGACTCCATTGCTAAGTCTATGATGTCTTTCCTTAAACTTTGATTGGTAGCCTCTAGCTCTTGGGTATGCTTCTTTTCTTCCCTAAGATCATTCTGGGTGTTAAGCATTCTGCACTTGATTCTATCACCAAGTTCTTTGATGGCCCTCCAAGCTGCATCCCTTGCTGAATCAAAGAATGTGGTGTGCATCATGGTGTTGGTGACCATGCAGAATCCTGAGTCCTTGTGGTTGTGTTCCTTGTTTTTATACAAGTGAAGTTGCACCCACCAGTACTCAACTCCTTCATCCATCACATGAAAGCCTTTGTACACAGCTGCACCATGTATTCCCATTGCAACCATGAGGTCCTTGAGAGCCTTGGGGAATTCTGTCTCACATTCCAAAGTCATTGTCATGAGTGGTCCCTTCCTCACGGCTTCGTTGATGGAGTTCATCTACAAATAGAGATGAGAAAGAAGATTAGAAAAGTTTACGAGAAGAAAAGACAAGTGTGGAAGTTGTTGAAAAATTTTCCTTAGTGGTTTCGAATCCTAGGGTCATAGTCCTACAGGCAACACACTTCTCTGATACCATCTGTAAGATACCTCCTTTATAAAGGAAAAGGATCCCTGTGATTGCAATGCTAGTCCCTGGATCAATGCTAGCATCCACAGTTTAAGATCAAGTACACAGAAACAAAGGTCATTATTACAGTAATTCCAGAGACAAACATAGTCTTTTACAACTCCATGGCCACATGCCTAGTACAAGAGTTTAAATGAGTAAATAGATAAATAAGTCTTCATCTTCATGTGCC
Source organism: Avena sativa (assembly GCA_916181665.1). Taxonomy (NCBI): domain Eukaryota; kingdom Viridiplantae; phylum Streptophyta; class Magnoliopsida; order Poales; family Poaceae; genus Avena; species Avena sativa. The sequence continues at coordinate 35,976,909 of OV702284.1, forward strand.
ACAGGAAAGCATGTTGAGTGTAGACTCATGACTCCTAATCATCATCAGAATAACCTGCAACATCACAAGTTACAGCCACTGTGGGTCAATACATTGGAATAGTATTGGCAAGTGATACCTTAGTATAATATTGGTGGACTAAATACTATATGCATTTTGGCTAAGTGTAGTTTAGGCTTGCTTTGCTCAAAATAGGTTTTGCCTATCAGTTGAAAACACTAAGTTTTTCTTTGTCAAAAATTTTCCCAAGGAACCACCAATAGACATTGGGGTCCTTCACCCTTGTTCAACCACAAGTTTTACTTAGAAATTGGGATGAGGATATTCTTGATAGCTTCCATGTCTTCATGCTCAAGTTGTCCAATACCAGGGACATGGATAAGTACTTAGATTTTTCCATCTGCAGAGGTTATGCACTTTCCCCACAAGACCTGATTTTCACCAAGACAGGACCTTTCAGAAGCCTTCCCTTAGACCAAATGGATGCATTCCAACCTATCATCCCACTACCACCAACTGTCCAAATGGCTAAGTTATTGCAACCTATGTGATCCAGGCAGAGCCCATATTGCCAAGTGGCTGCACTAGAAGCTTCTTAACATTTGGCCTCTCAAATCCCTTTGTTCCTGGGTGGATTTCCACAAGTGAGATACACAAGGTAAACCATATAAATAGGCCTTCTGTAACCACTCAAGATAACCCATTCACAACCATTCCAACCAGGTGATTCATTCACTTAGTTGTTTTATTAAGCAAAAACATAGTCCAAAGACTTAGAAATATTTATTCATAGCATGAAAATATATCCACCCTTGGTTGCTACTAGCTAGGCTAAGCATGGCATAGATAAGCATCTTAACTTAGAAACTTCTAGCAATTCTACAACTACTAGGATTTCCCAAGCATAGCATATAAGCAAAATATAACCATGCAAGACTAGCAAAGTATTTCTAATGCATAGTTGAAAACCATAGAGATAAAATCATGAAGCACCACTTGCCTTGGTAGTTTGGAGAGTAGCTACAATCCTCACAATCACAATCACTATTTGCACCAAAATCTACACATAAAATGATAACACCAAATCACATACAAAATAAATACAAGCAAAAATATATGGATGCATGCAATATGACATGTGATGATTTTCTACACAAAACAATACAAGTGCACAGTACTGAATCATACACAAGTTCAAAACTTGCCAAACAAATTTTATTTGAACATTAAAACATTTCTCAAATATTTGTTATACATAAAATAGGCCTACACATGTTTCTGTAAAAATAGTCATTTTAACAGAAAAAAAACCTTAAACACATTGCAAAAATGGAAAGGGGTTTCTCTCCTGATTCCATTGATATAAAATTTGTCAAATTTGGACGTGGGAATCAAAAGTTATGAATTTTGCAAGTTTGAACTTATAATAGAAAAGTTTCTATCTTTTTAAATAAAACTCAGGCCACGCGTCATGTTCTGATTTTTGCGTACCGGTTCGCGTGGATCGTGCTACGAGGAACGTTGGATCTAAAGAGGATCGTGCGGCCCAGATCTACCATACCCCTTCACTTAAGTGATTCTATCCTAGCGGATGGATCAAGATCTAATGGCTGTTGGTCTATTGACCACTAACTGGCGGCGCTAGCGGCGGCGAGTGGCGGCGGCGTGTTCAGGTGATGGGGTTCCGGCCAATACAGGAGGCGAGTGAGATCATGGGGTGGCTCACCGAGATCGCGTGATGATGTTGATGCTCAAGGTGGTCTTTGTTGACGGCGGGGCGCTCGGAACTGTCAGGGATTCCTCGTTGAAGTTCGCGAAGGCGTCGGGTACGGCTGCTCGTTGACGTTGGCAAAGGTACAGATCATGCCAGGGCAAAATAAACAGTGCGTCAGATGCGCAATTGGGTGCTGGTCATGCGAGTATCAAGGAGAGGGCAAGGCGCGGTCAGAACTAACCAGGAAAGCTTGCCCGAGTTGATGGTTTCGTCGGACTCGTGCTGTCGTCGATGTTGACGAGGCTCTGAATGATCCTAGCATGCACCAAAGGGGTTAGGAGATGTGCAAGGTTGCAGTGATTGTGCTGGCAAGGTTAGAAGTCAAGGGGCGCGGAGAGCTCACCGGAATATGCTGCCGGAGTTCGTCGGTATCGCGGCAGAGTTCGGCGAATTATGGGCAGCCTGGTGGCGTGGCGTCTGTGCTAGGTGAGGGGAAATGAGAGGCGAGGGGAGGGGGTCTTATAGCCAGAGCGGGGGCGAGGATCACGCGAGGAAACGCCGGCAATAACTCGGGTTTTAAAACGTGGCAGTGAATGGCGGAGGAAACAGCCGGCGACGTGGTCGTGGGCGTGATTTGGGGAAGACGGTGGTGAGCTGGAGAGGGTCCACCGGTCAGTGACTCTTTAGGTAGCGCGGGTGCGGTGAGAAAAACAGGAGGAGAGGGAAATCCCGAGTGGGCTGGCTTTTGGGACGCTTCTGTTGTTGGGCTGGAAAGGTGGCGCCGGCCCTTTTCCATTTATTTTCTCCTTTTCTTTTTCTTTTTGCATTTTCAGAAAACATTTTCAAATGATTTCAAAAGCTATTTGAATTCAAACCTTTTCAGGATTTTCGTAGAGTGCAACATTCATAATTCTGGGCATAAAAACATGTGGTCTCTCTATACAAGCTTGGTTCTTTTGATCAAATAAAATAAATAGTGCCATTGCACTTGGTTTGATCAAGTTTTGAATTTGGTTTCAAAAACCATATTTGTTTTGTAAATTTTGGTTTAGGCACTAGGAATCAAGCAATACAATCTGAGAGTAACAAGGTTTGATTCATGAACAACAATCTCTCATTGGAGAGTAGCATTTGATTTAATGCTGATCACATAAAATAATGAGCTCATATGCTCCTGTTTTGAATTGATTTTTGAAATGAAACTCTACATGATCATGGATGCATGGATGATATGCATGAGTTTTGAAACATGATTTTTGGGATGTTACAAAATATTTATTAAATGCTTGATTTGCCACATTTGGAAGATTGCTATTTGGATGTCCCACTTGATGATAATGCTAAAAAGAAACTCATGGGGAGTTTTAATGATGTTATTATTATGGTTAACAATGCTTATGTCCCTGTTGATTTCTATGTTTTAGATGTTGAATACAATGATTCTTGTCCTATTACTTTGGGAAGACCTTTTCTTAGAACTATTGGTGCCATCATTGATATGAAAGAAGGCACCATTAAATATAAATTTCCATTCAAAAAAGGTATTGAACACTTCCCTATGAGGATATATAAGTTGCTTTTTGCTCCTCCTTTGAAAGAAAGGTTTGATGTTAATACTTCTTCATTTGAAAATACTTGATTCTTACTTCTTGTGCCTAACTTAAAGGCATTAAAGAAAACTACTTCCTGGGAGATAACCCAATAGTTTTCTTGAGTATTTGAAGTTATTACTACAGTAATGACATCTCCTTATCCTTTTTATTTTCTTTTTGTGCCAAGAATAACCTCTAATGAGAGGGAAGTAACATTTGGGGAGTTGCTGTCCCGAAACAGATTTTTTTCTACACCGTAAACATTCGTGTAAAATCTATTTAAGTCGGATTGAGCTGTAATTTTCTGAATAAATCCCCCAGGATGTTAGCTAACTTTCGTTAGTTCAACACTTTTTGATTTGAGCAACATAAGGTCTTTGAAAAAATAGGTTTCTACCTGCTGGTCTATTTTGACAGATTTGTGCCATTATTTGCATTTGCTTCTTATTGATTCCTTTTTGGGTTCTTTTTGGGAAATTGAGCTTTTTGAGGGAATTTTTACAGTAGCTTGTGTTTTTAGTGAAATTTTTGCTGTTCTAAAACTAAAACCCGAAGGTCTATTATATTTTGATTACACTAATGTTGCTAATGAAGATTGTGTGAAGTTTTGTATGAAGGAAAATTTTCAGGTGTAGAGAAAGATTGATGTAATGAGATAAAGAATGGACAAAAGCTCAAGCTTGGGGATGCCACCCCGTGTCACCCCAAGAAATATTCAAGAGGTACAAGCGTCAAAGCTTGGGGATGCCCAAGGCATCCCCTTCTTCATCAATAAAAATCTTAGGTCTTTTCTAGACACTTCGTTTTTATTGTTTCATGCACAAGTTGTGTTGTTCTTGGAGCACCTTAGTTTTCGTTTTTGGTTTTTGTTTGCTTATTTTGCTTGAGTAAAGTAGTTTGGACCCCCATTTTCGATGTGTTGTTGCAAATAAGTTCATTGGTGTTGGAGAGGAGTAGAAAGTTCTTGCTTGAATAGTACAAGAGGAGCTTGCTTTGACCGTGGCTTAGACTTTATCATGTCATGCTAGATGTTGTTTTGACCTTATGCTTAGTTATTATTTCTGTAGCATGACTTGTTCCAAATAATTAGGATTGTTTAATGTGCCTTGATAGAATCATGTGTTGTTTTAGCATACAAAATCATAGTATTGTGGTATTCTCCTTTGATGCTTTGGTTGGGTTGACTTTGCACATGCTCACACCATGTTATGACCATGAACTAGTCACCATAGCCTCTATGATAATTTAGATTTTGACTTGTGGTACCAATTTATGCTTTGATTAGTAATGTTTTGTCGCTCTGCACGATTATGGCTATTATTGCTCTCTTAGTTGGTCATTTCCAGTCTTTTGCTAGCCTCCACTTGTATGAGTAAGCTCTACTCATGCATCCAACTCCCAAGAAACCAAGTTATTCCAAAGTGTCCACTATAAATTCTTATGCATGGTGTGTTACACCATTCCAAGTATATTCTTGTTTCATCTATCTTCCAATTAAAAAGTTATCTTTTTTATGTGAAAACTTAGTGATTAAAGCTCTCACAAAGTTGATGGCACACTTTATTTTTCTTGCCCCTAAATAAACTTGAACCATTGTGTCATCTATGTTGTATATTCTTGCACTTATACGTTGGAATTAGCAGAATCATGTTGTCACGGGGAACGCTTTCAACATTGCACTTGTACATTGTACACAGTTGATATCATGCTCTTTTGTTTATGGATGTCGTCGGTGTGAAATAAAAGGGGACCTTGTAAGTCTATGGAGTTATGTATGTGTGTTAGAGAAACGCCTGGGCCGCTAGCCTAAGCCATGCCTAATCATGGAACTTGCAGCATCACCATAGTGAGCAATCTATGAAGCTTTCTTCTTATAAAAAAGAGACATACTGAAAAGAGGAAAGAGAGAGAGAAAAACACCATTTCCCATGGTAAATAAGAAGATTGTTGAGATGCTCATTGTCTGCTTGCCTTGTCATTTTGATTATGGGATAGCTCCTGTATCATGTGCAAGGGGTACCCCATTGGCGGTTCTCTATGATACACATGTACTTACTATGAAAAGAACTTACATGTGACTAAATTTGAGTAGCATGAGGAGCGGCCCTCGTATTCAAGGGACATGAGATTGCCAACTTATACTTTGTCAAGCATATACTCCATCTTTGTTCACTTTAACTTTAATTACATGAAGATGCTTATGATAGGGGCAATGAGAGCTGAAAGCTAACAAGTACCATAATTTTTTGAAGCTCTTTATGAGACTTTAAATCCTTACTTCCCTCCTTTATGAAGGGCCTTTATTCCACCATTATATTGAGTCTCCACCTTCTATCCTTAGGTGCCAATTAAGAGAGCATAGTTGCCATTCTTAGTTCTATGTGCATTGTCCCAAAACTTATTGATTGATGCATATTGTTTACATTGCTTGTTCATGAACTATTTGTATCTAGTAACTCTTATGAACTTTGAAGGTGTCGTATGCATTTATTTGCCACTCCATGAGGGACAAGCTGAATGCCACTATGCTATGTTTTCTATATGTTAAACAAACAAACGTCTTTCTGTCACATCCCAAGATTTTCAAAATTTTGTAATGTGAAAAATAAATAAACAAAATAAATAATTGTTGAAATTTAGGGTGAAAAGAAACTTTTGTTTCTAAATAGAAACTTAAAATACCATCTTGAACAAACTTTGGCTAATGTTTGAATCCAACTAAATTCAAATCAAGTGGAATGCATTCCTCTTAAAATGCATCTTGAAATTTAAACACTTGGAGAATAAACCAAAACCCTAAAACCCTAATGGAAGAAAACATTTCCAAGTTATCTCTAAGCCTATTAATTTGATCCATATAAAAATTTGTCAAACAAAAATTTCAAATTGATCAAGAATGACAAATAGAAATATTATAAAACCATAGAAATTTGTTTCACTTAATTTGGAGCCATGGATAAAATCTTATGAATTTAATAAGATAAGGAAATTTAATTTCCAAAGCTAATAAAGCACCTATCTATAAATCCATACCAAATGGTGAGTAAATAACCGTAAAGAGAGTTAAAAGGACAAACAAATATTAAATAATATTTTACCAATTGGAATCACCAAGTTTGGATCTATAAATAAAAAGATATGGATTTTATAAGATAAAGATAGAATTATTAAATGAGGAATATTTGAAAGACAAAATTAAAACTTGGCCAAGACCATAAGCAAATGGCATGAATATAATCCAAATCCAAATTAAATAATGGACGAGGAATTTTCAAATTAATTAAGAGGGCATTAACCAAATTCTAATATATTTGAATAAAGATAAAATCCCTATTAGAAATGATTTATTAAATCATGGGAAATGATATTTGGAATTTACCCAAGAGGAATAAAAGTGGTTCAATTAACTTAAATAAGATCAAAGAAATCTTCCAAATAAAATTTATGGAAACAAAACTTTAATTTCATTGGAATTAAAAACAAATACCCAATTAAAATGATTATAAATCATATTAAATATTTTCAAAATAATTCATGGTGAATAATTTGACACCCTATTAAATAAATAAACCTACTGAAAAGGTTTTGTGAGAATTGAAATTAAATAAGGGTTTAAAATATATTTGATGTTAATGGAATTTAAATACGAGAACCTACTTTAAATAATTAAAAGACCCTAAAAAGAATAATAGAATTATTCTAAATTTGACTTTAAAACATATTATTAATCAGTATTTAAATCTACTCAAAGTTTGAGAGAAGTTTGAATTCAAATGAGTGTTTGAATGGTTTAAACAAAATCAAAACAGAAATTAGAAATAGAAAAAGAAAAACAATTAGTACAAAAAAAATGAAACTAACTAGCCCAGCTCGGAAAAAGCCCAGTCCAGGCCCAGCAGCCCAACTAACCCCTCTCCCCCGAAACATTTTTTTTCACACGCAGACAGACCCGCACAGTCACTGATGTGTCGACCCCACACCTAACCCTGCACCTCGCTGACGCTAGGCCCCACCGCCACGCAAGCTTCTTCCTCACCCACGCGATGACCTCGCCCCTCTCCTCGGTTCCGTTTCTGGCCGGGAATCAAACCCGTTAATTCGCCTCTAATGCTGGAGTAAACCCCGCCCCGACCATGCCCACTTAAACACCTGCTCCTCCTCTCTGTTTTCCCCTAGAGCCCATTCCTCCTCTGCCACCGGGCTTTTCCCATTTTGCGCTGCACCACCCTCTGTTGCGACGAGCTCCGACGGCAATTCCGGCCACACCTCGTCGCCCCTCGCCCCCTCGACCACACACGCGTGTTCCACAGACCCTGGCGCATCTCCCAGTAGCATCAGCTCGCCCCCGCGCGCCCTAGAGCCTCGGCAACGACGACCACCGAGCGCGCCGTCGTCTGCTTCCACTCCGGCGACACTTCCCTAGTTGGTAATGACCTCCCCTCTCTTTATCTTTCACACACGCATCCTCGCCACGACTTTGCGCATCTAACCATACCCTCCTCTCCCTCTGGCATGCACCGAAGCCTCGCCACCGTCTTTGACAGAGAGCAACCGTCACTAGAGAGAACTCCGGCGAGGAATTCCAACTGACCCCGTGCGCCCCTCGACAAGCAGCAAGAACGTTGAGCTTCAGCGTCACTCCGCGATTCTCGTGAGCTACCCCTCAACCTCCCTGGCTTCCTATTTCGCCAGCTCCGCCGCTAACCGAGCATCGCCGCCGCCAGCCACCGTCGAGCGCCGCTGGCATTTGGTCACAGTGCCCTCAGCCGCTGGATCTTGATCTGACGGATGTGATAGAACGTAACTCGAAAGGGTATGGGTGAACCTGAGACGCGCGACTAAACTTTGATCCAACGCACCAGATAGGTCGATCCGCACGAAACGTTTTTGTCCAATAAGATCGCACGACGTGGCCAGAGTTTGTTTTAAAAACAGAAACTATTCTATTAGATGTGCAATTTTGTAAAATCCATAACTTTCAAACCACACGTCCAAATTTTGCAAATTTTATATCAATGGAATCAGCAAGACAAGTACTTTCTGACCATGCCTTTTGCTTAGTGAATTGCTTCTGATAAAATGATTGTTTTTGCAGAAATTGTGTAGGCATATTTAGAATATAAAATTTGTTCTAAAATGATTTTTGAGATAAAACCTTTGGCAAATGGTTTATTTTGAACCTACTGACCATAGAAATCAATTTGTGGTTTCAGAAATATATTTGGTGAAGCAAAATAATAAATCTTTGATTTAAACCATTTCTGGTCAAATAAAAATATTGTTTATATGTTAAAAAGGATTTTTGGAGAAAACCCTTGGGAAATGTTTTGATTTAAACTCTCTGACCCTAAAAACCAAGTTTTAGAATTAAAAAATGTATTTGGTGAACCCTATAAAGATTGTTACTTTGATAAAGGCATTCTCAACCACATAAAATATTGTTTTGGTAGTAAAAAGGTTTATAAGTAAAAATCTTTTGCAAATAGTTTTGCCACTTTATAAAATGACCAATAAGTGTTTTATAATGTTTATAACCTATTTGAAACCACCTTTGTAAATAAAACAATGTTTGGCATGCTTGCATGCATTGGTGTGTTTCTATTATTTTATGTGATGTTGCTTGAATGGTAGATTGAAATGTTGCTTGCTTGATTGAATTGTAGTGGAATTTGAAGAGTGTGAACATTGCAAGATCAAGGAGTGAACTTATATTCTCTACCAAAAAGGCAAGTGATGCTTCATACTTTGTCCAATTATTTTTGTCACATCCCAAGATTTTCCAAATCTTGTTATGTGAAAAAAATAAATAAACAAAATAAATTATTGTTGAAAATTAGGATGAAAAGAAACTTTTGTTTCTAAATGGAAACTTAAAATCCCATCTTGAACAAACTTTTGTAAAAGTTTGAATCCACAAAAATCCAAATCAAGAGAAATGCATTCCTCAATGAATGTATCTGGAAATTTAAACACTTGGAAAATAAATCCAAACCCTAAACCCTAATGGAATAAAAATCATTTCCAAGTTATCTCCAAGCCTATGTATTTGATCCATATAAAATTATATCATCAAACATTTACATATGATCAAGAAAGACAAATAGAAATGTTATAAGACCATATAAATTGGTTTCACTTAATTTGGAGCCACAGATAAAACCTTATGAATTTAATAAGATAAGGATAAGTAAATTCCAAAGCTAATAAAGCCCTTATCTAAAAACCATACCAAATGGTGAGCAAATAATCCTAAAGATATTTAAAAGGATAAATAAATCTCAAATAAGATTTTACAAATTGGAATCACCAAGTTTGGATCTCTAAATAAAAATATGGATTTTATAAGATGAAGAAAGAAATATTAGATAAGGAATATTTAAAGACCAAATTAAATCTTGGCCAAGACCATAAGCAGATGGAATGAATATAATCCAAAACCCAAATAAATAAATGGATAAAAAAATTTCCAAAATAAAAATAAATTGGCATTAACCAAATTTCATTTCCATTTGAATAAAGACAAAATCCCTATTAGAAATGATTAATTAAATCATGAGAAAATAGTATTTTGGAATGTACCCTAGTGGAATAAAATTTGTTTAATTAACTTAAATAAAATAAATTTTCCAAATAAAATTTATGGAATTAAAACTATATTTAATTTCATTGGAATAAAGACAAGTAGCCAATTTAAAATGATTAATAAATCATATTAAAAGTATTCCAATTAATTCTAGGTGAACATTTTGACACCCTATTAAGTAAATAAAACTTACTGAAAGGTTTTGGAAGGATATAGAATTCAAATGGAAATTAAAAACATTATTAAATCTTTAATGAATTAATACAAGGACCTACTTTAAATAATTAAAAAGGCACTAAAGGAATAAAAGTTTTATTCTAAATTTGACATCAGAATATGGTAATAAACAGTGTTTAATTATTCAAAAAATATGGCAAAGGTTTGAATTCAAATGAGTGTTTGAATGGATTAAATAAAATCAAAACAGAATATTAGAAAAGGAAAAAGAAAAATAATCTCAACAAAAAAAAGTGAAAAGGAGCAGCCCAGCCAGCTAGCCCACTAAGCCCAACTCGCAGCCCACCTCACCCCTCACTCAGACACACACCCACGAGGACACTGACCGATGGACCCCATTCCCTCTCTTCCTCTCTCGCTGCCAAGCGACCCCACCGCCACATCATCGTCTTCCTCACCCGCTGACCCCGCCCCTCACCTCGCCGGCCGTTGCTGTCGATTAAGACTAGAGTAAATACGCAGTAACGCTGCAGTAAAACCACCCCGCGACCATGCCATCTTAAGCGCCTGCGTTTCCTCTCTCTTTCCCCTCCGTCGCCTCACCCTAGCACGCCCCCTGGCTGCTCAATTTCCCCCTGCACCTCCCTCTGCTCCGGCGAGCTCCACCAGCGATTCCGGCCAAACCCTGCTTCCCCTCGCCTCCTCGAGCACCCGAGCTTGATCCCCATACCCTGGCGCTTCTCTCTGCACCCTCATCTCACTCGCGCGTGCCCTGTATCGTCGACTCCGTCTTCGTCTGAATGTCGCCGCCGTCGGCGTCGACTCCGACAAGCTTCCCTGGTGAGCACAGACTCCCCCCTCGCCCTCTTTTTGATGCTCACTTGTTTGCCACTCGCATACGAAACTAACGGTACCCTCCATCTACTTTCCCGAGCCCCGTAGCCTCGCCTCCTATGTCGTCTGAGCGCACCCGATGCCGCGATAGACTCCGACGAGCAATTACTCAGGAACCCGAGCGCCCCTCGATGAACAGAGACCACGTCGAGCTTCTCCGCACCCATGCGAACCCTGTAAGCATTCTCACTCTCTCCCGCATGCTTTAGTTCGTCGGCAACCTCACCCTCTGAGCGCTCCGCCGCTCGCCGCCACGCCAGCGCCGCCCATCTGTGGCTGAGTGCTATGCACCGTAGGATCCAGATCCAAGCGCTGCGATAGAACATTAACCGAACGGGTAAGTAGTGCTCTGTGCCGCACGATCCACTTTAGATCCTACGGCCTGCATCGCTTGATCCACGCGAAACGTTTTCGACCAATAATAACAAGACGCGTGGCCAGTGTGTTGTTTAAAAACCAGAGTTTGATCTATTAGTTTTCCAAATTTGTAAATTGCATAACTTTCAAACCACACGTCCAAATTTTGCAAATTTTATATCAATGGAATCAGCAAGACAAGCCCTATCCAACCATGCACTTTGTTTAGTAAAAAGCTTCTGTTAAATTGTTTGTTTTTACAGAAACTTGTGCATGCATGTTTAGAATATAAAATTGTTCTAAAATGATTTTGGGGATAAAATCTTTGGCAAATGGTTTGTTTTGAACCTACTGACTTGGTGGTTTCAAAAATGTATTTGGTGAAGCAAAAGAATGAATCTTGGATTTAAACCATTTCTAGTCAAATAAAAATATGGTTTAATTATTAAAAATGGTTTTCGAGGAAAACCTTTGGAAAATGTTTTGGAATAAACTCTCTGACCCCAAACACCAAGTTTTATTATTTGAAAATGTATTTGGTGAACCCTATAAAACTATTACTTTGCTAAAGACATTTTCAACCACATAAAATAACGACTTGGTTTAAAAATGGTTTATAAAGTGAAATCTTTTGCAAATGATTTTTCCACTTTATAAAATGACCATTAGGTGTTTTCAAATGTTTATGAACCATTAGAAACCACTTTCTCAAATAAACAATCTTTGGCATGCTTACATGCATTATTTTGTTTCTATCATTTTATGTGATGAATTGCTTGAATGGTAGATTGAAATATTTTTTGCTTGATTGAATTGTAGTGATTTGAAGTGAGTGAACATTCAAAAGATCAAGGAGTGAACTTATACTCTCTACCAAAAAGGCAAGTGATGCTTCATACTTTTGTCCCATTATTTTCACTATGCATTAGTGATATTTCTAAGTAGGACTTGCATGGAATTTTGCTAAGTATAAACTATGCTATGGGAAATCCTAGTATATGAAACCTTAGTAGAATTTCCTAAGTTAAGATTCCTACTACTACCATTCTTAGCTTAGCTAATAGAAAACAAGGGTGGAATATATATTCATACTATGGAATATTTCCAAGTCAAGGACTTGTGTTTTGTTTAATAAAACAACTAAGTGAATGAATCACCTGGGTGGAATGGAAGGAATGGTTTGTGTTGAGTGGTTCACAAGGCCCATTTCTATGGTTTACCTTGTGTATCTCACATGTGGAAAGCCACCCAGGAACAAAGGGATTTGAGAGGCCAAATGTTAAGAAGCTTCTAGTGCAGCCACTTGGCAATATGGGCTCTGCCTGGATCACATAGGTTGCTAGAACTTAGCCATTTGGAAAGTTGGTTTATAGTGGGATGATAGGTTGGAACGCGTCCATTTGGTCTAAGGGAAGGCTTCTGAAAGGTCCTGTCTTGGTGAAAATCAAGTCTGGTGGGGAAAGTGCACAATCTCTGCAGATGGAAGAATCTAAGTACTTAGCCATGTCCCTGGCAAAGGAAAATTTGAGCATCAAGACATGGAAGCTATCAAGAATCTCCTCATCCCAATTTCTAAGTTAAAAACTTGTGGTTGAACAAGGGTTAAAGGATCACCAATTTCTATTGGGAGATGCCTTGGGAAATGTTTTTGTCAAGCAAAAGCTTAGTGTTTTCAAATGATAAGGAAAATCTATTTTGAGCAAAGCAAGCCTAAAGCTCCACTTAGCCAAATGCATATAGATGAAAGACTCCACTATACTACAATAGTATCACTTGCCAATACAATTCAAATGTATTGACCCTTGTGGCCGTAACTTGTTATGTTGTGGGTTTGTTTGATATTAGTGAAGTAGAATTAAAAGTCCACAACCAACATGTCTGCCTGTGGCACTTTGAAGATGAAGGACCCCATGATATTGTTATATTCTGCTGCATTGTAATGAGATAGCCAAATGAGCTATGTAAGATGTATTAAATTATTTTATTCCTGGTTATAAAGTTGTATTATGACCCATGTTTCTTGATATTACATCTTAACTGTGGATGCTAGCTATTGATCCAGGGACTAGCATTGTAAACACAGGGATCTCTACCTTATTAAAGGTTGGGAATCTTACAGATGGTATCAGAGCATTGTGTTGCCTGTAGGATTTGTAACCCTAGGATTGGACAAAACCCCTTAGAAAAATGGGAGTTGTACTTGTTCCAAAACTTATTTACAAACAATCTTGTAAACTCTTTCCTCAACCATTTTGGTTTTGATTCTACATCTCTTCTATCTCAAACTTGATGGACAAGCCTACCCCATGGCCAAAGACTTCACCATGTGCAAAGGACTTCATCAACTCTAATGACTTCAACATCTTCAAGTGATTTCAACCTTATTCTCAACAAGGACTTCAACCTTGGATATCACTAAGGACTACAAGTGAGACAAGAAATCTTGCTCAAGACTTGAAGACTAAGGAAACACAACTTGGGAATCATCATCACCTTTGAAGTTTTTGTGACCAAGAATTTTCCCAAGGAAACCATGATCTTGTTCAAGAAGAATCAACCAAGAAGGATGAAGACAAAGGAAAATCTCAGCTTGCACCTCCATGCAATATGACTCAATTTAAAGGACCAAAGAGGAGACATATGTATTATCCAAGGAATAAGAAAAGGTCAAGGAGACCAGGAAACATTCCTACCTTTGAGATAACATATGAAGAACATGAACTAGAAGCACTCCTAGCTTTGGAGAAGCCCAAGAAGAAAAAGTATAAGGAAATTAGCCAAGTGTGGTGCAACAACTGCAAAGAGCTAGGTCATTATGTAGCAACTTGTCCATAGAAGATACGTGAAGAACTCAATCTTATCACATGTTACAGTTGTGGTAACCAAGGACATTATGCAAGAAATTGTCCAGAAAAGATGAAGCACAAGATAAAGCCTATGAAGGATCTCAGCCTTGTCATATGTTTCAAATGTGGAAACAAAGGACACTATGCAGATGTGTGTCCAGAGAGATTTCAACAAGATCCCAAGCAAGCCAAGATGTAATTTAGTTGGAAAATTTTTAAGGGTGGTAGTACCCTAGTTGTTTTGAGCCAACTTGTAACCCCTAGCCTCCCCAAATATCGGGACGAGATTTATTTTAAGGGCGGTAGCCTGTCACATCCCAAGATTTTCCAAATCTTGTTATGTGAAAAAAATAAATAAACAAAATAAATTATTGTTGAAAATCAGGATATAAAGAAACTTTTATTTCTAAATGAAAACTTAAAATCCCATCTTGAACTAACTTTGGTAAAAGTTTGAATCCAACAAAAATCCAAATCAAGAGAAATGCATTCCTCAATGAATGTATCTGGAAATTTAAACACTTGGAAAATAAATCCAAACCCTAAACCCTAATGGAATAAAAATCATTTCCAAGTTATCTCCAAGCCTATGGATTTGATCCATATAAAAATATATCATCAAACATTTACAAATGATCACGAAAGACAAATAGAAATGTTATAAGACCATATAAATTGGTTTCACTTAATTTGGAGCCATAGATAAAATCTTATGAATTTAATAAGATAAGGATAAGTAAATTCCAAAGCTAATAAAGCCCTTATCTAAAAACCATACCAAATGGTGAGAAAATAATCCTAAAGATATTTGAAAGGATAAATAAATCTCAAATAAGATTTTACAAATTGGAATCACCAAGTTTGGATCTCTAAATAAAAAGATATGGATTTTATAAGATGAAGAAAGAAATATTAGATAAGGAATATTTAAAGACCAAATTAAATCTTGGCCAAGACCATAAGCAAATGGAATGAATATAATCCAAAACCCAAATAAATAAATGGATAAAGAATTTTCCAAAATAAAAATAAATTGGCATTAACCAAATTTCATTTCCATTTGAATAAAGACAAAATCCCTATTAGAAATGATTAATTAAATCATGAGAAAATAGTATTTTGGAATGTACCCTAGTGGAATAAAAGTTGTTTAATTAACTTAAATAAATTCCAAATAAAATTTATGGAATTAAAACTATATTTAATTTCATTGGAATAAAGACAAGTACCCAATTTAAAATGATTAATAAATCATATTAAAACTATTCCAATTAATTCTAGGTGAATATTTTGACACCCTATTAAGTAAATAAAACTTACTGAAAGGTTTTGGAAGGATATAGAATTCAAATGGAAATTAAAAACATTATTAAATCTTGAATGAATTAATACAAGGACCTACTTTAAATAATTAAAAAGGCACTAAAGGAATAAAAGTTTTATTCTAAATTTGACATCAGAATATGGTAATAAACAGTGTTTAATTATTCACAAAATATGGCAAAGGTTTGAATTCAAATGAGTGTTTGAATGAATTAAATAAAATCAAAATAGAATATTAGAAAAGGAAAAAGAAAAACAATCTCAAAAAAAAAGTGAAAAGAAGCAGCCCAGCCAGCTAGCCCACTAAGCCCAACTCGCATCCCACCTCACCCCTGTCTCCCCGAAACGTTTTCTCACTCAGACACACACCCACGAGGACACTGACCGATGGACCCCATTCCCTCTCTTCCTCTCTCGCTGCCAAGCGACCCCACCGCCACATCATCGTCTTCCTCACCCGCTGACTCCGCCCCTCACCTCGCCGGCCGTTGCTGTCGATTAAAACTCGAGTAAATACGCAGTAACGCCGCAGTAAAACCACACAGCGACCATGCCATCTTAAGAGCCTGCGTTTCCTCTCTCTTTCCCCTTCGTTGCCTCACCCTAGCACGCCCCCAGGATGCTCAATTTCCCCCTGCACCGCCCTCTGCTCCGGCGAGATCCACCAGCGATTCCGGCCAAACCCTGCTGCCCCTCGCCTCCTCGAGCACCCGAGCTTGATCCCCAGACCCTGGCGCTTCTCTCTACACCCTCAGCTCACTCACACGTGCCCTGTATCGTCGACTCCGTCTTCGTCTGAACATCGCCGCCGTCGGCCTCGACTCCGGCAAGCTTCCCTGGTGAGCATAGACTCCCCCGCGCCCTCTTTTTGATGCTCACTTGTTTGCCACTCGCGTACGAAACTAATGGTACCCTCCATCTACTTTCCCGAGCCCCGTAGCCTCGCCTCCAACGTCGTCTGAGCGCACCCGACGCTCCGACAGACTCCGACGAGCAATTACTCAGGAACCCGAGCGCCACTCGACGAACAGAGACCACGTCGAGCTTCTCCGCACCTCTGCGAACCCTGTAAGCATTCTCACTCTCTCCCGTGTGATTTAGTTCGTCGGCAACCTCACCCTCTGAGCGCTCCCTCGCTCGCCGCCGCGCCAGCGCCGCCCATCTGTGGCCGAGTGCTGTGCACCGTAGGATCCAGATCCAAGCGCTTCGATAGAACATTAACCGAAGGGGTAAGTAGTGCTCTGCCGCATGATCCACTTTAGATCCTACGTCCTGCATCGCTTGATCCACGCGAAATTTTTTCGACCAATAATAACAAGACGCGTGGCCAGTGTGTTGTTTAAAAACCGAAGTTTGATCTATTAGTTTTCCAAATTTGTAAATTGCATAACTTTCAAACCACATGTCCAAATTTTGCAAATTTTATATCAATGGAATCAGCAAGACAAGCCCTATCCAACCATGCACTTTGTTTAGTAAAAAGCTTCAGTTAAATTGTTTGTTTTTACAGAAACTTGTGTATGCATGTTTAGAATATAAATTTTTTTCTAAAATGATTTTGGGGATAAAATATTTGGCAAATGGTTTGTTTTGAACCTACTGACTCTAGAAATCAATTGGTGGTTTCAAAAATGTTTTTGTGAAGCAAAAGAATGAATCTTGGATTTAAACCATTTCTAGTCAAATAAAAATATGGTTTAATTATTAAAAATGGTTTTGGAGGAAAACCTTTGGAAAATGTTTTGGAATAAACTCTCTGACCCTAAACACCAAGTTTTATGATTTTAAAATGTATTTGGTTAACCCTATAAAACTATTACTTTGCTAAAGTCATTTTCAACCACATAAAATAATGACTTGGTTTAAAAATGGTTTATAAAGTGAAATCTTTTGCAAATGATTTTGCCACTTTATATAATGACCATTAGGTGTTTTCAAATGTTTATGAACCATTAGAAACCACTTGCTCAAATAAAAAATCTTTGGCATGCTTACATGCATTGTTTTGTTTCTATCATTTTATGTGATGAATTACTTGAATGGTAGATTGAAATATTGTTTGCTTGATTGAATTGTAGTGATTTGAAGTGAGTTAACATTGCAAATATCAAGGAGTGAACTTATACTCTCTACCAAAAAGGCAAGTGATGCTTCATACTTTTGTCCCATTATTTTCACTATGCATTAGTGATATTTCTAAGTAGGACTTGCATGGAATTTTGCTAAGTATAAACTTTTCTATGGGAAATCCTAGTAGATGAAACCTTAGTATAATTTCCTAAGTTAAGATTCCTACTACTACCATGCTTAGCTTAGCTAATAGAAAACAAGGGTGGAATATATATTCATACTAT
The DNA here is from genome assembly GCA_916181665.1 of Avena sativa. NCBI lineage: Eukaryota > Viridiplantae > Streptophyta > Magnoliopsida > Poales > Poaceae > Avena > Avena sativa. Next base: position 35,994,749 of record OV702284.1, read on the forward strand.
GGAATATTTCCAAGTCAAGGACTTGTGTTTTGTTTAATAAAACAACTAAGTGAATGAATCACCTGGGTGGAATGGAAGGAATGGTTTGTGTTGAGTGGTTCAAAAGGCCCATTTCTATGGTTTACCTTGTGTATCTCACTTGTGGAAAGCCACCCAGGAACAAAGGGATTTGAGAGGCCAAATGTTAAGAAGCTTCTAGTGCAGCCACTTGGCATTATGGGCTCTGCCTGGATCACATAGGTTGCTAGAACTTAGCCATTTGGACAGTTGGTGGTAGTGGAATGATAGGTTGGAACGCGTCCATTTAGTCTAAGGGAAGGCTTCTGAAAGGTCCTGTCTTGGTGAAAATCAAGTCTGGTGGGGAAAGTGCACAACCTCTGCAGATTAAAGAATCTAAGTACTTAGCCATGTCCCTGCTAAAGGAAAATTTGAGCATCAAGACATGGAAGCTATCAAGAATCTCCTCATCCCAATTTCTAAGTTAAAAACTTGTGGTTGAACAAGGGTTAAAGGATCACCAATTTCTATTGGGAGATGCCTTGGGAAATGTTTTTGTCAAGCAAAAGCTTAGTGTTTAAAAATGATAAGGAAAATCTATTTTGAGCAAAGCAAGCCTAAAGCTCCACTTAGCCAAATGCATATAGATGAAAGACTCCACTATACTACCATAGTATCACTTGCCAATACAATTCAAATGTATTGACCCTTGTGGCTGTAACTTGTTATGTTGCAGGTTTGTTTGATATTAGTGAACTAGGATTAAAAGTCTACAACCAACATGTCTGCCTGTGGCACTTTGAAGATGAAGGGCCCCATGCTATTGTTATATTCTGCTGTATTGTAATGATATAGCCAAATGAGCTATGTAAGATGTCATAAATTATTTTATTCCTGGTTATAAAGTTGTATTATGACACATGTTTCTTGATATTACATCTTAACTGTGGATGCTAGCTATTGATCGAGGGACTAGCATTGTAAACACAGGGATCTCTACCTTATTAAAGGTTGGGAATCTTACAATTTTCACTATGCATTAGTGATATTTCTAAGTAGGACTTGCATGGAATTTTGTTAAGTGTAAACTATGCCATGGGAAATCCTAGTAGATTAAACTTTAGTAGAATTTCCTAAGTTAAGATTCCTACTACTATCATGCTTAGCTTAGATAGTAGAAAACCAGGGTGGATTATATTCACACTATGGAATATTTCTAAGTCAAGGACTTGTGTTTTGTTTAATAAAACAACTAAGTGAATGAATCACCTGGGTGGAATGGAAGGAATGGTTTGTGTTGAGTGGTTACACAAGGCCCATTTCTATGGTTTACCTTGTGTATCACACTTGTGGATGGTCACCCAGGAACAAAGAGATTTGAGATATCAAATGTTGAGAAGCTTCAAGTGCAGCCACTTGGCATTATGGGCTCTGCCTGGATCATATAGGTTGCAATAACTTAGCCAAATGGACAGTTGGTGGTAGGGGATGATAGGTTGGAACGCGTCCATTCTGGTCTAAGGGAAGGCTTCTGAAAGATCTTGTCTTGGTGAAACCAAGTCTTGTGGGGAAAGTGCACCACCTCTGCAGAGTGTAAAATCTAAGTACTTAGCCATGTCCCCGGTAAAGGATAATTTGAGCATCAAGACATGGAAGCTATCAAGAATCTTCTCATCCCAATTTCTAAGTTAAAAACTTGTGGTTGAACAAGGGTTGAAGGATCACCAATTTCTATTGGGAGATGCCTTGGGTGATTTTGTCAAACAAAAACTTAGTGTTTTCAAATCATAAGGAAAATCTATTTTGAGCAATGCAAGCCTAAGCTCCACTTAGCCAAATGCATATAGATGATAGACTCCACTATACTACCATAGTATCACTTGCCAATACAATTCAAATCTATTGACCCTTGTGGCTGTAATTTATTATGTTGCAGGTTTGTTTGATGTTAGTGAAGTTTATTGAATAGGATTATGTAACACCCTCAGAATCGACCCTATGCAAGTTTTAGCGAAACTCGCCAAACCCGCATAGAAACGATTCAAAGGTGCCCACCAGGCACTTTCGTGCGGGTGGAAAACGAAGTAATAACATTACACAACAGTCCTCGATGGGACCCACAGAACCGATATATATACAACACGACTCCATGAGTCAAGAATACAGATAATATATACAAAGATCCAAATCACCTTGAAAACGATAGAGTGTCCGGCTACGGACAAGATGCAAATGGGGCTAAGAGCCCTGAAGAATAACCAATGGCGTCCATAACCCTGCCCAGGCCAAGCCGGAAGGGTAACCCTGCTAACGACGTCGATCTCAAAACCTGCTTAAACAAAAAGGGGTGCCGACAAAGGGCAAAGGAAAAAGAGGAGCGTCAGTACTGAGGCCAGTACACGGCGAGACTAGAATTCGGCGGTCCTCGCCTACATAGGTATGGTGGACTGCAGCGGCAGCGCAGTATGCACTAAACAACCTATAGAGACTCGATAAAACAGGCGGCTATCAGAGAGGGGTAAGAAAGACCTATCCGGAACCTACCTGATACTAACACCAGACAAGCCCATCCTGGTATTCCCCCTCGAAACCAAACGAGGAAGTCAACCGAGGAACTCACACAGTTGGCAGTTTTATTTATTCGGTTATCGTTGTAGCAATTACTAGTCAAGTATAGATAATCATCCTGATATAATAAGCAGTGGGCAATTTTAGTTAACCATTCTGTGGTAGTTGCGACACTTACTAGTCAAATTCAATTAGCATGAGATAACCCAAAACCCAGCAGTTGTTGGTACTTTTATTTAGCCATTCCGTTGTAGTTGCAATACTTACTAGTCAGATACAATTGTCGCAAGCGACAAACCAAACAAGCAGTTGTTGGCAGTTTTATTTAGCCATTCCATTATAGTGAAGCTGATTACTAGTCATTATAAAGTCAAATTTATAGCACTACTTTAGTTATAGTTGTCTATGATCGAGATACTGTGCTCCAAGTCGTCCATAACCGTGGACACGGCATTCAGAAAGTTTTACCCGGCCGGGGTGCACAAATAGCAACACACACTCGATCAACCTCGGAAAAACCAAATCAAAACCCAACGAGGCTTTCACGACAAAGCAATCACAGGATTCAGAAATATTTCAGGGGGCCACCCCTTGGAGTACACCCGCAACGAAGCTAGCTGACTCCGAGACGGACCCGAGGTTTGGGTGGACGGCTGTGAACGACTGGGAACCCAAAACTTGGCTTGTCGACACCGCGGAATCGTGTCCCGATCCTAAATAGTACAGTGTGCTCCTCGCACAAACGTAATAAAGCAGTAAAGCATGGCATAAGTACAGGATAGTAATAAAACCCCAAACTAGTTTGTGGCCCCAAGAAATAAGAATGAATCAAGCTCTAGCTCAGGGGGGTCCCATAATCCTCCCGGATGTGGATAGCGCGATAATTCAAGGAACAGGTATCAAGCACTCGGGGTCCTACGGGACACAAGTGGACGGTTAACAACCAAATAACATCTATTGCCCACATGTGCCTCTGCTTACCTACTTCAATTTTAGCTGTTAAACAGTAATTAAAGTGAACGAAAAGTAAAGCCATGAACATCTCCAACATTAAACATGCGGCAATGCTCCAACAACTGTGGTACTTGACGACACGCAATAGCACTTGAGCAAGCGACTACGCCGCGCAGGTCCAACTATCTACCAAACAACGGTAATAGGAGGTGTCCAAGGCAATATAAGGCGGCAAGGGATATCACGGGTACGAAAGCTAGAGCAACGCAACACAGATAGCAATAGATCAACAGGAGGGAATAAATACTATAAAAGTAAGATAGGTAGAAAGGGGGAGATGCTCGCCTGAAAACATTGTCGAAGGTTCAGCCGAAGATCGGGTCGACACTCGCATCAACTCAACGGTCTTATCCACGAAGAAGCAAAACACTAGAATAAACACCGGATGCAATATTTAATACTACGGCAAAAGATCGGGCATGATGCATGTATGATGCATGACATGGCAAAGATGCGGTGCAATTGGGCAATATTAAGTGGAACCGGGGTCCCGACAATTAATTAAACGGTTCGAGTTATTTAGAACCCCCGCAATTTAAATGTTGGATTAACATGGCAAAAGATAGCACCGGTGTGCTACACAAATTTAAATGAGGCCGATATGAGACTAGATTTGCCCGCATATGGGCCCCATATTTAATTATATGGTGAATCGGCATAATGCCCCCAAACCACACAATATGTATGCGAGATGAACAATTAAATATGCAACAATTTTAATATATAGCATTTATAGAATAGGGGCTCGGGAAAAGGTTCACACATTAGGGTTCGACGATCTTGGTCCGAGGGTTCGACGAGGTTCGAGGTCGGGTCTCGGGGTCCGGATCTAGGGTTCGGTGTTCGACGGAATCGTTCTCGGATTCCGGGGTTAGGGTCTTCGGATCGGGGTAGTAGATCTTGTCGCACGAACGTCAATGCTTCCGGGGGGAAGAACTTGTCGTCCAGGGTATCGGTGTCCGGGGTGAGGTACTCGGCGTTCTCGAGGGATTACTTGTCGCACATGTGGTCTTCGGGTTCCATGACGATGATCTTGTCGTTTCGATGTCGGGGTCTTGGAAACCGTGGAGAAAGCCTTGTTGCCCTTGGGTGAAGAACTGGTCATCCCGAGGGTCCGTGGCTTCTGGCGGAACGTTCTATGGATCCAGGGTCGAAGGGCTTGGTGCTCGCGAAGGGAACTCGGCGTTTTCGTGTCGAGGTTCTTGGCGGTTACTATGCGCCTACACGAGCATTGGCGACGCACGGGGTGGCCATCAGGGGACCGCGAGGCGGGCGCGAACGGCACGCTGGCCGAGGGTGAGCACCGGGCGGCGAGGTCCACGGCGGAGGTTGGAGACGGGGCCCGCTGTCCCTGGCGGCGGCGGCGCTGCAAGTCCCGTGGGGCGCGGGTTCGGTCCGAGGAGGGACGGAGGGGCTCGACGGGAGGCGCAGGGGGCGGATCATCCTCGTACGCCGGCGGCCGGAGGAGGCCACGCGCAGGCGACGGGGATGCTCGGGGCGGCGCGCTCGCAGCACGGCGAGGCGGGGCCGGCGGGAGGACGCGCGGGGGCCGGAGGGAGAGAGGTGGCAGGGCGGAGCGTGCGCGGGCCGGCGCCGGAGAGGAGGGCGGGGAGGAGGAGCCGGCGGGAGGGCGGCGCTCGCCGGAGTCGCAGGGGAGGAGGAGGTCCGGAGACGGGGAGGAGAGACGGCGGAGCTCTGGGACGGCGGCGGACGGAGGGGTTGCAGGCGGCCGACGGGGACGGAGGGTGCCGGCAGGGCGGCGTCGGATGGAGAGAAGGGGAAGATTGGGGAGAGGGACGGGGAGAGGCGCGCGCGTCGGGTGGCTAGAGGAGGAAGAAAGGTGGGGAGAGAGAGAGGTTGGGAAGCGGGGCAGGTGAGTGGGGCCGGCGAGTGGGGCCTGGGGTGGGGGTGGACCGGTCCAGGGGAGTGGGCCAGGGGGTGGGGGTGGTGTGCTGAGTGGTGGGTGAGGGAGAGAGGGGGCTGCGGGCCTGCAGGGCGGGGCCCAGGGGCGATGGGGTCCGGGGGTAAGTGAGGGGGGTAGGAAGGGCTGGGGTGAGAGAAGGAAAGGGGGGGCCTGGATCAAGGATTGCTGAGGTGGCGGAGTGGGTAGGAATTGGGGGAGAGGGTGAGGTGGCAAGCTGTGAGTGGTGGGTAGATTAGGATTGGGTGGGAATAGGATTTCGGGTTTAGGTTTTGTAAATATGTGTTTGTTTGGTTTTGTTTATTTTAAAACAAGGCCACTTTGCAATTAGTTTTTAGGGAAATAAAATATCCAATACGATCGGGGTTTTGCATTTGAAATAAAGAGGGGTATTTGTACAAAGCAAAACTAGGTTTTTCGAAATAGTTCAGACAAACAATGCATGATGATGACGATGCAATGCACAAAAACAACGCGATTTTCTAGTAGTGGTTTTGCGGGATGCCACAATTCGACACCACTAACAATGGATCTCGCCCTCGAGATCCGCCTCATGGTACCGGAAGGAAGGTCGGCGATCTGGGTCTTCTCGCTTCGTGTAGATCCTCGCGACACCACTAACAAGAGGTCGTTGTCCATGATCGTCGAAGGAACACTCCGGGAAGAAAAGATCGAAGGTAGAGGTATCAACAAATAAAGCCACCTATAGCTTCCGTGGACGGAGTAAAATTGCTGGATCCACTGATTCGGGGTACAAGAGCAAATGATAAGAGTAGTCGGATGGTGATCAGTCCATCACGCACCCAAACCATTACTCTGCACACGAATAGACGGATTATGCAACCAACTCTCGGAATTAGACTGAAGATCTCGGCAAGCGAGGTGCGGAAACAAAGGGGTGATGCAGACTCTGCATCGGATCTGGCGTAGATGAAGTCGTCGCGTCGGAAAACACCGGAAGGCACGAGAAGGAACAAAGAGAAGTCCACCAGACGAAGGATTCCTCGGATAGCATGAAGACCAGATGTAGACACACCGTTTCCAAAAGAGGAAGCGAAACCCTGAAGGTACGACGAAACCCAACCACGAGAAATCCTGGACTCGAAGAGAAAGAGAAGAGCGGATTCAAAACACGCAGAGGTGAGAGGAGAACAGCAGAGGGGTAAGGAGTAAAATCAGACCTAATCAGAACTATCCAACCGATTTTTCAAAAATAGTTTTTGACACTCTACTTCGGCCGTTAGCTAGGTTATCCTACAGGCTGGACTTGTGGGGTATCGCAACTGCTGAGCTCTGATACCACTCTGTAACACCCTCAGAATCGACCCTATGCAAGTTTTAGCAAAACTCGCCAAACCCGCATAGAAACGATTCAAAGGTGCCCACCAGGCACTTTCGTGCGGGTGGAAAACGAAGTAATAACATTACACAACAGTCCTCGATGGGACCCACAGAACCGATATATATACAACACGACTCCATGAGTCAAGAATACAGATAATATATACAAAGATCCAAATCACCTTGAAAACGATAGAGCGTCCGGCTACGGACAAGATGCAAATGGGGCTAAGAGCCCTGAAGAATAACCAATGGCGTCCATAACCCTGCCCAGGCCAAGCCGGAAGGGTAACCCTGCTAACAACGTCGATCTCAAAACCTGCTTAAACAAAAAGGGGTGCCGACAAAGGGCAAAGGAAAAAGAGGAGCGTCAGTACTGAGGCCAGTACACGGCGAGACTAGAATTCGGCGGTCCTCGCCTACATAGGTATGGTGGACTGCAGCGGCAGCGCAGCATGCACTAAACAACCTATAGAGACTCGATAAAACAGGCGGCTATCAAAGAGGGGTAAGAAAGACCTATCCGGAACCTACCTGATACTAACACCAGACAAGCCCACCCTGGTATTCCCCCTCGAAACCAAACGAGGAAGTCAACCGAGGAACTCACACAGTTGGCAGTTTTATTTATTCGGTTATCGTTGCAGCAATAACTAGTCAAGTATAGATAATCATCCTGATATAATAAGCAGTGGGCAATTTTAGTTAACCATTCTGTGGTAGTTGCGGCACTTACTAGTCAAATTCAATTAGCATGAGATAACCCAAAACCCAGCAGTTGTTGGTACTTTTATTTAGCCATTCCGTTGTAGTTGCAATACTTACTAGTCAGATACAATTATCGCAAGCGACAAACCAAACAAGCAGTTGTTGGCAGTTTTATTTAGCCATTCCATTATAGTGAAGCTGATTACTAGTCATTATAAAGTCAAATTTATAGCACTACTTTAGTTATAGTTGTCTATGATCGAGATACTGTGCTCCAAGTCGTCCATAACCGCGGACCCGGCTTTCTGAAAGTTTTACCCGGCCGGGGTGCACAAATAGCAACACACACTCGATCAACCTCGGAAAAACCAAATCAAAACCCAACGAGGCTTTCACGACAAAGCAATCACAGGATTCAGAAATATTTCAGGGGGCCACCCCTTGGAGTACACCCGCAACGAAGCTAGCTGACTCCGAGACGGACCCGAGGTTTGGGTGGACGGCTGTGAACGACTGGGAACCCAAAACTTGGCTTGTCGACACCGCGGAATCGTGTCCCGATCCTAAACAGTACAGTGTGCTCCTCGCACAAACGTAATAAAGCAGTAAAGCATGGCATAAGTACAGGATAGTAATAAAACCCCAAACTAGTTTGTGGCCCCAAGAAATAAGAATGAATCAAGCTCTGGCTCAGGGGGGTCCCATAATCCTCCCGGATGTGGACAGCGCAATAAATCAAGGAACAGGTATCAAGCACTCGGGGTCCTACGGGACACAAGTGGACGGTTAACAACCAAATAACATCTATTGCCCACATGTGCCTCTGCTTACCTACTTCAATTTTAGTTGTTAAACAGTAATTAAAGTGAACGAAAAGTAAAGCCATGAACATCTCCAACATTAAACATGCGGCAATGCTCCAACAACTGTGGTACTTGACGACAAGCAACAGCACTTGAGCAAGCGACTACGCCGCGCAGGTCCAACTATCTACCAAACAACGGTAATAGGAGGTGTCCAAGGCAATATAAGGCGGCAAGGGATATCACGGGTACGAAAGCTAGAGCAACGCAACACAGATAGCAATAGATCAACAGGAGGGAATAAATACTATAAAAGTAAGATAGGTAGAAAGGGGGAGATGCTCGCCTGAAAACATTGTCGAAGGTTCAGCCGAAGATCGGGTCGACACTCGCATCAACTCAACGGTCTTATCCGCGAAGAAGCAAAACACTAGAATAAACACCGGATGCAATATTTAATACTACGGCAAAAGATCGGGCATGATGCAGGTATGATGCATGACATGGCAAAGATGCGGTGCAATTGGGCAATATTAAGTGGAACCGGGGTCCCGACAATTAATTAAACGGTTCGAGTTATTTAGAACCCCCGCAATTTAAATGTTGGATTAACATGGCAAAAGATAGCACCGGTGCGCTACACAAATTTAAATGAGGCCGATATGAGACTAGATTTGCCCGCATATGGGCCCCATATTTAATTATATGGTGAATCGGCATAATGCCCCCAAACCACACAATATGTATGCGAGATGAACAATTAAATATGCAACAATTTTAATATATAGCATTTATAGAATAGGGGCTCGGGAAAAGGTTCACACATTAGGGTTCGACGATCTTGGTCCGAGGGTTCGACGGGGTTCGAGGTCGGGTCTCGGGGTCCGGATCTGGGGTTCGGGGTTCGACGGAATCGTTCTCGGATTCCGGGGTTAGGGTCTTCGGATCGGGGTAGTAGATCTTGTCGCACGAACGTCAATGCTTCCGGGGGGAAGAACTTGTCGTCCAGGGTATCGGTGTCCGGGGTGAGGTACTCGGCGTTCTCGAGGGAGTACTTGTCGCACATGTGGTCTTCGGGTTCCATGACGATGATCTTGTCGTTTCGATGTCGGGGTCTTGGAAACCGTGGAGAAAGCCTTGTCGCCCTTGGGTGAAGAACTGGTCATCCCGAGGGTCCGTGGCTTCTGGCGGAACGTTCTATGGATCCAGGGTCGAAGGGCTTGGTGCTCGCGAAGGGAACTCGGCGTTTTCGTGTCGAGGTTCTTGGCGGTTACTATGCGCCTACACGAGCATTGGCGACGCACGGGGTGGCCATCAGGGGACCGCGAGGCGGGCGCGAACAGCACGCTGGCTGAGGGCGAGCACCGGGCGGCGAGGTCCACGGCGGAGGTTGGAGACGGGGCCCGCTGTCCCTGGCGGCGGCGGCGCTGCAAGGCCCGTGGGGCGCGGGGTCGGTCCGAGGAGGGACGGAGGGGCTCGACGGGAGGCGCAGGGGGCGGATCATCCTCGAACGCCGGCGGCCGAAGGAGGCCACGCGCAGGCGACGGGGATGCTCGGGGCGGCGCGCTCGCGGCCCGGTGAGGCGGGGCCGGCGGGAGGACGCGCGGGGGTCGGAGGGAGAGAGGTGGCAGGGCGGAGCATGCGCGGGCCGACGCCGGAGAGGAGGGCGGGGTGGAGGAGCCGGCGGGAGGGCGGCGCTCGCCGGAGCCGCAGGGGAGGAGGAGGTCCGGAGACGGGGAGGAGAGACGGCGGAGCTCTGGGACGGCGGCGGACGGAGGGGTTGCAGGCGGCCGACGGGGACGGAGGGTGCCGGCGGGGCGGAGATGGGCGCCGGCGGGGCGGCGTCGGATGGAGAGAAGGGGAAGATTGGGGAGAGGGACGGGGAGAGGCGCGCGCGTCGGGTGGCTAGAGGAGGAAGAAAGGTGGGGAGAGAGAGAGGTTGGGCAGCGGGGCAGGTGACTGGGGCCGGCGAGTGGGGCCTGGGGTGGGGGTGGACCGGTCCAGGGGAGTGGGCCAGGGGGTGGGGGTGGTGTGCTGAGTGGTGGGTGAGGGAGAGAGGGGGCTGCGGGCCTGCAGGGCGGGGCCCAGGGGCGGTGGGGTCCGTGGGTAAGTGAGGGGGGTAGGAAGGGCTGGGGTGAGAGAAGGAAAGGGAGGGCCTGGATCAAGGATTGCTGAGGTGGCGGAGTGGGTAGGAATTGGGGGAGAGGGTGAGGTGGCAAGCTGTGAGTGGTGGGTAGATTAGGATTGGGTGGGAATAGGATTTCGGGTTTAGGTTTTGTAAATATGTGTTTGTTTGGTTTTGTTTATTTTAAAATAAGGCCACTTTGCAATTAGTTTTTAGGGAAATAAAATATCCGATACGATCGGGGTTTTGCATTTGAAATAAAGAGGGGTATTTGTACAAAGCAAAACTAGGTTTTTCGAAATAGTTCAGACAAACAATGCATGATGATGACGATGCAATGCACAAAAACAACGCGATTTTCTAGTAGTGGTTTTGCGGGATGCCACAGATTACAAGTCTACAACCAACATGACTTCCTGTGGCACTTTGAAGATGAAGGGCCCCATGCTATTGTTATATTCAGCTGCATTGTAATGAGATAGCCAAATGAGCTATGTAAGATGTAATGAATTATTTTATTCCTGGTTATAAAGTTGTATTATGACCTTTGTTTCTTGATATTACATCTTAACTGTGGATGCTAGCTATTGATCCAGGGACTAGCATTGTAAACACAGGGTTCTCTACCTTATTAAAGGTTGGGAACCTTACAGATGGTATCAGAGCATTGTGCTGCCTGTAGAATTTGTAACCCTAGGATTGGACAAAACCCCTTAGAAAAAAATAGGAGTTGTATTTGTTCCAAAACTTATTTACAAACAATCTTGTATACTCTTTCCTCAACCATTTTGGTTTTGATTCTACATCTCTTCCTTTACAAACTTGATGGATAAAGCCTACCCCATGACCAAAGACTTCATCATGAGGAAAGGACTTCACCAACTCAAGTGATTTCAACCTTATTCTCAACAAGGACTTCAACTTGGATATCACTAAGTACTATAAATGAGACAAGAAATGTTACTCAAGAATTCAAGACTAAGGAAACACAACTTAGAAGGAACCATCATCACCTTGAAGTTTTGAGACCAAGATGCAAGAAATTCTCTAAGGATACAAACATCTTGTTCATAAAGAATCAACCAAGAAGGATGGAATGATCTCAAGTGAACCATATAGTTGGACCACCATATTTAGATCAAACCAAACACACCAACTTATGTGCTGTAGAAAAATTATTTGTTGCCTAAAAATGTGCTTGAACTTTGTTGTCTGAGTGGAATGCTTGTTTGTGATTGCTTGCACATTGCTTGTGTGAATTGTGATATGTGTGATTAGAAATATTTCCTTAGAAATATTTTGCCTATTCTAATCCCAATCCAACCCAAACAGATGACTACTCCAAGAAACTCCAACATCAAGGATGGTGACAACAACAACAACCAAGAGACCAACATGAGGGAACTCATAGTAACCCAAACCCAGTTGAACCAAGTGACAGCTCAATTTTTAGCCAACACTAGTGAGTTAGATCCAACCATGCAAAGGTTTTTGGAAACCCAAACCCAATTGTTGCATAAGGTGACAGATCAAATGATCAACATGGGAGACAACTCTTCCCAAGGAGTTTGTGACAACAAGGATGTCAAGGATGATATTCTAGAAGGAACCCAAGCTTGTAATATTTCTGGATACAAGGATCACGCTTCCAAATAGCATGAAGATCAATGCCCCAATTGTGAAGAGAAACATCCAATTGAACAATGCCCCACATCTCAAGCTACTTGTTTCTTGTGTGAAGGAAATAATCATGTCCCTATCCAATGCCCCATCTATTCCATAGTTCAACAAAGGAAACAAGGTGGAGTGCAACAACTGATTGCAGACTACCATGAGAAAAGAACTTCTACCAAGAAGGATGAAGACAAAGGAAAATATCAGCTTGCACCTCCATGCAATATGACCCAATTTAAAGGACCAAAGAGGAGACATATGTATTATCCAAGGAAAAGGTCAAGGAGACCAGGAAACTTTCCCACCTTTGAGATAAAATATGAAGAGCATGAACTAGAAGCACTCTTAGCTTTGGAGAAACCCAAGAAGAAGAAAGACAAAAGTCAAGTGCAATGTTTCCATTGCAAAGAGATGGGAATGCCAATGAATGTCCAGAGAATAAGAAAAGTATAAGGAGATTAGCCAAGTATGGTGCAACAACTGCAAAGAGTTAGGCCATTATGTGTCAACTTGTCCATAGAAGATACGTGAAGAACTCAATCTTATCACATGTTAAAATCGTGGCAACCAAGGACATTATGCAAGCAATTGTCTAGAAAAGATGAAGCACAAGATAAAGCCTATGAAGGATCTCAGCCTTGTCACATGTTTAAAGTGTGGAAACAAAGGGCACTATGCAGATGTTTGCCCAGAGAAGTATCATCAAGATCCCAAGCAAGCCAAGAAGTATTCTGGTTGGAAATTTTTTAAGGGTGGTAGTACCCTAGTTGCTTTGAGCCAACTTGTAACCCCTATCTTTCCCAAATCTCGGGACGAGATTTATTTTAAGGGTGGTAGCCTGTCACATCCCAAGATTTTCCAAATCTTGTAATGTGAAAAATAAATAAATAAAATAAATAATTGTTGAAATTTAGGGTGAAAAGAAACTTTTGTTTCTAAATAGAAACTTAAAATACCATCTTGAACAAACTTTGGCTAATGTTTGAATCCAACTAAATTCAAATCAAGTGGAATGCATTCCTCTTAAAATGCATATTGAAATTTAAACACTTGGAGAATAAACCAAAACCATAAAACCCTAATGGAAGAAAACATTTCCAAGTTATCTCTAAGCCTATGAATTTGATCCATATAAAAATTTGTCAAACAAACATTTCAAATTGATCAAGAAGTACAAATAGAAATATTATAAAACCATAGAAATTGGTTTCACTTAATTTGGAGCCATGGATAAAATCTTATGAATTTAATAAGATAAGGAAATTTAATTTCCAAAGCTAATAAAGCACCTATCTATAAATCCATACCAAATGGTGAGTAAATAAACCTAAAGTGAGTTAAAAGGATAAACAAATATTAAATAATATTTTACCAATTGGAATCACCAAGTTTGGATCTATAAATAAAAAGATATGTATTTTATAAGATAAAGATAGAATTATTAAATGAGGAGTATTTGAAAGACCAAATTAAAACTTGGCCAAGACCATAAGCAAATGTCATGAATATAATCCAAATCCAAATAAAATAATGGATAAGGAATTTTCAAATTAATTAAGAGGGCATTAACCAAATTCTATTCTATTTGAATAAAGCTAAAATCCCTATTAGAAATGATTTATTAAATCATGGGAAATGATATTTGGAATTTACCCAAGAGGAATAAAAGTGGTTCAATTAACTTAAATAAGATCAAAGAAATCTTCCAAATAAAATTTATGGAAACAAAACTTTAATTTCATTCGAATTAAAAACAAATACCGAATTCAAATGATTATAAATCATATTAAATATTTTCCAAATAATTCATGGTGAATAATTTGACACCCTATTAAATAAATAAACCTACTGAAAAGGTTTTGTGAGAATTGAAATTAAATAAGGGTTTAAAATATATTTGATGTTAATGGAAATTAAATACAAGAACCTACTTTAAATAATTAAAAGACCCTAAAAAGAATAATATAATTATTCTAAATTTGATTTTAAAATATATTATTAATCAGTATTTAAATCTACTCAAAGTTTGAGAGAAGTTTGAATTCAAATGAGTGTTTGAATGGTTTAAACAAAATCAAAACAGAAATTGGAAATAGAAAAAGAAAAACAATCAGTACAAAAAAATGAAACTAACTAGCACAGCTCGGCAAAAGCCCAGTCCAGGCCCAGCAGCCCAACTAACCCCTCTCCCCCGAAACGTTTTTTTTCACATGTAGACAGACCCGCGTAGTCACTGACGTGTCGACCCCACACCTAACCCTGCACCTCGCTGACGCCATGCCCCACCGCCACGCAAGCTTCTTCCTCACCCACGCAATGACCGCGCCCCTCTCCTTGCTGCCGTTTCTGGCCGGGAATCAAACCCGTTAATTCGCCTCTAATGCTGGAGTAAACCCCGTCCCGACCACGCACACTTAAACACCTACTCCTCCTCTCCGTTTTCCCCCAGAGCCCATTCCTCCTCTGTCACCGGGCTGTTCCCATTTTGCGTTGCACCGTCCTCTGCTCCGATGAGCTCCGACGGCAATTCCGGCCACACCTCATCGCCCCTCGCCCCCTCGACCACACACGCGTGTTCCATGGACCCTGGCGCGTCTCCCAGTAGCATCAGCTCGCCCCTGCGCTCCCCAGAGCCTCGGCAACGATGACCACCGAGCGCGCCGCCGTCTGCTTCCACTCCGGCGACACTTCCCTGGTTGGTAATGACCGCCCCTCTCTTTCTCTTTCACACACGCATCCTCGCCACGACTTTGCGCATCTAACCATACCCTCCTCTCCCTCTGGCATGCACCGAAGCCTCGCCACCGTCTCCGACAGAGAGCAACCATCGCCAGAGAGAACTCCGGCAAGGAATTCCAACTGACCCCGTGCGCCCCTCGACAAGAAGCAAGAACGTTGAGCTTCAGCGTCACTCCGCGATTCTGGTGAGCTACCCCTCCACCTCCCTTGCTTCCTATTTCGCCAGCTCCGCTGCTAATCGAGCGTCGCCGCCGCCAGCCACCGTCAAGCGCCGCTGGCATTTGGTCACAGTTCCCTGAGCCGCTGGATATTGATCTGACGGATGCGATAGAACGTAACTCGAAAGGGTATGGGTGAACCTGAGCCGCGCGATTAAACTTTGATCCAACGCACCAGATAGGTCGATCTGCATGAAACGTTTTTGTCCAATAAGATCGCACCATGTGGCCAGAGTTTGTTTTAAAAACAGAAACTATTCTATTATATGTTCAATTTTGTAAAATCCATAACTTTCAAACCACACGTCCAAATTTTACAAATTTTATATCAATGGAATCAGCAATACAAGTACTTTCTGACCATGCCCTTTGTTTAGTGAATTTCTACTGATAAAATGATTGCTTTTGCAGAAACTTGTGTAGGCATATTTAGAATATAAAATTTGTTCTAAAATGATTTTTGAGATAAAACCTTTGGAAAATGGTTTTTTTAACCTACTGACCATAGAAATCAATTTGTGGTTTCAGAAATATATTTGGTGAAGCAAAATAATAAATCTTTGATTTAAACCATTTCTGGTCAAATAAAAATATTTTTTATATGTTAAAAATGCTTTTTGGAGAAAACCCTTGGGAAATGTTTTGATTTAAACTCTCTGACCCTAAACACCAAGTTTTAGAATTAAAAATGTATTTGGTGAACCCTATAAAGATTGTTACTTTGATAAAGGCATTTTCAACCACATAAAATATTGTTTTGGTAGTAAAAAGGTTTATAAGTAAAAATATTTTGCAAATAGTTTTGCCACTTTATAAAATGACCAATAAGTGTTTTAGAATGTTAACCTATTAGAAACCACTTTTGTAAATAAAACAATGTTTGGCATGCTTGCATGCATTGGTGTGTTTCTATTATTTTATGTGATGTTGCTTGAATGGTAGATTGAAATATTGCTTGCTTGATTGAATTGTAGTGGAATTTTAAGAGTGTGAACATTGGAAGATGAAGGAGTGAACTTATATTCTCTACCAAAAAGGCAAGTGATGCTTCATACTTTGTCCCATTATTTTCACTATGCATTAGTGATATTACTAAGTAGGACTTGCATGGAATTTTGCTAAGTGTAAACTATGCCATGGGAAATCCTAGTAGATGAAACCTTAGTAGAATTTGCTAAGTTAAGATTTCTACTACTATCATTCTTAGCTTAGCTAGTAGAAAACCAGGGTGGATTATATTCACACTATGGAATATTTCTAAGTCAAGGACTTGTGTTTTGTTTAATAAAACAACTAAGTGAATGAATCACCTGGCTGGAATGGAAGGAATGGTTTGTGTTGAGTGGTTACACAAGGCCCATTTCTATGGTTTACCTTGTGTATCACACTTGTGGATGGCCACCCAGGAACAAAGAGATTTGAGATGTCAAATGTTGAGAAGCTTCAAGTGCAGCCACTTGGCATTATGGGCTCTTCCTGGATCATATAGGTTGCAATAACTTAGCAAAATGGACAGTTGGTGGTAGGGGATGATAGGTTGGAACGCGTCCATTCTGGTCTAAGGGAAGGCTTCTGACAGATCTTGTCTTGGTGAAACCAAGTCTTGTGGGGAAAGTGCACCACCTCTGCAGAGTGTAAAATCTAAGTACTTAGCCATGTCACCGGTAAAGGATAATTTGAGCATCAAGACATGGAAGCTATCAAGAATCTCCTCATCCCAATTTCTAAGTTAAAAACTTGTGGTTGAACAAGGGTTGAAGGATCACCAATTTCTATTTGGAGATGCCTTGGGTGATTTTGTCAAACAAAAACTTAGTGTTTTCAAATGATAAGGAAAATCTATTTTGTGCAATGCAAGCCTAAGCACCAGTTAGCCAAATGCATATAGATGATAGACTCCACTATACTACCATAGTATCACTTGCCAATACAATTCAAATGTATTGACCCTTGTGGCTGTAATTTATTATGTTGCAGGTTTGTTTGATGTTAGTGAAGTTTATTGAATAGGATTACAAGTATACAACCAACATGACTGCCTGTGCCACTTTGAAGATGAAGGACCCCATGCTATTGTTATATTCTACTGCATTGTAATGAGATAGCCAAATGAGCTATGTAAGATGTAATGAATTATTTTATTTCTGGTTATAAAGTTGTATTATGACCTTTGTTTCTTGATATTACATCTTAACTGTGGATGCTAGCTATTGATCTAGGGACTAGCATTGTAAACACAGGGATCTCTACCTTATTAAAGGTTGGGAACCTTACACTTTAAATGCATTGTGATTCATGATCTTTTTTTGTAACCTTTCATGTTGCATGCATAGTTACTATGTCTTATTGTTAGAACCCCATCTTTCATGCTCATGTTTAGAGTTCTTTGATGCCAGCTTTCAATGCTTGCAAATGGTTTGATCTTGATTTTGATGGTGCATGTCACCTCAAAAATTATTCTTTTTATCACTTACCTACTGGATAATGAGCAGGAGTTAAGATTGGGGATGCTTGATACATCATAAACGTATCTATAATTTTTTATGTTCCATGCTTGTTTAGTATCTACTCCCTCCGTCCCAAAGGATATGGCATAAAAATATTGGCATGCTGATTAAGGAGGTTTACAGCGAGCCAATATTTCCTAGTATACCCCTAATAAATAGTGAGTTTGTTAATAATTTACCTCTATCAGCGTCAAACCATCTCCTCGATTCTCTCGTGCATGCCAGTAATTCTTTCTCTCTCTCCCTGCATGCAACATGTACAGCCAATAGAAATGACACAATAACTGCTCTAGCTCGTAACTGGCGGTGATTTTTAAGGAGGAGTAAAGAAAGAGCGGAGGGCAGCTTTGGGAAATCGCCGAGTTAGTTGCACCTGAATGCACCTGTGCTTTATTCTCTGAGTAAAATGGGGAAAAATTTATACGCCCTAAGCATTGGGATGGAGGGAGTACTTTGCTTTCCTTTGTCTACACTTTGAGGTGTTTTTATATTTTTTCTGGGACTAACCTATTAACAAGATGCCACAGTGCCAGTTGCATGTTTTCTTATATTTTTGGTTCCAGAAAAGGCAGAAAATCAATATTCTCGGAATTGGATGGGACAAAAGCCAAAGTTAATATTTTATCGTGGGGAACACGGAGCCAGAATATGATACGGAGGGGAGCCACCAGGGGGCCACACCCCCTGGCCGCACGGCCTGGCTGGGCCCGCACCTGGGGGGTACAGCCCCTGATACCAAAACCCTAAGGAACCGATCAATCTTCCACAAAACAGTCTATAGCCGCCGCAAACATCGTCCCTAGATCGGGGGGATCTGAAGTTCTTCCCAGCACCCTGTTGTCACATCCCAAAATTTTCCAAATTTTGAAATGTGAAAAATAAATAAACAAAAAAATAATTGTTGAAATTTAGGGTGAAAAGAAACTTTTTGCTTTTAAATGGAAACATCAAAACCCAACTTGAACAAACATTTAATAAAATGGAATCCAACAAATTTCAATCAATAGAAATGCATTCATCAATAATGTGTTTTGAAATTTAAACACTTGAAAAAGTTAAACCAAAACTCTAAAACCTTAAAGGAAGAAAATCATTTCCAAGATTACTCTAAGCCTATGGATTTGATCCATATAAAAATTTAGCAACAAGCATTTACAAATGATCAAGATTGATAAATAAAAGTATTATAAAACCATATAAATTGGTTTCACTTAATTTGGAACCATAGATAAAAACTTTTGAATTTAATAAGTTAAAAAGGAATTAATTTTCAAAGCTAATAAGACTCCTATCTAGAAATCCATACCAAATTGTGAGCAGATTAATCCTAAAAGGATTTAAAAAGATAAACAAATATTAAATAAAGTTAAACAAATTGGAATTACCAATTTTGGATTTATAAATAAAAAGATATGGATTTTATAAGACAAAGAAAGAAAGAAATAAATAAAAGATATTTAAAAGCCAAATTAAATTTTGGCCAAACCCATAAGCAAATGAAATAAATATAATCCAAATCCAAATAAAATAAATGGATAAAGAATATTCAAATAAAATAATATGACATTAACCAAATTCTATTCTATTTGAATAAAGACAAAATCCCTAATAGAAATGATTAATTAAATCATGGGAAAATAATAAACTGAAATTTCCCAAGGTGGATATAAAAGTTATTTAAATAACTTAAATGGAATCAAAGAATCATCTAAATAAAATTTATGGAATTAAAACCATATTTGATTTCCTTGGAATTAAGACATTTGCCCAATTTAAATGATTAATAATCATATTAAAATACTTTAAATAATTTAAAGTGAATTATTTAACACCCAATGGAATAAGTAAAACCTACTGAATAAAGTTTGGTGAAAAATTAGAATTCAAATAAGAGATTAAAAATATGATTAAATCTTATTTGAATAAAATCAAATGCCTAATTTAAATAAAGAATAAACCATAATTGATTAAATAATTATTCCTAAAATGGTATTTAAAATACATTTTTAAACAACATTAAAACTTACTGAAAGTTTGGCAAAGATTTGAATTCAAATGGTTGATTGAATTTTTTAAACAATTTCAAAACAAAATAAAAGAAACAGAAAAAGAAAAAAATAAACAGAGAAGAAAAAAAAGGGAAAGAAGCCCAACCCACCTAGCCCATCTGGCCCAGCAACGTAACCCACTCCGTTCTCCCCCGAATCATTTTCTGTCACCCACAAAACAACCCGCAGAGACATTGACCGCTGGACCCCACCCTTTCTCTCTCTCTTACCCTTACGAAGCAGCCCCACCGGTCAGTCGTCGTCTTCACCCCACGGTGACTGCGCCTCCTCCCCGACCGTTTCCAACGACAATTTCTCGGCGTCAATTCGCGTTGATGGCGCAGTAATATCTCCTCGCGACCATGCTTGTTAAATCCCCTCCCTCTTCTCTCTCTTTCCCCTCAAACCCGATGCCAGAGAGCCACCAGGCTGCCTCGAATTAACCTTTCCCCGCCGTGGCCTCCGACGCACTCCGGCGACGATTCCAGCCGCTCCTCGCCACCCCTTGCTCCCTAGCCTCCACGAGACAATTCCCCATTGCCAGGCGCACACTCCAGTACCACCAGCTCACTCGTGCACGCTCTGAAACCACGACTCCGTCTTCAAGCGAGTAGCGCCGCCGTCAGTCTCCTCTCCGATGAGCTCCCTCGGTACTTTCTGACCGCACCTCTCCCTCTCGTTGATGCTCTCGCACTCACCTCTCTCTTGCGTGTCTAATGACACCTTCTTCTTGTCTTCTCGTGGCTCCTAGCGTTGCCCCGACAACGGCCGAGCGCACCTGTCGCCAAGAGCAACTCCGGCGAGAGATTGCCGACCCGTCCGTGCGCCCCTGTCCCCGCGACGACAACCTTGACCTTCAGCACGACGAGGCGAACTCGGTGAGCTATTCGTCTCTCTCCCGCGCTTCCTTTATCGCTGGGACCTTCCACGTCTGACCGCGCCGCCGCCAGCCACCGCCGCCAGCACCGCTCGTTTCTGGTTGTTTGACTTGGGCCATTAGATCTTGATCAGACGCGTGAGATTAGAAATAACCCGAAGGGGTACGAATCCATCTGAGCCTCTCAGATCTAATTAGATCCAACGCTCCATAGAGCTCAATCCGCACGAGACTGTATCGGCCAGTTAGGTTAAGACACGTGGCTCAGGATTTGTTTTGAAAACAGAATTGAAACTATTAGATGTTTAATTTTGCAAAATTCATAACTTTAAATCTACTAGTCCAAATTTTGCAAATTTTATATCAATGGAATCAGCAAAACAAATACTTTCCAACCATGTACTTTGTTTAGTAATTTGCTTCTGTAAAATTAGTTGTTTTTGCAAAAACATGTGTAGGAATATTTTGAATATAAAATTCATTCTAAAATTATTTTTGTGATAAAATCTTTTGTAAATGGATTATTTTGAACCTACTGACCATAGAAACCAACTTTTAAATTTAAAAGTGTATTTTGGGAAGCTAAAGAATAAATCTTTGTTTCAGGGCATTTCTAGCTAACTAAAATTGTTGAATATGTTTTAAATACTTTTTGAGTAAAACCTTTGGAAAATGATTTGATTTAAACTCTCTGACCCTAAACACCAAGTTTTATGATTTAAAAATATATTTGGTGAACCCTAGAAAAATTATTACTTTGTTTAAAGGCATTTCTAACAAATAAAATATTGCTTTGGTATAAAAATGGTTTACAAGTAAAAATTTTGCAAATGGTTTTAATATTAAACACTTGACCTTAAAACATTAACACTTGTGTTTAAAAATATATTTGTCAAACACTAGAAGATATTACTTTGATTTGAACCATTTCTAGCAAAACAAAAATGACTTAAAGTGGCCATTTTCACTAACTTGATATCAAATGGTTTTACCACATTTATAAATGACCAATATGTGTTTTAAAATGTTTATAACCTATTAGAAACCACTTTTCCAAATAAAACAATCTTTGGCATGCTTGCATGCATTGCTTTGTTTTTATTGTTCTATGTGATGAATTGCTTGAATGGTAGATTGAATTTGTGCCTTGATTGAATTGTAGTGAAATATGAAGAGTGTGACTATTGCAAGATCAAGGAGTGAACTTGTATCCTCTACCAAAAAGGCAAGTGGTGCTTCATACTTTTGTCCCAATATTTTGACTATGCATTAGAAATATTTTGTATAGGGCTTGCATGATAATTTTTGCTAAGTATCTATATGCTATGCTTGGGAAATCCTAGTAGTTGTAGAATTGTTAGAGTTTTCTCTAAGTTAAGATACTTTCCATTGCCATGCTTAGCCTAGCTAGTAGCAACCAAGGGTGGAATATATACATGCTATGGAAAAATATTGATAAGTATTTGACTTATGTTTTTACTTAATAAAACAAATAAGTGAATGAAACACCTGGGTGGAATGGTAATTGCTTGGCGGTTTTTGGTTGAGTGGTTACCAGGGCCCATTTTCCAATGGTCTACCCTGTGTATCTCACTTGTGGAATGCCACCCAGGAACAAAGGGATTTGAGATGCCAAATGTTAAGAAGCTTCTAGTGCAACCACTTGGAATTATGGGCTGTGCCTGGATCATATAGGTTGCAAAACTTAGCCAAATGGACATTTGGTGGTAGGGGATGATAGGTTTGGAGCGCGTCCATTTTGGTTTAAGGGAAGGCTTCTGAAAGGTCCTGTCTTGATGAAAATCAAGTCTTGTGGGGAAAGTGCACCACCTCTCGAGAGAGTAAAATCTAAGTACTTAGCCGTGTCCCCGAGAATGGAAAATTTGAGCATCAAGACATGGAAGCTATCAAGAATCTCCTCATCCCAATTTCTATGTTAAAAACTTGTGGTTGAACAAGGGTTAAAGGATCACCAATTTCTATTGGTAGATGCCTTGGGTGATTTTGACAAACAAAAACTTAGTGTTTTCAAATGATAAGGAAAATCTATTTTGAGCAAAGCAAGCCTAAGCTCCACTTAGCAAATGCATATAGATGATAGTTAGCACTATACTACCATAGTATAACTTGCCAATACAATTCAAATGTATTGACCCTTGTGGCTGTAACTTATTATGTTGCAGGTTTGTTTGATGTCAGTGACGTATGTTGATTAGGATTACAAGTCTACAACCAACATGATTTCCTGTGGCACTTTGAAGATCAAGGACTCCATGCTATATAGTTATTTCTGATGGATTGTACTGAGATAGCCAAATGAGCTATGTAAGATGTAATGAATTATTTTATTCCTGGTTATAAAGTTGTATTATGACCTTTGTTTCTTGTTATTACATCTTTACTGTGGATGCTAGCTATTGATCCAGGGACTAGCATTGACATTATGCTAGTATCAACCAAGCGTGGAATATATACATGCTATGGAAAAATATTGATAAGTCTTTGACTTATGTTTTTACTTAATAAAACAACTAAGTGAATGAAACACCTGGGTGGAATGGTAATTGCTTGGTGGTTTTTGGTTGAGTGGTTACCAGGGCCCATTTTCCAATGGTCTACCCTGTGTATCTCACTTGTGGAATTCCACCCAGGAACAAAGGGATTTGAGATGCCAAATGTTAAGAAGCTTCTAGTGCAGCCACTTGGCATTATGGGCTCTGCCTGGATCATATAGGTTGCAATAACTTAGCCAAATGGACAATTGGTGGTAGGGGATGATAGGTTTGGAGCGCGTCCATTTTGGTCTAAGGGAAGGCTTCTAAAAGGTCCTGTCTTGATGAAAATAAAGTCTTGTGGGGAAAGTGCACCACCTCTCAAGAGAGTAAAATCTAAGTACTTAGCGATGTCCCCGACAATGGAAAATTTGAGCATCAATACATGGAAGCTATCAAGAATCTCATCATCCCAATTTCTAAGTTAAAAACTTGTGGTTGAACAAGGGTTAAAGGATCACCAATTTCTATTTGTAGATGCCTTGGGTGATTTTGACAAACAAAAATTTAGTGCTTTCAAATGATAAGGAAAATCTATTTTGAGCAAAGCAAGCCTAAGCTCCACTTAGCCAAATGCATATAGATGATAGTTACCACTATACTACCATACTATCACTTGCCAATACAATTCAAATGTATTGACCCTTGTGGCTATAACTTATTATGTTGCAGGTTTGTTTGATGTCAGTGAAGTATGTTGATTAGGATTACAAGTCTACAACCAATATGATTGCCTGTGGCACTCTGAAGGTGAAGGACTCCATGCTATATAGTTATTTCTGCTGCATTGTAATGAGATAGCCAAATGAGCTATGTAAGATGTAATGAATTATTTTATTCCTGGTTATAAAGTTGTATTATGACCTTTGTTTCTTGATATTACATCTTAACTATGGATGCTAGCTATTGATCCAGGCACTAGCATTGTAAACATAGGGATCTCTACCTTATTAAATGTTGGGACCTCTACAGATGGTATCAGAGCACTGTGTTGCCTATAGGATTGTAACCCTAGGATTGGACAAAACCCCTTAGAAAAATAGGAGTTGTATTTGTTCAAAACTTATTTACAAACAATCTTGTAAACTCTTTCCTCAACCTTTTTGGTTTTGAATCTACATCTCTTCCTTTTCAACTTGTTGGACAAAAACCTCAACATGAGCAAAGACTACAACAAGAGCTAAGACATCAACATCAGCAATGACTTCAACTTTAGTTTCACCAAAGACTTCAAATTGGACATCACCAAGGACTACAAGTGAGACAAGAATATCACTCAAGAGTTGAAGACTAAAGAAACAAAACTTAGAAGAAATCATCAACACCTTTGAAGTTATGTGACCAAGATGCAAGAATTTTTCCAAGGGAACCATGAACACATTCATGAAGAATCAACTAAGAAGAATGGAATGATCTCAAGTGAACCATATAGTTGGACCACCATATCAATGATTAGTTTAAACCCACCAACTTATGTAGTGTAGCAAAAATATTTTGTTGCCTAAAAATGTGCTTGAACTTTGTTGTTTGATTGGAATGTTTGTTTGTGATTGCTTGCACATTGCTTGTGTTGATATGGGGTGGCCCGATCTTCTAAACAAGCACTTGTCGATGATGATGGTGGATGATAGATAACTAGCATGTAGCTATAAACTCTCCCGCTCGAACCCTGATGCCAATGCAACAGCTCTCGAACCCTGTGGGATATTCACAACACCACGCTCTTGCGCACGCAGCCGTCGACCATGAGGGGTAGTTTGGAATCTACTAATTCCCAATGGAACAACATATCACACTTAATTGCAGTAGATAATTCGATCACAGGGTAATTTCAGAGGTTCTAAAAAGAATCAACTCCAAAATATTTTAACGTGGTCTCTCTCGAAAGAAACGGTACCCCCATCTATTTAAGAGAGAGGGGGCGGCTAGGCTAAGAGTCCACGACGCAAACGAATACAACTAAGATACATGCCGACCCAAGTGGGACAGCTTTCTAGGAGCACATGCATGTTCCTTTCGTGGCAACATATTGGGCCTAAAGCATGCCGCGGCAGGACTCTTCTGCCGTGGCAGGACTCTTCTGCCGTGGCAGGATTTCAGCCACTTTCTGTGCCGCGGTAGCCTACTATGGCAGAATTTGGCATCGTTTCTCTGCCGCAGCAGAGACTCTGCCAGGTGTTGATCCCTTCCTTTGTAGCTCCTTGCGCTTCCTCCCTCTCCTCCCTCGCGCTTGCCCAATTGATCAACACACCTTGCTCCATGTGCTTCGCCTCCTCGCTACATGATATACATTCTTTTCCAACGTACCTGATCATACAATAACACATAGACTTAGGCAGTATAAAATTCTCATTAAGTAAAACATCAGGCTCATTAAGAAACAAATTTACCTGTTGTTCTAGTAGCTTAGCACGAGCTCTTGTAATTGGTCCAATCCTAATCTCATTGGACTTATCCTTGTTAGTATCAGCTGGAACATCATAAGTAGTAACTAGGGTAGGTGTAAGTATATGGATGTCCTCATCATCTCCCCCCCCCCCCGCTTCAAAAGGCATCGACCTTGACGCTCCAAGGTCTTCTCCATCATATGGTGATAAATAAGCAACATTGAAACTGTTGCTAGCTCCACCGAATTCAGCAATAGATATATCAATCGAGTAGGCATTATCATTAATCTTGGATAACACCTTGTAAGGACCAGCACCACGCGGCTTCAACTTGGATTGGCGCAGCAATGGGAACATATCCTTGTGCATATGTACCCAAACCATATCACCAGGTTTGAACAACACTTCCTTCCTTGCTTGATTTCTTGCAGCAGAAATGTTCTTGCCTTTCTTCTCAATAGCCTCTCGAGTATTCTCATGAATCTTCTTCACATAGTCTGCATGTCTTGATGCCTCCATATCAACTCTCTCATGTAATGGTAGAGGCAATAAATCTAGTGGTGTCAATGGCTTGAAACCATACACCACCTCAAAAGGACAAAGTTGAGTGGTTGAATGCACTGCCCTATTGTAAGCAAACTCGACATGTGGCAAACACTCTTCCCACTCCCTCAGACTCTTATTTATCATAGTCCTTAAGAGTTGTGATAATGTTCTATTCACCACCTCTGTCTGACCATCTGTCTGGGGATGAAAAGTAGTACTAAATAGTAGCTTCGTTCCTAGCTTCCCCCATAAAGTCTTCCAAAAGTAGCTCATAAACTTCACATCCCTATCAGAAACAATTGTTCTTGGTACTCCATTTAATCTCACAATGTCCCTGAAAAACAGGTTAGCAACATGCGACGCGTCGTCGCTTTTGTGGCAGGCAATAAAATGAGCCATCTTAGAGAATCTATCTAATACCACAAATATAGAATCATGCCCTCTCTGGGTTTTAGGTAGACCAAGCACAAAATCCATACTAATGTCTTCCCACGGTGCAGTTGGCTCAGAGAGAGGGGTATACAAACCATGAGGCTGCAATTTGGATTTCGACCTGTGACATGTAATGCATCGACTCACAAATTTGTACACATCACGCCTTATCTTGGGCCAATAAAAATGATCAGCAAGCATGAGTAATGTCTTCTCACGCCCAAAGTGACCCATCAAACCACCAGCATGTGATTCCTACACTATAACAAACGCAGCGACGATTCTGGAATACAAAGTTTGTTAGCTCGAAACAAATACCCATCATGTATATGATACTTATCCCATGCGTTTCTAAGAGCACACAAATGATATGGTTCAGAAAAATCATTCTCAGTTGCATAAAGTGCACAAATACTCTCTAATCCAGGAATTTTAACATCAAGATTCGTTAATAGCATGTTTTTCCTAGACAAAGCCTCAGCAACGACATTCTCTTTTCCTTTCTTATATTGAATGATGTACAGAAAAGATTCAATAAACTCAACCCATTTATCTAATCTCCTATGCAAGTTTGATTGAGCTTTTATATATTTTAAAGCTTCATGATCAGAATGTATGATAAACTCTCTTGGCCACAAATAATGTTGCCAAACTTCTAGTACACGAACAAGTGCATACAATTCTTTATCTTATATAGGATAGTTCAATCTAGCACCAGTAAGTTTCTCAGAAAAATATGCTATAGGGCGACCCTCTTGCATCAAAACGCCACCAATACCTATACCACTAGCATCACATTCAACTTCAAATTGCTTTGAAAAATCAGGCAATTCAAGTAATGGTGCAGAAGTAAGCAAACGTTTCAATGTATCAAATGCAATGTCTTGGGCTGCGCCCCACACAAATGGCACACCTTTCTTAGTCAAATAATATGGTGCAGCTATAGTGCTAAAATCCTTCACAAATCGTCTATAGAACCATCTAATCCATGAAAACTACACACTTGACTAACATTCATGGGAATAGGCCAATTCTGAATTGACTCAATTTTAGATTGATCTACTTCTACCCCATGCTTAGATACAACATAACCCAAAAGTATGACCTTATCTTTTGCAAATGTGCATTTCTCAAGATTAGCATACAATTGATTATCACGCAACACTTGCAAAACTTATCGGATATGATTACAATGTTCAGTTTTGTTGTGGCTATAGATAGGAATATCATCAAAATAAATAACCACAAAACGACCAATGAATTCTCTCAAAACATGATTCATTAATCTCATAAATGTACTAGGTGCATTAGTAAGCCCAAAAGGCATGACTAGCCATTCATATAAACCAAATTTAGTTTTGAAAGCAGTTTCCACTCATCCCCTTCTTTCATCCTAATTTGATGATAACCACTACGCAAATCAATCTTAGAAAAAGTAGCAGCACCACTCAATTCGTCAAGCATATCTTCTAAGCGTGGAATAGGATGACGATATCGAATAGTGACGTTATTAATAGCTCGACAATCTACACACATGCGCCATGTACCATCTTTCTTAGGAACTAAAATAACAGGAACAACACAAGGGCTAAGAGAAACACGAATGTACCCTTTGTCGAGTAGTGCTTGTACTTGTTTCCGTATCTCCTTAGTTTCGTCGGGGTTGGTCCGGTAGGGTGCACGGTTAGGTAATGTGGCTCTTGGAATAAGATCAATCTGATGCTCTATTCCGCGCATGGGAGGAAGTCCAGCGGGCACCTCCTCTGGAAACACATCACCAAAGTCCTGCAAAACAGTAGAGACACCAATAGAAATAGGGGTCATGTCGTTAGAAACTAAAACCTCGCCCTTATACATGAGCACAAGCGGCATGGCACTAGGATCCTCTCGAAACTCTCTCATATCTTCCTTGGTGGCTAGCATTACTAGGTTAGGCACTTTCTCTCTTTTCTTTATATCACTCTTTGTAGGCTCTATAACATCATGTACAGCTGCAACACTCTCATAGCCTCCAACATAAGCATCTTTCAAAGTCACCTCTATTTTCTGTCTAGACTCATTGACAATCTGTTGTGGTGTCATTGGTTGCAGGTTAATCTTCTTGCCTGTAAAATCCAAGTGATAAGTATTGGCACGGCCATTGTGTCGCACATGGCGATCATATAACCAAGGCAGACCCAATAACAAATGGCAAACAGTCATAGGAACCACATCAAAATCAATAGAATCTTTGTATGGCCCTATTTCAAAATTCACTCTCACCATATGGTTTACTTTCATCTCACCATTGTCACTTAACCACTGAATGTAGTATGGATTAGGATGAGGCAAATAAGATAAATTTAGCTTGGCACATAACTCTTTGCTTGCAATATTCCTGCAGCTACCTCCATCAATAATTACTTTGCAAGATTTGTTAGGCCCAACGAGAGCTTTTGTTTGGAACAAATTGGAGCGCTGAGAGTCAACAACGGGCTGCACACTAAGAATGCGTGGAGATACCACGATAGTAGGTGCATGTGCAGGAAAGGCATCAAGACCTTCCTCTTCATAATTAGCACTATGATCATCAGGATCAACATCATCTCCACTCTCATATTCTCCTTGATCATTGACAAACATCACCTTGCGGTTTGGACAATCTCTCTGATAGTGCCCTCTACCTCCGCAAGTGTGGCACTCCACATCGCGAGTGCGTCTAGTTGACATATTCAAACCCGTACTAGTAGCAGGAGCAGCTGGTTTCTTAGCATTCGAACCAAAAGAGGGCGAGGGGACAGGCTTGGCCGCCGATGTAGTAGGGTAGCTGGTCGCTGCAGGAGGAGCCATAGGGGATGGCGTAGCCCTGGGGAACCTGCTAGTGGCTGGAAAACGACGTTCTTTAGCTTCCTCCGCGAGCTGTGACTTGGCCTCTCTAGCATGATGCAACAGTTCGTTCATGTTCTCATACTTGTGATGACGCACTATGCTCTTTATGGGTAACCTCAAATTGTTGAGAAATCGCTGCATGGTCATCTCAAGTGATTCTCGGATTCGAGCACGTTGCATAAGCATCTCCATCTCCATGTAGTACTCATGAACTGTCAAGTTCCCTTGCTTCAATTGTGTCAACTTGTCAAAAACAGAGAGCAAGTAATTGGTGGGTACAAAACGTTCCTTCATGATACGCTTCATCTCTCGCCAAGTCATCACCGGAAGGTCATTGTCATCCCTTCTATGCTGAACAAGAGCATCCCACCAATGCAAAGCATAACCATAAAATTCTGACGCTGCAAGCTTGACCTTCTTTTCTTCAGTATACTCATACAAGCGCCAGAGCTTCTCTATCTTCAACTCCCATGTCAAATAATCTTCAGGATCAATGGAACCATCAAACTTGGGTATTGAAAATTTAGGCTTGCCCAAACCATCATCAATCGGCTGTATAGGTACACGCTGAGCACGACCTATAGGGGCAAAACAACGACCATGTAATGGTGCAGGTGCAGGATCATTAGGTTATCCCCTTCCTAGTGGCGCAGCACCAGCAACACTGCCATCAGCTTCATCCTCGAGCTCCTCATGCATTGGTTGATGTTGCCGTTGCTCAATAGCAAGTGTCAAGGCCTCTACGGAACGCTGCAAAGCTGTCACGTTTGTGTTGAGGTCTGTCACTTGTGTCTTGATAGTAGCCACGTCCCGAAACTTTGCTTCCAAAGTCACTTGCACGTCCTGAAGACTCTTGTCAATGGCATCTGTTGTGTTGTTAAGCACTAGTGTCAACTGGGATCTCAATGCTTCATATTCCCCCCAATTGACACACTCACCATCCTTCTTTTTCTGTGCTACAACATCAGAAGCACTAGTAGACATGATTAGTAGATTAGTGCAATAAATAAAATTTGTTTGGTGGAACACTCAATTCACTCACACTAACAAGAAAGTAGACCTTACCATTCCAAAGTGAATAGATATGCTTTACCAATTCGAAATCAACAACTAATGCACTGATGTGATGAAGTGAATATCAAAGGTATGGAGAACGATCACAGGGCACACAGGTTATTGATGGCGGAGCTGTAGGTATGGTATCCTAACTACACCGCAAACAAGTCCTAGTGCTGATCATTATGATAACCCAAGAAACACACACAGTGGAGATAAACGTGGCAAAGCAATTTATGAACAGGAATATTGCAATGCGCTAGAGAGACACTAGTAATAGCTCAAAATAAACAGGCACAAGATTGCTCAATCTACAAGTGCTATGATCAACTAGGCCTCCAATAAAGCACACTTTGATATCTCTTTTTGTCACGCTTGTAGCTATATTCTCTTTTTTTTCTTTTTTTTGATTTTTTTCAACTATATGACTCAATGCAAAACGAATGCAAACTAGGAGGGCCGGATAATCCGGTTTGTCGGGGCGAAAATTTTGCACTTTCAAAACCCTAATGAGCAGCATGTCAGAGCAAGGCAACTAGTCTCGTGGGTACGTTCCTAGGCACGGATGCTGTAGATAGGCTGGAGCTAGGTTTGAAACACCAAAGTACGCTATGTGGACTCGGAAAAGTAGATGGAAACTTGTGGAAAACGGTGATGGTGGACTCGCTGGAAAACAATATCAAAACCCTAAACTTAAACACAAACGAAAACTAGACTCCTACGAGAAAAACGTACAGATCGGATCTACGAGAAGACACGACCAGCAACTAAAACTTGAAAACGATGTAATCTAGGCTAGGGCAAATATTTTTGTATGGCTTTTTCTGTATAGGACGAAAACAAGAACTAATATATGGATTTGTGGATGCTCACCGAGTAAACGAGGGAATCTGATACCAAGATGATATGGGGTGGCCCGATCTTCTCAGCAAGCACTTATCGATGATGATGGTGGATGATAGATAACTAGCATGTAGCTATGAACTCTCCCGCTCTAACCCTGATGCCAATGCAACAGCTCTCGAACCCTGTGGGATATTCACAACACCACGCCCTTGTGCACACAGCCGTCGACCATGAACGGTAGTTTGCAATCTACTAATTCCCAATGGAACAACAGATCACACTCAATTGCAGTAGATAATTCGATCACAGGGTAATTTCAGAGGTTCTAAAAAGAATCAACTCCCAAATATTTTAACGTGGTCTCTCTCGAAAGAAACGGTACCCCCATCTATTTAAGAGAGAGGGGCGGCTAGGCTAAGAGTCCAAGATGCAAACGACTACAACTAAGATACATGCCGACCCAAGTGGGACAGCTTTCTAGGCGCACAGGCTTGTTCCTGCCGTGGCAACATATTGGGCCTAAAGCGTGCCGCGGCAGGACTCTTCTGCCGTGGCAGGATTTCAACCACTTTCTATGCCACGGTAGCCTACCGTGGCAGAATTTGGCATAGTTTCTCTGCCGCGGCAGAGACTCTGCCAGGTGTTGATCCCTTCCTTTGTAGCTCCTTGCACTTCCTCCCTCTCCTCCCTCGCGCTTGCCCGATTGATCAACACACCTTGCTCCATGTGCTTCGCCTCCTCGCTACGTGCTATACCTTCTTTTCCAACGTACCTGATCATACAATGACACATAGACTTAGGCAGTATAAAATTCTCATTAAGTAAAACATCAGGCTCATTAAGAAACAAATTCACCTATTGTTCTGGTAGCTTAGCACGAGCTCTTGTAATTGGTCCAATCCTAATCTCATTGGACTTATCCTTGTTAGTAGCAGCTGGAACATCATCAGTAGTAACTGGGGTAGGTGTAAGTATATGGATGTCCTCATCATGTGTGAATTGTTGTGTGTGATTAGAATTCTTCTCTACAAATCTTTGCCCATTCTAATCCCAATCCAACCCAAACAGATGACTTGTCTAAGAGACTCCAACATCAAGAATGGTGACAACAACAACCAACAGATGCACATGAGAGAACAATTTCTAGCAACCCAAGCCCAGTTGAATCAAGTGACTACTCAGTTTTTAGCCAACAACAATGAGTTAGACCCAACCATGCAAAAGTTTTTGGAAATCCAATCCCAATTGTTGCAAGGGATGACCACTCAAATGATCAACATAAAAGACAACCTTTCCCAAGGATTTTGTGACAACAATGATGTCAAGGATGATATTATAGAAGGAACTCAAGCTTGCAATATTTGTGGAGACATGGATCACACTTCCAAAGAGCATGAGGATCAATGCCCTAATTGTGAAGAGAAACATCCAACTAAACAATGCCCCACATCACAAGTTACTTGTTTCCTATGTGTGAAGGAAATAATCATGTGCCTATCCAATGCCCCATCTATTCTATAGTTCAACAAAGGAAACAAGGTGGAGTGCATCAAAAGTTTGGAAACCCCCATGTGGAAACAACTTCTAGCAAGAAGGATGAAGACAAAGGCAAATCTCAGATTGCACCTCCATACATTAAGAATCACCTTAATGGACAAAAGAGTAAACATAGGTATTATCCAAGGAATCGATTAAGGAACCGAGGAGACTTTCCCACCTTTGAGGTAAGATATGAAGAACATGAACTAGAGGAAATCCTAGCTTTGGAGAAACCCAAGAAGAAGAAGAATAAGGAAATCAGCCAAGTGTGGTGCAACAACTGCAAAGAGCTAGGCCATTATATATCAACTTGTCCAGAGAAGATACGTGAAGAACTCAACCTTGTCACATGTTATAAGTGTGGTGACCAAGGACATTATGCAAGCAATTGTCCAGAAAAGATGAAGTACAAGACAAGCAAGCCTATAAGGGATCTCAGCCTTGTCACATGTTTCAAGTGTGGAAACAAAGGACACTATTGTCACATCCCAATATTTTCCAAATCTTGTAATGTGAAAAATAAATAAACAAAATAAATTATTGTTGAAAATCAGGGTGAAAAGAAACTTTTGTTTCTAAATGGAAACTTAAAATCCCATCTTCAACAAACTTTGATAAAATTTTTGAATCCAACAAAAATCAAAATCAAGAGAAATGCATTCCTCAATGATTGTATCTGGAAATTTAAACACTTGGAAAATAAATCCAAACCCTAAACCCTAATGGAATAAAATCATTTCCAAGTATCTCCAAGCCTATGGATTTGATCCATATAAAATCTTGTCAACAAACATTTACAAATGATCAATAATGACCAATAGAAATATTATAAGACCATATAAATTGGTTTCACTTAAATTGGAGCCATAAATAAAATCTTATGAATATAATAAGATAGGGAAATTAAATTTCCAAAGCTAATAAAGAACCTATCTATAAATCCATACCAAATTGTGAGAAAATAATCTTAAAGGGATTTAAAAGGATAAACAAATATAAAACAAAATTTTACAAATTGGAATCACTAAGTTTGGATCTCTAAATAAAAAGATATGGACTTTATAAGATGAAGAAGGAAATATTAAATAAAGAATATTAAAAAGACCAAATTAAATTTTGACCAAGGCCATAAGAAAATGGAATAAATCTAATCAAAATCCAAATAAAATAAAAGGATAAAGAATTTTCCAAAATAAAATAAAATAGCATAAATCAAATCCTATTCTAATAAAGACAAATCTCTAATAAGAATAATTATTTAAAACATGAGAAAATATTATTTTGGAATTTACCCAAGTGGAATAAAAGTTGTTCAATTAATGTAAGTAAAATAAATCTTCCGAGTAAAATTTAGGAAATAAAACTATATTTAAATTCCATTGGAATTAAAACAAATACCCAATTCAAATGATTTGAGAATCACATTAAATACTTCCAAATAATTCAAAATGAATTATTTTGACACCCTATTAAGTAAATAAAACTTACTGAAAGGTTTTGGAAGGATTTTAGAATTTAAATGGAAATTAAAAACAATATTAAATCTCATTTGATTAAATACAAGGACCTACTTTAAGTAATTAAAAAGGCACTAAAGGAATAAAAGTTTTATTCCAAATTTGACTTCAGAATACAATACTAATCAATATTTAACCCTACACAAATCTTGGTTGAAGTTTGAATTCAAATGAATGTTTGAATTGCTTATTCAAAATCAAAACAGAAAAATCAAACGAGAAAAAGAAAAACAAACAGAACAAAAAAAAGCGAACAAGCCAGCCCAGCCCACTAAGCCCAACTCGCAGCCCACCTCACCCCTCTCTCCCCGAAACGTTTCCTCACTCAGACACACACCCACAACGCCGCTGACCGATGGACCCCATCTTCCCACTCCTCTCTCACGCTGCCAAGCAGACCCCATCGCCAGCTCACCTCGTCGTCAACCCCGCGACCCATTCATCCCCAAACCTCGCTGCTGTTTCTGTCGTAATTGCGCCCTTCAATTCGCGTTAAACGGCCGATTAATCCCTCGCTACGACGACGCCCTCTTAAACGCCAGGCTCTCCTCCCTCTTTCCCCCCAGACTCCACATCCCCGGAGCCACCAGGCTGCGTCAATTTTGCTTTGCATTGCCACTGTCTCCGGCGAGCTCCACACCCGATTCCGGCCAGCCTCCTCCGCCCCTTGCCCCCTCGAC
This sequence comes from Avena sativa, assembly GCA_916181665.1. Classification (NCBI taxonomy): domain Eukaryota; kingdom Viridiplantae; phylum Streptophyta; class Magnoliopsida; order Poales; family Poaceae; genus Avena; species Avena sativa. Next base: position 36,029,712 of record OV702284.1, read on the forward strand.
CACACTCACTTGCTCCTCACCCCCTGGCGAACCTCCCAGTGGCCTCAGCTCGGCCGCGCTCGCCCCGGAGCGTCGGCAAGGACAACCACTGCCCGCCGCTGTCGTCTGCACTAGCTCCGGCGAGCTACTGACGCCCAACCCGTGTGCCCCTCGTGTTCTGGTGAGTACCCCTACAACCCCCGAGACCGTGTGCATCCTCCTGATGTTTTTCCTCGTTTGCTTGCATACCAGGCGCTCGTCTTCGACCACGACCGTGCGCACCCGACGCCAGCGAGAACTCCGGTGAGCGATTCCGATCACCTCTGTGCGCCCCTTCGCCAGCAAGGACCGCCTTGAGCTTCCCCGTTCCACGGCGATCACGGTGAGCCACCTCTCGACCTTCCTTGCTTCCTCTATCGCCAGCTCCACCGCTAGCCGAGCACCGCCGCCGCGCGCCACCATCGTCGCGCTGCCAGTTAGTGGCAGGCTATTGGTAGCCGTCCGATCCAGATCGTAGTGACGCGATAGATTCATTTAACTGAAAGGGTATGGATGGATCTATGCTGCACGATCCACTTTAGAACCTACGGCCTGCATCGCTTGATCCACGCGAAATGTTTTCGACCAATAAGAACAAGACGCGTGGCTCAGTTCGTTTGAATTAAAACAGATTTGATCTATTAGATGCTAGATTTTGTAAAATCTATAACTTTTAATCTACACGTCCAAATTTTGCAAATTTTATATCAATGGATTCAGCAAGACAAGCCCTAGCCAACCATGCTCTTTATTTAGTAAAAAGCTTCTGTTAAATTGTTTGTTTTTGCAGAAATTTGTGTATGCATGTTTAGAATATAAAAATTGTTCAAAAATGATTTTGGTGATAAAATCTTTGGCAAATGGTTTGTTTTAAACCTACAGACCCTAGAAATAAATTGGTGGTTTCAAAAATGTATTTGGTGAAACAAAAGAATAAATCTTTGATTTAAACCATTTCTAGTCAAATAAAAATATGGTTTAATTGTTAAAAATGATTTTGGAGGAAAACCTTTGGGAAAATGTTTTGGGAATAAACTCTCTGACCCTAAACACAAGGTTATATGGTTTGAAAACATATTTTATGAAACCTATAGAATTTTGCCTTATTAAAAGCATTTCTTCACCACATAAAATAATGACTTGATCTAAAAATGGTTTATGAAGTTAAATCTTATACAAATGATTTTGCCACTTTATAAAATGACCATTAGGTGTTTTAAAATGTTTATGAACCATTAGAAACCACTTTTCAAATAAAACAATCCTTGACATGCTTGCATGCATTGTTTTGTCTCTATCATTTTATGTGATGTTTTGCTTGATTGGTAGATTGAATTTGTGCCTTGTTTGATTGAATTGTAGTGTCTTGAAGAGTGTGATTGTTGCAAACATCAAGGAGTGAACTCATACTCTCTACCAAAAAGGCAAGTGATGCTCCATACTTTGTCCCATTATTTTCACTATGCATTAGTGATATTTCTAAGTAAGACTTGCATGGGATTTTTGCTAAGTATAAACCATGCTATGGGAAATCCTAGTAGATGAAACCTTAGTAGAAAATTTCCTAAGTTAAGATCCTTACTACTATCATGCTTAGCTTAGCTAGTAGAAAACAAGGGTGGAATATATATTCATGCTATGGAAAAATTTCTAAGTCTGAGGACTTGTGTTTTGTTTAATAAAACAACTAAGTTAATGAATCACCTGGTGAACCTTGTGTATCTCACTTGTGGATGGCCACCCAGGAACAAAGAGATTTGAGATGTCAAATGTTGAGAAGCTTCAAGTGCAGCCACTTGGCATTATGTGCTCTGCCTGGATCATACAGGTTGCAATAACTTAGCCAAATGGACAGTTGGTGGTAGGGGATTGATAGGTTGGAGCGCGTCCATTCTAGTCTAAGGGAAGGCTTCTGAAAGATCTTTTCTTGGTGAAACCAAGTCTTGTGGGGAAAGTGCACCACCTCTGCAGAGTGTAAAATCTAAGAACTTAGTCATGTCCCTGGCAAAGGACAATTTGAGCATCAAAACATGGAAGCTATCAAGAATCTCATCATCCAAATTTCTAAGTTAAAAACTTGTGGTTGAACAAGGGTTGAAAGGATCACCAATTTCTATTGGGGGGATGCCTTGGGAAAGATTTTGTCAAGCAAAAACTTAGTGTTTTCAAATAATAAGGAAAATCTATTTTGAGCAATGCAAGCCTAAGCTCCACTTAGCCAAATGCAAATAGATGATAGACTCCACTATACTACCATAGTATCACTTGCCAATACAATTCAAATGTATTGACCCTTGTGGATGTAACTTGTTATGTTGCAGGTTTGTTTGATATTAGTGAAGTTTAATGATTAGGATTACAAGTCTACAACCAACATGTCTGCCTGTGGCACTTTGAATATGAAGGACCCCATGCTATTGTTATATTCTGCTGCATTGTAATGAGATAGCCAAATGAGTTATGTAAGAAGTAATAATTTATTTTATTCCTGGTTATAAAGTTGTATTATGACCTTTGTTTCTTGATATTACATCTTAACTGTGGATGCTAGCTATTGATCCAGGGACTAGCATTGTAAACACAGGGATCTCTACCTTATTAAAGGTTGGGAACCTTACAACTATGCAGATGTCTGCCCAGAGAAGTTTCATCAAGATCCCAAGCAAGCCAAGATGTAATCTAGTGGAATTTTTTTTAAGGGTGGTAGTACCCTAGTTGTTTTGAAGCCAACTTGTAACCTCTATCCTTCCCAAATATTGGGACGAGATTTCTTTTAAGGGTGGTAGCCTGTCACATCCCAAAATTTTCCAAATTTTGAAATGTGAAAAAAAATAATTGTTGAAATTTAGGGTGAAAAGATACTTTTTGCTTTTAAATGGAAACATCAAAACCCAACTTGAACAAAGTTTGAATAAAATGGAATCCAACAAATTCCAATCAAGAGAAATGCATTCATCAATAATGTGTTTTGAAATTTAAACACTTGGAAAAGTTAAACCAAAACTCTAAAACCCTAAAGGAAGAAAATCATTTCCAAGATTACTCTAAGCCTATGGATTTGATCCATATAAAAATTTAGCAACAAGCATTTACAAATGATCAAGATTGATAAATAAAAGTATTATAAAACCATATAAATTGGTTTCACTTAATTTGGAACCATAGATAAAAACTTATGAATTTAATAAGTTAAAAAGGAATTAATTTTCAAAACTAATAAAACTCCTATCTAGAAATCCATACCAAATTGTGAGCAAAATAATCCTAAAAGGATTTAAAAGGATAAACAAATATTAAATAAAGTTATACAAATTGGAATTACCAATTTTGGATTTATAAATAAAAAGATATGGATTTTATAAGACAAAGAAAGAAAGAAAGAAAGAAAAGATATTTAAAAGCCAAATTAAATTTTGGCCAAACCCATAAGAAAATTAAATAAAGATAATCCAAATCCAAATAAAATAAATGGATAAAAAATATTCAAATAAAATAATATGACATTAACCAAATTCTATTCTATTTGAATAAAGACAAAATCCCTAATAGAAATGATTAATTAAATCATGGGAAAATAATAAAGTGAAATTTCCCTAGGTGGATATAAAAGTTATTTAAATAACTTAAATGGAATCAAAGAATCATCTAAATAAAATTTATGGAATTAAAACCATATTTGATTTCATTGGAATTAAGACATTTGCCCAATTTAAATGATTAATAATCATATTAAAATACTTTAAATAATTTAAAGTGAATTATTTAACACCCTATTGCATAAGTAAAAGCTACTGAATAAAGTTTGGTGAAAAATTAGAATTCAAATAGTAGATTAAAAATCTGATTAAATCTTATTTGAATAAAATCAAATGCCTAATTTAAATAAAGAATAAACCATAATTGAATAAAGAATTATTCCTAAAATGGAATTTAAAATACATGTTTAAACAACATTAAAACTTAATGAAAGTTTAGTAAACATTTGAATTCAAATGGTTGATTGAATTGTTTGAACAAATTCAAAACAGAATAAAAGAAACAGAAAAAAGAAAAAATAAACAAAGAAGAAAAAAAGGGAAAGAAGCCAGCCCAACCCACCTAGCCCATCTAGCCCAGCAACGCATCCCACTCCCTTCTCCCCCGAATCGTTTTTCTGTCACCCACAAAACAACCCCTAGAGACACTGACCGCTGGACCCCACCCTTTCTCTCTCTCTTACGCTGACGAAGCATCCCCACCCGTCAGTCGTCGTCTTCACCCCGCGGTGACTGCGCCTCCTCCCCGACCGTTTCCAGCGACAATTTCTCGGCTTCAATTCGCGTTGATGGTGCAGTAATCTCTCCTCGCGATCACGCTAGTTAAATCCCCTCCCTCTTCTCTCTCTTTCCCCTCAAACCCCAATGCCAGAGAGCCACCAGGCTACCTCGAATTAACCTTGCCCCGTTGCGGACTCCGACGCACTCCAGCGACGATTCCAGCCGCTCCTCGCCGCCCCTTGCTCCCTAGCCTCCATGAGACGATTCCCCATTGCCAGGGGCACACTCCAGTACCACCAGCTCACTCGCGCATGCTCTGAAACCTCGGCTCCGTCTTCAACCGAGCAGCGCTGTCGTTTGTCTCCTCTCCGACGAGCTCCCTCGGTACTTTCTGACCGCTCCTCTCCCTCTCGTTGACGCTCTCGCACTCACCTCTCTCTTGCGCGTCTAATGACACCTTCTACTTGTCTTCTCGTGGCTCGTAGCGTTGCCCCCGACAACGGCCGAGCGCACCCGTCGCCAGGAGCAACTCCGGCGAGAGATTGCCGTCCCGTCTGTGCGCCCCTATTCCCGCGACGACAACCTTGAGCTTCAGCACGACGAGGCAAACTCAGTGAGCTATTCCTCTCTCTCCCGGGCTTCATGTATCTCCGACACCGTCCATGTCTGACCGCGCCGCCGCCAGCACCGCTCGTTTCTGGTTGTTTGACTTGGGCCGTTAGATCTTGATCAGACGCATGAGATTAGAAATAACCTGAAGGGGTACGAATCCATCTGAGACGCTCAGATCTAATTAGATCCAACACTCCACAGAGCTCAATCCACGCGAATCGGTATCGGCCAGTTAGGTTAAGACACGTGGCTCGGGATTTTTTTAAAAACAGAATTGAAACTATTAGATGTTTGATTTTGCAAAATTCATAACTTTAAATCTACATGTCCAAATTTTGCAAATTTTATATCAATGGAATCAGAAAAACAAATACTTTCCAACCATGTACTTTGCTTCTGTAAACTTAGTTGTTTTTGCAGAACATGTGTAGGCATATTTTGAATATAAAATTAATTCTAAAATTATTTTTGTGATAAAATATTTTTTAAATGGATTATTTTGAACCTACTGACCACAGAAACCAACTTGTAGATTTAAAAGTTTATTTTGGGAAGCTAAAGAATAAATCTTTGTTTAAGGGCATTTCTAGCTAAATAAAAAGTTGAATATGTTTTAAATAATTTTTGAGTAAAACCTGTGGAAAATGATTTGATTTAAACTCTCTAACCCTAAACACCAAGTTTTATGATTTAATAATATATTTGGTGAACCCTAGAAAAATTATTACTTTGTTTAAAGGCATTTCTAACAAATAAAATATTGCTTTCGTATAAAAATGGTTTATAAGTAAAACCTTTTGCAAATGGTTTTAATATTAAACACTTGACCTTAAAACACTAACACTTGTGTTTAAAAATATATTTGTCAAACACTAGAAGATATTACTTTGATTTGAACCATTTCTAGCAAAACAAAAAAGACTTAAAGTGGCCATTTTCACTAACTTGATATCAAATGGTTTTACCACATTTATAAATGACCAATAGGTGTTTTAAAATGTTTATAACCTATTAGAAACCACTTTTACAAATAACACAATCTTTGGCATGCTTGCATGCATTGCTTTGTTTTTATTATTCTATGTGATGAATTGCTTGAATGGTAGATTGAATTTGTGCCTTGATTGAATTTTAGTGAAATTTGAAGAGTGTGACTATTGCAAGATCAAGGAGTGAACTTATATCCTATACCAAAAATTCAAGTGGTGCTTCATACTTTTGTCCCAATATTTTGACTATGCATTAGAAATATTTTGTATAGGGCTTGCATGATAATTTTTGCTAAGTATCTATATGCTATGCTTGGGAAATCCTAGTAATTGTAGAATTGTTAGAGTTTTCTCTAAGATAAGATACTTGCCATTGCCATGCTTAGCCTAGCTAGTATCAACCAAGGGTGGAATATATACATGCTATGCAAAAATATTGATAAGTCTTTGACTTATGTTTTTACTTAATAAAACAACTAAGTGAATGAAACACCTGGGTGGAATGGTAATTGCTTGGTGGTTTTTGGTTGAGTGGTTACCGGGGCCCATTTTCCAATGGTCTACCCAGTGTATCTCACTTGTGGAATGCCACCCAGGAACAAAGGGATTTGAGATGCCAAATGTTAAGAAGCTTCTAGTGTAGCCACTTGGCATTATGGGTTCTGCCTGGATCATATAGGTTGCAATAACTTAGCCAAATGGACAGTTGGTGGTAGGGGATGATAGGTTTGGAGCGCGTCCATTTTGTTCTAAGGGAAGGCTGTAGGGGTTCGTAGCATGGAAGAAAAAAAATTCTACCGCATGCAAACAAACAAGCCAAGATCTATCTACTAGATTGTAGCAACGAGTCGATAGAGGAACTCACCCTCGAAGATTCCAAAGCGGTTAACGAGAGCAGATTCTCGTGGGTGATGTAGTCGTACTCTTGCCGATCTCAAGATCGCGTAGACGATCCTTCCGGCGCTGCGTTCCGGCAGCGCTTCCGCAGTCGGTCACACGTTCGGTACTCAATGAAGACCTTCCTCTCCCTTGTTCCAGCAGGCAGCAGAGGTTGTAGCACTCTCCTCGAGATTCCGGCAGCACAACGGCGTGGTACCGGAAGTAGAGGGGAGATCTCGCAGGGCTTCGCCTTAGGCCGGAGCGAGTATGGTGGACTATGAGAGAGCCTCGGTGATCTAGGGTTTAGACACACCAAGGAGGAGGATCTAGAGCCGGCGGCTAGGGCTTGGAGCAGCCCAAGTCGGCGGCTAGGGTTTCCCTAGGCGGCGGCGGCGGCAGGAGGTGGCGACGCCGGCAACTGGGAGCTAGGGTTTGCGGGGTGCTTGGTGTGTGTCTTGGAGGGGCAGCCCTGCCCCTCCTTATATAGGTGGAGGGGGCGCGCCAGGGGAGGGGAGTCCCTCCCCAACTCGGATCCCACTTGGGCCGGCGGTGGAGGGAGGGAACTCCTCCCCAAGTAGGTTTCCTACTTCCCCTCCACCTCCCAAAATAGTCGTTTGACTTTTCAAATTGGCGTTTGACTTTTCAAACTAGGATTTGATTAAACACTTTATTTTGATCAGCGATGACACCTAGCACATGATGCAATCATTCCAACTTGATATGACACATTCATGTACCCTTCCCCTCCGGAGTGCCGGACATTCCGGAACCTTCTAGAACATTCCTGATGAAAATACCGGAACCTTTCTCCAACCCCGAAACAGGACTTTCCTTATATGAATCTTATTATCCGGACCATTCCGGATCTCCTCGTGATATCCCGGATCTCATCTGACATTCTGAACAACATTCGGTCTCTTACTCGTCATTCCATAACTACTCAAGAACATCGAATCCTTAAGTGTGCCTCCCTACGGTTCGTGAATTATGCGGACATGATCGAGACACTTCTCCGATCAATAACCAATAGAGGAATCTTGAAATTCATATGGCTCCCACATATTTCTACGATTACTTTGCGATCGAATGAACCACTTACATACGATACCAATTTCCCTTTGTCTCACGATAGTTTACTTATCCGAGGTTTTGATCGTCGGTATCTCTGCATACCTAGTTCAACCTCGTTACCGATAAGTACTCTTTTCTCGTTCCCGTGGTATGTGATCCCTTGTGAACCAGTCACATGCTTGCAAGCTAATTGGATGACATTCCACCGAGAGGGCCCAGAGTATATCTATCCGTCATATGGATGGACAAATCCCACTCTTGATCCATGTGCCTCAACCCATACTTTCCGAACACTCAATGCCACCTTTATAGCCACCCAGTTACGGTGTGGTGTTTGATGTCATCAAAGCATCCTTTCGGTGATGGTGATTAACATGATCTCATGGTCGAAGGAATTAGGTTACTATGTATCAGAAAGCTTATAGCAAATGAACTATATTAAATGAGTTGATCTTTATGCTACGCTTAACTATAGGAGTATGCCCATCACATCATTCTCCTAATGATATGACCCTGTTGTTTAATAACATCTCTATGTTCATGATCAGGAAACCATGATCATATATTAACCAACAAGCTAGTTTAACAAGAGGCTTTACTAGGGACTCTTTTATGTTTACAAATCACACAAGTATTAATGTTTCCGGTTAATACAATTATAGCATGGTATGTAAACATTTATCATAAGTATGAAGATATGATAATAACCACTTTATTATTGCCTCTTGGGCATATCTCCAACAGTCTCCCACTTGCACTAGAGTCAATAATCTAGTTTCAAACCTTTGTGTATTCGACACCTATGGCTTTCTGGTGTCGTATGTACACGATTGCTAGTGGTCAACTGATCTCCGGATCTGACACTTCTAGGTCCGTGTGTAATTGCATGTCTTTGCGTCTCTACGCATCACTCATTCTCTAATGAGATGGCTTTGTATAAATTTGGTCCTTTGGTGAGACCTTTAGTTCTTTGGGGTTAAAATATATTGATAATATTGTCGTACAATATATCTTCATAGTATTATTCCGCTGTGAACTACACCTAGTTTGATAACAAACTACTTGACACAAATGCCCTCTTTTGCTGCTATAATAGCAGTCATATACTTAGCCTTTTGTTGTAGTATCTGTCACAATGTCTTAACTTTGGAACTCATCCAAATCCATTATGGAACTTACTTTCCATTATATTGTGCCACCCTTAGTTTAGATTGATATTGTTAGACCCCTCCTTTAGAAAGGAAAGGATCCCTGTGATTGCAATGCTAGTCCCTGGATCAATGCTAGCATCCACAGTTTAAGATGAAGTACACAGATACAAAGGTCGTTTATTACATTCATTCCAGAGATAAAATATAGTCTCTTACAACTCATGGCCATAGGCCTAATACAAGAGTTTTAAGGAACAAGTAAATAAACATAAGTCTTCATCTTCATGTGCCACAGGCAAGCATGTTGAGTGTAGACTCATGACTCCTATTCATCATCGGAGTAACCTGCAACATCACAAGTTACAGCCACAGAGGGTCAATACTTTGGAATAGTATTGGCAAGTGATACCTTATTATATTTTAAGTGGACTATATTACTATATGCATTTTGGCTAAGTGTAGCTTGGCTTGCTTTGCTTGAAAATAGGTTTTTCCTATTAGTTGAAATCACTAAGTTTTTCTTTGTCAAAATCATTCCCAAGGAACCACCAATAGACATTGAGGTCCTTCACCCTTGTTCACCCACCAATTTTTATTTAGAAGTTGGAGTGATGAGATTCTTGTAGCTTCCATGTCTTGATGCTCAAAGTGTCCATTTCCTTGGACAAGGCTAAGTACTTAGGTTTTCCATCTGCAGAGGTTGTGCACTTTCCCCACCAGACTTGGTTTCCCAAGACAGGACCTTTCAGAAGCTTTTCCTTAGTCAAATGGACGCGTTCCATCCTATCATCCCATCTACCACCAACTTTCCAAGTGACTAAGTTCTAGCAACCTATATGATCATGGCAGAGCCCATATTGCCAAGTGGTTGCACTGTAAGCTTTCTCAACACTTGGCCTCCAAATCCCTTTGTGCCTGGGTGGCATTCCACAAGTGAGATACACAACCCAAGTCCATGGCCTTGTGTAACCACTCAACATAACCCAATCTTTCCATTCCACCCAGGAGGTTCATTTGACTTAGTTGTTTTATTAAGAAAATATAAGTCTTTTGACTTAGGATGTTTTTATCATAAAATAAATAGATGTTCACCACCCTTGTTTACTATAAGCTAGGCTAAGCAAAGTATGGAAAAATATCTTAGGGATAATTCCTTAACAAATCTACAAGGCTACATAGGATTTTCCCATCTTTTGCATTAGACCAAAGTAACATGCAACACTATAACAAAATATCTAATGCTAGTTCAAAATATAGGACAAATTTATTCATGTAAATATCACTTGCCTTGGTAGTGGGGAGAGTAGCACTCTTCACAATCACAATCACTTGTAAAATCTACACAAGAAATAATAGCATACAATTACACACAAATATATACAACCAAAAATAATATGAATGCATGTATGCAAGAATCTACCAAGTGTTGAGTTTTGAAAATTCTACCAAGTATGTTCATGACTACAGAAACTTAACATGACACAAGTTTGCCAACTAAACTTATTTAGCCCCAAAATAATATACAAGAATAAAACTATATCTAAAATAGCCCTAAACTTGTTCCACAAATAAAAACATTTTAACTGTTACTATATGCTAAATAAATTGGATATTCAGAAAGGCCTTGTTTCACTGAATCCAACGGTATAAAATTTGCAAAAATCCAACGTGGCATTCAAAAGTTATAAGCATTTGAAGTTTGAATCTAAATCTGGTTTTAAATTCTGTTTTTAGTTTAAACCTTGCCACGCGTCGCGTTATTACTGGCGCGTACCGGTTCACACCGGATCACCCTTCTGTGCCATTGGATCTAACTAACGCTGCACGGCTCAGATCGCGTACCTCTTCGGTTTAAGTGAATCTATCCTAGCGCTGCGATGCAGATCCAACGGTCCATATCATCAAGCCAGAAACGGGCGGCGCTGGCGGTGCTAACTGGCGGCGGCGCGTCTGACTACGGAGGCGCCGGCGTTCTACATCGTCCGCGAGAGGGAGAGGGGTATTACCAGGTTCGCCGGAGGCTGCTGAAGTTCGTCGTGGTACTGGCTTGCGGAGGGGCGCTCGGACACGGTTGCGATTGCTCGCCGGAGTGGTAGGACGGCGTCGGTGCGTCAGGTGGTCGTCGTGGACGTCGCTGTGAACCACCCCAAGGCATGACGAGGACACGGTTAGATTCACGGGGTCAAGGCAGGGTCGTGTGTTTGAACTAGAAGTCACGGGGCGGTCTGTACCTACCGGGAAAACTCGTCGGAGTTGATGTCGCCGTCAGTGCTCGCGGTGTCAAGGGGAACCGGTGACCTGGGGCAGTACAAGATGGACTAGTGAGGTCAGGAGGTGCACAAAGATGCACTGAGTCAGATAGCAAGAACGATAGGCAGAGGGGAACTCGAGGCTCACCTGAATCGCTCACCGGAGAGGGTTCTGTCAGCGGCGGTGCGCGGAGGATTGAGGGCAGCCTGGTGGCGGAGTGAGCGAGTTGTTTGGGGGAAAAAGATCGCGGGGCAGAGGAGGTCTTATAGCCGGGGAATCGACAGGAAACACTCGAGGATAAATGCCCATTTACACCGCGCCATCACCGGCCATCACTGCTGCAGCGACGTGGTCGCAGGCGCAGTCTGGGGAAGACAAGGACGACGTGGACTGGACCCGCTTGTCAGCGAAACGCGCAAGATTTTGGTGGGGTCGGGCTGTCAGCGTCTGTTTGCGTGCGCTCGCGCGTGTGAGAAGGAAAGGAGATCCCCGGGTGGGCTTGCTGGGCTTGATCCGTTGCTGGGCCAGATTCTGGCCGCGCGGCCTTTTTCTTTTGTTCAAGCCTTTTTCTTTTCCTGAATTCATTTTCTGGTTTGATTTTGATATGAATTTCAAATCCTTTTGAATTAAACTGTCTTGGAAATTTTTGCAGGGCTTTGTGGATTCAAAAACAGTCTTTTTAAACCAGTGGTTACTTTGCAAGGCTTGGTCAAGTTTGGGTTTCAAAATAAACAGAGGCTTGCCCTAGTTTGCAAATATTTGAAAAAGGATTTTGAAACCATTTCCCAAATTTGAAAACTTGGTAAAAAGCTTCACCTAAACTTTCCTACCATGGAGGCAAGTGAACAAGTATTTAAACTTTCACATTTCAAAGGGTGATGGTCATTTTGGAATAAAATGCCCACATGAAATCATAGCTCCAACTTCTGTTTCTAAATGATTTTTGAGAAAACTCTAAATGGATGAATGATGCAAAGATGATATGAATGTGTTTTGAAACTATGATTTTTGGGATGTTACAAATCTAACCCCCTTAAGATGAATCTCGCCCTCGAGATTCGGTTTGGCTAGCAAATAGGTGAGGGTGGTCTTTCCGAAGATCATCTTCTCTTTCCCATGTTGCTTCCTCTTCGGAGTGATGGTTCCATTGCACTTTACAAAACTTGATAGTCTTGGTCCTGGTGACTCTTTCTGCTGTCTCTAGAATCTTGACAGGCTTTTCCTCGTAAGTGAGATCACTTTCTAGCTGAACTTCTTCCAAAGGTATGGTATCCTTCAAAGAAGACTCTTCCATTTCTGGGTGACATTTCTTAAGCTGACTCACATGAAATACGTTATGGACTGCTGATAGAGATTCTGGCAATTCAACTTCATATGCAACTTCTCCCTTGTGACTTAGAATCTTGAATGGCCCAACATATCTTGGTGCCAACTTTCCTTTGACTCCAAATCTTTTCACTCCACGAAGTGGTGATACCCTGAGATAAGCTCTATCCCCAACTTCGTAGGTGACTTCTCTACGCTTAGAATCCGCGTAGCTTTTCTGTCGGGACTGTGCTATTTTCAATCTGTCCTTAACCAATTTGACTTTCTCTTCGGCGTCCTTGATAAGATCAGGTCCAAATAAGCTTCTTTCTCCCACACCATTCCATAATAATGGGGTGGTACATTTCCTTCCGTAGAGTAACTCAAACGGTGCCATTCCAATACTAGATTGATGGCTGTTATTGTAAGAGAACTCCGCGTAAGGCAAACTTTCATCCCAACTTGCTCCATAATCTAAAGCACAGGCCCTCAACATGTCCTCAAGAATTTGGTTGGTCCTTTTTGTTTGTCCATCTGTTTGAGGATGAAAAGCAGTGCTAAACTCCAATCTCGTTCCTAAGGATTCATGAAGTTGTCTCCAAAAGTGAGATGTGAACTGGGTTCCTCTATCTGACACAATACTCTTTGGCACACCGTGAAGGCATACAATCCTGCTCATGTAAATTTTAGCTAACTTGGCACTTGTATAGGTTGTCTTTACTGCTATAAAATGAGCCACTTTTGTTAGGCGATCCACTACTACCCATATGGAATCATACCCTGATCTGGTCCTTGGTAATCCGGTAATGAAATCCATACCAATATTCTCCCACTTCCATTCAGGAATAGGTAGTGGTTGAAGCAAACCTGCTGGTTTCTGATGCTCCGCTTTGACTCTGCTACACACATCACACAAAGCAATATGTTCGGCGATGTCCCTTTTGAGATTGTTCCACCAAAACCTTTCCTTCATGTCCATGTACATCTTGGTATTTCCCGGGTGAATAGAATACGGAGAGTTGTGACCTTCCTGTAAGATCAGTTTCCGCAATTCTGGGTCTTGTGGAACACATATATGTTTCCCGTGCCATAAAGTACCCTGTTCGTCAACGTGGAAACTCTTAGCCTTCCCTAGACTAATATTTTCTTTAATCTTTCCAATTTCCTCATCAGTCTTCTGAACTTCTCGGATTTTGTCCAATAGAGTGGGTTGAACTTCTAAGGACATGAGATGTCCTTCTGGCACAATCTCCAATCTGAGTTCTTTGAATTGCTTACACAAGTCATCTGGCAATTCCCCTTTGGAAAGGCCATTTACAAAAGTCTTACGACTTAGAGCATCCGCTACTACATTTGCTTTACCGGGATGGTATTGCAAACTTAAGTCGTAATCCTTGCTAAGTTCTAGCCATCTTCTTTGTCTCATGTTGATTTCCTTCTGGGTGAAGATATACTTCAAACTCTTATGATCGGTGAACACTTCACAACGCTTTCCCAAAAGGTAATGTCTCCATGTTTTGAGTGCATGGACGACAGAGGCCAACTCCAAATCATGGGTAGGATAATTTACCTCATGAGTTTTGAGTTGTCTCGAAGCATAGGCTACGACTTTACCATCTTGCATAAGTACGGCACCCAAACCTTGATGAGAAGCATCACAATACACTTGGAAATCCTTTTCCAAATCTGGCAGACATAGAACTGGTGCTGTTACAAGTCTCTTCTTCAATTCTTGAAAACTGACTTCGCAACCTTCAGACCAGGCAAACTTCTTGTCCTTCTTTAGCAATTCTGTCATAGGCTTAGCCACTTTCGAGAAATTTTCAATGAACCTTCTGTAGTAACCTGCTAAGCCGAGGAAACTACGAATTTCTTTCACATTCTTGGGTGATTCCCAATCTGTCACAGCTGAAACTTTAGCAGGATCAACTGCCACACCATCCTTTGTCATCACATGACCAAGAAAACCCACTTTCTCTAACCAGAACTCACACTTGCTGAATTTGGCATATAGTTTATGTTCTCTTAGTTTCTCAAGTATCAAGCGTAAGTGTCTCTCATGCTCTTCCTTGCTCTTGGAGTAGACCAAGATGTCATCAATGAAAACGACAACGAACTTGTCAAGGAATTCCATGAACACCTTGTTCATCATATTCATGAAGTATGCTGGAGCGTTGGTTAATCCAAAAGGCATCACAGTATACTCATACAATCCATACCTTGTGGTGAATGCTGTTTTTGGTATGTCTTGCTCTCGTATCTTGAGTTGAAAATAACCTGACCGGAGATCAATCTTCGAGAATACACATGCCCCTTCTAGCTGATCAAACAAGTCGTTGATTCTTGGCAAAGGATATTTGTTCTTGATGGTAACCTCGTTGAGACAACAGTAGTCAATACATAGCCTTTGTGTTCTATCCTTCTTCTCCACAAACAATACTGGGGCTCCCCAAGATGAAGAACTTGGTTGAATAAACCCTTTCTGTAACTGTTCTCCTAGCTGTTTCTTGAGCTCTTTCAATTCATCAACAGACATTTTGTACGGTCTCTTAGCTATTGGTCCTGATCCTGGCACCAAATCTATCAGAAACTCCACATCTCTATCCGGTGGCATTCCTGGTAGCTCTTCCGGGAACACATCCGGATACTCACATACTATTGGTACACTGTCCATGCTAACCCCCTTAAGAGAATTCAGCTTACTTCCTTTGGATTCAAAGTTTGACTTGAATTTTATTCTTTTCCCTCCTGGGGTTGTGAGTGTAACTGTACGATTGGCACAATCTAGTACTCCTTCATGTTTAGCCATCCAATCCATTCCCAAAATTACATCTAGTCCTTGGGAATCCAAAATTATTAGGTTCACTGGAAACTTATATTTTCCAAACTCTATGACTAAGTCATGACAACCTGAGTTTACTATCATTTCTCCCCCCGGAGAACTTACTCTTATAGGACACCCAATGGTTTCTACCGGCAGTTCATTTCTTTCAACAAATGCCTTTGATATGAATGAATGAGATGCACCGGTATCAAAGAGTACAAATGCTGAAATTGAATTGAGTCTGAACTTACCAGCCACGGCATCAGGTTCCTCATAGACCTCCTCCACATTGATGTGGTTAACCTGTCCTTTCTGGAAAGGATTCGGCTTGTTAGGTCCTTCCACCTTCTTTTCGGGGCACTCATTGGCATAGTGTCCCATCTTCTTGCATTTGAAGCACTCAACCTGACTGATGTCCTTTTTAGGAGGTTGGCCTCCACTTCCACTACCATTTCCACCATAGTGGTTCTTATGTCCACCCTTGTGGTTCTTGTACTTGTCCTTGTCATGACTGCGGTGGTGCTTATTGTCATGACGGTTGTGTTTGCTGAATTTCCCATGTTTATGGGATCCTGAGCTGCCACTGTCATCATAGTGAGATCGTTTGTGAGACGATCCCGAGCTGTGTTTGTCGGAGTGTTTCCTCTTTCTACTCTCGACTTGCTTCATTTTACTTTCCAAAATAGCAGCCTTGTCACACAACGACTGTTAAGTTGGAACATATGCCACAGACAGCTGTAGGTTCAGCTCATCATTCAAACCTTCCAAGAATTTTTCCTTTCTCTTGGCATCTGTATCAACCTCATCCGGTGCGTAGCGCGCCAGATTGTTGAATTCTTCTATGTATTCTGCCACGCTGCGGTGGCGCTGTTTCAGGTTGTGAAACTCCTTCTTTTTCAGACTCATTATCCCAGATGAGATATGAGCCGTGCGAAAACCATCTTCAAAGATAGCCCAAGTCACCTCATCAATAGGAGTGGTGATTTGGAAGTTGTCCCACCATGTGGCAGCTGGTCCTTCCAACAGATGTGCTGCAAACCTGACCTTTTCAGCATCCGTGCAGCCCACGGTCACTAAGTCTTTGTTCACAGAACGTAACCAGTCATTGGCTACCATGGGATCAGTTGTTCCCGAAAACTTTGCTGTCCTCATACGCAGAAATCTGGTGAGCATATCGAAACCCGGAGGGTTGTTGTTGTTGTTGTTGTTGTTGTTGGGGTCGTTGTTGTTGTTGTTGTTGTTGTTATTCTGGTTTTGGATGAACGTTGTCATCATTTGCATAAGCTGTGTTTGCGCATTCATCATTTGTTGCATTTCCGGGGTGATGTTGTTGGGGTTGGGGTTTGCGTGACGGGGAGGCATCTGTGGTTTGTTCAAATAGATAAGAATGAGATACCCATAGATGTTTCATGCACAATACATCATAAGCAAACACATATCAAGCAACATAAGAATAAAAGTTCAACAACCACATAACAAGCTCATGAGGTAAACACACAAGTGGCAAGCCATCCACATGTCGGATGGTCCAATAATAAGTTCACAATAACAAGTATGAATATGAAAAGTAAACGAGTAGTCAAGTCTACTCATCAGCGTCAATCTCCTCCTCAACGAAAGTAAGACCTGCGTTCTCCATCGCGGTCTTGTTCTCCTCAATCGTAGTGGTCAAGGAATCGACCTTGGCCTTGAGAGCCCTCTTCTGGGAGCGAAGCCTCTCAATAACCATCTGCTGCTGCTCAAGCTCGAAGTCCTTGGACTTCAGTTCCTCGGTCATGTCCCGGATTTTCTTGTTCCTATCCTGGACGCGTTTCTCCTGACTCTTGAACTTGCGATCCTGAGCCTCGAACTTCGTCTCCATTTCCTTGATCATCTCATCCTGCTGTGCGAAAAGCTTGTCCTTCTCGCGTAGCTGCACCTGGAGCTCGTCATTACCTAACATGACGTTCGTCCTGTCTGTATCTACGTGCCTGAGAAGAGTCTCTAAGTCCTGAAGATAGAGGCGTATCGGCTCTACAGTGCTCCTCGAGTCGTCCTCAAAGTCGATGGAATCTCCATCTACATCACGCCTTCCGAAGGCGTGGAAGTGAGTGCCCCTAACCTGTCGGGAGTGATGGCCTAACAGTCGTCCTATCAGGTCCTGCATGACTACCTCCATGCCTCTCTCTCTGTCGTCGTGCATCAGCTTGAAGACGATGGCCTCCGTAGTAGGCTCAGTCTGGCGTCCGGGCTGGTTCACCTTGAAGCCCCAGAGGTCCTTCCTCTCGAACTTGGTGAGTGGGTACACCGTGATGGTAGGAAGAGGGAGATCGAGCAAAGTGGTAAGCTCAACGATACGGGGTCCGAAACGAGTAACCTGGAACTCCTCAACAGTGCTGACGGCAATAGGCATCTATTTATAAAATTGAAAAGTTAGAACAACACTTATTTGAAATGAACACAAAAACAACCATCTCATACATAACCATGGGACACAAATACCACATATGTCATGCATACACAATCCATTACATCAAACAAGGTCCAACTTATTTAAGGTGTCATTTTGGAAAATAAGGTGATAAGTGGTGGTCCAGCTAACGAAGTGTCCTTACAATCCAATCTCACGGGATCTATTATTAAACACAATGTTCCTAGAGGCAATCCACCAATCTTGCTCCCTTGACTCTATCACTAAGTCTATAACATCTCCCCTTATCTCTTGGTTGGTGTCTTCCAACTCTTGAGTAAGCTCCTTTTCTTTCTCTAAGTCCTTTTGGAGGTTGAGCATTCTGCACTTGACTCTAGCACTTAGTTCTTTGATAGTCCTCCAAGCTGCATCCCTGGCTGACTCAAAGAATGTGGTGTGCATTGTAGTGTTGGTGTACATGCAGAATCCCCTTTCTTTGTGGTTGTCCTCCTTGTTTTTGTACAAGTGAAGTTGCACCCACCAATACTCCACTCCTTTATCCATCACTGGAAAGCCCTTGTACACGGCTTCACCATGTGCATCCATTGCCTCCATGAGATCCTTGAGAATATTGGGAAACTCAGTTTCACACTCCAAGGTCATGGTCATGAGTGGTCCCTTCTTCACGGCTTCGTTGATGGAGTTCATCTACAAAGGAAGTTGGAAGAGATTAGAAAAGTTTTACGAGAAGAATAGACAAGTGTAGAAGTAGTTGAAAAACTTTTTCCTTAGTGGTTTTCCAATCCTAGGGTCATAATCCTACAGGCAACTTGGCTCTGATACCATCTGTTAGACCCCTCCTTTAGAAAGGAAAGGATCCCTGTGATTGCAATGCTAGTCCCTGGATCAATGCTAGCATCCACAATTTAAGATGAAGTACACAGATACAAAGGTCGTTTATTACATTCATTCCAGAGATAAAATATAGTCTCTTACAACTCATGGCCATAGGCCTAATACAAGAGTTTTAAGGAACAAGTAAATAAACATAAGTCTTCATCTTCATGTGCCACAGGCAAGCATGTTGAGTGTAGACTCATGACTCCTATTCATCATCGGAGTAACCTGCAACATCACAAGTTACAGCCACAGAGGGTCAATACTTTGGAATAGTATTGGCAAGTGATACCTTATTATATTTTAAGTGGACTATATTACTATATGCATTTTGGCTAAGTGTAGCTTGGCTTGCTTTGCTTGAAAATAGGTTTTTCCTATTAGTTGAAATCACTAAGTTTTTCTTTGTCAAAATCATTCCCAAGGAACCACCAATAGACATTGAGGTCCTTCACCCTTGTTCACCCACCAATTTTTATTTAGAAGTTGGAGTGATGAGATTCTTGTAGCTTCCATGTCTTGATGCTCAAAGTGTCCATTTCCTTGGACAAGGCTAAGTACTTAGGTTTTCCATCTGCAGAGGTTGTGCACTTTCCCCACCAGACTTGGTTTCCCAAGACAGGACCTTTCAGAAGCTTTTCCTTAGTCAAATGGACGCGTTCCATCCTATCATCCCATCTACCACCAACTGTCCAAGTGACTAAGTTCTAGCAACCTATATGATCATGGCAGAGCCCATATTGCCAAGTGGTTGCACTGTAAGCTTTCTCAACACTTGGCCTCCAAATCCCTTTGTGCCTGGGTGGCATTCCACAAGTGAGATACACAACCCAAGTCCATGGCCTTGTGTAACCACTCAACATAACCCAATCTTTCCATTCCACCCAGGAGGTTCATTTGACTTAGTTGTTTTATTAAGAAAATATAAGTCTTTTGACTTAGGATGTTTTTATCATAAAATAAATAGATGTTCACCACCCTTGTTTACTATAAGCTAGGCTAAGCAAAGTATGGCAAAATATCTTAGGGATAATTCCTTAACAAATCTACAAGGCTACATAGGATTTTCCCATCTTTTGCATTAGACCAAAGTAACATGCAACACTATAACAAAATATCTAATGCTAGTTCAAAATATAGGACAAATTTATTCATGTAAATATCACTTGCCTTGGTAGTGGGGAGAGTAGCACTCTTCACAATCACAATCACTTGTAAAATCTACACAAGAAATAATAGCATACAATTACACACAAATATATACAACCAAAAATAATATGAATGCATGTATGCAAGAATCTACCAAGTGTTGAGTTTTGAAAATTCTACCAAGTATGTTCATGACTACAGAAACTTAACATGACACAAGTTTGCCAACTAAACTTATTTAGCCCCAAAATAATATACAAGAATAAAACTATATCTAAAATAGCCCTAAACTTGTTCCACAAATAAAATCATTTTTAACTGTTACTATATGCTAAATAAATTGGATATTCAGAAAGGCCTTGTTTCACTAAATCCAACGGTATAAAATTTGCAAAAATCCAACGTGGCATTCAAAAGTTATAAGAATTTGAAGTTTGAATCTAAATCTGGTTTTAAATTCTGTTTTTAGTTTAAACCTTGCCACGCGTCGCGTTATTACTGGCGCGTACCGGTTCGCACCGGATCACCCTTCTGTGCCGTTGGATCTAACTAACGCTACACGGCTCAGATCGCGTACCTCTTCGGTTTAAGTGAATCTATCCTAGCGCTGCGATGCAGATCCAACGGTCCATATCATCAAGCCAGAAACGGGCGGCGCTGGCGGTGCTAACTGGCGGCGGCGTGTCTGACTACGGCGGCGCCGGCGTTCTACATCGTCCGCGAGAGGGAGAGGGGTATTACCAGGTTCGCCGGAGGCTGCTGAAGTTCGTCGTGGTACTGGCTTGCGGAGGGGCGCTCGGACACGGTTGCGATTGCTCGCCGGAGTGGTAGGACGGCGTCGGTGCGTCAGGTGGTCGTCGTGGACATCGCTGTGAACCACCCCAAGGCATGACGAGGACACGGTTAGATTCACGGGGTCAAGGCAGGGTCATGTGTTTGAACTAGAAGTCACGGGGCGGTCTGTACCTACCGGGAAAACTCGTCGGAGTTGATGTCGCCGTCAGTGCTCGCGGTGTCAAGGGGAACCGGCGACCTGGGGCAGTACAAGACGGACTAGTGAGGTCAGGAGGTGCGCAAAGATGCACTGAGTCAGATAGCAAGAACGATAGGCAGAGGGGAACTCGAGGCTCACCTGAATCGCTCGCCGGAGAGGGTTCTGTCAACGGCGGTGCGCGGAGGATTGAGGGCAGCCTGGTGGCGGAGTGAGCGAGTTGTTTGGGGGAAAAAGATTGCGGGGCAGAGGAGGTCTTATAGCCAGGGAATCGATAGGAAACGCTCGAGGATAAATGCCCATTTACACCGCGCCATCACCGGCCATCACTGCTGCAGCGACGTGGTCGCAGGCGCAGTCTGGGGAAGACGAGGACGACGTGGACTAGACCCGCTTGTCAGCGAAACGCGCAAGATTTTGGTGGGGTCAGGCTGTCAGCGTCTGTTTGCGTGCGCTCACGCGTGTGAGAAGGAAAGGAGATCCCCGGGTGGGCTTGCTGGGCTTGATCCGTTGCTGGGCCAGATTCTGGCCGCGCGGCCTTTTTCTTTTGTTCAAGCCTTTTTCTTTTCCTGAATTCATTTTCTGGTTTGATTTTGATATGAATTTCAAATCCTTTTGAATTAAACTGTCTTGGAAATTTTTGCAGGGTTTTGTGGATTCAAAAACAGTCTTTTTAAACCAGTGGTTACTTTGCAAGGCTTGGTCAAGTTTGGGTTTCAAAATAAACAGAGGCTTGCCCTAGTTTGCAAATATTTGAAAAAGGATTTTGAAACCATTTCCCAAATTTGAAAACTTGGTAAAAAGCTTCACCTAAACTTTCCTACCATGGAGGCAAGTGAACAAGTATTTAAACTTTCACATTTCAAAGGGTGATGGTCATTTTGGAATAAAATGCCCACATGAAATCATAGCTCCAACTTCTGTTTCTAAATGATTTTTGAGAAAACTCTAAATGGATGAATGATGCAAAGATGATATGAATGAGTTTTGAAACTATGATTTTTGGGATGTTACAGAGATAAACTTAATTTGTACTTTGTGACAAAACTAGTATCAATGTAATACTTTTACAATGAACTAACCATCTATTTGCCACTTCTACAAAATAATATACTCTTAGTTCTTCCAAAAGATCATAAGAATATCCTTACTATCGTCCAATGATCATCTTATGAATCATTCTGGTATATGCTCATAACATTTAGAGCATAGGACATATCTAGATTCGTACATATCACAGTATGATCGATATAAATACTCTTTGTGATTTCATACATCAAGTATCAATCTATACTTGAATCTTTGTTTCACTTACCAAGTGTCAATACACTTGAATATATCATCAATATTGAACTCATTCAATCCTTTCTGTGCAACAAGAACCTTTATTGTAGGTTTTATATTAAACTCATTCAATATATCATCTATGTACTTTCGGCACAACCATATTAGCATCTATTGATGCCAAATATTTGGGTTTTGCCTAAGTCTTTCATCGAGATGAAATTCTTATCCTGTGTTAATAAAAGATACATCATTTCCAATCAACAATATGTCTTCCACATAATGTATTAGAAACATGTCTTAGCGCTCCCACTTAATTTCTTGCAAATGCAAGCATCTTCATCGTCTCTGATGAAATTAAACTATTTTAACAGTTTCATCATAGTGAAGATTCCAACTCCGCAATGCTTACTTCAACCATTGAAATTTGATTATGCTTTTAGCATCCTTTGAATTAACAAAACCCTTCGGACCGCGTCATGCACACGTCCTTGGTAACAATTCTATTAGAAGAACTTGTTTTGTTTATTCAATTACCACATAACAAAATTATATGTAGTGGTTGCTACATTAATCCGTCTAGACTAAATATCGCTATGAAAGATCAAATCTTGTCATAGTCAACCTTTGAACATTGTTGTGAACTCTTTCCCAACATGTCGACTATTTCATAGATGTGAAACATCCATGTCTATTTCTTTATAGATCCAAACACAACTGTAAGGTCTTACACCTTTCTCGAGGGTCCTTCAAGTTCAAAACTTGACTTCTCGTGTATGGAACTATCACGGATTTTATGGCTTCCAGCCATTTTATGGAGTCAGGGCCCATCATCGCTTCTTTGCATGTAGTACGTTCATTATTCTCAAATAATGACTCAACCCTCAAATCTTGGTATTTGATTGTTTACTCGACCTACTTGGTTCAATAGGAACTTAGATCTCTGTGACCTCAACCTTTGAGGCACGTGAGCCATGAGCATTGTTGCTGCCTCCGGAACACTTTTCGGCGCTGCGCAACTCTGCACATATAGCTAAGGTTCTTTTAACCTCATCAAAGTTCTATTGTCCTCCCACTTAACTTTTCACGGAAAATTCCTTAAAGAAACTTGACGTTCTAAGTGACAAACACTTTTGTCTCCGATGTTATGGAGGAACAGTTATTCGAAATAACATACAAAGACAGGTTCATCCGACTTTGGTTGCAAACATATTTCTTATGCATAGCATACCAATGTTTAAGAAAGGACAACTTGGGTTTTATCCCAAACCATAACTTTATATGGTGTCAATTCAACGGATTATGATGGAGCTCTTTTCAGTGGAAAACGGTAATCTCTAAAGCTTTTAATATTTAAAATATAATGGCAGTTTTATGAATTACACCTTCGATCTTACCATGTCAAACAAGGTTTAATTACATATCTCGAACGCTCCATACTCTTATGGTGTTTCGGGAAAATGCAAATCCACGGAACGATTCCTTAAATCTTAGGTATTATGCTAAACTTGTAACTCAAATATCTTCCTTTATGATCTTATCATAAACTATTTATATTCTTGATACAATGATTTTGCACTTCATCTTGAAAGTCTTTGAACTTTTCAAATGTTTCATACTTCATCCTTATTAAGTAAATATTCATATATTCACTCAAATTTTTGGAGAAAGCATATGAAGTTGAAATCCATCGCTCTTGACTACACATAATGGACTTCATACAACAATATGTACAAGTTCCAATAAGCTAGTCATTCGTTCCATTTTGGCCTATGAACAAAGTTTTAATTATCTCTATGAAAGTTTCACAAGCGTCATTTGATCAAAAATCAAAAGACTCCAAAATTCCATCCACATGGAGTTTCTTCATGTTTTCTTTCCAATATAATTTAAACGACGACGTCACTTCCTAAGTGATCTTTTAATGAATTTATCTTTCGACATTTTTAGCACTACTTTTATGGATGTGATTTCTACAACGAGATTTGTGAATCATCCATCTTTTATGGATTACGGCAATTATTTGAACAACCCTTTTGTTCTCATAATACCTGATAAAACAAATCTTGAAGGCAAGCTTTTAACGAGCAACACAATAACCCTTTATTTGTTCTCGATGAACATCATCACATATTCTTTTGCTAGTTACTTAGGCCATTGTAGTTCATGAATTGTGTTGTTTCGTATGACGATTCACACCAACAAATTCAGTATCAAATACTTAAGAACCACATTGTTTAATAAGCAAAGAATATAGCCATAACATGTATATCATCTATATACTTAAACTGAACAATTCTAGTCTTTTCATTTCTGCCATATATTTATGAGATTCTCTTTCAATATTTCCTTTTCTGTTTGAAAGAATCTATCAACATCAATAGTGGAGCCATATACATGACACATAGTCCAAAGCATGTATAGTAAAATACCAATGTCTTTGGACTTGCACTTTGAAGTAGATCACCATCATCAAATGTTTGGTGTTCTTTCAAATTCCTTTCTTTAGTAATCTCTTGGTGTAGTAAACATTTTACCTACATCAAATATTCACCCTTATCATGGAATTATCCATGATCAAGCTACTTTTAGCTTATAACGATGAATCGCGAGTATAATGTTGCTCTCCAAAACCTTTTGGAGGATTAGGACAACTAGTGTCTCCAACTTTTTGCAAATTCTCATCAAATATGAGAACATGACTTTTGCCATATTATACTCTATCATGTTGTAACCAGAACTTCGTTTTAGATATCACAATATCTTCCACACATCATGGTTTCTGAAACAACTCTTTCAGATCCTAGATAACCTTGATATTAAGACAATCCTTTGAATATCAAGAATCATGGAGACAAACATGATACTCATACACTAACTCTTGGAATTGTCACTCTTGATTTAATACCAATTATTAAACTTCATGGAGTAACCGGAACTTACTGAAAGTTTGCAATAGGACTTTTAAACTTTAGATTAACACTTCAAAAACAATACGATACCAGTTCGTAAAGTAACTAACCAGAATTCTATAGTTCTATCATCTCAATTATAACTAAGCGCAAGGTGGTAAACGGATTCCAATGACTACAACAACTATGCAAATTTACTTTGATTTGATTTATGATAAATAGTGTTCAACTTTTAAACATATTGCCGTTGAACTCCCACTCAAAACAATATCCCTCACATTGTTTTAGTGATCACACGAACCAAAACCACCACATCAAAACCGATCATCACGAGAGTTGATGTAGCTTCAATGGCGAACAATCAACATGTTCATCATATCTACTATATGACTCATGCTTTACCTTTCGGTGATCCGTGTTCCGAGACCATGTCTGTACATGCTAGGCTCGTCAAGATCAAACCTTAGCTTCCGCATGAGCAAATCTGGCTTGCTCACGTTGTATACACTCGCAGAATCTAACACACCCGATCATCACGTGGTGCTTCGAAACAACAAGCTTTAGCAACGGTGCTAACTAAGGGTGAACACTTTATGACTTGAAATTCATGTGCATGAGGGATCATCTTATAATGCTACCATCGTTAACTAAGCAATACAAGATGCATAAAGGATTAACATCACATGCAATTCATAATATGTGATATGATATGGCCTTTCTTCTTTGTGCTTCTGATCTCCATCTTCAAGCACGAACATGATCTCCATCATCACCGGCATTGCATCAAGGTCAATGACGCTTCTCCATGGTTGTCGTCCACTGGCTTAAACTATTACAACTACTTTGAATAGGCACGCGGGTCTTAACAGAATTTAAAGACAACCATATGGCTCCTGCCGGTTGCCAACTTACAATAAGGAACATTGCATACATCAAATATAATCACAATCATGGCCATATCACATCACAGCACACCCCTGAAAAACAAAGTTAGACGCCTCTACTTTCTTTGCATGTTTTACGTGGTTTGGGGCTTTCAATAAGTGTCGTTCTAACTTACAAACAAGAACCACAACATTGATACTAGTATTGTCAATCAACCGTTGTAAATTGGATCTTAACTATGTTGGGAGAAACAGGCACCCGCAAAGCCACTTATGCAATACAAGTTGCATGTCAAGCGTGGAGCAAGTCTCATGAACGATGTCATGTAAGGTTAGCTCGGGCCGCTTCATCCCACCATCCCGCAAGATGCAAAGTACACAAGAAGCAATCGACAACAAAAACATCAACGCCCAAAATAACCATTGTGTTCTACTCGTGCAACAGATCTACATATAGACACGGCTCTGATACCACTGTAGGGGTTCATATCATGGAAAACAAAAAATTTCTACCGCATGCAAACAAACAAGCCAAGATCTATCTACTAGATTGTAGCAACGAGTCGATAGAGGAACTCACCCTCGAAGATTCCAAAGCGGTTAACGAGAGCAGATTCTCGTGGGTGATGTAGTCGTACTCTTGCCGATCTCAAGATCGCGTAGACGATCCTTTCGGCGCTGCGTTCCGGCAGCGCTTCCGCAGTCGGTCACACGTTCGGTACTCGATGAAGACCTTCCTCTCCCTTGTTCTAGCAGGCAGCGGAGGTTGTAGCACTCTCCTCGAGATTCCGGCAGCACGACGGCGTGGTACCGGAAGTAGAGGGGAGATCTCGCAGGGCTTCGCCTTAAGCCGGAGCGAGTATGGTGGACTATGAGAGAGCCTCGGTGATCTAGGGTTTAGACAGACCAAGGAGGAGGATCTAGAGCCGGCGGCTAGGGCTTGGAGCAGCCCAAGTCGGTGGCTAGGGTTTCCCTAGGCGGCGGCGGCAGCAGGAGGTGGCGACGTCGGCAACTGGGAGCTAGGGTTTGCGGGGTGCTTGGTGTGTGTCTTGGAGGGGCAGCCCTGCCCCTCCTATATAGGTGGAGGGGCGCGCCAGGGGAGGGGAGTCCCTTCCCAACTCGGATCCCACTTGGGCCGGCGGTGGAGGGAGGGAACTCCTCCCCAAGTAGGTTTCCTACTTCCCCTCCACCTCCCAAAATAGCCGTTTGACTTTTCAAATTGGCGTTTGACTTTTCAAACTAGGATTTGATTAAACCCTTTATTTTGATCAGCGATGACACCTAGCACATGATGCAATCATTCCAACTTGATATGACACATTCATGTACCCTTCCCCTCCGGAGTGCCGGACATTCCGGAACCTTCTAGAACATTCCTGATGAAAACACTGGAACCTTTCTCCAACCTCGAAACAGGACTTTCCTTATATGAATCTTATTCTCTGGACCATTCCGGATCTCCTCGTGATATCCCGGATCTCATCCGAGACTCCGAAAAACATTCGGTCTCTTACTCATCATTCCATAACTACTCAACAACATCGAATCCTTAAGTGAGTCTCCCTACGGTTCGTGAATTATGCGGACATGATCGAGACACTTCTCCGATCAATAACTAATAAAGGAATCTGGAAATTCATATGGCTCCCACATATTTCTACGATTACTTTGCGATCGAATGAACCAATTACATACGATACCAATTTCCCTTTGTCTCACGATAGTTTACTTATCCGAGGTTTTGATCGTCGGTATCTCTGCATACCTAGTTCAACCTCGTTACCGATAAGTACTTTTTCTCGTTCCCGTGGTATGTGATCCCTTGTGAACCAGTCACATGCTTGCAAGCTAATTGGATGACATTCCACCGAGAGGGCCCAGAGTATATCTATCCGTCATATGGATGGACAAATCCCACTCTTGATCCATGTGCCTCAACCCATACTTTCCGAACACTCAATACCACCTTTATAGCCACCCAGTTACGGTGTGGTGTTTGATGTCATCAAAGCATCCTTTCGGTGATGGTGATTAACATGATCTCATGGTCGAAGGAATTAGGTTACTATGTATCAGAAAGCTTATAGCAAATGAACTATATTAAATGACTTGATCTTTATGCTACGCTTAACTATAGGAGTATGTCCATCACATCATTCTCCTAATGATATGACCATGTTGTTTAATAACATTTCTATGTTCATGATCAGGAAACCATGATCATATATTAACCAACAAGATAGTTTAACAAGAGGCTTTACTAGGGACTCTTTTATGTTTACAAATCACACAAGTATTAATGTTTCCGGTTAATACAATTATAGCATGGTATGTAAACATTTATCATAAGTATGAAGATATGATAATAACCACTTTATTATTGCCTCTTGGGCATATCTCCAACAAAGGCTTCTGAAAGGTCCTGTCTTGATGAAAATCAAGTCTTGTGGGGAAAGTGCACCACCTCTCAAGAGAGTAAAATCTAAGTACTTAGCCGTGTCCCCGGCAATGGACAATTTGAGAATCAAGACATGGAAGCTATCAAGAATCTCCTCATCCCAATTTCTAAGTTAAAAACTTGTGGTTGAACAAGGGTTAAAGGATCACCAATTTCTATTGGTAGATGCCTTGGGTGATTTTGACAAACAAAAATTTAGTGTTTTCAAATGATAAGGAAAATCTATTTTGAGCAAAGCAAGCCTAAGATCCACTTAGCCAAATGCATATAGATGATAGTTACCACTATACTACCATAGTATCACTTGCCAATACAATTCAAATGTATTGACCCTTGTGCAGGTTTATTTGATGTCAGTGAAGTATGTTGATTAGGGTTACAAGTCTACAACCAACATGATTGCCTTTGGCACTTTGAAGACGAAGGACTCCATGCTATATAGTTATTTCTGCTGCATTGTAATGAGATAGCCAAATGAGCTATGTAAGATGTAATGAATTATTTTATTCCTGGTTATAAAGTTGTATTATGACCTTTGTTTCTTGATATTACATCTTAACTGTGGATGCTAGCTATTGATCCAGGGACTAGCATTGTAAACACAGGGATCTCTACCTTATTAAAAGTTGGGACCTCTACACCTGTCGTAGGGGATATCATCCCGGAGGCCTTCTTCATCATCATGCCAGCCTCCAGTATGAAGCGTGAGTAGTTCCACCTTGGACTACAGGTCCATGTATTAGTTAAATGGTTGTTTCTCATCCTTTGTGCTACCATGTTTAGATCTTGTGAGCTCCGTTCATGATCAAGATCATCTATTTGTAATGATGCATGTTGTGTTTACGGGGATCCGATGGATATTGAGATTACTATGTCAGATTGATTAATGGTTCTATCTTATTGATTCTATAATGTATGTGTTGTTTGTGATCTTGCATGCTCTCCGTTTCTAGTAGCTATCTTGGCCAAGTAGATGCTAGTGACTCCAAGAAGGAGTATTTATGCTCGATAGTGGGTTCATGCCTCTATTTAATCTGGGAAGTGACAGAAATCTCTAAGGTTGTAGATGTGTTGTTTCTACTAGGGAGAAAACAACGGTACCTTGTTCATGGAACAAGTGGATTTGTTACCTTACACACTTTGCTTAAAGTAGTAATCTGTTGCTTGCAACTTAATACTGGAGGGGGTTTGGATGATAACCTAAAGGTGGATTACTAGTCATAGATGCAGTTGGATGGCGGTCTATGTATCTTGTTGTATTGCCCAATAAAATCTCATAGGATCATGAATGTCTAGTATTGCATTGTTATGCCTTGCTCTGTCCTGTCAATTGCCCCACTGTAATTTGTTTACCCAGCATGCTGTGTTTGTTTATCTTATGGATAACACCTCTAGTGAACTATGGACCCCGGTCCAATCTTTACCATTGATACATCTTCCACTGTTAATGTTTACTTTTTGCAAACCACTATTACCTTCCACACCATACAGTTAATCATTTGTTTACAGAAAACCGGTGAGATTGACAACCTCACTATTCATTGGGGCAAAGTCTTGAGTTTGTGTTGTCCAGGTTTCCAGTTGCTAGCAACACCTTTGAGTCGTTTCCTTCCTCCTACTTGTTTGATAACCTTGCTTTCTTACTGAGGTAAAAACTTGCTACTGTACTCATCATACCTTCCTCTTGGGGTCTCCCAACGAAGCTCTATAGTGATCTGAGCCGCATCATCTAGCGCCCCTGCTCAGCAACAAGTGCGCTCTTGATAGGTAGCGTATCACGTGCTAACTAGTTCTGTTATGCATTATGTGAGGGTTTAAAGCACCGGGAACCATGGGTGAGGTGACTTATCGTTGGAGCTAGTTCGCAAGTTCAGATCTTGACACTTTAGGCCCTGATGTTGATGGGAGAGGTTCGGTGATAGACAATGTCCCAGCTCCCGCTCGCATGATGGATATAGGACAACATGGCGCGCAGATGGGAAGAAGGGAACACTTCAGCAAATCGACTCAACTCATAAAGAGGCAAAAGAAATCGATAGAGGTTATTAATTGTTTCCCTTCCTGCGCAGCCATGCCCTTATGAGGTTCGATAAACCATCTTGTGAAGTCACCGTAGGAGGGTTTGGCTTCTAGTTTGACGTGCGTACTCCACCGGCGCGAGGATGGCCTTTGCTCCGGACTCCTCGATGGGGGCTAGCGGTTGGAGGCTCCACAGCCGAGCATCGGAGCTTTTGTAGAGCCCCAGCACCCTCTTGGCCGAGGCTCGCTCCGCTTCCCCCAGGTTACATATCCTGGACCTGGGGGCAGTGAGTGTACAGGGAGTGTCCCAACCTTTATACAACATAAGGTGGAGTCCCCTGTGTTTACAATGCTAGTCCCTGGATTAATAGCTAGCATCCACAGTTTAGATGTAATATCAAGAAACAGAGGTCATAATACAACTTTATAACCAGAATAACATAATTTTTAATACATCATACATAGCTCATTTGGCTATTACATTACATTGCAGCGGAATATCTATAGTCATGGGGTCCTTAATCTTCAAAGTGCGACAGGCAGATGTTGGTTGTAGACTTTGTAATCCTAATCAATCAATCTTCACTAAAAACAATCAAACCTGCAACATTACAAGTTACAGCCACAAGGGTCAATACATTTGAGTTGTATTGGCAAGTTTCACTTCTATGTAGAATATAAGTGGATCCTATCATTACATGCATATTTGGCTAAGTAGGGTTTTAGGCTCATTTGCATAAAGCAATATTTTATCCTATCTTTTCAAAATGGTTTTGGTCCTTTGTCAAATCTCTTTTTCCAAGTTCCTTGAACTCCTTGGTAGAAACTCAAGTGTTCAAGTCCTTGTCAAAAATCTCTTGAGCTCCTTGGTAACCCCAAGTGCATCAAGTTTTATCAAAGCCTCTTGTGCTCCTTGGTAACCCCAAGTGCATCAAGTCTTTAAAAGTTTTCTTTTAGAAATTAGAATGTCGAGATCTCCCATAGCTTCAAACTTTAGTTGCTCAGTATTGTCCATAACCGGGGACACAGCTAAGTACTTAGATTTTATTATCTTCTGCAGAAGGAGTACACTTTACCCACATGACACAATCTCGTCTTGACGCCACCAGTGGCCACTAGATAAGTACTCACCAAAATGGAGTACCGGCAGATCGAGAATGTGACAAAGTCTTTCTATAGGAGTCCTCCCAATACAAAATGCTAGCTTGTCTACCAGGCACAAATGTAGGGTTACTCCCTTACACAAATCTAGTTAACTTGAAGATGCCAATGCATGGGACTTCCACTATGTAGTTGACTAAGCCAGAGCCCATTTAGCATGTGGCTGTACACGGAAGCCACTGTACGAGAAACATGTTCAATCTCTAAGTTTTCTGGGTGGTTTTCCTTTGGAGCACAACACAAAGAGATTGCCATAGACATGGTTCCTTTTGTTGCCACCTTCTCCAAAACTCAAAGTATCCTTGGCCACCCAGGTGGTTCATTGAGTCCTTGTTTTATTATATAAAACATAAGTCTTTTCTCAATCTCATAAAATCTCAACATGTATCTCTTTTCAAAATATAGCATGGCTAAGCATGTATCAACTACATTATTTTCACTAAGGAGTGTATAGGGTATCCTATTAGGATTTAGCATAACATAAGTATAGAAATTCTTTTCATGCATGTTTTCAAAAATCCACTAAGTGTAATGAAAATAGTAGGACATGGATGATAGTGTCACTTGCCTTTTTGTTGTCGAAGATCGTACACTTCTCACAATCACACATGTTGCACTTCGCACAACTATATGATAAAAGTACACCATAGTAAACAAACACTCCAAAAAGACAAATAACAAGCAAAGGATAAAGGCACGTATGAGCAACAACAAAACAAATTAAGATAATGTATTTTTTTTTGTTAGTGTTCATTGTATGGTTCCATCGCACAAAGAATCATTGTCCTTGTGATTAGTGTTTCCATGATATGGCTTTAAGGGTTTGCATTTTAATCTCAAATGGGGTTAAATAGGATTACGTGAGGTATTATTTATTTGTTTATGTGGGATGTCTACGATCAAAATATACCAATGGGAAAAGATTTAATTAATTCAAATAGGTTTGTGGTCTGGAAATTATAGTCATAGAATGGTCTTAATTCATAATAAAAAAAATTGAATTGAGTGAAATAGTGTTTTCATCTTATATTTACTAATTGTACTCTCTACAAGGCACCACGACTAATCATAAGAAATACCTATTAGTAACCATTAGATTAATATCATGCGGCTAAGATGATATGATATGTTTTTCAGTCGGGAGATAGACAAAGAGTTCTATATTTCTATACATGTTGGACAGTCTGAAAGCTGTGCACGATTCCTTCATTCAAATTTTCAGTTGGCAGATCATGATCTCGCGGAGCGCTGCCGGAGTACCATGCAGTCATCTTCTCCGTCTCAGCGACCTTTCGAAGTCCACTCCGCCTCAGACACGGCTCTCTCTCTTGGCAAGGGTGTATCCAGCCACACACCCGGCAGTAGTGACATTGGTAAGGACAGAATGAACATGCTGGCTATCATGCCTGACAACTACGATGTAGGATAGTTGTAGTGCTCGAGTTCTCACAAATCTCTTTCCAGACACAGGTTTGGTAATCCCATATGTATTGTTTCGTCCATGCTAGAAATATTTGGTGTATACTTGGGATGGTCAGATTCTCAACTGATGTTTTTAAATTTATGATCCAGTGTGAGTATATAAATATAATCTCTAGTTGAAGAGAACGTTCTTACACATTTTATTTGTGAATGAGATCCATGCAGGATCCCTAACCTAACTGCTTTCTTGATGTATTTTCATACTATAAGAGATCTATATGAAAATTTAAAAATGTAGAGGATGATTTGAACACCAGGATCGATCGCATTGGCCGGCCGATCGTCCCCCAAACATAAATTAACGTCCGGAATTTTCTCAGCTGACCTTCACTAAATTATTGCCGTAATGTGCATTGACAAATTATAGGAATTGTAGTGTACTTGACATGCCTTGGACAATAGTACCATGCTATAGCTATAAGTTCTTATTTTCCTAGTGCTAGTTTAATCAATCGCAAGGACTTGAGATACTACTGCTGTTACTAGTTCACGTGACAAAAGACTTGTAGTATTTCTACTGTTCTTATTAGATTTTGTACTGTAAGCCATATTGTTTTGTATGACCGATAATCCATTAAAAGTAACAAAGTGGTCAGATCTAATCTACTGGGAAAAATAATATTTGCAATAAGAATGGAACATGTCCAGGAACTCACCGACGGGAACAATTGTCGTCTGTGCGGAGAACGACATCAACGGGACACGACGTAGATAACATCATGCACGGCCTTCATGGGGGCATTCGATGGAGCCGGCGTAGAGGTGTACAGGGATGAGGCGGACGCCGTGATGCAGTTGGTGAGGACAATAGATTCATAGCTTGCTCCGGCGGAGGTCTTTTGGCGACATGAATGGCATGTCTTTGACGGCGACTCTGCCAAAGGCGATGGAAGGGTACACCACCATGTCCTGAAGGTAGGCATCGACGAGGACAGTATTCTAGAACAAGGAATTGACAAGTTTCTCACCGTGTACGACAAGAACTTACGATGAACTCGAATTTGGAACCGAAATTGGCATCGTTGGTATGGATTGTAAAGACATCCTTTGGAGAAACTTTAGAAACGAAAATGAAGGAGGATGAAAAGGGGCACACGGTGCTCGCCTCGTTATGAATTGGCATGTTCTGAGAAGAGAGATCGGGAGGGGTATGCCAACGGATGGCATTCGGTGCGCCAGATCGGTTTTGGATGATTAAGTCCACTAAATGGAAAATTAATTTTCTGAACGGATACTCCATTGATTTTCCAATGAATTTCGTGTTTATGATGATAAGTTTCATGATCTTGATTGTCCAAGAAAAAGAGGGGAATATATAGTCTGGTGCATGTAATAAACGTTACGTAGGTGGTTATGAACAAAGGAAGAAGACGACCTGTTCGGTGGCTTTGGTCGACCTAGATGGGCCAAAGAGAGTGCAGCCCAAGAATATTAAAAGGAATAAAAAAATTAAGAGGTGGGATTAGGATGGTGGGCTGTTGGACTGTATTGGGCTTTTGTTATTATTATTCTTATCATTTTTGTATTTCTTCTCTAAATTCTGATTTAGAAATTCAAATTGAATCAAACTTTTTCAGAAAATTTCGAATAAAGTATAACTGAATAGCCTTTTCAAATTAGGGTAATTTGGCACTATATATATATATTTTTTAAAATTCAGAACATGCACACGTACCTATATGGTTTTATTATATTTTTCTCATATCTTTTTCTTTATCTTATATTATTCACAACTTTTTATCTAGGGACCCCAAATAAGGTGAAATCAATTCCTATTGTTTTTTTAATATTGTTACTTACCATTATATCACTTAGGAATGACTTTTCGCAAAAATAATTATATGGAACGTAGCCATAGATATGAATTGAAATTGATGTGATGATTTTCTTTTTAGGCTTTAGGTTTTGGGTATGTTCCTTTTCCATTGGTTTAAATGCAAATTCTTAATGATGATGATGCATGACATGCATTTGATTTTTTTTTTGAAAACTTGTTTGTCACTTTCTCATTCAAAATTATTATTTTTGTTTAAGTAAGGTTTTGATATTTCCATTTAGAAGCAAAAAGTTTCTTTTCCTCCTAAATTTCAACCTTTATTTCTTTTGTTTGTTTACTTTTCACATTTCAAAATTTGGAAAATTTTGGGATGTGACAGGCTACCACCCTTAAAAGGAATCTCGTCCCGAGATTCAGGAAGGTCAGAAATAATAGATTGGGTTCAGAACAACTAGGGCACTACCACCCTTAAAAGAATTTAACTAGATTGCATCTTGATAATTTACTTTGGTTTCATCACTCTTGGTGGATATTGTACCTTCAGGTTTATTATTGGGAGATTGAAAAATTCCATCCTTGACTTGAGGTTTTATCGGTTGGACTATAGGATAGATGTGGCAATGAACAATGATATAATCATTTCCTTCACACAGGAAACAAGTAGCTTGAGATGTGGGGCATTGATTAGTTGGATGTTTCTCTTCACAATTAGGGCATTGATCTGCATGCTCTTTGGAAGTGTGATCCATGTCTCCACAAATATTGCAAGCTTGAGTTCCTTCTATAATATCATCCTTGACATCAATGTTGTCACAAACTCCTTGGGAAGGGTTGTCTCCCATGTTGATCATTTGATTTGTCACCTTTGCAACAATTGGGATTGGGTTTCCAAAAACTTTTGCAAGGTTGGGTCTAACTCATTGTTGTTGGATAAGAACTGAGTTGTCACTTGATTCAACTGGGCTTGGGTTGCTAGAAGTTGTTCTCTCGTGTGCATCTCTTGGTTGTTGTTATCACCATCCTTGATGTTGGAGT
This sequence comes from Avena sativa, assembly GCA_916181665.1. NCBI lineage: Eukaryota > Viridiplantae > Streptophyta > Magnoliopsida > Poales > Poaceae > Avena > Avena sativa. The sequence continues at coordinate 36,065,505 of OV702284.1, forward strand.
TTCTTGGAGTAGTCATTTGTTTGGGTTGGATTGGGATTAGAATAGGCAAAATATTTCTAAGGAAATAATTCTAATCACACACAACACACAAAAGCAATGTGCAAGCAATCACAAACAAACATTCCACTCAAACAACAAAGTTCAAGCACATTTTTAGGCAACAAAATATTTTTTGCTACACCACATAAGCTGGTGTGTTTGATCTAAATTAACATTAGTATGGTGGTCCAACTATATGGTTCACTTGAGTTCATTCCATTCTTCTTAGTTGTTTCTTCATGAACAAGATCATTGTATCCTTGGAGAAATTCTTGTATCTTGGTCACAAAACTTCAAAGGTGATGATGGTTCCTTCTAAGTTGTGTTTCCTTAGTCTTCAAGTCTTGAGTAATATTTCTTGTCTCACTTGTAGTCCTTAGTGATATCCAAGTTGAAGTCCTTGGTGAAAATAAAGTTGAAGTCTTTGATGATTTTGAAGTTGAAGTCATTTGAGTTGGTGAAGTCCTTTGCTCATGGTTGAGGCTTTGTCCATCAGGTTTGAAAAGGAAGAGATGTAGAATCAAAACCAAAATGGTTAAGGAAAGGGTTTACAAGTATGTTTGTAAATGAGTTTTTGGAACAAAATACAACTCCTATTTTTCTAAGGGTTTTTGTCCAGTCCTAGGGTTTACAAATCCTACAGGCAACACAATTCTCTGATACCATCTGTAAGAGGGAGTGTCCCAACCTTTATACAAAATAAGGTGGAGTCCCCTGTGTTTACAATGCTAGTCCCTGGATTAATATCTAGCATCCACAGTTTAGATGTAATATCAAGAAACAGAGGTCATAATACAACTTTATAACCGGAATAACATAATTTTTAATACATCATACATAGCTCATTTGGCTATTACATTACATTGCAGCGGAATATCTATAGTCATGGGGTCCTTCATCTTCAAAGTGCCACAGGCAGATGTTGGTTGTAGACTTTGTAATCCTAATCAATCAATCTTCACTAAAAACAATCAAACCTGCAACATTACAAGTTACAGCCACAAGGGTCAATACATTTGAGTTGTATTGGCAAGTTTCACTTCTATGTAGAATATAAGTGGATCCTATCATTACATGCATATTTGGCTAAGTAGGGTTTTAGGCTCATTTGCATAAAGCAATATTTTATCCTATCTTTTCAAAATGGTTTTGGTCCTTTGTCAAATCTCTTTTTCCAAGTTCCTTGAACTCCTTGGTAGAAACTCAAGTGTTCAAGTCCTTGTCAAAAATCTCTTGAGCTCCTTGGTAACCCCAAGTGCATCAAGTTTTATCAAAGTCTCTTGTGCTCCTTGGTAACCCCAAGTGCATCAAGTCTTTAAAAGTTTTCTTTTAGAAATTAGAATGTTGAGATCTCCCATAGCTTCAAACTTTAGTTGCTCAGTATTGTCCATAACCGGGGACACGCCTAAGTACTTAGATTTTATTATCTTCTGCAGAAGGAGTACACTTTACCCACATGACACAATCTCGTCTTGACGCCACCAGTGGCCGCTGGATAAGTACTCACCAAAATGGAGTACCGGCAGATCGAGAATGTGACAAAGTCTTTCCATAGGAGTCCTCCCAATACAAAATGCTAGCTTGTCTACCAGGCACAAATGTAGGGTTACTCCCTTACACAAATCTAGTTAACCTGAAGATGCCAATGCATGGGACTTCCACTATGTAGTTGACTAAGCCAGAGCCCATTTAGCATGTGGCTGTACACGGAAGCCACTGTACGAGAAACATGTTCAATCTCTAAGTTTCCTGGGTGGTTTTCCTTTGGAGCACAACACAAAGAGATTGTCATAGACATGGTTCCTTTTGTTGCCACCTTCTCCAAAACTCAAAGTATCCTTGGCCACCTAGGTGGTTCATTGAGTCCTTGTTTTATTATATAAAACATAAGTCTTTTCTCAATCTCATAAAATCTTAACATGTATCTCTTTTCAAAATATAGCATGGCTAAGCATGTATCAACTACATTATTTTCACTTAGGAGTGTATAGGGTATCCTATTAGGATTTAGCATAACATAAGTATTGAAATTCTTTTCATGCATGTTTTCAAAAATCCACTAAGTGTAATGAAAATAGTAGGACATGGATGATAGTGTCACTTGCCTTTTTGTTGTCGAAGATCGTACACTTCTCACAATCACACATGTTGCACTTCGCACAACTATATGATAAAAGTACACCATAGTAAACAAACACTCCAAAAAGACAAATAACAAGCAAAGGATAAAGGCACGTATGAGCAACAACAAAACAAATTAAGATAATGTATTTTTTTTTTTTAGTGTTCATTGTATGGTTCCATCGCACAAAGAATCATTATCCTTGTGATTAGTGTTTCCATGATATGGCTTTAAGGGTTTGCATTTTAATCTCAAATGGGGTTAAACAGGATTACGTGAGGTATTATTTATTTGTTTATGTGGGATGTCTACGATCAAAATATACCAATGGGAAAAGATTTAATTAATTCAAATAGGTTTGTGGTCTGGAAATTATAGTCATAGAATGGTCTTAATTCATAATAAAAAAATTGAATTGAGTGAAATAGTGTTTCCATCTTATATTTACTAATTGTACTCTCTACAAGGCACCACGACTAATCATAAGAAATACCTATTAGTAACCATTAGATTAATATCATGCGGCTAAGATGATATGATATGTTTTTCAGTCGGGAGATAGACAAAGAGTTCTATATTTCTATACATGTTGGACAGTCTGAAAGCTGTGCACGATTCCTTCATTCAAATTTTCAGTTGGCATATCATGATCTCGCGGAGCGCTGCCGGAGTACCATGCAGTCATCTTCTCCGTCTCAGCGACCTTTCGAAGTCCACTCCGCCTCAGACACGGCTCTCTCTCTCGGCAAGGGTGTATCCAGCCACACACCCGGCGGTAGTGACATTGGTAAGGACAGAATGAACCTGCTGGCTGTCATGCCTGACAACTACGATGTAGGATAGTTGTAGTGCTCGAGTTCTCACAAATCTCTTTCCAGACACAGGTTTGATAATCCCATATGTATTGTTTCGTCCATGCTAGAAATATTTGGTGTATACTTGGGATGGTCAGATTCTCAACTGATGTTTTTAAATTTATGATCCAGTGTGAGTATATAAATATAATCTCTAGTTGAAGAGAACGTTCTTACACATTTTATTTGTGAATGAGATCCATGCAGGGTCCCTAACCTAACTGCTTTCTTGATGTATTTTCATACTATAAGAGATCTATATGAAAATTTAAAAATGTAGAGGATGATTTGAACACCAGGATCGATCGCATTGGCCGGCCGATCGTCCCCCAAACATAAATTAACGTCCGGAATTTTCTCAGCTGACCTTCACTAAATTATTGCCGTAATGTGCATTGACAAATTATAGGAATTGTAGTGTACTTGACATGCCTTGGACAATAGTACCATGCTATAGCTATAAGTTCTTATTTTCCTAGTGCTAGTTTAATCAATCGCAAGGACTTGAGATACTACTGCTGTTACTAGTTCACGTGACAAAAGACTTGTAGTATTTCTACTGTTCTTATTAGATTTTGTACTGTAAGCCATATTGTTTTGTATGACCGATAATCCATTGAAAGTAACAAAGTGGTCAGATCTAATCTACTGGGAAAAATAATATTTGCAATAAGAATGGAACATGTCCAGGAACTCACCGACGGGAACAATTGTCGTCTGTGCGGAGAACGACATCAACGGGACACGACGTAGATAACATCATGCACGGCCTTCATGGGGGCATTCGATGGAGCCGGCGTAGAGGTGTACAGGGATGAGGCGGACGCCGTGATGCAGTTGGTGAGGACAATAGATTCATAGCTTGCTCCGGCGGAGGTCTTTTGGCGACATGAATGGCATGTCTTTGACGGCGACTCTGCCAAAGGCGATGGAAGGGTACACCACCATGTCCTGAAGGTAGGCATCGACGAGGACAGTATTCTAGAACAAGGAATTGACAAGTTTCTCACCGTGTACGACAAGAACTTACGATGAACTCGAATTTGGAACCGAGATTGGCATCGTTGGTATGGATTGTAAAGACATCCTTTGGAGAAACTTTAGAAACGAAAATGAAGGAGGATGAAAAGGGGCACACGGTGCTCGCCTCGTTATGAATTGGCATGTTCTGAGAAGAGAGATCGGGAGGGGTATGCCAACGGATGGCATTCGGTGCGCCAGATCGGTTTTGGATGATTAAGTCCACTAAATGGAAAATTAATTTTCTGAACGGATACTCCATTGATTTTCCAATGAATTTCGTGTTTATGATGATAAGTTTCATGATCTTGATTGTCCAAGAAAAAGAGGGGAATATATAGTCTGGTGCATGTAATAAACGTTACGTAGGTGGTTATGAACAAAGGTAGAAGACAACCTGTTCGGTGGCTTTGGTCGACCTAGATGGGCCAAAGAGAGTGCAGCCCAAGAATATTAAAAGGAATAAAAAAATTAAGAGGTGGGATTAGGATGGTGGGCTGCTGGACTGTATTGGGCTTTTGTTATTATTATTCTTATCATTTTTGTATTTCTTCTCTAAATTCTGATTTAGAAATTCAAATTTAATCAAACTTTTTCAGAAAATTTCGAATAAAGTATAACTGAATAGCCTTTTCAAATTAGGGTAATTTGGCACTATATATATATATGTTTTTTAAAATTCAGAACATGCACACGTACCTATATGGTTTTATTATATTTTTCTCATATCTTTTTCTTTATCTTATATTATTCACAACTTTCTATCTAGGGACCCCAAATAAGGTGAAATCAATTCCTATTGTTTTTTTAATATTGTTACTTACCATTATATCACTTAGGAATGACCTTTCGCAAAAATAATTATATGGAACGTAGCCATAGATATAAATTGAAATTGATGTGATGATTTTCTTTTTAAGCTTTAGGTTTTGGGTATGTTCCTTTTCCATTGGTTTAAATGCAAATTCTTAATGATGATGATGCATGACATGCATTTGATTTTTTTTTTTTTGAAAAATTGTTTGTCACTTTCTCATTCAAAATTATTATTTTTGTTTAAGTAAGGTTTTGATGTTTCCATTTAGAAGCAAAAAGTTTCTTTTCCTCCTAAATTTCAACCTTTATTTCTTTTGTTTGTTTACTTTTCACATTTCAAAATTTGGAAAATTTTGGGATGTGACAGTGAGTGCTCCGTCCGACACTCCGCACGGAGCTGCCCCAGGGTTTCTGCATTGGCCACCATGTTCGCTCTTCGTCCTATCGGCATACTCCTCCCTTGCATCCTTGAGTTTGATGCATTCGTCGGTGTCATGGCCTTGCCTCCGGTGGAAGGCGCAGTATAAATGGGGACTGACCGCTTCATATGTCGCCTTCCCCGGGGGACGCCTTTCCTCGACTCCCTCCATGTGGCCTCCAAATGTTCCATTCATGTCTTTGGGCGGGGTTGCCGCTGGTTGCTCTGTCCATGGGTGACCAGGCCTCTAGCTTCCTCCTTTGTGCACTGATCTGCCATTGTGAAGAGCTCATCTATGGTGTATAGGTTCTATCCTTGACGACCAATTTTGCTGAGCATCTTGTCATCTATGATGCCTTTGGCGAAGGCGGAAAAGACCTCGGCATCTGTGACCCCGCGAACCCTAACGAGGCACTAATCAAACCACTGCAGGTACTTGTGTAGGGTTTCACGAGGCTCCTGGCGTATCCACAGCAAGTCTTCATACGTGTAGGGATGCCTGTCCATTTCCCCGAACTTGGCAATGAAGAGGTGGCAGAGGTCGAACCATGAGTCGATGGAGCCCTTCGGGATGTTTAGCAACTAGGCTCGCGTCGTGGCCCTGAGCTCCATGGGGAACTAGTTAGCTAGGACACAGTTGTCTCAGCTCGTTGCCTCGATTACCATCGGTGTAGAGCTGTAAGAACTATGTGGGACTGGTGGCGCCATCATAAGGTGGTGGCATCTCCGTCTTGAATTTGGGTGACCACACCACCCATCGGAGGTGTACGACGAGCGTGGGGCAACTGGTTCTATGGGTCTCGATGCCGCCGATGAGCGCCGCTCAGTTCTACAGACCCGCGATTGCGTCATCTTGAGGAATACGGGCCTCGCGGCCTTGGTGGCGCGCCAATGTTACCCATGCGTCTTCCACTGAGTGAGTGATTTGCACCCGTCCTAAGCCCCACATGGTTCGCGTGTTGTCCGGTGGCCCTAGGCCCACTTGGTGAGAAGGGGAGGGGGAGGTTCTCCGTGAGCCACCTTTCCTTCCCAAGCTTCTAGGACTGCGGGGTCGTCCCATGTGACGTCCACAAGCGTCGTGAGTCGCGCATTCCATTCCTCTCGTGCAGCCTCAATGGGCGAGTAGTGGAGGAGCTCCTCTACCATGAGGAGGGCGGCCTCTGGAGTGAGCGTAGCACGGCGCCCCTGTGGTGAGGAAGTACTCGAGGAAGAGTTCTCCTTGCACGACCCTGTCAACACCCGGATTTTTAATCCCAGATGCTTGTTATGCCATACATCGCAATCCCAGGATTACTATTTTTGCGAGACATAACAGATTTGGATATCACAGTACATCATCCATTACAAACCATACATAAGGTCTTACACAAATAAGGATCTCATGATCCAGTTCTTAATACAACTCAAGAAGCGGAATAACGTAAAGATAACGATAGCGTAGGTGAAGCTCCATCTTCAGTGTCACAGGCAATGCTGACGATGGGATATGATCCTAGTTGTCGTAACCTTCCTGCGGTCTGTCATCCTGATACTCCTCTTCAAAGTCTGGCCACCGGAATAGATAGGGACAAAGCCATGAGTACTCTTTAAGTACTCGCAAACTAATACTAACAAGTTAAGGGGTTTTTTGTAGTAGGATACTAAGCTCTAAGGTTGTTTTGCAAAAAGCCAGATTTAGCTCTACTAAGTTTAGAAGCAAAGAAAACTAGTTGAAAGTTTTATAACACCTACTGTTAAGGGGTTTTTTGTAGTAGGAATTTGAAAGCCATAATTCATTTCATAAGTCATTTTGAAAACATCTGACGGGGGAACAATGTGGCCACTCCAACTGTCCATAACCGCGGACGCGGCTATTCGAATAGTTTGACACTCTACAGAGATTGTACACTTTCACCACAACATTCGATACATCCGTCAGGAACAATCCTGAATTCACCATACTCAGTATGCGGATAATCAATCCTAACCTTTCAATTACACGCCCTAGTATAGGCACCTCTCTTGTGAGTTTGGCCTCCCAACCATGACCAACTGTCATCTTGGGTACTGCACAGGTGGACAATCTTCACAAGGTATCCTCAGCTCAGACCTTGGCCACAAGGGAACCCATACTAAGGTATATAAATTTCCAGTCAAGCCCTACCCAATTTTCGGGAATTGTGGTTGTACGGTAAAATTGGAATGGTATCGCATATAGACAACCATTAGTTTTATAAAGGGCTAAGGCTCATGCCTCAACATTTTCATCATCAAAATCATCTAGTGTTCAGAAACACATGTCAAAACATTTCAGTAGAATGACTCATCATTCTAAGGTTTTCATAACCCTTTTGCACCAAGTATTCCCATCTGAAGTTGATCAAGTTTATGCTTAGAACTAGCATCTACAAGTGGTGGTAAATACTAATGAGGGGTGGTAAACAAGTGGTGATTTGCTAGGTTCAATCTCATGCCTTATGATGACATCAAGATTATATAACTTAGTACAAATTTTATGCTCTTTATGCCACCTTCCAATATCCTTCTAGTATCTAAAATTCACTATGTAAACTCTAAGAGAAAGCTTTGATAAAGAAATAAAGTATAAAGCTTGCAAGTGAAACTAGGATTGGGTTATCAAGTGGGTATGATCACTTATGCTTAAGGCATATAGTTGTCATGGTAACAAGCAAGTATTAGCTTGCATAGGTCAACTTGGGTAGTAAGGCTTGCTTGTGTAGAGCAGTGGTTGAAGTTCTCCTTAGCTTCTTCTTCGTAGTATCCTCCTTCCTCCTCGTATCCTTGGTCGGTACTAGCGTCTATAAATAAATATGAGGTACACAATCACCAAATAATACTTAACTATTTCTAATCATCACACAAAGGTTCATACTAGGTGGTCTAGCATCATTAATATTATCACAAGGATTAAAGCACTTGTCTTATTTATTTTATTTGAGAAAACTAATTTCTACTCATTGAAAAACTACTTAAGATTTAATATTCTCCAACTCAAACATGGGATCATGTTGACACATGTCATCACCACATATTTCAGTACATGGAAATGTGATTTAAAGTGGTGTCACAATTTAATAAGGTTTAAGCTTTTTATTTTAATTAAATAAAGTTATTAGAAATGCCTATGTAGCATTCCTTTATTAATGGAACATTATCTCTGTAAGTAAACCCATATGTTTTTACATATTCTGAAAGGTATAATCAAATATGATTTTTGAGAGTTGGAATCAACTCAAAAGGTTTTGTGGTTGAATTTTGAAAAATGTTTGAATGTAGAAAAGCTTCTGCCTTGTTATTTTTACCATGGTTGATCTACAAATCTAAATGGTTTGAATCCAACGGGCTTGGATTAAGCATTTCAGTAACTTTATAGAAAAATTGGTTTCATGCATTTTGGTTTAGTGAATCGAGCTGGGTTGATTTTTGAATATAGGTACATAATTGTGTTTGAAATTAAATGAATAAAGATTAATTTGAATTGTTGGGTCGCGCGGGATGTTTAACTGGGCCGGCCCACTACAAACAGCACGTACGTGGGCTGGTTAAGTGGATGTCCCCACGCGTCAGTGAGACGGGGAGGGGCAAAGTGGTACGAGGCAGTGTGAACCGCACGATCTAACTCTAATCGAACGGCTACGGTTCATCGTCCACGTCAGGCAGCGCCGATGAGACAGAACCCTAATGCAGTAGGTGGGGGTCATGGGAGGCTCACCGGGGCTCAGGCGAGGGTCGACGACGGGGGCGAATGACGAAGTCGACGACGGCGGTTCTCCTGGTACCGGCAGCTCCTCCTGGGCGGCTCCAATCGATGGCTTCCTTCTTCTCCAGCAGCGGATGGCTCCGGCCAAATTCCGGCGATGTGCTGCTCACCTTGCTCCGAAAGTGAGGTGGGGTGGTTCTGGGTGAGAGGGGAGTGAACTGGTGTGGCGAAAATGAGCAATGGAGGCTTCTATTTATAGTGGCGGAAGGGGACCGACGGGCACGGGCTGAGCTCGTCGTGGTCGACGGCACAGAGGGCTACTGGCATGGGCAACGGTAGGGGGAGGTGTTGTGCTCCCTGGCGAAGCTCAACGACGTGGTCTTGAGGCTTGGGCGGTGCTGATCGGTCAGAATGTCGCGGTGCTCTGAGTGGGTACGACGGCAGTTTTAATGTCACACAGCGCGCGTGGTCCGCACGGCGGCGAACAGGCATTTCTGTGGGGTTGCTGGGGTGCTGGTGATCATCCCTACAAGCGGCAAGGGTGGCACGCGGTATGTGAGTGCTGGTCGAGCATGGTGCGCGGGCGCGCTCTCGGCATGGTCGTAGAGAGGTTTGGCATGGGCGTGTCGTGTGGTCTAGGGGGCTGGGACAGTGGGTGGCGGTGGATGGTGCTGCATGTCTCAGACAAGGTTGGCGAGGCTAGTGCGGCCTCTAGCTCGCTGGAGACAATGGGGTGGCAATGGTGCTCTCGGCATGGTTGACATTAATGGCTAGGCTTGCTCACAGTGGTGCTAAAGATTTTTAAAGAGGCTAGATGATCTACTAAGGGCTGGTTGCAACCAGAGAGGGAACAAGTTAGGCCAATTTTACTGCTGCAAATAGTGTTAGATATTTGTTTGTTTGATACCAGCAAGGTGTTTGATGAAATGGCCACAAGAAGTTTAAATTTTAACTTGGTGGGTTTGCTAGGCACATGCTAGGGAGTGTCTGGTTAGTTGGATTAGTCAAGGGTCATTGGTTTGGTTGGGTTTTGAAAATGGATGATCTTCACATATGAATAACATTCAATTTTGAATTGTGATTTGAATGGGGTTGCCAAATGTTTCTGCAAGTTTGAAAGGTGGACCTTGATTCACTTTTACTAGTTCTATCAAGGGGTGAAAATAATTGGGAAAGTATATGTTTAAATTCTTGGACTAGAAGCACTCAAAGTGACCTAGTGAGCAAGATTGGCAAAAATGACCATTTGCCTTATTTGATTTGTTTTTTATTTTCTCTTTATTTGTTTCTGTTTGGAAATGTTTTATATGATGTTATTTTCATCCTTAAACCATTTCTTGCTATTTAGGTTAACCACACAAGTCCATTCATGCATTTGTCAAATCATCTTATTCCCACATGCATTCATATGATTTTAATTAATCAAAGTTTTTGTTAACCCTAATTTTAGTGATTAGAGTTTGATGATCCATGTGTTATATTTTTGGGATGTTATAGACCCCATACAAGAATGCGTGGGGGATCCCCAAGCGGCTCCGGAGGGTGCTAAAGTTGAGGAGGCGATGCGGCGCGAGCCTAGACACTCTCTTTCCCATCCATGACGGGTGCGACCATCGCGAGCGTCAACGTGTGTGACCATGACGTAGTTGCCGGGTGAAGTTCTCAAACTCGTGCCTCAGCCCCCTACCTGGTGCACCAAATGTCAGAGAATGTGCCACGTGAAGGAACAAGGGTCCAACGAGCCTTGAGTTCATTAGGCGGGTTGAACAGGCGTTCTGAGCTTCTCTACAATAGTGGTGATGGTGATGTAGCGGCACAACAGAGAGTGGATACGAGAGGGTTTTTTACCTAGATTCAGGACCCTCGTGAGGAGGTAAAGCCCCTACTCCTGCTTTATTGTATTACTCGTGTGCTTCACAAGTGTACAATGGTCGATGAATGTCTAGGGTTTTAGAACTCTAGGATCGGCATGTTCAAAGGTAGATGTGCCGCCCTTTTTATAGCGGTGTTGGGCCTCTTCCCTCCAAATATCGAGCGTGAAGGGTCACCACATTCCCGCCTAAGGAGCCCCGAACTCTAGCTAGCTTCATGTGAGTTCTGGACCACCACCGATGTTACTGATGACGTCCTTCTTGCGTTGGCGCGTCACCTCGGCACATCTTTCACCAAAGTGGAAAGGTCGGGCTCTGTGGCGCCCTGGCGCCAACATCCTTCCTTTAGCACTGTAGGGGCAGTCAACGTCTTGCTTTTCCGAGGAAGACCGATTGCTGCTTGGGCCATCCGTTGGCTCGTCGTCTTTCTAAGGGAACAACAGAGTTACCATTATGTCTTTGGTCAAGGACTCGCCAAGGAGTCTTCGGTCCTCAGCGGGGATATTCTCGTCGTCCACCCACCTCCGCTGTCCTTTCTTCCCTCTGGAGGGTTAGGCGCCTCGCGAGGCTCTGGACGAGTGTAGCGTCTGGGGCCGGCAACTTGACGGGATGTGCTATCCCTTGTGCCAATAGTCCGACAAGGCCCGTGTCGGATAAAGGAATGCTACAGTACTATCAAAGATCAATCCAGAGCATTGGAGTAGAAGACACGAAAACTAGTTAGTATTAGTGTAGGGATGTGTCTTTGTAGCCCTAGGTTCTGTCACCTTTATAAGACGTACCTTTGGGAGCCTTTATGTCACATCCCAAGATTTTCCAAATCTTGTAATATGAAAAATAAATGAATAAAATAAAACTTTGTTGATTTTCAGGGTGAGAAGAAACTTTTTGATTCCAATTGGAAACCTTCAAACCCTTTTGATCAAACAAATCCTAAAGGGATTTGAAAAGTTAAACAATTAATAAAGAAAATATTTTGAATAAGTGAAATTACTATTTTGGATCTTTTAATAAAAAGATTTGGTTTTCAAATGAAAAACAATAGATTTATAAATAAAGATTATTTTATAAAGCCAAATTAAACCTTGGCCAATATTTTGAAATAAAATGTTTTGTTTTGATTAAAAATAGTAAAGGTTTATATAAATAAAATAATAAGGATTTAATATCCAATTTTATTTAAGTAAAGGCTTTTCCCATTTGAAATAAACACTAAAACTTATTTATTTATTTTAAATAAGTTTTCCAAGTATTTTATATTCTCAAATAAAACCTACTGAATGGTTTTGGTACTATTTTGGATTTCAAATAGAGTTTTGAAAATAAATAAAACAAATCCTATTGATTTAATAATTAGGGTCTATTGTATTTAATTATTAATGGACCCTAAAATAAAAGGTTATTTTATTTTAAACAAGTTTCCAAGTATTCTTTATTTTCAAATAAAACCTACTGATTTGATTTTGAAAATATTTAGATTTCAAAAAGGAGTTTTTAATAATCAAATTCTATTTTTATTTAATAAACAAGGTCTATTTTTTTAATTAATAATAGATCCTAAAATAAAAATATTATTATTTTATTTGGGATTTGGTTTATGTTGATAAACAGAACCAAAAACTCATTACAAGTGTGGTGATTGTTTTAATTGTTTGAATGTTTGAATAGTTGATTGAAATTCAAAACAGAAATTGATTTAGAAAAACAAAAAAACAAACAGGAAGGAAAAAAAATAGAATCTGGCCGACCCAACCCAGCAGCCCAACTAGGCCCAGCAGCCCATTTCTCTCTCCCCTCCCGAAGCGTTTTCTTTCACTTAAAGTCTCACCCGCAGAACCAATGACAAGTGGACCCTCCCCTTACTCCCTTTCTCACTGACCAACCGACCCCACCTCTCATGTTCATCGTCCTCACCCGCAGCGACCTGTTCTTCCTCCCCACGTCGCCGTTTCTGGCTTTGATTTCGCGGCTTGAATTCACCTTAATGCGGCCACCATTACTTGCAGTGATCACGCCCATTTAATCGCCCCGGCATCCTCTCCATTTCCCCTCTGTCTCCTCCCCCAAGTGCGTCCCCAGGCTGACGAATTTCGCTCAAACACCGCCACTGTCCGACGACACTCCGGCGAGGATTCCAGCAGCTCCACGCCACCTCTTGCCTCCTCGAGCTTGCAGCTGTGATCACCATCACCCGTCGGACCTTTCTGCAGCCGCAGCTCGCTCGCGCGCGCCCCTGAGCGTCGGCAGCGACAACAACCGTCGCCGCCACCGTCTGGCTCTTCTCCGACGACCTCCCTCTAGTAAACCAGACTACCCCGACCCCTCTCGTTCACGCACACACCTTCGTCGTGTCTTTGTGCATCTGACCATGCGTTTCTTTTGTCTCCTAGTGGTCCATAGCATCGTCCTCGACGAAGAATGAGCGAGGCCGAGGCGCAGCTCCACTCCGGCGAGAGATTAAGCCCGCTCCAGTGCGCCCCTCGCTAAGACGGCACCACGTTGAGATTTCCCATGATACTGCGAACGCGGTGAGCCTACTCCCTCCCTCTCTTGCTTCCTGCTTCGCCAGCGCCGCCACCATCTGACCGCACCGCCGCTCGCCGTTGACCTTGCGCCGCCAGTTCTTGGCTATTGGATAGGAGTCGTTCGATCCAAATCGAAGTGGCGCGATTAGATCACTTAACGTTGAAAGGGTATGCAGCCAGTGCCGTGCGATTCAACTTGATCCAACGGCCAGCATCACTCGATCCACCCGAAACGGTATCTGCGAATAGGAACATGACACATGTCACCAGATTGTTTAAAACAGAAATTTGAATCTGATTTAGATGCAGATTTGAAACTCTTGTAACTTTTGATCCACACGTCCAAAATTTGCAAACTTTATATCATTGGAAGCAGTGGAACAAGCCCTAGCCAACCATGCCATTTGTTTAGTAAAAAGCTTCTGGAATTTTTTTTGTTTTTGCAGAAACATTTGTATGCTTGTTTAGGTTATAAAAATTATTCAAAAATGATTTTGGGGATAAAATCTTTTGCAAATGGTGTGATTTTAACCTTCTGACCATAGGAAACACTTTGTGATTTCAAAAATGTATTTGGTGAAAGAAAAGAATGATTCTTTTATTTAAAACCATTTCTAGTCAAATAGAAATGTGGTTTATTTATTAAAAATGGTTTTGGAAGAAAACCTTTGGAAAATGTTTTGTTTTAAACTCTCTGACCCTAAACACCAAGTTTTATGGTTTGAAAACATATTTGGTGAGCTCTATAGATTAATGCCTTAGTAAAAATATTTCTACACCACATAAAATGATACCTTGTTTTGAAAATGGTGTATAAAGTGAAACCTTTTGCAAATGACTTTGAAACCTTTATAAAATGACCATTAGGTGTACCCAAATATTTATGACCCATTAGAAACCACTTTTACAAATAAAACAACCCTTTTGCATGCTGGCATGTGTTGTTTTGTTTTATTATTTTATGTGATGTTTCGCTTGAATGGTAGATTGAAATATTGTTTGCTTGATTGATTTGTAGTGACTTGAAGTGTGTGAACATTGCAAAGATCAAGGAGTGAACCTATACTCTACCAAAAAGGCAAGTGATGCTTCATACTTTTTGTCCCATTACTTTCACTATGCATTAGTGATTTTTCTAAGTAAAACTTGCATGGAATTTTGCTAAGTATAAACCTTGCTATAGGAAAACCTAGTAGATGATACCTTAATAGAAATTTTCCTAAGTTAAGATTCCTACTACTATCAAGCTTAGCTTAGCTAATAGAAAACAAGGGTGGAATATATATCCATACTATGGAAAAATTTCTAAGTCTGAGGACTTGTGTTTTTGTTTAATAAAAAAACTAAGTTAATGAATCACCTGGGTGGAATGGGACTTGGTTGGTGGTTTTTGGTTGAGTGGTTCACAAGGCCCATGTCTATGGTTGACCTTGTGTATCTCACTTGTGGATGGCCACCCAGGAACAAAAAGATTTGAGATGTCAAATGTTGAGAAGCTTCAAGTGCAGCCACTTGGCATTATGGGCTCTACCTGGATCATATAGGTTGCAAGAACTTAGCCATATGGAAAGTTGGTGGTAGAGTTTGATAGGTTGGAACGCGTCCATTTTGGTCTAAGGGAAGGCTTCTGAAAGATCTTGTCTTGGTGAAACCAAGTCTTGTGGGGAAAGTGCACCACCTCTGCAGAGTGTAAAATCTAAGTACTTAGCCATGTCCCTGGTAAAGGACAATTTGAGCATCAAGACATGGAAGCAATCAAGAATCTCATCATTCAAATTTCTAAGATAAAACTTGTGGTTTGAACAAGGGTAAAAGGATCTTCAATCTTTGATTGAGAAAAATGATTTTGTCAAGCAAAAACTTTGTATTTTCAAAATGATAAGGAAAATCTATTTTGAGCAATGCAAGCCTCAACTCCACTTAGCCAAATGCATATAGATGATAGACTCCACTAAACTACCATAGTATCACTTGCCAATACAATTCAAATGTATTGACCCTTGTGGCTGTAACTTATTATGTTGCAGGTTTGTTTGATTTTAGTGAAATGTGTTGATTAGGATTACAAAGTCTACAACCAACATGTCTGCCTGTGGCACTTTGAAGATGAAGGACCCATGCTTATAGATATTCTGCTGCAATGTAATGTAATAGCCAAATGAGCTATGTAAGATATAATAAAATTATGTTATTCCTGGTTATAAAGTTGTATTATGACCTTTGTTTCTTGATATTACATCTTAACTGTGGATGCTAGCTATTGATCCAGGGACTAGCATTGCAATCACAGGGATCCTTTTCCTTTACAAAGGAGGGATCTTACACTTTAGGGCATCGATTCATACAACCTCGCACAGCGAACCAATACCTATAATTCGGTGTATTGGCATTATGGTGATTTATAGCAGGAGTAGGATTCTGCCACCATCCTGGGATCTAAACCCAGGTAAGCTGTGTTACCTTGTACCCGCCAAATCTCCACCTTCCCCCACCTCTCTAAACATGCTCTGTGAGGACCCACCATGACGTACTTGTCGGCAATACCACGAAAACTATCCGTTGTAAAATCCAACTTTTATTGTAGTGTACATGCATCACCCACAAGTGTAGGGGATAAATTGTACTACCTTTAAAATAGAAATAAGCGTCAAAACCACGAGGATTTGATTGTATTGGTTAGTAAATTACAACAGGCAAAACAGTAAAATAAGTAAAAAAAAAAATTTCTCAGTTTATGGGGAAAGTAAACAACAAGCAAAGTAAAATATGAACAAACTTATTTGCAAGTAAAGTAAATGCTATTTTTAGAGAAAGCTCAATCCTTTATGCAGCAACATGACAAGCTTCAGGTGTGTACTTATATGATAAAAATGTTCGCGAGGGCGGCATGAGTTTACTTAGCATATAGATTCCTAAAACAACATTGTGAACATCTTGTTAGATTTTATCCTCTTTGGACAGAGCCTAAAATAGGTGAACCGTATACACACGCAAATACACTCCTAATGATTGGTCCTAAGGACACTCTCATTACCAATCAAATGATTCATCAAGGAATATATGTTCAACCATTGTCTAATGTTTTGGGGTCCCCAATCCTAATGCAACTCGAAGGCTCGGGGCACGGTTTCTACCATTTCCAACAATCCTACTCTCTTCATTAAATTAAGGTTTAGCCCTATGAGCCCATGTAGGTGAAGTAACATACAGTCGACATTTACATGTTACCATCATAAAGACACATTAAAGCATAAAACTTGACCAAATACTCATAGCATACTTATATAGAAATCATTGCATATTCTTCATAAACCATGGGAACCACTCACAACAATAAAACATCATGATTATTGATACGTTGGAAACGTATCTATAATTTTTGATGTTCCATGCGTGTTTAGTATCTACTTTGCTTTACTTGTCCACATTTTGAGGTGCTTTTTACATGTTTTATGGTACTAACCTATTAACAAGTTGTAACAGTGCCAGATGCCTATTTTATGTTGTTTTTGGTTTCAGAAAAGTTAGTAAAGAAACATTCTCGGAATTGGACGGGACGAAGGACAAAGTAAATAACTTTCCTTGGGGAACAAGAAGTCCAAAGGGGAGCCCGAGGGGCCATCCAGAGGGGCCAGACCCACCCTAGGCGCGGGTGGGCCCCACCCCGTGCCTAGCTAGGGTTTGGTCGCCCTAGAGGCCGCCTCGATCTCCCCATTCGCCTATAAAAGCCTCCGATGCAGAAACCTTGAGTACCTGATCAGAAATCCACAAAACCGTCTGTAGCCGCCGCCACCGTCGTCCCTAGATCGGGGGATCTGAACCTCTTCCTGGCACCCTACCGGAGGGGAGATCATCCCGGAGGCCTTCTCTCTAGTATGATGCATGAGTAGTTCCACCCTACTATGGGTCCATGTAGTATCTAGATGGTTGTATCTCCTCCTTTGTGCTTTCATGTATAGATCTTGTGAGCTCCGTTCATGATCAAGATCTAATCTATTTGTAATCATGCATGTTGTGTTTGCGGGGATCCGATGGATATTGAGATTATTATGTTGGTTTGATTAATGGTTTTGTCTTTATGATTCTATCATGTTTGTGTTGTTTGTGATCTTGCATGCTCTCCGTTGCTAGTGGTTATCTTGGCCAAGTAGTTGCTAGTGACTCCAAGAGGGGGTATTTATGCTCGATAGTGGGTTCATGCCTCTATTTAATCTGGGAAGTGACAGAAATCTCTAAAGTTGTAGATGTGCTGTTTCTACTAGGGAGAAAACAACGGTCCCTTGTTCATGGAACATGTGGATTTGTTACCTTACACACTTTGCTTAAAGAAGTTGTCCGTTCCTTGCAACTTAATACTGGAGGGGGTTCGGATGATAACCTGAAGGTGGACTTCTAGTCATAGATGTTGTTGGATGGTGGTCTATGTATATTGTTGTATTACCCAATCAACCTCATAGGATCTTTCTGAATAGTAATTGCATTGTTATGCCTTGCTCAGTTCATCTCAATTGCCCCGCTGTAATTTGTTTACCCTTCATGCCATGTTGTTTATCTAAGGAGAGCACCTCTAGTGAACTATGGACCCCGGTCCAATATTCACCATTGATATATCTTCCACTGTTACTGTTTACTTTCTTCAAACCATTACCTTCCACACCATACGTTTAAACCTTTGTTACAGCAAACTGGTGAGCTTGACAACCCCACTGATTCGTTGGGGCAAAGTCTTGTAACATCCTCGCCTGATAAGGCTGAGTTCATGTGTATAGTGCCAATCCCTGGATCAGTTCACTGGCACACACAGTACAAAATGATACCAAATATAACTGTGCATCATAAATACAATGAATATGATCCAGAATTTACATTATTTATTCAAGTACACAGCGGAAAACGAATACAAGGTAGATCTCCATCCTCCAAATGTGCCACAGGCGAATAATTGTTGAGTGGAGTCTCGCGACCTATGAACGATCACTCAGATACGATATAACCTGCAACATGAAACGTTGCGGCCACGAATGGTCAATACATTGAATGTATGGCAAGTAGGCTAAAGTGGTTAACAACAGATCTATCAACTACATGCTTATTTGGCCAAGTGGAGTTTAGGCTCATTTGCATAAAGCAACAGTTTTATCCTGACATTTGTAACAAAGTAGTTTTCCAATACGATAAATAGGACACTCTGGTTCACTCCCAGGTGCTCCTACCCAATTATGTTCACCTAACAAGTTTTAAGTAATTAAGAAATAAGATGAGTGAGAAATATCATAGCATCAGTATCAGGTCGCTCAAATTGTCCATAACCGGGGACACGGGTAAGCACTTAGTTTATACACCCTGCAGGGGTTAGTACACTTTACCCATGTGACTTGGCCAGCCCAGCTCGTACCACCACTCTCATATTGGGTGATGATAGGGAGAAGTCCAAGAAGGAACCGTTCGGGAAGTAGCTCCCCAATCCCGACGCGCACCGGTCCAACCTACACTATCTACATCTCTGGATACGCGGGTTCGAGTTACCACAACCTACTGAGTTCAACCAACCGCCCATTTCATTATTGGCACATGGTTGCACACGAAAGCTTCCAAACAGAGAAACCAATCATTTCTTAGTGTCCTGGGCGGCATTCCCCACCAAAATCCACACTCGATGACCCAATCAATGCCATTCCGCCTAGGTGGTTCATTAAAACATGTTGGTTTGTCATTTAGCAAAACATAATCCTTTCAAAACATATAACTTTTCATGATGTGATTCTGTTCCTCGTCTAAATAGCATAGCTAAGCAATCTACCAATACGATGGCTCATAAACAAGGAATACTAGGGAATAATATGGGATATAGCATAGCGTATACACATCAATTCCTACAGATGCAATTCTACAAAAACATCTATAATGCATAGGAAAACAATAGGACATTTATGACCAAGATAGCACCACTTGCCTTTGTTGTAGACGTATTCGATTAGATAATCCTCACAATTATAATGGCCTCTTTCGTAATAACCACAATACTTGCAATCATAGTAGTTGCAATCACAATAGTTGCACTCCTCGCAATCTAACGTTTGAAGCAAACACAACAAACACCATTCAAAACATTGCAAACATACAACAGTGCAACATTACAAGAAAACAATGATGAACAGATGCATGCATGACGATTTAATGAGTCACAATGGTTGCATTTAGTGTTCTGAACATAGTTAGATTACATGATGCATGTGGAAAGTCATTTATTGCACTAAAGATTTTATTACTAAAGTTGTATCGATTTAATATGGTGTATACCACTTTAATTGAACTAAATATGTTTATGTCATATTAAATTGTGAACTAGATGCTACTGGATAGATAATGCAATTTAGAGACAGTGGCAATTTGAATCACCTAAAAAGGAGTTATAGATATTTTCCTATGTTTAAAACACTATTTCAATGGGTTTAAATATTTCTGTAAGAATTTCAGTTTTAACAGTACCAAATAATTTGTCATGCAATTTCTATGTATAGATATTGTCAATACAAAACCTTAGCACTTGGATTCACCCTAATTGGAGTTATAGATCTTTTTGTATGATTTAAATAGTGTTTAATGGTTTTAAATCATTTATATAGTTTCTGTTGTCTAAAAATCAAACTGAAATTATATTTGTAATCTCCACGGAATTGTGATTTCAGGGACATATTATTTGTAATTTTCTGAATAGTATTTATTTTCTTATGAATTTATTACTCTAAATAGGCCATTAAACCATTTAAATCTTCACGGCAAAACCTTACTGTAAAATTCTGAACTAATTGCATATTGATGATCTACATGGAACCAGCTTTCCAACGGTATATCATTTATATTTTTGTGACAAGCAATTAATTTACTATGAATTTAATGATTTATAAGGCTATTAAAACTAATTAAATTGCTACGGGTTAAATAGTCGGGAAAGGCTAGATACAACCATTATTAAAGTACATTACAGTAGTTTCAATTTGATATATTATTCATATTTTTCGGAGTTACAGATAATATTCTATGAATTTATTAACCTAAAAGACCATTAAAACTAATTAAATTACTGCAGTAACCACGTAGAGTAAAAGTTCGATCTATTCCAGTAAGATGATTCTACGTGAAATTATCTTCAATTTGATATATTATATGCAATTTTTGGACGTGGTATGAATTTCTAATGAATTTTACAAGTTAGATATATAATGTGCAATTCTAAATTCGAACGGAATATTCCAGGGAATATTCCGCTGACTGGACAGGTTGACTTTGCATGCTGACTGGGACTAGATGTTGACCTTACGTTGACGTGGCGTTGATGAGGAAGATGACCGGGATGACGACATGGCACGCACCGGTTTGATTGGATCTCGACCGTCTGGATAGGATCCGGTGGCTAGAAGAAGAGATTGACCCGATTTTGGCTCAGAATAGACAAGAAATAGATCTGTGTTAGAGAGAAAAATCCGTAGGTCAAATTGAAAAACTCAGAACATGAAAATTGTGGGGAATCATTATTCCTACCTTCTCTCCAAAGTAATTTGGATTTGAAGAAACGAGCGCGAGTACATCTTGGATTTACACCATAAGATCTGAAATATTGCGATACGAAATTCTACGGCTGTGGTGGATTAAAAGAGGTGAGGTTTATCAGGATTGAAAGATTTCGACGATCCCTACAACTTTTGTTTTTTGACCGAAGGAAAACGACGAAGTCTAGATGGGTTAAAAAGCGAAATAAGATTCGGGCATGTGTAGATTCGGGATTTCGAGGAGAGAAACTCGTACAGCTATGGCTCCACGAGATTATATGGATGTTTAGGATGGTGGAGAGATAGGTATTGAAGTAGGGAACAAGTAGAAACAAACGGAAGTCAATTCGGAGTTGTAGATCAAAAGATATAAGAGTTTGAATAGAGATAGGTTTGTTAAAAACTGTTTCGCACGCTTTTTAAAGCAATCCAATGGGATCGATCCCTCTCCCTCCTGTACGTGGCTGGTTGGGTCGGTCCAGGTGGGCCGGCCCGTTTAGGTTTTTTTTCTTTTTCTTTTTTTTTCTTTTTTCTTTTTTCTTTTTCTATTTACTTGTTTTCCTCATATCTTTTGCATACGAACTCCAAATGATATGATTATTGTTTCTAAATTTTTCTAAAATCGAACAGATCATTATAGGATCAAATTTGTAATCTTTTTACTAGTTTGGAAGTAGTGGGTTTATAAATCCTTGTATATTTCATTTTATTTATATCTTTATGTGTTTGTATTTGTTCCATAACTTTTTCATACTAGCTCCAAATGAGCTCAATTTTGTTTCTAAAATTTTGTAATATTAATTGGATCCTTTTAGGCTATAATTTATAAATAATCGCTGTCTTAGCAATAGTGGGTTTTAAAAAGTCAATTTAGTTACCCTTAGGAACATTTGGGCGAATCAACTATAGGATTTAGATACCAGGATTTTGATTCAGTTTGTGAGAACTTTGCATGGATGAAATGCTTATGAATGCTTCATGATTTTCATTTTGAAATCTTTCACATCAATTCTACAATCCATAATCAATCCATACCCTTTTTCCTATATGGCTACTTAGGTCTTAACAAAAGAATATACGATTTTGAATTCATGGTTGAGAGGATTTTCTATTCAAAAAGTTTCTTCTCTTTGAGAATTTTCAACATAGTCAAACAATCAATCAAACTTATTTATTTATTTCACATTCCAAAATTAGGAGAATTTTGGGATGTGATAGACTACCACCCTTAAAAGAAATCTCGTCCCGAGATTTGGGAAGGCTAGAAAGAAAGAAAGGTTCGGGATTCATTAGGATGCTACCACCCTTAAAAGAAATTGACTAGGTCACTTTTCGAGGATTCACTTAGCTCAGATTGGTTCTCCTTTAGACTTTTATTGGCACAATGTCTCTAGCACATTCTAAACATCATGATTGATAGTTTCCGAGAAAGCACTTCTTAAACTAGCAAAACTCTCATGGTGGGCAAATAGGGAAAGTTTACTTCATGGTGCCCATAATTCACGGTTGGGATTCATCCTTACCGTATATTCCTACGCTTAGCAATGAATGCTTTTGTAGAGGTGGAACAATCTACCATTCTAAGGTTTAGGCTCAACGCCGGCTCTCTGCTAAGGTTGAAAGGCACTCAAGATTCGCAAAGCCAACAGTACAAGAGCGAATAATAAGAGTAGTAGGAACGGTGATCAATCCATCCTGCACCCAAATCATTACCCTGTATGAGGATAGGTGAATCACGTTTTTCTATCGCTCGGGCATTCTCACTTGCCTTGAAGAATGTTTCCATGGGCATGAGCTAATGCTCTATGTATACTCCCATGTATCCAATCAACAAAGCTACTACTAAAACTAAGCTATCGCTACTTCAACTTTCAGGTTGGGTAATCTACTACATAACATCATGTGCAACACTTCATACTTCCACATCTTTTTTTCCATTAGGTGAAGCATTCTCCTTCCTAAATGTATTGTGTTGTCAAACCTTCCGCTTAACACATCATTATATCTCCAAGGGTTCAGGATAGGGAAGAACAGATTCTATAGGAAAGAACGACTAAGAAAATAATCCTACCCATAACTATATGAAGCAATCAATGTCACAAACAAGCAAACAATCATAAGCGATCAACACACAATCAAACACTTGTATAATAACATTACAAGGGTCTAAATATAGCAGTATATAACCACAAAATAGTTTGAAAGCGTTGGGAACAATACTAGAGTAAAATAGAGCAACATATAAGCAATAAACAAAATCTGTCAAAGCGCTACATCAGACTTCACGAATTTGTCTTACCAACCTAAACGCGTCAGGAATTTTAGCCAATTTTTGTGCATGTACTACAGGTAATTACGCTCCAGATCCTATTTTTTTAGATTTTTCTGAGTCACCAATAAAATATGAAAAATCGCGCGGTTCTACAGGTCATGCAGAAAACTGCAGCAGTAATTCCACGAATTTCAATCAATTCACACCATTAAAATAATTTTAAAACCACACGAAAACTCCAGCAACTTTAGAGTTTCAAAACAACAGATCCTAAACAAGG
The DNA here is from genome assembly GCA_916181665.1 of Avena sativa. NCBI lineage: Eukaryota > Viridiplantae > Streptophyta > Magnoliopsida > Poales > Poaceae > Avena > Avena sativa. The sequence goes on from OV702284.1 coordinate 36,088,972, forward strand.
CATCACACGATATGGTTCAGTACAAACAAGCAAGCAACCTATATTGGCATACCACATAAGTTGGTAAGAACAATATGCTAACACGATAGCGATGATCTCCTAAAGAGATAAAATATGGTGGTCTGGACCTAACCAAACTTGATGAGATGTTTATTTATGTCATACTATTTGTTCTTTTACTTAGCTAACTCTCATATAGGTATCATAAGAATGGACAACTATAAACGTTTGAATAGGAAGAGGTTCTAGAAAAGATAGTTAAGGAATATAAGAACATCTAATAAGTAGGAAATATGATAGTTCTCCTAATAGAGGTCTCCTATTGCTAATACATTTCTAAGGTCACGATCCTACAGTCAACACACAGCTCTGATACCATCTTGTAACACCCTCGCCTGATAAGGCTGAGTTCATGTGTATAGTGCCAATCCCTGGATCGGTTCACTGGCACACACAGTACAAAATGATACCAAATATAACTATGCATCATAAATACAACAAATATGATCCAGAATTTACATTATTTATTCAAGTACACAGCAGAAAACGAATACAAGGTAGATCTCCATCCTCCAAATATGCCATAGGCGAACAATTGTTGAGTGGAGTCTCGCGACCTATGAACGATCACTCAGATACGATATAACCTGCAACATGAAACGTTGCAGCCACGAATGGTCAATACATTGAATGTATGGCAAGTAGGCTAAAGTGGTTAACAACAGATCTATCAACTACATGCTTATTTGGCCAAGTGGAGTTTAGGCTCATTTGCATAAAGCAACAGTTTTATCCTAACATTTGTAACAAAATAGTTTTCCAATACGATAAATAGGACACTCTGGTTCACTCCCAGGTGCTCCTACCCAATTATGTTCACCCAACAAGTTTTAAGTAATTAAGAAATAAGGATGAGTGAGAAATATCATAGCATCAGTATCAGGTCGCTCAAATTGTCCATAACCGGGGACACAGCTAAGCACTTAGTTTATACACCCTGTAGGGGTTAGTACACTTTACCCATGTGACTTGGCCAGCCCAGCTCGTACCACCACTCTCATATTGGGTGATGATAGGGAGAAGTCCAAGAAGGAACCGTTCGGGAAGTAGCTCCCCAATCCCGACGCGCACCGGTCCAACCTACACTATCTACACCTTTGGATACGCGGGTTCGAGTTACCACAACCTACTGAGTTCAACCAACCGCCCATTTTATTATTGGCGCATGGTTGCACACGAAAGCTTCCAAACAGAGAAACCAATCATTTCTCAGTGTCCTGGGCGGCATTCCCCACCAAAATCCACACTCGATGACCCAATCAATGCCATTCCGCCCAGGTGGTTCATTAAAACATGTTGTTTGTCATTTAGCAAAACATAATCCTTTCAAAACATATAACTTTTCATGATGTGATTCCCTTCCTCGTCTAAATAGCATAGCTAAGCAATCTACCAATACGATGGCTCATAAACAAGGAATACTAGGGAATAATATGGGATATAGCATAGCGTATACACATCAATTCCTACAAATGCAATTCTACAAAAACATCTATAATGCATAGGAAAACAATATGACATTTATGACCAAGATAGCACCACTTGCCTTTGTTGTAGACGTATTCGATTAGATAATCCTCACAATTATAATGACCTCTTTCGTAATAACCACAATACTTGCAATCATAGTAGTTGCAATCACAATAGTTGCACTCCTCGCAATCTAACGTTTGAAGAAAACACAACAAACACCATTCAAAACATTGTAAACATACAACAGTGCAACATTACAAGAAACAATGATGAACAGATGCATGCATGACAATTTAATGAGTCACAATGGTTGCATTTAGTGTTCTGAACATAGTTAGATAACATGATGCATGTGGAAAGTCATTTATTGCACTAAAGATTTTATTACTAAAGTTGTATTGATTTAATATGGTGTATACTACTTTAATTGAACTAAATATGTTTATGTCGTATTAAATTGTGAACTAGATGCTACTGGATAGATAATGCAATTTAGAGACAGTGGCAATTTGAATCACCTAAAAAGGAGTTATAGATATTTTCCTATGTTTAAAACACTATTTCAATGGGTTTAAATATTTCTGTATGAATTTCTGTTTTAACAGTACCAAATAATTTGTCATGCAATTTCTTTGTATAGATATTGTCAATACAAAACCTTAGCACTTGGATTCACCCTAATTGGAGTTATAGATCTTTTTGTATGATTTAAATAGTGTTTAATGGTTTTAAATCATTTATATAGTTTCTGTTGTCTAAAAATCAAACTAAAATTATATTTGTAATCTCCACGGAATTGTGATTTCAGGGACATATTATTTGTAATTTTCTGAATAGTATTTATTTTCTTATGAATTTATTACTCTAAATAGGCCATTAAACAATTTAAATCTTCACGGCAAAACCTTACAGTGAAATTCTGAACTAATTTCATATTGATGATCTACATGGAACCAGCTTTCCAACGGTATATCATTTATATTTTTGTGACAAGCAATTAATTTACTATGAATTTGATGATTTATAAGGCCATTAAAACTAATTAAATTGCTACGGGTTAAATAGTCGGCAAAGGCTAGATACAACCATTATTAAAGTACATTATAGTATCTTCAATTTGATATATTATTCATATTTTTCGGAGTTACAGATAATATTCTATGAATTTATTAACCTAAAAGACCATTAAAACTAATTAAATTACTGCAGTAACCACGTACTGTAAAAGTTGGATCTATTCCAATAAGATGATTCTACGTGAAATTATCTTCAATTTGATATATTATACGCAATTTTTGGACGTGGTATGAATTTCTAATGAATTTTACAAGTTAGATATATAATGTGCAATTCTAAATTCGAACGGAATATTCCGCTGACTGGACAGGTTGACTTTGCATGCTGACTGGGACTAGATGTTGACCTTACGTTGACGTGGCGTTGATGAGGAAGATGACCGGGATGACGACATGGCACGCACCGGTTTGATTGGATCTCGACCGTCTGGATAGGATCCGGTGGCTAGAAGAAGAGATTGACCCGATTTTGGCTCAGAATAGACAAGAAATAGATCTGTGTTAGAGAGACAAATCCGTAGGTCAAATTGAAAAACTCAGAACATGAAAGTTGTGGGGAATCATTATTCCTACCTTCTCTCCAAAGTAATTTGGATTTGAAGAAACGAGCGCTAGTACATCTTGGATTTACACCGTAAGATCTGAAATATTGCGATACGAAATTCTCCGGCTATGGTGGATGAAAATAGGTGAGGTTTGTCGGGATTGAAAGATTTCGACGATCCCTACAACTTTCGTTTTTTGACCAAAGGCAAAAGACGAAGTCTAGATAGGTTAAAAAGCGAAATAAGATTCGGGCATGTGTAGATTCGGGATTTCGAGGAGAGAAACTCGTACATCTGTGGCTCCACGAGATTATATGGATGTTTAGGATGGTGGGGAGATAGGTATTGAAGTAGGGAACAAGTAGAAACAAACGGAAGTCAATTCGGAGTTGTAGATCAAAAGATATAAGAGTTTGTTAAAAACTGTTTCGCACGCTTTTTAAAGCAATCCAATGGGATCGATCCCTCTCCCTCCTGTAGGTGGTTGGTTGGGTCGGTCCAGGTGGGCCGGCCCGTTTAGGTTTTTTTTTTCTTTTTTTTCTTTTTTTTTCTTTTTTCTTTTTCTATTTACTTGTTTTCCTCATATCTTTTGCATACGAACTCCAAATGATATGATTCTTGTTTCTAAATTTTTCTAAAATCGAATAGATCATTATAGGATCAAAATTTTAATATTTTTACTAGTTTGGAAGTAGTGGGTTTATAAATCCTTGTATATTTCATTTTATTTATATCTTTATGTGTTTGTATTTGTTCCATAACTTTTTCATACTAGCTCCAAATGAGCTCAATTTTGTTTCTAAAATTTTGTAATAGTAATTGGATCCTTTTAGGCTATAATTTAGCAATAATCGTTGTCTTAGCAATAGTGGGTTTTAAAAAGTCAATTTAGTTACCCTTAGGAACATTTGGGCGAATCAACTATAGGATTTAGATACCAGGATTTTGATTCAGTTTGTGAGAACTTTGCATGGATGAAATTCTTATGAATGCTTCATGATTTTCATTTTGAAATCTTGCACATCAATTCTACAATCCATAATGAATCCATACCCTTTTGCCTATATGGCTACTTAGGTCTTAACAAAAGAATATACGATTTTGAATTCATGGTTGAGAGGATTTTCTATTCAAAAAGTTTCTTCTCTTTGAGAATTTTCAACATAGTCAAACAATCAATCAAACTTATTTATTTATTTCACATTCCAAAATTAGGAGAATTTTGGGATGTGACAAGTCTTGAGTTTGTATTGTGCAGGTCTCCGCGTTGCTTGCAACACATGTGTGACGTTTCCTTCCTCCTACTGGTTCGATAACCTCGGTCTCAACTGAGGGAAGACTTGCAGCTGTACTCTTCACACCTTCCTCTTGGGGTTCCCAACAAGACTCCACATCAAGCACCAAGTTCTCTGGCGCCACCAAGGAGTCATCAACAAGTTTTCTGGCGCCGTTGCCGAGGAGGATAAGGACATCTTCACTAGGGGAGTCCTTCACTTCCTTTCTATTTACTTTGTTTTTAGTTTGCTTTGTTTCTTTTGTTTGGTTTTGTTTGCCTCTTTTCAAAAAACCCAAAAAAAATAGTCTAGTTTGGTTTTCTTGCTTTATTCAAAAACACAAAAAATTAGTTCTTGCTCTAGTTGCCACCTTGCTCTAGATCACCATGTTGTTCCCCAAGTTCGCTCTGAAAGATATTACAATAGGTAGTGGCTCCATAATTGGGAAAGATAATATTAAAGAATTATTTAATCATGTTAGCAAGCATGAGGATATTGAGGAAAAATCTATAGCTGAACTTGCTCCTAATTATGAGATTGCTGCAGCTTCTTTAGTTCATATGCTGGAGGCTAGGTTTGTTAGCCTTAACCCCTTCATGCAATTCTTGTTTCTAAAACTAAAAGAAGAAAATAATGCTGAAAAGAGGGAATTCATCCTTGAAACTTTATTTAATGAATTCCATGATGTTGTTAGGGAAGACAAAAAGCTCTTTGAGCATTTCAATATGCTAGGATCCGATGTAGATGTTGTGGGTATGTTTGATAAAACTAAGCCTAGAGAAGAATTTAAGATACCCATACCCTTTAAGCTTGTTGGAATGCATGAAGCCTTTGAGAATAATTTTGATTGAATTGCACCTGAAAATATTTTTGATGAAAGTAGTAGACCAAAGACATGAGAAGGGATCCTCAAAAACCCATTTGGATGAGATACCTTTCATAGTTGAAGATTTTGCAAGTATGGATGTCAATGCTTCTTCATTTGAAAATACTTGATTCTTCTTGCTTCTTGTGCCTAACTTAAAGGCGTTAAAGAAAAGGTACTTGTTAGGAGATAACCCAAGAGTTTCCTTGAGTCTTGGAAGTTATAACTACTATAATGACCTCTCCTTATCCCTTTTGTTTGCTTTTTGTGCCAAGAATGACCTCTAATGAGAAGGAAGTAGGATTTGGGGAGTTGCTGTCCCGAAACAGATTTCTATCCTCCACAAAAAAGATTCGTGAGGAGGCTCTGTAACTCGAATTGAGCTCAAAATTTACAAATAATCCCCCAGTATGTTTGCTAACTTTAGCTAGTTCAACAATTTTTTATTTGAGCAACAGAAGATGTTCGGAAAATCGGTTTCTACCTGATGGTCTGTTTTGACAGAGTTTTGCCATTATTTGCATTTGCTTCTTATTGATTCCTTTTTAAGATCTCTTCAGGTAAATTGAGTTTTTTGAAGGAGTTACTATAGTATCTTGTGTTTTTAGTGAAAATCCTTGCTATTCCAAAGCTTTTCCAATGGTCTAATATCTTTTGAATACACTATTGTTGCTAATGAAGATTGTGTGAAGTTTTGTATGAAGGAAACATTTCAGGTGTAGAGAGAGAATGATGCAATGAGATGAAGAATGGACAAAAGCTCAAGCTTGGGGATGCCACTGTGGTGTCACCCCAAGAAATATCCAAGAGGTACAAGCGTCAAAGCTTGGGGATGCCCAAGGCATCCCCTTCTTCATCAATAAAAAGATCAGGTCTGTCTAGACACTTCATTTTTATTGTTTCATGCACAGTTGTGTTGTTGTTGGAGCGTCTTAGTTTTCGTTTGCTTTGCTTAGGTTGTTTAGTTTGATTTAGTAGTTTGGACCCCCATTCTCGCTGTGTTGTTTTGCAAATAAGTTTGCTTGGTGTTTGGAAAGGAGTAGTAAGTTCTTGCTTGAAGTGCAAGAGGAGCTTGCATTGACTATGACTTAGACTTTAGCATGACATGCTAGGTTTTGTTTTAGCATTATGCTTAGTGATTATTGTTGTAGCATGTCTTGTTCCAAACAATTGGGATTGCTTAGTGTGCCTTGAAGAAATTATGCGTTGTTTTAGCATGAAAAAGCATAGTATTGTGGTATTCTCCTTTGATGTTTTGCTTGGGTTGACTTGGCACATGCTTACACCATGTTATGACTCTCACAAGTCACCATTAGCCTCTATGATCATTTAGTCCTTGACTTTTAGTACCACTCTTTGCTTTGATTAGTTTGCTTTGTTGCACTGCATGATTTTGGCCATTATTGCTCTCTTAGTTGGTTGCTCCCAGTCTTTTGCTAGCCTCCACTTGTATGAGTAAGTTCTACTCATGCTTCCAACTCCCAAGAAACCAAGTTTTTCCAAAGTGTCCACTATAAACTCCTATGCATGGTGTGTTACACCATTCCAAGTATATTCTTGTTTTCATCTATCTTCCAATTAAAAACTATTTTGCTATGTGAAAACTTAGTGATTAAAGCCCTCACGAACTTGATGGCACACTTTATTCTTTGCCCCTAATAAACTTGAACAATTGTGACAACTTTGTTGTATATGCTTGCACTTATACGTTGGAATTAGCAGAACCATGCTGTCACGGGGAATGTTTTCAACATTGCCCTTGTACCTTGTTGTACTCAGTCGATATCATGTTCTTTTGTCTATGGATGTCACCGGTGTGAAATAAAGAGGGGACTTGTAAGTCCATGGAGTTTGTATCTTGTGTTAGAGAAATGCCTAGGCCGCTAGCCTAAGCCATGCCTAATCATGGTGCAAACTTGCAGCATCACCATAGTGACATCTATGAAGCATTCTTCTTATAAAAAAAGAGACACATTGAGAAAAGAGGAAAGAGAGAAAAAAAAGCACCATATTCCCATGGTACATAAGAAGATTGCTGAGATGCTCATTGTCTGTTTTCCTTGTCATTTTGGTTATAGGAAAGCTCCTGTACCATGTGCAAGGGGTACCCGTTGGCGGTTCTCAATGATATGCAAATACTTACAATGACAAGAACTTACCTGGACCCAAAGTTGAGTATGCATGAGGTGTGGCCCTCGTATTCAAGGGGCATGAGATTGTCAACTTATACTTCGTCAAGCATATACTCCAGCTTTGCCACTTTAACCTTAACCACTTCAAGATGCCTATGATAGGGGCAATGAAGGCTGAAAGCTAACAAGTACCATAACTTTTGGAAGCTCTTTTTGAAACTTGTAATCCCTACTTCCTTTACAAAAAAAGGCCTTTCTTTCACCACTATTGAGTCTCCACCTTCTACCTTTAGGCACCATTAAGAGAGAATAGTTGTCATTCTGTGTGAAGTGTTCCAAAGCTTGTTAATTGATGCATATTGTGTTATTACTTGCTCTTGTGCTATTTGTTTCTAGTCACCCTTGTGAACTTTGTAGGCGTCCTATGCATTTTATTGCTACTCTATGAGGGACAAGCTGATTGCCACTATGCTATGTTTTCTGCATGTGAAACAAACAAACGTTTGTCAATGCATGTTATTCATGATCTTTGTTTGTAGCTTGTCATGTTGCATGCATAGTTACTATGTCATGTGTAAAAATGTGTGAGTAGTTCCACCTTGGACTATGGGTCCATGTAGTAGCTAGATTTTTGTATCTCCTCCTTTATGCTTTCATGTATATATCTTGTGAGCTCCGTTCATGATCAAGTTATAATCAATTTGTAATCATGAATGTTGTGTTTGTGGGGATCCGATGGATATTGAGATTATTATGTTGGTTTGACTAATGGTTTTCTCTTTATGATTCTATCATGTCTGTGTTGTTTGTGATCTTGCATGCTCTCCGTTGCTAGTGGTTATATTGGCCAAGTAGTTGCTAGTGACTCCAAGAGGGGGTATTTATGCTCGATAGTGGGTTCATGCCTCTAGTTTCCAAGGGAAGTGACAATAATCTCTTCGGTTGTAGATGTGTAGTTGATACTAGGGAGAAAACAACGGTCTCTTGTTTATGGAACATGTGGATTGTTTACCTTACACACTTTTCTTAAAGCATTTGTCTATTGCTTGCAACGTAATACTGGAGGGGGTTTGGATGATAACCTGAAGGTGGACTTCTAGTCATAGATGCAGTTGGATGGAGGTCTATGTATATTGTTTTATTGCCCAATCAACCTCATAGGATCTTTCTGACTAGTGATTGCATTGTTATGCCTTGCTCATTTCCTGTCAATTGCCCTGCTGTAATTTATTTACCCTTCATGCCATGTTGTTTATGTAAGGAGAGCACCTCTAGTGAACTATGGACCCTGGTCCAATCTTTACCATTGATACATCTTCCACTGTTACTGTTTACTTTCTACAAACCATTACCTTCCACACCATACGTTTAATCCTTTGTTACAGCAAACCGGTGAGCTTGACAACATCACTGATTCATTGGGGCAAAGTCTTGAGTTTGTGTTGTGCAGGTCTCCACGTTGCTTGTAACACCTGTGCGAAGTTTCCTTCCTCCTACTGGTTCGATAACCTCGGTCTCAACTGAGGGAAGACTTGCTGTTGTACTCTTCACACCTTGCTCTTGGGGTTCCCAACAAGACTCCACATCAAGCACCAAGTTCTCTGGCGCCACCAAGGAGTCATCAATTATCACTGGCATATGGATTACAATACAATATGAAAATATAACTTCAACACAAAATAATAACAATTTACTAAGCACAATCATGCACACACCACTAGAAAACTATTTAAGTTTTCAATCTACCATAAACTATGAGGGGAGGAATGATGTCAATCTCGATATGGACATGGTGTTGATGATGGTGATGGTGAAGATTGCGTTGTATACACTCATACCTACACCAAGGGGGTTTGGTGATGAATATGGTGATGATTTACCCTCGATGAAGGCCGCGAGACAAGAGGATCTGCCCTCTCCTAGACAAGGAGAAGACTTTTGCCTCCAACTCCTCCTCTGTAAATCTTGGGGAAAATATGGCTCAGTATTTTTTGGCGATACGGATGAGTACTTCAAAAGGGAGAGGTGAGGCAACGCTCGAGTCATGGTAGGCCCATCTTCCATGCCATGAGGCCCATCCGAGGCCCCGTGGCTCGCCTCGTTGACTTCTTTTGCTACTGGTCTTTGTCTTGATGAAAACTTTTGTATGTTTCCCCAAATTATTTTAGTTCATATAGTTCTCTGTAACAACAAAATATGAAAATGGAGGTTTTTTGCCTCCTAGAAATTAAACACCAACATGAGTGAGTTTATATAAAAGTCACATAAATTATCTAATTAAGTGAAAAGAATGCATTTAATAATAAAACTAAGTATATATGATGCAATTATGATGATACAAAATTTACGTATCATTGATGAACATGGAAATTAATTGACTTAGAGCTTCTTGTGTCATGTCGTGTTTGAAGTGTCAAACCCACTTGCTAAAGTTCTAGTCCCATAGAGATGTTCCTTTTAGTGAATTGTTGAAATAGATCTGACGCGATGTCCATAATCCCCATTTTTTCCAGCTATGGGTCATGCCAGAAGTTGATGTTGAGGAACCACCAAGGTTGAATTGCCCTGCTGCGTTGAATAGCAAACATGCACCATCATCAATGTTGATTGGAAGAAGTATCCATGGTTATCTGTTGCCTTCCAGCTCTACCGCAACCATCACACCCCTATTGTCATCCCCTTCACATGCAGGTCAGAGATCTCAAGACTGCCAAACTCCAAAGGATTGCAAACCACTACCCATCAAACTAGGCACTTCTCGTTCATTGCAATCTCTTCATTGTTCCATAGGAATCCGCGGCGCAACTTATTAATAGCCTTGAGGAGTCAAGTGGGATGGTCAATGACCAATAGGTGAAATATCTTCATCACAGTCTGACGTGGGGTTAACACAACAATGCACATTGTTAAAGGACTTGGGTTTCTAGGAAGAGGGGTGCACTGGAGATCTTGTTTGGCTAACAGGCAAGCAAATTGGGGACACGAGGTTTACTCGGGTTCAGAATCCCGGAGGGAAAATCTTACTCCTGCTTGTCTACTCTTTGATTATCGAGGAACAGAAGGTTACATGGGTGCCTTGATGGCGATGGTGCACATATGCAATCTGGCAGGTGTGTATGCTAGGGTTTCAGATCTCCTCCTCGTTGCTCCCTCCTGGCCTTTATATGGGGAGGCCATGTCTCAGGATAGAGGCCAAGTCGGTTACAAGTTAGGGCTTTTCTTTAAAGTTTCTATCTAGGGTTTGTCGTATCCTCTAAGCCGGTCATGTCCTTCATGGGCCTGGGCCACCCGAATCTTCCTGGGCTTCACCATCAGATGTAGATCATCATGTGGGCCTCCATTGGGCCAGACCGGATAGGTGTCAACACCTGGATTTTTAATCCCATATGCCTGTTATGCCATACCTCGCAATCCTAGGATTACCATTTTTGCAAGACATAACCGAATTGGTACCACAGTACATCATCCATTACAAACTATAATAAAGGTCTTACAAATACAATATCTCATGATCCAGTCTTAATACAATCAACGCAGCTGATATTAAATGTAGCGGGGCTTCATCTTCAGGGTCACAGGCAATGCTGAAGATGGGAGATGATCCTAGTTGTCATAGACCTCCTGCTATCCATCATCCTGGTAGTCCTCCTCATAGTCTGTCCATGGGAATAGCCAGGGACAAAGCCATGAATACTCTTTAAGTACTCGCAAACTATCACTAACAAGTAAAGTAGTTTGAGTAGAAATCCTAAGCTCTAGGTTTATTTGCAAAAAGGCAGGTTTATTTCTTACTGAGTTCAGAAGTAAACAAAAACTAGTTTAAAGTTCTACAACACCTAAGTGGGAACTTAGTTTTCATGTTCACAATCCTGTTGTGGTCAAGTGAAAGTCATAGTTCATTTCACAAGTCATTTTGAAAACATCTGACGATGGAACAGTATGGCCACTCCAACTGTCCATGATCGCGGACGCGGCTATTCGAATAGTTTGACACTCTGCAGAGGTGGTACACTTTCACCACAACATTCGATACATCCATCAGGGACAACCCTGAATCATCATACTTAGTATGCGGATAATCAATCCTAACCTTTCAATTACACACCCGAGTATAGGCGCCTCCCCTATGAGTTTGGCCTCCCAACCATGACCATTTGTCATCTTGGGTATTGCATAGGTGGACATTCATTACGAGGTAGCCTCAGCTCAACCTCTCCCGCAAGGGAACCCATATTAAGACATATAAACTTCCAGTCAAGCCCTACCCAATTCAGGTATTGTGGTTGTACGGTAAAATTGGAATGGTATCGCATCCGAACCCAACCATCAGTTTTTATAAAGGGTCAAGGATCATGCCTCAATATTTTCATCATCGAATCATCTTGTGTTCATAACACATGTCAAAACATTTCAATAGAATGAATCCTCATTCCAAGGTTTTCATAATCATTTTCACCAAGTATTCCGATCTAAAGTGATCAACTTTTATGCTTAGCACTAGCCACTAAAGTTGAGGGTATTCAATAATGAGGGCTGCTAATCAGGTGTATCTACCCAACTCTAGTTTTATACTCTTGATGGCATCTAAGTATAACTACTTAGGCCTAGTTTTATACTCTTTATGCTACCTATACTATTTTTCCAAAACTCAAGTCACTAAGTAAAGGTAAATAACTTTGGTAAAAATAAATGAATAAAGCTTGTAAGTAAAACTGGGAATTGGTATAATCAAGGTTGCATAACCAAAGCATGCCTAATGCATCTTGCATAGGTTATCTGTCAAGGATGGCTAGCATAGTTAAGAAACTTGCAAGTGTTAGCTTGCAACTTGTAGTGTTAGGCTTGCCTTGAGTACTGCAGTGGTTGAAGTTTTCTTCTTCTTCTTCCTCATAGTACTCCTCTTCCTCGTAGCCTTGGTCGGTACTAGCGTCTATAAATGAATACGAGGTACACAATCACCAAACAATACTTAACTACCTCTATTTGGCACACAAAGGTTCACACTAGATGATCTAGCATCATCACAATCATCACATGAAATAAAGGCCTAATCTAATCTTTCTTATTTTAGAAAAGTAATTTCTACTCATTGAAGGTACTTAAGATTTAATATTCTCCAATTAAAATATGGGATCATGTTGACACATGTCATCACCACATATTACAATACTTGGGAATGTGATTTAAAGTGGTGGTCATATTTTATAAAGTTTAAAATTACCATTTTATACAATTAAAGTGACTAGAAATGCCTATAGAGCATTCTTTTAGTACTAGTGCAAGATCAATGCATGTAAACTTAAATATTTTTACATATTCAGATAGATCTTGTCAAATGTGATTTTTGAGAGTTGGAATCAACTCAAAAGCATTTATGGTTGATTTTTGAAAAATGTTTGAATGTGTAAAAGCCTTTGTCTTGTTATTTTTACTATAGGTGATCTATAATTTCAAATGGTTTGAATCCAACGGGCTAAGATAGATAACTTGAATACATTTCTAAAAAAATTGGAATCATGCAATTTGGTTCACTAAATCTCTTTGAATTGAATTTCAAAGTCACTGACAGAACTAGGGTTTTGAAATAAAATAAAAACCTAAATTTGAATCGCTGGCTCGTGCAGGAACGATCCTGGGCCGGCCCAACTGCACTGCGCTAGCGCAGCGGGCTGCTGACAGGAGAGTCCCACTAGTCAGCGGCTCTATCTAACCGAAACGGTATGTTTCAATCTCAGCCCTACGATTAGACTAAGATCGACGGCGGTGGTTCGTCGTTTCCGTCGCACAGCTCCGGCAAGACCGAACCCTAACAACGACGGTGGGGGTACGCGGTGGCTCACCTAGGCTCTATCTAGGGTCGGCGATGGGGGCGAACGAACGTGTCAACGATAGTGGTTCGAGGCGCGGTCATAGCAGCTCATGGGGTGGCTCCAATCGACGACTCCTCTTCTCCTCTGCAACGGCGGACTCCGGCCAAATTCTGGAGATGCGGACTCGCCTTGCTCCAGGGAGAGGTGTGGGTTCTGTAAGGAGTGGGAAGTGAGATGGTGTGGTGAATTGAGGCGTGGGTGGCCTCTATTTATACACCGGCGGTGGGGACCGAGCGGGGTGGCACGGGTTCGTCGGTGACGATGATACATGGGGCTAACAGTATGGCTGAGGGCATAGGACGATGTGGTGTTTCCTGGCGGTCGTCACACGCTTCATGGCTCAGCATGGGGTGGTCGAGGATGGTTGGGAGAGATTCGTTGTCTGTGCGGGAACGGCGGGTGTTCGATATGGCGTACAGTGGTCTCATGTCGCGTGGCGGCGAACGGTCGTGTCCTGGGGGTCACTGGTGTCACGGTGAGTGCGGGTACGCGTGGAGAGAGAGAGGCACGGCGTGTGCGCGCGAGGCGACTGTTGTGTTCTTGCGTGCTCTCGGCATGGCGTAGAGAAATTTGGCACGGCAGTTTTTTGGTGGTCCATGGTTTGCCTACGGTCGAGGGTTAGACAGGGGGTGGTGGTGGACGGTGGCCTGCCTCTTGGACATCGTGGACGGGAGCAGGGCTGGCTGCTACGAGTTGTCCATGCTCGACCGGCGAGTGAGCGTCGGGTGAGCACGACACTGGCGCACCGACGAGGAAAGGGGGCTGGTCTGCTAGGTTGCTAGCTGCTGAGGGAGACCAGGGGAGTGAAATGGGGACAGAGGGTTAATCAATTACTGCTCACCACAGTAGAAGTTAGGCAAGGTTTATCTATGTCCAACAGGTGTTCGATCTAATGGCCGCATGAATTCAAAATTTGAATTTTTGGATGAATTTTGGTGAGTGATCTTGTCATAAGCTTAGTAGTCTGTGGTTGCTAGGGTTTGCCAAGGGGAATTGGTTTGGTTGGTTTTTGGAGAAATGGCCATCTTAGTACCTATTAAGGATTCAATTTTTGAATGCCTCTCAAATGGATTTGAAAATAGTTTCTGCAAGTTATTTTAGTTTGCTTGGGTTCATTATTACTTGGTCTAGCAAGGGGTGAAAAGAATTGGATTTGTTTCTGTTTGAAATCATTTAATAGAGATGCCCTAAGTGGGCTAGTGTTTGATTTTGGTCAAAATGACCATTTGATCATATGCCTTCTTATTTGAATTTCCTTTTGATTTGTTTTGTTTGGAATTGACCTAGATGATATTGTTTTCATATTTAAACCAATCCTTATCATTCATAGCAATCAAACATGGAAAATGCAATCATTCATGCATTAATCACACACACATGCATTCATATTAATTTTAATAATATAAGTTTTTGTTAACCCTAAACTTGGGTGATTAGAACTTTATAATCTTGATTAACATTTTTGGGATGTTACAAACCTCCCCTCCTTAAACAAAATCTTGTCCCGAGATTTAAGAAAAAGAAAACTAGGAACTAAAGAGATCTGGAAACTCAGTCCTGATGTAATCTTCTCGCTCCCAAGTAGCTTCTTGTTCAGTATGGTCACTCCACTAGATCTTGAGAAACTTGATACTCCGGGTTTTAGGGGTTCTGAAGGCTTCTTCCAAAATATGAATGGGTACTTCACGATAAGTTAGGTCCTTGTTGATCTCTATGGCTTGGTTATCAATATTCTTGAAAACTTTGGTCTTCTCTGGATTTTCTAGGCATTTGCGAAGTAACGAGATATGGAACGCATCATGCACGGCTGACATCTCCTCCGACAGTTCCAGTTGATATCATACTTCTCCTAGGCGATTCAAAATCTTGAAGGGTCCAATATATCTGGGGGCAAGCTTTCCTTTGAGTTGGAAACGTTGCATTCCTTTCAAGGGTGATACTTTGAGATACACAAAATCTCCTACATTGAAGGCTAGATCTTGACGTCTCTTGTCAGCATAACTCTTCTGTCTAGATTGGGCAGTCTTAAGGTGCTAACGGATCTTGTGAACTTTCTCTTCGGATTCCCGTAGGATGTTCGATCCAAAAATCTGACTCTCTCCTACTTCCGACCAATTCAGTGGGGTACAACACTTCCTTCCATACATGAACTCAAATGGGGACATTTGCAAACTGGCTTGGTAACTGTTGTTGTATGAAAATTCTGTGAAAGGAAGACACTCCTCCCATTTAGATTCATATTCCAACACACAAGATCTCAACATATCTTTGAATATCTGGTTTACTCGCTCTGTTTTTCCATCAGTCTAACGGTGATAAGCTGTGATGAAATTCAGCTTGGTCCCTAATCCTTCTTGGACTTTCTTCCAAAATCTTGAGGTAAACTAGGTTCCTCGATTCGACAGAATGTTCTTGGGGATCCCATGCAAACTGACTATCCTAGCAATGTATAATTCTGCTAGCTTCGAACTCTGGTAGGTGGTCTTGACAGGTTTAAAATGGGCTACTTTGGACAGTCTATCCACTATGACCCAAATAGAGTCATTTCCCCTACTAGATGTAGGCAAACCGGTGATAAAATCCATTCCTATAGAATCCCATTTCCATTCCGGAATCTGCAATGGTTGGAAAAGTCTGGCGGGTCGCTGATGTTCCGCTTTGACTCTCTGACAGATATCACACTTGGCTATGTAGCTTCTAATTTCTCTCTTCATCTTGTTCCACCAAAATTGCTCCTTCAAATCCTAATACATTTTCGTTCCTCCCAGGTGGAAAGAATAAAGAGTATCATGAGCTTCCTTCAGAATGAATTGCTTCAACTCGGAATTTGCTGGTACACAGATACGTCCTTTGTACCACGAAACTCCTTCTTCATCCTCGGTGAATTCGGGTACCTTCCCTGTACCTATACGATGTTTGATTCCGTTGATACTAGCACTTCCTTTCTGCGCCTCCTTAATCTGACTGATCAAAGTAGGTTGAAGTTCTATGCTAGCCAAAAATACTTCACTAACTAGGTCCACTCTGAAATTTTCCATCTCCTTGATACGTCGGAAACGTATCTATAATTTTTGATGCTCCATCCTTGTTTTGTATCATTTGTCTTATGTTTTGTCTACACTTTGAGGTATTTTTATATGTTTTCTGGAACTAACCTATTAACAAGTTGCCACAGTGCCAGTTGCCTGTTTTCTTCTGTTTTTGGTTCTAGAAAGGCAGAAAATCAATATTCTCGGAATAGGACGGGACAAAAGCCAAAGTTATTATTTTTCCTGGAGAAACACAAAACCACGAAGCAGAGACAGAGGGGGGCCACAGGGTGGCCGCACCCCACCTAGGCGTTGGCAAGCCCTGGGGGCGCCTGGGGAGGGTGTGGGCCCCCTAGACCCTCACCAACCTTAATTCCTGCACCTATAAGAAGCCTCCGATGAGAAAACCCAAAAGGATCCAGAAGAAATCCACGAAAACATCCACAGCGCCGCCGCCACCGAAGGGGAGATTCGGGGGACAGAAAGTCTCTGTTCTGGCACCATGCCAGTACGGGGAAGTGCCCCGGAGCCATCTCCATCGATCTCCATCGCCATCTTCATCACCGTTGCTGATTCCCATGATGATGAGGGAGTAGTTCTTCCTCAGGGCCAAGGGCTCTACCATAGCTATGTGTTCATCTCTCTCTCTATGCATGATCTTGTGGTCATGATCTTTGTAATCAAGTAGATCTACCTTGCTACTCAAGTGCTTCATTAGATCTCTGCTCTCCCCATGTGTATGAAAGTGACAGCGTGCATGCCATGGTGGCACTTAGGCTTGAGTCTACATAAATAATCTGTGCACTTTAATAGATCTATGCTTTTCCTCACGTGTGTGAAAGTGACAGCGTGGATACCATGTGTGGCACTTTGGCTAGATTGAATATTTGTTATGAGTTATATTTATAGTTGGATGTATCTATGAAATTTTGGTGTTTGTTGGAACCATCTAGTGCTCAAGGTGACAGTGTGGGTTTATCTAGATTGGGGAAGGCCCTACCGTGGATTAGAGTGTCCAACCGAACAGTAGTATCATGAAGAGAGGATATTTATATGAGAGAGTGTTCACTAGTGAAAGTATGATCCCTAGGCCTTGTTTATAAACATTGAAACACCGTTTGCATCTAGATCTATTGCATGTTTGCTTGCTTTAGTCTTTACCTCCACGTCAAGATCTTTTCTATCACCGTTACCACTTATATTTCACTATCTCTTCGCCGAACTAGTGCACCTATACACCTGACAAGTGTATTGGGTGTGTTGGGGACACAAGAGACTTCTTGTATCTTGATTGCAGGGTTGCTTGAGATGAATACCTTTGACCACTTCCTCCCTGAGTTCGATAAACCTTGGGTAATCCACTTAAGGGAAACTTGTTGCTGTTCTACAAACCTCTGCACTTGGAGGCCCAACAACTTTCTACAAGAATAGAAGTGCGTAGACAGCAAGCTCTTTTCTGGCGCCGTTGCTGGGGAGGTAAGGTAAAAGGTACTCACATCCTTCGGTGTGAGTGCTCGAAGTTATTTCCTTTAGATTCTACAATTTTGTCTTTTTGTTTTTTGTTTTCACTAGTTCGGCTTAATGGAAAACAACAACAAAATTAGAGAGCTTTATAGTGTTTATCTTGAGTTAGGACATGAAGTGTTTGAATAGAAAATTAAAAAACCTATGGAACTTTATTTGCATGCTAATAGAAATTTATTAGTATGATTTTTTTGAACACCATTGTTGATAATGCTATGGAAAAGTCTAAGCTTGGGGAAGCCAGTTTTGATGAAAATGATCTTTTTAGTCCCCCAGCTTTGGAAGATAGCTATTCTATTGTTTATGATGATACCAAACCTCCAATATATGATGATTACAATGATGAGTATGATATTTTCAGTCCACCTACTATTGAGGAGAAAATTAATTGTGATTACAATATGCCTCCTATATTTGATGATTATGGTGATAAGAATAATAATGATAGCTATTTTGTTGAATTTGCTCCCACTATGATTAATAAGAATTACTATGCTTATGTGGAGAGCAATAATCATTATATGCATCTGGCTCATGATAAGAATGTTTTATGTGATAATTATATTGTTAATTTTATTCATTATTCTACTGAAAGTTATTATGAGAGAGGGAAACATGGTCTTATGCATCTTAAAAATATTAAGTTTCCCTCTTTATGTTGAAAATCTTGAAGTTGCACTTATTTTGCTTTCCTATGCTTGTTGCTTTGTACTTTCATGACTTCTTTCTTTACAAGATTCCTATGCATAGGAAGTGGGTTAGAATTAAATGTGTTTTGAATTTTCTTCTTGATGCTCTCTTTTACTTCAATTGATATTTCTTATGTGAGTGTAACATCCCTAAAATCATGATTTCAAAGATTGCATATCATTCATGCATGCATATAGTTTTGAGATCAATTTCAAACCAAATTCAAGAAAACAGAAGCACATAGTGTTATCATTTTATGTGAGCAAACTTAAATCAAATGGCCATCCCCATTTGAGAGCTTGAATGTTTTAAACCAAGTTTGTTTGCTTCCTTGTTGATTGGTTTGAGTGTAGAATTTGAACAAATTTTACAAAATAAAAATGGTTTCAAAACCATTTTCAAACATTTGCAAACCAAGTGCAATGTCACTGTTATTTTGTCTTTCAAAAAATGACCAAGCCCACTCAAGGTGACCACATGGTTTTATGCCTAGATTTGTGACTGTTGCACATTGCAAAAATCCTGAAAAGATTTGAATTCAGATAGAGTTTGAATTCATTTGAAAATCAATCCAAAAAATCAAATCAGAAATAGAAAAGGAATAAAGAAAAAGAAAAGGGCTGGCGCCAGACTTTGGGCCCAACAGAGAAACCAGCCCAGCTAGCCCACCCGGGTCCTCTTTCTCACTCTCGCACGCGCAGACGCACCCACGCAGTCACTGACGCTCGGACCCCACCCCCTCTCTGCTTATTTCGCTGACAAGCGGGCCCTCACCATGTCGAATCCTTCTTCCCCAAATCTCGCGCGAAGACGCCGTCGCCGCTGGCCGTTGCTGCGTTGATTTCGCGGCGTAATTGCCATTGATTCGCCGAGCGTTTCTGGTCGAGCCTCTGCCTACTTAAGCCCCTCCCCACTCCGCTCCATTCCCCTCACTCAATTTCATCTCCACGCCCCCAGGCTGCTCGCAACTCGCCAAACACCGCCGCAGCTCCGACGACCTCCGGCAGCAAATTCTGGTGAGTTCCGACCGCCCCTGTGCCTCTGGTTCAAACGATTGTGTCCAGCATGAACTCGTGCATCTTCTGATGCCCTTTGCTTGCCTGCTTGTGACCCAGGACGCCGTCCCCGTTCGTGTCCGCAACCGACCGAGCTGCCACTCAACTGCGGTGACCAATTAAGGTAAGTAGAGCGCGCCCCTTGATCTCTCACACATACGAGGTTGTTCACCACCGTCTTGCGCATCCTCTAAACTATCTGGTTCGTGCTAGGGCGACGCGGAACCTCGGCAACGACCCCGACAGCAACCACCTGACGCCGTGCACGACTCCGACGAGCTCCAGTAGCCCATACCGTGCGCACCTTGCAAATCCACCACCACCTTGAGCTTCAGCAACTCTCTGCGGTTCTGGTAAGCACCCTCTCCCCTCCCCGGACGACCTAGAACGCCAGCGCCGCCACTAACAGACGCACCGCCGCCAGTCGCCGCCGCTAGCGCCGCTAGTCTATGGTCGAAGCAACAGCAGCCGTTGGATGTAGATCTTGCGGATTAGATTAGATCTGAGCAAATCGTTTTCTTTGAATCTGGCGCGTTGGATCTGACTTGATCCGACGGCACGGAAGCTTGATCCTGAGCGAATCGGTACCAGCCAATAAGAAACAGACGCGTGGCTAGGGTTTGCTTAAAAACAGAATTTGAAATCAGATTTATATCCAAATTTAATTTAGCTATAACTTTTGATCCACACGTTAGAATTTGACAAATTTTATACTGTTGGAATCAGGAGAGCAAGCCCTTTCTGTTTATGCAATGTGTTTAGTGTTTAGCTTCTGTTAAAATGATTTTATTTACAGAAACTTGTTTAGGACTATTTTGAGTATATGAATTGTTTAGGAAATTGTTTTAGTGACAAATAAACTTGGTTTAGCAAGTTTTTGACCTGTTTATGATTCAGTACTATGCACTTGCTTGGTTGAGTTTCAAAAATCATCACTTAGCATCTTGCATGCATGCATATATATTTTTGCTTGTATACGACTTGTATGTGATTGTGGTTATATTCTTTGTGTAGACTTTGGTGTTGTGATTGTGAAGAGTGCTACTCTCCCAACTACCAAGGCAAGTGGTACTTCATGAATATTTCCATCCCTGTATTTTATAATAAGCATTAGAAATATTTTGCTAAGTCTTGCATGTTACTATTTTTGCCAAATGCCATGTTTGGGAAATCCTAAGTAGTTGTAGAATTGCTAGGAAATTTCTAAGTTAAGTTACTATCTATGCCATGCTTAGCCTAGCTAGTAGCAAACAAGGGTTAGTGAAATATACATGCTATGGTGAAAATATTTCTAAGTCTTTGGACTTATGTTTTTCTTAATAAAACAACTAAGTCAATGAATCACCTGGGTGGAAAGGGACTTGATTGGTGGTTTTTGTTTGAGTGGTTACACAAGGCCCATGGCTATGGTTTACCTTGTGTATCTCACTTGTGGAAAGCCACCCAGGAACAAAGGGATTTTAGTGGCCAAGTGTTGAGAAGCTTCTAGTGCAGCCACTTGGCAATATGGGCTCTGCCTGGATCACATAGGTTGCTAGAACTTAGCCATTTGGACAGTTGGTGGTAGTGGGAATGATAGGTTGGAGCGCGTCCATTTGGTCTAAGGAAAGGCTTCTGAAAGGTCCTGTCTTGAGAAACCAAGTCTGGTGGGGAAAGTGCACAACCTCTGCAGATGGAAAAATCTAAGTACTTAGCCAAGTCCATGGCAATGGACAACTTGAGCATCAAGACATGGAAGCTATCAAGAATCTCATCATTCCAACTTCTAAGTAAAAATTTGTGGGTGAACAAGGGTGAAGGACCTCAATGTCTATTGATGGTTCCTTGGGAAAAGTTTTGACAAAGAAAAACTTAGTGATTTCAACTAATAGGAAAAACCTATTTTGAGCAAAGCAAGCCAAGCTACACTTAGCCAAATTGCATATAGTAATATAGTCCACCTAAATTTTACTAAGGTATCACTTGCCAATACTATTCCAAAGTATTGACCCACTGTGGCTGTAACTTGTGATGTTGCAGGTTACTCTGATGAGGATTAGGTGTCATGAGTCTACACTCAACATGTTTGCCTGTGGCACATGAAGATGAAGACTTATATTTATTTACTTATTCCAAACTCTTGTATTAGGCATGTGGCCTTGAGTTGTAAAGACTATGTTTAACTCTGGAATGGATGTAATAAATGACCTTTGTATCTATGTACTTCATCTTAAACTGTGGATGCTAGCAATGATCCAGGGACTAGCATTGCAATCACAGGGATCCTTTTCCTTTACAAAGGAGGGATCTTACAGTGAGCATCTTCTCAAAACTTCCATGCCTAACTAAAAGGCGTTAAAGAAAAGTACTTGTTGGGAGATAACCCAAGAGTTTTCTTGAGTCTTGGAAGTTATTACTTTTGTAATAAAATCTCCTTATCCTTTTTGTTTGTTTTTCGTGCCAAGAGTGACCTCTAATGAGAGGGAAGTAAGATTTGGGGAGTTGCTGTCCCGAAATAGATTTCTATCCTCCACCATACAAATTCGTGAGGAGTCTCTGTAACTCGGATTGAGCTGAAAATTTATGAATAAATCCCCCAGTATGTTAGCTAACTTTAGTTAGTTCAACACGTTTTTATTTGAGCAACATTAGGTGTTCAAAAAAATCGGTTTCTACCTGCTGGTCTGTTTTGATAGATTTCTGCCATTATTTGCATTTGCTTCTTATTGATTCCTTTTTTAGTTCTCTTTTGGGGAATTGAGATTTTTTAAGGAGTTACTACAGTAGCATGTGTTTTTAGTGAAAAGTCTTTCTGTTCCAAAGATTTACCTAAAGGTCTATTATCTTTTGAATACACTAATGTTGCTAATGAAGATTGTATGAAGTTTTGTATAAAGGAAAAATTTCAGGTGTAGAGAGAGAATGATGCAATGAGATGAAGAATGGAAAAAAGCTCAAGCTTGGGGATGCCACCAAGGTTTCACCCCAAGAAATATCCAAGAGGTACAAGATTCAAAGCTTTGGGATGCCCAAGGCATCCCCTTCCTCATCAATAAAAAGCTCAGGTCTGTCTAGACACTTCGTTTTTATTGTTTCATGCACAATTGTGTTGTTCTTGGAGCGTCTTAGTTTTCGTTTTGGTTTTTGTTTGCTTAGTTTGCTTGAGTAAGTTGGTTGGTTACACCACACTTCTTTTGTAGAGAGACACACTTTGTTTCCATTGCCTAGAACACTCTAGTTTTCACTCTTATTGTTTTGTGAGTGTTCACTTTTGCTAGCATTGCGTTCAGCCTTAGTTTTCTTGTGCTTTCATCTAAGAACTTTTTAGTTCTTCTTTGCGTATTTGTGAGGCAAGCTCACTGTTCTTTATTGATTATTATCTTTGTGAGTTGTTTCAAATAGGTTGATTGGTGTTGGAAAAGAGTAGTAAGTTCTTGCTTGTAAGTGCAAGAGGAGCTTGCATTGACTGTGACTTAGACTTTAGCATGACATGCTAGGTGTTTTTTTGACCTTATGCTTAGTGATTATTGCTGTAGCATATCTTGTTCCAAACAATTGGGATTTCTTAGTGTGCCTTGAAGAAAATATGTGTTGTTTTAGCATGCAAAAGCATAGTATTGTAATATTCTCCTTTGATGCTTTGCTTGGGTTGAATTGGCACATGCTCACACCATGTTATGACTATGACAAGTCACCATTAACCTCTATGATCATTTAGTACTTGACTTGTAGTACCACTCTTTGCTTTGATTAGTATGCTTTGTTGCACTCCATGATTATGGCCATTATTGCTCTCTTAGTTAGTTGCTCCCAGTCTTTTGCTAGCCTCCACTTGTATTAGTAAGCTCTACTCATGCTTCCAACTCCCAAGAAACCAAGTTATTCCAAAGTGTCCACTATAAATTCCTATGCATGGTGTGTTACACCATTCCAAGTATATTCATGTTTTCAGCTATGTTCCAATTAAAAGTATTTTGTGATGTGAAAACTTAGTGATTAAATCCCTCACAATCTTGATGGCACACTTTATATTCTTTGCCCCTAATAAACTTGAACCATTGTGACCACTTTGTTGTATATGCTTGCACTTATTAGTTGGAATTAGCAGAACCGTGTTGTCATGGGAAACGTTTTAACATTGCACTTGTACTTTGTACTCAGTTGATATCATGTTCTTTTGTCTATGGATGTCACCGGTGTGAAATAAAGAGGGAACTTGTAAGTCCATGGAGTTTGTATCCTGTGTTAGAGAAACGTGTGGGCCGCTAGCCTAAGCCATGCCTAATCATGGTGGAAATTTGCAGCATCACCATAATGAGCTATCTATGAATCATCCTCAATAAAAAGCTATGCATATGGTAAATAAAAAGATGGCTGAGATGCTCATTGTCTGCTTGCCTTGTCATTTTGGTTATGGGAAAGCTCCTGTACCATGTGCAAGGGGTACCCCGTCGGCGGTTCTCAATGATATGAAAATACTTAGAGTGACAAGAACTTACCTGTACCCAAAGTTGAGTATGCATGAGGTGTGGCCCTCGTATTCAAGGGACTTGAGATTGCCAACTTATACTTCGTCAAGCATATACTCCATCTTTGCCACTTTAACCTTAACCACTTCAAGATGCTTATTGTAAGGTTCCCATCCTTTAATAAGGTAGAGATCCCTGTGTTCACAATGCTAGTCCCTGGATCAATAGCTAGCATCCACAGTTAAGATGTAATATCAAGAAACAAAGGTCATAATACAACTTTATAACCAGGAATAAAATAAATTATTACATCTTACATAGATCATTTGGCTATCTTATTACAATGCAGCAGAGTATAACAATAGCATGGGGTCCTTCATCTTCAAAGTGCCACAGGCAGACATGTTGGTTGTAGACTTGTAATCCTAATCATTAAAATTCACTAATATCAAACAAACCTGCAACATAACAAGATACAGCCACAAGGGTCAATACATTTGAATTGTATTGGCAAGTGATACTATGGTAGTATAGTGGAGTCTATCATCTATATGAATTTGGCTACGTGGAGCTTATGCTTGCTTTGCTCAAAATATATTTTCCTTATCATTTGAAAACACTAAGTTTTTGCTTGACAAAAATCTTTCCCAAGGCATCCCCCAATAAAAATTGGTGATCCTTTCATCCCTTGTTCAACCACAAGTTTTTAACTTAGAAATTTGGATGATGAGATTCTTGATAGATTCCATGTCTTGATGCTCAAATTGTCCTTTGCCAGGGACATGGCTAAGTACTTAGATTTTACACTCTACAGAGGTGGTGCACTTTCCCCACAAGACTTGGTTTCACCAAGACAAGATCTTTCAGAAGCCTTCCCCTAGACCAAAATGGACGCGCTCCAACCTATCAAACCCCTACCACCAACTGTCCATTTGGCTAAGTTATTGCAACCTATATGATCCAGGCAGAGCCCATAATGCCAAGTGGCTGCACTTGAAGCTTCTCAACATTTGACATCTCAAATATCTTTGTTCCTGGGTGTCCATCCACAAGTCAGATACACAAGGTTCACCAGTCCCCTGGCCTTGTGTAACCACTCAACATAAACCATTCCTTCCATTCCGCCCAGGTGATTCATTCACTTAGTTGTTTTATTAAACAAAACACAAGTCCTCAGACTTAGAAATTTTCCATAGGATGAATAATATTCCACCCTTGTTTTCTACTAGATAAGCTAAGCATGATAGTAGTAGGAATCTTAACTTAGGAAATTCTACTAAGGTTTCATCTACTAGGATTTCCCATAGCATAGTTTACACTTAGCAAAATTCCATGCAAGTCCTACTTAGAGATATCACTAATGCATAGTGAAAATAATGGGACAAAAGTATGAAGCATCACTTGCCTTTTTTTGGTAGAGGGTATAAGTTCACTCCTTGATCTTGCAATGTTCACACACTTCAAATCACTACAATTCAATCAAGCAACAATATTTCAATCTACCATTCAAGCAATTCATCACATAAAATGATAGAATCAAAGTACTGCATGCAAGCATGCAAAAGTTTGTTTTATTTGTAAAAGTGGTTTCTAATGGGTCATAAACATTTGAAAACACCTAAGGGTCATTTTATAAAGTGGCAAAATCATTTGTATAAGATTTTACTTCATAAACCATTTTTAGATCAAGTCATTATTTTATGTGGTGAAGAAATGCTTTTAATAAGGCAAAATTCTATAGGTTTCACAAAATATGTTTTCAAACCATATAAACTTGTGTTTAGGGTTAGAGAGTTTATTTCCAAAACATTTCTCAAAGGTTTTCTTCCAAAACCATTTTTAATAATCAAACCATATTTTTATTTGACCAGAAATAGTTTAAATCAAAGATTCATTCTTTTGTTTCACCTAATACATTTTTGAAACCACAATTTGTTTCCTATGGTCAGTAGGTTCAAAATCATTTTGGAATAAATTTTATAACCTAAACATGCATACATAAGTTTCTGTAAAAACAAACAATTTAACAGAAGCAATTTTCTAAACAAAGTCCATGGTTCGCTAGGGCTTGTTTTTCTGATCCATTGATATAAAGTTTGCAAAATTTGGACGTGTAGATTAAAAGTTATAGATTTTACAAAATCTAGCATCTAATAGATCAAATCTGTTTTAATTCAAACTAGCCGAGACACATGGCGTGTTTTAATTCGTCGGTACCACTTCGTGTGGATCATGCGTTGGCAGCCATTGGATTTAAGTTACATCGAACGGCACAGGGGTGCTACTTACCTCTTCGCTCTAGTTCTATCGCATCCGTTCGATCAAGATCTAGTGGCTTGCATCTACTGGTCAAATACTGGCGGCGCTGGCGGTGGTGAATGGCGGCGGCGCGCTCTGGCAGTGACCTTGCCGGCAATACAAGAAGCTAGGGAGAGAGGGGAAGGGCTCACCGAGTTTGTTGCGCTTCGCCGATGCTCAATGTGTTCTTGTCTGATGAAGGGGCGCTCGAGATCAACCAGAAATCCTCGCCGTAGTTGTCATCGGCGTCTGATGCTTGCTGTCGTCGTCGAAGGCGAGCCTACGGGTCCTGCGCGAGTGAATGGCGAGCACCTGGATGTTCACAAGGCATAGGCGAACGAATTGGAATGAGACTCTGGTCGAGGCGCGCACGGGTTCAAGCGATGAGGCTCACCGGAGTTGTTTGCAGACGGCGGTGCTGTCGGTTGACGTCGTTGCCGGCGCTGTGGGTCAGGCGTGGCCAAGTCAAAGCCACTGGAAGATGCGTCTGGAAGAGGGGAGCAGGCTGGAGTGGTTGAGGGGACAAGGGGCGGCAGGGTTCGGCTGGAATTGCTCGCGGAGCTCGCCGGAGCAGAGGGCGTTGCAGAAGGAAATTGGGCAGCCTGGGGGCGCGCTAGGGTGAGGCGACTGGGGGAAATGGAGAGGGATCGCAGGCGAGTAAGAGGGCATGGTCGCGGGGTCGTTTAATGGCACGGTTAACGCGAATTAAGCCCGGCTTTAATCGCCTGCAACGGCCGGTGAGGTGAGGGGCGTGGTCACCGCGGGGATGAATAAGGTGATGTGGCTGTGGGGCCTGGCTGTCAGCGAGTGAGAGAGTGTGGGGGTGGGGTCGTTCTGTCAGCGGTCGAGGGGTGCGGGTTTGAGTGATATAAGATCCAGAGAGGGGTTTCCTGCGTGGGCTGGCGATGGGCTTAGTTGGGCCAGTTAGGTTGGGCTGAGTCTTTCACTTTTTTTTGTTCTGTTTGTTTTTCTCTTTCCTTTTCTTAATTCTGGTTTGATTTTATTTACTCAATTCAAGCATCCATTTGAATTCAAACTTTTGTCAAATTTTGTGTAGCTTTAAACACTGATTAGTAAAACATTATGAAATCATTTAAGAATAATTTATTTATTCTTTTTAAGGTCTTATTAATTATTCAAAAAATCTGTTCTAGTTTTAAATCATATAAGATTTAATAATATTTCTAAACACCATTTGGTTTTCCAAAACCTTCCAAATCTTTTCAGTAGGTTTTTATTTGGTTATTTGGGTGTCAAATAATTCATCTTGAATTATTTGGAATAATTTAATATGATTTATTAATCATTTAGGATTGGGTATTTGTTTTAATTCAAATGGGATTAAATATAGTTTTAATTCCCTAAATATTATTTGGAAGATTTCTTTAATCTTATTTAAGTTGAATGAACCAAATTTTATTTTCATTTGGGTAATTTCCAAAATACTATCTTCTCATGGATTATATAATTACCCTTATTATAGATTTGTCTTTATTAAAAATAGGGATAGAATGGTTAATGCCATTTTATTTTATTTTGGAAATTCTTTATCCTTTTATTTATTTGGATTTGGATTATATTCATTCCATTTGTTTATGGATTTGGCCAAGGTTTGATTTGGTCTTTAAATATTCCTTAATTAATATTTCTTTCTTCATCTTATAAAATCCATATCTTCTTGTTTAGAGATCCAAACTTGGTGATTCCAATTTATAAAATCTTGTTTAATATTTGGTTATCCCTTTTAAATCCTTTTAGGATTATTTGCTCACCATTTGGTATGGATTTTAGATAAGTGCTTTATTAGCTTTGAGAAATCAATTCCTTGTTTTTATTAAATTCATAAGATTTTATCTGTGGCTCCAAATTAAGTGAAACCAATTTATATGGTCTTTAATATTTCTATTTGTCTTTCTTGATCATTTGTATTTGTTTGTTTGACAAATTTTATATGGATAAAATCCATAGGCTTGGAGATAACTTGGAAATGATTTTTATTCCATTAGGGTTTAGGGTTTGGATTTATTTTCCAAGTGTTTAAATTTCCAGATACATTCATTGAGGAATGCATTTCTCTTGATTTGGATTTTGTTGAATTTTAACTTTAATTAAAGTTTGTACAAGATGGGATTTCAAGTTTTCATTTAGAAACAAAATTTTCTTTTCACCCTGATTTTCAACAATAATTTATTTTGTTTAATTATTTTTCACATTACAAGATTTGGAAAATCTTGGGATGTGACAGGCTACCACCCTTAAAATAAATCTCGTCCCGAGATTTGGGGAGGCTAGGGTTTACTAGTTGGCTCAAAACATCTAAGGTACTACCACCCTTAAAAAATTTCCAACTAGATTACATATTGGCCTTCTTGGGATCCTGTTGAAATCTCTCTGGGCAAACATCTGCATAGTGTCCTTTGTTTCCACACTTGAAACATGTGACAAGGCTGAGATCCTTCATAGGCTTGTTTATCTTGTGCTTCATCTTTTCTGGACAGTTGCTTGCATAATGTCCTTGGTTTCCACAATTGTAACAGGTGATAAGAATGAGTTCATCACGTATCTTCTGTGGGCAAGTTGCTACATAATGGCCTAGCTCTTTGCAGTTGTTGCACCACACTTGGCTAATCTCCTTATACTTCTGCTTCTCTGGACATTCACTGGCATAGTGTCCCATTTCTTTGCAATGACCACATTGCACATGGCTTTTGTCCTTCTTTTTCTTGGGTTTCTCCAAAAAGCTAGGAGTGCTTCTAGTTCATGTTCTTCATATGTTATCTCAAAGGTAGGAACAGTTCCTGGTCTCCTTGACCTTCTATTACTCCTTGGATAATACATATGTCTCCTCTTTGGTCCTTTAAATTGAGTCATGTTGCTGGGAGGTACAAGCTGAGATTTTCCTTTGTCTTCATCCTTCTTGGTAGACTTGGCTCTCTCATGGTAATCTGCAATCAGTTGTTGCACTCCACCTTGTTTCCTTTGTTCAACTATGGAATAGATGGGGCATTGGATAGGGACATGATTGTTTCCCTCACATAGGTAACAAGTAGCTTGAGATGTGGGGCATTGGTCAATTGGATGTTTCTCTTCACAATTGGGGCATTGATCTTCATGCTCCTTGGAAGTGTGATCCTTGTCTCCACAAATATTGCAATCTTGGGTTCCTTCTAGAATAACATCTTTGTCATCCTTGTTGTCATAAACTCCTTGGGAAGAGTTGTCTCCCATGTTGATCATTTGAGTGGCCATCCCTTGCAACAATTGGGATTGAGTTTCCAAAACTTTTTGCATGGTTGGGTCTAACTCATTGTTGTTGGCTAAGAACTGAGTTGTCACTTGGTTCAACTGGGTTTGTCTTGCAAGCAGTTGATCTCTCATGTTGATCTCTTGGATGTTGTTGTTGTCACCATCCTTGATGTTGGAGTCTCTTGGAGAAGTCATCTGTTTGGGTTGGATTGGGATTAGAATAGGCAAAATATTTCTAAGGAAATAATTCTAATCACACACATCACAATTCACACAAGCAATGTGCAAGCAATCACAAACAAACATTCCACTCAATCAACAAGTTTCAAGTATATTTTTAGGCAACCAATAATATTTTTGTTTCACCACATAAGTTGGTGGGTTTGACTTAAACTAAATATGGTGGTCCATCTATATGGTTCACTTGAGATCTTTCCATCCTTCTTGGTTGATTCTTCTTGAACAAGATCTTTGTATCCTTGGAGAAAATTTCTTGTGTCTTAGTCACAAAACTTCAAAGGTGATCATGGTTCCTTCTAGGTTGTGTTTCCTTAGTCTTCAAGTCTTGGGTAGCTTTTCTTGTCTCACTTGTAGTCCTTAGTGATATCCAATGTTGAAGTCCTTGGTGAAAATGTTGAAGATGTTGAAGTCATTAGAGTTGAAGATGTTGAAGTCATTAGAGTTGATGATGTCCTTATCTCATGGTGAAGTCTTTGGCCATAGGGTAGGCTTTGTCCACAAAGTTTGAAATAGAAGAGATGTAGAATCAAAACCAAAAATGGTTGAGGAAAGAGTTTACAAGATTGTTTGTAAATAAGTTTTGGAACAAATACAACTCCTATTTTTCTAAGGGGTTTTGTCCAATCCTAGGTTTACAAATCCTACAGGCAACACAATGCTCTGATACCATCTGTAAGGTTCCCATCCTTTAATAAGATAGAGATCCCTGTTTTCACAATGCTAGTCCCTGGATCAATAGCTAGCATCCACAGTTAAGATGTAATATCAAGAAACAAAGGTCATAATACAACTTTATAACCAGGAATAAAATAAATTATTACATCTTACATAGCTCATTTGGCTATCTTATTACAATGCAGCAGAGTATAAAAATAGCATGGGGTCCTTCATCTTCAAAGTGCCACAGGAAGACATGTTGGTTGTAGACTTGTAATCCTAATCATTAAACTTCACTAATATCAAACAAACCTGTAGCATAACACGTTACAGCCACAAGGGTCAATACATTTGAATTGTATTGGCAAGTGATATTATGGTGGTATAGTGGAGTCTATCATCTATATGCATTTGGCTAAGTGGAGCTTATGCTTGCTTTGCTCAAAATAGATTTTCCTTATCATTTGAAAACACTAAGTTTTTGCTTGACAAAAATCTTTCCCAAGGCATCCCCCAATAGAAATTGGTGATCCTTTCATCCCTTGTTCAACCACAAGTTTTTAACTTAGAAATTTGGATGATGAGATTCTTGATAGCTTCCATGTCTTGATGCTCAAATTGTCCTTTGCCAGGGACATGGCTAAGTACTTAGATTTTACACTCTGGAGAGGTGGTGCACTTTCCCCACAAGACTTGGTTTCACCAAGACAAGATCTTTCAGAAGCCTTCCCTTAGACCAAAATGGACGCACTCCAACCTATCAAACCCCTACCACCAACTGTCCATTTGGCTAAGTTATTGCAACCTATATGATCCAGGCAGAGCCCATAATGCCAAGTGGCTGCACTTGAAGCTTCTCAACATTTGACATCTCAAATCTCTTTGTTCCTGGGTGGCCATCCACAAGTGAGATACACAAGGTTCACCAGTCCCCTGGCCTTGTGTAACCACTCAACATAAACCATTCCTTCCATTCCACCCAGGTGATTCATTCACTTAGTTGTTTTATTAAACAAAACACAAGTCCTCAGACTTAGAAATTTTCCATAGCATGAATATATATTCCACCCTTGTTTTCTACTAGCTAAGCTAAGCATGATAGTAGTAGGAATCTTAACTTAGGAAATTCTACTAAGGTTCATCTACTAGTATTTCCCATAGCATAGTTTACACTTAGCAAAATTCCATGCAAGTCCTACTTAGAGATATCACTAATGCATAGTGAAAATAATGGGACAAAAGTATGAAGCATGACTTGCCTTTTTTTCGTAGAGGGTATAAGTTCACTCCTTGATCTTGCAATGTTCACACACTTCAAATCACTACAATTCAATCAACCAACAATATTTCAATCTACCATTCAAGCAATTCATCACATAAAATGATAGAATCAAAGTAATGCATGCAAGCATGCAAAAGATTGTTTTATTTGTAAAAGTGGTTTCTAATGGGTCATAAACATTTGAAAACACCTAAGGGTCATTTTATAAAGTGGCAAAATCATTTGTATAAGATTTTATTTCATAAACCATTTTTAGATCAAGTCATTATTTTATGTGGTCAAGAAATGCATTTAATAAGGCAAAATTCTATAGGTTTCACAAAATATGTTTTCAAACCATATAACCTTGTGTTTAGGGTCAGAGAGTTTATTTCCAAAACATTTCTCAAAGGTTTTCTTCCAAAATCATTTTTAATAATCAAACCATATTTTTATTTGACTAGAAATGGTTTAAATCAAAGATTCATTCTTTGGTTTCACAAAATACATTTTTGAAACCACAATTTGTTTCCTATGGTCAGTAGGTTAAAAACACACCATTTGCCAAAGATTTTATCCTCAAAATCATTTTGGAATAAATTTTATAACCTAAACATGCATACATAAGTTTCTATAAAAACAAACAATTTAACATAAGCAATTTTCTAAAAAAAAAGTGCATGGTTGGCTAGGGCTTGTTTTACTTAATCCATTGATATAAAGTTTGCAAAATTTGGACATGTAGATTAAAAGTTATAGATTTTAAAAAATCCAGCATCTAATAGATCAAATCTGTATTAATTCAAACTAGCCGAGACACGTGGCGTGTTTTAATTCGTCGGTACCGCTTCGTGTGGATCGTGCGTTGGCAGCCATTGGATTTAAGTTACATCGCACGGCACAGGGGTGCTGCTTACCTCTTCGCTCTCGTTCTATCGCATCCGTTCGATCAAGATCTAGCGGCTTGCATCTACTGGTCAAATACTGGCGGCGCTGGCGGTGGTGAACGGCAGCGGCGCGCTCTGGCAGTGACCTTGCCGGTGATACAGGAAGCTAGGGAGAGAGGGGAAGGGCTCACCGAGTTCGCTGCGCTTCGCCGATGCTCAACGTGTTCTTGTCTGATGAAGGGGCGCTGAAGAGATCAATCGGAATTCCTCGCCATAGTTGTCGTCGGCGTCTGATGTTTGTTGTCGTCGTCGAAGGCGAGCCTACGGGTCCTGCGCGAGTGAATGGCGAGCACCTGGATGTTCACAAGGCACAGGCGAACGAATTGGCATGAGACTCTGGTCGAGGCGCGCACGGGTTCAAGCGATGAGGCTCGCCGGAGTTGTTTGCAGACGGCGGTGCTGTCGGTTGACGTCGTTGCCGGCGCTGTGGGTCAGGCGCGGCCAAGTCAAAGCCACTGGAAGATGCATCTAGAAGAGGGGAGCAGGCTGGAGTGGTTGAGGGGAAAAGGGGCGGCAGGGTTCGGCTGGAATCGCTCGCGGAGCTCGCCGGAGCAGAGGGCGTTGCAGAAGGAAATTGGGCAGCCTGGGGGCGCGCTAAGGTGAGGCGACTGGGGGGAAATGGAGAGGGATCGCTGGCGAGTAAGAGGGCATGGTCGTGGGGTCGTTTAATGGCGCGGTTAACGCGAATTAAGCCCGGCTTTAATCGCCTGCAACGGCCGGCGAGGTGAGGGGCGTGGTCACCGCGGGGAGGAAGAAGGTGACGTGGCTGTGGGGCCTGGCTGTCTGCGAGTGAGAGAGTGTGGGGGTGGGGTCGTTCTATCAGCGGTCGAGGGGTGTGGGTTTGAGTGATAAAAGATCCAGAGAGGGGTTTCCTGCGTGGGCTGGCGATGGGCTTAGTTGGGCCAGTTAGGTTGGGCTGAGTCTTTCACTTTTTTTTGTTCTATTTGTTTTTCTTTTTTCCTTTTCTTTAATTCTGGTTTGATTTTATTTACTCAATTCAAGCATCCATTTGAATTCAAACTTTTGTCCAATTTTGTGTAGCTTTAAACACTGATTAGTAAAACATTTTGAAATCATTTAAGAATAATTTATTTATTCTTTTTAAGGTCTTTTCTAGTTTTAAATCATATAAGATTTAATAATATTTCTAAACACCATTTGGTTTTCCAAAACCTTCCAAATCTTTTCAGTAGGTTTTTATTTGGTTATTTGGGTGTCAAATAATTCATCTTGAATTATTTGGAATAATTTAATATGATTTATTAATCATTTAGGATTGGGTATTTGTTTTAATTCAAATGGGATTAAATATAGTTTTAATTCCCTAAATATTATTTGGAAGATTTCTTTAATATTATTTAAGTTGAATGAACCAATTTTTTTTTCATTTGGGTAATTTCCAAAATACTAACTTCTCATGGATTATATAATTACCCTTATTAGAGATTTGTCTTTATTAAAAATAGGGATAGAATGGTTAATGCCATTTTATTTTATTTTGGAAATTCTTTATCCTTTTATTTATTTGGATTTGGATTATATTCATTCCATTTGTTTATGGATTTGGCCAAGGTTTGATTTGGTCTTTAAATATTCCTTAATTAATATTTCTTTCTTCATCTTATAAAATCCATATCTTTTTGTTTAGAGATCCAAACTTGGTGATTCCAATTTATAAAATCTTGTTTAATATTTGGTTATCCCTTTTAAATCCTTTTAGGATTATTTGCTCACCATTTGGTATGGATTTTAGATAAGTGCTTTATTAGCTTTGAGAAATCAATTCCTTATTTTAATAAATTCATAAGATTTTATCTGTGGCTCCAAATTAAGTGAAACCAATTTATATGGTCTTTTAATATTTCGATGTGTCTTTCTTGATCATTTGTATTTGTTTGTTTGACAATTTTTATATGGATCAAATCCATAGGCTTGGAGATAACTTGGAAATGATTTTTATTCCATTAGGGTTTAGGGTTTGGATTTATTTTCCAAGCGTTTAAATTTCCAGATACATTCATTGAGGAATGCATTTCTCTTGATTTGGATCTTGTTGAATTCAAACTTTAATTACATTTTTTTCAAGATGGGATTTCAAGTTTTCATTTAGAAACAAAAGTTTTTTTTCACCCTGATTTTCAACAATAATTTATTTTGTTTAATTATTTTTCACATTACAAGATTTGGAAAATCTTGGGATGTGACACTTATGATAGGGGCAATGAGGGCTGAAAGCTAACTAGTACCATTATTTTTGGAAGCTCTTTTTGAAAGTTGTAATCCCTGCTTCCTTTACAAAAAGGCCATTCTTCCTCCACTATTGAGTCTTCACCTTCTACCTTTAGGCACCTTTAAGATAGCATAGTTGTCATTCTGTGTGCAGTGTTCCAAAGCTTATTGATTGATGCATATTGTGATATTACTTGTTCTTGTGCTATTTGTTTCTATCCACCCTTATGAACTTTGAAGGTGTCCTATGCATCTATATTGCTACTCTATGAGGGACAAGCTGATTGCCACTATGCTATGTTTTCTGTATGTGAAACAAACAAACGTTTTTCAATGCATGTTATTCATGATCTTTGTTTGTAGCCTTTCATGTTGCATGCATAGTTACTATGTACTATTGTTAGAACTCCATCTTTCATGCACATGTTTAGAGTTCTTTGATCCCAGCTTTCAATGCTTGCAAATGGTTTGATCTTGATTTTGATGGTGCATGTCACCTCAAAAATTATTCTTTTATCACTTACCTACTCGAGGACGAGCAGGAGTTAAGCTTGGGGATGATTCATATGTCGGAAACGTATCTATAATTTTTGATGCTCCATGCTTGTTTTGTATCATTTGTCTTATGTTTAGTCTACACTTTGAGGTATTTTTATATATTTTCTGGAACTAACCTATTAACAAGTTGCCACAGTACCAATTGCATGTTTTCTTCTGTTTTTGGTTCCAGAAAGTCAGAAAATCAATATTCTCGGAATTGGACGGGACAAAATCCAAAGTTATTATTTTTCCCGGAGAAACACGGAACCACGAAGTAGAGTCGGAGGGGGGCCACAG
Organism: Avena sativa; assembly: GCA_916181665.1. NCBI lineage: Eukaryota > Viridiplantae > Streptophyta > Magnoliopsida > Poales > Poaceae > Avena > Avena sativa. Next base: position 36,124,728 of record OV702284.1, read on the forward strand.
GGTGGCCGCACCCCCTAGGCGCGGGCAAGCCCTAGGAGCGCCTGGGGAGGGTGTGGGCCCCCTGGACCCCGACCGACCTTGATTCCTGCACCTATAAGAATCCTCCAATGAGAAAACCCTAAAGGATCCAGAAGAAATCCACGAAAACCTCCACAGCGCCGCCGCTGTAGAGGGAGTGTCCCAACCTTTACACAATATAAGGTGGAGTCCCCTGTGTTTACAATGTTAGTCCCTGGATCAATAGCTAGCATCCATAGTTAAGATGTAATATCAAGAAACAAAGGTCATAATATAACTTTATGACCAGGAATAAAGTAATTTTATTACATCTTACATAGCTCATTTGGCTATTACATTACATTGCAGCGGAATAACTATAGTCATGGGGTCCTTCATCTTCAAAGTGCCACAGGCAGATGTTGGTTGTAGACTTTGTAATCCTAATCAATCAATCTTCACTAAAATCAATCAAACCTGCAACATTACAAGTTACAGCCACAAGGGTCAATAAATTTGAATTGTATTGGCAAGTTTCACTACTATGTGTAATATAAGTGGATCCTATCATTACATGCATTTTTGGCTAAGTAGGGTTTAAGGCTCATTTGCATAAAGCAAAATTTATCCTATCTTTTCAAAATGGTTTTGGTCCTTTGTCAAATCTCCTTTTCAAAATCCCTTGAACTCCTTGGTATCCCCAAGTATTCAAGTCCATGTTAAAAATCTCTTGAGCTCCTTGGTAACCCCAAGTGCATCAAGTTTTCATCAAAAAAATCTCTTGAGCTCCTTGGTAACCCCAAGTGCATCAAGTTTTCATCAAAATCTCTTGAGCTCCTTGGTAACCCCAAGTGCATCAAGTTTTCATCAAAATCTCTTGAGCTCCTTGGTAACCCCAAGTGCATCAAGCTTTATAAAGTTTTCTTTTAGAAATTAGAATGTCGAGATTTCCCATAGCTTCAAACTTTAGTTGCTCAGTATTGTCCATAACCGGGGACACGGCTAAGTACTTAGATTTTATAATCTTCTGCAGAAGTATTACACTTTACCGACATGTCACAATCCCATCCTTTTGCCACCAGTGGCCACTGGATTAGTGCTCACCAAGATGGAGTACCGGCAGATTGAGAATGTGACGAAGTCTTTCCAGAGGGTCCTCCCATACACCATTGCTAGCTTGTCTTCAAGTACCCATGTAGGATTCCAGGTCCTCATGTCCAGTAGCCTGAAGACAATGCATGGGTCTTCCCAATGTAGTTGACTAAGCCAGAGCCATAATAGCATGTGGTTGCACACGAAAGCCACAATTGGAGAAACATGTTCAATCTCTAAGTTACCTGGGTGGTTTCCTTTGGAGCACAACACAAAGAGATTGCCATAGACATGGTTCCTTTTGTTGCCACCTTCTCCAAAACTCAAAGTAACCTTGGCCACCCAGGTGGTTCATTGAGTCCTTGTTTTATTATATAAAAACACAAGTCCTTTTCTCAACTTCATAAAATCTCAACATGTATCTCTTTTCAAAATATAGCATGGCTAAGCATGTAACAACTACATTGTTTTCACTAAGGAATGTATAGGGTATCCTATTAGGATTTAGCATAGCATAAGTATAGAAATTCTTTTCATGCATGTTTCAAAATCCACTAAGTATAATTAAAATAGTAGGACTTTAGATGATAGTGTAACTTGCCTTTTTGGTAGGGAATGATGGTTCACTCCTTGATCTTGCTAGTCTCACACTTTTCTAACTTCACTACAATCAATCAAGCAAATACAATATCAACAATCATTCCAAACCAATAATCAATCAAACAATGTCACACACATAAAACAATGGGATCTAAGTCATGCATGTAAGCATGCAAGTGGTGGTTCTATTTGCAAAGATGGTCTCCACTAGTCTTCTAAACTTTGTAAGGTCCAAAGTGGTCATTTTCCAAAGTGGCAAAGTCATTTGCAAAAGGGTTTTGTCCATAAACCATTTTTAAATCCAATCATCATTTTATGTGGTGGAAAATATTTTTATCAAAGCAACAACTTTAAGTGGTTCACCAAATAAGTTGTTGTTTCTCAAAACTTGGTGTTTAGGGTCAGTAGGTTTGATCCAAAACATTTTCCCAAAGTTTTTACTCCAAAAACATTTTCATAACAAAACCATTAATTTTATTTAGCTAGAAATGGACTAAACCAATTAATCCATCCTAACTTCACCAAATCCATTTTCAAAACCATGGGTTGGTTCCTAGTGTCAGTAAGTTCACCACAAACCAATTTGCAAAGGTTTCAAACTCAAAAACATTTTTGAAACATTTTTCTAATCTAAACTAGCATACAAAAGTTTCTGCAAAAACAAACAATCTAACAGATATTATTTGCTAAACAATTTCCATGGTTGGCTAGGGCTTGTTCCACTGATTCCAACGATATAAAGTTTGCAATTTTTGGACGTGTGGATCAAAAGTTATAGGGTTTTCAAATTGCAACTCAAATCAGATTCAAATTCTATGTCTAAATCATCTGGTGACACGCGGCGCAACGCTATTCGCTGGTACCGGTTCGGTCGGATCGGCTCTGCGGAGCGTTGGATCTAAACAGATCGTGCGGCACAGGATGCGTACCCTTTCGTTGTTAAGTGATCTAATCTCGTCTCTTCGATCTAAATCGGACGGCTCCTATCCACTAGCCAGGAACTGGCGGCGTTCGACGGTGGCGCGCGGCAGCGACGGTCAGACAGTGGCGGCGCTGGCGAAGCAGGAAGCGAGAGAAGAGGAGGAGATGCTCACCAGAATCGCGAGGACGTGGTGATGCTTGACGTGTGGTCGGCGTGGCAAGGGGCGCACGGGGTTGCGGTGGATTGCTCGCCGGAGTAGGGTCTGGCGACGGGTGAATTCTGTTCGCGGTCGAAGGCGACGCTGTCGATCACGAGGAGGCAAACAGAGGGTGTGGTCAGATGCAGGAGATCACAGAGAAGACGCGTGCGTGAAGGAGAAAGCTTGGGGCGGTCTGGACTTACCAGGAAACATCGCCGGAGATGTTGCAGACGCGGCGGCGCTCAGTCGAAGTGGTTGGTGTCGTTCTGAGGCGCCCGCGGTCGAACGAAGAGTACATGGAGAATCGTCTGGGAGTGGGGAGTCTGCTCGTGTGCTCGGGGAGGCACGGGATGGTGGAGCTTGGCCGGAATCGACAAGGAGGGTCATCGGAGCAGTGAGAGTGTCGAGCCAAATTCGGCAGCCTGGAGGCGTGCTTGGGAGAGGAGTCAGAGGGGAAATGGAGGAGAGGCGCTGGCGTTTAAATGGGCGTGGTCGCGGCGAGTAATGGTGGCCGCATTAAGGTGAATTGAAGCCGCGGAATCACTGGCAGAAACGGCCGGCATGGTCGTCGCGAGGAAGAAGAGGAGTGAGCTGGCTGCGTGGGTCCCTGCTGTCAGCGAGGAATGAGAGGGAGAAGAGGGCCACCAGTCATTGGCTCAGCGGGTGCGGTTCTGAGTGAAAAACGTTTCGCCAACGGTAGGGGAGCTGGGCTGGTTCTGGGCCTTGTTGGGCTGCTGGGTTGGGTCGACCAGATCCTATTTTTTTCTGTCTTAAACCTTTTTCTTTTCTATTTTTAATTTCTGTTTTGAAATTCAAACAAACAAACAACATTCAAATCAATTCAAACAATCACCACACCATACAACTTTGAATTTGGTTCTGTTCAGTAACATAAACCAATATTCTAAAACCAAAATAATAATTTTATTTTAGGGTCCATTATCAATTAAATAAATAGACCATTGTTATTAAAATCAAATAGGATTTGTTTTATTTAAATACTCCTTTTGAAATCCAATTATTTTCAAAACCAAATCAGTAGGTTTTATTTGGGAATATAAAATACTTGGAAAACTTATTTGAATTAAAAAAATAAGTTTTGATGGTTAATTAAAATAGTAAAACCTTTATTTATTAAAACTTGGATATTAATTCCTTATTAATTTATTTTAAATAAACCTTTACCATTTTTATCAAATAGAAATATTTTATTTCAAAGGTTTGGCCAAGTTTTAATTTGGCCTATAAAATAATCCTTATTTGTTAAACTTTTATTTCATTTGAAAACCAAATCTTTTTATTTAAAAGATCCAAAATAGTATTTCTAAAATATTTTATTTTCCTTTATCAAATGTTTATATTTTTAAATCCCTTTAGGATTTATTTGATCCAAATTGGTTTGAAGATTTCCAATTGGATTCAAAAGTTTCTTCTCACCCTGAAAATCAATCAAAGTTTTATTTTATTCATTTATTTTTCACATTACAAGATTTGGAAAATCTTGGGATGTGACAGCCGCCACCGAAGGGGAGATTCGGGGGACAGAAAGTCTCTGTTCTGGCACCCTACCGGGACAGGGAAGTGCCCCCGGAGCCAACTCCATCGATCTCCATCGCCATCTTCATCACCGTTGCTGATTCCCATGATGAGGAGGGAGTAGTTCTTCCTTAGGGATAAGGGCTCTACCGGTAGCTATGTGTTCATCTCTCTCTCTATGCATGATCTTGTGGTCATGAGCTTTGTAATCAAGTAGATCTACCTTGCTACTCAAGTGCTTCATTAGATCTCTGCTCTCCCCATGTGTATGAAAGTGACAGCGTGCATGCCATGGTGGCACTTAGGCCTAAGTCTACATAAATACTCTTTGTGCTTTAATAGATCTATGTTTTTCCCCACGTGTGTGAAAGTGACAGCATGGATACCGTGTGTGGCACTTTGGCTAGATTGAATATTTGTTATGATTTATATTTGGAGTTGGATCTCTCTATGAAATTGTGGTGTTTGTTGGAACCATCTAGTGCTCAAGGTAACAGTGTGGGGTTATCTAGATTGGGGAAGGCCCTACCATGGATTAGAGTGTCCAACCGGAGAGTAGTTAAGAGTAGTATCATGAAGAGAGGATATTTATATGAGAGAGTGTTCACTAGTGAAAGTATGATCCCTAGGCCTTGTTTCTAAACATTGAAACACCGTTTGCATCTAGATCTGTTGCATGTTTGCTTGCTTTAGTCTTTACCTCCACGTCAAGAACTTTTCTAGCACCGTTACCACTTGTATTTCACTATCTCTTCGCCAAACTAGTGCACCTATATTGGGTGTGTTGGGGACACGAGAGACTTCTTGTATCTTGATTGCAGGGTTGCTTGAGAAGGAATACCTTTGACCACTTCCTCCCTGAGTTCGATAAACCTTGAGTAATACACTTAAGGGAAACTTGCTGCTGTTCTATCTGCACTTGGAGGCCCAACAACTGTCTACAAGAAAATAAGTGCGTATACATCACTCCTCATGCAAACTTGGCTGGGCTTCTTTTATCATGGTGTTCAATCGACACGGCAATCTGCTAAGAGCATCTGCTACCACATTGGGTTTGCCGGGGTGATAGTGAATGTCAAGGTCATAGTCCTGGATTAACTCTATCCATCTCCTTTGCCTCATATTTAGATCCTTCTAGGTAAAAATATACTTCAGACTCTTGTGATCCAAATAAATATCACAACGGTTACCCATGAGGTAATGCTGCCATGTCTTCAAGGCTAAAACTACAGCTGCTAGTTCGAGGTCATGGGTAGGGTAATTCTGCTCATGTTGCTTCAGTTGTCGGGAAAGATAGGATATGACTTTGCCTTCTTGCATCAACACACATCCGAGACCAATCTTAGATGCGTCACAATACACATCAAAAGGCTTCTTGATATCCGGCATAATCAAGATTGGGGCTGAAATCAATCTCTTCTTGAGCTCTTGAAAACTTGCTTCACATTTGTCCGTCCATTCAAAATTCTTATCTTTCTTCAACAACTGGTTCATGGGTCTTGCGATGCTCTAGAATCCTTCTACGAACTTGCGGTAATATCACGCTAATCCGAGAAATGCGCGAACTTGGGTTTGAGTGGTTGGGGCTTTCCATTCTTCAACATCCTTAATCTTGGTGGGATCGATAGCAGTTCCTCCTACCGACACGATATGTCCTAGGAATCCTACTTCCTTTAACCAGAACTCACATTTGCTAAACTTGGCATACTACTGATGCTCTCTAAGGGTTTCAAGAATGTTCCTTAGGTGTAGCTCATGGTCTTCTTCTAATTTGGAATATATCAGAATATCATCGATAAAAATAACGACAAACTTATCCAGGAAGTTCATAAAAATCTTATCATGAGGTTCATGAAATAAGCGGGGGCTTTGGTTAATCCAAAAGACATGACAGTGTACTCATACAATCCATATCTGGTGGTGAAGGCAGTCTTTAGAATATTCGCTGCGTGAATCTTGAGTTGATGATAACCAGTTCTAGGATCAATCTTAGAAAACACTTTGGCACCGGTCAACTGGTGAAACAGATCATCTATCTTCGGTAGTGGGAACTTGTTCTTAATGGTGAGCCGATTCAGCTTCCGATAATCCGTGCACAAACGGTTACTTCCATCTTTCTTATCCATAAACAAAACAGGTGATCTCCATGGCGACGCACTTGGTTGAATCAAACCTTTCCCCAACATAGCGTCCAGTTGCTTCTTTAGCTCCACTAAGTCAGACGGTTTCATACTATAAGGTCTCTGAGCTATGGGTCTAGTTCTAGGGATTAGTTCAATGATAAACTCGATATCCCGATCTGGGGGCATATCGGGAAATTCATTTGGGAATACGTCGAGGTATTCACAGACCACTCTGACTTGGTCAATGGTTGGTTGGGCTAGACTCTTGTTGCACTTGAATTGACGAGGCAAAGTCACAGATACATGCTCTACTGATACTCCAGTGGTACTAGTCATGGTTATGGCTTTCTTGGCACAGTCGATTAATCCTTTATGTTTCAACATCCAATCCATTCCTAGTACTACTTACAAACCTTTGGTTCTAAGTACTATTAGATTAGCATAAAAATCTATTCCATGGATTCTGATAGGTACGGCCTTGCAAATTTGTCTAGCTTTGGTGGTTGAACCAGGTATTTGAACTATCATAACATGCTTCAATTTTGTTGGTTGAATCTTACTAGTGCATGCAAATTCTTCTGTAACAAACGAGTGCGATGCTCTAGAATCAAACAACACCCTTGCAAGTACTGAGTTAACATAAAACATACCCAGCACGACATCTGACGCTTCCTGAGCTTCTTCAGCATTCATGTGAAACAGACGGCTGTTGTGGTTGAGTGAGTTCCCTGGGGAAAATCCCCTTCCAGGCTAAACACAGCGTTGCTGCTGAGCTAGTGCATTCACATTGGCTGTTGCAAGCTTCTTGGGGCACTCGTTGGTGTAGTGACCCTTGACTCCGCATTCAAAACAAGTAATCAGAGACTTTTCTTTTCCTGCAACAGGCACGACATTGCTTCCAGTTCTTTGGGAAGTATATTTGTTGTTGGTGTTGTTGTTGTTGGACTTAGGCAGTGCATGGTTGAAATTGTTGGAGTTGTCGGGGTTTTTGTTGTGGTTTCCTCCTGGCCTTGGGTTTCCTCCTCCACGGTTGGGATAGTTCGGACGGGACATAGGGGGTCTATTGTTTCTCGGGGCATATCCTGCAGATGGGTTGGGGCGATACTTCGGGGTATGGTGGGATCCTGGTTGATGCATCATTCGACGCTTGCGATTCTCCTTGTCTTGGTTGATCTTTCCTTCCATCTGGATTGCAGAATCCACTAAGGCTTCAAGGTCGGTGAACAGAATGTTGACCAGCACTGTCTACATCTCATCATGCAGACCATTCAAGAATCTCTCCTTCTTATTGGCTTCAGTACCAATCTCATCAGGGGCATACCTAGACAGAGACAAAAATATGTCACGATACTCTACCATAGTCATCCTTCCCTGCTTCAGCTCCTTGAATTCATCCCTCATCCGCAGAATCAAACCTGGTGGCCCATGGGTTCGGCTGAACTTGAGTTTGAATTCATCCCAAGCCATCATCTGTCCTCCATTCATGGTACGAATGCTATTCCACCAAGCTCTTGCATCACCTGCTAGATAATGGGTGGCAAACAGTACTTTCTCATTGGTCTCAACTCCTGCGACCTCTAAGTTGTTCTCCATGGTCTGCAGCCAGTCATCAGCATCTACTCTTTAGACTTACTAAATATGGGGGGATTGGTGTTTTGAACGTTCTTGAGCTTGGATCCATGGTTATCCTGGTTTCCATGGCCTTGATTATTATGGGCATCTGAGCTATCTGTTGAAGGGTGGCTAGATTAGCTTGACGTTCAGCTCTTCCAGCTTCACGGTCAGCAACCAACATTTATAGGATTTGCAGCATTGGATCCTGATATGAACTGCTTCCTCTAGGATTTCCGCGATTCATCTGAAGATTGAGATAGATAGTGAGACAAGAGGGAAATTTCTAAGGTTCATGGATTTGTTTTTGAAAATCTTTTAAACTTTGAGTTTGACTCTAGTTTTTCCAACTAGCAACTTTATTTTCATTCATTCATAGCACCCAATACAAACACACACCACACTAGGGTAACAGATGGTTTTAGGAACCATTATGCGAAGCTACGACACAGTGGGATCGGATACAACTCACGCATACGATAGTTCCCTATTGTGACTACTCATCATCAATGAAGGCGGAATCATCATCATCATCAGTGTGGAAGTCCATGTCGAGGTCCTCTAGGTAGTCATCATCATCACTGAGGTAGGAGTAGGGATCTCCACTGATATCTTCACCTTCCTCCTCCTTCTCTTCAAGTTGGGTCACCTGATCACGGATGGTCCTCTTAAGAGTGGCCACCCTCTTCCAAAGATGATCGATGGTGCGATCCTTCTTGTCACGTTGATGGCAAAGTGAATAGTGCTCCTTGGCAAGGATGGCGAGGGTCTGGTCCTTCCTGACTGCAATGGCATGGTTGTGGTTGGCGTAGGCGCGGGCGTTGTCCAACTCCTTCTGCCTATCATACACCATGAAGTCTAGATGATCCACCTGATGCTTCAGCTCCGAATGGCCTGGAACCTCCAATGGTTGTCCCATAGATTCACGCTTTGTGTAGTAAGCAAAGTGAGTGCCATTGATCTGGTTGATGTTTGCCCACACAGACGGGCAAGAGCCTCCTGCATAGCCCTGGCTAGTCCGTCTAGCCAGTTGTTATCCCTCAAGCTGAATTGGATCTTCTCTGAGGTGGGTGCCTCCATCTTGCCTCTGAGCTCTGCAACTATCAGCCACTGTAGTTCTCCTCATTGCTGATCATTGAGCTATGCCCCAAAGAACTCGGGGTGCGGGCATTCAAAAAATTCTGAGAGTTGGCTTAAATCTCGCTCGAAGATGAGTTCTCCTCCATTTCCCAACTGGTAGAACTTGCTATACTTGACATCCATCTATAAGAATTTAGGATGAGTAGGTTAGTGGGGTGATCAAGTGTGTCAAATTTTATGTAGGATTGCAAGAATTTTTGAGGAACATGAATTTTCTTGAAAGAATCTCAGGGATAAGAATGAGAATAGGTTTTCATAAATACTCACTTCTTTTGTTTTGAAACTACGTTTTTGATTCGAGCGTCCATTTTAACTAGAGTATCCTATGGTCAGGATGGCTTCTGATACCAACTTGTCAACACCCAGATTTTTAATACCAGATGCCTGTTATGCCATACCTCGCAATCCCAGGATTACCATTTTTGCGAGACATAACAGAATTGGTACCACAGTACATCATACATAACAAACCATAATAAAGGTCTTACAAATACAAGATCTCATGATCCAGTCTTAATACAATCAACGCAGCAGAAATTAAACGTAGCGGGGCTTCATCTTCAGGGTCACAGGCAATGTTGACGATGGGAGATGATCCTAGTTGTCATAGACCTCCTACTGTCCATCATCCTGGTAGTCCCCCTCATAGTCTGGCCATGGGAATATCCAGGGACAAAGCCATGAGTACTCTTTAAGTACTCGCAAACTATCACTAACAAGTAAAGTAGTTCGAGTAGGAATCCTAAGCTCTAGGTTTATTTGCAAAAAGGCAGGTTTATTTCATACTGAGTTCAGAAGTAAATCAAAACTAGTTTAATGTTCTACAACACCTAACTGGGAACTTAGTTTTCATGTTCACAACCCTTTTTTGGTCAAGTCAAAGTCATAGTTTATTTCACAAGTCATTTTGAAAACATCTGAAAACAAAATAGTATGGCCACTCCAACTGTCCATGACCGCGGACACGGCTATTCGCAGAGGTGGTACACTTTCACCACAACATTCGATATATCCATCAGGGACAACACTAAATCATCATACTTAGTATGCGGATAATCAATCCTAACCTTTCAATTACACACCCAAGTATAAGAATGTAAGGTTCCCAACCTTTAGTAAGGTAGAGATCCCTGTGTTTACAATGCTAGTCCCTGGATCAATAGCTAGCATCCACAGTTAAGATGTAATATCAAGAAGCAAAGGTCATAATACAACTTTATAACCAGGAATAAAATAATTTATTACATCTTACATAGCTCATTTGACTATCTCATTACAATGCAGCAGAATATAACAATAGCATGGGGTCTTTCATCTTCAAAGTGCCACAGGCAGTCATGTTGGTTGTAGACTTGTAATCCTAATCAATAAACTTCACTAACATCAAACAAACCTGCAACATAATAAGTTATAGCCACAAGGGTCAATACATTTGAATTGTATTGGCAAGTGAAACTATAGTAGTATCGTGGAGTCTATCATCTACATGCATTTGGCTAAGTGGAGCTTAGGCTTGCTTTGCTCAAAATAGATTTTCCTTATCATTTCAAAACACTAAGTTTTTGCTTGACAAAATCACCCAAGGCATCTCCCAATAGAAATTGGTGATCCTTCAACCCTTGTTCAACCCCAAGTTTTTAACTTAGAAATTGGGATGATGAGATTCTTGATAGCTTCCATGTCTTGATGCTCAAATTGTCCTTTACCAGGGACATGGCTAAGTACTTAGATTTTACACTCTGCAGAGGTGGTGCACTTTCCCCACAAGACTTGGTTTCACCAAGACAAGATCTTTCAGAAGCCTTCCCTTAGACCAGAATGGACGCGTTCCAACCTATCATCCCCTACCACCAACTGTCCATTTGGCTAAGTTATTGCAACCTATATGATCCAGGCAGAGCCCATAATGCCAAGTGGCTGCACTTGAAGCTTCTCAACATTTGACATCTCAAATATCTTTGCTCCTGGGTGGCCATCCACAAGTGAGATACACAAGGTAAACCATAGAAATGGGCCTTGTGAACCACTCAACACAAACCATTCCTTCCATTCCACCCAGGTGATTCATTTACTTAGTTGTTTTATTAAACAAAACACAAGTCCATGACTTAGAAAAATTCTATAGCATGAAATATAATCCACCCTTGTTTTCTACTAGCTAAGCTAAGCATGATAGTAGTAGGAATCTTAACTTAGGAAATTTCTACTAAGGTTTCATCTACTAGGATTTCCCATGGCATAGTTTATACTTGTCTTTTTGGTAGAGAATATAAGTTCACTCCTTGTCTTTGCAATGATCACACTCTTCAAATCACTACAATTCAATCAAGCAAGGCACAATTTCAATCTACCATTCAAGCAAACATCACATAAAATAATAGAAACAAAGCAATGCATGCAAGCATGCCAAATATTTTTTTATTTACAAAAGTGGTTTCTAATAGGTTATAAGCATTCTAAAACACTTATTGGTCATTTTATAAAGTGGCAAAACCATTTGCAAAAGATTTTACCCTAAAAACCATTTTTAAACCAAATCAATATTTTATGTAGTTGAAAATGTCTTTAACAAAGCAATAATCTTTATAAGGTTCACCAAATACATTTTTAAATCATAAAACTTGGTGTTTGGGTCAGAGAGTTTAAATCAAAACATTTCCCAAAGGTTTTCCTCCAAAAATCATTTTTAAACCATAATCAACATTTTTATTTGGCTAGAAATGCTTTTATTCAAAGATTTATTCTTTTGCTTCACCAAATATATTTTTGAAACCACAAATTTATTTCTATGGTCAGTAGGTTCAAAAAAACCATTTGCCAAAGATTTTATCACCAAAATAATTTTACAAAGAATTTTATATTCAAAACATGCCTACACAAGTTTCTGCAAAAACAACCAATTTAACAGAAGCAATTTACTAAAAAAAGTGCATGGTTGGGTAGGATTTGTCTTGCTGATTCTATTGATATAAAATTTGCAAAATATGGACGTGTGGTTTGAAAGTTATGAATTTTACAAATTGGAACATCTAATAGATCATTTCTGGTTTTTATTCAAACAGTCCGGCCACGTGTCTTGTTTTTACTGGTCCATACCGTTTCGCTCGGATCGGTCGCTATGAAGCGTTGGATTTAAGTTAGATCGAGTGGCACAGTTGGACACGTACCCTTTCGATTGGATCTAATCCTAGCCAGACAAATCGCATCCTACGGCTCCTGTCACGCTAACCAAAACCTGGCGGCGCTCAACGGTGGCTGGCGGCGGCGACGCTCTGCCGACGAGGTTGCCGGTGATTTAGCAAGCGCGGAAGAGGGATATGATGCTCATTGGGTTCGTCTCGTCGTGCTAAAGCTCGAGGTGGTCGTCGTAGCTGAAGGGGCGCACAGAGCTGCTGGTGATTTCTCGCCGTGGTTGTCGTCGGCGTCGGGCGCCTCTGCTCGTCGTTGGGGACGGGGCTACAAGGCACAGAAGAGCGAGATAAGGGATCCGTTAGATGCGCGAGTGAGAGTAGAACCTGCGTGTGTCAACGAGAGGGGAAGGGACGGACGGAAGCTACCTGGGGTACTCGCCGAGTAGAGGCAGTGGACGGTGGCGAGAGGTCGTCGTCGTTGCCGAAGCTCTAGTGTTCGCGCGGATGAATGGGAAGCACAGGGAGGTGCGTCAGAGGCTGGGGATCACGCTCGTGTGGTCGAGGGGGCAAGGGACAGCGAGGTGTGGCCGGAATTGGTGGAAGTGCTCGCCGGAGCAGAGAGTGGTCTCTGGTAAAATTGGCGCAGCCCGGTGGCGAGCTGGTGCGAGCGAGAGAGGGGGAGTGGAGAGGAGGGGCAGGCGGTTATGTACGCGTGATCACGAGGGTGAATCAACGCGCGGTTAAAGAGGAATCAAGGCGCAATCAATCGACAGAAACGGCGACGAGGGCGTGGTCTTAGCGGGGAGGAAGATGACTAGGGAGGTGGGACCAGGCTGTCTGTGAGAGAGAGAACGAGGAGGTGGGGTCTGGTTGTCAGCCACTATGTGGGTCAATTCGCGGGTGAAAACAGTTCACTGCGAGGGGGGGTGGAGAGATGGGTTGCTGGGCTTTAGTGGGCTAGCTGGGTTGGGCTGGCTCTGTTTTTTTTTCTTCTGTTTATTTTTCTTTTTCCATTTCTTTTATTCTGTTTTGATTTTAATTCAAACATTACAAACTCCAAATGAATTCAAACCACCACCACACTTTGGGTGGATTTTAATTCTGTTTATCAACATATTCCAAAGTCCAAAATAGAACAATTATTTTTAGGGTTTATTATTTATTTAAAATAAATAAATAGACTTTAGTATTTAATTCAAAATAGGATTCAAATATGTTTAAAACTCTATTTGACTTTCTAAATTTTTCCAAAACCTTTTCAGTAGGTTTTAATTGAAATTGTAAAATACTTTGAAATTTTATTTAAAACACATTAATAAGTTTCTAATGTTTATTTTAAAATGGAAAAACCTTTACTCAAATATAATTGGGTATAATAAATCCTTATTATTTTATTTAAATAATCCTTTACTCTTTTTATCAAATAGAAATATTTTCTTTCATTTGCTTGGCCAAGATTTAATTTGGCTCTATAAAATAATCCTTATTTATTATTTCTACTTTGTTTATGAAAACCATATATTTTTATTAAAAGATCCAAAAATAGTGATTCCAACTATTATTATAACTTTATTATTTATTTATCTTTTTAAATCCCTTTAGGATTCTATTTGATCAAAATAGGTTTTGATGTTTCAAATTGGAATCAAAAAGTTTCTTCTCACCCTAAATTTCAACAATTGTTTAATTTCTTTATTTATTTTTCACATTTCAAAATTTGGAAAATTTTGGGATGTGACAAAGCACCTCCCCTATGAGTTTGGCCTCCCAACCATGACCATCTGTCATCTTGGGTACTGCATAGGTGTACAATCATTATGAGGTAGCCTTAGCTCAACCTCTCCCGCAAGGGAACCCATACTAAGACATATAAACTTCCAGTCAAGCCCTACCCAAAGGTATTGTGGTTGTACGATAAAATTGGAATGGTATCGCATCCGAACCCAACCATCAGTTTTTATAAAGGGTCAAGGCTCATGCCTCAATATTTTCATCATCGAATCATCTTGTGTTCATAACACATGTAAAAACATTTCAATAGAATGAATCCTCATTCCAAGGTTTTCATAATCATTTTCACAAAGTATTCCCATCTAAAGTGATCAACTTTTATGCTTAGCACTAGCCACTAAAGTTGAGGGTATTCACTAATGAGGGATGCTAATCAGGTGTAACTGTCCAACTCTAGTTTTATACTCTTGATGGCATCTAAGTATAACTACTTAGGCCTAGTTCTATACTCTTTATGCTACCTATACTATTTTTCCAAAACTCACAAGTCACTAAGTAAAGGTAAATAACTTTGGTAAAAATAAAAGAATAAAGCTTGCAAGTAAAACTGGGAATTGGTATAATCGAGTTTGCATAACCAAAGCATGCCTAATGCATCTTGCATAGGTTATCTTGCAAGGATGGCTTGCATAGTTAAGAAACTTGCAAGTGCTAGCTTGCATAGTTAACTTGTAGAGTTAGGCTTGCCTTGAGTAGTGCAGTGGTTGAAGTTTTCGTCTTCTTCCTCATAGTACTCCTCTTCCTCGTAGCCTTGGTCGGTACTAGCGTCTATAAATGAATACGAGGTACACAATCACCAAACAATACTTAACTACCTCTATTTGGCACACAAAGGTTCACACTAGATGATCTAGCATCATCACAATCATCACATGAAATAAAGGCCTAGTCTAATCTTTCTTATTTTATAAAAGTAATTTATACTCATTGAAGGTACTTAAGATTTAATATTCTCCAATTAAAATATGGGATCATGTTGACACATGTCATCACCACATATTCTAATACTTGGGAATGTGATTTAAAGTGGTGGTCATATTTTATAAATTTAAAATTACCATTTTATACAATTAATGTGACTAGAAATGTCTGTAGAGCATTCTTTTAGGACTACTCCAAGATCACTCCATGTAAACCTAAATATTTTTACATATTCAGATAGATCTTGTCAAATGTGATTTTTGAGAGTTGGAATCAACTCAAAAGCATTTATGGTTGATTTTTGAAAAATGTTTGAATGTGTAAAAGTCTCTGTCTTATTATTTTTACTATAGGTGATCTATAATTTCAAATGGTTTGAATCCAAAGGTCTTGGATAGATAATTTGAATACCTTTCTAACAAAATTGGAATCATGCAATTTGGTTTAGTAAATATCTTTGAATTGAATTTCAAAGTCAGTGACAGAACTAGGGTTTTTGAATAAAAGAAAAACCTAAATTTGAATCGCTGGCTCGCGCAGGAACGATACTGGGCCGGCCCAACTACACTGCACTGGCGCAGCGGGCTGCTGAAAGGAGAGTCCCACTAGTCAGCGGCTCTATCTAACCAAAATGGTGTGTTTCAATTATAGCCCTACGATTAGACTAAGAACGACGGCGGTGGTTCGTCGTCTCTGTTGCACAGCTCTAGCAAGACCGAACCCTAACGGCAACGGTGGGGGTATGCGGTGGCTCACCTGGGCTCCAGCTAGGGTCAGCGGTGGGGGTGAACGAACGTGTCGACGATGGTGGTTCGAGGCGGGGTCACGGCAGCTCCTGGGGTGGCTCCAATCGACGTCTCCTCTTCTCCTCTGCAGCGGCAGACTCCGGCCAAATTCCGGCGATGCGGTGCTCGCCTTGCTCTAGGGAGAGGTGTGGGAGGTTCTGTGAGGAGTGGAGAGTGAGATGGTGTGGCGAATTGAGGCAGGGGTGGCCTCTATTTATATACCGGCGATGGGGACCGAGCGGGGTGGCGCGAGCTCGTCTGTGATGATGATACAGGGGCGTAGGACGGTGCGGTGTTTCCTGGCATTCGTCGCACGCTTAATGGCTCAGCATGGGGCGGTCAAGGATGGTCGGGAGCGGTCCGTGCTATGTGCGGGAACGGCGGGTGTTCGATACGGCGTACAGTGGTCTCGTGTCGCGCAGCGGCGAACGTTCGTGTCCTGGGGGTCACTGGTGTCGCGGTGAGTGCAGGTACGCGTGGAGAGAGCGAGGCGCAACGTGTGCGCGCAAGGCGGCTGCGGTGTTCTTGCGTGCCCTCGGCATGTCGCAGAGAAAGTGGGCACGGTAGTTTTCTGGTGGTCCATGGTTTGCTTGCGGTCGAGGGTTAGACAGGGGGTGGTAGTGGACGGTGGCCAGCCTCCTAGACATCGTGGACCGGCCGACGCTGGCTTCTACGAGTTTTCCATGCTCGACAGGCGAGTGACCATCAGGTGGCACGGAAGTGTCGCAACAACGAGGAAAGGGGTCTGGTCTACTGGGTTGCTAGCTGTTGGGGGAGACCAGGGGAGTGAAGTGGGGACAAAGGGTTGATCAATTAGTGCTCAACACAGTAGAAGTTAGGCAAGGTTTATCTATGTCCAACAGGTGCTCGATCTAATGGCCACATGAATTCAAAATTTGAATTTCTGGATGAATTTTGGTGAGTGATCTTGTCATAAGCTTGGTAGTCTGTTGTTGCTAGAGTTTGCCAAGGGGAATTGGTTTGGTTGGTTTTTGAGAAATGGCCATCTTAGTACCTATTAAGGATTCAATTTTTGAATGCCTCTCAAATGGATTTGAAAATAGTTTTTGCAAGTTTGTGAGTTTGCTTGGGTTCATTGTTACTTGGTCTAGCAAGGGGTGAAAAGAATTGGATTTGTTTCAGTTAGAAACCATTTCATAGAGATGCCCTAAGTGGGCTAGTGTTTAATTTTGGTCAAAATGACCATTTGATCATATGCCTTCTTATTTGAATTCTCTTTTGATTTTGTTTTGTTTGGAATTGACCTAGAAGATATTGTTTTCATCTTTAAACCAATCCTTATCATTCATACCAATCAAACATGGCAAATGCAATCATTCATGCATTAATCACACACACATGCATTCATATTAATTTTAATAATAAAGTTTTTGTTAACCCTAAACTTGGGTGATTAGAAATTGATAATCTTGATTAACATTTTTGGGATGTTACAATAGGCCAATCTCGGGTACCTGTAGGGCATACCCATGTTAGTATCCCTCGAGTGTCCAGTCGAATCATAGATTTGGGCGGAGACTCTGAAGTCTTTGAATGCTGGAAATATATGCTAGTCATCCAAAAGTTTATCGAGTCATATTGAGGCCGCTACCAACTATTGACGGAGTAAGTGTACTCGTGTCATGTCTACACGTGTATGAACCTATAGGGTCACACACTTAAGGGGCTGGAAGCCTAATGAGGATTGGAACCGAATTAAACCAGGCTTAGGCTACTAATGGGCTACTAATGTAGAAGCCCACCAAGGACACCTATATCAGAGAGGGTGGGGAGAGCTGAATAGGGTTGAGCATTCCACCCGGCCGCCACTCTTCTCACGCCTGTGTTGCATGTGCGGACCTACTAGTCCGGCATCTGACGCTTCTGCCCTGGACGTGTGGATACCTCAGAGGTGCTACATTTGTACCACTTGGACGAGCCGTGCAAGGGGAGCTGCTCGTGGGACGAGGAAGAGGAGGAGACGTAAAACATCTACACTATCCTGACTTGCTTCATCAAGTTCCGCAACTACGTGTCTAATGGTAATCCCGAGATCTATGACAACAGTAATCCTGGTTTATGCGGTAGAATTTTTTTGATTTGCACTAGTGTAGACTACCCGTATCCCTTCATCAACATGTTCATCATATCATCTATATGACTCATGCTTTACCTTTCGGTATTCCGTGTTTCGAGACCATGTCTGTACATGCTAGGCTCGTCAAGGTTAACCTTAGTATCCGCATGTGCAAATATGGCTTGCACCCGTTGTATGCACACATAGAATCTATCACACCCGATCATCATGTGATGCAGCGAAACGACGAGTCTTAGCAACGATGCCTACTAAGGACGAACACTTTATTACTTGATATTTAGTGAGAGGGATCATCTTATAATGTTACAGTCACGATCTAAGAAATACAAGATGCATAAAAAGGATTAACATCACATGCAGTTCATAATATGTGATATGATATGGCCTTTCTTCTTGTTCCTTTGATCTCCATCTTCAAGAACGAACATGATCTCCATCATCACCGGCATGGCATCAAGGTCAATGGCGCCGCTTTATGGTTGTCCTCCACCAGTAGCAACTATTACAACTACTTGATGAATAGACACCCAGGTCTTAAACGAAATTTAAAGAAAACCATAAGGCTCCTGCCGGTTGGCAACTTACAATAAGGATCATTGCATACATCATATATAATCACAATCATGGCCATATCACATTACAACACAAGCCCTGCAAAAATAAGTTAGACGCCTCTAATCTTATTTGCATGTTTTACATGGCTAGGGCTTCCGCATAAGAACCTTTCTAACTTACGAAAATGAACCACAACGTTGATACACGTATTGTCAAGTGCTCGTTGTAAATTGGATCTTCACTATGGTGGGAGAGACAGACACCCGCAAAGCCACTTGTGCAATGCAAGTTTCACGTGGAGCATGGAGCAAGTCGCATGAACGATGTCATGTAAGGTTAGCCTAGGCCGCTTCATCCCACCATCCCGCAAGATGCAAAGTACACAAAAATCAATCGGCAACAAAAGCATCAACGCCCACAAAACCATTGTGTTCTACTCAAGCAATCGATATACGCATAGAATCGGCTCTGTTACCACTGTAGGGGTTCGTAGCATGGAAAACAAAAATTTATATCGCATGAACACACAAAACCAAGATCCAATCTATGGCAAAGCCAAGATCTAATCTACGAGATCGGTGCAACAAGATTGTAGAGAACTAATCCTCATAGATCTAAAGCGTTTAACGAGATTAGATTCGCATGGTTGATGTAGTCGATCACTTGCCGATCTCAAGATCGTGTAGATGATCCTTTCGGCACCACGTTCTGGCAGCGCTTCCACAGTCGGTAACACATTCGATACTCGATGAAGACCTTCCTCTCCCTTGTTCTAGTAGATAGCGGAGGTTGTAGATCTCCTCGCGATTCCAGCAGCATGACGGTGTGGTGGTGGAGGTGGAGGAGTAGATCCCGCAGGGCTTCGCCTAAGCCGGAGCGGGTATGCTGGATTAGAGAGGACCTCGGTGTCTAGGGTTTAGACACCGAGGGGAGGAGGGCAGTCGGCATCTAGGGTTTAGGCTAGGCGGCGGCTTGGAGAGGGCTAGGGCGCCGACAGCCTTGGGGCAAGGGGCGATGGCCTAGGGATTGGGGTGGTCTCCAAGGGGGCGCCCCACCCCCTCCTTTTATGGGTGGAGAGGCATCTAGGGTGAGGCCGAGTCCTCCCCCAACACCCCTTGGTGGCCGGAGGCAAGGATGGAGAGGGAAACCTCTCTCCTCTAGGTTTCCTCTCCTCCCTCCACTAGGCTTTTGACTTTCAATGTTGGGATTTGACTTTTCAGACTGGAGTTTGATTATTCCTCTTCACATTGCCTAGCCAAGTTACCTAGTGTATGATGAAACCATTCCACATTGTCATGACACATTCAAGTACCCATCCCCCCGGGTGGTGGATATTCTATAACCTTCTAGAAGCTTCCGGTGAAAACACTGAAAACATTTCCGAACCCCGGTTGGACTTTTTTTATATGAATCTTATTCTCCAGACCATTCCGGATCTCCTCATGATGACCTGGATCCAATCCGAGACTCTGAACAACATTCGGTCTCCAACTCACATTCATATCTACTAAACAACATCGAATCCTTAAGTGTGTCTCCCTACGGTTCGTGAACTATGCAGACATGATCGAGACACCTCTCTGATCAATAACCAATAGAGGAATCTCGAAATTCATATGGTTCCCACATATTTCTACGATGACTTCGTGATTGAATTGAACCATTTACATACGATACCAATTGCCCTTTGTCTTGCGATACTTTACTTATCTGAGGTTTGATCATCGGTATCTCCAATACCTAGTTTAGCCTCATTACCGATAAGTACTCTTTACTCGTTTCGTGATATGTGGTCCCTTGTGACCTAGTCACATGCTTGAAAGACAATTGGATGACATTTCACCGAGAGGGCCCAGAGTATATCTATCCATCATATGGATGGACAAATCCCATTCTTGATCCATGTGCTTCAACACATACTTTCAGAATACTCAATGCCATCTTTATAACCACCCAGTTACGAAGTGGTGTTTGATGTCATCAAAGTATCCATCTGGTAATGGTTATTAACATGATCTCATGGTCTAAGGATTTAGGTTACTATGTACTTAAAAGCTTATAGCAAACGAACTTTTAAACGACTTGATCTTATGCTACGCTTAACTATAGGAGTGTGTCCATTACATAATTCTCCTAATGATATGGTGTTGTTATTAATAACACCCAATGTCCATGATCAGGAAACCATGATCATCTATTAATCAACAAGCTAGTCTAACAAGAGGCTTTACTAGGGACTCTTTTATGTTTACAAAACACATAAGTATTAATGTTTCTTAATAATACACTTATAGCATGGGATGTAAACATTTATCATAAACATAAAGATATGATAATATCTATTTTATTATTGCCTCTTGAAAATATCTCCAATAGGAGGAGGGTGTGGCAGGCTCGAGGTCGCGGCATGGGCTATGGAGAGGCGTTCCAGCGAGAGCGTATCGCCTGTGACGAAAGAGACAAGGCAGAGGAAGAAGGGGATGGACAAGACGCGGAGGATCCGGTGGTTTGTCAGACAAAAACATGGACGGTTTTGCAAAAAGTCATTATATGTCATCGGCATATAACGAGACTAGGAAACATGCCTGTGCGTTGAAACGGGAGAAAAAATATGCTTGCCAAGGTGTAGAAAGCAATTTATCACAGCAAAATTCTATTCAAAATCAAAATTTTAGTTTTCCATGAATTTCTGGAATTTCTAATTATTCTATTGGTTCATAAGGGACTTTTGATAACTAAACATGATAACTCTGTTTGAAGGTTAACATGATATCTTTACTATTGATTTTTTTATAGTGTTCGTAATTATTTTCGCTATATCTTGTATCCATGTTTTCTAAATAGATATCTAGCGATATGACTTATACAAACCGCCACATTGGTCAAAACTATCCAAGGGAGCAAAATTACACGACACCAAGTGTTGATGGACCAACTGATCACCCCATATTTCTCAGAATTGTGCGACTAATTTTTTATTTCAATTCTATGTTAAATATGCAGTACTATAGAATATAAGGCAAGTAAAATTGAACCGTATCAAGTAAAATATAGTAAAAATAACTTTAAATAACACCGATAGAAGTTGCAATATATGCATATCATCGTTAAATCAAACAACTAAGATATCATGTATAGTAATTGAACCTAGCTAATTGGTTCTTGTATGGGAGATGTATAAATCCCCCGTGACTTGAAGACTACAAGTCATGGGACCTGGGTTTCAAGCCTTTCGCTGTTGCGCTGCAACCATGTTTTAAATCCCGAGTCCAAAAGCGCGAGCAGTTACATCCCAGTGTCTCCTCTAAAGACTTGCTAGTCGCCCAAGACTTCGGATAACTAGCAGCCATCATCCCAATTACACCGACAGTAATCCCTCTAGCTTACCACTCCTGACTCAAGGATTGTGAAAAATCTAGCAATTTTCCAAAATATTTTCACAAGGTTCATAAGCCCAAAGAAGGCTTTATTTTCCCCTCCTTTCCTTTTTCAAGCATAGAATGAAAATAGATGAAATAGAAACACTCATGTCAGTTAAAACTATATAATATATTAAATATTGTCTCGGAAATGTTAAACCAAGACCAACATAATTACATGCATTTTCACAAATATATAAAATATGAAAATCTAGGGAAAATATGTGTCAATCTTGGTAGTGTTACATGGTTCAAGGCTTTTCACCCCGTTTCTACAAACATTTTTGTACAAAAACATAATTAATTTTGAAGAATTATGTTTGTACATCCTAAAAGTAATAAGTCAGACATCCAAGCTATAAATAGAAGAATTAGTTTTATCAATCTTGAAGTCAAGACAAGTAATGGCTGTCTTGTACAATTTTATGAGATAGTTCACCACCAGTGAAACATTCCTAGATTATAAATATATTCTTTCGGCTTGCCAAAATCTGCACATAGTAGAATGCCCTTTAATGATCCTAATGGTGCTTAAAGAAGACAACTAATAAGACATATTAGCAACACCAATATCTATGAGAGAGAAATAGATACAATACCTCGTGTAACCTGACAACAGTGGGAGGCCTAACAAGCTTTATTATGGACATTTCTCTTTTGATCTGCGTGCACCAATCATTTAAGATTACATCCATCACCCTGAAAATGGTGATCGCCCAATCAACTTATGAAGTTGTACACCATAAAGGCAGTACAGCATTTTCTAAAAAAGGCAGTACAAATAATACTGTCCAAGTCATGATGTCTAACCATACCTTAATTTGGTGTGCATCTTCCTGTTTGTGCCGCTGATCACACCATGCTCACCAACTCCACCTGCTCTTTGAACCAGACAAAAATTGGCAAGCACAAAAGTTTCACCTTAAATCAAGAAACTAACTAACTTTAGAATTGTGAATCTTTGCAACAGATAAGTGATAACCATAGACTTAATTAACTTGATAAATGGTGGAATTGGAGAAAAGCACAATACAGATATGGATACATTCTACAACAGATCACATATATAAAAGAAACAGAAGAGGCTATACTTGCTACTGACCTAGAGACATTCTACAAGAACCTAGTGATAATTCGCACATACCTTATAATATCTCTAGAGACCACAAGGTGGTGTCATCCACGTCTCTTGAAAGGTAATTTGAGACAAACAAAACAACTCTAGGTGATTTTGGTGTGTTCTAGGTGTTTGTCAATAAAATTATAATAACCTCAATGACAAGTCGGCATTTTCATGTAGTATAGTGTACAATATTAAATAATTTTTAGTTATGTAGATAGTCAGATTGTATTATATTCCCTGGAACTTCTGCTACAAGGAAGGTTGAAATTCCTCAAGTCATGAAAGAAAAGGGTTGAAATTCACTGGTGAATTTATTGCAAGGAAATCTTATGGTCGAACTATCTCTTGCATGCAGAACAAATTGAACTGTACCGACCAAAGTAGAATAAACTTCTTAAGTAAACATTCACCTCCTGCTATACCCATTCCGTGTGTCACACCACAAACAAGAAGGTTTAAAAGTTTACCCATCTGCCAAAAAATTATTGAGAATTACTTAGTTCCTAAAAGCTAATTAACATCAGCAGACAAGCAATCGGTGAGGAATCAACAACAATCATAGTTTGCTAATAAGTTGAAATTTTATAAGATTATAGAATACCTGATTTATCATACCACTGAATCTATTTTTTAAGTCCATCATTTTTTAAACCCATCTCCAATGTTGTTGAGAACTGCGTTAATCGGTTAATCTTAAAGTATGCCCGGTAGAAGCAGTATAAAAAATGCAACAGTCTAATCTATTGTTTGAACTCACATGCATTAAGAAGAAAAAAGTTAGACCGTCTAGTTGCTAGAAACTGAGAAGCAAAAACTAAACTGGGGGATATAATTATTTCAGCATTTCAGCAAATAGCTAAAATTATGATTCTCTATCTTGGTATCAATTTCCTGAAAAATAAATATTAAAGTGAAGTTGATTAGCCACAAGACCTTTTCTGGTAAAAGGAGTGGAGTTCTTATTTTACAGAGTCAGACTAATAAAGTGTAATCTAAATAAGACAATCATGCTACCAGATCTAACCAACATAAGATTTATACACTCTGTTAGGCATGATTTTGAGATAATTAGGAAATTAGTGTGGGGAACTTAGAATCTAGGCATCATGCCTTTGGCGTGTACCAAATCAACTACTTGGAGATTTTGATTGTGCTCGAAAGAATCAACACCGTGGAAATAGTCCACCCTAGTTTAGATCCTCCACTCGGCAGCCACGCCAATGAAGGTGTTGAATAAAAGAGCAATTTACCAAGCCGAATTACCCATAATAATCGCTAGATAAAACATGATTAGAATAATATAAAAATACTGATCATGTGAAATAGCGAATACATATTAAGATAGGTAACCAAATAGACTGCAAGATGAAGATCTTGAGATGCGATCAGAACAAGATTGAGAAAGAAAACATACACGGCAGCAGCAAAAGAGGAACCGCCCGTTTTCGCGTTGGCACCGTCGTTAGCCATGTCGTCGAGGAAGAGGGTGCTGATGTCGGGGAAGAAGTCCTTGTTGGGGAAGACGTCGGCGCAATCGCTGTCCGAGAGGGAGTCCGTGATGAAGCCAGTAGTCGCGCCGATAGCGCTCCCAAAAAACCTTATCGCCCTTCTCCCATACAGGACTCGAAGCAGCGGGGTCTCGGAGGCCTACTGTCCCAGCTCGCGGTGCACGCCGTAAGAAGGGATGGGGAAGATCTAGGTAGCACAGTGCTCTGGAACTGGAGGCGCAAAGGATGTGTTGCTGTGTATCTGAGAGGAGGCGCAACCTCTCTCTTATATAGGCACAGAGAGGGAGGCAGACAGGCTGCGCAGGAGATGAGACGAATGGACAGAAGTTGAAGCGAACAGGCGGCAGCCCACCGAACAGCCTCCACTTAGTTCGTATTAATTTAGCTCGTATTAAAAGTCCACTCGAGCAAAACGTTTCAGCTCCTGTACAACTGTTCATATACCATTCATGTGTGGCAAAATAAAGCTCGGCGAGGCGAGCGAGGATGAGGAGGAGCGCGCATGTATATGTCTCCTCTTCTCAAGCTCGTACATGTTGTGGAAGAGTTCACCTTATAAGCTGGTCCCACTTCCACTCAACTAGCAATGTGGGACTAAACATTTGTCCCAGCTCTTGCCTTGCATGAATGGGCCAAATGGGCCTCTAGGATTTCAGAAATTTATTGGCATATAATAAATGGACTGGGCCTATTTAAGCAAAAATTCCAACAATCCCCCATCAGATCCCATAGGCACATGAAGTTTGCCTTTGGTTTCAAAACATTGTTTATATACCGGTACTATAGTGGAGACTGTTAATTTGAACTTCCACCTAGAGCTTTATGTTATACTAGGCTGCAACTTGTACAGTGGACTATGCCTTGAACTGCAAGTTTGCTGCGAACCTAGCTTCACAAAAAGTCTTGACCGATACTAGGCTACCGTGGGACTTCCCCGCGGGTGGAGCGTATACGTCATACTCCATGACCTTTTATGAGTTTATTAGAGAGCACCCTACTCTCATAGACTGTGACGTTTTAACAGTCAGACTCATATAGGTGTGTTCTTTAAAAGATGTTCTGTAGGACAACATCTTTGCTTAGGATAAGCCACTTAGAACACATTAAGATAATAAATTAACCTGCCGTGCAGAATAGGAAAGTATTGCATCTTTATAGAGTGGTGTTTATTAAAGTAGGGATACTTTCCTCTCAGCTAACCAACAGCTTGTCTCCCATTTCTAATTCACGGGATCTCCGATCACATAGAGTGGTTTACCACTGTGGAAAGCTCAAATTGTGAGTCTCATACCCATATCCTTCGATGCATTTTCTATCACGTTGCGTGATAGACCCATTGTGAAGGGATCTGCCAAGTTTTTAGATGTTTGGATATAATCCAATGCAATAACTCCGGAGTTTCTCATTTTCCTGACAGATTTCAGTCTCCTCTTCACATGTCTTGGTGACTACATATTATCCTTAGAACTATTTACCTTGAAAATCACAGTTTGATTATCGCAGTTCATAAGGCTTGCGGGTATTGGTTTTTCAACCACAGGCAAGTTCATCAAGAGTTCACGAAGCCACTCTGCTTCAACAGTGGTTGTGTCTAATGCTATGAGTTCTGCTTCCATAGTTGACCTCGTTAAGATGGTCTACTTGCAAGACTTCCAAGAAACAGCGCCACCAGCAAGTGTGAATTCATATCCACTCGTGGCCTTTATCTCGTCAGCATCAGATATCCAATTTGAATCACTATAACCCTCTAGTACCCTCGGATACCTGGTATAGCGAATGCCATAGCTCGCAGTGCCTTTTAGATAGCGTATGACTCTCTCAAGAGCATGCTAGTGATCATATCCTGGATTTGAAACAAATCGACTGAGTTTGCTTACAGAAAATGCGATGTCAGGCCTCGTGGCACTAGCTAAATACATAAGCGAGCCAATAATTTGAGAGTATCTCTGTTGGTCTCTACTATTTCCTCGATTCTTACAAAGCATCACACTAGGATCATACGGTGTAGGAGAAAGCTTGACGTCGCTATACCCGAAACGACTCAAGACCTTTTCCACATAGTGGGACTGAAGCAATGCAATCCCACCGTCACCATCCCTCAATAGATTGATGTTCAGGATGACATCAGCTACTCCCAGATCCTTCATCTCAAAGGAACGAGATAAGAAATCTTTGACCTCCTTAATTGCATTAAGGTTGATTCCGAAAATCAGTATGTCATCAACATACAAACAAAGGATGACTCCCTCACCCCCACCATGGAGAGGGTACACACATTTACCAGCTTCATTTACAACAAATCCTGCAGCAGTTAAAGTTATTTCGAACTTCTCATGCCAATTCTTAGGGGCTTGTTTTAGGCCATATAAAGACTTCAACAACTTGCACACCTTTCCTTCTTGACCATTTACCACGAAGCCATCTGACTGATCCATGTAAATTTCCTCATCCAACTCTCCATTAAGGAAAGCTGTCTTAACGTCCATTTGATGAAAGAGAAGACCATGAGAGGCAGCCAATGAGAGTAATACTCGAATAGCGGTCAATCTAGCAACAGGTGAGTAAGTGTCAAAGAAGTCTTCACCTTCTTTTTGAGTATATCCCTGGGCCACAAGCCATGCCTTGTACTTCTCAATAGTACCATCAGGTCTAAGCTTTTTCTTAAACACCCAATTGCATCCTACAGGTTTACACCCATAAGGGCGATCAGTGATCTCCCATGTTCCATTAGCTAAGATGGAATTCATCTCACTATGGACAGCTTCCTTCCAGTAGTTAGCATCAGGAGATGCATATGCTTCTGAAATGGAAGTGGGAGTGCCATCCACAAGCTACACAATGAAATCATCACCAAAAGACTTTGCAGTCCTTTGTCTCTTGCTCCTTTTAGGAATTTCATTATCATCCTTCTTAGAAATTTCAGAGTGTTCAATTGGAATGGTAGGTTCGGAGAATGTAGCAAATTCCTAATTAGATGAACTAGGTATCTTCGAATTTGATGAGTTAGGTTTATCCTTCATTGGAAAGATATCCTCAAACAAAGTCGCATCAGTCGACTCCATAATTGTACCGACATGAATGTCAGGCACTTCAGATTTTACTATCAAGAATCTATAACCAATGCTATGAAAAGCATAGCCCAGAAAAACACAATCAATAGTTTTTGGTCCAAGTTGCGCTTCTTGGGGATTGGTACATTAACCTTTGTCAAACAACCCCAAGTACGTAAGTAAGAGAGTTTTAATATTTTCTTCTCCCATTCTTCGAATGGAGTAATTTCTTTGTTCTTTGTGGGAACTCGGTTTAGGACATGACACGCGGTCAATAGTGCCTCCCCCCACCATTCCTTCGAGAGACCCGATGTGTCTAACATGGCGTTACCCAAATCTGTTAGAGTACGGTTCTTTCTTTCGGCTACTCCATTTTACTGGGTGAGTAGGGAGGCGTCCTCTCATGAATTATGCCATGTTCCGCACAAAAGAAATCAAACTCGTTGGAAAAATACTCTCCACCACGATCAGACCTAAGCCTCTTAATCTTTCGATCAAGTTGATTTTCTGCCTCAGCTTTATAGATTTTGAAGAAACTCAAAGCCTCATCTTTTGATTTCAGAAGATACACATGACAATATCTCGTAGATTCATCGATCAAAGTCATGAAATATTTCTTTCCACCTTTTGTCAACACACCATTCATCTCACAAAGATCAGAATGTATGAGCTCTAGTGGTGTTAAATTTCTCACTTCTGCAGTCGTATGTGACTTGCGAGGTTGTTTAGCTTGCACGAAGACTTGGCACTTAGATCCCTTAACACTTGTGAAATCAGGGATTAAATTCATTTTGGCTAGCCGCGTCATACAACCAAAATTAATATGACAAAGACGAGAGAGCCAGACATTTGATTCAAAATTCATGTAAATATGATTAACAACTTCATTACAAATGTCTGACGGAGATAAGCGGAACAAGCCTCGGCACTCATAGCCTTTACCAACAAAGGTTCCATACTTCGAAATTACAAATTTATTGGACTTGAATACAATCTTGTAGCCATCTCGACACAGAAGAGATCCGCTAACAAGATTTTTATTTATTGAGGGAACATGATGCACGTTCTTCAGGCGCACGGTCTTTCCCGAAGTGAATTTCAGATCGACCGTACCAACACCATGAACAGAAGCATGCGATCCATTCCCCATCAGCACGGTTTGAGTCCCTCTGACCTGATATGAAGAAAACATGGAAATATTAGAACAGACATGTACATTAGCGCCCGTGTCAATCCACCAATCAGGAGAATGACATAATGAAAGAACAGTAGGTAATATATCATACCCAACATCTTTCATATCAACGTCGCTCATGACAACATTAGCAGTCTTGCTGCCCTTCCCATGCTGGCGCTTGTCAAAGCGGTTAGGACAAGCAGGAGCCCAATGATCAGGATCACCGCACACATGACAAGCACCTTTCCTCTTATGAGTCTTCTTCTTGAAGCTGGTAGACTGTGAGGCCTTGTTCTTTCCATCGAACTTTCCTTTGCCATCAAACTTGCCTTTGTTCTTGAACTTATGAGGCTAGAAGTTCCTTTTCTGTACCAGATTGGCATTAGAACCTCCCTCGGTACCTCGAGCACGTGTGTCTTTTGCTCTTGCCTTCTCTTCCACATCAAGAGTCCCAATGAGATCCGTCACGGAGAACTCTTGTCTCTTGTGCTTCAGAGAAGTAGCAAAATTCCTCCATGACTGGGGAAGTTTGGCAATAATGCCTTCGGATACAAACTTTTCCGGTAACACACAAGTGAAGTGCTCAAGCTCCCTGGCAAGTGACTGTATCTCATGAGCCTGCTCCATAATGGGGCGGTCATCAATCATCTTATAGTCATAGAATTGTTCCATGACATACAGTTCACTGCCAGCATCGGAGACTCCAAATTTTCTCTCGAGCGCATCCCACATATGCTTGTCATTGCTAAATGAAAGATATGAATCGACAATATTGTCGCCAAGAATGCTGATCAAAGCAGCCTTGAAAGTGATATCAAGTTTTTGGAACGCCTCTTCCTGAGCGGGATTAAGTTCTTCCTCAGGCGCGTCATATATGGTGTTATAGCAGCTCATGGTATGAAACCAGAGCACTGCTCTCGCACGCCATTGTTTGTAATTGACACCTTCGAACACAGGTGGCTTCATAGAAGCAACAAAGCCACTTGGGGCAAATTGCCTGAAATAAGGTTTTTGGATTGTTGAATAAAAGAGCAATTTACCAAGCGAATTACCCTTAATATTGGCTAGATAAAACATAATTAGAATAATAGACAAAATACTAATCATGTGAAATAGCGAATACATATTAAGATAGGTAACCAAACATACTGCAAGACGAAGATCTTGAGATGTAATCAGAACAAGATTGAGAAAGAAAACATACACGGCAGCAGCAGAAGAGGAACCGCCAGTGTTTGTGTTGGCACCGTCGTTGGCCATGTCGTCGAGAAAGAGGGTGCTGATGTCGGGGAAGAAGTCCTCATTGGGGAAGTTCGTATTAATTTAGCTCGTATTAAAAGTCCACTCGAGCAAAACGTTTCAGCTTCTATACAACTATTCATATACCATTCATGCGTGGCAAAATAAAGCTCGGCGAGGCGAGGCGAGCGAGGAGGAGGAGGAGCGCGTGTATATGTCTCCTCTTCTCAAGCTCGTACAAATGGTGGAAGAGCTCAGCTTATAAGATGGTCCAACTTCCACTCAACTAGCAATGTAGGACTAAACATTTGTCTCAGCTCTTGTCTTGCATGAATGGGACAAATGGGCTTCTAGGATTTCAGCAATTTATTGGCATATAATAAATGGGTTGGGCCTATTTAGGCAAAAATTCCAATAGAAGGGAGTTACCCGATCTGCTTTAAACTGCTGTTGGCAAATCTCCTCCCCCGCTGCATCACGAAAGAATTAATTAGTTGATTGGGGTAAAACATGATTCTGGATTTTGCAGCATGGTCTGAATTTAAAATCTGAAGAGAAATTAAATCCGTTTGAGAGGAGGGGGCAGGGACTGTGATATACTTTTAGGAGAAGAAGCACGGCGCGTACCGTTGTGGAGCACCGCGGGGGGCTCGCCGGTAAAACAGCCGCATCCATCCATGGCAGGTTCACGACCACTTCCAGCTCTCCCATGTGTGCCTTGAAGTTGAACTCCGTCGTCATGGGGGTTGCTGAAGCGATGATGGTGATAGTAGTATTGATTAATCGTTGACTGAGCGGAGTGTTAATTATATTAAGCCTTTTGTATTTAGGCCCATGTAAAACCCATGTAAACCATCGATGTACTTCTGGCGTGTATGCTGCATATATCAACACGAAACCGTGACGATCTCCAAGTCACGTTACCTGCATATATCAACTTGATAAGGATTTTTATGGACTCAAGCAAGCACCTCGAGCATGGTATTCCAGGTTGAGTTCCAAACTTTGTCATCTTGGTTTCACATCTTCAAAAGCTGATACTTCATTATTTTTTTACAACTACTCAGATATCATCATTTACATACTTATTTACGTTGATGATATTATAGTGACCAGTTCCTCTGATCATGCTATCACTGTTCTGCTTCAAGAACTTAATAAGAATTTTGCCATCAAAGATTTAGGTGACTTGCATTTTTTCCTTGGTATTAAGGTCAAGAAAGTATAGGATGGTTTGGTCTTGACATAGGAAAAATATGCTTCTGAATTACTTACCAAGGTGGGCATGCGTGAGTGTAAGCCTGCTCCTACACCCTTGTCTTCCACAGAGCAGTTGTCTCTTTCTGATGGCACACCCTTGGGTGTTGATCACTATACTCAATATCGAAACATTGTTCGAGGCTTGTAGTATTTGACTCTGACACGCCCAGATTTATCCTTTATTGTAAATAAGGTTTGTCAGTTTCTTCATGCTCCAACTACAGAACATTGGATAGCAGTTAAACATATACTAAGATATATACAAGACACACTGAAGATTGGAATCTCTTTCTCCAAGTCTTTCTCCACAATTCTTTGTGCATTCTCAGGTGCAAATTGGGCAGGCTCTCTTGATGATAGGCACTCCACAGGTGGTTTTGCCATATTTATTGGACCAAACTTGATCTCTTGGAGTGCTAGAAAACAGGACACAGTATCACGATCCAGTACTGAGGCAGAATACAAGGCTTTGGGAAATGCTACAGCTGAATTAATATGGGTTGAAGCTCTTCTTAGTGAACTTGGAATTAAACTTAAGGAGAAACCATGTCTCTGTTGTGATAATTTGGGTGCCACTTATCTGCCTACAATTCCAGTGTTTCATGCTAGAACCAAGCACATTGAGATTGATTTTCGTTTTGTCAGAGAAAGAGTTGCGAAGAATCTTCTGGATATCAGGTTTATTTCAAGCAAAGATCAATTTGCAGATGGCTTCACAAAAGCACTCACAGTTAAAAAGCTAGATAAATTTAAGCGTAATCTAAACCTTTCAAAAGGTTCAGATTAAGGGGGAGTGTTAATTATATTTAGCCTTTTGTATTTAGGCCCATGTAAAACCCATGTAAACCATCGATGTACTCCTGGCATGTATGCCGCATATATCAACACGAAGCCGTGACGATATCTAAGTCACGTTATCTGCCTAAAACTAACACGGAGAGGCTGCGTTGGATTTGTTGGGCTTTTGGCCTGTTTTAGCGCGTGCGGGGCGAGCCGAGAGAAGGACGACGAAGGAAACGACAGAAAATGGTAGAGGTTTTTTTTGGTGCGGGCTTGTTCAAGGCCTAAGAAGCGGGGAGCGACGGCGAGGGGGAGTCGGACGAAACACGCAGCGAAACGGAACACTTCATCTTTTTTTTAGGTAGGTACTAGAGATTCGCCTGCTCAGACGAAGATGTGCATTGCTCTTGAGTGTATCCAAACATTTTTTTTTGCAAAATAACTTGCATTGCTCAACCCAAATATCACGTATTACAATCTCTTAGGCATGTACTCGACAAACCTTCAGGACCTGAGGCAAGCCCCACTACCGTTCAAGCATGTGTTCTACATATTGAGCCATAAAATGACTGTTAGTATTTTGACACCTTCTAATATAAGTAATACAAGTTTGACGGGCCTTAAGTAAGACTTTGATCTCTTCTACTATCGACGCGTAGAAAGAACCATCCTTCTCCTGATTGTTGCATAGGCTGATGACCCCTTGACAATCCGTCTCGATGATAAAACAGCTCAAATGGTGCAGTAA
Source organism: Avena sativa (assembly GCA_916181665.1). Lineage (NCBI taxonomy): Eukaryota > Viridiplantae > Streptophyta > Magnoliopsida > Poales > Poaceae > Avena > Avena sativa. The sequence continues at coordinate 36,157,533 of OV702284.1, forward strand.
GGATATATGTGTGAGAACTTCAGCAGCGAGCAATCCAATTTCTCCCTCTTTGGCTGAAAACTTTAGCCTGCAAAACCCCAAGGAGAAAACTGGACCCAAAAGGGATTCTTCTAAATTTTACTTTCTTTAAGGTTGGAACCGACGTTCAATTGCTTCCATGCATGTCATACTTTTTTTATATAATATGAGCTTTTTACTTTAAAATATACACATAATATATAGGCGATCTTGGTGAAATGATAAATTAATTAACAAACAGTATATTTAGCTCGGAATTTGGCTACATCCAAAGACACATTACAGAATTACTTACGTACCATATATTTACATAGGTCAAGAAGAGTAAAATGGTCTCTCTCGAAAAAGAAAGAATGAAAGTGGAAACCAAAGTGATTTGGCCGAAGCCACAACAATAGTCGTTGTTGCCTGCATCATGAAGTGAATGGCACCACAGGGACTGTTACTTCCTACCTTAGCTAAGATGTGAGCTTGCAAGGAATTGGAATCTCGGCATTCAATGATTCCCTGAAGAGTTTTCAAACTCCGTTTTGAAATAAGTTGTCTCTCCAATTCAAGTGCTTTTTTGAAAGGATGTTGACTTCAAACTCAATACCTGAAATTTTAGAAGTGGTTTCTTGCAGAGAATTGCTCTTGTTCGTGGTATGCCCTTTTTGTTGATTGACCATTAACAGCGAAAAGATCGTAGTTAGAAGACCATCTGCACCTGGCTTTGCTATGAGATTTTTGGCATCGTTTTGCTTGCATATGGTAACAACTCGTTAGTATTTCATAGTTCTATCTACAAAAAAGAGAAATTCAGTCACATATCATTCAATACTATCCACGTTTATCACAGTTTGTTAGTCTATATGATATCATATCCTGGATCGATACGGTCGTTGCGTATGAAGATTGATATACGGTAGTTATCTTCTGTATTACATTATAATAAAAAGGAGCAATGGCTGGCCATATGGGGTGTGCTATTCCACTCAAAGTCAACTCTATCGGGTTATTATTAAACAATACTCTCTTTGTTTTAAAATATAAGATGTTTTAGGTTTTATGAAACGAATATATCTAAGACGTTTTTAGTATGTAGATTCGGAGTGAATCTACACATTTAAACGTGTTTAAATGTATTTATTTTACAAAAGCTAAAACATCTTATATTTTAAAAGGAGAGAGTACACTATACTCAACAACGGAACTACCATGTCTAAAATCAAAAGGAGGTGGGAAGCAGTTAGCTATGGCTCCAAGGCCCTTGCGTCGTCCCTCCTGGGCGACTCGGGGGAGCTCTCCGCGTGCCGCCGCCGGCCCCCCCACCCCGCCTCCTCTTCCCTCCGCCGCTTCCGCTGGCCTCGCCGCGGTGGCGGCGGCCCCCGTCGCCAAAGGCGGCTGGGATGAACCCGCGGTGGACGCGAGGCGGCCCAGCGTCCTTCTTCGTCTATATCCATTCTGTGTGTCACACCACAAGAAAGTAGAATAAACTTCTTAAGTAAACATTCACCTCCTGCTATACCCATTCCGTGTGTCACACCACAAGAAAGAAGGTTTCAAAGTTTACCCATCTGCCAAAAAATTATTGAGAATTACTTAGTTCCTAAAAGCTAATTAACATCAGCACACAAGCAATCGATGAGGAATCGACAACAATCATAGTTTGCTAATAAGTTGAAATTTTATAAGATTATAGAATACCTGGTTTATCATACCACTGAATCTATTTTTTAAGTCCATCATTTTTTTAAACCCATCTCTAATGTTGTTGAGAACTGTGTTAATCGGTTAATCTTAAAGTATGCCCGGTAGAAGCAGTATAAAAAATGCAACAGTCTAATCTATTGTTTGAACTCACATGCATTAAGAAGAAAAAAGTTAGACCGTGTAGTTGCTAGAAACTGAGAAGCAAAAAATAAACTGGAGGATATAATTATTTCAGCATTTCAGCAAATAGCTAAAATTATGATTTTCTATCTTGGGATCAATTTCCTGAAAAATAAATATTAATGTGAAGTTGATTAGCCACAAGACCTTTTCCGGTAAAAGGAGTGGAGTTCTTATTTTACAGAGTCAGACTAATAAAGTGGAATCTAAATAAGATAATCATGCTACCAGATCTAACCAACATAAGATTTATACACTATGTTAGGCATGATTTTGAGATAATTAGGAAATTGGTGTGGGGAACTTAGAATCTAGGCATCATGCCTTTGGCGTGTACCAAAGCAACTACTTGGAGATTTTGATTGTGCTCGACAGAAACAACACCATGGAAATAGTCAACCCTAGTTTAGATCCTCCACTCGGCAGCCACGCCAACGAAGGGAGTTACTCGATCTGCTTCAAACTGCTGTTGGCAAATCTCCTCCCCCTCTGCATCACAAAAGAATTAATCAGTTGATTGGGGTAAAACATGATTCTGGATTTTGCAGCATGGTCTGAATTTATAAGCTGAAGAGAAATTCAATCCGTTTGAGAGGAAGGGGCAGGGACCGTGATATACTTTTAGGAGAAGAAGCATGGCGTGAACCGTTGTGGAGAACCGCGGGGGGCTCGCCGGTAAAACAGCCGCATCCATCCATGGCAAGTTCACGACCACTGCCAGCTCTCCCATGTGTGCCTTGAAGTTGAACTCCGTCGTCATGGGGATCGCTGAAGCGATGATGGTGATAGTAGTATTGATTAATCGTTAACTGAGCGGAGTGTTAATTATATTTAGCCTTTTGTATTTAGGCTCATGGAAAACCCATGTAAACTATCGATGTATTTCTGGCGCGTATGCCGCATATATCAACATAAAACCGTGACGACCTCCAACTCATGTTACCTGCCTAAAACTATTTCTGCAAACTTGATAAGGCTTTTTATGGACTCAAGCAAGCACCTCGAGCATGGTATTCCAGGTTGAGTTCCAAACTTTGTGATCTTGGTTTCACACCTTCAAAAGCTGATACTTCATTATTTTTTTACAACTACTCAGATGTCATCATTTACATGCTTATGTACGTTGATGATATTATAGTGACCAGTTCCTCTGATCATGCTATCACTGTTCTGCTTCAAGAACTTAATAAGAATTTTGCCATCAAAGATTTAGGTGATTTGCATTTTTTCCTTGGTATTGAGGTCAAGAAAGTACAAGATGGTTTGGTCTTGACACAGGAAAAATATGCTTCTGAATTACTTACCAAGGTGGGCATGCGTGAGTGTAAGCCTGCTCCTACACCCTTGTCTTCCACGGAGCAGTTGTCTCTTTCTGATGGCACACCCTTGGGTGCTGATGACAGTACTCAATATCAAAGCATTGTTGGAGGCTTGCAGTATTTGACTCTGACACGTCTAGATTTATCTTTTGCTATAAATAAGGTTTGTCAGTTTCTTCATGCTCCAACTACAGAACATTGGACAGCAGTTAAACATATACTCAGATATATACAAGACACACTGAAGATTGGAATCTCTTTCTCCAAGTCTTCCTCCACGTTTCTTAGTGCTTTCTCAGGTGCAGATTCGGCAGGCTCTCTTGATGATAGGCGCTCCACAGGTGGTTTTGCCATATTTATTGGACCAAACTTGATCTCTTGGAGTGCTAGAAAACAGGACACAGTATCACGATCCAGTACTGAGGCAGAATACAAGGCTTTGGGAAATGCTACAGCTGAATTAATATGGGTTGAAGCTCTTCTTAGTGAACTTGGAATTAAACTTAAGGAGAAACCATGTCTCTGTTGTGATAATTTGGGTGCCACTTATCTGCCTACAATTCCAGTGTTTCATGCTAGAACCAAGCACATTGAGACTGATTTTCATTTTGTCAGAGAAAGAGTTGCTAACAATCTTCTGGACATTAGGTTTATTTCAAGCAAAGATCAAGTTGCAGATGGCTTCACAAAAACAATTCTAGTTAAAAAGCTAGATAAATTTAAGCGTAATCTAAACCTTTCAAAAGGTTCAGATTAAGAGGGAGTGTTAATTATATTTAGCCTTTTGTATTTAGGCCCATGTAAAACCCATGTAAACCATCGATGTACTCCTGGCATGTATGCCGCATATATCAACACGAAACAGTGACAATATCCAAGTCACGTTACCTGCCTAAAACTAGCACGGAGAGGTTGTGTTGGATTTGTTGGACTTTTGGCCCGTTTTAGCGCGTGCGGGGCGAGCCGAGAGAAGGGCGACGAAGGAAATGACAGAAAATGGTAGAGATTTTTTTTTTTGGTGTAGGCTTGTTCAAGCCCTAAGAAGCGGCGAGCGCCGGCGAGGGAGAGTCGGACGAAACACGCAGTGAAACGGTTACCGGCACGAAACGGAACACTTCATCTTTTTTTTAGGTAGGTAGTAGAGATTCGCACGCTCAGACGAAGATGTGCATTGCTCTTGAGTGTACCCAAACGATATTTTTTTTGCAAAATAACTTGCATTGCTCAACCCAAATATCACGTATTACGATCTCTTAGGCATGTACTCGACAAACTTTCAGGACTTGAGGCGAGCCCCACTACCGTTCAAGCATGTGTTCTAGCATATTGAGCCATAAATGACTACTAGTATTTTGACACCTTCTAATATGAGTAATACAAGTTTGACGGGCCTTAAGTAAGGCTTTGATCTCTTCTACTATCGACGCGTAGAAAGAACGATTCTTCTTCTGATTGTTGCATAGGCCGACGACCTCTTGACAATCTGTGTCAGACGATAAAACAGCTCAAATGGTGCAATAAGAATATCTGTGTGAGAACTTCAGCAGCGGGCAATTCAATTTCTCCCTCTTTGGCTGAAAACTTTAGCCTGCAAAACCCCAAGGAGAAAACTGGACCCAAAAGAGATTCTTCTAAATTTTACTTTCTTTAAGGTTGGAACCGACGTTCAATTGCTTCCATGCATGTCATACTTTTTTTATATAATATGAGATTTTGACTTTAAAATATACACATAATATATAGGCGATCTTGGTGAAATGATAAATTAATTAACAAACAGTATATTTAGCTCGGAATTTGGCTACTTCCAAAGACACATTACAGAATTACTTACGTACCATATATTTACATAGGTCAAGAAGAGTAAAATGGTCTCTCTCGAAAAAGAAAGAATGAAAGTGGAAACCAAAGTGATTTGGCCGAAGCCACAACAATAGTCGTTGTTGCCTGCATCATGAAGTGAATGGCACCACATGGACTGTTACTTCCTACCTTAGCTAAGATGTGAGCTTGCAATGAATTGGAATCTCGGCATTCAAAACATGATGATTCCCTGAAGTGTTTTCAAACTCCGTTTTGAAATTAGAAATTTTCTACTAGAAAGTTGCCTCTCTAATTCAAGTGCTTTTTTGAGACTTCAAACTCAATACCTGAAATTTTAGAAGTGATTTCTTGCAGAGAATTGCTCTTGTTCATGGTATGCCCTTTTTGTTGATTGACCATTAACAGCGAAAAGATCGTAGTTAGAAGACCATCTGCACCTGGCTTAGCTATGAGATTTTTGGCATCGTTTTGCTTGCATATGGTAACAACTCGTTAGTATTTCACATATCTTGGGAAGTTCGATCGACCTGTAGCTAAATATAAGCATAGTTCTATCTACAAAAAAGAGAAATTCAGTCACATATCATTCAATACTATCCACGTTTATCACAGTTTGTTAGTCTATATGATATCATATCCTTGATTGATACGGTCGTTGCGCATGAAGATTGATATACGGTAGTTATCTTCTGTATTACATTATAATAAAAAGGAGCAATGGCTGGCCATATGGGGTGTGCTATTCCACTCAAAGTCAACTCTATCGGGTTATTATTAAACAATACTCTCTTTGTTTTAAAATATAAGATGTTTTAGTTTTTGTGAAACGAATATATCTAAGACGTTTTTAGTATGTAGGTTCGAAGTGAATCTACACATTAAAACGTGTTTAAATGCATTTATTTTACAAAAGCTAAAACATCTTATATTTTAAAAGGAGGGAGTACACTACACTCAACAACGGAACTACCATGTCTAAAATCAAAAGGAGGTGGGAAGCGGTTAGCTACGGCTCCAGGGCCCTCGCGTCATCCCTCATGGGCGACTCGGGGGAGCTCTCCGCGTGCCGCCGCCGGCCCCCACCCTGCCTCCTCTTCCCTCCACCGCTGCCACTGGCCTCGCCGCGGCGGCGGCAGCCCTCGTATCCAAAGGCGGCTGGGGTGAACCCTCGGTGGACGCGACGCGGCCCAGCGTCCTTCTTCGTCTTCTCTGGCGCGATGCGAAGGATTGGCGGTGTGCGGCTGCTGCGTGCTGCGCGAGGCAGCAGCGGTCGGTGGTGGTTCAGCTGGTGGCGAGCAACTGCTCTTGTTGTTGCGCGTGGCGGCGATCGTGGCCGAGGCCCGATCTGGGTCCAGATGGGCTTGGCAGGCCACGGCTTCGCGGGGCTTCTCCTTGCAGCGCGGTGGTGCTGCTCTTCCACAGCGGCGGCTACGGGCCTAGGAAGCCGGGGCAAGGCCCCGGGGTGTGGCGGCGGATCCTCTCCATGGATGAGCTGCGGGGTGGTTGTGCTTCCTCCCTGGCTGTGTGGGCAGCAGGAACAACGGCCCGGGGGCGCGGTGGTGGGTGGTTTGGCCGGCGGCCTGGGCTTGCCTCGACGCGGTGGTGCGTGGAGGATGGCGGGACTGGGGCGTCTCGGCGTGGTGGTCTCGCGGAGGCGGCGCCCGGCTCCGTCGTTGTCTTGCCGGCTATGGTGGGTTGGGGGTGGCGGTGGTTGGTGACTGAGGAATGGACGTCGGGGCGGCGGCCCCGGGACAGCGGTCGCTGCAGGGAGCACCGCGGGAGGCGGTACCCAGGTGGTTTCCCTGCGGCATGTGGTGGCGGCGACGGAGTGCGGCGAGGCGACACAGCTTCCTCGCCTTGGTGGATTGGCTTGTTCGGCTCGGGTATGGTGTTCTCCGTGCGAAAGCACTGCTGTCGATGTCGGCGTTTGCGGACGTCGTTCTCCTTGTTGGAGGCATCGTTGAGGAGCTCCTTCACCTCCCTCGTTGTTTTGGGTCACAGACTCTTCGGGTGAAAACCTATGCCCTGGTTTCTGCCAGAGCGGGCATCGACGACGCTACCGTCGTTTTCCCTCTTGAGGGCGATGTCTTAGAAGGTTTGGTGCTCTGCTAGGCGTTTTGAGCTTGTGCTGTCTGGTTGCTGCATCGTCGGCTAAGAGTGTGCGCGGTCTCGGGACCGGTGTGGTTGACTGTGTGGCGGCGTTGTTGCCGTTGTACGGGTGTTGGTGCTAGTAGAGCTAGGTCGCGTTGTTTTTTTCCAGTTTTTCCTGAAAACTGTGACGTTTGGGGTATTTTTGGTCCGGTTTCCCTTCTAACCGGACCCGTGTGTTTTTACGTTTATATCGGGTTATGGCGAATTCCCTTTTAAATCGGCCAATTCTCTTCTTCTAATAGAATAGACAGGGCTCCCGCCGGTTGCTCTAAAAAAAATCAATAAAAAATCAAAAGGAGATTTCATTCGGGCCCGATGTACACAAGATATGTCACATGATCCAAACGATTTGGACATTTCCACATGCGCAACTTTTATGATCTGTTATCTCTTGGAGTCTAGTACTCCATCAATCACCAACAAGAAGATCAGATTCCATAGAAAAATAGGGCGGAGCTCTATAAGAATTAGCTTAATTCTTGGTAATGTGCAACTGAAAAACTCGGTCGCAGCCCACGCACCATTGCTGCCAACATGAATCTCAACGCAAATCTAAAGACCGGGGACCTAATTGAACTCTAAAAACCTAAAAACACTCATGCGCAGACTCAATCGCAACTCTCACGTGCAACTCGCACACCAGAACATCTAACAGTTTAGGAGTTGATCAGGCTGATGATAACTGGCAATCCCGTAAAAATATGTTAATCTTTTACGGGACACATGGATCTTTTTACACGGTAAATTCATGATGATGCGTCCACGTTTTTCCACCGCATGGGAACACGAAAGGATCGATGGTGTTACATGTATATATTTGTATATTGTATTTTCCCCATTTATTAGGGGACTTCCTGCATATTTGCACTTGTACATGTACTATATATTGTGGCTTTTGGTCCCTATAGGAATACAAGTTGCCTATTTCTAACATGGTATCAGAGCCAAGTTAGCCCCGTCTTTTTTCTCGCAACTTCGTCGGCCGCCACCGTCCCTGTCGCCGCCGACCTTGCCGTCGACGTTGCCGTCGGTCGCCACCCGTCCGCGCCTTGCCTTGCCGTTTTCAGATCGGTCTTCCACTACGCGGGCGATCAGGATTCAGATCCAAATCCAGATCGATCTGCAACTCCCTGGTTCGATTTCTTCGTCGGTTCCCTGCGCCTCCCCGTCTCCCTGGAACCTCGCGCGGGACCTGCTCCACCGACGCCACCTCGCGCAGGACTCCACCCGCCTGGCCGACGCCTGCGAGGGACCTGCTCCACCGACGCCACCTCGCGCGGGACTCCACCCGCCTGGCCAACACCTGCGAGGGACCTGCTCCACCCGCCTGGCCGACGCCCTGCTACTTCCCGCCCGGTCCACCCGCCGCGTCCGGCGCCTGGAAGTCCGCCGTCGCCCCGCCCGGCCCGCCTGACCACGCGCGGGACCTGCTCCACCCGTCCACCCGCACCCGCCCGGCCCGGCCCCGCCTGCCCCGCCGGCAGTCTGCCCCCGCCCTGTCTGCACTTTCTGTTGGCCTCGTCTGCCGGCCTCCAGCTCGCCCCGATTGAATCTGCCGGCTGGTTTTTCGATTGGATCTGAGATCTGATCTCAAAATTTTTTTTGATTAAGAGCAAGATGTCTTCTACATCGGGTTATGTTGTGATTCCTTGCTGCCCGGTGATCTTCGTTGGCGCGAATTACCCTGATTTCGCTGCCTTTATGCGCGTTCACATGCGCGGTCTCCGTCTTTGGGGTGTGCTCTCCGGCGAGGTCTCCTGTCCGCCGTGTCCCCCTGCTCCTGTGGCTCCTCTTTCGTCGACGCCGATTGTTCTCGGTGCTGATGGTTCTCACGAGGCCAAGGATGCTGCTCAGAGTGCCGATGATAGTGTTGTTGCTTCTTATGACCTGAAGTTCAAACAGTACTCTGCTAATCTTGAGACCTATCGCCACGCTCTGACTGCATACACTCAGTGGGTCGATGAGGATGCCCGTGCTGCTGTTGTTCTCACCTCCAGAGTTCTGCCCCAATATGCTGCTGAGTTCATGAGTCTCCCTGCTGTTGCCGCTCAGTGGGTCCATCTTCGTCAGCGCTATCAGCCGTCTGGGGATACTCTTTACATGTCTGTGGTTCGCCAGGAGAATTCTCTTCAACAGGGTGATTCCACTATTGATGAGTTCTATACTCAGAGTGCTTCTATCTGGCGTCAGCTTGATTCTCTCCGTACTGCTGTTTGTGGCACATGCTCGTGTTGCTAGATTGTGCGCTCGGATTTGGAGTTTCACCGCATCTATGAGTTTCTGTCTCGGCTTCGCCAGGATTTTGAGCCCCGGCGCGCTCAGTTGAATGCTCGTGGTCGTGTTCCACTCTCTGAGGTGTTGTCTAAGCTTCGGGCTGAGAAGACCCGTATCCATGGTGTTGGTCTTCTTGCGGTTCCATCTGTGCTTGCTACTCGTGGTCCTCCTATGCCGTCTGTCCCCTCGACTCGGCCGCGGTCCTCTGTGTCATCGCCGATACTACCCACTCCTCCAGGTCAGGGTCAGAGTCAGCACCAACAGTTTCAAGGTCAGAGTCAGCACCAGCAGTTTCAGGGCCAGAGTCAGCACCAGCAGGCTCGTGGTCAGGGTCGCCGTGGTTCTCTTCGTCACTGCTCTTAGTGTAACAAGGATGGCCACACTTGGGCCACCTGTTATACACGGGATCACAGTTTACGTCAACAGCACCAGGCTCGTGGGAAATTGGCTCCTTCTGGATCTTCAGCAGTTGCTCTCTTCGATCAGGACATTATCAGGAGTCTTCGCGGTCTACTTGCTGCTATAGACTCTTCTTCGACATGCATTGCTGGTTCTGTGACTGATTCTTCAGGCACTGCGCGACCACCACCTTCTACACAGTCAGGTACGTTTCCGTGGTATCTGGATTCTGGAGCTTCCTTTCATATGACCTCTGAGTCTTCTTTGTTGTCCGCTCTTCGTTCTCTCCCTTCTCCTGTCCGTGTTTTCACGGCTGATGCTACCTCTCTTCCTGTTTCTAGTCGAGACACCCTTTCTACTTCTTTTTTTTTCTGTTCCTGATATTTCTCATGTCCCTCTTCTTAAGATGAATCTGTTCTCTGCTAGCCAGCTTACTGACTCTGGTTGTCGCGTCATTCTTGATGCTGATTCTTGTGTTGTCCAGGACCGTCGCACACAGGCCCTGGTTGGAGCTGGCCCTCGCAGCCGTGACTCTTCAGGACTTTGGGAGTTAGACTGGCTTCGTGTTCCTTCCGCTGCCACTTCATCTGCCAATTCTTCTTCAGTCGTCGCCTCTGCTACCAGCTCCTTTCAGCAGTGGCATCATCGTCTTGGTCACCTTTGTGACTCTCACCTGTCGTCATTAGTTCATCGTGGTCTTCTGGGGTCTGTCTCAGGAGATGGGTCTTTACATTGTCAGGGCTGTAGGTTGGGTAAACAGATTCAGCTTCCCTATCCTACTAGCGCGTCTGTATCTCAGCGACCTTTTGATTTAGTTCATTTAGATGTTTGGGGTCCGGCTCCTTTCGCTTCGAAAGGGGGCCATCGCTACTATATTTTATTCATCGATGATTTTTCTCGGTACACTTGGTTGTATTTTATGCGCTCTCTTAGTGAGGTGCCCTCCATATATCAGCATTTTGCGTCCATGGTCCATACTCAATATTCTACCCCCATTCGTGTGTTTTGTGCTGATTCTGCTGGTGAGTATATCTCCCAGATATTGCGAGGTGTTCTTGCTGAGCAGGGCACTCTTGCTCAGTTCTCCTGTCCTGGCGCTCATGCCTAGAATGGCGTTGCTGAGCGTAAGCATCGCCATCTTCTTGAGACCACTCGTGCCATGATGAATGCTTCTTCCCTTCCTCCGCATTTCTGGGCTGAGGCTGTCGCTACGTCGGCTTACCTCATCAATATTCAGCCTTCTGCTGCTCTGCAGGGTGGTATCCCTCTTGAGCGCTTATCTGGACAGTCTCCAGACTACTCCATGCTTCGCTTGTTTGGTTGTGTTTGATATGTTCTTCTTGCTCCTCGCGAACGCACCAAACTGACTACTCAGTCTGTTGAGTGTGTCTTCCTTGGATACAGTGATGAGCATAAGGGCTATCGCTGTTGGGATCCCGTTGGTCGTCGGATGCGTATCTCTCGTGATGTTACTTTTGATGAGACGCGTCCCTTCTATCCTCGTCCCACCACTGGTACCTACCCGGTGGAAGACATCTCTTTTCTTATATTTCAAGACACACTTCCTTCTAATCCTATTGTGTCTTCTTCAGGATCTCCTCCCCCTGATGTCTCTTCTTCGACACCGTCCGCTTCTGCTCCGTCTAGTTCTCCTAGTTCTCCTCATTCTCCGGAGTCTTCCTCTCTTATACCTTCTTCTTCATCGTCGTCTCCTGAGTCGTCTTCCTCTGATGAGCTTCCCTCTACTCGTCCTGTTCGTCAGGCGTCGTGCCCCCAACCGTTACTCTCCCAGTCAGTATGGTCTTTCTGTTGCCTCCGAGCCGACTTCTTATCGGGATGCTTAGCATCATCCTGAATGGCATCTGGCCATGGCTAAGGAGATTGCTGCGCTTGAGCGCACTGGCACCTGGGATCTTGTTTCTCCCCCTCCCGGTGTTCGTCCTATTACGTGTAAGTGGGTCTATAAGATTAAGACCGCTCTGATGGATCTCTTGAGCGCTATAAAGCGCGTCTTGTGGCTCGTGGTTTTCAGCAGGAGCATGGTCGTGACTATGATGAGACCTTTGCTCCTGTGGCTCATATGACCACTGTGCGTACTCTTCTTACTGTTGCTTCTGTATGTCACTGGTCCGTGTCCCAGCTTGATGTTCAGAACGCCTTTCTCAATGGTGAGTTGAGTGAGGAGGTTTATATGCAGCCTCCTCCTGGGTATTCTGTTCCGGAGGGGATGGTTTGTCGTCTTCGACGTTCTCTTTATGGCCTCAAACAGGCCCCTCGTGCCTGGTTTGAGTGCTTTGCTTCTATAGTGACTGCTGCTGGTTTCTCCCCTAGTGCTCATGATCTTGTGTTGTTTGTTCACACTTATCCTCGTGGACGCACTCTTCTTCTTCTCTATGTTGATGATATGATCATTACTAGTGATGATTCTGAGTATATCGCCTTTGTTAAGGCTCGTCTTCATGATCAGTTTCTCATGACTGATCTTGGTCCTCTTCGATACTTTCTTGGGATTGAGGTTTCCTCCACTTCTGATGGCTTTTACATCTCCTAGGAAAAGTATATTCAGGATCTTCTTGCTCGTGCTGCTCTTGGGGATGAGCGCACTGTTGAGACCCCTATGGAGCTTAATGTTAAGCTTCAACCTACTGATGGTGATCCTCTTCCTGATCCGACGCGTTATCGTCATCTTGTTGGGAGTCTTATTTATCTTGCTGCCACTCGTCCTGACATCTCTTATCCTGTTCATATTCGGAGTCAGTTTGTTTCTGCTCCCACCACTGTTCACTATAGTCATCTTCTCCGTGTTCTTCGTTATCTTCGGGGTACGATCACTCGTCGCCTTTTCTTTCCTCGTTCCAGCTCCCTCCAGCTCTAGTGATATTCGGACGCTACGTGGGAGAGTGATCCTTTGGATCGCCGCTCACTTTCTTCTTACTGTGTGTTTCTTGGTGGTTCGCTCATTGCTTGGAAGACAAAGAAACAGACAGCGGTTTCCCGTTCGAGTGTTGAGGCTGAGTTGCGTACTATGGCCTTGTTGACTACTGAGGTGACCTGGTTACGATGGTTACTTGCGGATTTTGGGGTCTCTATTACCACACCCACTCTGGTTTTGTCTGACAGTACAGGTGCTATTAGTGTTGCACGTGATCCGGTCAAGCATGAGCTTACCAAGCATATTGGTGTTGATGCTTTCTATACACGTGCTCAGGTGCAGGCTCGGGTTGTTGCGCTTCAGTATGTGCCTTCAGATTTATAATTGGCGGATTTCTTTACGAAGGCACAGACCAGAGCGCAGCATGATTTCTTACTCTCCTAACTCAGTGTTGTGGATCCACATGAGTTTGAGCGGGGGTGTTAGATGTATATATTTGTATATTGTATTTTCCCCATTTGTTAGGGGGCTTCCTGCATATTTGCACCTGTACCTATACTATATATTGTGGCCTTTGGCCCCCAGAGGAATACAAGTTGCCTATTCCTAACAGATGGTCGATGGCTTCGCGGTCCTAGAGGTTGTGGAGGCCTTCACCACACCGAAGGAGGTCGATGGTGAATCAGAGCTAGCCCTGTCACCATGTACTCCATGACCATAAGGGGAGATCCGCAACACAGTGACGCACAAGGGAGGCGAGTAAAAACATAGTTCTGATTGGTGGCGGCAGGAATGTGGCGACGGTGTAGAGACGGGAGATGGCACGGCGATGACACCAAGGGGGCACGTGAGCGGACACAAGTAATTTTCAATAGCCTCAAAGAGAGAAATATACGGGACTCTATACATAACACCCTCTCACTCTAAGATATGGAGGGATTTTACATGTCCCTTTAACAATTTAGGAATAGTTTTCCTTTAGGAAGTCTGTTAGAGTGAGTCGTCCCCCCCCCCCTCCCTCCCCCTAAAATGGCAGTTTTAAAAGATACAATGATTCCGGGAGTTTGCTAAAGTTTCTTTTAAATAATTGATGGGATAAGGAATACTAGAAGAAAAATTGGCTTTTACAATGGACAATTTTCGTTCTTGAAGGCCCATTTTTTATGGTTGAAAGGTCTTCTACGATGGATGTCCTTTATGGTAAAAGCCCCATCACAAATGAATCTATCACGGGTTTTTTCGATCGTGGAAGATCACACCCTTCAGCCACAAAAACTTGTTCCATCGTAGATCTGTTCGCCAACCGCGTTGACTACTGATGTCATGTAAATTGTCACGTGGAAAACGCCATTAACGGCCAGTTATCACCATTAATGGTTATGGAAACCGTGGTAGAAGTGATGCCTAGTCAAGGTCCGCTAATTATTAAGTGGGCTGGTCCATTATGAGAGCCCATTAGGAAGACGGTCTGTTACTGTTTCGTCCTACACTGTTTAAAATGCGACCATTAGTGCAGCCCGATGTGGCTCGTTACTGTTTCGGCCTATAGAAGTCCCACCTTGGTTCAATATTGTGTGGCCCATTAGCGTCCTACGCCAAGTCGGTCTGGTACTGTTAAGGTCTGCGGCCGGCTCATTGTTGTTCTTGCAGCGCGTCGTGGACCGTCCACTAATGGCCCTTCTTTGAGAATGTATGTTACTATTCTGGCCTTTTAGTGTTCTGATCTATAAGCGGCCTACTAAGGTTCTGACCTGTTACTATTCTGTCCTGATAATTTTTACGGCCTATTACTATTTTGGCTTGGTAAATTTTTCCAGCATGTTACAGTTCTGGCCTTTTACTATCTTGTCTTGTTACTGTTCTGGCTTTTTATTGTTCTGGCATTTTACTGTTCTAGCCTTTTTACTGTTCTGACATTTTTACTGTTCTGTCATTTACTGTTTTAGCCTTTTACTGTTCTAGCATTTTACTATTCTGGCATGTTACTATTTTAGCCTATTACTGTTTTGGCATGTTACTGTTATTAGAGCCTGCCTGTGATTCGGCCCATTACTTTTACGGTCTTTTACAATTTCGGACTTTCTGAAGCCCATGACACTATCATAAAAGGTGTACAATTGGCGGGCATCTTTTACTATTTATCGTCGGCCCAATGCAAGACGCGCCAATAACAAAGTTGAATATTGTTCTCTAATCGACCTGGCTGGCGCAGCTATGGTACCTCCTACCGCCATGTGTGGACGACGTCAACTAAATGCCTATATGGCCTATGTGATTTATATAGATATTACATCAGCTGCAAACTTATTAAAATCATTACGTATTATCAACTAAAGGGAAAAAGTTTCAGCATTTCTATTAACAATCGAGTTGATAGTAGTACTCAATTTGCTTTCTCAATCTATCACTTCATCTCTCTTTTGAGTGTGACAGCTACATTGGAAAACAACCTTGATACATGATCTCGCGGCCCTCTCTTTGGTGGCGATAGCAATAATTGCAGTCTGAAACTAAGTCATAACAAGTTAATATATCAAACAAGGCAAACTACTCATTTAACTAATACGACAAGATCTATGAACTGGAGTTTACTGTTGGTCAATGATTCAATTATTGACCATCACGCCAAACAAACAGGACAAGCAAGCATTAAACAAGTATGCCTATCGTGAAACGAGCAATATAACAATGTGCATGGCTTAGAATTTCAGCAAATATAAACTAGCCAGGTCATTTCAATAAATATATATTAAAGCAGTTGTATATCATGGAATGCAACAGAAGTTGGGTGACTCGGAATTTACGGTGAGCTATACAATGGCATGTAGTTATTGTCATAACTAAGAATGAACCAGACAGAAATTATAACGGCGTCATGCGAGAACTTGTAGAGAAGGAATGCAAACCACGAATGAAGTATACAGTAGAGTATAGTTACTTCCTACCTTAGCTAAGAAAGAACGGAAGTGGAAACCAAAGTGATTTGGCCAAAGCCACAAACAGTAGTCGTTGCCCATCATGAAGTGAAAGGCAGATTGCTACTTCCTACCTTAGCTAGGATATGAGCTTGCAAGGAATTGGAATCTCGGTATTCAAAACATGATGATTCCTTGAAGTGTTCTTCAAACTCGGTTTTGCAATTTGAAAATTTCTATTACCTCTGATCCAAATTATTGTTCTCAGATCTGTCTATATTTGGAACAGAGTGAGGCACAAGGGAGGCGAGTAAAGCACAAAATGGGGTCTTAGGGACCCCCCCCCCCCCACTCACACACACACACACACACTTCTGCTTGGTGGCGGCAGGAATGTGGCGATGGTGCAGAGATGGGAGATGGAACGACGATGACACCAAGAGGGGCACATGAGCGGAGCCAAGTAATTTTCAGTATCCTCAAAGAGAAATAAATATACTAGACTCTATACAAAACACCCTCTCACCCTAAGATATGGAGGGATTTTACATGTCCCTTTAACAATTTAGGAACAATTTTCCTTTAGGAAGTCTGTTAGAGTGAGCCCCCCCCCCCCTAAAATGGAAGTTTTAAAAGCTAGAATGATTTCAAGAGTCTGCTAGAGTTGCTTTTAAATAATTTATGGGACAAGGAAGAAAAGGTAAATTACCTAGCGAAAAAGGAACAAGAAAAGATGAAACACAAAGTGATTTTGAAGAAGCCACATAGTAGAGACATTGTCCTAACATAAGAATCCTGTGAATATTCACACCATCCTGATGCTCCACCACACCACTATGCTAACTAGCGCCACCTTTGACATGCAGCTGCTGAAGGTGCAATGGACGCCGCCTAGAGGGGGGTGAATAGGCTTTTAAAAATATTACGGTTTAGGCTCAAGTAAATGCGGAATAAAACTAACATTTAATTTATTGAGCACAAAACCTAACCACTAGGTTCACCTAAGTGCACCAACAACCTATGCTAAGCAATACAAGCAACAAGGTGATAGCAAGATATAAATACTTCAAGCACGATGACTATCACAAAGTAAAGTGTATAAGTAAAGGGCTCGGTTGAGAGATAACCGATGGATGCGGAGACGAAGATTTGTTTCCCGAAGTTCACTTCCAAAGAAGATACGTCTCCGTTGGAGAGGTGCGATGGCGCAATGCTCTCTGAACGCCACAAATGGCTCACCTCGAGGTGTGGTGGCTCGATGCTCACCCAACGACACACAAGTCCACAGCCCGTATGCGTAAGCACGCAACTCACCGATGCCACAAAAGGCTCACCCTATTCTCCCGAGTGCGCACCACAAAAGTCGGGCACTCGCTCCACTATGGGACGCTTAAGGGCAGTCACCGAACCCGTACAAGGTTGGGGCTAACTCCACAACTCAATTGGAGGCTCCCAACAACAAAGTCGCAAAAGGCTACAATGCCACAAAAGTCTAACAAAGCCACAAAAGGCTACAAGACCACAAAAGGTCAACAGTCCAACCACACAACCGTCTAGGGTTCCAAGAACCCAAGGGTAACAAGCCCACAAGCTTGTACACGCCGAATCTCCGAGGGGAACTAAAACCTATGCAACAAATGCAAGGGGAAGTCCTTCACTCCCAAATTCCAACAAAGCTACAAAAGCTATTGGGGGAATAAGGGAGGAAGGACACAAGAGGAGAACACAAAACTCTCCAACATCTAGATCCCAATGATTCCTTCACAAAGAAGGGATTTAGCTTGGGGGGATTGTAGATCTAGATCTCTTCTCTCAAATCCCTCAAAAAGATGCAAGAAACATAGGAAGGGAAAGGGGAGAGGGAAAGCTTCTTCAAGGTCAACAATGAAGGAGAGAGAGAAATCCAAGAACCAAGAACCAAGAAGAAAAGCTTGTACCCACAAAGGGGAAGAGGAGCCCCTTTCAAAGGGCTCCCAGATCTGCCCGTTTTGGGCATTCACGACCCTGGCCGGAACTTCTTGTGGGAGGCCGGAACTTCCTGTGGCACACAGCCAATGGTCAAAAACTGCGATGCGAGAGTCTGAAAACGCAAGTCCTGGTCGGAACTTCCGACAGTCCACCGGAAGCTCCGGTGAGAGCAGAACTTTCGGTGGAAGTTCCGACTGAAGTTCCGTCAAATAGACACATCCAAAACAGAAGGTTACTGAACGTGAGCGGAACAAGAGCCGGATTTTCAATCAAAACTTCCGGCGGCAACTAGGCCCGAGCGGAACTTTCGGTCCCTGGCCGAAACTTTCGGTGGGGGCATTATTACCGCCGAAACTTCCAGCCCAAATTCCGTCAAATACAACAAACCAAATAGAGAGGATACAATACGTGAGCGGAAGAAGAACCGGAACTTCCACCAGAACTTCCGGCGGCAAAATGCCCTAGCAGAACTTTCGATGGGAAGCCGGAACTTCCGGTCAAGGAAATTCCAAAAATTAGAAATGCAATAACTTTTGCATCCGAACTCCAAATGAGATGAAACCAATTTTATTGGAAAGATAACGACAAAATATTGGGTATCACCTTGGGATAAAATACCATGAATATATATATATGTGAAGTAACCCCCAAGGTGTGGAGCCGGAAAAATCGCAAGATCAAAAACTGCAATAAGATCTGCAAGGGAAATCCTTGGACGATGAACTAGAGCTTGTTATGATGATGACCACAAGCTCTAGATCCTCTCATGGACAAGAACCAAATAACAACCAAGAAAGATGATGCTATGATTGCAAAGGTTTGAGCTCTCTCCAACAATGCAATCGAGACACCCGCTTGAGATCCCCTCTTGATAGTATGGCTATCTATCCTAAATCCGGTCTCCCAACTAACAACATGAGACCGGCAAAAGAGAAGCCCTATCAAGAACATACCTTTGCCTTGAGAATCCCACTTCAACTTGATGTAGACCGTCTTGTTCTTCTATAGTGGGAACACGTTTCTTGTTTGCTCTTGCTTGATGAAGATTAAGACTTGCAAATTGCTCCACCATACTCCATGGGGAAACCTCTTATTTGAACTTGTCTTCATCACCCCATGATCATGAGGATGGCAAGCTTCAAGCATGAGATCTTCTAGAGATGGCGCATCTTTAGCTTGCCCTTCTTCATCCCTTCTTGAGGTTGATCCATCTTGATGCAACTCTTTGCACTTGTCTTGATCAACCTTCAAGCTCCTTATTTCTTCATGATTCCAATGGAACAAAGCCCTTGGACATTTCTTCATCTTTCAACCTTGAGAACAACACATGGCCCAAGCGATGCCAATGGACAAACCTACAAGTGAAACTCAATTTACACACTAGTTCATAGAGATTGTCATTAATTACCAAAACCACACATGGGGGCATACATGCCCTTTCAGCTGCCACCCTCTGCCTCAATCCCATCAGGGCTTGTGGAATTCTTCCGCCCCATTGAGGAACCCCTTGTGGCTAAAGGAGAATGACCAAGCTCTACCCAAGTGGAGCCATCACTTTCACAAGATCATCTTGCCCCTCAAGGACCTACTATTTTGGCTCAAGCTCCTTCAAGTTCTTCTGAAGCTCCTCATGCTCATGACTCTTCTAGCCCTGATACTCAAGCTCTTCATCAAGAACATCTACCTCCCCCAGATGGGGCTCCATCTCAAGACATCTCTCAAGGTCAAGCTAGTCAAGAACAAGGCCAAGCTAATGTTGATCAAGGACCTTCCTCCTCTCCAAATAACATTGAAGACCCTCCCGAGGTGGAGATTGATGAAGACGATCCTCGTGTTCGTGCTTATAGTTAAGGCGGGGACTCAAATGGTGGCAATGACCAAGTGGTTGCTCAAGAATCTCTTCTTGAGGCCAAGCCCGCCGTCAAGCTTATCGTCTCACCAAGAACATCTGAGATGGCCATATCCTTGATAATTTTTATGGAGATTTTAATAGAGGTTCTACTGCTAGGAGGCAATTAGCCTCCTTCAGCTCTCACCATGCTATTATCTCTCATGTGGAACCACAGAAAGTCTTCGAGGCTCTTGAAGATGATGATTGGCTTGAAGCTATGAATGAAGAACTTCACAATTTCAAGAGGAACGAAGTATGGACTTTGGTTGAGCGGCCTAAAGATTGTCAAAACGCCATTGGAACCAAGTGGATATTCAAGAACAAGCATGATGCCAATGGGATAGTCGTGCGCAACAAGGCAAGGTTAGTTTCCCAACGATACTCACAAGTTGAGGGCATCGACTACGATGAGACTTATGCCATCGTTTCTTGCCTTGAATCCATTTGTATGCTTCTTCCTTTTGCCACTCATCATAACTTCAAACTGCAACAAATGGATGTTAAAAGTGCTTTCCTTAATGGTCCTTTGAAAGAGTTGGTTTACGTCAAGCAACCTCTAGGCTTTGAGGATCCACTTTTACCGAACCATGTGTACAAGCTCGATAAGGCACTATATGTTCTTAAACAAGGCCCACGTGCATGGTATGATTGCCTTAGAGAGCTCTTGTTAGACCGTGGCTTTGAAGTGGGCCTCATTGATCCCACTCTTTTTACTAGGAGAGTTGGAGGCCATTTGTTCGTTTGCCAAATCTATGTTGACATTATCTTTGGGTCTTTTAACAAAGCTTTTAATGAGGATTTTTCCAAGCTCATGACCGACCGCTTCGAGATGTCTATGATGGGTGAGTTGTAGTTCTTCCTTGGATTTGAAGTCAAACAATTAAGGAAGGGGACCTTCATGAACCAAGCCAAATATATTCAAGACATGCTCAAGAAGTTCAAGTTTGATTAAGTCAAAGGTGCCAAAACTCTCATTCCAACTAAGGTTAATATTGAACTCGGTCCCAAGGGTAAGGATGTGGATCAAAAACTTTATCGCTCTGATACGTTGCAAACGTATCTATAATTTTGGATGCTCCATGCTTGTTTTGCACCAACTATCTTATGTTTTGTCAACACTTTGTGGCTTTTATGAATTTTCTGGAACGAACATATTAACAAGTGCCATAGAGCCAGTTTCCTGTTTTCGGCTGTTTTTGGTTTCAGAAAAACAAGTAAAGAAATATTCTTGGAATTGGACAAAATAAAATCCGAACTTCCTATTTTTTCAGACAAGACACGGAGTCCGAAGGAGAGACGAAGAGGCGCCGCGAAGCAGCCACACCAGGGGTCACGCCTGGCCATGGTGTGGGCCCCTCGGGCGTCCATCGATCTTGCCCCTTCACCTATATAAACCCCCTGAGACGAAAACCCTAGATACCATATCAGAATTCCATGAGAAGTTCCACAGCGCTTCCACCACCGAAGACGATATTCGAGGGACAGAAGTCTCTGTTCCGGCACCCTGCCGGGAAGGGGAATTGCCCCCGGAGCCATCTCCATCGACTCCACCGCCATACCCATCGTTGTTGCTGAATCCCACAATGAGGAGGGAGTAGTTCTCCCCCGAGGCTAAGGGATCTAACGGTAGCTATGGGTTCATCTCTCTCTCCATGGTTTGATCATATTGTGATCATGAGCTTTGTAATCTAGTTGAATAAGTAGATGTTACTTGATACGTCAGAAACGTATCTATAATTTTTATTGTTCCATGCTTGTTTAGTATCCACTTTGCTATGTTTTGTCTAAACTTTAAGGTATTTTTATACACTTTCTGGAACTAAACTATTGACAAGATGCTGCAGTGTCAGTTCCCGTTTTCTGTAGTTTTTGGTTTCAGAAAGGCTAAAAAATGAATATTCTTGGAATTGGACAAGACAAAAGCCAAAGTTCATATTTTTCCCTAAGCAATACAGAAAATTGAAGACGAGACGGAGGAGGACACCAAGGTAGCCACACCCTCGGTGGGCACAGACCCACCCTGGCCGCGCCCACAGGGGGTGTGGGGCCCCTGGCCCTCCATCTACCTTGCCTCATTCGCCTATAAGAAGCCTCCGACCCAACAACCCTAAAGGATCAACCAAAAAGCCACGAAAAGTTCCTCAGCGCCGCCGCCACCGAAGGGGAGATTCAGGAGAGTAGTATCATGAAGAGAATATATTTATATGAGAGAGTGTTCACTAGTGAAAGTATGATCCCTAGGCCTTGTTTCTAAACATTGAAACACCGTTTGCATCTAGATCTGTTGCATGTTTGCTTGCTTCCATCTTTATTTCAGTTTTCCTTTAGTCTCTCCCACGTCAACAACAAGTCATAAGCTCTTTTCTGGCACCGTTACCACTTGTATTTCACTATCTCTTCGCTGAACTAGTGCACCTATACACCTGACAAGTGTATTGGGTGTGTTGGGGACACAAGAGACTTCTTATATCTTGATTGCAGGATTGCCTGAGAGGGATACCTTTGACCACTTCCTCCCTGAGTTCGATAAACCTTGGGTAATCCACTTAAGGGAAACTTGATGCTGTTCTACAAACCTCTGCACTTGGAGGCCCAACAACTGTCTACAAGAATAGAAGTTCGTAGACATCAATATATTTTCTAGCGCTGTTGCCGGGGAGGTTTTGGTCCTTTTACCTTACCTCACCGTCAAGCTATTTTCTGGTGCCGTTGCCGGGGAGGTAAGGTAAAAGGTACTCACATCCTCCGGTGTGAGTGCTCGAAGTTATTTCCTTTAGATTCTGCAATTTTGTCTTTTTGTTTCTTGTTTTCACTAGTTAGGCTTAATGAAAAACGACAACAAAATTAGAGAGCTTTATAGTATTTATCTTGAGTTAGGACATGAAGTGTTTGAAGAGAAAATTAAAAAACCTATGGAACTTTATTTGCATGCTAATAGCAATGTTATTAGTATGAATTCTTTGGACACCATTATTGCTAATGCTATGGAAAAGTCTAAGCTTGGGGAAGCTATTTTTTATGAAAATGATCTTTTTAGTTCCCCAGCTTTAGTGGAGAAATTTTGATTTGATGATACTATGCCTCCAATATATGATGATTACAATGATGAATATGATATTTTCAGTCCACCAACTATTGAGGAGAAAATTAATTATGATTAAAATATGCCTCCTATATTTGATGATTATGGTGATGAAAATAACAATGATAGCTATTTTGTTGAATTTTCTCCCACTACAATTAATGAGAATGACTATGCTTATGTGGAGAGTGATAATTATTATATGCATGTGGCTCATGATAAGAATGTTTTATGCGATAGTTATATTGTTAATTTTATTCATGATGCTACTAAAAGTTATTATGAGAGAGGGAAACATGGTTTTATGCATCTCAATAATATTAAGTTTCCTCTCTTTAAGTTGAAAGTTTTGATGTTGCACTTGTTTTGCCTTCCTATGCTAGTAGCCTCTTGTTTCAATAATGTGTTTTATTACAAAGTTCCTTTTCATAGGAAATGGGTTAGACTTAAATTTGTTTTATATTTTCTTCTTGACGCTCTCTTTTACTTCAATTCATATTTCTTATGTGAGAATCATCGAAATTATCATGCCTATCTTAATGGCTATAAAGAAAGAGCTTTTGGGAGACAACCCATTATATTATTGCTTTCAGTTTATTTTTTTTACTTTGAGTCTTGGAAGTTGTTACCTCTATAGAAACTTCTCCTTATCCTTTTTATTTCGTTTTTGTGCCAAGAGTAGCCTATAATAGGAAGAAGGTAAGATTTGGGGAAGTTGTTGTCCCGAAACAGATTTCTATGCTTTGCTGTAAAAAATCGTGAAAACTTCGAGAACGTCGTATTGATCTGCAATTTTTTTGTGCGCATGTCCCCGGCATTTACCCAATTTTATTTAGTTTTGCACCTTTCAATCTGAGCAACAGAAGATTTTCTAAAAAATCGGTCTTTACCTGTAGGTCCGTTTTGACAGATTTCTGCCATTATTTGCATTTGCCTCGATTTCTTTTGAGTTATTTTGATCACTTGAGCTTTTAAAAGGAATTGTTATAGTATCTTATGTTTTAATGGATGATTTACTTGAGTTGAAATTGAACCCAAAGGTTTATTATCTTGCATACACTAATGTTGCTAATGAAGATTGTGTGAAGTTTTGTATGAAGGAAGTTTTCAAGTATAGGGAAAGAATGATGTGATGAGATGAAGCATGGACAAAAGCTCAAGCTTGGGGATGCCACCCGTGTCACCCATATTCAAGAGGTACAAGCGTCAAACCTTGGGGATGCCTAAGGCATCCCGTTCTTCATCAACAAAAATCTTAGGTCTTCTTTCAAGATACTATATGTTTTTGCTTCATGCACTATGTGTTGTTCTTGGAGCGTCTTTGTTTTTGTGTTTAGTTTTATTTTGTTTTGTTTCCTGCAATAAGTTGGTTGGATCCTAGCACACCTCTTTTGGAGAAGTCACACCATGTTCTTCATTGCCTAGAACACTCTAGTTTTCACTCTTATTATTTTGTGAGTGTTCTCTTTTGCTAGCACTGTGTTTAGCTTTAGTTTTCTTCTTCTTTTTACTTAGAACTTTTTATTTATTCTTTGTATTTAGGTGAGACATGCTCTCTGGTCTTTATTTATTATTATCTTTGTGAGTTGTTTCAAATAAGTTGATTGGTGTTGAAAAAGAGTAAAATGTTGCATGCTTATGGTGGTACAAAAAGAAGCTTGTTTTGACTGTGACTTAGACTTTATCATGTCATGTTAGATGTTGCTTTGACCATATGCTTAGTGATTATTGTTGTAGCATGACTTGTTTCAAACAACTGAGCTTGCTTAATGTGCCATGAAAGAATCATGCGTTGTTTTAGCATACAAAAGCATAATATCGTGGTATTCTCCTTTGATGCTTTATTTGGGTTGACTTGGAACATGCTTACACCATGTTATGACTATGAACCAGTCAATTTAGCCTCTATGATCATTTAGTTTTTGACTTGTGATAGCACTTTATGCTTTGATTAATAATGTTTTATTGCTCTGCATGATTATGTCCATTATTGCTCTCTTAGTTCGTCGCTCCCAGCCTTTGGCTAGCCTCCACATGTACTGAGTATGAGCTCTACTCGTGCATCCAACTCCCAAGAAACCAAGTTATTCCAAATAGTCCACTATAAACTCCTATGCATGGTGTGTTACACCATTCCAAGTATATTCATGTTTTTATATATCTTCCAAATTAAATTTTTGTTATGTGAAAATTAGTGATTAAAGCTCTCACGAACTTGAAGGAACATTTTATTTCTTGCACTTAATAAACCTAAACCATTGTGACTGTCTTATATGATTATATGCTTGCAAATTATAAGTTGTGAATTAGCAAAACCATGTTTTCATGGGGTACGCTTTCAACATTGCACTTATTTATTTAGTTGATATCATGTTCTTTTGTTTATGGATGCCGTCGGTGTGAAATAAGATGGGAGCTTGCAGGTCCATGGAGTTTGTATATGTGTTAGAGACACGCCTGGGCGGCTAGCATAAGCCATGCCTAATCATGGTGGAAACTTGCAACAAAACCATAGTGGCATTCTATGAAGCATCCTAAATAAAAAACTATGAAAATAGCAAATAAAAAGATCGCTGAGATGCTCACTGTCTGTTGCCTTGTCATTTTGATATGGGATAGCTCATGTTTCATGGGGCAAGGGGTACCCAGTTGGAGGTTCTCTATGATACAAATATACTTACAATGACAAGAACTTTCCTGGGACCAAAGTTGAGTAGCATGAGGTCTCGGTACTCTCACTCAAGGGGCGTGAGATTTTCAACTTATGATATATCAAGCATATAACTCATATTTGTCCTCACTTTAAACTTAATCACTTCAAGATTCTTATGATAGGGGTAATGAGATCTCAAAGCTAATAAGTACCATAATTTTTGGAAGCTTTATAAAACCATTTAATCCCTACTTCCCTCTACGTGGGGCCTTTATTTTTACTTTTTGTTGAGTCTCCATCTTCTATCTTTATGCACCAGCTAAGAGAGCATAGTTGTCATTCATAGTTCAATGTGCATTGTCCCAAAACTTGTTGATTGATTCATAATTATAGTATTGCTTGTTCTTAAATTATTTGTATCTAGTCACCCTTATGAACTTTGAAGGTGTCCTATGCATTTATGTTTTGCTATTCCATAAAGGACAAGCTGAATATCACTCTTGCTATGTTTTCTATATGTGAAACAAACAAATGTCTTTCAAAGCATTATTCATGATCTTTTGTTTGTGTAGCCTTTCATGTTACAACATAGTTGCTATGTCTTATTGATAGAAATATATCTTTCATGATTATGTTTAGAGTGCTTTGATTCCAGCTATCAATGCTTTGCAATACCTTGATCAAGATTGTGATGGTGCATGTCACCTCAAAAATTATTATTTTTATCACTTACCTACTCGAGGAAGAGCAAGAGTTAAGCTTGGGGATGCTGATACGTTGCAAATGTATCTATAATTTTTGATGCTCCATGCTTGTTTTGCACCAACTATCTTATGTTTTGTCTACACTTTGTGGCATTTTTATGAATTTTCTGGAACTAACATATTAACAAGTGCCACAGAGCTAGTTTCCTGTTTTCTACAATTGTTTTGTTTCAGAAAAACTAGTAAAGAAATATTCTCGGAATTGGACGAAACAAAAGCCAAAATTCATATTTTTCCAGACACGACAGAGAGTACGAAGGAGAGACGAAGAGGCGCCACGAAGCAGCCACACCAGGGGGTCGTGAGGGCCCACCCTAGGCCACGTCTAGCCATGGTGTGGGCCCCTCGGGCGTCCATCAACCTTGCCCCTTCGCCTATATAAACCCCCGAGACAAAAACCCTAGATATCAGATCAGAATTCCATGAAAAGTTCTGCAACGCCGCCGCCATCAAAGACAAGATTCAGGGGAGAGAAGTCACTGTTCCGGCACTCTGCCGGGATGGGGAATTGCCCCCGGAGCCATCTCCATCGACTCCACCGCCATACCCATCACTGTTGCTGACTCCCATGATGAGGAGGGAGTAGTTCTCCCCTGAGGCTAAGGGATCTATCGGTAGCTATGTGTTCATCTCTCTCTCCATGGTGTGATCATATTGTGATCATGAGCTTTGTAATCTATTTCAATAAGTAGATGTTACTCTTCATCTATTATGCTACTCAAGTGATTTTATTAATGTGATCTCCGGAGACACCTTGTCCAATGTGTGTGAAGGTGAAAGTGTGTGCATCGTGTGTCGCTCTTGGGCTAAAGATTACAGAAATACTTACCATGAGTTATAATTTGAGTTGTATGTCTCTATGAAATTGTGGTGTTTGTCTGGAACCATCTAGCGCCCAAGGTGATAGTGTGGGGTGACCTAGTTGGGGAATGCAAACTTTAAGGTGTGCTTTTATAGCCCTACACGGTGAATTGGTGTTCGTTATCCAATCGGAGAGTAGTTCGGGGTAGCATAGTGAAGATATTTATGTGTTCAATCATGTTATCATTGTTGAGAGTGTCCACTAGTGAAAGTATGATTGAAGGGATACAGGTAGGCTACACTAGCACAAATCAAAAAAATTCTACCGCGTAAACCAGGATTACTATTGTCATAGATCACGGGATTACCACTAGACGCGCAGTTGCGGAATTGATGAAGCGCGTCGAGGCAGTGCAGACGTTCCACGTCTCCTCCTTGTCCTCGTCCCACGAGCAGCTCCCCTTGCGTAGCTCGTCCAAGTGCTACAGATGCAGTGCCTCTGAGGTATCCACACGTACAGGGTGGAAGCGTTAGACGCCGGACTGCTAGGTCCGCGCATGCAACACAGGCATGAGGTGTGGCGGCTGGGTGGAATGGTCTCAGGTCTAACCCTGGTCAGCTCGCCCCACCCTCTCTTATATAGGCGTCCCTAGTGGGCTTCTACATTAGTAGCCCATTAGTAGCCTAAGCCTGGTTTAATTTGGATCTAATCCTCATTAGGCTTCCAGCCCCTTAAGTGTGTGACCCTATAGGTTCATATACGTATAGACATGACACGAATACACTTATTCTGCCAATAGTTGGTAGTGGCCTCTAGAAAGAGGTGCCAACTCCAAAACGCATACAAAGATCATATTGGACGAACCATCACAAGGTTTAGTACATGTCTTTCCCTTTGCCTCATGATATTTGGTCTATCTCCAAGATGACCTCTCTTTCTCGATACCGTAACTAGGAATCCCTTTACTAGGTTAACTCTTAACCTTATGTAGCACGGCCATGCATTTCTGGATCCAATCACTCGAGGGGCCAAGAGATATCTCTCTCAAGTAGAGAGGGGCAAATCCCATCTTGATTGACCATGCCTTGTAGCATGTTTCAGGACAAACCCGAAAGCTACCTTTATAACTACCCAGTTACGGAGTAGCATCTGATAGCCCCAAAGTAGGTCGATCCACATCTCAAGTACATGCAACAATCTTAGGTCTAAGGACAAAATGTACACGATTTGTAGAGAGAGAGCTGCAACTAATTGCCAGTCTCAAGTTGGGTCAGTCCAACCCCATGTTCATAACATGTGTCCACGTCATTGGTTTGACATCTCCATGTCTATGACTTGTGAAATATAGTCATCAACCAATCGAAGTGCTAGTCTAATATTCACATGTGTCCTCACATGAACTCCGACTAGGGACAACTATTAAATAACCATACAAGTAAAGAGTTTCACAAACAATTCACATAATTGCCAATCAATACAAGTTGCCTGATATGGATATTCAAGGAACATTACAATAACTCATGGATACATATGAAATATAATCATCTCTATGATTGCCTCTAGGGCATATTTCCTTCAATGATCCCTATGCCTTGTTTCTAAGCATTAAAACACCATTTATAACCAGTCCTGCTACATGTTTGCTTGCTGCCATTTTTATTTCAGATTGTAATTACCACTTATAATCATCCATATTACTTGTATTTCACTATCTCTTCGCTGAACTAGTGCACCTATACACCTGACAAGTGTATTGGGTGTGTTGGGGACACAAGAGACTTCTTGTATCGTAATTGCAGGGTTTCTTGAGAGGGATATCTTTGACCTCTTCCTCCCTGAGTTCGGTAAACCTTGGGTGATCCATTTAAGGGAAATTTGATGCTGTTCTACAAACCTCTGCACTTGGAGGCCCAACACTGTCTACAAGAATAGAAGCGTGCATCGACATCACACTCTACAATTGGTTATTTTCCCTATCTTTGTGCATCCCGACCAGATATTATGTTGAGTGTGGGTATGTGTTCAAGATTACAAGCCTCACCAAAAGAAAGCCACATGGTGGCGGTCAAGAGAATCTTTTGATATTTGGTTCATACCCCAAAATTTGGGTCGTGGTACCCCAAGGGAGCCAGCTTTGATCTCATTGGTTACACGGACTCGGATTGGTATGGAGACAAGGTGGAAAGGAAGTCAACCTCCGATGCTTGTCAATTTCTTGGAAGATCCTTGGTGTGTTAGTCCTCAAAGAAGCAAAACTGCATGTCTATGTCCACTGCCGAAGCTGAGTACATTTTCGCAGCTAGTTGCTGTGCTCAATTACTATGGATGAAGCAAACTTTGAAGGATCTTGGATTATATTTTGATAAGGTGCCTCTTATTTGTGACAATCATAGTGCCATTGCCATTGCTCACAATCTCATGCAACACAACCGGACCAAGCATATTGAGATTCGTCATCATTTCATTCGGGGCCATGTTGCAAGAGGAGACATTTCATTGGAGTATGTTCCCACCGCAGCTAGTGTGTGTTCATAGTGTATGTTACCACCTAGGCCTTTCCTTTCCCCAAGCCTCTTCTATTCCCTGCACAAGTTCATCATTGTCTCTTTCCAAAGTTAGGAAAGTGTTTCTGGAGTCACCGGAAATTCCGGCCAGGCACTGGAAGTACCGATGAGCTAGGAGTTCTCCGGAACTTCTCCCGGACTCAGCTACTTCCGCCTGTGCCAGGAACTTTCGGGTCACCGGAAATTCCGGTGAGCCTCATCAACGTATATAATGCGGGCCCTGGGAGAAAACAGGGACCACTCCCAGTTTTCTTCCCCAAGACCCACGTCATACAGGGAGCAGCCTCCGGTGACAACGACCCCGCGGAGGCATATTGGCCCCTCCGTCTTCGACCACCCTCTTTCGGATCTGCTCTGTGGGATCCTTCCCCACCTTGATCTCTCGCCATGGACCCTGGTATTTGCCCCCAACTCCCTCCATTAATAGAGATCTTGCTCCTTCCATTGCTTGAGTTAGGGTTCACCATGTCTAGGCTTGTTCTTTGGCTAGAACTGACATGGTTATACCCTACGGGTACACGATCTTAGCATACCTAGTCCAGCCCAAGGAAGGCCCACGAGAACATGCGCCAGCCCATGAAGACTTTCGGGTGGCCAAGGCCCATGACAACTTCGGATCCTTGGAGAACAAGACTAGAGTAGATAGAATATTCAAAGGGGCAAAACCCTAAAACCTGTAACCGACTCGATCTGTGCCTGGGACCTGCCTATCTCTATATAAAGGCTAGGAGGGCACAATGAGGAGGGCACTTCGCATACCACCGCATACACACCTCCATGCCAGATTGCATCTGCGCACCCCTGTAATCAAGAGCAGACAAGCAGGAGTATGGTTTTCCCTCCGGGGGCCTAAACCTGGGTAAACCTCGTGTCCCCGTGTTGCTTGTTTGCTAACCGTTCCGTGATCTCCAGCATCCCCATCTTCTCCAAAACCTAAGCTCATAACAATGGGCATTGACGAGAATAAACCTCGTCAATTGGCGCCGTCTGTGGGAACTGGGGACGCTGATTGTGCGATCGTGACGGTCCCAACCAAAGCGATCTACAACTCCGCGGAGACGGAGAGTCATCTCCTCTTTGGCGCTTTCGACTTCACCGCCCACTCGCCAGCCACCCTGAAGGACTTCGAGCCCGTTGGCGACGGGCTCGAGATTCTGTTCGGGAGCTTCTGCTTCCAGGTGGGGCAGACCGGCACTCCCCGTCTCCTATAGCGGGTGCCCATGCCATCGATCAGGCCCACTTCATGGGCTCCACACCCCGTGCTACGCACATCTCCATCAATAGATGAGTCCTATAACAGAAGCTGCTCCAACTTAGATCTGTGCGATCCACCATCAGAGGAAGGGACCTATGGTTCCGGATCCGAAAGCTGCGGCAGCAGCGATCCAATCTACGAGCGCTACCAATGTGCCGCAGTCATCCGGAGCGACGTAGATCAGGAGAACAACCCGCCACCCAACCCGCAGGGTAGAAACGGCGAGAACAGGAGAAACCAGTCCCCCCCCCCCCCCGCCCAACGAGGATGACACTGATCCCAATCGGATCATCCACCTCAGCGATGAAGGATGGGCTCAAGCACGTGAAGCTGTGGCAGGCAACAAGATCCTGCCTGTGGGTGCCTCACGGGACCTACTGATGGCGTACCACCTGCTCCTAGTCGAAGAGCACAAGAAGCAGGTGAAGATGCAAGAAGTGCTTGACAAGCGCAAGCAAGCAGCCTCGCAGTCCAGTGCGCGGCGAGCTGCGCTCTCCGCCATGGGCGGCTCCAGCTCGCATGGCAACCATGGCAACAAGCACCGTTCTCGCACGGAGAACATGGATCCCAAGGCACGTCGCGAGGTGACTCGGACCCTCAACACGTCCTTCATGGAGATGGATGCTGACGGCAACGTCATCCCGAAGACACCGCAAGCTGCGATCATGGCAGCCACTACATACCTCGCGTCCCATCCACCTCCGGTGGGGGACCCGAAAAGGGCCATGCACAAGTCCGCACTTACCGGACTCGGACTCATCGGAGCTGCGCTCCACGGAGAAGCTCTTGCGGAGCCAAAGAAGAAGGCTGTGGTCAGGTTCAATCGCAGCCCCACGCCTTCATCCGACGATGAAGAACACGACCTACCTCGAAGGCACAAGAGCTCGCGCCATCGCAGCCGCGATTACGACGCTCGAAGCAAGCTCACCCAGTGCAAGATCGACAAAGCGCACGCCAAGCACGTATGCTCGTCCGAATCCGAGGATGACGATGACGAAGGAGAACTCTGCGGATCCTGATGCTTCAGCAGATCCGTTCGGCAGGCACGGATGCCGTGAAACTTCAAGCTTCCTTCGGACGCTCCGAAGTTCGACGGCACACAGGACCCCAAGGCGTGGCTCAGCGACCACCTGTCGTCCGTTAAACTACACGGCGGAAACAAGGACACAACCCTGCAATGCCTTCAGCTGCAGCTGACAGGTGCAGCCCGGATCTGGCTCAGCAGCCTATCCCCGGGATCCATCCGAAGCTGGGAGAAACTGGCGTACAGTTTCATCCGAAACTTCAAAGGTACCAGCAAAAGGCCAGCCTCGATCGAGGAGCTGCGGGCCTGCACCCAACAAACGGGCGAATCCATTCGCTCGTACATATTACGCTGGTCCAACACCAAGAACTCCACGGCGCACATCTCTGAGGAGAGAGCGATCAACGCATTCAAGGATGGCGTCAAGCGCCAGGACTTCAAGGAAGAACTTGGGCGCGTCAAGCCCAAGACACTCGACCACCTCTTGGACATCGCCAACAGATGGGCAGATGGCGAGGGCTCCGTCCACCGAGCTCACTCGGAAGAGGAGGATGACTACAGCCGGCTACGTGAACGCCGTAGCAATATAAGATTGCGCGTCTACGACGATCGCGACGGACCCGACATGGTCGCGGCTGGCTACGCCGACCGCCGCAGCGACGGCAACCGCAGCAGCGGTGGATACCGCGGAAGCAACTTCCGCAACGGAGGACGCCCACCGCAGTCATGGCAACATCGCGGCCGCGATGACGGACTCTTAGTATACGACAAGCTGTCGGGTCCATGCACCATCCACTTCTACATCGACAAGCAGGATGATAAAAAGAAGGCAAGCCACATGCTCAAGGATTACCGCGAGTTCTAGAAACTCAGCGAGAGCATGTCCTAGATGAGGCAACAAGCCCCGAACCCCGGGTACGGGGGCACGCCCACACCAGGCGACATCGCCCATGGAGCTCCTCCACCACCACCCGTGGGGCCTTCGAATCATCCAATCGCACCCGCGCAGAACAACGGCGGAAACAGGTACCCCGTGCCAAAGGGATCACTAATGATCCAAAAGGGGCGTCCAACGAAAATCACCCGTGCCAAAGGGTACCCCGTGCAGAAGAAAATCACCCGTCAGATCAATCTGGCTGTGACAGCTCCACCCGCCATCCCCGAGTACCTCAGCGGATCGGAGTCCTACATCACGTTCAGCCGCTCAGATCACCCCTGCCAGGTCCCTCGCCCATGTCATGCTGCCCTGGTGCTTGAGGCGTAGATCGGAGGATTCGATATGAGCCGCGTCTTCATGGACGGCGGCAGCGACATCAATCTGATGTTCGCCAGCACCTTAGCAGCAATGCGTATCCCACTGTCCAGCCTAGAACAATCCGATACAACGTTCCACGGCATCGTCCCAGGGAAGGGTATATTCCCCCTGGGAAAGATATGGCTCAACGTCATCTTCGGCAAGCCCGATAACTTTCGGTGTGAGCGACTCAAGTTTGAAGTGGTGGGCTGGCCATCACAATACCACGCCATCCTCGGGCGTGTGGCATTCGCACGATTCCTGGCAATACCGCACTACGCGTACCTGCTACTCAAGATGCCAGGACCGAAGGGCGTCATCACAGTCCACGGGAGCTTCACCCGATCGGACCACTGCGACAGGGACTTCAACAGATTCTCCCAGTCATTCGGCATGCAGGAGGAGCTCATAAGGCTCCGAGAGGTGACAGACAATGGAGCACCCCCAGTTGCAAGACAGAACGCACCCGACATGTCTTTCGACTCCACCGTCAACACAAAGAAGGTGCAGGTCCACCCGACGGACGCCACCAAGACGGCGCTGATAGCTAACGACCTCAGCCCCGCATAGGAAAGCGCGCTCATCGAATTCCTCCGTGAGCGCTGGGAAATCTATGCCTGGTGTCCTGCGGATATGCCAGGAGTTACCAGGGAATTCGCCGAGCACGCACTCAACGTATTTCCAGACGCTAAGCCCGTCAAACAGTCCATCTGACGACTGTCCGAACCACTCGACGCAAACTTCATTAGGGAGATCAAGGAAAGCGAGTGGCTCGCCAACACCGTGATGGTTCCCAAAAAAGACACGGACATCCTGCGGATGTGTGTGGACTTCACATCGCTGAACAAGCACTGCCCGAAGGACCACTTCCCTCTCCCTCGAATCGATCAGATCATCGATTCGACTGCAGGATGCGAGAAGCTCTCCTTCCTCGATGCCTACTCAGGCTACAACCAGATTCGACTGAAGGTTGAAGATCAGGAGAAAACGGCTTTCATCACGCCGTTCGGAGTGTTTTGCTACAACACAATGCCCTTCGGGCTGAAGAACGCAGGCGCCACGTACCAACGATGCATGCAGGCATGCCTGAAGGACCAGATCGGCCGCAACATCCAAGTCTATGTCGACGACATAGTAATCAAAACAAGGGAGGACAAGACACTCATCGACGATCTCTGCGAGACGTTCGACAACCTTGATCGATACAAGATCAAGCTAAACCCAAAAAAGTGCACTTCGGCGTCCCATCTGGTCAGCTACTAGGCTACTTCATCTCCTAGCGAGGAATCGAAGCGAACCCGAAGAAAAACCAGGCCATAATGGCCATGGAGAAGCCGAAGAACCTCAAGGGGGTCCAGCAGCTTGCTGGGCGAATCGCGGCATTGAGCAGGTTCATCAGCCGCATGGGCGAAAAAGCCATGCCTTTCTATCAGCTTCTACGCCAGGCAGACAAATTCGAGTGGATGCCCGAAGCGGACGACGCATTCGAAGATCTAAATCGGCTGATCTCTACCTCGCCCGTCTTGGTCACGCCAAAAGAGCGCGAACCTCTACTGCTATACATAGCAGCTACACACCAGGTGGTAAGCACCATTCTTGTGGTTGAAATACCCAAAGATGGCAAGACCCACGGGGTCCAACGCCCAATCTACTACCTCAGCGAGGTATTGACGCCAACCAATCAGAGGTACCCTCACTACCAGAAACTTGCCTACAGCGTATTCATGACGGCTCGTCGGCTGATCCACTACTTCCAGGAGCATCAGGTGATGGTCGTCAACGAAGCACCCCTGAACAGCATCCTGAACAACCCGGAGACCACAGGACGTGTGGCCCTATGGGGCATAGAGCTGTCACCTCTAGACATCGTCTATGAGAAGCGCCACGCGATCAAGTCTCAGGTCCTTCCAGACTTCCTCGTCCACTGGATGGAACTGTAGCTGCCAGACACACAGGACATGACACAGTCATGGACGATGCACTTCGACGGCTTCAAGCGCGAGGCCGGAGCAGGAGCTGGGGTCATACTGACCTCCCCGCAGGGCGACAAGATGAAGTACGTCCTCCGGATGAAATTTCGAGCTTCCAACAACGAGGCCGAGTATGAGGACCTCATCCATGGCATGAGGATGGCCAAGATTTGCGGCGCAACGTGCCTGGTCATCTACGGAGACTCAAACCTTGTCGTCCAGCAGACGATGAACGAGTGCGACGCACATGCCGCCAACATGATTGCGTACTGCGCACTCTACAACGCACTCGAAGGAGACTTCGATGGCTGCGAGCTTCGGCACGTTGGGAGAGAAAGCAACAAAGACGCCGATAGAGTCGCCAACATCGGCTCCACCTGCGCACGGATACCACCAGGTGTGTTCCTCGAACAGATCTGTGTGCCATCCATCAAAAGGAAATTCCCAAAGGGATCACCCGAAGAAGCAGAGCACTCGGGGGCTGCGCTACCCGAAGGACAGGAAGGACCAGAAAAACTCTACACAGAGGTCGCAGTTGTAAACCTGATGCAGGTCATGGCAGTGGAAGAAACATGGACATAGCCATACCTCCGATATCTGATAGACGGGGAACTGCCTGACAACCCGACAGATGCCCGGCGCATATCTCGCCGGTCCAAGGCCTTCACCATCATCAATGGCAAGCTGTACAAGCGCAACATTTCGGGTGTACTCCAAAGGTGCGTCACCATCGGTGACGGCAAAACCATCCTTCAAGACATCCACGAGGGCATCTGCGGCCATCACGCGGGCATCCGCGCCCTTGTCACCAAAGCTCTACGAGCTGGGTTCTATTGGCCAACGGCCATGAACGACGCCAAGGACATCGTCCGAAGTTGCAAAGGGTGCCAGAGGTTCGCAGATAAACCACATGCACTAGGATCGGAGCTCAGGCCTATACCCCTGGCCTGGCCCTTCGCCCAATGGGGCCTCGACATGATCGGCAAACTGCCCAAGTCCTCGAAAGGAGGCCACGTCTACCTCCTGGTCGCAGTCGACAAATTCACCAAGTGGATCGAAGCCACGCCCGTTAGTAACCAAAAGGGCAAAACGGCCGTCAAGTTCTTCGAATCCATCGTCTACAGGTTCGGCGTGCCGCACAGCATCATCACCAATAATGGGTCGAACTTCATCTCCAAGGAATTCTAGGACTTCTGCGAAGACCTCGGAATCAACATCACATACGCCTCTGTGGCGCACCCGCAAACAAACGGACAGGTCGAAAAGGCAAACGGCCTCGTCGATGGCGGCATCAAGAAGCTCCTAATGAGCCCACTCCAGCGACTCGCAGGAGCCTGGACACAAGAGCTACCCTCCGTCCTCTGGAGTTTGCGCACAACGCCAAACAGCTCAACTGGCTACACGCCCTTCTTCATGGTGCACGGAGCCAAAGTCGTACTGCATGCAGAGGTACGCCACAAGGCCCCACGGGTCGTCGCCTACGGCGAAGCCGAATCAACGGCCGCACTCGAAGACGCCGTCGACACCCTCGATGAGGCACGCGACATCGCCGCAGCTCGATCAGCGGTCTATCAACAGAGCCTCCGCAACTACCACAGCCGTCGGTTGTGCCCAAGGTCCTTCGTCGAAGAAGACCTAGTCTTACGACTCAAGCAAGAGTGACCGAAGGAGCTCGAGTCACCCTGGGAAAGACCCTACATCATCACTGAAGTCATCCCAGGTGGCGCCTATCGCCTCAAGAACGTGGAGTATGGAGTAGCATAATCCAACCCAAGGAACGTCGCACAACTGCGACGCTTCTACCCCTAGCTACCCCTCCCCCCTCCTTATTACTTTCAATAAGGCTATTCAGCCAAGGCTACTCAGCCGAACAATGTACCTCCTCCTTACAATATAAATAAAGCTAAGTGCCTCTCCCCAAATATTTGTCTATTATTCGCATTTTCTTCATGTTACAACACACTCGGGGGATCCCCTCACCTCACGACTTCGTCGACTGAGGATAACGCGTGTACACCTAAGTAGCTGACCACGTCAGGATAACGAGAAGGGAACGCATACAAACAAAGCACCACGTGCTAACAATAACCAACCTTTACAGCAAAAGGCATAACACGCCCAGTCGAATACATACAAATTTTACATCTATCTTTTTACAGGTCCTACCTATTCTGAAGAATCACCTGCGCACGCTGCTCAAAAAGATCTACAATTTGTTTGGCATACTGCCTTACAGCCGCATAATGTGGACGCATGTCCCACATACCACCATCCGGCCGAAGAGGTGGCCTAGCCGCCATAGCAGCAAGATCTACTTCAGGACGATGCAACCGCACGAGGGAAAGCGCAGCCTTCACCCCTGTAACCAGCTGATGCCGCACCAGCTCCCTGACATGATGCCCATCCCGAAACTTTGCCAGCAAGCCCCATAGAGTAGATGGTGCCTCTGTTGGAGATATGCCCAAGAGGCAATAATAAAGTGGTTATTATCATATCTTCACACTTATGATAAATGTTTACATACCATGCTATAATTGTATTAACCGGAAACATTAATAATTGTGTGATTTGTAAACTAAAATAAGATTCCCTAGTAAAGCCTCTTGTTAAACTAGCTTGTTGGTTAATATATGATCATGGTTTCCTGATCATGAACATAGAGATGTTATTAACAACAGGATCATATCATTAGGAGAATGATGTGATGGACATACTCCTATAGATAAGCGTAGCATAAAGATCAAGTCATTTAAATAGTTCAATTGCTATATGCTTTCTGATACATAGTAACCTAATTCCTTCGACCATGAGATCATGCATATCACCTTTACCGGATGGATGCTTTGATGACATCAAACACCACACCGTAACTGGGTGGCTATAAAGGTGGCATTGAGTGTTCGGAAAGTATTGGTTGAAACACATGGATCAAGAGTGGGATTTGTCCATCCATATGACGGATAGATATACTCTGGGCCCTCTCGGTGAAATGTCATCCAATTAGCTTGCAAGCATGTGACTGGCTCACAAGGGATCACATATCACGGGAACGAGAAAAGAGTACTTATCAGTAACGAGGTTGAACTAGGTATGCAGAGATACCGACGATCATAACCTCGGATAAGTAACATATCGTGAGACAAAGGGAAATTGGTATCGTATGTAAGTGGTTCATTCGATCGCAAAGTAATCGTAGAAATATGTGGGAGCCATATGAATTTCCAGATTCCTCTATTGGTTATTGTTCGGAGAAGTGTCTCGATCATGTCCGCATAATTCACGAACCGTAGGGAGACACACTTAAGGATTCGACGTTGTTTGAGTAGTTATGGTATTATGAGAAAGAGAACAAATGTTGTTCGGAGTCTCGGATGGGATCCGGGATATCACGAGGTGATCCGGAATGGTCCGGAGAATAAGATTCATATAAGGAAAGTCCCGTTTCGGAGTTCGGGAATGATTCCGGTGTTTTCATCGGGAATGTTCTAGAAGGTTCCGGATTGTCCGGCACTCCGGGGGGGGGGAGGGTACATGAATGTGTCATTGAATGATTGCATCATGTACTAAGTGTTCTTGCTGTTCCAAATAAAGGATTAAATTGAATCCTAAAACAGAAAAGTCAAATGTCCAGTTTGAAAGTCAAACGGCTAAAACAAGAAACTGTGGGAAACAAGCAAGAGGAGGTTGAAACCAACTTGGAGGAGGAGTCCCTCTCCTCCAAGCCGGCGGCCAGCCCTAGGCCGAGTTGGGGAGGGACTCCCCTCCCTCCCTGGCGCGCCTAGCCCCTCCACCTATAAAAGGAGGGGCAGGGCCTCCTCCTTGAGACACACAAGTTCCTATCCTCTAATCTCCGGTTTAGAGCCGTTTTGGTTTAGAGCTTCTAATTGCTTTAGCCTGCGGTTTAGAGCCTTCTAATTGGTGTGTCTAATCTCTAGATCACTAATAGCCCTCTTTCATAATCCACCATACTCGCTCCGGCTTAAGGCGAAGCCCTGCGGGATTTCCCCTCTACTTCCGGTACCACGCCGTTGTGCTGCCGGAATCACGAGGAGAGTGCTACAACCTCCGCTGCCTGCTGGAACAAGGGAGAGGAAGGTCTTCGTCGAGTACCGAACGTGTGACCGACTGCAGAAGCGCTGCCGGAACGCAGCGCCGGAAGGAACGTCTACGCGATCTTGAGATCGGAAAGAGTACGACTACATCACCCACGAGAATCTGCTCTCGTTAACCGCTTTGGAATCTTCGAGGGTGAGTTATTCCATCGACTCGTTGCTGCAATCTAGTAGATAGATCTTGGCTTGTTTGTTTGTATGCGATAGAAAATTTTTGTTTTCCATGCTACGAACCCCTACAGTGGTATCAGAGCCGTGTCTATATGTAGATTTGTTGCACGAGTAGAACACAATGGTCATTGTGGGCGTTGATGCTTTTATTGTCGATTGCTTATTGTGTACTTTGCATCTTGCGGTATGTTGGGATGAAGCGGCCTGGGCTAACCTTACATGACATCGTTCATGAGACTTGCTCCACGCTTGACATGCAACTTGTATTGCATAAGTGGCTTTGCGGGTGCCTGTTTCTCCTAGCATAGTTAAGATCCAATTTACAACGGGTGATTGACAATACTAGTATCAATGTTGTGGTTCTTGTTCGTAAGTTAGAACGACACTTATTGAAAGCCCCAAACCACGTAAAATATGCAAAGAAAGTAGAAGCGTCTAACTTTGTTTTGCAGGGGTGTGCAGTGATGTGATATGGCCATGATTGTGATTATATATGATGTATGCAATGTTCCTTATTGTAAGTCGGCAACCGGCAGGAGCCATATGGTTGTCTTTAATTTCTGTTAAGACCCGCGTGTCTATTCAAAGTAGTTGTAATAGTTGAAGCCGGTGGACGACAACCATGGAGAAGCGTCATTGACCTTGATGCAATGCCGGTAATGATGGAGATCATGTTCGTGCTAGAAGATGGAGATCGGAAGCACAAAGAAGAAAGGCCATATCATATCACATATTATGAATTGCATGTGATGTTAATCCTTTATGCATCTTGTATTGCTTAGTAGACGACGGTAGCATTATAAGATGATCCCTCATGCACATGAATTTCAAGTCATAAAGTGTTCACCCTTAGTTAGCACCGTTGCTAAATCTTGTTGTTTCGAAGCACCACGTGAAGATCGGGTGTGTTAGATTCTACAAGTGTATACAACGCGAGCAAGCCAGATTTGCTCATGCGGAAACTAAGGTTTGATCTTGACGAGCCTAGCATGTACAGACATGGTCTCGGAACACGGAATACCGAAAGGTAGAGCATGAATCATATAGTAGATATGATGAACATGTCGATTGTTCGCCATTGAAACTATATCAATTCTCGTGATGATCGGTTTTGATATGGTGGATTTGGTTCGTGTGATCACTAAAACAATGTGAGGGATATTGTTTTGAGTGGGAGTTCACCTATATTAATTTAATTATTAATTAGAACTCAATTTATCATAAACTAAATCAAAGTGAATTTGCATAGTTGTTGTAGTCATTGGCATCCGTTTACCACCTTGCGCTTAGTTATAATTGAGATGATAGAACTATAGAATTCTGGTTAGTTACTTTACGAACTGGTATCGTATTGTTTTGAAGTGTTAATCTAAAGTTTAAAAGTCCTATTGCAAACTTTCAGTAAGTTCCGGTTACTCCATGAAGTTTAATAATTAGTATTAAATCAAGAGTAAAAATTCCAAGTGTTAGTATAAGTATCATGTTTGTCTCCATGATTCTTGATATTCAAAGGATTCTCTTAATATCAAGGTTATCTAGGATCTGAAAGAGTTGTTTCAGAAACCATGATGTGTGGAAGATATTGTGATATCTGAAACGAAGTTTTGGTTGCAACATGATAGAGTATAATGTGGCAAAGTTCATGTTCTCATATTTTGATGAGAATTTGCAAAGGGTTGTGGACACTTGTTGTCCTAATCCTCCAAAAGGTTTTGGATAGCAACATTATACTCGTAATTCATCATTATAAGCTAAAGGTAGTTTGATCATGGACGATTCCATGATAAGGATGAATATTTGATGTAGGTAAAATGTTTACTACACCAAGAGATTACTAAATAAAGGAATTTGAAAGAACACCAAACATTTGATGATGGTGATCTACTTCAAAGTGCAAGTCCAAAGACATTGGTATTTAACTATACATGTTTTGGACTATGTGTCATATGTATGACTCCACTATTGATGTTGATAGATTCTTTCAAACAGAAAAGGAAATATTGAAAGAGAATCTCATAAATATATGGCAGAAAAGAAAAGACTAGAATTGTTCAGTTTAAGTATATAGATGATATACATGTTATGGCTATATTCTTTGCTTATTAAACAATGTGGTTCTCAAGTATTTGATACTGAATTTGTTGGTGTGAATCGTCATACGAAACAACACAATTCATGAACTACAATAGCCTAAGTAACTAGCAAAAGAATATGTGATGATGTTCATCGAGAACAAATAAAGGGTTATTGTGTTGCTCGTTAAACATCAAAGCTTGCCTTCAAGATTTGTTTTATCAGGTATTATGAGAACAAAAGGGTTGTTCAAATAATTGCTGTAATCCATAAAAGATGGATGATTCACAAATCTCGTTGGAGAAATCACATCCATAAAACTAGTGCTAAAAATGTCGAAAGACAAATTGATTGAAAGATCACTTAGGAAGTGACATCGCCGTTTAAATTATATTGGAAAGAAAACATGAAGAAAATCCATATGGATGGAATTTTGGAGTCTATTTGATTTTGATCAAATGACGCTTGTGAAACTTTCCTAGAGATAATTAAAACTTCGTTCATAGGCCAAAAAGGGAACGATAGACTAGCTTATTGGAACTTGTACATATTGTTGTATGAAATCCATTATGTATAGTCAAGAGCGATGGATTTCAACTTCATGTGCTTTCTCCGAAAATTTGAGTGAATATATGAATATTTACTTAATAAGGATGAAGTGTGAAACATTTGAAAAGTTCAAGGACTTTCAAGATGAAGTGCAAAATCATTGTAACAAGAATATAAATAGTTTATGATAAGATCATAAAGGAAGATATTTGAGTTACAAGTTTAGCATAATACCTAAGATTTAAGGAATCGTTCCGTGGATTTGCATTTTCCCGAAACACCATAAGAGTATGGAGCGTTCGAGATATGTAATTAAACCTTGTTTGACATGGTAAGATCGAAGGTGTAATTCATAAAACTGCCATTATATTTTAAAGATTAAAAGCTTTAGAGATTACCGTTTTCCACTGAAAAGAGCTCCATCATAATCCGTTGAAATGACACCATATAAAGTTATGGTTTGGGATAAAACCCAAGTAGTCCTTTCTTAAAACATTGGTATGCTATGCATAAGAAAGATGTGTGCAACCAAAGTCGGATGAACCTGTCTTTGTATAACTGTTAAGTATTCCTCCATAAACACCGGAGACAAAAGTGTTTGTTGCTTAGAACATCAAGTTTCTTTGAGAAGGAATTTTTCGTGAAAAGTTAAGTGGGAGGACAATAGAACTTTGATAAGGTTAAAAGAACCTTAGCTATATGTGCAGAGTTGCGCAGCGCCGAAAAGTGTTCTGGAGGCAGCAACAATGCTCATGGCTCACGTACCTCAAAGGTTGTGGTCACGGAGATCTAAGTTCCTATTGAAACAAGTAGGTCGAGTAAAACAATCAAATACCAAGATTTGAGGGTTGAATCATTATTTGAGAATAATGAACGGACTACATGCAAAGAAGTGATGATGGGCCCTGACTCCGTAAAATGGCTTGAAGCCATAAAATCCGTGATAGTTCCATACACGAGAAATCAAGTTTTGAACTTGAAAGGACCCTCGAGAAAGGTGTAAGACCTTACAGTTGTGTTTGAATCTATAAATAAATAGACATGGATGTTGCACATCTATGAAATAGTCGACATGTTGGGAAAGAGTTCACAACAATGTTCAAAGGTTGACTATGACAAGATCTGATCTTTCATAGCGATATTTAGTCTAGACGGATTAATGTAGCAACCACTACATATAATTTGTTATATGGTAGTTGAATAAAAAAAACAAGTTCTTCTAATAGAATCGTTACCTAGGACGTGTGCATGACACGGTCCATAGGGTTTTATTAATTCAAAGGATGCTAAAAGCATATGCAAACTTCAATGGTTAAAGTGAGCATCGCGGAGTTGGAATCTTCACTGTGATGAAACTGTTAAAGGAGTTTAAAAGTTCATTAGAGACGATGAAGATGCTTGCATTTGCAAGAAATTAAGTGGGAGAGCTAAGACATGTTTCTAATACATTATGTGGAAGACATATTGTTGATTGGAAATAATGTATCTTTTATTAACACATATTAAGAATTTCATCCCGATGAAAGACTTAGACAAAACCCAAATATTTGGCATCTATAGACGCTAATATGGTTGTGCCAGAAGTACATAGACAAGATATTGAATGAGTTCAATATAGAAACTACAAGAGAGGTTCTTGTCGCACAGAAAGGATTGAATGAGTTCAATGTTGATGATATATTCAAGTGTATTGACATTTGGTAAAGTGAAACAAATAATCAAGTATAGATTGATACTTGATGTATGAAATCACAAAGAGTATTTATATCAATCATATTGTGATATGTACAAATCCAGATATGTCCTATGCTCTAAATGTTGTGAGCATATACCAGAATGATTCGTAAGATGATCATTGGACAATAGTAAGGATATTCTTATGATCTTTTGGAAGAACTAAGAGTATAATATTTTTAGAAGTGACAAATAGATGGTTAGTTCATTGTAAAAGTACTACATTGATACTAGTTTTGTCACAAAGTAAAAATTAAGTTTATCTCAATCTAAACTAAGGGTGGCACAATATAATGGAAAGTGAGTTCCATAATGGATTTGGATGAGTTCCAAAGTTAAGACATTGTGACAGATACTACAACAAAAGGCTAAGTATATGACTGCTATTTTAGCATCAAAAGAGGGCATTTGTGTCAAGTAGTTTGTTATCAAACTAGGTGTAGTTCACAGTGGGATAATACTATGAAGATATATTGTGCGACAATATTATCAACATGTTTTAACCCCAAAGAGCTAAAGGTCACACCGAAAGACCAAATTTATACAAAGCCATCTCATTAGAGAATGAGTGATGCGTAGAGACGCAAAGACATGCAATTACACACGGACCTGGAAGTGTCAGATCCGGAGATCAGTTGACCACTAGCAATCGTGTACATACAATACCGGAAAGCCATAGGTGTTGAATACACAAAGGTTTGAAACTAGATTATTGACTCTAGTGCAAGTGGGAGACTGTTGGAGATATGCCCAAGAGGCAATAATAAAGTGGTTATTATCATATCTTCACACTTATGATAAATGTTTACATACCATGCTATAATTGTATTAACCGGAAACATTAATACTTGTGTGATTTGTAAACTAAAATAAGAGTCCCTAGTAAAGCCTCTTGTTAAACTAGCTTGTTGGTTAATATATGATCATGGTTTCCTGATCATGAACATAGAGATGTTATTAACAACAGGATCATATCATTAGGAGAATGATGTGATGGACATACTCCTATAGATAAGCGTA
The DNA here is from genome assembly GCA_916181665.1 of Avena sativa. Classification (NCBI taxonomy): domain Eukaryota; kingdom Viridiplantae; phylum Streptophyta; class Magnoliopsida; order Poales; family Poaceae; genus Avena; species Avena sativa. Next base: position 36,202,103 of record OV702284.1, read on the forward strand.
GCATAAAGATCAAGTCATTTAAATAGTTCAATTGCTATATGCTTTCTGATACATAGTAACCTAATTCCTTCGACCATGAGATCATGCATATCACCTTCACCGGATGGATGCTTTGATGACATCAAACACCACACCGTAACTGGGTGGCTATAAAGGTGGCATTGAGTGTTCGGAAAGTATTGGTTGAAACACATGGATCAAGAGTGGGATTTGTCCATCCATATGACGGATAGATATACTCTGGGCCCTCTCGGTGAAATGTCATCCAATTAGCTTGCAAGCATGTGACTGGCTCACAAGGGATCACATATCACGGGAACGAGAAAAGAGTACTTATCAGTAACGAGGTTGAACTAGGTATGCAGAGATACCGACGATCATAACCTCGGATAAGTAACATATCGTGAGACAAAGGGAAATTGGTATCGTATGTAAGTGGTTCATTCGATCGCAAAGTAATCGTAGAAATATGTGGGAGCCATATGAATTTCCAGATTCCTCTATTGGTTATTGTTCGGAGAAGTGTCTCGATCATGTCCGCATAATTCACGAACCGTAGGGAGCCACACTTAAGGATTCGACGTTGTTTGAGTAGTTATGGTATTATGAGAAAGAGACCGAATGTTGTTTGGAGTCTCGGATGGGATCCGGGATATCACGAGGTGATCCGGAATGGTCCGGAGAATAAGATTCATATAAGGAAAGTCCCGTTTCGGAGTTCGGGAATGATTCCGGTGTTTTCATCGGGAATGTTCTAGAAGGTTCCGGATTGTCCGGCACTCCGGGGGGGGAGGGTACATGAATGTGTCATTGAATGATTGCATCATGTACTAAGTGTTCTTGCTGTTCCAAATAAAGGATTAAATTGAATCCTAAAACAGAAAAGTCAAATGTCCAGTTTGAAAGTCAAACGGCTAAAACAAGAAACTGTGGGAAACAAGCAAGAGGAGGTTGAAACCAACTTGGAGGAGGAGTCCCTCTCCTCCAAGCCGGCGGCCAGCCCTAGGCCGAGTTGGGGAGGGACTCCCCTCCCTCCCTGGTGCGCCTAGCCCCTCCACCTATAAAAGGAGGGGCAGGGCCTCCTCCTTGAGACACACAAGTTCCTATCCTCTAATCTCCGGTTTAGAGCCGTTTTGGTTTAGAGCTTCTAATTGCTTTAGCCTGCGGTTTAGAGCCTTCTAATTGGTGTGTCTAATATCTAGACCACTAATAGCCCTCTTTCATAATCCACCATACTCGCTCCGGCTTAAGGCGAAGCCCTGCGGGATTTCCCCTCTACTTCCGGTACCACGCCGTTGTGCTGCCGGAATCACGAGGAGAGTGCTACAACCTCCGCTGCCTGCTGGAACAAGGGAGAGGAAGGTCTTCGTCGAGTACCGAACGTGTGACCGACTGCGGAAGCGCTGCCGGAACGCAGCGCCGGAAGGATCGTCTACGCGATCTTGAGATCGGAAAGAGTACGACTACATCACCCACGAGAATCTGCTCTCGTTAACCGCTTTGGAATCTTCGAGGGTGAGTTATTCCATCGACTCGTTGCTGCAATCTAGTAGATAGATCTTGGCTTGTTTGTTTGTATGCGATAGAAAATTTTTGTTTTCCATGCTACGAACCCCTACAGCCTCATCCAGGGGAAACATCACATGCAGAACTGGCGCCAAGGAAGTTTTCGCTTGCCGCAGCACACGCGGCACCTGGTGAACACGACCCTGCACAGTCGCAAGAACCATTGCACGATCTCGATCCATCCAGAAAAATCCGCTGGCCTCCATGTCCTGCTGGGTCAGGAAATTGATCCGAACAGCTCTTTTTTCTCCCTGGGAACAAGATTAGCACCTGCAACAAACTGCAACGTAAGACGGCAAGCCAACAGGCGCATCCGAAAAATGAGCAGCAGCTCGAGGAAACTCACATTGAAGCTGTTCGGCCAAACGCCGCAACTCCCCCATCAGATACTCCTCCCTAGCGGTGCCCCGTTCCGCCTTCGACTTCCACACATCCGTGTGACCTCGAACGTCAAGCAACTCTTTCTCAAAACTACGGATGCGGTCACGAAGAAACACAAGCTGCGACGCATCATCCAAGGATGGTCGTAGCTACGGCGCAGGTGAAGTATCAACGGGATCATCACCCGAAGGTCCCTAAAGGAAAAGAAGGCAAGGATATGAACAAACGTAGGAATAAGCAAACAGCTCGGAGATTCATTATATACAGGAAAAGCCACAGCGTGGCACAAGGAGTGTTCATAGATACATTACAACAAAAGAAACAAAAGCTACACTACAACTACAAGGCCTAAGAAGCTGCATCCTGAGTAGCTTCGGAGCTGGACTGCCTGCTCCTGGCCTCCCCCTGCTGCCTCACCGCGTACTCCGCCAGCAAGTAAATCAGCTTCGGCCCATAGCATTTACAACGGGCAGCGTAGAGTGCGAAGGCTACCTCGGATCCGTCGGCAGCTGTCGGCATCTGGGAGGTGACCTGATGAAGATCCAGCTCCGATCTAGACGCCATGGCCATCGCCAGCCCCATGGACGCGCCGATACCCTTCTGCTTGCGCTTGTACGTTGCGGGAGCCTCGGCTGACAGTGCGTCCGCCAGCAATTCGACATCCTTGAGGGTGACGCCCTTGGGGACGAGCTCCTTGTAGAAGCGCCCGAGAACCACCTTGGCCTTGGAAAGCGAGCCGACAACGGTGCTGCAACGGTCTTCGACCGCCGCAGTGGCGTCATCCAGAGCACTTTCGTGCTCCAGGGGACCACGGTCAAACTCGATGCCCGTGGCATCTAGATAACAGGAAGAAGCAAGGTGAAAAACCAAAATGAAGCTAGAAAGGCAAGGAATCCAAAAAGGAATAGACGAAATTACTCACCCAAAATAGCCTTCGTGGCGGACATCAGCTTGCCGGCTACCTCCTTCTCGCACGAGGCCGCAGCGGTGGCGAGTTGCTCCTCACGATCTGTGGCCTCCTGCTGCAGGCGCACCTTGGCCGAAGTCGCATCGGCTAACTCCTACTCAAGGCGCTCCTTAGCGCCAACGGCATCTTCAGCTTTTTTCTCCGCTCGTCCGAGGCTCTTTTTGAGAGCATCAAGCTCGCAGAGGGCAGTGTTGTTCTCCTCTACAACAAAGAACAAGCATGACATTGGTGAGTAAGCAAGCAGCCAAATAAGGAGAAGATTGATAAAAACACACGAACCTTGGAGCTTCCGAAGGCTAGCCTCCAATGCCAGATGTTGCTTCACCAGCTGGTTGGCACCTTGAACAAAAGACTGCAAGAAGTCGCAACTTGTCAGGAAAAAGGCTCAGGGCTGCGCCCAAGAAAACGAGCAAAGAAAATCACGCATATGAAAACGCTCGGGGGCTCCCCCCCCGAGATACGTACAAAAATGGCATGATCAGCAGATCATCCGACAGATGCTCGGGGACTCCCCCGAGACACAAAACAAAAATATCAGCAGATCATCCGAAAAATGCTCGGGGGCTCCCCCAGCGGCAAGAACGAAAAAACTAGTCAGACAGCGACTCCGAAGGTTCGCCTGTAGTCTTCTGGGGGACAACCACCCGAGCCTCCTGCGGAGAAGGGTTCGGAATAGCGCCCTAAGAGGTGGCCACCGTCTGAGGAGGAGGAGTAGCAACCTTCGACTCCCCCACCATCTCCCGAGCGCCATCGCTGAAGGAGCCATCAGAAGGAAAAATCAGACAAGTACAAGCAAAAAGACGAAAGAGAGAAAAAGCAATGGCAGATACTGACGAGTCGAAATCGCTCAAGTCGAAGACAGGAGGGGCCCTCCTGCATTTCTTCTCTTCTTTCTTCTCTTCCTTCTTCCGCTTCGCCGGCGGCTGCGGCGACACAACCCGCATGGGCACGGCTGGAATAGGAGAGGAAGAGCCACCATGATCCCCACTGTGACGCTCAAGGCATGACGGGTTCCTAGGGGTCGGCGGAGTCGAATCATATGACGCTTCGCTCGAGCTCCGCGTCCGCTTTCGAGTCTGCTCCTCGCTAGACTCAAAAGTTTCTTCCGCTGGTGATCGTGCCGAGGGAAGCTCAGACATGGAATCCACTACCTCATTGTCCGGTGCATCCGGAAACAGTTCGGGTAGTGGAGGCAACATGCCCGGTACCTTGAATTCCTGCGCAAAAGAAACAAACTTTCAGAACACAAGCAAGTGCAAGAAAAACACAGTAAAAAAGCGTTATGCGCACGCCCCAGATCTACACCTGCGGAACCAGACGAGAGGCGGCGAACGGAGGAGTCAGCAACTTCCCCAGGAGATCCTCTCCAGCCTTGAACTTTAGCAGCGGCCGAAGAATCCTATCGAGATCCCCCTGGAGAACTCCTCAGCCGAAACCCTAGTTGGATCGTGGCGACCAAATAAAGGAACATCGGGTGCGCCCTAGCCTGGAGCGGCTGCACCCGACGTTTGAGGAAGGTGCGGATGATATCCACACCGTTCACCTCTTTATCCGGAATCAACTGAAGACCCTTCACCCGACGGTAGAGGCCATCTATCTCCGCCACCTCACCATCCAAGATGTGGTTCTTCCAGGACCTCTTCGGCTGGATTTTCTGGGAGGGGTCGAAAGGAGCAAGGCCAAAGTCCTGCCCAGCCACTGTGAGTCGCGGATGTAAAACCATCGCCTCCGCCAGTGTAAGGGTCCCAACCTTTAATAAGGTAGAGTCCCCTGTGTTTACAATGCTAGTCCTTGGATCAATAGCTAGCATCCACATTTAAGATGTAATATCAAGAAACAAAGGTCATAATACAACTTTATAACCAGGATAAAATAAATTATTACATCTTACATAGCTCATTTGGCTATTATAATACATTGCAGCAGAATATCTATAAGCATGGGGTCCTTCATCTTCAAAGTGCCACAGGAAGACATGTTGGTTGTAGACTTTGTAATCCTAATCAATCAAATTTACTAATATCAATCAAACCTGCAACATAACAAGTTACAGCCACAAGGGTCAATACATTTGAATTGTATTGGCAAGTGATACTATGGTAATATAGTGGAATCTATCATCTATATGCATTTGGCTAAGTGGAGTTGAGGCTTGCATTGCTCAAAATAGATTTTTCCTTAACATTTGAAAACACTAAGTTTTTGCTTGACAAAATCATTTCTTCCAATCAAAAGATTGAAGATCCTTTAACCCTTGTTCAAACCACAAGTTTTTAACTTAGAAATTTGAATGATGAGATTCTTGATTGCTTCCATGTCTTGATGCTCAAATTGTCCTTTACCAGGGACATGGCTAAGTACTTAGATTTTACACTCTGAAGAGGTGGTGCACTTTCCCCACAAGACTTGGTTTCCCAAGACAAGATCTTTCAGAAGCCTTCCCTTAGACCAAAATGGACGCGTTTAAACCTATCAAACTCTACCACCAACTGTCCATATGGCTAAGTTCTTGCAACCTATATGATCCAGGCAGAGCCCATAATGCCAAGTGGTTGCACTTGAAGCTTCTCAACATTTGACATCTCAAATCTCTTTGTTCCTGGGTGGCCATCCACAAGTGAGATACACAAGGAAAACCATAGACATGGGCCTTGTGAACCACTCAACCAAAAACCACCAATCAAGTCCCATTCCACCCAGGTGATTCATTAACTTAGTTGTTTTATTAAACAAAAACACAAGTCCTCAGACTTTAGAAATTTTTCCATAGTATGAATGTATAATCCACCCTTGTTTTCTATTAGCTAAGCTAAGCTTGATAGTAGTAGGAATATTAACTTAGGAAAATTTCTACTAAGGTTTCATCTACTAGGTTTTCCTATAGTAAGGTTTATACTTAGCAAAATTCCATGCAAGTTTTACTTAGAAAAATCACTAATGCATAGTGAAAGTAATGGGACAAAAAGTATGAAGCATCACTTGCCTTTTTGGTAGAGGGTATAGGTTCACTCCTTGTCCTTGCAACAATCACACTCTTCAAGTCACTACAGTTCAATCAAGCAAGGCACAATCTCAATCTACCAATCAAGCAAAACATCACATAAAATCATAAAGTCAAAGTAATGCATGCAAACATGCCAAGCTTTGTTTTATTTGAAAAAGTGGTTCCTAATGGGTCATAAACATTTGAAAACATCTAATGGTCATTTTATAAAGTGGCAAAGTCATTTGCAAAAGGTTTCACTTCATAAACCATTTTCAAAACAAGGTATCATTTTATGTGGGGTAGAAATGTTTTTACTAAGGCATTTATCTATAGGGTTCACAAAATATGTTTTCAAACCATAAAACTTGGTGTTTAGGGTCAGAGAGTTTAAAACAAAACATTTCCCAAAAGTTTTCTTCCAAAACCATTTTTAATAAATAAACTATATTTTTATTTGACTAGAAATGGTTTTAAATCAAAGAATCATTCTTTTCCTTCACCAAATACATTTTTAAAATCACAAAGTGTTTCCTAGGGTCAGTAGGTTCAAATCACACCATTTTCCAAAGATTTTATCTCAAAAATCATTTTTGAACAATTTTTATAATCTAAACAAGCACACAAATATTTCTGCAAAAAACAAACATTTTACCAGAGGCTTTTTACTAAACAAATGGCATGGTTGGCTAGGGCTTGTTCCACTGATTCCATTGATATAAAGTTTGTAATTTTTTTACGTGTGGATCAAAAGTTACAAAGGTTTCAATTTTGCAAACAAATCTGATTCAAATTCTGTTTTAAATCAGCTAGTGCCACGCGTCTTAATTCTATTCGTCCATACCGTTTCGCCTGGATCGGCTGCTCTGGCGTGTTGGATCAATTCAGATCGTGCGGCACAGGATCACTCGTACCCCTTCGGCTAAGGATCTATCATGAGCGTCGGATCAAGATCCTACGGTGCGCAGCACGCTTGCCAACTAGTGGCGGCGCTGGCGGCAGCGCTCAGGCGAGGTCGTCACCGGTGATACAGGACGCAAGGGAGAGGAGGTGAAGGCTCACCATGATCGCAACGTCGTGGGGAAGCTCAAGGTGGTGCTGTCTTGGCGAGGGGCGCACTGGAGCGGGCTTAATCGCTCGCCGGAGTGGAGCTGCGCCTCGGCCACGCTCAGTCGTCGTCAAGGACGGTGCTATGGATCACTAGGAGACAAACGAAACGCATGGTCAGACGTGCAAAGACATGGCGATGGTGTGTGCGTGATCGAGAAGGCGCGGGGTGGTCTGTTCTTACCAGGGAAGTTCGCCGGAGAAGAAAGCAGACGCGGCGGCGCTCAGTGGTTGTTGGAGTCGAGGTTCTGGGGCGCCCGCGGTTGAATGGGGTGTACAGAGAGAAGCGTATAGGAGTGGGGATCACAGTCATGTGCTCAGGGAGGCAGGGGGCAGTAAGGGGTTGCCGGAATTTTGGTTGCAAGCTCGCCGGAACAGAGGGAGTGCCAGCTCAAATCGTGGCAGCCTGGGGGCAAGGGAGGTCTGGCGTGTGAGGGAGATCAAAGAGGGGAGAGGGACGCTTAAATGTGCGCAGTCACGGGGCTGATTCAATGCGTGGTTATGAGGAATCAAGCGTGCAGTTATTTGACAGAAACGGCGACGAGGTTTGGGGGAGAAGAGGTCGCGGCGGGTGGGGAAGAAGGCTCAGGTGTGGGGCCGTTTCGTCAGCGGAGTGGGAGAGGGGAGTTGGGGTCCACAAGTCAGTGACCTTGCGGGTTTCCTTCGCGGTGAAAAACGATTCGCTCGCTGAGAGGGAGAGGTGGGCTAGGTTGGGCTGTTGGGCTGGCCAGTTGGGCTGAGTCCATTTCTATATTTTTTTCTCCTGAATGCTTTTTCCTTTTCTGATTCTATTTTCTGTTTTGAAATTCAAACAACAATCAAACATTCAAAACAATTCAAACAACTTCCACCAAACTTTATATTGACTTTGGTTCTGTTTATCAACACAAATCAAAGTCCAAAACAAAATAATATTTTTAATCTTTTTAGGATCCATTTATTAATTAAATAAAATGGACCTTAGTAATTAAATCAAATAGGGTTTGATTTATTTAATGAAATCTCCATTTGAAAACTAAATATTTTCAAAACCAAAACAGTAGGTTTTATTTGAGAATATAAAATACTTGAAAAACTTGTTTAAAATAAAATAACATTTTTATTTTAGGGTCCTTTAATAATTAAATAAAATGGACCTTAGTCATTAAATCAAATAGGATTTGTTTTATTAAAAACTTTATTTGAAATCTAAAATAAAACCAAAACACTTTAGTAGGTTTTATTTGAAAATAATAAACACTTGGAAAACTTATTTAAAATAATTTAATAAGTTTTGATGTTTTAATTAAAATGATAAAACCTTTTATTTAAATAAAATTGGATATTAAATCCTTATTATTTTATTTAAATAAACCTTTACTATTTTTATCAAAACAAAATGTTTTATTTAAAAAGCTTGGCCAAGGTTTAATTTGGCTCTATAAAATAATCCTTATTTATATTTCTACCCTTTCATTTGAAAACCAAATCTTTTTATTAAAAGATCCAAAAATAGTAATTTCAAATATTTTAACTTTATTGTTTATTTATCTTTTTAAATCCCTTTAGGATTTGTTTGATCAAAAAGGTTTGAAGGTTTCCAATTGGAATCAAAAAGTTTCTTCTCACCTTGAAAATCAACAAAGTTTTATTTTATTCATTTATTTTTCACATTACAAGATTTGGAAAATCTTGGGATGTGACAGCCAGTACTGGACAGATTCAGACATAGAAAAGGAGAAGAAGAGAAAGTTGGATTTAATTGAAATGATACAGCTGCCGATGGGGTAAGCGCCATCGTATCCAGATTGCCTCTTCACGGAATAGAGCTTCCGGAAGAGGCCAAAGTGCGGCTTGACGCCGAGCCAGCACTCGCAGAATGTGATAAAGCAGGCGATATGAAGAAGAGAGTTCGGTGAAAGATGATGGAGCTAGATTCCATAAAGGAAAAGCAATCCACGGAGAATATCGTGGATAGGGAAAGAAAGGCCCCGAAGGACAAAAGCGATGAACATGACCCAAAACCCAGCGGGAGGACGGGGAATTACCTCGTCGCCGGGAACTCTGATGGCCTCCCTATCCTGCGGGATCAGACCCCGCTCACGGAGTTTGCGGAGGTCACCCTCACGCGTCTCCGATCGCCGCCAGCCACCATCGGTGACGCGAGTAGCGGTGGAACCCTTCTTACCGCCGGCGACAACACTGGTACCAACTGCGATGGAGGCCTTCTTCGACTTCCCCATCGCAGTGCGGTAATGACGACGATGTGAACGTAGAAACAAAGATGGAAAGTTTTGAAGAAATTCCAGCGTGCAGCGAGAAAAGGCTCAAAGAAGATGGGATCAGTGAAACAAGAATGGTTGCGGTGAAAAACAAACTAACTTTTCCCCAGTGATTATAAAGACGAGGACGATGCACGACGACCGTCCATCGGGAAGACCTAAAGCCAACATCCAAATCCAACCGTCCACGTGTCGACACAGCAGCGAACCGTTGCTCACACGCCGTCCACTACACACAAAAATCGAGGCGACGCCGTAATTATCTCCACGCCGCGCGTGACCAGTCAACTCAAAGTCAGAAGGTGGGACCCATGTTCGTCCAGTCACGTCATCTCTAGCGCCGCAGAAACTTGAGGTCACCGATCGTCAACACTGACGTCATCAAAGCTATACTAGCAACGGTTACAATTCTTCGGCTACACAGCTAAAAGTACTCAGTCGAATCTACGATTCGACTAACTACTCGGGGGCTACTCCTATCAGGAGCGCTGGACGCGCACCCAAAAAACAACCAAAATACTACACCATTGAACTATTCTTCGAGTCCTACGTCGAGTCTACGACTCCACTACGGACTCGGGGGCTAAACCCATAGGGAAGATGGATTCAAGCATCCGAAAAATTTGTGTCCTATGGACCTAAAAGTCAACAAAGACTGAATTAAAGTCTCTACTTGAGTCTGCGACTCGAATAGACACTCGAGGGCTACTCCCATAGGGAGCACTGGTCGCTCGCCCTATGAATCTTCGACAGTGATCATGCGGATCAGTATGCAAAAACTTTTTCGGCAACTCTGCCCCAATTAACGCTAAGTGAGCAACGCCCTCCTTGGCCACCCGAAACACCTCCGCGGTGATAAACATTCGGATGCTGCATCTGCGACGCAAAGATAATACCTACAGATACCATCTGATGGCCTGGTAACGCACACGATTGCGCTCTGCTAGTAAAAATCCGTGCCAGCAGGCGCGATGAAAAATCCCGATGGACGCATTGGGTACATCATTTAAAATTCACTGGAATTCCACTCCTGTAAGTCCTCCGCGGCCTAAGTCAAATTACACCAGCATATGTTCCGGGTTCGAGTTGAGGGACTCGAATCTGAACAAGATCGTGTTGTTTTGTCCTAAGACAGTTAACTGACCCTGATCTGTCGGGAGAGTCAGGCACACGCGTCAACAATCCCTACACACTCAAACTATTCTCTAGACAAACAGAGATAGTTGCACCCGAAGGATTGAAGAGTCCTCAGCCGAATCTATGATTTGACTGAACACTCGGGGGCTACTGACATGGTTATACCCTATGGGTACATGATCTTAGCATACCTAGTCCAGCCCAAGGAAGGCCCACGAGAACATGCGCCAGCCCATGAAGACTTTCGGGTGGCCAGGGCCCATGAAACCTTCGGATCCTTGGAGAACAAGACTAGAGTAGATAGAATATTCAAAGGGGCAAAACCCTAAAACCTATAACCGACTCGATCTGTGCTTGGGACCTGCCTATCTATATATAAAGGCTAGGAGGGCACGACGAGGAGGGCACTTCGCATACCACCACCTACACACCTCCACGCCAGATTGCATCTGCGCACCCCTGTACTTTTCAGTTCCACCGTAATCAAGAGCAGACAAGCAGGAGTAGGGTTTTCCCTCTGGGGGCCTGAACCTGGGTAAACCTCGTGTACCCGTGTTGCTTGTTTGCTAACCGTTCCGCGATCTCCAGCATACCCATCTTCTCCAAAACCCAAGCTCATAACAATGGGCATTGACAAGAATAAACCTCGTCAAGAACTTGTTGGGAGATCTTGGTAGGACTAGGCATCCTTGCTAGAGTAGATTGAACCAATACATTCGTGTGAATCCTTACTTGTGCATCCTAGATATAGACTTGTGAATGTTCCTGTGGAATTTCCCTGTTCTTGGCTTCACCGGAATTTCCGGTGGGTCACGAGTGGAACTTCCGGTGGTGACTTTGTCACCGGAAATTCCGGTGCACCATTTTTGATTCACTACATGTATTTTTTCAATCTCGCTTTGTTTCCTTCATCGAACTTGTGCACTTACCCCCCTCCCCCATTCCCCCTTATTCTATGCTTTCTTCTCAGGGCAAGGTGGTTCCTGTGGAGGCAAGCGCAACCGTGTTCCTGCATGGCCTTTAGAGATTAATGAGGAGGATCTAGAAGTTCTGCGTCCTTCAACTCAGACCGCTCGTCAGAAAGGTGTTGCTGCTCGTCGTGTTGTTGCTGCTGTTGCAGGGAAGCGGCCTACTCTAGCTTCTTAGAAGAAGGCGAGTGATACGTCCAAAACGTATCTACTTTCCCGAACACTTTTGCTATTGTTTCTCCTCTAAACTTGTGTGATTTGGATACAACTAACACGGACTAACACTGTTTTCAGCAGAATTACCTTGGTGTCTTGTTTTTGTGCAGTAAATCAATTATCAGGAAAAATACCGGAAAATATGCCAAAAATTATATTTCACCAGAAGACCCACAGAGCGAGAAGACGAGACGGAGAAGGGGCCTGGGGGGCCCACACCCCTGCCCGGCGCGGGCCTACCTCTGGTCGCGCCTAGGGGGGTGCATCCACCCCAGGCACCCTCTCGGCCTCCCTCTGCGCCTATAATTTGCCTCTTGACCTAAAAATCGAGGGGGGTTCGATAGTTTTATAGAAAGAGTTCCGCTCCACCGCCGCCACCAGAAACCAAGATTCGGATCCAGAAACTCCGTTATGGCACCCTAGCGGGACGGGGAATTTGGAGAGGATCATCGCCATCGTCATCACCAATGCCTCTCCATAAACCATCGATGTTTCCCTCATCCATGAGTGAGTAATCCCCCGTTGTAGGCTTGGGGATGGTAGGGATTGGATGAGTTCTATCATATAATCGAATAAGATTGTTAGGGCATAGTGCCTAGTATATCTATTAGTGCTATTTGACTTTGTTGCAACTTGTTGTTCTTAATGCTTGTCACTAGGGCCCGAGTGCCCTCAGATATGAACTTATTATTGAATCATTATGATAGTATTGTTTGTGATCTTACCTGCAAGTTGTGTACACATATCCTTGTCCGGATCCAAAGGCCCCGAAGTGATAATAATTGGGACAACCGGGGGGATGGCTGTGGTGTGAGGATCACATGTGTTCACGTAGTGTTAATGCTTTGCTCCGGTGCTCTATTAAAAGGAGCACCTTAATTGCCAGTAGTTCCCTAGAGGCCCCGCTGCCACGGGCTGGCTGGACAGAAGATGTTGTGTAAGTTCTCATTGCGAGCACGTATGACTATATTTGGAGCACATGCCTAGGATTGTTTAGTACTTGGATGCTTGTTATTATTTATCTGCAATGCCCTAGATCTTGTAGTTACATGTTTAGACTCGTCCATGTAACACCCGTCCATCAATCCCTATGCCTACTGCACTCGAATCCCACCATTTACTGTTACTATTATTATTGCTCCTGCTTTGATGTTCCTATCGCTGTTGTTGTTTCCTACAAACTGTTGCTACTGATAAACTTCTGTGAGCAAGAACTATTTCCAGGTGCAGCTGAATTGACAACTCAGTTATTAAGGCTTGCAAGAATTATTTGGCTCCCCTTATGTCGAATCAACAAATTGGGTAATACTACCCGCGAAGGCTGTTGCGATCCCCTATACTTGTGGGTCATCAAGACTATTTTCTGGCACCATTGCCGGGGAGCATAGCTTTATTTGTAAGGTCACTTGGATCTATTATTGTTCACTGCTACGCCTTTCATCATGGGTAAGTCTCGTGATGGAAAGTTTCCTATTTTACTATCCACTACAAGAAGAGGTACAGTCCTAAACACCTCTGTTGCTCTTGATTCACCGTCTGTTATAAGTAAGCTTGTCACACCACCACCACATACTCATGCTACACACACTGCTACTACTGTTGAGTCTGAAACTGTTTTGATGCTCATGATGTTACTTCTACTGTGCTTGATACGAGTGGTTCATTAGATCCTTTCCTAGATGCTACTATGGTTGGTTTAGGAAATACTGAAACTTCTAGTGAAGACACTGTTACACCTGTTAGCTCACCTGAGTCTAGTGGGAGTTATGATATTAATGATGGTTACATTGAGTTCACTGATGAATTTGTTGAAGAGTGCCGAAACACACATGGTACTAATGCTATTAAGAATCTCCTTGCTAGACGTACTATTATGCCTAAACTGTCCTCTGATCGTAAGTTTGCCACCTCTGCCATAGATATTAAAGATGAAGATTATGATTTCTCTCTTGATTTTTACTATTTAGATATTGTTGAGAAAGAACCTTTTTGTGGGACTAAAAATGAGAGTGTTGTGGCTCATATGAATGAGCTTTCTACTATGAGTGCTTTATTCTCTGATGATTTTAAGATGTGCAATTACTTTATTACTAAGATCTTCCCTTTTGCATTAAAAGGAGAAGCTAGGGCTTGGTTTAATAGATTACCTCTTGGTTCCATTGATAGCCCTGATTGCTTGATTACTTCTTTCTTCTAGAAATATTTTCCTCCCAGTGCTAGACATGCTGCTTTGCAGAGACTTTTTTATTTTAAACAGGGAGAAGAGGAGAAATTGCCTGAGTCATGGACAAGGCTCTGTGCCTTGATTCATGCACATCCTGGATGTCCATTTCCTAAGAATGAGCTTCTTGGTATTTATTATAATGGACTAACTGATGATTCTAGGACATACCTAGATAGCTTTGTTGATTGTGTTTTCAGGAAAAGAACTCCTACAGATGCTGAAGAATTAATGACTAAGATAAGTAAGAATTATGATGATTGGGCTTCAACTGAGCTAAATACACCTGAGCCTATTACTCCTGAACTAGTTGTGCCTAAACCAGTTCCAACACCAACACCAAATAAGAGGGGAGTTATTGCAGTAAATGATTAAGTGATGAAGGAAGCTAAGAAGTGTCTAAAGGAGAAAGGTATTAGAGCTGAAGATGTGAAGAATCTACCTCCTATAGAAGAACTATGTAAACCAATTTCCCACTCATCTACTATTGAGGTACACTCTCTCCAACACTTTGATGAAGGTGATATTCCCTATGGTAAGCCTCCTGATCAATGCTTAGAGGAACTTGACATTTTTATTGTTAAACAAGGTAATTTTAATAAACAAGTTCAGAATCATTTATTGGAAAACTCTAGAGCTATCAGTGAGTTGAAAGATATTATGGAAAGAACTTCCAATGATATTAAAATTCTTTGTAAACATTTTCAAATGGTTCAAACCCAACTTGATCAACTTGCTAAGGTACAAAAGGATATGCTAGTTAATGCCTCAGGAGATAAACATGCTTATGGAATTAGAACTAGGAGTGGTATAGCTACTCAAGATCCTTTATATCCTGAAGGACACCCTAAAATAATTGAGCAGGACTCTCAGCAAGGTGAGAGTAGTGGTAGTCCTCGTAAGAGAAAGAAAAAGAAACATAAGATAGTTGAGGAACCACTTGAACCTGCTATAGATCCTAATAGTATATTTGTCTCTCATGATGAAACTGAGAGTGGTAATGATAAAAATGATGCTCCTGATAAGGAGGAAGGTGAGGAAGAACCTGAGAAGCACACTAAGAACACTAGGTACACAAAGGAAGATTTTATTGCTAATAAACATGGTAAAGAGAGAGAATCTTGGGTGCAGAAACCTATGCCTTTTCCAGGTAAGAAACACAAGTCAAAGGAGGAAGAACACTACAACAAGTTTTGTGAGTGGATGAAACCTTTATTTTTGAAAATTCCTTTTACTGATGCTATTAAGTTGCCTCCTTATTCAACGTATATGAAGGATATTGTCTCTAATAAAAGGAAGATTCCTAATGAGGAGATTTCTACTCTGCTTGCTAATTATTCCTTCAATGGTAAGGTTACAAAGAAACTTGGTGATCCAGGTGTACCAACTATTCCTTGCTCTATTAAAAATAATTATGTTAGAACTGCTTTATGTGATTTGGCAGCTGGAGTTAGTGTTATGCATTTTTCTCTCTACAAGAGACTCCATCTGGAAAAGTTGATACCAACTGATATATCTTTGCAAATGGGTGATACGTCAACTACTATTCTTGTTGGTATATGTGAGGATGTTCATGTCCAAGTGGCTCATAATTTCTTGGTTTTAACTAATTTTGTTGTGCTTGAAATGCCTGAAGATGATAATATGTCTATTATTCTTGGGAGACCTTTTCTTAATATTGCAGGTGCTGTTATTAATTGCAATCAAGGGAAAGTAACATTCAATATTAATGACAAAGAGCATACTTTCTATTTCCCCAAGAAGATTTCTAAAATCTATTGCCTGAATTCCATAGAAAATATTGAGAGCATCAAGGTTGGAGAAATATATTGTCCCATTCCACAAGAAAATTTTGAAAGTATTATGATTGGGACCATTGCTATCAAGTATGAGGTAACATAATCACCTTGTGGATTGCAAAGTTTTGTTTCATATAAGATTGTTTTGGTAACAAGACTTGATCAACCTTGTTAACAAAAGTATTTTAATGAGCAAAATAATATTTTCACTGTGGTTATACTTGCTTTCTTTTATTTTTCTCCTTTCCAATCTTTGCTCTTCATCGTGCCTAACTTAAAGGCATTAAAGAAAAGTACTTGTTGATATATAACCCAAGAGTTTCCTTGAGTCTTGGAAGTTATTACTTCAGTAATGACCTCTCCTTACCCTTTTTGTTTGCTTTTTGTGCCAAGAATGACCTCTAATGAGAGGGAAGTAAGATTTGGGGAGTTGTTGTCCCAAAATAGATTTATGTCCTCCACCATAAAAAATCGTGAGGAGTTTCTTTAAGTCGGATTGAGCTGAAAATTTACGAATAAATCCCTCAGTATGTTAGCTAACTTTCGATAGTTCAGCACTTTTTATTTGAGCAACAAAAGATTTTCAAAAATATCGGTTTCTCTCTGCTGGTCTGTTTTGACATATTTCTGCCATTATTTGCATTTGCTTCTTATTGATTCCTTTTTGAGTTCTCTTTTGGGGAATTGAGCTTTTTGAAGGAGTTTCTACAGTAGATTGTGCTTTTAGTGAAAAGTTTTGTTGTTCTAAAGCTAAGCCTAAGGGTCTATTTTTTTTTTGAATACACTAATGTTGCTAATGAAGATTGTTTCAAGTTTTGTATGAAGGAAAAAAATTCAGGTGTAGAGAGAGGATGATGTAATGAGATGAAGAACGGACAAAAGCTCAAGCTTGGGGGGAGCCACCCCTTGTCACCCCAGGAAATATTCAAGAGGTACAAGCGTCAAAGCTTGGGGGTGCCCAAGGTATCCCCTTCTTCATCAATAAAAATCTCAGGTCTTTCTAGATACTTCATTTTTATTGTTTCATGGACAGTTGTGTTGTTCTTGGAGCGTCTTAGTTTTTATTTTTGGTTTTCTTTTTCTTTGTTTGTTTTTGCTTTGTTTGCTTTCTTTAAAAAAAATCGAAAACACCAAAAATATTTGTTGTTCTTCTTTGGTTTTGTGAGTTCTTTGCAGGGTTCAGCCGTCCTCAGTGGATTTTGGTTTTATGTTATCATTCAAGTCACACAAGTGAAGAGAAATAATGAATATTAAGACAACTTGAGGTGTGGTAAGAGGCCGGTAACGAACTCTATTTGTTTTCATTTTTGTACGTATAATCATCATTGTGAGCATGCTTAGTATGTTCATTGTAAGGATTATGTTACTGATGGATGCTTAGTAGTTCTTGCTTGTCTATAATTACTTCCATATTGCTAATAGTTTGTAGCATGTCATATGAATGTTTGCTTGCATTGTTGTATTCATATTTTGGTATGATATTGTGGTATCCTCCTCTGACTGTTCATGTGAATCGACTTGGCACATGCTCACGCATGCATATGACTAAACAATAGTCAGTAAGCCTCGATGATTTATTTTGCCTCAGAGTCCTTGTATCACTTTCATGTCATAATTAATCCTGTTTTGTTACAAGCATGATTATGACAGTTATTGCTCTCTCGGTTGTCGCTCCCTCTCTTTTGCTAGACTTCACTTGCACTGAGTATGATCTCTACCTGTGTTTCCAACTCCCCAAAACCAATATTGCCAATTGTGTCCACCATACCTACCTATTAGCATCATTTGCTATTTCAGTGCATACTCAATATGCCTTGTTTTCTTCCCAATAAATTGTTTGTCTGTTTTGAGAACGTTAGTTAGTAAAGCTCTCACGAACTTGATGGCCACTTTATTCCTTGCACTTAATAATCCTAAACCATTGTGACTTGTCCATGAAAATTATATGCTTGCAAATTATATGCTGTGAGTCAGCAGAACCGTTCTGCCACATGAACGCTTTCAACACTTTTTGGATATCCTATCCAGTTGATACTTTGCTCTTTTGTTTACGGATGTCGATGATGTGAAATAAAAGGGGAGCTTGTGAGTTCATGGAGTCTATACATTGTGTTAGAGAAACGTCTGGGCCGCTAGCCTAAGCCATGCCTAATCATGGTGGAAACTTGCAGCATCACCATAATGAGCATTCTATGAAGCATCCTCAATAAAAATCTATGCATATAGTAAATAAAAAGATCGCTGAGATGCTCATTGTCTGCTTGCCTTGTCATTTTGATCACGGGATAGCTCATGTATCATGTGCAAGGGTTACCCCGTTGGCGGTTCTCTATGATATGCATGTATTTACAATGACAAGAACTTACAGGTAACCAAAGTTGAGTAGCATGCGGAGCGGCCCTCGTACTCAAGGGACTTGGGATTTCCAGTTTATGGTTTGTCAAGCATATAACTCATACTGGACCTCACTTTCACCTTAACCACATGAAGATGCCTATGATAGGGGCAATGAGAGCTCAAAGCTAATGAGTACCTTCCTTTCAGCATTAGGAAGCCTTTCAAACTTTTCAAACCGTTTTCACTCCCTTGTTGAGTCACCACTTATTCTATGAGCACCTTCTTAAGAGCATAGTTGCCATTCTTGTGTTTGTCTCAAAACTTGGTTAATTATGTCATGACTTTGATGCTTGTATCTCTGATATCTTTACTTCTAGTCTTCACTTGAACTGCAGAGGTGCCTTGGCATTCATTTTGTGCTCTACAAACAAAGGCAAGCGAGATACCACTCTATCATACCTTACTATGAGCATTGCAATGTTGCTTATGTTTATGTTTCATGCTACTTATTATTATTGAGTTTGTTTCTCTTCATAGCTTGCAATGACTATCGAGTAGACTTAGTTTCATAATTCTTATTATGAATGGTTTAAACATCTACTCCTGTGTTGAGAATATATACATCATATGAAGCAAATGTGTTCGTGAAAGCTCTTTTATCGCACTCAGTTTTCAACTGAATTGCTTGAGGATAAGCAATAAGCTAAGCTTGGTGGAGTTGATACGTGCAAAATGTATCTACTTTCCCAAACACTTTTGCTATTGTTTCTCCTCTAAACTTGTGTGATTTGGATACAACTAACACAGACTGGCGCTGTTTTCAGCAGAATTACCTTGGTGTCTTGTTTTTCTGCAGAAAATCAACTATCAGGAAAAATCCCGGAATATGCCAAAAATTATATTTCACCAGAAGACCCACGGAGCCAGAATACGAGACGGAGAAGGGGCCTGGGGGTCCCACACCCCTGCCAGGCACGGGCCCACCTCTAGCCGTGCCTAGGGGGTGCAGCCACCCTAGGCACCCCCTCGGCCTCCCTCTGCGTGTATAAGTTACCTCTCGACCTAAAAACCGAGGGGGGGGTCGATAGTTTTCCAGAAAGACTTCCGCTCCGCCGCCACCACCAGAAACCAAGATTCGGATCTAGAAACTCTGTTCTGGCACCCTGCCGGGATAGGGAATTTGGAGAGGATCATCGCCATCATCATCACCAACACCTCTCCATTAACCATCGATGTTTCCCTCATCCATTAGTGAGTAATCCCCCGTTGTAGGCTTGGGGATGGTAGGGATTGGATGAGTTATATCATGTAATCGAATAAGATTGTTAGGGCATAGTGCCTAGTATATCTATTAATGCTATTTGACTTTGTTGAAACTTGTTGTGCTTAATGCTTGTCACTAGGGCCCGAGTGCCATGATCTCAGATCTGAACTTATTATTGAATCATTATGATAGTATTTTTTGTGATCTTACCTGCAAGTTGTGTACACATATCATTGTCCAGATCTAAAGGCCTCGAAGTGACAATAATTGGGACAACCGGAGGGGATGGCTGTGGTGTGAAGATCACATGTTTTCATGGAGTGTTAATGCTTTGCTCCGGTGCTCTATTAAAAGGAGCACCTTAATTGCCAGTAGTTACCTAGAGGCCCCGCTGCCACGGGCTAGCTGGACAGAACATGTTGTGCAAGTTCTCATTCCGAGCACGTATGACTATATTTGGATCACATGCCTAGGATTGTTTAGTACTTGGATGCTTGTTATTATTTATCTGCAATGCCCTAGATCTTGAAATTACATGTTTAGACTCGTCCATGCAACGCCCGTCCATCCATCCCTATGCCTACCGCACTCGAATCCCACTGTTTACTGTTACTATTACTATTGCTCCTGCTTTGCTATTGTTGTCGCTGTCGCTATTGCTACTACAAACTATTGCTACTGATAAACTTATGTGAGAAAGAACTATTTCCAGGTGCAGATGAATTGACAACTCAGTTGTTAAGGCTTGCAAGTATTCTTTGGCTCCCCTTTGTGTCGAATCAATAAATTTGGTAATACTACCCGCGAAGACTGTTGCGATCTCCTATACTTGTGGGTCATCAGCGATTGCATCTGGACCCGATGTCACCAAGAATAAGATCTCCCAGTGGCCCTAGAAAGTTTATGCCGAGTTTCGCAGGATTGATCCCTACCTTGTTCCTCGTGATCCTATTTTCTTGGATCCCCCACTCTATAATCGTCGTCAAGAGGAAATATTTGCAGAGATCTATGCCACCAAGCAAAATTTTGTTGTTGCTCCTTAGAAATACATCAGTGTGTCTCATATGGAAAGAAAGCCTGAGTATTTTGGGGAAGCTCTTGAGTTGTGCAAGAAGTTTGGGTTGATCACCATCATGGAGCACCGTCAGAACTTTGATGAGGCTTCTATTTCTCAGTTCTTTTCCACCCTCCATATGGATTCAGATCCCATCAATGGCACTTTGAAATGGATGACCAAGACTCAGCTGTTGTCTACCACATGGTCAGAGTTTGGTGATCTTCTAGGCTATCCCCTCTTGCCTATAAAGGGAGCTAATGGATGGCGTTGTCACTTCTCCAAGGCCTCTGCACGTGAGGTTTTGGAGCCTCTCTACATTGAGGTTTGGGGTGTGTGTGGTCAGGTTAATCACCTCCAGCCGGTCTATGATATCATGCGCAAGGTCTACTAGAACACCATCTCTCCCAATGCAGGCAAATTTGATTAGATTCATGGCTTTCAGATTGACCTCATGCTCCAGACTTACCGTCACCATGATTCAAACCAGAATCTTGATGTTATGCACTTATGTTCCATGAGATCTGGCTTGCTATGATTGAGAAGCGCTCATGTCCCTATGCTCCTTACATCGAGACTCTTATCAATGCCAAGTGGAGGGAAGCAACTGGTACCCACTACCCTCAAGACAACATCACTATTCATGAGGATAAGAAGCTGCGTGTGATGAAGCATGAGAAGCCTAGGTCCCAAGCAGAAAAGGAAGAAGCCATCTGGAGGTATGGGGCTGCTAGAGGTTCCCCTTCAGGGTGGAACTGGTTCCAATGCTAGTGGTCACCTAGAGGGATCCCCTCCACACGGTCTTGAGAGGCAACCATCTTGGGCCAAGAAGCTGTTGAAGAAGGTGAAGAAGACCTTTTGTTTTATGCAAGACCATGAGTATCAGGCTTATGTTGATCAGCGGCACAATGCTCAGAGGCAGAAGGCGATCATGTCCAAGCTCAACATTCCTTACTCTCCCGAGACCAGCTCCTTCACAGCGCCTAAGGATCAGTGGGTCTGTGACAACTGCAGATGGTCAGATTCTGAGGACAAAGTCACTGGTCCCCCACCTTGTTGGAACAATGCCTCCTGGGACCCTGAGCCTTCTCCTCCTCCTATCTTAGGTTGGGGCGATTAGATTGGTCTTTCCTCCCTTTTTGGTGTCTTGATGCCAAAAGGGAGAAAGATATCTATTAGGTTGCTTGCGGGATTTGCATGGGCTGAGTCACGAGATCGTTCTTTTGTTGATCCCTTCTTGCTCGTGAACTCTCTCTCTCTCTCTCTATTATGTGTTTGTGGACCTCGCTATTCATGCTACTCTGTGTTATTTGTGCCACTTTATATGTATGAGACTATGTGATATGTTGTGCATGTTGATTGTCTTATGGCTGCTTGTATATGGTGGTGGAGTTTCTTTTGATATCATCTCATCTATTGTATCTCACCATACATGTTTTGGTGCAAAGGTATGACTTCTATCATCCTCTACCTTGCACTTGTGTTGTTTTTGTAATGGAGAGGGGGAGCCCGTTTATTTGTGTGATTGTTTTGTCCCGTGAGCATTCTATCTACCTTGCACACACATAGGGGGAGCCTGTTTTTTCATTACAAAATCTGCTCGCTCTTATGCAAATCTTATGGGATTGTCATCAAACAACAAAAAGGGGGAGATTGAAAGGACTTTGTTTTTCCCATGCTATTTTGGTGATGATGACAATCCCACTTGTGATTTAACTGTGTGCTTGAGTTTCAGGTTATATGTTTTTTGATGTATCTTGTGGAGTTTTTGGATACCTCTCTTGGAGTCTCGTGAAGACGGCAGCCTTTTGTTTTCCTCTTTCTCTCATTTTATTGTTTTAGGTCGCCATACTATCAAGAGGGGTCCACCTCGGAAGGCTGTGGGGAATCACTTGTTCATGCACAAACCATACTTGCACCGCCACATCCATCCTATCCTCCAGCGAGAGAGGTTGCAGTCCATCCTCTCTTGGAGGCGTTTGTGCTGTTTTTTCCTGATCGGAAGTTTCGGCCAACGGTCGGAAGTTCCGCCCAAGGATCTCCGTAGAACTGGTCTTCTTGTATTTCCGGCCCAACTTCCGGCTGAAGTTCCTCCCCAGATCAGCAACCTTCTGTTTTTGAAGCGTTCTATTTGGCGGAACTTCCACCGGAAGTAGCACTGGAAGTTCCGGTAGTAGGCCTGGTCAAGTCTGACCGGATTCTTCGAAATTTGGAGCGTGCGTCAATGGTCTTTGAGACATTGGAGGCTCGCTGAGCGGAAATTCCGGCTCCCCACTGGAACTTCCGGTGGAGTCGCGAACAGCCAAACGGCTCGTTTGAAGGGGCCTATTTAAGGCGCCCTTCTTCTTCCTCCCACTAATCTCTTCAATTTTCTCTCTCATCCATTAATACTAGAGCTTCACCTTCCTAGATATCTCTCCCCACCCACTCAAACCTCCTGATCTTTTGAGGAGTGGGAGAGTTGATCTAGATCTACACTTCCACCAAAGAAGATTTGATTCCCCCCACTTACCCTTTGTGGATCTTGTTGCTCTTGGGTTCTTGAAACCCTAGACGGTGTAGGATTGCCTCGGAACTAAGGGAATATGTTGTGAAGCTCCGTGGAGTCATTGAGGGCCTCCAATTGAGTTTTGTAGCTTCCCCATCAACCTTGTTGTAAAGGTTTTCGGTTGGCACCTTCAAGGTCACCGGTTAGTGGATTGTGAGGCCTCCTTTGTGGGGGTGCTCACCGGAGAAGAAGGTGAGGCCTTTATGGCACTCAGGTGACCTTGTGTGGACCCGACACCTCTCCAACATAGACATAGATTCCTTGGAAGTGAACTACGGAAATTACATCTCCGCGTCTCCTCTCCGGTTTACTCGCTCCCTACCTTTACTCTTGTCCTTTACCGTTCTATCGCTTGTTGTATGTTCTCTAGCATATAGGGTTGTTCACCTAGTTGCATATCTAGAGAACTTTACTTCTTGCAAAGCCTAACATTGAATAACAAGCTAAAAATTGGTAGTCTCCTATTCACCCCCCTCTAGTCAACCAAAGTTGGTACTTTCACCTTGTTTAATCTCGTTACCGACAAGTACTCTTATATCGTTCCCGTGATATAACATTCCTTGTGATCAAATCACCTGCTTGCAATATATTTCCAATGTGATATCACTGAGAGGGTCCAGAGTATATCTCTCCGTCATCGGGAGGGAAAAATCCCACTCTTAATCCATGAGCCTCTACATAACACTTTCGGAGTACCTGAACTCACCTTTATAGTCACCCTGTTATGGTGTGATGTTTGATATTATCAAAGTACTTCGGTGTTAGTGATGGACATGATCTCATGGTCTAAGCATTAGGGTTACTTTGTATGACATATTATAGAAATGTAAAGATAATGACTTTGATCGTATTCCTATACTTTGGGTGAGTGTTCATCACATTATTATACCAATGCCGTGACCTCGTAATTAACAACATCCAATGTCTATGATCAGGAAACTTTTGATCATCTTGTTAATCAATGATCTAGTTCATATGAGAGGCATAACTAGGAATGCTATATATTTGTTTATTAAACACACATATATTAACATTTCCAATTAACACAATTATAGCATGATAAATAAACAGTTATCATAAACAAGGAATAAAATAATAACCACTTTATTATTGCCTCTCGGGCATATTCCATTCACACACTCCTTCTGGTGACTCATCATGTGCGCCCAAGTGCTGGAGACCGACGCGGCGACGCGGATGCTTCAGCTAAGATGAGGATTGTGTTGTACCCATGTGATGTGGCCCACACCTTGTGAGGGATCGTTGGGGGAATGGTACCTCGTTAAGGCAAGATACAATTCGCCACCGCTCGCAGCCTTCCATCACCCTGCTTGCAATAACGGGATCCTCCGGCTTGGTTGAGGGGTTGGTCCTTTCGGTGTCTATCTAGAGGTGATCATGACAACTCTTATAGGGATCCAATTCGGTGCATGAATTCCATGTAGTTCAGCCAAATCTCTCACTTATGTCATGCCAAGACCATCTTCGATCAAACTTTATCACTCCAACATGTTGTCCCTCCTCCTCCCTCACTGCCTTCACTTGTCCAGGAACCATCCCTAACAGATGTGAGGTTGCAGTCCATCCTTTCCGAGTAGACCAAGTTGCTTCGTGCTTAGCTACAAGGCTACACGGCTGCTTGGCATGAGTTGGGAGTTTCTTGGCAAGCTACCGGTTGTGCTTAATGTCACTCGGTTGGATGAGCTCCATGTTGATTACACCGACGAGACGGATGCCGACCTCTATGGTTGTTTCTCCTCTGGTGCTAGGCCAAGCATGTCATTGTTGCCTATTATGCCATATGCCTCTATGAGCGAGGACATTGTTAGAGTCGTGGATCGAGTGTTGCAAATAATGCTAGAGCTTCAGGAGCTGCATGGGAATCCTACTTCGACTATATCGATGGTGCATCTGAAGGTGGACTTGTTTTAGACCTTGATGTCACTGCTCGAGCCTAGCCAGCTGCTCGCATTCGTAGAGAGAGGATGTTTGGAGGTTGTTGTCTGACTGTCACTGGCCTGAGTCCATGGGCAGGTGGTTTCTATGGGTGACAAGTTTGCTCCTATTCCTAGGGATCTCTTCGCCAAAAAGCTTTTCGACTTCATCGCCATCTAGGAGGCCGCTAAATTTGGATTGGCAAGGGGATTAATTTCCCATTGAAGGCGAATTTGATGAGGGGTAAAAACAAGAAGATGAGACCCAACATCTTAAGGAGAAATCATTAAATATAAAATGCAAAATGAGCGGTGCTAGAGCGAAGACGACCACAACTGCTTGGTGGTTGGTTTTGACTTGGTTGATTTGTAGAGACTCTGGTATTGAGGGTTTAGAGGAGTCATGTGTTGAGTTAGTATTTCAGTCTATTGTGAAAGTTGTAACGGTATTAGCCATGTTTTCTGATAATTAACATGGAACTTCTCTTCTTAATTAATAGTCCAGGTGATTCTTTTACCTCCCTTTTTTCTTAAAAAAAAGAAATATATGATTCTAACTAGGATGTGAGCTTGCTGAAGGAATCTGGATCTCGGATATATGTTTCGCTAAGTTACTTCAAACTCAAATTTTGAAATTTGGAACCTTCTAGAAAGGTGCTTCCACTTTCAGTGTTCTTTTCAAGTGCTAATCGTTTAAATTAAAAATCAAAACTTAAAATTATTAAACTGTTTTTCTTTTCTTCGACTATGTAGTTTACCTGAAGTCCTATAGAGCTAGTACAGGGAGGTCGTACAAGATCAGACGCGACATCCCATAGCCTGTGGAGAGCGGAAGCAGGAGTGACCAACTTGAACACGTTGACAATGACACAAAGGTCACGCATATGAGCGGGTGCGAAGCAGGTGCATTTCTGGGTTTGTTCGGCCAAATATGCCTCTGATAAGTCACAAACGAATTGACCTTACATCCTTTTCATTGGGGATGACTGTTAACAATCTCCCCCGACCATTTTGCATCTAGTAGCTTTTCCGTGAGAATTTTTTACATCGCTTTGTTTGTATACATGCAAGATGTTGATACTAGTACTCCCTCTGTTTTAAAATATAAAATATTTTAGATTTGTGAAGAAAATAAATCTAAACTTGTTTTAGTGTGTAGATTCACTTTAAATTTGAATGAACCTACATACTAAAACAAGCCTAGATATATTTTCTTCATAAAACTAAAACATCTTTATTTTAAAACGTAGAAAGTATCTCCTGACTATATCTCGCGTACCTTCAACGGATAAAATCATTTAAACATGTAGAACTCCAGCCACCGCAGAGAGAAATTCGATCACATAGGACCTGTTTGCTATGCCGGATAACCGTTTTTCCCATGCGACGGAAAGAACATTTGCTTGCTCATGCAAAATAGAATATTTACATAGGATTATTGAATTGCATGCATTAGCCAACTTAACCAACTGTCTAACTGATGAAAAAAGTTAGACAATTTATTTCAATACTTAACCAACTGTCTAACTGATGAAAATAGTTTTTGCCTTTTGAATTATTGTGACGTTTGTTTAGGAAGCCGCAATATTTGTTTCTAATTCTTGCGTTGGCCAGGATTTCATCTTAGGACTTTTTCTCTGATACCATATTAAATTGCATGTACTAGCCAACGCAACAAAAAGTTCGAACTGGTGAAAATGGATAGACAATTTATTTCAACGCTTACCCTATGTCTTTCGCCCTTTGGCCTATTATGACATGTGTTTGGTGAGACACAATATTTGTTTTTAATTTTTTGCGTTGGCCAGGATTTAATCCTATAACCTTCTGCTCTGATACCATATTGAATTGCATGAACTAGTCAATATAACCAATAGTCCAAACTAATAAAAAAGTTAGGCAATTTATTTTAACACGCACGAGTTTTAAATCAGCCCTTAGTCTGGTCCTTGAGGAATACTAAAATCTGGCATTTCCACGAAGCCAACTTCTTCTCGTGCTCATGAGATAAGAATATGCAAAGCGTGCTCATGAGATAAGAATATGCAAAGCCATGCACGGGAGGGATGGCAGGAGCTTGCTCGCGTACGGAAAATTCTGGCAGGAGAAATTAGGTGTACAACCACATGAGACACTGGAGAGTTAGGTGAATTCAGGTGTTGATGATCAAAAGACTTGAGAACGTGTGTGGGTCGAGGCGACCTTTGTTATCATGATGAACGACGATCATTACTATGCGCACATCAGGGTTTGATATATTTGCACTTGCATTAGTACGTTGAGTAGTTGTAAAGCTCATATATGAACTACACGTTTTAAACTAACTGTGATTCTCATGCAAGCTCATCCAAAGGACACCGAGTTGATCAACAAGCCCATTGAGAACTATGCTCAGATGAAGATGATCTATGGTGCTCTTATTTTCGCTGCGCTCATTACTCCGACTACGATACACCGTGCTCTTAGCCAACTGATGTAGCACAGTGGACAGACGGCCAAGTATCTTTCCATGACCCCTGATCACAGGATGAACTGGTACATTGTCTTCCTGAACAAGCACTACCTCTTAGTAGCGGACTGTGTTGTTCTAGGAGGTGTTGGTAGCGGTGTTGATGATGATGACCGTGATGTATTTTTTGGAATAGCTAGGCTGATAAACTTTGGTTGCGTTGACCCCTGAACTTTGATCTATATATTTTGGGAGATGGTATTGAGTTATAACTATTAGAGTTGTAACTCTATCTCTATTAGTCTTGGAGTCCAAGTCAGTTGTAAGCTATATAAACAGCCCATTGTGGCTAAAATCAATACAAGTTATTATTCTCTCAATATCTCAAACTATCATGGTATCAGACGCCTAGGTTTTCTGCACCTGGGATGGCGCCTCCACCAGCGCCTCCAAAGCCGCCGCCGCCCCCAGCTCGGTCCCTCTTCTCCATGGCCGAGTTCCGTGTTGCTGGTGTCCCTCCCTCTCCCTTTTCCTCATCTACAACTACAAACACACAACCACCACCTCCCCAAATTCCGATGATCTCTCTAGCCAACACCATCGCCGATGTCTCCCCCTTCATACCGATCTCGCTCGACCTCGGCGCCCACAACTACTACCACTGGCGCCACCTCTTCACCATCCACCTCAGCCCCTGCGGCCTCCGTCACCATATCGATCCCTCCTACCCTCCGCAGCTCGCCGATCCCCGCTGGGTCAAAGATGATCTTGCCATCATCCAGTGGATCTACACCCGCATCTCCATGGAGCTCTTCAACCTGGTCTCCTCCGACGACGCCACCGCCGCCGATCTATGGGCCTCTCTCTAGCAGCTGTTCCAGGACAACTCCGATGCGTGCATCAACGCGCTCAACACAGAGCTTCGCACGGCCACCCAGGGAGACGCCCCAATCACCGTTTTCTGCCAGCGGATCAAGGCCATGGGCGACGAACTCCATGATCTTGGTGATCACGTCGATGACCGCACCCTCATCAACGCCCTCCTCGTTGGCCTCGGAGATCAGTTCGGGAAGCAGCGGTTCTTCATCCCCATGTTGAATCCCTACCCCACCTTCAAGGAGGTGCGTTCCCTCCTCCAGTAAGAAGAGAAGAATCAAGCTCGCAAGGCACAACAGGTGCCGCACGTCTTCCACGCCACCTCCCTGCCGCGGCAGCCGCCCGCGCACCCACCTCCTGCCGTGCCAGCCGCGGCCCCGACCCCGCCTCCTGGATGGCGCCCGAGCCCTAATTACAGGGGCAAGAACCTCATCTACAGGCCTCCCACGATGCGCTCCTCCGGCCCTGCACCCGCTTCTTCATCGGCTGCTTCTTCGCCACACGCGCCACCATCCTGGCCTCCTCAGCACAACCCTTGGACTGTCCTTGTGCAGGCTTGGTAGATGCCATGGTCGGCCCCGTCTCCTTATGGCGCCCCTCCTGCATACACAGGCACATGGAGTCCCGGTCTTCGTCCAGCCACGGGCTCTCCCGGCCTCCTCGGCCCTCGGCCGCCGGCTCACGTCTACACTGCGACTGCTACACCACCATCCGGCGTGCCCTACTACCACATCCCGGCCTCCTACGGCACCATGCAAGCTCCGCACGCGTACAACCAGCTACCACCCCTCCCCTAAGTCAACATGCAAGCTCCCGGCTCCTCTGCTCCTCCCAAGTAGCCGACCTGGGACTAAGCCGCCTTCATCAACGCCATGAACAACTTTACACTTAATAATGAAGGTACGGATTGGATTTTTGGTTCTGGTGCATCCTCGCATATGTCTTCAAATATGAATTTGCTGTCAGCTTGTTTCCCCTCTTCTTCTTCCACAATCACTATTGGCGATGGCTCCACAATTCATGTCTTGTGCCGTAAATTCTCATATCTCTTCATCTTATGCTAATTTTCTTCTACGTAATATTCTTGTTGTTCCTTCCTTAATCAAAAATCTTATTTCTGTTCGAAAATTCTGTATTGACAAAAAAGTTATTCTGGCTTTTGACCCTTTTGGTTTGTCTGTGAAGGATCTGAAAACGGGGGAGGTCCTCGCTCGGTACAATAGCACGGGCGATCTTTATCCACTTCATGGCGCGTCCACATCCACCCCCTGCGCCATGCTTGCATCTGTTGATTTATAGCATCGTCGTCTAGGCCACCCCAATAAAACTACTCTATCGTCTTTGCTTCAAGATTTTTCTATACCTAGTTCTAGTTCCTCTCATAATCCATCTCTCTGTAATGCCTGTCAATGCGGCAAACATGTTAGATTACCTTTTGGTATCTCAACTACTATTAGTACTTTTCCGTTTGAGCTTCTTCATTGTGATTTATGGACCTCTCTAGTTCCTAGTGTTTCTGGTTATAAATATTATCTTGTGATAATGGATGACTAATCTCACTATATTTGGACTTTTCCTCTTCGTGCAAAATCTGATGTGCATACGATTTTCATAAATTTTCGGCAGTATGTTCTTACTCACTTTGTCTTACCTATTCGATTTATTCAATGTGATAATGGACGAGAATTTGACAACACTAACAACCGCAGTTTCTTTCTTTCTCAAGGAATTCTTCTTCATTTTTCATGTCCTTATACTTCTTCTCAAAACGGTAAAGCTAAACATTCTCTTTGTTCTATAAATGACATTCTTTGCACTGTACTTTTGCAAGTCTCTCTTCCTTCTCGTTTTTGGGCTGAAGCTCTTTGCACTGCCACATTCCACATCAATGTTCGCCCCACCAAAACGTGTCCTCTTTATTCGCCCTTTCAATCTTTGTTTTGATCTCACCTAGACTATTCTTTCTTGCGTGTTTTTGGTTGCCTTTGTTTTCCAAACATTGCCTCTACAACCTCCAATAAACTCGAACCACGTTCCCTACCTTGCATTCATCTTGGCCTTTCTAATGATCACAAAGGATATCGTTGTTTTGATCCCTCTTCTGGCCGTGTTATTGTTTCTCGCCATGTTACTTTTGATGAAAATACTTTTCCTTATGCTGCCACCAAACTCACTCCCCAAACCGAACCTCCAGTCCCTACCACCACCAAAACACCCTTTGTTCAACCCACTGTCGCCCCTGCTGCGGCAGACTTTTGCCCCGTTTCTCTGCCGCAGCAGGATTTTTGCCGGTTTCTCTGTCGCGGCAGACTTTTTGCCTGTTTCTCTGTCGCGGCAGCCTGCCACGGTAGAACTTTCACCCAATTCTCTGCCACGGCAGGAACCCGTCACCACCCCCACCACTGTTGTGTCCACCCCTCGTAGCATCACTTCCCCTACCCCTACCACCAAACCATCTACCCCATCACCCGAACCACCAACATCTACTGTCGAGTCTTCCTCTACACCCCCATTACCACCTAATGTTGTTCCTATTCAACCACCTACAAATGATCACGTCATGTGCACTCATAGAAAACGTGGCTTTCTTCTCCCTTCTAAACTTCTCAATCTCACAGCCACAACCACAATTTCCCCTGTACCCACATCCTACAAACATGCTCTTCTTGATCCTCTTTGGTTTTCACCTATGCATGATGAATTTGATGCTCTTCAACAAAACAATACATGGATTCTCGTTCCCAAACCTTCTGGCGTTAATGTTGTTTCTGGCAAATGGGTTTTTCAACACAAATTCCATTCTGATGGCACTCTTGCTCGTTACAAAGCTCGCTGGGTTTGTCACGGTTTTTCACAACAACATGGCATTGATTTCGATGAGACTTTCTTCCCTGTTGTCAAACCAAGAACTATTCGCGTTGTTCTTAGTCTTGTCGTTTCTTCTTCATGACCGATTCATCAACTCGATGTTAAAAATGCTTTTTTCCATGGCACTCTTAATGAAACTGTCTATTGTTAGCAACCCTCTGGTTTTGAGCATCCCTCTTCTCCAAATCTTGTTTGTTTACTCGAAAAATCTCTTTATGGTCTCAAACAGACTCCTCGTGCCTGCTTTCAACGTTTTGCTACTTTCATTCAAACCATTGGCTTTATATCTTCTAATTCTGATTCTTCTCTATTCATTTTTCGTTCCTCCGAACATACTACATATCTTCTTCTTTATGTTGATGGCATCGTTCTTACTGCTAGCTCTGACTCTTTTCTCCAACATATTATTTCTTCTCTTCATCCTGAATTTTCCATGACTGATTTAGGGCCTCTTCATCATTTTCTTGGCATTAATGTTTCTCGCACAAAATCCTCTCTTTTTCTTTCTCAACGACAATATCTTTTGGATTTGCTTTCACGGGCTGGCATGTCCAATTGTCAACCTTCTCGCACTCTGGCCGACATAGGTGCCAAATTGTCGGCCGATGGTGATCCTGTTTCCGATCCCACTTTTTACCGTAGCATCACTAGTGCTCTTCAGTACGCCACTCTCACTCGTCCTGACATCTCTTATTCCGTTCAGCAAGCCTGTCTTTTCATGCATGATCCTCGTGCTCCTCACCTTGCTCATGTAAAATGAATTTTTCGATATTTAAAAGGAACTCTTGATCACGGTCTTCTTCTAAACTCTTCTTCTCCTACAAGCTTGACAGTTTATTCTGATGCAGACTGGGCAGGTTGTCCGGATACTTGACGGTCCACATCCGGATTTTGCGTTTATTTAGGAGATAATCTTTTTCTTGGTGTTCTAAAAGGCAGGTAACAGTTTCTAGGTCTTCTGCTGAGGCTGAGTATAGGTCGGTTTCCCATGCCGTGGCGGAGGCGGTGTGGCTGCGTCAGCTACTTGTCGAGCTTCATCGACCCCTGGAGCGAGCCACCATTGTTTATTGTGACAATATTTCTGCAGTCTACATGTCATCCAATCCCGTTCAGCATCGGCGCACGAAGCATATTGAGATTGACATTCACTTTGTTCGTGAGAAGGCGGCTCTTGGCGAAGTTCGAGTTCTTCATATTCCTACCAATGCTCAATTTGCTGATATTTTTACTAAAGGACTCCCCACTTCATCGTTTACAGACATTCGCTCCAGTCTCAACATCGTTACTCCTGACATTGAGACTACGGGGGGATATTAGAGTATAGGTCGGTGCGGCTAGGGCACTGGCCGCCTCTCCCCTCCCTATTCGAATTGTAACTCTATCTATATTAGTCTTGGATCCAAGTCAGTTGTAATCTATATAAACAGCCCACCGTGACTAAAATCAATACAAGTTATTATTCTCTCAATATCTCAAACTATCAATAACCCCTCTGTTTGTGATAAACTTATGTTGCATCACAAATAGTTGTCCGTCAACTCGTGGTGCAGCACACACATCTTGACTGATTATGTGGATTTAGTGTTTAATTTAGGTGTTCTCTGAATTGCAATTGTCTGAACTTTGTGTTGTGTTGTGTTGTTGTCATGGATAAACTTACCACACGAGTAAGGAAGTGGTATTTAGACATAAGAGGTTGCATTACCGTGGGCACAGCTTTCGTGAAGATTGATCTTTAGGTGCGACATACATTCCATGAGCAAGTAAACACGAGGCACATAATATCAGTCGAGGCAGGGTTCATCCACCAGCTCCGAAAGAGGGTTGCACGGCCTGACGTACACGAGACAATGTCACATGAGCCAGGCCAGCCAAACGTCCCCACATGCGCAACCTCTTTGTATGATCTGTCCATCGCCGTCCGCGTATCTCGCTTGCGCTCTACTCCTCCACTCGCCCAGCAGGGAGATCAGATACTAGTATTCAGATTCCATCTGAAATGGTAGGTCGGCTCGGAGACTCGTGCAGCCTCGTTTCATTTAGTATTTTTTCTGCCCACGATACATCCACGTCGCCGGGCCCACCGGGTGGGCCCCGCTGCACCTGTGCCATGACGCCGCGGCCGGGTTTTTCCGGCGTCTTCGTCCTCTCTGGCGGGAAAAGAAAAATCCACACGAGTTCCGCGAGTGGAACAAAATTCGAAAGCGAGGGGGAGCCTGGCGTCACGTGCAGTGCAGCCCAGACCAGACTGATCGCGGGGGAGGGGTCGCTGTACCCGCCGCACAACCGGCTCGTGGCACCGGTCGCTGCTGCCCCCACCACAGTGCGCCGTGCCGCTCCGCTTATAACAGCCACGCACCCACCACCACATGGTACGGGTAGCGGCTACGGCTCTCGCTTGGCCGGCCAGGACGGAGAAGGTGGATCAGAGAACATGGCGGAGGAGGAGGAGGTGCAGTCGCTGGCGCTCACGCCGACGTGGGTCGTCGCCTCCGTCTGCCTCGTCATCGTCGCCATCTCTCTCGCCGCCGAGCGCCTGCTCCACCGCCTCGGCAAGGCAAGAACAACCTACCTATCTCACTATCTCCATTGCTTGCTGCTCCCTCCCTCCCTCCACAGTTGCTCTAATCTATTCCCCCCGTTGCCGCATTTCTAATAAGTACTGTATTAACCTTGTCTAATCTAATTCCGATTTACAGCAATCGATACTAGCTGTGTCTGCTTTGCGTTTTCTTACCATTTTTTCCCTTGCGCATGCAGGTGCTCAAATTCAACGGCCAAGAAGCACTCTTTTCAGCCCTGCAGAGAGTCAAAGAAGGTATTAAACATGCTGCGCGACTTTTATTTGTCTGTCCGATATCACAGCGAGTCATCACCTCACTTATCTCGTACAGTACGTACATCTTAATTAGTTAGCACGACCTGAAGATACATACAGATCCTATCACATGACCTGTATATCTCATCTGCTATACTAGTTCTTTTCCTGATGTAAGCTGCATACCTGAACAACTGAGTTAAGCCAATATATATGAGAAGTAACACCAGACACCAACCCACAAACATTTCCATGACTCGATCCGCACACAGAATACTAGTACTAATACTTTGTTCCAGTTTATTCTCGCTGCCTAGTACAGTCTGTTCACTACCTAATCTGTTTACCGGCTACCTGTGCAGAGTTGATGATTCTGGGTTTCATATCCTTCCTACTAAGCGTCTGCCAGAATCTCATCAACCACATCTGTATACCGGAGAAGGCTGCACGTATCATGCTCCCATGCATTGCAGACTCCTCCAAAGCCACAGAGGATGCTGCCAAACTTTGCAGGAGAAAGGTAGACCATGCATGAAATATATAAAAAGTACTTTAGTTGAGCTTAGTGCTGTTCAGTATGTTCCTTAAAAGATTTGGTTGTAGTGGATATTTCATTGTTTACTGGTGTTCGTTGATAAGTAGTTATCATTGATGTATCTGAGTAGCAAAACTTGGTTGCTTCCGTTTGATGGTAATTCATAGATATTTTCCAGGGCTAGCTGGTCATTCTTAAACATCATTCTTGCACCTTATGCAGGGCGAAGTTCCCATGCTATCTGAAGAGGCTTTGCATCAGCTGCACATCTTTATCTTCGTACTTGGTGTGGTCCATGTTCTGTTCTGTGTTACAACACTGGTACTTGGTGGAGCCAAGGTATGACTATTATTACTGTGGTTTCACCTGACATGGTAGTCAAGGTAGTAACATATTTAGGGTAAGCTCTTGTAGATGAGAAAATGGAATAAATGGGAGAAAGATATTCACCAAGGAAGACTCAAGGAGCGCGAAAACAGGCCGGGCTGGATGAAACCATCTTCTATAAGATGGATTGTAAGTAATTTCGCCTTCTTATTATGCTTCACAATTGTTTGAAAGTCAGTGTAAATCTTTAATTTGTAATACATATGCAAATGTCATGAAGATAAAATGGATTTCAGTTTGTTCTTATTCTACCATCCATGTTCCCAACCAATGAATTATTTTGGTTCACCAAAGTAAAATAAAACTGCTTTTTGGAGTTGTCATTTCCTTAATGCCATCTAATTTTACATATCAAAGCACACGGCTGCATGTGCAACAAAATAGGGGTGCATTATAACTAAGTTATTTGTGAAAAATAACTATGGTCCATTGTGTGGTCCAAGTGTCAAACTGTCATTTGTAAAAAAAAAGAGTACACTTGAAGGTTGTCCACTGTCAGCTAAGGTTTATTGTGGTCTGCAAAACTATTATGGCATCAAGGTATCAATTGCATGAGCACAAAGTGCAGCGCTACACTTGTTTTGTTATTTAAGGTGTTCCTTTGCAGGAAGGCAACATCATGACCAAATACTCATGTAGCATCTGATGCAATGAACTGATGACAGTAAAACTTTTGTTTTGACCGATAGTATCATAGTTTCTGCATAGTTGTTTCTGTGTTAGCATTCTTTATGTTTGATTTTTTTCCCAACTTCAAATTATATACTAGGATGTTATGTACATGCTGATTCCAAAGGTATCGTTCCTATATGATTTCAGATTGCATTCTTCAAGCAGTTCTATAATTCTGTTGGTAAAGCAGATTATCAAGTACTTAGAGCAGCTTTTGTTCAGGTAAGATTTACTGTTCAGTAACTTCTGCTAAATCCTAAGTGTCCAGATTTTCTCAGTGAAGCTAATAGGACACTTGCCATTTCCCCCTCTCCCAGCGACACTATCCAAATCGTCCAGATTTTGATTTCCACAAGTACATGGTTCGTGCTCTCGAGCATGACTTCAAAGAAGTTGTTGGAATCAGGTTAGTATTCGGTACATTTCCAAGTTTGATTGCTTCAGAAAAACATCTATCTAATTATGATTACATGCATGCAGCTGGTACTTATGGCTTTTCGTTATCCTCTTCCTGCTGCTGAATATAAATGGTAATTCTCATAAACCTATGAAAACAGGTGTCCCCATTTTCTTGTTTGGGTCACGCAGTTTACACCACATTAAATACCTGCCAAGCTATACTGATCCTAGAAAAGATACATTTTAGACTTTTAACCATGATTTACATTGTCGTTTCCAGCAGTGCAAGTTATCCTACTCGCTTACAGAAATTCATTAATCAAGTTATTTAGGTTGGAGCTGTATGAACTAGCTTGTTTTTTTTTTTGTCAACTGATGTCTTCTGATTTACTGTCAATGCAGGGTGGCACACATACTTCTGGCTGTCTTTCTTGCCCTTAATAGTAAGTACCTGAACATCTATCACTCCAGTAAATACATTTTTAGTTACCATGAGGAAGAGATTCTTACTGCTTGGGGTAAATAAACTTGCAGCTTCTGCTTATCGTTGGCACAAAGCTGGAGTACATCAGCACTCACTTGGCTCAAGAAGCAGCAGAGTGTTCAGACGAAGCAGCAGGAAACCCCTGGAACAAGCCATGCAAGGAGCACTTCTGGTTTAGCAACCCCAGGGCTGTACTCCATCTGATCCATTTCATCCTCTTCCAGAACTCCTTTGAGATGGCATTTTTCTTCTGGGTCTTGGTATGCTTTTTAAATTTTTTTATTATTATTACAGTATTCTACCTGTCTTGATCTGCACTTTGTAATAAATTCATGCAAGTATGAGAACCATGGGGCTAACCAATCGGTGAAACATTACAGGCAACATATGGGTTCGATTCATGCATCATGGAGAACAAATCCTATGCCCTCCCAAGACTTGTCATTGGGTTAGTAGTACAAAACCTCTATTTCTTCCTTGATCCGTTTCAGATTAGGTATGATGCAAAACAGGAACTAACCGGTCTGTTCCTGCGCTGAACTTGCAGGATCATCGTCCAGGTTCTCTGCAGCTACATCACCCTGCCGCTATACGCCATTGTCACCCACGTAAGATCTCTCTCCGTCGCCATGAATTCACCAGGAACAATGCTTGACAGTTTTGCTCCAACCTGATACTAGTAAAATTGTTTCGGATGGTGGATCATATCAGATGGGCGGCGACATCAAGCTGCAGGCGTTCGGCGAGCACGTGCACGTGTCCGTGCACAGCTGGGCGACGGACGTGAAGAAGAAGTCGACGTCGATGCCGGCGCACTCGCACGCGCACGCTCACCAGCACCAGCACCAGCACCAGCATCCACACCAGCACCTGCGGATCCCGTTCCTCAGCAAGAAGAGGCACAGCTCGCGTGGCGCCGACGCCGAGGAGGCCGCGGCCGAGGCCCGGGCAGCGGCGGAGCACCACGCCGAGACCTCCGGCATGCCCACCGCGCCGCCGCAGCGGAACGACGACCTGGAGGAGATCGTGACGACCACTGAGGAGGACCATCGTCGTCGCGACGGCAGCTTCTCGTAGGTGCCGTACGAGCTCGCGTTCCTGACGGCAGGCCACGCGCCGGTCCCAGCATGACGCGACGCTGTTGCCGCCGTCGACGCTGTACTAGCTAGGACATGCTGGTAGTGTACTATACTATGGACTGTCGCGTGATCAACACTTTGAAACTTTGACCACTCTTAGTGTCGCCTGGTTGTCTTGCCGAGTTCTTTCGAAGTGCAAATTTTCAGCATATTTCTGGGAACAGGGTGCAAACGTGGACGATCACGTACACGGGACCATTAATCCAGTTCTTGCACCGGATTACTAGAAAAGTTGTAAAACAAGGATTTCGTGGCTGCGCATAGATGCATCTCCACTCTCATTAATTGGTGACCCAGACCATTTTCCGATGCTATTTGGAAAATTTCGGTCCGGGTTCCGCCAGACTCCCAACCAGGATCCCGGCTGGGCCACCCCTAAGCCGACGATTTGGGTAAACTTCGGCTATTTTTGGCAGAATTTAGATACAAATATCATATAAAAAAATCAATCACATAGTTCGATTTTGGCATAATTTTGACATAAATAATTCAACAAAGCAAGCAAATAGTTTAACAAAACAAGCTAAAAATAGGTGTTGTCTTGCAGCCTCCACAGGTTACAGTTGTTGATGCATTTGTGGCTCTCGGATTTTATGACGTATAGATCAGGATCTGCAAGAGGATCCTATCTAAAATGGTTGCTACGGCTCGCTCTCAAGTACAGTCTCCGCTCGCTCGCTCACTCTTAATAATCATGTTGTGCAAGATCACAAATGCATTCATCACATCCCACATTTGTTATTGTGATCAGGTCAGAACGAAGAACCGGACAACTGCAAATCGAGCTTGGAGCACAACCAAATGTCGGCTCCACATCCTTCATGCAAGCTTCTTCTTCGTTGGCAAAGTTGGAATACTTGCTGAGAAAAGAGCTTGAGTTATTCTTCGCAAATGATGACCATCTTGCATAAACGTTGTCTGCCAGGTAGTATCCCTTATTGTAGTGGTGGCCATTGATCACATAGTCCACGCATGAACCTCAACAAGCTTGGAGAACTATGACTGGTTTAACAACAGGACTGAACGTGTCACAGTAGTCGATGCCATGTTGTTGAGTAAATCCGCGAGCAACAAGATGTGTCAACAGAACCATCTGGATGTTGCTTAGTCTTAAACACCCACTTACTGTCGACGATGTAGACACCAGGGGACGAGGAACCATCACCCAAGTCTTGCTGTTATGAAGAGCAGCGACCTCATCATCCATCGATGCACGCTAGGCAGTGTCACGAAGGGCATCATGATGAGACACCGGTGTCGCAAACAACGCGCGACGCCCAGGATCATAACGCAACATACCATCGGTGTATGTCTTCTCGCAGCGCGTATGATCACGTGTGGGAGTCACTATAGCGTGTCCAGGCTCAGTCGAGGGCGCCGCGGTCGGAGAGGCAGGGCTAGAGGCAGAAGGGCCCTCGACGGGAGGCGGCGCAGGCCGAGCAAACGAACCAGTACCGGCACACGAGGGCGAGTCGGTGGACTGGGCCGAGTCTATTGGGCTGGCCAACCCATCGGGGCGAGTCACGGAGGACGGGGGTGCGACGTGCTCCCCTAGGGTATGTAACACCCTCAGAATCGGCCCTATGCAAGTTTTAGCGAAACCCGCCAAACCCGCATAGAAACGATTCAAAGGTGCCCACCAGGCACTTTCGTGCGGGTGGAAAACGAAGTAATAACATTACACAACAGTCCTCGATGGGACCCATAGAACAGATATATATACAACACGACTCCATGAGTCAAGAATACAGATATACAGAACAAAGATCCAAATCACCTTGAAAACGATAGAGCGTCCAGCTACGGACAAGATGCAAATTGGGCTAAGAGCCCTGAAGAATAACCAATGGCGTCCATAACCCTGCCCAGGCCAAGCCGGAAGGGTAACCCTGCTAACGACGTCGATCTCAAAACCTGCTTAGACAAAAGGGGTGCCGACAAAGGGCAAAGGAAAAGAGAGAGCGGTCAGTACTGAGGCCAGTACACGGCGAGACTAGAATTCGGCGCTCCTCGACTACATAGGTATGGTGGACTGAGCGGCAGCACAACATGCACTAAACACCCTATAGAGACTCGATATAACTATCGGCTATCAGAAAAGGATAAGAGAGACCTATTCGGAACCAACCTGATACTACCACCAAACATACCCATCCTGGTATTTCCCCCTCGAGACCAAACGAGGAAGTCAACCGAGGAACTCACGCAGTTGGCAGTTTTAGTTATTCAGTTATCGTTGCAGCAATTACTAGTCAGGTATAGATAGTCATCCTGATATAATAAGCAGTGGGCAATTTTAGTTAACCATTCCGTTGTAGTGGCGACACTTACTAGTCAAATACAATTAGCATGAGATATCCCAAAACCCAGCAGTTGTTGGTACTTTTATTTAGCCATTCCGTTGTAGTTGCAATACTTACTAGTCAGATACCATGGTAGCAGGAGACAACCCAAACAAGCAATTGTTGGCAGTTTTATTTAGCCATTCCATTATAGTGAAGCTGATTACTAGTCATTATAAAGTCAAATTTATAGCACTACTTTAGTTATAGTTGTCTATGATCGAGATACTGTGCTCCAAGTCGTCCATAACCGCGGACACGGCTTTCAGAAAGTTTTACCCTGCAGGGGTGCACAAATAGCAACACACACTCGATCAACCTCGGAAAAACCAACTCAAAACCCAACGAGGCCTTCACGATAAAGCAATCACAGGATTCAGAAATATTTCAGGGGGCCACCCCATTGAGTACACCCGCAACGAAGTTAGCTGACTCCGAGACGGACTCAAGGTTTGCGCCAGTGGCTGTAAACGACTGGGAACCCGAAAATGTGACTGGGCTTGTCGATACCGCG
This sequence comes from Avena sativa, assembly GCA_916181665.1. NCBI lineage: Eukaryota > Viridiplantae > Streptophyta > Magnoliopsida > Poales > Poaceae > Avena > Avena sativa. The sequence goes on from OV702284.1 coordinate 36,242,329, forward strand.
AAAACACTCCGCTTACCTAAACAGTACAGGTGCTCCTCGCACAATCGTAAATAAAGCAGTAAAGCATGGCATAAGTACAGGATAGTAAATAAAACCTCAAACTGGTTTGTGGCCCCAAGAAATAAGAATGAATCAAGCTCTGGCTCAGGGGGGTCCCATAATCCTCCCGGATGTGGATAGCGCGAATATTCAAGGAACAAGTATCAAGTACTCGGGGTCCTACGGGACACAAGTGGACGGTTAAAAACCAAATAACATCTATTGCCCACCTGTTCCTCTGCATTTACCTACTTCAATTTTAGTTATTAAATAATAATTAAAGTTATGATCATCTCCAACAATAAACATGCGGCAAAATACTCCAACAACTGTGGTACTTGGCGACACGCAACAGCACTTGAGCAAGCGTCTACGACGCGCAGGTCCAACTATCTCCCAAACAACAGGTAATAGGAGGTGTCCAAGGCAATATAAGGCTGCAAGGGATATCACGGGTACGAAAACTAGAGCATCGCAACACAGATAGCAACAGATCAACAGGAGGGGATAAATACTATAAAAGTAAGATAGGTAGAAAGGGGGAGATGCTCGCCTGAAAACATTGTCGAAGGTTCATCCGAAGATCGGGTCGACACTCGCATCAACTCAACATCCTTATCCGCGAAGAAGCAAAACACTAGAATAAACACCGGATGCAATATTTAATACTACGGCAAAAGATCGGGCATGATGCATGTATGATGTATGACATGGCAAGGGTGCAATGCAATTAGGCAATATTAAGCGGAACTAGGGTCCCGACAATTATTCAGATGGTTCATGTTGTTTAGCTACCCTGCATTTTAAATGTTGGATTAGCAAGATAAAACATGGCTTCGGTTCTCTATGCCAATTTAAATGAAGTCCGGAATAAGACAAAGATATCCCGCATATAGAATCCATATTTAATTTAGGTGAATCGACATAAGGTCCCCAAACACCCACAAACATGCATGCGAGTATGACAATTAAATATGCAACAGGTTTTATATAAAGCATTTATAAAATAGGGGCTCGGGAAAAGGTTCACACATCTGGGTTTGGCGAACTTGGGCTTCCGGGGTTCGGTCTCAGGGTTCAGGGTTCGACGGGATCGGTATTCGAAGGTCGGATACAAGATGAGGAGCTTGGCGTTCCGGGAAGAAGGACTTGGTGTGGCGTCGGGGGCGCATCGGACTCGCCCTGGTCGATGTCGTTCTTGTCGTCGTGAAGACCTTGTCGGGTCCGTGTATCGGGTCGGTCCTGGCGTTCGGGATGCAGAACTTGGCGTTCCGCGGCGAAGTGCTTGGCGTCATTTGGTTCCATGTCGACGGTCTTGGTGTCCTTGATGGAGAACTCGGTGTATCCGTGTCGGCGGCCTTGGCGGTTATCGGGTTCGGTCTTCGGATCCGGGTGTGGCGTCGATGGTCTTATGTGGCCCGATGGTTCCACGTAGGAGATCCCCGGGTACCGCGGCGGAGTTCTCGGGGTTTTGATGAAGATCTTGGCAAGGGGTTCGGGGTTCGGGCGCCGGGATCGGTCTTCGGAACCGGGAACGGGTCTTAGCGTTCCGTCTTCGATGTCGATGGCGAACTTGGGCTCGATACCGGGGGTCCATCGGATTTATCTTGATCAATGTCGATCTTGTCGAGGCCTTACAACACGGTGCAGATACCGGCACAGCGAGGTCGAGGTGAAGCCCCTAGGAGGTGGCGATGTGCAGGAGGAAACATGGTGGCGTCACGAGCTTGTAGGGGTGGTCAGGGCCACGCAGGGGTGGAGCTCACGCAGCGCGGAGGCGAGGCGAAGGGCAGGGGCGACGACAGACGCGGCCTGAGGTGGAGCACCGTAGGCGGTGACGTCCTGCAGAAGGGCACCAGCGACGACGATGACGGGGCCGCGGTGGCGCAAGAGGGCGAGGCCGACGGGGAGGCGAGCTCCAGCGAGGTCCCGCAGCGGCAGGTGCTCAGGACGGGGAGGAAGCGGGCCAGCGGCGAGCTTGCAGAGGGCGGCGGTCCAGGCGCCGGCTTGACGGAGGTTGATGCAGGGCAGCGAGGGGCAGCCCCTGCAGGCGGCGGGGAGGCGACGGAAGCCGAGGAGGGCGGCCATCGCGGGCGCATCGCGTGAGGCAGGCGACCAGGGGTGGGAACAGGACGAGGGAGCGGTCGGAGGTGGTCGGGCGGCGCCATGCTGCCAGGACGGGGAAGGGCGGTCGCGTGCGAGCCGGATGCAAGCGGCAGAGGGAGGACGGCGAGCAGCGCGGGGCACTCGCAGGCTGCAGAGGCGCGCGAATAGGAGAGAGAGGGGCGGCGGCGGGTGGTTTGCGGAGGGGAGGAGAGAGTAGAGGCGGCGGCCGCTAGCGTAGGAGCTTGAGGGCGGCGGGAATCGAGGCGGCCGGCGGCGGCCTTGCAGGATCGAGGAGGCGACATGGAGAGGCAGGGCCACGGGAGGGGAGGCGGCGACGGGCTTCGGCGGCAGGATCAGTGGAGAGCTAGGCGGCGGGGGGAACAGGGTGATGAACGGTGGCAGGGAGGGACGCTCGCGGAGGGGCCCGCCAGCGACGGCGGCGTCAGGGGAAGGAGGGAGAGACGGGGCGAGCGGGGAAGAGACGTGCGGGTCGGGGTGGGGTCGGTATCGGTTGGGGCCGGGGCTAGCGCGGGTTGGGGAGGTGTGTCCAGGGGCGGGCACATCTCGTGCGGGGAGCGGTTCTGGGGTGGGGTCCTCGTGGTGGGGCCAGGATGGCGACAGGGGAGTGGGGCGCTAGTGGGGCTTGCAGGGTGGTTGACCGGGTTGGTGGAGAAGAGGTGGAGGGAGGGGATTGGGTGGAGAGAGGGCCAGGCTGATGTGGCGCAAAGGGATAGGTTGGGGTGAGGTGGCTGGAAGGGTGGGTAGATAGGATTGGGTAGAAAAAGGGTCTAGGTTTTAGGTTTATTATTTTGTAAGATATTTATTTGTCTTGTTTTGTTTGAAATCTTTTTAGCAAATAATTTTTAGTTAAATAGTTTAGCAGATAAATATGAGACTTTGTTTCGAAATAAAAGAAGGGTAATTTTAGAAAACAAAAATAGGCTTTTCAAAAATAGTTCCAGGCAAACAAATGCATGATGATGACGATGCAATGCACAAACACAACGCGATTTTATAGTAGTGGTTTTGCGGGATGCCACAATTCGACACCACTAACAATGGATCTCGCCCTCGAGATCCGCCTCATAGTACCGGAAAGAAGGTCGGTGATCAGATCCTTCGCGCTTCATGTAGATCCTCGCGACACCACTAACAAGGGTCGTTGTCCGTGATCGTCGAGCGAACACTCCGGGAACAAAAGGTCGAAGGTAGAGGTATCAACAAATAAATCCACCTCTAGCTTCGATGGAAAGAGGGAACCGATGCATTCTCATCCACTTCAATGTACACAAGCGAATAGAGTGAGTAGTCGGCATGGGGGCCAATCCATCACGCACCCAAACTATTACTCTGCACAATCAGTAGAAAAGCGTGCAACCATTCTCGGAATCAGACTGAAGATCTCGACAATCGAGGTTCAGGAACAAAGGAGTGATGCAGACTCTGCATCGGATCTGGCGTAGATGATGTCGTCGCGTCAGAAAGCACCGGAAGGCACGAGAAGGAACAAAGAGAAGTCCACCAGACGAAGGATTCCTCGGATAGCACGAAGACCAGATGTAGCAACACCGTTACCAAAGGAGGAAGCGAAACCCTGAAGGTACGATGGAACCCAACCACGAGAAATCCTGGACTCGAAGAGGGAGAAGAGAGCGGATTCAAAACACGCAGAGGTGAGAGGAGAGCAGCAGAGGGGTAAGGAGTAAAATCAGACCTAATCAGAACTATCCAACCGATTTTGCAAAAAATAGTTTTGACACTCTACTTCGCCCGTTAGCTAGGTTATCCTACAGGCTGGACTTGTGGGGTATCGCAACTGCTGAGCTCTGATACCACTCTGTAACACCCTCAGAATCGGCCCTATGCAAGTTTTAGCGAAACCCGCCAAACCCGCATAGAAACGATTCAAAGGTGCCCACCAGGCACTTTCGTGCGGGTGGAAAACGAAGTAATAACATTACACAACAGTCCTCGATGGGACCCACAGAACAGATATATATACAACACGACTCCATGACTCAAGAATACAGATATACAGAACAAAGATCCAAATCACCTTGAAAACGATAGAGCGTCCAGCTACGGACAAGATGCAAATGGGGCTAAGAGCCCTGAAGAATAACCAATGGCGTCCATAACCCTGCCCAGGCCAAGCCGGAAGGGTAACCCTGCTAACGACGTCGATCTCAAAACCTGCTTAGACAAAAGGGGTGCCGACAAAGGGCAAAGGAAAAGAGAGAGCGGTCAGTACTGAGGCCAGTACACGGCGAGACTAGAATTCGACGGTCCTCGCCTACATAGGTATGGTGGACTGAGCGGCAGCGCAGCATGCACTAAACACCCTATAGAGACTCGATATAACTGTCGGCTATCAGAAAAGGATAAGAAATACCTATTCGGAACCAACCTGATACTACCACCAAACATACCCATCCTGGTATTTCCCCCTCGAGACCAAACGAGGAAGTCAACCGAGGAACTCACGCAGTTGGCAGTTTTAGTTATTCAGTTATCGTTGCAGCAATTACTAGTCAGGTATAGATAGTCATCCTGATATAATAAGCAGTAGGCAATTTTAGTTAACCATTCCGTTGTAGTGGCGACACTTACTAGTCAATTACAATTAGCATGAGATATCCCAAAACCCAGCAGTTGTTGGTACTTTTATTTAGCCATTCCGTTGTAGTTGCAATACTTACTAGTCAGATACCATGGTAGCAGGAGACAACCCAAACAAGCAATTGTTGGCAGTATTATTTAGCCATTCCATTATAGTGAAGCTGATTACTAGTCATTATAAAGTCAAATTTATAGAACTACTTTAGTTATAGTTGTCTATGATCGAGATACTGTGCTCCAAGTCGTCCATAACCGCGGACACGGCTTTCAGAAAGTTTTACCCTGCAGGGGTGCACAAATAGCAACACACACTCGATCAACCTCGGAAAAACCAACTCAAAACCCAACGAGGCCTTCACGACAAAGCAATCACAGGATTCAGAAATATTTCAGGGGGACACCCCATTGAGTACACCCGCAACGAAGTTAGCTGACTCCGAGACGGACTCAAGGTTTGCGCCAGTGGCTGTAAACGACTGGGAACCCGAAAATGTGACTGGGCTTGTCGATACCGCGAAAACACTCCGCTTACCTAAACAGTACAGGTGCTCCTCGCACAATCATAAATAAAGCAGTAAAGCATGGCATAATTACAGGATAGTAAATAAAACCTCAATCTGGTTTGTGGCCCCAAGAAATAAGAATGAATCAAGCTCTGGCTTAGGGGGGTCCCATAATCCTCCCGGATGTGGATAGCGCGAATATTCAAGGAACAGGTATCAAGTACTCGGGGTCCTACGGAACACAAGTGGACGGTTAAAAACCAAATAACATCTATTGCCCACCTGTGCCTCTGCATTTACCTACTTCAATTTTAGTTATTAAACAATAATTAAAGTTATGATCATCTCCAACAATAAACATGCGGCAAAATACTCCAACAACTGTGGTACTTGGCGACACGCAACAGCACTTGAGCAAGCGTCTACGACGCGCAGGTCCAACTATCTACCAAACAACAGGTAATAGGAGGTGTCCAAGGCAATATAAGGCTGCAAGGGATATCACGGGTACGAAAACTAGAGCATCGCAACACAGATAGCAATAGATCAACAGGAGGGGATAAATACTATAAAAGTAAGATAGGTAGAAAGGGGGAGATGCTCGCCTGAAAACATTGTCGAAGGTTCATCCGAAGATCGGGTCGACACTCGCATCAACTCAACGTCCTTATCCGCGAAGAAGCAAAACACTAGAATAAACACCGGATGCAATATTTAATACTACGGCAAAAGATCGGGCATGATGCATGTATGATGTATGACATGGCAAGGGTGCAATGCAATTAGGCAATATTAAGCGGAACCAGGGTCCCGACAATTATTCAGATGGTTCATGTTGTTTAGCTACCCTGCATTTTAAATGTTGGATTAGCAAGATAAAACATGGCTTCGGTTCTCTATGCCAATTTAAATGAAGTCCGGAATAAGACAAAGATATCCCGCATATAGACTCCATATTTAATTTAGGTGAATCGACATAAGGTCCCCAAACACCCACAAACATGCATGCGAGTATGACAATTAAATATGCAACAAGTTTTATATAAAGAATTTATAAAATAGGGGCTCGGGAAAAGGTTCACACATCTGGGTTTGGCGAACTTGGGCTTCCGGGGTTCGGTCTCAGGGTTCAGGGTTCGACGGGATCGGTATTCGAAGGTCGGATACAAGATGAGGAGCTTGGCGTTCCGGGAAGAAGGACTTGGTGTGGCGTCGGGGGCGCATCGGACTCGCCCTGGTCGATGTCGTTCTTGTCGTCGTGAAGACCTTGTCGGGTCCGTGTATCGGGTCGGTCCTGGCGTTCGGGATGCAGAACTTGGCGTTCCGCGGCAAAGTGCTTGGCGTCATTTGGTTCCATGTCGACGGTCTTGGTGTCCTTGATGGAGAACTCGGTGTATCCGTGTCGGCGGCCTTGGCGGTTATCGGGTTCGGTCTTCGGATCCGGGTGTGGCGTCGATGGTCTTATGTGGCCTGATGGTTCCACGTAGGAGATCCCTGGGTACCGCGGCGGAGTTCTCGGGGTTTCGATGAAGATCTTGGCGAGGGGTTCGGGGTTCGGGCGCCGGGATCGGTCTTCGGAACCGGGAACGGGTCTTAGCGTTCCGTCTTCGATGTCGATGGCGAACTTGGGCTCGATACCGGGGGTCCATCGGATTTATCTTGATCAATGTCGATCTTGTCGAGGCCTTACAACACGGTGCAGATACCGGCACAGCGAGGTCGAGGTGAAGCCCCCAGGAGGTGGCGATGTGCAGGAGGAAACATGGTGGCGTCACGAGCTTGTAGGGGTGGTCAGGGCCACGCAGGGGTGGAGCTCACGCAGTGCGGAGGCGAGGCGAAGGGCAGGGGCGATGGCAGACGTGGCCTGAGGTGGAGCACCGTAGGCGGTGACGTCCTGCAGAAGGGCACCAGCGACGACGATGACGGGGCCGCGGTGGCGCAGGAGGGCGAGGCCGACGGGGAGGCGAGCTCCAGCGAGGTCCCGCAGCGGCAGGTGCTCAGGACGGGGAGGAAGCGGGCCAGCGGCGAGCTTGCAGAGGGCGGCGGTCCAGGCGCCGGCTTGACGGAGGTTGATGCAGGGCAGCGAGGGGCAGCCCCTGCAGGCGGCGGGGAGGCGACGGAAGCCGAGGAGGGCGGCCATCGCGGGCGCATCGCGTGAGGCAGGCGACCAGGGGTGGGAACAGGACGAGGGAGCGGTCGGAGGTGGTCGGGCGGCGCCATGCTGCCAGGACGGGGAAGGGCGGTCGCGTGCGAGCCGGATGCAAGCGGCAGAGGGAGGACGACGAGCAGCGCGGGGCACTCGCAGGCTGCAGAGGCACGCGAATAGGAGAGAGAGGGGCGGCAGCGGGTGGTTTGCGGAGGGGAGGAGAGAGTAGAGGCGGCGGCCGCTAGCGTAGGAGCTTGAGGGTGGCGGGAATCGAGGCGGTCGGCGGCGGCCTTGCAGGATCAAGGAGGCGACATGGAGAGGCAGGGCCATGGGAGGGGAGGCGGCGACGGGCTTCGGCGGCAGGATCAGTGGAGAGCTAGGCGGCGGGGGGAACAGGGCGATGAACGGTGGCGGGGAGGGACGCTCGCGGAGGGGCCCGCCGGCGACGGCGGCGTCAGGGGAAGGAGGGAGAGACGGGGCGAGCGGGGAAGAGACGTGCGGGTCGGGGTGGGGTCGATATCGGTTGGGGCCGGGGCTAGCGCGGGTTGGGGAGGTGTGTCCAGGGGCGGGCACATCTCGTGCGGGGAGCGGTTCTGGGGTGGGGTCCTCGTGGTGGGGCCAGGATGGCGACAGGGGAGTGGGGTGCTAGTGGGGCTTGCAGGGTGGTTGACCGGGTTGGTGGAGAAGAGGTGGAGGAAGGGGATTGGGTGGAGAGAGGGCCAGGCTGATGTGGCGCAAAGGGATAGGTTGGGGTGAGGTGGCTGGAAGGGTGGGTAGATAGGATTGGGTAGAAAAAGGGTCTAGGTTTTAGGTTTATTATTTTGTAAGATATTTATTTGTCTTGTTTTGTTTGAAATCTTTTTAGCAAATAATTTTTAGTTAAATAGTTTAGCAGATAAATATGAGACTTTGTTTCGAAATAAAAGAAGGGTAATTTTAGAAAACAAAAATAGGCTTTTCGAAAATAGTTCCAGGCAAACAAATGCATGATGATGACGATGCAATGCACAAACACAACGCGATTTTCTAGTAGTGGTTTTGCGGGATGCCACAGGGTAGACCCAGAGACAGGCGGCATCGGTCATGTGCGCCCCCATGCACTACAAGAAAAATATCCTTTTACAACAGACGATTTTCATGGTTGAAGGCCCTTTTTTCGTGGCTAAAGAGTCTTCTATGACGGATGCCCTTCGTGGTAAAATGCCCATCACAAATGAATCTATCATGGTTTTTTTTCGACCGTAACGAATCGCACCCTTTAGCCACGAAAACTCGTTTCGTCGTAGATGTGTTCGCCAGTCGCGTTGACTGCTGACGTCATGCAAACTGCCATGTAGCGAGCACCGTTAACGACCAGTTAACACCGTTACCTGTCAATGAAACCATGGTAAAAGCCAGGCCCATCCAAGGCCTGGTAATTATTAAGTGGGCCGACCCATTAAGAAAGCTCAACAGGATCATGACACATTAATGTTTCACAATGCACTGTTATAAATGGTCTCATTAGTGCAGCCGTAGACGGCCTGCCAACTTTTTGGCCCGTTACGGTTTCCACATACACTGTTTTAATTGGCCCATTTGTGCGGTCCACAAGTGATCGGACCTATTACTGTTCCTCATATACTGTTCTAATTGGGCCCCTTTGGACAACCTGCTTTTTGGCCCGTTACTGTATATTCCTACACTGTTTGAAGTGGGCCCATTTATGTAGTCCGTGGTGGCCCATAGACTTTCGGGCATGTTAATGTTCCGGCCTACAAAAGGCCAGTCTATGCACACTAGCGGGCCATTGCATTTTGGGCTTTCACTCTTCTAGCCTTTTACTGTTCTAGACTTTTACTGTTTTGGCATTTTACTGTTTTGGTCTTTTACTATTTTAGCCTTTTACTGTTTAGTGCATATAGGTTAAACGTCCCGCTACCACATGGCGGCACGGAAGGCCCGTCACTGTTGAATGGCGACCCATCAAGGGCTGGTACAAAACTAAGAAAATTGGGGACATATTCCCGGTACTAGATTATCTATAGTACTAAAAGAATTCTAGAACAATGGAAGAAAAACTTATAACTGTAAAAAAATTAAATTATTATAGTCCATAATAAATCCGTAGCTGAAACAACATCATCATACTACAACGCAACTGATAAACACACAGAATCTCGGTTTAAAAAATGTTCCTTTTAGAAAGCTCGCATCGCCTCACATGTAACGACGGACTTACCATAGGACTTGCCGAGGAGATTATTGAGTAGTTTCTCCATCAAATCTCGCATATTATTCAACTCAGATAACTCATTTCATGCTATGGAGACTACTGTGTCTATTCTGTTGGCTTCCTGTCCAACTACATCAAGTGCATCTCGAAGTGCAGCTCTAAAAAATCTTTCTGCTAGAATGTATGGAACAGTCGACATCATGTACCTACGTGAGCAATATGCACTGTCACTACTGCTCTGTGCAAAGAGATCTGCACTTGAAGTAGTTGTTTTATGTTCTTCCTTCATATTTATATTTGCAACCTAAAACAAAAATAAATGTCCTATGCCATCATTACCAAGGAAAAGAAAAACCAAAGAATTTTAAATCAGTAAACTAGTAGTAGCAGGGCCTTATACATCTCCATCTTCTGAAATAACTGGAACAGTCGACTTCATAGAGGGATGAGATCGTGTGAAACTGCCACTTCTACTCTGTGAGATGACTGCTGTACTTGATGAAGGCTGAAACTAAGATAAAAAAGTTACAATATCATACGGAGGAACAAAACTACCTGTTCATTCTCAAAATATTATTTTGGTCTTATATAGCAATGTAAGCACTCAACCCAAGCACCTCAAGCAAACTGATCAAAGTAGAATTCGTGATTTACGAATGTAATGAATCTATCGACTGAGAACTCCTTAAACTGATAGAGAAGCATTTAGAAGAACAAAATAAGCATTTAACCATTATGGATGATATTAACTAGCCTACTCAATGTGCAGTTGGATATGAATCTTATGTAGGTGGAATTGTTGTAATCATCGACAAAATACAATAGTAACTCAGTCAAATTAAAAGTAAGAACAATATTGTGCCTCTAATAGACTAGCCAGATAATTTCAGAGAAATAGTGAAATAGTCTATCAAACAGTTTGATACATAAACATTCAGATTTAAATTTTTTGATTGTCTGGCCAAAGACCAATTGAACTATCGTGTGCCTCGTATTAAAATAGCCAGACAAGTGGCAGATACTAGAGTGAGATTTAAAGTGAATGGTTGATTATGATCCTTCTCTTTCTGTTATATTAGATTACGTTCCAAAGCTGGCATTGTTCCAATGACCCGAAAGGAACCTTAAAAACTCTGTGTGTGTGGGGGGAGGGGTGTATACAGTAGCTCTATGTATATTCTCACTGATTCTTATCTGGTTACAGACATGTTTGTTGACGATGTCCGCTGCATCATGTAATTGGACTGGTGGTATCCATACTTCAGTGTTGGGCCTCTGCATAAACGTGCAGCAGATAGTAAACACAAAAAGGTTCCAATTTGATAGATGTTAGCATGAAGTGATAGGAAAGGAATATATACTTACTAGATTACTGGAAGAGCTCCTTAAACATGTAAACTGCAAACTGTTAGGAATCATGGGGTAAGAAAGGAATATATACTAGAAAGGAATATATACTTACTAGATTACTGGAATATATACTTACTATATTCATTACAATCTAGTGTAAATTGCACCTGTTCATTGTGTAACAACAGCAAACTGTTAGGAATCATGGGGTAAAAAGAATCAAATAAATCCGACCTATTACTGGAAGTAGTATAACGAATATAAACGTGTACTGCACATATAAGAGAACATCATCAGACCGTAAATAACAGTTAGTAACATAGACTATGCGAAAATAGAGAGAAATTAAAATGGAATCACTTATGGGCGGGCACTTTAATAAAGGAGATAATGGAAACAAATGTGTTCACCGTTCGCTGTCTCATATTTCGCCATGACAACCAAAATCGTAGTTCAACTCGTTACAGTTAAACATGACTACAAAGAGTTTATTTGGGAAGATAAGGATAACATGTATAGCACTTGTAAGTTACTACGAAAGTAGCTTCAATACAAAATACAGTTAACTTCTCCATATTTATCATACGAAAATTGAAGGAGATCTAGTTACCTGGGTCGGGACGGCGTCTAGGCATCCTGTGCATATTGCTCCGAGCGCTGGACGACAGCGGCGAAGAATCATATTCCTGGCGGTGCTTGTGGAAGCAGGACAGGGGTTGCTCCGAGCGCTGGACGACAGCGGTGAAGAAGAAGATTTAGGGTAAGGTGGTGAAGGTTAGATATAGGGTTTTCCATAGAGCTTGCCTAGCTGCGGGTGAGGATTGTGTGTGTGTGTGGGGGGGGGGGTTAGAGGTGGTGAACCGGGAAATTACGATTGAAGCCCTAACGAACCGCCTTAACTAGGGGTGGAAAGGGAATTCCAGTATGTTTGAAACTCCAAGGTGCGAAATATTTCTGGGATAGCGGGAGATTTTCCCGCTCGACTAAATCTAGGCCGTACTTCCTGGAATCAAAGGCAGTCACGGGCCCATGTTCAGAAATTAAGGCCCATTAGGCATTGATCATCCATGGCTCATATTGGATGTTTGGATGTCCCGAGCAAGCCCTTTTAAGCGGCCATCAACAACGACCAACTCTCTGCATCGAGGCATGACGCACACACCGAAGAACTTTCTTTGTCTCTCCCCTGCCTCCCCTCCCTCTAGGTTGACCAAGCCACCACACACACACAAAAATGCCACGTAGCTGCTCCGATCAGTACACCTCCATTGACGAGTCCAAGGCATTGTCCAACAGGGATAACAGTATGTAACACCCTCAGGATCGGACCTATGCAAGTTTTAGCGAAACCCGCCAAACCCGCATAGAAACGATTCAAAGGTGCCCACCAGGCACTTTCGTGCGGGTGGAAAACGAAGTAATAACATTACACAACAGTCCTCGATGGGACCCATAGAACAGATATATATACAACAGCGACTCCATGAGTCAAGAATACAGATATAATATACAAAGATCCAAATCACCTTGAAAACGAGAGAGCGTCCGACTACGGACAAGATGCAAATGGGACTAAGAGCCCTGAAGAATAACCAATGGCGTCCATAACCCTGCCTAGGCCAAGCCGGAAGGGTAACCCTGCTAACGACGTCGATCTCAAACCTGCTTAAACAAAAGGGGTGCCGACAAAGGGCAAAGGAAAAAGAGGAGCGTCAGTACTGAGGCCAGTACACGGCGAGACTAGAATTCGGCGGTCCTCGCCTACATAGGTATGGTGGACTGAGCGGCAGCGGCAGCAAGCACTAAACATCCTATAGAGACTCGATACAACTGGCGGTTATCAGAGAGGGATAAGAATGACCTATCCGGATCCAACCTGAAGCTAACACCAAACGAACCCATCCTGGTGTTTCCCCCTCGATACCAAACGAGGAAGTCAACCGAGGAACTCACACCGTTGGCAGTTTTATTTATTCAGTTCTCGTTGCACCAATTACTAGTCAATTATAGATAATCATCCTGATAAAATAAGCAGTGGGCCGTTTTATTTAACCATTCCGTTGTAGTTGCGACACTTACTATTCAGATACAATTAGCATGAGATGACCCAAAACCCAGCAGTTGTTGGTACTTTTATTTAGCCATTCCGTTATAGTTGCATTACTTACTAGTCAGGTACAGTGGTCGCAAACGACAACCAAACAAGCAATTGTGGGCAGTTTACTTAGCCATTCCATTATAGTGAAACTGATTACTAGTCAATATAAAGTCAAATTTATAGCACTACTTTAGTTATAGTTGTCTATGATCGAGATACTGTGCTCCAAGTCGTCCATAACTGCGGACACGGCTTTCAGAAAGTTTTACCCGGCCGGGGTGCACCAATAGCAACACACACACGATCAACCTCGGAAAAACCAAATCAAAACCCAACGAGGCTTTCACGACAAAGCAATCATAGGATTCAGAAATATTTCAGGGGTCCACCCCTTGGAGTACACCCGCAATGAAGTAAGCTAGCTCCGAGACGGACCCGAGGTTTGTGGGGCCGGCTGTAAACGACTGGGAACCCGAAAACTCGGGGTGTCGATACCGCAAAAACGGGTCACGATCCTAAACAGTAGAGTGTGCTATCCATCGCACAATCGTAAATAAAGTAGTAAAGCATGGCATAAGTACAGGATCGTAAATAAAATCTCAAACTAGTTTGTGGCCCCAAGAAATAAGACTGAATCAAGCTCTGGCTAAGGGGGGCCCATAATACCCCATATGTGGATAGCGCGATAAATCAAGGAACAGGTATCAAGCACTCGGGGTCCTACGGGACACAAGTGGACGGTTAACAACCAAATAACATCTATTGCCCACCTGTGCCTCTGCTTACCTACTTCAATTTTAGTTGTTAAACAGTAATTAAAGTGAATGACAAATAAAGCCATGATCATCTCCAACATTAAACATGCGGCAATGCTCCAACAACTGTGGTACTTGGCGACACGCAACAGCACTTGAGCAAGCGTCTACGACACGCAAGTCCAACTATCTACCAAACAACAGGTAATAGGATGTGTCCAAGGCAATATAGGGCTGCACGAAATATCACAGGTACAGAATCTAGAGCATCGCAACACAGATAGCAAAAGATCAACAGGAGGGAATAAACACTATAAAAGTAAGATAGGTAGAAAGGGGGAGATGCTCGCCTGAAAACATTGCCGAAGGTTCATCCGAAGATCGGGGCGAAGCTCACATCGACTCAACGGCCTTATCCGCGAAGAAGCAAAACACTAGAAGAAACAACGGATGCACTATTTAATACTACGGCAAAAGATCGGGCATGATGCATGTATGATGTATGACATGGCAAAGATGCGATGCAATTAGGCAATATTAAGTGGAACCGGGGTCCCGACAATTAATTAGATAGTTCGTGTTATTTAGAACCCCCGCAATTAAATGTTGTCTTAACATGGCAAAATAAGTTACCGGTTCGCTACACAAATTTAAATGAGGCCAATATAAGGCTAGATTTGCCCGCATATGGCCCCATATTTAATTGGAGGTGAATCGGCATAAGGCCCCCAAACCACACAAATATGCATGCGAGTATGACAATTTAATATGTATCAAGTTGGATTATATTATAAAATAGGGTTTCGGGAAGGGGTTCACACATTAGGGTTCGACGAACTTGGGGTTCCGGGGTTCGGGGTCGGTCTCAGGGTTCATGGTTCGACGGGATCGGTCTCGGACTCCGGGATTTAGGGTCTTCGGATCGGGGGTAGTTCTTGTCGCACGAGCGTCAATGCTTCCGGGAAGGAGAACTTGTCGTCCAAGGTCTCGGTGTCCGGGGTGAAGTACTCGGCGTCCTCGAGGGAGTACTTGTCGTGTCCGTGAAGGAGATCATGTCGGTCCACGGGGGTCGGGCTTCGAAGCCAGGAAGGAGAACTCGTCGTTCCGAGGAGAAGACCTTGGCGTCATATGTTGAGGTTGTCGGGTGTCGGTGCCGGTCTCGGGCGTGGCGTCGATGGTCTCGCATGGCTTCTGGGTCTCGACTCGTGTCGGTCTTGTCGTTAGCCGAACTTGGCATTCCAAGGGAAATCTTCGGGTCGTCGACTCCGGTTGTTGACGATGCACTTGGTCTGTTGCCTCGGTGGCTTCGGGTAACGCGGGTCCTCGGCGTGATAGCTCTTGGCGCAACACGGATCCTGTACATCCTCGGTCAAGGACATACCCTGTGACGCGCTGCTGTACACCTTGCTCGGGTTCTGCACAACTGTCGCCGCCAACGGGGCCCGGACGCGAGGCCACGCAAGGGACGCGACCGGCAGGACGAGAGCGGTGCGGCCCGGCGAGCCGGCAGGAGGAGACGTTCGCAGGGAGACGCGCGGGAGGCACCGGACGCAGACCGGTGGCGTCCTGCAGCAGGGAGGCCGGACGGGAAGCGGCGCTCGCCGGAGAGGGGCAGAGGACGGAGGAAGCCGGGCGTCGGGGCGCGGCCGGTGGGCGGCGGCGTGCGCCGCGCGGAGGAGGGGTTGCCGGCGGGGCCGCGGGTCGACGGTGATCGGGGCGAGGGGGGTCGTCGTCGGAGGGGATGAGGGGTGCCGGCGAGGGAGGATGGAGCAGGGGCGGCGGTGGTGTTGACGGAGGCGGGCGTGGAGGCCGGACGGGAAGTGCCGGCGGCGGGCACGCGGCCGCGGCAGCGGCGGAAGGCGGAGGAGGGCCGCGGCTCGCGGGCGCCGTCGGGAGGAAGGGGGCGGGCTCGCGGGTGGCGGGGCCGGGAGAAGGCGGCGGTGACTGGAGGAGAAGCGGCGGCGGCGGGGTGGAGCAGGGCTCGACGCGGGTGGGTGGAGGTTGTCGGGGACGAGCGGGGAGGGAGGAGAGAGGAGAAGGAGGAGCCAGGGGGAGAGAGGAGCGCGTGGGGGGGAGGAGCGTGGGGTCAGGTGGGACCCAGGGGCGTGGGGCCCGGAGGACAACGTGAGTGGGTTGGGTGTGGGTGTGTCCAGGGAGGAAGTGGGCAGTGTGTGCTGCGCATGTGGGGCCAGGGGAGTGGCTGCTGTGGGGAGGGAGTGGTGGTGAGGTGTCATGCTAGGAGTGGAGGAAGGCTAGGGAATGGTGAGGTGGCATCCAGGGATTGGTGGGGGTGAGGTGGAGGAGGGGTGGGTAGAATAGGTTGGGTAGTTTTAGGATGTTGGGGTGGACCGATTTAATCTGGGGTGGTCGTTCGGGTCGAATCGGCCCGTTCGACTGCCCCACTAAAAATAATTACATATTTTATTTATTTTAAACGGACCGTTTGCAAACCGTGGTTAGTCCAACAAAAATATTCCGGAGACCCGGTTTTTAATTGAGATCAAGACGGGGCGCTTAGCAAACAAAATCGGGTTTGTCGAAAATGGTTTGATGCAAACAAATGCAAGATGACATGACGATGCTCAAATGCAGTGCGACATGATGACATGAGCATGCGGTCATGGTGATGCAATGCACAAAAACGACGCGATTTTCTAGTAGTGGTTTTGCGGGATGCCACAATTCGACACCACTAACAATGGATCTCGCCCTCGAGATCCGCCTCATGGTACCGGAAGGAAGGTCGGCGATCTGCGTCTTCTCGCTTCGTGTAGATCCTCGCGACACCACTAACAAGAGGTCGTTGTCCGTGATCGTCAAGAGAACACTCCGGAAACAAAAGGTTGGAGGTAGAGGTATCAACAAATAAAGCCACCTCTATCTTCGATAGAAAGAGGGAACCGATGCATTCTCATCCACTTCAATGTACAAAAGCGAATAGAAGGGGTAGTCGGCATGGGGGCCAGTCCATCACGCACCCAAACTATTACTCTGCACAATCAGTAGAAAAGCATGCAACCATTCTCGGAATCACACTGAAGATCTCGACAATCGAGGTTCAGAAACAAAGGAGTGATGAAGACTCTGCATCGAATCTGGCGTAGATGATGTCGTCGTGTTGGAAAACACCGGAAAGCACAACAAGGAACAAAGAATGGTACCACAGATAAAGGATCACTCAGGTAGCATGAAGTCCTGATGATAGAACACCGTTATCAAAGGAGGAAGCGAAACCCTGAAGGTACGACGGAACCCAACCACGAGAAATCCTGGACTCGAAGAGAGAGGAGAGAGCGGATTCAAAAGACGCAGAGGTAAGAAGAGAATAGCAGAGGGGTAAGGAGTAAATCAGACCTAATCAAAACTATCCAACCGATTTTCAAAAATAGTTTTGACACTCTACTTCGGCCGTTAGCTAGGTTATTCTACAGGCTGGACTTGTGGGGTATCGCAACTGCTGTGCTCTGATACCACTCTGTAACACCCTCAGGATCGGACCTATGCAAGTTTTAGCGAAACCCGCCAAACCCGCATAGAAACGATTCAAAGGTGCCCACCAGGCACTTTCGTGCGGGTGGAAAACGAAGTAATAACATTACACAACAGTCCTCGATGGGACCCACAGAACAGATATATATACAACAGCGACTCCATGAGTCAAGAATACAGATATAATATACAAAGATCCAAATCACCTTGAAAACGAGAGAGCGTCCGACTACGGACAAGATGCAAATGGGGCTAAGAGCCCTGAAGAATAACCAATGGCGTCCATAACCCTGCCCAGGCCAAGCCGGAAGGGTAACCCTGCTAACGACGTCGATCTCAAACCTGCTTAAACAAAAGGGGTGCCGACAAAGGGCAAAGGAAAAAGAGGAGCGTCAGTACTGAGGCCAGTACACGGCGAGACTAGAATTCGGCGGTCCTCGCCTACATAGGTATGGTGGACTGAGCGGCAGCGGCAGCAAGCACTAAACATCCTATAGAGACTCGATACAACTGGCGGTTATCAGAGAGGGATAAGAATGACCTATCCGGATCCAACCTGAAGCTAACACCAAACGAACCCATCCTGGTGTTTCCCCCTCGATACCAAACGAGGAAGTCAACCGAGGAACTCACACCGTTGGCAGTTTTATTTATTCAGTTCTCGTTGCACCAATTACTAGTCAATTATAGATAATCATCCTGATAAAATAAGCAGTGGGCCGTTTTATTTAACCATTCCGTTGTAGTTGCGACACTTACTATTCAGATACAATTAGCATGAGATGACCCAAAACCCAGCAGTTGTTGGTACTTTTATTTAGCCATTCCGTTATAGTTGCATTACTTACTAGTCAGGTACAGTGGTCGCAAACGACAACCAAACAAGCAATTGTGGGCAGTTTACTTAGCCATTCCATTATAGTGAAACTGATTACTAGTCAATATAAAGTCAAATTTATAGCACTACTTTAGTTATAGTTGTCTATGATCGAGATACTGTGCTCCAAGTCGTACATAACCGCGGACACGGCTTTCAGAATGTTTTACCCGGCCGGGGTGCACCAATAGCAACACACACACGATCAACCTCGGAAAAACCAAATCAAAACCCAACGAGGCTTTCACGACAAAGCAATCACAGGATTCAGAAATATTTCAGGGGGCCACCCCTTGGAGTACACCCGCAACGAAGTAAGCTAGCTCCGAGACGGACCCGAGGTTTGTGGGGCCGGCTGTAAACGACTGGGAACCCGAAAACTCGGGGTGTCGATACCGCGAAAACGGGTCACGATCCTAAACAGTAGAGTGTGCTATCCATCGCACAATCGTAAATAAAGTAGTAAAGCATGGCATAAGTACAGGATCGTAAATAAAATCTCAAACTAGTTTGTGGCCCCAAGAAATAAGACTGAATCAAGCTCTGGCTAAGGGGGGCCCATAATACCCCATATGTGGATAGCGCGATAAATCAAGGAACAGGTATCAAGCACTCGGGGTCCTACGGTACACAAGTGGACGGTTAACAACCAAATAACATCTATTGCCCACCTGTGCCTCTGCTTACCTACTTCAATTTTAGTTGTTAAACAGTAATTAAAGTGAATGACAAATAAAGCCATGATCATCTCCAACATTAAACATGCGGCAATGCTCCAACAACTGTGGTACTTGGCGACACGCAACAACACTTGAGCAAGCGTCTACGACGCGCAAGTCCAACTATCTAC
This sequence comes from Avena sativa, assembly GCA_916181665.1. Lineage (NCBI taxonomy): Eukaryota > Viridiplantae > Streptophyta > Magnoliopsida > Poales > Poaceae > Avena > Avena sativa. Next base: position 36,261,376 of record OV702284.1, read on the forward strand.
CAAACAACAGGTAATAGGATGTGTCCAAGGCAATATAGGGCTGCACGGAATATCACAGGTACGGAATCTAGAGCATCGCAACACAGATAGCAAAAGATCAACAGGAGGGAATAAACACTATAAAAGTAAGATAGGTAGAAAGGGGGAGATGCTCGCCTGAAAACATTGCCGAAGGTTCATCCGAAGATCGGGGCGAAGCTCACATCGACTCAACGGCCTTATCCGCGAAGAAGCAAAACACTAGAAGAAACAACGGATGCACTATTTAATACTACGGCAAAAGATCGGGCATGATGCATGTATGATGTATGACATGGCAAAGATGCGATGCAATTAGGCAATATTAAGTGGAACCGGGGTCCCGACAATTAATTAGATAGTTCGTGTTATTTAGAACCCCCGCAATTAAATGTTGTCTTAACATGGCAAAATAAGTTACCGGTTCGCTACACAAATTTAAATGAGGCCAATATAAGGCTAGATTTGCCCGCATATGGCCCCATATTTAATTGGAGGTGAATCGGCATAAGGCCCCCAAACCACACAAATATGCATGCGAGTATGACAATTTAATATGTATCAAGTTGGATTATATTATAAAATAGGGTTTCGGGAAGGGGTTCACACATTAGGGTTCGACGAACTTGGGGTTCCGGGGTTCGGGGTCGGTCTTAGGGTTTAGGGTTCGACAGGATCGGTCTCGGACTCCGGGATTTAGGGTCTTCGGATCGGGGGTAGTTCTTGTCGCACGAGCGTCAATGCTTCCGGGAAGGAGAACTTGTCGTCCAAGGTCTCGGTGTCCGGGGTGAAGTACTCGGCGTCCTCGAGGGAGTACTTGTCGTGTCCGTGAAGGAGATCATGTCGGTCCACGGGGGTCGGGCTTCGAAGCCAGGAAGGAGAACTCGTCGTTCCGAGGAGAAGACCTTGGCGTCATATGTTGAGGTTGTCGGGTGTCGGTGCCGGTCTCGGGCGTGGCGTCGATGGTCTCGCATGGCTTCCGGGTCTCGACTCGTGTCGGTCTTGTCGTTAGCCGAACTTGGCATTCCAAGGGAAATCTTCGGGTCGTCGACTCCGGTTGTTGACGATGCACTTGGTCTGTTGCCTCGGTGGCTTCGGGTAACGCGGGTCCTCGGCGTGATATCTCTTGGCGCAACACGGATCCTGTACATCCTCGGTCAAGGACATACCCTGTGACGCGCTGCTGTACACCTTGCTCGGGTTCTGCACAACTGTCGCCGCCAACGGGGCCCGGACGCGAGGCCACGCAAGGGACGCGACCGGCAGGACGAGAGCGGTGCGGCCCGGCGAGCCGGCAGGAGGAGACGTTCGCAGGGAGACGCACGGGAGGCACCGGACGCAGACCGGCGGCGTCCTGCAGCAGGGAGGCCGGACGGGAAGCGGCGCTCGCTGGAGAGGGGCAGAGGACGGAGGAAGCCGGGCGTCGGGGCGCGGCCGGCGGGCGGCGGCGCGCGCCGCGCGGAGGAGGGGTTGCCGGCGGGGCCGCGGGTCGACGGTGGTCGGGGCGAGGGGGGGTCATTGTCGGAGGGGATGAGGGGTGCCGGCGAGGGAGGATGGAGCAGGGGCGGCGGTGGTGTTGACGGAGGCGGGTGTGGAGGCCGGACGGGAAGCGCCGGCGGCGGGCACGCGGCCGCGGCAGCGGCGGAAGGCGAAGGAGGGCCGCGGCTCGCGGGCGCCGTCGGGAGGAAGGGGGCGGGCTCGCGGGTGGCGGGGCCGGGAGAAGGCGGCGGTGACTGGAGGAGAAGCGGCGGCGGCGGGGTGGAGCAGGGCTCGACGCGGGTGGGTGGAGGTTGTCGAGGACGAGCGGGGAGGGAGGAGAGAGGAGAAGGAGGAGCCATGGGGAGAGAGGAGCGCGTGGGGGGAGGAGCGTGGGGTCAGGTGGGACCCAGGGGCGTGGGGCCCGGAGGACAGCGTGAGTGGGTTGGGTGCGGGTGTTTCCAGGGAGGAAGTGGGCAGTGTGTGCTGCGCATGTGGGGCCAGGGGAGTGGCTGCTGTGGGGAGGGAGTGGTGGTGAGGTGTCATGCTAGGAGTGGAGGAAGGCTAGGGAATGGTGAGGTGGCATCCAGGGATTGGTGGGGGTGAGGTGGAGGAGGGGTGGGTAGAATAGGTTGGGTAGTTTTAGGATGTTGGGGTGGACCGATTTAATCTGGGGTGGTCGTTCGGGTCGAATCGGCCCGTTCGACTGCCCCACTAAAAATAATTACATATTTTATTTATTTTAAACGGACCGTTTGCAAACCGTGGTTAGTCCAACAAAAATATTCCGGAGACCCGGTTTTTAATTGAGATCAAGACGGGGCGCTTAGCAAACAAAATCAGGTTTGTCGAAAATGGTTTGATGCAAACAAATGCAAGATGACATGACGATGCTCAAATGCAGTGCGACATGATGACATGAGCATGCGGTCATGGTGATGCAATGCACAAAAACGACGCGATTTTCTAGTAGTGGTTTTGCGGGATGCCACACAGTCCCTACCATAGTGACATCGGGGAGTCCGTTGACGGGCCATACTATTCCGACACTTCGGAAGGTAATTTTTCTGACAAGGACCCTGCTTACCGTCATCTGATGGAGGGGACGCCGCCACAGAGAGCACAGAGGAGGAGGAGGAGGAGGAGGACAATGGTTTATCTTTCATCTATGACGGACCCGTCGTCTTCAAGAAGAGTTCATGTGATCCACCCTTCTTCATCAAGAAGAAGAGGAATTAGGAGGATGAGGGGTCGGAAATCGTCTACAAGAAGAGTGCACTCGATCCCTTCTTCACTGGCAATAAGAAGAGGAAGGAGAAGGAGGCGGGAGGCTTGAAGAAGAAGAAGGCGAGAGCTGGGGGATGCCACGTGAAGCGTAAGGATGACTCCAACAGGAAGGTCGCAGCGGAAGGATCCAAGTCCAAGAAGAAGTAGAAGTCTTATGATTAATTTAACCTCTAGTACCACCTATATGTAATAAGGTTTGGAGATTGAAGATCATCAAGTGCAAGTGGAAACTGTGTTGGGATCTAGCACAAGTACTATGTTTGTCATTTCATCTCCCCCACTGCGACGCAATAAAACCTCTTGTACTCCGTATTACTTCCTCCCCTTAATTTCTGCATGCGTTCTAGGAAAGAGGGGTGCCAATATAGAGAAAGAAACGTCAATTAGTACTCACGTGATTTCAGGTAATTAATACTCCTACTAAAAGGAAGAAACCTGGGAAACTGCATATATTCGTAGTGATTAAGTGAAATACGTAGTACTACTATCAAAGTCCCTGCATAAAAAATAACCTTTGTACAACATACTTTATACGTAAATCATCTCCTTGCTCGACATTGAATTAAATTATTTAATATCACATTGATATGAAAACTCGACTCCGCCTAACGTTCTATCCCTGTCCGGCACTGCGGCATGTCAAAAAAGGCAGCGTCGCCTACAAAATCAAGCAAGCACGCAACCATATATACACGAGAAATAGAGAGGAGCGAAATGAATTGCCTTGGCAGCAAGGACGTGCATCTCATCACCTGTGTCTCTGGCGTGGCCCTAAGAACTGTGTGACGACAGCTGCATCTGAGTAGTAGAATGCTGTTGTGTAGTCTCACTTCATGAAGTCACGAGACCACTCGAATACTACCTAATAAAAAGCCGTAAATAGCTACCGCCGTCACCCGCCCACCGCAAATGCCTATATCTACCAGAGTACTGTAAAGAGTGATGTACTACTCGAGTATAAGAAGACATGTATTACCTAAATATTAGTATAACTATACAACTACTGCTGCTACAGTTCTCCAGTTACTACTCCGTGGAGTTTCCAAAATTCAGATCTGTTTTTTTCTAAATTAATCCTAGTACCTGTATCTAGACAAGCTTAAACACAAGAAAGGAATGGAACTGTGCTGAGGTTTTGTGTACCAGGGTGTCGATCCTGACGTTTTTCCTGTGGACCAAGATGATGTAAACTTGGTTTCAACCGGGGCAGGTGCCCTTTCTCTCTAAAAAAGAGAGAGAAACGAAAGAGCCACAAGAGACATGCAGATAGAATAAAATGCAGATCATGTTGAAGACATGCATGTAGTCCCTGATCTCTCCCTGCAGCAGTGTGCACTTTGCGCCAGACCCAGGCTTCTCTATATCTCTCTAGGAGAAGACCTTCACATGGGTAAGATCTGTTACTATACAACATGATACCTGCTTTACTCTCACCTATCAACAACCTACAACCTTATTTTGACCGACCAGTGTGAAGCATGGTGTTGAAGTAGCGATACCTACTCCATTTTTATGCAGGAGTCTGGCTCTAGGATGGATCTAGGTGGATCAAGGGACCCTATATTCAATGCTGCATAATAATTCTAGACTATAGGAACTACATTGGCGAGCCGAGCTTCCAGGAAACCACTCCAACGTCGCACATATATGCGGATTCCACCAAGAGCTCGCCGGCGATGGACAAAGACGAGCTAGCACTGATAACTGTTCCATGCCCCCAAGACGCCTGTCTCACCATGGTCGTCTACCACAAGCTCGGCGAGCTAGTGCCGATAACTGTTCCATGCCCCTACGACCGCTGTCTCACCATGGTCACCTACCACGAGCTCGACGACCACAAGACCGCATGCCCATACAGCCTGTGGGGCTGCACGGAGGTGGGCTTGATTTTCATCGCCTCGCCGATCGAGCTCCTTATGCGCCTCGATGGCTACCATAAGGTACGAGTGCATAGGATATCATACGGCCAACCCATGGAGTTTACAGCAACGATGCCGGTACCGTCCTTTCCGCCATCCATGGTCATCGTCTACTGTGATGACGCTAGCGTGTTCAGCCTCATCATCGGCAAGCTCGGCCAGGCCGCAACCGCTTCCTTGGTGTGCGTCAGGCCGGCTGCGTGCTCGTGGCCCTGGTACAGGGTGAAGTTATGCGCGACTGGGCCGCAGTCGCTGTCGAACTTTTCGACGGACACCGTTAATGGGGTAATGGAGCCGACGAGCTACGCGTCACCCCGTAGTGTGACCTCGAAGATACGACGTTCCTCATGATGCCACCGCGGTACATAACCGCGGCTGGTGGACAGTACCAGAAGGTGTTCTCTTTCTCCGCTTGCATCGACAAGAAGAATTGATCTTAAAATTCTGCTAATGATCCCAACACGATGGTAATGATGTATTACTAGTTAATTTAGTTCTAATACTACTCAGAGACAGGGTCTATTTTGGCACTAGGAAGGGTGTATTTGGCTGTAAAGTAAGTTTGCTGATAATGTTTATATTTAGGATTTAAGTGTTCTCTGAAAAGATATGTCAAACTTCTATATATTGCACCACACACACATGAAAAGAATGTGCAACTTACTCATCCTACTACTTTTTCTTGCTTGATTTCAGGGTCCTTTGTGCTAAATGTTTGGACTTGGATGTAATTTTCTCTTTTGTGAGGTCCTTGGTGTAACATATATGTACACATCCTATGACCATGTTAATTGAAACATCTCGCTCCCTCGGGACATACCCCGGTCAGAAAAATAATGTGCCACCAACCGGTTTTGAAAAAAAGTAGACGATGACCTTGGTCATTTGGCCTAAGACACAAGAAAGTACACACGGAGTACGTGGTATAGTAGGCCATACCGTCAAACGAGTTTTTCAAGTATTTTTACTACTCCCCCGACCCATATTAGTTGACTTCGAGTTGTCAAAATTTGGATGAACCTATATACAAAATGGTGTCTAGATTCATCCAAATTTAGAAAAATTTGAGTCAATTAATATGGGTCGGAGGTAGTAGTATAATAAATTAAAGAACAAATAATGCCCCCAACAAATTTTCGTACAAAGTGGAAAATTCTTTATTACGGTTTTCCAAAGTTTAAGGATTTTTACGTTTTTGAAATTCGAACATGGCCCGTTGGATCAAGACTGTCAAATCCAAAAATTACGAACCGCTGGATCTTCTTTTCCATTCTTTGCTTCTAGAAGATTCTATTGATAGTCTTTAGCACAATGAACGCTTTTGTGCACAAATGTAACACCCTCAAAATCGGCCCTATGCAAGTTTTAGCGAAACCCGCCAAACCCGCATAGAAACGATTCAAAGGTGCCCACCAGGCACTTTCATGCGGGTGGAAAACGAAGTAATAACATTACACAACAGTCCTCGATGGGACCCACAGAACAGATATATATATACAACACGACTCCATGAGTCAAGAATACGGATATACAATACAAAGATCAAAATCACCTTGAAAACGATATAGCGTCCGAGTATGGACAAGATGCAAATTGAGCTAAGAGCCCTGAAGAATAACCACTGGCGTCCATAACCCTGCCCAGGCCAAGCCGGAAGGGTAACCCTGCTAACGACGTCGATCTCAAAACCTGCTTAAACAAAAGGGGTGCCGACAAAGGGCAAAGGAAAAAGAGAGAGCGGTCAGTACTGAGGCCAGTACACGGCGAGACTAGAATTCGGCGGTCCTCGCCTACATAGGTATGGTGGACTGAAGCGGCAGCGGCAGCATGCACTAAACAACCTATAGAGACTCGATATAACTTTCGGCTATTAGAGAGGGATAAGAAAGACCTATTCGGAACCAACCTGATTCTACCACCAAGCATACCCATCCTGGTATTCCCCCTCGAGACCAAACGAGGAAGTCAACCGAGGGACTCACACAGTTGGCAGTTTTATTTATACAGTTATCGTTGCAGCAATTACTAGTCAGGTATAGATAATCATCCTGATATAATAAGCAGTGGGCAATTTTAGTTAACCATTCCGTTGTAGTTGCGACACTTACTAGTCAAATACAATTAGCATGAGATATCCCAAACCCAGCAGTTGTTGGTACTTTTATTTAGCCATTCCGTTGTAGTTGCAATACTTACTAGTCAGATACAATGGTCGCAAGCGACAACCCAAACAAGCACTTGTTGGCAGTTTTATTGAGCCATTCCATTATAGTGAAGCTGATTACTAGTCATTATAAAGTCAAATTTATAGCACTACTTTAGTTATAGTTGTCTATGATCGAGATACTGTGCTCCAAGTCGTCCATAACCGCGGACACGGCTTTCAGAAAGTTTTACCCTGCAGGGGTGCACAAATAGCAACACACACTCGATCAACCTCGGAAAAACCAAATCAAAACCCAACGAGGCTTTCACGACAAAGCAATCACAGGATTCAGAAATATTTCTGGGGGCCACCCCATTGAGTACACCCGCAACGAAACTGGCCGGCTCCGATACGGACTCAAGGTTTGGGTGGACGGCTGTAAACGACTGGGAACCCGAAAATGTGACTGGGCTTGTCGATACCGCGGAATCGTGTCCCGATCCTAAACAGTACAGGTGCTCCTCGCACAATCGTAAATAAAGCAGTAAAGCATGGCATAAGTACAGGATAGTAAATAAAACCTCAAACTAGTTTGTGGCCCCAAGAAATAAGAATGAATCAATCTCTGGCTCAGGGGGGTCCCATAAGCCTCCCGGATGTGGATAGCGCGAATATTCAAGGAACAGGTATCAAGTACTCGGGGTCCTGCGGGACACAAGTGGACGGTTAACAACCAAATAACATCTATTGCCCACCTGTGCCTCTGCATTTACCTACTTCAATTTTTAGTTATTAAACAGTAATTAAAGTCTTGACCAACTCCAACAATAAACACACGGCAATACTCCAACAACTGTGGTACTTGACGACACGCAACAGCACTTGAGCAAGTGAGTACGACGCGCAGGTCCAACTATCTACCAAACAACAGGTAATAGGAGGTGTCCAAGGCAATATAAGGCTGCAAGGGATATCACGGGTACGAAAAGCTAGAGCATCGCAACACAGATAGCAATAGATCAACAGGAGGGCATAAATACTATAAAAGTAAGATAGGTAGAAAGGGGGAGGTGCTCGCCTGAAAACATTGCCGAAGTTTTATCCGAAGATCGGGTCGACACTCGCATCAACTCATCGGCCTAATCCGTGAAGAAGCAAAGCACTAGAAGAAACACCGGATGGACTATTTGTAGGGGTTCGTAGCATGGAAAACAAAAATTTTCTATCGCATACAAACAAACAAGCCAAGATCTATCTATTAGATTGTAGCAACGAGTCGATGGAATAACTCACCCTCGAAGATTCCAAAGTGTTTAACGAGAGCAGATTCTCGTGGATGATGTAGTCGTACTCTTTCCGATCTCAAGATCGCGTAGACGATCCTTCCGGCGCCACGTTCCGGCAGCGCTCCCGCAGTCGGTCACACGTTCGGTACTCGACGAAGACCTTCCTCTCCCTTGTTCCAGCAGGCAGCGGAGGTTGTAGCACTCTCCTCGCGATTCCGGCAGCACAACGGCGTGGTACCGGAAGTAGAGGGGAGATCCCGCAGGGCTTCGCCTTAAGCCGGTGCGAGTATGGTGGAGCTTATGAGAGAGGCTATTAGTGGTCTAGTAATTAGACACACCAATTAGAGGGCTCTAAACCAATTAGAAGGCTCTAAACCGAATAGCTCTAAACCGGGGTTTAGATCTAGGGTTTAGGTTTAGAGGGTAGGAAACTTGTAGTGTTTAGAGAGGGGAGCCCTGCCCCTCCCTTTATAGGTGGGAGGGCCGGCGGCCAAGGGGAGGAGCCCCTCCCCAAGTCGGCCTTGGGAGGCGCGCCGGCCAAGGGGACTCCTCCCCCAAGTCGGTCTCCTCCTCTCCTCCCACTTCCCACTTTCCGAAACTGGCAGTTTGACCGAAAACTGGCAGTTTGACTTTTCCAATTTAGGATTTTGAATTAACCCTTTATTTCGGACAGCGAGAACACTTAGTACATGATGCAATCATTCCAACATGCAATGACACATTCATGTACCCCCTTCCCCCCCCCGGAGTGCCGGACATTCCGGGACCTTCTAGAATGTTCCCGATGAAAACACCGGAACCATTCCCCAACTCCGAAACGGGACTTTCCTTATATGAATCTTATTCTCCGGACCATTCCGGATCACCTCGTGATATCCCGGATCCCATCCGAGACTCCGAACAACATTCGGTCTCTTTCTCATAATACCATAACTACTCAAACAACGTCGAATCCTTAAGTGTGTCTCCCTACGGTTCGTGAATTATGCGGACATGATCGAGACACTTCTCCGAACAATAACCAATAGAGGAATCTGGAAATTCATATGGCTCCCACATATTTCTACGATTACTTTGCGATCGAATGAACCACTTACATACGATACCAATTTCCCTTTGTCTCACGATATGTTACTTATCCGAGGTTATGATCGTCGGTATCTCTGCATACCTAGTTCATCCTCGTTACTGATAAGTACTCTTTTCTCGTTCCCGTGATATGTGATCCCTTGTGACCAAGTCACATGCTTGCAAGCTAATTGGATGACATTTCACCGAGAGGGCCCAGAGAATATCTATCCGTCATGTGGATGGACAAATCCCACTCTTGATCCATGTGTTTCAACCAATACTTTCCGAACACTCAATGCCACCTTTATAGCCACCCTGTTACGGTGTGGTGTTTGATGACATCAAAGCATCCATCCAGTAAAGGTGATATGCATGATCTCATGGTCGAAGGAATTAGGTTACTATGTATCAGAAAGCATATAGCAATTGAACTATTGAAATGACTTGATCTTTATGCTACGCTTGTCTATAGGAGTATGTCCACCATATCATTCTCCTAACGATATGATCTTGTTGTTGATAACATCTCAATGTTCATGACAAAGAAACCACATCATCAATCAACCAACAAGCTAGTGAAGTATAGAGGCTATACTAGGGACTTCAAATTAAGTTTACAAATCACACAAGTATTAATGGTTTCCTTGTTAATACTATTATAGCATGAATGCAAACATTTATCATAAACACAAAGATATATAATAATAACTATATTTATTATTGCCTCTAGGGCATATCTCCAACAGTCTCCCACTTGCACTAGAGTCATCTAATCTAGATTACATGGTAATATACCGAACACCCATGGCAGTTTGGTGTTGGTCATGTTTTGCCCTCGGGAGAGGTTTAGTCAACGGATCCGCCACATTCAGATCTGTGTGTACTTTGCAAATCTTTATATCCCCATCCTGGATATGTTCTCGAATAGCGTGAAAACGCAGCTTGATATGCTTCAGCTTCTTGTGTGACCTTGGTTCTTGCGCATTGGCTATGGCGCCCATGTTATCACAGTAGATAGACATTGGGTCCAGCGCACTAGGAACCACACCCAGCTCTGTAATGAACTCTTTCATCCATATCGCTTCTTGTGAAGCCTCCGAAGCAGCCATGTATTCCGATTCAGTTGAAGATCTCGCCACAACGCTTTGCTTTGCACTCCTCCAGCTAACTGCTGCACCATTCAAAATAAATACGTATCCAGATTGTGATTTAGAATCATCTGGATCGGTGTTCCAACTAGCATCGGTGTAACCATTAACAACGAGCTGTTCATCACCTCCATAAGAAAGAACCATATCCTTAGTTCTTCTCAAGTACTTAAGGATGTTTTTGACCGCTATCCAATGATCCACTCCTGGATCACTTTGATATCTGCTAGTTAAACTAACAGCATATGCGATGTCGGGTCTAGTACATAGCATGGCATACATTAGAGATCCTATGGCTGAGGCATAGGGAGTCTTACTCATCCTTTCTCTATCTTCTGCCGATGTCGGACTTTGAGTTTTACTCAAGGTCGTATTGGGCAACATGGGCAAGAACCCTTTCTTGCTATCTTCCATTCCAAACCTCTTTAGAACTTTGTCCAAATATGTACTTTGTGACAATGATATTTGGCGTTTCGATCTATCTCTATAAATCTTTATGCCTAATATGTAAGCTGCTTCGCCAAGATCCTTCATTGAAAAACTATTATTCAAATACTCCTTGACACTATTAAGAAGGTCTACATCATTCCCAATCAACAATATGTCATCCACATACAGTATTAAGAATGCTACAGAGCTCCCACTCACTTTCTTGTAAATACAAGCTTCTCCATAAGTTTGTATAAAACCAAAACTTTTGATTACCTTATCAAAACGTTGATTCCAACTTCGGGATGCTTGCTTCAATCCATAGATGGACCGTTGAAGCTTGCATACCTTGTTAGCATCTTTAGGATCGACAAAACCTTTGGGTTGCATCATATACAACTCTTCATCAATGTCTCCATTGAGGAATGCTGTTTTGACATCCATCTGCCATATCTCATAATCATAATATGCAGCGATTGCTAACATAATCCTCACAGACTTTAGCTTCGCTACCGGTGAGAAAGTCTCATCGTAGTCAACTCCTTGAATTTGTCGAAACCCTTTTGCGACAAGTCGAGCTTTATAGACAGTAACATTACCATCAGCATCTGTTTTCTTCTTGAAAATCCATTTGTTCTCGACAGCCTTCCGGCCATCCGGTAAGTCCACCAAAGTCCATACTTGGTTTTCGTACATGGATCCAATCTCGGATTTCATGGCTTCTTGCCATTTATTGGAATCTGGGCTCATCATCGCTTCCTCATATGTCTCGGGGTCATCGGTGTTGTCCACCAACATGACATTCATAACGGAATCATACCAATCTGGAGTGGTACGAGTTCTCGTTGACCTCCGAGGCTCTATAGCAACCTCAACCGAAGTTTCATGATCACTATCATTAGCTTCCTCTCTTATTGGTGCAGGCACCACAGGAACTTCTTCCGGTGCTGCGCTACTCGCAATTTCGAGAGAAGGTTCGACAACCTCGTCGAGTTCTACTTTCCTTCCAGTCACTTCTTTCGAGAGAAATTCCTTCTCTAGAAAGGATCCATTCTTGGCAACGAAGATTTTGCCTTCGGATCTATGATAGAAGGTATACCCAATAGTTTCCTTCGGGTATCCTATGAAGACGCATTTTTCCGCTTTGGGTTCAAGCTTGTCCGGCTGTAACTTCTTTACATAGGCTTCGCATCCCCAAACTTTAAGGAACGACAATTTAGGTTTCTTCCCAAACCATAATTCATACGGTGTCGTTTCAACGGATTTAGATGGTGCCCTATTTAAAGTGAATGCGGCTGTTTCTAATGCATAACCCCAAAATGATAGTGGTAAATCTGTAAGTGACATCATAGAACGAACCATATCTAAGAGAGTTCGATTACGACGTTCAGACACACCATTACGCTGTGGTGTTCCCGGCGGTGTCAATTGTGAAAGTATTCCGCATTTCTTCAAATGCTCGCCAAACTCGTAACTTAGATATTCACCTCCACGATCAGAACGTAGAAATTTAATCTTCTTGTTACGTTGATTCTCTACCTCACTTTGAAACTCCTTAAACTTCTCGAAAGTTTCGGACTTATGTTTCATGAAATAGATATACCCATATCTACTCAAGTCATCCGTGAAGGTAAGAACATAACGATAACCACTGCGCGATGCTACACTCATTGGACCACACACATCGGTATGTATGATTTCCAGTAAGTCCGTAGCTCGCTCCATTATACCAGAAAATGGAGTCTTAGTCATTTTACCCATCAGACATGCTTCGCATCTTTCAAGTGATTCAAAATCAAGTGATTCAAGAAGTCCATCGGAATGGAGTTTCTTCATACGCTTCACTCCAATGTGACCAAGACGACAGTGCCACATATAGGTCAAATTATCGCTTGATTTCAAACGTTTAGCCTCAATGTTATTAATATGTGTATTTCTACTATCGAGATTCAATATGAATAGACCATCTATCAAAGGTGCATGTGCATAAAACACATTACTCATATAAATCGAACAACCATTATTCTCGGATTTAAACAAGTAACTGTCTCGCAATAAACAAGATCCTGATATAATGTTCATGCTTAACGCAGGCACCAAATAACAATTATTTAAGTATAAAACTAATCCCGATGGTAGATGAAGAGGTAGCGTGCCGACCGCGATCACATCAACCTTTGATCCGTTTCCCACGCGCATCGTCACCTCGTTCTTCGCTAGCTTCCGTTTATTCTGCAGCTCCTGTTTCGAGTTACAAATATGAGCAACCGAACCAGTATCAAATACCCAGGCACTACTACGAATACTAGTGAGATACACATCAATAACATGTATATCAAATATACCTTTCTTCTTGATGTTGCCGTTCTTCAAATCCGCCAAGTACTTTGGGCAATTCCGCTTCCAGTGACCTTCTCCCTTGCAGTAAAAGCACTCAGTTTCAGGCTTAGGTCCAGCCTTGGTCTTCTTCGTTGGCATGGTAACTTTCTTACCACCCTTCTTGAAGTGTCCCTTTTGCTTAGACTTGCCTTTCTTGAATTTGGTGGTCTTATTGACCATCAACACTTGGTGCTCTTTCTTGATCTCCACTTCTGCAGATTTTAACATAGCAAATAGTTCTGGCAACTCTTTGTTCATGTTCTGCATGTTGTAGTTCATCACAAAGTTCTTGTAACTTGGTGGTAGTGATTGGAGGATGCGGTAAACTCCCAAAGTATTAGGAATCACTATACCCAAACTTTGAAGTTTATTTGCGTGCCCAGACATCTTAAGCACATGCTCACTGACGGAGCTACCCTCTTCCATCTTGCAGTTAAAGAACTTTTCAGAAGCTTCATAACTTTCAATTGCCGCATGAGTCTCAAAAATTAATTTGAGATCCTCGACAATATCATATGGGTCTGACTCTTCAAACCTTTTCTGAAGCTCCGATTCTAAACCATACAAGATAGCACACTGAACTATGGAGTACTGATTCTTCCGAGCGAGGTAAACATTCTTTACTTCATCGGTAGCATCAGCTGCAGGTGGGTCACCTAGCGGTGCATCCAGCACATAGGTCAAATTACCAGCTGTGAGGACAATCCTCAAATTGCGGAACCAATCCGCGAAGTTGCTTCCATTGTTTTTCAACTTTTCTTTCTCTAGGAACGCATTAAAATTGATGGTAGGGGCTGCCATTGATCTACAACATATTTGCAATAGTTTAGACTAAGTTTATGACAAATTGAGTTCAAATTAATTAATGAAATTAAACTAGGTGAACTCCCACTCAAAACAACATCCCTCACATTGTTTTAGTGATCACACGAACCAAATCCACTACATCAACACCGATCATCACGAGAGCTGATATAGTTTTAATGGCGAACAATCATCATGTTCATCATATCTACTATATGATTCATGCTTTGCCTTTCGGCGATCCGTGTTCCTGAGGCCATGTCTGTACATGCTAGGCTCGTCAAGATCAAACCTTAGCTTCCGCATAAGCAAATCTGGCTTGCTTACGTTGTATTCACCCGCGGAATCAAAGACACCCGATCATCACGTGGTGCTTCGAAGCAGCAAGCTTTGGCAACGGTGCATACTAAGGGTGAACACTTTAGAACTTGAAATTTATGTGCATGAGGGATCATCTTATAATGCTACCGTCGTCTACTAAGCAATACAAGATGCATAAAGGATTAACATCACATGCAATTCATAATATGTGATATGATATGGCCTTTCTTCTTTGTGCTTCCGATCTCCATCTTCAAGCACGAATATGATCTCCATCATCACCGGCATAGCATCAAGGTCAATGACGCTTCTTCATGGTTGTCGTCCACCAGCTTCAACTATTACAACTATTTTGAATAGACACGCAGGCCTTAACAGAAATTAAAGACAACCATATGGCTCCTGCCGGTTGCCAACTTACAATAAGGAACATTGCATACATCAAATATAATCACAATCATGGCCATATCACATCACTGCACACCCCTGCAAAACAAAGTTAGACGCTTCTACTTTCTTTGCATATTTTACGTGGTTTGGGGCTTTCCATAAGTGTCGTTCTAACTTACGAACAAGAACCACAACATTGATACTAGCATTGTTGATTACCCGTTGTAAATTGGATCTTAACTATGCTAGGAGAAACAGGCACCCGCAAAGCCACTTATGCAATACAAGTTGCATGTCAAACGTGGAGCAAGTCTCATGAACGATGTCATGTAAGGTTAGCCCGGGCCGCTTCATCCCAACATACCGCAAGATGCAAAGTACACAAAAAGCAATCTACAATAAAAGCATCAACGCCCACAATGACCATTGTGTTCTACTCGTGCAACAGATCTACATATAGACACGGCTCTGATACCACTGTAGGGGTTCGTAGCATGGAAAACAAAAATTTTCTATCGCATACAAACAAACAAGCCAAGATCTATCTATTAGATTGTAGCAACGAGTCGATGGAATAACTCACCCTCGAAGATTCCAAAGTGTTTAACGAGAGCAGATTCTCGTGGATGATGTAGTCGTACTCTTTCCGATCTCAAGATCGCGTAGACGATCCTTCCGGCGCCACGTTCCGGCAGCGCTCCCGCAGTCGGTCACACGTTCGGTACTCGACGAAGACCTTCCTCTCCCTTGTTCCAGCAGGCAGCGGAGGTTGTAGCACTCTCCTCGCGATTCCGGCAGCACAACGGCGTGGTACCGGAAGTAGAGGGGAGATCCCGCAGGGCTTCGCCTTAAGCCGGTGCGAGTATGGTGGAGCTTATGAGAGAGGCTATTAGTGGTCTAGTAATTAGACACACCAATTAGAGGGCTCTAAACCAATTAGAAGGCTCTAAACCGAATAGCTCTAAACCGGGGTTTAGATCTAGGGTTTAGGTTTAGAGGGTAGGAAACTTGTAGTGTTTAGAGAGGGGAGCCCTGCCCCTCCCTTTATAGGTGGGAGGGCCGGCGGCCAAGGGGAGGAGCCCCTCCCCAAGTCGGCCTTGGGAGGCGCGCCGGCCAAGGGGACTCCTCCCCCAAGTCGGTCTCCTCCTCTCCTCCCACTTCCCACTTTCCGAAACTGGCAGTTTGACCGAAAACTGGCAGTTTGACTTTTCCAATTTAGGATTTTGAATTAACCCTTTATTTCGGACAGCGAGAACACTTAGTACATGATGCAATCATTCCAACATGCAATGACACATTCATGTACCCCCTTCCCCCCCCCGGAGTGCCGGACATTCCGGGACCTTCTAGAATGTTCCCGATGAAAACACCGGAACCATTCCCCAACTCCGAAACGGGACTTTCCTTATATGAATCTTATTCTCCGGACCATTCCGGATCACCTCGTGATATCCCGGATCCCATCCGAGACTCCGAACAACATTCGGTCTCTTTCTCATAATACCATAACTACTCAAACAACGTCGAATCCTTAAGTGTGTCTCCCTACGGTTCGTGAATTATGCGGACATGATCGAGACACTTCTCCGAACAATAACCAATAGAGGAATCTGGAAATTCATATGGCTCCCACATATTTCTACGATTACTTTGCGATCGAATGAACCACTTACATACGATACCAATTTCCCTTTGTCTCACGATATGTTACTTATCCGAGGTTATGATCGTCGGTATCTCTGCATACCTAGTTCATCCTCGTTACTGATAAGTACTCTTTTCTCGTTCCCGTGATATGTGATCCCTTGTGACCAAGTCACATGCTTGCAAGCTAATTGGATGACATTTCACCGAGAGGGCCCAGAGAATATCTATCCGTCATGTGGATGGACAAATCCCACTCTTGATCCATGTGTTTCAACCAATACTTTCCGAACACTCAATGCCACCTTTATAGCCACCCTGTTACGGTGTGGTGTTTGATGACATCAAAGCATCCATCCAGTAAAGGTGATATGCATGATCTCATGGTCGAAGGAATTAGGTTACTATGTATCAGAAAGCATATAGCAATTGAACTATTGAAATGACTTGATCTTTATGCTACGCTTGTCTATAGGAGTATGTCCACCATATCATTCTCCTAACGATATGATCTTGTTGTTGATAACATCTCAATGTTCATGACAAAGAAACCACATCATCAATCAACCAACAAGCTAGTGAAGTATAGAGGCTATACTAGGGACTTCAAATTAAGTTTACAAATCACACAAGTATTAATGGTTTCCTTGTTAATACTATTATAGCATGAATGCAAACATTTATCATAAACACAAAGATATATAATAATAACTATATTTATTATTGCCTCTAGGGCATATCTCCAACACTATTTAATACTACGACAAAAGATCGGGCATGATGCATGTATGATGTATGACATGGCAAGATGCGGTGCAATTAGGCAATATTAAGCGGAACCGGGGTCCCTTCAATTAATTCAACGGTTCAAGTTATTTAACTACCCCACAATTTAAATGTTGCATTATCAAGACAAAAGATAGCACCGGTTCGCTACACAAATTTAAATGAGGCCAATATAAGACTAGATTTGCCCGCATATGGCCCCATATTTAATTATAAGGTGAATCGGCATAATGCCCCCAAACCACAGACAAGTATGCATGCATGAATGATTTAATATGCAACAAGTTGGTAATGTCATATTATAAAATAATGGGGTCTCGGATAGGGAATCACTTTAGGGGTTCGGGCGATCTTGGTTCCGGGGGGGTTCAGGGTTCGCTCTCAGGGTTCAGGGTTCGACGGGATCGGGCCTTCGAAGGTCGGATACAAGATGACGAGCTTGGCGTTCCGGGAAGAAGGACTTGGCGTTCTGCGTCGGTGTCGATCTTGTCGTTGCGAAGATCTTGTCGGGTCCGCGCCATCAAGTCGGTCTTGGCATTCGGGGTGGAGAACTTGGCATCCTCGAGGGAGTACTTGTCGTATCCGTGAAGAAGATCATGTCGGTCCACGGGGTTCGGTCTTCGGGGTTCGACGGGTGTCTTGGCATCCCATGAAGGCATCCTCGGTGCTCCGTGTCGAAGGCATCGGGGTCTCCGGGTAGGAGAACATGGAGTTCCGAGGGGTTCGGCCCTCGGAACAGTCTTCGGACGCTAGGATCAGGGTCTTCGGATCCGCGAAGGAGATCTTGTCGGGGCCTCATGTCGGTCTTGGGTTATCATGTACAATTGTCGGTCATGCCTGCGGCGAACTTGACTTGACGGTTCGATGTCGTTGCAGCTCTTGGCGTCGGCTAAACATGGTACATGAGTCTTGGCAAGGTTGCTAAAACGACGCTGATTCGAGTGAGGCCCGTGCGCAAAGGATCCAGGCCCGAAGCAAGCACGGCCCAGATGTCAGGCTCTCAAACACGCGCGCGGTGCAGCGAGCTTCTGGAACAGGGAGGCGGACGCGGCATTGTAGCAGCAGGTGGGTCACGGGGAGGACCGCCGGTGCCGTGGCCCGGGTGGATGGGGCCGGCTGCTAGCAGAGCAGGGCAGAGAAGGGTCGTCAGAGGTCGCGGGGCCGGCACGGCGGAGGAGACCGGCGAGGCCGACGCGGGTCTTGCGAGGTGGGGCGCAGGGGGGGCTTGCAGGGCGGCGGTCGCAGCTTAGGGAGGCCGCGGGCGGACCCGACGAGGCTCCGGCGAGGTCGGCCCTGGCGGCGGTCGTCGGAAGGGGAGGGGGTGAGCGCCCGGCGACGAGAGGTGCCCGGGAACCGGCGCAGGCGGATGGAGGAGCGAGGTAACGCCGGCGGGAGGTGGGCGAGGACGAGGCAGGGGCCTGTCGCTGCAAGCGGACGGCCGCGTCGGGGAGGAGCCTGGCGAGGAGGGACCGCAGCGGCAGCGCTGGGTGGTCGACGAGGAGGCGCATCAGGGAGGTAGGCGGACGGGGTGAGGCGAGGTGATAGGCGGCGCGGGGCCACGGTGGAGGAGGCGGTGGAGGACCCTGCTGGCGGGGTGGGTCGACGGCCTGGCGGAGGGGGTGGATGCAGGGGAGTTCGATGGGGAGGGAGCGGGATCGCAGGGAGGAGAGGGTGACGAAGGGGTTCGAGGGAAGAAGCCGACGGCGGCTCGCATCGAGCGGCAGGATGCAGAGGGGAGGAGGAGGGCACGTCGGGTAGGGGAACGGGATGAAGGAGCGTTGCGGGGATGAGGGAGGTGGGACGCGGGACCCACGGGGTGGTGGCTACGTGCGTTGTGTGCGTTGTGTGGTGGGTATCAGGATGGGGCCATGGGATCGAGGAGCGGGGCGGGCGACGGGACGGGGGTGTTGACCGGGTTGGGTAGCGACGTGAGGACAGGGAGGGTCACATGGTGGGGCCAGGGTGCGTTCTGTGGTGTGCGTTGGGGCTGGGGGAAGTGGGAGAGGGGAGAGAGAGGTGGGTAGGTGAGGTGGCAGCGTGTGATTGGTTGGGAGAGAGATGAGAGATGAGGTGGCGAGAGGGCATTGGTCAGGGTGATGTGGCTGGGGACTGGGTAGGTTAGGACTAGGTATAAAAAGGGTTTAGGTGGACCGGCTAGAACTGGGGGTGGCCGACTGGGTCGGA
This sequence comes from Avena sativa, assembly GCA_916181665.1. NCBI lineage: Eukaryota > Viridiplantae > Streptophyta > Magnoliopsida > Poales > Poaceae > Avena > Avena sativa. Next base: position 36,280,664 of record OV702284.1, read on the forward strand.
TCGGCCCGGTTTGGCTGCCCCCTAAAATTAATATAAAATTTTATGTATTATTTAAAAGACTTGCACAATTTATTTTTAGACAAATAAAATATCTGGAAGGGTCCGGGGATTATTTTGAAATAGAGAGGGATCTTTGTAGAAAGCAAAAGTAGGTTTTAACAAAAATAGTTTTAGTCAATGAGCTGCATGATGATGTCATGATGATGCAATACACAAAATCAACGCGATTTTCTAGTAGTGGTTTTAGCGGGATGCCACAACAAACCTCAAAACACACTTCATTGCTTAGTTTCAGGGACCTTGTGCTAAATGCATGGACTTGGATGTGATTTTCATTTTTTACGAGGTCCTTGATGTAACTTGTACTTCCACCGACCATGTTAACTGAAGAACATCGCTCCGGGGGGACCTACCAGAGTTAGAAGAAAATGCAACCTTCCCAATTATCACACAAAGTGGGCCACAGTTTCTTATATAATTCCATTTTTCAAGCTTTATAGCTAACTTCGCACACTTCACTTACTTCTTTGTCGATTCAACAAAATTAGGTCAAACTTGAGCTATAAGTTAGCGCGGTAGATTAATTGCTCTTGAATTAAATGTAATTTCAGAGGTAGATGGGTGCGTCTTCTTCTAGCAAACAATATTGTCGGTGTGAGTTTTGAACTATCTGGAAAGAACATTCTCAATTTCCTGAGTGATGACGAGATTGTTCTTTTCCATAAATAAATAAAGTTCGGAGAATATGGATCTGAATGCCACAATCCAGCAAGCTTCTAGATATATTAAGTAGACCAACATGTTGTCATTAATTGTGATTTACATTTTTTATGAGTTTTCAAACTCCCTAGCTAACTCTGCCCACTTGAGTGACTTTATGCCGATTTATCAAAATTAGGTCAAATTTGAACAACGAGTAAATTTTAGGCTGCTTTGATAGTTTTACGAAAAAGACTTTTGAGGTACCCATCAGGGATCAATTGATATATCAGAAACCACCGATAGTTTTGACAACATGTTTAACTTCTTGCTAAGATTATTCATCTTGACAACTTAACGAAATTAGGTCTTAAACTTGAGCTAAAAGTAGGCGCGATAGATTGCTCTCCAATTAAATGTAATTTCATAGTGGCAGATGGGTGCATCTTATTGTAGTAAACAATACTATCAGTGTGAGTTTCCAACTATTAGGAAAAAACATTCTATTTTTTCTGAGGGATGATGATCGATATTGTTCATTTCTGAAAAGAAATTCTGAGGAATATGGATCTGGATGCCACAAGCCAAGCTTTCGACATATATAGTGGACCGACATGTTTGTACTTATGATTAATTCCTATGTTTTAGGAGTTTTCAACCTTTGGCCTAGATAACTCTTTTCACTTGAATGAATTTATGTCTATTTACTCATATTACGTGAAAATTTTGAACTTCAAGTAAACTGTGGGTTTCTTTGAAAGTTTACGAAAATCTTTTGGAAGGTACCCACTAGGGAGTCACAACTAATATATCAAAAACCACCGATATTTTAGACAATAGGTCCAACTTCTTGTAATATTTTTATTCTTGACAATTTAACAAAATTTTGTCAAACTTGAGCTGCACAAGTAAGCACGATATTTTTCTTTTGAATTAAATGTATTTTGAGAGGTAAATGGGTGCATTTTCTTGCAGTAAACAATTTTATCAGTGTGAGTTTCAAACTATGATGAAATAACATTAAATTCTTAACTTTTTTGGGTGATGAAAACATAGTTCTTTTTCGTAAAGAAAAGTTCGAAGAATATTGGATCTGGATGCCACAAGCCAAGTTTACATACATATATATTGGACCAACATGTTGTACTTACGATTCCCATGTTTTATGACTTTTCAAACTTCCTAGCTAACTAAGACCGCTTGAATGAATTTATGTCGATTTATCGAAATTAGATCAAATCTGAAACTACAAGAAAATTGTAGGTTGCTTCAAAAGTTTATGAAAAAATTTTTGGGAGTACCCACCATCAGGGGCGTAATTAATATATCAAACCACCGAGAGTTTTGACGATGGATTCAACTTTTTTCTAAGATTTTGCATCTTGACAATTTAACAAAATAAGGTTAAACTTGAGCTACCAGTAAGCGCGATAGATTGCTCTTGAATTAAATGTCTTTTAGGAGGTTGTTGGGTGCACATCTTATATATTGTATTAAACAATGTCGTGGGTGTGGGTTTCCAACTATGAGGAAAGAGCATTCTCAATTTTCCGAGTAATGATGATAATTTTCTTTCCCGTAAAGAAAGTTCGAAGAGCATGGATCTGAATACCACAAGCCAAGTTTTCAGACATACACTTACGATTTCCCATGTTTTATGAGTTCTCAAACTTCCTAGATAACTCCTACCACTTGAATGACTTCATGCCGACTTATCAAAATTAGGTCAAATTTGACTACTGCTAGTAAATCGTAGGCTGCTTTGTGAGTTATCTTGGCATTTGGAGGTACCCACATCGGGCGATCAATTAATATATCTGAAACCACCAGAAGTTTTGACGACTGGTTTGACTTCTTGTTAAGATTTTGCATCTTGGCAATTTTGAACCCCTCTTGAAAACGACTGCATGAAATAAAGAAAAAATAAATTAAAATATTTACGCATGACACGCCCTATCATGTATGTCATGTGCGCTACATGCCATGAAAACGTTAACCATGGGATTTGACAAGCACTACAAAAATGTCCTTTTACAACGAACGATTTTTGTGGTTGAAGGCTCGTTTTTCATGGCTGAAGAGTCTTCTACGATAGATGCCCTTTGTGGTAAAAATCCCTGTCACAAATGAATCTACCATGGTTTTTTTTACCGTGGCGGATCGCACCCTTCAGCGATGAAAGGTCGTTTCGTCGTAGATGTGTTCGCCTGCCGTGTTGACTTCTGAGATCATGCAAACTGCCTCGTGGCAAGTGTCGTTAATACCGTTAAATGTCAATGAAACTTTGGTAGAAGACAGGACCAGCCAAGGCCTGCTAATTATTAAGTGGGCCTTCCCATTAAAGAAGCCCAACCGAATTGTGGCCCATTACTATTTCGATATGCACTGTTACAAATGGCCCATTGGTGTAGCCATGTTTGGTCCGTAAACTTTCTGTCCCGTTACTGTTTCCACAAGCACTCTTTGAAATTGGTCAGTTTGTGCGGCCCATAAAATATCCGGGTCCGTTACTGTTCCGTCCTGCACTGTTCGAAATTGGCTCGTTTAGCCAGCCCGCTTTGGCACGTAACTGTTCCGACCCATTACTATATATCTACGCACTGTTTGAGCCGGGCCAATATACTTCGGGCCCTACTGTTCAGGCCCGTAAATGTTCGACCCATGTTCTGGCCCGTTACTAGTTTAACCTGGTGAGTTCGTGACCTGTTACTGTTCCGGCCTGGTGCAAATTCGGCATGTTACTATTCTGGCCTTGTACGATTCTGGCCTTTTTCCTAGCAAGGCCTGCTACTATTCTGGCTCGTTACTGTTTTGTCCATTTAATGTTCTGGCCCTTTACTGTTTCAAGAGTTACTATTCTGGTTTGTTACCATCTCGGTCCGTTACTGTTTGGCCTTTTACTTTCTCGGCCCATTACTATTTCGGCTTGTTACTGTTTAGAACTATTACTATTTCGACCTGTCATTATTTTAATATGTTACTGTTTCATCCTGCCACTGTTACAACATGCTGCTGTTACATGCCGTTACTGTTAGTAATCTCCCATGTGGGTCGGCCCCGTTAATTTTACAGTTTTTGCATTTCTAGAGCCCATTTCGACACCATAAAAGGTGTACAACTTGTGTTTATTTTTACTATTCATCGTCGTCCTAATACAAGACGGGCAAATACAAAGCACGATAGTGTACCCTAATCAACCTGGCTAGCGCAGGTATGGTACCGCCTACCGCTATATATGGACGACATCAACTAAATGCCTACACGGCCTATGCAATTAGTCTAGATATTACATCAAGTGCAAACTACTTAAAATTATTACATATTATCAACTCAAGGGAGAGAAAAATCGGTATTTCAGTGGATGATCGAGTTGATAAGAAGTCCTCAATTTGCTTTCTCCATCTATCACCTCCATCTCCCTTTTGAGTGTGACATCTACATTGGAAAACACACTTGAGACATGATCTTGCAGCCCCCTCTTTGGTGACAATAGCAATAATTGCAGTCTGAAACTAAGTAATAACAAGTTAATACGTTAAACAAGGCAAAGTACTCATTTAACTGATACGATAGGAGCTATGAACAGGAGTTTACTACTGGTCAATTGTTCAAATATATTGAACATCACTTCAAACAAACAGGACAAGCAAGCATTAAACAAGTGTGCCTACGGTGAAACGACAAATATAACATTGTGTGTGGCTTATAATTTCAGATAATACAAACTAGACAGTTCATTTCAACAAATATATATAGAAGAATAAAAGAGACAATGGCATGCAGTTACTGTTGTAGCTAAGAATGAACGAGACATAAATTATAACGGCATCATGTGAGAACTTTTAAAGCAGGAATGCAAACCCCAAATGAACTATACAGTAGGACAGGAATTAGGTCGTTGCTTACGACGAACTAGAACCAGATATGAAATATAATGGCGTCACTTTTGAACCTGTAGAACAGGACAAGCAAGCATTAGGCAAGTGTGCCTAGAATAAAATGAGCAGTCAAACAAAATGTTTCTTAGAATTTCAAAAAATATAAACTAGCCAGGTTATTTCAACAAATATATATGGAAACAGTTGTATATCCTGAAAAGCAAGAGACTTTGGTTGACTCGGAATTTGGGTGAGCTACACAATGACATGCAGTTACTGTCGTACCTAAGAGTGAACCAGATAGAAATTATAATGGCATCATACTAGAACTTGCAGAGCATGAACGCAAACCACGAATGAACTATACATTAGAGGATAGTTATGCCATTGCTTAAGGATGAACCAGCATCATATTAGAAATATAATGGCATCTCTGGCGAATCTGTAAAAGAGGACAAGCAAGCATTAGACAATTGTGCCTACAATGAAATGAGCAATCAATCAAAGTATTTCTTAGAATTTCAGCTAATATAAACTAGCCAGGTCATTTCAATAAATATATATGGAAGTAGTAGTTTATCCTGGAATGCAAGAGACGTTGGGTGATCCCAAATTTGCGATGAGCTACGCAATAGGCATGTAGTTACTGTCATAGCTAGGAACCGAATAGAAATTATAATGGCATCATAAGAGAACTTGTAGAGCAAGAATCCAAACCACGAATGAACTATATATAGAGGATAGCTATGTCGCTGCTTAGGACAAACCATTAGATATGAAATATAATGGAATTGCTTGTAAACCTGTAGAACAAGAAAAGCAAGCATTACACAAGTGTGCCTACAAATGAATTGGGCAATCAAACAGAGTGTTTCCTAGAATTTCAGCAAATATAAACAAGCCAGGTCATTTTAACAAATATATATGGAAGCAGTAGTATATCGTCAAATGCAAGAGACATTGGGTGACTCAAAATTTGCGGTGAGCTACACAATGGGCATGCAGTTAGTTTTAGATAAGAATGAACGAGACATAAATTATAATGACATCATGCGAAAATTTGTAGAGTAGGAACATAAACCATAAATGAACTACACAGTAGAGGATTAGTTATGTCGTTGCTTAGGATGAACCAACACCAGATTAAAAATATAATGGCATCTCTTGAGGACATGTAGAAGAGGACAAGCAAGCATTAGACAAGTGTGCCTACAATGAAATGAGCAATCAATCGGAGTGTTTCTTAGAATTTAAGCAATTATAAGCTGGCCAGGTCATTTCAACAAATATATATGGAAGCGATCGTTTATCCTGGAATGCAAGAGACGTTGGGTGACCCAGAATTTGCGGTGAGCTACAAAATGGGCATGTAGTTATTGTCGTAGCTAGGAACCTCATAGTAATTGTAAAGGAATCGTAAGATAAATTATAGATCAAGAATGAAAACTACGGATAAACTGTATATACAGTAGAGGATAGCTATATCGCTGCTTAGGAGGAACCATTAGATATGAAATATAATGGCATTGCTTGTGAATCTGTAGAACATGACAAGCAAGCATTACACAAGTGTGCCTACAAATGAAATTAAGCAATTAAACAGATTGTTTTCTAGAATTTCAGCAAATATAAACTAGCCAGGTAATTTCAACAAATATATATGGAAGCAGTAGTATAGCTGGAATGGAAGAGACGTTGGATGACTCAGAATTTGCGGTGAGCTACACAATGGGCATGCAGTTTCTTTTGTATCTAAGAACGAATGAGACAGAAGTTATAATGGCATCATGCGAGAACTTGTAGAGCAGGAACGCAAACCACGAATGAACTATACAATAGAGGATAGTTATGTTGTTTTTTTGGATGAACCAGCACCAGATTAGAAATATAATGGCGTCTCTTGTGAACCTGTAGAAGAGGACAAGCAAGCATTAGACAAGTGTGCATAGAATAAAATGAGAAATCAATCAAAGTGTTTCTTAGAATTTCAGCAAATATAAAGTGTCCAGGTCATTTCAACAAATATATATGGAAGAAGTCGTTTATCCTGGAATGCAAGAGACATTGGGTGACCCAAAATTTGCGGTGAGCTACATAATGGGCATGCAGTTACTGTTGTAGCTAGGAACCACACAGAAATTATAAAGGCATCATAAGAGAACTTGTAGAGTAAGAATGCAAACTACGAATGAACTATATATGTAGTACAAGATACCTATGTCGCTGCTTAGGACGAACCATTAGATATTAAATATAATGGCATTGCTTGTGGACCTGTAGAACAGGACAAGTAAGCATTACACAAGTGTTCCTACAAATGAATTGAGCAATCAAATCAGAGTGTTTCCTAGAATTTCAGCTAATATAAACTAGCTAGTGTAGGGTTCGCAGCATAGAAAACAAAAAATTTCCTATGATAGGAACAACTATGTACCAAGATCTATCTACTAGATACAAACAACGGGCGGATGTACATCCTTAGAGAACAAACCCTTGAAGACCGACAAAGCTTAACGAGTCCAAACTCGTGGTTGATGTAGACGATCTCTTGCCGATCTCAAGATCGAGAGGAAGTCCTAGCGCCGCAAAACAGCAGCGCATCCGTGCTCGCACACACATTCGAGGCACCGAGCAACCTCCGCCTCCTCGCTCCAGTGATGCAGCGGAAGCACAACTCTTTCTTGCCGAAAAGCCACCGGGAACATGTATCTCGCTAGTCCGAGACCATGGGGGATAAATACTAGAGGGGAGAGAGATCCTTCACGAGGAGGTGTGAGTGAGAAGTGAGGAGAGGGGATCCTTATATAGGGGAGGGGGCAGCCCAAGAGGGCATGGCCGCCGGCCATGGAGGGTGCCCCCACCTCTCCCTCATTCATGTGGGTGGACATTCCACTCACAAAATGCCCCTTCAATTTTCTCCACTCAAAATCCCACTCAAATTCCCATTAAATTTCCACCAAATTTAATGCAAACTCTCATTAAATAAAACTCTTTTATTTATTCAGAATTTTTTCAATTACTTTAATGACAAACATTCACATATAACCCCTTGCTAGTATTTTATTTCACATGCAGAAACATTTTCTGCAATTTCACCCAAAAACCCGTTTCGGTATCTAGTGAAATAAATTCCTGTGCTTGTAATTCTTTCCGGCATGAAACTTTTGCTCCAAATGGATGTCGGTGTCTCTTAAGTGTGTCACCCTATGGTTCGCGAATAATGCGGACATGATCGAGACCCCTCTCGGATCAATAATCAGAAGCGGGATCTGGAGACCCATACTGACTCCCACACATTCAACGATGACTTTCTTGTGATCGTCGGAACCTTTTATGCTAGTATCTTAATCCCTTTGTTTCACGATATATTACATGTCCGAGATTCGATCATCGGTATCTCCATACCTAGTTTGATCTCGTTACTGACATGCACTCTTTTCTTGTTCCCGTGATATAACATTCTAGTGATCAAATCACTTGCTTGCAAGCTAATCAATGTGATATCACCGAGAGGGCCCAGAGCATATCTATCTGTCATCGGGATGAACAAATTCCACTCTCGATCCATGGGCCTCAACATAACACTTTAGTAGTTCCGAACCCATCTTTATAATCACCCTGTTACGGTGTGACGTTTGATGTTATCAAGAAATTCTTCCGGTGTTAGTGATTGACATGATCTAATGGTCTAAGGATTAGGATCACTTCGTAAGTTGTTATAGAAATATAAACTCAATGACTTTGATCGTAATGCTATACTTCGGATGAATGTTCATCACATCATTTCACTAATGTTGTGACCTCGTTATTAACAACATCCAATGTCCATGATCAGGAAACCTTGATCATCTTGTTAATCAACAAGCTAGTTTATAAGAGAGGCATAACTAGGAACTTCCTTTTGTTTATTAAACACACATGTATTAACGTTTCCGTATTAATACAATTATAGCATGTAAAATAAACATTTATCATAAACAAGGAATACGATAATAACCACTTTATTATTGCCTCTCGGGCATATTCCCTTCAGTATCCCACTTGCACTAGAGACAATAATCTAGTTTGAAAACTTTGCGTATTGAACACCTATGGCTTTCTGGTGTTCCATATACGCAATTGCAAGTGGTTAACATAATCTACGGATCTGACGCCTCAGGTCTGTGTGTATTTGCATGTCTTTGCGTCTTCATCACTCATTCTCCAATGAGATGACATTGTATAAATTTGGTCTTTTGGTGAGTCCTTTAGTTCCTTGGGGTTAAATCATGTCGATACTATTGTCGTACAATATATCTTTAGTCTTAGCCCATTGCGAACCACACCTTAGTTTGATAACAAACTACTTGACACAAATTTCCTCCTTTGCTGCTACTATAGCAGTCATATACTTAGCCTTTTGTTGTAGTATTCGTCTGTAACATCCCTAAAATCATGTTTCAAACTCATGCATATCATCCGTGCATCCTTGATCATATAGAATTCATTTCAAACAAAGCAATTCAAAAACAGGAGCATATGAGCTCATTATTTTATGTGATCATCATTTGAAACAAATGCTACTATGAGAGGTTGTGGTTCATGAAACCAAACTCTGTGCCTTGTTGTTTTCAGAATGTGTTGCTAGATTGCTAAGGTCCAAACCAAGATTTCAAAACAAATACAATTTGAAAACCAATTTCAAAACCAAATTGAAACAAGTGCTATGTCACTATTATTTTGTCTTTCCAAAAATGACCAAGCCAATTCAAAGTGACCACATGGTTTTATGCCTAGAATTGTGACTCTTGCACACTGCAAAAATCCTGAAATTTTTTGAATTCAAATAGAGTTTGAATTCATTTGAAAATCATTCCAGAAAATCGAATTAGAAATAGAAAAGGAATAAAGAAAAGGAAAAGGGTCGGCGCTACTATTCTGGCCCAACAGTGAAACCAGCCCAGCTAGCCCACCCGGGTCCCCTCTCTCTCTCTCTCACGCGCAGAAGCACCCCCAGAGTCGCTGACACTTGGACCCCACTCCCCCTCTGTTTATTTCGCTGACAAGTGGACCTCTCCACGTCGACTCCTTCTTCCCCAATTCTCGCGCGCAGACGCCGTCACTGCTGGCCGTTGCTGCGTTGATTCCGCGGCGTAATTGCCATTGATTAGCCGAGCGTTTCTTGTCGAGCTCCTGCCTATTTAAACCCCTCCCTCTCGCGGCCATTTCCCCTCACTCACCAACCACAGAGCACCCCCAGGATGCGAGTATTTCTCGCCGCAACTCCGCTGTTCCGACGACCTCGCTGACGAATTCCGGTGAGCACCGTGCCCCCCTATGTCCATGGTTCATACTAGCATGCTCTGCAGCTCCGTGCGCATCTACTGACACCTCCCTTTTGCTCGCGCATGGTCTATAGCCTCGGCAACGACAACGACTGAACGCCGCCGCTCTCTGCTCGAAACTCCGGCGACCTCTCCCCGTAAGTACCAGCCGCCCCTTTCCCTCTGTTTGATACGCCTAAGATCCCCAGCGTCTTGCGCGTCTAACAGTGCCCTCCTCTTGTCTTAGCGCGAAGCAGAACCTCGCCAACGTCGACCAGCAGTCATACCCGACGCGTTCGCGAACTCCGGCGAGGAATCCCCGACGACTCCGAGCGCCCCTTCGCCAACCAGAGACACGTTGAGCTTCACCTCGACACGGCGGTTCTGGTGAGCATCCTCTCCCCTCCCCGGGCGACCTAGAACGCCGGCACCGCCACTGACAGACACGCTGCCGCCAGTCGCCGCTAGCGCTGCTAGGCTATGGTCAAAGCAACAACAGTCGTTGGATGTAGATCTTGCGGTTTAGATTAGATCTGAGCGAAATTTTTTCTTTTGATTTGGCGCGTTGGATCTGACTTGATCTGACAGCGCGGAAGGGTGATCCTGAGTGAAACGGTATCGGCCAATAGGAAACAGACGCATGGCTAGGGTTTGATTTTAAAACAGATTTTGAATCTAATTTATATCCAATTTTGAATTAGCTATAACTTTTGATCCCCACGTTAGAATTTGAAAATTTTTATACCGTTGGAATCAGGAGAGCAAGCCCTTTTCATTTATGCAATGTGTTTAAAGTTTTGCTTCTGTTAAAATAGCTTTATTTGCAGAAACATGTGTAGGGTTATTTGAGTGTTTGAAATGTTTAGGAATTATTTTAGGGTATAAATATTTGTTGTTTGGCAAGTTTTTATCTTGTTAGTGAATCAGTACCTTGCACTTGCTTGGTTGAGTTTTCAAAATCATCACTTAGAATTTTGCATGCATGCATATATTTATGTTTGTATATGATTTGTGTGTAATTTGTGCTACCATTCTTTGTGTAGACTTTGGTGCTAGTGATTGTGATTGTGAAGAGTGCTACTCTCCCAACTACCAAGGCAAGTGGTACTTCATGAATAATTCTATCCCTATATTTTTATACTAAGCATTAATATTTTGCTAAGTCTTGCATGTTATTATTTTTGCCTATATGCCATGTTGGGAAATCCTAAGTAGTTGTAGAATTGCTAGGAAATTTCTAAGTTAAGTTACTATCTATGCCATGCTTAGCCTAGCTAGTAGCAAAACAAGGGTTGGTGAATTATACATGCTATGATAAAAATATTTCTAAGTATTTGGACTTGTTTTACTTAATAAAACAACTAAGTCAATGAATCACCTGGGTGTAAAGGGATTTGATTGGTGGTTTTTGGTTGAGTGGTTACACAAGGCCCATGGCTATGGTTACCTTGTGTATCTCACTTGTGGTAAGCCACTCAGGAACAAAGAGATTTTAGAGGCCAAGTGTTGAGAAGCTTCTAGTGCAGCCACTTGGCAATATGGGCTCTGCCTGGATCACATAAGTTGCTAGAACTTAGCCATTTGGACAGTTGGTGGTAGTGGGAATGATAGGTTGGAACACGTCCATTTGGTCTAAGGAAAGGCTTCTGAAAGGTCCTGTCTTGGTGAAACCAAGTCTGGTGGGGAAAGTGCACAACCTCTGCAGATGGAAAAATCTAAGTACTTAGCCAAGTCCATGGCAATGGACAACTTGAGCATCAAGGCATGGAAGCTATCAAGAATCTCCTCATCCCAATTTCTAAGTAAAAACTTGTGGGTGAACAAGGGTGAAGGACCTCAATGTCTATTGGTGGTTCCTTGGGGAAAAGTTTTTACAAAGGAAAACTTAGTGATTTCAACTAATAGGAAAAACCTATTTTTGAGCAAAGCAAGCCAAGCTACACTTAGCCAAATTGCATATAGTAATATAGTCCACCTAAATTTTACTAAGGTATCACTTGCCAATACTATTCCAAAGTATTGACCCACTATGGCTGTAACTTGTGATGTTGCAGGTTACTCTGATGAGGATTAGGTGTCATGAGTCTACACTCAACATGTTTGCCTGTGGCAGATGAAGATGAAGACTTACATTTATTTACTTATTCAAACTCTTGTATTAGGCCTGTGGCCTTGAGTTGTAAAGACTATGTTTATCTCTGGAATGGATGTAATAAATGACCTTTGTATCTGTGTACTTCATATTAAACTGTGGATGCTAGCAATGATCCAGGGACTAGCATTGCAATCACAGGGATGCTTTTACTTTACAAAGGAGGGATCTTACATCGTCACAATGTCTTAACTATGGATTTCATCCAAATCCATCATGGAATATCCTTTCCATTACATTGTGCCACCCATAGTTTAAATTGAGATAAACTTAATTTGTATCTTGTGACAAAACTAGTATCAATGTAACACTTTACAATGAACTATTTGTAATTGTTTGTCACCTCTACACAAATATATTCTTAGTTCTTCCAAAAGATCATAAGAATATCCTCACTATCGTCCAATGATCATTTTATGATTCATTCTGGTATATGCTCATAACACTTAGAGCATAGGACATATCTGGATGTGTACATATCATGGTATGACTGATCAAAGACATTCTTGTGATTACACTCATCAAGTATCAAAACACTTGAATCTTGTTTCACTTATTAATTGTCGATACACTTGAGTCTTGATTCAATTCCTTTCCATGCTCCAAGAACCGTTTCTTGTCGTTTCTATATTGAACTCCTTCAATATCTCATATATGTACGTTTCACACAACCATATTAGCATCACAGTCTATCCACTATAGACATTCATGCTAAATATTCGGGTTTTGCCTAAGTCTTTCATCGAAATGAAATTCTTAACCTTCGTCAATAAAAAATACATCATTTTTAATCAATAAGATGTCCTCCACATAATGTATTAGAAATATGTCTCAGCGCTCCCATTTAATTTCTTGCAAATGCAAGCATCTCCATCGTCTCCTGATGAAAACTCCTTTTCATCACGGTGAAGATTCCAACTCCGCGATGCTTGCTTCAACCATTCAAGTTTGCATGCCCTTTTAGCATCCTTTGAATTAACAAAACCCTTTGGACCGTGTCATGTACACGTCCTAGGTAACCATTCTATTAGAAGAACTTTGTTTTGTTTATTCATCTACCATATACCAAATTATATGTAGTGGTTGCCACTTTAATCCATCTAGACTAAATATCGCTATGAAAGATCCAATCTTGTCATAGTCAACTCCTTTGAACATTGTCATAAAATAATTTACGACATGTCGACTATTTCATAGAGGTGAAACATCCATGCCTGTTTCTTTATAGATCCAAATACGACCGATAGGTTTTTACACCTTTTCGGAGGGTCTTCCAAGTTCAAAACTTGATTTCTCATGTATGGAACTATCACGGATTTTATGGCTTCAAGCCATTTGACGGAGTCAGGGCCCATCATCGCTTCTTTGCATGTAGTCGGTTCATCATTGTCAAACAATAATGATTTACTCTCAAATCTTAGTATTTGATTATTTATCCGACCGACTTGGTTCAATGAGAACTTAGACCTCTGTGACCATAACCTTAGAGGCACATGAGCCATGATAATTCTGGCTGCCTCTGGAACATTTTCCGGCACTGCACAACTCAGCACATATATCTAAGGTTCGTTAACCTTATCAAAGTTCTATTGTCCTCCCACTAAACTTTTACGAAAAATTCCTTTTTCAAGAAACTTCACATTTCAAGCGACAAACCCTTTTGTCCTTGGTGTTATGGAGGAATAACCAATTGTTATTTGAATAACCTACAAAGACATGCTCATCCGACTTTGGTTGTAAACATCTTACTTATGTTTAGCACACCAAAATTTAAGAAAGGACAACTTGGGTTTTACCCCAAACCATAACTCATATGGTGTCATTTCAACAGATCAAGATGGAGCTCTTTTCAGTGTAAAAGCGGTAATCTCTAAAGCTTTAATCTTTTAAAACATAATGGCAGTTTTATAAATAACACCTTTGATCCAACCATGTCAAACAAGGTTTTATTACAAATCTCAAACACTCCATACTCCTATGGTGTTTCAGGAGATGTAAATCTAGGTGTTTTGCTAAACTTGCAACTCAAATAAATCCCTTTATGATAAAATCATAATTCATTTATTTTATTGTTACACTTGTAACTCAAATAAATCCCTTATGATAAAATCATAAACCATTTATTTTCTTGTTACAATGATTTTCACTTCATCTTGAAAGTCTTTGAAATGTTTTTCAAATATTTCATACTTCTTTCTCATTAAGTGAATATTCACTCAAATTTCCGGAGAAATTATATGAAGTTGAAACCCATCGCTTACGACTACACATAATGGACTACATACATCGATATGTATAAATTCCAATATTTTAGTCATTCGTTCTTCTTTGGCCTTTGAACGGAATTTTTAATTATCCCGAGGAAAGTCTCACAAGCGTCACTTGATTAAATCAAAGACTCCAAAAATCCATGAATATGGAAATTCTTCATGTTTTATTTCCAATATAATTTAAATGGTGATGTCACTTCGTAAATGATTGAAAATCATTTGTCTTGCGACATTTTAGCATTAGGTTTTATGGATGTGATTTCTCCAACTAGATTTGTAAATCATCCATCTTATATGGAATACGGTAATTATTTGAACAACCTTTGTTCTAATAATACCTGATCTAAATAACAATTATTAAAACAAATCTTGAAGTCAAGCTTTGATGTCAACGAGAAATACAAACAACGGTTTGTTTGTTTTCGATGAACATCATCACATATTCTCTTGCTAGTTACTTAGGCCATTGTGGTTCATGAATTGCGTCGTTCTGTATGAAATTTCATACCAACCAATTCGGTATCCAATACCCAAGAACCACATTGTTTAACAAGCAAAGAATACAAACATAACATGTATATCATCCATATACCTAAATTGGATATTTCCAATATTTTCTTTTCTGCCAAATATATTTTATAGATTCTCTTTCAGCATTTCCTTTTCCTTTTTAAAAGAATGTATCAACATAAAAAGTGGCGCCATATACATGACACATAGTCCAAAGCGTGTATATTCAAATAATAATACCTTTGGACTTGCACTTTGAAGTAGATCACCATCATCAAAATGATCGGCATTCTTTCAAAATCCATTCTATAGTAATCTTTTAGTGTAGTAAACACTTTACATACATCTTCTATTCACCCTTATCATGACGACTTTCATGATCAAGCTACTGTAGCTTATAAATGTGAATCGTGAGTATAACATTACTTTCCAAAACCCTTTTGGATGATTAGGATGTCTAGCATCTCCAACCTTCGTAAATTCTCATCCAATATGAGAACATATATTATACTCAATCATATTGCAACCAAAACATTGTTTTAGATATCGTTATATATGCCACACATGATGGTTTCTGAAACAATTCTTTCAGCTCCTAGATAAACTTGATATTAAAACAATCAAGAATCATGGAGGCAAACATGATACTTAAGATACTAACACTGGAATTGTTACTCTCGATTTAATACTAACTATTAAATTTCATGGAGTAAATAGAGTTTGCTGAAATTTTGCAATAGGACTTTAAACTTTAGAATGACACTCAACACAATACGATACCAGTTCGTAAAGTATATATATCCAGAATTCTATAGTTCTATTATCTCAATTACAACTATGCATAAGGTGGTGAACGAATGCCAATGACTACAACAAATTATGCAAATTCACTTTGATTTAATTTATGATAAATTGAGTTCTACTAATCCAAATTAGAAATTAACTCCCACTCAAAAACGACATCCCTTATGCCTTTTTTGTGATTACATGAACCAAATCCACTACACCAAGTCCGATCATCACGTGAGTCGGTGTAGCTTCAAAGGCGAGCATCAAATGGTCATCATATCAAAACATATGACTCATGCTTAACCTTTCGGTCCGTGTTCCGAGGCCATGTCTGTACATGCTAGGCTCGCCAAGTTAGAACCTTAGTATTAGCGGGTGTAACTGTCTTACACCCGAGATATGATCGTGGATTCAAGTACACCCGATCATCACGTGATGTCTTGAAGCGACGAAACATTGTCGGTGTATACTTAAGGAAGAACACATTCTTATCTTGATATTTAAATGAGGGATCATATTATTATGCTAATAAAACGCCAAACAAGCAATATAAGATGCAATCAAACATCACATGTTAATAAGTGAAATGATATGGTTCCCGCATATGATCTCCATCATGTGCACCGTGGTATGATCTCTATCATACCTCTATGTGTAAGGCCAAGGTCTATGGAACCTACACGTTATGTGTGTTGCAAGAGTATCATCTCATACTTCTACTTACAACATCACCATATCATAACACTAGCCCAGCAACAATCTAAACTAGACGCCTCTAATTTATCTATTGCAAGTTTTACGTGGCTTAGGGCTTTCGAAGATAGAACCGTTCTTACCTATGAACATGAACCACAACGAGGATAACCAAATTGTTGACAACTCATTGCAAATTAGATACTGAATATAGTAGGAGAGACAGACACCCGCTAGCCACTTATGCAAAACTAGTTGCATGTCAAGTGTGGAACAGGTCTCATGTGCGAGGACATGTAAAGTTTGTCCGGGCCGCTTCATCCCACTATGCCACCAATATCCAAAGTACAACTAAGAAGCAATAAAATGATCATCATCGCCCACATACTCATATGTGTACTACCCGTGCAAAGCATCTACGCATAGATCCGGCTCTGATACCACTGTAGGGTTCGCAGCATAGAAAACAAAAAATTTCCTACGATGGGAACAACTATGTACCAAGATCTATTGTAGCATCCCAATTGTCTAACAATTGCAATGCTACTAGCCTAGTCTATATATATGCTAATTCCTATATATAATTGTTGCATCATAAATATATCATGCTCATTTCATCATGCCACCTTGCATTTGAGCATCATATAAAACCCTTTTTGTTTTGGTTCTTATCTCATATGCATTATTAATTGTATTTGCCTCTTGATATTGTATTTGGTTATTGATATATTGTTTAAATGCCCAAGTTGAGTTGGGGGCATATCTTTTATTCTACTCCACCACCCTTTCTTTTCACCACCTTATAATTCCACCATCCCATTATCCATGAGCTTGTATCTTATTTTCTTTTGGTATTTAATCTAGCTCATGGGAGATAGGGTGGATCCAATTCTATAAATTATTTTGCTTGGATTTTATTCCACTTTTGGGAATGCATATGTATAAATGCCATGAATAATTATTTTGTTTTCACAAGGATAATACATGGCATTTATTATCTTGCATGGGCCATGCAACCATCACCATCTTTTGTCCTTCTTTGGTTTTGTTTGTTTTTGAGTGGGTCATCTTCTCATCTCTCTTTTCCTCTCAATCCTCCTCATCTTGACCCTTGTTCTGTGCCTTGTTCATCAAGTCCCTCACATGTGTATGCTCCCATGAGCGGTCATGTGAGATCAAACACCATCTCTTCCACCTTTTGGCTTGATCTTGCAAACTCTAGCCAAACCCTATCTTATCTCTCCTTATCCATCACCACACCTCTCCCTTGCTTGTGCTTGCTCCAAACCCTAACCCGAGCCACACTCGAACCACCCTACCACCACCATGTTTTACCCCATCACCCTCTCTCCACCTAGCCACCCTCTCTCCACCGAACCACCACCCCAGCCACTCCTCTCTCTAACCTATCTAACCTAAACCCTAACCCTAGCTACCATGCCACCCCTCCCTCTCGGCCTCTCCTCTCTCACCTAGCAGGCCCACCTGTCTACCCCTCTCTCTCTCTACCCAACCCTAAACAAACCCTACCCGAGGTTCCTCCAACCTAGCCCGAGCCTCCCCTCTCCTCCTTTCTCCTCTCTCCCTGCCCTGCATGCCCCACACCGAACCACCCTCCTTGGCCTCGCCCGTCCCCACCTGGAAGCCACCTGCCTGCCCTGCTCCACCGAGCCAGCCCGAGCACGTGAGCGTGAGAAGAAAAGGTGGCCGAAGCCACCTTTCCCTTCCCGAGTCCCCCACAGCTACCTTTTCCCTCTCGGCCTCCCTACCTACCTCCCTCTCTCTCGCCTCCTCTGGCCTCTCCCAGATCTGCCCCAGGGCCTTGCCCTTCCTCCCTTCTTCTCCACCGCCGCCAGCTACCCCATAGCCGCCCACCGTCGGCATCACCCTACCACCACCGTAGCTGTTAGGGGTCCCAACCTTTAATAAGATAGAGCCCCCTGTGTTTACAATGCTAGTCCCTGGATCAATAGCTAGCATCCACAGTTAAGATGTAATATCAAGAAAAAAAGGTCATAATATAATTTTATAACCAGGAATAACATAAGTTTATTACATCAAACATAGCTCATTTGGCTATTACAATACGTTGCAGCGGAATAATTATAGTCATGGGTCCTTCATCTTCAAAGTGCCACAGGCAGATGTTGGTTGTAGACTTTGTAGTCCTAGTCAATCAAACGATCTTCGTTTAAAAACAATCAACCTGCAACATTTCAAGTTACAGCCACAAGGGTCAATACCTTTTGAATTGTATTGGCAAGCTTCACTTTTATGTATAAGAGTGGATCCTATCATTATATGCATATTTGGCTAAGTAGAGTTTAAGGCTTATTTGCATAAAGCAATATTTTATCCTATCTTTTCAAAAAGGGTTTTAAAGTCCTTTGTCAAATTTCTTTTCCAAGTTCCTTGAACTCCTTGGTAGAAACTCAAGTGTTCAAATCCTTGTCAAAACCTCTTGAGCATCTTGGTAACCCCAAGTGCAACAAGTTTTATCAAACTCATGAGTTCCTTGGTAACCCCAAGTACATCATGCTCTTGAGCACCTTGGTAACCCCAAGTGCAACAAGTTTTACAAAATCTCTTTGAATTCCTTGGTAGACACACAAGGGCATCAAGTTTTTATATTAGAAGTTGGAATGTCGAGATCTCCCATAGTTCAAACTTTAGTTGCTCAGTATTGTCCATAACCGGGGACACGGCTAAGTACTTAGATTTTATTAACTTCTGCAGAAGGAGTACACTTTACCCACATGTCACAATCCCATCCTTTTGCCACCAGTGGCCTACTGGATTAGTGCTCACCAAGATGGAGTACTGGCAGATTGAGAATGTGACGAAGTCTTTCCAAAAGGTCCTCCCATACATCATTGCTAGCTTTGTCTTCAGCCCCCATGAAGCATTCCAGATCCCCATGTCCAGTAACTAAAGACAATGTATGGGTCTTCCTAATGTAATTGACTAAGCCAGAGCCATAATAGCATGTGGTTGCACACGAAAGCCACAATTGGTGAAGCATGTTTGATCTCTAAGTTTCCTAGGTGGTTTTCTTTTGGAGCACAACACAAAGTGATTGCCATAGACATGGTTCCCTTTTGTTGCCACCTTCTCCAAAACTTAAAGTATCCTCCACCTAGGTGGTTCATTGAGTCCTTGTTTTATTATGTAAAACACAAGTCCTTTTCTCAATCTTTGTAAAATCTCAACATGTATCTCCTTTTCAAATTATAGCATATAGCATGGCTAAGCATGTACAACTTTAATATTTTCACTAAGGAGTTTTTAGGGAATCCTATTAGGATTTAGCATAGCACAAGTACAGAAATATCTTTTTATGCATATTTTCAAAATCCACTAAGTATAACAAAAATAGTAGGACTTTTGTATGATAGTGTAACTTGCCTTTTTGGTAGGGAATGAGGGTTCACTTCCTTGATCTTGCTAGTTTCACACTTTGCTAATTTCACTACAAGTCAATCAAGCAAATCACCAAATCAACTAACATTCCAAACCAAGGTTAAACAACAATTTCACACACATAGCAATGAAGTCTAAGTCATGCAAAGGGGGTTCTTTTGCAAGGTTGGTCTCTACTAGGTTTATAAACTTTGTAAGGCCCAAATTGGTCATTTACCAAAATGGCAAAGTCATTTGCAATTGGGTTTTATCCCAAGACTATTTTAAAATTCATTCATCATTTTATGTGGTGAAAATTATTCTTATCAAAGCAAAACTTTAGGTTTTTCACCAAGTGAGTTGCCCTTGGCAAGGCTTGGTGTTTTGGGTCAGTAAGTTTGGTCCAAAACATTTTCCCAAAGTTTTCCTTGCAAAAACATTTCCATAGTAAAATCAATGAGTTTATTTGGTTAGAAAATGGCTAAGTTAAATAATTCAACTTAAATTTCACCAAAATCATTTTTAACACTATGGGTTGGTTCCTAGGGTCAGTATGGTCACTAAAAACCATTTTGCAAAAGTTTTAATCCAAAAATCAATTTTTAACAATTTTTTTATCCTCTAAACAAGTACACAAATGTTTTTGCAAATTCAATCAAGTTAACAGGTACTATTTTCTAAACTAAGGCCACAGTTAGCTAGGGCTTGTTCTCCTGAATCCAACGACATAAAATTTGCAATTTTTGGACGTGTGGTTTGAAAGTTACAAGGGTTTGAAGTTTGCAAATAAATCTGTTTTCAAATTTGTTTTTAAACGGAATAGAGGACACGCGGCGTTATCTAACTGGTTGGTACCGGTTCGGTCGGATTGACCTCTCTGGATCGTTGGATCTAAGTGAGATCGCACGGCGCTGGCTGTGTACCTCTTCGAGTTTAAGTGATCTAATCTCGCTCGTTCAAACTAGATCTGACGGCTGTGGGGTGTTCAACCATAGACGGGCGACGCTGCGATGGCTGCTGGCGGCGGCGACTCTGTTTCACGGCGGCGCCGGCGATACAGGAAGCGGAACAGAGGGGAAGTGTGCTCACCGGGTTCGCTGACGCTCGCTGATGCTCAACGTGGGGTTGGCTACTCGAGGGGCGCAAGGGGTTGCTGCTAATTGCTCGTCGGAGAAGCTGCGGGGGGCGGTGCTCTCGGGTTGCTGTCGGGGACGATGCTGCAGATCACCAGGAGGTTAACAAAACACATAGTCAGGAGCGCAAAGACACGGCGAGGGTGTGTGCGTGAACGAGAAGGCGCGGGGCGGTCTAGTTCACCTGGGAGACGTCACCGGAGAAGAAGCAGACACGGCGGTGCTCTGTGCTTGACGATGGCGAGGATTGGGGGCGCCCTAATACAAACGGGAAGTGCCGTTAGGTTCGTATGAGCTTGGAGATCATCATCGTGTTCTCGGGGAGGAGAGGGGTGACCGGAATCTACCTGTGGAGCTCGTCGGAGAAAGAGGCAGACAGTGGCGACGGTGGTCGTCGTGGTTGTCGATGCTCTGGATCGTTCGGGGGCAAGCTGGTGCTACGGGGATGATCGCCAGGAGGTGGGGATCACGAGAGGATGGTCGAGGAGGCAAGGGGCGGCGAGGCTTCGTCTGAATTGCTCGGGGATGGTGGTCGGAGTAGCAGCGGTACAGAGGGGAATTGGGGCGGCCTGGAGGCAGAGGGGAGGCGGTGTCTGAGGGAAAACATCGAGGAGAAACAGGCGGTTAAATGCGCGTGGTCGCGACGAGGAATTTACGCGGCGTTAAGGCGAATTGATGCCGCGAAGTTACAGCAGGAAACGGCGACGAGGAGGGGAAGAACTGGTCGCGCGGGTGAGAGAGAAGAACAGTGAAAAGGGGGTCCAGCGGTCAGTGGGAATAGAAGAGAGGGGAAGGTCCACCTGTCAGCTGCTCAGCGGGTCCTTTCTGCGGTGAGGAAAACGGTTCGGGGAGGGGAGAGGGGAGCTGGGCTGGATTGGCTTAGTGGGCTGGGCCTTTGCACTATTTTTTTCTGTCTGCTTTATTTTTCCTTTTCTATTTCCTGATTTGTTATTTCAAACAATTATTCAAGCATTCAAATAATTCAACAATTCAAACAATCATTTAAACTTTGCATTGTGTTTTTGGTTCTGTTCATCAACAAAGTCCAAAGTCCAAAATATTATTTTTATTTATTTTAAGACTCATTTATTGATTAAATAAAATGGATCTTTTAGTTATTTAATAAATTAGGGTTTGTTTTTAATTAATAAAATCTTCATTAGAAATCCAAATGTTTTCAAAATCAAATCAGTAGGTTTTATTTGAAAATACAATACATTTGAAAATCTTGTTCTAACACAAAATATCATTTTATTTTAGAGTCCATTATTAATTAAATAAAATAGACTTTCATTATTAATTCAACTAGGGTTTGTTTTATTGAGAATGTTTATTTTAAAATCTAAAATAAAGACAACACACTTTATCTTCATTGTTTTATTTAAATAAAGCTTTACTATTTTTATCAAAACAAATTGTTTTATTCAAAGGCTTGGCCAAGGTTTAATTTGGCTCTATAAAACAATCTTTATCTATAAAACTTTTATTTTAATTGAAAACCAAATCCTTTTATTTTAATGATCAAAAATAGTATTTCCAAAATATTTTGTTTTCCTTTATTTAAAATGTTTATCCTTTTAAATCCCTTTAGGACTTTATTTGATTCAAATGGGTTTGAGGTTCCATTTTAAATTCAAAAAGTTTCTTCTAGCCTTGAAAATCAAAAAAAGTTTTGTTTTATTAATTTATTTTCACATTACAAGATTTGGAAAATCTTGGGATGTGACAGGCTACCACTCTTAAAATAAATCTCGTCCCGAGATTTGGGAAGGCTGGGGTTACAAGCAAGTTCAGAACAATTAGGGTACTACCACCCTTAAAAATCTTCAAACAAAAATTACATATTGGCCTTCTTGGGTCCTGGAAAACTTCTCTAAGCAAACTTTTGTTTTATTTCTACACTTGACTCATGGGCCAAGGTTGAGTTTCTCCATAGGCTTGTTCAACTTGTTTTTCATCCTTTCTGGACAGTTGCTTGCATAGTGTTCTGGATTCTTGCAGTTGAAACAATTAATGTCCTTAAGTTCTTTGCGTTGCTCTTGTGGGCAAGTTGCTACATAGTGGCCTGGTTCTTTGCAGTTGTTGCACCACACTTGGTCAATCTCTTTGTTCTTCTTGTTTTCTGGGCATCCACTGGAGTAGTGTCCCATTTCCTTACATTTACGACATTGCACAAGGCTCATGTCTTGCTTGGGCTTCTTGATTTTCTTTGATCCTTTGAATTGGATTGTCTTGTTTGGATGTAGAAGTGGTCCTTTTCCTTTGGTAGACTTGGATCCTTCTTGTTTCCTTTGTTCCACCATGGCATAGATAGGACATAGACTTGGAGTATTATCACTTCCTTCACACAGGTAGCAAGTAGCTTGAGAGGTAGGACATTGTCCAACATGATGATCTTCTTCACAATTGGGGCATTGTCCTTCATGCTCCTTGGAAGTATGATCTTTGTCTCCACAAATAATGCAAGCTGGGGCTCCATCTAGAACAACATTCTTGTCATCCTTGTTATCATAAACTCTTCTAGGGTAGCTTTCTTCCATACTGATCATTTGATTAGTCACCTTAAGCATCAGTTGAGACTGCTCTTCCAAAAACCTTTGCAGTGCTGGATCCTTATCACTATTGTTGACTAGGAACTGAGCTGTTAGTTGGTTCAACTGGTGTTGGGTTGCTATGAGCTCCTTCATGCTATCAGCTTGGTTGGTGTTGGTGTCATCAACCTTGGAGTCCTTTGGAGTGGTCATCTGTTTAGGTTTGAAGGGAGTTTAGAATAGGCAAGATATTTCTAAAGAGTTATTTCTAATCACACACATTACAATCTACACAAACAATGTTCAAGAAATCAAACAAACATTTCACAAACAACTTTGCACTCAAACAACAAGGTTCAAGCACAAATTTAGGCAATCAAAATATTTTTTGTTACACCACATAAGTTGGTGTGTCTGACTTAACTAGATTATGGTGGTCTATCTATATGGTTTACTTGTGATTTCTCCTTCCTTTATGATTCTTCTTATGAGATCTTGGTTTCCTTGAGAAAACTCTTGGTCACAACACTTCAAAGTTGTTGATGGCTTCTTCTTATTTTGCATTCCCTCAGTCTCTAAATCTTGAGTAGGATTCCTTGTTTCACTTGTGGTCCTTAGTAGTTTCCAAGTTGGAAGTCCTTGGTGATCATGCTGAAGATGTTGAAGTCATTAGAGCTGAAGATGTTGAAGTCATTAGAGTTGAAGATGTTGAAGTCATTAGAGTTGAAGATGTTGAAGAAATCCTTTGCATATGATGAAGTCTTTGGTCATGGGTAGGTTTTTCCATCAAGTTTGAAATAGAAGAGATGTAGAGTTGAAACCAAAATGGTTGAGGAAAGAGTTTACAAGATTTTGTAAATAAGTTTTTGGAACAAGTATAACTCCTATTTTTCTAAGGGTTTTTGTCCAATCCTAGGGTTTACAAATCCTACAGGCAACACAGGGCTCTGATACCATCTGTTAGGGGTCCTAACCTTTAATAAGATAGAGCCCCCTGTGTTTACAATGCTAGTCCCTGGATCAATAGCTAGCATCCACAATTAAGATGTAATATCAAGAAACAAAGGTCATAATATAATTTTATAACCAGGAATAACATAATTTTATTACATCAAACATAGCTCATTTGGCTATTACAATACGTTGCAGCGGAATAATTATAGTCATGGGTCCTTCATCTTCAAAGTGCCACATGCAGATGTTGGTTGTAGACTTTGTAGTCCTAGTCAATCAAACGATCTTCGTTTAAAAACAATCAACCTTCAACATTTCAAGTTACAGCCACAAGGGTCAATACCTTTTGAATTGTATTGGCAAGCTTCACTTTTATGTATAAGAGTGGATCCTATCATTATATGCATATTTGGCTAAGTAGAGTTTAAGGCTTATTTGCATAAAGCAATATTTTATCCTATCTTTTCAAAAAGGGTTTTAAAGTCCTTTGTCAAATTTCTTTTCCAAGTTCCTTGAACTCCTTGGTAGAAACTCAAGTGTTCAAATCCTTGTCAAAACCTCTTGAGCATCTTGGTAACCCCAAGTGCAACAAGTTTTATCAAACTCATGAGTTCCTTGGTAACCCCAAGTACATCATGCTCTTGAGCACCTTGGTAACCCCAAGTGCAACAAGTTTTACAAAATCTCTTTGAATTCCTTGGTAGACACACAAGGGCATCAAGTTTTTATATTAGAAGTTGGAATGTCGAGATCTCCCATAGTTCAAACTTTAGTTGCTCAGTATTGTCCATAACCGGGGACACGGCTAAGTACTTAGATTTTATTAACTTCTGCAGAAGGAGTACACTTTACCCACATGTCACAATCCCATCCTTTTGCCACCAGTGGCCTACTGGATTAGTGCTCACCAAGATGGAGTACTGGCAGATTGAGAATGTGACGAAGTCTTTCCAAAAGGTCCTCCCATACATCATTGCTAGCTTTGTCTTCAGCCCCCAGGAACCATTCCAGATCCCCATGTCCAGTAACTAAAGACAATGTATGGGTCTTCCTAATGTAATTGACTAAGCCAGATCCATAATAGCATGTGGTTGCACACGAAAGCCACAATTGGTGAAGCATGTTTGATCTCTAAGTTTCCTAGGTGGTTTTCTTTTGGAGCACAACACAAAGTGATTGCCATAGACATGGTTCCCTTTTGTTGCCACCTTCTCCAAAACTTAAAGTATCCTCCACCTAGGTGGTTCATTGAGTCCTTGTTTTATTATGTAAAACACAAGTCCTTTTCTCAATCTTTGTAAAATCTCAACATGTATCTCCTTTTCAAATTATAGCATATAGCATGGCTAAGCATGTACAACTTTAATATTTTCACTAAGGAGTGTTTAGGGAATCCTATTAGGATTTAGCATAGCACAAGTACAGAAATATCTTTTTATGCATATTTTCAAAATCCACTAAGTATAACAAAAATAGTAGGACTTTTGTATGATAGTGTAACTTGCCTTTTTGGTAGGGAATGAGGGTTCACTTCCTTGATCTTGCTAGTTTCACACTTTGCTAATTTCACTACAAGTCAATCAAGCAAATCACCAAATCAACTAACATTCCAAACCAAGGTTAAACAACAATTTCACACACATAGCAATGAAGTCTAAGTCATGCAAAGGGGGTTCTTTTGCAAGGTTGGTCTCTACTAGGTTTATAAACTTTGTAAGGCCCAAATTGGTCATTTACCAAAATGGCAAAGTCATTTGCAATTGGGTTTTATCCCAAGACTATTTTAAAATTCATTCATCATTTTATGTGGTGAAAATTATTCTTATCAAAGCAAAACTTTAGGTTTTTCACCAAGTGAGTTGCCCTTGGCAAGGCTTGGTGTTTTGGGTCAGTAAGTTTGGTCCAAAACATTTTCCCAAAGTTTTCCTTGCAAAAACATTTCCATAGTAAAATCAATGAGTTTATTTGGTTAGAAAATGGCTAAGTTAAATAATTCAACTTAAATTTCACCAAAATCATTTTTAACACTATGGGTTGGTTCCTAGGGTCAGTATGGTCACTAAAAACCATTTTGCAAAAGTTTTAATCCAAAAATCAATTTTTAACAATTTTTTCTCTCCTCTAAACAAGTACACAAATGTTTCTGCAAATTCAATCAAGTTAACAGGTACTATTTTCTAAACTAAGGCCACAGTTAGCTAGGGCTTGTTCTCCTGAATCCAACGACATAAAATTTGCAATTTTTGGACGTGTGGTTTGAAAGTTACAAGGGTTTGAAGTTTGCAAATAAATCTGTTTTCAAATTTGTTTTTAAACGGAATAGAGGACACGCGGCGTTATCTAACTGGTTGGTACCGGTTCGGTCGGATTGACCTCTCTAGATCGTTGGATCTAAGTGAGATCGCACGGCGCTGGCTGTGTACCTCTTCGAGTTTAAGTGATCTAATCTCGCTCGTTCAAACTAGATCTGACGGCTGTGGGGTGTTCAACCATAGACGGGCGGCGCTGCGACGGCTGCTGGCGGCGGCGACTCTGTTTCACGGCGGCGCCGGTGATACAGGAAGCGGAACAGAGGGGAAGTGTGCTCACCGGGTTCGCTGACGCTCGCTGATGCTCAACGTGGGGTTGGCTACTCGAGGGGCGCAAGGGGTTGCTGCTAATTGCTCGTCGGAGAAGCTGCGGGCGGCGGTGCTCTCGGGTTGCTGTCGGGGACGATGCTGCAGATCACCAGGAGGTTAACAAAACACATAGTCAGGAGCGCAAAGACACGGCGAGGGTGTGTGCGTGAACGAGAAGGCGCGGGGCGGTCTGGTTCACCTGGGAGACGTCGCCGGAGAAGAAGCAGACACGGCGGTGCTCTGTGCTTGACGATGGCGAGGATTGGGGGCGCCCTAATACAAACGGGAAGTGCCGTTAGGTTCGTATGAGCTTGGAGATCATCATCGTGTTCTCGGGGAGGAGAGGGGTGACCAGAATCTACCTGTGGAGCTCGTCGGAGAAAGAGGCAGACGGTGGCGACGGTGGTCGTCGTGGTTGTCGACGCTCTGGATCGTTCGGGGGCAAGCTGGTGCTACGGGGATGATCGCCAGGAGGTGGGGATCACGAGAGGATGGTCGAGGAGGCAAGGGGCGGCGAGGCTTCGTCTGAATTGCTCGGGGATGGTGATCGGAGTAGCAGCGGTACAAAGGGGAATTGGGGCGGCCTGGAGGCAGAGGGGAGGCGGTGTCTGAGGGAAAACGTCGAGGAGAAACATGCGGTTAAATGGGCGTGGTCGCGACGAGGAATTTACGCGGCGTTAAGCCGAATTGATGCCGCGAAGTTACAGCAGGAAACGGCGACGAGGAGGGGAAGAACTGGTCGCGCGGGTGAGAGAGAAGAATAGTGAAAAGGGGGTCCAGCGGTCAGTGGGAATAGAAGAGAGGGGAAGGTCCACCTGTCAGCTGCTCAGGGGGTCCTTTCTGCGGTGAGGAAAACGGTTTGGGGAGGGGAGAGGGGAGCTGGGCTGGATTGGCTTAGTGGGCTGGGCCTTTGCACTATTTTTTTCTGTCTGCTTTATTTTTCCTTTTCTATTTCCTGATTTGTTATTTCAAACAATTATTCAAGCATTCAAATAATTCAACAATTCAAACAATCATTTAAACTTTGCATTGTGTTTTTGGTTCTGTTCATCAACAAAGTCCAAAGTCCAAAATATTATTTTTATTTATTTTAAGACTCATTTATTGATTAAATAAAATGGATCTTTTAGTTATTTAATAAATTAGGGTTTGTTTTTAATTAATAAAATCTTCATTAGAAATCCAAATGTTTTCAAAATCAAATCAGTAGGTTTTATTTGAAAATACAATACATTTGAAAATCTTGTTCTAACACAAAATATCATTTTATTTTAGAGTCCATTATTAATTAAATAAAATAGACTTTCATTATTAATTCAACTAGGGTTTGTTTTATTGAGAATGTTTATTTTAAAATCTAAAATAAAGACAACACACTTTATCTTCATTGTTTTATTTAAATAAAGCTTTACTATTTTTATCAAAACAAATTGTTTTATTCAAAGGCTTGGCCAAGGTTTAATTTGGCTCTATAAAACAATCTTTATCTATAAAACTTTTATTTTAATTGAAAACCAAATCCTTTTATTTTAATGATCAAAAATAGTATTTCCAAAATATTTTGTTTTCCTTTATTTAAAATGTTTATCCTTTTAAATCCCTTTAGGACTTTATTTGATTCAAATGGGTTTGAGGTTCCATTTTAAATTCAAAAAGTTTCTTCTAGCCTTGAAAATCAAACAAAGTTTTGTTTTATTAATTTATTTTCACATTACAAGATTTGGAAAATCTTGGGATGTGACAGTAGCAGAAGGAGGGCGAGGAGTCTGGACGTTGGGGAAGACCGATATGACCACCTGCACCACCCCTGTACACGGCAACGAGGAGGAGAAGGACCAGGAGCCCGAGGACCAGCGCCGCCCGAAGCCAAACCCTAGAACTCCGGTCGCCAGCCTCGTCGTCGACCTACTGCTCCTCGGCCCGATCCAAGCCCTCCGAAGACTTCGCGGAGAGCCCTTCTTCCTCCCTGACATGATTTGCCTCGCCGTGCCGCCCTAGATCCGCCGGGCCTTCCGTCGAGCGCCCTCGGTGCACCGCCGCTCGCTGCTGTCTGCTCGCCCCGCACCGCATAGAACCCTATCTAGGCCCCGTCCGCCCCCCTAACATCTACCCCGCCCTAGCCCAGCGGTGGCCGCCTCCGCGCGCACACCCAGGTCGCGTGTTCGAGCCCCGCGCGCCGCGCCTTGCGACAGACGAGCACCGTTTTGTCGTCAGTAGATTCAGAGAAGATCCACAGTACCGCGTCGCCGTTTTTGCAGAAAACCCCCTATAGCTTTTTACTCCTCAACCCGCGCTCCTCTAGGCCCACATGTCAGCCTTCCGTGGCGTTTTTGCAAAAAGGATCCCGGAGTTTTGTACTCCTCAACCCGCAGTCCCCGGATCCACCACGTTTCGACCACCAGCTGGTCGTGCGCGCAGTGGACCCGCGAGGCCGCCAGCCCCACCCGTTAGTCGCATAGGCTAGGAAGCCCCGCGGTGAGAAAAGCCTGTTCTGCATGCTGTGTTGCCCAGTCAGCTTGGCCCCACTTGTCACTGACTGTGGCTAAGTCTGGGTCGAGTAACAAAAGTATTTCTGTTTTCCTGTTATAATTCAAATCTTTTCAAATTATTTTTAAATTCAAATTTAAATCTGTTTTAATATAACTTTCAAAATATAAATCCAAATAATACAATTAATATATGTTTTCAAATCAGAAAAATGTGAGGAATTCAAATATGCCATTCAAAATATATTTTGGACACTTTAAATTTCGAGTTGATCAAAATTACAATAAAATGCCCTTTGCCTTAATTAATTAATAACTTTTGTTTTATAACTCCGAATTTGACAAATAATATGTCTAAAATGATTAGCTCGACGAGACCTTTCTGTTTATGCATTTCTTGTCCTGTTTTGCAGCATGCATCATGTAAATATAATGTATACAGCAACTTATATGAGTATAAAATATGATTAAAACACCATAAAATGATTTATTCTTGTATTCCACACCTCACCCATGCCATGCTACATTATTGCCATGCAAATTGTGTTCATCATGGCATGATTGTTTGCTTGTCGCATTTTATTCTTATGCTTGTGCACTTTATTTATGTTGGCCCTTGTTTGTTTGGTTCTTCTTCGAATAGACGCTGAGCAGGGGATATATCAAGAAACCCAGGAGCACTACCCAGATCCTTCTCTCGCTTCAACTGAGCTGCCAGGCAAGCACTACCACATGCTTGCATACATATAGTACCTATTGCCTCTATCTTATTCTTGCATCATTGAGTCGCGATTGCATTAAATTGAATCCCAAGTATTGCATAGCCTTTACTTTTAAACCCCACCGAAGCTTGTTCCTCCATCCCATGAGCCATTACTACAGGAGTTGTTTGAGCCATGCGAGTCGTAGAACAGCATGTGTAGGGTATGTGAGTGTCTGATGGATAACGAGGTACCTAAACAACTTAACCTGAGTAGTATGGGATAACTAATGAAAGTGGCACCGGTGAGCAATATCTGCTATTTGGTTTTTCATGCTCACTTGTGTCCCGTAGGACCCCGAGTACTTGATTCCTGTTCCTTGAATATTCGCGCTATCCACATCCGGGAGGATTATGGGACCCCCCTGAGCCAGAGCTTGATTCATTCTTATTTCTTGGGGCCACAAACTAGTTTGAGGTTTTATTTACTATCCTGTACTTATGCCATGCTTTACTGCTTTATTTAAATTGTGCGAGGTACTGCACCTGTACTGTTTTGGGAGCGGAGTGTTTTCGCGGTATCGACAAGCCCAGTCACATTTTCGGGTTCCCAGTCGTTACAGCCACTGACGCAAACCTTGAGTCCGTCTCGGAGTCGGCTAACTTCGTTGCGGGTAGCTTAATGGGGTGGCCCCCTGAAATATTTCTGAATCCTGTGATTGCTTTGTCGTGAATGCCTCGTTGGGTTTTGATTTGGTTTTTCCGAGGTTGATCGAGTGTGTGTTGCTATTTGTGCACCCCTGCAGGGTAAAACTTTCTGAAAGCCGTGTCCGCGGTTATGGACGACTTGGAGCACAGTTTCTCGATCATAGACAAGTATAACTAAAGTACCGCTTTTAATTTGACTAAGTAACTGACTAGTAAATAGTGCAATACTCATGGAATGGATAATAAAACTGCCAACGGATGGGGGTTATTCGTCCGCTTCCTTGTTGGTAAGCGAGGAGGAGGATGGATCTGTTGATATTACCGTTATAACTGTTGTCATTAATTCACGGACATCCGTCTATCTTTGGTTAGGCGGATGGTTAGCGAGTATCTATAGAATTGTTAGGGTTTATCTTTTGCTGCAATTGCGTCACCCCAGGTTGTGTCCCCTTTAGAGGCATAAAGACTTGCTGAGTACCCCTAGGGTCTCACACGATAAATTATTTGATTCAGATGAACAGGTACACCCACAAGATGGATACTGGGTGGAGGAGACGGACGATGTGGGCAACGATCATTCGGTGTAGAGATTCCGGGAACGGTGATCCGTGAGATCTGTGGGCGGGATGTGTTTATTTATGGGGCATCTTATGCCGATTTGCTTCTTATCCGTACTCGGATCTTGTTTGCCGCTTCCGCCTGATACTCTGATGTTTGATGTATGGGGAGATATCCTAAACTATTATATCTATCTAGGATATTTGGATCTTGCCGTATGGCGTTGCAATATTTCTATTTCTTTTAGATGGAATGGCTCTGATGTACTGTTGTATGGTGGCTTGCATACATACTCATTTGTGTATGTAGTTGATCCCTTCGCCTGCCGATTACGCCGCCCGTTCTTGTCCCGATGTTTGGAAATGGTTGGGACGACCGAAAGGTCTACCTGTGAGTGGCATTTGGGCCCCACCGTACTATTTCAACCATTTCCGCTCATCCAGGCTTGTAACTAGGAGCGTAATTCACCGAGGTAGTTACATCTATCTACTAGATACAAACAATGGGTAGATGTACATCTGTAGAGAACATACCCTTGAAGACCGACAAAGCTTAACGAGTCCAAACTCGTGGTTGATGTAGACGATCTCTTGCCCAAGAGGGGCCAGCCCAAGAGGGAGGGGGCAGCCCAAGAGGGCATGGCCGCCGGCCATGGAGGGTGCCCCCACCTCTCCCTCATTCATGTGGGTGGACACTCCACTCACAAAATGCCCCTTCAATTTTCTCCACTCAAAATCCCACTCAAATTCCCATTAAATTTCCACCAAATTTAATGCAAACTCTCATTAAATAAAACTCCTTTTATTTATTCAGAATTTTGTCAATTACTTTAATGACAAACATTCACATATAACCCCTTGCTAGTATTTTATTTCACATGCAGAAACATTTTCTGCAATTTCACCCAAAAACCCGTTTCGGTATCTAGTGAAATAAATTCCTGTGCTTGTTAGTCTTTCCGGCATGAAACTTTTGCTCCAAATGGATGTCGGTGTCTCTTAAGTGTGTCACCCTACGGTTCGCGAATAATGCGGACATGATCGAGACCCCTCTCGGATCAATAATCAGAAGCGGGATCTGGAGACCCATACTGACTCCCACACATTCAACGATGACTTTCTTGTGATCGTCGGAACCTTTTATGCTAGTATCTTAATCCCTTTGTTTCGCGATATATTACATGTCCGAGATTCGATCATCGGTATCTCCATACCTAGTTTGATCTCGTTACTGACATGCACTCTTTTCTCGTTCCCGTGATATAACATTCTAGTGATCAAATCACTTGCTTGCAATCTAATCAATGTGATATCACCGAGAGGGCCCAGAGCATATCTATCTGTCATCGGGATGAACAAATTCCACTCTTGATCCATGGGCCTCATCATAACACTTTAGTAGTTCTTAACCCATCTTTATAATCACCCTGTTACGGTGTGACGTTTGATGTTATCAAGAAATTCTTCCGGTGTTAGTGATTGACATGATCTCATGGTCTCAGTATTAGGATCACTTCGTAAGTTGTTATAGCAATATAAACTCAATGACTTTGATCGTAATGCTATACTTCGGATGAATGTTCATCACATCATTACACTAATGTTGTGACCTTGTTATTAACAACATCCAATGTCCATGATTAGGAAACCTTGATCATCTTGTTAATCAACGAGCTAGTTTATAAGAGAGGCATAACTAGGAACTTCCTTTTGTTTATTAAACACACATGTATTAACGTTTCCGTATTAATACAATTATAGCATGTAAAATAAACATTTATCATAAACAAGGAATACGATAATAAACACTTTATTATTGCCTCTCGGGCATATTCCTTTCAGCCAGTTCATTTCAACAAATATATATGGAAGCAATAGTATATCCTGAAATGCAAGAGACGTTGGGTGACTCAGAATTTGCGGTGAGCTACACAATGGGCATGTAGTTACTGTCGTAGCTAGGAACCGCGTAGAAATTATAAAGGCATCATAAGAGAACTTGTAGAGCAAGAATGCAAACTACGAATGAACTATATATACAGTAGAGGATAGCTACGTTGCTGATTAGGATGAACCATTAGATATTAAATATAATGGCATTGCTTGTGGACTTGTATAACATGGCAACCAAGCATTGCACAAGTTTTCCTACAAATGAATTGAGCAATCAAACATAGCGTTTCCTAGAATTTCAACTAGTATAAACTAGCTAGGTCATTTCAACAAATATATATATGGAAGCAGTAGTATATCCTGGAAAGCAAGAGACTGGCTGACTCAGAATTTCCGGTGAGCTACACAATGGGCATGCAGTTACTTTCGTAGCTAATAATGAACGAGACAGAAATTATATGGCATCATGCAAGAACTTGCAGAGTAGCAACGGAAACCATGAATGAACTACATAGTAGAGGATACTTATGTCGTTGCTTAGGATGAACCAACACCAGATAAGAAAACAATGACATGATCTTGCAGCCCCCTCTTTGGTGGAGATAGCAATAATTGCAGTCTGAAACTAAGTAGTAACAAGTTAATACATCAAACAAGGGCAACTACTCATTTGACTAATACGACATGAGCTATGAACTGGAGTTTACTACTGGTCAATGGTTCAAATGTATTGACCACCACGTCAAACAAACAAGACAAGCAAGCATTAAACAAGTGTGGCCACCATGAAACAAAAAATATAACAATGTGTGTCTTAGAATTTCATTAAATATACACTAGCCAGGTCATTTCAACAAATATATATATATATAGAAGAATAAACTAGAAAAATAAACCAGACAATGGCACACAGTTACTATCGTAGCTAAGAATGAATGAGTCAAAAATTATAACGGCATCATGCGAGAACTTGTAGAGCAGGAATACAAACCACAAATGAACTATACAATAGAGGATAGTTAGGTCGTTGCTTAGGACGAACCAGAACCAAATATGAAATGTAATAGCGTCGCTTTTGAACCTGTAGAATAGGACAGACAAGAATTAGACAAGTGTGCCTACAATGAAATGAGAATTCAAAAAAAGTGTTTCTTAGAATTTCAGCAAATATAAATAAGCCAGGTTATTTCAAAAAATATATATGGAAGTAGTTGTATATCCTGGAAAGCAAGAGACATTGGTTGACTCAGAATTTGCAGTGAGATATACAATGGCATGCAGTTACTGTTGTACCTAAGAATGAATCAAATAGAAATTATAATGGCATCATACCAGAACTTGTAGAGCGGGAACACAAACCATGAATGAACTACACCGTAGAGGTTAGTTATGCCATTGCTTAAAGATGAACCAGCACCATATTAGAAATATAATGGCATATCTGGCAAACCTGTAGAAGAGGACAAACAAGCATTAGACAATTGTGCCTACAATGAAATAAGCAATCAAACAAAGTGTTTCTTAGAATTTCAGCAAATATAAACTTGCCAGGTCATTTCAACAAATATATATGCAAGCAGTCGTTTATCCTGGAATGCAAGAGACGTCGGGTGACCCAGAATTTGCGGTGGTCTACATAATGGACATGCAGTTATAAGAATGAACCAAATAGAAATTATAATGGCATCATAAGAGAACTTGTAGAGCAAAAATTCAAACCATAAATGAACTATATATAGAGGATATCTATGTCGGTGCCTAGGAAGAACCATTAGATATGAAATATAATGGCATTGATGCTGAACCTGTAGAAGAAGACAAGCACACATTACATAAGTGTGCCTACAAATGAATTGAGCAATCAAACATAGTGTTTTCTAGAATTTCAGCAAATATAAACTATCCAGGTCATTTCAACAAATATATATGGAAGCAGTAGTATATCGTGGAATGCAAGAGACATTGGGTGACTCAGAATTTGCGGTGATCTAAACAATGGGAATGTAGTTACTTTTGTAGATAAGAATGAACGAGAAAGAAATTATAATGTCATCATGCGAAAATTTGCAGAGCAGGAACGCAAACCACAAATGAACTATACAATAGAGGATATTTATGTCGTTGCTTAGGATGAACCAGCACCAGATTAGAAATATAATGGCGTCTTTTGTGAACCTATAGAAAAGGACAAGCAAGCATTAGACAAGTGTTCCTACAATGAAATGAGCAATCAATCAAAGTATTTCTTAGAATTTTAGCAAATATAAACTGGCCAAGTCATTTCAACAAATATATATGGAAGCAGTCATTTATCCTAGAATGCAAGAGAAGTTGGGTGACCCAGAATTTGCGGTGAGATACACAATGGGCATGCAGTTACTGTCGTAGCTAGGAACCACATAGAAATTATAAAGGCATCATAGGAGAACTTATAGAGCAAGAACGCAAACTACGAATGAACTATATATATACAATAGAGGATAGCTAAGTCGCTGCTTACGACAAACCATTAGATATGAAATATAATGGTACTGCTTGTGAACCTGTTGAACATTACAAGCAAGCATTACACAAGTGTGCCTACAAATAAATTGAGCAATCGAACAAAGTGTTTCCTAGAATTTCAGCAAATATAAAGTAGCCGGGTCATTTCATCAAATATATATGGAAGCAGTAGTATATCCTGGAATGCAAGAGACTTGGGTGACTCGGAATTTTTGGTGAGCTACACAATGGTCATGAAGTTACTTTCATAGTAGCTAAGAATGAACGATACAGTAATTATAATGGCATCATGCCAGAACTTGCAGAGTAGGAACGCAAACCACGAATGAACTACACAATAGAGGATAGTTATGTCGTTGCTTAGTATGAACCAACACTAGATAAGGAAACAATGACATCGCGCTTGTGAATCTATAGAAGAGGTTGTGCAAACCAACATGTTCAGTGTTCCCTTTTGAGCTCTATGCAAAGAAAAACAAATAGTCAACGTTGCAAATTTTAAAGATCCAGATAGCAACAACAAAATTATAGCAAGAACTTAGCTTGGGACAAACCAGATAGATTCAGTAACTGGGGAGCAGGGCATCCACACTAATATTTTCCACTAACTTTACATTTTTCAAGAACTACACAATAGCAGGCAACTACTATTGTAGGTATTAGCTAAGAACATGTGCATGAAAAAATAACAAACATGTGCATGACTTGAAATTTCTAGAGCAGCGAATGCAAACCAACTTGTCCTGTGACTTATGTGTACTAGCACGATTACAAAAATATAGTTCACTGCAATAGGCTTTAACCTGCTATACTGCTGAGAAAAAAAAGGGATTGGAGAGTTGGTTACCTTGGTCGGCGAGGCGTCTAAGCATCGTCGGGTACCGTGCGGGTGACGTCCAGGTAACCGAGGGTGTTGCGGTTGCGGGGAAGCAGATCTTGGGCGGTCACGGAGGCAGATGCGGTGCAGCAAACATTGATGCCCGTGCAGCTGGTCTGGAGCAGTGGACATATAACTCGTTGAACTAGATCCCGTCCGGTGGACACCGGTGAATTGGCTCCGGTACGGTTGGGTACCTTTCGACAGGAAGGAAGCAGAGCTTGAGCGGTCGATGACGCCATTAGCCGGTCAGCGAGACCACAGCTCTGGTGTAGTGGCAGAGAGACCCGATGAACTAGATCCGGTGGGATGGGAGTCGGTGAAGTGGCTCCACGGCGGTGCACGAGACCGCAACTCAAGCGGATCAGGCCGCCGTGGAATTGTCGCCAGCTCGTGTGCGCGGTGGTCGTGGAGCTAAGAGCGTGGGGGAGGAGCCTGGGATTTTTGGGAGGGGCCAGCACGAAAAACTGCGGGAATTAGGGACAATGGAGTGTGAAAAGAAAAATAATTATGATTGTTCCCCCAAGCTACCTAATGTAGCTTGACCATAGGGTGTCTAAACAATGAGTAAAATGGTAATTTTAAAGTCAAAAGTTTTTGAAACGGAGGGGCGCGAAATGCTACACGGTGAGTGGATGATTTTGCCACTCGATTGAGATTTTGAATTTGGCTAGCGTCCATCTAATAATAATAGAAAAATGGTACTCCCCGGGTGGGAGATTTGGCCTCAAAGATTTTGAAACGGTGGGGTGGGAAATGTTGCAAGGTAGGTGGGTGATTTTGCCGCTTGATTGAGATTCTGAATTTGGCTAGCGCCCATGTAGTAGTACTAATACTAGTAAAAAATTAAGGTGATAGACTATACGGCTATCAGGTCAGAAATTCATGGACGAGAGTCACATCAACTGATCATCCATGACCACAATTGAGTAGAGTACTAGTCACTCCCTCCTGTCCATTTTGTTAGGTTCATCCAAATTTTGAAAAATCCAAATAAAACTAATATGGGTCGGAGGGAGTAGTTTTTCTATTAATTCCCATATTGTGTTGCATATCACGCATAGAATCATTAGTTGGAATCTTTTTTGCCCGTGTGTAGAAACCCCCACATTAACTTGCCAGGAACCGAACCGAAGAGAGAGATTGCATGCGGGATGGGAAAGGATCATTGGCGGTTGGTCTTGCGGTTGTTGTGTGCATGCGGTCGTCTCGTTTCCACACGCTTCCCTTGGCATTCCCATGCCTTTTTTAATAAATTTCTGTCTCTGGAACCACTTCCTCTACCATTCGACAGGACCGAAACCACACACGAACACCATCATCCATGGCCGACAACAAGCAGTAATATTCGCTGTGGGTTGATCTCCCTGAGGGAGCCATGCCGAAGATAGGTGAAATCTTCCCGTCGACGGACGACTTCGACTACTATGCCGCCTTCCGGCAACAAGCAACAGGATTCGCCGTGGGCTGATCTCCCTGAGGAAGTCGTGCAGAAGATAGGTGACATCTTCCTATCGACGGACGACTTTGACTACTACGCCGCCTTCCGGGCAGTCTGCAACGCCTGGCACGGCTTCATGGTGGAGCGCTTTATACCAGCCAACTAGATTATTCTAGAGCACCAGTTATCGGAGGATTATCGGGTAGATGACACCGCAATCACGTTGCTGGACGTGAGAACCGGCCGCCACCTTGAGAATAAGATTAGTCGGGTTATTCACAAGTGCTTTCTTGATATTCATCTGTATATGTGCGATCCTTTTTTGCGTTCACCTCCTATATGATATGTTTTTCAAGTTCTATTTCTCCATGTACTCTTTTACCTTGATTGAATATCTGTCTGTTTACCTTGACTGAATCTCTGCTTCTCCTCTCTCTCTCTCCCTCTCAGTGTCTCTGGAAGGTACTTTTACGTCGGTAGCACAACCGGCGGCCTCCTTGTGCTTGGACAGAGGGTGCATCCGTACAAGACACAGTTGTACAACCCCTTCTCGGGAGCTATCAAGTGCCTGAGGGTGGAGATACCGACCGAGCAAGTGGCTTCTGTTGCTCTGATGATGTTCACGTTGTTGATGGTGTTTACATCAAACCATCAGAACACCATCATTCGCTTGGCAGATGAGGGCACGGAGGAAGGCAGTCGCCCGGTCTTTGGTGAAGGGTGGTACACGCCAAATGACTTCATGGAACTCCGGAGCATGACTTCTTAAGCCGATGATGTTTTCGTCGCAGACAGATATGGGTCTGTCCTCTCGACTATGCCTGCTGCTGCTCATGGTGATGCCCACATACAACACTCCGCATGGACCCTGAAGATGCATGCCACCGTCGTAGGACCAGTTCCAGGATGCCGGTACCTAGAGAATCGTTTTTACCTCGTCAAGTCCGTCGGGGAGTTGTTGTTCATTGTGAGTGGACCGGTCTATGGCAGCAGGACCGTTATTTACCGGGTTGATACACATAACTGTTTCCTTCAGCTGGTCAGAGGCATCGGTAGTCATGCTCTATTTGTTGCTGACAATCGGTGCATCTGCATCGACAGCGCCAAGGTACCCACGGTGTAGGCCGGCAGCATCTACTATCCGGACCTATCCCAGATTAGATCTTACAACATTGAGGCCCTTGCATGGGAAGAGGAGCCAAGGGTTGACCATGGGTATGGAGTAGGAGGATTATGGATCAATGATCATCCTTTCGAACTCGATTGATTTCTAGCGGAGTATTGCAGAATCGTCGAGCATTTTGAGCTACAGATGGTGCCACCTTATGGCAAATTTGGCACCACCCACTATGATTACTACGACGGCTACCCGTCAGATTAGATTGACGGATCATGTGGGTCTGGTCCTTTTGTATTATCTGTCTGTGAATTATGTGCAAGTGCAAGTTGTATGGTATGCCTGTAATACAATAGATGCTCTATGTTTCAAAAAAGATCATGTATTGTACCTCTTTCAATTTCACTATTTTTCTATGTACGTGTAGTAATTCTGATACATTGCTCGCTTTTTAACAATGCTCAACCAACTTACAACAGTGTGAGACATAGCTAGAGCAAGCAAATGAAATATGCTCTACCATGTAAAGCCCCAATAACCAGCATAGAAGGAAACAATAAAAAATGTCTACAAGACACTGAAAAGTGGGCTCATCTTGCACACCATTCCCTTAGACATATGCCTAGTACTAGACTCAGGGTCTAAGAAAACTTCACTAGACACACCCTCTCCACTGTTTGGACACATGTGTAAGGCCAAAAATATTCTCTTAGACATAGCTATTTTACTACACCGCACATTCTCTTACAACTGCGTATTACAATCCTCAAACGACTTAAAACTATGAATTGCAGTAGATTATTACAATCCTAAAACAACTTACAACAGTGAATTATAGTAGATTATTCATTCCTTAGTAAACTTACAAAAACTTACAACAACGAATTAATGTTGCATCAAAGTCCAGCACAACTGAAAAAACACAATAACTCCGTGTTACAGAAAAGGTCTCTATCGAGCTTGCATGGTGAGACACGTAACAACTGGCTTCACATGAGAGCTACAGATGAGATTATTAAGTATGTTCTGCGTCAAAGTTTGCATGTCTCTCAATTCATTCAAGTCTTTGCATTCTAGGGTGATTACTAAGTCTGTTTTGTTGGCTTCTTGCTCAACAATATCAAGGGCATCTTGGATGGCATCCCCAAATAATCTGTCGGCTGGAATAAGAGGGTCAGTCGAAGCAGTGTGCCATGAGCAATAGGTATTGTCAAGCTTCCATGCTAAATTTGTGTAATAAATTTATTTTTGGGAAAAGATGTTTGAATGAATGGGCGAGGTGTTTGAATGGATGCGCGGGATATTTCGGCGCTCTCTCGAAATTTTGAGGCTAGAGCGTACGCTACTGCCACTCCCACTTGGGGATGATGTCCCCGTCAGATATACCCATACGCTCGTACGCTTTCGAGCATTTAATGAGTTGATAGACATCTACCATCTTTCAAACAAGATGGCCAATGTTACAGCCATCGTTTCTTTTTTTTTTGACTTGCACAACTATAGTTGCTGATACCGTGTCCATGTTTTGTATTCCGAAGGGAAAATCAAAATTTGATTTAAAAAAAATCCAAGTGACAACATTGTTTTTGGTTATGAAGTAAATTCAAAGATTATGGATCAATATGACATTGTGCCAATTTTTACACGAAGTAACCTATTTAATTAATAAACACATTCCATTTTACCAAGAAGGCTAGAAAAAGGGCGTGCTCTTGGGAGGTCGCGCGAGCGTCGCTTCTGCTGGCTGCACGTGGCGGGTGCGGAGTGTCTCTTGTACTGTTCGGTCCTTCTCCCGTGCGACATGTGGTGGATACGAAGAAGGTCGATGTACTTTTTCCTTCTGTATATTTGAACACGAAAACTGCGATATCTTTCAAATGGAGAGTCCAAATCGATATCCATTTTCACGACCTTGCTAGTCTTATCCAGATCTTCAAAACTAGATCCATTGTTGATATGTTTCGACGAACTTTTTTCTTATACTGCCTTTGATGCGTAGGTTGCACCGCCTTTTGGTTCAGTGCACAGTGCCTTCGGTTGCGATGCACAACACATTGTCCTGGCAGTGCACCGCCCGTGCACTGCCCTGTTGTACTATATTGCACTTCCTAAGGCCGCAGTGCACTCCGTGATGTCCTGGAAGTGCACTGCCTAAGACCGTAGTGCACTCCGTGATGTCCTGTAAGTGCACTGCCTGTGCAGGCTGTGTACTGCCCCATTGTACTGCTTTGCACTGCCTAAGGCCATAGTGCACTGCGCAATGTCCTGGCAGTGCACTGCCCGTGCAGGCTGTGTACTGTCCCGTTGTACTGCTTTGCACTGCCTTAGGTCGCAGTGCACTGTGTGGTGTCCTGGAAGTACACTGTCCGTGTAGACGGTGTACTACCTCGTTGTACTGTATTGCACTGCCTTAGTTCGCAGTGCACTGCACGGTGTCCAGGAAGTGTATTGCCCGTGCAAACATTGTACTGCCTCGTTGTATTGTGTTGCACTGCCTTAGTTCGCAGTGCACTGCCCGGTGTCCTGGCAGTACACTACCCGTGCAGCCGGTGTACTGCCTCGTTGTTATGTGTTGCGCTGCCTTAGTTTGCAGTGCACTGCACGGTGTCCTGGCAGTGTCCTTCCCATGCAGACTGTATACTGCCTCATTGTATTGTGTTGCACTGCCTTAGTTCGCAGTGCACTGCGCGGTGTCCTGGTAGTACACTGCCTTGTGTAGGCGGTGTACTGCCTCTTCATTGTATTTTCTCTCTCTTTTTCCGCTAGTCGCACTCGAAAAATATCAAAAAAAGAACACGCGAGCGAGCAGCTAGCCAGCGTGGGTGAACTTCCACATGCCACATGTCGGGCTGCTGTGCGGCCGGGAATACATGCGCCGCCGAGCGGCCGGAAACGCGCGTGCTGCGCCGAAACACGCGCTTCCTGAAGAGCACACTCACGCTAGTCCTTCTCCAATTTTACTGGCTAAATTCTTGCAACAAATTGACAATATGACAATTTACTAAAAACATGTCAATTTTGGTAACATGGTCTAGAGAAATGATGAATAAGACTCTAGAACGATGGAGAAGTTTGTCTTAAGGTTTGTGCATATCCTTTATTGTGCTAAAGACTATATCAATAGTATCTTCTAGCATCAGATGTTAATTGAATGGAAAAGAAGATCCGATGGCTGACAATTTTGGGATTCGTGACTCTATCCAACGGTCAATATTCAAAGTTGTTCGTACATTATATAGTGGTAAGATAAGATAGAGCATTTAGGGAATTTTCGATAATGTTCAAGCTTTATGCTTATATTCGTGGATTAATGGAATATAGTGCTATCGAAATTTAGTGTAAGTATCTCAAATTTGGATCTATATATAAGTGCATGATACCAGCTGCTTGGTTAGGGTGTATGTGGGTCGAGGGTTTAAGTTTTATGGGTTGTTTAGGGTTGAG
Source organism: Avena sativa (assembly GCA_916181665.1). NCBI lineage: Eukaryota > Viridiplantae > Streptophyta > Magnoliopsida > Poales > Poaceae > Avena > Avena sativa. Next base: position 36,323,321 of record OV702284.1, read on the forward strand.
GGTTTAGGGAATTTTTAATAATGTTCAAGCTTTATTCTTATGTTCGTCGAATAGAATAGTGTTACCCAAATTAAAAAAGTGTGGGAAATTTCGGGTTTAGGGGTATAGGGGTTTAGGGATATATTGATTTTAATTTGATCTATAAGTGCATGATACCAGTTGCTTTTGGTTAGGGTTAGGGGTTGAGGGTTTAGGGTATTAGGGGTTAGGGGTTAGGTTTTAGGGGGTAGGGTTAGGTGAATTTTCAATAATGCTCGAGCTTTCGTGAATTAGAATGGCATTAGCGCAATTTAATGAAATTATATCAAATTTTGATCTGTAAGTGCATGATACCTGCTTACTTGGTTAGGGTTGTTTATGGGCAGAGGGTTCAGGGTTTTAGTATTGAGGGTTTAGGGTTTTGGTTTTTATAGTGGTAGTTTAGCGTTTAGGGTTTACGAATTTTTCATATATATATATATATATATATGTGTGTGTGTGTGTGTGTGTGTGTGTGTGTGTGTGTGTGTGTGTTCGAGCTTAGGGTTAGGGGTCGAGGGGTTTAGAGTTTTAGGGGTATATGGCTTAGGGTTAAGGTTTTAGGGGGTTAGGGATTAGGGTATTTTCAATAATGTTCGAGCTTTCGTGAATTAGAATGGCATTAACACAATTTAATGAAAGTATGTCAAATTTTTATCTATGTTGAGTGCATGATACCTTCTTGCTTGGCTAGAATTGTTTATGGGTCGAGGGTTTAGGGTTTTAGTATTGAGGGTTTTAGGGTTTTGGTTTTTTAGGGGTGGTTTAGGGTTTAGGGTTTAGGAATTTTTCATTAATATGTCCGAGCTTAGTGTGAGGGGTTAAGGGTTTAGGGTTTTTAGGGGTATAGGTCTTAGGGTTTAGGTTTTAGAGAATTTTCAATAATTCTCGAGCTTATGTGAATTAGAATGGCGTTAGCGCAATTTAATGAAAGAATATCAAATTTTGATCTATTAGTGCATGATACCTACTTGCTTGGTTAGGGTTGTTTATGGGCCGAGGGTTTAGGGTTTTCGTATTGAGGGTTTAGGGATTTGTTTTGTTAGGGGTAGTTTAGGGTTTAGGGTTTACAAATTTTTCAATAATATATATGTTCGAGCTTAGGGTTAGGGGTCGAGGGGTTTAGGGTTTTTAGTGGTAGAGGGCTTAGGGTTAAGGCTTTAGGGGGTTAGGGTATTTTCAGTAATGTTCAAGCTTTCGTGAATTAGAATGGCGTTAGCACAATTTAATGAAAGTATGTCAAATTTTGATCTATAATGAGTGCATGATACCTTCTTGCTTGGTTAGGATTTTTTATGGATTGAGGGTTCAGGGTTTTAGTATTGAGGGTTTAGGGTTTTGGTTTTTTAGGGGTAGTTTAGGGTTTAGGGTTTAGGGTTTATGATTTTTTCAATAATATGTCCAAGCTTAGTTTGAGGGGTTGAGGGTTTACGGTTTTTAGGGGTATATGGCTTAGGGTTTAGGGTTTAGGGAATTTTCAATAATGCTCGAGCTGACGTGAATTAGAATGGCGTTAGCGCAATTTAATGAAAGTATATGAAATTTTGATCTATTAGTGCATGATACCTGCTTGCTTGGTTAGGGTTTAGGGTTTTAGTATTGAGGGGTTAGGGTTTTGTTTTTAGGGGTAGTTTAGGGTTTAGGATTTTTTTCAATCATATGTCCGAGCTTAGGGTAAGTCGTTGAGGGTACGTTTAGGGTTTTTAGGGGTTTAGAGTTTAGAGGATAGGGTTTCGGAAATTTTCAATAATATTTTTCAAGCTTTATTCCTATATTCGTCGAATAGAATGGTGTTACCGAATTAACAGAAGTATTTGAAAATTTGATTTGTAAGTGTGCATGCCAACTGCTTGGTCAAGTTTTAGGGGTTTAGTGTTTCGGTATTTAAGGTTAGGCGTTTAGTGTTCAGGTTTTAGGGTTCAGGTATTTGCGATTTAATTTAGGGTTTAGGGTTTCGATAATTTTCAATAAAGTTCGAGCTTTATGCATATATTCATGTAATATAATGACTTAGCAACAATTTAATAATGAAACTATCTCAAATTTTGATCTATATATAAGTGCATGATACCTGCTTGGTTAGGGTTGTTTATGGGCTGAGGGTTCAGGATTTTAGTATTTAGGGTTTAGGGTTTTGGTTTTTTAGGGGTAGTTTAAGGTTTAGGGTTTAAGAATTTTTCAATAATATACATATGTTCGAGGTTAGGGGTCGAGTGGTTTAGGCTTTTTAGGGGGTATAGGGATTAGGGTTAAGGCTTTAGGGGGTTAGGGTTTAGGGTATTTTCAATAATGTTCGAGCTTTCATGAATAAGAATGGCGTTAGCGCAATTTAATGAAAGTATCTCAAATTTTGATCTATGATGAGTGCATGATACGTGCTTGCTTGGTTAGGGTTGTTTATGGGTCGAGGGTTTAGGGTTTTAGTATTGAGGGTTTAGGTTTTGGTTTTTAGGGGTAGTTTTGGGTTTAGGATTTAGGAATTTAACAATAATATGTCTGAGCTTAGGGTCAGGGGTTGAGGGTTTATGGTTTTTAAGGGTATAGGGCTTAGTATTTAGGGAATTTTCAATAATGCTCGAGCTTTCGTGAATTAGAATGGTGTTAGCGCAATTTAATGAAAGTATATCAAATTTTGATCTATTAGTGCATGGTATGTGCTTGCTTGGTTAGGGTTGTTTATGGGTCGAGGGTTTAGGGTTTTGTTTTTTAGGGGTAGTTTAGGGTTTAGGATTTTTTTTCAATAATATGTCCAAGCTTAGGGTAAGGGGTTAAGGGTACGTTTAGGGTTTTTAGAGGTTTAGGTATTAGGGTTTAGGGGGTTAGGGTTTAGGGAATTTTCAATAATGTTCGAGCTTGCGTGAATTAGAATGGCGTTAGAGCAATTTAACATACGTATCACAAATTTTGATCTATAAGTGCGTGATACTCGCTTGGTTAGGGTATAGGGTTATAGGGTTTATGTTTGTGGTTTTAGGGAACTTTTAATAATGTTCAAGCTTGATGCTCAGATTTGTGGAATGGAATGACCTTAGCATAATTTAATCAAAGTATATCTCAAATGTTGATCTATAAGTCGATGATATATCTGCTTACTCAGGGTCGTTTAGGGGTTTAGGGTTTAGGGAATTTTCAATAATCTTCAAGCTTTATGCTTATATTTGTTAGGGGATGAGGGTTTAGGTTTGAGGGGTTGTTTAGGATTTTAGTGGTAGCCATGGGATTTGACGAGTTTCCAAAAAAATAACTTCGTAGTATTTTCCTGCCATGTATGGAGATTATTGTTTTTCAACCCAAACGACCAAGGTCATCAAGGCCATATCGATTGACAACATAGTTTACGACCCCATAGAGTTCCCACACTAGATGGGTGCATCTTGGGATAGCAAGCATTGTTCACCGTGGGAGTTTTCACACATATAGTGGATGATGCGTCCTATCTAACTACGACAGTTAAATGAATTTCGCAAAAAAGTGTAGCGTGGTGGAGACGGGAGTACAAGGCATGCGTGTCTAAGGGCATCCGTAATGTTGGACCCACCTGACTTATGGAAATTATCACAATGTATAAGGTCAACATTTCCGACAAGGTGGGACCTACATAGCTTGTCATATTACTCCATGCAAGGGGAAATGATTTTTCTATACTCTATGCGAAACACACAAGCTTGAGGTAACTTTATTTTCTCCACAATGTACTACTATATGCCTTAAGGCGTGATTTTTTCCACATTGCGGATGACCTAAGTAAAAATCAAATAATGGGCCCACTTGGCAGTGTATGACCAAGCTATAAAACTTCTATGCACACATATTCAGTTTAGTGGGTCCCACGAATCATCTCGTTTGGACACTATCTAAATGGTGGAGCTTACTACTAGTAGTAGTACAGTAGTACATTTCTTTTGCTTGGACATATGCCCAACTTTGTCCACGCGTTGTACATGCAGAGAGAATAAAACGTTGGCAGGGGAACATGTCAGCAGCGAAGAGAGAAGAGGAGTTGAAGGCGGTTTGATGTTAGAGCAAAGTTATTACAGGTTCCTGACACGAGGTACTCCTGCCACCTTTATAGTGTAGTACACTGTACTAGTAGTAAATTCCAGGACCTATGCACGCCAAAAAATTTAAAGTGTGTTTTCTCTCTCCTTCGATTCCTCTCTCCACCCCACTCCCCTCGCGCACCGGCCCGGCTGATCTCTCCCTCGTCCACAGCATGGTGCTACGCACGTGTTCCTCGGTATGGCGGCTCTGTTTTGTTTTGAGGGGGCGGCTCTGTTTCTCTAGCGTGTTCGACAGCCGCGTTGGTGTGGACTAGGAGTAGTATTGTACATATAGGAAGGAAACCACTTTGGTCCTTAGCGGCAAGAAAAATTCAAACTTTTCTGGTTTAGAAATTTTCACTTGCTTCCCAAACATCGGGAGGGAAGGTTATTCAAAATATTTGTCATTCATATTAGTACTTCTTATCTTATCTTTATCTTGTCTTATCTCTTAGAATACCATACCACTACAAGTGGATGATACCCCTGTCTAGCCAGGGTCGTTTAGGGGTTTAGGGTTTAAGGTTTAGCGAACTTTCAATAATGTTCAAGCTTTATGCTTATAATCGTGGAACATAATGGTGTTACTGCAATTTAATGAAAGTATCTCAAATTTGGATCTATGAGTGCATGATACCCTGCTTGGTTAGGGTTTAATTATGGGTTGAAGGGTTTAGGGTTTTAGTATTTAGGGATTTAGGGTTTAGGGGTTATTTATTAGGGTTTAGGGAATTTTCAATAATGTTCAAGCTTTATGCTTATATTCGTCGAAGAGAATATGGCGTTGCCCGTTTTTAATGTAAGTATCTCAATTTTGATCTACAAGCGCATGATACTTGCTTGGTCAGGGTTTAGGGGTTTAGTGGTTAGGGTTTTATGGTTTCAGGATTTTTCAATTATGTTCAAAAGCCGCTTTATGCTTTTAATTGTGGAATAGAATGGCGTTACTATAATTTAATGAAAGTATCTCAAATTTAGGGGTTTAGTGTTTAGGTTTTAGGGTTTATGGTTTAGGTATTTAGGAGTTTAATTTAGGTTTAGGGTTTCGGGAATTTTCAATAAAGTTCGAGCTTTATGCATATATTCATGGAAAAAATTGACTTAGCAACAATTTAATAATGAAAGTATCTCAAATTTTGATCTGTATATAAGTGCATGATACCTTCTTGGTTAGGGTTGTTTATGGTCTGAGGGTTCACAGTTTTAGTATTGCGGGTTTAGGGTTTTGGTTTTTTAGGGGTGGTTTAGGGTTTAGGGTTTAAGAATTTTTCAATAATATATATATGTTTGAGCTAGGGTTATGGGTCGAGGGGTTTAGGGTTTTTAGGGGGTATTTGGCTTAGGGTTAAGACTTTAGGGGGTTATGATTTAGGGTATTTTCAATAATGTTTAAGATTTCGTGAATTAGAATGGCATTAGCGCAATTTAATGAAAGTATCTCAAATTTTGATCTATGATGAGTGCATGATACGTGCTTGCTTGGTTAGGGTTGTTTATGTTGGGGTTCGTAGCATGGAAAACAAAAATTTTCTATCGCATACAAACAAACAAGCCAAGATCTATCTACTAGATTGTAGCAACGAGTCGATGGAATAACTCACCCTCGAAGATTCCAAAGTGTTTAACGAGAGGAGATTCTCGTGGGTGATGTAGTCGTACTCTTTCCGATCTCAAGATCGTGTAGACGATCCTTCCGGCGCCACGTTCCAGCAGCGCTCCCGCAGTCGGTCACACGTTCGGTACTCGACGAAGACCTTCCTCTCCCTTGTTCCAGCAGGCAGCGGAGGTTGTAGCACTCTCCTCGCGATTCCGGCAGCACAACGGCGTGGTACCGGAAGTAGAGGGGAGATCCCGCAGGGCTTCGCCTTAAGCCGGTGCGAGTATGGTGGAGCTTATGAGAGAGGCTATTAGTGGTCTAGTAATTAGACACACCAATTAGAAGGCTCTAAACCAATTAGAAGGCTCTAAACCGAATAGCTCTAAACCGGGGTCTAGATCTAGGGTTTAGTTTAGAGGATAGGAAACTTGTGTGTGTAAGGAGGGGAGCCCTGCCCCTCCTTATATAGGTGGGAGGGGGCTGGCGCGCCAGGGGGAGGGAGTGGAGTCCCTCCCCAACTCGGCCTAGGGCTGGCCGCCGGCTTGGAGGAGAGAAACTCCTCCTCCAAGTCGATTCCAACTCCTCTTGCTTGTTTCCCACAGTTTCTTGTTTTAGCCGTTTGACTTTCAAACTGGACATTTGACTTTTCTGTTTTAGGATTCAATTTAATCCTTTATTTGGGACAGCAAGAACACTTAGTACATGATGCAATCATTCCAAAATGTAATGACACATTCATGTACCCCTCCCCCCCCGGAGTGCCGGACAATCCGGAACCTTCTAGAACATTCCCGATGAAAACACCGGAATCATTCCCGAACTCCGAAACGGGACTTTCCTTATATGAATCTTATTCTCCGGACCATTCCGGATCACCTCGTGATATCCCGGATCACATCCGAGACTCCGAACAACATTCGGTCTCTTTCTCATAATACCATAACTACTCAAACAACGTCGAATCCTTAAGTGTGTCTCCCTACGGTTCGTGAATTATGCGGACATGATCGAGACACTTCTCCGAACAATAACCAATAGAGGAATCTGGAAATTCATATGGCTCCCACATATTTCTACGATTACTTTGCGATCGAATGAACCACTTACATACGATACCAATTTCCCTTTGTCTCACGATATGTTACTTATCCAAGGTTATGATCGTCGGTATCTCTGCATACCTAGTTCAACCTCGTTACCGATAAGTACTCTTTTCTCGTTCCCGTGATATGTGATCCCTTGTGACCAAGTCACATGCTTGCAAGCTAATCGGATGACATTTCACCGAGAGGGCCCAGAGAATATCTATCCGTCATGTGGATGGACAAATCCCACTCTTGATCCATGTGTTTCAACCAATACTTTCCGAACACTCAATGCCACCTTTATAGCCACCCTGTTACGGTGTGGTGTTTGATGACATCAAAGCATCCATCCAGCAAAGGTGATATGCATGATCTCATGGTCGAAGGAATTAGGTTACTATGTATCAGAAAGCATATAGCAATTTGAACTATTGAAATGACTTGATCTTTATGCTACGCTTATCTATAGGAGTATGTCCACCATATCATTCTCCTAACGATATGATCTTGTTGTTGATAACATCTCAATGTTCATGACAAAGAAACCACATCATCAATCAACCAACAAGCTAGTGAAGTATAGAGGCTATACTAGGGACTTCAAATTAAGTTTACAAATCACACAAGTATTAATGGTTTCCTTGTTAATACTATTAAAGCATGAATGTAAACATTTATCATAAGTGTGAAGATATGATAATAACCACTTTATTATTGCCTCTTGGGCATATCTCCAACAGTCTCCCACTTGCACTAGAGTCAATAATCTAGTTTCAAACCTTTGTGTATTCAACACCTATGGCTTTCCGGTGTTGTATGTACACGATTGCTAGTGGTCAACTGATCTCCGGATCTGACACTTCCAGATCCGTGTGTAATTGCATGTCTTTGCGTCTCTACGCATCACTCATTCTCTAATGAGACGGCCTTGCATAAATTTGGTCTTTCGGTGTGACCTTTAGTTCTTTGGGGTTAAAACATGTTGATAATATTGTCGCACAATATATCTTCATAGTATTATCCCGCTGTGAACTACACCTAGTTTGATAACAAACTACTTGACACAAATGCCCTCTTTTGCTGCTTTAATAGCAGTCATATACTTAGCCTTTTTGTTGTAGTATCTTTCACAATGTCTTAACTTTGGAACTCATCCAAATCCATTATGGAACTCACTTTCCATTATATTGTGCCACCCTTAGTTTAGATTGAGATAAACTTAATTTGTACTTTGTGACAAAACTAGTATCAATGTAGTACTTTTACAATGAACTAACCATCTATTTGTCACTTCTACAAATAATATACTCTTAGTTCTTCCAAAAGATCATAAGAATATCCTTACTATTGTCCAATGATCATCTTACAAATCATTCTGGTATATGCTCACAACATTTAGAGCATAGGACATATCTGGATTTGTACATATCACAGTATGATTGATATAAATACTCTTTGTGATTTCATACATCAAGTATCAATCTATACTTGAATCTTTGTTTCACTTACTAAGTGCCAATACACTTGAATATATCATCAACATTGAACTCTTTCAATCCTTTCTGTGCAACAAGAACCTTTCTTGTAGTTTCTATATTGAATTTATTCAATATCTCGTCTATGTACTTCTGGCACAACCATATTAGCGTCTATTGATGCCAAATATTTGGGTTTTGCCTAAGTCTTTCATCGGGATGAAATTCTTAATATGTGTTAATAAAAGATACATTATTTCCAATCAACAATATGTCTTCCACATAATGTATTAGAAACATGTCTTAGCGCTCCCACTTAATTTCTTGCAAATGCAAGCATCTTCATTGTCTCTGATGAAATTAAACTCTTTTAACAGTTTCATCATAGTGAAGATTCCAACTCCGCTATGCTCACTCTAACCATTGAAGTTTGCATATGCTTTTAGCATCCTTTGAATTAACAAAACCCTATGGACCGTGTTATGCACATGTCCTAGGTAACGATTCTATTAGAAGAACTTGTTTTGTTTATTCAACTACCATATAACAAATTATATGTAGTGGTTGCTACATTAATCCGTCTAGACTAAATATCACTATGAAAGATCAAAATCTTGTCATAGTCAACCTTTGAACATTGTTGTGAACTCTTTCCCAACATGTCGACTATTTCATAGATGTGAAACATCCATGTCTATTTCTTTATAGATCCAGACACAACTATAAGGTCTTACACCTTTCTCGAGGGTCCTTCAAGTTCAAAACTTGATTTATCGTGTATGGAACTATCACGGATTTTATGGCTTCAAGCCATTTTACGGAGTCAGGGCCCATCATCGCTTCTCTGCATGTAGTCGGTTCATTATTCTCAAATAATGATTCAACCCTCAAATCTTGGTATTTGATTGTTTACCCGATCTACTTGTTTCAATAGGAACTTGGATCTCCGTGACCACAACTTTTGAGGTACGTGAACCATGAGCATTGTTGCTGCCTCCGAAACACTTTTCGGCGCTGCGCAACTCTGCACATACAGCTAAGGTTCTTTTAACCTTATCAAAGTTTCTATTGTCCTCCCACTTAACTTTTCACGAAAAATTCCTTCTCAAAGAAACTTGACGTTTTAAGTGACAAACACTTTTGTCTCTGATGTTATGGAGGAGTACTTAACAGTTATTCGAAATAACATACAAAGACAGGTTCATCCGACTTTGGTTGCAAACATCTTTCTTATGCATAGCATACCAATGTTTAAGAAAGGACAACTTGGGTTTTATCCCAAACCATAACCTTATATGGTGTCATTTCAACGGATTATGATGGAGCTCTTTTCAGTGGAAAAACGGTAATCTCTAAAGCTTTTAATCTTTAAAATACAATGGCAGTTTTATGAATTACACCTTTCGATCTTACCATGTCAAACAAGGTTTAATTACATATCTCGAACGCTCCATACTCTTATGGTGTTTCGGGAAAATGCAAATCCACGGAACGATTCCTTAAATCTTAGGTATTATGCTAAACTTGTAACTCAAATATCTTCCTTTATGATCTTATCATAAACTATTTATATTCTTGTTACAATGATCTTGCACTTCATCTTGAAAGTCTTTGAACTTTTCAAGTGTTTCATACTTTATCCTTATTAAGTAAATATTCATATATTCACTCAAATTTTCGGAGAAAGCATATGAAGTTGAAATCCATCGCTCTTGACTACACATAACGGACTTCGTACAACAATATGTACAAGTTCCAATAAGCTAGTCATTCGTTCCCTTTTGGCCTATGAACGAAGTTTTAATTATCTCTAGGAAAGGTTTCACAAGCGTCATTTGATCAAAAATCAGAAGACTCCAAAATTCCATCCACATGGAGTTTCTTCATGTTATCTTTCCAATATAATTCAAACAGCGATGTCACTTCCTAAGTGATCTTTCAATCAATTTGTCTTTCGACATTTTAGCACTAGTTTTATGGATGTGATTTCTCCAACGAGATTTGTGAATCATCCATCTTTTATGGATTACGGCAATTATTTGAACAACCCTTTTGTTCTCATAATACCTGATAAAACAAATCTTTGAAGGCAAGCTTTGATGTTTAACGAGCAACACAATAACCCTTTATTTGTTCTCGATGAACATCATCACATATTCTTTTGCTAGTTACTTAGGCCATTGTAGTTCATGAATTGTGTTGTTTCGTATGACGATTCACACCAACAAATTCAGTATCAAATACTTGAGAACCACATTGTTTAATAAGCAAAGAATATAGCCATAACATGTATATCATCTATATACTTAAACTGAACAATTCTAGTCTTTTCTTTTCTGCCATATATTTATGAGATTCTCTTTCAATATTTCCTTTTCTATTTGAAAGAATCTATCAATATCAATAGTGGAGTCATACATATGACATATAGTCCAAAGCGTGTATAATTAAATACCAATGTCTTTGGACTTGCACTTTGAAGTAGATCACCATTATCAAATATTTGGTGTTCTTTCAAATTCCTTTCTTTAGTAATCTCTTGGTGTAGTAAACATTTTACCTACATCAAATATTCACCTTCATCATGGAATCGTCCATGACCAAGCTACTTTTAGCTTATAACGGTGAATCACGAGTATAATGATGCTCTCCAAAACATTTTGGAAGATTAGGACAACTAGTGTCTCCAACCTTTTGCAAATTCTCATCAAACATGAGAACATGACTTTGCCATATTATACTCTATCATGTTGTAACCAATACTTCGTTTCAGATATCACAATATCTTCCACAAATATGGTTTCTGAAACAACTCTTTCAGATCCTTAGATAACCTTGATATTAGGAGAATCCTTTGAATATCAAGAATCATGGAGACAAACATGATACTTATATACTAACACTTGGAATTGTTACTCTTGATTTAATACTAATTATTAAACTTCATGGAGTAACCAGAACTTACTGAAAGTTTGCAATAGGACTTTTAAACTTTAGATTAACACTTAAAAACAATACGATACCAGTTCGTAAAGTAACTAACCAGAATTCTATAGTTCTATTATCTCAATTATAACTAAGCGCAAGGTGGTAAACGGATGCCAATGACTACAACAACTATGCAAATTCACTTTGATTTAGTTTATGATAAATTGAGTTCTAATTAATAATTAAATTAATCTAGGTGAACTCCCACTCAAAACAATATCCCTCACATTGTTTTAGTGATCACACGAACCAAATCCACCACATCAAAACCGATCATCACGAGAGTTGATGTAGCTTCAATGGCGAACAATCAACATGTTCATCATATCTACTATATGACTCATGCTTTACCTTTCGGTGATCCGTGTTCCTGAGGCCATGTCTGTACATGCTAGGCTCGTCAAGATCAAACCTTAGCTACCGCATAAGCAAATCTGGCTTGCTTACGTTGTATTCACCCGCGGAATCAAAGACACCCGATCATCACGTGGTGCTTCGAAGCAGCAAGCTTTGGCAACGGTGCATACTAAGGGTGAACACTTTAGAACTTGAAATTTATGTGTATGAGGGATCATCTTATAATGCTACCGTCGTCCACTAAGCAATACAAGATGCATAAAGGATTAACATCACATGCAATTCATAATATGTGATATGATATGGCCTTTCTTCTTTGTGCTTCCGATCTCCATCTTCAAGCACGAACATGATCTCCATCATCAAGCACGAACATGATCTCCATCATCACCGGCATAGCATCAAGGTCAATGACGCTTCTTCATGGTTGTCGTCCTCCAGCTTCAACTATTACAACTATTTTGAATAGACACGCAGGTCTTAACAGAAATTAAAGACAACCATATGGCTCCTGCCGGTTGCCAACTTACAATAAGGAACATTGCATACATCAAATATAATCACAATCATGGCCATATCACATCACTGCACACCCCTGCAAAACAAAGTTAGACGCCTCTACTTTCTTTGCATATTTTACGTGGCTTGGGGCTTTCAATAAGTGTCGTTCTAACTTACGAACAAGAACCACAACATTGATACTAGCATTGTTGATTACCCGTTGTAAATTGGATCTTAACTATGCTAGGAGAAACAGGCACCCGCAAAGCCACTTATGCAATACAAGTTGCATGTCAAACGTGGAGCAAGTCTCATGAACGATGTCATGTAAGGTTAGCCCGGGCCGCTTCATCCCAACATACCGCAAGATGCAAAGTACACAAAAAGCAATCTACAATAAAAGCATCAACGCCCACAATGACCATTGTGTTCTACTCGTGCAACAGATCTACATATAGACACGGCTCTGATACCACTGTTGGGGTTCGTAGCATGGAAAACAAAAATTTTCTATCGCATACAAACAAACAAGCCAAGATCTATCTACTAGATTGTAGCAACGAGTCGATGGAATAACTCACCCTCGAAGATTCCAAAGTGTTTAACGAGAGCAGATTCTCGTGGGTGATGTAGTCGTACTCTTTCCGATCTCAAGATCGTGTAGACGATCCTTCCGGCGCCACGTTCCAGCAGCGCTCCCGCAGTCGGTCACACGTTCGGTACTCGACGAAGACCTTCCTCTCCCTTGTTCCAGCAGGCAGCGGAGGTTGTAGCACTCTCCTCGCGATTCCGGCAGCACAACGGCGTGGTACCGGAAGTAGAGGGGAGATCCCGCAGGGCTTCGCCTTAAGCCGGTGCGAGTATGGTGGAGCTTATGAGAGAGGCTATTAGTGGTCTAGTAATTAGACACACCAATTAGAAGGCTCTAAACCAATTAGAAGGCTCTAAACCGAATAGCTCTAAACCGGGGTCTAGATCTAGGGTTTAGTTTAGAGGATAGGAAACTTGTGTGTGTAAGGAGGGGAGCCCTGCCCCTCCTTATATAGGTGGGAGGGGGCTGGCGCGCCAGGGGGAGGGAGTGGAGTCCCTCCCCAACTCGGCCTAGGGCTGGCCGCCGGCTTGGAGGAGAGAAACTCCTCCTCCAAGTCGATTCCAACTCCTCTTGCTTGTTTCCCACAGTTTCTTGTTTTAGCCGTTTGACTTTCAAACTGGACATTTGACTTTTCTGTTTTAGGATTCAATTTAATCCTTTATTTGGGACAGCAAGAACACTTAGTACATGATGCAATCATTCCAAAATGTAATGACACATTCATGTACCCCTCCCCCCCCGGAGTGCCGGACAATCCGGAACCTTCTAGAACATTCCCGATGAAAACACCGGAATCATTCCCGAACTCCGAAACGGGACTTTCCTTATATGAATCTTATTCTCCGGACCATTCCGGATCACCTCGTGATATCCCGGATCACATCCGAGACTCCGAACAACATTCGGTCTCTTTCTCATAATACCATAACTACTCAAACAACGTCGAATCCTTAAGTGTGTCTCCCTACGGTTCGTGAATTATGCGGACATGATCGAGACACTTCTCCGAACAATAACCAATAGAGGAATCTGGAAATTCATATGGCTCCCACATATTTCTACGATTACTTTGCGATCGAATGAACCACTTACATACGATACCAATTTCCCTTTGTCTCACGATATGTTACTTATCCAAGGTTATGATCGTCGGTATCTCTGCATACCTAGTTCAACCTCGTTACCGATAAGTACTCTTTTCTCGTTCCCGTGATATGTGATCCCTTGTGACCAAGTCACATGCTTGCAAGCTAATCGGATGACATTTCACCGAGAGGGCCCAGAGAATATCTATCCGTCATGTGGATGGACAAATCCCACTCTTGATCCATGTGTTTCAACCAATACTTTCCGAACACTCAATGCCACCTTTATAGCCACCCTGTTACGGTGTGGTGTTTGATGACATCAAAGCATCCATCCAGCAAAGGTGATATGCATGATCTCATGGTCGAAGGAATTAGGTTACTATGTATCAGAAAGCATATAGCAATTTGAACTATTGAAATGACTTGATCTTTATGCTACGCTTATCTATAGGAGTATGTCCACCATATCATTCTCCTAACGATATGATCTTGTTGTTGATAACATCTCAATGTTCATGACAAAGAAACCACATCATCAATCAACCAACAAGCTAGTGAAGTATAGAGGCTATACTAGGGACTTCAAATTAAGTTTACAAATCACACAAGTATTAATGGTTTCCTTGTTAATACTATTAAAGCATGAATGTAAACATTTATCATAAGTGTGAAGATATGATAATAACCACTTTATTATTGCCTCTTGGGCATATCTCCAACAGTTTATGGGTCGGGGGTTTAGGGTTTTAGTATTGAGGGTTTAGGGTTTTAGTTTTTTAGGGGTAGTTTAGGGTTTAAGGTTTAGGAATTTTTCAATAATATGTCCGAGCTTAGGGTCAGGGGTTGAGGGTTTATGGTTTTTAGGGGTATAGGGCTTAGGTTTTAGGCTTGAGGGATTTTTCAATAATGCTCGATCTTTCGTGAATTAGTATGGCTTTAACGCGATTTAATGAAAGTATATCAAATTTTGAACATGATACCTGCTTGCTTGGTTAGGGTTTGTTTATGGGCCGAGGGTTTAGGGTTTTAGTATTGAGGGTTTAGGGTTTTGTTTTTTAGGGGTAATTTAGGGTTTAGGGTTTTTTCAATAATATTTCCAAGCTTAGGGTAAGGGGTTGAGGGTATGTTTAGGGTTTAGGGGGTTAGGGTTTAGGGAATTTTCAATAATAATGTTCAAACTTTATTCCTATATTCGTCGAATAGAACTGTGTTACTGAATTAATAGAAGTATCTAAAAATGTGATCTATAAGTGTGCATGATAGCTGCTTGGTCAAGATTAAGGGGTTTAGTGTTTCAGGTTTTAGGGTTAGGTGTTTAGTGTTCAGGTTTTAGGGATTAGGGTTTAGGTATTTAGGGTTTAGGGTTTCAGGAATTTTCAATAAAGTTCGAGCGTTATGCATATATTCATGGAATAGAATGACTTAGCAACAATTTAACAATGAAAGTATCTCAAATTTTTATTTTATGGGCCGAGGTTTCCGGGTTTTAGTATTGAGTGTTCAGGTTTTTTGTTTTTTTAGGAGTAGTTTAGGGTTTAGGGTTTAGGAATTTTTCAATAATATGTCCGAGCTTAGGGTGAGGGGTTGAGGGTTTATGGTTTTTAGGGGTATAGGGCTTAGGGTTTAGGATTTTGGGATTTTTCAATAATGCTTGAGATTTCGCGAATTAGAATGGCGTTAGCGCAATTTAATGAAAGTATATCAAATTTTGATCTATTAGTGCATGATACGTGGTTGCTTGGTTTGGTTTGTTTATGGGTAGAGGGTTTAGGGTTTTGTTTTCTAGGGTAGTTTAGGGTTTAGGAATTTTGTCAATAATATGTACGAGCTTAGGGTAAGTGGTTAACGGTACAATATGGTCATTAAGGCCATATCGATCAACATCATAGTTTACGTCCCCATAGAGTTCCCACACTAGATGGGTGCATCTTGGGGTAGCAAGCATTGTTGACCGTGGGAGTTTACACACATATATTGGATCATGCGTCTTATCTAACTACGACAGTTAAATGAATTTCACAAAAAAAAGTCTAGCACGATGGGGACGGGAGTACAAGGCACGCGTGGCTAAGGGAATCCGTAATGTTGGACCCACCTGACTTATGGAAATTACCACAATATATAAGGTCAGCATTTGCGACAAGGTGGTACTCACATAGCTTGTCATATTGCTCCATGCAAGGGGAAATGATTTTTCTATACTCTATGTGAAACCCACAAGCTTGAGGTAACTTTATTTTCTTCACAATGTACTACTATATGCCTTAAGGCATGCTTTTTTTACACATTGCGGATGTCCTGAGAAAAAAATAATGGGCCCACTTGGCAGTGTATGACCAAGCTATAAAACTTCTATGCATATGTCTTAAGTTTAGTTGGTCCCACGAATTCTCGTTGGACACTGTCTAAATGGTTGAGCTTACTACTACTAGTAGAACTACTACTAGTAGTACATTAGTATATTTCTTTTGCTTGGACATATGCCCACCTCTGTCCACGCACTGTACATGTAGAGAGAATAAAACATAGGCAGGGAAGAGGGCAGCAATGAAGAGAGAAGAGGAATTGAAGGCGGTTCGATGTCAGAGCAAAGTTGTTACGGGTTCCTGACACGAGGCACTCCTGCTTCCTTACAGTGTAGTACACTCTACTAGTAGTAAATTTCAGGAGCTATGCACGCCAAAAAATTGGAAGTGTGTTTTCTCTCTCCTTCGATGCCTCTCTCCACCCCTCTCTCCTCGCACACTGGCCCGGCTGATCTCTCCCTCGTCCACAACGTGGCGCTTCGCACGTGTGCCTCGGTACGACATCTCTCTTTCTTTCTTTTTTTGTGGGGGAGAATTTGTTTCTCTGGCGTGTTTGGCAGCCGCGTTGGTGTGGACTAGTAGTAGTAATGTACATATACGAAGGAAACCACTTTGGTCCTTGGCGGCAAAAAAATCAAAGTTTTCCAGTTTAGAAATTTTCACTTGCTTCCCAAATATCGGGAGGGAAGGTTATTCACAAGATCCGTCATTCACATTAGTACTTCTTATCTTATCTCTTACAATACCATACCACGACAAGTATTTTTTAGGGGTAGTTTAGGGTTTAGGATTTTGTTTTTAGGGGTAGTTTAGGGTTTGGGTTTTTTTCAATAATATGTCTGAGCTTAGGGTAAGGGGTAGAGGGTACGTTTAGGGTTTTTAGGGGGTTAGGGTTTAGAGAATTTTTAAAAATAATGTTCAAGCTTTATTCCTATATTCGTCGAATAGAATTGTGTTACCGAATTAATAGAAGTATCTGAAAAATTGATCTATAAGTGTGCATGACTGCTTCTTGTTCAAGATTTAGGGGCTTAGTGTTTTGGGTTTTAGGGTTAGGCGATTAGTGTTCATGTTTTAGGGTTTAGGTATTTAGGTTTTAATTTAGGGTTTCGGGAATTTTCAATAAATTTCAAGCTTTATGCATATATTCAAGGAATAGAATGACTTAGCAAAAATTTAATAATTAAAGTATATCAAATTTTGATCTATATATAATACTTTCTTGGTTAGGGTTGTTTATGGGCCGAGGTTTCAGGGTTTTAGTATTGAGGGTTTAGGATTTTGGTTTTTTAGGGGTAATTTAGGGCTTAGGGTTTAAGAATTTTTCAATAATATATATATATATATGTATGTTCGAGCTTAGGGTTATGGGTCGAGGGGTTTAGGGTTTTTAGGGGGTATAAGGCTTACGGTTAAGGCTTTGGGGGTTAGGGTTTAGGGTATTTTCTATAATGTTCGAGATTTTGTGAATAAGAATGGCGTTAGCGCAATTTAATGGAAGTATCTCAAATTTTGATCTATGATGAGTGCATGATACGTGCTTGCTTGGTTAGGGTTGTTTATGGGTCGAGGGTTTTAGTATTGAGGGTTTAGGGTTTTGGTTTTTTAGGGGTAGTTTTGGGTCTAGGGTTTAGGAAATTTTCAATAATATGTCTGAGCTTAGGGTCAGCGGTTGACGGTTTATGGTTTTTGGGGGTATAGGGCTTAGGCTTTAGGGAATTTTCAATAATGCTCGAGCTTTCGTGAATTAGAATGGTGTTAGCGCAATTTAATGAAAGTATATCAAATTTTGATCTATTAGTGCATGATATGTGCTTGCTTGGTTAGGGTTGTTTATGGATCGAGGGTTTAGGGTTTTGTTTTTTAGGGGTAGTTTAGGGTTTAGGATTTTTTCAATAATATGTTCGAGCTTAGGGTAAGGGGTTAATGGTACATTTAGGGTTTTTAGGGGTTTAGGGCTTAGGGTTTAGGGTTTATGGGGTTAGTGTTTAGGGATTTTTCAATAATGTTCGAGCTTTCGTGAATTAGAATGGCATTAGAGCAATTTAACGAAAGTATCACAAATTTTGATCTATAAGTGCATGATACCCGCTTGGTTAGGGTTTAGGGTCATAGGGTTTAAGTTTTAGGTTTTAGGGAACTTTCAATAATGTTCAAGCTTTATGCTCAGATTCGTGGAATGGAATGACGTTAGCATAATTTAATCAAAGTATATCTCAAAAGTTGATCTAAATGTCGTTGATATATCTGCTTAGTCGAGGGTTGTTTATGGGTCGAGGGTTTAGGGTTTTAGCATTGAGGGTTTAGGGTTTGGTTTTTTAGGGGTAGTTTAGGGTTTAGGGTTTAGGAATTTTTCAATAATATGTCCGAGCTTAGGGTCAGGGGTTGATGGTTTATGGTTTTTAGGGGTATAGGGCTTAGGGTTCAGGCTTTAGATAATTTTCAATAATGCTCAACCTTTCGTGAATTAGAATGGCGTTAGCACAATTTAATGAAAGTATATCAGTTAACACGGTCGGTGAAAGTACAAGTTACATCAAGGACCTCATAAAAATGGAAATTACATCCATGTCAATGCACTTAGCACAAGGTCCCTGAAACTATGCAGTGAAGTGTGTTTTGAGGTTTCTGCATACTAGCGTTCATTGTAAACGGTAAATACTATCAACAGAATCTTCTAGATTCTAAGAATGGAAAAATGGATCCAACGGTTAGCAATGTTTTGATTTGCCAGTCTTGATCCAACGATTGAAGTTCAAAGTTATCCGCACACTATATAGTGGTATGGTATTGTAAGAGATAATACAAGATCTAGTTAAGATAAGAAGTACTACGTGAAAAGCTGATCTTTTGAATAACCTTCCCTCCTGATGTTTGGGAAGCAAGTGAAAATTTTGAAACCGGAAAAGTTTGATTTTTTTTGCCGGCAAGGACCAAAGTGGAAACTCACACCGACATAATTGTTTGCTAAAAGAAGATGCACCCATCTACCTTCGAAATTACATTCAAGATCAATCTATCACGCTTACTTGTAGCTCACGTTTGACCTAGTTTTGTTAAATCGACAAGAAGTACTAGTGTGAAGTGTGCGAAGTTAGCTATGAACCTTGAAAAATAGAATTATATAAGAAATCGTGGTCCACTTTGTGTGATAATTAGGGAGGTTGCATTTTCTTCTAACTATGGCAGGTCCCCTAGGAGCAAGGTGCTTGAGTTAAAACGGTCGGAGGAAGTACAAGCTACATCAAGGACCTCATAAAAATGAAAATTCCATCCAAGTCCATGCATTTAGCAAAAGGTCCCTGAAACTAAGCAATGGAGTGTGTTTTGAGGTTCGCGCATACTAGGGTTCGTTGTGCCAAAGACTATAAATATAATCTTCTAAATGATAAGAATGGAAAAGAAGATCCAACGGCTAACAATATTTAGAGTTGCCAGTCATGATCCAACAGTCAATGTTTAAAGTTATCCGTACACTATACTATGGTGGTATGGAATTGTAAGAGATAAGACAAGATAAATATAAGAGAAGAAGTACTACTGCGAATGGCCGGTCTTTTGAATAGCCTTTCTCTCCCGATGTTTGGGAAGAGTGAAAATTTCAAAACCGGAACAATTTGAATTTTTTTGGCCACCAAGGACCAAAGTGGTTTCCTTCCCATGTGTACTATAGTACTCCACCACTCCTCCTACTCCACACCAACGCGGTTGTCGAACATGCCAGAGAAACAGAGCCGCCCTCTCAAAAAAGAGCCGCCGTACCGAGTACACCTGCACAGCGCCACGCTATGGACGAGGGAGATATCATCCGGGCTGGTGCGCAAGGGGAGAGAGGTGGAGAGATGAGAGGCAGCGAAGGAGAGAGAAAACATACATTTTTGGGGTGTATAGGTCCTGAAATTTACTACTACGACGGAGTGTGCACTGTAAGGCGGCAGGAGTACCTCGTGTCATGAATGCATCATAATTATGCTCTGACATCAAACCGGCTTCAACTCCTCCTCTTCGCTGCTCTCAAGCTGCCTCTTTTTTAAAGGCTCGCGCTGCCTCCCTTTTGTTCTCTTTACTTGTGTAGCTCAAGTTTGACAAAATTTCGTTAAATTGTCAAGATGCAAAATCTTAGCAAAAGTTAAACCCTTTGTCCGAACTCTCGGTGGAGCACCTGCGTCGACCAGCCTTGTCATTCCATTTCACACCCTGCGACTACCAGCACGCTAGTACGAAAGTGAGGAGAAGCAAGTATAGTAGTACAAAGGGCATGGCTCACCTGCTCACTCGAGAAGGACCTGATCGCTTTTCCTTGCTTAACTTTAGGGTCCTTTGTGCTAAATTTAGGGACCCATATGTAATTTTGTCTTTTTGAGGTCTTCAATGTAAACCATACTCCCACCGACCATGTCGAGTTTTAACTACAAGTATGCTCTTAAAAAATTTTAAAAATCTTTTGAAGCCAACCAGGAATTTAGTATATCGAAAACCACCGAAAAGCTTTTTCGTTAAACTTTCAAAGCAACGTACAATTTACTTGTAGTTCAAATTTAACCTAATTTCGATAAATCGGCACAAAGTCTCATTGAAGTCGGTAGAGTTAGCTAGAAAGTTCTAAAATTCGCAAAACATGGGGAATTTGAGAATGTTCTTTCCTGATAGTTGGAAACTCAAACCGACGTCATCTTTTACTAAAAGATGATGCACCCATCTACCTTCCAAAAGACAATTAATTCAAGAGCAGTCTATCGCACTTACTTGTAGCTCAAGTGTGACCTAATTTAGTTAAGTTGTCAAGATGCAAAATCTTAGCAAGAAATGAACCTATTGTCAAAACTCTCGATGGTGGTTCGTGATATATTAAATTACCCCCCGATGGTTAACTGCAAAAAATATCAAAACTTTCAATGCAACCTACAACTTACTCGTAGTTCCAATTTAATTTGACCTAATTTCGATAAATCGACATAAAACCATTCAAGTGGACAGAGTTAGCTAGGTTGAAGTTTGAAAATTCGAGAAACATGGGAATCATATAAGTATTACACAACATGTCGGACAACTATATATGTGTGAAAAGCTTGGCTCGTGGCATTCAGATCCATATTCTTCAGACTTTCTTTGCAGAAAGGTGCAATCTTGTCACCACTTGGAAATTTGATAATGTTCTTTCCTGGTATTTGGAAACTCACACCGACAACATTGTTTACTAAAATAAGATGCACCCATCCACCTCCCAAAAGACAATTAATTCAAGATAAATCTATCTTGCTTACTGGTACCCTAGGCTGACCTAATTTCGTTAAGTTGTCAAGATGGGAAATCTTAGAAAGAAGTTGAACTTGTTGTCAAAATGCTCGGTGGTGGTTTGTGATATATTAAATGGCCCCCCGATGGTTACCTCCAAAAAATCCGCAAAACTGACAACGCAACCTACAACTTACCCGTTGTTCAAATTTGACCTAATTTCGAGAAATCGACATAAAACCATTCAAGCGGACAGAGTTAGGTAGGTGGGAGTTTAACAACTCATAAATCATGCGAATCATAAGTACAACATGCAGGTCCACTATATATATATATGTGATAAAGCTTGGCTTTGGCATTCAGATCCATATTCTCTAGACTTTCTTTTTGGAAAGGAACAATCCTCGTCATCACTCGGGAAATTGAGAATTTTCTTTCGTGATAGTTGGAAACTCACACCGAGGGAATCATTTACATAAAGAAGATGCACGCATCTATCTACGAAAAGACACCATTAATTGAAAAGCAATCTATCGCGCTTACTTGTTGCTCAAGTTTGACCTAATTTCATTAAGTTGTCAAGATGAATAATCTTAGCAAGAAGTTGAACCTGCTGTCAAAATTCTTGGCTCTGGCTTGTGATATATTAAATTACCCCCCGATGGTTAGCTCCAAAAAATCAGAGAACTTCCAAAGCAACCTATAATTTAGTTTTAGTTCAAATTTGACGTAATTTTGATAAATTGGCATAACGTCATTCAAGTGGGTATAGTTTTTTAGGAGGAAGTTTTAAAACTCATAACATTAAACATGGGAATCATAAGTAAAACATGTTGGTCCACTTAGTATGTTAGGAAGCTTGGATTGTGGCATTCAAATCCATATTCTTCGGACCTTATTTATGGAAAAGAATAATCTCGTCATCACTCGGGAAATTGAGAATGTTCTTTTAAGATAATTGGAAACTCACACCGCCGACATTGTTTACTATAAGAAGATGCACCCATCTACCTCAAAAAATACATCTAATTCAAGGACAATCTAGTGCTCTTACTTTTAGCTCAAGTTTGACCTAATTTCGTTAAATCGGCAAGAAGTCAGTGAAGTGTGCAAAGTTAGCTAGGAAGCTTGAAAAATGGAACTAAGAAACCGTGGTCCACTTATTTGTGTGATAATCGGGGCAGTTGCATTTTCTTCTAACTATGGTAGGTCCCGTAGGTGCGAGGTGGTTCAGTTAACACGGTCGGTGAAAGTACAAGTTACATCAAGAACCTGATAAAAAATGAAAATTACATCCATGTCCATGCACCTAGCACAAGGTCCCTGAAACTATGCAATGAAGTGTGTTTTGTGGTTTGTGCATACTAGCGTTCATTGTATATGGTAAAGACTATCAACAGAATCTTCTAGGTGCTAAAAATGGAAAAGAAGATCCAACGATTAGTAATGTTTTGATTTGCCAGTCTTGATCCAACGATCGAAGTTGGAAGTTATCCGCACACTATATAGTGGTACTTAAGATAAGAAGTACTACTGAGAATGGCCAATCTTTTGACTAACCTTCCCTCCCGATGTTTGGGAGGCAAGTGAAAATTTTGAAACCGGAAAATTTTGAATTTTTTACCGCCAAGGACCAAAGTGGAAACTCACACCGACAACGTTGTTTGCTAAAAGAAGATGCACCCATCTACCTCCGAAATTACATCAAGATCAATCTACCGTGTTTACTTATAGCTCAGGTTTGACCTAGTTTTGTTATATCGACAAGAAGTACTACTATGAAGTGTGTGAAGTTAGCTAGGAACCTTGAAAAATGGAATTATATAAGAAATTGTGGTCCACTTTGTGTGATAATTGGGGAGGTTGCATTTTCTTATAACTATGGCAGGTCTCCTAGGAGCGAGGTTCTTGAGTTAACACGGTCGGTGGAAGTACAAGTTACATCAAGGACCTCGTAAAAAATGAAAATTACATCCAAGTCCATGCATATAGCAAAAGGACCCTGAAACTAAGCAATGAAGTGTGTTTTGAGGTTCGCGCATACTAGCGTTCATTGTGCCAAAGACTATCAATATAATCTTATAGATGCTAAAAATGGAACAGAAGATCCAATGACTAACAATGTTTGGAGTTACCAGTCTTGATCCAACGGTTAATGTTTAAAGTTATCCGTACACTATGCTATGGTGGTATGGTATTTTAAGAGATAAGACAAGATAATAAGTACTACTGCGAATGGCTGGTCTTTTGAATGGCCTTTCCCTCCCTATGTTTGGGAAGAGTGAAATTTCAAAACCGGAACAGTTTGAATTTTTTTGGCCGCCAAGGACCAAAGTGGTTTCCTTCCTATGTACTACTGGCACACGTGCGTCAACTAGCCTTGTCGTTCCATTTCACACCCTGCGACCATCAATAAGCTCGTTCGAAAGTGAGGAGCTTGTGTCTGTGTGTGTAAAGCAAGTACAATAGTACAAAGGGCGTGGCTCACCTGCTCACTCGAGAAGGACCCGACCGCTTTTCCTTGCTTAACTTTAGGGCCCTTTGTGCTAAATTTAGGGACCTCTATGTAATTTTATCTTTTTTGAGGTCTTCGGTGTAAACCGTACTCCCACCAACCATGTAGAGTTTTAACTACAAGCATGCTCTTAAAATTTTCAAAAAATCATTTCAATCCAACCAGGAATTCAGTATATCAAAAACCACCGAAAATCTTTTCGTAAAACTTCTAAAGCAACATACAATTTACTTCTAGTTCAAATTTGACCTAATTACGATAAATCGGCACAAAATCTCATTAAAGTCAGCAGAGTTAGCTAGGAAGTTTTAAAATTCGCAAAACATGGGGAAATTGAGAATGTTCTTTCCTGATAGTTGGAAACTCAACCCGACATCGTCTTTTACTAAAAGATGATGCACCCATCTACCTTCCAAAAGACAACTAATTCAAGCACAGTCTATCACGCTTACTTGTACCTCAAGTTTGACCTAATTTAGTTAATTTGTCAAGATGCAAAATCTTAGCAAGAAGTTGAACCTCCTTTCAAAACTCTCGATGGTGGTTCGGGATATATTAAATGACCCCCCGATGGTTAACTGCAAAAAAAATCTCAAAACTGTCAATGCGGCCTACAAATTACTCGTAGTTCAAATTTAATTTGACCTAATTTCGATAAATCGACATAAAGCCATTCAAGTGGACAGAGTTACCTAGGTCGAAGTTTCAAAACTCGAGAAACATGGGAATAATATAAGTAGTACACAACATGTCGGTCCACTATATATATCTAAAAAGCTTGTCTCATGGTCTTCAGACTTTCTTTGCGGAAGGGAACAATCTCGTCACCTCTTGGAAAATTGATAATGTTCTTTCCTGATAGTTGGAAACTCACAGCGATGACATTGTTTCAAAAAGATGCACCCATCTACTTCCGAATAGATATTTAATCCGGGAGCAACGTATAGCGTTTACCTATATCTCAGGCTTGACCTAATTTCGTTAAATCGGCCATACTCATCATACTACTTCCTTTTTCGAGTGTTTTCAAAATATGGCCAGATTTGTCAACTAAGCTTCAAATTTTACCACTTAGTTTTAGGTTCAAATTTTACATGGACAGTGTGAATACATTTTAAATCAAGGACCTAAAAAGGGACAAGTACATCAAGGTCCATACATATGGAACCAAGCACCATAAAATGGAGCAAGGAAAATAGTCGGGTAGGCTCCTTCTCGAGAGAGCATCTCATCCAGCCATACTCTTCATACTACTTCCATTTCGATTGTTTTCAAAATATGGACAAAATTGGTGGCATGTATGGACTAGTACAACATCAGAACAATCTACTGCCATTGATCAAAATAATTACCACTACATAAATATTAGTTCCACAAAATACTTCTATAATACCAACATCAGAACATTTGAGAGATTCGGTAGCTTTTGAAAGATTCAGCAGTACAAGCCATATTCTGCACTCGATCTAAACAATTCCTATTACATAGGAATGGGCAGCCACAGCGTTGCCATCGGCAATAAACCACTACCACTACTAGGAAAACGGCTATAGGTAATCAGCACATCCGTGGCTCACATGGTTGAAGTGCCCCACGGCGAAAATAGGCGTGGCTCACCTGTGGGCAGTGCCCTACTAATAACTAGAACAACCGTGGCGCACATGACTATAGTGCGCCACAGATGTGTGTGGGCCAGGGCCCTGTTGGCCACACGCCAAACATCTGTAGCGCACTATAGTCATGTGCGCCACGGTTGTTAGGGTCATCTGTGGCGCACGTGGGCCTGGTGCGCTACGCCTAAGCGCATGCCCCCCTCTGCTCTGAAACGGCCACAAACTTCTGTGGCGCACTCGGCCTAGTGCGCCACAGGGAGTAGGAGCATCTGTGGCGCACATGGTATAGTGCGCCACAGATGTTTGTACTCCCTGTGGCGCACTAGGGCCGTGTGCGCCACGGATGTGTCGATTTCTTTCGGGCAGCACTTTATGTGCACATGTGTGACCACATCCACCACCCCACACTTCACTTTCCCCTTCTTCTTTCTCCTTAGATCTAGTCGGGATCTTCTCCTTCCCACCTCAATTTCTCCACACATTCACCATTTTTAGCATGTAAAACTTGCTTTGGATGTTACATAAGTAATAGAGGAGGTCTCCGGTCTCTCATCTATCCTTCTCCGGTCGACGCGCGCACCTCTCCTTTCCATCTTTCTCGCGATCGGTCTCTCATCTCGGTAAGTTGTACATGTAAGGATGTGTTCATGTTTATATGGATGATGTGCTCAGATGTATGTAGATGATTGATGCTCATGATGTGTGTATGTGGAGAGGATCGATGGTCATATGTGTGTGTATATGGAGAGTATCGATGATGCTCATGCATGTGTGTATGGAGAGGATAATGATATGTTCATGTGTGTATGGATCGGTCTCTCTCTCTCTCTCTTGTGTTTGTATGTGAACAAGTTGCCATTTGTTTTGCCAAAATGTTGATTCATTTCCATTTTGGCAAGACTTTGGCATTTCGCAAAGGTCCTAATTTTAGGATAGGTCATGCCGAAATTTTCTATCGACCATTGCATGCATGCATTCATTATGTGGTTCTAATAGACTTCAAAATTGTACCGTGTACATCGTGCAGGCAAAAATGGTCCGCATAATGAGCGAAGGCATTGTGGCTAGATTTTTGAAATGTGTGACGGCCGACATGATACGAAATAACAAGACAGATATAAGATGTCCGTGCAGAAGATGCAAACTCAACTGGGTGATCGACCCAGATTCCGGGAATCTGCAGGCGCACCTGCTCCGCCATGGTTTCATGGATGGATACACTCGTTGGATAAGCGATGACGTAGATGATGGAGACGGTGAAGAAGGTGGCCAACATGACGATGATCATCATCACGGCGAGAACGGGCGAGATGATGAAGAGTCTCCTGGAGATGGTGAAGGTGCGGAAGCAGACCGGGATGATGATGATCTAGATGCCGGAGGAGCAGACGACGATGGAACAACGTCAGGCTAGGTGCAGGACCCTTATGTGCAAGAGCTGCTTCTCAAGCAGACGAGTAACGCCAGGGCTGCCGCTAGAGAGAAAGCCAAGCTTGCGCAACTTGAGAAAGACGCGGTTACTCCATTGTATGAAGGATGCAGGCCCGATGATACCCGGTTGAATGTAACGCTCAAGGCTATGGAGATGAAGGCAAAGCACAAATTGAGCGATGCAAGCTTCGACGATATGATGGCATTCTGGCACGATCGTCTGCCGGAGGGGAACACATGTCCAACTAGTATCGAGGATGCCAAGAAAATCGTCTGTCCTCTCGATCTACCGCACGTTAGATATCACGTATGCATCAACGATTGCATCATTTATCGGGGCGAGGACGCGGAGAAAACCACATGTCTGGTGTGCGGCGTGAGTCGATACAAGAAAGGGAAGAAAGCACCTCGAAAATTGGTATGGTACTTTCCTATCACTCCTCGTCTGCAGCGCTATTTCGCGGACCCTAAGGAAGCGAAGCTCATGCGATGGCATGCGGAAAGGAAGAAGCCAGGAGATGATGATGACCCCGAAAAGGATGAGCTGCTGACGCACCCTTCAGATGCTAGCCAGTGGAAAGCATTGGACCTCGAATTCCCAGAATTCGGTGGAGATTCGAGGAACATCAGGCTTGGTGCGAGCACCGATGGACTCAATCCGTTCGGTAGCCAGAGCAGCACGCACAACACTTGGCCCGTGTTTGTATGGATGTACAACCTCCCTCCATGGTTGTGCATGAAGAAGAAGTACATACAAATGAGTATGCTAATTCAAGGGACGAAACAACCTGGTACCGACATCAATCTGTATCTCGGGCTATTGAAAGAGGAGCTAGCCACGTTATGGGAATCTGGAGCCAATACTTACGACGCCGTCGCACAAGATTATTTCACTATGAGAGCCGCGTTGGTCACTACGGTGCAAGACTATCCAGGTTGCGGGTATATCTCGGGGCAGGTTATCCAAGGATTCTGCGCATGCGTTAGGTGCATGGATAACACAAGCTATCTCCAACTAGAGAAAGATCCAGGGTCATCGAAAACCGTGTTCATGGCGCACCGGAGGTGGCTCGGCAAGAATGATCCATGGAGAAAACGTGGAGACCTGTTTGATGGCAAATCAGAGACCCGAGGAATCCCAGAGCGTAGGAGCAGCAAAGAAGTGGAAGAGTTGCTGAAAAACTGGAAAGATTGTCCTAAGCCTGGAAAGAAGCGAAAGAGGCAGCAACAAGACAAGCCGCTGATGAAGGTATGGAAAACAAGGTCTGTTTTCTGGGAGTTGCCATACTGGAAGTTTCTCCGCACGCCTCATAGCCTCGACATCATGCATATCACGAAAAACGTGTGCGAGAGTCTGGTCGCCACCATAATCAACATGCCAGATAGGACGAAAGATGGTCCGAAAGCAAGGCACGACCTGATATGCTTGGGTATCCGGAAGGAGCTTCACGGAGGACGCACTACTCCTGATGATCAGGAAGATGACGATGATCATGAGTCGGAGACGACACAAGGTCGTCGGAAGGGTAAAAATTTCAAGAAGAACGAATATTACTGCCCTCCTTCTTGCTTCACTCTAAGCCAGGATGAGATCAAACAGTTTTTCAAGTGCCTTCTAGGAGTCAAATTTCCTTACGGCTACGCGGGCAAGATAAGCAGATACCTAGACGAGGCGAAGCAGAGGTTCAGTGGCATGAAGTCTCACGATTGTGCCGTGCTAATGACGCAGGTACTTCCGGTCGCACTAAGAGGGATAATGGATGAGCACGTCCGTGAAACGTTATTTGGCCTATGCAAGTTTTTCGACGTCATCTCTAGGAAGTTGATTGGCTTGAATCAGCTCGGAAGGCTACAGGAGGAGATCGTGGTGATACTATGTGAGCTTGAGGTCTACTTCCCACCCGCATTCTTCGACATTATGGTGCATCTGCTGGTCCATGTCATGGAGGACATCGTACAACTCGGGCCGATGTTCCTCCGCAGCATGATGGCGTTCGAAAGGATGAACGGACACATCAAAGGATACGTTCGCAACAGGTCCCGTCCAGATGGAAGCATAGCCAAGGGCTTTCTGGCCGAAGAGTGCATCTCTTTCTGCACGAATTATCTAGACATCGAGAACCCTGTCGGTCTTCCCGTCAACGGACACCTTGGCAAGCTCGACGGATCTGGTCACCGAGAGGGTCGTCGCATACTGCATGCAGACTTCGATTTTTGACGCGCAGACTTTGATCGAGCAAACCTCGTCGCGCTACAGCATTTAGAACTGGTCGATCCTTGGGTACAGAAGCACAAAAGGTTAATCGAGAAGAAGTACGGTGATCGGGGCATACAGAGGACGCAGGGAGAAATAATCAAAGAGCACAACTCAGATTTCACGCGTTGGTTTAGTCAGACGCTCCTTGATAATCCCCCGCGCTCGCATTCTTCTGACACGGAAAAGATCATATTCACCTTGTCGCAGGGACCGATGCAAAACCTGGTGACCTATCAGGCGTATCATATCAACGGCTACACATTCTACACGGAGGAAAAGGACAACAAGTGTGATTATCAGAACTCAGGCGTAACGTCGGAATTCTACACCGATGACAACGTGAAGGAAAGATTCTACGGAAGAATCGAGGAGATCTGGGAGCTCGACTATTGTGGAGAAAAGGTGCCGATGTTCCGTGTCAGATGGGCAAAGAGCGTCGAAAGAGAAGACTGGTATTTCACAACCATGGTTATACCCGAAGCAGCCAAATCCAAGGCCGCCGGTGCAAACGTGGCCGCGAAAAATGAACCGTGGGTACTGGCTACCAAAGTGGACCAATGTTTTTTCATTACCGACCCGACAAAGCCTAGCCGTGTTGTCGTGAGGAGAGGAAAAAGAAACATCATCGGAATGGATGGAGTCGCCAACGAGCAAGACTTCGACCAGTACGGCGATCCAAAGATTGAAGATGATGACGACTACGATGCAGCAACATACATCACAAGAAGAAAAAGGACAACCCTACCCAAAAAAGGTAGCCCGTTCGAAAGAAGAAACATTAAAGTGCCGGGGCTAAATTATTCAACCGCGACAAAGAAGGGAAAAAAGATTGTAAAACGCTAGCTCAAAAAATATTGTAAAACGCGTGGTCGAAAAAGATTGTAATATTCATGGACAAAGTATTATGAAATTTAGTTATACTTTGAATCATATTTGTAACACTTTTATGACATATATCACTACTTTTGGGCATTTTTGGAATATTTAAAGTATTTTAAAAACAAAACAAAACTTGTATGGCATATATCACCAATTTTGGGCATTTTTTGGAACATTTAAAAATATTTTTAAAATAAAAATAAAAAAGGTGGGCACCAGGATTCGAACCTAGGTGCTCACAGGTTTATAGAATAAAGGAGTGGCTGGAACCAGTGGGATAAGGTGAGCTAGTGGTAACTATCGGGGTGGCAGCCCTCTTATCAGCTAGTCCTACCCACTTAGGCGTAGGGCACCCTAGCCAAGTGCGCTACGGATAACCGTAGCGCACTTGGCCAGGGTGCGCTACGCCTAAGTGGGTAGGACTAGTTGAGCCACGCCCTCCCCATCGTCCTTAGACACAGCTAGATCGTCTAAGTCCCTCCCCGCATCGTCCCCATCCCCATCGACGACGCGCCGCCGCCGCTGCATCCCAGGAGGAGGAGGCCGCCGCATCCCAGGAGGAGGAGACCGCCATGCCAGGAGGAGGAGGAGGCCGCCACGCTAGGAGGAGGAGGAGGCCGCCTTGCCCACGCGGCGGTTGGTGGCGGCGAGGTTCCTGCATCGTCGGCTCCGCTCCTCCGGCGGCAAGGTGCTCTGCCGCTCCCTCCTCCTCGTTACCTCGTCCGCCAGCCCTCGTCGTCCTCATCTCAGAGGTGAGTGCCGCCCCTCCCCTCTCTCCTTCTCTTCCTCTCTCCTCGAGCAATGGTTAGGGTTAGCACCTGATGATTCAATTGATGCCTCTGATGGTTAGGGTTAGCAATGGTTAGGGTTAGGGTTAGCACCTGATGGAATTGACATTTTTTCCTAATGATTGGTGGTTGTCTGACAAAATGAGATGGCCATGGGAGTTCAGAGAAGTCCATGGGAATTTTCTGTCACAAAAACGAGCAAACATGGGAATCTAGCAAAGCACATGTAGGTGTCCCTAGCTGGCTAGATCAGTAACACAACATGAACATTTGGCTAGATCAGTAACAAAAATGAAGAACTAAACAGGTACCAAGTAGCTAAGAATTGACATTATGTTTGACAGTGAGCTTACAGTGATCTTCCACTGTGTTAGATAAATCTTGATGGTCGATTGGATGTAGATAAAATTTGGCCTAACATGTTACTTTCATCATACAGTGGGCATACTGTTATCTTTCACAAGTAGATAAATGACCCATGATCTAAGACATGTTACTGTCGAGGCAATGTAGATGCTAGTGTCATAAAATCTGGAGCTTTGGGTTCTACTTGGCCAAATTTAGAAATCTAGAGCTTTGGGTTCTACTTAGGGAAGGGGAATTGGGAAACAGTGGCTCATCTGCTCATGTAGCTCTAGATTTTAATTGTTGGTGCTTAATCATCACTTGATGTTGCCATTGCCGTCGTGTTTGTATGAGGTCTCAGTCAGATGTAGTTAAGTCTGGATGCAGTAGTTTGCTCCTCTACTAGTCAAGCACATGCCAAGGTTAAGAGTAGCAAGCTGAATGTTAGGGTCCTGAGTTTATTCTGTGTAGCAAGCTTCCATTTGAATCTAATTACCGCGGATCAACACGATTGCAATCTAATCGATGATCTAAATGATTCACTGTTACTTCTTCTGCAGGAGGAGGAAATTGTTGCTAGTCATGGATCCCAGGGTTCCTCATCCCAGGGGTCGACGGCGGCCACCCGGTGGGATAACCCTTTTAACAGGGCGATGAACCGGGCCAAGAAAATAGAGCCGGTTACGAAGAAGCCGTCGTCGGCTGGCCGTCTGGCCGGCCTCGGGGGTAAGAATTGGGTGGATCATTTTGGTCCACCGCCGAGGACGCATGTGGCGCCGTCGGGAAGGAGCGAGGAGGAAAACCGAGAGGTTCAAGAACTTAAGGCACAAGTGGCGCAGATCCCGCAGATCGTCCAAGACAACCTGGCAATCACCCTCACGTCCTTCCTGCCTACCTTGGTGGAGTCAATAGCGAACTGGAGTGCGGGTGGTCGAGTAGGGCCGTGCCCGATTCCAAGCATGGTCAGCAGCCACTCGAACAACGCGGCGCCGACGAATCAGGCGAACTACGTGTTCGTGACTCCGCCCGCTAGCACCGCAGTGCTGCAAGTGTTGGTGACTCCCCCTGCCATCACCGCGGCGCCGGAGTACATGCTGGTGCCCCCCCTGCCATTGTCGCGGTGGCACCGGAGCTCCAAGCACCCGTCGGTAGGGAGAATACACCGGCGGCTAGCACCGCGCCATCAAGCAGCCCTTCCGTCTCTTGCACGCCCGTCGTCGTATGCGGTGCGTCGACATTAGCCGATCTCGACGCCATCACGGTAAACAAATTGCTTTAATTACCGCCTTATTTCATGCCATCTATATATATATTACTCTTATGGCATCTCGCTCTGACGACGCCGTACATGTTTTCCGTAGACGGATGTTCCTTGCACTCTCTTAAGCTACGTGAACAACGAGCTGAGGGATGTTGCCAAGGGTACCATCGTTCAACCCTTGCAGCGCACGTTCCACTCAAAGCCGATGTCAGATAGCGTGCACAGGGTTAAAATTAGTCGGGTGCTAAGGGGCTGCGACGACCTGACACCTCCCATTCAACCCCCAGGAGCGGATGAAGAAGAGCCGTATGTCCTCAGAAGTTGCTTCGGCTTATTCTTGCTATGGCCAAAGAGCATGATCCGTTTGGGGACGGCGGGGGCCATCACGCCACAGACAACAGCACCGCCTGTCGTGCCAGCGACAAGCGGTGGCAAGGCCCCCTTACTGCCCTCGCCGTCACCTCCACGCGGTGGGTCGGATGATCATGTTGATGATATGCACATGGCGCAGGATCCGGCCGAGGACGACGAAGACTGGAATGATCACTTCTTCAGCACTCAGTTTGGCAACGAAGAAGACCTAGCTGGTGGCCCCACAGAGAAAGCCACTATCACCAAGCGTCTGTTTGGTTCTCAGGAGACGCCTCCAGCTTGCGCCTTTACAGAGCCAGCTGATACAACCAACCGGCCCTTTATTTAAGCCCTGACACACTACATAGGGCGGCCGATGCTCAGATTGCGGTGCCTGCCCGCTCTCCAAAAGGAAAAAAGGGCAGGAAAAGAAAATCTAGCAGCTCGAGCCAGCCGGTGGCGTCAACAACTGCGAATCCGATCAGGTTTCGGGACGGGTCACCATGACCCGAGGGTATTATGTGGAGGATTCATGTGGCGGGTGAGCCCATGCTACCAAAGAATTTGCGGAAGCTCGCCAGTTCGGAACTGCAGAGTGTGCATGACGGCGTGCTGACGATAGAGAGACGCCTTCTATCGGAGAAAGATCCCTCGCACCCGGTATTCGTGGTTAAGGTGCCACCAGGCTTGGGCTTCGTCGACACTGCCCCCACGGATCTGTTCTTCCTGCGGTTCGAGGACATCTTCAATATGTTCCACCTATACCCGCTGCACTATACCATGGTCCGTCTCTTTTCTCTCAGCCTGGCCATGCAGATCATTAGAGAGAACACACCGGGCATCGCTATAGTGGACCCCTACTACATGCGTGACGGCTGCTTGGGTTCCCTCGCCGAACGACGTATCGTGGCCTCGTACCTAAAAAGAATCCTCGTGGCGAACAAGACAAAGGAATACATTCTCGTGCCTTACTTTCCCGAGTAAGTCGTTATTCACTCGCCACCGTCGATTGGCTTTATTAGATCATCATCATTCTTTTTCCAACACATTCCATTTGAATTTTTTGCGCAGAGATCAACACTGCACGCTCATCTCCTTATCGCCGAAGCATTCCCGCGCCACGTATTTTGACTCGGGGAGTCTAGAAAAGAAGAAAAACTACGACAAGATCAAGGAAGTTCTGGATGATGCTCTCACTGGCTTTGCCTCGACGGAAGGCACCAGCTTCGTGCGTAAGAAGGTCAAGTTCGGCAGGCACATCTTCAACCACGTAACGGAGTTCCCCTGCGTGAAGCAGCCAGAAAACAGTAAGAAGGAAGCCTACTACGCACTCCATCACATGAGGGCGTTCCTACTTGACCAGCAGAATTCTACGCTGCCAGATCATCTCAAACAGTGGGCCGAAGCAAAGGCCAAGATCAATGATTCGGATATTAGACAAGAGTTGTATCGCATCCAGCAGCAGTTTGGGGCAATCATCTTTCGTGATGTCATGACTTCGGGGGGGATCTTCTACGGAGGAAATATCCCGAATAACCGTGACATAGAAGATCGCCTAGAGATGCAGGGTGACTATAGGAAGTTCATGACGAGACAGGGCGTCCTCCCGTTCCCTAAGCCGAGCCAGAAGGCTTGATGTTGGCCTAGTTGTAGTTACAAACTATAGATGACCTTTGTGTGTGTGTGTGTGGACGACAAGTGAACTTATTTTGCTTATTATTATATATCAATCAATGCTTGGTTTTTTTGCTTACTCTTTGGTCCTTTGCTCAATTTGGTCCTTCTTTTTTTCCTTACTCTTTTTTCGAGAATAATGCCGATGATTGAAATGTCGTGGCACACTATATATGTGAATGTGCTACGATGGGACTGTGAGCCTTGTGATATGCACAAGTCCAGGTCTTGTGCATCCTACTTGGCTCACGGTTCCATCGTAGCATATTCCTGTGTCCAACGACCTATGTATACATATGAGGCATTCTTTTCGAGTTATTTTTGTCTTTTTCGAGAATATGCCGATGATTGAAATGTCGTGGCACAATATATATGTGAATGTGCTATGACGGGATAGTTAGCCTTGTGATATGCACAAGTCCAGGAATTGTGCATCCTACTTGGCTAACGGTTCCGTCATAGCATATTCCTGTGTCCAACGACCTAGCTAGTTATATATGAGGCATTCTTTTCGAGCTACTTTGGTCTTTTAGAGAATAATGCCGATGATTGAAATGTCGTGGCACACTATATATGTGAATGTGCTACGATGGGATTGTACGCCTTGTGCTATGCACAAGTCCAGGTGTTGTGCATCCTACTTGGCGTACGGTTCCATCGTAGCATATTCCTGTGTCCAACGACCTATGTATATATATGAGGCATGCTTTTTGAGTTACTTTGGTCTTTTTCGAGAATAATGCCGATGATTGAAATGTCGTGGCACACTATATGTGAATGTGTTGCGATGGGATTGTTCGCCTTGTGCTATGCACAGGTCCTGGTGTTGTGCATCCTACTTGGCGAACAGTTCCATCGTAGCATATTCCTGTGTCGAACAACCTAGTTATATATGAGGCATGCTTTCTGAGTTTGGTATTTTTGATTAGGAGTACTTTCTATAAGTGTATCTTCATATGCGACTTTAATTATATATGTTTTTTTCAATAGTCGGTTAATTATTATTGTCAACTTATAGATGACGTGGTACGTCGTGTACAAGGGACGGGTTCCCGGAGTCTACGATGATTGGGAAGACTGCCGGAGACAGGTGCACCGTTTCAAAGGCAATAGCTACAAAGGGTACAACACTATGGCGGAGGCGGAAGCTAGATACACGCGCTATCTAGCGGGAGTTAGGACAAGGAACCGGATGAAGACCTACACCTTCGTCGCGGCGGTGATCATGCTTATCTTCTTTGGTTATTTATCCCGCGTTTGTGTCTAGCTAGTTAGTTTAGATGTCTAGGCGAGCTTCCGAGCTCTAACTTGTTCGATCGACACATGTATTAGCATGTCACCAACTACTACTTTGTAACATGATCGAAACAATGTAACTTAGACTATGTATTCATGTATGAGACTTATCTATATGTATTTGTTTCAATCTTGTTTTTCATATTGAGTATTTATATATATAATTGTATATCTTGTATCTGTGTGTGTATATCTGCTGTAATATTGTATATAATCTGTATTGCATATAATCTGGCTCGAAAATTAAAAAAAAAAAAAAATACATTTGTGGCGCACATGGTCTACCTTCTGTGGCGCACTACACCTAAAGCGCACCATGGAAGTTTAGTGGCGCACTAGGTAGTGCGCCACAGAAGATCCCAGGGGTAGCGCACCATGCCAAACTTCTGTGGCGCACTAGGAGGTGCGCTACGCCTATCTCTACACAACCGTGGCGCACTAGGCAGTGCGCCACGGCTGAGAGATAGCCATAGCGCAAGGCCCGTGGCGCACTGCTAGTGCGCCACAGATGATGTTTCCAGGTGCGCCACTAAAGGCCATTTTCCTAGTAGTGTACTTGTCCCATCATATATACTAATCCAAACAGCTATGAGGTAGTTCGGAATCACCACAAGATCTGTATGCCAACGATTCAACGTGTCCAAGTAGTGGTCGGGTAGCATTTGCTTTCCATCTTGGCACACTTCTCTCGTTTGACCATCGCCTGTGGATGCTCTAAATAGGCTTTCTCCTGTGCACCCTCAGAAAGATAGATGTAAAATGAAAGGTACTCTTTAGGAAATTCCGCCACTCGGATTACGTAGGGAATCTACCAATAACATAAATAAAGTAATTAATATTAGAATAGAGGAACTAAAAAATTACAAAGTACATTCATATTAGGATTATCACGAGAATATTAGGATGTGATATCTCACAATGGGTTGATGTCGTAGTCCACCCAATATTGGAAATCCATGCGGATCTCCGACCAAACGATTCAGGAGCTTGAAAATAAGCTGCGGCTTCGACAGGAAATGGTGGAACGCAGTCTGCGCGGCATCGGCCGGCAAACTTTTTGGCCGAGAATAAAACTGGATCGTATGGAAGCTACAAATAGGGCACAATGACATCACCCTCACCTCGTACTTCTCCAATTCCCATACTGAGGACCTTATGGGGCTAATGGTCAGTACAATCTCCGTGTTGTGCCCGTCAATATAGCCGATGAACAGCGTGCACACCTTCCCGATGCCGATCACCTTTATTCTCGGCAAGAATAGTGTACTCATCGGCTTAGACGTTTCCCATTCTTTGATGCTGTAGTTGAATCTCGGAACATCCATCGAGTGGGCAGAATCGAGGTGCGGATGCACCTCAGCTAGGCGGCCGAGCCACTTGCATCCTGGCTTCATGCAGATAAACGGGGTGTCGAAGCAGCAGACCATGTGGATATAGAGGGCATTGAAGGATACCATTATCGAGCAGCCATAGTTCGGGCACCTGTAGTAAACTTCTCCGCCGGCTCCTTGGTGATGTAGCTCCTTGGAGCATGCGGTGAGCCGGACGGTGCTTTTAGCTTCCAGACGCTCAGCGATTTGGTTGACGACATCATCGCTAACATTTCTAAAGCCACTGCGCCACCGGCTCTCCCTTGAACCTCTCCAAAAAAATTACAGACCATGCGCCATCACGTACGGGAGGATTCGGGGCGAGGGCGGATCTATATAGAACTGTTGTGGTTTTTTTTGGAGGAGATGGGTGGTATCCTGGAAGGATTGATGCAGCGGGTGACATGGATATGCCCTACGGATACCCGATGTTAGTCTACCTGGTCCAGCCCGATGGGAGGTCCATTCGACGACCTGTCAGGGTCCATGACTCCTATGATGTTTCAGCTGCAATGAAGCCCATATGACATGGAATCCCAAGTGCACAAGACAAGTAAAGCTGAAGACTAGAGTTTGAATACAACTTGTAACCTACTCGTATTGATACCTAAGACCTAGCCTCACCATATATAAAGTCTAGGAGGGTCCAACAAGGGGGGCACGCAATAGACAGATCTACGATACAATAGACGCCACAATAGATCTACAGATCTACACCTCTCATCGCATACAGACATCCATGCCAGATTGCATCTGTGCACCCCTGTAACTTTCGGTTCCGCCATAATCAAGAGCAGACACGCAGGAGTAGGGTTTTCCCTCCGGGGACCTGAAACTGGGTAAACCTCGTGTCCCCGTATTGCTTGTTTGCTAACCGTTCTGCCATCTCCAGCATCCCCACCTTCTTTAAAACCCAAGATCATAACAATAGACATTGACGAGATCGAACCTCGTCAATTGACGCCGTATGTGGAAACTGGGGATGCTAATAATGCGGTCGTGACGGTCCCATCACCTATTATCTACGATTCTTCGATGTCGGAGGAATAGACCTATGTCAGATCCTTCACCATCGAATACACACAGGCTTGGGGGCTCTACGTCAGCTCTGCCATCTCGCGATGCTGATCGGATCTATGAGATCTAAATTTTCTCAGCACATTATCATATGCGGAACGATCAAGTCCAACAAAATCAGTCGCAAGACCGTGGACCTACCTCAGAAAATTTAACTCGTATCCACGCCGGTAATCAAGCGCCGCACAAATCTTCACAGAAGTAGGAAGAAATCATGATACTGGTGGACCAAGTCATGATAAAACACGTACATGAGACAAATCGATCTGATACAAATCATGCTGTCACCGCGGTACTTGCGCTGATCACTATCAGGAAGACATACACTAGCGCTTACAGATCAAACAAAATAGGGACCTAGAGCAATCTATTACATGCATCGGACTGATATAAGGGAATCTCTCTCCACTTTAGATAATTCCAATTATTATATTCAGTTTTATTGTACTAACTTTTTATATGTGTACACATGCAAATACGATGGGAGCTAGCAATCCATGGAACAGACTATTGACAATCGGCCGCATGGTCAACTCGCATGCTCTACTCGCGGCGTTCTCTGGGCTCACTGCATCTTCGGATGACAAAAATCCGCCGATTCCGTTGCAACGAATATGTCTGACCGTATCAACTCCATGTTCGGGGGCTGCGCCTATTTGTCCACATGACTCGCGACCATCGACCTATTGCGGTTTTCGATTGCAACGATCCGATGCGATCTTCGATTGCGGCGACCGGTCGCATCGGCTTGACCGCGAATTGGGGGCTCCTTCGACTCCGGTCATCCTCTACGATCTTTGGCTCCAACGACTCAGGGGCTCGGGGGCTCCCTCCGCTTCGGCAACCAGCCGCGGCCTTCGGTTCCAGCAACCCACTATGGTCTTCGATTGCGATAATCTTCGGATGTGGAGCTCGCTGCCGCCATCGACCCCAGCAACCTGTCGCCGCTATGACTTTGGTCTGCCATGTTGACTACGTCCGCGCGTGAGCTTCTATCGCGTCGACTATGTCCGCGGCCGCATCAGCTTCGTCCACGACTCGTTCACCTCGTCAATTGGCGACAAAGCTAAGTTTCTCCTCTACTTAGAATTCATTTTTTTAACTCGCACTCGGAACACTCGGGGGCTGCGCCCTCCTCGATTAACCTAATGTGCCATCGGCTCCATGCACTCGGGCACCTCGAACGCGACAGCCCGAGTAGCTGATTCTGCATGACCGTCGAATCCTTAAACTCTGAGTGCCTCGGCAAGGTACTGAGACTAAGGGTAATCAGGCTAACGAAAAGGTCTAGCAAACAGTGCAAAATGTCGACTCGATTGGCACCAGAATTTTACCTTACAAGTCGACAGGCAAATATTCTTTACAAGATACAAGTACTTTACAATTTTTCATGTTTTCTGCAGCCTACAAGCACGCCGGGCTATATCGCGCTATTGTATCGGGTCCTCTAACGGAGTCGACTAACGCCAAGACCCGAGTCAACGCATTCCTCAGATAACCACATCAATCATCGACAAAAGCGGCACTGGCCGCGCACCTGACTGAAGCAACGACGTCGACTTCATCCGAAACATCGAGTCCTTCCGGCTAAACATCACACGACTCCACTATGCGTGATACGCTGACTCGATGCACTTCCGGGTCAGTAGTTTCTCCTCGCATGAGTCTCCTCTCGAGTCTGCGACTCGACTAGATACTCGGGGGCTACTCCTATCAGGAGCGCTGGTCGCACACCCGTTGTACTTCCGGGTCAGCGGTACGCCCACGAGATTGTCGACTGCGTCTACAAGATACATGACTCGAGCCTCTGCCCGAGTCTACGACTCCACCAGATACTCGGGGGCTACTCCAAGCTGGAGCACTGGTCACGCACACAGAAGATCTTCGAGTGGCACGCTTCAATTCCTCACTCGAATCAACGATTCAACTGAGGACTCGGGGTCTACTCCCATAGGGAGCGCTGGTCGCGATTCGAAAAAATGAAGGCATTCAGGGCATCTACAAGGGCATCCGAAGAACTTCTGGATCACCGTATCACGCAACCGACTACTATAAGTCTCTGCTCAAGTCTACGACTCGTACAGACACTCGGGGGCTACTCCCATAGGGAGCGCTGGTCGGCACCCTATAATCCATTGTGTTGACTACGTCCATAATGTCAACTCCTTTACAACAACTGAACAAATTCAGCTGACCCGATGAACTTTTGGGTGAAGTGCTTCGCACTCGACACAACTTTCGACTCCAACATGTGAATGCAAGGTTAAAGACAACTAAGTCTCCACCCAAATCTACGTTTAGGATGGACACACGGGGGCTACTGACATGGATATGCCCTACGGATACCTTTTCCAGCCCGACGGAAGGCCCACTCGACGACCTATCAGGGTCCATGACGCCTATGATGTTTCGGCTGCTATGAAGCCCATATGGACACAGACTCCCAAGCGCACAAGACAAGGAAACCTAAAAACTAGAGTTTGAATACAACTTGTAACCTACTCGTATCGGTACCTGAGACCTAGCCTCCCCATATATAAAGGCTAGGAGGGTCCAACGAGGGGGGCACGCAATAGACAGATCTACGATACAATAGACGCCACAATAGATCTACAGATATACATTTCTCACCGCATACACACATCCACGCCAGATTGCATTTACGCACCCCTATAACTTTCGGTTCCGTCGTAATCAAGAGCAGTCAAGCAGGAGTAGGGTTTTCCCTCCGGGGGTCTGATCCTGGGTAAACCTCGTGTCCCCGTGTTGCTTGTTTGCTAACTATTCCACGATCTCCAGCATCCCCAGCTTCTCCAAAACCCAAGCTCATAACAATGGGCATTGACGAGATCGAACCTCGTCAGCGGGTGAGATGGCGAGGAAAATGTGTGAACCGCGCGGTAGAGAGGATCCGAAATGCGGCCAAACAACGTCGGCGAGTGGGATAAACGGAATGGAGGTGGGGAAGATGGGATGGCTCTTTGAGGAAAGAGGTTTTTTTCATTCCTTCTATTATAGGAAGTGGCTGCATGGAGGACGTCGGCTAGAGTGATAGACTAGCACATCATTGTGCACTAAATTAACCATGTCACCTCCTAGCGCAGTATAGTCTCGTAACATCAGTTGACCAGACATGTTATTTATTTTTGGCTACTATTTGCATAATACTACTAGTATACTTAGGCTAGTCTTAGTGGGAGTAACCTGAGTAGTAACATGGTCCTACATGTATTGCCAACTTGACAAGCCATGCAATTAAATAATGAAATAGAGGCTTGTGGTTATTCTTCTAATGAGATGCTGACATG
Organism: Avena sativa; assembly: GCA_916181665.1. NCBI lineage: Eukaryota > Viridiplantae > Streptophyta > Magnoliopsida > Poales > Poaceae > Avena > Avena sativa. Next base: position 36,364,768 of record OV702284.1, read on the forward strand.
TGGGGTTGCCGAGAAGATACATACTAGTACTAGTAGTAGTACTCTTCTTTTCGTAGTAAGTACTATGAAAATACAACTGTAAATACTCCAAAAATTTAATGCACAGAAAGTGACACAGTTAATTTAGTGCGCCAAATTGACGTGACGAGATTATAGTGCGCCAGGAAGAGTGTCACAGTTAATTTAATGCACAGTGGCGTGCTAGTCTATCACGCTAGCCGGTGTCCTCGATGCAGCCGCTTCCTATAGCAGAAAAAAGAAAACATCTTTCAAAGAGCCATCCCATCTTCCTCATCTCTGTTTAGTTTATCCCCACTTGCCGACGCCGCATGGCCGCATCTCTGGCGCACTTCACACGTTTTCCTCTCATCTTGCCCGCTACATCACTCCCTCTAGGCCACCACCCCTCTTCCTCCGTTGTTGAATCTATCAAGTGCCGCTGATTATGTTATGAGAATCTGTTGATATTTTTCAGTTTTATTTAGTACTGCGAATCTTTCAAACTCTAGTGAATCTGTCAAATATTTTGTGATTTTTATTACTAAAATATTTTGTAAAACTAATACTGATGTACCAGTACTTGTTTAGATCAAGGGCAGTAGATGGTCTTGCTCTTCTTTTGAAACATGGCCTTGTCACAATCTAGATGAGGCTTGGGGCATTTTGGGTTGCATATGTGGGTCACACGGGTATTGATGTGAGTAGAAGGTATGCACAGAAAAGCAGACTTGATCGTCGGTATGCATAGAAAAGCAGACTGATATCACGCCAAGGTTTTTAAGATTAAAACAAGAATTGATTCTCTCCATACTGTTATTGAATTTCAGAGTCTGTATTGCAGAGTCACTCACTTTGAAATGCAGTTGAATATGAATTGGGAACCCGTCGTTATTATTTCATCAAGCATGATGCAATTTAGGCTGCGGGTTCTTGCCTTTCTATAAGTTTGAGCTATTTTAGTAGGCTTGCCAAACTTTGCAAATGGGTACTTTTCTAGAAAGTTCATACGGCATCTTGGTATTTTGGTATGAAGTACGGGAAAACGTAATAAGTGACTCAACTTGGAACTACTCTTTCTAACTGATGTAATATACATTACATAATCTAGACAAATTTGAGGCCATTAAAAATATGAACTGGAGGGAGTAGCTAGTAAGTATAAAAATGGAAGCAGTAAGTGTAAATCATCTCATAGTTGTCTCATGGTTCCATAACTCTAGTCGGCATCCTCGATGCAGCTACGCCCGGCGGAAGAGATCTGAAGGAGTACGACAAAATACCCTCGTTCAAAGAGCCATCCCCAACTCCGCCAGGCCACATTTGGATCTTCTCGAGCATGCACTTCACACATTTTTCTCGCCATATCACCCGCAGCATTGCTCCTTCCAGGCCGCCACCCCTCTCCTCCAAATACGCCCAACAGTCATACATAGATCTACCCTTGCCCCCAATCCATCTGGACATGATGACTGTGGATTCGAGGCACAACCATCTGAAGGACGTCTAGAGGAAGGTCGGTGACGACGTCTTCAACAAAAGAGTTATGCGTCTAGACACTACCAACGCCGTCCGGTTGGCCGCATGCTCCAAGGAGCTTACCACCAAGTCGCCAACGGAAAATATAGTACATGCCACAACGACATCTGCTGGACTTTGGTATCCTACAAGGACGTCTACGACCACAAGATCGCGTGCAACTACCGCCGGTGTTAAGAAAGTGTTCGTCGAGAACCTCATATCTGCCCACGCGATGACGGTGCCCAGATACAACCCCCAAAAAAGGGACCCAAAAATGTCGGTTCCTGTACCGGGCTCGAGGAGAGCTGGGGTCATCAACATCGGGAAGGAGGGCAAAGTTGTCCGTCGCCCAAATTAACGGGCATAGCACAGACTTTCTGTAGCACCCTGGGGAAAATCAGTCATAGAAAATTTTTGTTGTTATACTTTGTGCATAATCATGACATCATTGTTGCATACTTTGCCTCAAAACTAATTTCGGTAAAACCCTACATTATTTTCTGAATTACATCTCCTTATTTATTCAAATTATATTTTATGCCATTTTAAAACGTGTAAATTTATTTACAAAATATTTATTCAACAAAAGAAACAGAAACAGAAAATATTTTAAATAAAAATAAAAATCCTAGACCTAAACCGGACAGGCCCAAAAGGCCCAGCCGGCTGAAACCCTAGCCCTTCTATCCAAAACCCTAGACCAAACCCTAGCTATCACCTAGTCCCTACTCCCTTTCCCCGCCGCCAGAACCCAGCGCGATGCACACCAAGCACGCACGCACGCTTGACCGCCACCCCTTCGCTCCTGGACCAACCCTCACCGACCCCCGCATCTGTCGCTCGTGCCTGGCTGTGACACCCCTGGGATCAGGGCTAAACAATTCCCAGACCTCCGTCTGACATAAGCTTAACCTTGAGCTCAAGGATATCTAGTGAAGAATCGGTAACACAACAGTGACCCTACGACACAAAATTTATTATAACAATCTCATAACTAAGCAGAGAACCAAATTATTACAAGCAAAGGTCACTGACTACAAACATCAAACAACGGAAGGAAAATTATGCTATTAAGTATAACAAACTTAACAAATGGCCTAGGAGGCCTGAAGCATAACGATGACGTCCCAATCCATAGATTCTAGGCTTCCGGCCGGGAACCCCAAGCTACTCGTCGATGTCGATGTAGTATGAAACTGATCTTCAGGAACACTTACTCTGCCAAAAGTATCAACAAAGCAAGGGTGAGTACAGGGTGTACTCCACAAGAGTTCTGGCTGGTGGAGTTGTTTTTCATAAAGCCATCTTTGTTTATAAAACAAGAGGGAGAAGAAGCTCGCCTAGTCAGAGTATTTAAAAGGGGATAAGAGAGCGACATCTCCAAAGTATTGATCATCATCTTTTGATATCCACCGAATTATCATCATCTACCAACTAGGATCACCCCCTCGTACCCATGAGGAAGCATCCTTAAGCACACGTTGATCTGCCAAGTTTTACGATTAGGTTCAAATTCTCTATGATCTCACATCCGTTCCCAAGTCATCCATAACCATGGACACGGATTTCCGAAAGATTATTACCCTGCAGGGGTGTACAACTTTACCCACACGTACTAACATTCTCTTAATGCTAGAATCATTAGCCCTCTTCCTTGGAAGGCCGGCAGAAGGTGGTTAGACACGACCTTTACCTTGCTTTCACCAAGACCATGAGTCACCCAATAAGTATGGTTCCGCCGTAACGGGTTAAATCCCGAAGCCGGTACTTAAAGATGTGAGGCGAGGTTGGTTTACCAGGGGCGCTATCTACCCCAAGCAACCTCGGCCACGCTTACCTACATGTTATGAATGCACCTCCTTCACCGCCTTCGAGAATATCCAGAATGCATGTCGAATGGAAGGCCCGAACTATGTGAATCATGGAATCTACTAGGCAAGTTAGTCAATCAGGGGGTCCCCATAAACCCCGTGTGGTTGTACGCTCGTCTTGGTTCAAGAGGCAAGAACTCGGGTCCTAGTGGTGGCGAGCATGGGACTAGAAAAACCACATACCACCGTGGCCTCCCATACAAGCCTTAGCATGTTTAATCTCATATCACTGATCTCATAGCATCACGTTCTCCTGTCATACTAGATTATATGCATCTGATACATCATCTAGATGAACCAGACTCAACAGCTATGCATGGCTAAGCACGACACGGATATAGGCTTTAGCAGTGCACACAAGCCAAACCTAGTTATACTAGGAGCATTGGATCAGGTAATATAAACTCAAAGGGAGTAATGCAACAGATAGGATACTCTATCTATCAATAAAAGACCACATTAGAATCGATGCAACATGGCAGGAATTGAAATGCTTTCGAAATCATAGGATTATATCATGGCAGGGCTATACTTTCCTTTGCCTATTGATAACCAGGAAAGTAGAGCTTCGTACATCTGGTACTTGACTCGATTTTAGTTGGTCAAGTATTGTTCGTCGATCTTCGAACTTTGACGGTCTTGATCTCTGTCTTTGATCTCGATCTCGATATCATATTCTACCGAGGAAGAACCAAATACTGGAAATAAAGGGAAACAATCAACACATGGCATCGATGCAATGCTCAAGCAAGGATGATGATATGAAAAATTAAGTTTTATTGAATTTAAACCCTAAAACATGCTCGGTAGTTTAATCGGGGTTCCGAGAGGCGCAAACCCTAACTCGGAGAAACTCTAGATGTATATGAGAGGGGTTGGTTTTGTTATTATAATTAAACTTGTCTTGAAAGTTGTTGAACAATGCATGATTATATCGTAGACAGATAGATTTCATTTTTCTAAACATCTTGATATATTATACATAAATTTCTGAGTTAAAATGAATTACTTATTGAATTTACAAGATTTAAACCATTTTAAATCATTTTAGGAAATTATAAAACATTTTTGGATTATATTAAATATTTATTCACTTGGGCCCACATGTCATAGTTTTATTCATTTCAAAAAACATTTATGGAAATTGTTACAATGCTGACATGGGTGGCCCACAGGGTTTATTAATATTCTAGAAAACAAATACAAAAACATTTAATAAAAGAAAAGGCAAATATTGCGTCATGCTGACGTCATCATAACCGCTGCTCTCAGGTGATGCTTCGATCTGGCGATTGCCAGCGCGAGAGGAAGCAGGGTTGGGTTTGCTGGAAAGAGGAGGCCAAGGCGGACCGAGTAGTGGTGGCGCCGCCCGGATTTGGTCACCGGAGCATCGCCGGCGAGTGGCGGTGACGGTGGAGTTTGCAGGTTCATGGCGTGGCAGCGATACAGAGAGGAAGGGAGGGATTGGAGTGGCTCCTGAGCATCAGTGGCTCACCGTGAATACGATGGAGGGGTCGAATCGGCTGGAGGAGCTCGGAATCTATGGCTAGGACGACAGGGAGCTCGACGGAGGCCGTGGAGACGTCTTCGATTGCGGGCGACTGAGACCTTCCCAGCTCGATTCCTTTGTCGAGAAGAGGCATGGGAGCACGGTGGTTTCGGTGGCATGCTCGGACGAGCACGGGGAGGCGCCGTACGACGGCGACTGGCAAGACCTGGGTGGCTAGGGTTCGGCGATTTGGGGGAAATCGATAGAGAGCATGAGATGGAAAGAAATGAATATAGGGAGATAGAGGAGGAGACGAACATTCTTAGCCATCTGTCTAGGGCGGCGGCGGGAATTGCTGGTTGGCATAGAACGATGGCGTGCGCTCGGGCACTCAGCAGCTTGATGTCCTAAGGGAAGACAACGACGAGGTTGGGGGCCTAAACTGTACGGGGCCGCAGTTGGGCTGGAGTGGGGCCGAACTGGGCCACAGGGAAGGTTGCAGGAAGAGGGGAAGAAGATCTGGGCCGTCCTAGGAGGGTTGTGGCATTATATTTTTTTTCCCGTAAAACATTTTCTAATTCTATTTTCTATTCTCCATTTTTGTAAAATGATTTGAAATCTGTTTTTGGATATTACAAAAATACCAAGAGACTTTATAAAATATATAAAATACCCAGTGGCCCTTTTTATACACTTTGGGCTCCAATAATTTTGTATTTTTCAAATTCAAACCATTTTGAATGGATTTCAAGAGAGGGTAAAAACTATGGTTTTAGGTTTGCATTACATATCCTATGCATGCATTTTAGATATGATGCTCATGAATGCACAATCAAAACCCTAATTAGACAGTAGCTAAAACTAGGGTGTTACAACTCTATCCTCCTTACGAGAGTCTCGACCCGAGATTCCAAAGGTAGGAAGAGAGACAGAGAGAGAAAGAAATAGGATCACTCTAAAGATAAGAGGGAAACACACTAAACAACACATGGAGTATCTCATGGTCAACTCATGGATGGAGTGTTTGGAAACAACTCTAAGATGATGACATGAAACACATCAAGGTAACGGAGAAAACAAGAGGAGAAGATGTCAAGTTGTTAGATAACTGGTCTTCATAAGGATTGAGACCATGGAACTCACAGAAGAGTTTAAGCTTCTGAAAAGGAAAGTTTTCAACAGGAAGAACATGACCACAGACTTCGATAGAGTACTTCTAATAAACGAATTGAGTAGAGATTTCAGGTTGCAGAGATATGGATCAACAAAACCAATCTGTTGAACTACTTTTGAAACAGAAGAATCACTATTTCATTCAACAGAAGGCCAGAACAGAAAGGTGTTTTATGGCGAGGACTCATAAGAGTCACATGGAACATGTAGTAGAATAAACTATAGATTACCACAATCGTAGTCACTCTTAAAACATGGTTGAGAAAAATGAAGGAAACTCTTTATTCATGCAGGAGTATCAAAATCTTTGCCAAAGATCATGATATCACTTTGCACCTCTAAGATGAGTAGTTAAGAAGATTCCTGATGACACGAGAAGGAAGAAACTTCATTTTCAGACTTCAATTATTTTGCACGGCAAAATGCTTGCCATCATAAAAGGGTCTGGAGGATCGACCGAGAGACATCTATCAACACTACTTTAAATGTTCTCCTTGATGTTCGAGATACGAAGCATCAAAGTAAAGGTCGGACTTCGGATACAAAGGAAACCATAAGCGCAACTCCTATAATAAATATAGAAGAAGCCTCATGAAGATTGGTTGTTATTGCTGATTCAAGAGAATATGACAAAGGTCTTTCTGGCTAAGTGTGTCAAACGTTACATCAATCTTGCCAGATTTACAAAGAGACCTATGTCAAAACTTTGAGGAACACCAACCATCATTGCTTCTTGAGATTCAGCTTTGGTTAAGTGAAATGATACTTCAGACTCAGCATGTCCGAATAGAAAGGATGCAACATTTACCACAAAGGTAAAGTCACTAGATTCTTAAAATAGGGACTACAATGTCAAGCTCCAAAAGACTGAGCTAGATTGGTAGACCTATGCATTAGCAACTTGTCGATAGAAAACTGCCTACATATGAAGTACTAACAATAAAATACATGTGTATCCTTAAGGAACAGAGTTAACTCTACTCAAATCCACGACGACATCTTTCAACATTTGCACGTGAATCGAAGAAGGTTACTTCTAACATCCAGAACACATACTTCGAGATGACTCGAGGATGGTTATCGAAAGTTCCAACATTAATGTTAATTGTTCCATTTGATCTTGTCTAGCACGGAGAAGATAAGGATGTCATCGATGGGCTCAACAAAAAACTTATCAAGGCACTCCATTAAGATGGACTCATATTTCGCATGAACAAAGCATAACTGTTGGTCAGACCAAAGACATGAAGATGTACTCAAGTGAAACATCACAAGAAGAAACATCATCAAGATAATCCTTGGAACTGAGTTTGATTTGATGATAACCTAAATGAAATCAAAGACGGGGGACGATAACATATCCACAAAGGAGATACTATCTTTCTTCAACACGAACAAAACTAGATATCCCTTTAAGAGGTAACAGAGTCGAATAGAACTTTTGTCTTGCAACTCTCCAAGTTGTTATTTAAGCTCAACCAACTAGTTCAGGGGTATCCAGTATGGATCCTTGGAGAAAGATGCGGTTCAGAGAACTTTCTTTCTCAAGAACTTGACAACACGGTCATGTGGCAACATGGCGATACTTCTAGTAGACATCCAAAACATCACGAACCACCAATATGTCATGTGTTCAAGAGGGAACCTGCTTGGTAAAGCAAGAAGACATAGTCTCAGAGTTTCAGCACAAACGTAACTCTTTGACCGAAGAGAGTGCACCAGAATAACAGACTTGGTAGCACACTCATCCTTTACTTAGTGATAAGGTTAACCAATCACGCTAAGAATGTCACAAATGTCCTTAGAGTTCAAAACAGTAATAATTGCTAAGAATCTCAGATAGCCACATTATTATGCATAGGCATCACTCACGAGCACGAAAGCTTGAGGAAGGGTGGATAAAGATGTGTGAAGCATTAGTTTGTTAAGAGGTTCATGACTCTCAGCATGATCTCTTAGTATAAAAGAGTGTGATACTTCAAGATAGAACAGATAGAAGATAATTCAATGCCTCTTAATCTGCGAATTACAACACTTTACCTAGTCCTAGATATGACAAGGTGCTGGAGTTTGTTTCTCCTGACATTCCGAAATGGTTTGTCTTAATGGACCACAAGGGTATCTTGCATCGGAAGACACCAATGCACATTTACATACTTGGCTACCGACTGGTAACAAAGGTCGGAAAACAACAAGGGAAAAGGAACATGCTCAGGATAGAATTCCGAGGTGTGGATGCATAGATTATCAATCTTCCGAAAACCAATGCAGAGAAAGGAAAGGTTGGCAGAGTCACGAGTATAGATGCGAGACTCACAAGGAGTGCTCTTGTCGTGATCTATTTGTTCAATTAAAGAACATCTACCATAGCATGTGGTAGGGGAAGTCCTTAGTTGTCACAATTCAATCGCGACAAAAACCACAGGCTTGAAGGCTAGAATTGTATTACCAGCTATCCTGAGGTAATGTGTGAACACTAACAACATGGGTCAAAGGAATGGATCTTGGTTAAAGGTCAGCTTCATGTATAAGATTCACAACACCAGAATCCAGCACAATCAGGGATCTTAGGTTCAAGTCCAAGGGTTAAAACCCAAAGAGAAGAGTAACTACTACTTGAGTGACTTAGCGTACACTACAAGGTAATAATCACGAGGTAGCTTCCAAGAGAAGATAAGACTACTGAAGTATCCAAACAACAAAAAGGAGGCACGCGAGGCGAAAGGAAACCTCGAATCCTAGAACAGAATATTGTGGAACAATCAACATGATGTTGTGCCACATAAGATAGAGAGATCATGATAGAAAGGAATCTCTCAGATGAAAAAGAGCAAGGGGAACAAGGGATACACAACACACACAACTCTAGAGAACTCAACACTAGGTCAACTGGTTGAGAAACGACATGCCCAAAAGGCACCTATGTTTTGAAAGACTAGAAGAGGTATCAAAACTTTTCCAAAGTCAACACCAGTTAAGATAACCCAGAGTTAGAGCGAAACTGGATAAGAAGAAAAAGAAGCATACTAGAGTTTTCGCAAATACTTTTTAGTTTCTAAAGTAGTTTTTAGAAGCACTAGACTCAACATCGACCAATAGAAAGGTTTTCCTACGGTTGGTACTGCTCTGATACCAAAACCTATGGCACCCCCGGGATCAGGGCTAAACAATTCCTAGACCTCCGTCTGACATAAGCTTAACCTTGAGCTCGAGGATATCCAGTGAAGAATCGGTAACACAACAGTGATCCTACGACACCAAATTTATTACAGAAAGCTCATAACTGAGCAGAGAACCAAATTATTACAAGCAGAGGTCACTGACCACAAACATCCAACAACGAAAGGTAAATTATGCTATTAAGTATCGCAAACTTAACAAATGGCCTAAGAGGCCTAAAGCATAATGATGACGTCCCAGCCCATAGATTCCAGGCTGCCGGCCGGGAACCCCAAGCTAGTCTCCGATGTCGATGTAGTACAAAACTGATCTTCAGGAACACTTACTCTGCCAAAAGTATCAACAAAGCAAGGGTGAGTACAGGGCGTACTCCGCAAGACTTCTGGCTGGTGGAGTTGTTTTGCATAAAGCCATCTTTGTTTTGTAAAACAAGAGGGAGAAGAAGCTCGTCTAGTTAGAGTATTTAAAAAGGGGATAAGAGAGCGACATCTCCAAAGTATTGATCATCATCTTTTGATATCCACCGAATCAGCATCATCTACCAACTAGGATCACTCCCTCGTGCCCATGAGGAAGCATCCTTAAGCACACATTTATCTGCCAAGTTTTACGATTAGGTTCAAGTTCTCTATGATCTCACATCCGTTCCCAAGTCGTCCATAACCGTGGACACGGCTTTCCGAAAGATTATTACCCTGCAGGGGTGTACAACTTTACCCACACGTACTAACCTTCTCTTAATGCCAGAATCATTATCCCTCTTCCTAGGAAGGCTGGCAGAGGGTGGTTAGACACGACCTTTACCCTGATTTCACCGAGACCATGAGTCACACAATAAGTATGGTTCTGCCGTAACGGGTCAAATCCCAATGCCTATACTTAAAGATTTGAGGCGAGGTTGGTTTACCAGGGGCACTATCTACCCCAAGCAAGCTCAGCCATGCTTACCTACCTGTTATGAATGCACCTCCTTCACCGCCTTCGAGAATATCCAGAATGCATGTTGAATGGAAGGCCCGAACTATGTGACTTGTGGAATCTACTAGGCAAGTTAGTCAATCAGGGGGTCCCCATAAACCCCGTGTGGTTGTATGCTCGTCTTGGTTCAAGAGGCAAGAACTCGGGTCCTAGTGGTGGCAAGCATGGGACTAGAAAAACCACATCCCACCGTGGCCTCCCATACAAGCCTTAGCATGTTTAATCTCATATCACTGATCTCATAGCATCATGTTCTCCTGTCATACTAGATTATCTGCATTTGATACATCATCTGGATGAACCAGACTCAACAGCTATGCATGGCTAAGCAGGACACAGATATAGGCTTTAGCAGTGCACACAAGCCAAACCTAGTTATGCTAGGAGCAGTGGATCAGGTAATATAATCTCAAAGGGAGTAATGCAACATATAGGATACTCTATCTATCGATAAAAGACCACATTAGAATCGTATGCAACATGGCAGGAATTGAAATGCTTTCGAAATCATAGGATTATATCATGGTGGGGCTATGCTTTCCTTTGCCTGTTGATAACCAGAAAGCAAAGCTTCGGACATCTGGTACTTGACTCGATTATATTTGGTCAAGTATTGTTCGTCAATCTTCGAACTTCGATGGTCTTTATCTCTGTCTTCGATCTGGATCTCGATATCGTATTCTACCGAGGAAGAACCAGATACCGGAAAGAAAGGGAAACAATCAACACATGGCATCGATGCAATGCTCAAGCAAGGATGCTCGGCAGTTTAATCGGGGTTTCGAGGGGCGCAAACCCTAACTCGGAGATAGTACGGATGTATATGAGAGGGGTTGTTTTGTTCTTCTAATTAAACTTGTCTTGAAAGTTGTTGAACAATGCATGATTATAGCTTAGACAAATAGATTTCATTTTTCTGAACATTTTGATATATTATACATAAATTTCTGAGATAAAATGAATTACTTATTGAATTTACAAGATTTAAACCATTTTAAATTTATTTTAGGAAATTATAAAACATTTTTGGATTATATTAAATATTTATTCACTTGGGCCCACATGTCATAGTTTTATTCATTTCAGAAAACATTTATGGAAATTGTTAAAATGCTGACAAGGGTGGCCAACAGGGGTTTATTAATATTCTAGAAAACAAATACAAAAACATTTAATAAAAGAAAAGGCAAATGTTGCTTCATGCTGACGTCATAATCACCATTGCTCTCAGGTGGTGCTTCAATCTGCGATTGCAAGCGCGAGAGGAAGTGGGGTTGGGTTTGCTGGAAAGAGGAGGCCGAGGCGGACCGAGTAGTGGTGGCGCCGCCCGGATTTAGTCACCGGAGCATCACCAACGAGAGGCGGAGATGGTGGAGCTTGCAGGTGCATGGCACGACAGCGATATAAAGAGGAAGGGAGGGATTGGAGTGGCTCCTGAGCATCAGTGGCTCACCGTGAAGACGATGGAGGCGTCAAATCGTCCAGAGGAGCTCGGAATCTATGGCTAGGACGACAGGGAGCTCGACGGAGGCCGTGGAGACGTCTTCGATTGCGGGCGACTGAGACCTTCCCAGCTCGATTCCTTTGTCAAGAAGAGGCAGGGGAGCACGGTGGTTCCGGTGGCATGCTCGGATGAGCACGGGGAGGCGCCGTACGACGGCGACCGGCAAGACCTGGGTGGCTAGGGTTCGGCGATTTGGGGGAAATCGACAGAGAGCATGAGATGGAAAGAAATGAATATAGGGAGATAGAGGAGGAGACGAACGTTCTTAGCCATCTGTCTAGGGCGGCGGCGGGAATTGCTGGTTGGCGGAGAACGACGGCGTGCGCTCGGGCACGCAGCAGCTTGATGTCCTGAGGGAAGACAACGACGAGGTTGGGGGCCAAAACTGTACGGGGCCGCGGTTGGGCTGGAGTTGGGCCGGACTGGGCCACGGGGAAGGTTGCAGGAAGAGGGGAAGAAGATCTGGGCCGGCCTGGGAGGGTTCTGGCTTTATATTTTTTCCTGTAAAACATTTTTTAATTCTGTTTTCTATTCTCCATTTTGTAAAATGATTTGAAATCTGTTTTTGGATATTACAAAAATACCAAGAGACTTTATAAAATATATAAAATACTCAGGGGCCCTTTTTATACAATTTGGGCTCCAATAATTTTGTATTTTTCAAATTCAAACCATTTTGAATGGATTTCAAGAGAGGGTAAAAACTAGGGTTTTAGGTTTGCATTATATTTCATGTGCATGCATTTTAGATACTACCTCTATCCCAGTTTATAAGACTTACGCGTATACCTAGTTCGTCTGCATGAGCTATATAATATAAATTATATAATATAAAAATTATATCATTAGAAAATATAACATTTGAAGTTTCTAATAGTATAGTTTTTATCTTATGTACCTCATGCTAAGTTGGTTAATTTATCGACCTAGAAATACGCGTAGGTCTTATAAACCGAGACGGAGGGAGTATGATGCTCATGAATGCACAATCAAAACCCTGATTAGATAGTACTCCACGTGCTCGTCCTGCGCCCACTTGACGTCGTCCTCCGCCCAAGCGGTGCCGCCAAGCACGCCAGCGAGCTCGTTCTTTGCGCCGATGCGATTTAAGTCATAGGGGTGTTTTTGGTTCACCGCACAGCTAACTCGTGATGTTTTGCTAATCAAAAGTGAGCTGGTGTCAGTTGTTGCTCCTGTTGACTCCCGCAGTCCTCTCGGTAGACCATCATCGGGGTACATCAAGATCCCCTTTGACAACCTGTCCATACCCGAGGGCACCACGTCGAGAACCGCGGCACTCGAAGGCCACACTAGCACCGAACCAAGCACGCCGTCAACAAACGAAGCCAGAACCCGAACATCTTCGTCACGAAACGCGAAGATCTACCAGCTCCGAGACCCCCGATGCGTGGGTTCCCGGAATGCGAAGCTCTCCTTTACAGATCCGATGGCCGAAACCCCGACTCCCCGATTCGAAGACCGATCCCGGCGTCCAAACCCGAACTCCTCGGAACCCAAGATCACCGAACCCTAAAGTGTGACCATCATTCCTAGACCCCTATTTTATGAATGATATAAATTTTTGCATATTAAATTGTCATGATCACATTCTTAACATGTGGTTTGGGGGTATTATGCCGATTTACCTGATAATTAAATATGGAGACCATATGCCTAATATTGGTCCCATTTAAATATGTGCATCGAATCGGTGAAATATTTTTCCTTGATAAGACAACATTTAAATTGCAGGGTATCTAAACAACTTGGACCATCTAAGAAATGTCGGAACCCCGGTTCCATTTAATATTGCCTAATCGCATCGCATCTTTGCCGGGTCACGCATCATACATGCTTCATGCCCGATCTTCTGTCGTAGTATTAAATAGTGCATCCTATGTTTCTTCTAGTGCTTTGCTTCTTCACGGATTAGGCCAATGAGTTGATGCGAGAGTCAACCCGATCTTCGGATGAACCTTTGGCAATGTTTTCAGTCGAGCATTCTCTCCCTTTCTACATATCTTACTTTTATAGTCTTTATTTCCTCATGTTGATCTATTTCTATCTTTGTTGCAATGCTCTAGTTTTCGTACCCATGATATCCCTTGCAGCCATTATATTGCCTTGGACACCTCCTATTACATGTTTTTTGGTAGATAGTTGGCCTTGCGTGTCGTAGTCGCTTGCTCAGGTGTTGTTTCGTGTCGTTAGGTGCCACAATTGTTGGAAGGTTGCCTCATGCTTAATGTTGGTGGCATGGTTATACCCCACGGGTACACAACATCAGCATACCTAGTCCAGCCCGAAGGAAGGCCCACTGCAAGATATGCGGCCTACGGAGATTCCGGGTGGCCCAGGCCCATGACGCCTTCGGATGCTTGGAGAACAAGGCTAGTGTAGATAGAATTTCAAAGGGCAAACCCTAATATGTAACCGACTCGACCTGCGCCCGGGACCTTCCTATCTATATAAATGCTAGGAGGTCATGGCGAGGAGGACACCTCTCACCGCATATACACATCCACGCCAGATTGCATCTGCGTACCCCTGTAACTTTCGGTTCTGTCATAATCAAGAGTAGACAAGTAGGAGTAGGGTTTTCCCTCCGGGGGCCTGAACCTGGGTAAACCTCGTGTCCCCGTGTTGCTTGTTTGCTAACCGTTCCGCGATCTCCAGCATGTCCATCTTCTCTAAAACCCAAGCTCATAACAATGGGCATTGACAAGATCGAACCTCGTCAATTGGCGCCGTCTGTGGGAATCGGGGGCGCTGATTGTGCGATCGTGACAGTCCCATCCGAAGCGATCTACAACTCCTCGGATACTGAGAGCCACATCCTGTTCGGTGCTTTTGACTTCACCGCCCACTCACCAGGCACCATGAAGGATTTCGAGCCCGTAGGCGACGGGGTCGAGATTCTATTCGGGAGCTTCTGCTTCTAGGTGGGGCAGACCGGAACTCTCTGCCTCCCAGAGCGGGTGCCACCACCATCCATCAGGCCAGCTTCATGGGTCCCACCCATCGGCATGCTGCACACATCGATGCTGACAGATGAGTCCTATGACAGCAGCAGCTGCAACTTAGATCTGTGTGGCCCTCCACGGTTCCTTCGATCCGAAAGCTATGGCAGCAGCGATCCAATCCGCAGGCGATACCAATGCGCAGTAGTCATCCATGTCGAAACGGAAGGGAAGCCAAATTCGACTGAGCCCAACCCACCACCAAATCCACCGCCCAACCCGCAGGCTGGGAACGGAGGAAATGGAGGGCAGCCGCCCCTCTAGCCCAACGAGGGCGACGCTGCCGCATATCAGCGGATCAACCTCAACGAGGACGGCTGGAGCCAGGCATGCGAAGCTGTGGTAGGCAACAAGATCCTACCTGTGAATTCTTCACGGGACCTACTGATGGCATACCACATCCTCCTCATCGGCGAGCACAACAGGCAGGTGAAGCTGCAGGAGGAGATCGACAAACGCAAGCAAGAAGCTTCGGAGTCTAGCGCGTGGCGAGCTGCGCTCTCCGCCGCTAGTGGCTCCAGCTCGCATGGATATCACGCCAACAAGCATCGCTTTCACACGGATAGCATGGACCCCGCCGCATGACGTGAGGTCACCAAAACCCTCAACACGTCCTTCATGGAGATGGACGTCAACGGCAACATCATACCGAAGACACCTCAGGTTGCGATCATGGCAGCTACCACGTACCTCGCGTCCCATCCACCTCCGGTGGGGGACCCGAAGTGTGCCATGCACAAGTCCGCACTAGCCGGACTCGGACTCGTCAGAGCTGCGCTCCACAAAGAAGCTCCTACGGAGCCAAAGTAAAAGGCTACGGTCAGATTCAACCATAGCCCCACACCATCATCCGTCGAGGAAGAGGACGAGCACGATCTACCTTGACGACGCAAGAGCCCAAGATGTCGTAGCCGCGACTACGACCTTGCCTAGCGCAAGGTCCACAAGGCACGCGCCAAACACGCGTGCTCAATTGAATCTGAAGAGGATGACGGCGCAGAACTGTGCGGAGCTCGATGCTTTAGCAGATCTATTTGGCGCACGCGGATACCGGAAAATTTCAAGCTTCCTTCAGACACTCCGAAGTTCGACGGCACACAGGATCCGAAGGCGTGGCTCAGCGACCACCTCTCGTCCGTCAAGATGCATGGTGGCAACAAGAAAACCGCCCTGCAATGTCTTCAGCTGCAGCTGATAGGCACAGCCCGGATCTGGCTCAGCAGCTTGTCTTCAGGCTCCATCTAAAGCTGGGAGGAACTGGCGTACAGTTTCATCTGAAACTGTAAAGGCACCAGCAAGAGGCCAGCCTCGATCGAGGAGCTGCGGGCCTTCAATCAACGTACGAGCAAATCCATTCGCTCGTACATCTTGCGCTGGTCCAATATCAAGAACTTCGTGGCACACATCTCCGAGGAGAGAACGATCAACGCCTTCAAGGATGGCGTCAAGCGCCCGGACTTCAAAGAAGAACTTGGGTGCATCAAACCCAAGACACTCGACCACCTCATGGACATGGCCAAAAGGTGGGCAGATGGCGAGGATTCCCTCCACCGAGGACATTCGAATGAGGAGGATGAATACGTCCGCAGACGCAAATGCCGTAGCAAGCAAAGATCGCGCGTCTACGACGATCGCGACGGACCCGACATGGTTGCGGCTGGCTATGCCGAACGCCGCAACGAAAACAACCGCAGTAGCGGAGGATACCACGGAAGCAACTTCCGTGACGGAGGACGCCCAGCACAAACATGGCAGCGCCGTGCCGTGATGATGAACCCTCAGCATACGACTAGCTATAGGGTCCATGCACCATCCACTTCTACATCGACAAGCAGGATGGCAAGAAGAAGGCTAGCCACATGCTCAAGGACTGCCGCAAGTTCCAGAAACTCAGCGACGGACTCACCCAAATGCGACGCCAGATTGTGAACCATGGGTTCGGACCCGCACCCGCACTAGGTGACATCGCCCACGGAGCTCCTCCACCACCACCCATGGGACCGTTGAATCCCGCGATCATACCTACACCAAACAATGGCAGAGGCGGATACCCACCGCCAAAAGGGTCTCTCATTATCCAGAAGGGACGCCCCACCAATAGGGTGCAGAAGAAGATCACTCGACATGTCAGCCTCGCTGTAACCGCTCCGCCAGCCATCCCTGAGTACCTCAGTGGCTCGGAGTCCTGCATCACGTTCGATCGTTCGAACCATCCCCGCCAGATCCCTCGCCCAGGTCATGCTGCCCTAGTGCTCGAGGCACAGATCGGAGGATTCAAGATGAGCCGCATCTTCATGGACGGCGGCAGCGACATCAACCTGATGTTCGCCAGCACCCTCGCAGCAATGCGGATCCCGCTGTGCATCCTGGAACAATTCGGTACAACGTTCCACGGCATAGTCCCAGGGAAGGGCATATATCCCCTGGGAAAGATATGGCTCGACATCTTCGGCAAGCCCAAAAACTTTTGATGTGAGCGGCTCAAGTTCAAAGTGGTGGATTGGCCATCACAGTACTACGCCATCCTTGGGCGTGTAGCGTTCGCAAGGTTACTAGCAGTACCGCACTATGCGTACCTGCTGCTCAAGATGCCTGGGCCCAAAGGCATCATCACAGTCCTGGGAATCTTTACCCGATCAGACCACTGCAATAGAGATTTTAACAGAATCTCCCAGTCGTTGGGCATACAAGAGGAGCTCACAAGGCTCCGAGAGGTGACAGACAACGGGGCACCCACAGTCGCCAGGAAAAACTCACCTGATACGTCGTTTGACTCTACAGTCAACACGAAAAAGGTGCAGGTACACCGAACTGACGCATCCAAGACGACGCTGATCGCCAATGACTTCAGCCCCTCATAGGAAAGCGTGCTCGTCGTATTCCTCCGTGAGCGCTGGGAAATCTTCTCCTGGTGTCCTGCGGACATGCCAGGAGTTCCCAGGGAATTCTCCGAGCACGCACTCAATGTGTTCCCGGACGCAAGGTCGGTCAAGCAGTCGATCCGACGATTGTCCGAACCACAGAAGCAATTGGAATCGAAGTCAACAGACTCCTGGACGCCAACTTCATCCGAGAAAATCAAGGAGAGTGAGTGGCTAGTCCCAAAGAAAGACACGGACATCCTGCGGATGTGCGTGGAATTCGTGTCGCTCAACAAGCACTGCCCCAAGGACCACTTCCCCCTACCTCAGATCGATCAGATCATCGATTCGACTGTAGGATGCGAGAAACTCTCCTTCCTCGACACCTACTCAGGCTACAATCAGATTCGGCTGAAGGTCGAAGATCAAGAGAAAACGGTGTTCATCATGTCGTTCGGGGTATTCTGCTACAACACCATGCCCTTCGGGCTAAAGAACGCAGGTGCCACATACCAAAGGTGCATGCAGGCATGTCTGAAGAACCAGATCGGTCGCAACATCTAAGTCTATGTCGACGACATAGTCATCAAGACCAGGGAAGCCAAGAGACTGATCGATGATCTCCACGAGACGTTCGATAACCTTGATCACTACAAGATCAAGCTGAATCCATAAAAATGCGCCTTCGGTGTCCCATCTGGCTAACTACTTGGCTACTTCATCTCGCAGCAAGGAATCGAAGCGGATCCGAAGAAAATCCGGGCCATACTAACCATGGTGAAGTCGAAGAACATCAAAGTGTCCAGCAACTAGCTGGGGGCATCTTGGCGCTGAGCAGATTCATCAGCCGCATGGGTGAGAAGGCCTTGACTTTTTACCAAATGCTACGCAAAACTGACAAGTTCGAGTGGACACCCGAAGTAGACGACGCATTCGAAGCACTCAAGCGGCTTCTCTCCACCTCGCCTGTCTTGGTCACGCCCAAGGAGCGAGATCCACTGCTGCTATACATCGCAGCCACGCACCAGGTGGTAAGTACCATACTCGTGGTCGAACGACCTAAAGATGGCAAGACCCATGGGGTCCAACGCCCAATCTACTACCTCAGCGAGGTACTGATGCCAACAAAACAGAGGTACCCTCACAACCAGAAACTCGCCTACGGCATGTTCATGATGGCTCATCGGCTGAGCCACTACTTCCAGGAGCATCAGATAATGGTCATCAATAAGGAGCCACTGTCCAACATCCAGAACAACCCCGAAGCCACAGGACGCGTAGCCCTGTGGGGCATCGAGCTATCTCCTCTAGACATAGTCTACGAGCAGCGCCACGCGATCAAATATCAGGTCCTCCCTGACTTCTTCGTCCACTAGATGGAGCTCCAGCTGCCGGACATCCCGGACATGACACAGTCATGGACGATGCACTTCGATGGCTCCAAGCGCGAGGCTGGAGCAGGAGCTTGCGTCATACTGAGGTCCCCACAAGGCAATAAGATGAAATACGTCCTTCGAATGAAATTTCACGCCTCCAACAACGAGGCCAAATACGAGGCCCTCATCCACGGCATAAGGATGACAAAGATCTGCGGTGCAACGCGACTAGTCATCTACGGCGACTCGAACCTCGTCGTCCAGCAGGTGATGAACGAATGCGACACCCACGCCACCAACATGATCGCGTATCGCGTGCTCTACAAATCACTTGAAGGAGACTTTGACGGCTGAGAGCTTCGGCATGTTGGAAGGGAAAGCAATAAGAAAACCGATAGACTCGCCAACATTGGCTCCACCTGCGCATGGGTGCCACCAGGTGTGTTCCTCGAACAAATCTATGTACCCTCTATCAAAAGGAAATTCTCCAAGGGATCACCTGAAGAAGCAGAACACTCAGGGGCCGCACCACCCGAAGGGTCAGAAGGACCCTAAAAGCTCGACATAGAGGCCAATCTCGTCAACCTGATGCAGGTCATGGTGATCGAGGATACATGGACGCATTCGTACCGTCGGTACCTTCTCAACAAGGAACTGCCTGACGACCCGATAGATGCCCGACACATATCTCGCTGGTCCAAAGCATTCACTCTCCACAATGGCGAGCTGTACAAGCACGACATTTCAGGTGTGCTACAAAGATGCGTCACCATCGGTGATGGCAAAGCCATCCTACAAGACATCCATGAAGGCACCTGCAGTCACCACGCAGGCAGTCGCGCCCTCGTTGCCAAAGCTCTGCGAGCTGGATTTTACTGGCCAACAGCCATGAACGATGCCAAGGACATCGTCCGAAGATACAATGGCTGCCAAAGGTTCGCGGATAAGCCACACGCACCAGGATCAGAGCTCAGGCCCATACCACTGGCCTAGCCCTTTGCCCAATGGCGCCATGACATGATCGGCAATCTGCCAAAGTCCTCGCCAGGAGGCCACGTCTTCCTCCTGCTCGCAGTCGACAAATTCACCAAGTGGATCGAGGCTATGCCCGTCACCAACCAAAGCGGCAAAATGGGCGTCAAGTTTTTCGAGTCCATAGTCTATAGGTTCGGCGTGCCGCACAGCATCATCACGGACAATGGCTCTAACGTCATATCGAACGAATTCCAGGACTTCTGCAAGGGCCTCGGAATCAACATATCATTCGCCTTGGTGGCGCACCCGCAGAACAATGGGCAGGTCGAAAAGGCCAACCGCCTCATAGGCGGAGGCATCAAGAAACGCCTGCTTAGCCCACTCGAACGGATTGCGGGAGCCTGGGCAGAAGAGCTACACTCCGTCCTCTGGAGCCTACGCACAACGCCGAACAGCACAACTGGCTTCACACCTTTCTTCATGGTGCACGGAGCCAAAGCCGTACTACCTGCCGAGGTACGCCACACGGACCCACGGGTCGTCGCCTACTTCCAAGCCGAATCGACGGCCGCACTCGAAGACACCGTCGACACACTCGACGAGGCATGCGACATTGCCGCGGCTCGCTTAGTGGTTTACCAGCAGAGCCTCCAAAACTACCATAGCCGACGGCTGCGACCAAGGTCCTTCATCGAATGAGACCTCGTCCTACGACTCAAGCAAGAGCGGCCAAAAAAGATCGAGGCACCCTAGGAAGGACCCTACATCGTCACAGAAGTCCTCCCTGGCGGCGCATATCGCCTCAAGGACATCGCGTCAGGAGTCGAATACTCCAACCCCTGGAACGTCGTGCGTCTGCAACGCTTCTACCCCTAGTTATCCCTTTACTTTCAATAAGGCTACTCAGCCGAACAATGTACCTCCTCAATTACGATATGAATAAAAGATAAGTGTCTCGCCCGAAATTTTTCTTTTTCTTGCACTACTTTTCGCTATAATACGCTTGGGGGCTCCGCCTCACCTCACGACTTCGTCGACTGAGAATAACGCATGTAACCTGAGTAGCTGACCACGTCAGGCTAACAAGAATGACATGCACACAACAATGGCACCATGTGCAAGCACAAACAAGCTTTACAGAAAAGGGCATAACAAGCCCACTCGAACATATACAAATTTTACATCTATATTTTTATTGGACCTACCTATTCTGAAGAATCACGTGCGCCCGATGCTTAAAAAGATCCACGATCTCTTCGGCATACCGCCTAACAGTCGCGTAATGCGGACGCATGTCCCATAGGCCACCATCTGGTTGAGGGGGCGGCCCAGCCGCCACCGCCGCGAGATCAACGTCAGGGCGATGAAGATGAACAAGCGAAAGGGTGGCTTTCACCCCTGCTACCAGCTGTTTCCGCACCAACTCCCTCACGTGATTCACGTCCCGAAACTTCGACAACAAACCCCACAAGGTGGACGGTGCCACATCTAGAGGAAACATGACGTACATAATCAACTCAAGGGAAGTCTTCACTTGCCTCAGCACCCGTGACACCTGATGAACACGATCCTGCACCGTCGCAAGGACGGTGGCCCGATCACGGTCCATCCAGAAAAAGCCTCCGGCTTCCATATCCTATTGGGTCAGGCAGTTGATCCGAACTGCAACGCGTTCCTTCTTCTCCCTCGGAACAAGGTTCGCACCTGCAGAAAACTCAGACTAAGATGACACGACAACAAGGCGCACACAAAAATGAGTAGTAGCTCAAGAAACCTCACATTGCAGTTGCTCGCTCAACTGTCGCAGCTCCCCCATCAGATACTCCTCCCTGGCGGTAGCCAGCTCAGTCTTTGACTTCCACACGTTCGCATGGCCTCGAATGACAAGGATCTCTTTCTCCAAGCTACGAACGCGATCGCGAACAAAAACAAGTTGCGATGCATCATCCAAAGATGATCACGGCTAAGGGACAGTCGAAGTGTCCATAGGAGCCTCACCCGAAGGTCCCTAAAGGCAAGCAAGTAAGAATATGAACAACACATTTCTCTGACAACAGCTCGAAGCATCATTTATATACATCAAAAACCCACTACGTGGCACAAGGAAAAATTGTTCGACAAAATGTTACAGCAACAGAAGAAGAAAAGCTATCCTAGCTACAACAGATTTAGGCGCCCGCATTCGGGGTAGCCTCGAAGCCAGATTGCCTGCCCCTGGCTTCTCCCTGCTGCCTCGCCTCATAGTCCGCCAGCAGGTCGATAAGCTTTGGACCATACCGCTTACAACGAGAGGCGAAGAGAGCAAAGGCTACCTCAGAGCCGTCGGGAGCTGTTGGCATCTGGGAGGTGATGTGAGGAAGATCCAACTCCGCTCTGGACGCCATGGCCATGGCCAGACCCACGGAAGCGCTGATGCCCTTCTGCTTTCACTTGTAGGCCACAGGGGCATCCTCTAACAGCGCATCCGCCAGAGAATCAACATCCTCAAGGGCAGCGCCCTTAGGAACGATCTCCTTGTAGAAACGCTGGAGAACCTCCTTGGACTTAGCAAGGGAACCAGCAGCAGTGCCGCAGCGATCTTCGACAGCTGCGGTGGCATAATCCAGAGCGCTCCCGTGCTCCAAGACACTGCGATCAAACGCAATGCCCAAAGCATCTGGCGCAAAGAAGAACAGGCAGGAGTCAAATAAGGACAAGAAGAAAAAACAGTCGAAAATCCAAAAGATCAATTTCATGCAAGACACATACCAGAGAAGGCCTTGGCTGCAGCCTTCAGCTTCTCGGCCACCTCATTCTCACGCGCAGCCGCAACAGTTGCGAGATGCTCTTTGCGATCCAAATCCTCCCGCTGCAGGCGCTCCTTGGCCTTGGAAGCATCAGCCAACTCCTGCTGCAGGCGCTCCTTCGCCTCCACGGCGTCAGCAGCCTGCTTCTCCGCACGACCGAGGCTCTTTTGAAGAGCGTCCAGCCAGCGAAGGGCCGCATTATTCTCATCTACAAACCATCAAGGACACACATGAGCAACACAAGCTACATGCAGGCAACTGGTGAAAAAGACAAGAACAAGAAAGACATGTACCTCGGAGCTGCTGCATACTGTCCTGCAGCGCCAGATGCTGCTGGATGAGCAGGTTCGCGCTGCGCACAAAGGGCTGTGG
This sequence comes from Avena sativa, assembly GCA_916181665.1. NCBI lineage: Eukaryota > Viridiplantae > Streptophyta > Magnoliopsida > Poales > Poaceae > Avena > Avena sativa. The sequence goes on from OV702284.1 coordinate 36,387,871, forward strand.
AAAGAAACAGAAGCAAACAATCAAGAAAAGGGCTCGGGGGCTGCGCCCCGAAACGAGAAAAAACATCAAACCAAACAACCTGAAAAAGGCTCGGGGGCTACCCCCAGGACAAGAGGAAAAACAACTTACATGCTCAGATGGGGACTCCGAAGGTCCAGGTGCAGTCTTCTTAGTGATGACTACTCGAGCCTCCCGCGGAGAGGGGTTCGGAGCATCGCCCCTAGAGTTGGCCACCGTCTGAGAGGGAGGGGTCGTCGGCTTCGACTCCCCTACAGCCTCCTGGGATCCCTCACTAAGAGAGCCCTCCAAGGAGTGGCTGCAAGGAAAATATTCATCAAAGCAAGAAGAAAAGTGCAAATGCAAAAAACAGAACGAATAGCATCTGAATGTACTTACGAGTCGATGTCACTCAAATCGAAGACGGGTGGCACCTTCTCCTTCTTCTTCTTCTTCTTGGCGGCGACTGCGGCGCCATATCCCATAGAGGCACAACCGGGAATGGTGAGGAGGAAGCGCCGTCATCCCCGTTGTGTTGCACAAGGAAGGATGGGTCCCTAGGCGTTGGCGGAGTCGAGGCATCTGAGGACTCACTCGGACTCCGTGCCCGCTTTTGGGTCCACCCCTCGCTCACCTCGGGGGCATCATGAGTTGGCGACTGCGCCGGCGGAAGCTCAGACTCAGAGTCCACAACTTCATTGTCTAGAGCAATCGGATACTTTTCAGGCAGCGGAGGTACCATGCCAGCTACCTTCAGTTCCTGCAAAAGAAGACAAAGAACCTGATTGAGCAACGCTTAGTCATGCAAAAAACAGCAATCATAAAAAGAGCATAACACGCAGGATGTAGTTCTAAAACCTGAGGAACTGGATTCAAAGAGCTGAAGGGGGAGGTCAAGGACTTCTTCGGACGGACCTCTTCAGCCTTGAACTTCAGCAGCGGCCGAAGAGCCCTATCGAGGTCCCGCCTGGAGAGCTCCTTAGACGAAACCCTCGTCGGGTCGTGGCGGCAAGTGTAAAGAAACATCAGATGTGCCCTCGCCTGGAGTGGCTACACCCGACGTTTGAGGAAGGTGCGGATGATATCCACACCATTCACCTCCTTCTCCGCAACCATCTGAAAGGCCTCCACTCGATGGTAGAGCTCCTCTACCTCCGCCACCTCACCCAACAGGATATGGATCTTCCAGGATCTCTTCGGCAGGATCTCCTGGGCGGAGTCAAAGGGGGCGAGGCCGAAATTTTGACCGTCCACTGTGGAGTCGCAGTTATAAAACCACTTCTTCCGCCAGTAGTGGATGGACTCAGACATAGAAAAGGAAAAGAAGAGAACATAAGATCAGAGGGAAATAATGCAGCCACTGAGCGGGTAGACCTCGCCGGTGCCAGACTGCCTCTTCACGGAATAGAGCTTTCGGAAGAGGCCAAAGTGTGGCTCGATACCGAGCCAACACTCACAAAAAGTAATGAAGCAGGCGATGTGGAGAAGAGAATTGGGCGAAAGATGATGGAGTTGGATGCCATACAAAAACAAAAGTCCACGAAGAAAATCGTGGACTGGGAGCGAGAGTCCGCGAAGAACAAAGGCGACAAACATCAGCCGAAACCCTACGGGTGGACGGGGAATTACCTCATCGCCGGGGATCTTGACGGCCTCCTTGTCCTGCGGGATTAAACCTGCATCACGCAGATTGTGCAGGTCACCCTCGCGCTTCTCCGTGCGCCTCCACCCCCCATCGGTGATGCAAGCAGCGGTGGTGCTTTTCTTGCCGCCGACAGCAGCACTCGAGCCCACTCCTGCGGAGGCCTTCTTTGACTTCACCATCGTGAAGCATCATATGGCGGCGGTGCACGCGCAAGAAAGAAGAGGGAAAAGATTGAAGAACGTCCGGTGCGCGCGAGGACGAGCTCGTGAAAATTGAGGAAATGAAAGCAAATGGCAAAGGGTGAAAATAAATCACTATTTTTCCCACGGCTATAAGGATGAAGATGACAAACAGGAACCGTTCATCCAGAAGCACTAACGCTAAGATCAGATCCAACCATCCACGTGTCAACACAGCAGCGAACCGTCGCCCGCACGCCACCCACTATGCTTGGAAACCGAGGAGACGCCATAATTCTCGCCACGTCGCGTATGACTAGTCAACTTCAAGTCAGAAAGTGGGACCACCGGTCGTCCTATTACGTCACCTCTGGCGCCATAGACGATTGAGGTCATCGACCGTCAGCACTGACGTCATCAAGCAGTCTAGCAACGGCTGGAATTCCTTGACTAAAAAACAAGTACTTCCTCGAATCTATGATTCAAACAACTACTCGGGGGCTACTCCTATCAGGAGCGCTGGCCGCGCACCTGTGGCATGATTAAGGTACTACACAATTGGCGATTCTTCGACTCTTACGTCGAGTCTACGACTCCACTAGGGACTCGGGGGCTACTCCCATAGGGAGGATCGATTCAAGCATCCGAAAAAATTGTGTCCTTCGGACCTAAAGCCAAAAACAACTGAACCAAAGTTTCTTCTTGAGTATACGACTCGAACAGACACTCGGGGGCTTCTCCCATAGGGAGCGCTGGTCGCGCACCCTATGAATTCTTTGACTTTCATCCTTCGGATCAAAAATGCAAAAACTTTCTGACAACTTTTCCCAAACCGATGCTACTTGGTCACCCGAAACACCTCCGTGGTGGTAAAATTTTGGATGTTGTGTCTACGACGCAAAGATAAGACCTACAGATATCATCTGATGGCCTGGTAACGCACCTGACTGCGCTCTACCAGTAAGATGCCCTGTCAACAGACGTGATGAAAATCCTGACGGACGTGTTGGGTACATCAGTCGAAAACTACTGGGATTCGACTCCTGTAAGACCTCAGCGGCCTGAGTCGAATTACACCAACATCCGTTCCAGGTTCGAGTGTAGGGACTCAAATCTGAAGGAGATCGTGTTGTTTTGTCCTATGACAGTTAACTGGCCCTGATCCGTTAGGAGAGTCAGGCACACGCATCAGCAATCCTTACAAACTAAAAACCATTCTCTTATAAACAATCATAAAACTGCACTCGGAAGATTGAGGATTCCCCAGCCGAATCTGTGATTCAACTGAGCACTCGGGGGTTACTGACATGGTTATACCCCACGGGTACACAACATCAGCATACCTAGTCCAGCCCGAAGGAAGTCCCACTGCAAGAGGCCTACGGAGATTCCGGGTGGCCCAGGCCCATGACACCTTCAGATGCTTGGAGAACAAGGATAGTGTAGATAGAATTTCAAAGGGCAAACCCTAATCTGTAACCGACTCGACCTGCGCCCGGGACCTACCTATCTATATAAAGGCCAGGAGGGCACGACGAGGAGGACACCTCTCACCGCATACACACATCCACGCCAGATTGCATCTGCACACCCCTCTAAATTTTGGTTCCACCGTAATCAAGAGTAGACAAGCAGGTGTAGGGTTTTCCCTCCAGGGGCCTAAACCTGGGTAAACCCCGTGTCGCCGTGTTGCTTGCTTGCTAACCGTTCCATGATTTCCAGCATCCCCACCTTCTCCAAAACCCAAGCTCATAACAATGGGCATTGACGAGATCGAACCTCGTCAGTTAAAGATGATCATGGATTTAATTACACTTTAATAACTAAAATTGAAAGTAGGTAACTAATGCAGAGGCACGGGTGGGAAATAGATGTTATTTAGTTTTCTGCACTATCTGCATGTGGGACCCCGAGTACTTGATATATGTTCCTTGAATATTCACACTATCCACATGTGGGACCATGAATCCCCTTAGCATGAGCTTGAGTCATATCTTAAAGTAGTTTGGAGCTTTATTACTATCTTGTACTTATGCCATGTTTTATTGCTTTTTAACTATTGCGCGTGGAGCGCCTGTACTGTTTAGGGACAAATGTGGAATGATTTCGCGGTATCGACAAGCCCTGTCACACTTTCGGGTTCCTAGTCGTTTACAGCCATTGGCACAAACCTCTGGGTCCGTTTCGGAGACGACCAACTTCGTCTCCGGTAGCTTGGTGGGGTGTCCCCCTAAAATAGTATATGAATCTTGCGATTTCTTTGCCGTGATGCCTCTTTGGGTTTTCATTTGGTTTTTTTGAGGTTGATCTTGCGTGTGTTGCTATTTGTGCCCCCCTGCAGGGTAAAACTTTCTGAGAGTCCTGTCCGCGGTTATGGACGACTTGGAGCACATTATCTCGATCATAGATAACTATAACTAAAGTAGTGCTATAAATTTGATTTTGAAATGACTAGTAGTCAGCTTCAGTACAACAGAATGACTAATAAAAGTACCAACAACTGCCTTTTTTTGAATGTCTCATGGTATATGTATCTGACTAGTAAGTATTGCAACTATAACGGAATGGTTAACTAAGACTGCCCACTTCTTATGTTATCAGGATGACTCATGCTATCTATATCTGACTAGTAATTGTTGCAACTATAATTGAATGAATAAAACTGCCAACTGTGTGAGTTCCTCGGTTTGACTTCCTCGTTTGGTCTCGAGGGGGAAATACCAGGATGGGTATGTTTTGTGTTAGTATCAGGTTGGAACCGAATAGGTCTTTCTTATCCCTCTCTGATAGTCGCCATTTGTATCGAGTCTCTATAGGTTGTTTAGTGCATGCTGCATTGACGTTTCAGTCCACCATACGTATGTCGGCAAGGACCTCCGAAGTTTAAGACTCGTCGTGTACTGGACTCAATACTGACCGCTCTCTTTTTCCTTTGCCCTTTGTCGGCACCCCTTTTGTTTAAGCGGGTTTGAAAACGACGTTGTTAGCAGGGTTACCCTTCCGGCTTGGCCTGGGAAGGGTTATGGACGCCATTGGTTATTCTTCAGGGCTCTTAGCCTAATTTGCATATTATCCGTACTCAGACGCTGTATCATTTTCAAAGTGATTTGGATCTTTGTATTGTATATTTGTATTCTTAACTCCTTGAGTCGCTGTTGTATATATCTGTTCTGTGGGTTCCATCATGGACTAATGTGTAATGATATTACTTTGTTTTCCACCCGCATGAAAGTGCCTGGTGGGCGCCTTTGAATCGTTTCTATGCGGGTTTGGTGGGAATCGCTAAAACTTGCATAGGGCCGATCCGAGGGTGTTACAGAGTGGTATCAGAGCTCAGCAATTATGATACCCCACGGGTCCAGCCCGTAGGATAACCTAGCTAACGGACGTTGTAGAGTGTCAAACTATTTTTGAAAATCGGTTGGATAGATCTGATTAGGTCTGGTTTTACTCCTTACCCCTCTGCTATTCTCCTCTTACCTTTGCGCGTTTTGAATCTACCACCTTATCTTTTCTTCGAGTCCAGGAATTCTCGTGTTTGGGTTTCCGTCACACCTTTAGGTTTTCGCTTCCTTCCTCTTGTAATGGTGATTTGATATCCGGTCGTCATGCTATCTGAGGAGTTTTCCTCTATTGTACCTTTCAATGGACCAAAAATTCACTAAAAAATTTCTTTGTATCTTTCGAAGTTCTCCTTCGTGACAACGTCATCGACATTAGATCCGATGAAGAGCCTACAATATTCTTTTGTTTCCAAACCTCGTTTGTCGAGATCTTAAGTCTGAATTCTGAGAGATGGTTGCATAGTCCGCTATTCGTGTATAGATTAATGCTTTAAGTGCGGGATGGAGTCACGACCATACAACTACTCTTATCATTCGCTTTTGTACACTGAATGGTGGATTGATGCAATTCTTACTCCTTCCATGGAAGTTAGAGGTGGCAATACCTTTAACTCCATCTGTTGTTTATCCGGAGCATTCCCTCGACGAACATGATCAACTACCTCTTGTTGCTGGTGTCGTTGATTTCAGGATGGAGAAAGAATCTTTGTTAGTGGTGTCACGAGGATCTACATGAAACTAGAAATTTCAGATCATCGGCCTCTTTCCCCATATCATGAGGCGGATCTCGAGGGCGAGATCCATTGTTAGTGGTGTCGAATTGTAGCACCCCGGGGAAAACCAGTAATAGAAAATTGTTGTTGTTATACTTTGTGCATCATCATGACATCATTGTTGCATACTTTGTCTCAAAACTAATTTCGTTAAAACCCTATATTATTTTTTGCATTACATCTCCTTCTTTATTCTAATTATATTTTATGCCATTTTAAAACGTGTAAAGTTATTTACAAAATATTTATTCAATAAAATAAAAAGAAATAGAAAATATTTTAAATAAAAATCCTAGACCTAAACCGGCCAGGCCCAGCCGGCTAAAGCCCTAGCCCTTCTATCCAAATCCCTAGACCAAACCCTAGCTATCACCTAGTCCCTACTCCCTTTCCCCGCCGCTAGAACCCAACACGATGCACAAAGCATGCACGCACGCTTGACCGCCACCCCTTCGCTCCTGGACCCACCCTCACCGACCCCTGCTCCTATCGCTCGTGCCTGGCCCCACCACGGATCCCACGATCCCCTCGCTCGCTACCCCGCATCCCGTGTCGTCCTCCCCGCTTGGACCCACAACCGCCGCTGCCACACCCATCGCCACCAGGACTGGGATCAGGTGACATGCCTACAGCATGTCACGCTGTAACATGCGCCCTCCCATCTGCCGTCCAAGTGCCATCCAACGCACTGTAGTGACCTAAGGCAAAAGATGCTGCTGTTTTAGACTTGATAGTTCTGAACACTAGAAACAACAAAAAAAAATTCAAACTTAAACATTTTTTATCAGCTCACAATACAAATAATAACATTTCAGTCCGTAGACAGTACAAACAAGAGCTTTGAACAGTACACAATATACAAACATCAGTCGACGGTACAAAAAACATTCATATATATGTTACCAGATCTGCATAAGTTAAATTTCTTTTTTTTGAAACGAGGCAAAAGAGTTGCCTTTTTATTGATATAGCAGAAGAGAAAAGGACAATTTATAAGGAAAACTGGCCAAAAACCGATACAACTCAACACAACACGCCGGCCCCGAGGCCGCGCTCCACACTGGTCAACGATCAAGACGCCCAAGCGAACAAGGTCAACACCTAAACACAAAACACCTCAACGCAACAAGGCGGAGGCAAAGACCGGAGCCGCTGCTCCAACATCCACGTCGACCTCGGGGCCGCGCTCCTTCTAGCCGAAGACGAAAACGCCAACGCCAACCACCAGCACACTCCACAGGTCCCTCCGGCCGACGGAACATCCAAAGCGAGGCCTCAAGAGGCAAAACGACGCAAGAGCGTCGCACTCGCCCGAACCCGCAAGGGATCAAGGGTTTCCCCCGGAGAACCCGGGCAGAGGAGCGAACACACCGCTTCGACGACGACTTCAAGAAGCACACGGCGCCCAAAGGAATCGCCATCGTCGGTCCTAGCCAGCCGCCAGGATAAGGATTTTGCCTAGCAATGAGTCGCAAAACCACGCGACCGCCTCGCAAGGGCCGCCAGGCTCTGACATGTTTCCTATAGTGAACCCACTTCATTACAAGAAATTCCGAAGCAAGTGTGCAATTGAAGTTAGTAAGCGCTTAACATTCAAATTCAGCGTGATTTACTCCTTTGTGTTGTCACACGAACAGGCTGACTCTCTTCTCCCTAAGGCTTTGTTCGGTTCATCCACTCCCCTAGTGGATTGAAGTGGTTTGGAAGAGATTAGAGGGGATTTAGGCTTAGATGGGATTTAATCCCCATCAATCCCTGCCAATCCCGCTCAGTTCTAATGAAACCGAACAAGGCCTAAGAGTATCTCCACTCGCTGGCCGAACCCATGGCAAAATTTGGTCCGTTTTTCGGCCGGACTGAACTTGTTTTTGGCCTGGGTACGCTCATTCTCCCACCCGCGTACCTAGGCCGAGTCCCCAAGTTCGGCTAAAATTCATCAAATTTAGGCGATTTTCATTAAGTTGGACGAAATATAGGCGGATTACATCAAATTTAAACGAAACTAGTACATAAATAAACTTAAAAAGGTCGCTACTGGTGCCTTCGCCGTCCTACATGCCAAAGTTGTCGTAGAACAACGTGTAGTCCAGGTCGGCCCGGCCGTCATCCTCGCCGCCGTCGTCGTCGTCGTTCGGCAGCTGGTTCTGGCGGGAGCTGCTCTGGCTAGGGTCGCCGCACCTCCATGGCTAGTAGGACGGGCCTGCGTCCTCGTCGTCGTCATCCAGGACGTAGAGCGGGGCGCCCTGGTAGGCGAGCTCACGCCCAGACAGCGCCCGACGCCGTGCGGCCTGCTCCTCGGCCTACTGCTGCAGGCCGAGGATGCGCTGATGCTCCGCCTTCTCACAGTACCTCCTGGACCATTCCAGGATGTCCGGCGAGGAGGGCTCGACGAGCGGCAGCGTATTTGTGAAACTAGTATATTTAGACGTTTTTTAATGTGTAGTGAAACTACACACTAAATTGTTTAAATATATTCGTTTCACAAAAGGTAAACTATCTTATGTGGTACTAGTTGACATACACAAAAGGACAGGTTCTAACTTCACTAATTATATTGCATGCAGAAATTAACTTCCACCTTAAACATTGCTGATTAGCCAAAAATCAAATTGTTTAGAAGCTAATCAAATTATTTTTAGTGATCAGAACTGTTAAGCAGGAGCATCTTTTTTCCTTAGATCGCTGCCGTGCGTTGGATGGTGCTTGGACGGCAGATGAGAGAGCGCATGTTACAGCGTGACATGCCATGGGCATGTCACCTGATCCCAGTCCTCGCCACCAACCCCGCATCTCCCTCCTCTCGCCTCATAGAACCGCCACCGCCAACACTCTCCGCTACAGCGCCTCTCAACTCCCTTCAGGTCCCCCGCTGCCACCGACAGTGCTCGCGAGCGCTGCCTCCTCGTCGGCCTCGCCAGTTCCTCCGGCCGCCACCAAGTCTGGTCGCCCTCACCCTCCCCGCCTCCGGCGCCGAGCCTGACCCGCTCCTGTCCTGGCTGTCGCCGCTCCCGCTTCGCCATTCTCCCTCTGCGTCGGCATCCTCCGGTGAGCCTGCCTCTCGGCCTCCTGCCTGCGTCGCCCTATGCCGCCACGGTGCCCTGTAGCTCGGCCTCGCCCCGGTATCGCCACCAGGCCCTCCCCTACACTGAGACTCCCGTGCTCGTGGCCACTGTCCCTGCAGTCGCGCGCCCCGCGCGTCCTCCTCGTTAGTGGACCTTCTCCGCCTCTCGCCAGCGTGGACTGTCTCCTCCGTCTCTAGCTCCTGCAGCCCATGCTTGTCTTGTGCCCTCTCGACGCCGTCCTCCACCCAAGCGGTGCCGCCAAGCACTCCAGCGAGCTCGTTCTCTATGCCGATGCGATTTAAGTCACAAGGGCGGTTTTGGTTCACCGCACAGCTAACTCGTGATGTTTTGCTAATCAAAAGTGAGCTGGTGTCAGTTGTTTCTCACGTTGACTCCCACAGTCCTCTCGGTAGACCATCATCCAGGTACATCAAGATCCCCTTCGATAACCTATCCACACCTGAGGGCACCACGTCGAGAACGATGGCACTCGAAGGCCATACTGGCACCGAACCAAGAACGCCGTCAACAGACGAAGCCAGAACCCGAACATCTTTGTCACGGAACGCCAAGATTTACCGGCACCGAGAACCCTGACCTATAGGTTCCCGGAAAGCCAAGATCTCCTTCACGGATATGATGGCCGAGACCCCGACGCTGTTCGAAGACCGATCCCGACGCCCGAACCCGAACTCCTCGGAACCCAAGATCAACGAACCCTAAAGTGTGACCATCATTCCGAGACCCCTATTTTATGAATGATATAAATTGTTGCATATTAAATTGTCATGATTGCAATCTTAACATGTGGTTTGTGGGTATTATGCCGATTCACCTCATAATTAAATATGGAGACCATATGCAGGCAAATCTAGTCTAATATTGGTCCCATTTAAATTTGTGCATCAAACCGGTGAAATATTTTGCCTTGATACGACAATATTTAAATTGCGGGATATCTAAACAACTTGGACCATCTAAGTAAATGTTGGAACCCCAGTTCCATTTAATATTGCCTAATCGCATCGCATCCTTTCCATATCACGCATCATACATGCATCATGCCTAATCTTCTGCCGTAGTATTAAATAGTGCATCCGGTGTTTCTTCTAGTGCTTTGCTTCTTCATGGATTAGGCCGATGAGTTGATGCGAGAGTCGACCCGATCTTCGGATAAACCTTCTGCAATGTTTTCAGGCGAGCATTCTACTCCTTTCCACCTATCTAACTTTTATAGTATTTATTTCCTCATGTTGATCTATTTCTATCTGTGTTGTGATGCTCTAGTTTGCGTACCTGTGATATCCCTTGCAGCCATTATATTGCCTTGGACACCTCCTATTACCCGTTGTTTGGTAGATAGTCGGCCTTGCGTGTCGTAGTCGCTTGCTCAGGTGTTGTCGCCAGGTGCCACAATTGTTGGAAGGTTGCCTCATGCTTAATGTTGGAGATGATCATGGCTTTAATTACACTTCAATAACTAAAATTGAAGGTAGGTAAATAATGCAGAGGCCGGGTAGGCAATAGATGTTATTTGGTTTTTAACCGTCCACTTGTGTCCCGTAGGACACCGAATACTTGATATATGTTCCTTGAATATTCGCACTATCCGCATGTGGAGCCATGAGTCCTCTTAGCATGAGCTTCAGTCATATCTTATTTCTTGGGGCCACAAAGTAGTTTGGGGCTTTATTACTATCATATACTTATGCCATGTTTTACTGCTTTATTTACTATTGTGCGTGGAGCGCCTGTACTGTTTAGGGAAAATGTGGAATGTTTTCCAGTATCGACAAGCCATGTCACACTTTCGGTTCCTAGTCGTTTACAGCCATTGGCACAAACCTCTGGGTCCGTTTCGGAGCTGGCCAACTTCGTGGCAGGTAGCTTGGTGGGGTGGCCCCTGAAATATTATATGAATCTTGCGATTTCTTTGTCGTGATGCCTCGTTGGATTTTCATTTGGTTTTTATGAGGTTGATCTTGCGTGTGTTGCTATTTGTGCCCCCTGTAGGGTAAAACTTTCTGAAATCCATGTCTGCGGTTATGGACGACTTGGAGCATAGTATCTCGATCATAGATAACTATAACTAAAGTAGTACTATAAATTTTATTTTGAAATGACTAGTAATCAGCTTCAGTACAATAGAATGGCTAATAAAAGTACCAACAACTGTTGGGTTTTTTTTTTGAATGTCTCATGGTATATGTATCTGACTAGTAAGTATTGCAACTATAACGGAATGGTTAACTAAGACTGCCCACTTCTTATGTTATCAGGATGACTCATGCTATTTATATCTGACTAGTAATTATTGCAACTATAATGGAATAAATAAAATTGCCAACTGCGTGAGTTCCTCGGTTTGACTTCCTCATTTGGTCTCAAGGGGGAAATACCAGGATGGGTATGTTTGGTGTTAGTATCAGGTTGGAACCAAATAGGTCTTTCTTATACCTCTCTGATAGTCTCCAGTTGTATCGAGTATCTATAGGTTGTTTAGTGCATGTTGTGCTGCCACTTTAGTCCACCATACCTATGTAGGCGAGGACCTCCGAATTCTAAGACTCGTCGTGTACTGGTCTTAGTACTAACCGCTCTCTTTTTCCTTTGCCATTTGACGGCACCCCTTTTGTTTAAGCAGGTTTGAAAACGACGTCGTTAGCATGGTTACCCTTCCGGCTTGGCCTGCGCAGGGTTATGGACGCCATTGGTTATTCTTCAGGGCTCTTATCCTAATTTGCATCTTGTCCGTACTCAGACGCCGTATCGTTTTCAAAGTGATTTGGATATTTGTATTGTATATTTGTATTCTTGACTCCTTGAGTCGCCGTTGTATATATCTGTTCTATGGGTTCCATCGTGGACTAACGTGTAATGATATTACTTTGTTTTCCACCCGCACAAAAGTGCATGGTGGGCATCTTTGAATCGTTTCTATGCGGGTTTGGTGGGAATCGCTAAAACTTGCATAGGGCCGATCCCAGGGTGTTACACTTTCTCTTGTCCATCAGGCCGGTCAGGATGGCGGCATGCGAATCGCCGTGGTATGAGGTGAGGTTTTGGTCGTTGGTATTGTTCGCTAGTTTCAATCAGGTTCTAGTAACGAGGTCATCCAAGACAACGATTAGGCCATCGCCAGCCGATGCCACGCTGGAAGTGCTCACATCTTATCTGTCGAAGCAGCGACTTTACTGGCATACTACCGAACCTGTCGTTAGACAAGATTCATCGATGGTATATCACATACTAATCCTCTTATGATGATCCTAATGTGAGTGTATGTAATGTTTGTACTAATTCGTTAATTTATGTTGGTGGCAGATTCCCTTTGTAATCAGAATCGTGGAAATTAAGGATCCCAAATTTCCTGGTTTGTCATATGAATTTTACATGTACGCTGCTGACCTAGAGGCCGACAGGCGACAATGAAACAAGAGACGTGTCCCAGGCAGGAAATCAAGCGCGTTGCCCGGCCAGCACTTTGACATGCTGAAGAATTATCTTTCTTCTACGCATATGATGGGACATTTAGTGGATCCAAATTACTACAGAATCTTTCAAATGCTACTGAATATGTCAAACTACCATTCGTTGCTATTACTTAAGTATTTTGTAGAGCTAATGCTGATGTACTGGTACTTGTTTAGATCAAGGGCATTAGATGGCCGGTCTTGCTTTTCTTTTGAAACATGGCCTTGTGACAATATAGATGACGCTAGGGCATTTTGGGTTGCATATATGTTGGTCACATAGGCATTGATCTAAGAATGAGGTATGCGCACAAAAGCAAACTTGATCGTCTGTTTTGCATGCTCCAATGATGGAGTGTGTTCGGAGAAAAGTGCAAACTCATCGTGCGCCAAGGTTTTTTGAGCTGAAACATGAACTGATTATCTCTCTACTCCTATTGAATTTCACGTGGTTGCTAATTAAATCTACTGACACTTCGGTATGAAACCTGGTTATGTGGTTGCTAATTATTTGATGTACTGAACGTGTTGTACATATGTTTGCACTTGTCGAATTATGATTAATCCAATTTAGACAGGGAAAACAATTAGTCTAGGATTACAATCCAACAGGAAAATGTCATCATGTCTCATACATTTTGAAATGATAAAACCAAAACTAATCAATGTTCGTCATCTCACTACATAATCAAATTTTCATCGACGTCAGCCAGTTCAGTTACCATACAAACACTAGGATCATCTTGGCAGGCAACATCAATGGTGAATAGCTCGTCATAGTCATTCACATTTCTGACCTTTTCTAGATGCGCCTGCAACTCAGCTGCAGCTAACTGTCGTGGTGCAGTTTCATACTCAGTCCTCTTTCCATAGAACTGCAATTTTCTAAGTTTTTTCGGAATTTGTGGCCTTCAGTAAGAAAAAACCGGTGGCCAAGGTAACTGGTCTTATTTTGTAGCCTCACTGTGACATGTTTTTAATGGGAATATGCCCAAGAGGCAATAATAAAGTGGTTATTATCTTATTCCTTGTTTATGACAAATGTTTATTTTGCATGATATAATTGTATTAATATAGAAATGTTAATACATGTGTGTTTAATAAATAAAAAGAAAGTTCCTAGTTATGCCTCTCTTATAAACTAGCTCGTTGATTAACAAGATGATCAAAGGTTTCCTGATCATGTACATTTGATGTTGTTAATAATAAGGTCACAACATTGTTGGAATGATGTGATGAACATTCATCCGAAGTATAGCATTACAATCAAGGTCATTTTGTTTATATTGCTATAACATCATACGAAGTAATCTTAGTCCTTAGACCATATGATCATGTCATTCACTAACACCAGAAGAGTATCTTGATAACATCAAACGTCACACCGTAACAGGGTGACTATAAAGATGGGTTTAGTGATACGAAGGTGTTATGTTGAGTCTCATGGATCAAGAGTGGAATTTGTCCATCCCAATGACGGAGAGATATACTCTGGGCCCTCTCGGTGATATCACATTAGTTAGCTTGCAAGCAAGTGATTTGATCACTACAATGTTATATCACGGGAACAAGAAAAGAGAACATGTAGGTAACAAGATCAAACTAGGTATGGAGATACCGATGATCAAATCTTGGACATGTAACATATAGCGAGACAAAAGGACGGAGTTACATGCATATAAAGTTCAAACAATCACAGAAGTCATCGTTGAATGTGTGGGAGTCAGTACGGACCTCCAGGTCCCGCTGCTGATTATTGATCGGAGAGGGGTCTCGATCATGTCTACATTATTCGCGAACCGTAGGGTGACAAACTTAAGGGATACCTACATCATTTGGAGCAAATAAGATGCTAGAGCAAGAAAAAGAAAGCGCAGGAATTTATTTCACTAGACACCGGAATTATTTCGGTTGAAATTGTTGAAACTGGTTCTGCATGTGAAATTTAATACTAGCAAGGGATTTTATGTGAATGTTTGTTAATTAAATTAATTAACCAAATTCTGAATAAATAGATAAAAGAGTTTTATTTAAATGAGACCGTGCATTAAATTTGGTGAAAATTTAATGCATGTGAGTGGATTTTTGAGTGGAGGCATGTTTACGTGAGTGGAGGCTTTTAATTTTGAGTGGGAGCTCCACCCACATGAATGTGGAAGAGGTGCGGCAGCCACCATGGCTGTGGTGCCATGCCATGCCCCTTGGGTGCCCCCTCTCCCTATATAAGCCTTCCTCTTCCCCTCTCACATCACACCTCGCGAAGGATCTCTCTTGCCCCTTTAGAATTTCCCCATGGCCCGGGATCAGCGAGATACATGTTCCCGGTGGCTTTTTCTGAAAGAATTTTTTGCTTCCACTGCTTCGCTGGAGCAAGGGTGCGGAGGTTGTCGCGATACCCAAACGTGTGTGCGATCACGGATGCACCACTTGTGACACCCCCGGGATTAGGGCTAGACAAATCCCAGACCTCCGTATGGTATAATCATAACCTAAATCTCGAGAGCATGCAGAGAGAGAATTGATAACACAACAGTGACCATACAACACAAAAATTATTACATCAAGCTCATAATTGAGCAGAGAACCAAAATATTACAAGCAGAGGTCACTGACCACAAACATCAAACAACGGAAGGCAAATTATGCTATTAAGTATAGCAAACTTAACGAATGGCCTAAGAGGCCTGAAGAATAATGATGATGTCCAATCCATAGATCCCAGGCTGCCGGCTGGGAACTCCAAACTACTCATCGATGTCGATGCCGTGAAGAACTCATCTTCATTGGTAACACTTACTCTGCTGCAAAAAGTATCAACAAAGCAAGGGTGAGTACAAGGTGTACTCCACAAGACTTTTGTCTGGTGGAGTTATTTGCGTAAAGCCATCTTTGTTTGGTAAGACAAGAGGAAGAAGAAATCTCGACTAATCAGAAATTTTAAAAGGGATAAGAGAGAGGTATCTCTAGTTTTGATCATCTCTTGATATCCACCAAATCATCATCAGCTGAACCTATCTAGGATCACACCCTCGTACCCATGAGGAAGCATCCTTAAACACACATTAATCAAGTTGCCAAGTTTTACGATTAGGTTCAAGTTCTCTATGATCTCACGTCCGTTACCAAGTTCTTCCATAACTGTGGACGCGGCTTTTCGAAAAGATTAATAACCCTACAGGGGTGTACAACTTGACCCACACGTACTAACCTTATCTTAATGCCAGTACAATAGCCCTCTTCCTTGGAAGGCCGACAGAGGGTAGTTAGACACGACCTTTACCTTGCTTTCGTGAAGACCATGAGTCACGCACTAGAGAGATGCCGCCGTAACGGGTCGAGTCCCTAAGTCGGTCCCTAATGATGTGAACAGGGTTCAAGATTACGGATATCGCGCATCTCTTGTTCCCTGCCACGCTTACCTACCTATATGAATGCACCTCCTTCACCTCCTTCGAGAAGATCCAGAATGCGTATGTCGAATGGAACGCCCGAACTATGTGACTCATGGAATCTACTCGGCAAGTTAGTTGGTCGAGGGGGTTTCTAGGCCCCCGTGTGGCTGTACGCTCGTCTTGGTTCAAGAGGCAAGAACATCGGGTCTTAAGGGTGGCAAGTATGGGACTACAAAAACCACAACCCACCGTGGCCTCCCATACAATCCTTAGCATGTTTATTATCCATCTCTGATCATAACATGTCATCCTGTTATACTAGGTTCATTCGTAGCTTTGATTCATCAACCAGATGGACCAGCGGTAATAGCTAAGCATGGCTAAGCACAACAAGTGTAACAGCTATAGCAACGCTTCACAAGCCAAACCCTAGTTATGCTAGTAGAAGTGGATCAGGGAGTATAGGATACAAAGTGAACATGCATCAGATAGGATTACTCTATCCATCCATAAAAAACTTTGGAATCATATGCTCATGGAAAGAATGTAAATACTTTGAAAGCATAGGATTTATATGTATGTGTGGGGCTTCGCTTGCCTTTGCGAGTTGATATCCGGATAGCAGAGCTTCGGACACCTGGCACTTGACTTGGTTACAGTTGTCCAAGTATTGCCTTTGAGCTTCGACGGTCTTGATCTTGGTCTTCGATCTCGATCTCGATACCGTATTCTACTAGGAAGAATCAAACACCGGAAAGAAAGGGGAAAAATCAACACATGACATCGATGCAATGCCCAATCAAGGATGATGATATGACAAGTTAATTTGTACTGACATTGAAACCCTAACATGCTCGATAGTTTACTCGGGGTTCCAAGGGGTGCAGACCCTAACTCGGGGAAACTCTGGATGTATATGAGAGGGTGCATTTAGTTTTTCTAATTAAACTTGTCATGGAAGTTGTTTATCAATGCATTATGATAGGTTAAATAGATAGAGCTCATTTTTTTGAACATTTTGATATATTATTTGTATTTTTTTTATTTAAAATGAATTAGTTATGAATTTATCCATTTTTAATTCATTTTTAATCATTTTTAGAATATTATAAAATAATTTACATTTTGGAATTACTTTTAATAATTTTATTAAACATAAAACAATTCTAAAAAATGTTTATATTACTTACAACTAGACCCCACATGTCAGGCATTTTCCTTCACTGAAATAATTACAGAAATGTATTACAAAACATTAAAAAGAAAAGGAGATAGATTATTGCATCAGCATGAGGTCATGCTTACATCAGCAATGGTGGGGAGCTCCAGATCGAGCTCGGGCTCGGCTACAGAGCGCACGTGGAGCTGCGAGAGGGGCTGCGCTGGACGTGGGGCGCTGCGCTGGACCAACTAGTTGCGGCGCCGCCCAGGAATGGTCATCAGAGCGGGGAGCACGACAACGGCGAGCGGCGGCAGTGGCAGGTGGTTGATGGGAGGGGGCTGGAGAGCAAGAGAGAAAGTGCGGAGGGGTCTGTGTAACATCCCTAAAATCATGATTTCAAAGTTTGCATATCATCCATGCATTCATAATCATTTTAGGATCATTTTCAAAGTCATTACAAAAACAGAAGCATTTGAATGTCTATTATTTTATGTAAGCAACGCATTGACCCAATGCTACTCTCTAGTAAAGAGATTATTTGTTTTAAACCTAAGTTTGTTTGATAATTTCCAAAGCTTGGACAAATATTTCAAAACAAAGAAACAAATTTAAAACCATTTTTATGTCTTTATTAAGCAATTGGTAAAAACATTGTTTATTTAAAATTCCAAAGTGAAAATTATTTTAAAGTGTACAACATTATTCTGCAACCAAATGTGTACAAATTTCACTTTATAAAAATCCAGAAGTGGTTTGAATTTAAACTTATTTGAAACTCATTTGAAAAATGTTTCCTGAAAATCAAAATAGAAATAGAAAAAGAATAAAGAAAGCAGAAAAGGCCGGCGCTGCCAATTTGGCCCAGCACAGAACCCAGCCCACTAAGCCCACCCGGGCCAGTTCCCCCTCTACCCTCTCTCACCCGCGTGAAGTGTACCCCGCAGCCGCTGACACTGGGCCCTCTCCACGTCAGCATCGTCTTCCCCAGAATCTCGCACGCAGTCACCGCTCCGCCGTTACCACCATGCAGTGAGGTCGTGATTAAACCTCGCTTAATTCCCATTGAGTCAGCGTGTAATCCTTGCCCCGCTCCTGGCTACTTAAACACCTCGCCACCGCGGTCATTTGCCCCCACACAGCACCCTCTCCTCGCCACCAGGCTGCTCGCATTCGAACTCAAACCGCCGCTGCCCGACGAACTCCGACGTGCGATTTCGGTGATATCCAACCGCCCCTCTGCCTCTGGTTCAAACGATTGAGACCCTCGTGTCCAGGCACACCTTCTAATGCCATTTGTTTGTCCTCCGATGATCCAGGTCGCCGTCCCTGTTCGCGCCTTCAAGCGACAGAACCACCGCTCGACTCCGACGAGCAATCTAGGTAAAGCCCGACCGCCCTTGCCTTCTCCTCGATGCTATCGTGTTCTCCATGACC
The DNA here is from genome assembly GCA_916181665.1 of Avena sativa. NCBI lineage: Eukaryota > Viridiplantae > Streptophyta > Magnoliopsida > Poales > Poaceae > Avena > Avena sativa. Next base: position 36,406,332 of record OV702284.1, read on the forward strand.
TTGCGCACCTCCTGACTCATTTGATTCGTGCTAGGGCGATCCAGAGCCTCGGCAACTACCTCGTTTGCAAGTACACGACGCCGCCAGCAACTCCGACGAGGTCCCGCTGCTGTGTCTGTGCGCCCTGACCCTGCCCGTCCACACGTTGAGCATCCCCACGTTCCCGTGGTCTCAGTAAGCACATGCCCGACCCCCTGCCCCTCTGGTCTCGTCGGAACGTCACCGGCAGACGCGCAGCCGCCACGGTAGCCATTTGCGCCGCCCGTTGTTGGTCAAAGCAACATGGTTCGCTGGATCTGGATCCAGCAGATGCGATTAGATCAAACCGCGAAGGGGTATGCGCAGATCTGGGACGTGCATAGTTAGTTAGATCCAACGGCCGCGAGTGTGATCCAGCGCGAACCGGTACCGTCCAATTAGACGCTTCCGCGTGGCCTGTGTTAGATTTAAAAACATAATTTAGATCTATTAGATATTCAAACTTGCAAAATTCATAACTTTTGATCCACACGTTCAAATTTTGCAAATTTTATATCATTGGAATCAGGAGAAAGAATTCTATCCATTTATGCAATGTGTTTAATGTTTTGCTTCTGTAAAATTCATTATTTTGGCAGAGATATTTATAGGCTTATTTTGAGTATAGAAATTATTTAAAAATGATTAAAAGACTAAATAAAGTTTATTTAGAGTGTTTTTGTATTTTTTATGATTCAGTACTGTATACTTGTCTTGTTTGGTGTAGAAAATCATCACATGGCATTTGCATGCATTCATATATTTTTGCTTATGTATTTTTGATATGTGAATTTGGTGCTATCATTTTATGTGTAGATTTTGGTGCTAATAGTGTTTGTGGTTGTGAAGATTGTTGCTACTCTCCCAACTACCAAGGCAAGTGGTGCTTCATATTTATGTCCCAATATTTTGCCAATGCATTAGAAATATTTTGTATAGGGCTTGCATGAATATTTTGCTAAGTATCAATATGCTATGCTTGGGAAATCCTAGTAGTTGTAGAATTGTTAGAATTTCTTCTAAGTTAAGATACTTGCTATTGCCATGCTTAGCCTAGCTAGTAGCAACCAAGGGTGGATTATATACATGCTATGGAAAAATATTGCTAAGTCTTTGACTTAAGTTTTTGCTTAATAAAACAACTAAGTGAATGAAACACCTGGGTGGAATGGAAAGAATGGTTTGTGTTGAGTGGTTACACAAGGTCCATTTCTATGGTTTACCTTGTGTATCTCACTTGTGGAAATCCACCTTGGAACAAAGGGATTTGAGATGCCAAATGTTAAGAAGCTTCTAGTGTAGCCACATGGCATTATGGGCTCTGCCTGGATCATATAGGTTGCAATAACTTAGCCATTTGGACAGTTGGTGGTAGTGGGATGATAGGTTGGAACGCGTCCATTTGGTCTAAGGGAAGGCTTCTGAAGGGTCCTGTCTTAGTGAAAATCAATTCTTGTGGGGAAATTGCACAACCTCTGCAGATGGAAGAATCTAAGTACTTAGCCATGTCCCTGGTATTGGACAATTTGAGCATCAAGACATGAAAGATATCAAGAATCTCCTCATCCCAATTTTCTAAGTTAAAACTTGTGGTTGAACAAGGGTGAAGGTTCACCAATTTCCATTGGTGGTTCCTTGGGAAAGTTTTGTCAAAGAAAAACTTAGTGTTTTCAACTAATAGGTAAAACCTATATTGAGCAAAGCAAGCCTGAGCTACACTTAGCCAAATTCATGTAGTAACTAGATGTTAATATTCTACTAAGGTATCACTTGCCAATACTATTCCAATGTATTGACCCACTGTGGCTGTAACTTGTGATGTTGCAGGTTACTCTGATGATGATTAGGGGTTATGAATCTACACTCAACATGCTTGCCTGTGGCACATGAAGATGAAGACTTCTATTTTATATTGTTAAGTTAAACTCTTGTACTAGCCTATGGCTATGGAGTTGTAAAAGACTATGTTATCTATGGAATGACGTTGTAATAATGACCTTTGCTTATGTGTACTTCATCTTAAACTGTGGATGCTAGCAATTGATCCAGGGACTAGCATTGCAATCACAAGGATCCTTACCTTTATAAGGGAGGGATCTTACAGTCTGCGAGGACCATCAGCTCACCATGAGCACGATGGTGAGGTCGGCGAGGCTCGGGGAGGCTGGACGGCGATGAATAAATGACGAGTACTTCAGCGGCCGGCACGGTGTCGAGCTCAATTTCGACGCACAGAGAGCTTCCCGTCTTGCAATCTTTAGCATGGGAGGACGAGGGAGATGCGGCGAAGCTTCTGGGATCATCGTCTAGGTGAGGGGTGGCCGGAGACGGCGGGGACGAGCGGCGGCCGTAGCTAGGGTTTCGGGACCAAAGGGGAAAACACAAGAGGGATCGAGGGGGAGTGAGATAAGTATGATAAGAGAGAGTATATCACTGTGGTTCTCGTGGAGATCTTATCCTCGCAAGGCGACCACGACGGCGGCGGGAATCACGGCGACGAGCATCGGGCGGCCGCGCGTATGACAGCGAGGTGCTTGTCTCTCCGGGGAAGACGACAGACAAAGGGGTATTTGGGCCTGGGCTGAGCTGGGCTGCGTATGGCCCGTGGACGGGTTGCGCTGGGCAGTAGAGAAAGAAAGGAGAGGGGGAGAGGGCGAGCTGGGCCGGCCTGATAGCTGCTGATGCTCTATTTTTTCTGTAAAAGGATTTTTCTAATTCTGTTTTAAGCTTTCTATTATATTTCAAATTCAACTCTGTTTTGAATAATTTCAAAATACCAGCGTTTTGTAAAATTATCAAAAGCACTCAGGGGCCCTTGATACTGATTGGGCTCCATACATTTCTTGTTTTCTAAATATTTTCAAAACCATTTGAATGTTTCAAATAGAGGGAGGGGATTAGGGTTTAGGGTTTTGTTATTATTTCTCGCATGCATTTTAAATGATGATGCTCATGAATGCACAAACAAACCCTAATTAGTTTTAATAGGACTAGGGGTGTTACACCACTGCTTTGCGGTGTTGGACTTGATGGTGTTGGACCTGCTGGACCGGATGGACTTCTTCTCGAGCTTGCGATTGGCAATCGTTCGACTACATCATCCACGAGTACAACCTCGTTAACGCTTTTCGGTCTTTGAGGGTATGTATTCTATGGATGTATATCCACCCGTTTCTTGTATCTAGTAGATAGATCTTGGTACTTAGTTGTTCCCATAGTAGGAAAAATTTTGTTTTCTATGTTGCGAATCCTAAAGTGGTATTAGAGCCGGATCTATGCGTAGATGCTTTGCACGGGTAGTACACATACGAGTATGTGGGCGCTGATGGTCATGTTATTTCTCTTCCTAGTACTTTGGATATTAGTGGCATAGTGGGATGAAGAGGCCCGGTCAAACTTTACATGTCCTCGCACATGAGACCTATTCCACGCTTGACATGCAACTAGTTTTGCATAAGTGGCTTGCAGGTGTCTGTCTCTCCTACTATAGTCAATATCTGATTTACAATGAGTTGTCAATAATTTGATTATCATCGTTGTGGTTCCATGTTTGCCAGTAAGAACGGTTCTATCTCCGAAAGCCCTCAACACGTAAAAATGCAATAGATAAATTAGAGGCGTCTAGTTTTTGGTTTTGTCAGGCAAGTACTATGATATGGTAGTCTTATAATTTGTAGTATGGATTGATACTATTGAAAATTATAATATGTCAAAGTGTAAGTTCGATAGACCTTGGCCTTACACATATAGGAATGATAAATATCATTCCACGATACACAAGATAGAGATCAAGTGCAAGAACCATATCATATCACTATAGCATATGATGTTTGTTTGCATCTTATGTTGCTTGTTTGGCGTTTTATTAGCATTATAAGATGATCCCTCAATTAGATATCAAGATGAAAATGTGTTCTTCCGTAAGTATGCATTGACTATGTTTTGCCGCTTCAAGACATCACGTGATGATCGGGTGTACTTGAATCCACGAGCATATCTCGGGTGTAAGACAATTTACACAAGCGAATACTAAGGTTCTTACTTGGAAAGCCTAGCATGTATATACATGGCATCGAAACATGGACCAAAAGGTTAAGCATGAGTCATATGTTTGATATGATGACCATATAGATGCTCGCCTTTGAAGGTACACCGACTCACCTGATGATCGGACTTGGTGTATTGGATTTGGTTCATGTAATCACCAAAAAGACACGAGGGAAGTCGTTTTTGAGTGGGAGTTCATTTCTAATTTGGATTAGTCGAACTCAATTTATCATAAATTAAATCAAAGTGAATTTGCATAATTTTTTGTAGTCATTGGCATTCATTCACCACCTTATGATTAATTGTAATTGAGATAATAGAACTATAAAATTCTGGATATTTACTTTACAAACTGGTATCGTATTGTGTTGAGTGTCAATCTAAAGTTTAAAGTCCTATTGCAAAATTTCAGCAAACTCTCTTTACTCCATGAAATTTAATAATTAGTATTAAATAGAGAGTAATAATTCTGGTGTTAGTATCTAAAGTATCATGTTTGCCTCCATGATTCTTGATTGTTTTTATATATCAAGATTATCTCGGAGCTAAAAGAATTGTTTCAGAAACCATCATGTATGGTAGATATAACGATATCTGAAACAATGTTTTTGGTTGCAATATGATGAGTATAATATATGTTCTCATATTGAATGAGAATTTGCAAAGTTTGGAGATGCTAGACATCCTAATCATCCAAAAAGGTTTTGGAAAGTAATGTTATACTCACAATTCGCCTTTATAAGCTACATTAGCTTGATCATGAAAGTTGTCATGATAAGGATGAATAGAAGATATAGGTAAAGTGTTTACCACACTAAAAGATTACTAAAGAATGGATTTTGAAAGAACGCCAATCATTTGATGAAGGTGATCTACTTCAAAGTGCTTGTCCAAAGGTATTAGTATTTGAATATACACGCTTTGGACTATGTGTCATGTATATGGCGCCACTGTTGATGTTGATATATTCTTTTAGAAGGAAAAGGAAATGCTGAAAGAGAATCTATAAAATATATTTGGCAGAAAAGAAAAGACTGGAAATATCCAGTTTAGGTATATAGATGATATACATGTTGTGGCTGTATTCTTTGCTTGTTAAACAACGTGGTTCTTGGGTATTGAATACTGAATTGGTTGGTATGAAATTTCATACAGAACGATGCAATTTATGAACTACAATGGACTAAGTAACTAGCAAGAGAATATGTGATGATGTTCCTCGAAAACAAACAAGCTGTTGTTCGTATTTCTCGTTGACATCAAAGCCTGCCTTCAAGATTTGTTTTAATACTTTTTATTTAAATCAGGTATAATGAGAACAAAGATTGTTCAAATAATTATCGTATTCCATAAAAGATGGATGATTTAAAAATATAGTTGGAGAAATCACATCCATAAAACTAATGCTAAAATGTAGCAAGACAAATGATTGAAAGATCACTTACGAAGTGACATCTCCGTTTAAATTATATTGGAAATAAAACATAAAGAAACTCCATATTCATGGATTTTTGGAGTATTTGATTTGATCAAATGACGCTTGTGAGACTTTCCTTGGGAAAATTAAAACTTCTTTCAAAGGCCAAAGAAGAAGAATCGACTAAATTATTGGAATTTATACATATCAATGTATATAGTCCATTATGTGTAGTCGTAAGCGATGGATTTCAACTTCATATCCTTTCTCCGGAAATTTGAGTGAATATTCACTTAATGAGAAAGAAGTATGAAATATTTGAAAATGTTCAAAGACTTTCAAGATGAAGTGGAAAATCATTGTAACAAGAAAATAAATAATTTATGATTTGCATAAAGGGATTTATTTTGAGTTGCAAGTTTAGCAAAACACCTAGATTTGCATCTCCCGAAACACCATAGGAATATGGAGTGTTTGAGATTTGTAATGAAACCTTGTTTGACATTGTTGGATCAAATGTGTTAATTATAAAACTTCCATTATGTTTTAAAAGATTAAAACTTTAGAGATTACTGCTTTTACACTGAAAGAGATCCATCTTGATCCGTTGAAATGACACCATGTAAGTTATGGTTTGGGGTAAACCCAAGTTGTCCTTTCTTAAACTTTGGTATGCTAAGAATAAGTAAGATATTTACAACTAAAGTCGGATGAGCATGTCTTTGTAGGTTATTTCGAATAACCATTGGTTATTCCTCCATAACACCGAGGACAAAAGAGTTTATCGATTAAAACGTGAAGTTTCTTGAAAAAGGAATTTTTCACAATAGTTAAGTGGGAGGACAATAGAACTTTATAAGGTTAATGAACCTTAGCTATACGTGTTGAGTTGCGCAGCGCCGGAAAATGTTCCGGAGGCATCCACAATGCTCATGGCTCATGTGCTTCAAAGGTTGCGGTCACGGAGGTCTAAGTTCCTATTGAATCAAGTAGGTCGGATAAACAATCAAATGCTAATATTTGAGAGTAAATCATTGTTGTTTGACAATGATGAAATGACTACATGCAAAGAAGCGATGATGGGTGCGGTGACCTAGCATACCACTGCATGTGTAGTACACTATAGTCGTTGACATGACATCGAGAGAACATCATTCCGTAAATATCACATCCCTCAGAGTGGTACAATAGAAACATTGCGGGTCCATATTACAAACATACACACATTATTATTATTACAATACGAGAAGTTCAAGACTTCGAGAAGATTCAACTTACAAACCAAAATATAAAGTTTTCTAGTGGAATTTAAATGTAACAACCCAACTAAGAGTTGAGCTCAACAGCTTATTCTATATGGTTCATGCTGCTTGGCTCTGTCGGTTACTATAAACTAGAGCAACTAGGTTGACTTGTTGCCATCAACTCCATAGAGGATTTCGTAATCCACTCCTTCAACACCTCCTGACAGGCCAGGCTCCTCGTAGAACACATCTTCTTGGCATTCTACTGCATACATAGGAGTATCTTCGGGATCTTTAGAGTCTAAGTGATGCGTGCACCCAGTGTTGACATGGGAAACTTCTTTGGAACCCCAAGAGAAAGGTGTGATGAGCACAGCAGCAAGTTTCCCTCAGTAAAGACCGAGGTTATCTAATCTGAAGGAGGAAGGAAACGTCTCAAAGGTGTTGCAAGCAACGTGGAGACCTGCACAACACAAACTCAAGACTTTGCCCCAACGAATTAGTGAGGTTGTCAAGCTCACCGGTTTGCTGTAACAAAGGATTAAATGTATGGTGTGGAAGGTAATGGTTTGCAGCAAGTAAACAAGTAATAGTGGAATATGTATCAATGGTAAAGATTGGACTGGTGTCCATAGTTCACTAGAGGTGCTCTCCTTAGATAAACAACATGGCATGAAGGGTAAAGAAATTACAGCGGGGCAATTGACAGGAACTGAGCAAGGCGTAACAATGCAATTACTAGCCAGAAAGTTCCTATGAGGTTGATTGGGCAATACAACAATATACATAGACCGTCATCCAACTGCATATATGACTAGAAGTCCACCTTCAGGTTATCATCCGAACCCCCTCCAGTATTAAGTTGCAAGTAACAGACAACTGCTTTAAGCAAAGTGTGTAAGGTAAACAGTCCACATGTTCCATGAATAAGAGACCGTTGTTTTCTCCCTAGTAGCAACAACACATCTACAACTGAAGAGATTATTGTCACTTCCCTTGGAAACTAGAGGCATGAACCCACTATTGAGCATAAATACTCCCTCATGGAGTCACTAGCAAATACTTGGACAAGATAACCACTAGCAACGGAGAGCATGCAAGATCACAAACAACACAGACATGATAGAATCATAAACATAAAACCATTAATCAAACCAACATAATAATCTCAATATCCATCGGATCCCCGCAAACACAACATGCATGATTACAAATAGATTAGATCTTGATCATGAACAGAGATCACAAGATCTATACACGAAAGAACAATGAGGAGATACAACCATCTAGCTACTACATGGACCCATAGTCCAAGGTGGAACTACTCACGCTTCATACCGGAGGGAAGACCTCCGGGATGATCTCCCTTCCGGTAGGGTGTCGGGAAGAGCTTCAGATCCCCCGATCCAGGGACGATGGTGGAGGAGGCTACAAACGTTTTCGTGGATTTATGATCGGGTACTGAGAGATTCTGCATCGGGGGCTTATTATAGGCAAAGGGGGAGACCGAGGCGGCGGCCACAGGGGGCAAACCCTACCCAGGCGCGGGGTAGGTCCCACCCACGCCTAGGGGGGTTTAGTCTCCCTGGCACGCCTCCTCGTATCTCCTCTGGACTTCTTGTTCCCCACGGAAAGTTATTGACTTTGTCCTTCGTCATGTCCAATTCCGAGAATATTTCTTTACTAACTTTTCTGAAACCAAAAAAGTAGAAAACAGGCATCTGGCACTGTTGCAACTTGTTAATAGGTTAGTACCAGAAAACATGTAAAAAGCACCTCAAAGTGTGGACAAGTAAAGCAAAGTAGATACTAAACAAGCATGAAGCATTAAAAATTATAGGTACGTTTCCAACGTATCAACATCCCCAAGCTTAAATCCTGCTCGTCCTCGAGTAGGTAAGTGATAAAAGAATAATTTTTGAGGTGACATGCACCCTCACAATAAAGATTCAACCATTTGCAAGCATTGAAAGCTGGGATCAAAGAACTCTAAACATGTGCATGGAAGATGGAGTTCTAACAATAGGACATAGTAATTATGCATGCAATATGGAAAGCTACAAACAAATATCATGAATAATATGCATTGAAAAATATTTGTTTGTTTCACATGCAGAAAACATAGCATAGTGGCGATCAGCTTGTCCTTCATAGAGTAGCAATATAATGCATAGGACACCTGCAAAGTTCGCATGGGTGACTAGAAACAAATAGCACATGAACAAGTAATAACACAATATGCATCAACTAATAAGCTTTGGAACACTACACACAGGATGACCACTATGCTCTCTTAATGGTGCCTAAAGGTAGAAGGTGGAGACTCAAATAATGGTGGAAGAAAGGCCTTTTTGTAAAGGAAGCAGGGATTACAAGTTTCAAAATGAGCTTCCAAAAATTATGGTACTAGTTAGCTTTCAGCCCTCATTGCCCCTATCATAAGCATCTTGAAGTGGTTAAAGTTAAAGTGGCAAAGCTAGAGTATATGCTTGACGAAGTATAAGCTGACAATATCATGCCCCTTGAATACGAGGGCCACACCTCATGCATACTCAACTTTGGGTCCAGGTAAGTTCTTGTCACTGTAAATATTTTCATATCATTGAGAACTGCCAACGGGGTACCCCTTGCACATGGTACAAGAGCTTTCCCATAACCAAAATGACAAGGCAAGCAGACAATGAGCATCCCAGCAGTTCTTCTTATGTACCATGGGAATATGGTGCTTTTTTATCTATTTCCTCTTTTCTCAATGTGTCTTTTTTTATAAGAAGAATGCTTCATAGATGTCACTATGGTGATGCTGCAAGTTTTCACCATGATTAGGCATGGCTTAGGCTAGCGTCCCAGGCGTTTCTCTAACACAGGATAAAAACTCCATGGACTTACAAGTTCCCTCTTTATTTCACATCGGTGACATCCATAGACAAAAGAACATGATATCAACTGAGTACAACAAGGTACAAGTGCAATGTTTAAAACGTTCCCCGTGACAGCACGGTTCTGCTAATTCCAACTTATAAGTGCAAGCATATACAACAAAGTTGTCACAATGGTTCAAGTTTATTAGGGGCAAAGAATAAAGTGTGTCATCAAGTTCGTGAGGGCTTTAATCACTAAGTTTTCACATACCAAAATAGTTTTTAATTGGAAGATAGCTGAAAACAAGAATATACTTTGGAATGGTGTAACACACCATGCATAGGAGTTTATAGTGGACACTTTGGAATAACTTGGTTTCTTGGGAGTTGGAGGCATGAGTACAGCTTACTCATACAAGTGGAGGCTAGCAAAAGACTGGGAGCAATCAACTAAGAGAGCAATAATGGCCATAATTATGCAATGCAACAAAGCAAACTAATCAAAGCAAAGAGTGGTACTACAAGTCAAGGACTAAATGATCATAGACTCTAATGGTGACTTGTCATAGTCATAACATGGTGTGAGCATGTTCCAAGTCAACCCAAGCAAAGCATCAAAGGAGAATACCACAATACTATGCTTTTGCATGATAAAACAACGCATAATTTCTTCAAGGAACACAATGCAATCCAAATTGTTTGGAACAATACATGCTACAGCAATAATCACTAAACATAATGCTAAAACAACACCTAGCATGTCATGCTAAAGTCAAAGTCACAGTCAATGCAAGCTCCTCTTGCACTTCAAGCAAGAACTTACTACTCCTTTCCAAACACCAAGCAAACTTATTTGCAAAACAACACAGTGAGAGAGGGGGTCCAAGATACTAAATCAAACTAAAAAAACTAAGCAAATCAAACAAAAACTAAGACGCTCCAAGAACAACACAACTGTGCATGAAACAATAAAAACGAAGTGTCTAGACAGACCTGGGCTTTTTATTGATGAAGGGGATGCCTTGGGCATCCCCAAGCTTTGACGCTTGTACCTCTTGGATATTTCTTGGGGTGACACCATGGTGGCATCCACAAGCTTGAGCTTTTGTCCATTCTTCATCTCATTGCATCATTCTCTCTCTACACCTGAAATTTTTCCTTCATACAAAACTTCACACAATTTTCATTAGCAACATTAGCTTATTCAAAAGATATTAGACCCCTGGAAAAGCTTCGGAACAGCAAGGATTTTCACTAAAAACAAAATATACTGTAGTAACTCCTTCAAAGAAACTCAATATACCTGAAGAGAGCTCAAAAAGGAATCAATAAAAAGCAAATGCAAATAATGGCAGAAATCTGTCAAAACAAATCAGCAGGTAGAAACGAATTTTTTCGAACATCTTATGTTGCTCAAATCAAAAAGTGTTGAACTAACGAAGTTTAGCCAACATACTAGGGGATTTATTCGTAAATTGTGAGCTCAATCTGAGTTACATACCCTCCTCACGAATTGTTTTGGTGGAGGATAGAAATCTGTTTCAGGACAGCAACTCCCCAAATCTTATTTCCCTCTCATTAGAGGTCATTCTTGGCACAAAAAAGCAAACAAAAAGGATAAGGAGAGGTCATTACAGAAGTAATAACTTCCAAGACTCAAGGAAACTCTTGGGTTATCTTCCAACAAGTACTTTTCTTTAACGCCTTTAAGTTAGGCACAAGAAGCAAGAAGAATCAAGTATTTTCAAATGAAGAATTGCCCCTCTTATTACTTCTTTTCTTACATTTCTTTTTCTTCTTAGGGAAGATATGGTTGCTTACCGGGGGGAGGGGGTAAAGTGCATGATGCCTTCTCTTACGTCTATTACTGCCCCAAGGTGTTTCAGTAGAGATCTTCCAAGTGTGATGTGTCCTTTGCCTACACATTCAATAACAAGATAATCAGTAGACACCATTTTCCCTGAGATTTTTGTAAACACACCTTCAGCTATTCCAATGGGAAATATAGTGGTATTGTTGGTAAGAGATATTTCCTCTCCTCCTTCAATAAGCCCCCAAAGACTCAAGGAATCAAAAATATCTTTAGGCATGAGACAAAATTCAGACATGATATCACAGCGAGCATCAAAAAGTGTAGTGTTTATTGAGACTTCAATTGTGGGACACCAATTTGAAGGCTTAGAATTTATGGGAACATAATCATGGTAGGCCCTAAGAGTGTGATAGCAACTATTCATGGCAGCAATACTGGTCTCAAGATGGTTCAACCTAGCAAAAATACTTGTGAAAGAGGAATCAGACTTGCCAGGCGTACCATAGATCATGATTAATTTTCTTATAGCATCATAAGCTTCATCCTCAGTACAAAGCAAAAAATATTTTTTAGCCACAGCATCCAAAGAATATCTATAACAAAGAGCAATACCGCGGTAGAAACTATCAATAACCAAGCTAAGACTCATCTTAGGCTCAGTTTTCCTTTGGAAAGTAGAGATTCTAGACCAAGCTTCTTTAAAACTCTCTTCACTTTTTTGCTTAAAAGTAAAGTTCTTTTCCATAGGTGTCACAGAGATTGGACAAAAACCAGACATGGTAGCAACTAAGATAGGAACTAATTTTTTTGTGTTTTTGAATAAGGCAAGCAAACCAAGCTAGACTAATTTTTTGGGGTTTTTTGGAAAGAGGCAAACAAAACCAAGTAAAAGAAACAAAGCAAACTAAAAACAAAGTAAAGAGAAACGAAGTGAAGGACTCCCCTAGTGAAGACGTCCTTAGCCTACCCGGCAACAACGCTAGAAATTTTGATGCGTGCACCCAGTGTTGACGTGGGATACTTCGTTGGAACCCCAAGAGCAAGGTGTGATGAGCACAACAGCAAGTTTCCCTCAGTAGAGACCGGGGTTATCGAACCTGAAGGAGGAAGGAAACGTCTCAAAGGTGTTGCAAGCAACGTGGAGACCTGCACAACAGAAACTCAAGACTTTCCCCAACGAATCAGTGAGGTTGTCAAGCTCACCGGTTTGTTGTAACAAAGGATTAAACGTATGGTGTGGAAGGTAATGGTTTGCAACAAGTAAACAAGTAACAGTGGAATATGTATCAATGGTAAAGCTTGGACAGGGGTCCATAGTTCACTAGAGGTGCTCTCCTTAGATAAACAACATGGCATGAAGGTTAAACAAATTACAGCGGGGCAATCGACAGGAACTGAGAAAGGCATAACAATGCAATTACTATCCAGAAAGATCCTATGAGGTTGATTGGACAATACAACAATATACATAGACTGTCATCCAACTGCATATATGACTAGAAGTCCACCTTCAGGTTATCATCCGAACCCCCTCCAGTATTAAGTTGCAAGTAACAGACAACTGCTTTAAGCAAAGTGTGTAAGGTAAACAGTCCACATGTTCCATGAACAAGAGACCGTTGTTTTCTCCCTAGTAGCAACAACACATCTACAATCGAAGAGATTATTGTCACTTCCCTTGGAAACTAGAGGCATGAACCCACTATCGAGCATAAATACTCCCTCTTGGAGTCACTAGCAACTACTTGGCCAAGATAACCACTAGCAACTGAGAGCATGCAAGATCACAAACAACACAGACATGATAGAATCATAAACATAAAACCATTAATCAAACCAACATAATAATCTCAATATCCATAGGATGCCCGCAAACACAACATGCATGATTACAAATAGATTAGATCTTGATCACGAACGGATCTCACAAGATCTATACACGAAAGAACAATGAGGAGATACAACCATCTAGCTACTACATGGACCCATAGTCCAAGGTGGAACTACTCACGCTTCATACCGGAGAGAAGACCTCCGGGATGATCTCCCCTCCGGCAGGGTGTCGGGAAGAGTTTCAGATCCCCCCGATCCAGGGACGATGGTGGAGGCGGCTACAAACGTTTTCATGGATTTCTGATCGGGTACTGAGAGTTTCTGCATCGGAGGCTTATTATAGGCAAAGGGGGAGACCGAGGCGGCGGCCAGAGGGGGCAAACCCTACCCAGGCGCGGGGTAGGGCCCACCCACGCCTAGGGGGGTTTATTCTCCCTGGCACGCCTCCTCGTATCTCCTCTGGACTTCTTGTTCCCCACGGAAAGTTATTGACTTTGTCCTTCATCACGTCCAATTATGAGAATAGTTCTTTACTAACTTTTCTGAAACCAAAAAAGCAGAAAACAGGCATCTGGCACTATTGCAATTGTTAATAGGTTAGTACCAGAAAACATGTAAAAAGCACCTCAAAGTGTGGACAAGTAAAGCGAAGTAGATACTAAACAAGCATGGAGCATCAAAAATTATAGATACGTTTCCAACGTATCACTAAGCAAGGGGATCAAAAGAAAGGGTGAGTAACAGCGTAACCCAGCAGGTTCATTATATGCAAGGTGGGAAGTTTGATGCTTTATATACCACCTTGGACTATAAGTCCTTGGCACTATGCAGTTTTTGTAAATCTTTCTTCAAAGATTGATTTTATTTTTAAAATCTATGACCATCAGCCTTCACAGGTTGACCAGAACTTTCATGGAGTTCCTTCTTGCCGTATGGATTTTATTTTTGTGTGTTCTAACCATTATTTTAGTTATAAAAATTCCTTTAATTAGTAAAGTGTTTATAAATATTAATTATTAATATTTATTGAATATTATATTTTTATTTTATTTTATTTAATAATTCTTTTAAGGATTATTATTTAAATAAAAGAATTTCTTTTTATGATACTAAACATTTATTTAGTATTTTTATAAAATACTACAATATTAATAGATAATAAAAGTGATTTTATTTTATTTTTATGTTCTTTCTTTAATTTTATAAAATTCCATAAGGAATACATATATTATAAAAATTTTGATCAAAAATTATATGCATAAAAATTTATTTCTTAATTTATTTAGATAGATTGGATTAGTATGAATCCAAAAATATTTTATTTATAATTTTTAGATTTTTATTTTATTATCTAGAATTTGTTTAAGTTTAGGGGTATTTTGGTCTTTTCTTAATTATGAAAACTTCTTTTAAGTTTTTGGGCTGGCTCTGTTGGGCTTATTGGGCCATTTTAGCCCAAGTGGCCATGACCAAAAGGCTCCCCAAAGGGGTCCTAGCCCTCTCAGCCCACTCCCTCTGTCTCCCTCTCTCGTCCTCGTCTCATCCCTCCCTCGACCCCGTGGGATGCTGCCGCCGTCGCCGAGCGATGCTCACCGCCGTGGCCCTCCATGGCCGCTGTCGTGGTGCAGGGCGAGGTTGTCGACTACGCTGGTTCATCTCCTCTGCCTTGATTTGAATTTGGAGCTCTCATGTGGCCATGCTAGCTCCGTTCCCGAACCCTAGGGTTTGGGGATGGTGCTGCTACTGCCGCAGTTGACCCTCCTGTGGTGGTGTGAGGTGTTCTTGTGCTGCTATGGTCGCCGTCGTGGCTGGTGCGGGTTGCAGTGCCCTCTGGGTGCTCCCCGTGCCGCCACGAGCACGTCGGCCCTTCTGCTTCCTCTTCAATTCGTCAACGAGGACCCCGAGTGAGTTGTGCCTCTGTGGATTCTAGTTCATCTTGTTACCTCGAGTCCCTCTGTATGTATCTAGTGGCCAATCTTACTTCTGTGCTTGTATTGCTACTAGGGTTCATCTTTGGTGCTTGTAAGATGATCCAATGGTCTGGTCATGATGCTTAGTAAGAATTTGTGTGCTCTGCACTTCAGTGCTTGTGTACATCCTTTGATTATGTGGTGATGTTGTTGGTCTGAGGCTAATACTGGATTAGATGCTAGGGTTTCATAGTATTGCCTTTGGTTGATACTATGGTGGCTTAGTGTGTTCATCTGTTGTCAGTATCTTGATACTGACGATAACCCTGTCAGTGATGATTCATTGTCTTAGTGTTGGTTGGCTTGCCTGTTTATGTTTAGTCTGAATTTCATTCAATAGAATCAAATGATTCTTTCAAAATGAATAGATAAATATGATATGATCTCTGAGTCTGGTCTCAGGGAAATTATTTGATAGTTGATTTGTGAAGATTGGACTATTTGGTTGTCTTAGTAATAAGATCAGTTCTTATGAAACCTTCTTACAATGGTACATAAGTATATCTTGGTGCTGACTTTACTTATGGTCATTTCTGGAATCTGATAGATGCTTATAAATAAGTTGGAAAGCTTATTGTTTGATCAGGCCTATGATGCTGGTCTGAGGCTCTAGGATCTAGGTCCTAGTTGGTTAAGTAAATGGTCTGTTTGTAGCTTATAAGATCAGAGGTGCTACTCTCTCTGGGAGATGTGCCCTGATCTGGTAAGAACAAGTGATGGATTATTTAAGTTACATGTGTTAACACCAAACTCTATGAGGCTGGTCTGAGAAATTGGTGTTTTTGGCTAGGTTTGATTTCTGATCTTTATACTCAAATCTCTAGGATCGATTCACCTCACCACGGTTATTATTGAGAGATTGTTTCATAAAACAACACATGCTTATGTCTAGATAACATGAATAGATCATGTGATGGTTTTATGATACTCACCACAAAACCGATGATTGTTGTGTTTGGTGGTGATGTTGATGTTGCTGATTGGATCATGTCCTTCACCTCTGATGCTGTTCTTGTTTCCCTGAGTTCCTGTGCTTGTCCTTGATCTAGCCTCCTCCTCTTAGCTCATGTGGCTTGGCCTTGCTGTCCACCTGATTCTTCCCCCTCCTTATGTCACCATCTGGTGATGTTTGGTTGATCTTTGGTGGTGCTTTGGTTAGGCTGGTTGGATTGGCTTGGCTATGGCTAAGCTGCTTGTTTTGATGTGGTAGGAGCAAAGAAATGGTGCACTTGTGCTTGCCCACGGCTGTGTTGAGATCTTTTGCTTGTGTAGGCAGTTGTGGCTGTGTTGATAGCACATCCATGCATTTAGTTGTGTGAGTTGCTTGTGTGCATTCTACACTCTTATGGATATGCTCAGGGAAATGTTCTACCTTTTTATCTGGTTACCATTTATCTGCTAATGAAACTTGCCCCTCTTACTGATTGGAATCATTTGACTTGTGGCTTATTTATTATGAAAGATTTAATTCTTTCATATTGGTGAAACTTGCCCCTAAAGATTTACTCAATGCTGTAAAATGGAACAGTGCATCTCACTGTTCTCTACTGAGAGTAAAAATTAATAACTTAACCTTTTTTTTTATTTTAGTTTGTTCTTTGTTTTGCAGGTACAAGATTTGAAGATTCAAGAGTAGTGTAGATTTCCTTTAGACAGATGTAAACCTTGTAATGTTTATTTTATTCTTTTGTAAGAAATATTGTAATAATTCTAAATATTTAAATATTCCTCCTTTTGTAATTTCACAATTGTAAGAATTATTTATTGTCTTAATATATTACTGTTTTGTAACTTATTGATGAAATGAATATATGGAATAAATAATCATTTGTTTGATGACAAGTCTTATTTAGAGTTTCTGTTTATTATTTATTGTTTCTTGATTTAAATATTATTATTAAATCTTAATTCTAAGTTTAAAAAAAATATGAACTCACATTTCAAATTTTAATTCAAATTCTCCCCAAAACACATTGTTTCATAAAGGTCATGTCAAAATTTATAACGATCACTCTCCAAAGCTATTCCTATACCTAGAGAGTGAAAGAAACTTTGATCCCTTTAAGTTTTTATTTGGCGAAAAATTTACCCACAATTTTGCAGATGAATGCATGCATATGCACCAATTCCTAAATCTACCCTTTGTTAGTTCCTAAATGATGGGATATTATAGACTTCCCCCTTAAATTAAACTTCGTCCCGAAGTTTGCTGAAGTGTACCTAAATAGTTATGGATAGGCTTTTCTTAAATCATCTTCTTTCTCCCATGTGGCTTCTCTCTCGGGATGATGTTCCCGCTGTACCTTGCAGTACTTGATTGCCCTATCCTTTTCCAGTTTTCTTCCAAAATTTTATAGGGTTTCTCAACATAGGTTAGGTCTGCTTGTAATTCTATCTCTTGATGTGTGATTGCATCATCAGGAACTTTAAGACATTTCCGGAGTTGTGACACATGGAAAACATTATGAACTTGAGACAATATTGAGAGTAACTCTAAAGAATAAGCTATGGTCTTGTTCTGACTCAGTATCTTGAATGGTCTTGTATATCTTGGACTCAATTTTACTTTAACTCCGAACCTTTTAACTCCTTTCATTGGACTTACTTTGAAATATACCATGTCTCCTACTTCATTATGCCATGATCTTCGACTTTGATCAGCATAACTTTTCTGCCTACTTTGAGCTATTTTCAATCTATCCTTGATTATGTCAATGATATCTTGTTTTTCTTTGATATAGTCTGGTGCAAATTCTTTGCTACATCCATGCTCATACCAACATATTGGTGATCTACATTTCCTTCCATACAGTACTTGATATGGAGCTGCCTTCAGACTACTCTGATAGCTGTTATTGTAGGAAAAATCTGCCAACGGTAGATGATCTTCCCACAAACCTCCAAAATCTAATGCACAAGCCCTTAGCATGTCTTCTAGTATTTGATTGGTTCTTTCCGTTTGACCCCCTGTCTATAGATGATAAGTTGTGCTAAAATCTAACTTTGAACCAAGTGCTTCATGTAGTTGCTTCCAAAATGCCAAAGTGAACACTGATCCCCTATCAGTTACGATCTTCATGGGCACTCTGTGCTTACTTACTATCTCCTTGATGTAAACTTACACTAACTTCTTGGCATTATCCTTCTGATTTACTGGAATAAAATGTGCACTTTTAGTGAGTCTATCAACAATCACCCATATCATATCCTTCCGTTTAGGTTTCATGGGCAATCATGTGATGAAATCCATACCAATTTCCTCCCATTTCCATTCGGGAATTTCCAATGGTTGCAATGGTCCTGCTGGACTTTGATGTTCAGCCTTCACCCTTTGGCAAGTATGGCATTCTGATACATATTTTGCAATGACTCTTTTTATATTATTCCACCAGAATAATTCTTTCAGGTCCATGTACATCTTAGTACTTCCTGGATGAATGGAATATGGTGTCTCATGTGCCTCTCGAAGAATTACTTCATGAATCTCAGTCACATCTGGAACACAAAGACGAACTTGGAACCATAATGACTCATAATCTCCTAAGCAAAAAAATGATGTTTGCCCTTGAGATATCCTCCGAATTTCTTTAGCAATGAAAGGATCTTCTGCTTGATGTCTAAAAATTTCGTGCTTAAGATCACTATCCTGCTCTGCAACTACCTGCATAGTAGCTAATCCTCCAAGAGTCTTTGTTCTAATAAATTGAAGCTCTAATCTTTCCAAGTCCATCTGTAACTCTTTTGGTAGCTCCCGATTGCTAGGCTGAATATCTGCACTTTTACGACTTAAAGCATATGCTACAACATTTGCTTTTCCCGGGGTATAGTTGATTGTTAAATCATAATCTTTGATTAGTTCCGACCAACGCTTTTGTCTCATAATAAATTCCTTTTGGGTGAAGAAATATTTGAGACTTTTGTGGTCAGTGTATACTCACATCTGGCTCCATAAAGAAAATGCCTCCATCCTTTAAGAGCAAAGACTACTACTGCTAACTCCAAATCATGAGTTGGATAATTGACTTCATGTGGTTTCAGTTGTCTTGATCCATAAGCAATCAATTTCCGATCTTGAATTAACACACAACCCAAACCTTCTTTAGATGCATCACAGTATACTGTAAAGTCTTTCCCTGTTTCTGGAACTGCTAGGATTGGAGCGGTAGTTAACCTGGTATTTAACTCCTGAAAACTTGCTTCACACATTTCATCCCAGATGAATGGTGTATTCTTCCATAACAATTTGGTCATTGGTCCAGCTATCTTGGAGAAACCTTCAATGAACCTTCGATAATAACCAGTCATTCCCAAGAAACCACGAATTTGTTTCACATTGGTTGGTGTAGTCCATTCTAATACTGATTGAACTTTGGATGGATTTAAAGCGATTCCATCTTTACTGATCACATGACCGAGGAATTCTACCTCATCTAACCAAAAATTCACATTTACTAAACTTAGCATAAAGTTTATGTTCTCTTAGGATCTGCAATTCTATTCTCACATGATCAGCATGCTCTTCCTTATCCTTGGAATATATCAAAATATCATCAATGAAGACTATGAAAAATTTGTCCAAATATGGCATGAAGATTTTGTTCATCAGGTTCATGAATATTGCTGGCGCATTGGTCAAACCAAATGGTACGACAATATACTCATGATATCCATACCTTGAGACAAATGCTGTCTTTGGAACATCTTCTGGTTTGATTTTTATTTGATGGTATCCAGATCTTAGATCGATCTTTGAAAATACTCCAGCTCCTTTCACTTGATCAAACAGATCTTGAATTCTTGGTAAAGGATACTTATTGTTTATGGTAACATTGTTTAGATTTCTATAGTCCCCACACATATTTCTTTCACCATCCCTTTTATCCACAAAGATCACCGGTGTTCCCCGTGGGGATACACTTTCCTGAATGAATCCTTTTTTGGCTAACTCATAAATTTGCTCTTTGAGTTCTTGTAATTATTTTGGACCCATCTTGTATGGTGCTTGAGCTATTGGTGATGTACCTGGAATTAGATCAATAGTAAACTCTATTTCCCGATCTGGTGGCATTCCTGGTAGCTCTGCTGGAAAAACATCTTGAAACTCATTTACTACAGGAATAACTTCCAACTTGACCTCCTTCATTGAGATCAACTGAAGGTCCACCACAATATGAGTATGCTTATCTGCTTGGTAAACTATCCTTGCTCCACTTGGAGTTTTGATTGAGACAGTTTTATCCTCACAATTAATCTGAGCCCCATGTTCAGTCATCCAGTCCATACCCAGCACTACTGCAATTCCCTTCAAAGGAATCACATAAAGGTCCGCAAAGTATGTACAACCACAGATCAAGATAACCTGATCTTGTTTAATGCGGTGTACAATCACAATTCCCCCCGCCGTAACTATGGTCATAGCATTTTCTAACGTTGCCCTCTAATACCGAATTTATCACAGAATTCTTCAAAAATGAATGAAGTAGTTGCACCAGTATCAAATAGAACTTTTCCAAGATTGGTAGGGATGTTGAGCGTACCTATTATGGCATGCTCGGAGTTGTCCACCTCCTCCAAGGTTGCACAATTCAGCTTCCCTATGGGTCTGTTCCTCTTGCCATTGTTGTTTTTGACATTATTTCCTCCTTGATTGGGTTTTCCATTCCCTCCACTGGCTTGTCCTCCACCCTTGGTAGGCCAACCACCTGGTGGTTTGCTCGGAGAGTCTGGCTTGATATGACCCTTCTGGCCACAACCGTAACAGATAACTACTGGTTTTTTGCATTCTCTCTGGAAATGGCCTGGAATTCCACAATTGTTACAGATAACATTCCTCCTAGGATTGGACTGATTTCCACCATTGCCCTTGTTATTGTTATTGTTGTTGTAGATTTGTTCCGAGGTTTGGACTCCAGATTGGGTTTAGGTTTACTTTCCTGAATCCTCTTTATTTCCTTCTTGGCTCTCTTCCTCCTATCCTCTTGGACATTCTTGTAGTCATCTTCGAAAGTGATAGCTGCATCCAGCAACTGCTGATAAGTTTGCTATTGTCCAACCTTAACTGCATCCTCACAAATGGATTTAACCCTCGCAGGAAACGCTTCTTCCTCTTTACTTTAGTATTGACTTCTTCCTCAGCATAACGAGACAGTTGGCTAAACTCCCGAATATACTTCATGACACTAGTATATCCCTGCTGAAGCTCCTCAAATTCTCTCCGATTCAACTCCATAACACTTTCCGGAACATGATATTCACGGAACCTCTGCTTGAACTCTACCCACGTGTACTCTCTTCCTGGTTGTTCCATGGCTAACTGATTTTCCCACCATGATGCTGCAGGTCCTGTCAGAAGATGAGTTGCATACCTCAGTTTTTCCTCATCATTACAACCTACAGTCTTCAGCTTCCTTTCTGTATCTTCTAGCCAATCTTCTGCATCCATTGGTTTAGGGGATGATGCAAAAGGTAACAGTCGTGCATTCTGGAAGTCAGAAAGACTCACTCCTCCACCTTCAGGTGCTCTCTGATTCCCAGCTCGTCCCAACAGCTCTTCCATGAACTTGTTTTGGTTTTCTTGCATCATTTGCATATATTGCATAAAGTTCCGCTCCATTAATGGCCTCATTGGTGGTGGTGGTGGTAAGGTTCCCTGATTTGCCATATCGGCATATGCCTTCTCCTTGGCTTCGCATTCCATGCATTCCTATTCCGATTCATTTTCTACACCCGAATTCCATGACCCCCTAGTCCTGAAACATAAAGAGATTACTCATAATTACATCATGCACATGTTTTCTGAGCTCAACTTTACGCACAGAACTAGTCACACAATGGAAATCAAAATCCAAATAAAATCCCAATATGCATTTCACATATTATACACTACAACATCTTAATAATACAAAGTCATTACAACATGTAACATATAGGTACAATCACAACTTAACAACACTACCTTATTTATCTAGCTACATCATTTTCTCGGATTACAATACGCGGTACCCGATACTTTCTAATAAGACACCTGCTTCTAGTAACTACTACGCTCATCATACATGCCTGATGTCCAACCGTGATGACGTAATGTTCGTCACACAGTTTTTGGTACAAATGGCCTTCTAGAAGGAATATACTCAGTATCTAAAGTATCAGGACTTGAGTCATTACTCAATCTGAGCGCATTTACTCCCTCCAGCTCAGCTAAAAAGTCTTCAGAAACATGTTCAACATTATCACCCACTGCATCTCCTAAGTTTCATACCTTGAGTTGTCAACAGAATACGTAGATTCTGCTGCTCCCAGGTGCTCTGTTGGGTAAGATAGTTAAACATCGGATAATGTATATTCTATGGGTTTTGAGAAGATGTTGATGATTCAAACACTCTCTCCTCGGGATCTTCTTCTTCATCCTGATCATCCATAAATATGGTATTTCTACTACTATTACTAGGATTAATTCTTGCACCTATCCAACTGGATTGTCCAACATTTCTGTCACAACCATCTATGGACATCTGGTTTCCTTGGGATCCTTCAAATGATCCCATTCTCCAACCATCAGAATTCTCAATAGGAAGTTCTGAATCAGAACCTTCCTCTGAACCCTGTGGTACTACATACCTCATATCTAAAGTAGGATCATATATAGGTTTAGGCCTCGGTGAATAAGGATATGGTGTAAAAGATTCAGGATCTATAGGTATATCCTTAAAGATTGGGTTTGTACCACTACTTTCTTCCTTCTCCAACTGGAATGCTAACTGCTTCCTTCTTTCCGAATCAGTTAGATCCTCTAACATGTCATTTTTATCTTCAACAATAACTTGATGTGTCTTACAAAAAGACGAAACAAGTATTCGATATCGATCCATAAACTTGGAAGCTAACTTAGGATGCTTCTTAACCAAAGTAAGATGATCCGGTACAGGCTCCGAGTCTATAGAATCATGAGGAATCACAGAAAATGTGCTACCTACTAACTCCTTGGCTTTATGCTCCCTGATATTGGCTATCGCCTCCAGAACAACAACATGATATGCTGCCAAGTGACTCCTACCTTCACCTATAGGTAGATCGTGATATAATCCAAGCTCCTCTGGGAGTTGAATACTCACACGATACTTAGATAACATTCGACCATCATAATAGGTCATGGTATTCACCGGAATTCTAGTTGGACAACTAAAAATCTTTAAAAGTTGCCGAAGCTGGTCCGCGAATGATCCTTGGTAATCATCGAGAGTCTCCTCTTTCCTTACCAAAGTCTGTTTTGGAAACTTTTGTGCCATAACTCTGTATGTCAAAAATATTTTTATTAGTAACCAATAATATATTGGATCATAACAAAGAATTATCGCACTAAAACATATAACGGAATATTCTCATTCGAATACTCATTATATTTTTTTAGAGAATTCTTTATTGTTGCTATACACTCCTACAGGTAATACCCTTTACTAGGTTTCCAACCTAAGGTCAAAGCAATTTGCTCTGATACCAACTGCGGTGACCCAGCATACCACTGCATGTGCAGTACACTATAGTGGTTGACATGACATGACATCCACAGAACACCTTTTCGTAAATATCACATCCCTCAGAGTGCTACAACAAAAACATTGCGGGTCCATATTACAAAAATACACACATTATTATTATTACAATACCAGAAGTTCAAGACTTCGAGAAGATTCAACTTACAAACCAAAATATAAAGTTTTTTAGCGGAATTTAAAAGTAACAACCCCAACTAAGAGTTGAGCTCAACAACTTATTCTATATGGTTCATGCTGCTCGGCTCCGTCGGTTACTATAAACTAGAGCAACTAGGTTGACTCGTTGCCATCTACTCCATAGAGGATTTTGTAATCCACTCCTTCAACACCTCTTGACAGGTCAGGCTCCTCGTAGAACACATCTTCTTGGCATTCTACTGCATACATAGGAGTATCTTTGGGATCTTCAGAGTCTAAGCAAGGGATCAAAGGAAAGGGTGAGTAACAGCGTTACCCAGCAGGTTCATTATATGCAAGGTGGGAATTTTGATGCTCTATCTACCACCTTGGACTATAAGTCCTTGGCACTATGCAATTTTTGTAAATCTTTCTTCAAAGATTGATTTTATTATGAAAATCTATGACCATCAGCCTTCACAGGTTGACCAGAACTTTCATGGAGTTCCTTTCCTGTCGCGTCCGTAGCTCCTTCCCGGAACAGGGAGTAACAAGTTACAATTCTTACACTCTGAGGTGCGTTAATTTACCCATGAAAGATCAACTCCTTGTTGCACAACAGGGCGTACTTTCCCGTCCACAATTCCATGATGTGGGGCCTAGTAGGTGATCCAAGCCAATCACTGCCCCCTTCACGACCTCGCATGCCTCCTTGGTGTACACCATGCCCACCCATTAAATTACGACAATGGTTTATACAGACCATTAGATGCCAGAACTATCGTGGGACGATGAGGGTTCCCACCCATATGTTGCATATACTCTATGAATTACCAATTAATATGCATGCTACGAGTGATAATAGCCACGACCTACACATCCGGCTACATGCGAGAGGAGGAAGATACAGCTGACTTCTTTGTCCCATTCCAAATCTCATGGTTAACGTGTGATATACGGGGCTATAATCACTGATGTCATGGGTTATTAAGTCCCTAATTGATCATCATTGTTGCAAATACAAACCTAAGTTCTATTTATCCATTATATAATCACTTAGGATGATACCAAAGATTTATTTGTTTGAGAAAATAATATTTTCTTTCTCTGGAACATAGATGATAACACACAATTTGCAAATACTTTGATAAAAACTCTTCAAAGGACATGGGAAAGTGATGAACTTGCCTTGTGATTGCAAGGTAGTGAAGTCGGATGCTTGCACTGGACCTTGAGCTTCTATGTCTACAAAACATCATTATTGCCCGGTAAGGACAATATTTAAAGAGGCAAAATGATTATGCAAAGTAATGTAATACATTATTTATTTTTGTGTGTTCTACCCATTATTTTAGTTACAGAAATTCCTTTAAGTAGTAAAGGATTTATAAATATTAGTTATTAATATTTATTGAATATTATATTTTATTTTATTTAATAATTCTTTTAAGGATTATCATTTAAATAAAATAATTTCTTCTGATGATACTAAACATTTATTTAGTATTTTCCTAAAATACTACAATATTAATAGATAATAAATGTGATTTTTATTTATTTTTATCTTCTTTATTTAATTTTATAAAATTCCATAAGAAATACATATATTATAAAAAAATTGATCAAAAATTATATGCATACAAATTTATTTCTTAATTTATTTAGATAGATTGGCTTATTATGAATCCAAAAATATTTTATTTATAATTTGAGATTTTATTTTATTTTCTAGAATTTATTTAAGCTTAGGGGT
This sequence comes from Avena sativa, assembly GCA_916181665.1. Lineage (NCBI taxonomy): Eukaryota > Viridiplantae > Streptophyta > Magnoliopsida > Poales > Poaceae > Avena > Avena sativa. The sequence goes on from OV702284.1 coordinate 36,431,960, forward strand.
ATTTTGGTCTTTTCTTAATTATTAAAACTTCTTTTAAGTTTTTTGGGCTAGCTCTGTTGGGCTTATTGGGCCGTTTTGGCCCAAGTGCCCATGACCACAAGGCTCACCGAAAGGGTCCTGGCCCTCTCAGCCCACTCCCTCTGTCTCCCTCTCTCGTCCTCATCTCCTCTCTCCCTCGACCCCATGGGGTGTTGGCGCCGCCGCCGAGTGATGCTCACCACCGTGGCCCTCCATAGCCGCTGCCGTGGTGCAGGGCGAGGTTGTCGACTATGCTGGTTCATCTCCTCTGCCTCGATTTGACTTTGGAGCTCTCCTATGGCCATGCTAGCTCCGTTCCCGAACCCTAGGGTTTGGGGATGGTGCTGCTACTGCCGCCGTTGACCCTCCTGTGGTGGTGTGAGGTGGTCTTGTGCTGCTATGGCCGCCGCCATGGAGGGTGCGGGTTGCAGTGCCCTCTGGGTGCTCCTTGTGCCGCCACGAGCACATTGGCCCTTCTGCTTCCTCTTCAATTCTTCAGCGAGGACCCCGGGTGAATTGTGCCTCTATCGATTCTTGTTCATCTTGTTACCTCGAGTCCCTCTCTGTGTATCTAGTGGCCAATCTTAGTTCTGTGCTTGTATTGCTACTAGGGTTCATCTTTGGTGCTTGTAAGATGATCCAATGGTCTGGTCATGATGCTTAGTGAGAATTTGTGTGCTCTGCACTTCAGTGCTTGTGGTCATCCTTTGATTATGTGGTGATGTTGTTGGTCTGAGGCTAATACTGGATCAGATGCTAGGGTTTCATAGTATTGCCTCTGGTTGATACTATGGTGGCTTTGTGTGTTCATCTGTTGTCAGTATCTTGATACTGACAATAACCCTGTTAGTGATGATTCACTGTCTTAGTGTTGGTTGGCTTGCCTGTTTATGCTTAGTCTGAATTTTATTCAATAGATTCAAATGATTCTTTGAAAATGAATAGATAAATATGATATGATCTCTGAGTATGGTCTGAGGGAAATGATTTGATAGTGGATTTGTGAAGATTGGACTATTTTGTTGTCTTAGTGATAAGATCAGTTCTTATGAAACCTTCTTAGAATGGTACATAAGTAGATCTTGGTGCTGACTTTACTTTTGGTCATTTCTGGAATCTGATAGATGCTTATAAATAAGTTGGAAAGCTTATTGTTTGATCAGGCCTATGATGAAGGTTTGAGGCTATAGGATCTAGGTCCTAGTTGGTTAAGTAAATGGTTTGTTTGTAGCTTATAAGATCAGAGGTGCTACTCCCTCTAGGATATGTGCCCCGATCTGGTAAGAACAAGTGATGGATTATTTAAGTTGCATGTGTTAACACCAAACTCTATGAGGCTAGTCTGAGAAATTGGTGTTTTTGGCTAGGTTTGATTTCTGATCTTTATACTCAAAATCTCTAGGATAGATTCACCTCACCAGGGTGATTATTGAGAGATTGTTTCATAAAACAACGCATGCTTCTTTCTATATAATATGAATAGATCATGTGATGGTTTTATGATACTCACCACAAAACTGATGATTATTGTGTTTGGTGGTGATGTTGATGTTGTTGATTGGATCATGTCCTTCACCACTGATGTTGTTCTTGTTTCCCTGAGTTCATTTGTCTGGCCTTGATCTAGCCTCCTCCTAGCTCCTGTAGCTTGGCCTTGTTGTCCACCTGATTCTTCCCCCTCCTCATGTCACCATCTGGTGAAGTTTGGTTGATCTTTGGTGGTGCTTCGGTTTGGCTGGTTCGATTGGCTTGGCTATGGCTAATCTGCTAGTTCTGATGTGGTATGAGCAAAGAAATGGTGCACTTGTGCTTTCCCACGGCTGTGTTGAGATCTTTTTCTTGTGTAGGCAGTTGTGGCTGTGTTGACAGCACATCCATGCATTTAGTTGTGTGAGCTTCTTGTCTGCCTCCTGCACTCTTGTGGATATGCTCAGGGAAATGTTCTACCTTTTTATCTGGTTACCATTTATCTTCCTGGTGAAACTTGCCCCTCTTACTGATTGGAATCATTTTCCTTGTGGCTTATTTATTATGAAAGATTTAATTCTTTCATATTGGTGAAACTTACCCCTAAAGATTTACTCAATGATGTAAAATGGAATAGTGCATCTCACTGTTCTCTACTGAGAGTAAAAATTAATAACTTAACCTTTATTTTTCTTTTAGTTTGTTCTTTGTTTTGCAGGTACAGGATTTGAAGATTCAAGAGTAGTGTAGATTTCCTTTAGATAGATGTAAACCTTGTAATGTTTATTTTATTCTTTTGTAAGGAATATTGTAATAATTCTCAATATTTAAATATTCCTCCTTTTGTAATTTCACTATTGTAAGAATTCTTTACTGTCTTAATATATTACTATTTTGTAACTTATTGATGAAATGAATATATGGAATAAATAATCATTTGTTTGATTACAAGTCTTATTTAGAGTTTTTGTTTATTATTTATTGTTTCTTGAATTAAATATTATTATTAAATATTAATTCTAGTTTTTTTAAAATATGAACTCACATTTCAAATTTGAATTCAAATTCTCCCCAAAACACATTGTTTCATAAAGATCATGTTAAAATTTATAACGATCACTCTCCAAAGCTATTCCTATACCTAGAGAGTGAAAGAAACTTTGATCCCTTTAAGTTTTTATTTGGCAAAAAATTTACCCACAATTTTGCAGATGAATGCATGCATATGCACCAATTCCTAAATCTACCCTTCGTTAGTTCCTAAATGCTGGGATGTTACAATGGGCCCTGACTTCGTCAAATGGCTTGAAGCCATAAAATCCGTGATAGTTCCATACACGAGAAATCAAGTTTTTTGAACTTGGAAGACCCTCCAGAAAGGCGTAAAAACCTATCTGTCGAATTTGGATCTATAAATAAATAGACATGGATGTTTCACATCGATGAAATAGTCAACATGTCGGTAAAGTTTTTACGACAATATGCAAGGAGTTGACTATGACAAAATTTGATCTTTCATAGCGATATTAGTCTCGACGGATTAATGTAGCAACCACTACATATAATTTGGTATATGGTAGTTGACCAAACAAAACAAAGGTCTTCTAATAGAATGGTTACCTAGGACGTGTACATGACACAGTCCAAAGGGTTTTGTTAATTCAAAGGATACTAAAAAGGGCATGCAAACTTCAATGGTTGAAGTAAGCATCGCGGAGTTGGAATCTTCACTGTGATGAAATTGTTAAAGAATTTAATTTCATCAGGAGACGATGAAGATGCTTGCATTTGCAAGAAATTAAGTGGGAGCGCTGAGACATATTTCTAATACATTATGTGGAGGACATCTTGTTGATTGGAAATGATGTATCTTTTATTGACAAAGGTTAAGAATTTCATTCCGATGAAAGACTTAGGAAAAACCTGAATATTTAGCATGAATGTCTATATGGATAGGCTGTTATGCTAATATGGTTGTGCCAAACGTACATATATGAGATATTGAAGGAGTTCAATATGGAAACGATGATAAAAGGTTCTTGTCGCATGGAAAAGAATTGAATCAAGATTCAAGTGTATTGACACTTGATAAGTGAAACAAGATTCAAGTGCTTTGACACTTGATGAGTGCAATCACAATAATGTTTTGATCAATCATACCGTGATATGTACACATCCAGATATGTCCTATGCTCTAAATGTTATGAGCATATACCAAAATGAATCATAAAATGATCATTGGACGATAGTAAGAATATTCTTATAATCTTTTGGAGGAATTAAGAATATATTCTATTTGTAGAAGAGACAAATAGTTCATTGAAAAATGATACTAGTTTTGTCACAGATACAAATTAAGTTTATCTCAATTTAAACTATGGGTGGCACAATGAAATGGAAAGAAGTTTCCAAGACGGATTTGGATGAATTCCAAAGTTAAGACATTGTAACGGATACTACAACAAAAGGCTAAGTAAATGACTGCTATAGTAGCAGCAAAGGAGGGCATGTGTGTCAAGTAGTTTGTTATCAAACTAAGGTGTGGTTCGCAACAGGATAACACTAAATATATAGTGTATGACAATAGTATCGACATGATTTAACCCCAAGTTACTAAAGGTCTCACCAAAAGACCAAATTTATACAATGCCATCTCATTAGATAATGAGTCATGCGTGAAGACGCAAAGAAATGCAAATACACGCGGACCTGAAAGCGTCATATCCATATATTATGTTAACCACTTGCAATCGCATATATGGAACACCAGAAAGCCATAGTTGTTCAATACGCAAAAGTTTTCAAACTATATTATTGACTCTAGTGCAAGTGGTAGACTGAAGGGAATATGCCCGAGAGGAGATAATAAAGTGGTTATTATCTTATTCCTTGTTTATGATAAATGTTTATTTTGCATACTAGCGTCATATCCATATATTATGTTAACCACTTGCAATCGCGTATATGGAACACCAGAAAGCCATAGTTGTTCAATACGCAAAAGTTTTCAAACTATATTATTGACTCTAGTGCAAGTGGTAGACTGAAGGGAATATGCCCGAGAGGAGATAATAAAGTGGTTATTATCTTATTCCTTGTTTCTGATAAATGTTTATTTTGCATACTATAATTGTATTAATACGGAAACATTAATACATGTGTGTTTAATAAAAAAAGAAAGTTCCTAGTTATGCCTCTCTAATAAACTAGCTCGTTGATAACAAGATGATCAAAGGTTTCCTGATCATAGACATTGGATGTTGTTAATAACGAGGTCACAACATTGTTGGAATGATGTGATGAACATTCATCAGAATTGTAGCATTACGATCAAGGTCATTTTTTTATATTGCTATAACATCATATGAAGTAATCTTAGACCTTAGACCATGAGATCATGTCAATCACTAACACCGGAAGAGTATCTTGATAACATCACACCATAACAGGGTGACTATAAAGATGGGTTCAGTGCTACGAAGGTGTTATGTTGAGGCTCATGGATCAAGAGTGGAATTTGTCCATCCCGATGATGGAGAGATATACTCTGGGCCCTCTCGGTGATATCACATTAGTTAGCTTGCAAGCAAGTGATTTGGTCACTAGAATGTTATATCACGGGAACGAGAAAAGAGTACATGTTGGTAATGAGATCAAACTAGGTATGGAGATATCGATGATCGAATCTCGGACATGTAATATATCATGAGGCAAAGGGATTTAGTTACATGCGTATAAGGTTCACACGATCACAAAAGTCGTCGTTGAATGTGTGGAAGTCAGTACGGATCTGTAGGTCCCGCTGCTGATTATTGATCGAGAGGGGCCTCGATCATTTCTACATTATTCGTGAACCGTAGGGTCACACACTTAAGGGATACCGACACCCTTTGGAGCAAATAAGATGCCAGAGAAAGAAAAAGAAAGCGCGGGAATTTATTTCACTAGACATCAAAATTGTTTCGGTTGAAATTGCTGAAACTAGTTCTGCATATGAAATTGAATACTAGCAAGGGGTTTTATGTGAATGTTTTTTAATTAAATTAATTAACAAAATTCTGAATAAATAAATAAAATAGTTTTATTTAAATGAGAGCTTGCATTAAATTTGGTGGAAATTTAATGCATGTGAGTGGATTTTTGAGTGGAGGCATGTTTATGTGAGTGGAGGCTTTTCATTTTGAGTGGGAGCTCCACCCACATGAATGTGGAAGAGGTGGGGGCAGCCACCATGTCTGTGGCGCCATGCCCCTTAGGTGCCCCCCTCACCCTATAAAAGCACCCCCCCTCTCCTCTCACATCACACCTCCTCACGAAGGATCTCTCTCCCCCTTTATAATTTCCCCATGGTCTCGGATCAGCGAGATACATGTTCCCGGTGGCTTTTTCTGGAAGGATTTGTTGCTTCTGCTGCTTCGTTGGAGCGAGGGCGCGGAGGTTGTCGGGATACCCGAACGTGTGTGCGGTCAAGGATGCACCACTGCTTTGCGGTGCTGGACTTGATGGTGCTGGACCTGCTGGACCGGATGGACTTCTTCTCGATCTTGAGATCGGCAAGCATTCGAATACATCATCCATGAGTACAACCTCGTTAATGCTTTTCGGTCTTCGAGGGTATGTATTCTATGGATGTATATCCACCCGTTTCCTGTATCTAGTAGATAGATCTTGGTACTTAGTTGTTCCTATTGTAGGAAAAAAATCTATGCTGCGAACCCAACAGTTTTGACTCATAGTGAGCACATGCATTGTAACCTCTTGTTACTCTGCCTGAAATGGTGCCAAGAGCTAGAAAATCATGGGTGCAGAACAGCACAGCAGCACACAGAGGGAACTTGGCATCTTCAGGTTTTCTTGCAAGGATATCAGGAGTCATGACACCCTTTCACAGTTTCTGCAAGTCTCGTATAAGAGGTTGTATGAATAGATCAAAATCCATCCTAGGTGATTTGGGACTTGGGATGAGTAAAGTCAGCAAGCAGTTCGACTGATCCATGTATGCCCAGGAAGGCAGGTTGTAAATTTGTAGAAAGTACTGGCCACATGTTGTACGAGTACTCATGTTGCTAAATGGGTTAAATTCATCTGTAGCTAGGCTAAGTCTCAGGTTCCTTGGATCCACAGCAAATCCTGGATGAGCCTTGTCAGATTTCTTCCATTCATCACCATTAGCTGGATGTATCAGTAAGTAATCGTCTGGCTTGAGAATGTCTTTATGCCATATTGTTTCCTTACAAGGATCTTTCTATCTATCTATAATTGAAAAATATCTTAGAACCTTACAAGGATCTTTCTTCTTTTTATCACCATTTTTCCATCTTGATTCGTTACATACTGGGCATTCATCGAGGTTTTCATAATCCTCCCAGAATAGTACAAAGTTATTTGGACAAAAATGGATCTTCTCAAAAGATAGTCCTAGTATCTTGATGTACTCTTTCATCTCATAAAAGGATTTTGGCTGTCCTTCCCTAGGGATTGACTCGTTGTACACCTTAATCACTGAATCGAAAGCTTTGTTGGTAACCTTGTTGAACGACTTTTCCTTTAGTAATTTCATTAGTTGTTTGAATCTTGAGATACCAGAACCAGGGTCCACTAAACACTTGGCATCTTCTATAAGTTCAGAGAAAAGTGTTCTTTTAAGAGAAGGGCCGCCCTTTTTGCTTGTAGTGGGGTACATGTCCCTTAACAAACCAGAAAGGTCCTCATCCTCTATCTGATGAGCTTCGGTTAGATCAACATCAGCTAGAGGATCAAGAACAGGTTGATCATATGGTTCACCATGTTTAGTCCAACTAATATATGTGCATTGCATACCATTACTGAATTTATTCTCTACAACTGTTCACTGACTCGTCTTTTTATAATGAAGGCATTGTTGACATGGACAAAACACATCCGAGTCACCGTTATGTTGTCTAACAAACTTCATGAAGTCATTAACACCTTCCCAATATGAAGGTGTTGCTTTTTGTCCGTTCAATATCCAATATCTTTTCATCTGTTGAGGATACAGATGGTCAGAATCTTTCAAGATATTTTAGGGAACAGGTAGATTACAGATCTAATTAAGACAAGATATCTAAGCAAACTGATGGAATATAGAACTATAAATACCATGTAATTTTATCCTATTTCAGAAATTGGATGCAGAACTATGTTACATATTAGAGAGAATAGATCGACCGAGTGCAATAAAATGTCAACCAATTCGAACAAACAGATCAAGTGCAGAACAATGTCAAATGAACATATCGAGTACGAAACCACTTCTAGGGAACTAATGAAATTATAAGCGTACCGTGGGGATCGACCAGCTGACCGCCGGCCTGTGTGCGTCTGGAGAAGAAAGCCACCGGCTTGTGTGCTCATAGACAGAGGGTAAATGTTTGGAGCGCGGCATGTGGTTTTCATCGGTGGTGCGTCTCCAGAAGAATGGCGCAAAGAGACAGTAGTTGGCTGCTGGTGTGAATGCGCGAGTAGGAAAGTTTTGGTGTGCGCGAGTTGTGTGTCCTGGTTGTAAACAATTTTCACGCAAAATATCTGCCAATTTTTTTCGCCCTTGTTTTTTTCTTCCTTGTTGATGTCTGGAGTTTTTATTACTGAGGCCATGAAGTTAGCCTATAAGTCCCAAGCATAGCCGAAAACTTTTCTAATTCGGCCTTTTCATGGTCTTGTAGCCGCCGATCATAGCCCATCCAGTTTAGGAGTGAGCCCATTGAATATTTCCCATGATGATAAAAAAGCGACGCCTACCTATTTTTGTATGTAAAAACTACTGCATTATGTAGCAGTTTTTAGTTTAGCTTCCAGGAGCACCGCCTTATTATTTGAAGGGAGATAGACATGGTCAAAGAAAGTCTTTTAAACTTATAGAAGGAATCGTTTAACATTTCTTTTCTATAAACTATTCCTTTCATAGTGGCAAGGCAATACGTTTACCGTTTCAAACGTCTTGAGTTCGAATCATAGGAAAAAAAATCCTTGCGATCATCTTTTTGTACTCTAAGACTGACATCTGGGACCCAGGTAAACTGTTGTTGCATCTAGAAATGTTGCCAAGGTCAGAACGGCGGACTCTGTCCAAAAAAATAGTCCAACGCATACACGTTTCTTTCAAATAGAGGCTGACACATGGGACCCAACAGAGACACGTTCACTGCATAGAGGAGGCTGACATCTGGGACCTAGTAATGGACCAAGGTTAAAATAGTGGCCGTGACAATTTATGTTATTATATACTAATGCTGACATGTGGGACCCAACAACGGACTATAGATTAACTTTTAGAATAAGACTGATACCTGGCACCCAGATAAACCGTTGTTGCATCTAGCAATGTTGCCAAGATCAGAACGGCGGACTCGACCTGAAAAAATAGTCCAACATAATCCACTCGTTTATTTCAAATGGAGGCCGACATCTGGAACCCACCCTACACACGTGTCCTGCACAGAGGAGGCTCACATCTGGGATGCAGCAACAGACCAAGGTCAGAACAACTGCCCGAAAAAAGTCCATCATACTAGCACATTTCATTTATAGAGAGGCTGACATGTGGGGCCCACCAGATATACCTTATTACTGGTCTGCATCGAGCAACTTTTCCAGTTCGAATAAGGGAGGCGCGAGCGAGAAAAAATTCCAACATGCAGACGTTTCTTCTAATGAGATGCTGACATGTGGGACCAAGCTGCGTGACCAAACGGCAGATTGGCCGAGAAACGGTATCAAGTTAACACGGAGGCACGACCGAGGAACAGGGTAGCGCTAGAGAAGAAACAATTCCATTATATATACACTATTATTCTAATGTAAGGCTGACATATGGGACCCACTAGCCTGTATAAACGACTGATGCAGCGAGCAATGCTATCAAGTTAACACGGAGGAGCGACCAAGGGCAAAAATTCTATCATACACACGTTTCTTCTAATGAGAGTATGACACGTGGGGCCCAGCTACGTGATTATGCATCTGGAAGCGCTATCAAGTTCGGAACAGGGTAGTGCGACCGAGGACAAAAATCCATCATACACATGTTTATTCTAATGAGAGGATGACATGTGGGTCCAGATGCGTGATTAAACGGCAGCGCAATCAAGTTTGGAACAGGGTAAAGGGAGCAAAGGAAAAAATTCCATCATACACACGATTCTTATATTGAGAAGCTGGCATGTGGGACCCAGCATCACGATTAACGGCAGATAGTTCGAGCAAGATTATCGAGTTCAAATCAAGGAGGCACGAGCTAAGAAAAAAATCATTATGCACATGTTTCTTCTGATGAGAGGATAACATTTGGGCCCAGCTGCGTGATTAAACTGTAGATGCATCTAGCATCACTATCAAGTTCGGAATAGGGTAGCGGGATCAAAGGAAAAAAATTCATCATACACACGATTCTTGTAATGAGAGGTTGGCATATGGGACCCAGCATCGTGATTAACAGCTGATAGATCGAGCAACGTTATCGAGTTCATATCAGGGAGGCACGAGCCAAGGAAAAAATCCATCATGCATACATTTCTTCTAGCGTGAGAATGACACGTGGGACCCAGCAACCTGATTAAACGGCAGATGCATAGAGCGACTCTATCAAGTTCGGAACAGGGAAGGAAAAAATCCATCATACACACGATTCCTCTAATATGAGGCAGACATGCGGGACCCAGCAGCCTGACTAAACGGAAGAGGCATCGAACAATATTATCGAGTTCAAATTAGGGAGGCGCGACCGAAAAGTTTGGTCCTCTAGAGTCACTGACGTCTGGGACCCACATGCAAAAAAATACTTCAGCGAGTCGACATCTCGCGAGGAAGCGGAAATGTTACTTCTGCCACGTGCTCGACGATCTTCCTCCATGTTTTAGCGGTTTCGTCGTATTAGAGGGGCGCAAAACCGGAAAAAAGTTTTGCATCGGCCACGGTCGAGCCGAGATTTTCGTCGCGGAAGAGGCGCCTTCTACAACGACTGATGGGCCCAGTCGTTGCGGAAGGAAACATTTTTTGTAGTGGAGTTTTGGAAAAAAACAGCTTCGCGGTATTGTTCTGCCATGTATAGACACTATTGGGTTTCAAACGGAATGACCAAGGTTGTCAATGCCATACCGATCAACATGTAGTTTATGACCTGATGGAGTTCCCGTAGTAGATGGGTGCATCTTGGGGTAGTAAGCATTGTTGACCGTGGGAGTTTTCAGACATATAGTGGATCATGCTTCCTATCTAACTCAAGGCTTCAAATTTCGGCCGAGATTACCAAAATTTCACCGAAACTCAGCCATTTCGGCCAGGACCGGTAAGATAATTTACTGAACAAAAACTTTCTAAATTTTTGGATTTTTTTGTTGAATTATCTAAAATATTTTATATTTGGTAGAATTTTATCTGAAACTCTAAATTTTGGTCTAATTTCAGCCAAATTTCGTTTCAAAGTTTAAATTTTGATTCTTGCATTTCATCTGATATTTGACCAAAATTCACCAAAATAACCGAATTTAGGCCATTTCGCTCGGACCGGGTAAAATACCAAAACCGAAATCCAAAACCTTGATCTAACTACATCGGTTCAATGAATTTCGTAAAAAAATCAAGTCTAGTGCGGTGGAGATGGGAGTACAAAGCACCAGTGTCTAAGGGAATCCGTAATGTAGGACCCACCAGGCTTATGAGAATTGCCACATTGTATAGGTTAACATTTGCCACAAGGTAGGACCCACATCGCTTGGTCATATTCCTCCATGCAAGAGAGAGGAGGGAGGGGAACTGATTTTTCCATTCTCTATGGGCAACCCACAAGCTAGAGGTAACTTTATTTTCTCCACAATGTACTACTATATGCCTTAAGGTGTGATTTTTTTACACATTGCGGATGCCCTAAGGAAAAAGCAAATAATGGGCCCACTTGGCAGTGTATGATCAAGCTATAAAACTCCCATGCAAAAGTTCTTCAGTTTAATGGGTCCCACGAATCATCTCGTTTAGAAACTGGTGGAGCTTATTATTTGTAAGTACAGTAGTAGTATTTCGGTTGCTTAGATATAAGTACTGGAGTATACGCTAACCTCTGTCCACGCGTTGTACTTGCGGAGAGAATAAAACGTAGGCAGGGGAAGAGGGCAGCAGCGAAGAGAGAAGAAGAGTGGAAGGCGGTTCCATGTCAAAGCAAAGTTTATGATGGGTTCCTGACACGAGGTACTCCTGACTCTACTAGTAGTAGTAAATGTCAGGACCTATGCACGCAAAAAAAATTGGAAGTGTGTTTTCTCTCTCCTTCGCTACCTCTGATCTCTCCACCCCTCTCCTCTTGCGCACCGACCCGGGTGATATCTCCCTCATCCACAGCGTGGCGCTGCGCACGTGTGCCTCGGTACGGCGACTCTGTTTTTTTCCTTCTTAAAAAAGAGGGCGGCTCTGTTTCTCTGGCGTGTTCGGCAGCCGCGTTGGTGGAGTAGTACTATACGGAGTACATAGTAAGGAAACAACTTTGGTCCTTGGTGGCAAAAAGATTCAAACTTTTCCGGTTTCGAAATTTTCACTTGCTTCCCAAACATCAGGAGGGAAAGGTTATTCAAAAGACCGGCCATTCGCAATAGTACTTCCTATCTTATTTTTTTCGTCCAAAAAACTATATAGTGGACGGATAACTTTGAACATGGACCGTTGGATCAAGACTGGCAAATCCAAACATTGCTAACCGTTGGATTTTCTTTTCCATTCTTTGCATCTAGAAGATTCTATTGATAGTCTTTAGCACAATGAACGCTTTTGTGCATAAACCTCAAAACACACTTCATTGCTTAGTTTCAGGGACCTTGCGCAAAATGCATGTACTTGGATGTGATATTCATTTTTTACGAGGTCCTTGATGTAACTTGTACTTCCACCGACCATGTTAACTGAAGCACCTTGCTCCGGGGGGCCTACCAGAGTTAGAAGAAAATGCAAACTTCCCAATTATCACACAAATTGGACCACGGTTTCTTATATAATTCCATTTTTCAAGCTTCCTAGCTAACTTCTCACACTTCACTTACTTCTTTGTCGATTCAACGAAATTAGGTCAAACTCGAGCTACAAGTTAGCGTGGTAGATTAATTGCTCTTGATTTAAATGTAATTTCAGAGGTAGATGGGCGTGTCTTCTTGTAGCAAACAATGTTGTCGGTGTGAGTTTCAAACTATCTGGAAAGAACATTCTTAATTTCCCGAGTGATGACGAGATTGTTCTTTTCCATAAAGAAATAAAGTCCGAAGAATATGGATCTGAATGACACAATCCATGAGGCTTCTAGACATATTAAGTGGACCAACATGTTGTCGGTAATTGGGATTTCCATCTTTTATGAGTTTTCAAACTCCCTAGCTAACTATGCCCACTTGAGTGACTTTATGACGATTTATCGAAATTAGGTCAAATTTGAACAACGAGTAAATTTTAGGCTGCTTTGATATTTTTACGAAAAATATTTTTGAGGTAACCATCGGGGGGTCAATTAATATATCAGAAACCGCCAAGAGTTTTGACAATAGGTTCAAATTCTTTCTAAGATTATTCATCTTGACAACTTAACAAAATTAGGTCCTAAACTTGAGCTACAAGTAGGCGCGATAGATTTCTCTCGAATTAAATGTAATTTCACAGTGATAGATGGGTGCATATTCTTGTAGTAAACAATACCATCGGTATGAGTTTCCAACTATCAGGAAATAGCATTCCAATTTTTCTGAGTGATGACGATCGCGATTGTTCATTTCCGAAAAAAAGTCTAAAGAATATTTATCTGGATGCCACAAGCCAAGCTTTCGACATATATAGTGGACCAACATGTTTGTACTTATGATTAATTCCCATGTTTTAGGAGTTTTCAACCTTCGACCTAGCTAACTCTGTCCACTTGAATGAATTTATGTGTATTTACAGAGATTAGGTGAAAATTTTGAACTTCAAGTAAATTGAAGGTTGCTTTGAAAGTTTAAGAAAAAACTTTTGGAAGGTACCCACTAGGGAGTCACAACTAATATATCAGAAACCACCGAGATTTTAGACGACATGTCCAACTTCTTGCTAAGATTTTTCTTCTTGACAATTTAATGAAATTTTGTCAAACTTGAGCTGCACAAGTAAGCGCGATAGATTTCTCTTGAATTAAATGTATTTTGAGAGGTAAATGGGTGCATTTTCTTGCAGTAAACAATGTCATTGGTGTGAGTTTCTAACTATGTGGAAAGAACATTCAATTCTCAATTTTTTGAGTGATGAGAACATAGTTCTTTTCCGAAAATAAAAGTTCGTAGAATATTGGATCTGGATGCCATAGCCAAGTTTACATACATATATATTGGACCAACATGATGTACTTATGATTCCCATGTTTTATGACTTTTCAAACTTCCTAGCTAACTAAGCCCGCTTGAATGAATTTATGTCGATTTATCGAAATTAGGTAAAATTTGAAATTACAAGTAAATTGTAGGTTGCTTCAAAAGTTTACGAAAAAGCTTTTGGGGGTACCCACCATCGAGGCATAATTAATATATCAAACCACCGAGATTTTTGACGACGGATTCAACTTCTTGCTAAGATTTTGCATCTTGACAATTTAACGAAATAAGGTCAAACTTGAGCTACCAGTAAGCGCGATAGATTGATCTTGAATTAAATGTATTTTAGGAGGTTGTTGGGTGCACATCTTATATATTGTATTTAACAATGCCGTGGGTGTGGGTTTCCAACTATGAGGAAAGAACATTCTCAATTTTCCGAGTGATGACGAGATTGTTTTTTCCCATAAAGAAAGTCTGAAGAACATGGATCTGAATACGACGAGCCAAGTTTTCAGACATACGCAGTGGACCAACATGTTGTACTTACGATTCCCATGTTTTATGAGTTCTCAAACTTCCTAGATAACTCTGCCCACTTGAATGAATTTATGTCGACTTATCGAAATTAGGTCAAATTTGACTACTGCTAGTAAATCGTAGGCTGCTCCGTGAGTTTTATGAAATGGCGTTTGGAGGTACCCACATCGGGCAGTCAATTAATATATCTGAAACCACCGGAAGTTTTGAAGACTGGTTTGACTTCTTGCTAAGGTTTTGCATCTTGGAAATTTTGAACCATTCTTGAAATGACCACATGAAATAAAGAAAAAAGAAATTAAAAGATGTACGCATGACACGCCCTATCATGCATGTCATGTGCGCTACATGCCATGAAAACGTTAACCATGAGATTTGACGAGTTTTGGAAAAAAACAGCTTCGCAGTATTGTTCTGCCATATATAGACACTATTGGGTTTCAAACGGAATGACCAAGGTTTATAAATGTGCAAAGAACCAAATATACACCCATAGTTTATATCAAGGATTAAATGTTTTGAGATTTACCTATTATAATTAAATATAGTGATGATATGTCATACTTATGTATATTATGCATGTATCATGTGCAAGGCACATGCAACTTACTAGTAGTACTAGGAAGAACATGGCTCAGCCACCGGATTGTAAAACTGAGTATATTGCATGCGGTAGTGTTAGTACTAGAGGGCAAAGATGAGTACAACCAAATTGACAGTGTTACTCTCGAGGGTATAACCGAGTAGTACACCTACCTCTCCATAGTTTTAGACACGAGGAAAAAAACGTGACCAGGGTACGCGTGTCACGGTGCACAGGGCATTATTAGCGGACACGCGTGGCCGTGCACGGTGCAGTAGCGTTCGCAGGTTACACGGTGCATGGTGGTGCCACGAAATGTCCCTTCCCTTCACCTTTATTATAGACGCCCTCTCCCTCTCCGCCTCCCCACTCTCACTCACTCAGTAACCATCTCCACTATCCCATCACCTTCTACAAACCCCCAGGAAAACCCCAACCACACCAACGATGGAGAAGAAAGGTGTGTTGGCCATCATCGCCTCCAAAGTCGTCGGTGAGGAGGTCGTCATACTCATCCAGTCCCCCTTCAGCCGCCATCCCCGTCCTGGCCCCCGTCCCTGCTAATGACGTAGCCGCCAGCGTGGAGGCCCCTGCCGGTCGCGGGAAGGTCCCGCTCGATTGGGACCTATGAGGTGAAGGAGTACATATGCCCAGAGAACCCCTACGACACCAGCATCATCAACCCATGGTCGGAGGTAACTAGGGTTTTCTCCCATTCCCTTTGTTCTTCCCTGATTCCCATCGTTGGATGCTAGATCGTTTATTATTAGGGTTCGGCAGTTTGCATTTTCAATCGTTGGATGCTAGATCTTTTACATAAGCTAATGCTCTTGTGTTTCGATGAATCTCCATGTTCGTATTTCAATCCTATTTTATTTGTCCTCCGAGTTGTAGCTAAGGAATTCCCTAGTTGGTACTAGTGTCAATCTGTAGTTGGGATCAGTATTTGATTTTATTTGAGATTTGGGATTAGGGAATTTAACCCACCCGCTTCACTTATGCAAATAGTCATGGGATCTCAAACGGTTAATTTATGCAAATAATCAATCCCAATAACCAAAGGTATCTCAATCATGTCTACTATTTTTTCCAATGGGTGGATAGCAGCAACATCTGCAGGGACGACGAGTCCAAGCACACCAAGACTCGTCAGGTGCTGAGAACGCTGAAGTCCGGCCAGTACGACCACTACTTCGCCGATGACGTCTACAGGTGCCCCTTCTGCGGGAGGAGACTCCATGCCACCGACTTCAACTGCCTCGTGAAGCATGCCGAGGACGTGACCACATGCGGCCACAACGTGAACGTCCATGCCTTTAGAGCTAAGCACAAGGCGCTCGACTTTCACCTCCGCAAACTCCAAAAGGTGTCCATCGAAGAGGGTTGCATGGCCCCGATCAAACCCAAGGAGCAAAAGGTCAAGGGAATGGGCAGCAAGAAATGGAGGAAGCACCAGAGGGAGGAGGCGGAGGCCAGGAGGTGCCGCTGATCTTATGTGTTGTTGCTCCTGTCAAGCGGCTTATTTTGTATTTTGGTGTTGAACTTTGTTGCTAGTGCTGAGAAGCCTAATTTTCGAACCTTGTTTAGTGTTGTACTACATATCCTATGTTAGCTTTGCATATATATTCTTTGTTTACTGAATGTGCTGGTTAGATTTGCTTCTCTAGATTTTCTACTAGATTGGGCAAAAACCAGGGCAAAAACTAACAATGAATGATGAAGAGATAACCTGCTAGACACGAGAGAGAGAGGGGGAGGGAGGAGGGGAAGAAAATGATAGGGATGACAGGTGGGCCCCAGGTCCATGTCATTGCTTAATTGTGGTCCCATCATGTTAGTTTAGCTGTTAAAACGCGAGTAGCCAAAAAATATTTACCTATTTGTAACATCTCGCGCCAAAAGCGGTAAGTATCCGTAAAAAATCACAGGGCACTAACCTGTTACCCTGGCCCCAATTGTGGTACTAATAAATGTAATTTACTCGAGAAATATGGGTTCACATCCTTTTCTAAAATATAATAAAACTTATTTATGATATTATTTATAGCTAGTCTATGTGATGAGACAATAAAATACTGAGCCAGGACATGCCTGCTTGCTAGTCCAGTAGGCGTCCTCGATACAGCTGCGCACTGCAGAAGACCAACGAGACAACACGCAAACACCCCTCGATCAAAGAGCCTCCCATCTTCTCCATCTAGTGCGCACTTCGTTCTCGCCAGCAGAATCGGTTCTTGCAGGCCGCCATCACCCTCGCCCACAGTTCATCCGTACTCAATAGAGGATTCGATGCATAAGATTTGGTACGGTGGCTGGAGCAAGTTTGGGGACGACGCCTTCGGAGAAATCGCCATGCGTATGGACACTACCAGCGCCCTCCGGCTGGCCGCATGCTCCAAGGAGTTGCGCCGCCAAGTCGCTAGCGGAAAAGGTAGCAGATGCCCCAACGACGGATGCGGGACATTGGTCGCCTTCCATGACTTCCTCAACCACAATATGGCGTTCCCGCACGGCCCATGCTACTGCCCTGAGCCTGGCTGCGAGTTCGCCGCCCCGGCCAAAGCGCTCCTCGCCCACCTCAAAAAATCCCACTTGATGGAAGTGCACAGTTTCCACTATGGTGTGGAACACAGGTATATCTCTCAGCCTTTGCTGGCACCTGGCTCATGGAGAGTAGAGACCGTCGTATCCGGGGACGATGGTACAGTGTTCGCCATACGATTTTGACATGCTCCACTCTGGCCTCGTTGTATCCGTCTAGTGCATCAGGTCAGCGGCGTGCAAGTTTCCGCAGTACATGGTGGAGTTGTACTTATATAAACCTTCAATGATGGGAGGGGACCTAGAGGAGTTCGCCGAATATAGCCTATTTTTTTATTCGAAGAGTAGCGCGTCGCCGGCTGCCGCCAGGATGACTAAATATTTACGGAATTTTCTGATTAATAAACATGATAGGTTCATCTTGGATTACTCATTTTGCATCCTCAAGGTGGTAGATGACAAATATGACCATCTTGATTCTGATGATCTGCCGTTCAAATTTGGGATTAGGTATTGATGTTGATTCTAGTCAGAGGGGTTTCAGTGTGTCAGAAATATGGATTTTGACTACAAAGTAGTACAGTATAGTACTATTATACTAGTTCTTGTAATTGGGAGTATATTGTTTCTAGTTCTGCTTGTGCTATTGTATTTTGCAGTATGTACTGGTAGTACTTGTTTGAATCAAATCGCTGGAGATGATCTAGCATTTCCTTTCAAACATGCCTCTGTAGTTCTGCTTGTGCTATTGTATTTTGCACCTGGTAGTACTTGTTTGGATCAAATCGCTGAAAATGATCTAGCATTTCCTTTCAAACATGGCTCTGTACTCGGAGCTAGCACTACTTACTAAGATCAAGTAGCTTTTCCTTTGAAAGAATGACCTTGCATATGTAGTCCGTAGGTACTCCCTCCGTTTGAAAATAGATTCAAAGGATTTGTGCAACACATGAATAGGGAAAATGCAGGAATAGAATGGCATGACACTTGATACCCTATTGTAATAAAAGCTGTAGGGATCAATAAAATTAGTTGTTTGCTTGCACTGCATGAAAAACATAGTAAATTTAGGGTTTAAGTACATGGCATATAGGAATTTTTCCAAGTGGTCTCACCTCTTATTAGAAATTTTATAGGATTGTAGTGTAGGAAAGCAATGTATAGGAATTTTCTAGGATTCATTCCTTTCAAACAAACACACTCTATAGGATAAATTCCTATGGATATATAATTCCTTTAGAAATCCTTTGAATCAAACAGGTCCTAAGATGTTTTAGCTTTTGTGAAACAATTGTATCTAGACTCTCTAATAGTGTTTACTTTGGAGTGAACACATGCTATATAGAGGTCTAGATACACTTCACAAAAGCTAAACCATCTTATATTTTGAAATGGAGAGAGTACTACGTATGTTTTATTGAAGTCAGGTTACTCATATTTAATTTACCATTTTTCTTATAATATTTCGCATGCTTCAATTTAGTCCACCGATTCTTACTTCCTTTAGTAACACCAGGTGCATCTCTCAACCGCTATTGGCACCGCGCTCATCGAGAGTAGATAAGATCGGATCAGGGGACGATGGTACGGTGTTTGTTGTGCTATTTGACATACGCGAGTCGGGCATCATCGTCGTATCCGTCGTGTGTGTTAGGCAGGACGTTTGCTTGTCGCCCTTGTACAATGTGAACCTCACTGTCTATACCCCATCAGTAAAGCTGGGGTTTTGGGATATAATCTGCAGTTCCTCCAGGCCTGGGATCAGGGCGATGCCGGCCATCATGCAGAAGAAAAATCATTCCCTGTTGTTGTATCATAAAACATCTTATATTATCCAGGGAGTGCATTACTCAATATGAATCAATCGAGGGGTAGAATTCTCAATTGACAAAGAATTGGAAGAAAGTGAGGCCAGCCATAAAGAAAGTGAGGCTAGCCATGAAGTAGTACTAGAATAGTACCAGTTCTTGTACTTCCGAGTATTTTGTACTATATACTGCTAGTACTTGTTTAGGTCAAGGGCAGGAGATGGTCTTGCTTTGCCTTTGTTCTGTTGTTTGCTATTACCAAAGTATTTTGTTGAACTAATAGTGATGTATTGTTACCTATTTATATCAAGTTTAGCAGATTTTCTTGCTATCCTTTAGAAACCTAGCATTATCACAATTATCTAGATGAGTCCTGGGCATTTTGAATTGCATATGGGGACTAACACAGGCATTGATGAAATGAGGTGGTATTCGCACAGAAGCAGACTTGATCCTCTGTTTTTCTTGCTCCAATGATCGAGTCTGTTCAGAGAACAGGGAAAATTGATCATGCGCCATGGTTTTTGAGCTGGAACAAGAACTTATTCTCTCTGTACTGCTATTGAATTTCAAGAAGGAAAGCTACGGAATCTCTCAAATATTCTATCATTGCTATTACTAAAGCATTTTGTGGAACTAATACTGATGTACTAGTACTTGTTTAAATCAAGGGCAAACGAAAGTCTAGCTTTTCTTTTGAAACATGGCCTTGTCACAATCTTGATGAGGCTTGGGCATTTTGGGTTGCATCATGGGTCACACAGGCATTGATGTGAGAAGAAGGTACTCAAAGAAGACTCGATTTTCAGTTTTGCATGCTCCAATGATCGAGTGTGTTTGGAGAAAAGGGCAAATTGATCGCGCGACAGGGTTTTAGGAGCTGAAACAAGAACTGGTTCTCTCTGTACTGCTATTATGTTTCAGTGTCTGTATTGCTGAATCGCTCACTTTGAAATGTTGCTGAATTGGTCAAGTGCTGTTGAATGTGAACTACGAATCTGTCGATAATTTTTCTATCTTATTCTTTACTGCAGAGTTTATATAAATATCTACCAAAAACAATTATTGATTTCTTTCCTTCCCTCTCTGAGATCTTTGTTTCGAATCCGGTCGAGCCATAGCAAAATGCAATTTTTATATACCAGGAGAAGAAATCTAGCTCATTCGGCCGCTCTATAGCCTGGAACATTTTAATTCAGCCTTTTAGGGGTATAAGGGGATTATTGACCATAGCCCAGGGAAATTTGAGAAATAAGCCCGTTGAGAATAGCCTATGGAGTATAGCTCATGTAGAGTAGCCCATGTAGAATAGCCAAACTCTTTTTAATTCGGCCTTTTGGGCATTTCCCCCCACCTCTCAATATTTTAAAAAAAACTCTGTCTGCAGATTTTTTTTACGGAGCTTGCAGTTTTTAGTTTGGCTGCCAGGAGCGCCGCCTTATTATTTGATGGAAGATAAAAATGTTCAAAAAGAGTCTTTTTAAGGAGACAAGTCAATAAGTTATAACAGCAAAGCTTAACGATTCTATTCAAAGCTTAATGATTCTATTCTGTCGTAGTGGCAAGACACCCAGTCATCCGGTACTGAGGCCTCGAGTTCGAATCCTAGGCAATTTCTGTTAAAATATAGAGTTACTTTTTTGTACTCTCGGGCTGACATCTGGGACCCGGATAAACAGATGCTTCATCTAGCAATGTTGCCAAAGTAAGGACGGCGGAATCGACCCGAGAAAACAGTCCAACATATATAGACACGTTTAATATAAATAGAGGTTGACATGTGGGACCCAGCATGGACACATTTAATTCAAATAGTGGCTGACATGTGGGACCTAGATAATGTCCTGCTGCATATAGCAATGTTGCCAAGGTCAGGACGGTGGACTCGACCGGAAAAAACAGTCCAACATATATACACACGTTTAATTCAAATAGAGATTGACATGTGGGACCCAGCATGGACACATTTAATTGAAATAGTGGCTGACATGTGGGACCCAGCATAGACACTTTTCCTGCACAAAGAGGGCTGCAATGTGGGACCCAGCATAAACACGTTTCATGTACATAAAAGGCTAACATGTGGGACCCAGAATCGTAATGTAGATTAACATTTTTTGTACTCTATAAGGCTGGCATCTGGGGCCCAAGTAAACTGCTGCATCATAGACACGTTTCCCCTTAAAAAAATTCATCAATGTTGCCAAGGTCATAACGGCGGATTCAACCCAAAAAACAGTCCAACATACACACGTTTTTCAAATAGAGGCTGATATCTGGGACCCAGCGTAGATATCTTTCCTGCACAGAGGTTGCTGACATCTAGGACCCAGCTACGGACCAAAGTCAGAACAACAGAGGCGGCCGAAAAAAAGTCCATCATAGCACGTTTCATTTACGGAGAGGCTGACATGTGGGACCCACCAAAGAGACCTTATATAGGTGATGCATCGAGCAGCGTTGCCAAGTTCGAATAAGGTAGGCGTGAGCAAGGAAAAAGTCTAACATGCACACATTCTTATAATGAGATGCTGACATGTGGGACCTAGCAGCATGACCAAACGGCAGATTAGTCAAGCAACGCTATCTAGTTCGAAACAGGGTAGCGCTAGAGAATAAAAACATTCCATCATATACACACTATTCTTCTAATGTGAGGCTGACATATGGGACACACCAGCCTGTATAAACGGCTGATGCAGCGAGCAACGCTATTAAGTTAACACGGAGGAGCGACCGAAGGCAAAAATTCCATCATACACATGCTTCTTCTAATGAGAGTATGACACATGGGGCCCAGCTGCGTGATTATGCATATGGCAGCGCTATCAAGTTCGAAACATGGTAGCGCGACCGAGGGCAAAAAATCCATCATACACACATTTCTTCTAATGAGATGATGACATGTGGGTCCAGATGCATGATTAAACGGCAGCGCAATCATGTTTGGAACAGGGTAGCGGGAGCGAAGGAAAAATTCCATCATAAACACGATTCTTCTAATGAGAGGCTGGCATATGGGACCCAGCATCGTGATTAACGGCAGATAGTTCGAGAAATGTTATCGAGTTCAAATCAGGAGGCACGAGCCAAGGAATTTTTTTATCATGCACATGTTTCTTCTGATGAGAGGATGGCATGTGGGGCCCAGCTATGTGATTAAACTGTAGATGCATCTAGCAGCACTATCAAGTTCGGAACATGGTAGCAGGAGTGAAGGAAAAAATTCCATCATACACACGATTCTTGTAATGAAAGGCTGGCATGTGGGATCTAGCATCGTGATTAACTGCAGATTGATCGAGCAATGTTGGCGAGTTCATATCAGGGAGGCACGAGCCAAGGAAAAAATCCATCATGCACACGTTTCTTCTAGTGTGAGGATGAAACGTGGGACCCAGCAGCCCGATTAAACGGCAAATGCATGGAGTGATGCTATCAAGTTTGGAACAGGTAAGGAAAAAATTCCATCATACACACGATTTCTCTAATGTGAGGAAGACATGCGGGACCCAGCAACCTGACTAAAAGGAAGAGGCATCGAACAACGTTATCAAGTTTAAATCAAGGACGCGTGATCGAAAAGTTTGGTCCGCTATAGTCACTGATGTCCGGGATCCACACGCAAAAAAATACTTCGGCGAGTCAACATCTCGCGAGGAAGTGGAAATCTTACTTCTTCCATGCGCACGTCAAGATTCCTCCATGTTTTTAGCGGTTTTGTCGTAGTAGAGGGGCACGAAACCGGAAAAAAAAAGTTTTGCATTGGCCACAGTCGAGCCGATATTTTCGTCGCAGAAGAGGCACCTTCTACGACGACCTACGGGCCCAGTCGTTGCGGAAGGAACATTTATTGTAGTGATGCACGTCGATCGTTGGCTTAGAGCGGGCATCGATCGCAGCGGGTTGCGGGGCAACAGCCGCAACGAGTTCCTGCAGAATAGAAGGAGAACTGCCTGGAACAGGCACATTAGTGGAAAATAGTACAAGTTGTATTTATGCATAGTGGTACTCGTAACCGGTTCATCGGAGGGGAACGAAAGCGCATCTTCGAGAGTGGAAACATCAACCTTAGCACCAGGAGTCGCATAGGGAAACACGGATTCATCGAAGATGGCATAACGGGAGATATAAATTAGGCTCGTGGATCGGTCCAAGCACTTGTACCCCTTGTGCATGGGATTGTACCCTAATGTAACACCCTTGGATCGACCATATGCAAGTTTTAGCGATTCCCACAAAACCCACATAGAAACGATTCAGAGGTTCCCACCAGGCACTTTCGTTGGGGTGGAAAACGAAAATACCATTACACATTAGTACATGATGGAACCCATAAAACAGATATATACAACAATGACTCCATGAGTCAAGAATACAGATATACAGTACAAAGATCCAAATAAAACGATACAACATCCGAGTACGGATAAGATGCAAATGCGGCTAAGATCCCTAAAGAATAACCAATGACGTCCATAACCCTGCCCAGGCCAAGCCGGAAGGGTAACCCTACTAACGACATCGATCTCAAACCTGCTTCAACAAAAGGGGTGCCGACAAAGGGCAAAGGAAAAAGAGAACGGTCAATACTAAGGCCAGTACACGTCGAGTCTTAGAATTCGGCGATCCTCGCCATAGGTATTATGGAATGAAGCGGCAGCGCAGCAAGCGCTAAATAACCTATAGAGACTCGATACAACTGGCGACTTTCAGAGAGTGATAAGAAGGGACTATTGGGATCCAACCTGAAACTACCACCAAACATACCCATCCTGGTATTCCCCTTCGAGACCGAATTAAGAAGTCATACCGAGGAAACTCACATAGTTGACAATTTTATTCATTCCATTGTAGTTGCAGCACTTACTATTCAGATATAGATAGCATGAGTCATCCTGATATCATAAGCAGTGGGCAGTTTTAGTTAGTCATTCCGTTGTAGTTGCAATACTTACTAGTAAGATACAAATAGCACGAGACATCCCAAACCCAGCAGTTGTGGGTACTTTTATTTAGCCATTCCGTTGTAGTGAAGTTGATTACTGGTCATTCCAAAGTCAAATTTATAGCACTAATTTAGTTATAGTTGTCTATGATCGAGATACTATGCTCCAAGAAGACCATAACCACGGACATGGCTTTTAGAAAGTTTTACCCTATAAGGGGCACAAATAGCAACACACGCATGATCAACCTCGAAAACACCAAATGAAAACACAACGAGGCATCACGACAAATCAATCACAAGATTCATATAATATTTCAGGGGGGCACCCCACTAAGCTACCCGCTACGACGTTGGCCGGCTCCGAGACGGACCCAGAGGTTTGTGACGATGGCTATAAATGACTGGGAACCCGAAAGTGTGACTGGGCTTGTCGATACCGCGAAAATGTGGCACGGGGTTCCAAAATAGTACAGTAGTAAAAGCTCTCCACGAGCAACAGTACTAAATAAAGCAGTAACATGGCATAAGTACAGGATAGTAATAAAGCTCCAAACTACTTTACGGCCCCAAGAAATAAGATATTATTCAAGATCTCGCTAAGGGGATTCATGGTCCCACATGCGGATAGTGTGAATATTCAAGGAACAGGTATCAAGTACTCGGGGTCCTACGGGACACAAGTGGGAGGTTAAAAACCAAATAACATATATTGCCCACTAGTGTCTTTGCATTATTTACCTACCTTCAATATTAGCTATTAAACTATAATTAAAGCCATGATCATCTCCAACATTAAGCATGAGGCATTTCTGAACATCGACGGCACAAAGCAACACATGTGCAAGCAACTATGACTCACAAGGCCGACTATCTACCAAACAACTGGTAATAGAAGGTGTCCATGGCAATATAGGGACTGCAGGGAAAAATAAAGGGGTACGGAATCTATAGCATCGCAACACATATAGCAATAGATCAATAGGAGGAAATAAAGACTATAAAGATAAAATAGGTTGAAAGGAGGAGAATGCTCGCCTGAAAACTGTCGAAGGTTCATCCGAAGATCGGGGCGAAGCTCACATCAACTCAATGGCCTTATCCGGGAAGAAGCAAAACACTAGAAGAGACACTGGATGCACTATTTAATACTACGATAAAAGATCGGGCATGATTCATGTATGATGTATGTCATGGCAATGACGGTGCAATTAGGCAATATTAAGCGGAACCGGGGTCCCGACATTTAATTCGATGATTCATGTCGTTTAGATACCCTGCAATTTAAATATTATATTAACAAGGCAAAATATGTCATAGGTTCAGTACACAAATTTAAATGGATCCAATATAAACATAGATTAGCCTGCATATGGTCTTCATATTTAATTATGAGGTGAATCGGCATAAGTACCCCAAAACCATGGAATATGTATACGACATGACCAATTTAAATGCAACAATATATATGTTATATATTAGAAAAAATAGAGGTCTCGGATAGGGATCACACATGTCGAGTCGGAGATCTTGGGTTCGAGGACAGGTGGTCTTGTGGATCAGCCTCGGTCTTCGGATCGAGGATTGGTCTTCAGATTTCTGTGAAGAAGGTCTTATGAGTACAGGAAGAAGAACTTGAGGTCCCAGCTTTGTTGTCGATGGCGGGAAATAGACACCAGCCACACCAATAGCTTGCATGCCAACGGATCGGGGTGGCAGTGTTGTGGGGGCACATGTGCACGGTCGGAGACGGCAACGGACATGGTAGAAGTGGCCACTGCGAAGTACTAAAGAAGTGGCCGACGAACAGGCATACTCAGAAACAATTGTAGCTTGCTTGAGGCTAGACAAAGTAGCTAGAATTTTCACTATCACTTGCTCAAAGTCTATGCACACCACGTCGGGATGCAAAGGACACTACTAGCTTCATTGTCGTATGCAGACGCGCGCGACATGGTCTAGGAATTTACCCAAACACTCTGTGCACATGTCGAAGTCTTGGCAGGTGGACACAGAGACAAGAATCTATGTGGCGAGCAAGGACGCGGTCACTGAAGTGTTGTATGGCGAGATACGCTTGGCACGCGCATGTAGGAGCAACAGCAGGGTAGGGCCGCAGTCCTTGGTCGACCAGTTTCTGGTGCCTACATGCGACGGCCGACGAGCGGGGAGGGTGCGACGGCACGCGAGAACCCGGTACACCGCGGGGTCGATGCGATGGCGCTGGGGAAGATGCAGAGGCGAGGCAGAGCCCTCGTGCTCGCAGGGGCGTCGGGGAGGCGAGCCCGCAGAGGGGAAGGCCGACGGTGCAGCCCGGGACCGACGAGGTGGAGGCGAGGTGGCGCCCTGGAGTACAACAACGCGGCAGCGATAGAGGGCGTCGCGGCGGTGGAGGATGCAGGGGAGGAGGCGGCGGGGGTCGAGCAGAAGAGAGAGGCGTCACCGCAGCGACCCGGGGACGGCGAAAGGCGGCCGGTGGAGCTTGGATGGCGGCAGCGCCTGAGATCAAGGCAGGAGGGACGAACAGGGGTTCGGTCAGGGGAGCAAAGGGAACAGGGGAGCGGGGGCGATGGGTAGGCGGCGTCCGACACGGAGGAGGGAGGTTCACGCGGAGGCGGACGGAAACAAGCGGGGTGGGGAGGAGAGAGAGCAGGATTCGCGTCGGGATGGGGTAGGTGGGTTTCGGTGGGGCCGGCGGTGTGAGCGGTGTGGGCTGGGTCAAAGCGGCGGGTGCACTGTGCACAGCGGGGTGTGTGTGATGCTGGAATGTGTTCATGTGATGTGCAGTGCGTGGTGTAGCTGGGTTCAGAAGAGTGGCAGCGGGGTGGTTGGGTGTTGTGTGTGTGCTAGGGTTTGGTTAGGTGGCGGCTAGGGTTACATCTTAGGGTTAGGGTTTAATTTGGGGTAGTAGGCTGCTGCTAGTTGGGCCTTTGGGCCTGGCCGGCTGTGGCCTTCCCCAGGGATTATAAAATAGGGTTTTATTTATATTATTTTATAAAACCTTTTACAAAAAGTTTATAGGCAATAAAATATCCGGAAAGACCAAGGGTTAAAATTTGAAATAAAGAGGGGCTATTCGTAGAAAACAAAATTATATGGCTTTTAGCAAATAGTTTTAGGCGAATAGATGCATGATGATGCACAAACTAGGAATCACAGGCGATTTTCTGGTGCTAGTTTTACTCGGGGTGCTACAATTCGACACCACTAACAATGGATCTCGCCCTCGAGATCTGCCTCATGGTACGGGGAAGAAGGTCGACACTCTGAATCTTCTCGCTTCATGTAGATCTTTGCAACACCACTAACAAAGATTCTTTATTCATCTTGAAATCGGCGACACCACCAACAAATGGTCGTTGCTCATGTTCGTCGAGAGAACACTCCAGATAAACAAAGGATGAAGGTAGAGGTCTCCATAGGTAAGGCCGCCTCTAACTTCCATGAAAGGAGTAAGAATTGCATCGATCTACCATTCAATGTACAAAAGCGAATGGTAAGAGTAGTGGTATGGTCGTGACCCCATCCCATACTCAAAATATTAATCTATACATGAATAGAAGAATTATGCAACCAACTCTCGGATTTCAGACTGAATATATTCACAAACAATGTTCGGAAACAAAGCAGTGATGCAGGCTCTTCATCGAATCAGATGTAGATGATGTCATCGTGTCTGAAAACACCGGAAGATAAAAAAAATATTCGTGAATTTTTGGTCCACTAAAAGGTACAACAGATTAAATATTCCTCAGATAGCATGAAGGTCGAATGTCGAAGCACCGTTACAAGAGGAGGAAGTGAAACCCTGAAGGTACGATGAAAACCCAACCATGAGAATTCCTAGACTCGAAGAAAAGATAAGGGATTAGATTCAAAACACTCAAAGGTATGAGGAGAATAGCAGAGGGGTAACGAGTAAAATCATACCTAAACAGATCTATCCAACCGATTTTCCAAAGTAGTTTTGACACACTGCAATGTCTATTAGCTAGGTTATCCTACAGGATGTACTAGTGGGGTATCATAACTACTGAGCTCTAATACCACTCTATAACACCCTTGGATCGACCCTATGCAAGTTTTAGTGATTCCTGCAAAACCCGCATAGAAACGATTCAAAGGTGCCCACCAGGCACTTTCGTGCGGGTGGAAAACAACGTAAAACCATTACTCATTAGTTCACGATGGAACCCATAGAACAGATATATGCAACAACGACTCCATGAGTCAAGAATATAGATATACAGTACAAAGATTCAAATCACCTTGAAAACGATACAACATCCAAGTACGGATAATATGCGAATGGGGCTAAGATCCCAGAATAATAACAAATGGCGTCCATAACCCTGCCCAGGCCAAGACGAAATGGTAACCCTGCTAACAACGTCGATCTCAAACCTGCTTCAACAAAAGGAGTGCCGACAAAGGGCAAAGGAAAAAGAGAGCGGTCAATACTGAGGTGTTGAGAATATGCCCTAGAGGAAATCATGTATAATGATATTTCCCATTGTATTCATAAAGTTATTAAGTTGTCCTTATATAAACATCTGATGTATATCATTAAATATGTGATTCAGTTGTGGAACTATACATTCATGTTGTTTGTACTAAATATCCTTGGTCATCGAGGTTGTGCTGGACACACAACTTAGAACAATGTGAAGGTTAGCTTGATGACTCGGTTCCACTAGTCATGGGAATGGGGATGCCATTCTGACTTACACAGATTCGGCTATAGAGTTTAGCGAATCGGATTGACTCAAATTGAGGTATAACGAACAAGTTGTCATTTGTATATCTCAATCAATGTAATCCTTAGACATGAGGTTGTTGCATAGTCCAAGTTGAGGATCACCGACTTAGGTTCTGTCAAACGTTGATCTGTAACTAGGCAGTTATAAAGGCAGAGTTCGGGTCAACTGAGAATCAAGTTGCGTGATGTGAATAACGAAGATGAGATTTTACCCTTCCACTTGGAGATATATTCTCTGGGCCCTCTCAGATGATATGATTCAGAAATCATGGCCATGCACGACTCGGTTAAGTGTTAACCGAGGCGATCGACTAAGATTTAGTCAGGTGAATCACTTATCTCGGATCGAGAAGAGATTCAGACTATTTAAGGGATGACAAATATTCGCCTATAGTCTGACAAGGTATATCGTGAGGCAAAAGGGACTCAGATGCAAGTCGCATTGAAAAGGCAAGTCGTCATGACTCTTTGGTACTTGGGAGTCGGCACGTTCTGCTAGGAGCCACTACCGACTGATCGATTGAGAGTCAGACTCCAATCGTGTCCAAGTAGCCATGAGCCTGCGGGGTCACTTGAGAGCGGGAGTAAGTTCGGATTGGATCTAAACCAGAAATCTGGTTGGGTTGGACCCAAGCCAGATTTGGACTGAGTCAGTGAGTCAGACTCAAGATAACTAATATGGGCTTTAGTAAATGGGCCACGAGAGTGGAGCCCACGTTCACTCTCTATATATAGTGGAGCAAAGTAACCCAGAAGGTTTAATCGTTGATCGGTTAGGTCATTCCATGTGTTGGAAACCCTAGCTCCACAGCAGTCCTGCCGTCGTAACGAACCTAGCAGTTCGCCGCCGGTGCTCCTCCTTGTACGTGTGGATACCAGCAGAGGTGTTGTATGATCAGCACCAGGACGATCGGATCATAAGTACTGCACTGCATCAACAGACGTGCTACATCAGTAATTTGCAACTGCGCATGTAGTGGTAAACCTCGTGGCCTTCGACCTCGGCTAGATCTTGGGATCACCACGTTAGAGGGAAAACGTTTTGTTTTATCTCTGCGTGGCCCAATAGTGGTATCAGAGTGATAGCTTCTGGTTTTAGGCTCGATATCTCGCATATGTGATATGCGGTTGGCTTAGATGAGATCTATATGTTGTTTTGGTGGTCGATCTATGAGATAGATGGGTTTTGTACGAGGTTGATTAGATCAACTGTACTCGGGGAATGGTAGATCTGATTTTCGTGATCATGTTGCTGAGGTTGTGGAACATCATACCCCTACCTGTCGGTTTCTTCCATCAGGGTAGACTGTGACACGTAAATCTAGATGCGGTGATCGCAGATCAAAGAGTTTGATCGAGTCGAAATAATGGTCGAAATCCATGTTCGGATCGTAGATGTGATCTACGTTTTCAAAAAAACCGCCGGCTTTGCCCTATCGTAGAGCATTATACGTCGTTGTGAGTTTCACAACACCGGTAGATAGTGTATCTATGCATAACTTGTTTTTGCAGGAAGTTGAATGGTATGGTTCATGTGCATGTGATGTATGTGTGTAATCCATACGTGATCTGGGAATCACGGGTTTTTGTCAGCCGGCTGGAGTCTAGGTGCTGTCATTTTATTGTATAACGACCTACGTGTCGGATTCTCCATGTAATTTACTTTACTAATCTAGTGTAGCTGTGTGGAGAACCCGGATGGCATGCAAGGCGATGTACATGTCGGCTACATGGAGTAAGACGGCAAGTGACAAGAGTTGGCACGAGTCGGATTATAGGCTTTATGGAGATGGAGATCTCCATGAAGAGAGCCATACCATTTCACAATATAATTGCTTTATTTTGTGTTGTTGATATTCTCTGTTTTACCTCTATTAGATAGTTGGTAAAATTTAATCCCTCAAAGAAGGTCTAGTCGGTTTTCCTGCCAGTGTTTGCACCATCACAAGTCGGACATTTTTGGTAGTGGGCTCATAAAATTGAGGTGTTGCCAATTATTTCTGGCTAGGTGGGTTCGAGTCGGACTCTTATAGCGGAAACACTCGGTAAGCTAGATGGGTCTATCACAATGGTTGTGGGCCTCGGGGAAAGGTCGGACGGCAGCCGGGGCATGTGATGCCACCCATCCAACATGAGTCATATGAGATGCGATTGACAAGGAGTTGTCTACCTAGATCACTTGGCGGCTAGCGGTGATGTTAAAGCTCACTAGCCGACTTGCTTATTTCGGATCCTGAATCACTAAGTAACCATCGGAGGGGTGTTGGTTCTAGTAGGAGCATAAAATATTAAAGTGTTTAATATGCTTGCTCTTTTATGAATACATGTCTTAAGTGTTTTGCATATTTCTGTTGTAGATCATGGCACCAAGTAACAGTCACTCTCAGATATCCGGTTTTGTGTTGAGAACCATTCTTGAGAAAGATAAACTGAACGACACTAATTTTACCAACTGGTATCGAAATCTGAGAATTGTTCTTAAACAAGAAAAGAAGGACCATGTCCTAGACAACCCACTTCCAGATGAGCCGAATGAGAATGCGACTGTCGTTGCCACCAATGCCTACCGTCGGGCTAAGGATGAGTCCACGGATATTAGCTGTCTTATGCTTGCTCACATGGAACCGGACTTGCAAAAGCAGTTCGAGAATGTTGAGGCCTACGATATGATCGAAAGCCTCAAAAGTATGTTCCAGGCTCAGGCCAAGACTGAGAGGTATCAAGTCTCTCAGGCTTTGCTGAGTTGCAAGCTTAAGGATGGTGATCCACTGAGTCTACATGTGATCAAAATGGTTGGTTACGTGCAGTATCTGGAGAGGTTGGCTACCCCATTAGCGAAGAGTTCGCTACAGATATAATTTTGAACTCTCTTCCTAGTGTATATGGGCAGTTCATTTTGAACTACCACATGCATGGTATGGATAAGAAGCTCACTGAATTACATGGGATGCTCAAGCAGGCAGAGGCGGATCTCAAGAAGGGCGCCAGTCAAGTGTTGATGGTGCAGAATAAGGATAAGTTCAAGAAGAGTTCTTGGACTAAGAATAAGGCTAAGTCAGGAGGAAAGCAGGCTCAGGACCCGGTCCCAAGCGCTTCCTCAGGGACTAAGCCATCTCCTTCAGCCAGATCCACTTGCTTCTACTGCAAGGCGGATGGCCACTGGAAGAGGAAATGCAGCAAGTATTTGGCTGATAAAGCCAAGAGTGGAGGTATGACTTCTGACTTAGGTACACTTGTTTGCAATGTTATAGACATTTATGTTGCTGATGCACCTAATAGTTCTTGTGTATATGATACCGGATCAGTTATTCACATATGCAACTCGTTGCAGGGACTAGTAAGAACTAGGACCGTAGCAAGAGGCGAGGTTGATATTCGAGTTGGCAACAAAGCAAGAGTTGTTGCGTTGGAAGTCGGCACGATGCAGCTTCATTTACCTTCCGGATTCATTATGGAACTGCATAATTGTTATTATGTTCCAGTGCTCAGCCGAAACATTATTTCTGCTTCATGTTTGATGAGGCAAGGCTATGAGTCGAATATCAAGAATAATGGTTGTTCTTTGTATTTGAATGATATGTTTCACGGCTTTGCACCCATCCAGGACGGGTTATTTATTTTGAATCTTGATGGTGAGTCGGTTTATAACATAAATGTTAAAAGGTTGAAACCAAATGATCTGAATATGACTTACTTTTGGCATTGTCGGCTTGGTCATATAAGTTGGAAATGCATGAAGAAGCTCCATGATGATGGACTCCTAACTTTTTTCGACTTGGAGTCATTCGAGACATGCGAATCTTGCCTACTCGGAAAAATGACCAAGACACCTTTTGCAAAGAGTTGTGAAAGGGCATCTGACTTATTGGGACTAGTACATAGTGATGTATGTGGACCAATGAGCACGACAGCTAGGGGTGGTTATGAGTACTTAATTACCTTCACTGATGATTTGAGTAGGTATGCATATATCTGTTTGATGAAACATAAGTCAGAAGCCTTTGAAAAGTTCAAAGAATTCCAGAATGAAGCACAGAATCAACTCAGCAAGAAAATAAAGTTTCTTTAGTCAGACTGAGGAGGCAAATACATGAGCCATGAGTTTGATGACCATCTGAAAATTTGCGGAATAGTTCCTCAACTTACTCCGCCAGGAACGCCGCAAAGGAACGGTGTTTCGGAAAGGCGGAATCAGACCTTGTTGGACATGGTACGATCAATGATGAGTCGGACATATCTGCCTTTATCATTTTTGGGTTACTGTCAAGAAATAGCGGCGTCCACACTAAACAGAGTACCATCAAAGTTGGTAGAGAAGACACCGCATGAGATGTGGACAAGCAAAAAGCCGAGTTTGTCTTTTCTTAAGATTTGGGGTTGTGGAGCTTTTGTCAAGCGACTTCAGTCGGACAAGCTTAAAGCCAAGTCGGATAAGTGTATTTTCGTGGGGTATCCGAGGGAGACCTTGGGTTACTACTTCTACAACCGAGAAGAGGGCAAAGTGTTTGTCGCTCAGAACGGTGTCTTCCTTGAGAAAGAGTTTCCCAGTCGGAGAGTCAGTGGGAGCACAGTGCAGCTCGAAGAAATTTGAGAGGAACCGGATAGTAGCAAGTCGGGAAAAACCTTGGAGGTTGAGCCGGTCATGGTAGCTGAGCCAGCAACATCACCTGTACTATGAAGATCGGCAAGATTACGAAGTGTTCGTGATGTATTACTGTTAGATAGTGATGAGCCGGCAAATAATTTGGAAGCGATGGTGGGATCTGTTTCCGAGTCATGGCTTGGAGCCATGAGATCCGAGTTAAAGTCCATGGATGAAAATCAAGTTTGGAACTTGGTTGATCTGCCAGACGGTGCAAGACCCGTCGAGTGCAAATGGGTATTTAAGAAGAAAACAGATATGGATGGAAATGTTTCTGTCTATAAAGCGCGTATTGTCGCGAAGGGGTTCTGACAAGTTCAAGGAATTGATTACGACGAGACTTTCTCTCCCGTAGCGATGCTTAAATAAGTTCGGATCATGTTAGATATAGCCGCCTATTTCTACTATGAGATATGGCAGATGGATGTCAAAACGGCTTTCCTTAATGGAAATTTAACTGGGGACGTGTATATGATACTGCCCGAGGGTTTTGTCGATCCGGCTAATGCTGACGAGGTTTGCAAACTTTAGAAATCCATTTATGGTTTGAAGCAAGCATCTCAGAGTTGGAATATTCGCTTTGATGAGGTAGTCAAATCGTTTGGCTTCATCAAGAGTAATCATGATTCTTGTTTATACAAGAAGTTTAGTGGGAGCAAAGTAAACTTTCTAATCTTATATGTGGATGACATATTACTGATTGTAAATGATGTTAGATGTTGCAAGAAACCAAGGAATCATTTGAAAAGAGTTTCTCAATGAAAGACTTGGGTGAGGCAACATACATCCTCGGAATCTGGATCTATAGAGATAGATCAAGATGGCTCATTGGATTGAGTCAGAGTACTTATTTGGACAAAGTGTTGAATAAGTTCAACATGGAATCGTCTAAAAAGGGGTTCTTACCAATGTCCCATGGTGTAAAACTTAGCAAGACTCGGTGTCCTTCGACAACTGATGAGCGAAGTCGGATGAGTGTGATTCCGTATGCTTCTGTAGTCGGATCCATAATGTATGCCATGATTTGTACTAGGTCAGATGTTTCATATGCTCTAAGTGTTGTGAGCAAATACCAGGCTGATCCTGGAGAAATCCACAGGACAGCGGCTAAAAATATCCTGAAGTACTTGAGAAGGACTAAGGATATGTTTTGGGTTTATGGTGGTGAATATGAACTTAGTGTAAAGGGTTACATGGATGCGAGTTATCTTACCGACTCTAATGGTTCTCGTTCGCAATCCGGATACGTGTTTATTATAAACGGAGGTGTTGTGAGCTGGAAGAGTTCCAAGCAAGAGACTGTGTCTGAATCTACAATAGAGGATGAGCATATTGCCGCCTCAGAGGCAGCAAAGGAAGTTGTTTGGATGAGGAATTTCCTCATAGATCTTGGTGTGGTTTAGGGCTCGTCCAATCCGTTAGATGTGTATTGTGACAACAATGGTGCTATTGCACAAGCCAAGGAACCTAGAAAACACCAGAAGAACAAGCACATACTCATGCGGTACCACCTGATTCGCCAGTTCGTGGATCAGGGTGATATCAAGTTATGCAAGGTACACACGGATACAAATATTGTGGATCCATTGACAAAGCCATTGCCACAGCCGAAGCATGAGGCTCACCTTAGAGCCATGGGCATTAGATGCCTAGACATGTGATGTCGGAATATTGACTCTAGTGCAAGTGGGAGACTGTTGGGAATATGCCCTAGAGGCAATCATGTATGATGATATTTCCCATTGTATTCATAAGGTTATTAAGTTCTCCTTGTATAAACATCTGATGTATATCATTGAATATGTGATTCGGTTCTGGAACTATACATTTATGTTGTTTGTGCTAAATATCCTTGCTCATCGAGGTTGTGCTGGACACACAACTTAGACCAATGTGAAAGTCGGCTTGATGACTCGGTTCCACTTGTCATGGGCATGGAGATGCCATTCCGACTTACACAGATTCGGCTAAAGAGTTTAGAGAATTGGATTGACCCAAATTGAGGTACAACGAACAAGTTGTCATTTGTATATCTCAATCAATGTAATCCTTAGACCTGAGGCTGTTGCATAGTCCGAGTTGAGGATCACCGACTTAGGTTCTGTCAAACGCTGATCCGTAACTAGGCAGTTATAAAGGCCGAGTTCGGGTCGACTGAGAATCAAGCTGCATGATGTGAATAACTAAGATGGGATTTTGCCCCTCCACTTGGAGAGATATTCTCTGGTCCCACTCAGATGATATGATTTGGAAAGCATGGCCATGCATGACTCGGTTAAGTGTTAACCGAGGCGATCGACTAAGATTTAGTCGGGTGAATCACTTATCTCGGATCGAGAAGAGAGTCGGACTATTTAAGGGATGACAAATATTCACCTATAGTCTGACAAGGTATATCGTGAGGCAAAAGGGACTCGTATGCAAGTCGCATTGAAAAGGTAAGTCGTCATGACTCTTTGGTACTTGGGAGTCGGCACGTTCTGCTAGGAGCCACTACCGACTGATCGATTGAGAGTCAGACTCCAATCGTGTCCAAGTAGCCATGAGCCTGCGGGGTTGTAACATCCCAGCATTTAGGAAACAACGAAGGGTAGATTTAGGAATTTGAGATATTGCATGCATTCATCTGTAAAAATGTGGGTAAATTTTTTGCCAAATAAAAACCTAAAGTGATCAAAGTTTCTTTCATGCTTTGAGATTAGGTATAGTCTTGGAGGATGATTGTTATAGACTTTCATTTGATCTTTGTGGATGAGTGTGTTTTGGGAAATGAAAGTTGAATTTAAACTTGAGTGTTTGATTTATAATGTAGAAGGATTTAGAATTAGGTTTGAGTGATTTGATTTAATCAAGAGTTAACAGTTAATGACTCAAACTATAAATAAAATAAATTAATCAATAGAATGAATATTTATTCCATAATTTTAGTCAATAAATAAGTTACAAAATATAACTTATGGAATTGATCAAGAATCTTTACAATAATAATGAAATAAAAGAAGAATCTTTATATATTGAGTAATAGTACAATCTTTATCACAAAAGAATAAATAAAAATTACAAAAGAATAAAAGAAATATTACATGTGACTATTCTATAAATAAAAAGAAAACCTAAACTAAATTCTTGATCTTCAAGTCTTGTACCTGCAAAACAAACACAAACTAAAAGAAAGAAAGTGAAGGATTAAAAAAATGTTTTATTCTCAGAATTGATAGTGAGTTGCACTATGCAACAATTCATCATTGAGTAATCTTTAAAGGGGCAAGTTTCACCAAAATGAAAGAACTGAATATTTCATAATTTAAGCCAGAAGTCAAATAACTCCAAACAAGAAGGAGGGACAAGTTTCATCAGACAAGTAAGTGTAACCAGATAAAAGTAACTTTCATATCTAGAGCATATCCACAAGGTGCAGCAGACACACAAGCAGCACACACACCAAAGTGCATGATGTGTGCTGTCAGCACAGCATCAGCATGCCACACACACAAAACTACTCATAACAGTCGTGGGAGGCATCTCCAACACCATTCTCTGGTGCATACACACCTAGCACAACAGCCCAGCTAAACCAAACCAAAGCCAAACCAGATCACACCAACCAAACTCTTGATCATCTCACCAAGATGGTGACATAAGGAGGGGGTAGATCAGGTGGATAGCAAGAACAAGATCAAGCCACCAGGACCAGGAGGTGGAGAGTTAGAGAAAGGACAAGTCCAGGAGTTGGAAGTATCAGGAGGAGCACCAGATCAAGCTATCCACAAGATCAACAACTTGCAACCCCAACAACACCCAAGTGTGGTGAGCATCATAGAACATCCACATATTCTGTTCATCATATTCAAACAGAAAAGCATGTGTTGTGTTACAAGTTAAATCTCTCAGTGATCACCCAAGTGGGGTGAACCTATCATAGAGGAAATTTTAAATATAAAGGCAAGTAGTAAACTCTACCAAATCCACTAGGATCTCAGACCATCATCATAGATCCTGGTGATCATAAACAACTCATATATTCCAATATGTTCTCAAATAGCTTATAAAATTTGGTCACATCTCCTAATGGATTAGCACCTCAGATTTCATGAACTATATGGATCAACATTAAGCTATAAGCAAATCAATCATTTTAGCCAACCAGGATCCAAGGTCCAGTGAACAACCTTGATACTTAAGCATATCTATGAGGGACAGTAGGATAGGAATTTAATTCCTAAGCCTCAGACCAGCATCATAGGCATTAAACTTTAAAGAAAGAAGCTTACAATTTATTTTTAACAGATATTCAATCTTAAGCACTGACCATAGTAAAGCCCAGTAGTATAATCACCACTTGTGTGCCATTCTAGGATGGTGTCACAAGAACAAATTCTAAAACCAGGCCAAACAATTACTTAGATTTCATAAATAAACCAGTAAGACAATAACTATCATTTTCCTGGAAAGTATAACCAGGAATCAGGATCAGGTTTATATGTGCAAAGTGTTACTGTAAGAAACTAA
Organism: Avena sativa; assembly: GCA_916181665.1. Lineage (NCBI taxonomy): Eukaryota > Viridiplantae > Streptophyta > Magnoliopsida > Poales > Poaceae > Avena > Avena sativa. The sequence goes on from OV702284.1 coordinate 36,470,104, forward strand.
GTAGCCTCAATCTGCACATGAATCCACAAGACAATCTTTACTGATGAAGTGAATCACCACTGACAGTGCTACTATCAGTACTGGGGTACTAACAGTAGAGAAACACACTAAGCTTCAACCTAACCAACCAGGTTTTACAATGATACCATCAGCTTAACCAAGCTTTATCACCAGTTAGAGGCAACACTACTAAACCACTAGCATCAGATCAAGAATATCATCAGATAATCAAAACATGACAGGAAGCACTGAAGTGCAGTGAGCACAATCTTCACTTGTAGGGTTTCGTAGCATGGAAAACAAAAAATTTCTATCGCATACAAACAAACAAGCCAAGATCTATCTACTAGATTATAGCAACGAGTCGATGGAATAACTTACCCTCGAAGATTCCAAAGTGTTTAACGAGAGTGGATTCTCGTGGGTGATGTAGTCGTACTCTTCCCGATCTCAAGATCGCGTAGACGATCCTTCCGGCGCTGCGTTCCGGCAGTGCTCCCGCAGTCGGTCACACGTTCGGTACTCGACGAAGACCTTCCTCTCCCTTATTCCAGCAGGCATCGGAGGTTGTAGCACTCTCCTCGTGATTCCGAAAGCACAACGGCGTGGTACCGGAAGTAGAGGAGAGATCTCGCAGGGCTTCGCCTTAAGCCGGAGCGAGTATGGTGGACTATGAGAGAGCCCTCGACGATCTAGGGTTTAGACACGTCGAGGAGGAGGCTTGGCCGGCGTCTAGGGTTGCTAGGCGGCGGCGGCGGTTTGCCCTAGGGCGGCGGCGGCGGCAGCAGGTGGCGGCGCCGGCGGCTTAGGGTTTAGAGGTGGAGGTGTTGGGTGTCTAGGAGGGGAGCCCTGCCCCTCCTTTTATAGGTGGAGGGGCCGACCAAGGGGAGGGGAGTCCCTCCCCAACTCGGCTTGGAGGTGGGCCGGCGGTGGAGGGGAGGAACTCCTCCCCAACTCGGTTTCCACCTCCCTCTCCACTTCCCAAAAATAGCCGTTTGACTTTCAAATTGCCGTTTGACTTTTTCAAACTAGGATTTGATTAAACCCTTTATTTTGTTCAGCGATGACACCTAGTACATGATGCAATCATACCAACTTGATATAACACATTCATGTACCCTTCCCCTCCGGAGTGCCGGACATTCCGGAACCTTCTAGAACATTCCCGATGAAAACACCGGAACCATTCCCCAACTCCGAAACAGGACTTTCCTTATATGAATCTTATTCTCCGGACCATTCCGGATCTCCTCGTGATATCCCGGATCCTATCCGAGACTCCGAACAACATTTGGTCTCTTTCTCATCATTCCATAACTACTCAAACAACGTCGAATCCTTAAGTGTGTCTCCCTACGGTTCGTGAATTATGCGGACATGATCGAGACACTTCTCCGATCAATAACCAATAGAGGAATCTGGAAATTCATATGGCTCCCACATATTTCTACGATTACTTTGTGATCGAATGAACCACTTACATACGATGCCAATTTCCCTTTGTCTCACGATAGTCAACTTATCCGAGGTTATGATCGACGGTATCTCTACATACCTAGTTCAACCTCGTTACTGATAAGTACTCTTTTGTCGTTCCCATGATATGTGAACCCTTGTGAGCCAGTCACATGCTTGCAAGCTAATTGGATGACATTTCACCGAGAGGGCCCAGAGTATATCTATCCGTCATATGGATGGACAAATCCCACTCTTGATCCATGTGTTTCAACCAATACTTTCCGAACACTCAATGCCACCTTTATAGCCACCCAGTTATGGTGTGGTGTTTGATGTCATCAAAGCATCCATCCGGTAAAGGTGATATGCATGATCTCATGGTTTAAGGAATTAGGTTACTATGTATCAGAAAGCATATAGCAATTGAACTATTAAAATGACTTGATCTTTATGCTACGCTTATCTATAGGAGTATGTCCACCATATCATTCTCCTAATGATATGATCTTGTTGTTAATAACATCTCAATGTTCATGATAGGGAAACCACAATCATTTATTAACCAACAAGCTAGTATTATGAAGAGGCTTTACTAGGGACTTCAATTTAAGTTTACAAAACACACAAGTATTAATGTTTCCTTGTTAATACTATTATAGCATGAATGTAAACATTTATCATAAACACAAAGATATAATAATAACTATATTTATTATTGCCTCTAGGGCATATCTCCAACATCACTAGCCATCACTACCAGATCAAATCATCATCTTACAAGCACAAAGAGGGTTGAATCCTAGAACCAGGGAAGAACCCTAGAACAAATATGAACCCTAATGAGGGATGGCCACTAGTTACACACGTATGAACTCATAGGAGGTAGAGGCACGAGTTATAACCAAGAACCAACTCACCTATGGTCCTCGCTGTAGAATAGAAGAGGAAGCAGAGGAGGCCGACGAGCACGGCGGCACAGGGAGCACCCCAAGGGGGCGCTGCGACCCACACCACACCGCGGCGGCGACCATAGCCACGCCTGATGGCGAAGAACACCACCACAGCACACGTTAGCAGCGACGGTGACAGCACCAGCACCACCCCAAACCCTAGGGTTCGGGATGGAGCTAGTCTGGCCACGGGGAAGTTCCAGATCCAAATCGAATTGGACAGAAGGGTAGAGCATGGTCGACAACCTCACCCTGCACCCGGCAGTGGCCAGGGAGGTCCATGGCGACGAGCAGCGCATGGCGGCGGCGCCATCGACCACGGGGTCGAGGAGGAGAAGAGAGAGATGAGGTCGAGAGAGTGATAGAGGGAGTGGGCTGGATTGGGCCAGGACCCCTTCGGGGTATCGTTTTGGTTCTGCCCTATTGGGCCACAAGGGCCCAATAAGCCCAACACAGTCAACCCAAATTACTTATAGCCTGTTTTTAAATGAGAAAAGACCAAAATGCCCCTGAATTTAAATAAATTATATAAAATAAAATAAAAATCCAAATATTATAAATAAAATATTTTTGGATTCACAATAATCCAAACTAACCAAATAAATTAAGAAATAAAATTTTAGACATATAAATTTATTAAGAATTTTGTAATATATATTCCTTATGGAATTTTATAAAATTATTGAAAGGTGATAAAAAATAAATAAAAATCACTTTTATTATATATTAATATTGTAGTATTTTATAAAAATACTAAACAAATATTTGATATTTAATTATTTAAAGGATTATTAAATAAATAAAATGCAAATAAAATGAAATAAAATAAATGAATACAATATTCAATAAATAAAAATATTAATATTTATAAATTCTTTATTATTAAAGAATTTTTATAATAATGGGGGAGATTACACACAATCCTAAATTATGCATTACATTACTTTGCATAATCATTTTGCTTCTTTAAATATTGACCTTACCGGGCAATAATGATGATTTTGTAGACATAGAAGCTCAAGGTCGAGTGCAAGCATCCGACTTCACTACCTTGCTATCACAAGGCAAGTTCATCACTTGATCATGTCCTCTGAAGAGTCTTTATCAAGTATTTATAAATTGTGTGTTATCATTTATATTCCAGAAAAAATTCCCAAAATAAATAAATCTTAGATATCATCCTAAGTGATGATATGATGGGGCAATAGAACTTAGGTTTCTATTTATAATAATGATGAACCATTAGGGATTAATAACCCATGACATCAGTCATTCTAGCGTCGTATATTATGCGTTAGACATGAGATTTGGAATGGGACAGAGAAGTCAGATGTATCCTTTTCATCTTGTATCGAGGCAAGACGACCTTAACGTGACGTTGTGATTCCTTGTGCGGATCCAACATATGAGGTCGCAGAGAGGGTAGTGATTGGCTTGGACCAACTACTAGGCCCCACATCATGGAATTGTGGACGGGAAAGTACGCCTGGTTGTGCAACAAGGAGTTAATCTCTCATGGGTAAAGTAACGCACCTCTGTAGAGAGTAAGACCTGTAACTTGTTACTCCCTGTTTCGGGAAGGAGCTGCGAACACAGCAGGAAAGGAACTCCATGAAATTTCTGGTCAACCTGTGAAGGCTAATGGTCATAGATTTTCATAATAAAATCAATCTTTGAAGAAAGATTTACGAAAATTGCATAGTGCCAAGGACTTCTAGTCTGAGGTGGTAGATAGAGCATCAAAATTCCTACCTTGCATATAATGAACTAGTTGGGTAACGGTGTTACTCATCCTTTCCTTTGAACCCTTGCTTAGACTCTGAGAATCCCGAAGATACTCCAATGTATGCAACTGAGAGCCAAGAGGAGGTCTTCTATGAAGAGCCCAACCTGTATGGAGCCATAGAAGGGGAGGACTACGACATCGTCTACGGAGGAGAGTTCCAAGAGTCCGAATAATTACTATAGTTCTAATAGCCACTTTAGCCGAGCAACATGAACAATATATAGCAATAAGTTGTTGAGCTCAATTTGGAGTTTAAGTTTTAAATTTGAAACTTCCACTAACCACTTATATTTTGGTTTGTAAGTTGAATCTTTTGGAAGTCTTGAACTTTTGATATTGTAATAATAATAATGTGTGTATGTTTGTAATATGGACCCGCAATGTTTCTGTTGTACCACTCTGAGGGATGTGATATTTACGGAATGATGTTCTGTGGATGTCATGTCAACGACTATAGTGTACTACACATGCAGTGGTATGCTGGGTCACCGCAGTTGGTATCAGAGCAAATTTCTTTGACCTTAGGTTGGAAACCTAGTAAAGGGTATTACCTATAGGAGTATGTAGCAATGATAAAGAATTATCTAAAAGAAATATAATGGGTATTCAAATGAGAATATTCTGTTATATGTTTTAGTGCGATAATTCTTTATTATGATGCAATATATTATTAGTTACTAAGAAACTATTTTTCTTATATACAGAGTTATGGCACCAAAGTTTCCAAAATAGACTTTTTAAGGAAAGAGGAGACTCTTGATGATTATCAAGGATCATTTACAGACCAACTTCGTCAACTTTTAAAGATTTTTAGCTGTCCAAATAGAATTCCAGTGAATACCATAACCTATAATGATGGACGGATGTTATCCAAGTATCGTGTGAGTATTCAACTCCCATAGGAGCTTGGATTATATCACGATCTACCTATAGGTGAAGGTAGGAGTCACTTAGCATCATATCATGTTGCCATTGTGGAGGCGATAGCTAATATCCGGGAGCATAAAGCCAAGGAGTTAGAAGGTAGCACATTTTTTGTGATACCTCATGATTCTATAGACTCGGAGCCTGTACCAGAGCATCTTACTTTGGTTAAGAACCATCCTAAGTTAGCTTCCAAGTTTATGGATAGATACCGAACACTCGCTGCGTCTTTTTATAAGACACATCAAGTGATTGTCGAAGATAAAAAGGACATGTTAGACGATCTAACTGATCCGGAAAGGAGGAAACAGTTAGCATTCCAATTGAAGAAGGAAGCAAGTAGTAGTGCAACACCTATCTTTAAGGATATACCTATAGATCCTGAATCTTTTACACCATATCCTTATTCACCAAGTCCTGAACCTATATATGATCCTACTACGGATACGAGGTATGCAGTACCACAGGGTTTAGAGGATGGTTCTGATTTAGAACTTCCTATTGAGAATTCTGATGGTTGGAGAAGGGGATCATATGAAGGATCTCATGAACACCAGATGTCCATAGATGGTTCTGACAGAAATGTTGGATAATCTAGTTGGATGGGTGCAAGAATTAACCCTAGTAACAGTAGTAGAAATGCCATGTCCATAGATAATTAGGATGAAGAAGAAGATCCTAGGGAGAGAGTGTTTGAATCATCAACATCTTCTCAAAACCCAGGGAATATACATTATCCGGTGTTTAACTATCTTGCCCAAAGGAGCACCTGGGGATCAGCAGGATCTTCGTATTCTGTTGACAATTCAAGGAATGAAGCTCAGGATATGCAGGTGGGAGATAATGTTGAAAATGTTTCTGAAGACTTTTCAGCTGAGATGGAGGGAGTCAATGCGCTCAGGTTGAGTAATGACTCAAGTCCTAACACTTCATATACTGAGTATGTTCCTTCTTGAAGGCCATTTGTTCCACAAACTATGCGACGAACGTCACGTCATCACGGTTGGACATCTGGCATGTATGATGAGCGTAGTTACTACTAGAAGTAGGCAACTATTTAGAGGTATCGAGTACTGTGTATTGTAATCCAAGAAATAAAATAGTGTTGTAATTATACCTATATGGTATATGTTGTAATGACTTTGTATTATTAAGATATTATAATGTATAATATCTGAAATGCATATTTGGATTTTCATTATGTGACTAGTTATGTGCGTAAAGTCGAGCTCAGAACACATGTGCATGATGTAATTATGAGTATTCGCTTTATGTTGCAGGACTAGGGGGTCATGGATACGGGTGTAGAGACTGAATCTGAGCAGCAACGGATGGAATGTGAGGCCAAGTAGAAGGCCGATGCAGATGCAGCAAATCAGGGAATGTTACCACCACCACCAATGAGGCCGTTAATGGAGTAGAACTTTATGCAGTGTATGTAAATGATACAAGAGACCCAGAACAAGTTCATGGAGGAGTTGCTGGGACGAGGAAATTAGAGAGCACCTGAAGGTGGAGGAGTAAGTCTTTCTGACTTCCAGAATGCAAGGCCGCTACCTTTTGCATTAGCTCATGAACCAATGGATGCAGAAGATTGGCTAGAAGATACAAAAAGAAAGTTGAAGACCGTAGGTTGCAATGATGAGGAGAAATTGAGGTATTCAACTCATCTTCTGACTGGACCTGCAGCATCATGGTGGGAGAATCAGTTAGCCATGCAACAGCCAGGAAGGGAGTACACTTGGGAAGAGTTTCTACAGAGATTCCATGAAGATCATGTTGTAGAGAGTGTTATGGAGTTGAAGCGGAGAGAATTTGAGGAGCTTCGGTAGGGATATACTATTGTCATGAAGTATATACGGGAGTTTAGTCAACTGTCTCGATATGCGGAGGAAGAAGTTAATACGGAGGAAAAGAGGAAGAAGCGTTTCCTGCGTGGATTAAATCCATTTGTGAGGATGCAGTTGAGGTTGGCTAATAAGCAAACTTATCAGCAGTTGCTGGATGCAGCTATTACTTTCGAGGATGACTACAAGAATGTCCAAGAGGATAGAAGGAAGAGAGCTAAGAAGGAAACCAAGAGGATACAAGCAAGTAAGCCCAAGCCCAATCTGGAATTCAAACCCAGGAATAGACCTTATAACAGCAATAATTCCAATCGGAGTGCAAATCCAAACGCAAAGAATATTATATGCCACAATTGCAAACTTCCAGTCCATATAAGCAGGGATTGCCCGAAACCAGTAATTGTGTGTCATGCTTGTGGTCATAGAGGTCACATAAAGCCAAATTGTCCAAGCAAACCACAAGGAGGTTGGCCGGTTAGAGATGGAAGGCAAGCCAGTGGAGGAAATGGACAGCCCAATAAAGGAGGTAATAATGTCAAGAACAACAATGGCAAGAGGAACAGACCTACCGGGAAGCTGAATTGTGCAACCCTAGAGGAGGTGGATAACTCGGAGCACACAGTGATAGGTAGGCTCAATATCCTTACAAATCCCGGCAAAGTTCTATTTGATACCGGTGCAACTACTTTATTCATTTATGAAGAATTCTGTGATAAATTCGGGATTAGAAGGGCAACATTAGAAAACCCTATGACCGTAGTTACGGCAGGGGGAAATGTGATTGTACGCCACATTAAACAAGATCAGGTTATCTCGATCTATGGTTGTACATACTTTGCAAATCTTTATGTGATTCCTTTGAAGGGAATTGCAGTAGTGCTGGGGATGGACTGGATGATGGAACATGGGGCTCAGATAAATTGTGAGGAGAAAACTGTCTCAATCAAAACTCTAAGTGGAGAAAGGATAGTTTACCAAGCAGATAAGCATAGTCATATCATGGTGGATCTGCAGTTGAACTCGATGAAAGAGGTCAAATTGGAAGATATTCCTGTAGTAAATGAATTTCAAGATGTTTTTCCAGCAGAGCTACCTGGAATGCCACCATATCGGGAGATAGAGTTCACTAATGATCTAATTCCAGGTACAACACCAATAGCTCAAGCACCATATAAGATGGGACCAAAATAATTAAAAGAACTCAAAGAGCAAATTGATGAGTTAGCCAAAAAAGGGTTTATCCAGGAAAGTGTATCCCCATGGGGAACACCAGTAATCTTTGTGGATAAAAGGGATGGTGGAAGAAGGATGTGTGGAGATTATAGAAATCTGAACAACGTTACCATCAAGAATAAGTATCCTTTGCCAAGGATTCAAGATTTGTTTGATCAAGTGAAAGGAGCCGGAGTGTTTTCTAAGATCGATCTAAGATCTGGATATCATCAAATAAAAATCAAGCCTGAGGATGTTCGAAAGACAGCATTTGTCTCAAGATATGGACACCATGAGTATCTGGTAGTACCATTTGGTTTGACCAATGCACCAACAATATTCATGAATTCGATGAACAAAATCTTCATGCCATATTTGGATAAGTTCTTCATAGTATTCATTGATGATATTCTGATATATTCCAAGGATAAGGAAGAGCATGCTGATCATTTGAGAATAGCATTACAGACTCTAAGGGAGCATAAAATTTATGTTAAGTTCAGTAAATGTGAATTTTGGCTAGATGAGGTAGAATTCCTCGGCCATGTGATCAGTAAAGATGGAATTGCCGTAAATCCATCTAATGTTTAATCAGTACTATAATGGACTGCACCAACCAATGTGAAACAAATTCGAGGTTTCTGGGGGATGGCTGGTTATTATCGGAGATTCATTGAAGGTTTCTCCAAAATATCTAGACCAATGACCAAATTTTTAAGAAAGAATACACCATTCAATTGGGATGAGAAGTGTGAAGCAAGTTTTCAGGAGTTGAAGACCAGGTTAACCACAGCTCCAATCTTAGCAGTTCCAGAAACATGGAAAGACTTTACAGTATACTGTGATGCTTCTAAGGAAGGTTTGGGTTGTGTGTTAATGCAAGATCGGAAAGTGATTGCTTATGGTTCAAGACAACTGAAACCACATGAAGTCAACTATCCAACTCATGATTTAGAGTTAGCAGCATTAGTCTTTGCGCTGAAAGGATGGAGGCATTTTCTTTATGGAGCCAGATGTGAGTTATACACTGATCATAAAAGTATTAAATATTTCTTCACCCAAAAGGAGTTGAATATGAGATAGAAGCGTTGGTTGGATCTAATCAAAGATTTTGATTTAACAATCAACTATACTCCAGGAAAAGCAAATGTTGTAGCAGATGCTTTAAGTCGAAAGAGTGCAGATATTCAGCCTAGCAATCGGGAGCTACCAAAAGAGTTACAAATGGACTTGGAAATATTAGAGCTTCAATTCATTAGAACAAAGGTTCTTGGAGGATTAGCTACTATGCAGGTAGTTGCAGAGCAGGACAGTGATCTAAAGCACGAAATATTTAGACATCAAGCAAAAGATCCTTTCATTGCTGAGGAAATTCGAAGGATATCTCAAGGGAAAAAATCAGTTTTTCGCCTTGGATATTATGAATCTTTGTGGTTCCAAGATCGTCTTTGTGTTCCAGATGGGACTAAGATTCGAGATGTCATACTCAGAGAAGCACATGAAACACCATATTCTGTACATCTAAGAAGTACCAAGATGTACATGGATCTAAAAGAATTATTCTGGTGGAATAACATGAAAAGAGACATTGCTAAATATGTATCAGAATGCCATACTTGCCAAAGGGTGAAGGCTGAACATCAAAGTCCAGCAGGACCATTGCAACCCTTGGAAATTCCCGAATGGAAGTGGGAGGAAATAGGTATGGACTTCATCACAGGATTTCCCATGACACCTAAACAGAAGGATATGATATGGGTAATTATGGATAGACTCACTAAAAGTGCACATTTTATTCCGGTAATTCAGAAGGATAATGCCGAGAAGTTAGTATAAGTTTACATCAAAGAAATAGTAAGAAAGCACGGAGTGCCCAAAAAGATTGTGACTGATAGGGGATCAGTGTTTACTCCAGCATTTTGGAAGCAATTGCATGAAGCACTTGGTTCAAAGTTAGATTTTAGCACATCTTATCATCCAGAGACAGGGGGTCAAACAGAAAGAATAAATCAGATACTAGAAGACATGTTAAGGGATTGTGCATTAGATTTTGGAGTTACATGGGAAGATCATCTACCATTGGCAGAATTTTCCTACAATAATATCTATCAGAGTAGTTTGAAGGCAGCTCCATATCAGGTTCTGTATGGAAGGAAGTGTAGATCACCAATATATTGGTATGAGCCTAGAAGCAGCAAATAATTTGCACCAGACTATATCAAGGAAAGACAAGATATCATTGATAAGATCAGTGATAGACTAAAAATAGCCCAAAGTAGACAGAAAAGTTATGCTGATCAAAGTCGAAGATCATGGCATCCAGAAGTGGGAGACATGGTATATTTGAAAGTAAGTCCAATGAAAGGGGTTAAAAGGTTCGGAGTTAAAGGAAAGTTGAGTCCAAGATATATCGGGCCATTCAAGATACTGAGTCAGAACAGAACTATAGCTTATGCTTTAGAGTTACCATCAAGATTATCTCAAGTGCATAATGTTTTCCATGTGTCACAACTTCGTAAATGTTTGAAAGTTTCGGATGATGCAATCACACATCAAGAGATAGAATTACAAGCAGACTTAACCTATGTTGAAAGACCCTATAAAATTTTGGAACAAAACTGGAAAAGGTTGAGGAATAGGGCAATCAAGTATTGCAAGGTACAGTGGGAACCTGAGAGAGAAGCCACTTGGGAGAAAGAAGAGGATTTAAGAAAAGCTTATCCAGAACTATTCAGGTACACTTCGACAAACTTCGGGACGAAGTTTAATTTAAGGGGGGAAGTCTGTAACATCCCAGCATTTAGGAACCAACGAAGGGTAAATTTAGGAATCTGAGATATTGCATGCATTCATCTGTAAAAATGTGGGTAAATTTTTCGCCAAATAAAAACCTAAAGTGATCAAAGTTTCTTTCATGCTTTGAGATTAGGTATAGTCTTGGAGGATGATTGTTATAGACTTTGATATGATCTTTGTGGATGACGGTGTTTTGGGAAATGAAATTTGAATTTAAACTTGAGTGTTGGATTTATAATGTAGAAGGATTTAGAATTAGGTTTTAGTGATTTTATTTAATCAAGAGTTAACAATTAATGACTCAACTATAAATAAAATAAATTAATCAATAGAATGAATATTTATTTCATAACTTTATTCAATAAATAAGTTACAAAATGTAACTTATGGAATTGATTAAGAATCTTTACAACAATAATGAAATAAAAGAAGAATCTTTATATATTGAGTAATAGTACAATCTTTATTACAAAAGAATAAATAAAAATTACAAAATAATAAAAGAAATATTACATGTGACTATTCTATAAAGAAAAAAGAAAACCTAACCTAAAGTCTTGATCTTCAAGTCTTGTACATGCAAAACAAACACAAACTAAAAGAAAGAAAGTGAAGGATTAAAAAAATGTTTTACTCTCAGAATTGACAGTGAGTTGCACTGAGCAAAAATTCATCATTCAATAATATTTAAAGGGGCAAGTTTCACCAAAAATGAAAGAACTAAATCTTTCATAATTTCAGCCAGAAGTCAAATAACTCCAAACAGCAAGGAGGGACAAGTTTCACCAGACAAGTAAGTGTAACCAGATAAAAGTAACTTTCATAACCAGAGCATATCCACAAGGTGCAGCAGACACACAAGCAGCACACACCAAACTGCATGGTGTGTGCTGTCAACACAGTATCAACAGGCCACACACACAAAACTACTCAGCACAGCCGTGGGAGGCATCTCCAACACCATTCTCTGGTGCATACACACCAAGCACAACAACCCAGCTAAACCAAACCAAAGCCAAACAAGATCACACCAACCAAACTCTTGATCATCTCACCAAGATGGTGACATAAGGAGGGGGTAGATCAGGTGGATAGCAAGAACAAGATCAAGCCACCAGGACCAGGAGGTGGAGATTTAGATCAAGGACAAGTCCAGGAGTTGGAAGTATCAGGAGGAGCACCAGATCAAGCTAGCCACAAGATCAACAACTTGCAACCCCAACAACACCCAAGTGTGGTGAGCATCATAAAACATCCACATATTTTGTTCATCATATTCAAACAAAAAATCATGTGTTGTGTTACAAGTTAAATCTCTCAGTGATCACCCAAGTGGGGTGAACTATCATAGAGGAAATTTTAAATATAAAGGCCAGTAGTAAACTCTACCAAATCCACCAGGATCTCAGACCAGCATCATAGATCTTGGTGATCATAAAAAACTCATATAGCTTATAAAATTTGGACACATATCCTAATGGAGTAGCACCTCAGATTTCATGAACTATATGGACCAACATTAAGCTATAAGAAAATCAATCATTTTAGCCAACCAGGATCCAAGGTCCAGTGAACAACCTTGATACTTAAGCATATCTATGAGGGACGGCAGGATAGGAATTTAATTCCTAAGCCTCAGACCAGCATCATAGGCATTGATCTTTAAAGAAAGAAGCTTACAATTTATATTTAACAGATATTCAATCTTAAGCACTGGCCATAGTAAATCCCAGTAGTAGAATCACCACTTGTGTGCCATTCTAGGATGGTGTCACAAGAACAAATTCTAAAACCAAGCCAAACAATCACTTAGCTTTCATAAATAAACAAGTAAGACAATAACTATCATTTTCCTGGAAAGTATAACCAAGAATCAGGATCAGGTTTATATGTGCAAAGTGTTACTGTAAGAAACTAAGTAACCTCAATCTACACATGAATCCACAACCCAATCTTTACTGATGCAGTTAATCACCACTGACAGTGCTACTATCAGTACTGGGGTACTAACAGTAGAGAAACACACTAAGCTTCAACCTAACCAACCAGGTTTTACAATGATACCATCAGCTTAACCAAGCTTTATCACCAGTTAGAGGAAACACTACTAACCACTAGCATCAGATCAAGAATATCATGAGATAATCAAAACATGATAGGAAGCACTGAAGTGCAGTGAGCACAATCTTCACTAGGCATCACTACCAGATCAAATCATCATCTTACAAGCACAAAGAGGGTTGAATCCTAGAACCAGGGAAGAACCCTAGAACAAATATGAACCCTAATAAGGATGGCCACTAGTTACACATGTATGAACTCAGAGGAGGTAGAGGCACGGGTTATAACCAAGAACCAACTCACCTATGGTCCTCGCTGTAGAATAGAAGAGGAAGCAGAGGTGGCCGACGAGCACGGCAGCACAGGGAGCACCCCAATGGGGCACTGCGACCCACACCATGTTGCGGAGGCGACCACAACCATGCCTGATGGCGAAGAACACCACCACAGCACACGGCAGCAGCGACGGCGATAGCACCAGCACCTCCCCAAACCCTAGGGTTCGGGATGGAGCTAGACTGGCCACGGGGAAGCTCCAGATCCAAATCAAATTGGACAGAAGGGTAGAGCATGGTCGACAACCTCGCTATACACCACGGCAGTGGCCAGCAAGGACCACAGCGACGAGCAGTGCACGACGGCGGTGCAATCGACCACGGGGTCGAGGAGGAGAAGAGAGAGATGAGGTCGAGAGAGTGGCAGAGGGAGTGGGCTGGATAGGGCCAGGACCCCTTCGGGGTATCGTTTTGGTTCTGCCCTATTGGGCCACAAGGGCCCAATAAGCCCAACACAGTCAGCCCAAATTACTTATAGCCAGTTTTTAAATGAGAAAAGACCAAAATGCCCCTGAATTTAAATAAATTCTAGAAAATAAAATAAAAATCCAAAAATTATAAATAAAATATTTTTGGATTTACAATAATCCAAACTAACCAAATAAATAAAAAAATAAAATTTTAGACATATAAATTTTATTAAGAATTTTGTAATATTTTGATTCCTTATGTAATTTTATAAAATTATTGAAAGATGATAAAAATAAATAAAAATCACTTTCATTATATATTAATATTTTAGTATTTTATAAAAATACTAAACAAATATTTGATATCAATTTTTGATATTTAATTCTCAAAAGAATTATTAAATAAATAAAATGCAAATAAAATGAAATAAAAATAAATGAATACAATATTCAATAAATATTAAAAATTAATATTTATAAATTCTTTATTATTAAAAAAATTACAATAATGGGGGATATTACACACAAATCTAAATAATGCACTACATTACTTTGCATAATCATTTTGCTTCTTTAAATATTGTCCTTACCGGGCAATAATGATGATTTTGTAGACATAGAATCTCAAGGTCCAATGCAAGCATCCGACTTCACTACCTTGCAATCACAAGGCAAGTTCATCACTTGCTCATGTCCTTTGAAGAGTCTTTATCAAGTATTTATAAATTGTGTGTTATCATTTATATTCTAGAAAAAAAATCCCAAAATAAATAAATCTTTGATATCATCCTAAGTGATGATATGATGGGGCAATAGAACTTAGGTTTCTATTTATAATAATGATGAACCATTAGGGATTAATAACCCATGACATCAGTGATTCTAGCGTCGTATATTACGCGTTAGCCATGAGATTTGGAATGGGACAGAGAAGTTAGCTGTATCGTTTTCCTCTTGTATGGAGGCAAGACGACCTTAACGTGATGTTGTGATTCCTTGTGCGGATCCAACATATGGGTGGGCACCCTTACGCCCCACACTTTTGGTGTCTAGATTATCTATGAATGGTGTTTAGGGATATGGTCCATTCAAATGGTACTCGTCCGGGCATCACCAGGTCATAGACTCTTCGGGAACTCATCAGGGTTTTAGCCTGCCCGAAAGGGGGCTTAAAGGAGGTGAGCCGGCCCCGAAGGATCGTGCAGACATATGAGGTCACAGAGAGGGTAGTGATTGGCTTGGACCAACTACTGGTCCCCATATCATGGAATTGTGGACGGGAAAGTACGCCCGGTTGTGTAATAAGGAGTTGATCTCTCATGGATAAAGTAACGCACCTCTGCAGAGTGTAAGAACTGTAACTTGTTACTCCCTATTCCGGGAAGGAGCTACGAACACGGTAGGAAAGGAACTCCATGAAAGTTATGGTCAACCTGTGAAGGCTAATGGTCATAGATTTTCATAATAAAATCAATCTTTGAAGAATGATTTACGAAAATTTCATAGTGCCAAGGACTGCTAGTCTGAGGTGGTAGATAGAGCATCAAAATTCCTACCTTGGATATAATGAACTTGTTCGGTAACCCTATTACTCATCCTTTCCTTTGAACCCTTTCTTAGACTCTGAGAATCCCGAAGATACTCCAATGTATGCAACTGAGAGCCAAGAGGAGGTCTTCTATGAAGAGCCTAACCTGTATGGAGCCGTAGAAGGGGATGACTACGACATCGTCTACGAAGGAGAGTTCCAAGAGTCCGAATAATTACTATAGTTCTAATAGCCACTTGAGTCGAACAACATGAACAATATGTAGCAATAAGTTGTTGAGCTCAATTTGGAGTTTAAGTTTTAAATTTGAAACTTCCGCTAAAACACTTATATTTTGGTTTGTAAGTTGAATCTTTTGGAAGTCTTGAACTTCCGGTATTGTAATAATAATAATGTGTGTATGTTTGTAATATGGACCCGCAATGTTTCTGTTGTACCACTCTGAGGGATGTGATATTTACGGAACGATGTTTTGTGGATGTCATGTCAACGACTATAGTGTACTACACATGCAGTGGTATGCTGGGTCACCGCAGTTGGTATCAGAGAAAATTGCTTTGACCTTAGGTTGGAAACCTAGTAAAGGGTATTACCTGTAGGAGTATGTAGCAACGATAAAGAATTCTCTAAAATAAATATAATGGGTATTCAAATGAGAATATTATGTTATATGTTTTAGTGCGATAATTCTTTATTATGATGCGATATATTATTAGTTACTAATAAAATATTTTTCTTATATACAGAGTTATGGCACCAAAGTTTCCAAAACAGACTTTGGTAAGGAAAGAGGAGATTCTTGATGATTACCAAGGATCATTTACAGACCAACTTCGTCAACTCTTAAAGATTTTTAGCTGTCCAACTAGAATTCCAGTGAATACCATAACCTATTATGATGGCCGGATGTTATCCAAGTATCATGTGAGTATTCAACTCCCAGAGGAGCTTGGATTATATCACGATCTACCTATAGGTGAAGGTAGGAGTCACTTAGCAGCATATCATGTTGCCGTTGTGGAGGCGATAGCTAATATCCAGGAGCATAAATCCAAGGAGTTAGAAGGTAGCACATTTTCTGTGATACCTCATGATTCTATAGACTCGGAGACTGTACCAGATCATCTTACTTTGGTTAAGAAGCATCCTAAGTTAGCTTCCAAGTTTATGGATAGATACCGAACACTTGTTGTGTCTTTTTATCAGACACATCAAGTGATTGTCGAAGTTAAAAAGGACATGTTAGAGGATCTAACTGATCCGGAAAGGAGGAAACAGTTAGCATTCCAATTGAAGAAGGAAGCAAGTAGTAGTGCAACACCTATCTTTAAGGATATACCTATAGATCCTGAATCTTTTACACCATATCCTTATTTACCAAGTCATGAACCTATATATGATCCTACTACGGATACGAGGTATGCTGTACCATAGGGTTTAGAGGATGGTTCTGATTCAGAACTTCCTATTGATAATTCGGATGGTTGAAGAAGGGGATCATATGAAGGATCTCATGAACACCAGATGTCCATAGATGGTTCTGAAAGAAATGTTGGACAATCTAGTTGGATGGGTGCAAGAATTAACCCTAGTAACAGTAGTAGAAATGCCATGTCCATAGATAAACAGGAAGAAGAAGAAGATCCTGAGGAGAGAGTGTTTGAATCATCAACATCTTCTCAAAACCCAGGGAATATACATTATCCGGAGTTTAATTATATTGCCCAAAGGAGCACCTGGGGATCAGCAGGATCTTCGTATTATGTTGACAACTCACTACTAGGAAAACGGTCGTTTGTGGCGCACCTATAAACATCATCTGTGGCGCACTAGGGGTGCGCCACGGGCCTCGCGCTATGGCTATCTCCTAGCCGTGGCGCACTGCCTGGTGCGCCACGGTTATGTCGAGATAGGCGTAGCGCACCTGCTAGTGCGCCACGGCTATGTGGGGAGGTGCGCTACGCTTTGGATCTTCTGTGGAGCACATTGCAGTGCGCCACTAAGCTGCGCAGGTGCGCTTTAGTTGTAGTGCGCCACAAAAGCTAGGACATGTGCACCACGGGTGTCTTTTTTTTTAATTTTAGGGCCAGATGATATACAATACAGATTATATACAATATTATAGGTAGATATACACATAGATATAAGATATACAGTTATATATATAAATACACAATTCGCAAAACAAGATTGAAACAAATACATATAGATAAGTCTCATACATGAATACATAAGTTATACATTGTTTCGATCAAGTTACAAAGTAGTTGGTGACATGTGAATACATGTGTCTCGAACAAGTTAGAGCTCGGAAGCTCTCCTAGACATCTAAACTAGCTAGACACAAACGCGGGATAAACAACCAAAGAAGATAAGCATGATCACCGCGACGAAGGTGTAGGTATTCATCCGGTTCCTCGTCCTAACTCCCGCTAGATAGCGCGTGTATCTAGCTTCCGCCTCTTCCATAGTGTTTGTACCCTTTGTAGCTATTGTCGCTGAAACAGTGCACCTGTCTCCGGCAGTCTTCCCAATCATCGTAGACGCCGGGAACCCGTCCCTTGTACACGACGTACCACGTCATCTTCAAGTTGACAATAATAATTAACCGGTGATTGAAAAAAAACATGTATAATTAAAGTCGCATATGAAGATACACTTATAGAAAGTACTCATAAATCAAAAAGACCAAACTCAAAAAGCATGCCTCATATATAACTAGGTTGTTCGACACAGGAATATGCTACGATGGAACTGTCCGCCAAGTAGGATGCGCAACACCTGGACCTGTGCATAGCACAAGGCGGACAATCCCATCACAGCACATTCACATATATAGTGTGCCACGACATTTCAATCATCGGCATTCTCGAAAAAGACCAAAGTAACTCGAAAAGAATGCCTCATATATAACTAGCTAGGTCATTGGACACAGGAATATGCTATGATGGAACCATAAGCCAAGTAGGATGCACAACATCTGGACTTGTGCATAACACAAGGCTTACAATCCCATCACAGCACATTCACATATATAGTGTGCCACGACATTTCAATCATCGGCATTATTCTCGAAAAAGACCAAAGTAACTCGAAAAGAATGCCTCATATATAACTAGCTAGGTCGTTGGACACAGTAATATGCTACGACGGAACAGTCAGCCAAGTAGGATGCACAAGACCTAGACTTGTGCATATCACAAGGCTAACTATCCCATCGTAGCACATTCACATATATAGTGTGCCAGGACATTTCAATCATTGGCATTATTCTCGAAAAATACCAAAGTAAATCAAAAAGAATGCCTCATATATATATACATAGGTCGTTGGACACAGGAATATGCTACGATGGAACTGTAAGCCAAGTAGGATGCATAACACCTGGACTTGTGCATATCACAAGGCTCACAATCCCGTCGTAGCACATTCACATATATAGTGTGCCACGACATTCAATCATTGGCATTATTCTCAAAAAAAGACTAATAAAGTAAGGAAAAAAAGAAGGACCAAAGTGACCAAAGGACCAAAGAGTAAGGAAAAAAACCAAGCACTGATTGATATATAATAATAATAAGCAAAAGAAGTAAGCGATGATTCATAAACCTAATAAGATAAGTAGTAGCATGTACACTTGTCCACACACACACAAAGGTCATCTATAGTTTCTAACTACAACTAGGCCAACATCAAGCCTTCTGGCTCGGCTTAGGGAACAGGAGGACGCCTTGTCTCGTCATGAACTTCCTATAGTCACCCTGCATCTCTAGGCGATCTTCTATGTCACGGTTATTCAGGATATTTCCTCCGTAGAAGATCCCCTCCCCGAAATCATGACATCACGAAAGATGATTGCCCCAAACTGCTGCTGGATGCGATACATCTCTTGTCTAATATCTGAATCAGTGATCTTGGCCTTTGCTTCGGCCCACTGTTTGAGATGATCTGGCAGCGTAGAATTCTGCTGGTCAAGTAGGAACGCCCTCATGTGATGGAGTGCATAGTAGGCTTCCTTCTTACTGTTTTCCGGCTGCTTCACGCAGGGGAACTCCGTTACGTGGTTGAAGACGTGCCTGCCGAACTTGACCTTCGTACGCACGAAGGTGGTGCCTTCCGTCGAGGCATAGCCTATGAGAGCATCATCCAGAACTTCCTTGATCTTGTCGTAGTTTTTCTTCTTTTCTAGACTCCCCGAGTCGAAATATGTGGCGTGGGAATGCTTCGGCAATAAGGAGATGAGCGTGCAGTGTTCATCTATGCGCAAAAAATTCAAATGGAATGTGTTAGAAAAAGAATGATGATAATCTAATAAAGCCAATCGACGGTGGCGAGTGAATAACAACTTACTCGGGTCCATGATAATATATGTGTTGGAAAAAGGTGATAATATATGTCATAAAAGTGGTACAAATATGATTCAAATATGTCATAATAATTTGTCCATGATACAAATATGTCATAATAATTTGTCCATGAATATTACAATCTTTTTCGACCACGCGTTTTACAATATTTTTTGAGCTAGCGTTTTACAATCTTTTTTCCCTTCTTTGTCGCGGTTGAATAATTTAGCCGTGGCACTTTAATGTTTCTTCTTTCGAACGGGCTAACTTTTTTGAGTAGGGTTGTCCTTTTTCTTCTTGTGATGTATGTTGCTGCATCATAGTCGTCGTCATTTTCAATCTTTGGATCGCCGTACTGGTCGAAGTCTTGCTCGTTGGTGACTCCATCCATTCCGATGATGTTTATTTTTCCTCTCCTCACGACAACACGACTAGGATTTGTCGGGTCGATAATGAAAAAACATTGGTCCACTTTGGTAGCCAGTACCCACGGTTCATTTTTCGCGGCCACGTTCGCACCGACGGCCTTGGATTTGGCTGCTTCGGTATAACCATGGTTGTGAAATACCGGTCTTCTCTTTTGAAGATCTTTGCCCATCTGACACGGAACATCGGCACCTTTTCTCCATAGTAGTCGAGATCCCAGATCTCCTCGATTCTTCTGTAGAATCTTTCCTTCATGTTGTCATCGGTGTAGAATTCCGACGTTACGCCTGAGTTCTGATAATCACACTTGTTGTCCTTTTCCTCCGTGTAGAATGTGTAGCCGTTAATATCATACGCCTGATAGGTCACTAGGTTTTGCATCGGTCCCTGCGACAAGGTGAATATGATCTTTTTCGTGTCAGAAGAATGCGATCGCGGGGGATTATCAAGGAGTGTCTGCCTAAACCAACGCGTGAAATCTGAGTTGTGCTCTTTGATTATTTCTCCATGCGTCCTCTGTATGCCCCGGTCACTGTACTTCTTCTCGATTAACCTTTTGTACTTCTGTACCCAAGGATCGACCAGTTCTAAATGTTGTAGCGCGACGAGGTTTGCTCGATCAAAGTCTGCGCGTCGAAAATCGAAGTCTGCATGCAGTATGCGACGACCCTCTCGGTGACCAGATCCGTCGAGCTTGCCAAGGTGCCTGTTGACGGGAAGACCGACAGGGTTCTCGATGTTTAGATAATTCGTGCAGAAAGAGATGCACTCTTCGGCCAGAAAGCCCTTGGCTATGCTTCCATCTGGACGGGATCTGTCGTGGGAATGACCACGGCAGATGCTGCAAGTGGCAGCGAGTAGTAGAACGAAGGGCAAGGGCGGCCAGCCATCTGCGGTGCGAGATGAGGGTGGAGACACAGGGTTTTACCCAGGTTCGGCCCCCCGGAGGGTAAAGACCTACTCCTGCTAGATTGTATTATGTTGGAGATACAATGGGGCGAGCTCGACGGCTAGGGGGCGAGTCGCTTGGGTGGATGATGGAACGTACGTTTACACGCCCTGTAGGGAGGTTTATATAGACTCACCCTCCCTAGGGTTTACAAATCTCAACCGAACCTGTTAAGGTTTCGGTACTCGTTTGACCTAATCCAACTGGGCCTATCTACTTTCCTGGGCCTTCAGCTTCCAGTCGCTTAGATCCACGCCAGGTCTTGATCCAGTCGTCGTCTTGCAGGCCCACTCGCCAGGTCGTGGGCCAGTCGAAAACGTCCTGCTGGGTATACCCCGGTAGGCATATCCCCATCAATAGTCCCCAAGGCTGTCAGTCGGAGCATACGGGTCCAATGCAGACATCCAGTCGAATCGGTGATGGGCTCCTGAATAAAGGAAAAAACTAGTCACTCTGGTCGTAGCTCGGCGAACGGGTCGGCGAAATACTTAGTCACTGTTGTAGTGATCGGGTCGGCGAGCCGAGTGGCTGAAGTTGGACCGTCAAACGCAGTCAAAACTAGCCGTTGGGGTAATCCAACGGTAACTTTTGGCGTAATCACTGCGTAGTAACGGCTCCCTGATTTGGCGGGTAACAACTACTATATAAAGGGAATGGTAGGCGATCGGAGAACCATCTCCTCGTCATTTCCTCCGATTGCGCGCACCTCCGTTTCTCCCGCATGCGATCCAGCCGATCCAAAATCCTCCGACCTCCACGAACCACTCTGCCAATGGCCCCCTCCACCGAACCATGGGGCAGGTCCAAGTGTACGAGAGCGCTACTGGCGTCCTTCGAGGAGGCCAGGATCCTGCGCGCCGGCAGGTGGCGCATCCCTGCGGCCGGAGAGGTGACTCCGGACCCGCGCGAGGGAGAATTCGTCTGCTTCACCAGCCACCTGGAACAGGGGATGGGATTCCCCACATCTCTCTTCTTCCGGCGCTTCTGCGCCTTCTACGGGATCCAGCCATCAGACCTGGGCCCGCACAGCATCGAGCAGCTCGCCATTTTCGTGGCGTTCTGCGAGTGCTATCTGGGCTGCAGGCCCTACTTCCCCCTGTGGCAAGATCTGTTCCACGGGAGGATCAGTCGCGAAGAAGCAGGCGGCCCAATGCTTGCCGCGGGTGGCTTAACGTTTCAATTGAAGTCGAAGGCCTCCTTTTTTGATCTGATGCTACCCGCCAAGGCGGCGAGCGAGTGGAAGAAGTCTTGGTTTTACATTACCGAGGCGACTCCAGACGGCGAGGTAGCGATTCCAAGATACTCCGCCGACCGGCCCGAACCGCACCGACTCCAAGTCAGCAAGCTTCCAATAGACCAGCGGATGGTCGTGGATGAGATGCTTCAGACCATCCGCGGCCTAAAGAAGAAAGGTCTTCAGACCATCAACTTGTACAACTGCTAGCTCGGGCGGCGACTCGTTCCTCTGGCCCGCCGTGACCATTATATGTACGAGTACACGGGCCGGGAGGACTCGACGAAATCCTGCCTCGCCGAGTGGAAAGTCGAAGACTACATCCTGGCGTTGAAGAAGATCACCCAGGCGGTGTACCTGGATGCGAAGGCCGGGGTCGCCCCCTATACCGCGAAGCATCCAGCCCCGACGGTAAGTCATCTTTCTATCATTCGCAGTCGCAGTTGATGCTGTCGCGGTTATACTGATATTGTCTTATGCCTATTGAAGTTATTTCAAGTGGTGGAAGGGTGGCTTCCGCCCGCGGACGACAAGAACTCGATCTCGTCCATCCAGGAGGGGGGCGAATCGCCTCCTGCAAGGGGCGACGTCGAGAGTGACAGGAGCGGCGACAACGACGAGTCCGAGGAAGAGGTCGCCCCGCTGGTTCACAAAACTCGCGGACAGCGTCAGCGTGAACTCGAAGCGAGCAGAAGCCTCGAACGTCATGATGATGACGACGACGATCTTCCCGAGCTCACCTCGTGTCGCGAGGCCACTCCGTCAAAGAAGAAGAAGAAGAAGAAGAAGAAGAAGAAGAAGAAGAAGAAGAAGAAGAAGAAGAAGAAGGAGGTGAAGGCCCCTCCGAAGAGGAAGACGAAGCCGGCGAGGCAGGCGTCTCCGCCTCATTCGACGAGCAGCTCTAATGGCGCCAGCCTGGCTAAGGATGAAGCGCCACAGATGATGGCAGCACCGGATGTCACCGCCGTCCTGAGTGAGGTGCCTCTGGCCTCAATGCCTCCCCCATTCGCCACAGTCTCTGGGTCGGGGGTCGCTCCAGTCGCGGCAGCTTCGCCTCCCAGGAGAGCTCCTGCCGAAAATGTTGCGGAGGCTCCTGTCGCGGCCTCGTCAACGAAGAGGCCGTCCGTGTCTTGGGCGCATGATGTCCTGGAGATGGGCCTCAGTCGGCAGCTGGGCCCCGAACTGGAAAAGCCGGCTAGCATCCGCACAGGGCTGCGGTTCATACCAGTCGCCAAGTGAGTTTTATTCACCTACTTTATTTTTCGTCGTACTCGAACCACTTTGCTCATGTAATCGATTTGCAGGACTGGGGTTAAGAAGATAGGCCACCTGTCTGTGGCCAAGGTGCCGCCAGTCGCCACCGAGGAGGACCCTTCTCGGAAGAGGAAGGCTGACGAGGTTGTTACCCCCACGGTCAGTGCCAAGAAGGCCAAGAGCGACGAAGTCGTCACGGTGTCTGACGACACGACGATTGCTCCGAGTGATCTTGCGGCAGGGGCGGCCTCGGCGACCAAGGAGGGTGCTTCCTCGCCTGGGACGGCCGAGCCGGTCTCTTTTGGTGCCGACGCATCCATCGTGACCTTCCCCCGCTTCATGGCCAGAGCGGCCACAGCGAGTGGTACCACGCCATCGAGCCACGCACCTGGGTCGCCGAGACAGAGGTCGAGCAGCGTCGCGGGCACACTCCGGCTCTTATCACATCTGTGGACGCACTACAACTTCACGGCATGCTGGGCGCGGCCATCCAGGTATGTCCAGTCCCCGAGGATCGGGCCACTGAATTGCAGTGGTCAGATTCTTTTGGTGCTTTGCTTTTTTTTCTTGCGTCCAGTCCCCGAGTGCCCATTCGCTGAATTTCAGCGGGTGGGCGCTCAAGATTTTTGATCGCCAGTCCCCGAGTGTCCAGTCGCTGAATTTCAGCGGGTGGGCACTCAGGATTTTTGATCGCCAGTCCCCGAGTGTCCAGTCGCTGAATTTCAGCGGGTGGGCACTTAGGATTTTTGATCGCCAGTCCCCGAGTGTCCAGTCGCTGAATTTCAGCGGGTGGGCACTTAAGATTTCGTTTTTTTAACTGTTTGACTTTTGCACAGGGTTTGCAGCGTGAATCCGCCGACCGGCTTGCTGCGAAGTGTCGCGCGGAGAAGGACATTGTCGCCATTCAAGAGGCAAACAAGGGACTCCAGGCAATTGCTGTGAAGGCAGAAGAGGTTCGCCAGGGCCTTGTCCCGGCGAGTGAGCTGACGGCGGCGCAATCTGCGCTGAGTTTGGCCGAGAAGCGGATCGCCGACCTTGAGCGCGAGCTTAAGGGCGTGAAGGAGGAGGCGAGCTCGGCGGATGAGCGAGCCAAGGCCGCTGTTACGGCCGCCGCTGAGGAGCGTAAGGTCTCCGACGCCCTTGGTGCTAGGCTTCAAGATGACTACTCCTCTCTTCAGAGCTTCATCACGGATCTCTCCCGTCCGTTGATTGGTAAGTGTGCCCACCTCTGCCTGTAACATTTCCATTGTGTAATCTTTGACGTACTCACTACCCCTCTTGTCCACAGGTCGGATTATTGATAGCACGGAAGAGGCGCAGTCGTTCGACACGCGGCAGTGTGTGGCCACTCTGGTCAACTCGGCCACGCTGTCCGCGACTTGTATTCGGGCGTATCTTCAAGAGATGTCGCCCACGGAAGTGATTCCCAGTGACCTCGTCGAAGTGTGGCGGTACTTGGAGAAGGCGCCATCGGTCGTCGAATTCATGACGCGGTCGGCGTTCCGGCGTGGGGTGGCGACGGCGCTTAGCCTTGGGCTCGCCCACTTCCCGGAAGACTTCGATCTGGATGACGTGAAGAGTGGCTACCCATCGTCGACGGGCTCGGTGGAGATCGCTGAGGTGCTAAAGCTGACGGACCGCGCTGCGGTGTACTCCGATCGCGTCTGGGCGATGGGCGATCTCCTTCCTTATCAAGAGAAGATCGTTGCGCCCAACGACCCCGAGCCGCAGCACCGGGACTTCAAGATCGAGCAGCCCTTCCGTGCGGCGATGGCGGGTGAGCTAACGACGTACCCGTCAAACCCGTACACTCCCTTCATTCGCAATCGCAAGGGTGGCGGCGAGTGGACATCGAAGCCTGCGGAGTGAAACATTGTTCCCTGGGGCGTTAGTAGCAGTTCTACCGTTGGGCATACTTTATATTTTGTGACAATTGTGACATGATATAACGAGATATCGTGTTGTTTTGTGATTTGATTTGTGTTTGAAATTGAGGGTTGAACGAGTCCCCGAGCGCGTCCGCCCTTTTTATGGGGTTCACCTTGTTTGTTTATGTGTTTGTGGTTTTGAACGTTTTGTTAATGAGGTCGACTCGCCAGAGCTTGGAAAGCCAGTCGCAAGGCGACTCCCATGAGTGCTCTATACTTCACCGTTTTCCCTTGTGCGAACGAGGTCGGGTAGCCGAGTCCCCGAGCGTGGTACTTGGTTGTTCTAGGCGCAACTCTAGGGTGGGTGAGGACTGATCGCGTTAGAGTAGGCGCATCACTCCTGCCTGGCCCGGCGGGTCAGTCGCGTGGCGAGTCCTGGGCATGCTCTCATACTTGGCGTTTTCCCTAGCCGCTCGCGCTGAACTGGTCGTCAGTCCCCGAGCGTTGTACTTGGCCGTTCGAGTCGCTATGCCGAGGATGCGGAGGATCATGGTCGCTGTGTGGAGCGAAGGCAGTTGTCTTGGCTCGTTAAGCCAGTCGAGCTAGGCGACTCCAATGGGGCTCCGGGTAGGCGTTTTTCGTGGACGTTACAAGACCTGGGTTAACCCAATGCCTTTGTAGCGCACTACTTGGCCGTGCCGATCGCTGTACCAGAGGTTGACTCCTGCAGTTAGCTTGGTGCTGTTACGACGAGTGCGAGTGGCACAAGACACGGAGAGTAAACACAATTTGCGGTAACCAATATTTTTATTTCATAGCGACTGGAGGATACATATGTGGAGTTTTAGGAATAGAACTTCCGTAGGAGGTTTACATTCCATGCTCGCCTGATGTCGAGTTTGCCGTCCCCGCGGACGTCGATGAGGTAGTAGGCATCGTTGCCGAGTACTCGCCCGATGGCGAATGGTCTCTCCCATGGGGGGGAGAGCTTGTGCATGCCCTTCCTGTCCTGGATGAGTCGTAGCACCAGGTCGCCTTCCTAGAAGGTGCGAGTTTTCACCCGCTGGCTATGGTAGCGGCGGAGTCCTTGCTGGTAGATGGCAGTGCGAGAGCGAGCTAGGTCGCGTGCCTCGTCGAGTTGATCGACTCCGTCCTAACGTGCGAGTTTGTTCGCAGCCTCCGTGTAGTGGACGGCCCTTGGCGAGTCGTGCTCGAGGTCGGTGGGCATGACTGCTTTGGCGCCATACACCATGAAGAAGGGGGTGAACCCTGTCGACCTGTTAACCGAGGTGCGGATACCCCAGATGACGGAGGGTAGTTCCTCGACCCAGCACCCGGCGGTGCGCTCGAGCGGTACTTGGAGCTGCAGCTTCAGGCCGTGGAGGATGCTCTGGTTGGCCCGTTCCGCCTGGCCGTTGGACTCCGGGTGGGAGACTGACGCGAGGTCGAGCCGGATGTGGTGTTCCTCGCAGAACTCGGCCATGGCTCCTTTGGCAAAGTTGGTGCCGTTGTCCGTGATGATGCTGTTTGGGAACCTGTAGCGATATATGAGCTCGCGTAGGAATTTGGTAGCGGTCTTCCCGTCGCATTTCCGGACTGGCTTGGCCTCCACCAACTTTGTGAATTTGTCGACCGCGACCAGGAGGTGGGTGAAGCCAGAGGGGGCCTTTTTGAAAGGGCCTACCATGTCCATACCCCACACGGCGAATGGCCAGGTGATGGGGATTGTCTTTAGCGCTGAGATCGACACGTGTGCCTGGTTGGCGTACTTCTGGCACCCGGCGCACCTCTGGACGATGTAGACGGCGTCGGCGTGTGCAGTGGTCCAGTAGAAGCCGTGCCGCATAGCCTTTGCGACCAGAGAGCGGGCTCCGGCATGGTGGCTGCAGTCACCGGAGTGGATGTCGTGGAGGATCTTGCGTCCTTCGGCGGGTTGGACGCAGCGTTGGAACACGCCGGTCACGCTGCGCTTGTGGAGCTCGCCGTCGATGATGGTGAAGGATTTGCATCGCCGTGCAACCATCCGGGCGTCTGTCTCGTCCGCCGGCAAGGTGCCAGCCTCCAGGTAGGCGATGTACGGCTTGGTCCAGTCGTCTGGCTCGGCGATGAGTGCGACCAGGGCTGCCTCTGGCTGCAGCGGGACTCCGATGTCGATCTCCCTTGGGGGAGAGACTGACGGCTTGGTGATCGTGTCAAGGAAGACGCCGACAGGTGGTGCGAGTCGAGCCGATCCGATGCGAGAGAGTGCGTCGGCCTCCTCGTTCTTCCGTCGGTCGATCCATTCGATGGAGTAGCCTGCAAAGTGTCCGCCCATCTTGTCCACTGCTTGGCGGTACGCCGCCATGGTGGGGGAGACGGCGTCGCAGGTGCCAGCGACTTGCCCGTCGACGAGGTCGGAGTCTCCGTAGCAGCGTAGGCGGTTGACGTTCATTTCCTTCGCAGCTCGCATGCCGTGGAGTAGTGCCTCGTACTCGGCCATGTTGTTGGTGCAGGGGGTGAAGTCGAGGCAGAGGACGTAGCGGAGCTTGTCGCCCTTCGGTGAAGTCAACACGATCCCTGCTCCTGCGCCGTCCGCGTTCTTGGAGCCGTCGAAGTGCAGGCTCCAGTAGTGGAGGTATGGCAGCTTTTCCGGCTGCTGGGCCTCTTTCCAGTCGACGATGAAGTCCGCGAGAGCCTGCGACTTGATCGCTTTTCTTGGCTCGTACTTGATGTTGTGGACGCCGATTTCGATGGCCCACTTGGCGACTCGCCCGGTCGCCTCACGGTTGCGGATGATGTCCTGCAACGGTGCTGAGGAGACGACCGTGATCAGATGCTCTTGGAAGTAGTGCGGCAGTCGCCGCTGTGCTCTAAATACTACGTATACCAGTTTCTGGTATTGCAGGTACCGCTGGCGCGACTCGGTGAGGACCTTGCTGATGTAGTACACCGGTCGCTGTACCGGGCGCTCCTTTCCTTCCTCCGGCCGCTCGACGACCATGAAGGCGCTGACGACGCGCTCGGAAGCTGCGAGTAGACCAGCATGGATTCTTTGTCGACGGGGGCGGCGAGTAGTGGTGCTGCGATTAGCACCTTCTTGAGGTCGCGGAGTGCGTCGTCCGCCTCCTTATCCCACTGGAAGGTGGGGTTCTTTCGCATCAGGCGGTATAGGGGCATCACATTTTCGCCCAATCAGGGGATGAAGCGGCTGTGAGCCGCGACTCGCCCGACCAGCTTCTAGACGTCGCGCAGGCACTCGGGTTTGCCGAGTCGAGCGATCGTGTCGATCTTGGTGGGGTTCGCCTCGATCCCGCGCTTGGAGACGACGTACCCCAGTAGTTGCCCTACTGGTACACCGAAGGTGCATTTGCCTGGGTTTAGCTTTATCTTGTATTTCCACAGGTTGGCGAATGTTTCCGCCAGGTCGGCGAGTAGATCTCCTTGGCGAGCGGACTTTACTACCACGTCGTCGATGTAGACGTGGATGTTGCGGCCTATTTGGCTCGCAAGGCATTCCTGCATGCACCGCTGGTAAGTTGCCCCGGCGTTCTTGAGGCCGAAGGTCATGGCAGTGTAGCAGAAGGCTCCGAATGGCATGATGAACGCCGTCTTCTCCTCGTCCTCAACGGCCATCTTGATCTGGTTGTACCCAGAGTAGGCGTCGAGGAAACACAGCGACTCCGAGCCCGCGGTGGAGTCGATTATTTAGTCGATCCGCGGGAGGACGAATTTCTCCTTCGGGCAGGCGCTGTTTAAGTTTGTGTAGTCGATACACATCCTCCAGGTCCCATTTTTCTTCTCGACCAGGACTGGGTTTGCCAGCCACTTGGAGTATTTGATTGGACGGATGAAGCCTGCAACGAGTAAACGCTGCACCTCCTCGGCGATAGCTCGGCGGCGCTCTTCATTGAAGGGCCGCAGCGACTGCTTGACGGGTCGCACTTTAGGGTCGGCGTTTAGTTTGTGCTCAGCGATTTCCCTAGGGACACCAGGCATGTAAGAGGGCTTCCATGCGAAGATGTCCCTGTTCTCACGGAGGAACTCGATGAGCGCGCCTTCCTAGCCTGGGCCCATCCCCGTCCCGATCATCACCGTCTGGCTAGATTCGCCTGGGACCAGCTCGACGGTGCGGGTGTGCGTCGTTGCCTCGAAGGCTAAGGTGTTGGCGCCCTCCGAATTGGGCTTCTTGAGTATGGTGGGGTCGTCGTTGTTGACCCCGCTCGCGTATTTGGCGAGCTTGTTGGCGTGGTTGGTCTCTGCCGCGATGACGGCGTCGGCGAGTTCGGCTCCTTTGGCCTCGCACTCGGCAGCCATGTCGGGGTCGCCGTTGACGGTGATTACGCCGCACGGCCCGGGGAGCTTCATCGCGTTGTACGCGTAGTGGGGCGCTGCCATGAACTTGGCGAACGCCTGGCGCCCCAGGACGCAGTGGTAGAGGCTGTCAAAGGGTACCAGCTCAAAGACGATCCGCTCGGTGCGGAAGTTTGCTGGTGTGCCGAAGGTGACTGGCAGCGTGACCTTGCCGATCGGATATGCCTTCCGACTAGGGACGATGCCGTGGACCGTGGTGTAGGTCATTTCGACCATCGACTGCGGGAGCCGCAGTCGCCTTAAGGTGTTCAGGTACAGGATGTTGATGGAGCTGTCGCCGTCCATCTATGTCTTGGGGAGCCAGTAGTCTCCCACCTTGGGCTTGACCACCACGGCGACTCGGCCCGGGTACTCGATGCGTGGTGAGTGGTCCTGGCGACTCCAGGTGATGGGCTGCTCCGACCAGTTGAGGAACTGGGGAACGTCCACCTGGGCCACCGCGTTGACGGCGACGGCGCGGGCGATGAACTTCTTCTCGCGCTTCGTGTTGAAGCCTGTGAAGGTGTGGAGCGAGCCAGCCACACTGCCGAATTTTCCGCTGTTTGGCGGGTTATTGTCGGGGTCCTCCTGCGCTCGCCGTGCCTTCTCGATCTCCTTGAGAGAGTGGAAGTCGGCGGTCGTGTGCGTGGCGGGCTTCCCTTCCCTGCTGTGAAACGCACAAGGTTGGTTAAGGAGGGCCGCGGGGTCGAACCTTGGTTTTGCCTTGTAATTGCCGCCATCGCGGTGTTGCCCTCCGTCGCGGCGGAAGCTCTTGGGCTCGCGCTGCGCATGCCTGACGTTGGCGACGAAGTCGACTCGCCCGTCACTGCGGCGCTAGCCGGTGAGGTGAGTGTTGCTGTAGCGTAGGTCGGACCGTCGTCCATTGTCGTTGTCGCTCGTGTGGCGTTGGACTCCCGACTCGTCGTCGGTTTCCTGGTTTGGGTCTTCCTCCGCGTATCTCTTGGCGATCTCGAGGATATCCGATATGTGGTCGAGTGTGCGGGAGTGTCGTTTGAGCTTGGCGACCAGGGGCTCGTAGCAGCACGAGGTCTTGAAGCAGTGGATTGCGGTGTCCGGGTGGATGCCGACCGCGTTGTACCATAGTTCTTGCCACCGCTGAACCCAGTTGCGGGTCGACTCGCGGGGTCCCTGAACGCATCGTTCTAGGTCCTTGATGGTGGTGGCGCGCATGTAGGAGCACTCGAAGTGCCTGATGAAGGCATCTCGCATCTCTTCCCAGGAGTCGATGCTATCCGGAGGAAGGGTGTTGATCCACTGCCTGCACGTTCCCTCCATCATCAGGGGGAGGTAACGGGCGGCTAGCAGGTCGGTGTGGCCAGCGATCCCCATTGCCATGAGGTAGGTGTCCAGCCACACGGAGGGATCGTACGAGGGGTCGTACTTGTCTATTTCCTTCGGCGCTTTGAAGTTCGCCGGGTATTTTTCGCCTCGGATCATCGGTCCGAAGCACCGGGGCCCGAGTCGGCTTAACGACCCCATTGGCTCGCCGTCGCGGCGATTGGTTAGGGTGTGTTGCAGGTCGTCGGGCTAGCGTGCGCGCCAGCTTTGGTTGTTGATGATGTGGGTGCGGGCGTCGACGGGCTAACCGTTGGCGGCGACAAAGTTGCTCGCTGGCCTGGGGTCGTTGGTGGAGAGTGCCGCGTTCGCGGGTCGGTGTTGGAGCTGCAGCGGTTCGGGTGGTGGGCAATTGAGGGTGTTTGCCGCCAATGGGCGACCGCTTGAGGCCGCTCTGCTGCCCGAAGAACGCGAGTACACCCTACCCTGCGAGTCGGCGTCTGTGTTTTGCTGCTCGACCACCTTTGCGAGCAGGGCCCTGACGTACTGGATCTATAGGGTGCCGTCGCCGGTGGCCGTGATGTTGCCGGCCGCTGCTCGACCTGCCACAAGGTTGTCCATCGGGGTGGAGAACAGTGGTAGGCCGTTCACGTCTCGCTCCCGTGAGGAGACCACTATCCGCGGCTGATCCCTGGGAGGTGTGCGGTTGGGTGGAGGTGGGGCGCCGTTCGCCATCGACCCTGGTGGGGGCCGGGCGCTTCCTCCTGGCGGCGCGTTCTTGCAGATCGCGCGCTCGGCCACGCGGGCCGGGTCGTTCTCGTCGTCGAAGTTCAGGGCACGCCCCTGGACGGTGGGGTTCAAGCGCGACCTGATTCGCTTTTGGTGGTAGCGCGACAGCTCCTGCGCCGTCACCTGCTCGAGGCGAAATTTTTCGCGCTCGGCTTGCTCCTTGCGGACTGCCTCCGCCAGCTTCAGGCGGAGTTCCTCGACCTCCGTTGCCGTGGCGTTGGGAGGGATCGGGGTGGAGAAGGGATCCTCCGGCGGATCGGTGCCAGTCGCCATGTAGGTCGCGGCGTGGCGACCGGTCCCGTCGCGGAGATCGGCGGAGTTTTCCGACCCGGAGTCGAAGTCAAAGATCCCTAGGATGGAGGGATCCTCGAAGTCTCCCACGTTGGAGACCTGGGTGATGGAGCCTGCGGGCAAAGCCGCGGTGATGGATCCGGCGAGTGACGCCGGGGTCGCCGAGTCGGCGTCGTCATTGAGGGACGCGTCTTCCGCGGCCGCGGAGTTTTCGGCCACGTTGTTGTGGGCCGAGTTGTACTCGGAGGCGAGGCGATGGATCGTGCGGACCTGGCTCTCGGAGAGTCGGTCGCGTGGAGGCGACTCGCGGATGCGAGCCGAGTCCTCCGAGACGATGACATCGGTGAGACCGACGAAGAGGCTGATCGTGCCAACTGGCAAGATCATGCTGTGCGTGACGGGTCGCGCCGCCGGGACGTAGCTGCTCGGCAAGATCTGGAGCATCTCGCCGATCGCTATCATGCGGCCGGTGGCGACCGACTCGTTGATGGGCAGATTGGATCTCGCCGCAGAACACCGGCCAGACCGGCCAGGCCCCACGGTGGGCGCCACTGTCGTGGGAATGACCACGGCAGATGCTGCAATCGGCAGCGAGTAGTAGAACGAAGGGCAAGGGCGGACAGCCATCTGCGGTGCGAGATGAGGGCGGAGACACAGGGTTTTACCCAGGTTCGCCCCCCCGGAGGGTAAAGACCTACTCCTGCTAGATTGTATTATGTTGGAGATACAATGGGGCGAGCTCGACGGCTAGGCGGCGAGTCACTTGGGTGGATGATGGAACGTACGTTTACACGCCCTGTAGGGAGGTTTATATAGACTCACCCTCCCTAGGGTTTACAAATCTCAACCGAATCTGTTAAGGTTTCGATACTTGTTTAACCTAATCCGACTGGGCCTATCTACTTTCCTGGGCCTTCAGCTTCCAGTCGCTTGGATCCACGCCAGGTCTTGATCTAGTCGTCGTCTTGCAGGCCCACTCGCCAGGTCGTGGGCCAGTCGGAAACATCCTGCTGGGTATACCCCGGTAGGCATATCCCCATCAGGACCTGTTGCGAATGTATCCTTTGATGTGTTCGTTCATCCTTTCGAACACCATCATGCTGCGGAGGAACATCGGCCCAAGTTGGACGATGTCCTCCATGACATGGACTAGCAGATGCATCATAATGTCGAAGAATGCGGGTGGGAAGTAGACCTCTAGCTCGCATAGTATCACCACGATCTCCTCCTGTAGCCTCCCGAGCTGATTCACGCTAATCGACTTCCTAGAGATGACGTCGAAAAACTTGCAGAGGCCAAATAACGTTTCACGGACGTGCTCGTCCATTATCCCTCTTAGTGCAACCAGAAGTGCCTGGGTCATTAGCACGTCACAGTCATGAGACTTCATGCCACTGAACCTCTGCTTCGCCTCGTCTAGGTATCAGCTAATCTTGCCCGCATAGCCGTAAGGAAATTTGACTCCTAGAAGGCACTTGAAAAACTGTTTGATCTCATCCTGGCTTAGAGTGAAGCAAGAAGGAGGGCAGTAATATTCGTTCTTCTTGAACTTTTTACCCTTCCGACGACCTTGTGTCATCTCCGACTCATGATCATCGTCATCTTCCTGATCATCAGGAGTAGTACGTCCTCCATGAAGCTCCTTCCTGATACCCATGAATATCAGGTCGTGCCTTGCTTTCGGACCATCTTTCGTCATATCTGGCATGTTGATTATGGTGGCGACCAGACTCTCGCACACGTTTTTCGTGATATGCTTGATGTCGAGGCTATGAGGCGTGCGGAGAAACTTCCAGTATGGCAACTCCCAGAAAACAGACCTTGTTTTCCATACCTTCATCAGCGGCTTGTCTTGCTGCCTCTTTCGCTTCTTTCCAGGCTTAGGACAATCTTTCTAGTTTTTCAGCAACTCTTCCACTTCTTCGCTGCTCCTATGCTCTGGGATTCCTCGGGTCTCGAATTTGCCATCGAACAGGTCTCCATGTTTTATCCATGGATCATTCTTGCCGAGCCACCTCCGGTGCGCCATGAACACGGTTTTCAAAGACCCTGGATCTTTCTCTAGTTGGAGATAGCTTGTGTTATCCATGCACCTAATGCATGCGCAGAATCCTTGGATAACCTGCCTCGAGATATACCCGCAACCTGGATAGTCTTGCACCGTAGTGACCAACGCGGCTCTCATAGTGAAATAATCTTGTGCGACGGTGTCGTAAGTATTGGCTCCAGATTCCCATAACGTGGCTAGCTCCTCTTTCAATAGCCCGAGATACAGATTGATGTCGGTACCAGGTTGTTTCAGCCCTTGAATTAGCATACTCATTTGTATGTACTTCTTCTTCATGCACAACCATGGAGGGAGGTTGTACATCCATACAAATACGGGCCAAGTGTTGTGCATGCTGCTCTGGCTACCGAACGGATTGAGTCCATCGGTGCTCGCACCAAGCCTTATGTTCCTCGAATCTCCACCGAATTATGGGAATTCGAGGTCCAATGCTTTCCACTGGCTTGCATCTGAAGGGTGCGTCAGCAGCTCATCCTTTTCGGGGTCATCGTCATCTCCTGGCTTCTTCCTTTCCGCATGCCATCGCATGAGCTTCGCTTCCTTAGGGTCCACGAAATAGCGCTGCAGACGAGGAGTGATAGGAAAGTACCATACCACTTTTCGAGGTGCTTTCTTCCCTTTCTTGTATCGACTCACGCCGCACACTGGACATGTGGTTTTCTCCGCGTCCTCGCCCCGATAAATGATGCAATCGCTGATGCATACGTGATATCTAACGTGCGGTAGATCGAGAGGACAGACGATTTTCTTGGCGTCCTCGATACTAGTTGGAAACGTGTTCCCCTCCGAGAGACGATCGTGCCAGAATGCCATCATATCGTTGAAGCTTGCGTCGCTCAATTTGTGTTTTTCCTTCATCTCCATAGCCATGAGCGTTACATTCAACCGGGTATCATCGGGCCTGCATCCTTCATACAATGGAGTAACCGCGTATTTCTCAAGTTGCGCAAGCTTGGCTTTCTCTCTAGCGGCAGCCCTGGCGTTACTCGTCTGCTTGAGAAGCAGCTCTTGCACATAAGGGTCCCGCACCCAGCCCGACGTTGTTCCATCGTCGTCTGCTCCTCCGACATCTAGATCATCATCATCCCGGTATGCTTCCGCACCTTCACCAGGAGACTCTTCATCATCTTGCCCGTCCTTGCCGGGATGATCATCGTCATGTTGCCCACCTTCACCGTCTCCATCGTCTTCGTCATCGCTTATCCAACGAGTGTATCCATCCATGAAACCATGGCGGAGCAGGTGCGCATGTAGATTCCCGGAATCTGGGTCGATCACCCAGTTGAGTTTGCATATTCTGCACGGACATCTTATATCCGTCTTGTTATTTTGTACCATGTCGGCCGTCACACATTTCAAAAATCTAGCCACAATGCCTTCGCTCATTATGTAGACCATTTTTGCCTGCACGGTGTACATGGTACAATTAGAAGTCTATTAGAACCACATAATGAATGCATGCATGCAATGGTCGATAGAAAATTTCGGCATGACCTATCCTAAAATTAGGACCTTTGAGAAATGCCAAAGTCTTGCCAAAATGGAAATGAATCAACATTTTGGCAAAACAAATGGCAACTTGTTCACACACAAACACAAGAGAGAGAGACCGATCCATACACACATGAACATATCATTATCCTCTCCATACACACATGCATATGAGCATCGATACTCTCCATATATATACACACACATGACCATCGATCCTCTCCATACACACATCATGAGCATGAATCATCTACATACATATGAGCATATCATCCATATACACATGAACACATCCTTACATGGACAACTTACCGAGATGAGAGACCGAGATCGCGAGAAGATGGAAAGGAGAGGTGCGTGCGAGACCGGAGAAGGAGATGCGAGAGACCGAAGAGCTTCCTCTATTACGTATGTAACATCCAACGCAAGTTCCACATGCTAAAAATGGTGAATGAGTGGAGAAATTGAGGTGGGAAGGAGAAGGATCCCGACTAGATCTAATGAGGAATAAGAAGGGGAAAGTGAAGTGTGGGGTGGTAGATGATCACACATGTGCACAAAGTGGAGCTACCAAAAAAATACTGGTCGACACAAGCGTGGCGCACATGTCCCTAGTGCGCCATAGGAACAAAACACAACCGTGGCGCACATGGCCCTAGTGCGCCACGGATATGTCTGACCATTTACAGAACAGAGAGGCCTCCACTTAGGCGTAGCGCACCCCCTCCACGTGCCACGGTTAACCATAACATCCATAGCGCACCTTCCCCATGTGCGCTACAGATATGCGGCATGCGGCTAGCAGGGCCCTGGCCCACACACATATGTGGCGCACCATCACCATGTGCGCCATAGTTGTTGTAGTTACTAGTAGGGCACTGCCCACAGGTGAGCCACACATGTTTTACCCGTGGGGCACTTCAACCACGTGAGCCACAGAAGTTTGGATTACCTATAGCCGTTTTCCTAGTAGTGACTGAAGGAATGAAGCTCAGGAGATGCAAGTGGGAGATAATGTTGAAAATGTTTCTAAAGACTTTTCAGCTGAGATGGAGGGAGTCAATGCGCTCAGGTTGAGTAATGACTCAAGTCCTGACACTTCAGATACTGAGTATGTTCCTTTTGGAAGGTCATTTGTTCCACAAACTGTGCGACGAACGTCACATCATCATGGTTGGACATCAGGCATGTATGATGAGCGTAGTTACTACTAGAAGTAGGCAACTATTTAGAGGTATCGAGTACTGTGTATTGTAATCCAAGAAATAAAATAGTGTTGTAATTATACCTATATGGTATATGTTGTAATGACTTTGTATTATTAAGATAGTATAATGTATAATATGTGAAATGCATATTTGGATTTTATTTGGATTTTCATTGTGTGACTAGTTCTATGCGTAAAGTCAAGCTCAGAACACATGTGCATGATGTGATTATGAGTATTCGCTTTATGTTGTAGGACTAGGGGGTCATGAATATGGGTGTAGAGACCGAATCTGAGCAACAGCGGATGGAACGTGAGGCCAAGGAGAAGGCCGATGGAGATGCAGCAAATCAGGGAACGTTACCACCACCACCAATGAGGCCGTTAATGGAGCAGAACTTTATGCAATGTATGCAAATGATACAAGAGACCCAGAACAAGTTCATGGAGGAGTTGCTGGGACGAGCAAATCAGAGAGCACCTAAAGGTGGAGGAGTAAGTCTTTCTGACTTCCAGAATGCAAGGCCGTTACCTTTTGCATCAGCTCCTGAACCAATGGATGCAGAAGATTGGCTAGCAGATACCAATGGTTGCAATGATGAGGAGAAATTGGGGTATGCAAATCATCTTGTGACTGGACCTGCATCATCATGGTGGGAGAATCAGTTAGCCATGCAACAGCCAGGAAGGGAGTACACTTGGGCAGAGTTTAAACAGAGATCCGTGAATATCATGTTCCAGAGAGTGTTATGGAGTTGAAGCGGAGAGAATTTGAGGAGCTTCAGCAGGGATATACTAGTGTCATGAAGTATATCCGGGAGTTTAGTCAACTGTCTCGATATGCGGAGGAAGAAGTTAACACGGAGGAAAAGAGGAAGAAGCATTTCATGCGTGGATTAAATCCATTTGTGAGGATGCAGTTGAGGTTGGCTAATAAGCAAACTTATCAGTAGTTGCTGGATGCGGCTATTACTTTCGACGATGACTACAAGAATGTCCAAGAGGATAGAAGGAAGAGAGCTTGGAAGGAAACCAAGAGGATACAAGCAAGTAAGCCCAAGCCCAATCTGTAATATAACAACAATAATTCCAATCGGAGTGAAAATCCAAACGCAAAGAATATTATATGCCACAATTGCAAACTTCTAGGGCGAATAAGCAGGGATTGCCCGAAACCAGTAATTGTGTGTCATGCTTGTGGTCAGAGAGGTCACATAAAGCCAAATTGTCCAAGAAAACCACAAGGAGGTTGGCCGGTTAGAGATGTAAGGCAAGACAGTGGAGGAAATGGACAGTCCAATAAAGGAGGGAATAATGTCAAGAACAACAATGGCAAGAGGAACAGACCTACCGGGAAGCTGAATTGTGCAACCCTAGAGGAGGTGGATAACTCGGAGCATGCAGTGATAGGTACGATCAATATCCTTAACAATCCCGGCAAAGTTCTATTTGATACTGGTGCAACTACTTTCATTCATTTCTGAAGAATTCTGTGATAAATTCGGGATTAGAAGGGCAACGTTAGAAAACCCTATGACCGTAGTTACGGCAGGGGGAAATGTGATTGTACGCCACATTAAACAAGATCAGGTTATCCTGATCTATGGTTGTACATACTTTGCAGATATTTATGTGATTCCTTTGAAGGGAATTGCAGTAGTGCTGGGGATGGACTGGATGATGGAACATGGGGCTCAGATAAATTGTGAGGAGAAAACTGTCTCAATCAAAACTCCAAGTGGAGCAAGGATAGTTTACCAAGCAGATAAGCATAGCCATATCATGGTGGATCTGTAGTTGAACTCGATGAAAGAGGTCAAATTGGAAGATATTCCTATAGTAAATGAATTTCAAGATGTTTTTCCAGCAGAGCTACCTGGAATGCCACCAGATCGGGAGATAGAGTTCACTATTGATCTAATTCCCGGTACATCACCAATAGCTCAAGCACCATACAAGATGGGACCAAAATAATTAAAAGAACTCAAAGAGCAAATTGATGAGTTAGCCAGAAAAGGGTTTATCCAGGAAAGTGTATCCCCATAGGGAACACCAGTATTCTTTGTGGATAAAAGGGATGGTGGAAGAAGGATGTGTGGAGATTATAGAAATCTGAACAACGTTACCATCAAGAATAAGTATCCTTTATGAAGGATTCAAGATTTGTTTGATCAAGTGAAAGGAGCCGGAGTGTTTTCTAAGATCGATCTAAGATCTGGATATCATCAAATAAAAATCAAGCCTGAGGATGTTCCAAAGACATCATTTGTCTCAAGATATGGACACCATGAGTATCTGGTAGTACCATTTGGTTTGACCAGTGCACCAGAAATATTCATGAATTTGATGAACAAAATCTTCATGCCATATTTGGATAAGTTCGTCATAGTATTCATTGATGATATTCTGATATATTCCAAGGATAAGGAAGAGCATGCTGATCATTTGAGAATAGCATTACAGACTCTAAGGGAACATAAACTTTATGCTAAGTTCAGTAAATGTGAATTTTGGCTAGATGAGGTAGAATTCCTCGGCCATGTGATCAGTAAAGATGGAATTGCCGTAAATCCATCTAAAGTTCAGTCAGTACTAGAATGGACTGCACCAACCAATGTGAAACAAATTCGAGGTTTCTTGGGGATGGTTGGTTATTATCGGAGATTCATTGAAGGTTTCTCCAAAATAGCTAGACCAATGACCAAATTGTTAAGAAAGAATACACCATTCAATTGGGATGAGAAGTGTGAAGCAAGTTTTCAGGAGTTGAAGACCAGGTTAACCACAGCTCCAATCTTAGCAGTTCCAAAAACAGGGAAAGACTTTACAGTATATTGTGATGCTTCTAAGGAAGGTTTGGGTTGTGTGTTAATGCAAGATCGGAAAGTTATTGCTTATGGTTCAAGACAACTGAAACCACATGAATTCAACTATCCAACTCACGATTTAGAGTTAACAGCAGTAGTCTTTGCGCTGCAAGGATGGAGGCATTTTCTTTATGGATCCAGATGTGAGTTATACACTGATCATAAAAGTCTTAAATATTTCTTCACCCAAAAGGAGTTGAATATGAGACAGAAGCATTGGTTGGAACTAATCAAAGATTATGATTTAACAATAAACTATACTCCAGGAAAAGCAAATGTTGTAGCAGATGCTTTAAGTCGAAAGAGTGTAGATATTCAGCCTATCAATCAGGAGCTACCAAAAGAGTTACAAATGGACTTGGAAATATTAGAGCTTCAATTCATTAGAACAAAGGTTCTTGAAGGATTAGCTACTATGCAGGTAGTTGTAGAGCAGGACAGTGATCTTAAGCACGAAATCTTTAGACATCAAGCAAAAGATCCTTTCATTGCTAAGGAAATTCAGAGGATATCTCAAGGGCCAAAACCAGTTTTTCGCCTTGGAGATTATGAATCTTTGTGGTTCCAAGATCGTCTTTGTGTTCCAGATGGGACCGAGATTCGAGATGTCATACTCAGAGAAGCACATGAAACACCATATTCTATACATCTAGGAAGTACCAAGATGTACATGGATCTGAAAGAATTATTTTGGTGGAATAGCAAGAAAAGAGACATTGCTAAATATGTATCAGAATGCCATACTTGCCAAAGGGTGAAGGCTGAACATCAAAGTCCAGCAGGACCATTGGAACCCTGGGAAATTCCTGAATGGAAGTGGGAGGAAATAGGTATGGACTCCATCACAGGATTGCCCATGACACCTAAACGGAAGGATATGATATGGGTAATTGTGGATACACTCACTAAAAGTGCACATTTTATTCGGGTAAATTAGAAGGATAATGCCGAGAAGTTAGTAGAAGTTTACATCAAAGAAATAGTAAGCAAGCACGGAGTGCCCAAAAAGATTGTGACTGATAGGGGATCAGTGTTTAGTTCAGCATTTTGGAAGCAATTGCATGAAGCACTTGGTTTGAAGTTATATTTCAGCACATCTTATCATCCAGAGACAGGGGGTCAAACAGAAAGAACAAATCAGATAATAGAAGACCTGTTAAGGGATTGTGCATTAGATTTTTGAGGTACATATGTTGGGGATATGCTATATGGGTATCCTCATAGCATGTCTCCTATCCGGATAACCCGGGTGGCCCACAATTGGTATCATGGCCTATGGCCTACTGGGCGGCCCAGTTAGATCGATCCAGAAGGGAGGCCCATTCCGGATAAAGGAAGGCTACGGTGGAGTCACCAGCGTACCCGGAGCCTTGGAGTACAAGACAAGCTAGACTAGTCGTAGTCAGTGTAGGACTCTGTGACCTGTCCGGCTAGGAATTTTCCCTGTAACCCTAGGACCTGGCGACTATATAAGTCGGGCCTATGGGAGCCTTTAGGGCATGATAACTTAGACTTTCCAATCACCTCGCACAGCGAACCAATCCTTGTAACTCAGCGTATTTCCCTTATAGTGATTTATAGCAGGAGTAGGATTCCGCCACCGTCGTGGGATCTGAACCTGGGTAAGTTGTGTTACCTCGTACCCGTCAACCGTCCGCCTTCCCCCACGTCTCTAAACACGCACTGTGAGGACCCCTCCATGGCGTACTCGTCGGCAATACCACGACAGTTGGCGCCCACCGTGGGGAAAGAGGCTCTTCAGGCTCTTCAGCGGGCGAGGACCAAGATCTTCGTGGGAATCGGCGAAACCGTAGCCATCGGTCGTGTTCTATTCTCCGGCAACATTCTGATCGTCCCTCTCGACGAATTCTGGATCCCGGCGAAGAAAAACCCTACGCGATGTTCGATCGTTCCTATCAGAGACATCCACCTCTTCATTGGCGAAACCGACTCGGGCACTAGTTCCCGGGGAGTCGGAGGAGCATCAAGGCCCGCACAGACCTCCTACGGGCAGGACACGTTCGCGGAAGGATTGATGTCGGATCTCTCTTCGGAGTTTGCCGGCAAAGATCAGAAAAATTCAAGGCCCACCCAAACGGCCCCTGTGCAAGATATAAAGGTGGAAGATCACTGCAAATCCGCCGGCTTCGTCCGTGCGTCTGGATAGCAGAGATCCAAGTTCGTCGGCGTGGTTACCATCTTCAACATGGCGCATTGCGTTCAGAGAGAGGGTGAAAACCCCCGCGATTACCTGGCCAGGTGGCTCCGTATACGAGCCGATCTGGCCCACTACCCCAATGATGATACTATGTATCACTTTGTGGAAGGACTGGACCATGGCATGCTACTCCAGCATTCTCTAAGACGGCAGCAGGCGTCAGGACGCCTTACATTCGAAGGCATGGTGATCACCGTCAACAACTATGCGGAGGCTGAAGCGGCAGCTCAGACAGCGCTTGCGCTCATTGACGGAGCCCCTCCGATTCAGCCACCACCACCGCCTCCAGCCGCCATCGTCCCAACTGCGCTGCCACCTACAGTCATTGTCGCTGTTGTTGCACCTCCACACCCCCATCATCAAGGAAGTCCTGGCACCCTCCGACTCTGTGATTGACGCGCTCTATGCCGACTTCAGTGCAGATTCGGAGGAAATAGATTTCAGTCCAGAAGAGCTAGACTCCGCTATGCAGGAGATGGAGGAGGAATACACGCGTGACGAGCAAGCCAACAACGTTGTCGCGTCTCGAGAGGTGTTCGTCACCATTGGGACGGCGATGGATGAAGATCAACCCGGACGAGATCCTCCTATAGCGCTGGACAAGGGGAAGGGCCACTTATTGCTACTGACGATGGTCACGCAAAGGCCATGCCTCCTCCACCTAACCGTAGCCCATATAAGGAGCGTGACTCAGCTTGACGAGAAGCGCCAGCAGCTGCTGGAGGAAGCGCAGGCCATCGTGGAGCAAGGCGCTAAGCTGGATCGAGATCTAGTCAACGCGCAGAAGTCCATAGAGAAAGCTAGAGCAATGGAGGCCGAGTACAAGACTCTGCTGCAGCAGCAGAAGGCCAAGAAAGCTCCGGCTCGTGTCATCAACGATCCTGGTGTACGGCGAAACCTAGGATGGGCTCCCTCAAATCCGGCACAGGCCAAGTCATACATTGACAGTGAAGGAAAACAGGTGATGGCCACCCCACTCCTTAACCTCGCCGTCGCCAAGACCCTTCAGACGCGGTGGAACAGGTCTATGACCTAGTGGCTAAGGCGGTGAAACAGCAGGAAAAGGCCACCTCTCAGAGGCTGGAGTCCAACCCAGCGTTTGGCCGTTCTAGCCAGCACAAAATGCCAAGGGACATATCTCCTCTTGATGTTGGGTATCAGACGGGTTCATCAGAACAAAGATGGAGGGATGCACGCAACAGGAAGGATGCTATCCCCATTTCCTCCGACCACGGAGAAAAGGCCCGACCTCGTCGCCCATCGCCACCGCCCCGCTCTCCCCGACATCACGAAGATCCCAAGGCTCACCATCATACGGATATGCCCTCACCAAAGCAGGGCGGCATCATCATTCGCGACAACATGGAGCATACCCGTCATGATGGAGAACGCGACAAAGGAC
Source organism: Avena sativa (assembly GCA_916181665.1). Taxonomy (NCBI): domain Eukaryota; kingdom Viridiplantae; phylum Streptophyta; class Magnoliopsida; order Poales; family Poaceae; genus Avena; species Avena sativa. The sequence continues at coordinate 36,513,467 of OV702284.1, forward strand.
ATAAGAGCAGGTTGCGCCATGACCCTCCGCGTCCGACAAGCAATCGCGACAGACGTGAGGCGTCGCAGGAGGGTAATAGCAAGAAGGCTAACCCACCGCCACCTCCGCCTCCATCGCCACCTAGCAGTCACCATGGCGGAGGGGGCCCGCGTCGTTCACACAGCCCATCCCCTGTTGACAAGAAGAAGAAGAACCTGGAGCCGTACGATGCACGTTCGCGGATCAATAAGATCCACGAGGCCCGGGAAGGACCATACCTGGGACCATGTTGCTTTGGACCCGCAATACGGTCCGCAACTTACCCCAAAGGTTTCCGGATTGACAAGACCATCAAGCCCTATGATGGCACCACCAACCAGCCACATGGTTGCAGGACTACAGCAACACGGTGGAGATTGCCGGAGGCAACCCCAATGGCGTTGTCAATTACCTCCCGTTAATGTTGGCGGGCACGGCCCTTCAGTGGATTGACGACTTGCCAGAGAAATCCATCTGCAATTGGTTGGACATGCAAGAGGCATTCACCAAGAACTTTGAAGGTACGTACAAACATCCATGCACTATGGGCGATCTATAGCAGTGCGTGTAAGAGAAAGACGAGACATCTCGTTCCTACCTCTCCCGTTGGCTGGACATGAAAAATTCCTGCGCAAGAGTGCACGCTCAGACCGCCATGGCCGCCTTCATCGATGGGTTGGAAAGGGGCACGTTGCTCCGACATAAGCTGAAGATCTTGCAGGACAATCACCAGCTTGACTTGAACCAGATGATTCAGTTGGCTAGTGAGTTCGCAGCTGCCGACGATGATGCTCGCGGATCTCTGCTGGCAACAGCCGTTCCAACTCAAGCTCGGAGGAACAGCAGCACAAAGCGGAAAACTGCTAAAGAAGAAAAGCAATCTCCCGACATGGTCGCCATGACTTTTGCAGGATGAGGTGATGGCGGACAGCATGGACGAGGACGGGGAGCTAGCCGTGGGCAGCAGCGAGGAAGTGAAACTACCTCGGTGCCGCTCCACGTTCCCCAAACCTACAAAGAGTACCACGATATGTTGTGCCTCGTGCACCTCGATGTCAACGGTAAAGCCACTCATACCAATCGACACTGCAAGTTCGTCAATGACCTCAAGGAAGACCCGGAGTCTGGCTACAAGCAAAGTCGGAAGAACAGACCGCGAGGCAAGGGCAAGGGGAAGAAGAAGGAGGAGAAGTCCAAGGATTCAAGTGGCATGGACGAGGATGTTGACCCCAAGCACGCCACCAAGAGCGATGACAAAGGCAAGAACCCCTTCGTGAAGAAAGCGCCGGTCTACCACACTTTCCTTGGCACCCCCACCGTCCGACAACAGAAGACCTCTATGAGGATCCTGATGGCTAATCTACCCCCGGTCCCCCAGTACATGTGCTGGTCGGAAGTTCCAATTACTTGGAACAGGACGGACCACCCAGACCTTATTCCTACGGAGAACCAATACGCCATGGTCATCAACCCTTTGATTGACGGCGTGGAGTTCACCAAATGTATGGTGGACAGTGGAAGCAGCATCAACATCATGTACCTGGATACACTGTAGAAGATGAACTTGACGGAGGCAAACCTAAGGCGGACCAACACCATCTTCCACGACGTAGTTCCTGGTCGGGAGGCTCGGTCCCTTGGGTGCATCACACTTCAGGTTGCCTTTGGCGATGTTAATAATTACCGCCAAGAGCGCATGACCTTTGAGGTGGTCCCCTTCAAGAGCGTGTACCACGCCATATTCGGCTGCGACATATTCCACATGTTCATGGCCAAGCCATGATTCGTCTACAACAAACTCAAGATACCCGGACCAAACGGTGTCATCATCGTATCCGGAAGCTTTACCAAGGCAAGGGACTGCGAGATTAATGAAGCAGCCTTCGCGGAAGCTGTCCTCTACAGCGAAGAATTCAAAGAGATCCAGATCAAGGTCGATGACTCAGAGATGCCCGCGTCGAAGAAGCAGATCTCCGACACCGCTCCTGCGTTCAAGGCCGCCATCGAGACCAAGCCGGTGGAACTTGTGGTAGGCGATGCCTCCAAGGTCACCGCCATTGGGACGAACCTGGATCCCAAATAGGAAAGCGTGCTCATCGAGTTCCTCCGTGATAATAGGGACATCTTTGCCTAGAAGCCTGCCGACATAAAAGGTGTACCTAGGGAACTTGCCGAGCATAGCTTGAACATTGATCCAAAATGCAAACCAGTGAAACAACCTCTACGACGCTTCGGAGATGAGAAGATATGCGCCATTGGTAAAGAGATAGCTAGGTTACTTAAAGCTAGATTTATCCGAGAAGTCCTTCACACCCGATGGGTGGCCAATCATGTACTTGTCCCCAAAAAGGGAACCAAAGAATTAAGAATGTGCGTTGATTACACCGGCTTGAACAAAGCATGTCCCAAAGATCCGTTTGCTTTGCCTCGCATTGACCAAGTCATTGACTCGATGGCTGGCTCGGAACTTTTGTGTTTTCTTGATGCATACTCAGGATACCACCAGATCAAGATGAGGAAGTCGGACCAATTGGCCACTTCGTTCGCTACCCCATACGGCACGTTTTGCTATGTTACGATGCCCTTTGGGCTGAAAAACACAGGTGCTACGTACCAGCGGACAATGCAACATTGCCTTCATGACCAAATTGGTCAGAATGTTCACGCCTATGTGGAAGATATCACGGTGATGTCTAAAAATTCAAATTACTTAATCTTTGACTTAAAAGAAACCTTTGATAATCTCCGGAAATACAACATGATGCTTAACCCTAAGAAGTGTGTCTTCGGGGTTCCAGTCGGCAAATTGTTGGGTTTCATCGTTTCCCAGCGTGGAATCGAGGTCAAACCGGAGAAAATCAAGGCCATCTTAAACATAAACCGTCCGACATGCCTAAAGGACATTCAACGACTAATAGGTTGTGTTGCAGCAGTTAATTGGTTCGTCAGCCGACTTGGAGAAAAGGCTCTACCGCTGTACAAGTTGCTAAAGAAGGAGGACAAATTCACATGGACGGACGAAGCAGATGCAGCATTGAAGAAGCTCAAGGAGATTCTTTCCTCGGCGCCCATCCATGCAGCGCCCGAGCCTGGAGAGCCCCTGTTAATCTACATGGTGGCAACCAACCGGGTAATCAGCATCGTCGTCGTGGTAGAGCAGTAGGAACCAGGCTATGAGCACGGAGTTCAACGACCAGTTTACTATGTGAGCGAGGTCTTGACGGAGTCCAAGCAGCGTTACCCGCACTACCAGAAGATAGCTTATGGAGTATTCCTTGCTTCTCGGAAGCTGAGGCATTACTTTCAGGAGCACTCAATAACAGTGGTGAGAAAGACTCCATTATCCGACATTATCAATCACAGCGACGCCATGGGGAGAGTCGCGAAGTGGGGCATTAAACTTGCCGCCTTTGAGATCACCTACAAGAGACGCGACGCTATCAAGTCACAAGCCTTGGCGGATTTTATCGCAGATTGGACTGAGATGCCAGATGCTACTCCGTTGCCGGAACCAGAGTATTGGGTGATGCACTTTGACGGATCAAAGCTACTCAACGGCTCGGGGGCTGGTGTATTGCTACAGTCACCAACAGGAGACAAGCTACACTACATTCTGCAGATCCACTTCGAGGCTACGAACAACATGGCGGAGTATGAAGCACTCATTCACGGACTACGTGTAGCCAAGGATATTGGCATCAAGTGCATAGTTTGTTGTGGAGATTCCGACTTGGTTGCCCAGCAGGTGGCTGGCACCTGGAATGCGCGGAACCCTATGATGCCGGCATATCGAGACGAAGTGGACGAGATAGCCAAGAGCTTCTTGGGCTACAAAGTCAAGTATGTGCCTAGGGAGCAAAACGAGGCAGCTGATCTGCTATCTAAGCTTGGATCAGGGCGCAAAAAAATTCTACCAGGAGTTTTCCTAGAGCATCTGCGCACACCATCCGTGAAGGGAGCCGACATCGACAACCCAGATAGAGCTGAGTCTTTCGTCAACATGGTGGCAAAGGTCCCTACGGCTTGGAAAAGACCGTTCATGGAATATCTCGAACACGGAACTTTGCCCGACGACGAGGTCGAAAGACGGCAAATAGTACAACAAGCAAAAGGTTATACCATAATCAATGGACAACTCTACAAAAGGAGCACTACTGGTGTATACCTAAAGTGTGTTTCCCAGCTAGAAGGTATGGAACTCCTACACGAAATCCATCTCGGAGATTGCGGGCATCACGCCGCTCCTCGATCGTTGGTCGCGAAAGCCTTCCGGCAAGGATTCTATTGGCTGACCGCCAAGGCGGACGCCGACAAGCTGTTTGAGACATCCATGGGATGCCAGTATTATGCCCGACAACCACATGTTCCTGCTGAAGAATTACGAACAATACCAATAACTTGGTCGTTCACAGTCTGGGGGCTAGACATGGTGGGACCGTTACAAACGGCACCATGTAGGTTTACGCATCTGCTAGTAGCAGTTGATAAATTCACTAAATGGATAGAAGCTAAACCCATTAGAAAGCTTGATGGGGCAACTGCCCTCAGGTTTGTCCGGGATTTAGTGGTGAGATTTGGTCTCCCACATAGCATTATCACCGACAACGGCAGCAACTTTTCGCTCGGAGAAGTGGAGGCTTATTGTTGGGAGAAGGGCATCCGACTTGACCTGGCATCTGTGGCACATCCACAATCCAATGGACAAGTTGAGCGAGCCAATGGATTAATTCTGCAGGGAATAAAGCCACGTCTTGAGGCGCCGCTACATAGAGCAGCTGGAGCCTGGGCGGAAGAATTGCCATCTGTGCTGTGGAGCTTACGAACTACACCCAACAGATCCACCGGCTACACCCCTTATTTCATGGTATATGGAGCAGAAGCCATCCTACCTTCCGACATACTTCACGATGCACCAAGAGTTGCCGCCTACGACGAAGATGACGCTGAAGAATCCAGACGCCTAGATGTGGACCTTCTCGAGAAGGAGCGCGTTTTGGCATGCCAAAGATCCGCCATCTACCAGCAGAAGCTACGCAGCTACCATAGTCATCGCGTTCGGCATCGCTCGTTTAAAGAGGGGGATTTGGTGCTCCGACTTAAGCAGAAGAAGTCACACAAATTATCCCCGCCATGGGAAGGACCGTTCATCATAAGTAAGGCGCTACTCAATGGGTCTTACTACCTCATTGACAATCGTGAGCTGAAGGATAGACCCTACAAGGATTATAAGCGTAAGTGACGTGACCCGGATGATGACTACCCGGAGCTTGATCGGCCATGGAACATAGCACAGCTACGTCCTTTTTACACTTAGAATTTTTTATCTAATTGTGTACCTCTTATATGATCAATGGAATAAAGCTCTCTGGTTCACTCATATTTCTGAGTCTTTTACCTCCTTTAGTGTTCATTTCTGAGTCAACACCCGGATTTTTAATCCCAGATGCCTATTATGCCATACATCGCAATCCCAGGATTACCATTTTTGTGAGACATAACAGATTTGGATATCACAGTACATCATCCATTACAAACCATACATAAGGTCTTACACAAATAAGGATCTCATGATCGAGTTCTTAATACAACTCAAGCAACGGAATAATGTAATAATAAAGGTAGCGTAGGCAAAACTCCATCTTCGGGGTCACAGGCAATGCTGACGATGGGAGATGATCCTAGTTGTCGTAACCTTCCTGCGGTCCATCATCCTAGTACTCCTCTTCATAGTCTGGCCACGGGAATATCCAGGGACAAATCCATGAGTACTCTTTAAGTACTCGCAAACTAATACTAACAAGTTAAGGGGGGGTTGTAGTAGGACACTAAGCTCTAGGGTTGTTTTGCAAAAAGCCAGATTTACCTCTACTAAGTTTAGAAGCAAGAAACTAGTTGCAATTTTATAACACCTAAGTGGGAACTTGTATTTCATATCACAACCCTGATGTGGTCAATTCAAAGTCTCAATTCATTTCTCAAGTCATTTTGAAAACATCTGACGGGGGAACAGTATGGCCACTCCAACTGTCCATAACCGTGGAAGCGGCTATTCGAATAGTTTGACACTCTACAGAGATTGTACACTTTCACCACAACATTTGATACATCCGTCAGGACAACTCCTGAATTCACCATACTCAGTATGCGGATAATCAATCCTGACCTTTCAATTACACAACCTAGTAAAGGAACCTCTCCTATGAGTTTGGCCTCCCAACCATGACCAACTATCATCTTGGGTACTGCACAGGTGGACAATCTTCACAAGGTATCCTCAGCTCAGACCATGGCAGTGAGGGAACCCATACTAAGGTATATAAGTTTCCAGTCAAGCCCTACCCAATTTTCAGGTATTGTGGTTGTACGGTAAAATTGGAATGGTATCGCATCCAGACAACCATCAGTTTTATAAGGGGCTAAGGCTCCTGCCTCAACATTTTCATCATCAAAATCATCTGGTGTTCGGAAACACATGTCAAAACATTTCAGTAGAATGACTCATCATTCCAAGGTTTTCATAACCATTTTCACCAAGTATTCCCATCTATAGTTGATCAAGTTTTATGCTTAGCACTAGCATCTACAAGTGGGGTAAGTACTAATGAGGGGTGGTAAACAAGTGGAGATTAATTAAGTTCAATCTCATGCCTTAGGATGACATCAAGATTATCTAGCTTAGTCCAAATTTAATGCTCTTTATGCAACCTTCAATTATCTTCCTAGAATCTACAAGTTACTTAAGTAAACTCTAAGATAAAGCTTTGATAAAGAAATAAAGTATAAAGCTTGCAAGAAAAACTAGGATGGTTTATCAAGTGATATAAGCTTGCAAGTAAAACTTGCATGGTTTGGCTTGCTAAGATAGTGGTATAAACTTGCTAAGTTGCAAGTGTTAGCTTGCTAATTCAACCAGTGGTATTAGGCTTGCATAAGTATCAGCATAAGCTTTACTTGAGCAGAGCAGTGGTTGAAGTTCTCCTCGGCTTCTTCCTCGTAGTATCCTCCTTCCTCCTCGTATCCTTGGTCGGTACTAGTGTCTATAAATAAATACGAGGTACAAAATCACCAAACAATACTTAACTATTTTCAATCATCACACAAAGGTGTACTATAGATGATCTAGCATCATCACCTATCATTACAAGATTAAAGCATTTGTCTTATTTATTTTAATTTGAGAAAAGTAATTTCTACTCATTGAAAAACCACTTAATATTTAATATTCTCCAACTCAAACATGGGATCATGTTGACACATGTCATCACCACATATTTCAGTACATGGGAATGTGAGTAATAAGGTTTAACCTTTTTATTTTAAATAATTAAAGTGACTAGAAATTCCTATGTGGCATTCTTTTATTACTTGAACATTATTTCTGTAAGTAAACCCCTATGTTTTTATATATTCTGAAAGGTATGATCAAATGTGATTTTTGAGAGTTGGAATCAACTCAAAACCTATTATGGTTGAATTTTGAAAAATGTTTGAATGCTGAAAAGCTTCTGACTTGTTATTTTTACCAAGGGTGATCTATAGATCCAAATGATTTGAATCCAACGGGCTTGGATTAAGTATTTCAGTACCTTTCTAAAAAAAATTGGGTTCATGCGATTTGGTCCACTGAATCGAGCTGGGTTGATTTTTGAAACTAGGTACAGAACTGAGTTTGAATTAAAATAGAAAAATCTAAATTCAAATGGTTGGGCTGCGCGGGAAAGGTTAATGGGCCCGCCCAGTGTCACTCCGCAGCGCGGGGCTCAGCTGACAGGGGGTTCCACCAGTCAGCGGCTCATAACGCGCGAAGCGGTACGGGGCGATCTCGGCTGCACGATCTAAATCTAATCGAACGGCTACGGCTCATCGTCCACGTCGGGCAGCACCGGCGAGACAGAACCCTAAAGCGGCAGGTGGGGGTCGTGGGAGGCTCACTGGGGATCAGGCGAGGGTTGTCGATGGGGGCGAACGATGAAGTCGACGATGGCGATCTCCTGGCACCGGCAGCTCCTCCTGGGGCGGCTCCAATCGATGGCGCCTCTCCTCCTCTGTAGCGGCAAACTCCGGTGCAATTCCGGCCACCTGGTGCTCACCTTGCTCTGGGGGTGAGTGGGTGTGATCAGTGAGAGGTGGGGAGCGAACTGGTGTGAATAAATCGAGTGGGGGGGCCTCTATTTATAGTGGCGAGAGGGGACCGACGAGCGCGGGCTGAGCTCGTTGTGGTCGACAGCACATGCAGCTATCAGCGTGGGCCACGGTAGGGGCGGTTCTATGTTCCCTGGTGAAGCTCAACGGCGTGGTGGAGAGGCGTGGGGCGGTGCTGTTCGGTCGGAACGCTTTGACGCTCTGGGCGGGTCCGGCGGGGGTTTTGATGGCGCACAGCGAGCGTGGTCCGCGCGGCGGCGAACGGGCATGTTTGGCAGGGTGTTGGGGTGCTGGCGATCACTTACGCACGCGGCGAGGGCGGCGCGCGGTTTGGGGGTGCTGTTCGAGTGTGGCGCACGGGCGCGCTCTCGGCATGGTCGCAGAGAGGTTTGGCATGAGCGTGGCGTGTGGTCCAGTGGATGGCATTGCTCGAGGCTGGGACGGGGAGTGGCGGTGGGGTGCTGGCTAGCTCCCAGACAAGGTTGGCGAGGCTAGTGTGGCCTCTAGCTCGCCGGCGACAACGGGGTGGCAAGTTTGCTCTCGGCCTGCTCACCATTGATGGCTAGGCTTGCTTACAGTGATGCTAAGGATAGTTAAAGGAGCTAGATGATCTACTAAGGACTAGTTGCAACCAGAGAGGGAGCCAGTTAGGCCAAATTCACTGCACACTATAGTGTTTGTGATTTGTTTGATTTGAATCTGCAAGTTGTTTGATGAAATGGACGCAAGAAACTTACTTTTGAATTTTGAAAAGATTTTTGGTGGGTGTGCTAGGCATGTACTGGGTATTCTGTGGGTGCTTGGGTTTTGAAAATTGAGTTTGTTTGAGTGGTTTTTGAAATAGTGGGATCTTCCCATATGAGATAGATTCAAATTTAAACTGTCATTTAAACCTAGCATTTGAATGTTTTTGGAAGATCACAAGGTGGGCCTTGGTGCCTTATTATGAGTACTAACAAGGGTGCAAAGATCCACAATTGTTTCTGTTGAGTTTTGAAAACTAGAGATAGCCAAAGTAGGCATGAGAGTTAATGTGGCCAAAGTGACCATTCACTTCATTTGTTTATTTTGAGTTGTTTGTCTTTGGGAAAAGTTTGGGAATTGTTTAGATGATGTTTATTTCACCTAAGAATCCTTTTACAAGCAAAGAAACACAGAACCATGGCAATTCAAAAGAATCCAAATTTTAATACACACACATATGAATGCTTTCATATTTTTAGTTGGAAAAGTTTTTGTTAACCCTAATTTTGATGATTAGAGTTTGATGATCCAAGTTTAATATTTTTGTGATGTTACAAACCTTCCCCCCTTAAACAAAATCTTGTCCCGAGATTTGAAAAAGGACAAAGAAGATTACCTAGGATTTGAAGAGATCGGGAAACTCCGTCCTGATGTGATCCTCGCGCTCCCAGGTAGCTTCTTCTATGTGGTTGCTACATTAAATCTTGAGAAACTTGATGCTTCGGGTTCTGGTAGTTCTAAAAGCTTCTTCAAAATTACGGATGGGTACTTCGGGATATGTCAGGTCATCATTGATCTCTATGGTCCGGTGATCAATATTCTTGAACACTTCAGTCTTCTCCGGAACTTTGAGGCACTTGCGAAGTAATGAGATATGGAACACATTGTGCACGGCTAACATCTCTTCGGGCAGTTCCAATAGATATGATACTTCTCCTCGACGGTTCAGAATCTTGAAGGGGCCGATATATCTGGGGGATAACTTTCCTTTCAACTGGAAATGTTGCATTACCTTCAATGGCGACACTTTCAGGTACACAAAATCTCCGATGTTAAAAGCGAGGTCTCACGTCTCTTGTCGGCGTAACTCTTCTGTCTTGACTAGGCTGTCTTGAGGTGCTCACGAATCTTGTGAACCTTCTCTTCTGCTTCTCGTAGGATGTCGGGTCCGAATATCTGAATCTCTCCTACTTCCGACCAGTTCAAAGGGGTGCGACACTTCCTTCCATATATGAACTCAAATGGGGCCATTTGCAAACTAGCTTGATAACTGTTGTTGTATGAAAATTCTGCAAACGGCAGACAGTCTTCCCATTTAGATCCATACTCTAACACACATGCTCTCAACATGTCTTCGGGTATTTGATTTACTCGCTCCGTTTGTCTGTCGGTCTGAGGGTGATAAGCTGCGCTAAAATCTAGTCGGGTTCCTAAACCTTCTTGGACTTTCTTCCAGAATCTCGAGGTAAACTGAGTTCCTCGATCCGATACGATGTTCTTGGGACTCCATGCAAACTGACGATTCTAGCAATGTATAACTCTGCTAGCTTTGAACTCTGATATGTGGTCTTGACTGGTAAGAAATGGGCGACTTTGGACAATCTGTCCACTATGACCCAGATAGAGTCATTTCCCCTACTAGAAGTAGGCAATCCGGTGATAAAGTCCATTCCAAGTGAATCCCATTTCCATTCCAGAATCTATAGAGGTTGCAACAATCCAGCGGGTATTTGATGTCCCGCCTTGACTCTCTGACATATATCACACTTGGCGATATAGCTTCCAATTTCTCTCTTCATCTTATGCCACGAAAATTGCTCTTTCAAATCTTGATACATCTTCGTTCCTCCGGGGTGGATAGAATAAAGAGTATCATGAGCTTCCTTCAGAATAACTTCTTTCAAATCTGAATATGCTGGTACACAAAGACGTCCTTTGTACCACAAAACTCCTTGTTCATATTTGGTAAATCTGGGTACTTTTCCTGTACCGATACGACGCTTGATTCCGTTGATGCTAGCATTTCCTTTCTGCGCCTCCTTGATCTGGCTGATCAAAGTGGGTTGAAGTTCTATGCTAGCCAAAAATCCTTCACTCACTAATTCCATTCAGAAATCTTCCATCTCCCTGTGCAAACTTGGTTGCTCCTTCAAAATCATGGAGTTCAAGCGGCACGACAATCTGCTAAGGGCATCTGCTACCACATTGGCTTTACCAGGGTGATAGTGAATGTCCAGGTCGTAATCCTTGATTATCTCAATCCATCTTCTTTGCTTCATATTCAGCTCCTTCTGAGTGAATATATACTTCAGGCTCTTGTGATCCGAATAAATCTCACAACGGTTTCCCATGAGATAATTTCTCCATGTCTTCAGGGCTAGAACTACGGCTGCGAGCTCGAGGTCATGGGTTGGGTAATTCTGTTCATGCTGCTTCAGTTGTCGGGATAGATAAGATATAACTTTTCCTTCTTGCATTAGCACACATCCGAGGCCGATCTTGGATGCATCACAATACACGTCAAAGGGCTTCATGATATCCAGCATGATCAAGATGGGGGCTGAAATCAATCTTCTCTTGAGTTCCTGGAAACTCGCTTCACATTTGTCCGTCCATTCAAACTTCTTGTCCTTCTTCAGCAATTGGGTCATGGGTCTGGCGATACTCGAGAAGCCTTCTACGAACTTGCGGTAATATCCCGCTAATCCGAGAAATGCACGAACTTGGGTTTGAGTGGTTGGGGCTTGCCAATCTTCAGCAATTGGTTATGGGTCAACGGCAATTCCTCCGGCTGATACGATATGTCCGACAAATCCTACCTCCTGTAACCAGAATTCACATTTGCTAAACTTGGCATACAATTGATGCTCTCTAAGGGTTCCAAGAATGGTCCTTAGGTGTAGCTCATGTTCTTCTTCTAATTTGGAATAAAAGAGAATATCATCGATGAAAACCACAACAAACTTATCCAGGAAGTCCATAAAAATCTTATTCATGAGATTCATGAAATAAGCGGGGGCATTGGTTAATCCAAAAGACAAGACAGTATACTCGTATAATCCATATCTGGTGGTAAAGGCAGTCTTGGGAATATTCTCTGCGCGAATCTTGAGTTGATGATAGCCAGTTCTAAGATCAATCTTAGAAAACACTTTGCCACCGGTTAACTGGTCAAACAAATCTTCTATCTTGGGAAATGGGTACTTGTTCTTGATAGTGACATCATTCAACTTTCTATAATCTGTACACAAACGGTTACCTCCATATTTCTTGTCCACGAACGAAACCGGTGATCTCCATGGTGACGCACTTGGTTGAATCAATCCAATTTCCAGCATGGCATCCAGTTGCTTCTTCAATTCTGCTAGTTCATACGGGTTCATACTATATGGTCTCTGGGCTAAGGGTCTTGTTCCGGGGATTAGTTCAATGACAACCTCGATATCCCGATCTGGGGGCATACCGGGAAAAACATCTGGAAATACATCGGGGTATTCACAGACTATCCGGACTTGGTCAATGGTAGGTTGGGCTATACTCTTGTTGCACTTGAATTGACGAGGTAAGGTTTCAGATACATGCTCGACTGATATTCCGGCTGTACTGGTCATGGTTATGGCTTTCTTGGCACAGTCAATTAATCCTTTATGTTTGGACATCCAATCCATTCCGAGTACTACTTCTAAACCTTTTGTTCCGAGTACTATGAGATTAGCATAAAAGTCTATGCCATGGATTCGGATAGGGACGGATTTGCAAATCTGCCTAGCTTTGGTGGTTGAACCGGGGATTTGAACAATCATAACATGCTTCAGTTTGGTTGGTTGAATCTTACTAGTGCATGCAAATTCTTCGGTGACAAATGAGTGCGATGCACCAGAATCAAACAACACTCTAGCAAGTAATGAATTAACAGAAAACATACCCAGCACGACGTCTGGCGCTTCCTAGGCTTCTTCAGCATGCATGAGAAAAAGACGGCCGTTGCGGTTGAGCGAATTCCCTGGGGCAAACCTTCTTCCGGGTTGAACACGATGCTGCTGCTGAGCTGGGGCGTTTGCATTGGGGGTTGTGGCATTATTCTTGGGGCACTCGTTGGAGTAGTGACCCTTATTTCCACAGTCATAACAAGTCACTTGCGACTTGTGTTTTGTTGCAACAGGCACAGCATTGCTTCCAGTCCTCGGGGCAGTGTTGGTGTTGGCGGTAGCATTGTTGTTGTTGTTGAACTTGGATGGTGCATGGTTGAAATTGCCAGAGTTGCCGGGGTTGTTGTGATTTCCTCCGGGCCTTGGGTTTCCATGGTTGGGATAGGTCGGATGGTTCATCGGGGGTCTGTTGGTTCTCGGGGCAAATCCTGGAGATGGGTTGGGGCGATACTTTGGGGTATGATGGGTTCCTGGCTAATGCATCATGCGGCGCTTGCGGTTCTCATTGGCTTGGTTGATCTTTCCTTCCATCTAGATGGCAGAGTCTACAAGGGCTTCAATATCAGCAAAGGGGATATTGACCAACACCGTCTGCATCTCATCGTGCAGACCATTCAGGAATCTTTCTTTCTTCTTGGCTTTGGTGTCGATCTCATCCGGGGCATACCTAGCTAATGACAAGAATTTGTCACGGTATTCCACTACGGTCATCCTTCCTTGATTTAGTTCTCTGAATTCATCTCTCATTCTCTTGATCAAACCCGGTGGCACATGGGTTCTGCCGAACTTGACCTTGAATTCCTCCCAGGTCATCATCTGCCCTCCGGTCATTGCACGAACGCTGTTCCACCATGCTCTTGCATCTCCGTCTAGATACTAGGTGGCGAACATAACTTTATCGTTAGCTTCCACTCCGGCGACTTCCAGGTTGTTTTCCATGGTTTGCAGCCAATCATCTGCATCTAGGGGCTCTTATGACTTAGTGAAAATAGGTGGGTTGGTGTTCTGGAAATTTTTGAGCTTATATCCATGGTTAACCTGATTTCCTTGGCCTTGATTGTTGTGAGCCAGATGAGCTATCTGCTGAAGGGTGACTAGGTTGACTTGACGTTCTGCTCTTTCAGCTTCGCGGTCAGAAACCAACATTTGCAGGATCTGCAACATCTGGTCCGGGGATGAACCACTTCCTCCGCGAGGCATCTAGAGATTGAGATAGATCATGAGAAAAGAGGGAAATTTCTAAGGTTCCGGGACTTCGAAAAGTTTTTAAAGTTTGACTCAGATATTCTAGTAACTTGCTTTTCATTCATTCATTCATAGCACACGATACAACACACACCACAACAAAGGAAAACAGATGATTGTAAGAACCATTCTAGAAACTACGATACAGTGGGACCGAATAAAGCTCACTACGCTAGTGCTCAAGTGCTACTACTCCTTGGAGTCGGTGTAATCATCATCCTCATCATCCTCATCGTCATCGATGAAGGCGAAATCCTCCTCATAGGTGAAGAAGTCCATGGCCTGATCCTCACGAAAATCATCATCATCGCTGAGATAGGAGTAGGGGTCTCCACGAAGGTCTTGTCCGGCATTCTCCCTTTCCTCTAACTGCATGTATCTCTCGTGGATGGTCTCCTCCAAATCCGAGATACGATGGCGAAGACGGGAAATGATGCGCTCCTTCTTGTCAAGCTGACGGCGACGAGACTTGCGGTCCTTCGCTAGCATGGCGATGGTCTGATCCTTCGCCTTGATAATGGCAGACTTGTGGTTGGAGTAGTCACGGCATTGTCCAGTTCTTGTTGATGATCATACATCATGAAGCTGAGGTGGTCCAACTGAGTCTTCAGCTCGTGGTGGTATGGGGCTTCCAGTGGCTGTCCCATAGCATCACGCCTTGGACAAAACTCAAAGCGGGTACCCTTGATCTGATTGATACTCTACCCACATAGACGGGCAAGAGCTTCCTGCATGGCCCTGGCAAGTCCATCGAGCCAGTTGTTCTCTCTTAAGGTGACCTGAATTCCCTCGGTAGTGGGAGGTTCAATCTTTCCTCGGAGGCTTGCAACAACTAGCCACTGCAGATCTTCTCCTCCTTGATCATTGAGCTGAGCTCCGAAGAACTCGGGGTGTGGACGCTCCAGAAGTTCCGAAAGCTGGTCCAAATCCCGCTCAAAGATGAGGTCTCCTATGGTCAGGATGGCTCTGATACCAACTTTTCAACACCCGGGTTTTTAATCCCAGATGCCTGTTATGCCATACATCGCAATCCCAGGATTACCATTTTTGCGAGACATAATAGATTTGGATATCACAGTACATCATCCATTACAAACCATACATAAGGTCTTAAACAAATAAGGATCTCATGATCCAGTTCTAAATACAACTCAAGCAGCGGAATAATGTAATAATAAAGGTAGCGTAGGCGAAACTCCATCTTCGGGGTCACAGGAAATGCTGACGATGGGAGATGGTCCTAGTTGTCGTAACCTTCCTGCGGTCCATCATCCTGGTACTCCTCTTCATAGTTTGGCCACGGGAATAGCCAGGGACAAAGCCATGAGTACTCTTTAAGTACTCGAAAACTAATACTAACAAGTTAAGGGGGGTTTTGTAGTAGGACACTAAGCTCTAGGGTTATTTTTCAAAAAGCCAGATTTACCTCTACTAAGTTCAGAAGCAAGAAACTAGTTGTAATTTTATAACACCTAAGTCAAAGTCTCAATTCATTTCTCAAGTCATTTTGAAAGATTCTGACAGGGGAACAGTATGGCCACTCCAACTGTCCATAACCGCGGACGCGGCTATTCGAATAGTTTGACACTCTGCAGAAATTGTACACTTTCACCACAACATTCGATACATCCGTCAGGACAAATCCTGAATTCACCATACTCAGTATGCGGATTATCAATCCTAACCTTTCAATTACACGCCCTAGTATAGGCACCTCTCCTGTGAGTTTCACCTCCCAACCATGACCAACTATCATCTTGGGTACTGCACAGGTGGACAATCTTCATAAGGTAGCCTCAGCTCAGACCTTGGCCGTCAGGGAACCCATACTAAGGTATATAAGTTTCCAGTCAAGCCCTACCCAATTTTTGGGTATTATGGTTGTACGGTAAAATTGGAATGGTATCGCATCCAGACAACCATCATTTTTGTAAGGGGCTAAGGTTCCTGCCTCAACATTTTCATCATCAAAATCATCTGGTGTTCGGAAACACATGTCAAAACATTTCAGTAGAATGACTCATCATTCCAAGGTTTTCATAACCATTTTCACCAAGTATTCCCATCTAAAGTTGATCAAGTTTTATGCTTAGCACTAGCATCTACAAGTGGGGTAAGTACTAATGAGGGGTGGTAAACAAGTGGAGATTAATTAAGTTCAATCTCATGCCTTAGGATGACATCAAGATTATCTAGCTTAGGCCAAATTTAATGCTCTTTATGCAACCTTCAATTATCTTCCTAGAATCTACAAGTTACTTAAGTAAACTCTAAGAGAAAGCTTTGATACAGAAATAAAGTATAAAGTTTGCAAGAAAAAATAGGATGGTTTATCAAGTGGTATAAGCTTGCAAGTAAAACTTGCATGGTTTGGCTTGCTAAGATAGTGGTATAAACTTGCTAAGTTGCAAGTGTTAGCTTGCTAATTCAACCAGTGGTATTAGGCTTGCATAAGTATCAGCATAAGCTTGCCTTGAGCAGAGCAGTGGTTGAAGTTCTCCTCGGCTTCTTCCTCGTAGTATCCTCCTTCCTCCTCGTATCCTTGGTCGGTACTAGCGTCTATAAATAAATACGAGGTACAAAATCACCAAATAATACTTAACTATTTTCAATCATCACACAAAGGTGTACTATAGATGATCATCACCTATCATTACAAAATTAAAGCATTTGTCTTATTTATTTTAATTTGAGAAAAGTAATTTCTACTCATTGAAAATCCACTTAATATTTAATATTCTCCAACTCAAACATGGGATCATGTTGACACATGTCATCACCACATATTTCAGTACATGGGAATGTGATTTAAAGTGGTGTCACAATTTAATAAGGTTTAACCTTTTTATTTTAAATAATTAAAGTGATTGAAATGCCTATGTGGCATTCTTTTATTACTTGAACATTATTTCTGTAAGTAAACCCCTATGTTTTTATATATTCTGAAAGGTATGATCAAATGTGATTTTTGAGAGTTGGAATCAACTCAAAACCTATTATAGATGAATTTTGAAAAATGTTTGAATGCTGAAAAGCTTCTCATTGTTATTTTTACCAAGGGTGATCGACAGATCCAAATGATTTGAATCCAACGGGCTTGGATTAAGAATTTCAGTACCTTTCTAAAAAAATGGTTTCATGCGATTTGGTTCACTGAATCGAGCTAGGTTTATTTTTGAAACTAGGTACAGAACTGAGTTTGAATTAAAATAGAAAAATCTAAATTCAAATGGTTGGGCTGCGTGGGAAAGGTTAATGGGCCCGCCCAGTGTCACTCCGCAGCGCCGGGGCTCAGCTGACAGGGGGGTTCCACCAGTCAGCGGCTCATAACATGCGAAGCGGTACGGGGTGATCTCGGCCGCACGATCTAAATCTAACGAACGGCTATGGCTCATCGTCTACGTCGGGCAGCAGCGAGACAGAAGCCTAAAGCGGCAGGTGGGGTCGTGGGAGGCTCACCGGGGCTCAGGCGAGGGTCGGCGATGGGGGCGAACAACGAAGTCGACGACGGCGATTCTCCTGGCACCGCCAGCTCCTCCTGGGGTGGCTCCAATCAACGGCGCCTGTCCTCCTCTACAGCGGCGAACTCCGGTGCAATTCCGGCCACCTAGTGCTCGCCTTGCTCTAGGGGTGAGTGGGTGTGATCAGTGAGAGGTGGGGAGCGAATTGGTGTGAATAAATTGAGCGGGGGAGGCCTCTATTTATAGTGGCAAGAGGGGACCAACGAGCGTGGGCTGAGCTCGTTGTGGTCAACGGCACAGGCAGCTATCGGCGTGGGCGATGGTAGGGGCGGTTCTATGTTCCCTGGCGAAGCTCAACGGCGTGGTGGCGAGGCGTGGGGCGGTGTTGATCGGTCGGAACGCTTCGACGCTCTGGGCGGGTCCGACGGGGGTTTTGATGGCACACAACGAGCATGGTCCGCACAGCGGCGAACGGGCATGTCTGGCAGGGTGCTGGGGTGCTGGCGATCACTTACGCACGCGGCGAGGGCGGCGCGTGGTTTGGGGATGCTGGTCGAGCGTGGCGCACGGGCGCGCTCTCGGCATGGTCGCAGAGAGGTTTGGTATGAGCGTGGCGTGTCGTCCAATGATTGGCATTGCTCGAGGCTGGGACACGGAGTGGCGGTGGGGTGCTGGCTAGCTCCTAGACAAGGTTGGCGAGGCTAGTGTGGCCTCTAGCTCGCCGGCGACAATGGGGTGGCAAGTTTGCTCTCGGCCTTCTCACCATTGATGGCTAGGGTTGCTTACAGTGATGCTAAGGATAGTTAAAGGAGCTAGATGATCTACTAAGGACTAGTTGCAACCAGAGAGGGAACCAGTTAGGCCAAATTCACTGCACACTATAGTGTTTGTGATTTGTTTGATTTGAATCTGCAAGTTGTTTGATGAAATGGCCGCAAGAAACTTACTTTTGAATTTTGAAAAGATTTTTGGTGGGTGTGCTAGGCATGTACTGAGGATTCTGTGGGTGCTTGGGTTTTGAAAATTGAGTTTGTTTGAGTGGTTTTTGAAATAGTGGGATCTTCCCATATGAGATAGATTCAAATTTAAATTATCATTTAAACCTAGCATTTGAATGTTTTTGGAAGATCACAAGGTGGGCCTTGGTACCTTATTATGAGTACTAACAAGGGGTGCAAAGATCCACAATTGTTTCTGTTGAGTTTTGAAAACTAGAGATAGCCAAAGTAGGCATGAGAGTTAATTTGGCCAAAGTGACCATTCACTTCATTTGTTTATTTTGAGTTGTTTGTCTTTGGGAAAAGTTTGGGAATTGTTTAGATGATGTTTATTTCACCTAAGAATCCTTTTACGAGCAAAGAAACACAGAACCATGGCAATTCAAAAGAATCCAAATTTTAATACACACACATATGAATGCTTTCATATTTTTAGTTGGAAAAGTTTTTGTTAACCCTAACTTTGATGATTAGAGTTTGATGATCCAAGTTTAATATTTTTGGGATGTTACACTTTCGGCACTTATTGTCGGCGATTTTGTGCTTAGATTATTGACGGTGCCATTGGGCATCATCACCTGAGCGCATGGTTCCGACAACGAGTCTTCCGACTCACGAAAAGTCAAGCATAAGAACCAAAGTAACGGATAAGCCAGCACTTGCTTAAAAATATATACATGCTGGAAACTGGTTCTTAAGTAGCAGGACATACAACATTGTTTTCCGCCTTAAGTTAAATACATAGTTTTTTTCGCATACGCATCAAAGGTGAAACAAATATTACAAGTTGTTTTTCATTCCTTTGGCGCAGGCGACTTGGAAGCAGCGTCATCGGCACCAGGAGAATCACCCTCGAAGTCGGCCATGTGAAGGGACTCGGAGGAGCTTTGGTTGTCGCCATCGATGGTGTTCATCTGCATGAAGACGTTGACGTCGACTAACTCGGCATCTCTGGTATCATAGCCCGCGAGTGACGACAAGATGGATTCATGATTAATCGCTTTGCCATCGTCATCTACGTCGGTAATGCCAGAGGTCACCGTGTCGATGTCGGCATCTTTGTAATGTGCCTTCACCATTGACAACACCATCCTTGCACCGGCCCGTGCACATGAAGCTTTCCAGCTTGTGATACGCTCGGGGGCTCGGCGCAGGATCTCCGAGTACTTCGCCACAGAGTCTGATTCCTTGATATTGATCTTGAGGGGCTTGGCAATCTCTTCGTCTTGCGCGATGGTGGTGTTTATGAAGTTGCCAGCAAGAACCATGCATTCCTTTGCTGGAGGAGGCGACCGGGTTAAACCCATAGGAGCTGCAAATTCCGACAAGGAGCACATGAGTTCAAAAATTCAGAGTATCTAGACTACAGAAATCCAAGACGGAGAATCACTTACTGAAGATGCTAGCCTTAGCCTGCCAGAGGGTATCCGCCAAGGAGTCCCGTTCTTGTTGGAGGAGCTTGTACGCCTCATGGTGGCGTTGATTCTGCTCATCGGCAGCTTTCTTCTGATCTCTTAAGATCGAGATCTCCCCCTTCAAGCGGTTCATCTCCTCGGTGGTGGAGTCCTGCAGGACTTTCATGGATTCTTCATGCATTTTCAGCATGTCCTTCCTCTCGTGCTTAAGGATCTTGTTCTCGCTATCCAGCTCCTGAATGTGCTTGGATTGCTCGAAAATATCCTTAGCCTTGGCAATGGTTTCTACAAGTCAGAGAAAGCAAAGTACACAGTGAGTACTCGGATAATGTGGGCACAAAACCAAGTCGGAATGCGAAAAAGAAAACAGACGCTTGCTCTTGATGATCTGTTCCTTCAAGAAGGTAGTTTTACCCTTTTCGGCTTCCAAGTCTGTGCGCATCTTCTGGTACTTGTCGTTGTCCATGCCCCTCCGAGCATTCTCGTTCTGTGGAAAAAAGGAAAAAAATTAAACCTTGTTTGGTCTGCTTAGAGCATCTAGCCGGAAATTTTCCACCTAGACGCTCGGGGGCTACAGCGAGAGTTTTTAACTTAGCAATATGCTTAGTCTTTCTTTAAGCATCTAGTCGGAACTAATTCAGTTCTAGATTAGAAGCTTGGGGGCTACATTATAAAGTTTTTAACTCGGAAGTATGCTTAGATTTTCTTAAAGCATCTAGTCGGAACTAATTCAGTTACAACTAGAGGCTTGGGGGCTACAGTATTGAAATTTATAAACACTGTGTATGCTACTCTTAAAGCATCTAGTCAGAATAATTCATTCAAACTACATTCTTGGGGGCTACAGTGAGAAGTTTTCTACTTTAGTCACCCTTAGAGCATGCAGACGCAAAGACCTATGGTTTTCCGTCTAAATCCTCGGGGGCTACGGTGGGATACTCATATGAATTGCAAAAGGCAAATAAAACTTTAAAGTGCAATAATCTTGAGGTTGGTAGCACTCTCGGCTAGCAGCTTGCCAAAGGATATGCTGTTTCCTTGCAAGATCTCTGCTTGTCGGAGGAGCTCCTCTAGACCGCACGTCGGAGATGTCGGCGTCGCACAGGAACCAGAGCAGTGTTACCCGGTGTAAGTACTGGATAGACTATCTTCAGATATTCTATGGTTTTCTTGGGTGCGGGGGCGCCGCCTACGGCAGAAGTACTAGCTTCCACCACCGCCTTACCGCTACCGATGGCATCCTTAGCCAGAGCTTCAGCCATTGGGTGTGCGGCACTCTCCTGCGTCGCCTGCTCGCCGACGACAGCAATCTCAGTAGAATAACCTGAGTCCACTTCCATGGCGGAAGGGCCAGATGCCTCCTTATAAATAAAATAAATTAATCAATAGAATGAATATTTATTTCATAACTTTATTCAATAAATAAGTTACAAAATGTAACTTATGGAATTGATCAACAATCTTTACAATAATAATGAAATAAAAGAAGAATGTTTATATATTGAGTAATAGTACAGTCTTTATTACAAAAGAATAAATAAAAATTACAAAAGAATAAAAAAAATATTACATGTGACTATTCTATAAAGAAAAAGAAAACCTAAACTAAAGTCTTGATCTTCAAGTCGTGTACCTACAAAACAAACACAAACTAAAAGAAAGAAAGTGAAGGATTAAAAAAATGTTTTACTCTCAGAATTAATAGTGAGTTGCATTGTGCAAAAATTCATCATTGAGTAATCTTTAAAGGGGCAAGTTTCACCAAAATGAAAGAACTGAATCTTTCATAATTTAAGCCAGAAGTCAAATAACTCCAAACAACAAGGAGGGACAAGTTTCACCAGACAATTAAGTGTAACCAAATAAAAGTAACTTTCATATCCAGAGCATATCCACAAGGTGCAGCAGACACACGAGCAGCACACACACCAAAATGCATGGTGTGTGCTGTCAGCACAGCATCAACAGGACACACACACAAAACTACTCAGCACAGCCATGGGAGGCATCTCCAACACCATTCTCTGGTTCATACACACCAAGCACAGCAGCCCAGCTAAACCAAATCAAAGCCAAACCAGATCACACAAACCAAAATCTTGATCATCTCACCAAGATGGTGACATAAGGAGGGGGTAGAGCAGGTGGATAGCAAGAACAAGATCAAGCCACCAGGACCAGGAGGTGGAGAGTTAGATCAAGGACAAGTCCAGGAGTTGGAAGTATCAGGAGGAGCACCAAATCAAGCTAGACACAAGATCAACAACTTGCAACCCCAACAACACCCAAGTGTGGTGAGCAGCATAAAACATCCACATATTTTGTTCATCATATTCAAACAGAAAAGCATGTGTTGTGTTACAAGTTAAATCTCTTAGTGATCATCCAAGTGGGGTGAAACTATCATAGAGTAAATTTTAAATATAAAGGCCAGTAGTAAACTCTACCAAATCCACCAGGATCTCAGACCAGCATCATAGATCCTGGTGATCATAAACAACTCATATATTCCAATATGTTCTCAAATAGCTTATAAAATTTGGGCATATCTCATAATGGAGTAGCACCTCAGATTTCATGAACTATATGGACCAACATTAAGCTATAAGCAAATCAATCATTTTAGCCAACCAGGATCCAAGGTCTAGTGAACAACCTTGATACTTAAGCATATCTATGAGGGACATCAGGATAGGAATTTAATTCCTAAGCCTTAGACCAGCATCATAGGCATTAATCTTTAAAGAAAGAAGCTTACAATCTATCTTTAACAGATATTCAATCTTAAGCACTGACCATAGTAAAGCCCAGTAGTAGAATCACCACTTGTGTGCCATTCTAGGATGGTGTCACAAGAACAAATTCTAAAACCAAGCCAAACAATCACTTAGCTTTCATAAATAAACCAGTAAGACAATAACTATCATTTTCCTAGAAATTATAACCAGGAATCAGGATCAGGTTTATATGTGCAAAGTGTTACTGTAAGAAACTAAGTAACCTCAATCTGCACATGAATCCACAAGCCAATCTTTACTGATGCAGTGAATCACCACTGACAGTGCTACTATCAGTACTGGGGTACTAATAGTAGAGAAACACGCTAAGCTTCAACCTAACCAACCAGGTTTTACAATGATACCATCAGCTTAACCAAGCTTTATCACCAGTTAGAGGCAACACTACTAAACCACTAGCATCAGATCAAGAATATCATCAGATAATCGAAACATGACAGGAAGCACTGAAGTGCAGTGAGCACAATCTTCACTAGGCATCACTACCAGATCAAATCATCATCTTACAAGAACAAAGAGGGTTGAATCCTAGAACCAGGTAAGAACCCTAGAACAAATATGAACCCTAACGAGGGATGGCCACTAGTTACACACGTATGAACTCAGAGGAGGTAGAGGCACGGGTTATAACCAAGAACCAACTCACCTATGGTCCTCGCTGTAGAATAGAAGAGGAAGCAGAGGAGGCCGACGAGCACGGCGGCACAGGGAGCACCCCAAGGGGGCGCTACAACCCACACCACACCGCGGCGACGACCATAGCCACGCCTGATGGTGAATAACACCACCATAGCACACGGCAACACCAGCACCACCCTAAACCCTAGGGTTTGGGATGGAGCTAGTCTGGCCACGGGGAAGCTCCAGATCCAAATCGAATTGACAGAAGGGTAGATCATGGTCGACAACCTTGCCCTGCACCATGGCAGCAGCTAGGGAGGACCACAGCGATGAGCAGCGCACGGCGGCGGCACCATCGACCACGGGGTCGAGGAGGAGAAGAGAGAGATGAGGTCGAGAGAGTGACAGAGGGAGTGGGCTAGATTGGGCCAGGACCCCTTCGGGTATCGTTTTTGTTCTGCCCTATTGGGCCACAAGGGCCCAATAAGACCCACATAGTCAGCCCAAATTACTTATAGCCAGTTTTTAAATGAGAAAAGACCAAAATGCCCCTAAATTTAAATAAATTCTAGAAAATAAAATAAAAATCCAAAAATTATAAATAAAACATTTTTGGATTCACAATAATCCAAACTAACCAAATAAATTAAGAAATAAAATTTTAGATATATAAATTTTATTAAGAATTTTGTAATATATATTCCTTATGGAATTTTATAAAATTATTGAAAGATGATAAAAATAAATAAAAATCACTTTCATTGTATATTAATATTGTAGTATTTTAGAAAAATACTAAACAAATATTTGATATCAATTTTTTATATTTAATTCTTAAAATAATTATTAAATAAATAAAATGCAAATAAAATGAAATAAAATAAAAGAATACAATATTCAATAAATATTAAAAATTAATATTTATAAATTATTTATTATTAAAAGAATTTTTATAATAATGGGGGAGATTACACACAAAGCTAAATAATGCATTACATTACTTTGCATAATCATTTTGCTTCTTTAAATATTGTCCTTACCGGGCAATAATGATGATTTTGTAGACATAGAAGCTCAAGGTCCACTGCAAGAATCCGACTTCACTACCTTGCAATCACAAGGCAAGTTCATCACTTGCTCATCTCCTTTGAAGAGTCTTTATCAAGTATTTATAAATTGTGTGTTATCATTTATATTCTAGAAAAAATTCCCAAAATAAATAAATCTTAGATATCATCCTAAGTGATGGTATGATGGGGCAATAGAACTTAGGTTTCTATTTGCAATAATGATGAACCATTAGGGATTAATAACCCATGACATCAGTGATTCTAGCGCCGTATATTACGCGTTAGCCATGAGATTTGGAATGGGACAGAGAAGTCAGATGTATCCTTTTCCTCTTGTATGGAGGCAAGACGACCTTAACATGACGTTGTGATTCCTTGTGCGGATCCAACATATGGGTGGGCACCCTTACGCCCCACACTTTTGGTGTCTAGATTATCTGTGAAGGGTGTTTAGGGATATGGTCCATTCAAATGGTACTCGTCCGGGCATCACCAGGTCATAGAGTCTTCGACAACTCATCAGTGTTTTAGCCTGCCCGAAAGGGGGCTTAACGGAGGTGAGCCAGCCCCGAAGGATCGTGCAGACATATGAGGTCGCGGAGAGGGAAGTGATTGGCTTGGACCAACTACTGGGCCCCACATCATGGAATTGTGGACGAGAAAGTATGCCCGGTTGTGCAACAAGGAGTTGATCTCTCATGGGTAAAGTAACGCACCTCTGCAGAGTGTAAGAACTATAACTTGTTACTCCCTGTTCCGAGAAGGAGCTACAAACGCGGCAGGAAAGGAACTCCATGAAAGTTCTGGTCAACCTGTGAAGGATGATGGTCATAGATTTTCATAATAAAATCAATCTTTGAAGAAAGATTTACGAAAATTTCATAGTGCCAAGGACTTCTAGTCTGAGGTGGTATATAGAGCATCAAAATTCCTACCTTGCATATAATGAACTTGTTGGGTAACACTGTTACTCATCCTTTCCTTTGAACCCTTGCTTAGACTCTGAGAATCCCGAAGATACTCCAATGTATGCAACTGAGAGCCAAGAGGAGGTCTTCTATGAAGAGCCCAACCTGTATGGAGCCGTATAAGGGGAGTACTACGACATCCTCTACGGAGGAGAGTTCCAAGAGTCCGAATAATTACTATAGTTCTAATTGCCACTTGAGCCGAGCAACATGAACAATATATAGCAATAAGTTGTTGAGCTCAATTTGGAGTTTAAGTTTTAAATTTGAAACTTCTGCTAAAACACTTATATTTTGGTTTGTAAGTTGAATCTTTTGGAAGTCTTGAACTTCCGGTATTGTAATAATAATAATGTGTGTAAGTTTGTAATATGGACCCGCAATGTTTCTGTTGTACCACTCTGAGGTATGTGATATTTATGGAACGATGTTCTATGGATGTCATGTCAACGACTATAGTGTACTACACATGCAGTGGTATGCTAGGTCACCGCAGGGGTCACACACTTAAAAGCGGGGGCAAGTTCGGATTGGATCTGAACCGGAAATCTGGTTGGGTTGGACCAGAGCCGGATTTGGTCTGAGTCGGTGAGTCGGACCCACGGTGACTAATATGGGCTTTAGTGAATGGGCCACGAGAGTGGATCCCACGTTCACTTCCTATATATAGTGGAGCACAGTAACCCAGAAGGGTTAATTGTTGATCGGTTAGGTCATTCCATGTGTTGGAAACCCTAGCTCCACAGCATTCCTGCCATCATAACGAACCTAGCAGTTCGCCGCCGGTGCTCCTCCTTGTATGTGTGGATACCAGTAGAGGTGATGTATGATCAGCACCAGGATGATCGGATCGTAAGGACTACACTGCATCAACAAACGTACTACATCAGTAATCCGCAACTGCGCGTCTAGTGGTAAACCTCGTGGATTTCTACCTCAGCTATCACCACGTTAGAGGGAAAAGGTTTTGTTTTATCTCTGTGTGGCCCAACATGAGGCTAGTACACGGTGAGTCGTAGAATTCGGCGGTCCTCGCCTACATAGGTATGGTGGACTAAAGCGGAAGCGCGGCATGAGCTAAACAACCTATAGAGACTCGATACAACTGGTGACTTTCAGAGAGAGATAAGAAGGGCCTATTCAGATCCAACCTGGAACTACCACCAAACATACCCATCCTGGTATTCCCCTTCGAGACCAAACGAAAAAGTCATACCGAGGACACTCACATAGTTGACAATTTTATTCATTCCATTATAGTTGCAGCAATTACTAGTTAGATATAGATAGCATGAGTCATCCTGATATCATAAGCAGTGGACAGTTTTAGTTAACCATTCCATTGTAGTTGCAATACTTACTAGTCAGATACAAATAGCATGAGACATCCCAAATCCAGCAGTTGTTGGTACTTTTATTTAGCCATTCCGTTGTAGTGAAGTTGATTACTAGTCATTTCAAAGTCAAATTTATAGCACTACTTTATTATAGTTTTCTATTATCGAGATACTATGCTCCAAGTCATCCATAACCGCTAACATGGCTTTCAGAAAGTTTTACCCTACAAGGGGCACAAATAGCAACACACGCATGATCAACCTCGTAAAAACCAAATGAAAACCCAACGAGGCATCACGACAAAGCAATCACAAGATTCATATAATATTTTAGGGGGCCACCCCACTAAGCTAACCACTACAAAGTTGGCCAGCTCCGATACGGACCCAGAGGTTTGTGATGACGGCTATAAACGACTAGGAACCCGAAAGTGTGACTGGGCTTGTCGATACCACGAAAAGGTGGCACGGGGTTCGAAAATAGTATAGTAGTAAACGCTCTCCACGAGCAACAGTAGTACATAAAGCAGTAACATGGCATAAGTACAGGATAGTAATAAAGCCCCAAACTACTTTGTGGTCCCAAGAAATAAGATATGATTCAAGCTCTCTCTAAGGGGATTCATGGTCCCACATGCGGATAGTGTGAATAGTCAAGGAGAAGGTATCAAGTACTCGGGGTCCTATGGGACACAAGTGGGAGGTTAAAAACCAAATAACATCTATTGCCCACTGGTGTCTCTGCATTATTTACCTACCTTCAATATTAGTTATTAAACTATAATTAAAGCCATGATCATCTCCAACATTAAGCATGAGGCATTTCTTCAACAACTATGGAACATCGACGGCACAAAGCAACACCTGCGCAAGCAACTATGACTCGCAAGGCCGACTATCTACCAAACAACAGGTAATAGGAGGTGTCCATGGCAATATAGAGGCTGCAGGGAAAAATAAAGGGTTACGGAATCTATAGCATCGCAACACATATAGCAATAGATCAACAGGAGGAAATAAAGACTATAAAGATAAAATAGGTAGAAAGGGGGAATGCTCGCCTGAAAACTGCCAAAGGTTCATCCAAAGATCGAGGCGAACCTCACATCAACTCAATGGCCTTATTCGGGAAGAAGCAAAACACTAGAAGAGACACCGGATGCACTATTTAATACTATGGTAGAAGATCGGGCATGATTCATGTATGATGTATGTCATGGCAATGACGGTGCAATTAGGCAATATTAAGCGGAACCAGGGTCCCTACATTTAATTCGATGATTCATGTCATTTAGATACCCTGCAATTTAAATGTTGTATTAACAAGGCAAAATATGTCATTGGTTCGGTACACAAATTTAAATGGATCCAATATAAACATAGATTAGCTTGCATATGGTCTTCATATTTAATTATGAGGTTAATCGGCATAAGTCCCCCAAAACCATGGAATATGTATGCGACATGACCAATTTAAATGAAACAATATATATGTTATGTATTAAAAAAAATAGAGGTCTCGGATAGGGATCACACATGTCGAGTCGGAGATCTTGGGTTCGAGGACATGTGGTCTTGTAGATCGGCCTCGGTCTTCGGATCGAGGATTGGTCTTAAGTATTCCGTGAAGAAGGTCTTCGAATACAGGAAGAAGATCTTGAGGTCCCAGCTTTGTTGTCGATGGCAAAAAATAGACATCGGCCATGCCAATAGCTTGCATGCCAACGGATCGGGGTGGCAGTGTTGTGGGGGCACATGTGCATGGTCAGAGACGACAACGGACATGGTAGAAGTGGCCACAGTGAAGGACTAAAGAAGTGGCCGACGAACAGGCATACTCAGAGACAACTGTAGCCAGCCTGAGGCTAGACAAATTAGCTAGAATTTTCACTATCACTTCTCAAAGTCTATGCACACCATGCCAGGATGCAGCGAACAGTACTAGCTTCATTGTCGTATGAATACGCGAGCGACATGGTCCAGGAATTTACCCAAACACCCTGTGCACGTGCGAAGTCTTGGTAGTTGGACACAGAGACAAGAACCTGCGTGGCAAGCGAGGCAACGGTCACTGAGATGTTGTATGGCGAGATACGCTTGGCACGTGCATGTTGGAGCAAGAGCGGGACAGGGCGGCAGTCCTTGGTCGACCAGTTTCTGGTGCCTGCATGCGACGGCTGACGAGTGGGGAGGGCGCGATGGCGCGCAAGAAGCCGGGGTGTCATGGGGTCGACGAGATGGTGCTGGGCAAGATGTAGAGGCAAGGCGGAGCCCTCGTGCTCGCAGGAGCGCCGGGGAGGCGAGCCCGCAGATGGGAAGGGCGGTGGTGCAGCTCGGGACCGACGAGGTGGAGGAGAGGTGGAGCCCTGGAGGACAACAACGTGGTGGATACAGAGAACGTCGCTGCGGAGGAGGATGCAGGGGAGGATGCGGCGGGGGTCGAGCGGCCAGAGACAGGCGGCGCCGCAGCAATTCGGGGACGGCGGAAGGCGGCTTGTGGAGCTTGGATGACGGCAGCGCCTGAGATCGAGGAAGGAGGGACGAACAGGGGTTTGGTCGGGGAGCGAAGGGAACAGGGGAGCGGGGGCGATGGGCAGGCGGCATCCAACGCAGAGGGGAATGTTCGCACAGTGGCAGACGGAAACGAGCGGGGTGGGGAGGAAAGAGAGCGGGGTTCATGTCGGGATGGGGTAGGTGGGTTTCAGTGGGGCCGTTGGTGTGGGTTGGGTCAAAGTGGCGGGTGTGTGGCGGGGTGTGTGATGCTGGCATGCGTGCCTATGACGTGCAGTGCGTGGTGTAGTTCGGTTCATAAGAGTGGCGATAGGGTGGTTGGGTGTGGTGTGTGTGCTAGGGTTTGGTTAGGTGGCGGCTAGGGTTACATCTTAGGGTTAGGGTTTACTTTGGGATAGTCGGCAGCTGCTAGTTGGGCCTTTGGGCCTGGCCGGCGACGGCCTCCCCTAGGGATTATAAAATAGGGTTTTATTTATTTTATTTTATAAAACCTTTTGCAACAAGTTTATAGGCAATAAAATATCCGGAAAGACCGGGGGTTGACATTTGAAATAAAGAGGGGCTATTTGTACAAAACAAAATATGGCTTTTAGCAAATAGTTTTAGGCGAATAGATGTATGATGATGTAATGATGATGCACAAAGTAGGAATCACAGGCGATTTTCTGGTACTAGGTTTACCCGGGGTGATACACCTAAGAAGACATATATAGTGGAGCGAAAAGAAAGTTTATGTGTTATACTTGCGCAAGCTACGCCAGCAGGCACAGCCAAATGTACGGAGGAAGGAATAGTCGGGTTGGACCTGGAGGAGCCAATGAACGGGTGTGTACTGTTGTAAAACAGGGGTGGGCATGTGTTTGATGAGATAGCATGCCATGAGAAAATCCTTATCCCAAAATCTCAATGGGAGATAAGAGTGCACCATAAGAGTAAGGCTGGTTTCGACCAAGTGACGATGCTTGCGTTTGGTGACCCCTTTTTTGCAATGTGTGAGGACACGAAACACGATGAGAGATGCCCATACGCTAAAAATAGTGATGCATCCTATGATACTCGATCTGATTTAAAGGCTTTGATTTTAGTGTTTAAGAGACGCTCAACAAGAGTTTGGAATGCATAAAGACATGCTCAACATCAGACTTATGCTTCAAGAGATAAATCCAGGTAAAACAAGAGTAATCATCGACAAAACTAACATAATACTTGTACCCGCCCAAGGATGCAATGGCAGGACCCCAAGCATTGGAATGAATTAAATCAAGAGGCATGGTCGAAACATGATGAGAAGCATTATAAGGTAATTGTTGACTCTTAGCACATTGACAAGCATCACAACTAGAATTCTGAATATCAGAAGAACGCACTAAATCGTTTTTCCTAACAATGGTTTGAATGACATTATTTGTGGGATGGCCGAGACGATGATGCCACTGGGAGGAGGTGGTTTTGATGCTCGATGACGCCTGGCGTGGTGACGAGGATGACACACGAACGGTATGGGGTAGAGACCGTTGTGACTTCTACCATGAAGAAGAACCCTCCTTGTGGCCTTTCACTTAACAAGGAAAAAGAGATGATGAAATTCGACAAAAACATTTTTGTCGGACACAAGATGATAAACGAAGAGAAGGTACTTGCTAATATGCAGAACATGAAGGATATTATTCAAGTGGAGAGATGAACCAGATAAAAGCGAGTTACCAATATGCGAAATAGAAAAACTGGAACATTGGCCACTTGACCTTGCTCCTTCCCGCCATAGCGCTCGTGAACATGAAGACGCTTGAGATCACTCTTCGGATGATTGGTAGCACCAAAATCCATGATCCGGTGAGGCTCGTGGGAGGAGGTCGATGCAGCATTGCCAACATGCTCGCGCTAGTCGTAGTCGTAGTGCTTGCGGCAGTCCATCGCCTCATGCCCTCAGTTCTTGCAGATCTGGCACTAGGGGCGGTTGTGCTAGTTGTGGTCGTTGCCGCCATCGTTGCGGTTGTTGTCTTTGTTACCATTGTTACAACAAAGGTCTTGGATGCCCGATCCCTGGTCGTAATTGGGATGGTCGTAGTTGCGTTGGCCGTCGTGCCCCTGCGGGGCACTAGTCGTGGCGCAACCGCCACTAGGGCGGCCGACATCATATGCGTGGTCGAGAGTGTTGTGGTAGACCGGCTGGGACGCGTTTTTTACCAAGGATGACCAATCCTCGTGTTTTTCTTGCTGCCTCTCAAGTGCTTCATAGCTAATAACATTAGAGTAAAACATAGCGAGGGAGACAGGAACACCCACAAAATTCGTGGAGGAAGCAATTGGATTAAAGGCCGGGTCGAGCCCGATCAGCATGTAATCTATGATGTCATCATCGCTCAGAGGAGAACTAGCAGCCGCCATGGCGTCTGCGAGAGACTTCACCTGCTATATGCATGCAGCAGCAGGCTTGTCACCCTTCTGAAGCGCCTGGATCTGACGCTTGATATGCCTAACGCCTACATGATTCTCGATGGCGAACATGGCGTCAACAGGTTCCCAGGCTGCAGCGGCCGAGGTGTAGCCGATGAGCTAGGCCGATATCTCCTTGGTCATGGACAAGAGGAGGTGGACGAGGAAATTTTGGTCCAAAGTCCACCACTGCGCATAGGCGGGGTTGGTCTTTATCGTCACGGCGTCTTCGGTACCCTGCATCATGGTCTTGGCCGGCACCTTCACTGATCCGTCAAGGAAGCCATGAAGATGAACGCCGGCAAAGTTGGGAACAAATAGAGCCTTTCAAAGCATGAAGTTTCTTCTGTTCAAACGAATTACGATGATGGGGATCACGAGGGTGGTGGAGGTCGAAGATGGTGGCTTGATGACGGGGACAGAAATAGTGGTGGAGGAGCTGGAAGCAGTGGACAACATGTGCACTGAGGAGGTAGTCATTGCAACGGCGGCGGTGTAATAAGGCGCACACTAGGGTTTCTAGCGGTGCGACGAAAGGAGCGCGTGGATCTTATACCAAGTTAAGAAGAGTGTTTAGGGTTTCCATGGGGCAATGCCTCACCACGTCTCTTCCTTATATAATTATCAGCACAATGTCACAGTGTACAAATACGGTACAAATACATGACAAATAATATATGTACTATACTGTGGCATCCCGTAAAACCACTACTAGAAAATCGCGTTGAATTTGTGCATTGCATCGTCATCATCATGCATTGTTTGCCTTAAACTATTTGTCGCAAAGCCTGTTTTTGTTTTCTAAAACGCCCCGTCTTGTTTTCAAATTCAAACCCGGGTCGCCGGAATATTTTGTTGTCTACTATTGGTTTGCAAACGGTGCATTTAGCATTAAATAAAATTATTATATTATTTTAGTGGGGCAGTCGAACGGGCCGAATGACCCGAACGACCACCCCAGAAAAATACAAACGGTCCACCCCTAATTCCTAAACCTACCCACCTATCTACCCACACACCCCCCTCCACCTCACTCCAACCACTCCCCTCGTGACACCTCACCCTCACCCTCTCCTCTGCCCAACCCCAGCTCGCCACGTGGCCTCTCTCTCTCTCCACTCCCCACCCCACCACACAAACACACACAACACACACGCGGCGACCCCACACACGCACTCAACACCACCTGACCCGCCCCCTGCCCGGTCCACGCACGCACACCCACGCGCGAACCGTCCCAGGCCCCCCGCTCTCTTCCTCCCCCTCGCTCTCCTCTCTGGCTCCGGCCGCCCTCGCCCCGCTCCGCTCGCCCCTGCTCCCTTCTCCCCTCGGACCCTCCCCAACCCCGCGTCGGCCCCAGCCGTCGCCGGCCCCCTACCCCGCCAGACCGCCGCCCCGCCTACCATCCTCGCCGGCGCCGCCGCCTCCTGCGCCCCGCCTCGCCCCAGGCAGAGCCCGCGGCCCGGCCGCCGCGCCTCTCTGCTCCGCCCCGCCGCCTGCGAGCGCCGCCTCCAGCGCGCCGCTGCTCGCCCCCGGACCCCCCGCTGCCAGCACGCGCGCCCCGCCGTCACCTGGCCTTCGACCGCCACCGCCATCGCCGGGAATCTCCGTTCCCAACCTCCGCCAGGGAGCTCGTCCTACCCGGCGCCCGTCCCTAGCTCGAGCTCGACCGCACGTCGTCCCCAGCACCGTCTCATGACGTCTCTGCGTGTGGCTGCTCTTTTTGGTGGTGTTGGAGGGCTTGTTGAGTCCTTGTGTTGGACCAGAAGGATAAGATGAAGCCGCGTCTCGACTACCCTGGCTTTGTTCGAGTGTCTGTCGGAGTCTGAAGCCGGAGAACCAAGAGAGGTCGACGACATGGAAACCGAAGGCGACGACGCTTGACCCTCAAGTTCTCCTTCATGGACAGCAAGTTCATCGACACCGAACCCAAATGGCGCTCTGTTCCAAGATCTTCGTCGTGGACCAGCAAGATCTCCCTCGCGGACACCGAGACCGACTCAAGGCCGATGGGCTCGAGGTGTGTACATGGTGCCACTAGATAACCGCCAAGGTCGTCATCGGAACCACAAGGCCGTTGCAGTGAACACGCCAAGATCTACCACATGAAGACCGTACCGAACCGGTGAACCTCGACGAACCTTCGGCAAGATCTTCGACATGGCCAAGATCTACCGCAACCGAGTCCGGCACCGACAAGTGAAGTCAGAACCACCAAGCCCTTCCTCCGGAATGCCAAGACCTACCTCTGTTATCCGAGAACGCTTCCGTCGAGACCGAACCCGCCGAACCCTGAACCCTGAGACTGGACCCCGAACCCCGGAACCTCAAGATCTGCCGAACCCTAATGTGTGATCCCTTTTCCTCGAGACCCTATTTTTTATAAATGATATTAAACTTGTTGCATTAATCATTCATCTCGCATGCATATTTGTGTGGTTTGGGGGCCTTACGCCGATTCACTGCACAATTAAATATGGGGCCCATATACGGGCAAATCTAGTCTCATATTGGCCTCATTTAAATTTGTGTAGCGAACCGGTGCTATCTTTTGCCATGCTAAAACCACATTCAATTTGCGGGGTAGATAAACAACTGGAGCCATCTAACTAATTGTCGGAGCCCCGGTTCCGCTTAACATGACCTAATCGCATTGCATCTTGCCATGACATACATCATACATGCATCATGCCGATCTTCTGCCGTTGTATTAAATAGTGCATCCGGTGTTTATTCTAGTGTTTTGCTTCTTCGCGGATAAGGCCGTTGAGTTGCTGTGAGCTTCGACCCGATCTTCGGATGAACCCTCGACCATGTTTTCAGGCGAGCATCTCCCCCTTTCTACCTATCTTACTTTATAGTCTTTATTCCCTCCTGTTGATCTATTGCTATCTGTGTTGCGATGCTCTAGTTTTCCGTACCCGTGATATCCCCTTGCAGTCCTATATTGCCTTGGACACATCCTATTACCTGTTGTTTGGTAGATAGTTGGACTTGCGCGTCGTAGTCGCTTGCTCAAGTGCTGTTGCGTGTCGTCAAGTACCACAGTTGTTGGAGTCTTGCCGCATGTTAATGTTGGAGACGATAATGGCTTTACTTTTCGTTCACTTTAATTATTGTTTAATAACTAAAATTGAAGTAGGTAAGCAGAGGCACCGGTGGGTGATAGATAATATTTGGTTTCCGACCGCCCACTTGTGTCCCGTAGGACCCCGAGTTCTTGACACCTGTTCCGAGATCGAGCGCGCTAACCACATGTGGGGAGATATGGGCCCCCCATCGATTTAGTACCTGATTTCAAAGTATTGTACTGGGGGCCACAAGTAGTTTGGGGCTTTATTACTATCCTGTACTTATGCCATGCTTTACTGCTTTATTTACGATTGTGTGAGGAGCACGCTGTACTGTTTTGGAAGCGGAGTGTTTTCGCGGTATCGATAGTCCCCGTTTGGGGATTTGCTGTCGTTTACAGCCACTGTCGCAAACCCTGAGTCCGTCTCGGAGACCGGCCGACTTCGTTGCGGGTGTACTTAGTGGGGTGGCCCCCCGTGCTTGCTTTGGGTCTGGGAAACGTCATGACTTAGGCCCCGCCGACATACCGATGGGTGTATGTTAATTGATCTGGCAAAAAGGGTCGAAGTGCGTGTGGATACTTTGGTGCACCCCTGCAGGGTTTAATCTTTTCGAGAAGCCGTGTCCGCGGTTATGGACGACTTGGAGCACAGTGCTTGATCATAGACAACTATAACTAAAGTTTACTGTTATAAATTGACTTGTATCCGATATGACTAGTAATCAGCTTCACCACAACGGAATGGCTAAATAAAAGTACCAACAACTGCTGGGTTTTGGGATATCTCATGCTAATTGTATCCGACTAGTAAGTGTCGCAACTACAACGGAATGAATAACTAAACGGCCCACTGCTTATTTTAACAGGATGAATACCTACACCTGACTAGTAATTGCTGCAACGATAACTGAATAAATAAAACTGCCAACTGTGTGAGTTCCTCGGTTGACTTCCTCGTTTGGTTTCGAGGGGGAAAACACCAGGATGGGTTTGTTTGGTGTTAGCTTTAGGTTGGAACCGGATAGGTCATTCTTATCCCTCTCTGATAACCGCCAGCTGTATCGAGTCTCTATAGGTTGTTTAGTGCATGTTGCCGCTGCCGCTCAGTCCACCACACCTATGTAGGCGAGGACCGCCGAATTCTAGTCTCGCCGTGTACTGGCCTCAGTACTGACGCTCCTTCTTTTTTTCCTTTGCCCTTTGTCGGCACCCCTTTTGTTTAAGCAGGTTTTGAGATCGACGTCGTTAGCAGGGTTACCCTTCCGGCTTGGCTTGGGCAGGGTTATGGACGCCATTGGTTATTCTTCAGGGCTCTTAGCCCCATTTGCATCTTGTCCGTAGTCGGACGCTCTATCATTTTCAAGGTGATTTGGATCTTTGTATATTATATCTGTATTCTTGACTCATTGAGTCGCTGTTGTATATATATTTCTGTTCTATGGGTCCCATCGAGGACTGTTGTGTAATGTTATTACTTTGTTTTCCACCCGCACGCAAGTGCCTGGTGGGCACCTTCGAATCGTTTCTATGCGGGTTTGGCGGGTTTCGCTAAAACTTGCATAGGGTCGATTCTGAGGGTGTTACATATACCTACTTTAACAGTATAATGGTCCAACACTGCAATCATTGCCCCTGCAGAACCTGTAGAAACACTCGGTCGGGGTGGACTCATCCATGCGTAGATATTCATCTTGTGTGTCACTAGAAGCTCCGTATGCGAGCATCCTCATAGCCACCATGCACTTCTGGAGCGAGGAAATCCCATCATGCCGGTGCAATCCTTCTTGCATCCTAAGTAGGTGTCAAAGTTCCGGAGGGCATACACAATTTTGAGGAAGAGCTTTTGTCCCATCCTAAAATGGCACAGAAACACGGCATCACCGTGCAATGGATCGTCGGTGAAGTAGTCGGTATACAACATGCAGTATCCCTCCATCAGTTGCCTCATCTTGCCTTCCCGGTGTCCTCGCGCTGAGCCACCATGTTGTGGCTATGCATCCCGCGCTTACATGACGGCCAAGCAGGCAAGGATCATCATGAGCTCTTCATCATCAGCGATTATGGAATTTTCTTCCTCCATCAACACGGCGAACATCTCCTCATCATCGTCAGAGTCGATGGCCGAGTAGGAAAAATGTCGAACACCTAGTGGGCATGTTGGACGCTGTAACATCCCAAAAATACTAAACTTAAATCATCAAACTCTAATCATCAAAATTAGGGTTAACAAAAAACTTTTCTAAATAAAATTATGAAGGCATGCATATGGGTAAGCATTTAATTTGAAATTCTTTTGAACCCACTTGTTTGTGTGTTCCTTTGCTTGTAAAATGTTTCTTAGGTGAAATAAACATCATCTAAAACATTTCCCAAACTTTTCCTAAAGATAAATAAATCAAAACAAATAAAATAAAGGAATGGTCACTTTGACCAATTTAACTCCCATGCCTACTTTAGCTGTCTCAAACTTTCAGAACCTAACAGAAACTTTTCTGGATCTTTGCACCGCTTGATTGTACTCATAACAAAGTACCAAGGCCCACTTTGTGATCATCCAGAAACTTTCAAATGCACAGTTTAAATGACAATTCAAAATTGAATCTTTATCATATGGGAAGATCCCACTTTTTCAAAAACCACTCAAACAAGCTCAACTTTCAAAACCCAAGCATCTGCAGACTCACCAGCACCAATCTAGCACACCCACCAAAAATCTTTTCAAAATTAAAAACTTGAATTCATGCGGCCATTTCATCAAACAGGTTGCAGACACAAACCATACAAAATCTAAACACTATAGTGAGCAGTGATTGAAGCCTAACTTGTTCCCTCTCTAGCTCACAACCATCTCAGTAGATCATCTAGCAAGTTAAATCAAGCACTAGCCCCACTGTAAGCTTGGCATTGCCATCAATGGTGAACAGCCGAGCACACCCATGCCACCCCAGTGGAGACAACAAGCTAGGAGAAGATTAATCCGTGCCAACCTTGTCTGGGAGGCAGCCCACCATCCACCGCCACTCCCTGTCCACCGCTCGAACCTTGCCAACCCCTAGACCACACGCACGGACCGCGCCCAGACCACCAGCAACCATGCCGAGCATGCGCCAGAGCGCCACCCTCGACCGAAGCCCACAAACTGCGCGCCGCCCTCGCCGCGTGCATATACGATCACCACCGACCCAGGAGACCGCCAGACATCCCCGTTCGCCGCCCCATGCCTCACAGCCACCGCTCGCCGTCGAAGACGCCGCCTCTGCCGCGCAGAGCGTCGCGTGTTCCAGACCAAGCCGCACCGCCCCATGCCTCGAAACCATGTCGTTGAGCATCGCCAGGGAACACCGCACCGCCCCCTACCTTTGCCCATGCCAATAGCCGCTTGTACCATCGCCCCCGACGAGCTCACCGTGCGCCCCGTCGGTTCCCTCGCTCGACTATAAATAGAGGCCACCCCCGCTCGAATTCTTCACACCATTCTACTCCCCTCCCATCACTGATCGTGCCACACCATTCCCGGAGCAAGGCGAGCAACACTTCGCCAGAATTTCACCGGAGCCCGCCGCCTCTGGAGAACAAGGGCGCCATTGATTTCGTCCACCCCAGGAGCTGCCGCGACCACCCCTGAGTTCGCCGTCGTCGACTTCGTCGTTCGCCCGCCTCGCCGACCCTCGCCTGCACCCCGGTGAGCCCCCAGCAACCCCCACTGGTCGCGCTAGGTTTATGTCTCGCCGGCGTTGCTCAACATCGACGATGACTCCCAGTCGTTGGATTAGAACCAGATCGAACGTCCCACGTTGCCCCGTACCGCTTCGCACCCCCTGTCTCACTGACGAGTGGGGACACCCACTTAAACAGCCCGCGGAAGCGCTACGCTTAGCAGGCCGGCCCGTTAACCTTTCCCGCGCAGCCCAGTTATTTGAATTAAACCTTTTCTATTTTATTTCAAACTCACTTCTGTACCCAACTTCAAAAATCAACCCAGATCGATCCAGTGCACCAAATTGAATGAAACCAATTTTGTTAGAAAGGCCTGGGAATTCTGAATCCAAGCCCTTTGGATTCAAGTCATTTGGATCTATAGATCGCCCCTGGTAAAAATAACAAGGCAGAAGTTTTTCTGCATTCAAACATTTTTCAAATTTAAATCATAATAGATTTTGAGTTGATTCCAACTCTCAAAAATCACATTTAACCATACCTTTCAGAATATATAAAAATATATAGGTTTACTTGCAGAAATAATGTTCAAGTAATAAAAGAATGCCCCATAGGCATTTCTAGCCACTTTAATTAATTAAAATAAAAGGGTAAAACCTTATTAAATTGTGACACCACTTTAAATCACATTCCCATGGACTAAAATATGTGGTGATGACATGTGTCAACATGATCCCATGTTTGGTTTGGAGAATATTAAATCTTAAGTAGTTTTTCAATGAGTAGAAATTACTTTTCTAAAAATAAAAGGAATTAAACCAAGCCTTAATCTTGTAATGATTAGAGATGATGTTAGATCATCTATAGGACCCTTGTGTGTGATGATTGCAAGTAGTTAAGTATTGTTTGGTGATTATGTACATCGTATTTATTTATAGACGCTAGTACCTACCAAGGATACGAGGAGGAAGGAGGATTCTACGAAGAAGAAGCCGAGGAGTACTTCAACCAATTCTCTGCACAAGGCAAGCCTAATACTACTAGTTGAATGTGCAAGCTAACACTTGCAAGATACCCTACTAATGCAAGCTTATACTGATACTTATGCAAGATAATACTTGCTTGTTACCATGACCACTATATGCCTTAAGCATATATGATCATAACCACTTGATACACCATTCCTAGTTTTACCTACAAGCTTTATACTTTATTTCTTTATCAAAGCTCTTACTTAGATTTTACCTAAATGAATAGTAGATACTGGAAAGATATGTGAAGGTTGCATAAAGAGCATAAAATTTGGCCTAAGCTAGATAGTCTTGATGTCATCTTAAGGCATGAGATTGAACTTAGTTAGAACTCCACTAGTTTACCACCCCTCATTAAATTGCTTACCCCACTTGTAGATGCTAGTGCTAAGCATAAAACTTGATCAACTTTAGATGGGAATACTTGGTGGAAAAATGGTTATTAAAACCTTGGAATGATGGATCATTCTATTGAAATGTTTTGGACATGTGTTTCCGAACACCTGATGATTTTGGTGATGAAAATGTTGAGGCATGAGCCTTAGCCCTTTATAAAACTGATGGTTGTCTGGATGCGATACCATTCCAATTTTATCGTACAACCACAATACCCGAGAATTGGGTAGGGCTTGACTGGAAACTTATATACCTTAGTATTAGTTCCCTCACGGCCAAGGTCTGAGCTGAGGCTACCTTGTGAAGATTGTCCACCTATGCAGTACCCAAGATGACAATTGGTCATGGTTGGGAGGCCAAACTCACAGGAGAGGTACTTATACTAGGGCGTGTAATTGAAAGGTTAGGATTGATTATCCGCATACTGAGTATGGTGAATTCAGGATTTGTTCCTGACGGATGTATCGAATGTTGTGGTGAAAGTGTACAATCTCTGCAGAGTGTCAAACTATTCGAATAGCCGCGTCCGCGGTTATGGACAGTTGGAGTGGCCATACTGTTCCCCCGTCAGACTTTTCAAAATGACCTGTGAAATGAATTGAGATTTTGACTTGACCACAACAGAGTTGTGATATGAAATACAAGTTCCCATTTAGGTGTTATAAAACTTCAACTAGCATTTGTTGCTTCTGAACTTAGTAGAGATAAATCTGGCTTTTGCAAAACAACCCTAGAGCCTAGTGTCCTATTATCAAAAACCCCTTTCACTTGTTAGTATTAGTTTGCGAGTACTTAAAGAGTACTCATGGCTTTGTCCCTGGCTATTCCCATGGCCAGACTATGACGAGGAGTACTTGGAGGATGGACCCCAGGAAGGTTACGACAACTAGGATCATCTCCCATCGTCAGCATTGCCTGCGACCCCGAAGATGGAGCTTCGCCTACGCTACCGTTATTATTACGTATTCCGCTGCTTGATGTTGTATTAAAAACTGGATCATGAGATCCCTATTTGTGTAAGAACTTATGTACCGTTTGTAATGGATGATGTACTATGGTATCCAATTCTGTTATGTCTCGCAAAAATAGTAATCCTGGGATTGCGATGTATGGCATAACAGGCACTGGGATTAAAAATCCGGGTGTTGACAGACGCGCAGCTGGCCGTGGAGATGCCGGCAATGCCGAACCACGGCTCAAAAATGTGGCGTCGAGGATAAATGGAGGGTGGTTGGTTTTTCTCGAGGTGTTGTGCGGCAGAGCGGAGAGGGGTGGTGCCACCGGCGAAAGGACAGCGATGGGGAGAAGGGGTCTCGGAGCGCGAGAGGGTGAATTTGTGCTTTTGTCATTGACATTGTTGGCCCACTCGCCTATTCGCTTTGTCTGGTGCACCCATGTGAACCCCGGCTTGTTGAGTTCAACATGTGTTCGTCGGATGGATTTTCAGCCCAATCCGGTGAAAAACAGGCTCATGAGGCATGACTTAGGGGAATTTCTTCCATCCGGCGGCCAAAAAGGCCTCCTAGGAGGTTCCTAGGGGTCCAAGTGGAGATGCTCGAGCTCCTAATACGTAGTAGCCAACATTGCCGTCAAGGAGAAATTGGAATCGCCGGCACAGAAATAGAAATTTGGTCCAAAAATAGTAGATATTTGGTCATACTAGCTCTCCCAATATGGCAATCCTAGTAGATA
Source organism: Avena sativa (assembly GCA_916181665.1). Classification (NCBI taxonomy): domain Eukaryota; kingdom Viridiplantae; phylum Streptophyta; class Magnoliopsida; order Poales; family Poaceae; genus Avena; species Avena sativa. The sequence continues at coordinate 36,555,009 of OV702284.1, forward strand.
TTTGGTCCAAAAATAAATTAAACTCATATGAATAGAATTCAAAATCATCACACATAGAAATAGAAATTCAAAGTTTATTACACATGAGAATTGAATTTAAATTCTCCACATAGAGAAATTAAAGTCTCGGCCACCACGTCCGGCCACCACATAAGTTTTCGGCCACTTTGACTATCGCCAACAAACTACGGCTACCAAAACATAAGGCCCCAATGAAGACAAAGCTATCGGCATCTCGTCGGTCACCTTCGTGGTCGCCTCCTTCTCATCCATCACCTCCGGTGGCTCCTAGGTCACAACCTTGGCATCCTCGGACAATATCATGCTCCTCGGTCACCGGCGGTGTAGGTGTCGGTGTCGCACAATTTTGGGCTCCCATCATCTTGTGGCCAATATCCTCTCTCTTCATCAAGTATCGCCTCCTTGTCAAATCATCCTTGCCCGTCAATTCCTTGGTCAATATATTGGCTTCATCCTTCATTTTTCCAATGCAACGCCTCATTCATTGCATTCATCATGGTCACATTGACTTGAGCCTTCATGCCTTGAAAATTTTGCTTCTTAAGCTCATGGTTCAAATCTTGCTTCTGTATGAGCACCTTCCACCTTGATTCGGTCTTATCCTCCATCTCTTCTATGTTGGAGGGGACCTCGGCCCCCGACCCTTATTTCTTGTCCTTGGCCTTCTTATTTTCGGTTGGGCGTCCGATTGAGACCCCTTTCAAGGGAAACGGTGCATCTCTTTCTACATCAACATCGATTTTTTGGTAGCCGCCAAATCCCACTTCTTGAAACATTGGAAATTTAGAATCAATTCCTTGAAGGTGAAGTCCTTGTCATGGTTGTCGTCCTTGTGCAACAGGAGTGCATGAAACAACTATCAAAGAAGAAACCACATCAACTTGACATGACATATCTTGAATAGATCAAAGTTGGAGATGAGCAGCTTACATAATATTGCATGTTCATGCCACTCGGCTTCCTCCACTTGATGGTATCAATATGGTCGTGGAACTTGCAACAAGTCACTTGTATGATTCTCCACCTATGCGACATCGCATTCTCATCGCGGATCATGTGTATCGCCGCATACTCTCTAAAGCGCTTATGTTCATTTAATTGGTCAAAGATCCTCATGTAGTACTTCTCGTTATTTTTGTTGGGTCTGGTAATGGGATAAAGGATCACACAACTTCCAAGCATCGATAAGACACTCATCCTCCAATGATTTCCACTTCCGCACTTGGTTTGTTGAAAATATGCCCTAGAGAAAATCATGTATGATATATTACCTAAGTGTATTCATAAGTTAAATATGTCCTTGAACATTTATATGTATCCTCGAATATGTGATTTTGTTGTGGAATTAAGTATGCATATTGTTCATACAAAATTGTCCTTAGTCATAAAGTTGTGCTAGACACATAACTTAAATTAATGTGCAAGTTAGCTGATGACCCGGTTGCACTTGTCATGGGCATGGTGATGCCAATCCGACTTACACTACCTTGGCTAAAGTGTTTGGCAAGACAGAAAAACCCATTTTGAGATACATTGAGCAAGTTGTCATATGTATGTCTCAATCAATAGAATCCTTGGACCTGACGTAATCGCATGATCCGAGTTGTGGATCGTCCGGTTTAGGTTTTGCAAACATTGTTCCATAATAGGGCAGTTATAAAGGTAGAGTTCAGGTTAGCTATGAAGCAAGTTGTGTGACGTGGAATACCAAACCAGGCGTTTTCCCCTCCTACTTGGAGAGATATTATCAGGACCCTCTTAGTGATTTGATTCAAAAAGCATGTCCATGTGCCATACGGCTAGGTGTTAGCCAGAGAGTAATCCTCCTAAGTATTAGGTGAAAAAATCATTAGTCACGGATGAGAAGAGAGTTGAGTAATTAAAGGTATGGAAATAACTCGCCTATATCTTCACAGGGTATATCGCGAGGCAAAAGGGACCTGAACGAAAGTCACATTGCAAGGTTTGTCATCATGACTCTATGGTACTTAGGAGTCGACGTATTCTTCTAGGATACGTTGTCAGCTGATTGATTACGAGTCAAACTCCAATCGTGTATGAGTTATGATGAGCATGTAGGGTCACACACACTTAAGAGTGTGGAGCTAGCCCGATGAAATTTGACTAACAGTGAGCCGTCTAGGTTGGATCTAAGCCATATGGATACTGGGCCAACAACTTGAACTCGTGTGGCTAGATATTAGGGTTTTAGTAATTGGGCCACAAGTATCATGGAACCCACATTTACTCCCTATATATAGTGGGTTGGTGGCTTCCAAAGGGGCGCAGTTGAAGCATTCCATGTGTTGGAAACACTAGCCACCACTTCCACAAGTCTCACAGCCAATGCATCGGACCTAGAAGTCCTCCGTCGGCTCTCTACCTCATATGTGTTGATACCAGTAGAGCAGTTGCATCATCATTACTAGGACACGTTGTTTGTTGGATGGATCAAATCGTGATCTGCATTGCCTCGATGGACACGCTTCACTATATTCTACATTTGTGTGTCTAGTGGTAATATTTGTGGCCTAAGCCCTCGACTAAGATCTTATGAGATTCATAGAAAAGTTTTTGTTCGTGATAGCATCATCTCTACGTGACCCAACATGGTTACCACTACTCTTCCTCCTCTTCTTGCCGGTGGTGGCATCAGTGTCAATGTTAACCACATAAATGTTCTCCCCTCTTGCTCTGTGTCCTCCTCGTCATCTTCATGAGCAGTGACGTCCTCATCACCACGGACACCACCATTGACCATGACCGACATGACACTCGCGCTCATAGCTCATGCATAGAAATGCAAATACTTAAATGTGCACTAATCAAAAACATATGTAATGAACAGGGTAGAGAATGTGCACCTCATTAGCATCGCCATGCACGTCGACCACATGGTGGGCGGCGGCGCCACCGAATAGTGTGCAGCCAAGTGTCATGCATAGTCTGCCTAGAAATTCGTTGGTCACATGGAAGATGTTCATTCCGCTCATACTGAGTGGCCCTCATCATAGAAGAGGTGACACATCACAGATGGTGGCATTGAGGCTAAGGGTGTTGCCTCATTGTCTGTCGGTCCTGATGGGGGAAATACGGCATTGTAGTTGGTTGGGGGACTCACTCTCGCTGGTCTCTAGAGAGAACCATGACTGCGATCACAAAATTTTCTCGTAGCTCTCCTTGAAGAAAGGCAGCGATGACGGGGAGGTGCTCTTTGAAGAGTAGGCGGTGGTACTCCTTGACTTCCTCTTGTGTCATCGGTGCTTTGCCCTCCATAGCTGTAGAAGCATCCTCCTCCTTCGAATTGGCTGGCGGCCAACTCCACCATCGTTGACACCGCCTTCCTCGCTGTCGTGGTGGCTCCAACTTTGCAGCGTGAATGTCGGTCAGCAGTCACGTACTTGTGGTGGGCGAGCTCCAACACCCAAGTGGCGTCCTACATCCTGCACGTCTTCTCGGTGACCCTCTTCTTCCACTGCTCCTTCCTGGTGACACGCATCGGGGCGCAGCGGCGAGGCGAGGCGAGGATGTGATCTTTGGGCGTGAACGACAATGACGACATGCGGGGATGGAATTGGGGGAGTGGGGGTGTTGGGAAATTTATAAAATGCATAGAGTTTGGATTTGGCTGCCAACTAGGTCCCAAGGGAAAATCCAATGTGGCGCGAGGTGTCAGCGCCCCTGCCCCGATCTCTGTGGATCCAGGCCGGGTAGGGATTGACAGTTGTTATATTGGGTCTATAAAATGGCTAGCAATAGGAGCCCTGAAAGTGCAATGGACATCGCCTAGAGGGGGTGAGTAGACTTTTAAAATTATTACGGTTCAGGCTCAAATAAATGCGGAATAAAACTAACGTTTAATTTAATGAGCACAAAACCTAACCACTAGGTTCACCTAAGTGCACCAACAGCCTATGATAAGCAATAGAAGCAACAAGGTGATAACAAGATATAAGTACTTCAAGCACGATGACTATCACAAAGTAAAGTGCATAAGTAAAGGTCTTGGTTGAGAGATAACCGATGGAGGCGGAGACGAAGATTTTTATCCTGAAGTTCACTTCCAAAGAAGCTATGTCTCCGTTGGAGAGGTGCGATGGCGCAATGCTCTCTGAACACCACAAATGGCTCACCTCAAGGTGTGGTGGCTCGATGCTCACCCAACACCACACAAGGCCTCATCCCGGATGCGAAGGCACGCAACTCACCGGCGCCACAAAAGGCTCACCCTATTATCCTGTGAGCTCGCCACAAAGGCCTACTCACGATCCACTAAGGGACACTTGAGGGAGGTCACCAAAACCCGTACAAGATTGGGGCTATCTCCACAACTCAATTGGAGGCTCCCAACAACAAAGCCACAAAAGGCTACGATGCCACAAAAGGCTACAAGACCACAAAAGGTCACAAGGCCACAAAAGTCCACAAAGAATCAACACACCAACTGTCTAGGGTTCCAAGAACCCAAGAGAAACAAGCCCACAAGCTTATACTCACCGAATCTCCGTGGAGAACTCAAAACTATGCAACAAATGCAAGGACAAGTCCTTCACTCCCAAATTCCAACAAAGCTATAAAAGCTATTAGGGGAATAAGGGAGGAATAACACAAGAGGAGAACACAAAACTCTCCAAGATCTAGATCCCAAGGATTTCTTCACAAAGAAGGGATTTGGTTTGGTGGGATTGTAGATCTAGATATCCTCTCTCAAATCCCTCAAAGTGATGCGAGAATCATGGGAGGGAGAAGGGGAGAGGGCAAGCTTTTGAAGGTCAACAATGGAGGAGAGAGAGTGGAAGAGCTAGCAAAGATGGCCTCAAAAGATGGGAAAACAATAGGGAAGATGGGGCCCTTAAAAAGGGCAAGAGAAATCTGCCCGTTTGGGCCAGATTCACACACCAGCGGAACTTCCGGTGCTCCACCGGAACTTCCGGCAAATCAAAACACAAGTTACTGAACCTGACCGGAACTTGGGTCGGAACTTGGGCCGGAACTTCCGCTCAAGCAAAAACACAGGATAGCATTGCACGAAAAGTTTAATAACTTTTGATTCCGGACTCCGTTTTTTATGATCTTGGGCTCGTTTTGAAGAGAACGAAAATCTCTATAAGATTATTCAAAGAAACATCATAGTACAACATGGACAATCTCTATATGATTTTATAGGGCATATTATGGTGCAAGGTTTGGTTGGGAGGGCATGGTTTAACTTAAACTTTGTGAGGACCGTTCTACTTCTATCATCTAAGCAATGCATAGTAGTAAAACGCATAAGAATAGTATTCACATAGATGTGATACAGTATGGCCCATTTTCTCATGGTGATCTCTATCGCCATAGAACTTGTCCACCATGATGATCTCCATCTTCATGTTCCATGTGAGCCATCCTCCAAGTGACGAGCCCTCCAAGAACTACTACAAGATGTTACTCCTAACAGCTAGTAATCAAAATTACATAGTATTGGGATCATCACAAGTTGGCACGCAGGCCATTACAATAAATGACAACACATTTGGCTCCAGCCGTGTTGCCGTGCTCATGACACGCAGGTCATGATTTTTCGTACATTCATCACAAACATATATGGGCCATACTGATCACATACATCCTGCAAAGACAATTTATGCATCGAATCGCATTCTACCGGATCATGTGACATCACAACACCTAGTTACTTTAACGAGATACGATAGGGGATACGACTAAGGGGGTTCTATGGGGTCTCCCCTTGCGGGGTTCGAAGGGGCAGCGCCCCTTGCAAAACTATGAAAAATGATAGATCGAATCTATACAATTTTCTTTAAGAATTTTGATCGGCAAATCAAATTTATCATAAACCGTCTATTATTCCGATTCGACCAAACTCCTTTGATCACGGTACATCGATTTTAGAGCTAGGTTCCGATTCGATCAATCATATTGATCTTTGCGTAATTCAACAAGATTTATGTGTCACTGTCTGCCCCGATGGCGGAAACCGACCGATAGGGGTAAGTGGTTCGACGACCTCAGAATCACGATCATCGAAAGCAAGATCATAGATCAATCCTGAACCACCGCAATACAAACGATCAAATCATCCATATCAATCTGCATATCACCATATGAAAATATCCCGAACCTATAACTGAACAGCATCGGCTCTGATACCACTGAAGGGATACTACACTAGCGCAAATCAAAAAAAATCTACCGCGTAAATCAGGATTATTGTTGTCATAGATCATGGGATTACCACTAGATGCGCGATTACGCACTTGATGAAGCGCGTCGAGGCAGTGTAGATGTTCTACATCTCCTCCTCGTCCTTGTTCCACGAGCAGCTCCCCTTGCGTGGCTCGTCCAAGTGCCGCAGATGCAGCGCCTCCGAGGTGTCCACACATGCGGGGTGGAAGCGTCGGACACCGAACTGCTAGGTTCGCGTGTGCAACACAGGTGTGAGGAGTGGCGGCTGGGTGGAATGCTCTACCCTTGTCAGCTCGCCCCACCTTCTCCTATATAGGCATCCATTGTGGGCTTCTACATTAGCAGCCATTCGTAGCCTAAGCCTGGTCTAATTCGGATCCAATCCTCATTAGACTTCCAGCCCCTTAAGTGTGTGACCCTATAGGTTTATATACGTATAGACATGACATGAATACACTTATTCTGTCAATTGTTAGTAACGGCCTCTAGAAAGACGTGTCAACTCCTAAACGAATACAAATATCATTCGGACGAACCATCACAAGGTTAAGTACATGTCTTTCCCTTTGCCTCACGATATTTGGTCTAGCTCCAATCTGACCTCTCTTTCTCGATATTGTGATTCGGAACCCCTTTACTAGGTTAACTCTTAACCATATGTAGCACGGCCATGCATTTCTGGATCCGATCACTCGAGGGGCCCAGAGATATCTCTCTCAAGTAGAGAGGAGCAAAACTCATCTTGATTGACCAATGTCTTGCAGCATGCTTTAGGACAGACCCGAAAGCTACCTTTATAACTACTCGGTTACGGAGCAGCATTTGATAGCCCCAAAGTAGGTTGATTCACATCTCAAGTGCATGCGACAATCTCAGATCTAAGGACAAAATGTACATGATGTGTAGAGAGAGTTGCAAGTCTAATTGCCAGTCTCAAGTTGGGCCAGTCCAATCCCATGTTCATAACATGTGTCCACATCATTGGTTTGACATCTCCATGTCTATGACTTGCGAAACATAGTCATCAACCAATCGATGTGCTAGTCTATTATTTACGTGTGTCCTTACATAAACTCCGACTAGGGACAACTATTAAATAACCATACAAGTAAAGAGTTTCGCAAACAATTCACATAATTGTCAATCAATACAAGTTGTCTGATATGGATATTTAAGGAACATTACAATAACTCATGGATACATATGAAATATAATCATCTCTATGATTGCCTCTAGGGCATATTTCCTTCAATTGGGGCCGCCGGTAGAGATGCTCTTGGTTCTTGAAAATTCCTCTTCTTCAAGCAACATATCCCCCATAACTCGTTATGGAGATCCCTTAAAAAGATCTGGGTGTTTAGGGTAAAAGCTCTTTTCTAGATCCCTTATGATCCAATTATTTCTCATCTATTCTCTTTTTGTGCAAGTCTGAGGTAATTCAGGATTCAGGATTCTATTATAGGTTTCGTTTTGCTGAAATATTGCACTTGGGGTGGGTGGGAGAATAGAGTTCAACTCTTCTTCTTTTGGGGGGCCGAAGGAGCTCAGTTCTTTTTCGGGCGAAATGTTTTCGCTTTTGGAATTGTACCTAGCTAGGGGTTTGAGATAATTAAGGCCTTTTGCTGCGTATTTTCTTCTACAAATGAATGCTAGCAGTTCAGTAGTACTGTTTCTATCATGTTGTCTTGGCCACACCTATATGTTTTCTTAGAGCCATTCCAGCGGTTGCTATAAATTTCGGCGCACGAAAACGCGTATGAAGCGCGCGCGATAGTGTTTAGCGTGCCACGTACGAATCTCCTCCGACAAAGGCGCTATTTCGTGCACGCTAAATTTACATCACCAACCCTCCAACAGGAGCGCTAAAGTGGTGCGCGCGAAACACGATTTGTAATAAAGAAAAAGCGAAAATATATTACCCCATAAAACATAAAAAAATTACATAGTTCATCGGTGCAAGGAAAATACTAGAAACTACTACTAGACTACGGGCAATTACTAGAAACTACTATTGTAGTCCGACGAGGAGACGGAGATATAGTCATCGGTGGAGGAGACCAGTGTCGTCTCGGACACCGGCGTCGACGAAAACGCGTCCATCCAACGAGGATCGTTCCCGTCGATGGTCACCGGCCCGGCAATCTGCGCGTCGATGAAGGTGCGCCTCTCCGCCTTGTCCACCCGGCACGCGAGGCGGTTCTGGTGTTTCGCCACCTGCTCGGCGTCGTGCATGCGATGCGCTGCGACGTCCTCGGGGAAACGCGCCTTCCACTCCCGGCACAGACACTCATCACGCTTGAAAATGAGCAGGCGGCGCTCCGCGTCGCGCCTGCGGCAGCGCTCCTCCTTCGTGACGAGGCGAGGCGGCGGCACGAGCGCCTCGGCCTGCTCGCGCATCCACACGTCATGGAAGTTCGTGGAGGGGCGCGGGCGCCCGAGCCACCACGCGACGGCGTCGTAGGCGCGTGCGGCCACGTGCGTGGTCTCGAAGGTACCGAGGACGATGCGGTCGTCGCCGGACCGGATCTCGGCGTAGAAGTTCCCCGTAGGGTGCGCGCGTACGCCGCGGTACCCGGAGCTTCCGCGGCGTGGCGGCGTGGCGGCATGGCGCGGGCGCGTCGGCAGCGAAGCGGTGGGAAGAAGAAGAGGATAGCGGCGGAAAGAGGAGGAAGTTTCTGTACGCGCTGAAGCGAAGCAGGCGGTTAGTTTTACGCGCAGACACGGCATTTAACGAACGCGCGGTGAGCGGTACGTCAAAAGATACGCGTGCAGCCGAGCGCGCGAAAAGGTACAGCAGCTGCTGAAGCGCGCGGCGCAGGCTCTCGCGCAGAAGAATGACGTTTTTTCGGACGCGCGCGGGTTTATGGCATCAGCTGGAGTTGCTCTCAGTTGTTAGCGTGAGATGAATTTCTCCCCGGTTAGCGGTAGATACTGCTGCGTGGAGAAAGTATGTCTTCACAACTGTAGCCCGCTGCAAGTTCAAAAAAAATGGAGAAAGAATACTTTGAGAAATAATACTGTAGAAATGTGTGAAAAAGGCAAGAGTAGAGGTTACAGTGAGGGAACCTGCACCTAGTTACTCTAACGATAACTGCCGTATTATCTCATAACCTTGTGCAGGGTGAAGTGAAGAATATGCTGCGAGAGCGCAACCTTTCGAAACAACTTGTGAACTGTGATGATCAAGTTGCTGCTGTTTATGATGAAGGTAATGGTCTGGCTCGGGATCTAGCGAGGCAACCTGTGGTGCTGATGAACTCGCGAGGAGGGCACGTTATACACGCTGACGACCTCCTGGTTTGATGAGCCGCCCACCAGATTCTCTGTTACCCTACCTTCTCTTTTTTTTGAGGGACTCTCTTACCCTACCTGGTTAAAGATGTAATGGTGATCACTGAAATAAAAAGGTTGCTGTTCATGTTTAAAAAGAGCTGTCGTTTTGCAGTTGTGTGGGCTAGGTTAGAGGCAGTTGAGTAGACACTACTGTACATGGGTTACAGGGCTTATCCATATATAGGTAAAAGGACAAAAAACAATTTTACAGGTAAGATGGACAAATAACAGCTCCAAAAGCTTACCCATAAGTGGTTCCTACCAAAAAAAATTTAATGATCACCTATTTTTGCCCTTTCTACCCATATATGGGTAGATAGACTCAAAATATAGGCAAGAGCCAACTCCTACCCATATCTTGGCATGTCGGCAAAACGGAGGTGGGAGCTAACCAACCGCCCCCGCTGGGAAATTTCAGGCGCGACCACCATCGTCCTCGCCACCTCTGGCGCCCTTCCCATCATCGGCCAGCTCCGGCCCAAATCCGCCGCCACCTTCGCCCGCCCCTCCTATGAATGCCTCACCCCCGTCTGCACCCTTACTGCCTTCCCGCGTATGGATCGCCGCCCGTTGCGCCCCGACGCCGGCGCGCATGAACTTGTCGAGCCCAGCGCTGCACCTCTCTCCTTTGTTGGTCTCCTAGGACCTCGTCGTCCTCCCCTCTTCCCCGGTCAACCCGCCGCCGCCCCTGGCCAAGACGCGTCTGGAAGCCGCGCCCGCTACCCATCGCGCATGGAGGCCGCGCGCGGCCGCTGCCCTTCGCGCGTGGAGGCGCCCGCTGCCCTTCCCACTAACTTGTCCGCTTGTGGAGGTTGCCCTGCTCGCCGGAGCTCTGCACTGAGTTGGCCGTGTGTGGAGTCCATGCTGCTCGCCAGATCCACATGTGGACTTAGATTGCTTTTTTTCTTTTCCATCCAAGGTGCTTAGTGTAAAAAAGAAATACTCTGTCGTAATTTGTTTATTTTTTAGAACCCGATTATATTTTGCCTATCCAAAAAATGGGTAAGCCGTTAAAGCAAACAACATTTGACTTACTCATATTTTCTCTTTCCTCTTATCCAAAGGATTTTTGCTTATCCATAAATGGGTAAGCTGTTGGAGTTCCTTTTACAGCATCAAAATAGGCATAGGGCTCTAGACTGTATTTTCCGTTCCCATATTTCAGAACTTACTTTGAGATAAGCATAATCTTCGCCCTACTGTAGAAGAGGTGAGATATCAATTTGATGCCGTGGAAACATATTTAAACTAGGCTTCATAAGTTATAATATGGCTGTAATGTCAGTGAACGTGTGTTCATGGTTGTATAAGTAGTGCTTCTAGTGGCTCTGTAACTGTACATGCTAGGATCGAGTCTCTAGGCTAGCTGGATGTGAGTTTGTTACCTCATGTACCTCACTATATAAGTGTATCACTCGATAATGAATACAAGCAGTATTGCACATCATCTCTCTTGCGTGCTCTGGTTCTGACATGGTATCAGATTTCTGATCCACTTCTTCCGCTGCCCCTCTCCCCCACGACCATGAGCTCATCTTCCTCCTCCCACTCCTCGGCCGATGACTCCTCCTCCGATGAGGATTTCGGCCGACCAGTCGCAACACAGCCTCTCCCCACCCCCCAACTGCAGGGCCTCCGCATCCGCGACCACGTCCTGGCCGTTCTCGACTATGAGAAGGAGAACTATGGCCTCTGGCGCCGCCAGATGCTCGACGCCCTCGCCAAGTTCGGCCTCACCGACCACGTCGACGGCTCGCCGGCTCACAGATAACCGAAAAGAATTTGACAACCTAGCCAATCGCACACTCGTTGAGTCCCACGACACCTTGCTGCGCCTTACATGCCCCTACACGTCGCAGCAAAACAGGAAGGCCGAGCGAGTCCTTCGAACTATCAATGATGGTATCCGGACTCTGCTTCTCCATGCTTCCATGCCTCCCCGATGGTGGTCAGAGGCCTTAGCCACCTCTACTTACCTTCTCAATCGCCGCCCCTACAAACCCAACCTCCTCACCACATCGTTTGAGCTTCTTTTCGGCCGTGTTCCCGATTTCCACCTCTTACGTGTATTTGGTTGTCTCTGCTACCCAAACCTCCTCGCCACCACACCGAACAAACTTTCTGCACGATCTATTGCCTGTGTGTTTCTCGGCTACCCCGATGAGCGGAAAGGATATCGATGCTATGACCCGGAATCTCGGAAAATCATCTTCTCCCGGCACGTTACGTTCGTGGAAACAGTTTTCCCGTTCAAAACCGTTCCGGATCCGTCGTTCTCTCCAACAGACCCCGTCCCCGATCCACCTCCTCCGGATCACGTCGATCATGCCATGCATCCGCAAAACCCTATGCCACCTGGATCTCCGCCAAACCCTGCGCCACCATCCCCCCCATCCACCCCACCTTCTGTAGGGCCCAGCTCGGCGTCATCCACTCCTGGGCCATCCTCCAGCCCATCATCATCATCGCCTCCTGGATCGCCGCCCATAGCTCCTAGGCATCCCATGATCACTCGAGCTAGCCACGGGATTTCTAAACCTAATCCCCGCTATGCACATCTCACGACCTCGCCCATCTCTCCATTGCCCTCGTCCGTCCGCGCCGCCCTCCGCGATCCCTAGTGGCGCGCGATGATGCAGCTGGAATACGATGCCATCATGGCAAACTCCACCTGGGAGCTCGTTCCCCGTCCCCCTAACACTCATGTTGTCACTGGAAAGTTGGTTTTCCGTCACAAATTTCGTGCAGACGGTTCCTTGGAGCGCTACAAAGCGAGATGGGTCGTCCGTGGCTTCGCTCAGCGACCGGGGATCGACTTCGGCGAAACCTTCTCCCCTGTCATCAAACTGGCGACGATTTGCACCGTCCTCGCGCTCGCCTGCTCGAGCGGCTGGCCGGTGCACCAGCTGGATGTCAAGAACGCCTTCCTCCACGGCGTCCTGGAGGAACGCGTGTTCTGCTACCAGCCTGCCGGCTTCATCGACGACACCCGTCGTGACCACGTCTGCCGCCTCTCCAAGTCGTTGTACGGCTTGAAACAGGTGTCGCGCGCCTGGTTCACTCGCTTCGCCGCCACCATCGGGTTTGCGCCCTCTCGGTCTGACGTGTCGTTGTTCCTTCTCTGACGCGGCACCGACATGGCTTACCTACTGATGTACGTCGATGACATCGTGTTTGCTGCCTCTTCCACAGCTCTCCTTCAGCACATCGTCAAGCAGCTGCAGCACGAGTTCGCGATGACCGACATGGGCACCCTGCACTTCTTCCTCGGCATCCGTGTGGAGCGCACACCCCGTGGCTTCTTCCTCGACCAAAGTCAGTACACCGACGAGCTGCTCCAATGCGCTGGCATGTCTCAATGCCAGCTCGTGTCCACTCCAGTGGATACTGCACCGAAGGTCGCCGCTGATGCTGGCAGTCCCATGTCCGATCCGTCTGACTATCGCAGTCGCGCCGGAGGCCTACAATATCTGACGATGACACGGTCGGATTTGGCCTACGCTGTCCAGCGGGCCTGCTTACATATGCATGATCCTCGCGATTGTCATCTTGCCATTCTCAAAAGGATCTTGCGGTATGTTCGCGGCACCTCCAACTCCGGCTCTTCTTGCCAACCGCACCCAACTCTGACATTGTGGCATATTCAGACGCGGATTGGGCCGGCTGTCCCGATACGCGTCGATCAACCTCTGGGTACTGTGTCTATCTCGGAGGCGCTCTCGTCAGTTGGTCGTCCAAACGCCAAGCCACCGTTTCTCGCTCCAGTGCTGAAGCGGAGTACCGCGATGTCGCCAATGCCGTAGCTGATTGTGTCTGGCTTCGACGGCTCCTCGGTGAACTCGGCTGCCCTCCACCAAAAGCCACCGTTGTTTTCTGCGACAACATCTCAGCTGTTTACCTGTCCACCAATCCAGTTCATCATCGGAGGATGAAACATATTGAGTTGGACATTCATTTCGTCCATGAAAAGGTGGCATTCGGTGATCTTCGAGTAGTTCATGTACCAACAACCCATCAGCTTGTAGATATCATGACCAAAGGTTTGCCAACCTCTACCTTTCAGATGTTCAGGTCCAGTCTGTGCGTTATGCCAAGAGCAGAAGCTTCGACTGCGGCGGGGTGTCAGTGAACGTGTGTTCATGGTTGTATAAGTAGTGCTCCTAGTGGCTTTGTAACTGTACATGGTAGGACCGAGTCTCTAGGCTAGCTGGGTGTGAGTTTGTTACCTCATGGACCTCACTATATAAGTGTATCACTTTATAATGAATACAAGCAGTGTTGCATACCATCTCTCTTGCGTACTCTGGTTCTGACATGTAAGATGCAACGACGGCAGTTAAACAAAGCGCAAGTTACAATTTCCGAACATGTTCAGTTAGAACGCATGACGCTAGTGGCATAGCAATTGAACTGAATCTGTTAACTGCAGACAGTTTTAACACTGACCGAGGCAGATCATTGTAAAGATTTAGCATCGTAGTTGATGTCTACGCTAGCTTCAAACTGGTGATTACACAAATTACAGATTGGGACGGACAAAGTTCACTATGATTTAGATAACAATCGACAAAGAAAAGATTTACTCCCTTCATCCCAAAAAATAAATGTCTTAAATTTGTCACAATTTGGATGAATCTATGTAGTAAATAATATATAAATTTATTTAAATTTTGATAAATCTAAGACATCTATTTTAGGACGAAGGAAATAGTAAAGATCATGAGGACTGAAAACAAAATTCGTTCTCACAGAAACACAATAGCAACAGACTTTTTTTTTGCATAAACAAGACTCCAATCCGTTCATTCATCCATCCATAGCATAGGCAACAGGCTCCATTACAGATTACAAGCACGCAACCAATCCAAACCCTAACAGATATAGGCAACAGGCCGACCCAGCTAAAGACGTGCTCATCCTCCGAAGCCGTAGAGGGTGCGGCCCTGGCGCTTGAGCGCGTAGACGACGTCCATGGCGGTGACGGTCTTGCGGCGGGCGTGCTCGGTGTAGGTGACGGCGTCGCGGATGACATTCTCGAGGAAGATCTTGAGCACGCCGCGGGTCTCCTCGTAGATGAGCCCCGAGATGCGCTTCACGCCGCCCCTCCTAGCCAGGCGCCGGATCGCCGGCTTGGTGATGCCCTGGATGTTGTCGCGCAGCACCTTCCTGTGGCGCTTGGCGCCACCCTTGCCGAGCCCCTTGCCTCCCTTGCCACGACCGGACATGGCTGACGATCTTTCTTGCTGCGGGAGGATGGAACTCGAGGAGCGGCGGCGGGTTGCGGTCTGGAGCGGGTGAATTCCGGGGACGGGGCGGACGGGTTTAAAAAGGATGCGAGGTGGGAGGAGGGTGGTGCCTGCCGTTCGATGCGGACGGAATGGACGGATAAGATGGCGATCCGCGGAGGGGTGTCTCGGATCGATGACCTGGCGGAAGACTTGGGCGGGGCGCGGGGGTGGGTCTGAAATTTCTTCGCGTGCAGCGCCAGCTCGAAACATTTTGCCTGCTCCCGCGGTGTTTGTGCGAATTCGGCTCCGCTCCGGCATGTTCGGATACACAGTGGCGGGAACAGGAAATGGCACGCCCTGTGTAGCTGTAATGGTCGCTATTGCCCAAACATTATTATTCGAATGTCCAGAAAAGAAAAGGTTACTCCACAAACTTACATTGACTCGGCAATCAAGGAAGGACGACCGGGAGGGAGTGAAAAGCCCATTGCATCGATGAATTTTTTCATGTGCTCCACTATCACAGAATCAGCATGCTCACGAGGAAGAATCTTGACTCTCCGGCTGATCGAACGAGCAACTCTAATAGATCCCATATATACAACACTCAGTTTTTCGGGGTCACTAACGCTCCCATAAGCTCTTCGGTTTGGAAAATTTGAGCTCCCCCTAAGGTTAAGTTCTTCGCCTGGCTTGCCATTCAAAATAGGCTTTGGACCGCTGACCGACTTGAGAGAAGAGGGTGGTCGAACTGTGGGGCTTGCCCCTTTTGCAAAAGTGAGAGTCGGTGGATCACCTTTTTATTCGTTGTCGGTACACCATTAGGCTTTGGACCTCCGTCAAGGCTTGGCTCGGCCTCTACTTCATCGATCCTGACGCTTGGCAAGCACAATCTATTCACTCTTGGTGGGCTACCATGACGAAGCGTAAGGACATGGCTTCGCTAACCCTTCTTGTGTCATGGGAACTATGGAACGAGCGAAATGTCCGAGTCTTCAAAAACAAGCACGCTCCGCCACCGATCCTTTTAGACAAGGCATGGGTAATTTGATGCCAGGAGAGTAGTAAGTTGTTGTACTTGTAAATTTCTATTTGCTTTATACTCTCTTTGCTTAATTAATTGAAAAGGGCAAAGCTTTTGCCCTCGTTTCAAAAAAATAAATATAATGACTAAAACAATATAATAAACTTTTTATGATTTCCATGGTGAAAATAGAGTCTAAAACGCCCTAGCAGTAAAAAAATGGTGCCACGTGGATTTGGTCGCGTAAACGGTGTATCTCCAATTGAGCGAACCTACGGTACCTCTATACGAACGGAACCCTTGCCACGTTGAAGTTTCAAGTCGCTCCCTCCCTCCTTCCATCAACATCCCCCTCCCCGCCCCCACCCCGTCCCGCCGCATCTCTCTTGCGATTTCGACTGCCACCTCTAACTTCTCGTCGCCACGAGGTTGTTCTGCGGCCGCCAACCCTTTCTTCTATTGGAATTTTGGACCAAAATAGCCCAGCCCATTTTTCCATTCCTATAATTCCTGAAAATCCTAAACGTCCGGGACATGTTTAGTCTCATATTGCTAGTTGAAAGAGGTTTGGACCAGCTTATAAGGGGGGCTCTCCTATCACTTGGTAAAAGGATGAGAAGGAGAAGGAGAGAGTTCCACATGTGCGCTCGTCCTCCTCCTCCGCCGCCCGCCTCACCACGCCACGCCACGTCTCGCCTCGCCACGACGCGCGAGCGCGCGGGTTGCGGGAATCTCTCCGAGCCAAGTTCTTTTTTGTCACGCATGACTTGTATATGAACGGGTGTGCAGAATTTGAACAGTCTGCTAATGGGTTTAAATACGACGTGGAGGTTTAATTCGAACTTAACGGAGGATGTTTGGCTTCGGTCGCTGTCTGTTCGTTTCCTCTTTTGACGTCGCATGTTCGCCTGTCTACCCGTGTCTATAAGAGCGGAAGATCGCTCCTTTCCTCGGGCATCGATAAGAACCATCGCCTCCAAGTTCCAGAGCACTGAGTTGCCACCAGTTCTTCCCCATCCCGTTTTGCGGCGTATATCGCGAGCTGGGACAGTAGGCCTTCGGAACCCCGCCTCTTCGAGTCATGTACGGGAGAAGGGCAATAAGGTTTTTGGGGAGCGCTATCTGCGCGACTACTGGCTTCAAAACGGATTCCTTCACCGATGCTGACGACATCTTCCCCAACGACGACTTCTTCCCTGCAATCGAGAACCTCTTCCTCGAAGACATGGGTGACAACTCCAACTCTGGTGCACTATTGTATGTTTTCTTTCTTCATCTTGTTCAGATTATTTCTATCTATCTATAACTCTCTTGTCACATCCCAAAATTTTCCAAATTTTGAAATGTGAAAAAAATAAACAAAAAAAATTTGATGAAATTTAGGGTGAAAAGAAACTTTTTGTTTCAAATTGGAAACATCAAAACCCTTCCTGAATAAAATTTGAATAAAAAGGAATCCAACAAATTTCAATCAAGTGAAATGCATTCATCAATGAATGTATCTTGAAATTTAAACACTTGGGAAAATAAACCAAAACCCTAAAACCCTAATGGAATAAATCATTTTTAAGATATCCCTAAGACTATGGATTTGATCCATATAAAAATCTATCAACAAACACTTATAAATGATAAATAAAAATATTATAAAACCATATAAATTGGTTTCACTTAATTTGGAACCATGGATAAAAACTTATGAATTTATTAAGATAAAAGGAAATAATTTCCAAAGCCAATAAAGCTCCTATCTCAAATCCATACCAAACCATGAGCAAAATAATCCTAAAGATATTTAAAAGGATATACAAATGTTAAATAAAATTATACAAATTGGAATCAAAAAATTTGAAACTATAAATAAAAAGATATGGATTTATAAGACAAAGAAAGAAAGAAATAGATAAGGAATATTTAGAAGCCAACTTAAATATTGGCCAAATCCATAAACAAATGAATGATTATTTAAATAAAATCATAAGGATTGAATAATATCAAATTTTATTTAAATAAAGACAAATTGCCTAATCTAGATAATAAATCCCAAAGAAAATTATTTAGGAGGCAATTTAAACCTCGAATTAAATCCATAAGCAAATGGAACAAAGATAATCCAAATCCAAATGAACTAAAGGGATAAAGAATAAACAAATAAAAGTATATGGGATTAAACCATATTCAAAATTATATTTAATAAAGACAAAATTCCCTAATAGAAATGATTAATTAAATCATGAGAAAATAATAAATTGGAATTTGCCCAAATGAAATAAAAGTTATTTAATTAACTTAAATGGAATAAAAGAACCATTTGAATAAAATTTATATGGAATTAAAACCATATTTGATTTTGTTTGAATAAAGACAATTGCCCAATTTAAATGATTAATAAATCATATTGAAATATTTTAAATAATTCAAAGTGAATTATTTACACTAATGAATAAATAAAACCTACTGAAAAAGGTTTGGTGAAAATTAAAATTTAAATAAGAGTTTGAAAATATAATTAAAATCTTATTTGAATAAAGGCAAGTGCCTATTTTAAATAAATAATAAACCATAAATGAATAAAATAATTATTCTAAAATGGACTTTAAATACATATTTAAAACAGTATAGAAACATACTGAATATTTGGAAAAGTTTTGAAAAAGGAATCCGAATTCAAATGGTAGTTTGAATTCAAAACAGAAAATAAAAATGGAAAAAAAGAAAAAGAAAACAGAAGAAAAAAATAAAAAGAAGCAGCCCAGCCATCCCAACAAGCCCCAGGTCCAGTAACCAGCCCACCCAGCTCCTCTCTCTCCCCGAGCCATTCTTTTCTCACCCGCGCACCTACCCTCCTCTCTCACTGACCCGTGAACCCCACGCCACGTCAACTACTTAGTCATCATCCCTTCCACCCGAGCGACCCATTCTTCCCCCCTCGCTGTTGTTTCTACCGATTGAATGCGGGCTTGAAATCAGCATCAATGCCGCGCTAATTACGCCCAACATTGACGCCGTCATAATCGCCCACACCCCCTCTCTGTTTCCCCCATTCTCCCGCACACAATCGCCCCCAGGCTGCGCCAATTCCTCGTTGCACTCCACTGACCCCGACGGCACTCCAGCCACGATTCCGGCCAGCCCACGCCTCCCCTTGCTCCCTGGCACCCACCAGCATGTTCCCCATCGTCAGGCGCGTCTGCCAGTTCCTCCCTCTCGCCCGCTCGTGCCCCAGAACGTCGGCAACGACCAAGGCCGAACGTCATTATCCTCTACCGCAACTCCGGTGCTCTCCAGTAATCCGCGCGTGGCCTACAAGCTCGACTCCGACAAACAACAGAATGTGCCACTGTCAGGACCATCTCCGGTGAGGAATCGCCAGTGACTCCGAGCGCCCCCTGCTTCCCCACGAGCACGTTGAGCATCAGCACTCCACGGCAAACTCAGTGAGCCCTCCCCCTCTCTCTCGCTTCATTTATCGCCGACAACCTCACCGCCCGAGCGCGCCGCCGCTGTCCACCATCGCTGCGCCACCCATCTATGGTCGATACGTTCTGGACCGTAGGATGTTGATATGTTGGCTAGGAACATATCAATTAAGCGAATCGGTACGACCAATCTGAGCCACACAGATCACTTAAAATCTAACGATCCACAGCACGCGATCCGCACGAACCGTTATTGTCCAATAGGAGCGCACCACGTGGCCAGCTTTTGTTTTAAATAGACAGAAACATTTTTATTAGATGTTTAAACTTGCAAAATTCATAACTTTAAATCTACATGTCCAAATTTTGCAAACTTTATATCAATGGAATCAGAAAAAAGAATAATTTCCAACCATGCCCTTTGTTTAGTGTTTTGATTCTGTAAAATTAGTTGTTTTTGCAGAAACTTGTTTAGGCATATTTTGAATATGAAAATTATTCAAGAAATGATTTTAGGGTAAGATCTTTTGTAAATGGATTGTTTTGAACCTACTGACCATAAAAACCAACTTGTAGATTTAAAAGTATATCTTGTGATAAAAGGAATAAATCTTTGAATAAAAGCAATTCTAGTTAAATAAAAATATTGATTATGGTTTAAAAATGCTTTTTGAGTAAAACCTTTGGAAAATGATTTGACTTAAAACTCTCTGGCCCTAAACACTAAGTTTTAGATTTAAAATTGTATTTGATCAAACCCTACAGAATTATTACTTTGATTAAAGGCATTTCTAGAAAAATAAAGTGTTGCTTTGATTCAAAAATGGATTTTGGATGAAACCTTTTGCAAATGGATTTGTTTTAAAACACTTTGACCAAAACATTAATATTTATTTTTAAAAACATTTTGGCTAACATTATAAATTATTCCTTTGATTTAAATCATTTCTAGCAAAACAAAAATGATTTAAAGTGGCCATTTTCACTAACTTAATATCAAATGGTTTTACCACTTTTATAAACGATAAATAGGTGTTTTAAAATGTTTGTAACCTATTAGAAATCACTTTTCCAAATAAAACAATCTTTTGCATGCTTGCATGCATTGTTTTGTTTTCTTTATTGTATGTGGTGAATTGTTTGAATGCTAGATTGAATTTGTGCCTTGATTGAATTGTAGTGAAATTTGAAGAGTGTGACTATTGCAAGATCAAGGAGTGAACTTATATTCTCTACCAAAAAGGCAAGTGGTGCTTCATACTTTTGTCCCATTATTTTCACTATGCATTAGTGATATTTCTAAGTAGGACTTGCATGGAATTTTCTATGTGTTAACTATGCCATGGGAAATCCTAGTAGAGGAAGCCTTAGTAGAATTTCCCTAAGTTAAGATTCCTATTACTATCATGCTTAGCCTAGCTAGAAGAAAACAAGGGTGGATTATATTCATGCTATGAAATATTTCTAATTCAATGACTTGTGTTTTGTTTAATTGTCAACACCCGGATTTTTAATTCCAGATGCCTGTTATGCCATACATCACAATCCCAGGATTACCATTTTTGCGAGACATAACAGATTTGGATATCACAGTACATCATCCATTACAAACCATACATAAGGTCTTACACAAATAAGGATCTCATGATCCAGTTCTTAATACAACTCAAGCAGCGGAATAACGTAATAGTAAAGATAGCGTAGGCGAAGCTCCATCTTCGGGGTCACAGGCAATGCTGGCGATGGGAGATGATCCTAGTTGTCGTAATCTTCCTGAGGTCCATCATCCTGGTACTCCTCTTCGTAGTATGGCCATGGGAATAGCCAGGGACAAAGCCATGAGTACTCTTTAAGTACTCGCAAACTGATACTAACAAGTTAAGGGGTTTTTTGTAGTAGGACACTAAGCTCTAGGGTTATTTTGCAAAAAGCCAGATTTACCTCTACTCAGTTCAGAGGCAAAGAAAGGTAGTTGAAGTTTTATAACACCTAAGTGGGAACTTGAATTTCATATCACAACTCTGTTGTGGTCAAGTCAAAGTCATAATTCATTTCACAAGTCATTTTGAAAACATCTGACGGGGGAACAGTATGACCACTCCAACTATCCATAACCACGGACGCGACTATTCGAATAGTTTGAAACTCTGCAGAGATTGTACACTTTCACCACAACATTCGATACATCCGTCAGGAACAATCCTGAATTCACCATACTCAGTATGCGGATAATCAATCCTAACCTTTCAATTACACGCCCTAGTATAGGCACCTCTCCTGTAAGTTTGGCCTCCCAACCATGACCAACTGTCATCTTGGGTACTACACAGGTGGACAATCTTCACAAGGTAGCCTCAGCTCAAACCTTGGCTGTGATGGAACCCATAGTAAGGTATATAAGTTTCCAGTCAAGCCCTACCCAATTTTAGTGTATTGTGGTTGTACGGTAAAATTTGAATGGTATCGCATCCAGACAACCATCAGTTTTATCAAGGGCTAAGGCTCATGCCTCAACATTTTCATCATCAAAATCATCTGGTGTTCAAGAACACGTGTTAAAACATTTCAGTAGAATGACTCATCATTCTAAGGTTTTCATAACCATTTTCACCAAGTATTCCCATCTAAAGTTGATCAAGTTTTATGCTTAGCACTAGCATCTACAAGTGGGGGTAAGTACTAATGAGGGGTGGTAAACAGGTGGAGATTAATTAAGTATAATCTCATGCCTTAGGATGACATCAAGATTATCTAACTTAGGCCAAATTTAATGCTCTTTATGCTACCTTCCAATATCCTTCTAGTATCTACAATTTACTATGTAAACTCTAAGAGAAAGCTTTGATAAAGAAATAAAGTATAGAGCTTGTAAGTAAAACTAGGATTGGGTATCATCAAATGTGTCTAACTAAGCATGCTTAATGCATTGCCTAGGTTATCCAACTTTCATAGTTGCAAGTGTTAGCTTGCAAGGTTTCAAGTATTGGCTTGCATAAATATCAGTATAAGCTTGCCTTGAGCAGAGCAGTGGTTGAAGTTCTCCTCGGCTTCTTCCTCGTAGTATCCTCTTTCCTCCTCGTATCCTTGGTCGGTACTAGCGTCTATAAATAAATATGAGGTACACAATCACCAAACAATACTTAACTATTTTCAATCATCACACAAAGGTGTGCTATAGATGATCTAGCATCATCACTAACATTATAAGATTAAAGCATTTGTCTTATTTATTTTAGTTTGAGAAAAGTAATTTCTACTCATTGAAAAACTACTTAAGATTTAATATTCTCCAACTCAAACATGGGATCATGTTGACACATGTCATCACCACATATTTCAGTACATGGGAATGTGATTTAAAGTGGTGTCACAATTTAATAAGGTTTAACCTTTTTATTTTAAATCAATAAAATGACTAGAAATGCATATGTGACATTCTTTTATTACTTGAACATTATTTCTATAAGTAAACCCATATGTTTTTATATATTCTGAAAGGTATGATCAAATATGATTTTTGAGAGTTGGAATCAACTCAAAAGCTCTTATGGTTGAATTTTGAAAAATGTTTGAATGCAGAAAAGCTTCTAAATTGTTATTTTTACCAAGGTTGATCTACAGATCCAAATGATTTGAATCCAACGGGCTTGGATTAAGCATTTCAGTACCTTTCTAACAAAATTGGTTTCATGCAATTTGGTTCATTCAATCAAGCTGGGTTGATTTTTGAATATATGTACATAACTGTGTTTGAATTAAAATGGAAAAATCTAAATTCAAACTGCTAGGTTGCGCGGAAGACGCTAATGGTCCGGCCCAGTGTCACTCCGCAGCGCGGGGCTCAGCTGACAGGGGGATCCACCAGTCAGCGGCTCATAACGCGCGAAGCGGTACGGGGCTGTGTGGGTCGTTGGACTAGAGTAGGGATCGACGGCTGGGGATCGTTGTCGACGACGGACCTATCGCCGACGAGCTCTAACCCTAGCAGCTCAGTGGGGGTGCATAGGGGGCGTACCAGGACTCCAACGACGACAGCGAGGCGGGCAAACGAACGGGTGGTCGACGACGAGCTCAGGGACGGTCGAGGCAGCTCCGGAGGTGGTCGCAATCAGCGACGCCCTTCTCCTCCAAAGGCGTCCTGCTCCGGTACAATTCCGGCGAGCTGCTGCTCCCCGTGATCTGGCTAGAGGTGTGGGACGATCAGTGAGGTGAGGAGGGTGGAATGGTGTGCTGCAAACGGCTGGGGGTGTCCTCCTTTTATAGGCTCGACGGTGAGACCGAGAGGGATGGGCAGGCGACGGTGGAGACATGGCCACGGGCTGCTAGAGGCATGACTGGGGTGGTGATCGACGCGCGGTCTCCTGGCGATGCTCTAGGAATTCAATGCGGGCTTAGGGGCGGTGGTAAACAGTCGGGCGAGGATGGCGCTCTGAGCGGCGGAGGCGGTGGTTGTGAGGCGTTAGACGGCGAACAGTGATGTCTGGCATGCTCCCTGGGTCATGGCGACGCGGTGGGCACGAGCTGCGGTCGAGGTGCGGCGTGTGCACGCGTGCCGGGTGTGGCGCTCTGGCGCGTGCTCGGCATGTCGCTGTGGCACTGGGCGCGGGGCGTTCTCGGTGGTCCATGGCTGGGCTTGGCTCGGGGAGGGGACAGTGGGCGGCGGTGAGGTGCTGGCTAACTCCCAGACATGGCGAGAGAGGGGGAGGTGGTCTGCTACGGCGGCGACCAAGTTGGCCGGCGAGGTGGGCTCGGCTTGGCAATGGCCATGCTACTAGGAGGTAGGGGGTGGGTTAGTTAGGTCTTGGTTTGATCCAGGGGACAAGATGATCAGATGAATTTCAAATGGGAGACAAGTTTGGCCAGAATACTATTTGAAATTGTGAAATTGATTTGGTTTAAATTCTGTTTGCCAAGTGTTTGATGAAATGGCCGCAAGAAACTTCTTTTTGAATTTTGAAAAGATTTTTTTGGTGTGTGTGCTAGGCATGAGCTTGAGATTCTGTGGGTGCTTGGGTTTTGAAAATTGAGCTTGTTTGAGTGGTTTTTGAAATAGTGGGATCTTCCCATATGAGATAGATTCAATTTTAAACAGTCATTTAAACTTAGAATTTGAATGTTTTTGGAAGATCACAAAGTGGGCCTTGGTACCTTATTATGTGTACTAACAAGGGGTGCAAAGATCCACAATTGTTTCTGTTAAGTTTTGAGTGCTAGGAATAGCCAAAGTAGGCATGATATTTAATCTGGCAAAAATGACCATTCACTTCATTTATTAATTTTGAGTTGTTTTTCTTTGGGAAAAGTTTGGGCATGATTTATATGATGTTTATTTCACCTAAGAATCATTTTACAAGCAATGAATCACAGAACCATGGCAATTCCAAAAGAACTCCTAATTTAAATACACATACATATGAATGCTTTCTTATTTTGAGATGGGAAAGTTTTTGTTAACCCTAAATTTGATGATTAGAGTTGGTTGATCCATGTTTAATATTTTTGGGATGTTACATTAATAAAACAACTATGTGAATGAATCACCTGGGTGGAATGGTGTGAAAGGGTTATGTTGAGTGGTTACACAGGGCCCCATATCTATGGCCTACCCTAGTGTATCTCACTTGTGGAAAGCCACCCCGGAACAAAGAGATTTGAGATGTCAAATGTTTAGAAGCTTCAAGTGCAGCCACATGGCATTATGGGCTCTGCCTGGATCATATAGGTTGCAATAACTTAGCCAGATGGACAGTTGGTGGTAGGGGTGATAGGTTTGGGAACGCGTCCATTTTGGTCTAAGGGAAGGCTTCTAAAAGATCTTGTCTCAATGCATGTCGAGACTTGTGGGGAAAGCTCACCACCTCTCGAGAGAGTAAATTCTAAGTACTTAGTCGTGTCCCCGACAATGGACAATTTGAGCATCAAGACATGGAAGCTATCAAGAATCTCTTCATCCCAATTTCTAAGTTAAAAACTTGTGGTTGAACAAGGGTTAAAGGATCACCAATTTCTATTGGTAGATGCCTTGGGTGATTTTGACAAATAAAAACTTAGTGTTTTCAAATGATAAGGAAAATCTATTTTGAGCAAAGCAAGCCTAAGCTCCACTTAGCCAAATGCATATAGATGATAGATACCACTATACTACCATAGTATCACTTGCCAATACAATTCAAATGTATTGACCCTTGTGGATGTAACTTATTATGTTGCAGGTTTGTTTGATGTTAGTGAAGTGTGTTGATTAGGATTACAAGTCTACAACCAACATTATTGCCTATGGCACTTTGAAGATGAAGGACTCCATGCTATATAGTTATTTCTGCTGCATTGTAATGAAATAGCCAAATGAGCTATGTAAGATGTAATGAATTATTTTATTCCTAGTTATAAAGTTGTATTATGACCTTTGTTTCTTGATATTACATCTTAACCGTGGATGCTAGCTATTGATCCAGGGAGTAGCATTGTAAACACATGGATCTCTACCTTATTAAAGGTTGGGACCTCTACAGATGGTATCAGAGCACTGTGTTGCCTGTAGGATTGTAACCCTAGGATTGAAAAAAAACCTTAGAAAAATAGGAGTTGTATTTGTTCCAAAACTTATTTACAAACAATCTTGTAAACTCTTTCCTCAACCTTTTTGGTTTTGATTATACATCTCTCCCTTTTCAAAACTTGATGGACAAGACTTCAACATGAGCAAAGACCTCAACATGAGCAAAGACTTCAACATGAGCAAAAACTTCAACTTGAGCAAAAGACTTCAACATCACCAATGACTTCAACTTTAGTTTCATCAAGGACTTCAACTTTAGTTTCATCAAGGACTTCAACTTAGACATCACTAAGGACTACAAGTGAGACAAGAACAATACTCAAGACTTGAATATTATGGAAACACAACTTAGAAGGAACCATCATCACCTTTGAAGTTTTGTGACCAAGATACAAGAATTTTTCCAAGGATACAATGATCTTGTTCAAGAAGAAACAACTAAGAAGAATGGAATGATTTCAAGAAAACCATATAGTTGGGCCACCATACTAATGTTTAGTTTAGATCAAACACACCAACTTATGTGGTGTAATAAAAATATTTTGTTGCCTAAAAATGTGCTTGAACTTTGTTGTTTGAGTGGAATGTTTGTTTGTGATTGCTTGCACATTGTTTGTGTGATTTGTTGTGTGATTAGAATTCTTCCTCTATAATCTTTTGCCTATCTAATCCCAATCCAACCCAAACATATGTCTTCTCCAAGAAACTCCAACATCAAGAATGGTGACAACAACAACCAAGAGATGCACATGAGAGAACAACTTCTAGCAACCCAAGCCCAGTTGAATCAAGTGACAACTCAATTTTTAGCCAACAACAATGAGTTAGATCCAACTGTGCAAAAGTTTTTGGAAATACAATCCCAATTGTTGCAAAGGATGACCAATCAAATGGTCAACATGATAGACACCCATTCCCAAAGTGATTGTGGCAACAAGGATATCAAGAATGATATTATAGAAGGAACTCAAGCTTGCAATATTTGTGGAGATATAGAACACGCTTCTAAGGAGCATGTGGACCAATGCCCTAATTGTGAAGAGAAACATCCAACCAAACAATGCCCCACATCTCAAGTGACTTGTTTCCTATGTGAAGGAAATGATCATGTCCCTATCCAGTGCCCCATCTATCATATAGTTCAACAAATGAAGCAAGATGGAATGCATCAAATGTTTGAAAACCTCCATAAGGGAACAACTTCTACCAAGAAGGATGAAGGCAAAGTCAGAACCATGCCTCATAGAGTCATACCCAAAGTGACCACAACGTGTTGCTACTCTTGTGGAGAAGAAGGTCATATCTCTAGTAACTGCCCCAAGAAGAGAGAACGATTTCCCACCTTTGAAGTGAGATATGAAGAGTATGAATTAGAAGAACTCCTAGCTTTGGAGAGACCCAAAAAGAAAAAGAAGGACAAAAGCCAAGTGCAATGTTACAATTGCAAAGAGATGTGACACTATGCCAGTGATTGCCCATAAAAGAAGAAGAACCAAGGAAACAAACAAGAGGCAATGATACCAAAGGAAAATAAGGATATTAGCCAAGTGATGTGTTTCAAATGCAAAGAGCTAGGCCATTATGCAAGCAACTATCCAGAGAAGATACATCAAGATCCTAAGTAAGCCAAGATGTAATCTAGTTGAAAACCTTTTTAAGGGTGGTAGCACCCTAGTTGTCTTGAAGCCAACTTGTAACCTCTAGCCTTCCCAAATCTCGGGACGAGATTTCTTTTAAGGGTGGTAGCCTGTCACATCCCAAAAATTTCCAATTTTTGAAATGTGAAAAAAAATAAAAAAATAAATAATTGATGAAATTTAGGGTGAAAAGGAACTTTTTGTTTCAAATTGTAAACATCAAAACCCTTCCTAAATAAAATTTGAATAAAAAGGAATCCAACAAATTTCAATCAAGTGAAATGCATTCATCAATGAATGTATCTTGAAATTTAAACACTTGGGAAAATAAACCAAAACCCTAAAACCCTAATGGAATAAATCATTTCCAAGATATCCCTAAGACTATGGATTTGATCCATATAAAAATCTATCAACAAACACTTATAAATGATCAAAAATGATAAATAAAAATATTATAAAACCATAGAAATTGGTTTCACTTAATTTGGAACCATGGATAAAAACTTATGAATTTATTAAGATAAAAGGAAATAATTTCCAAAGCTAATAAAGATCCTATCTAAAATCCATACCAAACCATGAGCAAAATAATCCTAAAGATATTTAAAAGGATAAACAAATTCTAAATAAAATTATACAAATTGGAATCACCAATTTTGGAACTATAAATAAAAAGATATGGATTTATAAGACAAAGAAAGAAATAAATAGATAAGGAATATTTAAAAGCCAACTTAAATATTGGCCAAATCCATAAACAAATGAATTATTATTTAAATAAAATCATAAGGATTGAATAATATCAAATTTTATTTAAATAAAGACAAATTGCCTAAACTAGATAATAAATCCCAAAGAAAATTATTTAGGAGGAAATTTAAACCTTGAATTAAATCCATAAGCAAATGGAACAAAGATAATCCAAATCCAAATAAAATAAAGGTATAAAGAATAAACAAATAAAAGTATATGGGATTAAACCATATTCAAAATTATATTTAATAAAGACAGAATTCCCAAATAGAAATGATTAATTAAATCATGAGAAAATAATAAATTGGAATTTGCCCAAATGAAATAAAAGTTATTTAATTAACTTAAATGGAATAAAAGAACCATTCGAATAAAATTTATATGGAATTAAAATCATATTTGATTTTGTTTGAATAAATACAATTGCCTAATTTAAATGATTAATAAATCATATTAAAATATTTTAAATAATTCAAAGTGAATTATTTACACTAATGAATAAATAAAACCTATTGAAAAAGGTTTGGTGAAAATTAGAATTTAAATAAGAGTTTGAAAATATAATTAAAATCTTATTTGAATAAAGGCAAGTGCCTATTTTAAATAAATAATAAACCATAAATGAATAAAATAATTATTCTAAAATGGACTTTAAATACATATTTAAAACAGTATAGAAACATACTGGATATTTGGAAAAGTGTTGAAAAAGGAATCCGAATTCAAATGGTAGTTTGAATTCAAAACAGAAAATCAAAATGGAAAAAGAAAAAGAAAACAGAAGAAGAAAAAAAAAGCAGCCCAGCCAGCCCAACAAGCCTCAGGCCCAGTAACTAGCCCATCCGGCTCCTCTCTCTCCCCGAGCCATTCTTTTCTCACCCGCGCACCTACCCTCCTCTCTCACTAACCCGCGAACCCCACGCCACGTCAGCTGCTTAGTCATCATCCCTTCCACCCGCGCGACCCATTCTTCCCCCCTCGCTGCTATTTCTACCGATTGAATTTGTGAAATTAGCATCAATATCATGCTAATTACGCCCAACATCGACGCCCTCATAATCGCCCACACCCCCTATCTGTTTACCCCCATTCTCCCACACACAATCGCCCCCAGGCTACGCCAATTCCTTGTTGCACTCTACTAACCCCGACGGCACTCCGGTCATGATTCCGGCCAGCCCACACCTCCCCTTGCTCCCTGGCATCCACCAGCGTGTTCCCAATCGTCGGGCGCGTCTGCCAGTTCCTCCCTCTCGCCCGTGCATGCCCCAAAACATCAGAAACGACCAAGGCCGAACGTCACCGTCCTCTGCTGCAACTCCGGCGCTCTCTAATAATCCGCGCGTGGCCTACAAGCTCGACTCCAACAAACAACAGAACGTGCCGCCGTCAGGACCATCTCCGGCGAGGAATCGCCAGTGACTCCGAGCGCCCCCTGCTTCCCCACGAGCAAGTTGAGCATCAGCTCTCCACGACGAACTCGGTGATCCCTCCCCCTCTCTCTCTCTCGCTTCATGTATCACCGGCAACCTCACCGCCCAAGCGCGCCGCCGCTGTCCACCGTCGCTGCGCCGTCCATCTATGGTTGATACGTTCTGGACCGTAGGATGTTGATCTGTTGGCTAGGAACATATCACTTAAGCGAATCGGTACGACCAATCTGAGCCACATAGATCACTTATAATCTAACGATCCACAACACACGATCCGTACGAACCGTTATTATCAAATAGGAGCGCACCACGTGGCCAGCTTTTGTTTTAAATAGACAGAAACATTTCTATTAGATGTTTAAACTTGCAAAACTCATAACTTTAAATCTACACGTCCAAATTTTGCAAACTTTATATCAATGGAATCAGCAAAAAGAATAATTTCTAACCATGCCCTTTGTTTAGTGTTTTGCTTCTATAAAATTAGTTGTTTTTGCAGAAACTTATTTAGGCTTATTTTGAATATAAAAATTATTCAAGAAATGATTTTAGGGTAAAATCTTTTGTAAATGGATTGTTTTGAACCTACTGACCATAAAAACCAACTTGTAGATTTAAAAGTATATCTTGTGATGCTAAGGAATAAATCTTTGAATAAAAGCAATTCAAGTTAAATAAAAATATTGATTATGGTTTAAAAATGCTTTTTGAGTAAAACATTTGGAAAATGATTTGATTTAAAACTCTCTGACCCTAAACACTAAGTTCTCAATTTAAAAATGTATTTGATTAAACCCTAGATAATTATTACTTTGATTAAAGGCATTTTTAGAAAAATAAAGTGTTGCTTTGATTCAAAAATGGATTTTGGATGAAAACTTTTGCAAATGGATTTGTTTTAAAACACTTTGACCATAAACATTAATATTTGTGTTTAAAAACATTTTGGCTAACATTATAAATTATTCCTTTGATTTAAATCATTTCTAGCAAAACAAAAATGATTTAA
This sequence comes from Avena sativa, assembly GCA_916181665.1. Classification (NCBI taxonomy): domain Eukaryota; kingdom Viridiplantae; phylum Streptophyta; class Magnoliopsida; order Poales; family Poaceae; genus Avena; species Avena sativa. Next base: position 36,585,617 of record OV702284.1, read on the forward strand.
AGTGGCCATTTTCACTAATTTAATATCAAATGGTTTTACCACTTTTATAAATGACCAATAGGTGTTTTAAAATGTTTGTAACCTATTATAAATCACTTTCCCAAATAAAACAATATTTTGCATGCTTGCATGCATTGTTTTGTTTTCTTTATTGTATGTGATGAATTGTTTGAATGCTAGATTGAATTTGTCCCTTGATTGAATTGTAGTGAAATTTGAAGAGTGTGACTATTGCAAGATCAATGATTTAATTTATATACTCTACCAAAAAGGCAAGTGGTGCTTCATACTTTTGTCCCATTATTTTCTGTATGCATTAGTGATATTTCTAAGTAGGACTTGCCTGGAATTTTCTATGTGTTAACTATGCCATGGGAAATCCTAGTAGATGAAGCCTTAGTAGAATTTTCCCTAAGTTAAGATTCCTATTACTATCATGCTTAGCCTAGCTATAAGAAAACAAGGGTGGATTATGTTCATGCTATGAAATATTTCTAAGTCAATGACTTGTGTTTTGTTTAATAAAACAACTATGTGAATGAATCACCTGGGTGGAATGGTGTGAATAGGTTATGTTAAGTGGTTACATAGGGCCCAATATCTATGGCCTACCCTAGTGTATCTCACTTGTGGAAAGCCACCCAGGAACAAAGAGATTTGAGATGTCAAATGTTGAGAAGCTTCAAGTGCAGCCACATGGCATTATGGGCTCTGCCTGGATCATATAGGTTGCAATAACTTAGACAGATGGACAGTTGGTTGTAGGGGGTGATAGGTTTGGGAACGCGTCCATTTTGGTCTAAGGGAAGGCTTCTGAAATATCTTGTCTCAATGCATGTCGAGTCTTGTGGGGAAAGTGCACCACCTCTCGAGAGAGTAAAATCTAAGTACTTAGCCGTGTCCCCGACAATGGACAATTTGAGCATCAAAACATGGAAGCTATCAAGAATCTCCTCATCCCAATTTCTAAGTTAAAAACTTGTGGTTGAACAAGGGTTAAAGGATCACTAATTTCTATTGGTAGATGCCTTGGGTGATTTTGACAAATAAAAACTTACTGTTTTCAAATGATAAGGAAAATCTATTTTGAGCAAAGCAAGCCTAAGCTCCACTTAGACAAATGCATATAGATGATAGATATCACTATACTACCATAGTATCACTTGCCAATACAATTCAAATATATTGACCCTTGTGGCTGTAACTTATTATGTTGTAGTTTGTTTGATGTTAGTGAAGTGTGTTGATTAGGATTACAAGTCTACAACAAACATGATTTCATGTGGCACTTTGAAGATGAAGGACTCCATGCTATATAGTTATTTCTGCTGCATTGTAATGAAATTGCCAAATGAGCTATGTAAGATGTAATGAATTATTTTATTCCTGGTTATAAAGTTGTATTATGACCTTTGTTTCTTGATATTACATATTAACTGTGGATGCTAGCTATTGATCCAGGGACTAGCATTGTAAACACAAGGATCTCTACCTTATTAAAGGTTGGGACCTCTACATCTCTGCACACTTTCGGTCAGATTACTTGGCTAGTTTATTTTCGATCGTTCTAGTCATGTTTTACATGCTATTTATTTCGCATAAATCACTTGGTAAATTGCTCATATTTCCAACAATCCAAAAGCCTTATTATAGGCAATTTACTCCAAGTGGTTTCGTGGCATCTGTGAAGCCACCTGTTTTTGAGGGTACGCACTATAAGATATGGCGTGTGAGAGCAGTTCTCTGGTTTGAGAACATGAACTGCTATGACGCCACTCTTGTCAAGCCTGAGGGAGAGCTTACTCCTGCCCAGGAGCAAGTTTTCCAGAAATCTGACAAGCTATTCAGGGCTGCTCTGTTGTCTGTGCTTGGGGAGAACATTGTTGAACCCTATATGTCATTTGATAATGGCAAGGACATGTGGGCTGCTCTTGAGTCCAAGTTTGGGGTCTCGGACGCTGGCAGTGAACTGTATATCATGGAGCAATTCTATGACTTCAAGATGTCTGATGATCGCTCCATCGTTGAGCAGGCTCATGAGATACAGGCACTGGCCAAAGAGCTTGAGTACTTCTCCTGTGTGTTACCAGACAAATTCGTTGCCGGGGGCATTATTGCCAAACTTCCCCATTCATGGAGGAACTTTGCTACTTCTCTAAAGCACAAGAGACAGGAGTTTTCCGTATCGGATCTCTTTGGGACTCTTGATGTGGAAGAGAAGGCAAGAGCAAAAGACACACATGCTCGAGTTGTTGAGGGAGGTTCAAGTGCCAACTTGGTACAGAAAAAGAACTTCCAGTCCCACAAGTTCTAGAACAAGAGCAAGTTTGATGGAAAGGGCAAGTTCGATGGGAAGAACAAGCCCTCACAGTCTACCAATTTCAAGAAGAAGACTAATAAGAAGAAAGGTTCCTGTCATGTGTGCGGTGATACTGATCATTGGGCTCCTAGCTTCCCCAACCGCTATGACAGGCGCCAGCATGGGAAGAGCAACAAGACCACTAATATTGTCATGGGCAATGTTGAGATGAAGGATGTTGGGTATGGTATATTACCTACTGTTCTTTCATTATGTCATTCTCCTGATTGGTGGACTGTCACGGGCGCTAATGTACATGTTTGTTCTGATATTTCCATGTTTTCTTCATATCAGGTCAGAGGGACTCAGTCCGTGCTAATGGGGAACGGCTCGCATTCTTCTGTTCATGGTGTTGGTATGGTCGATCTGAAGTTCACTTCGGGAAAGACCGTACGCCTGAAGAACGTGCACCATGTTCCCTCAATAAATAAGAATCTTGTTAGCGGATCTCTTCTATGTCGCGATGGCTACAAGATTGTTTTCGAGTCCAATAAGTTTGTACTATCTAAGTTTGGTACTTTCATTGGTAAAGGATATGAGTGCGGAGGTCTATTCCGCCTATCATTATCAGTTGTTTGTAATAAAGTTGTGAATCATGTTTCATCTGATCTTATAACAAATGTTTGGCATTCACGTCTTTGTCATGTTAATTTTGGTTGCATGACGCGGTTATCTAAAATGAATTTGATCCCAAATTTCACTACTGTCAAAGGATCTAAGTGCCTAGCCTGTGTGCAAGCAAAACAACCTCGTAAGTCACATACGACTACAGAGGTGAAAAATTTGGCACCACTAGAACTCATACATTCTGATCTTTGTGAGATGAATGGTGTGTTGACAAAAGGTGGAAAGAAATATTTTATGACGTTGATCGATGACTCTACGAGATACTGCCATGTGCATCTTCTAAAAACAAAAGATGAGGCTTTGAGTTTCTTCAAAGTCTATAAAGCTGAAGCAGAAAACCAACTTGATCGAAAGATTAAGAGTCTTAGGTCTGATCGTGGTGGAGAGTATTTTTCCAATGAGTTTGACTCCTTTTGTGTGGAACATGGTATAATCAATGAGAGTACGCCTCCCTACTCACCCCAGTCAAACGGGGTAGCTGAAAGAAAGAACTGCACTCTAACAAATTTGGTTAACGCCATGTTAGACACATCGGGTCTCTCCGAGGAATGGTGGGGGGAGGCATTACTGACCGCATGTCATGTCCTAAACCGAGTTCCCACAAAGAATAAAGAAATTACTCCATTTGAAGAATGGGAGAAGAAAAAGTTAAATCTCTCTTATCTACGAACTTGGGGTTGTTTGGCAAAAGTTCATGTGCCAGTCCCCAAGAAGCGCAAGCTTAGACGAAAAACTGTGGACTGTGTATTTCTGGGATATGCTTTTCGTAGCATTGGCTATCGATTCTTGGTAGTAAAATCCAGAGTGCCACACATGCATGTTGGTAAAATCACGGAGTCGAATTGTAGAGGTCCCAACCTTAAATAAGGTAGAGATCCCTGTGTTTACAATGCTAGTCCCTGGCTCAACAGCTAGCATCCATAGTTAAGATGTAATATCAAGAAACAAAGGTCATATACAACTTTATAACCAGGAATAAAATAATTCATTACATCTTACATAGCTCATTTGGCTATCTCATTACAATGCAGCAGAAATATCTATAGCATGGAGTCCTTCATCTTCAAAGTGCCACAGGCAATCATGTTGGTTGTAGACTTGTAATCCTAATCAACACACTTCACTAACATCAAACAAACCTGCAACATAATAAGTTACAGCCACAAGGGTCAATACATTTGAATTGTATTGGCAAGTGATACTATGGTAGAGTAGTGGTATCTATCATCTACATGCATTTTGCTAAGTGGAGCTTAGGCTTGCTTTGCTCAAAATAGATTTTCCTTATCATTTGAAAACACTAAGTTTTTGTTTGTCAAAATCACCCAAGGCATATACCAATCATTGATTGAAGATCCTTTAACCCTTGTTCAACCACAAGATTTTAACTTAGAAATTGGAATGAGGAGATTCTTGATAGCTTCCATGTCTTGATGCTCAAATTGTCCATTTCCGGGGACACGACTAAGTACTTAGATTTTACTCTCCCGAGAGGTGGCGCACTTTCCCTACAAGACTCGACATGCATCGAGACAAGATCTTTCAAAAGCCTTCCCTTAGACCAAAATGGACGCGCTCCAAACCTATCATCCCCTACCACCAACTGTCCATTTGGCTCAGTTATTGCAACCTATATGATCCAGGCAGAGCCCATAATGCCAAGTGGCTGCACTTGAAGCTTCTCAACATTTGACATCTCAAATCTTTTTGTTCCTAGGTGGCATTCCACAAGTGACATACACAGGGTAAACCATTGAAAAATGGGCCCTGGTAACCACTCAACAAAAATCCAACCAAGAAATTACCATTCCACCCAGGTGTTTCATTCACTTAGTTGTTTTATTAATCAAAACATAAGTCCTTGACTTAGAAATATTCCATAGCATGAATATAATCCACCCTGGTTTTCTACTAGCTAGGCTAATCATGATAGTAGTAGGAATCTTAACTTAGAAAAATTCTACTAAGGTTTCATCTACTAGGATTTCCCATGGCATAGTTTATACTTAGAAAATTCCATGCAAGTCCTACTCAAAACATCACTAATGCATAATGAAAATAATGGGACAAAAGTATGAAGCACCACTTGCCTTTTTGGGAGAGAGTATAAGTTCACTCCTTGATCTTGCAATAGTCACACTCTTCAAATTTCACTACAATTCAATCAAGGCACAAATTCAATCTACCATTCAAGCAATTCATCACATAGAAAATAAAAACAAAGCAATGCATGAAAGCATGCCAAAGATTGTTTTATTTGGAAAAGTGGTTTCTATTAGGCTATAAAAATTCTAAAACACCTATTGATCATTTACAAAAGTGGAAAACTATTTTAAGTCAAGTTAGTGAAAATGGCCACTTTAATTCATTTTGTTTTGCTAGAAATGATTTTATTCAAATAATAATTTCTAGTGTTAGCCAAATATATTTTTAAACACAAATGTTAGTGTTTTAAGGTTAGTGTTTAATATTAAAACCATCTGCAAAAGGTTTTACTTATAAACTATTTTTAAATCAAAGCAATATTTTATTTTGTTGGAAATGCCTTTAAACAAAGTAATAATATTATAGGGTTCACCAAATATATTTTTAAATCCTAAAACTTCATGTTTAGGGTCAGAGAGTTTAAATCAAATCATTTTCCAAAGGTTTTACTCAAAAAGCATTTTTAAAACATAAACAACATTTTTATTTAACTACAAATGCTTTAATTCAAAGATTAATTCTTTAGCTTCACAAAATACACTTTTAAATCTACAAGTTGGTTTCTATGGTTAGTGGGTTCAAAAAAATCCATTTACAAAAGATTTTACCCTAAAACCATTTTTAGAATGAATTTTATACAGAAAATATGCCTACACATGTTTCTGCAAAAACAACTAACTTTTCAGAAGTAAATCACTAAACAAAGTACATGGCTGGAAAGTATTTGTTTTTATGATTCCATTGATATAAAGTTTGCAAAATTTGGACGTGTTTATCAAAAGTTATGAATTTTTCAAGTTTACACATCTAATAGAAATGATTCTGTTTTTAAATCAAACTACAGGCCACGTGGTGTGTTCTGATTGGTCCATAACAATTCACACGGATCAAGCGATACTGGCCGTAGGATCTAAAGGGCAACGCACGGATCAGATCGCTCATATCCCTTCGTTTAAGTCATCTGTTTCTATGCGTCAGATCTAGATCGAATGGTCCTAATCTAATCGACCACAAAGTGGCGGCGCTGCGATGGTAGCTGGCGGCGGCACGCTCAGACAAGGACGGTGCTGGCAATATAGGAAGCGAGGAAAGCAGTGGAGTATCTCACCGAGTTCGCGTGATGTCGCTGATGCTTGAGGTGGTCTTCATTGGCGAAGGGGCGCTCGGGGACGATGTGGATTGCTCGCCGGAGATCCTCAATGGCTCGCGCACGCATGGTTCTTGATGGAGACGAGTACCTAGACCGCAAGCAAGTAAGGCAACACGTTAGTGAGGTGCGTGCGGGTTCGAGGAGTGCGGGAAAACTCACCAGGTTGCAAGGGGTGCCCGGAGTCAGCGACAGTAGCTCGCCGGAGCCGAAACAGAAGACGGTGGCGTTCGGACGTTGATGTTGTCGACGATAGGAGGCATGCGCGGTTGTGTGGTTGGTACTGGGAGATGCAGGGGATGATGGGGAGCGCACTCGTGGGATCTGGGAGGCAAGGGGCGACGATGTCTGGACGGAATCAGAGAAAAAGGTTCGCCGGAGCCAGAGTGTTTCAAGACGAAATCAAGGCGGCCTGGGTGCAAAGAGAAGATGGTGTTTGGGGGGGAAGGTAGAGGGGAGCGAGGTGAGTTAACGAGAGTAATCGCGGGGTGTCATTGCTGCAACATTAAGACGAATTTACTCACGGAATTTCTGGCAGAAACGCCGAGGAGGGGGGAAGAACTGGTATGCGGGGTGAAGACGACGACTGACGAGTAGGGCCGTGTCGTCAGCGAGAGAGAGGGTTCAGGTGGGGTCCGATCGTTAGTGGCAGCGCGGGTTTGTGTTCGAGTGAGAAAACGTTTCAGGGAGGAAAAGAAGATGGGCTGCGAGTTGGGCCTGCTTGGGCAGGTTAGGCTGGGCTGGGTTCTTTCCATTTTTTTCTTCTCTGTTTATTTTTATTTTTCTGTTTCTTTTATTCTGTTTTGAATTTCTTCGAACAATTCCAACAAACATTTGAATTCAAAACTTTACCAAACTTTCAATAATTTTCTATTTTGTTCAAACATGTATTTTAAAGATCATTTTGGAATATTTCTTTTATTCCCACATGGTTTAATTATTTATTTAAAATGGTCCTTTTGTCTTTATTTAAATAGGATTTTAATTATGTTTTCCAACTTCTATTTAAATTCCAAATTTTACCAAATCCTTTTCAGTAGGTTTTATTTATTTATTTATTAGGGTGTCAAATAATTCACTTTGAATTATTTGAAATATTTTTAATATGATTTATTAATCATTTAAATTGAGCATTTGTCTTCAATTAAATAAAATTTGATTATGGTTTTAATTCCATATAAATTTTATTCAAATAATTCTTTTAAGTTAATTTGATAACTTTTTTAATCCACTTTGATAAATTTCCATTTATTACTTTCTCATGATTTAATTAATCATTTCTATTAGGAATTTATTTTTATCCATATATAATTAGAATATGGTTTAACGCCATTTAATTTTATTGGAATAATATTTATCCCTTTATTTTATTTGGATTATCTTCATTTCATTTCCTTATGGATTTGGCCAAGATTTAATTTGGCTTTTAAATATTCCTTATTTATTTCTTTCTTTCTTTATCTTATAGAATCCATATCTTTTTATTTCTAGATCCAAAATTGGTGATTCCAATTTGTATATTTTTATTTAATATTTCTTTATCTTTTTAAATACCTTTAGGATTCATTGTTCACAATTTGGTATGGATTTTAGATAGGAGCTTTATTAGCTTTGAAAATTATTTCCTTTTATCTTATTATATTCATAAGTTTTTATCCATGGTTCCAAATTGAATGAAATCAATTTCTATGGTTTTATAATATTTTTATTTGTCATTTTTGATCATTTAATTGTTTGTTGACAAATTTTTATATGGATCACATCCATAGTCTTTGAGATATCTTGAAAATGATTTTCTTCCATTAAGGTTTTGGGTTTTGGTTTATTTTCCCATGTTTAAGTTTTAAGATACATTCATTGATGGATGCATTTCACTTGATTTGAATTTTGTTGGTTTCCCCTTTTATTCAAAGTTTGTTCAAGATGGGTTTTAATGTTTCCATTTAGAAACAAAAAGTTTCTTTTCACCCTAAATTTCAACAATTATTTATTTTGTTTATTTATTTTTCACATTTGAAAATTTGGAAAATTTTGGGATGTGACAGGCTACCACCCTTAAAAGAAATCTCGTCCCGAGATTTGCGGAGGCTAGAGGTTACAAGTTGGCTTCAAAACAACTAGGGTACTACCACCCTTAAAAAGTTTTCCACTAGATTACATCTTGGCTTACTTGGGATCTTGATGAAACTTCTCTGGGCAGACATCTGCATAGTGTCCTTTGTTTCCACACTTGAAACATGTGACAAGGCTGAGATCCCTCATAGGCTTGCTTGTCTTGTACTTCATCTTTTCTGGACAATTGCTTGCATAATGTCCTTGGTCACCACACTTATAACATGTGACAAGGTTGAGTTGTTCACGTATCTTCTCTGGACAAGTTGATATGTAATGGCCTAGCTCTTTGTAGTTGTTTCACCACACTTGGCTAATTTCCTTATTCTTCTTCTTCTTGGGTTTCTCCAAAGCTAGGAGTTCTTCTAGTTCATGCTCTTAATATCTCACCTCAAAGGTAGGAAAGTCTCCTCGGTTCCTTGAACGATTCCTTGGATAATACCTATGTTTCCTCTTTTGTCCATCAAGGTGATTCCTAATGTATGGAGGTGTAATCTGGGGTTTTCCCTTGTCTTCATCATTCTTGATAGAAGTTGTTTCCTCATGGGGTTTTCCATACTCTTGATGCATTCCACCTTGTTTCACTTGTTGAACAATAGGATAGATGGGGCATTGGATAGGCACATGATTATTTCCTTCACATAGGAAACAAGTCACTTGAGATGTGGAGAATTGTTTAGTTGGGTGTTTCTTTTCACAATTAGGGCATTGGTCCACATGCTCTTTATAAGTGTGATCCATGTCTCCACAAATATTGAAAGCTTAAGTTCCTTCTATAATATCATCCTTGACATCATTGTTGTCACAAACTCCTTGGGAAAGGTTGTCTTTCATGTTGATGGTCATCCCTTGCAACAATTGGGATTGGATTTCCAAAAACTTTTGCATGGTTGGGTCTAACTCATTGTTGTTAGATAGAAACTGAGTTGTCATCTGATTCAACTGGGTTTGGTTTGCTAGTAGTTGCTCTCTCATGTGCATCTCTTGGTTGTTGTTGTCACCATTCTTGATGTTGGAGTCTCTTGGGGAAGTCATCTGTTTGGGTTGGATTGGGATTAGAATAGACAAAGATTTCTAAAGGTAGAATTCTAATCACACATATCACAAATCACGCAAGCAATGTGCAAGCAATCACAAACAAACATTCCACTCAAACAACAAGTTCAAGCACATTTTTAGGCAACAAAATATTTTTGTTACACCACATAAGTTGGTGTGTTTGATCTAAACTAAACATTAGTATGGTGGTCCAACTACATGGTTCACTTGGGATCATTCCATTCTTCTTAGTTGTTTCTTCTTGAACAAGATCATGGTTTCCTTCGAGAAATTCTTGTATCTTGGTCACAAAACTTCAAAGGTGATGATGATTTCTTCTAAGTTGTGTTTCTTTAGTCTCCAAGTCTTGAGTATTTGTTCTTGTCTCACTTGTAGTCCTTAGTGATATCTAGGTTGAAGTCCTTGTTGAAACTAAAGTTGAAGTCATTGGTAATGTTGAAGTTGAAGTCATTTGAGTTAGTGAAGTCCTTTGCTCATGTTGAAGTCTTTGCTCATGTCGAAGTTTTGTCCATCTAGTTTGAAAGGGAAAAGATGTAGAATCCAAACCAAAAAGGTTGAGGAAAGAGTTTACAAGATTGTTTGTAAATAAGTTTTGGAACAAATACAACTCCTATTTTTCTAAGGGGTTTTGTCCAATCCTAGGGTTATCACTACAAGAAATGTGTTAACTTGTGACCTTCTCATTGTGACAGGAAATAAAATCGTCATAGATTTATGACGATTTGGCACAAGATGGTCGTAGGCTGTTTGGAGAGGTCAAAATCCTATAGAATTATGACGATTTGTGTCAAAATCATCGTAATTGCAGCATATGAAATCGTCATAACCTTTAGGATACAGCTTAGAGCCTTATTCTATACCCCGTTATGACCAATTTAAATCGTCATATCGTCTAAAATATGATACATTCAATTGACTGGATAGCCACATCAGCAATTATGCCTACGTGGCATATCTATATGTCATTTTTTGTATATGTATATGTCTATGTGTCAATATAGATCTAGTGCCATGCAGGTAATAATCGCAAAAAAGAGATAATCAGGGGGCTCGAACTCAAGAGCTCTCGCAAAGTATGCACTGAGGTAAACCACCATGTTAGACCATGGTTTGTGTTAAAATTTCACGCAGACGTCTTATTATAAGATACGCAAGAGTTTTTTTCTAACTTTCCGAATACTAGGCAAAAAGGAAGAACCCGGTGCTCGAACCTGCGACCTCTCCCGCACGCTGCACTACGTGAACCACCGCGTTACAACTTAGTTTGATGAATAAATCCGTGCAGTTGTTTTATTATTTGATATTTATGAATACTAGACAAAAAAGGACCTCACTCTGCAATACGTGAACCACGATATTTGTGAATACTAGACAAAAAAGGAGGCACCGGGACTTGAACCCAGGACCAATATAGAAGCACCAAACGTGCTGACCACCACGCCAATCAAGCTTTGGTGTTAAACACAAGTGCTCATGTTTTATACTCCCTCCGTTTCGGTTTACAAGTCCTGCACGTAGTTCTATGTCATCAAATTTAGTAACTTAGTATGATGTATATGTTACAAAAAATATATCACCGGAAACTTTAGACTTTGTATTTTCTAATGATATAATTTTTATATTATATAATTACAATTATATAGATCAAATTGATAACCTAGATATACGCGTAGGACTTATAAACCGAAACGGAGGGAGTATCTACTGTTCTTCCCCTAGGCTGGCCTTCTAATTGTTTTTTTTCTCGTACTCGGGCCTGGACCATATTGGAAAGAGCCCATAACGCTCTTAAGCTTTTGCAGGACATTAGAGATTTGATATTAAGGATAAATATGGCCCATAGATAATTTAGTCCTAATATGTTTTAATTTTTTTTCAAACTTTAAAAGGTTTTGTGTAATTTCATCGTGCATTTTGCATACGATCTTGGATTGAGGTGACCCAAAAATCAATTTGGTTCATCTCGATGAGACAAAAACTATGGTGTTGGTGAATTTTTATGTTTACATTGCTTGGTTGACTTTTATTTCTTTTTTCTTGTGTTGATTTAAAAATATAGTCAGAACAGTGGGCGTGATTATTCATAGGTAAGGGTTGAGCCTCGCTAAACTAGGAGTGTATCTGTGATGAAACAGCATATTGTAAATCTAAAAATGATTTTTACAAAAAATCACAAGAACTGGATCATGTACATGTAGTTCGAATCGGACCCACTTCCTACCGATTCGGCAGGAATTTATCTTTTTCGCCATGGGTGGACGGAAAGGTTTGAGATATCCCGGTTGGTAAATTGTCCATGTAACTTGGTCTCCTATTTGTTAAAAATATACTGGTAGCATTCTAAAACTATGATTTGGTGGTTGCTTCACAAAACGACCCTTTTTTGCGCTCGGAAAATAGAAAATGGTTTTTCCGTGCGACCAAATGGAAAACTTCCTCCTACAACATTGTTCGCCATGCCATGATGCACATGTGTACATGATACGGGTGCATTATCACAAACTATGCCCTGATTCTAGCCATAACATTGGTCATTTGACCCGAAAGCCATGAATCCTCGAACATGATAGGTCATTTTGTGAAGGTTTTTTGAAACACTTGCAATATACCAAGTTTGGTATTTTTCCTTGCAACTATGCCACATAATAATACACCACGCGAAGGATTTGCATTGATCGGACCGTTTTTGAATTTTTTATGCCCGTTTCAAACTATGGTCAAAACGGCGGGCATGGAGGTTCTTAGCTAGGGGCTGAGCCTCGCTAAACTTGCATTGGATCTCTGATGAAACATCATATTGTGAGTCTAAAAATGATTTTTGCCAAAAATCATGAGCATCGGATCATGTACCTGTAGTTCCAACCGGACCCACTTCCTACCGATTCGGCAGGAATTTGTCTTTTTCGCCAGGGGTGGATGGAAAGGTTTGAGATACCCCGGTTGGGACATTGTCTATGCAAGATGGTCTAATATTTTTACAAAATGTGGTGGTACCATTCTAAAACTGTCGTTTGGTGGTTGCTTCATAAAACGCCCAGTTTTTTGCGCTCGGAAAATGGAAAATGGATTTTCCGTGCGTCGAAAAGGAAAACTTTCTCCTGCGACATTGTTCGCCATCCCATGATACATATGTGTGCACAATATGGGCATATTATCACAAACTGTGCCGCGATTCTAGGCATAACATTGGTCGTTTGGCCCGAAATCTATGAAACCTCGGACATGATAGGTCATTTCTGAGAAGGTGTTTTTGAAACACTTGCAATATACCAAGATTGGTATTTTTCTTTGCAACTATGCCACATAATAATACACCACGCGAAGGATTTGCATTGATCGAACCGTTTTTGAATTTTTTATGCCTGTTTCAAACTATGGTCAAAACAGCGGGCATGGAGGTTCTTAGCTAGGGGCTGAGCCTCGCTAAAATTGCATTGGATCTCTGATGAAACATCATATTGTGAGTCTAAAAATGATTTTTGCCAAAAATCATGAGCATCGGATCATGTACCTGTAGTTCAAACCGGACCCACTTCCTACCGATTCGGCAGGAATTTGTCTTTTTCGCCAGGTGTGAACGGAAAGGTTTGAGATACCCCGCTTATTACATTGTCCATGTAAGGTGGTCTAGTATTTTTTTAAAATAAGTTGCTAGAATTTTGAAAAATTCATTTGGTAGATATTTAACAAAACAAACTGTTTTTGCAGTCATAAAATAAACACCCATATTCAGCCAATCAGGAGGGAGGACTTGCCTACCCACAGATCGGCCCCAGGAAACCGATCTGAGACGTCCACGAGACGATCCAACTACCAGAAAAGCACCGCACCTATAACCATTTTAAAAAAAGGTAAAAGAAAAATCCCCACGTGTGGTTCCCTGGCTCCCAGGTCCCAGCCCTAACCCTAACTACCCCGACCTACCTCCCTCCCACCACCCCGCCGCCACTTTGATCATCTTCTAGATCGCGATCTCCATCCCGTCCTCCCCTGCCACAGCCAAGTCCACGGTGTCCCCCTCCAAGATCTCGTGGCTGCCATGGACCAAGATCCCTATTCGACCCTGCGCTCCCCATTCGACGAACGCCTCCTCCGTCTCCTGCGCTCCGAGATCTCCTACATCTCCGACCGCCGCCCTCCCAACCGGGTACCACCCCACCCCTCCCCCCTCACTCCTCCCTCCACTCTGCACTAGGCGATGATCCCCCACCTCATTCGCCCTCCGCCCTCTCGCAGCCGCCGACCGGCTTCAAGTCCTTCGCCGTGGAGGACCGCCCAGGGGAGCAGTGGGTGCGCCTCCGCGCATCCCACCGTGGGACCGAGGAGATCAATATCGATGCCACCCTGTTCGACGGCGCCGCGGAGCTGGGCCCTGACACGTCCCTCTTCCACCTCAGCCTCATCGTCGAGGTCGCCCGCGCCGACCGCGTCCTGGGGTTCATATGCTCCGCCTGGCGTTTCTGCAGGAAAGTGAGGTGGATGCCGAGCTCGCGGAGTTCTTGCACGAGTACGTGGAGAACAAGGACCAAGATGTTGCCGTCCATCTTCAGCTGCAAGGGCGCCGCAAGAGCGCATGAACCTCGCCGCCACTGACTACATGTGCAAGGCCTTCTTCGTAGAAACCCCCTCTGCCACCCTCGAAATCATGGAGCTCGACCTCTCCTCCATGGCCTCCGTTGGCAAGTTCACCGCTGACTTAAACACTAAGGTACTCCCGCTCAACATCCTCATGTACTTTTGTTTGGTCAGGATGACTGGAGCTTTTGTTTGTGCTCTGTATTATTGATTTCTACAAATTATACTTGACTTGCTTAATGTGACTTATCAGTAGTTGTGCCGATGAATAGAAACTTTGTTCCTCCTAGTATAGTTTTATCTGCCAGACATGTTTCAGACCTGCAGTTTGTTTAATAAAGGCTTAACTTATAACCTTTATTTTTTTTTGCTTTACTAGATACTATCATCTTCATTTATCACCTTGTGCCTCAGGGGATTCCTCAACTAGATCCTCTTAAGATACTTCCTCGACAAGTACTTGTAGTAAGATGCCTACGATAGTGGTAAGATTGCGCTGCCTCTTCTCTGTATTTTTCTTTGGTGAAGATGGTTGAAGCTTTTGGTTGTGCTCTGTATTATTGATTGCCACAAATTGTACTAGACTTGCTTAGTGTGGCTTTTCATAGTTAGTTCACAAACCTGAACATGATGCATCTGAACTACTTGATCTTCTATGGTTTTGCATATGACATTGCCTTTCACAATAAATGGTGCTTATTTCACTGTTTGATTCCATCTGTTTTAGGGAAAGTAGATGCTTGTAGAATACTGGTAGTATGTTTTTATAAGTGATTTACCAGGTTGAGTGTTCCCTTCATAGAGATTGAAAATGTGGTGCTTCCTCTTTTACAGGAGCTCCAGGCCTAAAAAAGTTGGAAGTGTGGAGCCGTGAAAGAAAGTGGGGGATTTCCACTAAGACCATTGTTAGGAATAAATATGAATCATGTGCTTGGTTAGATCAAAAACTGATTGTGCGGTCCTGTAGCTATATGATAGGTAGGTCAACATTGTAGCATGAATCCTGGTTGTTACATATCAAAGTTTTAAGGTACTGACCCTTATATTTTGCTAGAGTTGTTCTGTGCGAAATTAATAAGTTGGTAGTAGTGACATTCAGCTCTAAATTTATCTATGTATCATATTTGTTGTCTCTACTTAGTGTTCATGAGAGAATAAATTATGTTGCTGCTTATTAGGTTTGCTTTAAGTTGATCATATCTTTGAGCTTTTATGCCTTGTATTTTCAGTTGATTACATCAGGCCGTGCAAGAAAGAAGATGTTATGGTTATTGCGCTGCTCTCCCCCAACACATGCTCGGTGTGCAGCTCAAGACTGTCTTCAATGACTTTCAGAGAGTGTTCAACATCTACCGCAAGCTCTACATCATACTCTCTATCTTGTCCACCGATGCCTGGAAACTGTGAGTCAACTGCCACTTGAATCCCTCCTCTCTTATTAGCATGTTAGTGCTGCCACAACTCGGTATGCATTCTTGTATATACATGGTTGATGCACTGGTTGCTTTTACTAAGTTCGATGCCCTGCATCCTTCCCTGCAATCATGCTACAATACATGTGCACCTTTCCCTGCCTTCTCTCTTATGCACATTTTGTACCTGGTGCATTAAAGAAACTAAATCAAGAAATTTCAGATTCTGTAATAATCTATACCTTCCAAATTGCTTGTTATTCATAGTAATAATCTATACCTAGTTTTCTAATGTGTACTTGATCAGATTCTCTCTGCATTGGTCTTTCTCAAACATATATGGGCCTTATGCTTGATGCATGCATCATGTGTTGCCTATGGATATGCCTGCATTCGTTAAGTTTGTTTTGCACATGCTATGGCCTCTCACTTATGTTATACTATTTTGTTCATACATAAGCACATTTTGTATCGCCTTCTATCAATATATCCATTTATATGAACTCAGTCCTTATTTTTTGGATGAATGTGATGTTTTACAGGTCGTTGGTGCCAATGCTGAATAAGTTAGACAAAGTGGAAGTGTGAAGAAGTTCTAAAATATCAAAAATAGCTAGCTTGTGTACTGTCTGAAAGTTTGATTGTATTTTGGTTGCTCCACCTGATGTGAGCTGTGTTTGATAGTAATGTTCTGATGTTATCTGAAATATTATTCATAAATGTGACATGTTTGAATCAAATTAATTTTGTATATTATGTTGGTCTTGGTTAAATTATTATATGTTTAATTACTGTGAAAACATGAGAAAACAGACAGTAATAAGTGGGATTAACTGGGATCCATGTTACTGGTGGGACCAGCCCAAAATAAGAAGGCCAAAAGTAAGAATCTATCCATATAAAAGGCCCATGCAAAAGAAATAAATATGCCAGAATGTTGGGCTTGGCCCATGTAGCTGACCATATTTGGTATGAAAAACAATCCAGAATAGTATAAAAAACAATCTAGAATGGTTGGGCCGAGCCCATGTGGAACCTAGAAATGGACTGGGCTGATTTTGATTTAAGACGATTTAATTTCGTCACAATTTTGCCACGTAGGATCGGCCACATAAGATCTGACTTGGCCAGACTAGATGGCCCATGACGATATTGGATCGTCATAGACTTTATGACGATTCAATATCGTCATAGACGGTTATGACGATTTTATCAAAAACGTCGTTATAGTTCATTTGCGACGCCCAGCTTTCGACGATCTCAAAATCGTCATAAAATCGTCATAAACGGACTACTATGACGATTCTGTGACGAAAATGGAGGGTCATATATAGCCAGATTCCTTGTAGTGTATAATCCTACAGGCAACACAGTGCTCTGATACCATCTGTAGATATCCCAACCTTAAATAAGGTAGAGATCCCTGTGTTTACAATGCTAGTCCCTGGATCAATAGCTAGCATCCACAGTTAAGATGTAATATCAATAAACAAAGGTCATATACACTTTATAACCAGAAATAAAATAATTCATTACATCTTACATAGCTCATTTGGCTATCTCATTACAATGCAGCAGAAATATCTATAGCATGGAGTCCTTCATCTTCAAAGTGCCATAGGCAATCATGTTGGTTGTAGACTTGTAATCCTAATCAACACACTTCACTAACATCAAACAGACCTGCAACATAATAAGTTACATCCACAAGGGTCAATACATTTGAATTGTATTGGCAAGTGATACTATGGTAGAGTAGTGGTATCTATCATCTACATGCATTTGGCTAAGTGGATCTTCGGCTTGCTTTGCTCAAAATAGATTTTCCTTATCATTTGAAAACACTAAGTTTTTGTTTGTCAAAATCACCCAAGGCATCTACCAATCATTGATTGAAGATCCTTTAACCCTTGTTCAACCACAAGATTTTAACTTAGAAATTTGGATGAGGAGATTCTTGATAGCTTCCATGTCTTGATGCTCAAATTGTCCATTTCCGAGGACACAACTAAGTACTTAGATTTTACTCTCTCGAGAGGTGGTGCACTTTCCCCACAAGACTCGACATGCATCGAGACAAGATCTTTCAGAAGCCTTCCCTTAGACCAAAATGGACGTGCTCCAAACCTATCATCCCCTACCACCAACTGTCCATTTGGCTAAGTTATTGCAACCTATATGATCCAGGCAGAGCCCATAATGCCAAGTGGCTGCACTTGAAGCTTCTCAACATTTGGCATCCCAAATCTCTTTGTTCCTGGGTGGCATTACACAAGTGAGATACACAGGGTAAACCATTGAAAAATGGGCCCTAGTAACCACTCAACAAAAATCCAACCAAGCAATTACCATTCCACCCAGGTGTTTCATTCACTTAGTTGTTTTATTAATCAAAACATAAGTCCTTGACTTAGAAATATTCCATAGCATGAATATAATCCACCCTGGTTTTATACTAGCTAGGCTAAGCATGATAGTAGTAGGAATCTTAACTTAGAAAAATTTTACTAAGGTTTCATCTACTAGGATTTCCCATGGCATAGTTTATACTTAGAAAATTCCATGCAAGTCCTACTCAAAACATCACTAATGCATAGTGAAAATAATGGGACAAAAGTATGAAGCACCACTTGCCTTTTTGGTAGAGAGTATAAGTTCACTCCTTGATCTTGCAATAGTCACACTCTTCAAATTTCACTACAATTCAATCAAGGCACAAATTCAATCTACCATTCAAGCAATTCATCACATATAAAATAAAAACAAAGCAATGCATGCAAGCATGCCAAAGATTGTTTTATTTGGAAAAGTGGTTTCTATTAGGCTATAAACATTCTAAAACACCTATTGATCATTTACAAAAGTGGCAAAACCATTTTAAGTCAAGTTAGTGAAAATGGCCACTTTAATTCATTTTGTTTTGCTAGAAATGATTTTATTCAAATAATAATTTCTAGTGTTAGCCAAATATATTTTTAAACACAAATTTTAGTGTTTTAAGGTCAGTGTTTAATATTAAAACCATTTGCAAAAGGTTTTACGTATAAACTATTTTTAAATCAAAGCAATATTTTATTTTGTTGGAAATGCCTTTAAACAAAGTAATAATTTTATAGGGTTCACCGAATATATTTTTAGGGTCAGAGAGTTTAAACCAAATCATTTTCCAAAGGTTTTACTCAAAAAGCATTTTTAAAACATAAACAACATTTTTATTTAACTACAAATGCTTTAATTGAAAGATTTATTCTTTAGCTTCACAAAATACACTTTTAAATCTACAAGTTGGTTTCTATGGTCAGTAGGTTCAAAAATAATCCATTTACAAAAGATTTTACCCTAAAAACATTTTTAGAATGAATTTTATACACAAAATATGCCTACACATGTTTCTGCAAAAACAACTAACTTTTCAGAAGCAAATCACTAAACAAAGTGCATGGTTGGAAAGTATTTGTTTTTCTGATTCCATTGATAGAAAGATTGCAAAATTTGGACGTGTGGATCAAAAGTTATAAATTTTGCAAGTTTACACATCTAATAGAAATGATTCTGTTTTTAAATCAAACTACATGCCACTTGGTGTGTTCTGATTGATCCATACCGATTCGCACGGATCAAGCAATACTGGCCATAGGATCTAAAGGGAAACGCACGGATCAGATCGCTCATACCCCTTCGTTTAAGTCATCCGTTTCTTTGCGTCAGATCTAGATCGAATGGTCCTAATCTAATCGACCACAAAGTGGCGGCGCTACGACGGCAGCTGGAGGCGGCGCGCTCAGACGAGGACGGTGCCGACGATACATGAAGTGAGGAAAGCAGTGGAGTAGCTCACCGAGTTCACGTGATGTCTCTGATGCTAAAGGTGGTCTTCGTTGGCGAAGGGGCGCTCGGGGACGACGTGGATTGCTCGCCGGAGATCCTCACTAGCTCGGGCACACACGGTTCTTGATGGAGACAAGTACCTAGACTGCAAGCGAGTAAGGCAACGTGTCAGTGAGGTGCGTGTGGGTTCGAGGAGTGCGGGAAAACTCACCAAGTTGCAAGGGGTGCGTGGAGTCGGCGAAAGTAGCTCGCCGGAGCCGAAACAGAAGACGGTGGCGTTCGGACGTTGACGTTGTCGACGATAGGAGGCACGCGCGGTTGTGTGTTTGGTACTGGGAGATGCAGGGGATGATGGGGAGCGCGCTCGTGGGATCTGGGAGGCAAGGGGCGATGATGTCTGGACGGAATCAGAGAAAAAGGTTCGCCGGAGCCAGAGTGTTTCGAGACGAAATCAAGGCGGCCTGGGTGCAAAGAGAAGATGGTGTTTGGGAGGGAAAGGTAGAGGGGAGCGAGGCGAGTTAACGAGAGTAATCGCGGGGTGTCATTGCTGCAACATTAAGACGAATTTACTCACGGAATTTGTGGCAGAAACGCCGAGGAGGGGGGAAGAACTGGTATGCGGGGTGAAGACGACGACTAACGAGTAGGGCCGTGTCGTCAGCGAGAGAGAGGGTTCAGGTGGGGTCCGATCGTCAGTGGCAGCGCGGGTTTGTGTTCGAGTGAGAAAACGTTTCGGGGAGGAAAAGAAGATGGGCTGCGAGTTGGGCCTGACTGGGCTGGTTAGGCTGGGCTGGGTTCTTTCCATTTTTTTCTTCTCTGTTTATTTTTCTTTTTCTGTTTCTTTTATTCTGTTTTGAATTTCTTCGAACAATTCCAACAACCATTTGAATTCAAAACTTTACCAAACTTTCAATAATTTTCTATTTTGTTCAAACATGTATTTTAAAGATCATTTTGGAATATTTCTTTTATTCCCACATGGTTTAATTATTTATTTAAAATGGTCCTTTTGTCTTTATTTAAATAGGATTTTAATTATGTTTTCCAACTTCTATTTAAATTCCAAATTTTACCAAATCCTTTTCAGTAGGTTTTATTTATTTATTTATTAGGGTGTCAAATAATTCACTTTGAATTATTTGAAATATTTTTAATATGATTTATTAATCATTTAAATTGAGCATTTGTCTTCAATTAAATAAAATTTGATTATGGTTTTAATACCATATAAATTTATTCAAATAATTCTTTTAAGTTAATTTGATAACTTTTTTTAATCCACTTTGATAAATTTCCATTTATTACTTTCTCATGATTTAATTAATCATTTATATTAGGAATTTTATTTTTATCCATATATAATTAGAATATGGTTTAACTCCATTTAATTTTATTGGAATAATATTTATCCCTTTATTTTATTTGGATTATCTTCATTTCATTTGCTTATGGATTTGGCCAAGATTTAATTTGGCTTTAAAATATTCCTTATTTATTTATTTATTTATTTCTTTATCTTATAGAATCCATATTTTTCTATTTATAGATCCAAAATTGGTGATTCCATTTTGTATATTTTTATTTAATATTTCTTTATCTTTTTAAATCCCTTGAGGATTCATTGTTCACAATTTGGTATGGATTTTAGATAGGAGCTTTATTAGCTTTGAAAATTATTTCCTTTTATCTTATTATATTCATAAGTTTTTATCCATGGTTCCAAATTGAATGAAATCAATTTCTATGGTTTTATGATATTTTATTCCTTTTTGATCATTTATAATTGTTTGTTAACAAATTTTTATATGGATCACATCCATAGTCTTTGAGATATCTTGAAAATGATTTTCTTCCATTACGGTTTTGGGTTTTGGTTTATTTTCCCAAGTTTAAGTTTTAAGATACATTCGTTGATGAATGCATTTCACTTGATTTGAATTTTGTTGGTTTCCCCTTTTATTCAAAGTTTGTTCAAGATGGGTTTTAATGTTTCCATTTAGAAACAAAAAGTTTCTTTTCACCCTAAATTTCAACAATTATTTATTTTGTTTATTTATTTTTCACATTTCAAAATTTGGAAAATTTTGGGATGTGACACGAATGATGCAACTTTATTTGAGGATATATTTCCCATGAAGGATATGCCTAACTCATCAAGTCAGGAATTAGATACAATTTCTGAACCAATCATTCCAGTCGAACACCTAGAAAATCCTGAGGAGGAGGATAACGAAATTCCTAAAAGGAGCAAGAGACAGAGGACTGCAAAGTCTTTTGGTGATAATTTCGTTGTATACCTCGTGGATGATACTCCCACTTCTATTTCAGAAGCCTATGCATCTCCTGATGCTGACTACTGGAAGGAAGTCGTCCGTAGTTAGATGGACTCCATTTTAGCTATTGAAACATGGGAGATCACTGGTCGTCCTTATGGGTGCAAACCTATAGGATGTAAATGGGTGTTTAAGAAGAAACTAAGGCCTGATGGTACTATTGAGAAGTACAAGGCAAGGCTTGTGGCCAAGGGTTATACCCAAAAGGAAGGTGAAGACTTCTTTGACACTTACTCACCTGTAGCAAGGTTGACCACCATTCGAGTACTACTTTCTCTGGCTGCCTCACATGGTCTTCTCGTTCATCAAATGGACGTTAAGACGGCTTTCCTAAATGGAGAGTTGGATGGGGAAATTTATATGGATCAACCAGATGGTTCTGTAGTAAATGGTCAAGAAAGAAAAGTGTGCAAGCTGCTAAAGTCTTTAGATGGTGCTGCATTGTAACAAGCACCTAAGCAGTGGCACAAAAAGTTTGATAAAACCTTAACCGATGCAGGCTTTGTTGTAAATGAAGCTGACAAGTGTGTATACTATCGCCATGGTGGGGGCGAAGGAGTTATTCTATGTTTGTATGTTGATGACATACTGATCTTTGGGACCAACCTTACTGTAATTGAGGAGGTCAAGGATTTCTTATCTCAGTCTTTTGAGATGAAAGATCTAGGAGTAGCTGATGTTATCTTGAACATCAAACTGTTGAGAGATGATGATAGTGGGATCACACGGCTTCAGTCTCACTATGTGGACAAGATTTTGAGTCGCTTTGGGTATAGCGGCTGCAAGTCTTCTCCAACACCGTATGATCCTAGTGTGATACTTCGAAAGAATCGAGGCACCATTAGAGATCAATTGACATACTCTCAAATAATTGGCTCGCTTATGTACTTGGCTAGCGCTACAAGGCCTGACATCGCGTTTGCTGTTAGCAAACTCAGTCGATTTGTTTCAAATCCTGGAGATGATCATTG
Organism: Avena sativa; assembly: GCA_916181665.1. NCBI lineage: Eukaryota > Viridiplantae > Streptophyta > Magnoliopsida > Poales > Poaceae > Avena > Avena sativa. Next base: position 36,608,245 of record OV702284.1, read on the forward strand.
GCAAGCTCTTGAAAGAGTCATGCGCTATCTAAAAGGCATTGCAAGCTATGGCATTCACTATACCGGGTATCCGAGGGTACTGGAGGGTTATAGTGATTCAAATTGGATATCTGATGCTGATGAGATAAAGGCCATGAGTGGATATGTGTTTACACTTGGTAGTAGCGCTATTTCTTGGAAGTCTTGCAAGCAGACCATCTTAACGAGGTCAGCTATGGAAGCAGAACTCACAGCACTAGACACAACCACTGTTGAAGCAGAGTGGCTTCATGAACTCTTGATGGACTTACCCGTGGTTGAAAAACCTATACCCGCAATCCAATGAACTGTGATAATCAAACTGTGATTATTAAGGTGAACGGTTCTAAGGATAATATGAAGTCCTGAAGACATGTGAAGAGGAGGCTAAAATCTGTCAGGAAAATGAGAAACTCTAGAGTTATTGCATTGGATTATATCCAAACATCTAAGAACCTGGCAGATCCCTTCACAAAGGGACTACAGATGGAGTGGTAAAGGCCACTGGCTGGGGGCTCCCACCCAGGGTTCAAATCCTGGGTGTGACACCATTTCTTTGAAATTTGCGCTGTGGGGTACTCCCCTACAGTTTTCTTTCAAAAAAGGGACTATCACGCAATGTGATAGAAAATGCATTGAAGGAGATGGGTATGAGACCCACACTATGAGTTTTCCACTGTGGCAAACCAATCTATGTGATCGGAGATCCCGTGAATTAGAATTGGGAGACAAGCTGTTGGTAGACTGAGAGGAAAGTATCCCTACTTTAATGAACACCACTCCGTGAAGATGCAATACTTTCCTATTCTACACGGCAGGTTGATTTTTATCTTAATGTGTTCTAAATGGCTTAATCTTAAGCAGAGATGTTGTCCTGCAGAACATCTTTTGAAGAACACACCTATATGAGTCTGACTGTCAAACATCGCAGTCTATGAGATTTGGGTGCTCTCTAATAAACTCATGAAAGGCCATGGAGTATGACGCATAAGCTCCACCCGCGGGGAAGTCCCATGGTAGCCCAGTATCGGTCAAGGCTTCATGTGAAGCTAGGTTGCAGCAAACTTGCAGTTCAAGGCATAGTTCAGTGTATAAGTCGCAGCCTAGTGTAGCATAGAAATCTAGGTGGAAGTTCAACTTAACAGTCTCCACTACAGTACCGGTATATAAACAGTGTTTTGGAACCAAAGGCAAATTACATGTGCCTCTGGGATCTGGTGGGGGATTGTTGGAATTTTGGCCCAAAATAGCCTAGCCCATTTTTCCATTCCAATAATTCCTGAAAATCCTAGAGGCCCATGTGGCCCATTCATGCTTGGAAAGAGGTGGGACAAATGTTTAGTCCCACATTGCTAGTTGAAGGAGGTTTGGACCAGCTTATAAGGGAGGCTCTCCTACCACTTGGTAAAAGGATGAGAAGGAGAAGGAGAAGGAGAAGGAGAGAGTTCCACACGCGCGCTCCTCCTCCTCCGCCGCCGCCTGCCTTGCCACGCCACGCCTCGCCTCACCACACCACACCACACCACGACGCGCGCGCACGTGCGGGTTGCGGGAATCTCGCCGAGATGAGTTCTTTTTTGCCACGCATGACTGGTATATGAACGGGTGTGCAGAATTTGAACAGCCTGCTAATGGGTTTTAAATACGACATGGAGGTTTAATTCGAACTTAGTGGAGGCTGTTTGGCTTCGGTCGCTGCCTGTTCGTTTCCTCTTCCGACGTCGCTTGTTCGCCTGTCTACCCGTCCCTATAAGAGAGGAAGGTCACTCCTTTCCTCAGGCATCGATCAGAACCATCGCCGCCAAGTTCCAGAGCACTGAGTTTCCACCAGTTCTTCCCCATACCATCTTGCGGCATGCACCGCGAGCCGGGACAGTAGGCCTCCGGAACCCCACCTCTTCGAGTCCTATACGGGAGAAGGGCGATAAGGTTTTTGGGGAGCGCTATCTGTGCTACTACTGGCTTCATCACAGATTCCTTAACCGACACCGACGACATCTTCCCCAACGACGACTTCTTCCCTGCCATCGAGAACCTCTTCCTCAACGACATGGGTGACAACTCCAACTCTGGCGCACTTCTATATGTTTTCTTTCTTCATCTTGTTCAGATTATTTCTATCTATCTGCAACTCTCTGCACACTTTCTGTCAGATTACTTTGCTAGTTTATTTTCGATCGTTCTAGTCATGTTTTACCTGCTATTTATTTCGCATAAATCACTTGGTAAATTGCTCATATTTCCAACATCTTCCCCCTATCTCCCCCTTCCGTCGTCACGTGGAGCTTCGAGTGACCACATCATGCTTGCCTCCTTCCAATTCGAAGGTAAATTCCCGATCAACCCCTCGGTAGTTCATGTGCGTTGTCTCGGAGCTTTGACATCGGATGTATGTGCATATAAGTACCACCTTGAGCCCTTTCACGCAGTTCTTCTTCAACGACTCTAGCCTTGAGGATTTGCTCTTCGAGCATTAACCACAGGTCGTCTGCATCCCGCGCGACTGCGTGCTCGGGCATGCCATGCTCATGCGCGATTATTTCGATGAGGTACCCATCTATCCAGCTCATATTTTCCATCGGTGATAACGAATGCATAGAGAGTTGTACATTAAGATTGTTGAAGCTTGTGGGGCCAATTGACGTTTTTACTCATTGTAGAAAAGTAGTGGATCTCGTTGGTTTCAGCTAGTACCAAAAGATATCCATAGCTATGCGGATGATTGATAAGTAGCATGGAAAACAATAAATTCTTACGACATGCGAATAAAAGCAAGATCCAATCTGCGAGATACTAGCAACAAGAAGGTTTGGATGTACATACCATTGTAGAATATGAGTGGAAACGATCTAGAGATCGTGGATGATGTAGTCATACTCTTCGCAATCCGATCCGGTCAAATCACCACACGAACGGCACCCCCTGAGTTGCGCACACATATGGCTTGACGTCGCCTCCTCCTCCTTGATCCAGGAAGATGAGGTGGATGAGATCGATCTTGATAGCACGACGGTGTGGTGGTGGGTTTATGTTGGAGAAACGACAGAGCTTCGAGAAGCACCACGGGAGCAGGAAGTGTGAAAAGATCGTATGGGCACTTAGAGGGGGGGGTGAATAGGTGCTACTTCAAAATTTTCTCTTTTTCAGTTTAGGGTTTGACACAAAAGGTAAATTCTATAGATATGCAACTAATGTGAATTTACCTATATGTCACACTAGCACAACTAACTAAGTAAGAGCAAGATATAATTGAAGTGTGGTAAAGGATAGAGGTAACCAAAATGAAGCACGCGGAGACACAATGATGATTTCCCGCAGTTCCTTCCTTTTGAGGGGAAGTATCTCTGCGTTTGGAGAGGGGTGGTTTCAAACTACCAATGCCACAAAAGGCCTCCCTTGTTCTTCGGTGAACCTCACCCCAAGCGATCGATTCACTCTTCCACTATATCGATTACCTTCGAGGTGGAAACCGGCACCTTTACAACAAGTTCGAGGCACACATCCACAACTGAATTAGAGGCTCCTGAATCCAATCAAGTTGTCACAACAATCAAAGACAAGCTTGTAAGAACCAAATCAAGTCCTAGGGTTTCCAATGAAACCCTAGAGCAAGGGGCCCTCAAGTGAATGAGGGGGAAATGAAGATCTCTCTTCGTGAAGCTGTAGATCAAGGACTCCTCCTTCGATTCTCCAAAGATAGGGGACTTTGGATGGTCGGAGGGGGTGATACGTCGTAAACGTATCTATAATTTTTAATATTCCATGCTTGTTTAGTATCTACTTTTCTTTGCTTTGTCTTCTCTTTGAGGTATTTTTATATGTTTTCTTGGACTAACCTATTAACAAGATGCCATAGAGCCAGTTGCCTGTTTTCTTCTATTTTTGGTTTAAGAAAAGTCAGAAAATGAATATTCTCGGAATTGGACGGGACAAAAGCCAAAGTAAATATTTTACCGTGGGGAACACGGAGACAGAAGACGAGATGGAGGAGGGCCTCGAGGGGGCCACGCACCTTGGGCACACGGCCTGGCCTAGCCCGCGCCTGGGGGGTGCAACCGCCTAGGGCACCCCCTCGTCCTCCCTATTTGCCTATAAGAAGCCCCTGATACCTAAACCCTAAGTACCCGATCAATCTTCCACGAAACAGATCGTAGCCGCCGCCACCATCGTCCCTAGATCTGGGGGATCTGAAGCTCTTCCCGGCACCCTTCCGAAGGGGAGAGATCATCCCGGAGGCCTTCTTCATCACCATGCCAGCCTCCAGTATGATGCGTGAGTAGTTCCACCTTGGACTACTGGTCCATGTAGTAGCTAGATGGTTATTTCTCCTCCTTTGTGCTACCATGTTTATATCTTGTGAGCTCCGTTCATGATCAAGATCATCTATTTGTAATCATGCATGTTGTGTTTGCGGGGATCCGATGGATATTGAGATTAGTATGCCTGATTGGTTAATGATTCTATCTTATTAATTCTATCATGTTTGTGTTGTTTGAGATCTTGCATGCTCTCTGTTTCTAGTAGCTATCTTGGCCAAGTAGATGCTAGTGACTCCAAGAGGGAGTATTTATGCTCGATAGTGGGTTCATGCCTCTATTTAATCTAGGGAAGTGACATAAATCTCTAAGGTTGTAGATGTTTTGTTGCTACTAGGGCGAAAACAACGATCTCTTGTTCATGGAACAAGTGGATTGTTTACCTTACACACTTTGCTTAAAGCAGTTATCCGTTTCTTGCAACTTAATACTAGAGGGGGTTCGGGTGATAACTGAAGGTCGATTACTAGTCATAGATGCAGTTGGATGGCGGTTTATGTATATTGTTGTATTGCCCAATGAAATCTCGTAGGATCATGAATGTCTAGTATTGCATTGTTATGCCTTGCTCTGTCCTGTCAATTGCTCCACTGTAATTTGTTTACGAAACATGTTATGTTGTTTATCTTAAGGAGAATGCCTCTAGTGAACTATGGATCCCGGTCCAATCTTTACCATTGATACATCTTCCACTGTTCCTATTTACTTTCTGCAAACCACCATTACCTTCCACACCATACATTTAATCCTTTGTTTTCAGCAAACCGGTGAGATTGACAACATCACTATTCATTGGGGCAAAGTCTTGAGTTTGTGTTGTGCAGGTTTCCAAGTTGCTAGCAACACCTTTGAGTCGTTTCCTTCCTCCTACTGGTTCGATAACCTTGGTTTCTTTCTGAGGGAAAACTTGCTGATGTGCTCACCATACCTTCCTCTTGGGGTTTCCTAATGAAGCTCTACAGTGATCTTAGTTGCATCAAGCTGTTTTCTGGCACCGTTGCCGGGGAGGCTAAGGACGGCTTCACGAGGGAAGTCCTTCACAACCTTTCTCTTTACTTTGTTTTTGTTTTGCTTATTTTTTTGCCTTGTTTTGCTTGCTTATTTTTATCAAAAACTCCAAAAAAAATAGTTTCGTTTGGTTTGATTTTTCTTATCAAAAACACACAAAACTTTGTTCCTACTATAGTTGTTGGTCTGTTGTTGCCTTGGTTTGTCATGCTTTTTATCAATGGTTGGTTTCTTTGAAACTAGTTCTTATTGGCAAGGTGGGTTCACGAAAGAATAAAAGTATTATTATAAGGAACACCGCTTGTCACAAAAAGGGAAACACTTATGGGAACAAATTGATAAATTGAATATCATTGCTAGAAATGTGTGCTCTACTTATAATGTTACTTATTGCTTTGATAAAGCTTGTTGCTATAGGAGGTATAAACACCTCCCTTTTCAATGTGAGTATAATTATAATGTTACCATATCTTCTTATGTTAAAGGAAATTATGAATTTTTTGATGTGGAACAAATTTAAGAATTTATTGCTTGGAAGGGTGCATTTGAACTTGCTAGTTTGCTTAAAAATACTGATGATTCACCCTATGAATATGAGGTTTATGATATACTTAAATTTTGCTTTGATAATTACAAGGAAGAAAATGGATATATTCTTGAACATTTTAATAGATGCTTTCCACAAACGGAAGCGACTAATGCCTTGCAGGAGCCTATGGAAGAAAAAATTGTTGAAACTGGAAGCTCATTAGATGAAAAAGAGGAGGAGAGTGATGAACAAAAGGAGGAAGAATGGATCTACCCATGCCTACCTTCTAATGAGAGTAACTCTTTATCTCTCACATTACTTGATTGTCCCCCATGCTTACCAAAGGAGGATGAATGTTATGTTCCTATGGATTATGTTGAAATATCTACTATGGCTAAAATTTGTGATAATAATTATGCTCTTGTTATCTATGATGATCCTTTATTCGTGCCTAACTTTGAAATGCATGGTACTAAAGAGTTTTTCTTAGAAAATGTTTATGATAAAGCTCTATATGATGGTCCTATACTGAATGATCAGTCATCTTGTCACAAAATTGTTAAAATTGGGTTTGAAGGTTTTAATCCCACTATTTGTGAGCTTAATAAAAATTATGTGTTTGTAGATCATGAAAAGCATGCTTTATGTGATATTATATTGTTGAGTTTATTTATGAGTCTACTGAAAATTATTATGAGAGAGGAAAATATGGTTGTAAAATTTTTCATGGTACTGACACACCTCTCTTTGTGCTGAAAGTTTTGAGGTTACTCTTGTTTTCTCTTCCTATGCTTGTCACTTTGTTCTTTGTGAATTTATTTGCGTACAAGATTCCTATGCATAGGAAGTGGGTTAGACTTAAATGTGTTTTGAATTTGCTTCTTGATGCTCTCTTTTACTTCAATTCATATTTCTTATGTGAGCATATTCTCAAACTATCATGCCTCACTTAAAGGCGTTAAAGAAAAGTACTTCTTGGGATATAACCCAATTGTTTTCTTGAGAAGCTCCAAAACAGGGTATGCTCAAACTAAATGTGGATGCCACGTATAACCAGGTGTCTGGACAATCCATGACGGGGGGAGTCATAAGAGATCACGAGTGAGCAATCATATGGTCCATGAATGGGAATCTGGAGATCTGCCAAGACGCCGAGGAAGCTGAAGCTAGTGCCCTGATCTCGGCTCTGAATATTGTAACATCCCAAAAATATTAACCAAGGTTATAAATTATAATCACCCAAAATTAGGGTTAACAAAAACTTTGTTAATTAAAATCCATATGAATGCATGTGTGTATGTGGTGATTGCATGAATGCTTGTATGGACTTGTGTGATTGTTGTGAATAGCAAGGAATGGTTTAAAGATGAAAACAACAGCATCTAAATATTTTCCAAGCAGAATCAAATCAAAGGAAAATTCAAAAACAAACAAAATAAGCAAATGGTCATTTTTGCCAATCTTGCTCACTAGACCACTTTGAATGTTTCTAGTCCAAGATTTCAAACAGAAACAAATCCATTTCTTTTCACCCCTTTCTAGACCAAGTAAAAGTGAACCCAAGCCCACCTTGCAAACCTATAGAAACATTTGGCAACCCTATTCAAACGATAATTCAAAATTAAATCTAGTTCATATGGGAAGATCACCATTTCTCAAAAACCAACCAAACCAGTGCACCTTGGAAAATCCAATCAACCAGAGACTACCTAGTATGTGACCATTGCATCCACCAAGTTTCAACCAAAAATTTAAATTTGAATTTCTTTTGTCCATTTCATCAAACACTTGGAGACAGAAAATCAAATTAGCCAAACTTCACTGTTTTGAGCAGTAATCTTTGCAAGCATTGTTCACCAGTGATCACCCTTGTCTCCCCCAGTTCCAACCAACACATTGAACTAACCTAGACCCCTACCATTGCACCATGCCTCGCCCACCCGAGAGCACCCTTGCCAGCCGACCATGGCTAGCTAGCCAGAGAAAGCGTCGCACCTAGCCACCGTGTCTGGGACGCACGCCACCGTCCATCGCCACCCCCTGTCCAGCCCTCGACCCCTGCCAGGAACTGGACCACATAGAATGCATGCGCCCATTTCTCTGCGACCATGTCCAGAGTGCGCCAAAGCACCGTGCTCGACACGCTCGCATAGACCGTGCCCCGCCTTCGCCGCCCGTGTACGTAATCACCACCATCCCAGGAACCTCCCAGACAACCCCGTTCGCCGCCGCGCGACCCGTAGCCACTGTGCGCCATCAAGAATGCCGTCGGTGCCGCTTAGAGCGTCGACGCGTTCCGACCAAACTGCACCGCCCCACGCCTCGCCATCAAGATGTTGAGCATCGCCAGGAGGCCGCACACCGCCCCTACCGTCAGCCATGCCGATAGCTCACTGTAACACCAAACCCGACGAGCTCATCCCGCACCCTTCGGTTCCCTCGTCGCACTATAAATAGAGGCCTCCCTCGTTCGATTTCTTCACACCATTCCACTCCCCACCTCTCACTGATCGTTCCCACTTCTTCCCGGAGCAAGGCGAGCGCAGCATCACCGGAATTTCACTAGAGCCTGCCGCTGCTGGGGGAGAAGGGCGTCGTTGATTAGAGCCACCCTAGGAGGAGCCGCCAGTACCAGGAGAATCTCCATCGTCGACTTCGTCATTCGCCCTCATCGCCGACCATCACCTGAGTCTCGGTGAGCTACCACTGACCCCCACTGGCCACGCTAGGGTTCGAACTCGTCGCGTTTTGTTCGATGAGGACGACGACCCTCAGTCGTAGATCTTACATCTAATCCTACGGTCATAATCACCTCTTACCCCTTCGCACCCCTGTCTCACTGACGAGTGGGGACAACCACTTAACCATCCCGCGCGCGCTGTGCGCAGTGGGCCGGACCAGTTAACTCTCCCGCGTGACCTAGTAGTTTGAAATTTGATTTAGCTATTTAATTTCAAATCTAATTCTGGCAGTAGATTCAAAAATCATTTTAGATATTTTCACTGGATCAAATTGCAAGAAACCAATTTTGTTAGAAAGGTATGGAAATTATTAAACCAAGCCCGTTGGATTCAAATCATTTGGACTTATAGATCACCTATGGAAAAATTAACAAAGCGGATACTTTTCTGCATTCAAACATTTTTCAAAATTCAACCATAAAAGCTTTTGAGTTGATTCCAACTCTCAAAAATCACATTTGATAAGACCTTTCTGAATATATAAAAACATATAGGTTTACTTGCAGTAACAATGGACAAGTAATAAAAGAATGCCCATGGGCACTTCTACCCACTTTATTTAATTAACATAAAAAGGTTAAACCTTATTAAATTGTGACACCACTTTAAATCACATTCCCAAGTACTAAAATATGTGGTGATGACATGTGTCAACATGATCCCATGTTTTAATTAGAGAATATTAAATCTTAAGTAGTTTTTCAATGAGTAGAAATTACTTTTCTAAAATAAAATAAATAAAACTTGTACCTTAATCTTTGTGATGATCCTAGATCATTTAGTGAAAACCCTGGTGTGATAAATAGAATTAGTTACGTATCGTTTGGTGATTGTGTACCTTGTATTTATTTATAGACGCTAGTATCAACCAAAGATACGAAGAGGAAGGAGACTACTATGAGAAAGAAGCCGAGGAGAACTTCAACCACTGCACTGCATAAGGCAAGCTTACACTTGCAATTATACAAGCCTAACCCTACAATTTAACTAACAAGGTACCATTAGCAAACCATTATAGCAAGCTAACACTTGCAACCTTAATTACCCCAAATCCTAGTTTTACTTGCAAGCTTTATTAATTTTACTTAGTGACTTGTGAAGTTTTGGAAAGGTTATTAGAGGTAGCATAAAGAGCATAAAACTTGGCCTAAGTTAGATAGATCTTGATGTCATCCTGAGGCATGAGATTGGATTTAGATAAGTCATACTTGATTACCACCCCTCATTAGTGTTTACCCCCAACTTAGTGGCTAGTGCTAAGCATAAAACTTGATCACTTTAGATGGGAATACTTGGTGAAAATGGTTATGAAACCTTAGAATGATGAGTCATTCTAATGAAATGTTTTGATATGTGTTCTTGAACAATAGATGATTTTGATGGCGAAAATGTTGAGGCATGAGCCTTAGCCCTTTATAAAACTGATGGTTGTCTGGATGCGATACCATTCCAATTTTACCGTACAACCACAATACCCGAAATTGGGTAGCGCTTGACAGCAAGTTTATATATCTTAGTATGGGTTCCCTCGCGGCCAAGGTTTGAGTTGAGGCTACCTCGTGAAGATTGACCACCCGTGCAGTTCCCAAGATGAAAGATGGTCATGGTTGGGAGGCCAAACTCGTTGGAGAGGTGCCTATACTAGGGTGTGTAATTGAAAGGTTAGGATTGATTATCCGCATACTGAGTATGGTGAATTCAGGATTGTTCCTGACGGATGTATCGAATATTGTGGTGAAAGTGTACCACCTCTGCAGAGAGTCAAACTATTCGAATAGCCGCGTCCACGGTTATGGACTGTTGGAATGGTCATACTGTTCCGTCGTCAAATGTTTTCAAAATGACTTGTGAAATGAATCATGACCTGACTTAACCACAACAGGGTTGTGATATGAAAACTCAAGTTCCCACTTAGGTGTTATAAAACCTTAAACTAGTTTTCTTTGATACTAAACTTAGTTATAGATAAACCTGGCTTTTTGCAAAACAAGCTAGAGCTTAGTATTCCTACTCAAACCACTTTACTTGTTAGTGATAGTTTGTGAGTACTTAAATAGTACTCATGGCTTTGTCCCTGGCTATTACCGTGGCCAGACTATGAAGAAGAATATCAGGAGGATGGACCGCAGGAAGGTTACGACAGCTAGGATCATCTCCCATCGTCAGCATTGCATGTGACCATGAAGATGGAGCCTTGCCCACGCTACCGTTATTATATTATTCCGCTGCTTGGAATGTACCAAGACTGGATCATGAGATCCTTTATTTGTTTTAAGACCTTATTATGGTTTGTAATGGATGATGTACTGTGATATCCAATCTGTTATGTCTTGCAAAAATGGTAATCCTAGGATTGCGATGTATTGCATAACAGGCATCTGGGATTAAAAATCCGGGTGTTGACAAGTTGGTATCAGAGCCATCCTGACCATAGGAGATCCTAGATTAGAATGGACGCTTGAATCAAAAACTTAGTTTCAAAACAAAAGAAGTGAGTATTTATGAAAACCTATTCTCATTCTTACCACTTAGGTTCTTTCATGAAAATTCATGTTCCTAAAAAATTCTTGCAAACTTACATAAAATTTGACACACTTGATCACTCTACTAACTTACTCATCCTACATTCTTATATATGTACGTGAAGTATAGCAAGTTCTATCAGTTGGGAAATGGAGGAGATCTCATCTTTGAGCGTGACTTGGACCAGCTTTCGGAACTTCTAGAGCGCCCGCATCCCGAGTTCTTTGGAGCTCAGCTCAACGATCAGGAAGGATGAGAATTGCAATGGCTGATTGTTGCAAGTCTCAGAGGTAAGATTGAAGGCCCCACCTTAGAGGGAGTCCAGTTCACCTTAAGGGAGAACAACTGGCTAGATGGACTTGCCATGGCCATGCAGGAAGCTCTTGCCCATCTGTGTGGGCAGAGTATCAATCAGATCAAGGGCACCCGCTTTGAGTTCTATACAAGGCGTGATGTTATGGGACAACCACTGGAGGCACCATATCACCCAGAGCTAAAGCATCAAGTGTACCGCCTCAGTTTCATGATGTATGACTGGCAGAAGGAGTCATTGCCGTCAAGAAAGACCAGACTATTGCCATGCTGGTGAAGGATCGCCAGTCTCGTTGTCGTCAGTTTGACAACAAGGATTGCATTATTGCTCGCCTTCGTCACAAGGTGACACACTTGGAGGATACCATCCACGAGAGAGACATGTAGCTTGAGGAGAGGGAGAATGCAAGGGAATATATCCATGGAGACCCCTACTCTTACCTCAGTGACGATGATGACTTCTTGGAGGATCAAGCCATGGACTTCTTCACCGATGAGGATGACTTCGCCTTCATTGATGATGATGATGATTGTAACATCCCAAAAATACTAAACTTAAATCATCAAACACTAATCGTCAAAATTAGGGTTAACAAAAACTTTTTAAAATAAAATTATGGAAGCATGCATGTGAGTATGCATTGAATTTGAAATTCTTTTGAACCACCTTGTTTATGTGTTTCCTTGCTTGTAAATGGATGCTTAGGTGAAATAAACATCATCTAAACATTTCCCAAACCTTTCCTAAAGACAAATAAATCAAAACAAATAAAATAAAGGAATGGTCACTTTGACCAATTTAACTCCCATGCCTACTTTGGTTGTCTCAAACTTTCAGAACCTAACAGAAAATTTTCTGGATCTTTGCACCCCTTGAATGTACTCATAACAAGGTATCAAGGCCCACTTTGTGATCATCGAGAAACTTTCAAATGCATAGTTTAAATGATAATTCAAAATTGAATCTTTATCATATGGGAAGATCCCACTTTTTCAAAAACCACTCAAACAAGCTCAACTTTCAAAACCCAAGCATCTGCAGACTCACCAGCACCAATCTAGCACACCCACCAAAACTCTTTTCAAAATTCAAAACTTGATTTCATGCGGCCATTTCATCAAACAGGTTGCAGACCCAAATCATACAAAATCTAAACACTATAGTGAGCAGTGATTGAAGCCTAACTTGTTCCCTCTCTGGGCACCACTAGACTTAGTAGATCATCTAACAACCTTAACTAATCACTAGCACCGCTGTAAGCTTGGCAATGCCATAAATGGTGAGCAGGCCGAATGCACCATTGTCACCCCCATGTCGACAGCAAGCTAGGAGGAGAAACAAGCCTAGACAACATGTCTGGGAGGCAGCCCACCGTCCATCGCCACTCCCTGTCCACCGCTCGAACCTTGCCAACCCCTGCACCACACGCACGGACCGCGCCCATACCGCCAGCGACCATGCCGAGCGTGCGCCAGAGCGCCACCATCGACCGAAGCCCACAGACCACACGCCACCCTCACCGCGTGCATACACGATTACCACCGACCCAGGAGACCGCCAGACATCCTCGTTAGCCACCCCGTGCCGCACATCCACCGCTCGCCGTCGAAGACGCCGCCTCTGCCGCGCAGAGCGTCGCATGTTCCAGACCAAGCCGCACCGCCCCACGCCTCAAAACCATGTCGTTGAGCATCGCCAGGGAACACCGCACCGTCCCCTACCTTCGCCCATGCCAATAGCCGTCGGTACCATCGCCCCCGACGAGCTCACCGTGCGCCACGTCGGTCCCCTCGCTCGACTATAAATATAGGCCACCCCCAGTCGATTTCTTCACACCATTCTACTCCCCTCTCCTCACTGATCGTGCCACACCATTCCCGGAGCAAGGCGAGCAGCGCATCGCCGGAATTTCACCGGAGCCCGCCGCCTCTGGAGAAGAAGGGCGCCATCAATTTCGTCCACCCCAGGAGCTGCCGCGACCACCCCTGAGTTCGCCGTCGTCGACTTAATCGTTCGCCCACCTCGCCGACCCTCGCCAGCACCCCGGTGAGCCCCCAGCAACCCCCACTGGCCGCGCTAGGTTTCTATCTCGCCGGCGTTGCTCAACGTCGACGATGACTCTCAGCCGTTGGATTAGAATCAGATCGAACGCACCACGTTGCCCCGTACCGCTTCGCACCCCCCTGTCTCACTGACGAGTGGGGACACCCACTTAAGCAGCCCGCGGAAGGGCTACGCTTAGCAGGCCGGCCCGTTAACTTTTCCCGCGCAGCCCAATTATTTGAATTAAACCTTTTCCATTTTATTTCAAACACACTTCTGTACCCAGTTTCAAAAATCAACCCAGATCGATTCAATGCACCAAATTGAATGAAACTATTTTTTTTAGAAAGGTCTTGAAATGCTAAATCCAAGCCCGTTGGATTCAAGTCATTTGGATCTATAGATCATCCATGGTAAAAATAACAAGGCAGAAGCTTTTCTGCATTCAAACATTTTTCAAATTTAGACCATAATAGCTTTTGAGTTGATTCCAACTCTCAAAAATCACATTTAACCATACCTTTCAGAATATATAAAAATATATAGGTTTACTTGCAGAAATAATGTTCAAGTAATAAAAGAATGCTACATAGTCATTTCTACTCACTTTAATTAATTAAAATAAAAGGGTAAAACCTTATTAAATTGTGACACCACTTTAAATCATATTCCCATGGACTAAAATATATGGTGATGACATGTGTCAACATGATCCCATGTTTGGTTTGGGGAATATTAAATCTTAAGTAGTTTTTCAATGAGTAGAAATTACTTTTCTAAAAATAAAAGGAATTAAACCAAGCCTTAATTTTGTAATATTAGTGATGATGTTAGATCATCTATAGGACCCTTGTGTGTGATGATTGCAAGTAGTTAAGTATTGTTTGGTGATTGTGTACCTCATATTTATTTATAGACGCTAGTACCGACCAAGGATACGAGGAGGAAGGAGGATTCTACGAAGCAGAAGCTGAGGAGAACTTCAACCACTGCTCTGCACAAGGCAAGCTTATACTGATATTGTGCAAGCCAATACTTGCAAGCTTTATTAACTAAGTGGACCAATGCAAGCTAACCCTTGCAAGATACCCTATTGATGCTACAAACCACTACTTGTTACTCTGACCACTATATGCCTTAAGCATATGTGATTATACTCACTTGACAAACCAATCCTAGTTTTACTTGCAAGCTTCTTACTTTATTTCTTTATCAAAGCTCTTACTTAGAGTTTATTGGAATAAATGGTAGATACTAGAAGGATACTTGAAGGTTGCATAAAGAGCATAAAATTTGGCCTAAGCTAGATAATCTTTATGTCATCCTAAGACGTGAGATTGAATTTAGTTAGAACTCCACTAGTTTAACACCCCTCATTAGTGCTTACCCCCACTTGTAGATGCTAGTGCTAAGCGTAAAACTTGATCAACTTTAGATGGGAATACTTGGTGGAAAAATGGTTATGAAAACCTTGGAATGATGGATCATTCTATTGAAATGTTTTGGACATGTGTTTCCAAACACCTAATGATTTTGGTGATGAAAATGTTGAGGCATGAGACTTAGCCCTTTATAAAACTGATGGTTGTCTGGATGCGATACCATTCCAATTTTATCATACAACCACAATACCCGAAGATTGGGTAGGGCTTGACTGGAAACTTATATACCTTAGTATTAGTTCCCTCACGACCAAGGTCTGAGCTGAGGCTACCTTGTGAAGATTGTCCACCTGTGCAGTACCCAAGATGACAGTTGGTCATGGTTGGGAGGCCAAACTCACAGGAGAGGTGCTTATACTAGGGCGTGTAAATGAAAGGTTAGGATTGATTATCCGCATACTGAGTATGGTGAATTCAGGATTTGTTCCTGACGGATGTATCGAATGTTGTGGTGAAAGTGTACAACCTCTGTAGAGTGTCAAACTATTCGAATAGCCGCGTCCGCGGTTATGGACAGTTGGAGTGGCCATACTGTTCCCCCGTCAGACTTTTCAAAATGACTTGTGAAATGAATTGAGACTTTGACTTGACCACAACAGGGTTGTGACATGAGTACAAGATCCCACTTAGCAGTTATAAAATTTGTGATTAGCTTTGGAACTTCGTAGAGATAAATCTGGCTTTTGCAAAATAACCCTAGAGCCTAGTGTCCTATTATCAAAAACCCCTTTACCTGTTAGTATTAGTTTGCGAGTACTTAAAGAGTACTCATGGCTTTGTCCCTGGCTATTCCCATGGCCATACTATGAAGAGGAGTACCTGGAGGATGGACCCCAGGAAGGTTACGACAACTAGGATCATCTCCCATCGTCAGCATTGCCTGTGACCCCGAAGATGGAGCTTCGCCTACGCTACCGTTATTATTACGTATTCCGCTGCTTGATGTTGTATTAAGAACTGGATCATGAGATCCCTATTTGTGTAAGAACTTATGTACCATTTGTAATGGATGATGTACTATGGTATCCAATTCTGTTATGTCTCGCAAAAATGGTAATCCTGGGATTCGATGTATGGCATAACAAGCATCTGGGATTAAAAATCCGGGTGTTGACAAGTTGGTATCAGAGCCATCCTGACCATAGGAGACCCTAGTTAGACTGGACGTTTGAATGAAAAACTTAGTTTCAAAACCAAAGAAAGCAAATATTTACAAAAACTTATTCTCATTCTTATCCCTTTGATTCTTTCATGAAAATTCATGTTCCTCAAAAACTCTTGCAAAATACATAAAATTTTGACACACTTAATCACTCTACTAACTTACTCATCCTATATTCTTATAGATGGACGTGAAGTACAACAAGTTTTACCAACTTGGGAATGGAGGAGACCTGATCTTTAAGAGGGATTTGGACCAGCTTTCAGAACTTCTGGAGCATCCGCACCCCGAGTTCTTCGGAGCTCAGCTCAATGATCAAGGAGGAGAAGATCTGCAGTGGCTAATTGTTGCAAGTCTCCGAGGAAAGATTGAACCTCCCACTGCTGAGGGAATTCAGTTTACCTTGAGAGAAAACAACTGGCTCGATGGACTTGCCAGGGCCATGCAGGAAGCCCTTTCCCGTCTGTGTGGGCAGAGCATCAATCAGATCAAGGGTACTCACTTTGAGTTTTGCCCAAGGCGTGATGCTTATGGACAACCACTGGAAGCCCCTTACCACCCTGAGCTGAAGACCCAATTGGACCACCTTAGCTTCATGATGTACGATCGTTTGCAGGAGTTGGACAACTGCCATGACTACTGCAACCACAAGTCTGCCATCATCAAGACGAAGGACCAAACCATCGCCATGCTAGCAAAGGATCGCAAGTCTCGCCGCCGTCAGCTCGACAAGAAGGAGCGCATTATTTCCCGTCTTCACCACCACATCTCATCTCTGGAGGAGACCATCCACGAGAGAGACATGCAGTTGGAGGAAAGGGAGAATGCAGGAGAGGATCTTCGTGGAGACCCCTACTCCTATCTCAGCGATGATGATGATTTTCTGGAGGATCAAGCTATGGATTTCTTCACCGATGAGGACGATTTCGCCTTCATCGATGATGATGAGGATGATGAGGCCACAGATTCCGAGGAGTAGTAGTACTTGAGCACTAGCGTAGTGAGTAGTATTCGGTCCCACCGTATCGTAGTTCTCAGAATGGTTCTTAAAACCATCTGTATTTCTTTGTTGTGGTGTGTGTTGTACTGAGTGCTATGAATGAACGAATGAATGAATGAAAAAGCAAGTTGCTAGAAAATCTGAGTCAAACTTTAAAAACTTTTCAAAGACCCCAAAACTTTAGAAAATCCCCTCTTTTCTCATGATCTATCTCAATCTTCAGATGCCACGTGGAGGAAGTGGTTCAACCCCGGACCCGATGTTGCAGATTCTGCAAATGTTGACTTCTGACCGCGAAGCTGAAAGAGCGGAACATCAAGCCAACCTAGCCACCCTTCAGCAGATAGCCCAACTTGCCCACAACAACCAAGGCCACGGAAATCAGGACAACCATGGATCTAAGCTCAAGAACTTCCAGAATACCAACCCACCTGTTTTCACTAAGTCAGAAGAGCCCCTAGACGCCGATGATTGGCTGCAAACCATGGAAAATAACTTAGAAGTAGCCGGAGTGGAAGCCAACGAGAAAGTCCTGTTCGCCACCCACTATCTAGCCAGAGATGCCAGGGCATGGTGGAACAGTGTTCGCGCAATGACCGGAGGCCAGATGATGACCTGGGAGGAATTCAAGGTCAAGTTTAGCAGAACCCATGTGCCACCGGGTTTGATCAAGAGAATGAGAGACGAGTTCAGAGAACTGAAGCAAGGACGGATGACTATAGTGGAATACCGTGACAAATTTTTGTCATTAGCTAGGTATGCCCCGGATGAGATCGACACTGAAGCCAAGAAGAAAGAAAGATTCCTGAATGGTCTGCATGATGAGATGCAGACGGTGTTAGTCAATATCCCCTTTGCGGATATTGAAGCCCTTGTCGACTTTGCTATCTAGATGGAAGGAAAGATCAACCAAGCCAATGAGAACCGCAAGCGTCGCATGATGCATCAGCCATGAACCCATCAGACCCCAAAGTATCGCCCCAACCCATCTCCAGGATTTGCCCCAAGAACCAACAGACCCCCGATGAACCGTCCGACCTATCCCAACCGTGGAAACCCTAGACCCGGAGGAAATCACAACAACCCCGGCAACTCTAGCAATTTCAACCGTGCACCACCAAAGTTCAACACCAACAATGCTGCCACCAACACCAACACTGCCCCTAGGACTGGAAGCAATGCTGTGCCTGTAGCAGCAAAGGACAAGTCGCAAGTGACTTGTTATGACTATGGAAATAAAGGCCACTATTCCAACGAGTGCCCCAACAAGAAGAATGCTACAGCCCCCAATGCCAATGTCCCAGCTCAGCAGCAGCGTCGTGTTCAGTCAGGAAGAAGATTTGCCCCAGGGAATTCGCTCAACCGCAACGGCCGTCTTTTTCTCATGCATGCTGAAGAAGCTCAGGAAGCGCCAGACGTCGTGTTGGGTATGTTTTCTGTTAATTCAGTACTTGCAAGACTGTTGTTTGATTCTGGTGCATCGCATTCATTTGTCACCGAAGAATTTGCATGCACTAGTAAAATTCAACCAACCAAACTAAAGCATGTTATGATTGTTCAAATTCCCGGATCAACCACCAAGGCTAGGCAAATTTGCAAAGCCGTCCCTATCCGAATCCATGGCATAGATTTTTATGCAAATCTGATAGTACTCGGAACCAAAGGTTTGGAAGTAGTACTAGGAATGGATTGGATGTCCAAACATAAAGGATTGATTGACTGTGCCAAGAAAGCCATAACTATGACCAGTACAGCCGGAATATCTGTCGAGCATATATCTGAAACCTTACCCTGCCAATTCAAGTGTAAAAAGAGTATAGCCCAACCTACCATTGACCAAGTCAGGATAGTCTGTGAATACCCCGATGTATTTCCAGATGTTTTGCCCGGTATGCCCCCAGATCGGGATATCGAGTTTATCATCGAACTAATCCCCGGAACCGGACCCATAGCTCAGAGACCCTATAGTATGAACCCGCCAGAGCTCGTAGAACTAAAGAAGCAACTGGATTCCATGCTAGAAATTGGATTGATTCAACCCAGTGCGTCACCTTGGAGATCACCTGTCTTGTTTGTGGACAAGAAGGATGGAGGTAACCGTTTGTGTACGGATTATAGGAAGTTGAATGATGTCACCATCAAGAACAAGTACCCCTTGCCCAAGATCGAAGATTTGTTTGATCAGTTGACCGGTGCCAAAGTATTTTCTAAGATTGATCTTAGAACTGGCTATCATCAACTCAAAATTCATGCTGAGGATATTCCAAAGACTACCTTTACCACCAGATATGGATTGTATGAGTATACAGTTATGTCTTTCGGACTAACCAATGTCCCCGCTTATTTCATGAATCTCATGAATAAGATTTTTATGGACTTCCTGGATAATTTTGTCGTTGTTTTCATCGATGACATTCTGATTTATTCCAAATCAGAAGAAGAACATGAGCTACACCTAAGGACCATTCTTGGAACCCTTAGAGAGCATCAGCTGTATGCAAAGTTTAGAAAATGTGAATTCTGGTTACATGAGGTAGGATTCCTCGGTCACATTGTATCAGCCGGAGGAATTGCTGTTGACCCTGCCAAAGTGAAAGATGTAGAAGATTGGCAAGCCCCAACCACTGAAACCCAAGTTCGTGCATTTCTCGGATTGGCGGGATATTACCACAAATTCGTAGAAGGATTCTCTAGTATCGCCCGACCCATGACCCAATTGCTGAAGAAGGACAAGAAGTTTGAATGGACCGACAAGTGTGAATCGAGTTTTCAAGAACTCAAGAGGAGATTGATTTCAGCCCCAATCTTGATCATGCCGGATATCACAAAGCCCTTCGATGTGTATTGTGATGCATCCAAGATCGGTCTCGGATGTGTGCTAATGCAAGAAGGCAAAGTTATATCTTATCTATCTCGACAACTGAAGCAACATGAGCAAAATTACCCAACCCAGGACCTCGAACTCGCAGCCGTAGTTCTAGCCCTGAAAACATGGAGACATTACCTGATGGGAAACCATTGTGAGATTTATTCGGATCACAAGAGCCTGAAATATATATTCACTCAGAAGGAGCTGAATATGAGGCAGAGAAGATGGATTGAGCTAATCAAGTATTACGATCTGGACATTCACTATCACCCTAGTAAAGCCAATGTGGTAGCCGATGCCCTTAGCAGATTGTCGTGCCGCTTGAACTCCATGATTTTGAAGGAGCAACCAAGTTTGCACAAAGAGATAGAGGATTTTCGGATGGAATTAGTAAGTGAAGGATTTTTGGCTAGCATAGAACTCCAGCCCACTTTGATCAGTTAGATTAAAGAGGCGCAGAAGGGAAATGCTAGTATTGACGGAATCAAGCGTCATATCGGTACAGGCAAAGTACCTGGATACACCGAGGATGAAGAAGGAGTTTTGTGGTAGAAAGGATGCCTTTGTGTACCAGCAGATTCTGAGTTGAAAGAAGTTATCTTGAAGGAGGCTCATGATACTCTTTATTCTATCCATCCCGGAGGAACGAAGATCTATCAAGATTTGAAAGAGCAATTTTGTGGCATAAGATGAAGAGAGAAATCGGAAGCTATATCGCCAAGTGTGATATATGTCAGCGAGTCAAGGCCGGACATCAAAGACCCGCTGGATTGTTGCAACCATTGCAGATTCCAGAATGGAAATGGGATTCTGTAGGAATGGACTTTATCACTGGACTGCCTACTTCTAGTAGGGGAAATGACTCTATCTGGGTCATAGTGGACAGATTGTCCAAAGTCACCCATTTCTTGCCCATCAAGACCACCTATCAGAGTTCGAAGCTAGCAGAGTTATACATCGCTAGAATCGTTAGTTTGCATGGAGTCCCCAAGAACATCGTATCGGATCGAGGAACTCAGTTTACCTCGAGATTCTGGAAGAAAGTCCAAGAAGGTTTAGGAACCCGTCTAGATTTCAGCACAGCATATCACCCTCAGACCGATGGACAAACGGAGCGAGTAAATC
The DNA here is from genome assembly GCA_916181665.1 of Avena sativa. NCBI lineage: Eukaryota > Viridiplantae > Streptophyta > Magnoliopsida > Poales > Poaceae > Avena > Avena sativa. The sequence goes on from OV702284.1 coordinate 36,629,334, forward strand.
AAATACTCGAAAATATGCTGAGAGCATGTGTGTTAGAATATGGATCCAAGTGGGAAGACTGTCTGCCGTTTGTAGAATTTTCATACAATAACAGTTATCAAGCCAGTTTGCAAATGGCCCCATTTGAATTCATGTACGGAAGGAAGTGTCGCACCCCTTTGAACTGGTCGGAAGTAGGAGAGAGTCAGATTTTCGGACCCGACATCCTACGAGAAGCAGAAGAGAAGGTTCACAAGATTCGTGAGCACCTCAAGACCGCCCAATCTAGACAGAAGAGTTACGCCCACAAGACACGTAGAGACCTCGCCTTCAACGTAGGAGACTTTGTTTATCTGAAAGTGTCACCATTGAAGGGAATGCAGCATTTCCAACTCAAAGGAAAGTTAGCCCCCAGATATATCGGACCTTTCAAGATTCTGAACCATCGAGGAGAAGTATCGTATCAATAGGAACTACCCGAAGAGATGTCAGCCGTGCACAATGTGTTCCATATCTCATTACTTCGCAAATGTCTCGAAGTCCCCGAGAAGACCGAAGTGTTCAAAAATATCGATCACCGGACCATAGAGATCAACGATGACCTAACCTATCCCGAAGTACCCATCCGTATTTTGGAAGAAGCTTTTCGAACCACCCGAACCCGAAGCATCAAGTTTCTCAAGATTCAGTGGAGCAACCACACAGAAGAGGAAGCTACCTGGGAGCGCGAAGATCACATCAGGACGGAGTTTCCCGATCTCTTCAAATCCTAGGTAATCTTTTCGTCCTTTTTCAAATCTCGGGACGAGATTTTGTTTAAGGGGGGAAGGTTTGTAACATCCCAAAAATACTAAAATTAAATCATCAAACACTAATCATCAAAATTAGGGTTAACAAAAACTTTGCTAAATAAAATTATGGAAGCATGCATGTGAGTATGCATTGAATTTGAAATTCTTTTGAACCACCTTGTTTATGTGTTTCCTTGCTTGTAAATGGATGCTTAGGTGAAATAAACATCATCTAAACATTTCCCAAACCTTTCCTAAAGACAAATAAATCAAAACAAATAAAATAAAGGAATGGTCACTTTGACCAATTTAACTCCCATGCCTACTTTGGCTGTCTCAAACTTTCAGAACCTAACAGAAACTTTTCTGGATCTTTGCACCCTTGAATGTACTCATAACAAGGTATCAAGGCCCACTTTGTGATCATCCAGAAACTTTCAAATGCATAGTTTAAATGACAATTCAAAATTGAATATTTATCATATGGGAAGATCCCACTTTTTCAAAAACCACTCAAACAAGGTCAACTTTCAAAACCCAAGCATCTGCAGACTCACCAGCACCAATCTAGCACACCCACCAAAAATCTTTTCAAAATTCAAAACTTGATTTCATGCGGCCATTTCATCAAACAGGTTGCAGACCCAAACCATACAAAATCTAAACACTATAGTGAGCAGTGATTGAAGCCTAACTTGTTCCCTCTCTGGGCAGCACTAGACTTAGTAGATCATCTAACAACCTTAACTAATCACTAGCACCACTGTAAGCTTGGCAATGACATCAATGGTGAGCAGGCCGAATGCACCATTGTCACCCCCATGTCGACAGCAAGCTAGGAGGAGAAACAAGCCTAGCCAACATGTCTGGGAGGCAGCCCGCCGTCCACCGCCACTCCCTGTCCACCGCTCGAACCTTGCCAACCCCTGGACCACACGCACGGACCGCGCCCAGACAGCCAGCGACCATGCCGAGCGTGCACCAGAGCGCCACCATCGACCGAAGCCCACACACCGCGTGCCGCCCTCACCGCGTGCATACACGATCACCACCGACCTAGGAGACCGCCAGACATCCTCGTTAGCCGCCCATGCCGCACAACCACCGCTCGCCGTCGAAGACGCCGCCTCTGCCGTGCAAAGCGTCGCATGTTCTAGACCAAGCCGCACCGCCCCACGCCTCGAAACCATGTCGTTGAGCATCGCCAGGGAACACCGCACCGTCCCCTACCTTCGCCCATGCCAATAGCTGTCTGTACCATCGCCCCCGACGAGCTCACCGTGCGCCCCGTCGGTCCCCTCGCTCGACTATAAATAGAGGCCACCCCAGTCGATTTCTTCACACCATTATACTCCCCTCTCCTCACTGATCGTGCCACACCATTCCCAGAGCAAGGCGAGCAGCGCATCGCCGGAATTTCACCGGAGCACGCCGCCTCTGGAGAAGAAGGGCGCCATCGATTTCGTCCATCGCAGGAGCTGCCGCGACCACCCCTGAGTTCGCCGTCGTCGACTTCGTCGTTCGCCCACATCGCCGACCCTCGCCAGCACCCCGGTGAGCCCCCAGCAACCCCCACAGGCCGCGCTAGGTTTCTATCTCGCCGGCCTTGCTCAACGTCGACGATGACTCTCATCCGTTGGATTAGAATCAGATCGAACACACCACGTTGCCCCGTACCGCTTCACACCCCCTGTCTTACTGACGAGTGGGGACACCCACTTAAGCAGTCCGCGGAAGCGCTACGCTTAGCAGGCCGGCCCGTTAACTTTTCCCGCGCAGCCCAATTATTTGAATTAAACCTTTTCCATTTTATTTCAAACACACTTCTGTACCCAGTTTCAAAAATCAACCCAGATCGATTCAGTGCACCAAATTGAATGAAATCAATTTTGTTAGAAAGGTCTTTAAATGCTAAATCCAAGCCCGTTGGATTCAAGTCATTTGGATCTATAGATCATCCATGGTAAAAATAACATGGCAGAAGCTTTTCTGCATTCAAACATTTTTCAAATTTAAACCATAATAGATTTTGAGTTGATTCCAACTCTCAAAAATCACATTTAACCATACCTTTCAGAATATATAAAAATATATAGGTTTACTTGCAGAAATAATGTTCAAGTAATAAAAGAATGCTACATAGTCATTTCTAGTCACTTTAATTAATTAAAATAAAAGGGTAAAACCTTATTAAATTGTGACACCATTTTAAATCATATTCCCATGGACTAAAATATGTGGTGATGACATGTGTCAACATGATCCCATGTTTGGTTTGGGGAATATTAAATCTTAAGTAGTTTTTCAATGAGTAGAAATTACTTTTCTAAAAATAAAAGGAATTAAACCAAGACTTAATTTTGTAATATTAGTGATGATGTTAGATCATCTATAGGACCCTTATGTGTGATGATTGCAAGTAGTTAAGTATTTTTTGGTGATTGTGTACCTCGTATTTATTTATAGACGCTAGTACCGACCAAGGATACGAGGAGGAAGGAGGATTCTACGAAGAAGAAGCCGAGGAGAACTTCAACCACTTCTCTGCACAAGGCAAGGTTATACATATTGTGCAAGCCAATACTTGCAAGCTTTATTAACTAAGTGGACCAATGCAAGCTAACCCTTGCAAGATACCCCACTGATGCCACAAACCACTACTTGTTACTCTGACCACTATATGCCTTAAGCATATGTGATTATACTCACTTGACAAACCAATCCTAGTTTTACTTGCAAGCTTCTTACTTTATTTATTTATCAAAGCTCTTACTTAGAGTTTATTGGAATAAATGGTAGATACTAGAAGGATACTTGAAGGTTGCATAAAGAGCATAAAATTTGGCCTAAGCTAGATAATCTTTATGTCATCCTAAGACATGAGATTGAATTTAGTTAGAACTCCACTAGTTTACCACCCCTCATTAGTGCTTACCCCCACTTGTAGATGCTAGTGCTAAGCATAAAACTTGATCAACTTTAGATGGAATACTTGGTGGAAAAATGGTTATGAAAACCTTGGAATGATGGATCATTGTATTGAAATGTTTTGGACATGTGTTTCCAAACACCTGATGATTTTGGTGATGAAAATGTTGAGGCATGAGCCTTAGCCCTTTATAAAACTGATGGTTGTCTGGATGCGATACCATTCCAATTTTATCGTACAACCACAATACCCGAAGATTGGGTAGGGCTTGACTGGAAACTTATATACCTTAGTATTAGTTCCCTCACGGCCAAGGTCTGAGCTGAGGCTACCTTGTGAAGATTGTCCACCTGTGTAGTACCCAAGATGACAGTTGGTCATGGTTGGGAGGCCAAACTCACAGGAGAGGTGCTTATACTAGGGCGTGTAATTGAAAGGTTAGGATTGATTATCCGCATACTGAGTATGGTGAATTCAGGATTTGTTCCTGACGGATGTATCGAATGTTGTGGTGAAAGTGTACAATCTCTGCAGAGTGTCAAACTATTCGAATAGCCGCATCCGCGGTTATGGATAGTTGGAGTGGCCATACTGTTCCCCCGTCAGACTTTTCAAAATGACTTGTGAAATGAATTGAGACTTTGACTTGACCACAACAGGGTTGTGACATGAGTACAAGATCCCACTTAGGAGTTATAACATTTGTGATTAGCTTTGGAACTTCGTAGAGATAAATGTGGCTTTTGCAAAACAACCCTAGAGCCTAGTGTCCTATTATCAAAAAACCCCTTTACCTGTTAGTATTAGTTTGCGAGTACTTAAAGAGTACTCATGGCTTTGTCCCTGGCTATTTCCATGGCCAGACTATGAAGAGGAGTACCTGGAGGATGGACCCCAGGAAGGTTACGACAACTAGGATCATCTCCCATCGTCAGCATTGCCTGTGACCCCGAAGATGGAGCTTCGCCTACGCTATCGTTATTATTACGTATTCCGCTGCTTGATGTTGTATTAAGAATTGGATCATGAGATCCCTATTTGTGTAAGAACTTATGTACCGTTTGTAATGGATGATGTACTATGGTATCCAATTCTGTTATGACTCGCAAAAATGGTAATCCTGGGATTGCGATGTATGGCATAACAGGCATCTGGGATTAAAAATCCGGGTGTTGACAATGATGAAGAAGATGATGATGTTGAAGACACCGATTTTGAGGAGTAGTAGCACTTGAGCACTAGCGTTAGTGAAGTTGTATCCAGTCCCACTGTATTGTAGTTTCACAAAATGGTTCTTAAAACCATCTGTTCTCCTTATTGTGGTGTGTGTTTGTATTGTGTGCTATGAATGCATGAATGAAAAGCAAGTTGCTAGAAAAATCCGAGTCAAACTTCAAAAACCTTTCAAAAACAAACCCCTGAACCTTAGATATTTCCCTCTTTTCTCATGATGTATCTCAATCTTCAGATGCCTCGCGGAGGAAGCAGTTCATCCCCAGACCCAATGTTGCAAATCTTACAAATGTTGGTTTCGGACCACGAAGCTGAAAGAGTCGAACGTCAACCCAACTTAGCCAACCTCCAACACATAGCTCAGATGGCTAACAACAATCAAGGCCATGGAAACCATGACAACCATGGATCCAAGCTCAAGAACTTTCAGAACACTAATCCACCCATCTTTAGTAAGTCTGAAGAGCCATTAGATGCCGATGATTGGCTGCAGACTATGGAGAACAACTTAGAAGTCGTAGGAGTGGAGGCCAACGAGAAAGTCCTATTTGCCATCCACTATCTGGCAGGAAATGCAAGAGCTTGGTGGAACAGCGTTCGCGCCATGACTGAAGGACAAATGATGACTTGGGATGAATTCAAACTCAAGTTCAGCAGAACCCATGTGCCACCGGGTTTGATCAAGAGGATGAGAGATGAATTCATAGAACTGAAGCAAGGGAGGATGACAGTAGTTGAGTACCGTGACAAATTTCTGTCATTAGCTAGGTATGCACCCGATGAGATTGACACTGAAGCCAAGAAGAAGGAGATATTATTGAATGGTTTGCATGATGAGATGCAGACGGTGTTAGCCAACATTCCGTTTGCTGACATTGAAGCCTTAGTGGATTCTGCCATTCAGATGGAAGGCAAGATCAATCATGCCAATGAGAACCACAAGCATTGCATGATGCAGCAACCAGGAACCCACCATACCCCAAAGTATCGCCCCAACCCGTCTGCAGGATTTTACCCAAGAAACAATAGACCAACGATGAACCGTCCAACCTACCCCAACCGTGGAGGAGGAAACCCAAGGCCCGGAGGAAACCACAACAACAACCCCGGCAACCCCAACAATTTCAACCGTGCACTGCCCAAGTTCAACAACAACAATGTCGCCAACAACACCAACACTGCCCCAAGGACTGGAGGCAATGTTGTTCCTGTTGCAAGAAAGGACAAGTCTCAGGTGACTTGTTATGAATGCGGAACCAAGGGTCACTATTCCAATGAGCGCCCCAAGAAGATTGCAGCAGCCCCAATGTGAATGTCCCAGCTCAGCAGCAGCGTCGTGTTCAGCCTGGAAGGAGATTTTCCCCATGGAACTCGCTCAACCGCAATGGCCGTATGTTTCTCATGAATGCTGAAGAAGCCCAAGAAGTGCCAGATGTCGTGCTGGGTATGTTTTCTGTCAACTCAGTACTTGCAAGAATGTTGTTTTATTCTGGAGCATCGATCTTGTTTGTTACAGAAGAATTTGCATGCACTAGTAAGATTCAACCAACAAAATTGAAGCATGTTATGTTCAAATACCTGGTTCAACCAGCAAAGCTAGACAAATTTGCAAGGTCGTACCTATCAGAATCCATGACATAGATTTTTATGCTAACCTAATAGTACTTGGAACCAAAGGTTTGGAAGTAGTACTAGGAATGGATTGGATGTCGAAACATAAAGGATTAATAGACTATGCCAAGAAAGCCATAACCATGACTAGTACAACCGGAATATCAGTAGAGCATGTATTTGAAAGCTTGCCCCATCAATTCAAGTGCAACAAGAGTCTAGCCCAACCAACCATTGACCAAGTCAGAATAGTTTTTGAATACCCTGACATATTTCCAGATGTTTTGCCCGGTATACCCCCAGATCGGTATATCGAATTTATCATTGAACTAATCCCTGGAACCGGACCCATAGCCTAGAGACCTTATAGCATGAACCCATATGAATTAGTGGAGCTGAAGAAGCAGCTGGATGCTATGCTGGAGATAGGACTGATTCAACCAAGTGCGTCGCCATGGAGATCACCTGTATTGTTTGTGGACAAGAAAGATGGAGGTAACCGTTTGTGTACGGATTATCGGAAGCTGAATGATGTCACCATCAAGAACAAGTACCCACTGCCGAAGATAGAAGACCAGTTTGACAAGTTGACCGGTGATACGTCGGAAACGTATCTATAATTTTTGATGCTCCATGCTTGTTTAGTATCTACTTTGTTTTACTTTGTCTACACTTTGAGGTGTTTTTATATCTTTTCTGGAACTAACCTATTAACAAGTTGCCATAGTGCCAGTTTCCTGTTTTCTTCTGTTTTTATTCCAGAAAGGCAGAAAATCAATATTCTCGGAATTGGACGGGACAAAAGCCAAAGTCAATATTTTACCGTGGGAGACACGAAGCCAGAACACAAGACGAAGGGGCGCCACAGGGCGGCCAGACCCCCCTAGGCGCGGGTGGGCCTAGCCCGCGCCTGGGCAGGGTGTGCCCCCCTTAGCGGCCCTCCTGCCTCGCCTCTTCGCCTATAAGAAGCCCCCGAGGCAGAAACCCTAGGCACCTGATAAAAACTCCACGAAACCTTCTGTAGCCGCCGCCACCATCGTCCCAAGATTGGGGGATCTAAAGTTCTACCCGGCACCCTGCCGAAGGGGAGATCATCCCTGAGTCCTTCACCGGTATGAAGTGTGATTAGTTCCACCTTGGACTACGAGTCCATGTAGTAGCTAGATGGTTGTATATCCTCCTTGTGCTTTCATGTATAGATCTTGTGAGCTCTGTTCATGATCAAGATCTAATCTATTTGTAATCATGCATGTTGTGTTTGCAGGGATCCGATGGATATTGAGATTACTATGTCAGATTGATTAATGGTTTTGTCTTATTGATTCTATCATGTTTGTGTTGTTTGTGATCTTGCATGCTCTCCGTTGTTAGTAGCTATCTTGACCAAGTAGTTGCTAGTGACTCTAAAAGTGGGTATTTATGCTCGATAGTGGGTTCATGCCTCTAGTTTCCAAGGGAAGTGACAGAAATCTCTTCGGTTGTAGATGTGTTTTTGCCGGTAGGGAGAATGTTGGGGATATGCTATATGTGTATCCTCATAGCATGTCTCCTATCCGGATAACCCGGGTGGCCCACAGTTGGTAGCATGGCCCATGGCCTGCTGGGCGGCCCAGTTAGATGGATCCAGAAGGGAGGCCCATGCCAGATAAAGGAAGGCTATGGAGGAGTCACCGACGTACCCGGAGACTTGCAGTGCAAGACACGCTAGACTAGTTGTAAGCCGTATAGGACTCTATAACCTGTCCGACTAGGACTTTGCCTGTTACCCTAGGACCTAGCGACTATATAAGTCGGGCCTATGGGAGCCTTTAGGGCTCAATCTCAGACAACCTAGTATCAATTAGCATACACCTCGCATAGCGAACCAATCCTTGTTACTCGGCGTATTGCCCTTATAGTGATTTATAGCAGGAGTAGGATTCCGCCACCGTTGTGGGATCTGAAACTGGGTAAGCTATGTTACCTCGTACCCGTCAACCGTTCGCCTTCCCCCACATCTCTAAACACGCACTATGAGGACCCCTCCATGGCGTACTCGTCGGCAATACCATGACAAAGAAAACAACGGTCTCTTGTTCATGGAACAAGTGGATTGTTTACCTTACACACTTTGCTTAAAGCAGTTGTCTGTTGCTTGCAACTTAATACTGGAGGGGGTTCGGATGATAGCCTGAAGGTGGACTTCTAGTCATAGATGCAGTTGGATGGCGGTCTATGTATATTGTTGTATTCTCCAATCGAATCTCATAGGATCTTTTTGTCTGGTATTGCATTGTTATGACTTGCTCAGTTCCTGTCAATTGCCCTGCTGTAATTTGTTTACCCTTCATGCCATGTTGTTTATTTAAGGAGAGCACCTCTAGTGAACTATGGACCCCGGTCCAATCTTTACCATTGATACATCTTCCACTGTTACTTATTTACTTGTTGCAAACCATCATCACCTTCCACACCATACGTTTAATCCTTTGTTACAGCAAACCGGTGAGCTTGACAACCTCACTGTTTGTTGGGGCCAAAGTCTTGAGTTTGCGTTGTGCAGGTTTCCACGTTGCTTGCAACACCTTTGAGACGTTTCCTTCTTCCTACTGGTTCGATAACCTCGGTTTCTTACTGAGGGAAAACTTGTTGTTGTGCTCATCACACCTTCCTCTTAGGGTTTCCAACGAAGCGTCCCACGACAAGTGCTGGGCGCCATCAAGCTCTTTCTGGCGCCGTTGCCGAGGAGGCGAAGGACGTCTTCACAAGGGGAGTCCTCCTCAACCTTTGTCTTTACTTTGTTTTTGGTTTGCTTAGTTTCTTTTGCTCGGTTTTGTTTGCCTCTTTTTATCAAAAACTCCAAAAAATTAGTCTAGCTTGGTTTGCTTTCTTTATTCAAAAACACAAAAAAATAGTTCTTACTCTAGTTGTCACCTCGCCCTTGCTCACCATGTTGTTCCCCAAGTTCACCCTGAAAGATCTTGCAATAGGTAGTGGCTCCATAATTGGGAAACATAATATTGAAGAATTCTTCAATCATGTTAGCAAACATGAGGATAAATCTATAGCAGAACTTGCTCCTAATTATGAAATTGCTGCAGCTTCTTTAGTTCATATGTTGGAGGCTAGGTTTGTTAGCCTTAACCACATGATGCAAATTTTGTTCCTAAAACTAAAAGAAAAAAATAATGCTGAAAAGAGAGAATTTATTTTTGAAACTTTACTCACAGAGTTCCATGATGTTGCTAAGGAAGGAAAAAAGGTCTTTGAGCATTTCAATATGCCAGGCTCATGTGTAGATGTTGTGGGTACTTTAGATAAAACCAAGTCTAGAGAGGAATTTAAGATACCCATACCCTTTAAGCTTGATTGGATGCATGAGGCCTTTGAAAAGAATTTTGATTGGATTGTTCCTGAAAATCCTTTTCATGAAAGTAGTAAACCAAAGAGAGGTGAGAAGGGATCCTCCAAAACTCACTTGGATGAGATACCTTTCATAGTTGAAGACTTTGCAAGTATTGATATTAATGCTTCCTCATTTGAAAATACTTGATTTCTTGCTGGGAGATAACCCAAGAGTTTCCTTGAGTCTTGGAAGTTATTATTTCATTAATGACCTCTCCTTATCCTTTTTGTTTGCTTTTTGTGCCAAGAATGACCTCTAATAAGAGGGAAGTAAGATTTGGGGAGTTGTTGTCCGCAAACAGTTTTCTATCCTCCACCATAAAAATTCGTGAGGAGTTTATGTAAGTAAGATTGAGCTGAAAATTTACGAATAAATCCGCCAGTATGTTATCTAACTTTTGTTAGTTCAAAACTTTTTCATTTGAGCAACAGAAGATTTTCGAACAAATCGGTTTCAAACCTGCTGGTCTGTTTTGACAGATTTCTGCCATTATTTCATTTGCTTCTTATTGATTCCTTTTTAAGTTCTCTTTTGGGGAATTGAGATTTTTGAATGAGTTGCTACAGTAGAGTTTGTTTTAATGAAATTTTTTGTTGTTCCAAAGCTAAACCCAAAGGTCTATTATCTTTTCAATACACTAATGTTGCTAATGAAGATTGTGTGAAGTTTTGTATGAACGAAAAATTTCAGGTGTAAGGAGAGAATGCCACCCCGGTGTAACCCCAAGAAATATCCAAGAGGTACAAGCGTAAAAGCTTGGGGATGCCCAAGGCATCCCCTTCTTCATCAATAAAAAGCTCAGGCATGTCTAGACACTTCGTTTTTATTGTTTCATGCACTGTTGTGTTGTTCTTGGAGCGTCTTAGTTTTTGTTTGGTTTGCTTAGTTTGTTTAGTTTGCTTGAATAAGTAGTTTGGACCCCCGTTCTCACTATGTTGTTTCAAATAAGTCGATTGGTGTTGGAAAGGAGTAGGAAGTTCCTGCTTGAAAGTGCAAGAGGAGCTTGCATTCACTGTGACTTAGACTTTAGCATGACATGCTAGATGTTGTTTTGACCTTATGCTTAGTGATTATTGTTGTAGCATGTCTTGTTCCAAACAATTGGGATTACTTAGTGTGCCTTGCGGTAATTATGCGTTGTTTTAGCATGCAAAAGCATAGTATTGTGGTATTCTTCTTTGATGCTTTGTTTGGGTTGACTAAGTGCAATGTTGAAAACGGTAACACAAAAGTACAAACTCGTGAGGGCCCATGGATTAGGATAGCGGCCCAGGAGTTTCTCTAACATGGAATACAAACTCCATGGACTTACAAGTCCCCACTTCATTTCACACAGGTAACATCCATAGAAAAAAGAGCATGATATCAACGGAGTACAAAAAGTACAAGTGCAATGTTGAAAACGTTCCCCGTGACAGCACGGTTCTGCTAATTCCAACTTATAAGTGCAAGCATATAGAACAAAGTTGCCTCAATGGTTCAAGTTTATTAGGGGCAAAAGAATAAAATGCGCCATCAAGTTCGTGAGGGCTTTAATCACTAAGTTTTCACATAACAAATAGTTTTTAATTGGAAGATAGTTGAAAACAAGAATATACTTGGAATGGTGTAACACACCATGCATAGGAATTTATAGTGGAAACTTTGGAATGACTTGGTTTCTTGGGAGTTGGAAGGATGAGTAGAACTTACTCATACAAGTGGAGGCTAGCAAAAGACTGGGAGCAACCAACTAAGAGAGCAATAATGGCCATAATTATGCAATGCAACAAAGCAAACTAATCAAAGCAAAGAGTGGTAGTACAAGTCAATGACTAAATGATCATAGAGGCTAATGGTGACTTGTCATAGTCATAACATGGTGTAAGCATGTGCCAAGTCAACCCAAGCAAAACATCAAAGGAGAATACCATAATACTATGCTTTTGCATGCTAAAACAACGCATAATTTCTTCAAGTCACACTAAGCAATCCCAATTGTTTGTAACAAGACATGCTACAGCAATAATCACTAAGCATAATGCTAAAACAACACCTAGCATGTCATGCTAAAGTCTAAGTCATAGTCAATGCAAGCTCCTCTTGCACTTTAAGCAAGGACTTACTACTCCTTTCCAAACACCAAGCAAACTTATTTGCAAAATAACACAACGAGAACGGGGGTCCAAACTTCTTTATTCAAGCAAACTAAAAAAACTAAGCAAAGCAAACGAAAACTAAGACGCTCCAAGAACAACACAACTATGCATGAAACAATAAAAGTGAAGTGTCTAGACAGACCTGGGCTTTTTATTGATGAAGAAGGGGATGCCTTGGGCATCCCCAAGCTTTGACGCTTGTACTTCTTGGATATTTTTTGGGGTGAAACCATGGTGGCATCCCCAAGCTTGAGCTTTTGTCCATTCTTCATCTCATTGCATCATTCTCTCTCAACACCTGAAATTTTTCCTTCACACAAAACTTCACACAATCTTCATTAGCAACATTAGCTTGTTCAAAAGATATTAGACCGCTTGGCAAAGCTTTGGAACGGCAAGGATTTTCACTAAAAACACAAGCTACTGAAGTAACTCCTTCAAAGAAACTCAATTTACCGGAAGAGAGCTCAAAAAGGAATCAATAAGAAGCAAATGCAAATAATGGCAGAAATCTGTCAAAACAGACCAGCAGGTAGAAACGAATTTTTTTCGAACATCTTCTGTTGCTCAAATAAAAAGTGTTGAACTAACGAAAGTTAGTGTAAGATCCCTCCTTTATAAAGGAAAAGGATCCCTATGATTGCAATGCTAGTCCCTGGATCAATGCTAGCATCCACAGTTTAAGATGAAGTACACAGAAACAAAGGTCATTATTACAGTCATTCCAGAGACAACATAGTCTTTACAACTCCAAGGCCACAGGCCTAGTACAAGAGTTTGAATAAGTAAATAAATAAAAGTCTTCATCTTCATGTGCCACAGGCAAACATGTTGAGTGTAGACTCATGACTCCTAATCCTCATCAGAGTAACCTGCAACATCACAAGTTACAGCCACAGTGGGTCAATACATTGGAATAGTATTGGCAAGTGATACCTTAGTATAATTTAGGTGGACTAGATACTATATGCAATTTGGCTAAGTGTAGCTTGGCTTGCTTTGCTCAAAATAGGTTTTGCCTATTAGTTGAAATCACTAAGTTTTTCTTTGTCAAAACTTTTCCCAAGGAACCACCAATAGACATTGAGGTCCTTCACCCTTGTTCACCCACAAGTTTTTACTTAGAAATTGGGATGAGGAGATTCTTGATAGCTTCCATGTCTTGATGCTCAAGTTGTCCTTTTCCAGGGACATGGCTAAGTACTTAGATTCTTCCATCTGCAGAGGTTGTGCACTTTCCCCACCAGACTTGATTTTCACCAAGACAGGACCTTTCAGAAGCCTTCCCTTAGACCAAATGGACGCGCTCCAACCTATCATTCCCACTACCACCAACTGTCCAAATGGCTAAGTTCTAGCAACCTATGTGATCCAGGCAGAGCCCATATTGCCAAGTGGCTGCACTAGAAGCTTCTTAACACTTGGCCTCTAAAATCTCTTTGTTCCTGGGTGGCTTTCCACAAGTGAGATACACAAGGTAAACCATAGAAATGGGCCTTGTGTAACCACTCAACATAAACCATTACTTCCATTCCACCCAGGTGTTTCATTTACTTAGTTGTTTTATTAGGCAAAACACAAGCCCAAAGACTTAGAAATATTTTCATCATAGCATGTATATTTCACCAACCCTTGGTTGCTACTAGCTAGGCTAAGCATGGCATAGATAAGCATCTTAACTTAGAAATTTTCTAGCAATTCTACAACTACTAGGAACATGGCATATAAGCAAAATATAGCATGCAAGACTAGCAAAATATTTCTAATGCTTAGTAGAAAACATAGGGATAAAAATATTCATGAAGCACCACTTGCCTTGGTAGTTTGGAGAGTAGCTACACTCCTCACAATCACAATCACTAGCACCAAAATCTACACAAGAAATTATAGCCACAAATCACATACAAAAAATATACAAACAAAAATATATGAATGCATGCAATATGATATGTGATGATTTTTAAAACTCAACAAAGCAAGTGTACAGTACTGGTTCATAAACAAGTTAAAAACTTGCCAAACAACATTTATTTAAACCTTAAAACATTTCTTAAACAATTCATATACTCAAATTAGCCCTACACAAGTTTCTGCAAATAAAACTATTTTAACAGAAGCCAAACATTAAACACATTGCATATTTGGAAAGGGATTGTTCTCCTGATTCAATTGATATAAAATTTGTCAAGTTCTAACGTGGGGATCAAAAGTTATAGCCAAAACAAAATCAAACTTCTAATAGATTCAAATCCTGTTTTTAAATCCAAACAGCTGCCACGCGTCTTAATCTAATTGGCCCATACCGCTTCGCTCAGGATCGCGTCTGTGAGCCGTTAGATCAACATAATCTGCACGGCCCAGATCTAATTATACCGCTTCGTTAAGTGATCTAATCTCGCGCGCTGGATCCAGATCCAACGGCCCTGGATCAAATGACCAAAGCTGAGCGGTGCTGGCGGTGGCTACTAGCGGCGGCGAGCTCTGCCTACGGCGGCGCGGCGCTACAGGTGGTTCTAGGGTCGTCGGGGGCGCTTACCAGAACCACGGTGATGCACTGATGCTCAACCTGGCGACGGCTTGGCAAGGGGCGCTCTGGAGTGGCCGAGGGAGCTCGTCGGAGTTGCTGGCGGCGTTGGGCTTGGGTGGACGACGATGTTGGCGAGGCTCCTGGTCACCCTAGCATGCACAAACAGCATCAGGAGATGCGCAAGACTACGGCGAGCAAGATCGTGTGCATCAGAGGCAGAGGGGAACAAGGGGCTCACCGAATTTGACGGCCGGAGTTGAGGATGTCGTCGGAGGCTTGCTGTGCTTGTCGAAGACGACGACCTGGGGCGGTACAGAAGGACCAACGGTGTCAGTAGATGCGCAAGGAAGTGGCGAGGCTTTCTGCAAGAACCAGAGGGAGAGGGGCGCACGGGGCTCACCGGAATCGGTCGCCGGAGTGCTCTCTGTCTGCGGCGGTGCGAGGATGAATGCGGGCAACCTGGGGGCGCTTTGTGCTCGGAGTTTGGGGGGAAATGGAGAGGAGGCAGAGGGGGTTTAAGTAGGCCAGGCGGGGGCGAGAATCTCGCGAGCAATCAACGCCAATTAAGCGCATTTGTGTCGGGGGAAGAAACGGCCACGGCGAGCAGGTCTCCAGTGCGATATTGACGACGAGCTAGACGTGGCAGTGGGCCTACCTGTCAGCGAATAAAACAGAGAGGGGGTGGGGTCCTGGCGTCAGTCTCTCAGCGGGTTCGTCTGCGAGTGAGAAGGAGAGAGGGGGAACCCGGGTGGGCTTAGTGGGATGCGTCTGTTGCTGGGCTCAATTGCTGGCGCCGGCCCTTTTCTCTTTCTTATCTCTTTTTCTTTTTCTAAATCGATTTTCTGGAATGATTTTCAATCAAATTCAAAGGAATTTGGATTTCAAACCTTTTCTGGATTTTTTGTAAAGTGTAACCATCATACTTTTGGGCATAAAACATGTGGTCTCTCTGTACTTGCTTGGTCCCTTTGAACAAACAAAATAAACAGTGCTATAGCACTTGATTCAGAAATGTTTTGAAGATGGTTTTGAAACCATATTTGTTTTGTAATTTTTTTTCCAAACTCTACATTCAATCTAAACAGCAAGGAAGCAAACAATACTTGGTTAAAACAATTATGCTCTCATTTGAGAGTAGAATTGATTAATGTTTGCTCACATAAAATAATAGCACTAAGTGCTTCTGTTTTCTTGAAATGAGTTGGAAAATGATCCCTAAATTATATGCATGCATGTATGATATGCAATCTTTGGAATCATGATTTTAGGGATGTTACAAATCTAACCCCCTTAAGGTGAATCTCGCCCTCGAGATTCGGATTGGCTAGCAAATAGGTGAGGGTGGTCTTTCCGAAGATCATCTTCTCTTTCCCATGTTGCTTCCTCTTCGGAATGATGGTTCCACTGAACTTTGCAAAACTTGATAGTCTTAGTCCGTGTGACTCTTTATGCAGTCTCAAGAATCTTGATAGGTTTCTCTTCATAAGTGAGGTCACTTTCCAATTGGACCTCCTCCAAAGGTATAGTATCCTTCAAAGAAGTTTCTTCCATTTCTGGATGACATTTCTTAAGCTGACTCACATGAAACACATTATGAACAGCTGACAAAGACTCCGGCAATTCAATTTCATAAGCAACTTATCCTTTGCGACTCAGAATCTTGAATGGTCCAACATATCTTGGGGCCAACTTTCCTTTGACTCCGAACCTCTTCACTCCACGAAGTGGTGACACTCTAAGATAAGCTCTATCACCAACTTCGTAGGTGACTTCTCTACGCTTAGGATCTGCGTAGCTTTTCTGTCGGGACTGTGCTATCTTCAATCTGTCCTTAACCAACTTGACTTTCTCTTCGGCTTCTTTGATAAGTTCTGGTCCGAACAAACTTCTTTCTCCCACACCATTCCATAACAAATGGTGCCATCTCAATGCTGGCTTGATAGCTGTTGTTATAAGAAAATTCTGCGTAAGGCAGACTTTCATCCCAACTGGCTCCATAGTCTAGGGCACATGCCCTCAACATGTCTTCAAGAATCTGATTAGTTCTTTCTGTCTGTCCATCAGTTTGAGGATGAAAATCAGTGCTGAATTCCAACCTCGTTCCTAATGACTCATGTAGCTGTCTCCAAAAATGGGAAGTGAATTGAGTTCCCCTATCAGACACAATACTCTTGGGAACTCCATGTAGACATACAACTCTACTCATATAGATTTTGTCCAACTTAGCACTTGTATAAGTTTTCTTCACGGGTATGAAATGAGCCACTTTAGTTAGGCGATCCACTACTACCCAAATAGAATCATATCCTGACCTGGTCCTTGGTAATCCGGTAATGAAATCCATACCAATCTTGTCCTACTTCCAATCAGGAATAGGTAGTGGTTGAAGTAAACCTGCTGGTTTCTGATGTTCCGCTTTCACTCTACTACACACATCACACAAAGCAATATGTTCGGTGATGTCCTTCTTGAGATTATTCCACCAAAATCTTTCCTTCATGTCCATATACATTTTGGTGTTACCCGGATGAATGGAATACAGAGAGTTGTGTGCTTCTTGCAAAATCAGTTTCCGAAGCTCCGGATCTTGTGGAACACAGATACGTTTCCCATGCCATAAAGTACCCTGTTCGTCTTCATGGAACCCTTTGGCTTTTCCTTTGCCAATCTTTTCCTTAATTTCTTCAATTTCCTTATCAACCTTCTGGGCTTCTTTGATCTTGTCCAACAAAGTGGGTTGAACATCCAAAGACATGAGATGTCCTTCAGGCACAATCTCTAATCTGAGATCTCTAAATTGGGCACACAAATCATCTGGCAATTCTCCTTTGGTAAGGCCATTCACAAAAACCTTACGACTTAGAGCATCTGCTACAACATTCGCTTTACCGGGGTGGTATTGCAAACTTAAGTCATAGTCCTTGATGAGTTCTAGCCATGTTCTTTGTCTCATATTAATTTCCTTCTGGGTGAAGATATACTTCAAACTCTTGTGATCTGTGAACACTTCACAATGCTTTCCCAAAAGATAGTGTCTCCATGTTTTGAGTGCATGGACAACAGAGGCTAACTCCAAATCATGAGTAGGATAGTTCACTTCATGAGTTTTGAGTTGTCTCGAGGCATAAGCCACAACTTTTCCTTCTTGCATAAGTACTGCACCCAAACCGTGATGGGATGCATCACAATATACTTGGAAATCTTTTTCCAAGTCTGGCAAACACAAGACTGGTGCTGTCACAAGTCTCTTCTTCAATTCCTGAAAACTGAGTTCACATCCTTCAGACCAAGCAAATTTCTTGTCTTTCTTTAGCAATTCAGTCATAGGTTTGGCCACTTTGGAGAAATTCTCAATGAACCTTCTGTAGTAATCTGCTAAGCCAAGGAAACTACGAACTTCTTTCAATAACTTGGGAGATTCCCATTCAGTTACAGCTGAAACTTTAGAAGGATCAACTGCTACACCATCTCTTGTCATAACATGTCCAAGAAATCCAACTTCATTCAACCAGAATTCACACTTGCTGAATTTGGCATAAAGTTTATGCTCTCTAAGCTTCTCAAGTATCAAACACAAATGTCCTTCATGCTCTTCTTTTCTCTTGGAGTAGATTAAAATGTCATCGATGAAAACGACAACAAACTTATCAAGGAATTCCATGAACACCTTGTTCATCATATTCATAAAGTATCCTGGAGCATTGGTCAAACCAAATGGCATCACGGTATACTCATACAATCCATACCTTGTGGTGAAAGTTGTCTTAGGTATGTCTTGTTCCCTTATCTTGAGTTGGAAATAACCTGACCGGAGATCAATCTTCGAGAACACACAAGCTCCTTCTACCTGATCAAACAAGTCATTGATTCTAGGCAAAGGGTATTTGTTCTTGATAGTTACCTCATTGAGTGAACGGTAATCTATGCATAAACTTTGACTCCTATCTTTCTTCTCCACAAACAAAACTGGTGCTCCCCAAGATGAAGAACTTGGTTGAATAAATCCTTTCTACAACTGCTCTCCAAGTTGTTTCTTAAGTTCTTTCAGTTCATCAACTGACATCTTGTATGGTCTCTTTGCTATTGGTCCAGATCCTGGTAGCAAATCAATAAGGAACTCCACATTCCTATCTGGTGGAATTCCCGGCAATTCTTCCGGAAACACATCCGGATATTCACTCACAATTGGCACACTGTCTATGCTAACCCCCTTAAGAGAATTTAGCTTACTCCCTTTTGATTCAAAGTTAGACTTGAATTTAATCCGTTTTCTTTCTGGGGTTGTGAGTGCAACAGTACGATTAGCATAATCTAGTACGCCTTCATACTTAGCCATCCAATCCATTCCTAAAATTACATCCAGTCCTTGGGAATCTAGGATTATCAGACTCACTGGAAACTTATGCTTTCCAAATTCTATTACTAGGTCTCGGCATCCAAGACTTACTATCATATCTCCTCCTGGAGAACTAACTTTTATTGGACACCCAATGTTTTTAGTTGGAAACCCATTTCTATCAACAAATGCTTTTGATATGAATGAATGCGATGCTCCAGTATCAAAAAGAACAAATGCTGGAATAGAATTGAGTCTGAACTTACCAGCAACAGCATCAGGCTCTTCATAGATTTCCTCCACATTGATGTGGTTCACTTGTCCCATTTGAAAAGGGTTGGGTTTGTTGGGTCCTTCAACTTTCTTTTCTGGGCATTCATTTGCATAATGCCCCATCTTCTTGCACTTGAAGCATTCAACCTGACTAATGTCCTTCTTGACAGGTTGGTTTCCACTGCCACTTCCACTACCACTGTGGTGGCTCTTATATCCACCCTTGTGGTTCTTGTACTTGTCATTGTCATGACTACGGTGATGCTTGTTGTCATGACGGTTGTGGTTGTGGTGCTTGTTGAATTTCCCCTGCTTGTGGGATCCTGAGCTTCCATTGTCATCATAATGGGAACGTTTGTGAGACGATCCAGAGATGTGCTTTTCCGAGTGCTTTCTCTTCCTGCTTTCAACTTGCTTCATTTTGTTCTCCAAAATAGCAGCCTTATCACAAAGAGACTGGTATGTGGGAACATATGCCACAGCCAACTGCAGGTTCAGCTCATCGTTCAACCCTTCGAGGAACTTTTCTTTCCTCTTAGCATCAGTGTCAACTTCATCCTGTGCGTAACGCGCCAGATTGTTGAACTCCTCAATATATTCAGCCACGCTGCGGTGGCGCTGCTTCAGGTTATGAAACTCTTTCTTTTTCAGACTCATCACTCCAGATGAGATATGAGCAGTACGAAAGCCATCCTCAAAGATAGCCCATGTCACATCTTCTATGGGAGTGGTGATCTGGAAGTTATCCCACCAAGTGGCGGCTGGTCCTTCCAGCAAATGTGCTGCAAATCTGACCTTTTCTGCATTAGTACAGCCCACAGTTACCAAGTCCTTGTTCACAGAGCGTAGCCAATCATTGGCCACCATGGGATCAGTTGTTCCTGAGAACTTTGCTGGTCTCAATCTCAAGAACCTGGTAAGCATGTCAAAACCCGGTGGGTTGTTGTTGTTGTGTCACATCCCAAGATTTTCCAAATCTTGTAATGTGAAAAATAAATGAATAAAATAAAACTTTGTTGATTTTCAGGGTGAGAAGAAACTTTTGAGATCAAATAGAAACCTCCAAACTTATTTTGAACAAAGGGATTTAAAAAGATAAACATTTAATAAAGGAAAATAAAAATATTGGAATTACTATTTTGGATCTTTAATAAAAAGATTTGTTTCCAAAAGAAAAGGATAGAAATAAAATAAGTATTATTTTATAGAGCCAAATTAAATCTTGGCCAAGCCTTTGAAATAAAATATTTCTATTTGATAAAAATAGTAAAGGTTTATTTAAATAAAATAAAAAGGATTTAATAACCAAGTTTATTAAATATAAAGGTTTTGCTACTTTAATTAAACATCAAAACTTAATTGTTTATTTAAAACAAGTTTTCCAAGTATCCTTTATTTTCAAATAAAACCTACTGAATTGGTTTTGAAAATAATAAATTTCAAATGGAGTTTTTAAATAAAACCAATTCTATTTGGATTTAATAAACAAGGTCTATTTATTTAATTAATAATGGACCCTAAAATAAAAATATTATTTTAGGACTTTGGTTTATGTTAAACAGAACCAAATTCAATTGCAATGTTTGGTGAATGTTTGAATTGATTTGAATGTGGATTTGTTGTTTGATTTTCAAAACAGAAATTAGATTCAGAAAAAGGAAAAACAATCAGGAAAGAAAAAAATAGAAGTGGACAGCAGCCCAGTCGGCAAGCCCACTAAGCCCAGTACCAGCCCACTCTCCTCCTCCCGCAGAAAACGTTTCACACTCACTTAATCACCCACTCTGCGACTGACGAGTGGACCCTCTTTTCCCTCTCACTCTCTCGCTGACGCACATGCCCCACAGCACTGTTCCTTCTCTTCTTCCTCGCGCAGACGACGCCCTGCCGTTGCAGCCCGGCGATCAATACGCGTTGATTCCGCGACCGTTACTCTCCGTGACTGCGCCCATTTAACCGCCTGTGTCTTCTCTCCATTTCCCCTCACGCGCCTCCCTCTCTCTGCCCTTAGGCTGCTGCAAATCGAGCTCGCACTCTCACTGCTCCGACCACCGTCTCCAGCCAAATACGGCCGAGCCTCGCCACCCCTTGCCTTTCCAAGCACACGGGAACATTCCCCAGCCTCTGACGCTTCTGCCTGTACTCTCCGTTCAACCGCGGGCGCTCCAGAACGTCGGCTCCGTCTTCAACTGAGCACCGCCGCGTCTGCTTTCTTCTCCGACGAACTTCCCTGGTAAGAACAGACCACCCCGCGCCTTCTCGATCACGCACACATCTTTGCCTTGATCTTGCGCACCTAACCATGCCCTCTGTTTGCCTTCTCGTGATCTGTAGCGTCGACTCCGACCACGACCAGAGCCACCTGACGTCGTTCTCTACTCCGGCGAGGAATTGCTGCTGTACCTGAGCGCCCCTTGCCAAGCCGACCGTACCTTGAGCATCCCCACGTCACTGCGATCATGGTGAGCATCCCCACTTCGTTCTTCGCTTCCTAGAACTGCCTCTAGCCCATCGCCTGACCGTCGCCGCCGTCTGCCGTCGCGCAGCGCCGCCAGATCTTGGTTGAGTTGCTGCGGACCGTAGGATCTAGATCGGACGCACACGATAAAAACTAGGCGAAGCGGTAAGTAGCGTCTCAGCGCCGTGCGATGAAACTTAATCCAACGGCCCGCATCGCTCGATCCGTGAGAACCGGTACCGGCCAGTCATATCACGCCGCGTGTCACCAGTTTGTTTAAAACAGAAATTTGAAAACAGATTTAGATGCAAACTTGAAACCCATGTAACTTTTGATCCACACGTCCAAAATTTACAAACTTTATATCAATGGAATCAGTGGAACAAGCCCTAGCCAACCATGGATTTTGTTTAGTAAAAAGCCTCTGTTAAAATGTTTGTTTTTGCAGAAACTTTTGAATGCTTGTTTATATTAGAAAAATTTATTCCAAAATGTTTTTAGGGTTAAAATCTTTGCAAATTGGTTTGTGGTGAACCTACTGACCTTAGGAACCAACCCTTGGATTTAAAAATGGATTTTGTAAAGTTTAGGAATAAAAACTTGATTTAGCCATTTCTAGCCAAATAAAAATATTGATTTTGCTATGGAAATAACTTTGAAGTAAAAACCTTGGGAAAATATTGACTTAGCCGTGTCCCCGGTTATGGACAATACTGAGCAACTAAAGTTTGAAGCTATGGGAAATCTCGACATTCCAATTTCTAAAAGAAAAACTTTTAAGTGACAACAAAATGTTTGATGCACTTGGGGGTACCAAGGAGCTCAAGAGACTTTGATAAAAACTTGCAGCACTTGGGGTTACCAAGGAGCTCAAGAGATTTGATAAAAACTTGAAGTACTTGGGGGTACCAAGGATCTCAAGAGATTTGATAAAAACTTGAAGTACTTGGGGGTACCAAGGATCTCAAGAGATTTTGACAAAGACACTTGGTGGATTCCAAGGAGTTCAGAAAATATTTGACAAAGGAACAAAACCATTTTGAAAAGATAGGATAAAGTATTGCTTTATGAAAATGAGCCCAAAACTCTACTTAGCCAAATATGCATGTAATGATAGGATCCACTTATATTCAACATAGTAGTGAAACTTGCCAATACAATTCAAATGTATTGACCTTTGTGGCTGTAACTTGTAATGTTGCAGGTTTGATTGATTTTTGTGAAGATTGATAGATTAGGATTACAAAGCCTACAACCAACATGTTTGCCTGTGGCACTTTGAAGATGAAGGACCCCATGCTTATAGTTATTCCGCTGCAATGTAATGTATTAGCCAGATGAGCTATGTAAGATGTAATAAAATTATGTTACTCCTGGTTATAAAGTTATATTATGACCTTTGTTTCTTGGCATTACATCTTAACTGTGGATGCTAGCTATTGATCCAGGGACTAGCATTGTAAACACAGGGGACTCTACCTTAATTAAAGGTTGGGACCCTTACAGATGGTATCAGAGCATTGTGTTGCCTGTAGGATTTTTAAACCTAGGATTGGACAAAACCCTTAAAAGAATAGGAGTATATTTGTACCAAAACTTATTTACAAACAACCTTGTAAACTCTTTCCTCAACCATTTTGGTTTTGACTTCACATCTCTTCTATTTCAACTTGATGGAAAACCTACCCCATGACCAAAAACTACACCATGTGCAAAGGACTTCTTCAACTCTAATGACTTCAACTTCATCAACTCTAATGACTTCAACATCTTCAGCATGTTCACCAAGGACTTCAACCTTGGATATCACTAAGGACTACAAGTGGAGACAAGGAAATCTTGCTCAAGATTTAGAGACTGAGGAAATGCAAAATTAGAAGGAGCCAACATCACCTTTGAAGTTTTTGTGACTAAGAGATTTTCTCAAGGAAACCATGATCTCATGCAAGAAGAATCAACCAAAGGAGGTTGGAAAGATCACAAGTGAACCATATAGATGGACCACCAAATTTAGTTTAAGTCAAACACACCAACTTATGTGGTGTAACAAAAATATTTCGTTGCCTAAAAATGTGCTTGAACTTCATTGTTTGAGTGAAAAGTTGTTTGTGATTGCATGCACATTGCTTGTGTGAATTGTGATGTGTGTGATTAGAAATATTTCCTTAGAAATATCTTGCCTATTATAATCTCCATTCAACCCAAACAGATGAATACTCCAAGAGACTCCAACATCAAGGTTGATGACACCAACACCAACCAAGAGGACAGCATGAAAGAACTCATAGCAACCCAACACCAGTTGAACCAGATGACAGCTCAATTCATAGCCAACACCAGTGGGGAAGATCCAACCTTGCAAGGATTTTTGGAAACTCAAGCCCAGTTGATGCTTAAGGTAACAGACCAAATGATCAATATGGAAGAAAGCTTTTCCAAAAGAGTTTGTGACAACAAGGATGACAGAAATATTATTCTAGATGGAGCCCCAGCTTGCCTTATTTGTGGAGACAAGGATCATACCTCCAAGGAGCATGGAGATCAATGCCCCAACTGTGAAGAGAAACATCCTGTTGGCCAATGTCCCACCTCTCAAGCTACTTGCTACCTATGTGAAGGAAACAATCATGTTCCTATCCAATGCCCCATCTATTCCATTGTTGAACAAAGGAAACAAGGTGGAGTGCAACAAATGATTGCAAACCATCCAGAAGGATCCAAGTCTACCAAGAAGGTTGATGACAAAGGAAAAGGTCCACTTATACCTCCAAGCAAAACAACCCAATTCAAAGGACCAAAGAAAGGGCATATGAATTATCCCAAGAGCAATAGAAGGTCCAAGAAACATGTAGACATTCCTACCTACCAGATAACATATGAACAACATGAACTGGATGCACTCCTAGCTTTGGAGAAACCCAAAAAGAAAAAGAAGGACAAAAGCCATGTGCAATCTCATAAATGTAAAGAAATGGGACACTATTCCAGTGAATGCCTAGAGAACCAGAAGAATAAGGAGATTGGCCAAGTGATGTGCAACAACTGCAAAGAGCTAGGCCATTATGTAGCAACTTGTCCACAAGAGACACGTAAGGAACTCAAAGATATCAATTGTTTCAATTGCAAAAACCCAGGACATTATGCAAGCAATTGTCTAGAAAAGATGAAGAACAAGTTAAACAAGCCTATGAAGGATCTCAGCCTTGGCCCATGAGTCAAGTGTGGAAACAAAGGACACAATGCAGATGTTTGCCTAGAGAAGTTTCCCCCAAGATCCCAAGCAAGCCAACATGTAATTTAGTTGGAATTTTTTTTAAGGGTGGTAGTACCCTAGATGTTTTGAGCCTACTTGTAACCCTAGCTTTCCCAAATCTCGGGACGAGATTTATTTTAAGGGTGGTAGCCTGTCACATCCCAAGATTTTCCAAATCTTGTAATGTGAAAAATAAATGAATAAAATAAAACTTTGTTGATTTTTAGGGTGAGAAGAAACTTTTGAGATCAAATAGAAACCTTCAAACTTATTTTGAACAAAGGGATTTAAAAAGATAAACATTTAATAAAGGAAAATAAAAATATTGGAATTACTATTTTGGATCTTTAATAAAAAGATTTGTTTCCAAAAGAAAAGGATAGAAATAAAATAAGTATTATTTTATAGAGCCAAATTAAATCTTGGCCAAGCCTTTGAAATAAAATATTTCTATTTGATAAAAATAGTAAAGGTTTATTTAAATAAAATAAAAAGGATTTAATAACCAAGTTTATTAAATATAAAGGTTTTGCTACTTTAATTAAACATCAAAACTTAATTGTTTATTTAAAACAAGTTTTCCAAGTATCCTTTATTTTCAAATAAAACCTACTGAATTGGTTTTGAAAATAATTAAATTTCAAATGGAGTTTTTAAATAAAACCAATTCTATTTGGATTTAATAAACAAGGTCTATTTATTTAATTAATAATGGACCCTAAATAAAAATATTATTTTAGGACTTTTGTTTATGTTAAACAGAACCAAATTCAATTGCAATGTTTGGTGAATGTTTGAATTGATTTGAATGTGGATTTGTTGTTTGATTTTCAAAACAGAAATTAGATTCAGAAAAAGGAAAAACAATCAGGAAAGAAAAAAATAGAAGTGGACAGCAGCCCAGTCAGCAAGCCCACTAAGCCCAGTACCAGCCCACTCTCCTCCTCCCGCAGAAAACGTTTCACACTCACTTACTCACCCACTCTGCGACTGACGAGTGGACCCTCTTTTCCCTCTCACTCTCTCGCTGACGCACAGGCCCCACAGCACTGTTCCTTCTCTTCTTCCTCGCGCAGACGACGCCCTGCCGTTGCAGCCTTTACTCCGGCGATCAATACGTGTTGATTCTGCGACCGTTACTCGCCGTGACTGCGCCCATTTAACCGTCTATGTCTTCTCTCCATTTCCCCTCACGCGCCTCCCTCTCTCTGCCCTTAGGCTGCTGCAAATCGAGCTCGCACTCTCACTGCTCCGACCACCGTCTCCAGCCCAATACGGCCGAGCCTCGCCACCCCTTGCCTTTCCAAGCACACGGGAACATTCCCCAGCCTCTGACGCTTCTGCCTGTACTCTTCGTTCAACCGCGGGCGCTCCAGAACGTCGGCTCCGTCTTCAACTGAGCACCGCCGCGTCTGCTTTCTTCTCCGGCGAACTTCCCTGGTAAGAACAGACCACCCCGCGCCTTCTCGATCACGCACACAGCTTTGCCTTGATCTTGCGCACCTAACCATGCCCTCTGTTTGCCTTCTCGTGATCTATAGCGTCGACTCCGACCACGACCAGAGCCACCTGACGCCGTTCTCTACTCCGGCGAGGAATTGCTGCTGTACCTGAGCGCCCCTTGCCAAGCCGACCATACCTTGAGCATCCCCACGTCACTGCGATCACGGTGAGCATCCCCACTTCGTTCTTCGCTTCCTAGAACCGCCGCTAGCCCATTGCCTGACCGTCGCCGCCGTCTGCCGCCGCGCAGCGCCACCAGATCTTGGTTGAGTTGCTGTGGACCGTAGGATGTAGATCGGACGCACACGATAGAAACTAGGCGAAGCGGTAAGTAGCGTCTCAGCGTCGTGCGATGAAACTTAATCCAACGGCCCCCATCGCTCGATCCGTGCGAACCGGTACCGGCCAGTCATATCACGCCGCGTGTCACCAGTTTGTTTAAAACAGAAATTTGAAAACAGATTTAGATGCAAACTTGAAACCCATGTAACTTTTGATCCACACGTCCAAAATTTACAAACTTTATATCAATGGAATCAGTGGAACAAGACCTAGCCAACCATGGATTTTGTTTAGTAAAAAGCCTCTGTTAAAATGTTTGTTTTTCCAGAAACTTTTGAATGCTTGTTTATATTAGAAAAATTATTCCAAAATGTTTTTAGGGTTAAAATCTTTGCAAATTGGTTTGTGGTGAACCTACTGACCTTAGGAACCAACCCTTGGATTTAAAAATGGATTTTGTAAAGTTTAGGAATAAAAACTTGATTTAGCCATTTCTAGCCAAATAAAAATATTGATTTTGCTATGGAAATAACTTTGAAGTAAAAACCTTGGGAAAATTATTTGGATCAAACCTACTGACCCTAAACACCAAGTTTTGAGAAACAACAACTTATTTGGTGAACTACATAAAGTTGTTGCTTTGATAAAAATATTTTCCACCACATAAAATAATGATTAGATTTAAAAATGGTTTATGAATAAAACCCTTTTGCAAATGGTTTTGACACTTTATAAAAATGTCCACTTTGAGCCTTACATTGTTTAGAAGCCTAGTGGAGACCACCTTTGCAAATAAAACTATCTTTTGCATGCTTGCATGCATAACTTAGCTCCTATGATTTTATGTGTGTGATGTATTGATTGAATATTGGTTGGAATGCTAGTTGATATTGTGTTTGCTTGATTGATTTGTAGTGAAGTTAGAAAAGTGTGAAACTAGCAAGATCAAGAAGTGAACCAACATTCCCTACCAAAAGGCAAGTGACACTATCATCTAAAGTCCTACTATTTTCATTATACTTAGTGGATTTTGAAACATGCATGAAAAGAATTTCTATACTTATGCTATGCTAAATCCTAATAGGATACCCTATACATTCCTTAGTGAAAACAATGTAGTTGTTACATGCTTAGCCATGCTTTATTTTGAAAAGAGATACATGTTGAGGTTTTATGAAGTTGAGAAAAGGACTTGTGTTTTTATGTAATAAAACAAGGACTCAATGAACCACCTGGGTGGCCAAGGATACTTTGAGTTTTGGAGAAGGTGGCAACAAAAGGAACCATGTCTATGGCCATCTCTTTGTGTTGTGCTCCAAAATAAAACCACCCAGGAAACTTAGAGATTGAACATGTTTCTCCAATTGTGGCTTTCGTGTACAACCACATGCTACTTATGGCTCTGGCTTAGTCAACTACATTGGGAAGACCCATGCATTGTCTTCAGGTTACTGAAAATGAGGACCTGGAATCCTACATGGGTACTGAAGACAAGCTAGCAATGGTGTATGGGAGGACCCTCTGGAAAGACTTCGTCACATTCTCAATCTGCCAGTACTCCATCTTGGTGAGTACCAATCCAGCGGCCACTGGTGGCAACAAGATGAGAATGTGATATGTGGGTAAAGTTTATAACTTCTGCAGAAGATAATAAAATCTAAGAACTTAGCCGTGTCCCCGGTTATGGACAATACTGAGCAACTAAAGTTTGAAGTTATGGGAAATCTCGACATTCCAATTTCTAAAAGAAAAACTTTTAAGTGACAACAAAAGGTTTGATGCACCTGGGGGTACCAAGGAGCTCAAGAGACTTTGATAAAAACTTGCAGCACTTGGGGTTACCAAGGAGCTCAAGAGATTTGATAAAAACTTGAAGTACTTGGGGGTACCAAGGATCTCAAGAGATTTGATAAAAACTTGAAGTACTTGGGGGTACCAAGGATCTCAAGAGATTTTGACAAAGACACTTGGTGGATTCCAAGGAGTTCAGAAAATATTTGACAAAGGAACAAAACCATTTTGAAAAGATAGGATAAAGTATTGCTTTATGCAAATGAGCCCAAAACTCTACTTAGCCAAATATGCATGTAATGATAGGATCCACTTATATTCAACATAGTAGTGAAACTTGCCAATACAATTCAAATGTATTGACCTTTGTGGCTGTAAATTGTAATGTAGCAGGTTTGATTGATTTTTGTGAAGATTGATAGATTAGGATTACAAAGCCTACAACCAACATGTTTGCCTGTGGCACTTTGAAGATGAAGGACCCCATGCTTATAGTTATTCCGCTGCAATGTAATGTATTATCCAGATGAGCTATGTAAGATGTAATAAAATTATGTTACTCCTGGTTATAAAGTTATATTATGACCTTTGTTTCTTGGCATTATATCTTAACTGTGGATGCTAGCTATTGATCCAGGGACTAGCATTGTAAACACAGGGGACTCTACCTTAATTAAAGGTTGGGACCCTTAGATGTTGTTATTGTTGTTATTGTTGTTTTGGTTCTGGATGAACGTCGTCATCATTTGCATCAGCTGAGTTTGAGCTGTCATCATTTGCTGCATTTCTGGAGTGACGTTGTTGTTGTTGGGGTTGGCATCTTTGGTTTGTTCAATAGAGATAAGAATGAGATACCCATAGATGCTTTCATGCACAATACATCACTTAAACAATCACAAAGCATGCAACATAATGATAAATGTTCAACAACCAGATAACAAGTTTGCAAAGTAAAACACACACAAATAACAAGCCATCCACATGTTGGATGGTCAAATAACAAGTTCCCAACAACAGGTATGATAATAGATGATAAATGAGTAGTCAAATCTACTCCTCGGCATCAACCTCCTCCTCGACAAAGGTAAGACATGCGTTCTCCATCGCGGTATTGTATTCCTCGACACTGGTGGTCAAGGTCTCTATTTTGGCTTTGAGAGCCCTCTTCTGGGAACGAAGCCTCTCAATCACCGTCTGCTGATGCTCTAGCTCGAAGTCCTTGGCCTGTAGTTCTTCAGTCATGTCCTGAATCCTCTTGTTCCTATCCTGGACTCGCTTCTACTAACTCTTGAACTTTCTGTCCTGGCTCTCGAACTTTGCCTCCATCTCTTTGACTATCTCATCTTGCTCCGCGAAGAGCTTGTCCTTCTCGCAAAGCTACACCTGGAGTTCGTCATTGTTGATCATGACGTTGGTCCTATCAGAGTCCACGTGCCTAATGAGAGCCTCTAAGTCCTGGAGGTATAGGCGAATCGGCTCCGCTGTCTCCCTCGAAGTGCCCTCGAAGTCGATGGACTCTCCATCCTCATCACGTCTACCGAAGACGTGAAAGTGAGTACCTCTAACCTGTCGAGAGTGTCTCCCTAGAATACGTCCTATCAGATCCTGCATGA
This sequence comes from Avena sativa, assembly GCA_916181665.1. NCBI lineage: Eukaryota > Viridiplantae > Streptophyta > Magnoliopsida > Poales > Poaceae > Avena > Avena sativa. Next base: position 36,659,436 of record OV702284.1, read on the forward strand.
CTACCTCAAGGCCTCTCTCCTTGTCATCGTGCATGAGCTTGAAGACGATGGCCTCCGTGGTAGGCTCAGTCTGGCGTCCGGGCTGGTTGACCTTGAAACCCCAGAGGTCTTTCCTCTCAAACTTGGTGAGGGGAAGCACCATGATGGTAGGAAGAGGGAGATTGAGCAAAGTAGTAAGCTCAACAATACGAGGACCAAAGCGAGTTCCCTGGAACTCCTCAACAGTGCTGATGGTAACATTAGGCATCTATTTATAAGATAGAAAAAGTTAGAATCAACACAATTTAAGATAAAAACACAAGGCAAAACATCACATACATATCCTTGGAAATCAAAACACACAAGTCATGGCATACATGGATGCATTACAACAACCAAGGTTCAACTTATTTTAAGCAACATTTGGAAAATAAGGTGATAAGTGGTGGTCCAACTAACGAAGTACGTTTACAATCCTATCTCACTGGATCTGTTGGCTAACATAACATTTCTAGAAGCAATCAGTCTATCTTGCTCACATGACTCTATCACTAAGTCTATAATGTCTCCTCTTAAGGTTTGGTTGGTAGCCTCCAACTCTTGGGTATGTTTCTTCTCTTCTTCTAGGCTATGTTGGATGTTGAACATTCTGCACTTGACTCTTTCACCAAGTTCTTTGATGGACTTCCAAGCTGCATCCCTTGCTGAGTCAAAGAATGTAGGGTGCATCACTGAATTGGTGAACATGCAGAATCCTGAGTCCTTGTGGTTGTCTTCCTTATTTTTATACAAGTGAAGTTGCACCCACAAGTACTCAACTCCTTCATCCATCACAGGAAAACCTTTGTACACAGCTGCACCATGTATTTCCATTGCAACCATGAGGTCCTTGAGAGCCTTGGGGAATTCTGTCTCACACTCCAAAATCATTGTCATGAGTGGTCCTTTCCTCACGGCTTCGTTGATGGAGTTCATCTACAATTAGAGATGAGAAAGAAGATTAGAAAAGTTTACGAGAAGAATAGACAAGTGTAGAAGTTGTTGAATTTTTTTTCCTTAGTGGTTTCCAATCCTAGGGTCATAATCCTACAGGCAACACAGTGCTCTGATACCATTTGTAAGATCCCTCCTTTATAAAGGAAAAGGATCCCTGTGATTGCAATGCTAGTCCCTGGATCAATGCTAGCATCCACAGTTTAAGATGAAGTACACAGAAACAAAGGTCATTATTACAGTCATTCCAGAGACAACATAGTCTTTACAACTCCAAGGCCACAAGCCTAGTACAAGAGTTTGAATAAGTAAATAAATAAAAGTATTCATCTTCATGTGCCAGAGGCATGTAGACTCATGACTCCTAATCCTCATCAGATTAACCTGCAACATCACAAGTTACAGCCACAGTGGGTCAATACATTGGAATAGTATTGGCAAGTGATACCTTAGTATAATTTAGGTGGACTAGATACTATATGCAATTTGGCTAAGTGTAGCTTGGCTTGCTTTGCTCAAAATAGGTTTTGCCTATTAGTTGAAATCACTAAGTTTTTCTTTGTCAAAACTTTTCCCAAGGAACCACCAATAGACATTGAGGTCCTTCACCCTTGTTCACCCACAAGTTTTTACTTAGAAATTGGGATGAGGAGATTCTTGATAGCTTCCATGTCTTGATGCTCAAGTTGTCCTTTTCCAGGGACATGGCTAAGTACTTAGATTCTTCCATCTGTAGAGGTTGTGCACTTTCCCCACCAGACTTGATTTTCACCAAGACAGGACCTTTCAGAAGCCTTACCTTAGACCAAATGGACGCGCTCCAACCTATCATTCCCACTACCACCAACTGTCCAAATGGCTAAGTTCTAGCAACCTATGTGATCCAGGCAGAGCCCATATTGCCAAGTGGCTGCACTAGAAGCTTCTTAACACTTGGCCTCTAAAATCTCTTTGTTCCTGGGTGGTTTTCAACAAGTGAGATACACAAGGTAAACCATAGAAATGGGCCTTGTGTAACCACTCAACATAAACCATTCCTTCCATTCCACCCAGGTGTTTCATTTACTTAGTTGTTTTATTAGGCAAAACACAAGTCCAAAGACTTAGAAATATTTTCATCATAGCATGTATATTTCACCAACCCTTGGTTGCTACTAGCTAGGCTAAGCATGGCATAGATAAGCATCTTAACTTAGAAATTTTCTAGCAATTCTACAACTACTAGGATTTCCCAACATGGCATATAAGCAAAATATAGCATGCAAGACTAGCAAAATATTTCTAATGCTTAGTAGAAAACATAGGGATAAAAATATTCATGAAGCACCACTTGCCTTGGTAGTTTGGAGAGTAGCTACACTCCTCACAATCACAATCACTAGCACCAAAATCTACACAAGAAATCATAGCCACAAATCACATACAAAACATATACAAACAAAAATATATGAATGCATGCAATATGATATGTGATGATTTTTAAAACTCAACAAAGCAAGTGTACAGTACTGGTTCATAAACAAGTTAAAAACTTGCCAAACAACATTTATTTAAACCTTAAAACATTTCTTAAACAATTCATATACCCAAATTAGCCCTACACAAGTTTCTGCAAATAAAACTATTTTAACAGAAGCAAAACATTAAACACATTGCATATTTGGAAAGGGCTTGTTCTCCTGATTCCATTGATATAAAATTTGTCAAATTCTAACTTGGGGATCAAAAGTTATAGCCAAAACAAAATCAAACTTCTAATAGATTCAAATCCTGTTTTTAAATCCAAACAGCTGCCACGCGTCTTAATCTAATTGGCCCGTACCTCTTCGCTCAGGATCGCGTCTGTGAGCCGTTAGATCAACATAATCTGCACGGCCCAGATCTAATTATACCGCTTCGTTAAGTGATCTAATCTCGCGCGCTGGATCCAGATCCAACGGCCCTGGATCAAACGACCAAAGCTGAGCGGCGCGGCGGCGGCGAGCTCTGCCTATGGCGGTGCGGCGCTACAGGTGGTTCTAGGGTCGTCGGGGGCGCTTACCAGAACCACGACGATGCACTGATGCTCAACCTGGCGACGGCTTGGCAAGGGGCGCTCTGGAGTGGCCGGGGGAGCTCGTCGGAGTTGCTGGTGGCGTCGGGCTTGGGTGGACGACGACGTTGGCGAGGCTCCTGGTCACCCTAGCATGCACAAACAACATCAGGAGATGCGCAAGACTACGACGAGCAAGATCGTGTGCATCAGAGGCAGAGGGGAACAAGGGGCTCACCGAATTTGACCGCCGGAGTTGAGGATGTCGTCGGGGGCTTGCTGTGCTTGTCGAAGACGACGACCTGGGGCGGTACAGAAGGAACCAACGGTGTCAGTAGATGTGCAAGGAAGTGGCGAGGCTGTCTGCAAGAACCAGAGGGAGAGGGGCGCACGGGGCTCACAGGAATCGGTCGCCGGAGTGCTCTCTGTCTGCGGCGGTGCGAGGATGAATGCGGGCAGCCTGGGGACGCTTTGTGCTCGGAGTTTGGGGGAAATGGAGAGGGGGCAGAGGGGGTTTAAGTAGGCCAGGTGGGGGCGAGAATCTTGCGAGCAATCAACGCCAATTAAGCGCATTTGCATCGGGGGAAGAAACGGCCACGGCGAGCAGGTCTCTAGCGCGAGATTGACGAAGAGCTAGACTTGGTAGTGGGCCTACCTGTCAGCGAATAAAACAGAGAGGGGTGGGGTCCTGGCGTCAGTCTCTCAGCGGGTTCATCTGCAAGTGAGAAGGAGAGAGGGGGAACCCGGGTTGGCTTAGTGGGCTGCGTCTATTGCTGGGCTCAATTGCTGGCGCCGGCCCTTTTCTCTTTCTTATCTCTTTTTCTTTTTCTAAATCGATTTTCTGGAATGATTTTCAATCAAATTCAAAGGCATTTGAATTTCAAACCTTTTATGGATTTTTTGTAAAGTGTAACCATCATACTTTTGGGCATAAAACATGTGGTCTCTCTGTACTTGCTTGGTCCCTTTGAACAAACAAAATAAACAGTGCTATAGCACTTGATTTGGAAATGTTTTGAAGATGGTTTTGAAACCATATTTGTTTTGTAAATTTTTGTCCAAACTCTACATTCAATCTAAACAGCAAGGAAGCAAACAAGACTTGGTTAAAACACTTATGCTCTCATTTGAGAGTAGAATTGATTAATGTTTGCTCACATAAAATAATAGCACTAAGTGCTTCTGTTTTCTTGAAATGAGTTGGAAAATGATCCCTAAATTATATGCATGCATGTATGATATGCAATATTTGGAATCATGATTTTAGGGATGTTATAGTTAGCCAACATACTGGGGGATTTATTCGTAAATTTTGAGCTCAATACGAGTTACAGAGCCTCCTCACGAATTTGTTTGGCGGAGGACAGAAATCTGTTTCGGGACAACAACTCCCCAAATCTTAGTTCCCTATCATTAGAGGTTATTCTTGGCACAAAAAGCAAACAAAAAGGATAAGAAGAGGCCATTACAGTGGTAATAACTTCCAAGACTCAAGGAAACTCTTGGGTTATCTCCCAACAAGTACTTTTCTTTAATGCCTTTAAGTTAGGCACAAGAAGCAAGTAGAATCAAGTATTTTCAAATGAGGAAGCATTAACATCAAATCTTGCTTTCAAGGGAGGAGCAAAAAGCAACTTATCTCTCCTCATAGTGAAGTTTTCAATACCTTTCTTGAATGGAAATTGATATTTGATGGTGCCTTCTTTCATATCAATGATGGCACCAACTGTTCTAAGAAAAGGTCTTCCCAAAGTAATAGTACAAGAAGCATTGTATTCAACATCCAAAACATAGAAATCAACAGGGACATAAGCATTGTTAACCATAATAAGAACATCATTAATACTCCCCGTGAGTTTCTTCTTAGCATTATCATTGAGTGGTACATCCAAATAACAATCTTCTAATGGTGGTAAATCAAGCATTTCATAAATCTTCCTAGGCATAATAGAGATACTAGAACCAAGATCACATGAATCTTTGAGATCAAAGTCATTCACTTGCATATTAATAATGGGTTCCCAACCATCTTCTACTTTCCTAGGAATAGAAGCTTTGTGTTTTAGCTTCTCTTCCTTAATCTTAACAAGAGCATATGTAATGTGTTTAGTAAAGGCAACATGCATATCACTAGCATTAGGACTTCTAGCAAGATTTTGTAAGAACATAATCACTTCAAAAATATTGCAACCATCAATATCAAAATCAAACTTAGCATCACTAGTAGTAGGATAAATAGGCTTAGGCATAGTAGGAGGAGGAATAGGGGCTACTTGTGGTTTAGTGGTGATAGTGCACACACTATTGTTTCTATCAATTTCAGCTTCCCTTTCCCACCTAGCATGAAGTTGAGCTAACAGCCTAACTTTTTCATCAATAGTAACTTGTATGGCATGAGCAGTAGCAAAGGTGTTTTCCATAGTTTCAGGTTTAGCAGCCATTTTATTAACCAAGGAAGTTTAAGCTTCAGACAAAGAGGATATATTTTTCTCAACGGTTAAAAGCTTTTTCTCTATAGTCTTATTGAAAGTAGTTTGTTTACTAATAAAGTCCTTGAGCATGACTTCAAGTTCAAAGGGGGCACTTCTAGCATTATTGTAAGAACTTCCATAGGAATTGCCATTATTAAGAGGATAAGGCCTATAATTGTTGTTGCTACCAAAATTATTCCTATAGGCATTGTTGTTGAAATTGTTGTTTCTAATGAAGTTCACATCAACTTGCTCTTCTTGAGCAACCAAAGAGGCTAAGGGAACACTATTAGTATCTAGAGGAGCTTTCCCATTAACAAGCATGGCCATAATAACATCAATCTTTTCACTCAAAGAGGAAGTTTCCTCAATAGAATTTACCTTCTTACCATGTGGAGCTCTCTCAATATGACATTCAGAGTAGTTGGCCATAATATTATCAAGGAGCCTTGTTGCAGCACCCAAGGTGAGTCCCATAAAAGTACCTCCAGCAGCAGAATCCAGCAGGTTTCTTGAGGAGAAGTTCAAACTTGCATAAAAAGTTTGGATAATCATCCAAGCAATGAGTCCATGAGTATGACAATTTTTAACCAAAGATTGCATTCTTTCCCAAGAAGGAGCAACATGTTCACTATCAAGATGTTTAAATTTCATAATATCACTTCTCATAGCAATAATCTTAGCAGGAGGGTAGTACTTTCCAATAAAATCATCTTTGCACTTAGTCCAAGAATCAATACTATTTTTAGGCAAAGATAGTAACCATTCTTTAGCTTTCCCCCTCAAGGAGAAAGGAAAAAGGCTGAGCTTAGTAATATCTCCATCTGCGTCCTTATACTTCTGCATCTCACAAAGTTCAACAAAGCTATTAAGATGGGCAGCAGGATCATCAGAAACAGCACCAGAAAATTGCTCTCTCATCACAAGATTCAACAAAGCAGGCTTAATTTCATAAAAGGTAGCATCAGAAGCAGGTGGAGCAATAGGTGTGCTTAGGAAATCATTGTTGTTGGTGCTAGTGAAGTCACACAACTTAGTGTTCTAAGCAGAGTTCATTTTGGCAAAGGTGGGCAAGCCAAAAAACAGCAGCAGCAGCTAGAGCAGGAACTAATTTTTTTGTGTGTTTTTGAAAAAGGCAAGCAAACCAAGCTAGACTAAATTTTTTGGATTTTTTGAAAAGAGGCAAACAAAACCAAGCAAAATAAACAAAGCAAACTAAAAACAAAGTAAAGAGAAAGGAAGTGAAGGACTCCCGTAGTGAAGACGTCCTTAGCCTCCCCGACAACGGCGCCAGAAATTAGCTTGATGGCGCCCAATACTTGTCGTGGAACGCTTCGTTGGAAACCCCAAGAGCAAGATATGAAGAAGCACATCAACAAGTTTCCCTCAGTAAGAAACCGAGGTTATCGAACTAGTAGGAGGAAGGAAATGTCACACAGGTGTTTCTGGCAACGTGGAGACCTGCACAACACAAACTCAAGACTTTGCCCCAACGAATGAGTGAGGTTGTCAAGCTCACCGGTTTGCTGTAACAAAGGATTAAACGTATGGCATGGAAGGTAATGGTTTGCAGCAAGTAAACAAGTAACAGTGGAAGGTGTATCAATGGTAAAGATTGGACCGGGGTCCATAGTTCACTAGAGGTGCTCTCCTTAGATAAACAACATGGCATGAAGGGTAAAAAAATTACAACGGGTCAATTGACAGGAACTGAGCAAGGCATAAAAATGCAATTAATAGCCAGAAAGATCCTTATGAGGTTGATTGGGAAATACAACAATATACATAGACCGTAATCCAACTGCATCTATGACTAGAATTCCACCTTTAGGTTATCAACCGAACCCCCTCCAGTATTAAGTTGCAGGCAATAGACAACTGCTTTAAGCAAAGTGTGTAAGGTAAATAGTCCACATGTTCCATGAACAAGAGACCATTGTTTTCTCCCTAGTAGCAATAGCACATCTACAACCGAAGAGATTATTGTCACTTCCCTTGGAAACTAGAGGCATGAACCCACTATCGAGCATAAATACTCCCTCTTGGAGTCACTAGCAACTACTTGGCCAAGATAACCACTAGCAACGGAGAGCATGCAAGATCACAAACACCACAGACACAATAGAATCATAACGATAAAACCATTAATCAAACCAACATAATAATCTCAATATCCATCGGATCCCCGCAAACACACCATGCATGATTACAAATAGATTAGATCTTGATCATGAATGGAGATCACAAGATCTATACATGAAAGCACAAAGGAGGAGATACAACCATCTAGCTACTACATGGACCCATAGTCCAAGGTGGAACTACTCACGAATCATACCGGAGAGAAGGCCTCCGGGATGATCTCCCCTCCGGCAGGGTGCCGGGAAGAGCTTCAGATCCCCCCGATCTAGGGACGATGGTGACGGCGGCTACAGACGGTTTCGTGGATTTCTGATCGGGTACTGAGAGTTTCTGTATCGGGGCTTCTTATAGGCAAAGGGGCGAGTCCGGGAGGCGACCAGGGTCACTAAACCCTAGCCAGGCGCGGGTCCACATGCCCCCGCGCCTGGGGTGGGTCTGGCCCCCCTGGCCAGCCTCTCCGGCTATCCTCTGGACTTCTTGTTCCCCACGGAAAGTTATTGACTTTGTCCTTCGTCCATTCCAATTCCGAGAATATTTCTTTACTAACTTTTCTGAAACCAAAAACAGCAGAAAATAGGCATCTGGCACTGTTGCAACTTGTTAATAGGTTAGTACCAGAAAACATGTAAAAAGCACCTCAAAGTGTATACAAGTAAAGCAAAGTAGATACTAAACAAGCATGGAGCATCAAAAATTATAGATACGTTTCCAACGTATCAACCCCGTTGGCGGTTCTCTATGATACGCATGTACTTACTATGACAAGAACTTACAGGTGACTGAAGTTGAGTAGCATGAGGTGTGGCCCTCGTATTCAAGGGACTTGAGATTGCCAACTTATACTTTGTCAAGCATATACTCCACAGTTTGTTCACTTTAACCTTAATCACTTCAAGATGCTTATGATAGGGGAAATGAGGACTGAAAGCTAACAAGTACCATAATTTTTGGAAGCTCTTTTTGAAACATGAAATCCCTGCTTCCCTTTATGAAGGGCCTTTCTTCCACTATTATATTGAGTCTCCACCTTCTACCTTTAGGCACCATTAAGAGAGCATAGTTTCCATTCTGTGTGCAGTGTCCCAAAACTTATTGATTGATGCATATTGTGATATTACTTGTTCTTGTGATATTTGTATCTAGTCACTCTTATGAACTTTGAAGGTGTCCTATGCATCTATTTGCTACTGAAAGGATACAAATGCCGCCTAGAGGGGGGGTGAATAGGCGGTTAAAACTTTTCCGATAGTGGCTCAACAAAGGTGGAATTAAACTAGCGTTTACTTTGTTAAGCACAAAACCTAGAACTATATAGGGTTAACCTATGTGCACCAACAACTTATGCTAAGCATTTCAAACAACTATGTGATATCAAGATATATACTTCAAGCACGAAGGCTATCACAAAGTAAAGTGCATAAGTAAGAGCTCGGGTATAGAGATAACCGAGGCACGCGGGGACAACGATATTTTACCGAGCTCCTCCCAACATGGAGTACGTCTCGTTTGGAGAGGGGGTGGTATCTAACCACCTACACCACAAAAGGCCTCCCTTATTCTCCGGTGAATCTCACCCCAACGGGATCGATCCACACTTCCACTATCGGTGCACTTGTTGGTGGCAAACCGGAACCTCTCACAAGGTTGGGGCACTTCTCCACAACTTAATTGGAGGCTCCCAACAAACGCCACGAAGGCCACAACCTGCAACACCAACAAACCGTCTAGGGTTGCAAGAACCCAAGAGTAAAAAGTTTCTCAACTTTCACTCACCAAATCATCCAGGGAGAACTCAAACCGATGCACCAAATTCAATGGCAAGAACACAAGTAGTGCTCAGATCCTTCTCTCCCAAATTCCACCAAAGCTACAAAAGCTGGTGGGGGAATAAGAGAGGAAGAACAATGGAGGAAATCCACAAAAGACTCCAAGGTCTAGATCCCAAGATGTTCCCCTCACTTAGAGGAGAGATAGATTGGTGGGATTATAGATCTAGATCTCCTCTTTCAAATCCCTAAAGTATATGCAAGAATCAAGGGAGGGATTGAAGTGGAAACAAGCTCAAGAGGGTCAAGAATGGAGGAGAAAGCCTGTGAAAACTCGAGCTTTGACATTGGGGAAGAAGGGCCCCTTTTTATAGGCCCATAGATTTCTGACCGTTTTCTGCCCGTTGGGAAAAAGTCAGACCGGAGACTCTGGTCTACACCGGAGATTCTGGCCCATCCTCCGGACTAGCCTCCGGACCACCTATCAGACTGTCCCAGCGCATCTGGGAACCAAGTGGATCGGAGACTCCGGTCTAGCCACACTGGAGACTCCGGTCTGAGGCATGGACGGGAGACTCCAGACAATCTCCAGACCACCCATCAGACTGTCCCAGGCTGAATTCTGGAGCCCCCTTCGGGGACTCTAGGGGACACTCCGAACCACACCGGAGACTCCGGTCCATGCAGACCGGAGACTCCGGTCTGGACCAAAATAAGAGGCAAACTTCAAATGTTGATATCTAGAGTTTGGAAACTCCGATTGACCTGAAACCAATTTTGTTTAAAATATTGGATACCACCAAAAGAGAACATTTCATGTATTATAATGTGAGATACCTCTCTTGGTGAGAAACCGGAAAACCTCAAAGATCAAAAACGCAATATGGTATAAAAGGGAAATCCGTTTTTGATGAACTAGAGCTTGTTATGAATATTACCACAAGCTCTAGAACCTCACATGGATAAGATCCAAATAACAACCAAGAAAGGATGATGCAAAGAATGCAAAGGTTTGAGCTCTCTTTGAAAGATATGATCGAGTTACTCACTTGAGAACCCCTCTTGATAGTACGGTTGTCTATCCTATAAACTGGTCTCCCCAACGAACACCACGAGACCGATAAGAAATAAACCCTATCAAGATCATACCTTTGCCTTGCGCATATTCCACTTGATCTTGATATATGCGATCTTGTCCTTCTCAAGATGGAACCCCTTTCTAGATTGCTCTTGCACGCACTCGCTTGATGAAGACTTGCAAGTTGATCCCCCATACGACATGGAGAAACCTTTACTTTAACCTTGTCTTCATGGATCCATGATCACCGAGGATGGCAAGCTTCAAGCATGATATCTTCTAGATATGGCACATCTTTAGCTTGCACATCATTTCTTCTTTTCTTCATTATGTTGATGCCTTGAAGGTACACCAGAGATATTACTCCATATTATTCTTCAAGACATACTTGCCATAGCTTTAACTCTCACATGACCAATCTGTGGACCATTCTTTGAGCACCTTGGTCACCACATGATCCTCTTCACTTCTTATCCAAACCTTGAAGCCAACATATGGTTCAAGCATTTCCCATGGACATTTCCTACAAGTATAACTCGATACAAGCATTAGTCCATAGAGATTGTCATTAATTACCAAAACCACACATGGGGGCCCACATGTTCTTTCAGCTACTCTATGAGGGACAAGCTGATTGCCACTATGCCATGTTTTCTATATGTGAAACAAACAAACGTTTTTCAATGCATGTTATTCATGATCTTTGTTTGTAGCCTTTGATTATGCATGCATAGTTACTTTGTCGTATTGTTAGAACTCCATCTTTTGTGCACATGTTTAGAGTTCTTTGATCCCAGCTTTCAATGCTTGCAAATGGTTTGATCTTGGTTTTGATGGTGAATGTCACCTCAAAAATTATTCTTTTATCACTTACCTACTCGAGAACGAGCAGGAGTTAAGCTTGGGATGCTTGATACGTCGGAAACGTATCTATAATTTTTGATGCTCCATGCTTGTTTAGTATCTACTTTGCTACTATGCTTTGTCTACACTTTGAGGTGTTTTTATATCTTTTCTGGAACTAACCTATTAACAAGTTGCCACAGTGCCAGTTGCCTGTTTTCTTCTGTTTTTGGTTCCATAAAGGCAGAAAATCAATATTCTCGGAATTGGACGGGACAAAAGCCAAATTCAATATTTTACCGTGGGTGACACGAAGCCAGAAGACGAGACGGAGGGGCTCCACAGGGCAGCCAGACCCCCTAGGCACGGGTGGGCCCAGCCCATGCCTGGGCAGGGTGTGTCCCCCTGGCGGCCCCATGCCTCGCCTCTTCGCCTATAAGAAGCCCCCGAGGCAGAAACCCTAGGCACCCAATCAAAAATCCATGAAACCTTCTATTGCCACCGCCACCATCGTCCCTAGATCGGGGGATCTGAAGCTCTTCCCGGCACCCTGCCGGAGGGGAGATCATCCCAGAGGCCTTCTTCTACGGTATGAAGCATGAGTAGTTCCACCTTGGACTACGGGTCCATGTAGTAGCTAGATGGTTGTACCTCCTCCTTGTGCTTTCATGTATAGATCTTGTGAGCTTCGTTCATGATCAAGATCTAATCTATTTGTAATCATGCATGTTGTGTTTGCGGGGATCCGATGGATATTGAGATTATTATGTCAGATTGATTAATGGTTTTGTCTTATTGATTCTATCATGTCTATGTTGTTTGTGATCTTGCATGCTCTCTGTTGTTAGTAGCTATCTTGGCCAAGTAGTTGCTAGTGACTCCAAGAGGGGGTATTTATGCTCGATAGTGGGTTCATGCCTCTAGTTTCCAAGGGAAGTGAAAGAAATCTCTTCGGTTGTAGATGTGTTGTTGCCACTAGGGTGAAAACAACGGTCTCTTGTTTATGGAACAAGTGGATTGTTTACCTTACACACTTTGCTTAAAGAAGTGTCTGTTGCTTGCAACTTAATACTGGAGGGGGCGGATGATAACCTGAAGGTGGACTTCTAGTCATAGATGAAGTTGGATGGCGGTCTATGCATATTGTTGTATTGCCCAATCGAATCTCATAGGATCTTTTTGTCTGGTATTGCATTGTTATGCCTTGCTCAGTTCCTGTCAATTGCCCTGCTGTAATTTGTTTACCCTTCATGCCATGTTGTTTATCTAAGGAGAGCACCTCTAGTGAAATATGGACCCTGGTACAATCTTTACCATTGATACATCTTCCACTGTTACTTGTTTACTTGCTGCAAACCATCATCACCTTCCACACCATACGTTTAATCCTTTTTTACAGCAAATCGGTGAGCTTGACAACCTCACTGTTCGTTGGGGCAAAGTCTTGAGTTTGTCTTCCTACTGGTTCGATAACCTCAGTTTCTTACTGAGGGAAAACTTGATGTTATGCCCATCACACCTTCCTCTTGGGGTTTCCAACGAAGCGTCCCACGACAAGTGTTGGGTGCCATAAACCGGTGCCAAAGTGTTTTCTAATATTGATCTTAGAACTTTTTATCATCAACTCAAGATTCATGCAGAGGATATTTCAAAGACTGCCTTTACCACCCGATATGGATTGTATGAGTACAATGTCATGTCCTTTGGACTAACCAATGCCCCCTATTATTTCATGAACCTTGTGAATAAGATTTTTATGGACTTCCTGGATAAGTTTGTCATTGTTTTCATCGATGACATTCTAATCTATTCCAAATCAGAAGAAGAACATGAGCTACACCTGAGGACCATCCTTGGAACCCTTAGGGAGCATTAGTTGTATGCCAAGTTTAGCAAATGTGAATTCTGGTTACAGGAAGTAGGATTCCTCGGACATATCATATCAGCTGGAGGAATTGCCGTTGACCCTGCAAAGGTTAAGGATGTTGAAGAATGGCAAGCCCCAACCACTCAAACCCAAGTTCGTGCATTTATCGGATTATCGGGATATTACCGCAAGTTTGTAGAAGGATTCTCGAGCATCGCAAGACCCATGACCCAATTGTTGAAGAAATATAAGAAGTTTGAATGGACAGACAAATGTGAAGCAAGTTTTCAAGAACTTAAGAAGAGATTGATCTCAGCCCCAATCTTGATCATGCCAGATATCACAAAGCCTATTGATGTTTATTGTGACGCATCCAAGATCGGTCTCGGGTGTGTGTTGATGCAAGAAGGCAAAGTCATATCTTATCAATCCCGACAACTGAAGCAACATGAGCAAAATTACCCTACCCATGACTTTGAACTAGCAGCCGTAGTTCTATCCTTGAAGACATGTCGGCATTACCTTATGGGTAACCGTTGTGAAATTTATTCGGATCACCAGAGCCTGAAGTATATTTTCACTCAGAAGGAGCTGAATATGAGGCAAAGGAGATGGATAGAGCTAATCAAGGACTATGATCTGGACATCCACTATCACCCTGGTAAAGCCAATGTGGTAGCAGATGCCCTTAGTAGATTGCCGTGTCGATTGAACTCCGTGATTCTGAAGGAGCAACCAAGTTTGCACAATGAGTTGGAAGATTTCAGAATGGAGCTAGTAAGTGAAGGATTTTTGTCTAGCATAGAACTTCAACCCACTTTGATCAGTCAGATCAAGGAGGTGTGGAAAGGAAATGCTAGTATCGACGGAATCAAACATCGTATCGGTACAAAGGACGTATCTGTGTGCCAGAAGATTCAAAATTGAAGCAAGCTATTTTAAAAGAAGCCCATGATACCCTTTATTCTATCCACCCCGGAGGAACGAAGATGTATCAGGATTTGAAGGAGCAATTTTGGTGGCATAATATGAAGAGAGAAATCGGAAGCTACATAGCCAAGTGTGATATTTGTCAGAGAGTCAAGGAGGGACATCAGAGACCAGCAGGACTATTGCAACCATTGTAGATTCCGGAATGGAAATGGGATTCAGTTGGAATGGATTTTATCACTGGTTTGCCTACATCTAGTAGGGGAAATGACTCTATTTGGGTCATAGTAGAAAGACTGTCCAAAGTCTCCCATTTCTTACCGTCAAGACCACTTACCAAAGCTCGAAGCTAGTAGAGTTGTACATTGCTAGAATCGTCAGTTTGCACGGAGTCCCCAAGGACATTGTGTCAGATCGAGGAACTCAGTTTACCTCGAGATTTTGGAAGAAAGTCCAAGAAGGATTAGGAACCCGGCTGGATTTCAGCACCGCTTATCACCCTCAGACTGATGGACAAACGGAGTGAGTAAATCAAATACTCAAAGATATGTTGAGAGCCTATGTGCTAGAATATGGATCTAAATGGGAAGACTGTCTGTCGTTCGCAGAATTTTCATACAACACCAGTTATCAAGCTAGTTTGCAAACGGCCCCATTTGAATTCATGTATGGAAGGAAGTGTCGTACCCCTTTGAATTTGTCGGAAGTAGGAGAGAGTCAGATTTTCGGACCCGGCATCCTATGAGAAGCAGAAGAGAAAGTTCACAAGATCCGTGAGCACCTCAAGACCGCCCAATCCAGATAGAAGAGTTATGCCGACAAGAGACATCAAGACCTCGCCTTCAATATCGGAGATTTTGTGTATCTGAAAGTGTCACCCTTGAAAGGAATGCAACATTTCCAGCTCAAAGGAAAGTTAGCCCCTAGATATATCAGACCCTTCAAGATTCTGAATCATCGAGGAGGAACTGCCAGAGGAGATGTCAGCCGTACATAATGTGTTCCATATCTCGTTACGTCGCAAATGCCTAGACGTCCTGGAGAAGACCGGAGTATTCAAGAATATTGATCACCGAACCATAGAGATCAACGATGACCTGACGTATCCCGAAGTATCCATTCATATTTTGGAGGAAGCTTTCAGAACCACCAGGACCCGGAGTATCAAGTTTCTCAAGATCCAGTGGAGTAACCACACTGAAGAAGAAGCTACATGGGAGCGAGAAGACTACATTAGGATGGAGTTTCCAGATCTCTTTAAATCCTAGTTTTCTCTTTTTCTCAAATCTCGGGATGAGATTTTGTTTAAGGAGGGAAGGTTTCTAACATCCCAAAAATATTAACAAGGTTATCAATTCCAATCACCCAAAAATTGGGTTAACAAAAAAACTTTGTTAATTACAATCCATATGAATGCATGTGTGTATGTGGTGATTGCATGAATGCTTGTATGGACTTGTGTGATTGTTGTGAATAGCAAGGAATGGTTTCAATATGAAAACAACAACATCTAAATCTTTTCCAAATGAAATCAAATCAAAGGAAAATTCAAAAACAAACAAAATAAGCAAATGGTCATTTTTGCCAATCTTGCTCACTAGACCACTTTGAGTGTTTCTAGTCCAAGATTTGAAACAGAAACAGATCCATTTCTTTTCACCCCTTGCTAGACCAAGTAAAAGTGAACCTAATACCACCTTGCAAACCTACAGAAACATTTGGCAACCCTATTCAAATGACAATTCAAAATTGAATCTAGTTCATATGGGAAGATCACCATTTCTCAAAACCCAACCAAACCAATGCACCTTGGCAAATCCAATCAACCAGAGACTACCTAGTATGTGACCATTGCATCCACCAAGTTTCAACCAAAAATTCAAATTTGAATTTCTTTTGGCCATTTCATCAAACACTTGGAGACAGAAAATCAAATTGGCCAAACTTCACTGTTTTGAGCAGTAATCTTTGCAAGAATTGTTCACCATTGATCACCCTTGTCTCCCCTAGTGCCAACCAACACATTGAACTAACCTAGACCCCTACCATTGCACCATGCCTTGCCCACCCGAGAGCACCCTTGCCAGCCAACCATGGCTAGCTAGCCAGAGCAAGCGCCGCGCCTAGCCACCGTGTCTGGGATGCACGCCACCGTCCACCGACACCCCTGTCCAGCCCTCGACCCCTGCCAGGCACTGGACCATAGAGAACGCACACGCCCATTTCTCTGCGACCATGTCCAGAGCGCGCCAGAGCCCCGCGCTCGACACGCTCGCATAGACCGTGACCCGCCTTCGCCGCCCGTGTATGTAATCACCACCGTCCCAGGAACGTCCCAGATAACCCCGTTCGCCGCCGCACGATCCGTAGCCACTGTGCGCCATCAAGATTGCCATCGGTGCCGCTCAGAGCGTCGACGCGTTCCGACCAAACCGCACCGCCCAATGCCTCGCCATCAAGACATTGAGCATCGCCAGGAGACTACGCACCGCCCCTACCGTCAGCCATGCCGTTAGCTCACTGTAACGCCGACCCCGACAAGCTCAGCCCGCACCCTTCGGTTCCCTCGTCGCACTATAAATAGAGGCCTCCCCCGTTCGATTTCTTCACACCATTCCACTCCCCACTGATACGTCGGAAACGTATCTATAATTTTTTATGTTCCATGTTTGTTTAGTATCTAATTTGCTTTGCTTTGTCTATGTTTGTTTAGTATCTACTTTGCTTTGCTTTGTCTATACATGTTTTCTGGTACTAACCTATTAACAAGTTGCCGCAGTGCCAGTTGCCTGTTTTCTGTTGTTTTTGGTTCCAGAAAAGCTAGTAAGGAAATATTATCGGAATTGGACGGGACAAACTTCAAAGTCAATAACTTTCCGTGGGGACCAAGAATTCCAGAGGAGAGACGGAGAGGTGTGCTAGGGCGGCCACACCCCCTAGGCGCGGCCAGGGGTGGGCCCGCGCCTAGGCAGGGTGTGGGCCCCCTGGCCACCTCCTCGGCCTCCCCCTTCGCTTATAAGAAGACCCCGATGCGTAAACCCTAAGAACCCGATCAATATTCCACGAAACCTTCTATATCCCCCGCCAGCGTCATCGCTAGATCGGGGGATATGAAGTTCTTCCTGGCACCCTGCCGGAGGGGAGATCATCCTGAAGGCCTTCTCTCCGGTATGATGCGTGAGTAGTTCCTGTTGGAGATATGCCCAAGAGCCAATAATAAAGTGGTTATTATCATATCTTCATACTTATGATAAATGTTTACATACCACGCTATAATTGTATTAACCGGAAACATTAATACTTGTGTGGTTTGTAAACATAAAAGAGTCCCTAGTAAAGCCTCTTGTTAAACTAGCTTGTTGGTTAATATATGATCATGGTTTCCTGATCATGAACATTGAGATGTTATTAACAATAAGGTCATATCATTAGGAGAATGATGTGATGGACATACTCCTATAGTTAAGCGTAGCATAAGATCAAGTCATTCAAATAGTTCACTTGCTATAAGCTTTCTGATACATAGTAACCTAATTCCTTTGACCATGAGATCATGCTAATCACCATCACCTGAAGGATGCTTTGATGACATCAAACACCACACCGTAACTGGGTGGCTATAAAGGTGGCATTGAGTGTTCGGAAAGTATGTGTTGAGGCACATGGATCAAGAGTGGGATTTTGTAGGGTTCGCAGCATAGAAAACAAAAAATTTCCTACGATGGGAACTATGTACCAAGATCTATCTACTAGATACAAACAAGTCACGGATGTATATCCGTAGAGAACATACCCTTGAAGACCGACAAAGCTTAACGAGTTCAACTTGTGGTTGATGTAGACGATCTCTTGCCGATCTCAAGATCGAGAGGAAGTCCTAGCGCCGCAAAGCAGCAGCGCATCCGTGCTCGCACACACGTACAAGACACCAAGCAACCTCCGCCTCCTCGCTCCAGCGATGCAGCGGAAGCACAACCCTTTCTTTCCAAATAGCCACCGGGAACATGTATCTCGCTATTCCGAGACCATGGGGGATAAATTCTAGAGGGAGAGAGAGATCCTTCACGAGGAGGTGTGAGTGAGAGAGAGGGAGAGGGGTGCCTTTTATAGGAGGAGGGGGGCACCCAAGGGGGTGGCCTCCGGCCATGGGTGTTGCCCCCTCCCCAACTACATTCATGTGGGTGAACACTCCACTCACAAAAACCTCTTCATTTCCCTAAACTCAAAATCCCACTCAAAATTGCTATTAAATATCCACCAAATTTAATGCAAACTCTCATTAAATAAAACTCTTTTATTTATTCAGAATTTTGTCAATTAATTTAATGACAAACATTCACATATAACCCCTTGCTAGAATTCTATTTCACATGCAAAACCACTTTATGCAATTTCACCCGAAAACCTATTTCGGTATCTAGTGCAATAAATTCCTGCGCTTGTTATTCTTTCCGGCATGAAACATTTGCTCCAACTAGATGTCAGTGTCCCTTAAGTGTGTCACCCTACGGTTCGCGAATAATGCGGACATGATCGAGACCCTTCTCCGATCAATAATCAGTACCGGGACCTGGAGATCCATACTGACTCCCACACATTCAACGATGACTTTCATGTGATCGTCGGAACCTTTTACGCTTGTATCTTAATCCCTTTGTTTCACGATATATTACATGTCTAAGATTCGATCATCGGTATCTCCATACCTATTTTGATCTTGTTACTAACGTGCACTCTTTTCTTGTTCCCGTGATATAACATTCTAGTGATCAAATCACTTGGTTGCAAGCTAACTGTAAGATCCCACCTTTATAAAGGTAAAGATCCTTGTGATTGCAATGCTAGTCCCTGGATCAATGCTAGCATCCACAGTTTAAGATGAAGTACATAGATACAAAGGTCATTATTACATATCATTCCAGAGAAAAAATAGTCCTTTACAACTCCATGGCCATATGCCTAATATAAGAGTTCAATTATAAATAAGATAAATAAGTCTTCATCTTCATGTGCCACAGGAAAGCATGTTGAGTGTAGACTCATAACCCCTAATCATCATCAGAATAACCTGCAGCATCACAAGTTACAGTCATAGTGGGTTAATACATTGGAATAGTATTGGCAAGTGATACCTTAGTAGAATATTAGCATCTAGATACTACATGCATTTGGCTAAGTGTAGCTTAGGCTTGCTTTGCTCAAAATAGGTTTTACCTATCAGTTGAAAACACTAAGTTTTTCTTTGACAAAACTTTCCCAAGGAATCACCAATAGTCATTGGTGAACCTTCACCCTTGTTCAACCACAAGTTTTAACTTAAAAATTGGGATGAGGATATTCTTGATAGCTTCCATGTCTTGATGCTCAAGTTGTCCAATACCAGGGACATGGCTAAGTACTTACATTCTTCCATCTACAGAGGTTGTGCACTTTCCCCACAAGACTTGATTTTCACCAAGACAGGACCTTTCAGAAGCCTTCCCTTAGACCAAATGTACGTGTTCCAACCTATCATCCCACTACCACCAACTGTCCAAATGGCTAAGTTATTGCAACCTATGTGATCCAGGCAGAGCCCATATTGCCATGTGGCTGCACTAGAAGCTTCTTAACATTTGGCATCTCAAATCCCTTTGTTCCTGGGTGGCTTTCCACAAGTGAGATACACAAGGTAAACCATAGAAATGGGCCTTGTGTAACCACTCAACACAAACCATTCTTTCCATTCCACCCAGGTCTTTCATTCACTTAGTTGTTTTATTAGCAAAAACAAGTCAAGGACTTAGAAATATTTCACATAGCATGAATATATAAACCACCCTTGGTTTCTACTATCTAGGCTAAGTATGGTAATGGTAAGCATCTTAACTTAGAGGAAATTCTAACAATTCTACAACTACTAGGATTTCCCAAGCATAGCAATAAGATACTTAGCAAAATACTCATGCAAGTTCTATACAAAATATTTCTAATGCATAGGTGAAAATTATAGGAATAAAATCATGAAGCACCACTTTCCTTGGTAGTTTGGGGAGTAGCAACAATCTTAACAACCACAATCACTATTTGCACCAAAATCTACACATAAAATAATGGCACCAAAATCACATAACAAAATATACAAACAAAAATATATGAATGCATGCAAATGTCTGTGATGATTTTTCTACACCAAACAAGACAAGTAAACAGTACTAAAACATAAACAAGTACAAGATACCCAAAATAGACTTTATTTGTTCTTTAAAACATTTTTCAAAACATTTCTATATTCAAAATAAGCCTACACAAGTTTCTGCAAAAACAACCATTTTTACAGAGGCAAAACATTAAACACATTGCATAAAAAGATAGGATTTTCTCTCCTGATTCCAATGATATAAAATTTGCAAAATTTGAACGTGGGGATCAAAAGTTATGAATTTTACAAGTTTGAATCACTAATAGATCTAAATTCTGTTTTAAATCTAAACCCTAGCCACGCGGCAGCTTCTGATTGGCTGATACTGTTTCGGTTGGATCAATCATCCAGAGCCGTAGGATTTAAGTGACGCTGGGCGGCTCAGATCTAAAGAAAACGCTTCGTTAAGTGATCTATTGGTGGCCACAGGATCTAGATCTGATGGCTCACAATGCTCTGACCAAGATCTGGCGGCGCGCGAGGCTACAGCGGCGGGGGACCTACTGGCGGTGGCGTTCCGGTGAGTATAGGGAGTTAGGGGGACATGCAGGTGCTTATCGAGCTCGCGTGACGATGGCGAAGCTCAACTTGGTCTTGGCTTCGACAGGGGCGCACTGGCACGGCCGGAAATCCTCGTCGGAGTTTGCTTTCGCGTCGGGTGTTCACTGCCGGAGACGGAGGCGACGTTCTACGGCACAATAAGATGAACGAAAATCATTAGGAGATGCACAGAGGCGAGGCGAACACAGTCGTATGAACTAGGGGTCAAGGGGCGGTATGGATTTACCGTGATTGTCCGCCGGAGTCGGGCGGCGCTTCGGTCGTTCGCGGGGCTCGATGGAGACGACGACCTGGGGAGTTTTAGAGCAAACAAAAGGTGTGAGAAGATGCGCACGGGCATGACAAGGAAGCTCGTAAGAATGAGAGGCGAAGAGGAGCACGGGGTTCACCGGAATAGGTCACCAGAGAGCGTCGGGCAGCGGCGTTGCAGCTCGAATTGCCAGCTGCCTGGTGGCGGAGTAGGGGTGCTGAGTGAGGGGAAAGACTCACGGTGCGGAGAGGTTTAAGTAGGCAGAGGCTCGGCAGGAAACGCCTGCTGAATCAATGGCAATTACGCCGCGCTATCAACGGCAGCAACGGCAGCGGCGACGTGTTCTTGTGCGGGATTTGGGGAAGACGACGGTGACGTGGACGGGGCCCATCGATCAGTGACTGGGGGTAGGTTCTGCGCGGGTGGGGAAAGACAGAGAGAGGAGTGGCCCGGGTGGGCTTCTTTGGCTGTTGGGCTGAATAAGTGGCGCCAGGCCCAGTACTGTTTTCTAATCTCTTTTCTTTTTCTAAATTGATTTTCAGGAATCCTTTGCAAATGAAATCAAAAGCATTTGAATTCCAAACTTTTCTGGACTTTTGTAAAGTGTAACCTTCATATTTTTGGGCATAAAACCATGTTGTCTCATTATACTTGCTTGGTCTTTTTGAAAATTCAAAAAATAAACAGTGCCTTAGCACATGATTTGATAAGGATTTGAAAATGGTTTAAAACCATATTTGTTTTGGGAAATTTTATCCAAGCTTTGAAATTCAACCAAACCAGCTTATGAGCCAACACAACTTGGTTTAAAACAAATATTCTCTCACTTGAGAGTGGAATTCTGAACAATGCTTGTCTACATAAAATAATAGCACTCAAAGCTTTTGTTTGTTTCAAATGAGTTTGAAATTGAACCCTAAATGAATATGCATGCATGGATGATATGCAAAGCTTTGAAAACATGATTTTAGGGATGTTACAAATCTAACCCCCTTAAGGTGAATCTCGCCTCGAGATTCGGATTGGCTAGCAAATAGGCGAGGGTGGTCTTTCCGAAGATCATCTTCTCTTTCCCACGTTGCTTCTTCTTCGGAATGATGGTTCCATTGAACCTTGCAGAATTTGATAGTCTTAGTTCGAGTAACTCTTTCTGCAGTCTCAAGAATCTTGATAGGTTTTTCCTCATAAGTGAGATCACTTTCCAACTGAACCTCCTCCAAAGGTATAGTATCCTTTAAAGAAGTCTCTTCCATCTCTGGATGGCATTTCTTTAGCTGACTCACATGAAACACATTGTGAATGGCAGACAATGATTCAGGCAATTCAATCTCATATGCTACTTCTCCTTTACGGCTCAGAATCTTGAATGGTCCAACATATCTTGGGGCCAATTTTCCTTTGACTCCAAATATCTTCACTCCACGAAGTGGTGACACTCTAAGATAAGCTCTATCACCCACTTCATAGGTGACTTCTCTACGCTTAGGATCCGCATAGCTCTTCTGTCGGGACTGTGCTATCTTCAATCTGTCCTTAACTAGCTTGACCTTCTCTTCAGCCTCTTTGATTAGTTCTGGTCCGAACATATTTCTTTCTCCCACACCATTCCATAACAATGGGGTGGTACACTTTATCCCATAGAGAAATTCAAATGGTGCCATCTCAATACTGGCTTGATAGCTGTTATTGTAAGAGAATTCTGCGTAAGGCAGACTTTCATCCCAACTGGCTCCATAGTCTAGGGCACATGCCCTCAACATATCTTCAAGTATTTGGTTGGTCCTTTCTGTTTGTCCATCAGTCTGAGGATGAAAAGCAGTGCTGAATTCCAACCTCGTTCCCAATGACTCGTGTAGTTGCCTCCAAAAATGAGAAGTGAATTGAGTTCCCCTATCAGACACAATACTCTTGGGTACTCCATGTAGACATACAATTCTACTCATATAGATCTTGGCTAACTTAGCACTTGTATAGGTTGTCTTCACGGGTATGAAATGAGCCACTTTAGTTAGGCGATCCACTACTACCCAAATAGAATCATATCCTGACCTGGTCCTTGGCAACCCGGTGATGAAATCCATGCCAATCCTGTCCCACTTCCAATCAGGAATAGGTAGTGGTTGTAGCAATCCTGCTGGTTTCTGATGTTCTGCTTTCACTCTACTACATACTTCACACAAAGCAATATGTTCGGCGAAGTCTTTCTTGAGATTATTCCACCACAATCTTTCCTTCATATCCATGTACATTTTGGTGTTACCCGGATGAATAGAATATGGTGAGTTATGTGCTTCCTGTAAAATCAGTTTCCGAAGCTCCGGATCTTGTGGAACACAGATTTGTTTTCCATACCATAAAGTACCATGTTCGTCTTCGTGGAATACTTTAGCTTTTCCTTTGCCAATCTTTTCCTTAATCTCTTCAATTTCCTTATCTGTCTTTTGGGCTTCTTTGATTTTGTCCAACAAAGTGGGTTGAACATCCAATGACATGAGATGTCCCTCAGGCACAATTTCCAATCTGAGATCTCTAAATTGGGCACATAGATCATATGGCAACTCTCCCTTAGTAAGGCCATTCACAAAAACCTTACGGCTTAGAGCATCTGCTACAACATTTGCTTTACTGGGATGGTATTGCAAACTCAAGTCATAGTCCTTGATGAGTTCTAGCCATCTTCTTTTTCTCATATTGATTTCTTTCTGGGTGAAGATATACTTCAAACTTTTGTGATCTGTGAACACTTCACATCGTTTTCCCAAAAGATAATGTCTCCATGTTTTCAGTGCATGGACAATAGAGGCTAACTCTAAGTCATGAGTAGGATAATTTACCTCATGAGTTTTGAGTTGTCTCGAGGCATAAGCCACAAATTTCCCTTCTTGCATTAGCACTGCACCTAATCCATGATGAGATGCATCACAATACACTTGGAAATCTTTCTCCAAATCTGGCAGACATAAGACTGGTGCTGTCACTAGTCTCTTCTTCAATTCTTGGAAACTGAGTTCACATCCTTCAGACCAAGCAAATTTCTTGTCTTTCTTTAGTAACTCTGTCATTGGTTTAGCTACTTTGGAGAAATTCTCAATAAATCTTCTGTAGTATCCTGCCAAGCCAAGGAAACTACGAACCTCTTTTACTGACTTAGGAGATTCCCATTCAGTTACAGCTGACACTTTAGCAGGATCAACTGCTACACCATCTCCTGACACAACGTGTCCAAGAAATCCAACTTCATTTAACCAAAATTTACACTTGCTGAATTTGGCATACAGCTTATGCTCTCTAAGCTTCTCAAGTATCAAGCGCAAATGTCCTTCATGCTCTTCTTTGCTCTTGGAGTAGATCAGAATGTCATCGATGAATACGACAACAAACTTATCAAGGAACTCCATGAACACCTTGTTCATCATATTCATGAAGTAAGCTGGTGCATTGGTCAAACCAAATGGCATTACGGTGTACTCATACAATCCATACCTAGTGGTGAAAGTTGTCTTAGGTATGTCTTGTTCTCTTATCTTGAGCTGGAAATAACCTGACCGGAGATCAATCTTTGAGAACACACAGGCTCCTTCTAACTGATCAAACAAGTCATTGATTCTAGGCAAAGGGTATTTGTTCTTAATAGCTACCTCTTTGAGTGAACGGTAATCTATGCATAACCTTTGACTTCTATCTTTCTTTTCTACAAACAAAACTGGTTCTCCCCAAAATGAAGAACTTGGTTGAATAAAGCCTTTCTGCAACTGTTCTCCAAGTTGTTTCTTGAGTTCTTTCAACTCATCAACTGACATCTTGTAAGGTCTCTTTGCTATTGGTCCTGATCCTGGTAGCAAGTCAATAAGAAACTCCACATCTCTATCTGGTGGAATTCCTGGCAATTCTTCCGGAAACACATCCGGATAGTCATTCACAATTGGCACACTGTCTATGCTAACCCCCTTAAGATAATTTAGCTTACCTATTTTTGATTCAAAGTTAGTCTTGAATCTAATCCTTTTGTTTTCTGGAGTTGTGAGTGTGACAGTATGGTTGGCACAATCTAGCACTCCTTTGTGCTTGGTCATCCAGTCCATTCCCAATATGACATCTAATCCTTGGGAATTTAGGATTATCAGATTAACGGGAAACTTATACTTCCCAAACTCTATGACTAGACCATGACATCCCGAGTTCACTATCATTTCTCCGCCAGGAGAACTTACTTTTATAGGACACCCAATATTTTCTACCGGTAGTTCATTTCTTTCAACAAATGCTCTTGATATGAATGAATGAGATGCACCAGTATCAAAGAGAACAAATGCTGGAATAGAATTGAGTTTGAACTTACCAGCAACAGCATCGGGTTCCTCATAGATCTCTTCCACATTGATGTGGTTCACTTGTCCCTTCTGGAAAGGGTTGGGCTTGTTGGGTCCTTCAACTTTCTTTTCTGGGCATTCATTTGCATAATGCCCCATCTTCTTGCACTTGAAACATTCAACCTGACTAAGATCCTTCTTGACAGGCTGGCTTCCACTACCACTTCCACTTCCATTGTGGTGGCTCTTGTGTCCACTCTTGTGATTTTTGTACTTGTCATTGTCATGACCACGGTGATGTTTGTTGTCATGATGACGATTGTGGTTGTGGTGGCTGTTGTACTTTCCATGCTTGTGGGATCCAGAACTCCCACTATCATCATAATGGGAACGTTTGTGAGACGATCCTGAGCTGTGTTTGTCAGAGTGTTTTCTCTTCCTGCTTTCAACCGGTTTCATCTTTCTCTCCAAGATGGCAGCCTTGTCACAAAGAGATTGATAAGTGGGGACATAGGCCACAGATAATTGCAGATTCAGTTCATCCTTTAATCCTTCGAGTAACTTCTCTTTCCTCTTAGCATCAGCGTCAACTTCATCCGGTGCATAACGCGCCAGATTGTTGAACTCCTCAATATACTCTGCCACGCTGCGGTGGCGCTGATTCAAGTTATGGAACTCCTTCTTCTTCAAACTCATCACTCTGGATGAGATGTGAGCTGTACGGAAACCATCTTCAAAGATAGCCCATGTCACATCCTCAATGGGAGTGGTGATCTGAAAGTTATCCCACCATGTAGCTGCTGGTCCTTCCAACAAGTGTGCTGCAAAACTGACTTTCTCCTCATCAGTACAGCCAACAGTTACCAAATCCTTGTTCACTGAGCATAGCCAATCATTGGCCACCATGGGATCAGTAGTTCCTGAGAACTTAGCAGGCCTCAGTCTTAAGAATCTGGTAAGCATGTCAAAACCTGGTGGATTGTTCTGGTTGTTGTTGTTGTTATTGTTGTTATTGTTGTTGTTCTGATTCTGCATAAAGGTGGTCATCATCTGCATCAGCTGTGTATGAGCTCTCATCAGCTGCTGCATCTCTGGGGTGACATTGTTGTTATTTGGGTTGGGGTTGGCACGTCGAGGAGGCATCTGTGGTTTTGAGTAAGGATAAGAATAAGATACCCATAGATGCTTAACATGCACAATACAATTCATAGTCAAACACAAACAAGCATCAAAATAACAAAAGCTCAACAACATAGACAACAAGTTTTGAAAAGTAAACACACTAATAGCAAGCCATCCACATGTTGGATGGTCATTGCGACTCAATAATCAAAAGCATGGTAAATGAAGGTAAATGAGTAGTCATCACTACTCTTCTGCATCAACCTCCTCATCAACAAGTGTAAGACCTGCATTCTCCATAGCGGTCATGTATTCCTCGACATTGGTAGTCAAGGCCTCTACTTTGGCTTTGAGAGCCCTCTTATGTGAACGAAGTCTCTCAATCACCACCTGCTAATGCTCGAGCTCGAAGTCCTTGGCCTCTAGTTCTGCAGTCATTTCTCGAATCCTCTTGTTCCTATCTTGGACTCTTTTCTCTTGACTCTTGAACTTTCTATCCTGACTCTCAAACTTGGCCTCCATTTCCTTGACTATCTCATCTTGCTCCGCGAAGAGCTTGTCCTTCTCACGAAGCTGCACCTGGAGTTCGTCATTGCTAAGCATGACGTTGGTCCTATCAGTATCTAGGTGCCTAAGAAGAACCTCTAAGTCCTGGAGGTATAGACGAATCGGCTCTGTCGTCTCTCTAGCAGTATCCTCGAAGTCAATGGCCTCACCATCCTCGCACGTCTACCGAAGGCTTGGAAGTGAGTACCTCTAATCTCCCGAGAGTTTCTCCCTAACAAGCGTCCATGCAAATCCTGCATGACTACCTCTAGGCCTCTCTCCTTGTCATCATGCATAAGTTTGAAGGTGATAGCCTCCGTGTCAGGCTCAGTCTGACGTCCTGGCTGAGTAACCTTGAAGCCCCAAAGGTCCTTCCTCTCGAACTTGGTGAGGGGAAGCATCATGATGCTAGGAAGCGGAAGATTGAGCACACTAGTGAGCTCAATAAGACGAGTGCCAAAACGAGTTCCCTTGAACTCTTCAGCCGTGCTGATAGTAACATTAGGCATCTATTTTATAAGATAGAAAACGTTAGAATCAACATAGATAGAGAAAATCATAAGACAAAGCATCACAAGCATATTTTGGAAATCAAACACACAAGTCATGGCATACATAAATTCATTACAAGCATCCAAGTTTCAACATAACTTAGACAAAAAAATTGGAAAGGAAATGATAAGTGTCGTGGTCCAACTAACGAAGTACGTTACAATCCCATCTCGCTTGCCAAGTTAGCTAACAGGGCATCCCTAGAGGAAATCTGTCGATCCAGATCACATGACTCCATTGCTAAGTCTATGATGTCCTCTCTTAAACGTTGGTTGGTAGCCTCTAACTCTTGGGTATGTTTATTTTCTTCTCTAAGATCATTCTGGGTGTTGAGCATTCTGCACTTGAGTCTATCACCAAGCTCCTTGATGGCCTTCCAAGTTGCATCTCTTGTAGAGTCAAAGAATGTGGTGTGCATCACTGAGTTGGTGACCATGCAGAATCCTGATTCCTTGTGGTTGTCTTCCTTGTTTTTATACAAGTGAAGTTGCACCCACCAGTACTCCACTCCTTCATCCATCACTGGGAAACCTTTGTACACAGTTGCACCATGTATTCCCATGGCAACCATGAGGTCCTTGAGAGCCTTGGGGAATTCTGTCTCACACTCCAAAGTCATAGTCATGAGTGGTCCCTTCCTCACGGCTTCGTTGATGGAGTTCATCTACAAATAGAGATGAGAAAGAAGATTAGAAAAGCTTACGAGAAGAAAAAGACAAGTGTGGATGTTGTTGAAAAATTTCCGTTAGTGGTTTCTAATCCAATCCTAGGGTCATAATCCTACAGGCAACACAGTGCTCTGATACCATCTGTAAGATCCCACCTTTATAAAGGTAAAGATCCCTATGATTTCAATGCTAGTCCCTAGATCAATGCTAGCATCCACAGTTTAAGATGAAGTAGACAGATACAAAGGTCATTATTACATATCATTCCAGTGACAAAATAGTCCTTTACAAATCCATGGCCACAGGCCTAATATAAGAGTTCAATTATAAATAAGATAAATAAGTCTTCATCTTCATGTGCCACAGGCAAGCATGTTGAGTGTAGACTCATAACCCCTAATCATCATCAGAATAACCTGCAACATCACAAGTTACAGCCACAGTGGGTCAATACATTGGAATAGTATTGGCAAGTGATATATTAGTAGAATATTAGCATCTAGATACTACATGCATTTGGCTAAGTGTAGCTTAGGCTTGCTTTGCTCAAAATAGGTTTTACCTATCAGTTGAAAACACTAAGTTTTTCTTTGACAAAACTTTCCCAAGGAATCACCAATAGTCATTGGTGAACCTTCACCCTTGTTCAACCACAAGTTTTAACTTAGAAATTGGGATGAAGAGATTCTTGATAGCTTCCATGTCTTGATGCTCAAGTTGTCCAATACCAGGGACATGGCTAAGTATTTACATTCTTCCATCTACAGAGGTTGTGCACTTTCCCCACAAGACTTGATTTTCACCAAGACAGGACCTTTCAGAAGCCTTCCCTTAGACCAAATGTACGTGTTCCAACCTATCATCCCACTACCACCAACTATCCAAATGGCTAAGTTATTGCAACCTATGTGATCCAGGCAGAGCCCATATTGCCATGTGGCTGCACTAGAAGCTTCTTAACATTTGGCATCTCAAATCCCTTTGTTCCTGGGTGGCTTTCCACAAGTGAGATACACAAGGTAAACCATAGAAATGGGCCTTGTGTAACCACTCAACACAAACCATTCTTTCCATTCCACCCAGGTGTTTCATTCACTTAGTTGTTTTATTAGCAAAAACAAGTCAAGGACTTAGAAATATTTCACATAGCATGAATATATAAACCACCCTTGGTTTCTACTAGCTAGGCTAAGTATGGTAATGGTAAGCATCTTAACTTAGAGGAAATTCTAACAATTCTACAACTACTAGGATTTCCCAAGCATAGCAATAAGATACTTAGCAAAATACTCATGCAAGTTCTATACAAAATATTTCTAATGCATAGGTGAAAATTATAGGAATAAAATCATGAAGCACCACTTGCCTTGGTATTTTGGGGCGTAGCAACAATCTTCACAACCACAATCACTATTTGCACCAAACTCTACACATAAAATAATGGCACCAAAATCACATAACAAAATATACAAACAAAAATATATGAATGCATGCAAATGCCATGTGATGATTTTTCTACACCAAACAAAACAAGTAAACAGTACTAAAACATAAACAAGTACAAGATACCCAAAATAGACTTTATTTGTTCTTTAAAACATTTTTCAAAACATTTCTATATCCAAAATAAGCCTACACAAGTTTCTGCAAAAACAACCATTTTCACAGAGGCAAAACATTAAACACATTGCATAAACAGATAGGATTTTCTCTCTTGATTCCAATGATATAAAATTTGCAAAATTTGAACGTGGGTATCAAAAGTTATGAATTTTACAAGTTTGAATCACTAATAGATCTAAATTCTGTTTTAAATCTAAACCCTAGCCACGCGGCAGCTTCTGATTGGCTGATACCGTTTCGGTTGGATCAATCATCCAGAGCTGTAGGATTTAAGTGATGCTGGGCGGCTCAGATCTAAAGAAAACACTTCATTAAGTGATCTATTGGTGGCCATAGGATCTAGATCCGATGGCTCACAATGCTCTGACCAAGATCTGGCGGCACGCGAGTCTACAACGGCGGTGGACCTACTGGCGGTGGCGTTCCGGCGAGTCTAGGGGGTTAGGGGGGACATGCAGGTGCTTACCAAGCTCGTGTGACGATGGCGAAGGTCAACGTGGTCTTGGCTTGGACAGGGGCGCACTGGCACGGCCGAAAATCCTCATCGGAGTTTGCTTTCACGTCGGGTGTTCACTGCCGGAGACGAAGGCGACGTTCTACGGCGCAATAAGATGAACGAAAAGCATTAGGAGATGCACAGAGGCGATGCGAACACAGTCGTATGAACTAGGGGTCAAGGGGCGGTCTGGATTTACCGTGATTGTTCGCCGGAGTCGGGCAGCGCTTCGGTCGTTCGCGGGGCTCGACGGAGACGACAACCTGGGGCGTTTTAGAGCAAACCAAAGGTGTGAGAAGATGCGCACGGGCATGACAAGCAAGGTCGTAAGAATTAGAGGCGAAGAGGAGCACGGGGTTCACCAGATATAAAGCCCATGAGTGATTCTACGAATCCCACATGGCCTCTGGGACTAATGTCGGGGATATAACCCCAGGTACCCCAGAGTTAAGGTATAAAGAGACCTCAAAAGAGTATTAGGCACTTCTATAAAGGAATATAGTGGTACAAAAATATATATCAAAAGACAAGAGGAATAAAGAAATAAATATAAAGGAGGAAAGGGAGAAAGAGGACCTGGGCCGAATCACAGCTATCTCGGCCTGTTCCTATCATTTCTCCTAGGCTAAACAGCAGCTACGGGCCGAATTAGACAATGATTCGGCCCACCTACCCAGATCACCACCAGGCCCCATCACCACCTCTTCAGCTTCACCCGGGTGGGCCGGCAAGGAGAAAGCTCGGCCCACCACGGGACTCTCCGCCTCACCTAGCCAGCACATCGCCCCAGCTCCCTCTGAAGGTTCCCGTGCCGACGCTCCCGCCCACGGCTCCCGCGCCAATCTCTCCACCAGGACGCATCGTCGACATCACCCGGGTGGGCCGACTAACCTATGATTCGGCCCACCGCAGGCACTGCGGCTCCTGTCGCCCAGCAAGACTACCCGGGAGACCCTCCCCCACCGACGCTCTCCACGCCACCTCGGCCGTGTCCTCAGGCTGGGCCGGATTCGGCCCACCATCGACGCCCGCGCATGAGCCAAACGACCTCGCCCGGGCAGGCCGAATCAGAGGAGCTTCGGCCCACTCCGGGTCCTCCCCACCAGGCCGACATCAAGGAACCCCGGCTAGGCCTCTGCTGACCCGGCTGGACTCAGATCCAGTCCAAGTGGACCAGGATGACCTCGGCTGGGCTGACGAATGGTCCGGCTCAGCCCATTCTCTCCCAGGCCGAATCAACCTCAGGCTAGGCCGAATCTCCACTTCCCCCAGGGCATCTGGGCCGAGATGTAATGATCCAAACGCCCACTTATTCTTCCCCAGAGGCCTCCGCGACATCTATGACAACTCACCATCAACCCAGGACAAGACAAACAAGTCCCGTGCCAGTCTTGGGATGCCCATGGCTCAGACTGGCACATGGCCTATGGAATATGCCCTTGGCATCAAGAAGATGCTAGGGAATATGCTAAGGGATATGCCATGGCATCTCCAAAGATGCCAAGGCATATGCCAAGCATCTAAGAAGATACTAGGAATATGCTGTACAGATGCCAAGCGTGGGGTACAAGCTTTGTCCCCTGGGCTCCCCTTTATAAGGAGAACCAGGGAGATTATTGACAGAGAGGCCCCGAAGGGCTCCTCCCCTCTCTGCTCACTAGGAGCTCTCCTTCTTCCTCTTCCTTCATCCTCACATAGAGATTAGATAGGAGCATAGGGGAAACAGCTCAAGGAGCATGATTGTAGCCACAAGTATGGCCAGATTATAAGAGATTATATGTAGAGAATGAGGTGTTGTCTCCACTTGATAGCTTCAATCCAATATACATTGTATTTCACTTTGTTCATATGAGTGCGGTCTTCACTGCATCATCCCTCCCCGGATTCCTCCACGTCCATCGGCCCCAACTTTAGCCTACCCATGGCATATGCCGTGATACCACCACGACACCAAAGGACCAAATTTATACAAAGCCATCTCATTAGAGAATGACTGATGCGTAGAGACGCAAAGACATGCAATTACACACGGACCTGAAAGTGTCGGATCCGAAGATCAGTTGACCACTAGCAATCGTGTACATACAACACCGGAAAGACATAGGTGTTGAATACACAAAGGTTTGAAACTAGATTATTGACTCTAGTGCAAGTGGGAGACTATTGGAGATATGCCCAAGAGGCAATAATAAAGTGGTTATTATCATATCTTCATGCTTGTGATAAATGTTTACATACCATGCTATAATTATTAACCGGAAACATTAATACGTGTGTGATTTGTAAACATAAAAGAGTCCCTAGTAAAGCCTCTTGTTAAACTAGCTTGTTGGTTAATGTATGATCATGGTTTCCTGATCATGAACATAGAGATGTTATTAACAACAGGGTCATATCATTAGGAGAATGATGTGATGGACATACTCCTATAGTTAAGCGTAGCATAAAGATCAAGTCATTTAATATAGTTCATTTGCTATAAGCTTTTTGATACATAGTAACCTAATTCCTTCGACCATGAGATCATGCTAATCACCATCACCGGAAGGATGCTTTGATGACATCAAACACCACACCGTAACTGGGTGGCTATAAAGCCGGCATTGAGTGTTCGGAAAGTATGTGTTGAGGTACATGGATCAAGAGTGGGATTTGTCCATCCATATGAAGGATAGATATACTTTGGGCCCTCTCGGTGGAATGTCATCCAATTAGCTTGCAAGCATGTGACTGGATCACAAGGGATCACATATCACGGGAACAAGAAAAGAGTACTTATCGATAACGAGGTTGAACTAGGTATGCAGAGATACCGACGATCAGACCTCGGATAAGTAAACTATCGCGAGACAAAGGGAAATTGGTATCATATGTAAATGGTTCATTCGATCACGAAGTAATCGTAGAAATATGTGGGAGCCATATGAATTTCCAGATTCCTCTATTGTCTATTCATCGGAGAAGAGTCTCGATCATGTCTGCATAATTCACGAACCGTAGGGAGACACACTTAAGGATTCGATGTTGTTTAATAGATATGGAATGTGAGTAAAGAGACTGAATGTTGTTCGGAGTCTCGGATGGGATCCGGGATATCACGAGGAGATCCGGAATGGTTCGAAGAATAAGATTCATATAAGGAAAGTCCAATTCTGGAGTTCGGGAATGGTTCCGGTGTTTTCACCGGAATGTTCTAGAAGGGTCTAGAAGGTTCACCGATCTAGAAGGGGAAGGGTACATGGATGTGTCATGACAAAGTGGAATGGTTGCATCATGTCCTAGGTCACTTGGCTGGACACTTGGAAGAGAGAAATAAAACTCTAATTTGAAATTCAAAAGGGCAATTTGAAAAAGTCAAACTGGGACAATATTTCCAAGTGGAGGGAGAGAAGGATTCTTACCTAGGGAAGGAATCCTCCCTCTCCCTTGGGCCGGCCACATGAAGTGGAGTTGCGGGAGGACTCCCTCCCCCTTGGAGCCTCCCCACCTATAAAAGGAGGGGTAGGGTGCCCCCCTTGAACACACAAGAAACCCTAGGTTGGCCGCCGCCCCCTCTCTAGTTGCGGCCAATATAGATCTCCTCTAAACTGCTACCAACTAGCTAAACCCTAATTGCTAGCTACCTCTAAACCTTGGCCTCTAAACCCTAGATCGCCGGGGCTCCCTCTACTCCACCATACCCGCTTTGGCTTAGGCGAAGCCCTGCGGGATCTCCCCTCTACTTCTGACACCACGCCGTCGTGCTGCCAGAATCGCGAGGAGAGAACTACAACCTCCGCTGCCTGCTGGAACAAGGGAGAGGAAGGTCTTCATCGAGAACCATACGTGTGACCGACTACGGGACGGCTGTCGGAACGCAGCGTCGGAAGGATCGTCTACGCGATCTTGAGATCAGCAAGTGAATGACTACATCACCCACGAGAATCTGCTCTCGTTAACTGCTTTGGATCTTCGAGGGTTAGTACTCTATCAACTTGTTGCACCGATCTAGTAGATAGATCTTGGCTTGATCATAGATTAGATCTTGATTGTGTGTTCATGAGGTAGAATTTTTTTGTTTTCCATGCTACGAACCCCTACAAGAGGAAGGTCTTCATCGAGTATCGTACGTGTGATCGACTGCGGGAGCGCTGCCGGAACATGGCGTCGGAAGGATCATCTACACGATCTTGAGATCGGCAAGTGAATGACTACATCACCCACGAGAATCTGCTCTCGTTAACCGCTTTGTATCTTCGAGAGTTAGTACTCTATTGACTCGTTGCTACAATCTAGTAGATAGATCTTGGCTTGTGTGTGTTCATGCGATAGAATTTTTTTGCTTTCCATGCTACGAACCCCTATAGTGGTATCAAAGTCGTGTCTATATGTAGATCTGTTGCACGAGTATAACACAATGGTCATTGTGGTCATTGATACTTTTGTTGTCGATTGCTTCTTGTGTACTTTGCATCTTGCGGGATGGGGGGATGAAGCGGCCCAGACTAACCTTACATGACATCGTTCATGAGACTTGCTCCACGCTTGACATGCAACTTGTATTGCATAAGTGGCTTTGCGGGTGCCTGTTTCTCCCAACATAGTGAAGATTCAATTTACAAAGGGTGATTGAAAATACTAGTATCAACGTTGTAGTTATGGCCGGGCACAAAAAACCGAACCCGAAGCCCGAACCCGAAATAACCGGGACCGAACCCGAAATAACCGACAATT
The DNA here is from genome assembly GCA_916181665.1 of Avena sativa. NCBI lineage: Eukaryota > Viridiplantae > Streptophyta > Magnoliopsida > Poales > Poaceae > Avena > Avena sativa. Next base: position 36,694,559 of record OV702284.1, read on the forward strand.
CGGTCTTCGGTTAGTAAATCGGTCTTGCACATGAGAAGACCGAAATTATTTCGGGCTGCTCGGGTATAGTTGGCGGAAGACCGAAGCGACCGAACGGACCGATCTTCTTCCCATCGCGCCAGGCAGGATCCCGCACGCAAGCCCCTTATCCTCACTTCTTTTCCCTATTCCCCTCCTCAGTGCCTAACTTCTTCCTGACCTAGCCGCCACGAGTCCAGGATAGCCAGGGGAGAGCGACCATGCCCTAGCGTCGTGCCCGTCGCCGCTCTTCTCCATCCTGGTGGCCACGTCCTCGATGCCGCTCTTCTCCATCTTGGTGGCCGCCTCGTCGAAAGTAGCAAGGGCCGCACCACCCTGTCGCTACTCTCCAGCCACACCACCCCGTCATCAGCCTACCGCTCTTCTCCATCTCGGTGGCCACGGGCACGACCCACCAAATCCCGACGAATGCCGCCACTGCCCTACCAGGTCCCAGGCTACTAGCACATCAACTTGCAGTAAGAAACCCTCCCTTCCTCCTCTTACGTTCTGTGATTTGGATAGTGATTTGATCTGCTAGTTGTAACTTGTACATAAGGGGATTTGGGGCAAACATTTGATATTCTAGTTTGTAAATAATGGTTATTTGCCAGCTTTTTTAACTTGTTAGTAGTAAATAAGGGCTACTTGGGTGCTATAATGGGTGTTGTAGATTTATTTTGTATAGATGGGGATGTACTTGTCCAGTGATGAATGGATATTTTTGCTGTTTTTTTTAGATGGATTCAGAATTTGAGGATGGGCACAGACAGTATGTTCTTGAGGATGTGAACGTTCAGCATGGTCTACACTCTACAGCATGTCCAGAATCTATACTATGTCTCCGTCCAGACATGTGTGCTTGTGATTTGTGACTCTAATTGTGTACTTCTGTTTGTCTGTGTCTTCATCCAGACTTGTGTGCTTGTTTTTTGTGAGACTCTGTAGTTGTGACTTGTGAGTTGTGAGACCGTTATTTGTCAAGTTCAGTTGGCAGTGCCGCATCTAGTTGGGTAATATGGTCCTGAACAAAATGTGAACGTCCAGCGAGTTGTTAATTGTAAGTTGTTATTTGCTTAGAACTATAAAATTGTTGCCATGCTTTATCTATTTGGTAATATGGTCATGACCGAAGACCGGACTGAAAAGATCGAAGACCGAATACATAAAGACCGAAAAGACCGAAGGTAATTCGGGTAGCATTTTTGGATGACCGAAATTTGCAATGACCGAATAGACCGGACCGAACAGACCGAACGCCCGGCCAGAGTTGTGGTTCTTGTTTGTAAGTTAGAACGACACTTGATGAAAGCCCCAAACCACATAAAACATGCAAAGAAAATTAGAGGCGTCTAACTTTGTTTTGCAGGGGTGTGTTGTGATATGATATGGCCATGATTGTGATTATATATGATGTATGCAATGTTCCTTATTGTAAGTCGGCAACCGGCGGGAGCCATATGGTTGTCTTTTAATTTCGTTAAGACCTGCGTGTCTATTATTCAAAGTAGTTGTAATAGTTGATGTTGGTGGACGACAACCATGGAACATTGCCATTGACCTTGACGCCACGCCGGTGATGATGGAGATCATGTTCGTGCTTGAAGATGGAGATCGGAAGCACAAGAAGAAAGGCCATATCATATCACATATTATGAATTGCATGTGATGTTAATCCTTTTATGCATCTTGTATTGCTTAGATCGCGACGGTACCATTATAAGATGATCCCTCTCACAAAATATCAAGTTATAGAGTGTTCATCCTTAGTAGGCACCATTGATAAAGTTGTTGTTTCGAAGAACCACGTGATGATCGGGTGTGTTAGATTCTGCGAGTGTATACAATGGGAGCAAGCCATATTTTCTCATGCGGAAGCTAAGGTTTGATATTGATGAGCCTAGCATGTACAAACATGGTATCGGAACACGGAATACCAAAAGGTAAAGCATGAGTCATATAGATGATATGATGAACATGATGATTGTTCGCCTTTAAAACTATATCATGTCACGTGATGATCAGACTTGGTGTAGTGAATTTGGTTCGTGTGATCACTAAAACAATGTGAGGGATATTGTTTTGAGTGGTAGTTCAACAGCAATATTGTAACATCCTAGCATTAGAGCTTAGAAATAGGCTGAACCCAGATGTGTGCATTTCATTCATGCATAGAAAATCCGAATAATTTTCGCGCTTTTAAACAAAACTTGTCAAAGTGATTGAAGCTTCTCTCAACTTTAGGGAATTGAAGTAGATCATCAAGTTGACTGTGATAAGTTCCAATATGACCTTTGCTAAAACCTTATTTCGGTAAACATGATTTGATCTAAGGGTAGATCAAATATAATAAAATGTTACTCATAATGCATTGCTTAAATGATTAATATCTGATCCTTGAGGGATCATATCATAATATTCAGCACCATAACTCATAAATGCCAAGTTAAGATTACAACTTAAGTAATAAGAATGTAATGACTAATCCTGACTTACCTTATTCTTATATATTCTTACTATGAGTATCATAGTAATACCTAACTTCAACTCTTTAATAAGTTTGAGTAGGAAAGAAACTAAGTCAAGATCATTCACCATATATCTTTCTTTCCATATCAATCTTTATGGAACCTATCTTAATATCTGTTGTTCATCAATGTTGAGTAATCAACCATTGATTCACAAATTCTTTAACTATCAATACTTGCTCTACTACTTTTTGATCTTATCATAGCATCTACTTAAATCTTTTAACGAGGGAGATAAGGAAAGGTATATGGTAATGCTAGATTCAAATATCATCTATAGGATGGGAGTGTTGGAAGTAAATTGGATCAACCGGATTATTGGTGGAGTTAAATCACTCCTGAATGAATAGAAGAGTAATTTATAACATATAATTATATAGTAGTAAAGACAATTACTAGGATGAACCCTGAAGATAGTTACCAGTAGTAATTCTATTAAACCAAGTGGGCATAGTCCATGAATAACAGCCTTAATCCAATTAGAGATATTGAGAAGATAATTCAAATACAATTGTAAGGTTGTATTGATGAAGTCTTGATTAGCCAATTAGAAACCTAAGCTATAAATGATTAAAGGATTATAATGATCATGCCCTGCTCACCAAGATTGAATACTTATATCAAGTATAAGTGATATTGGTGGGTAGAAAATGATTGAAACCCTAGAATGGATAAGTTATCATAGAGTAGTCATGACAAACCACATTAATATAATGTGAGGTTGGAGTATGAATCATTAGAGTAAAGTAAATGTAAGATAGTATGATTAAATTAAAGCTAATATAGGAGTAGAGCTAGAAATAGCTACTTGTTGGATTGAAGGTTATCAACAGAAGAGTAGTTAATATAACCAAGTCTGGATAGATGAAGATCATGAAATGCTTTAGTGTCAAACTCATTGGATCCATCAATGAGTTCAAAAGAATAAAAGGTGAATAAGATTATTCCTGTGAAGTAAAGCTCATCATGTTAACCATGATGATAGATAGGAAAAAGTAGTATATCTAGGAAAGGAATTCCTTAATTAGAAGTCCAGAATTATGAATTATGGAAGGTAGGAGTTCTTGGTAAACACCCAACTCTAAATATCAAACCAAACATAATATCCATTTCATGTTATTGATCCATTATCTTATCTCCATATCACTTTAAAGGAATATTTTCCTATAGCAAATCACATAAGCACATCGTTATCATTTCCAATTATCTTAATCATATGTGTTTAAGAGATATTTTGATCAATTCTCTTCCATAGGACATTTTTTACTTTCTATTTTAAAAGGGTGATATCATTATAGATCACAAACAGAAAACAATATGCTTAGTTATTAAATCTTTACTCACAGCAACAAAAGAATATAAGTAAATTAAGAACCCCAAACCCTTGGGTAAAAATTTACAATTCAAACCCTAAAATTCTATGTTTATCATAATAGAATATATACATTGCCATTTTATAAGTTAATAGAATTAGTATTAACCATATTAACTTCCTTTATATTTCATGCATCAAATAATGATATAGGATCATTATACATATAAAAATTTCGATTCAAACTATGAGCCAACTAGAGTTAAGTTTTATAAACAAATAAGAAAATATCATATAATAAAGCCATGGTTTAGTATAGAAAGAAAATTAATAATAAGGGTTTCTACATAATATAAAAGGGGTTCTGATAGAAAATAAATAAAGAAATAATACCACTATATGACAAACTCATAAAAGAACCTTAATATACTTTATTAATGCTGCAATCACTCAGCAAATCAATTCTATAAAGAGAATTCAAATCAAATAAGTAAAAAATTCAAATCTGAAAGTAAAACAGAAAATAGAAAAAGGAAAACAAATAAAAACATTTCCTGGTCGTGGCCCAACTCCTCTCTTCTTATCTGTTGCCCATGTGCAGCCCACAAAAGCCCAACAGCTAGCCCAGCTTGTCCTCTTCTCTGGCTGACAGGTGGGACCAAAGAAGGACCGTGGGTTAAGCTGAAAGAATCGCTAGGGGGTTTTCCGCAAAAGTAACGTCGTCGTCATCCTCACGCACACAGGCAGCTCGCTGGAGGAGTCCACCGTCGCCTGATGTCGTCGTCGTCAGCCGTGCGTCAAGATGCTCGCCGTCGTTCCAGAGAGGGATAAGAAGGCTACCGCGATGCCCTGCCTCAATCCCTATCCACATTCCCTCCTTATCCTCTCTGATTCGAATGGGCCGAAACCCTAGCTCACCGGAGCCACGCCTCGCCGTCAAGACACACCTCCCCACACTCTTCCAAGTAGCCATGGAGATGCTCCGTCCTTCGTAGATCCTCTAGGTGAAATCTTGCAGCAAAGGGAGCACTGGAGAGGGCGAATTTTGCCGTTCCACTTTGCGGTAGTTCGTCGAAAATCTTGTCGGAGAGCTCGCCTCCGACCACGCCTGTCCTCGCCGACCTCTCTATCATCATCAGGGTGAGTTCCTGAACCTTCCAGTATCCTTAAATCGCCTTATCTCGATGTAAATCGCCGTCTCACCTTGAGCCATCGTCGGCAACCGTCGGAGCTCGTCGGAGCCCAGGCTCCGGTGACCATTTCCGAGCGGCTCTGCCACTTTAGGGTTCAGCGTGTTGCGCTGATTCGAACTAGGTTAGTTTCGTTTGCTAGGGCGCTGTGGATCGTCGCCTGCGACCACCCACTGACGGCGGTGGTGGTGCTGACGCCATAGCGACGTCATGCCGACGCCACCCTGGACCCAGTTCACTGTTTTACCTGGTCTTTGTCTCATGTGGCAAGTGACATGGCCTGGGGCCCATATGGCATGTGTGGGAGTAGAATTAAGGTCAGTAACAAAGACATTTAAATAACCTGAAAGCTGAGGTGGCCTCTGGCCCACGGGTCAGTGACTAGGGCTAGGTGTGGGTGCGGTGTAAAAAGTTATTTCATGTTTAAGAAAGAATAAAAGATATAAATCCAAATATACATATTCCAAAAATTAAGTAAAATGATTAAAACTTGTTAAATCTATAACTTTTGTTTTATAGTTCAGAAAAATATGTATAATATATGAAAATGTTTAGAAAAATAAAATCTATAACTTAAAACTATTATTAAACATTATTATGTTAACAATTTAAATAATTGTTAATTAATAAATATTTTAAAGGTAATAAAACTTTGATAATTCCTATTTTAATAATGGTAAATTTTAAGAATATAAATAAATATAAAAAATCTTGGAAAAATAAAAACAATATTTTAAAAACTATAATCACGTATTATCATTTAAATTAATTAAAAATTTATTATGTATTAAGTAATTATAAAGAAATAAGAATTGTCAAAATCATATCTTATTATTTATACATCACAAAAATAAATGTAATATACCAAAACGATCACAAAAATAATACCTACATGATAAAAATATAATATTCCACTTTTGAACTAAATAAAAATTCAAATACTTTAATAACTCAAATTTAAACTTATTTACTTAATTGATAATTCATATAAGAGTAAATAAAAATTGCTGATATTTCTAAAATTCATCAATTGAATCTAATAAATAGTATTAGTCTTCAACATTAATAATATGAAGTCAAAATGGTTTATCACATTTTAATTACAATTTTATTGAATTATCATTAAACCATAAGAGTATACTATTTTCCAAAGGGATCCTTATCCAATATAAAATCCCCAAGAATAATTGTGACTAAATCCAATCTTTTCCATATACTTCAACCACCAGATTACAAAACTATCACCACACTATATTAAGTCCATAAGTAGTTAAAGTAATATTACTTCTTTGTTCATAAACTACAACCACTCATCTATAAAAAGGAAAATGATATTATTCCATTATAAAATCAAGAAACCACTACACCAAGTAACAACAAAACCATTCTTAAGTAATCTTAAAGAAACATTACTAGGCATAAAAGGTACAAATATCGGAAGCATTACACTTCCAAAACCATCCCTGTTTTTAAAAGTTAACTTTAGTCTCAAGACTTATAAACATTATGTCTAATAAACTACATATGTTTTTATAGTTAACTTTGGTCTATCCCAATTAAAACATAAGGCATATCAAGTCCAAACCAATCAATCACACACCAAAAGACATTGGACACATCCTATTAACAATAAATATTGTTTACACCTTAGAAAAGGAATATTTTCTTCAACTGTTATTCTTTTTGCCACTTCAAAACAACAACTCTTATATAAGCAATCTTAAGTAGCATTTCACAACTATGTGTGTCTTATTATTTTATGATCATGTAACCACATATTATTTCACACACACTCATAAGCATAATAAGAAGCACAAGTGTAAAACTCATCTAAAAGTACAACACATTTCAAAGACATCATTTCTAGTATCCAAAACCTAGAACAAAGTTATCCCTGGGATTCGCATTTATAAAAGTGCATCACATTACTTATGCATAAGAGCATATTGCTTCTTTAAACATTAGTCCTTACCGGACCAATGATGCTGATTTCAGATTTTGGATCTGATACTGACTCGAAGACCGTGAGTGCATAATCTTGCAATCATAAAAGGCAAGTTCACACTTGCTCATGTCCTTTTGTTATTTTCTATAAAGTATTTTAAAAATCCAATGTGGACATCAACTGCATTTGAAAAAGATCTGAAAACACTATTTTCATAATAATATGATTATTGGTTATTTACCATGAGGTAATAACCTACTATGAAAAGTTTCGGTGGTAAAGTAACATATTATCTAGGACTTAACAACCAATGTCGCCAGTGATTCTTGCGTCGTATATCACGCGTTAACCGTGAGATTTGGAATGGGACGGAGAAGTCAGTTGTATCTTCTTCCTCTCGCATGAAGCCGGATGTGAAGGTCGTGGCTGTTATCCTCGTAGCGTGCATATTAATTGGTAATTCATAGAGGATATGCAACATATGGGTGGGAACCCTCAACGTCCCACGATAGTTCTCGCATCTAACGGTCTATACAAACCATTGCCGTAATCCAATATGTGGGCATGGTGTACACCAAGGAGGCATGCGAGGTCACGAAGGGGGGCAGTGATTGGCTTGGATCATCTTCTGGGCCCCACATCATGGAATTGTGGATGGGAATAAGCTGCCCGGTTGTGCAACAAAGAGTTGATCTCTCATGGGTAAAGTAACACACCTCGGCAGAGTGTAAGAACTGTAACTTGTTACTCCCTGTTCCGAGAAGGAGCTGCGAATGCGGCTTGAAAGGAACTCCATGAAAGTTCTGGTAAACCCGTGAAGGCTGACGGACATAGCTTTTCAGAATAAAAGCAACCTTTGAAGAAATGTTTTATGAAATCTTGCATTGCCTACGACTTGTGGTCTGTGGCTATAGATATAGTGCATCAAACACTCCTTTTCTAGTGAAACTTGCTGAGTACGCTCGTACTCAACGTATCTTCTTAACCCTTGCTAGATTCTGAAGCCGGTATAGACAACATCTACATCAAATTATGCTCCAGGACTCATTGTCCAAAGCTAAAGATCTTCAATGGAGACAAGAAAGTCAACATATACATCAACTCAAGTGAAGACGGAGTTACTGGTTAGGTAGGAACACTGTTCAAAAAATAGGCCGAATCAGCGATTAATAGGCCGATTAATCGCTACTAGGGACCTGACCGTGTTGATTACCACTAATTGTTTGTATTAATCGTTTAGCCCGATTAATAGGTCTGACACTCCGATTACTAGGTATGTTCCCGATTAACCACTACACTTGGTCAAAAAAGGTGCAAAATTATCAGCACATATCACCCATCCATCCGCTAGCCTGCCCTAATGAAGTAGGTTTTGCGAAGCTCCCGCTCGATCCCTGCCTCCGGGAGCTTGATTTCCGCCATCACCAACCAGTTCCTTGTCATTGTTGACCAGTTCCTCGTAGTTAACGACCAGACCTCAGATACAAGATCTCGAGCGCCTTGAGGATCTCATCCGGGAGCTTAAGGCTGTCTTTAAAAGGGTAGATGGTTGAGGTGCAAGAGGATTCATACGTGTTTTAGGTTCTAATTTTTGTAGGCTGCACCGATTAATAGTCGACCGATTAAATCAGTTAATCATCCGAATTCCGATTAGTTGCTACTCCCAAGCCAACCGAGCAGTTAACGATTACCGATTTTTTACCATTGGGTAGGAATATACCCTCTAGCCAAGAACCTAATTCTGTAGTGTATTGCAATAGCAGCAATGCCAACCCCTTAGTTAAAATACTAGTCTTAATAGTATAATAGTTCTTGCGTTGTTTATATTTGATTCGTCTTTGTAAGAAGTTCTTTCTCTCTATTTAACCTAGAGTATTCTCTGGATCTCGTGTAAAGAGTGAATTGTAATCTTTAGCCATGTATTGGACCCGCTGTGTTTCTGTTGTGCCATTCTGAGGGATGTAATACTAGTGAATGGTGTTTCATTGGTGTTATGTCAACGACTATAGTATACTACATCATGCAGTGGTATGCTGGGTCACCACAAATATGATTAAAAGTTGAACACTATTTATCATAAATTAAATCAAATTGAATTTGCATAGTTTTTGTAGTCATTGGCATCTGTTTACCACCTTGCGCTTAGTTATAATTGAGATAATACAACTATAGAATTCTGGTTAGTTACTTTATGAACTGGTATCGTATTGTTTTGAAGTGTTAATCTAAAGTTTAAAAGTCCTATTGCAAACTTTCAGTAAGTTCCGGTTACTCCATGAAGTTTAATAATTGGTATTAAATCAAGAGTAACAATTCCAGTGTTAGTATATAAGTATCATGTTTATCTCCATGATTCTTGATATTCAAAAGATTGTTTTAATATCAAGGTTATCTAGGAACATCATATATGGAAGATATTGTGATATCCGAAACGATGTTTTTGATTATAACATGATAAGAGTATAATATGGCAAAGTTTATGTTCCCATATTCGATGGGAATTTTCAAAAGGTTGGAGACGCTAGTCGTCCTAGTCCTCCAAAAGGTTTTGGAGAGCAACATTATACTCGCAATTCACCCTTATAAGCTAAAGTAGCTTGATCATGAATAGTTCCATGATAAGGATGAATATTTGATGTAGGTAAAATGTTTACTACAATAAAAGGTTACTAAAGAATGGAATTTGAAAGGACACCAAACATTTGATGATGGTGATCTACTTCAAAGTGCAAGTCCAAAGACAATGGTATTTAACTATACATGCTTTTGACTATGTGTCTTCTGTATGGCTCCACTATTGATGTTGATAGATTCTTTCAAACAGAAAAGGAAATACTGAAAGAGAATCCTAGAAATATATGGCAGAAAAGAAAAGACTAGAATTGTTCAGCTTGGGTATATAGAGGATATACATGTTATGGCTATATTCTTTGCTTATTAAACAATGTGGTTCTTAAGTATTGGATACTGAATTTGTTGGTGTTAATCGTCATACGAAATAACACAATTCATGAACTACAATGGCTTAAGTAACTAGCAAAATAATATGTGATGATGTTCATCGAGAACAAATAAAGGGTTGTTGTGTTGCTCGTTAACATCAAAGCTTGCCTTCAAGATTTGTTTTATCAGGTATTATGAGAACAAAAGGGTTGTTCAAGTAATTGCCGTAATCCATAAAAGATGGATGATTTACAAATATCGTTGGAGAAATCACATCCATAAAACTAGTGCTAAAAATGTCGAAAGAAAAATTGATTGAAAGATCACTTAGGAAGTGACATCGCCGTTTAAATTATATTGGAAAGAAAACATGAAGAAACTCCATGTGGATGGAATTTTGGAGTCTTTTGATTTTTGATCAAATGACGCTTGCGAAACTTTCCTAGAGATAATTAAAACTCCGTTCATTGGCTAAAAGGGAACGAATGACTAGATTGTTGGAATTTGTACATATTTGATGTATGAAGTCCATTTCGTGTAGTCAAGAGCGATGGATTTCAACTTCATATGCTTTCTACGAAAATTTGAGTGAATATATGAATATTTACTTAATAAGGATGAAGTGTGAAACATTTGAAAAGTTCAAATACTTTCAAGATGAAGTGCAAAATCAATGTAACAAGAAAATAAAGAATTTATGATAGGATCATAAAGGAAGATATTTGAGTTACAAGTTTAGCATAACACCTAATGTAAGACCCCACATTTATAAAGTTAAAGGTCCCTATGATTGCAATTCTAGTCCCTGGATCAATTGCTAGCATCCACAGTTTAATATGAAGTACACAGAAACAAAGGTCATTATTACATCACCATTCCAGAGATAACATAGTCTTTTACAACTCCATAACCATAGGCTAGTACAAGAGTTTAACTTACTAATATAAATAAAAGTCTTCATCTTCATGTGCCACAGGCAAGCATGTTGAGTGTAGACTCATAACCCTAATCCTCATCAGAGTAACCTGCAACATCACAAGTTATAGCCATAGTGGGTCAATACATTGGAATAGTATTAACAAGTGATACCTTAGTAGAATAATAGTATCTAGCTTCTACATGAATTTGGCTAAGTGTAGCTTAGGCTTGCTTTGCTCAAAATAGGTTTTACCTATCAGTTGAAAAACACTAAGTTTTTGTTCGGCAAAAACTCCCAAGGAACCACCAATAGACATTGGTGAACCTTTACCCTTGTCCAACCACAAGTTTTTAACTTAGAAATTGGGATGAGGAGATTCTTGATAGCTTCCATGTCTTGATGCTCAAATTGTCCATTTCCGGGGACACGGCTAAGTACTTAGATTCTTCCTTCTGCAGAGGTGGTGCACTTTCCCCACAAGGCTTGACTTTCATCAAGACAGGACCTTTGAGAAGCATTCCCTTAGAACAAAATGGACGCGCTCCAAACCTATCACCCCTACCACCAACTGTCCATTTGGCTAAGTTATTGTAACCTCTATGATCCAGGCAGAGCCCATAATGCCATGTGGCTGCACTAGAAGCTTCTTAACATATGGCATCTCAAATCCCTTTGTTCCTGGGTGGATTTCCACAAGTGTGATACACAAGGTAGTCCATAGATATGGGCCTTGTGTAACCACTCAACATAACCCAAACAACCATACCACCCAGGTGTTTCATTCACTTAGTTGTTTTATTAAGCAAAACACAAGTCAAAGACTTAGCAATAATTTTTCCATAGAATATGTATATAATCCACCCTTGGTTGCTACTATCTAGGCTAAGCATGGCAATAGCAAGTATCTTAACTTAGAAAAAATTCTAACAATTCTACAACTACTAGGATTTCCCAAGCATAGCATATAGATACTTAGCAAAAATTATCATGCTAGCCCTATTCAAAATATTTCTAATGCATAGTCAAAAAATTGGAACAAAAATATGAAGCACCACTTGCCTCGGTAGTTGGGGGAGTAACAACAATCCTCACAGTCACAATCACCACTAGCACCAAAATCTACACATAAAATGATAGCACCAAAATTCATATTTCAAATAATCAAGAAAAAATATATGAATGCATGCAAATGCCATGTGATGATTTTTCTAAACCAAACAAGACAAGTAAAACAGTACTGAACAATAAAATAAACATTTATACACCAAATAAACTTAATTTGGCTTTTAAAACATTTTTCAAATAATTTTTATACACAAAATAGGCCTACAAATGTCTCTGCTTAAAATTCTATTTTAACAGAAACAAAATACAAAACCAAGCCTACAGATGTGTAGGATTTATTTTTGTGAATCCATTGATATATTATTTGCATTTTTTGGATAAACAGAACAAAAGTTATGAATTTTTCAAATTTGAATAACTAATAGATCTAAATTCAGATTTTAAATCTATTCTAGTGACACGCGGCGCTTCCTGATTGGACGGTACCGTTTTGCGCGGATCACGCACGCGCACCGTTAGATCTAAATGAGATCTAGCGGCTCAGATCTGCCCGTACCCTTTCAGGCTGGCGTCTAATCTAGACCACTGGATCTAGATCCAGTGGATCTAATCAACTCGACCCTAAACTGGCGGCGCTCATGGCCACAGCAGCGGCGACGGTTCTGCCGACGATGGTTCGGCGGGGCTAGGGGCAAGAGAGGGGGTGCTGGGTCTTACTGAGGTCGCGAAGATGCGGTGGAGCTCAACGTGGTCGCGGTTGGGGCGGGGGCGTGCTGTAACAGTGGCTAGAGCTCGTTGGAGTTGCTCACTGTCAACGGTGGGGGTGACGGCCTGGATCATCCCAGTGCAAACAAACTGCATCATTACATGCGTAGAGACTTGGCACAAAGGTTGGTTTGAACCAGAGGCCAAGGGGCGGGCGATACATACCAGGATTGCTCGCTAGAGTTGATGGTTTCCTCGGGTGCTCGCAACGCTTGACGGAGTCGACAACCTGGGACGGTACAAGACGAACTAGGGGTGTCAGAGGAAGCACAAGGACCAGAGAAACATCCTCGTATGAACGGGGGGACAGGGGGTGCTCGAGGCTCAACGGAATTAGTCGCCGGAGACGTACGGTGCCGCGGCGGTGTGAGCTAAAGTGTGGGCAGCCTAGTGGCGCTTAGGCAGTGGCGAGTGAGGGGAAAGATGCGGGGCAGAGAGAGGTTTAAGTAGGCAGGGTCAGGGGAGGAAATTACACCCTCAATCAATCCAATTGATTCAAAATCAATCGGCGAAGAAACGGCAGCGGCGAGCGGGTCTGCGGCGCGAGATTGATGACGAGGTCGATGTGGCAGTGGGGCCTGCCCGTCAGCGAGAGGGGTGTGCGCGGTTAGGTGAGAAACATAGAGGGGAGGGTTTTCCTGGGTGGGCTTAGTGGGCTGGATCCAGTGCTGGGCCGGATTGGCAACGCTGGCCTTTTCTGTTTTCTTTTCTCCTTTTCTATTTCTATTTTGATTTTCAGAAATCATTTTCAAATGTTATTCAAATGATTTTGAATTCAAAATTTCTCTGGATTTTTGTAAAGTGAACCATGCACATATTTGAGTATAAATCATTATTGTTCACTCAAAAATACATTGGCCCATTTAAATTAAAATAAAACCATGCCTTAATTATTTATTTATATTAGGCATTGAAATTGGTTTTAATTTAGAATCTTGTATTGAAAATTTGAGCAAGCTTTGAAATCAACATTCAAACCTTTCTGGTTGAAACAAAGTATTATCATAATTTGAGAGTGAAACATAAAGCCATTTCCTTTCCTACATAAAATAATAGGCAACAAATTGCTTCTGTTTTGAAATCTTATTTGAAAATGATCCAAATGCTTATGAATGCATGAATGATATGCAAACTTTATAAATCATGATTTTTGGGATGTTACAAATCTAACCCCCTTAAGGTGAATCTCGCCCTCGAGATTTGTATTGGCTAGCAAATAGGTGAGGGTGGTCTTTCCGAAGATCATCTTCTCTTTCCCATGTTGCTTATTCCTCGGAATGATGGTTCCACTTAACTTTGCAGAATTTGATAGTCTTTGTCCGAGTAACTCTTTCCGCGGTCTCAAGAATCTTTATGGGTTTCTCCTCATAAGTGAGATCACTTTCCAATTGGACCTCTTCCAAAGGTATAGTATCCTTCAAATAAGTCTCTTCCATCTCCGGATGGCATTTCTTTAGCTGGATTACGTGAAATACATTGTGAACGGCAGACAATGATTCAGGCAATTCAATCTCATATGCTACTTCTCCTTTACGGCTCAGAATCTTGAATGGTCCAACATATCTTGGTGCCAATTTTCCTTTGACTCCAAACCTCTTCACTACACGAAGTGGTGATACTCTAAGATAAGCTCTATCACCCACCTCATAGGTGACTGCTCTACGCTTTGGATCTGCATAGCTCTTTTGTCGGGACTATGCTATCTTCAATCTGTCCTTTACCAACTTGACTTTCTCTTCAGCTTCCTTGATTAGTTCTTGCCCGAACAAGTTTCTTTCTCCAACACCATTCCGAAGCAATGGTGTAGTACACTTTCTCCCATAGAGAAATTCAAACGGTGCCATCTCAATACAGGCTTGATAGCTGTTGTTGTACGAGAATTTTGCGTAAGGCAGACTTTCATCCCAACTAGCTCCATAATCTAGGGCACATGCCCTCAACATATCCTCTAGGATCCGGTTGGTCCTTTCTGTCTGTCCATCAGTCTGGGGATGAAAATCAGTGCTGAATTCCAATCTCGTTCCCAATGACTCATGCAGTTGCCTCCAAAAATGGGAAGTGAATTGAGTTCCCCTATCAGACCCAATACTCTTGGTACTCCATGCAGACACACTATCCTATTCATATAAATCTTGGATAATTTAGCACTTGTATAGGTTGTCTTCACGGGTATGAAATGAGCCACTTTAGTTAGGCGATCTACTACGACCCAAATAGAATCATATCGTGATCTAGTCCTTGGCGGTCCAGTGATGAAATCCATGCCAATCTTGTCCCACTTCCAATCAGGAATAGGTAGTGGTTGTAACAATCCTGCTGGTTTTTGATGTTCCGCTTTCACTCTGCTACATACATCACACAAAGCAATAAGTTCGGCGATGTCTTTCTTGAGATTATTCCACCAAAATCTTTCCTTCACATCCATGTACATTTTGGTGTTACCCGGATGAATGGAATATGGTGAGTTGTGTGCTTCCTGTAAAATCAGTTTCTGAAGCTCCGGATCTTGCGGAATGCAGATACGTTTTCCATACCATAAAGTACCTTGTTCGTCTTCATGGAATCCTTTGGCTTTTCCCTTGCCAATCTTTTCCTTAATCTCTTCAATTTCCTTGTCCATCTTTTGGGCTTCCTTGATTTTGTCCAACAATGTGGGTTGAACATCCAATGACATGAGATGTCCTTCAGGCACTATCTCCAATCTAAGATCTTTGAATTAGGCACACAGATTATCTAGCAATTCTCCCTTAGTAAGGACATTCACATAAACCTTATGGCTTAATGCATCCGCTACAACATTTGCTTTACCGGGGTGGTATTGCAAACTCAAGTCATAGTCCTTGATGAGTTCTAGCCATCTTCTTTGTCTCATGTTGATTTCTTTCTGAGTGAAGATATACTTCAAACTTTTGTGATCTGTGAACACTTCACATCGCTTTCCCAAAAGATAATGTCTCCATGTTTTGAGTGCATGGACAACAGAGGCTAACTCCAAATCATAAGTAGGGTAATTCACTTCAAGAGTTTTGAGTTATCTCGAGGCATAAGCCACAACTTTCCCTTCTTGCATCAAAACTACACCTAAACCTTGGTGAGATGCATCACAATAAACTTGGAAATCCTTCTCCAAATCTGGCAGACATAAGACTCGTGCTGTCACTAGTCTCTTCTTAAATTCTTGGAAACTGAGTTCACATCCTTCAGTCCAACCAAATTTCTTGTCTTTCTTAAGTAACTCCGTCATTGGCTTAGCTACCTTTGAGAAATTCTCAATGAATCTTCTATAGTATACTGCCAAGCCAAGAAAACTACGAACTTCTTTCACTGACTTAGGAGATTCCCATTCAGTTACAGCTGACACTTTTGCGGGGTCAACTGCTACACCATCTCCTAACACAATATGTCCAAGAAATCCGACTTCATTCAACTAGAATTCACACTTGCTGGATTTGGCATACAGCTTATGCTCTCTAAGCTTCTCAAGTATCAATCGCAAATGTTCTTCATGCTCTTAATTGCTCTTGGAGTAGATCAAAATGTCATCGATGAAAACGACAACGAATTTGTCAAGAAATTCCATGAACACCTTGTTCATCATATTCATGAAGTAGGCTGGTGCATTTGTCAAACCAAATGGCATCACGGTGTACTCATACAATCCATACCTAGTGGTGAAAGTAGTCTTAGGTATGTCTTGTTCCCTTATCTTTAGCTGAAAATAGCCTGATCAAAGATCAATCTTTGAGAACACACGGGCTCCTTCTAACTGATCAAACAAGTCATTGATTCTGGGTAAAGGATACTTGTTCTTGATAGTCACCTCATTGAGTGAACGGTAATCTATGCATAACCTTTGACTTTTATCTTTCTTTTCAACAAACAAGATTGGTGCTCCCCAAGATGAAGAACTTGGTTGAATAAATCCTTTCTGCAACTGTTCTCTAAGTTGTTTATTGAGTTCTTTCAACTCATCAACTGGCATCGTGTAAGGTCTCTTTGCTATTGGTCCTGATCCTGGCAGCAAGTTAATCAGAAACTCAACACATCCGGATATTCTCTCACAATTAGCACACTATCTATGCTAACCCCCTTAAGAGAATTTAGCTTACTCCCTTTTGATTCAAAGTTAGACTTGAATCTAATACGTTTCTTATCTGGGGTTGTGAGTGTGACAGTACGATTGGCACAATCTAGTACGCCTTCATACTTGGTCAGCCATTCCATTCCCAAAATGACATCCAATCCTTGGGAATCTAGGATTATCAAACTAACTGGAAACTTATGCTTTCCAAATTCTATTACTAGATCACGACATCCAAGACTTACTATCATATCTCCACCGGGAGAACTTACTTTTATAGGACACCCAATATTTTCAGTTGAAAATCCATTTCTATCAACAAATGCTCTTGATATGAATGAATGTGATGCGCCAGTATAAAAAAAACAAGTGCTAGAATAGAACTGAGTTTGAACTTACCAGCCACAGCATCAGATTCCTCATATATTTCTTCCACATTGATGTGGTTCACTTGTCCCTTTTGGAAGGGATTGGGCTTGTTGGCACCATCAACTTTCTTTTCTGGGCACTCATTAGCATAGTGCCCCATCTTCTTACACTTGAAGCATTCAACCTGACTGGGATCTTTCTTTACAGGCTGACTTCCACTTCCACTTCCACCTCCACTGTGGTGGCTCTTGTGTTCACTCTTGTGGTTCTTATACTTGTCATTATCATGACTGTGGTGATGCTTGTTGTCATGATGACGGTTGTGGTGGTTGTTGTACTTTCCATGTTTGTGGGATCCAGAACTCCCACTATCATCATGATGGGAACGCTTGTGAGACGATCCCGAGCTGTGCTTGTCAAAGCTATGCTTCCTTTTCCTGCTCTCAACCTATTTCATCTTGTTCTCCAAGATGGTAGCCTTGTCACAAAGTGATTGGTAGGTTGGGACATAAGCAACAGACAGCTGCAGGTTCAACTCATCATTCAGTCCTTCGAGGAATTTCTCCTTCCTCTTGGCATCTGTATCAACTTCATCCGGTGCATAACGCGCCAGATTGTTGAATTCCTCGATGTATTCGGCCACACTGCGGTGACGCTGCTTCAGATTGTGAAACTACTATTTATTCAAATTCATCACTCTGGATGATATGTGAGCTGTACGGAATCCATCTTCAAAGATATCCCAAGTCACATCCTCAATGGGAGGGTGATCTGAAAATTGTCCCACAAAGTTGCTGCTGGTCCTTCAAGCAGATGTGCTGCAAACCTGACTTTTTCTTCGTCGGTGCAGCCAACAGTCACTAAGTCCTTGTTCACTGTACATAACCAGTCATTGGCTACCATTGGATCAGTGGTTCCCGAGAACTTTGCAGGCCTCAGTCTTAGAAATCTAGTGAGCATGTCAAATCCTGGCGGATTATTCTGGTTATTGTTGTTGTTGTTGTTGTTGTTATTATGGTTCTAGTTCTGCATGAAGGTTGTCATCATCTGCATCATTTGATCTTGTGCTGTCATCAACTGTTGCATCTCGGGAGTGACATTGTTGTTGTTGTTTTGGTTGGGTTTGGCACGTCGAGGAGGCATCTGTGGTTTTAATAAGGATAAGAATGATATACCCATAGATGCTTAACATGCACAATACATCACATAGAACAATCACAATAACCAAGCATCAAAATAACATAGAGTTTGAACGATATAAACAACAAGTTTTGAAAACACAAACACACCATAGCAAGCCATCCACATGTTGGATGGTCATTGCGACTCAATAATCAAAGTATGGTAGATGAAAGATAATCGAGTAGTCTACACTACTCTTCCGCATCAATCTCCACATCAACGAGGGTAAGACCTGCATTCTCCATGGCGGTCTTGTACTCCTCAACACTAGTAGTCAAGGCCTCAATCTTCGCCCTAAGAGCCCTCTTCTGTGAGTGAAGCCTCTTGATCACTCCCTGCTGATGCTCAAGCTCGAAGTCCTTGGCCTCTAACTCTTCCTTCATCTCCCAGATCTTCTTTTTCCTGTCTTGGACTCTTTTCTCCTGGCTCTTGAACTTCTTGTCCTGGCTTTAAAACTTGGCCTCTATTTACTTGACGATCTCTTCTTGCTCCGCGAAGAGCTTGTCCTTCTCTCTAAGCTGAACCTGGAGCTCGTCATTGCTAAGCATGACGTTGGTCCTATCAGTATCAAGGTGTCTAATAAGACCCTCTCGGTCCTGAAGGTATAGACGAATCGGATCCATCGTCTCTCTAGCAACATCCTCGTACTCTATAGCCTCACCCTCCTCGTTGCGTCTCCCGAAGGGGTGAAAGTAAAGACCTCTAAGCTCGGTGGAGTGCCTCCCTACCAGGCTCCCAAGTAACTCATGCATGACTACATCTAAGCCTTTCTCCTTGTCGTCATGCATCAGTTTGAAAGTGATGGCCTCCATGGTTGGCTCTGTCTGGCGTCCCGGTTGTGTGACTCTGAAGCCCCATAGGTCCTTCCTCTCAAACTTGGTGAGCTGAAGTGTCATGATGCTAGGAATTGGAAGGTTGAGCACACTAGTGAGCTCAATGAGACGAGTACCAAAACGAGTTCCCTTGAACTCCTCGGCCGTGTTGATAACAACATTAGGCATCTATTTTTTTATAAGGTAGAGAAAAGTTAAAATCAACACAAGTAGAGAAAAATCACAAGACAAAATATCACAAGCACATCTTTAGCAACAAACACACATGTCATGGCATACACAAATCCATTACAACATCAAAGGTTCAACATAACTTAGACAAAATTTTGGAAGTAAAAACGATAAGTGTGGTGGTCCAACTAACGAAGTACGTTACAACTCTCACTCACTAGACAAAATAGCTATCAGGGCATCCTTAGTGGCCATCTGTCTATCTTGTTCACAAGACTCCCATATTAAGTCTATGATGTCTCTCCTTAGTTGTTGGTTGGTGGTCTCTAATTCTTGGGTATGCTTCTTTTCTTCTCTAAGGTCATTTTGGGTGTTGAGCATTCTGCACTTGAGTCTATCACCAAGCTCCTTGATGGCATTCCAAGTTGCATTTCTTGCAGAGTCAAAGAATGTTGTGTGCATTTCAGAGTTGGTGACCATGCAAAATCCCAACTCCTTGTGGTTGTCTTCCTTGTTTTTGTACAAGTGAAGTTGCACCCACCAATACTCTTCTCCTTCATCCATCACAGGGAATCCCTTGTACACAGCTGCACCATGTATCCCCATGTTAACCATAAGGTTCTTGAGTGCCTTGGGAAATTCAGTCTCACACTCCAAGGTCATGGTCATGAGTGGTCCCTTCCTTATGGCTTCGTTGATGGAGTTCATCTACAAATAGAGATGAGAAAGAAGATTAGAAAAGTTTACGAGAAGAAGAAGACAAGTGTGGAAATTTTTCAAAGTGTTGAAATTTTCCTTAGTGGTTTCTTAGTCTAATCCAATCCTAGGGTCATAATCCTACAGGCAACACAGTGCTCTGATACCATCTGTAAGACCCCACCTTTATAAAGGTAAAGGTCCCTGTGATTGCAATTCTAGTCCCTAGATCAATTGCTAGCATCCACAGTTTAAGATGAAGTACATAGAAACAAAGGTCATTATTACATCGTCATTCTAGAGATAACATAGTATTTTACAACTCCATAGCCATAGGCTAGTACAAGAGTTTAACTTAAAATATAAATAAAAGTCTTCATCTTCATGTGCCACAGGCAAGAATGTTGAGTGTAGACTCATAACCCTAATCCTCATTAGAGTAACCTGCTGTTGGGGATATGCTACATGGGTATCCTCATAGCATGTCTCCTATCCGGATAACCCGGGTGGCCCACAGTTGGTAGCATGGCCCATGGCCTGCTGGGCGGCCCAGTTAGATGGATCCAGAAGGGAGGCCCATGCCGGATAAAGGAATGCTGCGGTTGGAGTCACCGACGTACCCGGAGCCTTGGAGTGCAAGATACACAAGACTAGTAATAGACGGTGTAGGACTCTGTAACCTGTCCGGCTAGGACTTTTCCCTATAACCCTAGGACCTGGCGACTATATAAGTCGTGCCTATGGGAGCCTTTAGGGCACAACTTCAGACAACCTCGCACAGCGAACCTATCTCTGTAACTCGACGTATTGCCCTTATAGTGATTTATACCAAGAGTAGAATTCTGCCACCATCGTGGGATCTGAACCTGGGTAAGCTATGTTACCTCGTACCCATCAACCGTCCGCCTTCCCCCATATCTCTAAACACGCACTGTGAGTACCCCTCCATGGCGTACTCGTCGGCAATACCACGACAGTTGGCGCCCACCATGGGGAAAGATGCGCTTTTGGCTCTTCAGCGGGCGAGGACCAAGATCTTCACGGGAATTGGCGAAACCGTAGCCATCGGTCGTGTTCTCTTCTCTGACAACGTTCCGATCGTCACTCCCGATGAGTTCTGGATCCCGGTGAAGACGAACCATACGTCGTGTTCGATCGTTCCTATCGGAGACATCCACCTCTTCATCGGCGAAACCAACTCGGGCATTAGTTCCCTGGGAGTCGGAGGAGCATCAAGGCCGGCACGGACCGCCTACGGGCAGGATACGTTCGCGGAAGGATCGATGTCGGATCTCTCTTCGGAGTTTGCCGGCAAAGATCGGAAAAATTCAAGGCCCATCCAAACCGCCCATGTGCATGATATAAAGGTGGAAGATCACTGCAAATCCGCCGGCTTCGCCCGTGTGTCTGGACAACAGAGATCCAAGTTCGTCGGAGTGGTTACCATCTTCGATCTGGCGCGCTGCGTTTAGAGAGAAGGCAAAAAAAACCGCGATTACCTAGCCAGGTGGCTCCGTATACGAGCCGATCTGGCCCACTACCCCGATGATAACGCTTTGTATCACTTCATGGAAGGACTGGACCGTGGTACGCTTCTCTGACATTCTTTAAGACGGCAGTAGGCAATAGGACGCCTTACCCTTGAACAGATGGTGAGCACCGTCAACAACTACGCGGAGGCTGACGCAGAAGCCCAGAAAGCGCTTGCGCTCATTGACGGAGAACCTCCGATTCAGCCACTGCCACCACCGCCTCCGGCCGCCATCATCGCAGCCGCACCGCCACCTCCAATCATCGTCATTGCTATTGCACCTCCACCGCCCGTCATCGAGGAAGTCCTGGCACCCTTCGAATCTATCATTGATGCGCTTTACGCTGACTTTAGTGTAGATTCAGAGAAGATAGATTTTAGTCCAGAAGAGCTAGACTCCGCTATGCAGGAAATGGAGGAGGAGTACACGCGCGATGAACAAGCCAACAATGTCGTCACGTCTCGAGGGGTGTTCGTCACCATTGGGACGGCGATGGATGAAGATCAACCCGAACGAGCTCCGCCTACAGCGCTGGAAAAGGAGAAGAGGCCACTTATTGCTACTGACGACGATCGCGCAAAGGTCATGCCTCCTCCGCCTAACCCAGTGCAGCAGTCACAGGAACTCGGCACTAGCCCGAGCAACAACAACACCGCAAACTTGCCGCCTCCAGCATCTACGTCTGCAGCAGCCCAAGTTACTCCAGCTGATAGAGTAATGTACGGCAATCTCCTCATCGAGCCACTGACCGTTGCTCATATCCGGAATGTGACCCAGCTTGACGAGAAGCGCCAGCAGCTACTAGAAGAAGTACAGGCCATCGCGGAGCAAGGAGCTAAGCTAGATCGAGATCTGGTCAACGCGCAGAAGTCCATAGAGAAAGCTAGAGCAATGGAGGCCGAGTACAAGACTTTGCTGCAGCAGCAGAAGGCCAAGAAAGCTCCGGCTCGCGTCATCAGTGATCCTGGTGTACGGCGCAACCTAGGATGGGCTCCCTCGAAGCCGGCACAAGCCAAGCCATACATTGACAGTGAAGGCAAGCAGGTGATGCCCACCCCACTCCTTAACCTCGCCGTCGCCAAGGCCCTTCTGGAGCAGGATAGATCGCCCAAGGCAGTGGAACAGGTCTATGACTTAGTGGCCAAGGCGGTGAAGCAACAGGAAAAGGCTACCTCTTAGAGGCTTGAGTCCGACCTAGCGCTTTGCCAGTCTAGCCAGTATAAAACGCCAAGGGACAGATCTCCTCTTAATGTCGGGTCCCAGACGGGTTCATCAGAACGAAGACGGAGGGATGCACGCAACAGGAAGGATGCCATACCCATATCCTCTGACCACGGAGAAAAGGCCCGACCTCGTCGCCCATCGCCACCGCCCCGGTCCCCCCGACATCTCGAAGATTACAAGGCTCACCATCGTGCGAATATGCCCCCACCAAAGCAGTGCGGCATCGTCATCCGCGACAACACGGAGCAGACCCGTCATGATGGAGAGCGCAACCAAGGACATAGGAGCAGGTCACACCATGACCCTCCGCGTCCGACAAGCAACCGTGATAGGCATGAGGCGTCGCAGGAGGGTAACATCAAGAAGGCTAACCCACCGCCACCTCCTCCTCTGTCACCACCAAGCAGTCACCATGGCGGAGGAGGCCCGCGTCGTTCACGCAGCCCATCCCCTGTTGACAAGAAGAAGAACCCGGAGCCGTACGATGCACGTTCGCGGATCAATAATATCCACGAGGCTCGGGAAGGACCATACCTGGGACCACGTTGCTTTGGACCTGCAATACGGTCTGCAACTTACCCCAAAGGATTCTGGAATGACAAGACCATCAAGACCTATGATGGCACCGCCAAGCCAGCCACATGGTTTGCAGGACTACGCAACGCGGTGTAGATTGCCGGAGGCAACCCCAACGTCGCTGTCAAGTACCTCCCATTAATGTTGGTGGGCATGGACCGTCAATGGATCAACGACTTGCCGGAGAAATCTATCTACAACTGGTTGGACATGCAAGAAGTATTCACCAAGAACTTTGAGGGCACATACAAACGTCCCTGCACTGTGGGCGATCTACAGCGGTGTGTGCAAGAGAAAGACGAGACATCTCGCGCCTACCTCTCCCGCTGGCTGGACATGAAAAATTCCTGCGCAGGAGTGCACGCTCAGACCGCCATGGCCGCCTTCATCGATGGGTTGGAAATGGGCACGTTGCTCCGACATAAGCTGAAGCGCTTGCAGGACAATCACCAGCTTGACTTGAATCAGATGATCCAGTTGGCCAGTGAGTTCGCAGCTGCCGACGACGATGCTCGCGGCTCCTTGCCGGCAACGGCCGTTCCAAATCAAGCTCGGAGGAACAGCAGTACAAAGCGGAAAACCGCTCCAGAAGAAAAGCAATCTACTGACATGGTCGCTATGACTTTTGCAGGACGAGGCGATGGCGGACAGCGTGGCTGAGGAAGGGGAGCTGGTCGTGGGTAGCAGCGAGGAAGCGAAACTACCTCGGCGCCGCTCCGCGTTCCCCAAACATACGAGGAGTACCGCGATATGTCGTGCCTCGTACACCTCGACGTCAACAGCAAAGCCACCCATACCAATCGACACTGCAAGTTCGTCAACGACCTCAAGGAAGACCCGGAGTCCGGCTACAACCAAAGTCGGAAGAACAGACCGCGAGGCAAGGGCAAGGGGAAGAAGAAGGAGGAGGAGTCCAAGGATTCAAGTGACATGGACGAGGACGTTGCCCCCAAGCACGCCGCCAAGAGCGACGACAAGGGAAAGAACCCCTTCGCGAAGAAGGCTCTAGTCTAGCACACTTTCCTTGGCACCCCCACCGTCCGACAATAGAAGACCTCTCTGAGGATCCCGATGGATACTCTCCCCCTAGTTCCCCAGTACCTACGCTGGTCGGAGGTTCCAATCACTTGGGACAGGACGGACCACCCAGACCTTATACCTACGGAGAACTAGTACGCCATGGTCATCAACCCCTTGATTGACGGCGTGGAGTTCACCAAGTGTATGGTGGATAGTGGAAGCAGCATCAACATCATGTACCTGGATACACTGCAGAAGATGAACTTGATGGAGGAAAACCTAAGGTGGACCAACACCATCTTCCACGGCGTAGTTCCTGGTCGGGAGGCTTGGTCCTTTGGGTGCATTACACTTCAGGTTACCTTTGGCGATGTTAACAATTACCGCCAAGAGCGCATGACCTTTGAGGTGGTCCCCTTCAAGAGCGTGTACCACGTCATATTCGGCCGCGACATATTCCACACGTTCATGGCCAAGCCATGATTCGTCTACAACAAACTCAAGATACCCGGACCAAATGGTGTCGTCACCGTATTCGGAAGCTTTACCAAAGCAAAGGACTGCGAGATCAATGAAGCAGCCGTTGCAGAAGCTGTCCTCTACAGCGAAGAATTCAAAGAGATCCAGAGCAAGGTCGATGACTCAGAGATGCCCGCGTCGAAGAAGCAGATCTCCGACTCCGCTCATGTGTTCAAGGCCGCCATCGAGACCAAGCCGGTGGAACTTGTGGTAGGCGATGCCTCCAAGGTCACCGCCATTGGAACGAACCTGGATCCCAAATAGGAAAGCGCGCTCGTCGAGTTCCTCCGTGAGAATAGGGACATCTTTGCCTGGAAATCTGCCGACATGAAAGGTGTACCTAGGGAACTTGCCGAGCACAGCCTAAACATTGATCCAAAATCCAAACCAGTGAAACAACCTCTATGACGCTTTGGAGAAGAGAAGAGATGCGCCATTGGCAAAGAGATAGCTAGGTTACTTAAGGCTGGTTTATCCGAGAAGTCCTTCACACCCAATGGGTGGCCAATCCTGTACTTGTCCCCAAAAAGGGAACCAATGAATTAAGAATGTGCGTTGATTACACCGGCTTGAACAAAGCATGTCCCAAAGATCCGTTTGCTTTGCCTCGCATTGACCAAGTCATTGACTCGATGGCTGGCTCGAAACTCTTGTGTTTTTCTCGATGCATACTCAGGATACCACCAGATCAAGATGAGGAAGTTGGACCAATTGGCCACTTCGTTCACTACCACATAGGGCACGTTTTGCTATGTCACGATGCCCTTTGGGCTAAAAAACGCAGGTGCTACGTACCAGCGGACAATGCAACGTTGCCTTCATGACCAAATTGGTCGGAACGTTCACGCCTATGTGGACGATATAGCGGTGATGTCTAAAAAGTCCAATGACTTAATCTCCGACTTAAAAAAACCTTTGATAATCTCCGGAAATACAACATGATGCTTAACCCTAAGAAGTGCGTCTTAGGGGTACCAGCCGACAAATTGTTGGGTTTCATCGTTTCCCATCGCGGAATCGAGGTCAACCCAGAGAAAATCAAGGCCATCATAAACATAAACCATCCGACATGCCTAAAGGACATTCAACGACTAACAGGTTGTGTTGCAGCAGTTAGTCGGTTCGTTAGCCGACTTGGAGAGAAGGCTCTGCCGCTATACAAGTTGCTAAAGAAGGCGGACAAATTCACGTGGACGGACGAGGCAGATGCAGCATTGAAGCAGCTCAAGGAGATTCTTTCCTCAGCACCTATCCTTCCAGCACCCGATCCTGGAGAGCCCCTGTTAATCTACATGGCGGCAACCAACCAGGTAATCAGCATCATCGTCGTAGTAGAGCAGAAGGAACCAGGCTATGAGCATGGAGTTCAACGACCAGTTTACTATGTGAGCAAGGTCTTGACGGAGTCCAAGCAGCATTACCCGCACTACCAGAAAATAGCTTATGGAGTATTCCTTGCTTCTCGGAAGCTGAGGCATTACTTTCAAGAGCATCCAATCACAGTGGTGAGCAAGACACCACTATCCGACATAATCAACAACATCGACGCTATAGGAAGGGTCGTGAAGTGGGGCATTGAACTTGCCGCCTTCGAGATCACTTACAAGAGACGCGACGCTATCAAATCACAAGCCTTGGTGGATTTTGTTGCAGATTGGACGGAGATGCCATATGCTACTCCCTTGCCAGAACAAGAGTACTGGGTGATGCACTTTGATGGATCAAAGCTGCTCAACGACTTAGGGGCTGGTGTATTGCTACAGTCACCAACAGAAGACAAGCTACACTATGTTCTACAGATCCACTTCGAGGCTATAAACAACATGGCAGAGTATGAAGCACTCATTCACGGACTACGTGTAGCCAAGGATATTGACATCAAGCGCATAGTTTGTTGTGGAGATTCCGACTTGGTTGCCCAGCAGGTGGCAGGCACCTGGAATGCGCAAAACCCTATGATGGCGGCATATCGAGACGAAGTGGACGAGATAACCAAGTGCTTCTTGGGCTACAAAGTCAAGTATGTGCCTAGGGAACAAAATGAGGCGGTTGATCTGCTGTCTAAGCTTGGATCAGGGAGCAAGCAAACTCCACCAGGAGTTTTCCTAGAGCATCTGCGCACACCATCTGTGAAGGGAGCCGACATCGACAACCCGGATAGAGCTGACTCTTTCGTCAACATGGTGACCAAGGTCCCTCTGGCTTGGACAAAACCGTTCATGGAATATCTCGAACACGGAACTTTGCCCGACGACAAGGTCAAAAGACGACAAATAGTACGACGAACAAAGGGTTATACCATAATCAATGGGCAACTCTACAAAAGGAGCACTACTGGTGTATACCTAAAGTGTGTTTCCCAGCTAGAAGGTATGGAAATCCTACGCGAAATCCATCTTGGAGATTGCGGGCATCACGCCGCTCCTCAATCATTGGTCGCGAAAGCCTTCCAGCAAGGATTCTACTGGCTGACCGCGAAGGCGGACGCCGCCAAGCTGGTTGAGACATGCATGGGATGCCAGTATTATGCCCGACAACCACATGTTCCTGCTAAAGAATTGCGAACAATACCAATAACTTGGCCGTTTGCAGTGTGGGGGCTAGACATGGTGGGACCATTACAGACGGCACCTTGTGGGTTTACGCATCTGCTCGTAGCAGTTGATAAATTCACTAAATGGATAGAAGCTAAACCCATTAGAAATCTTGACGGGGCAACTGCCCTTGGGTTTGTCCGGGATATAGTGGTGAGATTTGGTCTCCCACATAGCATTATCACCGACAACGACAGTAACTTGTCACTCGGAGAAGTGGAGGCTTATTGTTGGGAGAAAGACATCCGACTTGACCTTGCATCTGTGGCACACCCACAATCCAATGGTCAGGTTGAGCGAGCCAATGGAATAATTCTGCAGGGAATCAAGCCACGTCTTGAGGCACCGCTACATAGAGCAGCTAGAGCCTGGGCGGAAGAATTGCCATCTGTTCTGTGGAGTTTATGGACTAAACCCAATAGATCCACCGGCTACACCCCTTACTTCATGGTATATGGAGCAAAAGCCATCCTACCTTTCGACATCCTCCACGATGCACCAAGAGTTGCCGCCTACGACGAAGATGACGCTGAAGAATCCAGATGCCTAGATGTGGACCTTCTCGAGGAGGAGCGCGTTTTGGCATGCCAATGATCCGCCATCTACCAGCAGAAGCTATGCATCTACCATAGTCGCCGCATTCGGCATCGCTCGTTTAAAGAGGGGGATTTAGTGCTCCGACTTAAGCAGAAGAAGTCACACAAATTATCCCCGCCATGGGAAGGACCGTTCATCATAAGCAAGGCGCTACTCAATGGGTCTTACTACCTTGTTGACAATCGTGAACTGAAGGATAGACCCAACGAGGATCATAAGAGTAAGCGACGTGACCCAGATGATGACTACTCGGAGCTTGATCGGCCATGGAACATAGCACAGCTATGTCCTTTTTACACTTAGCATTTTTTATCTAATTGTGTACCTCGTATATGATCAATGAAACAAAGCTCTTTGGTTCACTCATATTTCCGAGTCTTTTACCTCCTTTAGTGTTCATTTTTGGATCATGTAAAACCTTTTACGCACAAGCTTTGCGATTTCACTTGTGAAAATTCCGCCTACGGGCGTTAGCTTAAGTTTTCTGGTCTACACGTTCTTTGTTGTTTTTATGTGGATTCTGGAGTAGTGACTTTTGGCACTTATTGTCGGCGATTTTGTGCTTAGGTTATTGACGGTGCCATTGGGCATCATCACCTGAGTGCATGGTTCCGACAACGAGTCTTCGACTCACGAAAATTCAAGCATAAGAACCAAAGTAATGGATAAGCCAACACTTGCTTAAAAATATATACATGTTGGAAACTAGTTCTTAAGCAGCAAGAAATAACAACCATTGTTTTCTGCCTTAAGTTACATAAAAAAGTTTTTTCCGCATATGCACCAAAGGTGAAACAAATATTACAAAGTTGTTCTTCGTTCCTTTGGCGCAGGTGACTTGGAAGCATCATCATCACCAGCCGGAGAACCACCCTCGAAATCGGCGCTGTGGTGGGACTCAGAAGAATCTTGGTTGCCGCTGTCGATGGTGTTCATTGGCACAAAGACGTTGACGTCTACCAACTCGGCAACTCTGGTGTCATAGCCCGCGAGCGACAACAAGATGGATTCATGGTTAATCTCTTTGCCATCATCGTCTACGTCGGGAATGCTAGAGGTCACCGTGTCGATGTCGGCATATTCATAGTGTGCCTTCACCATTGACAGCGCCATCCTTGCGCCAGCCCGTGCACATGAAGCTTTCCAGCTTGTGATATGCTCGGGGGCTCGGCGCAGAATCTCCGAGTACTTCACCACGGAGTCTGATGCCTTGATATTTATTTGGAGGGGTTTGGCGATCTCCTTGGCTTGCGTGATGGCGGTGTTGATGAAGTTGCCGGCAAGAACTATGCATTCTTTGGCTGGAGGAGGCGATCGGGTTAAACTCATAGGAGCTGCAAATTTCGACAAGGAGCGCATGAGTTCAGCAATTCAAAGTACCCAGACTACAAAAATCCAAGACGGAGAAAACTTACTGAAGATGCTGGCCTCAGCTTGCCAGAGGGTGTCCGCCAAGGATTCTTTCTCTTGTTGGAGGAGCTTATACGCCTCGCTATGGCGTTAATTTTGCTCATCGGTAGCTTGCTTCTGATCTTTTAAGATCGCAATCTCCTTCTTCAAGCGATTGATTTCCTCGGTGGCGGAGTCCTGCAGGACCTTCATCGACTCATCATGCATTTTCAGCATGTCCTTCCTCTCCTGCTTAAGAATTTTGTTTTTGCTATCCAGCTCTTGAATGTGCTTGGATTGCTCGACAATATTCTTGGCCTTGGCGATGGTTTCTGCAAGTCGGAGAAAGCAAAGTACACAGTGAGTACTCAGAGAATATGGACACAATACCAAGGCGGAGTGCGAAAAAGAAAATAGACGCTTGCTCTTGGTGATCTGTTCCTTCAAGAAGGCAGTTTTACCCTTTTCAGCTTCTAGGTCTGCGCACATCTTCTGGTACTTGTCATTGGCCACGCCCCTCCGAGCACTCTCGTTTTGTGGACAAAAGTTCAAAGTTAAAACGTTGTTTGGTCTGCTTGGAGCATCTAGCCGGAAATTTTCCACCTAGACGCTCGGGGGCTACAGCGAGAATTTTTGACTTAGTAACATGCTTAGATTTTCTTTAAGCATCTAGTCGGAGCTAATTCAGTTCTCGATTAGAAGCTTGGGGGCTACATTATAAAGTTTTTAACTCGAATATATGCTTAGATTTTCTTTAAGCATCTAGTCGGAACTAATTCAGTTACAACTAGAGGTTTGGGGGCTACAGTATGGAAATTTATAAACACTGCGTATTCTACTCTTAAAGCATCTAGTCGGAACATTTCATTCCAACGACATGCTTGGGGGCTACAGTGAGAGGTTTTCTAACTTAGTCACTATTAGAGCATATAGATGCAAAAACCTATGGTTTTTCCGTCTACATCCTCGGGGGCTACAGTGGGATACTCATATGAAATGCAAAAGGCAAATAAAACTTACAAGTGTGATGATCTTGAGGTTTGTAGCACTCTCGGCCAGCAGCTTGGCAAAGGATTCGTTGTTTCCTTGTAAGATGTCTGCTTGCTGGCGGAGCTCCTCTAGACTGCACGTCGGAGATGTCGGTGCCGCACCAGGGACCAAAGCAGTGCTACCCAGTGTAAGTACCAGATAAACTATCTTTGGATAGG
Organism: Avena sativa; assembly: GCA_916181665.1. Taxonomy (NCBI): domain Eukaryota; kingdom Viridiplantae; phylum Streptophyta; class Magnoliopsida; order Poales; family Poaceae; genus Avena; species Avena sativa. The sequence goes on from OV702284.1 coordinate 36,725,235, forward strand.
CTATGGTTTTCTTGGGTGCAGGGGCGCCGCCAACGACAGAGGTACCTGCTTCCACCACCGCCTTACCGCCACCGATGGCATCCTTAGCCGGAGCTTCAGCCATTTGGTGGGCGGAACTCTCCTGCGTCGCCTTCTCACCGACAACAGCAACCTCAGTAGAGGCGCCTGAGTCCACTTCCATGGCGGAAGGGCCAGATTCCTCCTTAGCTTGTGAGCTTGTCGGGGCTGACGAAGGCTTGACGGAGGGAGTGGTAGGGGCGATGGCGGGAGACGCGATGCAGCATATCCTTGATAGTTCTAGAAGCCCCCAGTTTGGAGGTCTTCTTGAGGCTGGTCGTGGCTTTCTTCCTGAAACGTGCAAAATGCATAAGTACAGGAGCAAGACAGATAAATAGACAATGTCGGAGAAGAGAAGCTTACACAAGTGGGGGTGCTTTGGCAAAGGGGATCCCAGTAACTTTTCTCTTCTCCACCTCCAGGGTGGCGGTAGTCTTGTTGGAGGCTCCACCCTCCGTTTTCTTCTTCTTGCCTCCGTCGGCAGCATCAGAGGTGGAGCTCTTCCGCTTTCGCACCAACGGAGCCTCGTCGTCGAACACGACCGTGACTTCCTTCATCTTCGGATCGTAGATTTGGGCAGCCAGGCTGTCCTCCTCTAGATCGCTAAGCTGTTAAGTGAGAAGTCACCGTGTTAGATGAAAGGGCATTTGCAAGACGGAAGAACTAGATTATATGTCGTACACGGAAAACAAATACCTACCTTTGGTCACTTGCTGTCTATGAACATGTCGTAGGTGATGGTGAAGCCACGCTTCTTGTCCTTCACCTTGACGATGTCCTTAAGGCGGAGCTTGACGGCGTCGCTCGAGAAGTCCCTTCTATCGCTGGTGTACTCGTGCATGAGCTTCACGCGGTGCTGCAGAGGTTGGATTCGCCTGATGAACCAGCACATGGCTAGGTCCAATCCAGTCAAACCCGTATCTACGAACCATTATATCCGCCTTATGGCGCGGGAAGCATCAAGGTCGGAGGGAAGGGAGGCCTAGGATCTCCATGACGAGGCTTCAGCGGCGGCTCCGTCAACGAAGCCCGGGTACGTTACTTGTCGGCCAGCTAGAGGAATGTCTGGGCCGTAGAAGTACGTACGTTGCCAATTTTTGCAGGACTCGTGGCCGACGATGTCGGGGAACCGCCGGCCAGGTCGAATCTTGAAGCTTATGGTGCCACAGTTCCTAAGTTCTTCCTTACTAGCTCCGGCTTCACGTTTGACGGTGAAGAAGTACACGAAGAGGTCTAGCCTAGGCTTTATCCCTAAGTATCTGTCACAGAGCGCCGCGTAGTTGCTAAACACTAAGATACTATTGGGAGAAAGATTCTGGGGCTGGACTCTGTAGTGGTTTAAGACGGAGAGGAAGAAGTTGGAGATGGGCAGGGAAACACCATGTACCAGTTGGGCTTTGAGGTACACCTTTTATCCGGCTTGGGGAGAAGGTGTCACCTCGCTGGCCGGCGCCGCCCGCCAGGCGAGCCCCTCCGTCGCAGGGAGGTATCCTTCAGCGATTAGCTCTTGGATATCACGGTCAGTGATGTCTGAGCCGCGCCAGTCGCCCTTATGCGAGTCCAGTTCCTCGTCCAACGGCTCCAGCGCCGCTAGATTATGGTCACCACCGTGGATTCGACCACCGCTGATACGGGGATGACCAAACCCTCTGGGGGCACGATGACAGAGCTTGTCGGCTTCGCCACAGCTTCGCTCAGCACCGCCATGGAAGGGGAAGTGCTGCTGCTGGCCATGGAGTGAGTACGGAGGTCACTGGTGCGGATTAGGGCTAGGGTTTTTCGAGAGTTTTTGCGGAGAGCTCGAGGAGGCATGCGTTGGAGGAAGAAGACGATGCAAGGAGAATGAGGTAAAAGTGGAAATTCCTCCATGGTTACTATTTATCATCTCCAGCGTCAAGATTCATGCAGCTTGATCGGACGGTTGCCGCGTAGACGACGTGTTCACGAACGTGCGTGGAAATTTCGCCACGTCTCCAACCGTCGCCGCCAACGGTTCGTATCGCTCGCGCGGGAAAATCGGACATGATTACGTTCTCTGCATGTGTGAGTTACGAGGCGTCGCTGACCTAAGCCTATGTCGTCCTAGCTGACATGGGTAGATGAGCCATCACATCGGAAGATTCCGGCATGGACGGATCCAGTACGGCTACGGAAGAGTACGATGGAAGATTCAGCATTTCTCTGACTTGCATATTGAAGATGGAGAAATCCTTGCAGGGTTCTTTGGGAGGACTACAAGGTATTGCTTGACGATTTGCCGACATCCATCTAGACGGAGCATTCCACACGAAGAGGCAAGACGGCGCAAGATCTCGGAGTTCTCCGGGGGCTACTGTTCGGGATATGCTATATGGGTATCCTCATAGCATGTCTCCTATCCGGATAACCCGGGTGGCCCACAGTTGGTAGCATGGCCCATGGCCTGATGGGCGGCCCAGTTAGATGGATCCAGAACGGAGGCCCATGCCGGATAAAGGAAGGCTACGGTTGGAGTCACCGACATACCCGGAGCCTTGGAGTGCAAGATACACAAGACTAGTAATAGACGGTGTAGGACTCTATAACATGTCCGGCTAGGACTTTTCCCTATAACCCTAGGACCTGGCGACTATATAAGTCAGGCCTATGGGAGCCTTTAGGGCACAACTTCAGACAACCTCGCACAGCGAACCTATCTCTGTAACTCGGCGTATTGCCCTTTTAGTGATTTATAGCAGGAGTAGGATTCCGCCACCATCGTGGGATCTGAACATGGGTAAGCTGTGTTACCTCGTACCCGTCAACCGTCCGCCTTCCCCCACGTCTCTAAACACACACTCTGAGGACCCCTCCATGGCATACTCGTCGGCAATACCACGACACCTGCAACATCACAAGTTACATCCACAGTGGGTCAATACATTGGAATAGTATTAGCAAGTGATAACTTAGTAGAATAATAGTATCTAGCTTCTACATGAATTTGGCTAAGTGTAGCTTAGGCTTGCTTTGCTCAAAATAGGTTTTACCTATCAGTTGAAAAATACTAAGTTTTTGTTTGGCAAAAACTCCCAAGGAACCACCAATAGACATTGGTGAACCTTTACCCTTGTTCAACCACAAGTTTTTAACTTAGAAATTGGGATGAGGAGATTCTTGATAGCTTCCATGTCTTGATGCTCACATTGTCCATTTTCGGGGACACGACTAAGTACTTAGATTCTTCTTTCTGCAGAGGTGGTGCACTTTTCCCACAAGACTTGACTTTCATCAAGACAGGACCTTTCATAAGCCTTCCCTTAGACCAAAATGGACGCGCTCCAAACCTATCACCCCTACCACCAACTGTCCATTTGGCAAAGTTATTGCAATCTATATGATCCAGGCAGAGCCCATAATGCCATGTGGCTGCACTAGAAGCTTCTTAACATATGGCATCTCAAATCCCTTTGTTCCTAGGTGGCTTTCCACAAGTGTGATACACAAGGTAGTCCATAGATGTGGGCCTTGTATAACCACTCAACATAACCCAAACAACCATTCCACCCAGGTGTTTCATTCACTTAGTTGTTTTTTTAAGCAAAACACAAGTCAAAGACTTAGCAATAATTTTTCCATATCATATGTATATAATCCACCCTTGGTTGCTACTAGCTAGGATAAGCATGGCAATAGCAAGTATCTTAACTTAGAAAAAGTAATAACAATTCTACAACTACTAGGATTTCCCAAGCATAGCATATAGATACTTAGCAAAAATTATCATGCAAGCCCTATTCAAAATATTTCTAATGCATAGTCAAAATATTGGAACAAAAATATGAAGCACCACTTGCATTGGTAGTTGGGGGAGTAACAACAATCCTCACAGTCCAATCACCACTAGCACCAAAATCTACACATAAAATGATAGCACCAAAATTCATATTTCAAATAATCAAGAAAAAATATATGAATGCATGCAAATGCCATGTGATGATTTTTCTAAACCAAACAAGACAAGTAAAACAGTACTGAACAATAAACTAAACATTTATACACCAAATAAACTTAATTTGGATTTTAAAACATTTTTTAAATATTTTTTATACATAAAATAGGCCTACAAATGTCTCTGCTTAAAATTCTATTTTAACAGAAACAAAATACAAAACCAAGCCTACAGATGTGTAGGATTTATTTTTGTGAATCCATTGATATATTATTTGCATTTTTTTGGATAAACAGGACAAAAGTTATGAATTTTTCAAGTTTGAATAACTAATAGATCTAAATTCAGATTTTAAATCTATTCTAGTGACACGCGGCGCTTCCTGATTGGACGGTACCGTTTCGCGCGGATCATGCATGCGCACCATCAGATCTAAATGAGATCTAGCGGCTCAGATCTGCCCGTACCCTTTCGGGCTGGCGTCTAATCTAGACCACTGGATCTAGATCCAGTGGATCTAATCGACTCGACCCTAAACTGGCGGCGCTCATGGCCACAGCGGCGGCGACGGTTCTGCCGATGATGGTTTGGCGAGGCTAGGGGGCAAGAGAGGGGGTGCTGGGTCTTACTGAGGTCGCAAATACACGGTGGAGCTCAACGTGGTCGCGGTTGGGGCGGGGGCGTGCTGTAGCAGTGGCTAGAGCTCATAGGAGTTGCGCTGAGCGTCGGGTGCTCACTGTCGACGGTGGGGGTGACGACCTGGATCATCCCAGTGCAAACAAACTACATCGTTACATGCGCAGAGACTAGGCGCAAAGGTTGGTTTGAACCAGAGGCCAAGGGGCGGGCGATACATACCAGGATTGCTCGCCAGAGTTGATGGTTTCCTCGGGTGCTCGCAACGCTTGACGGAGTCGACGACCTGGGACGGTACAAGATGAACTAGGGGTGTCAGAGGAACCACAAAGACCAGAGAAACATCCTCGTATGAACGGGGGGATAGGGGCGCTCGAAGCTCACCCGAATTAGTCGTCGGAGACGTACGGTGCCACGGTGGTGTGAGCTAAAGTGTGGGCAGCCTGGTGGCGCTTAGGCAGTGGCGAGTGAGGGGAAAGATGCGGGGCAGAGAGAGGTTTAAGTAGGCAGGGTCGGGGGGGGAATTATGCCCTCAATCAATCCAATTGATTTGAAATCAATCGGCGAAGAAACGGCAGCGGCGAGCGGGTCTACGGCGCAATATTGACGACGGGGTCGACGTGGCAGTGTGGTCTGCCCGTCAGCGAGAGGGGTGGGCGCGGTTAGGTGAGAAACATAGAGGGGTAGGGTTTTCCCGGGTGGGCTTAGTGGGCTGGATCCAGTGCTGGGCCATATTGGCAACGCTGGCCTTTTCTGTTTTCTTTTCTCCTTTTCTATTTCTATTTTGATTTTCAGAAATCATTTTCAAATGTTATTCAAATGAGTTTGAATTCAAACTTTCTCCGGATTTTTGTAAAATGAACCATGCGCATATTTGATTGTAAAACATTGTTCTTCACTCAAAAATACATTGGCCCATTGAAATTAAAATAAAACCATGCCTTAATTATTTATTTATATTAGGCATTGAAATTGGTTTTAATTTAGAATCTTGTCTTAAAAATTTGAGCAAGCTTTGAAATCAACATTCAAACCTACATTCAAACCTTTCTGGTTGAAACAAAGTATTCTCATAATTTGAGAGTGAAAAATAAAGCCATTGCCTTTCCTACATAAAATAATAGGCAACAAATTGCTTCTATTTTGAAATCTTATTTGAAAATGATCCAAATGCTTATGAATGCATGAATGATATGCAAACTTTATAAATCATGATTTTTGGGATGTTACACCTAAGATTTGGGGAATCATTCCGCGGATTTGTGTTTCCCGAAGCACCATATGATTATGGAATAATCAAGATATGAAATGAAACCTTGTTTGACATGGTAAGATCAAAGGTGTAATTCATAAAACTGCCATTATATTTTAAAGATTAAAAGCTTTAGAGACTACTGCTTTTCCACTAAAAAGAGCTCCATCATGATCCGTTGAAAATGACACCATATAAATTTATGGTTTGGGATAAAGCCCAAGTTGTCCTTTCTTAAACATTGGTATGCTATGCATAAGTGAGATGTTTATAACCAAAGTCGGATGAATATGTCTTTGTATGTTATTTCGAATAACCGTTGAGTATTCCTCCGTAATACGAAAGACAAAAATGTTTGTCGCTTGGAACGTCAAGTTTCTTTGAGAAGGAATTTTCTGTGAAAAGTTAAGTGGGAGGACGATAGAACTTTGATAAGGTTAAAAGAACCTTAGCTATATGTGCAAAGTTGTGCAGCATCGAAAAGTGTTCCAGAGGCAGCAACAATGCTCATGACTCACGTTCCTCAAAGGTTGTGGTTACGGAGGTCTAAGTTCCTATTGAACCAAGTAGGTCGGGTAAACAATCAAATACCAAGATTTGAGGGTTGAATCATTATTTGACAATAATGAACAGAATACATGCAAAGAAGCAATGATGGGCTCTAACTCCGTCAAATAGCTTGAAGCCATAAAATCCGTGGTAGTTCCATACATGAGAAATCAAGCTTTGAACATGAAAGACCCTCTAGAAAGGTGTAAGACCTTACATTTGTGTTTGGATCTATAAACAAATAGACATGGATGTTTTACATCTATGAAATAGTCGACATGTTGGGAAAGAGTTCAGAACAATGTTCAAAGGTGACAAGATTTGATCTTTCATAGCGATATTTAGTCTATACGGATTAATATAGCAACCACTACATATAATTCTGTTATATGGTGGTTGAACAAATAAAACAAAGTTCTTTTAATAGAATTGTTATGTAGGACGTTTACATAACACGATCCAAAGGGTTTTGTTAATTCAAAGGATGCTAATAGCGAATGCAAACTTCAATGGTTGAAATAAGCATCGCAGAGTTGGAATTTTCACCATGATGAAACTATTAAAAGAGTTTAATCTCATCGGAGATGATGAAGATTCTTGCATTTACAAGAAATTAAGTGGGAGCGCTAAGACATATTTCTAATACATTATGTGGAAGACATATTGTTGATTGGAAATGATCTATCTTTTGTTAACACAAGTTACGAATTTAATTTTGATGAAAAGACTTAGGCAAAACCCGAATATTTGGCATCAATATCTATATAGATAGATTGAGACGCTAATATGGTTGTGCCTAAAGTACATAGATGATATATTAAATGATTTCAATATAGAAACTACAAGAAAGGTTCTTGTCGCACATAAAGGATTAAATCGAAATTCAAGTGTATTGACACTTGGTAAGTGAAACAAAGATTCAAATATAGATTGATACTTGATGTATGAAATCACAAAGAGTATTTATATCAATCATACTCTGATATGTACAAATCCAGTTATGTCCTATGCTCTAAATGTTATGAGCATATACCAGAATGATTTAGAAGATAATCATTGGACGATAGTAAGGATATTCTTATGATCTTTTGGAAAAACTAAGAATATATTATTTTTGTAGAGGTGACAAATAGATGGTTAGTTCATTGTAAAAGTACTACATTGATACTAGTTTTGTCACAAAGTACAAATTAAGTTTATCTCAATCTAAACTAAGGGTGGCACAATATAATGGAAATCAAGTTCCATAATGGATTTGGATGAGTTCCAAAGTTAAGACATTGTGACAGATACTACAACAAAAGTTGAGTATATGACTGCTATTATAGCAGCAAAAGAGGGCATTTGTGTCAAGTAGTTTGTTATCAAACTATGTGTAGTTCACTGCGGGCTAGTACTATGAAGATATATTGTACGACAATATTATCTACATGTTTTAACCCCAAGGAACTAAAGGTCTCACCAAAGGACCAAATTTATACAATGCCATGTCATTAGAGAATGAGTGATGCGTAGAGACGCAAAGACATGCAATTTCACACGGACCTGTAAGTGTCGGATCCGAAGATCGGTTGACCACTAGCAATCATGTAAATACAACACTGGAAAGCCATAGGTGTTGAATACATAAAGTTTTGAAACTAGATTATTGTCTCTAGCGCAAGTGGGAGACTGTTGGAGATATTCCCAAGAGGCAATAATAAAGTGGTTATTATCATATCTTCGTACTTATGGTAAATGTTTACATACCATGCTATAATTGTATTAACCAGAAACATTAATACTTGTGTGGTTTGTAAACATAAAAGAGTCCCTAGTAAAGCCTCTTGTTAAACTATCTTGTTGGTTAATATATGATCATGGTTTCCTGATCATGAACATTGAGATGTTATTAACAATAAGGTCATATCATTAGGAGAATGATGTGATGGACATACTCCTATAGTTAAGCGTAGCATAAGATCAAGTCATTCAAATAGTTCACTTGCTATAAGCTTTCTGATACATAGTAACCTAATTCCTTCGACCATGAGATCATGCTAATCACCATCATCGAAAGGATGATTTGATGACATCAAACACCACACCGTAACTGGGTGGCTATAAAGGTGGCATTGAGTGTTCAGAAAGTATGTGTTGAGGCACATGGATCAAGAGTGGGATTTGTCCATCCATATGACAGATAGATATATTCTGGGCCCTCTCGGTGGAATTTCATCTAATTATCTTGCAAGCATGTGAATGGATCACAAGGGATCACATATCACGGGAACGATAAAAGAATACTTATCGGTAACGAGGTTGAACTAGGTATGCAGAGATACCGATGATCAGACCTCGGATAAGTAAAATATCGCGAGACAAAGGGAAATTGGTTCCGTATGTAAATGGTTCATTTGATCGCAAAGTAATCGTAGAAATATGTGAGAGACATATGAATTTCCATATTCCTCTATTGGTTATTGATCAGAGAAGAGTATCGATCATGTCTGCATAATTCACGAACCGTAGGGAGACACACTTAAGGATTCAATGTTATTTAGTAGATATGGAATGTGAGTAAAGATACTGAATGTTGTTCGGAGTCTCGGATGGGATCCGAGATATCACGAGGAGATCCAGAATGGTCCGGAGAATAAGATTCATATAAGGAAAGTCCAATTTTGGAGTTCGGGAATGATTCCGATGTTTTCACCGAAATGTTCTAGAAGGTTCACCGATCCGGAAGGGGGAGGGTACATGGATGTGTCATGAAAAAGTTTAATGGTTGCATCATGTCTTGGGTCACTTGGCTGGACACTTGGAAGAGAGAAATCAAACTCTAATTTGAAAGTCAAAACGATAGTTTGAAAAAGTCAAATCCCAGCATGGTTTCCGAGTTAGGGAGGGTTTCTAAGTTAGGGAGGGTTTCCACCTGGGTTGGGAACACCCTTGTACGCCCCCACCTATATAAGGAGGGGTGGGGGCGCACCCCAATGTATCCCCATTGCCCTAGGCGCCCAAGAAACCCTAGGTTGGCCGCCGCCTCCCTCTCTAGTTGCGACCAATCTAGATCTCCTCTAAACCACTACTGACTAGCTAAACTCTAGTTGCTAGCTACCTCTAAACCTCGGCCCTTTAAACCCTAGATCGCCGAGGCTCCCTCTACTCCACCATACTCGCTCAGGCTTGCGGGATCTCCCCTCTACTTCCGACACCACGCCGTCGTGCTGCCGGAATCGCGAGGAGAGAGCTACAACCTCCGCTACCTGCTGGAACAAGGGATAGGAAGGTCTTCATCGAGTACCGTACGTGTGACCGACTGCGGGAGCACTGCCGAAACATGGAGCCAGAAGGATCACCTACATGATCTTGAGATCGGCAAGTGAACGACTACATCACCCACGAGAATCTGCTCTCGTTAACCGCTTTGGATCTTTGAGGGTTAGTACTCTATTGACTCGTTGCTACAATCTAGTAGATAGATCTTGGCTTGTGTGTGTTCATGCGATAGATTTTTTTCCATGCTACGAACCCCTACAGTTCCACCTTGGACTATGGGTCCATGTAGTAGCTAGATGGTTGTATCTCCTCCTTTGTGCTTTCATGTATAGATCTTGTGAGCTCCGTTCATGATAAAGATCTAATCTATTTGTAATCATGCATGTTGTGTTTGCGGGGATCCGATGGATATTGAGATTATTATGTTGGTTTGATTAATGGTTTTGTCTTTATGATTCTATCATGTCTGTGTTGTTTGTGATCTTGCATGCTCTCCATTGTTAGTAGCTATCTTGGCCAAGTAGTTGCTAGTGACTCCAAGAGAGAGTATTTATGCTTGATAGTGGGTTCATGCCTCTAGTTTACAAGGGAAGTGACATAAATCTCTTCGGTTGTAGATGTGCTATTGCTACTAGGGAGAAAACAATGGTCTCTTGTTCATGGAACATGTGGACTGTTTACCTTACTGTGCACAGTGGGCCGGCCCAGTTAACTCTCCTGTGTGACCCAGTAGTTTGAAATTTGATTTAGCTATTTAATTTCAAACCTAGTTCTGGCAGTAGATTTAAAAATCATTTCAGAGAGTTTCACTGAACCAAATTGTATGAAACCAATTTTGTTAGAAAGGTATGGAAATTATTAATCCAAGCCTGTTGGATTCAAATCATTTGGAATTATAGATCACCTATGGTAAAAATAACAAAGCAGAGACTTTTCTGCATTCAAATATTTTTCAAAATTCAACCATAAAAGCTTTTGAGTTGATTCCAACTCTCAAAAATCACATTTGATAAGACCTTTCTGAATATATAAAAAAATCTAGGTTTACTTGGAATAATAATGGACAAGTAATAAAAGAATGCCCCATAGGCACTTCTAACCACTTTATTTAATTAAAATAAAAAGGTTAAACTTTATTAAATCGTGACACCACTTTAAATCACATTCTCAAGTACTGAAATATGTGGTGATGACATGTGTCAACATGGTCCCATGTTTTAATTATAGAATATTAAAGCTTAAGTAATTTTTCAATGAGTAGAAATTACTTTTCTAAAATAAAATAAATAAAATTTGTACCTTAATCTTTGTGATGATTGTGATGATGCTAGATCATCTAGTGAAAACCCTGGTGTGATAAATAGAATTAGTTAAGTATTGTTTGGTGATTCTGTACCTCGTATTTATTTATAGACGCTAGTACCGACCAAAGATACGAAGAGGAAGGAGACTACTACGAGGAAGAAGCCGAGGAGAACTTCAACCACTACACTGCACAAGGCAAGCTTACACTTGCAATTATGCAAGCCTAACCCTACAAGTTAACTAACAAGCTACCATTAGCAAACCATTCTAGCAAGCTAACACTTGCAACCTTAATTACCCCAAATCCCAGTTTTACTTGCAAGGTTTATTAATTTTACTTAGTGACTTGTGAAGTTCTGGAAAGGTTATTAGAGGTAGCATAAAGAGCATAAAACCTGGCCTAAGTTAGATAGATCTTGATGTCATCCTGAGGCATGGATTAGTCTTAGATAAGTCACGCTTGATTACCACCCCTCATTAGTGTTTACCCGCAACTTAGTGGCTAGTGCTAAGCATAAAACTTGATCACTTTAGATGGGAATACTTGGTGAAAATGGTTATGAAAACCTTAGAATGATGAGTCATTCCAATAAAATGTTTTGATATGTGTTCTTGAACACCAGATGATTTTGATGATGAAAATGTTGAGGCATGATCCTTAGCCCTTTATAAAACTGATGGTTGTCTGGATGCGATACCATTCCAATTTTACTGTACAACCACAATACCCGAAATTGGGTAGGACTTGACTGCAAGTTTTGTAGGGGTTCGTAGCATGGAAAACAAAAAATTTCTATCGCATACAAACAAACAAGCCAAGATCTATCTACTAGATTGTAGCAACGAGTCGATGGAATAACTTACCCTCAAAGATTCCAAAGCGGTTAACGAGAGCAGATTCTCGTGGGTGATGTAGTCGTACTCTTTCCGATCTCAAGATCGTGTAGACGATCCTTCCGGCGCCACGTTCCGGCAGCGCTCCCGCAGTCGGTCACACGTTCGGTACTCGACGAAGACCTTCCTCTCCCTTGTTCCAGCAGGCAGCGGAGGTTGTAGCACTCTCCTCGCGATTCCGGCAGCACAACGGCGTGGTACCGGAAGTAGAGGGGAGATCCCGCAGGGCTTCGCCTTAAGCCAGAGCGAGTATGGTGGATTATGAGAGAGGGATATTAGTGGTCTAGTAATTAGACACACCAATTAGAAGGCTCTAAACCAATTAGAAGGCTCTAAACCGCTGGCTAAAGCAATTAGAAGCTCTAAACCAAAACGGCTCTAAACCGGAGGTAGAAGATAGGAACTTGTGTGTTCTAGGAGGGGAGCCCTGCCCCTCCTTATATAGATGGGAGGGGGCTGGCGCGCCAGGGGAGGGAGGGAGTCCCTCCCCAACTCGGCCTAGGGCTGGCTGCCGGCTTGGAGGAGAGAAACTCCTCCTCCAAGTCGGTTCCAACTCCTCTTGCTTGTTTCCCACAGTTTCTTGTTTTAGCCGTTTGACTTTCAAACTGGACATTTGACTTTTCTGTTTTAGGATTCAATTTAATCCTTTATTTGGGACAGAAAGAACACTTAGTACATGATGCAATCATTCCAATATGTAATGACACATTCATGTACCCCTCCCCCCCCGGAGTGCCGGACAATCCGGAACCTTCTAGAACATTCCCGATGAAAACACCGGAATCATTTCTGAACTCCGAAACGGGACTTTCCTTATATGAATCTTATTCTCCGGACCATTCCGGATCACCTCGTGATATCCCGGATCCCATCCGAGACTCCGAACAACATTCGGTCTCTTTCTCATAATACCATAACTACTCAAACAACGTCGAATCCTTAAGTGTGTCTCCCTACGGTTCGTGAATTATGCGGACATGATCGAGACACTTCTCCGAACAATAACCAATAGAGGAATCTGGAAATTCATATGTCTCCCACATATTTCTACGATTACTTTGCGATCGAATGAACCACTTACATACGATACCAATTTCCCTTTGTCTCACGATATGTTACTTATCCGAGGTTATGATCGTCGGTATCTCTGCATACCTAGTTCAACCTCGTTACTGATAAGTACTCTTTTCTCGTTCCCGTGATATGTGATCCCTTGTGACCAAGTCACATGCTTGCAAGCCAATTGGATGACATTCCACCGAGAGGGCCCAGAGTATATCTATCCGTCATGTGGATGGACAAATCCCACTCTTGATCCATGTGTTTCAACCAATACTTTCCGAACACTTAATGCCACCTTTATAGCCACCCAGTTACGGTGTGGTGTTTGATGTCATCAAAGCATCCATCCGGTAAAGGTGATATGCATGATCTCATGGTCGAAGGAATTAGGTTACTATGTATCAGAAAGCATATAGCAATTTGAACTATTGAAATGACTTTGATCTTTATGCTACGCTTATCAATAGGAGTATGTCCACCATATCATTCTTCTAACGATATGATCTTGTTGTTGATAACATCTCAATGTTCATGATATGGAAACCACAATCATTTAATCAACCAACAAGCTAGTGAAGTATAGAGGCTATACTAGGGACTTCAATTTAAGTTTACAATTCACACAAGTATTAATGTTTCCTTGTTAATACTATTATAGCATGAATATAAACATTTATCATAAACACAAAGATATAATAATAACTATATTTATTATTGCCTCTAGGGCATATCTCCAACAGTCTCCCACTTGCACTAGAGTCAATAATCTAGTTTCAAATCTTTGTGTATTCAACACCTATGGCTTTCCGGTGTTGTATGTACACGATTGCTAGTGGTCAACTGATCTCCAGATCTGACACTTCCAGGTCCGTGTGTAATTGCATGTCTTTGCGTCTCTACGCATCACTCATTCTCTAATGAGATGGCTTTGTATAAATTTGGTCTTTCGGTGTGACCTTTAGTTCTTTGGGGTTAAAAACATGTTGATAATATTGTCGCACAATATATCTTCATAGTATTATCCCTCTGTGAACTACACCTAGTTTGATAACAAACTACTTGACACAAATGCCCTCTTTTGCTGCTATAATAGCAGTCATATACTTAGCCTTTTGTTGTAGTATCTGTCACAATGTCTTAACTTTGGAACTTATCCAAATCTATTATGGAACTCACTTTCCATTATATTGTGCCACCCTTAGTTTAGATTGAGATAAACTTAATTTGTACTTTGTGACAAAGCTAGTATCAATGTAGTACTTTTACAATGAACTAACCATCTATTTGTCACTTCTACAAATAATATACTCTTAGTTCTTCCAAAAGATCATAAGAATATCCTTACTATTGTCCAATGATCATCTTACGAATCATTCTGGTATATGCTCACAACATTTAGAGCATAGGACATATCTGGATTTGTACATATCACAGTATGATTGATATAAATACTCTTTGTGATTTCATACATCAAGTATCAATCTATACTTGATTATTTGTTTCACTTTACCAAATGTCAATACACTTGAATATATCATCAACATTGAACTCATTCAATCCTTTCTGTGCGACAAGAACCTTTTTCTTGTATTTTCTATATTGAACTCATTCAATATCTCGTCTATGTACTTCTGGCACAACCATATTAGCGTCTATTGATGCCAAATATTTGGGTTTTGCCTAAGTCTTTCATCGGGATGAAATTCTTAATATGTGTTAATAAAAGATACATTATTTCCAATCAACAATATGTCTTTCACATAATGTATTAGAAACATGTCTTAGCGCTCCCACTTAATTTCTTGCAAACGCAAGCATCTTCATTGTCTCTAATGAACTTTTAAACTCCTTTAACAGTTTCATCATAGTGAAGATTCCAACTCCGCGATGCTCACTTTAACCATTGAAGTTTGCATATGCTTTTAGCATCCTTTGAATTTAACAAAACCCTATGGACCGTGTTATGCACATGTCCTAGGCAACGATTCTATTAGAAGAACTTGTTTTGTTTATTCAACTACCATATAACAAATTATATGTAGTGGTTGCTACATTAATCCGTCTAGACTAAATATCACTATGAAAGATCAAATCTTGTCATAGTCAACCTTTGAACATTGTTGTGAACTCTTTCCCAACATGTCGACTATTTCATAGATGTAAAACATCCATGTCTATTTCTTTATAGATCCAGACACAACTGTAAGGTCTTACACCTTTCTCGAGGGTCCTTCAAGTTCAAAA
The DNA here is from genome assembly GCA_916181665.1 of Avena sativa. NCBI lineage: Eukaryota > Viridiplantae > Streptophyta > Magnoliopsida > Poales > Poaceae > Avena > Avena sativa. The sequence continues at coordinate 36,740,405 of OV702284.1, forward strand.
CTTGATTTCTCGTGTATGGAACTATCACGGATTTCATGGCTTCAAGCCATTTGACGGAGTCAGGGCCCATCATCGCTTCTTTGCATGTAGTCGGTTCATTATTCTCAAATAATGAGTCAACCCTCAAATCTTGGTATTTGATTGTTTACCCGATCTACTTGTTTCAATAGGAACTTAGATCTCCGTGACCACAACCTTTGAGGTACGTGAGCCATGAGCATTGTTGCTGACTCCGGAACACTTTTCGGTGCTGCGCAACTCTGCACATATAGCTAAGGTTCATTTAACCTTATCAAAGTTCTATTGTCCTCCTACTTTACTTTTCACGAAAAATTCCTTCTAAAAGAAACTTGACGTTCTAAGTGACAAACACTTTTGTCTCCGGTGTTATGGAGGAATACTTAACAAAGACAGGTTCATCCGACTTTGGTTGCAAACATCTTTCTTATGCATAGCATACCAATGTTTAAGAAAGGACAACTTGGGTTTTATCCCAAACCATAACATATGGTGTCATTTCAACGGATTATGATGGAGCTCTTTTCAGTGGAAAAACGGTAATCTCTAAAGCTTTTAATCTTTAAAATACAATGGCAGTTTTATGAATTATACCTTCGATCTTACCATGTCAAACAAGGTTTAATTACATGTCTCGAACGCTCCATACTCTTATGGTATTTCGGGAAAATGCAAATCCACGGAACGATTCCTTAAATCTTAGGTATTATGCTAAACTTGTAACTCAAATATCTTCCTTTATGATCTTATCATAAACTATTTATATTCTTGTTACAATGATTTTGCACTTCATCTTGAAAGTCTTTGAACTTTTCAAGTGTTTCATACTTTATCCTTATTAAGTAAATATTCATATATTCACTCAAATTTTTGGAGAAAGCATATGAAGTTGAAATCCATCGCTTTTGACTACACATAATGGATTTCATACAACAATATGTACAAGTTCCAATAAGCTAGTCATTCATTCCCTTTTGGCCTATGAACGAAGTTTTAATTATCTCTAGGAAAGTTTCACAAGCGTCATTTGATCAAAAATTAGAAGACTCCAAAATTCCATCAACATGGAGTTTCTTCATGTTTTCTTTCAATTATAATTCAAACGGCGATGTCACTTTCTAAGTGATCTTTCAATCAATTTGTCTTTCGACATTTTTAGCACTAGTTTTATGGATGTGATTTCTCCAACGAGATTTGTGAATCATCCATCTTTTATGGATCACGGTAATTTATTTGAACAACTCTTTTGTTCTCATAATACCTGATAAAACAAATCTTGAAGGCAAGCTTTGATGTTTAACGAGCAACACAATAACCCTTTATTTGTTCTCGATGAACATCATCACATATTCTTTTGCTAGTTACTTAGGCCATTGTAGTTCATGAATTGTGTTGTTTCGTATGACGATTCACACCAACAAATTCAGTATCAAATACTTAAGAACCACATTGTTTAATAAGCAAAGAATATAGCCATAACATGTATATCATCCATATACTTAAATTGAACAATTCTAGTCTTTTCTTTTCTGCCATATATTTGTGAGATTCTCTTTCAGTATTTCCTTTTCTGTTTGAAAGAATCTATCAACATCAATAGTGGAGTCATACATATGACACATAGTCCAAAGCGTGTATAGTTAAATACCAATGTCTTTGGACTTGCACTTTGAAGTAGATCACCATTATCAAATGTTTGGTGTTCTTTCAAATTCCTTTCTTTAGTAATCTCTTGGTGTAGTAAACATTTTACCTACATCAAATATTCACCTTCATCATGGATTTATCCATGATCAAGCTACTTTTAGCTTATAACGGTGAATCATGAGTATAATGTTGCTATCCAAAACCTTTTGGAGGATTAGGACAACAAGTGTCTCCAACCTTTTGCAAATTCTCATCAAATATGAGAACATGACTTTTGCCATATTATACTCTATCATGTTGTAACCAATACTTCGTTTCAGATATCACAATATCTTCCACACATCATGGTTTCTGAAACAACTCTTTCAGATCCTAGATAACCTTGATATTAAGAGAATCCTTTGAATATCAAGAATCATGGATACAAACATGATACTTATACTAACACTTGGAATTGTTACTCTTGATTTAATACTAATTATTAAACTTCATGGAGTAACCGGAACTTACTGAAAGTTTGCAATAGGACTTTTAAACTTTAGATTAACACTTAAAAACAATACGATACCAGTTCGTAAAGTAACTAACCAGAATTCTATAGTTCTATCATCTCAATTATAACTAAGCGCAAGGTGGTAAACGGATGCCAATGACTACAACAACTATGCAAATTCACTTTGATTTAGTTTATGATAAATTGAGTTCTAATTAATAATTAAATTAATCTAGGTGAACTCCCACTCAAAACAATATCCCTCACATTGTTTTAGTGATCACACGAACCAAATCCACCACATCAAAACCGATCATCACGAGAGTTGATATAGCTTCAATGGCGAACAATCAACATGTTCATCATATCTACTTATATGACTCATGCTCTACCTTTCGTTAATCCGTGTTCCTGAGGCCATGTCTGTACATGCTAGGCTCGTCAAGATCAAACCTTAGCTACCGCATAAGCAAATCTGGCTTGCTTACGTTGTATACACTTGCGGAATCTAACACACCCGATCATCACGTGGTGCTTCGAAACAACAAGCTTTAGCAACGGTGCTAACTAAGGGTGAACACTTTATGACTTGAAATTCATGTGCATGAGGGATCATCTTATAATGCTACCGTCGTCTACTAAGCAATACAAGATGCATAAAGGATTAACATCACATGCAATTCATAATATGTGATATGATATGGCCTTTCTTCTTTGTGCTTCCGATCTCCATCTTTAAGCACGAACATGATCTCCATCATCACCGGCATTGCATCAAGGTCAATGACGCTTCTCCATGGTTGTCGTCCACCGGCTTCAACTATTACAACTACTTTGAATAGACACGCGGGTCTTAACATAAATTAAAGACAACCATATGGCTCCTGCCGGTTGCCAACTTACAATAAGGAACATTGCATACATCATATATAATCACAATCATGGCCATATCACATCACTGCACACCCCTGCAAAACAAAGTTAGACGCCTCTACTTTCTTTGCATATTTTACGTGGTTTGGGGCTTTCAATAAGTGTCCTTCTAACTTACGAACAAGAACCACAACATTGATACTAGTATTGTTAATTACCCGTTGTAAATTGGATCTTAACTATGCTAGGAGAAACAGGCACCCGCAAAGCCACTTATGCAATACAAGTTGCATGTCAAGCGTGGAGCAAGTCTCATGAACGATGTCATGTAAGGTTAGCCCGGGCCGCTTCATCCCAACATACCGCAAGATGCAAAGTACACAAAAAGTAATCGACAATAAAAGCATCAACGCCCACAATGACCATTGTGTTCTACTCGTGCAACAGATCTACATATAGACACGGCTCTGATACCACTGTAGGGGTTCGTAGCATGGAAAACAAAAATTTTCTATCGCATACAAACAAACAAGCCAAGATCTATCTACTAGATTGTAGCAACGAGTCGATGGAATAACTTACCCTCGAAGATTCCAAAGCGGTTAACGAGAGCAGATTCTCGTGGGTGATGTAGTCGTACTCTTTCCGATCTCAAGATCGTGTAGACGATCCTTCCGGCGCCACGTTCCGGCAGCGCTCCCGCAGTCGGTCACACGTTCGGTACTCGACGAAGACCTTCCTCTCCCTTGTTCCAGCAGGCAGCGGAGGTTGTAGCACTCTCCTCGCGATTCCGGCAGCACAACGGCGTGGTACCGGAAGTAGAGGGGAGATCCCGCAGGGCTTCGCCTTAAGCCAGAGCGAGTATGGTGGATTATGAGAGAGGGCTATTAGTGGTCTAGTAATTAGACACACCAATTAGAAGGCTCTAAACCAATTAGAAGGCTCTAAACCGCTGGCTAAAGCAATTAGAAGCTCTAAACCAAAACGGCTCTAAACCGGAGGTAGAAGATAGGAACTTGTGTGTTCTAGGAGGGGAGCCCTGCCCCTCCTTATATAGATGGGAGGGGGCTGGCGCGCCAGGGGAGGGAGGGAGTCCCTCCCCAACTCGGCCTAGGGCTGGCCGCCGGCTTGGAGGAGAGAAACTCCTCCTCCAAGTCGGTTCCAACTCCTCTTGCTTGTTTCCCACAGTTTCTTGTTTTAGCCGTTTGACTTTCAAACTGGACATTTGACTTTTCTGTTTTAGGATTCAATTTAATCCTTTATTTGGGACAGCAAGAACACTTAGTACATGATGCAATCATTCCAATATGTAATGACACATTCATGTACCCCTCCCCCCCCCCGGAGTGCCGGACAATCCGGAACCTTCTAGAACATTCCCGATGAAAACACCGGAATCATTTCTGAACTCCGAAACGGGACTTTCCTTATATGAATCTTATTCTCCGGACCATTCCGGATCACCTCGTGATATCCCGGATCCCATCCGAGACTCCGAACAACATTCGGTCTCTTCCTCATAATACCATAACTACTCAAACAACGTCGAATCCTTAAGTGTGTCTCCCTACGGTTCGTGAATTATGCGGACATGATCAAGACACTTCTCCGAACAATAACCAATAGAGGAATCTGGAAATTCATATGGCTCCCACATATTTCTACGATTACTTTGCGATCGAATGAACCACTTACATACGATACCAATTTCCCTTTGTCTCACGATATGTTACTTATCCGAGGTTATGATCGTCGGTATCTCTGCATACCTAGTTCAACCTCGTTACTGATAAGTACTCTTTTCTCGTTCCCGTGATATGTGATCCCTTGTGACCAAGTCACATGCTTGCAAGCCAATTGGATGACATTCCACCGAGAGGGCCCAGAGTATATCTATCCGTCATGTGGATGGACAAATCCCACTCTTGATCCATGTGTTTCAACCAATACTTTCCGAACACTTAATGCCACCTTTATAGCCACCCAGTTACGGTGTGGTGTTTGATGTCATCAAAGCATCCATCCAGTAAAGGTGATATGCATGATCTCATGGTCGAAGGAATTAGGTTACTATGTATCAGAAAGCATATAGCAATTTGAACTATTGAAATGACTTTGATCTTTATGCTACGCTTATCAATAGGAGTATGTCCACCATATCATTCTCCTAACGATATGATCTTGTTGTTGATAACATCTCAATGTTCATGATATGGAAACCACAATCATTTAATCAACCAACAAGCTAGTGAAGTATAGAGGCTATACTAGGGACTTCAATTTAAGTTTACAATTCACACAAGTATTAATGTTTCCTTGTTAATACTATTATAGCATGAATATAAACATTTATCATAAACACAAAGATATAATAATAACTATATTTATTATTGCCTCTAGGGCATATCTCCAACAAGTTTATATATATTAGTATGAGTTCCCTCGCGGCCGAGGTTTGAGCTGAGGCTACCTCGTGAAGATTGACCACCTGCGTAGTTCCCAGGATGACAGATGGTCATGGTTGGGAGGCCAAACTCATTGGAGAGGTGCCTATACTAGGGTGTGTAATTGAAAGGTTAGGATTGATTATCCGCATACTGAGTATGGTGAATTCATGATTGTTCCTAACAGATGTATCGAATATTGTGGTGAAAGTGTACCACCTCTGCAGAGTGTCAAACTATTCGAATAGCCGCGTCCACGGTTATGGACAGTTGGAATGGCCATACTGTTCCGTCGTCAAATGTTTTCAAAATGACTTGTGAAATGAATCATGACTTGACTTGACCACAGCAGGGCTGTGATATGAAAACTCAAGTTCCCATTTAGGTGTTATAAAATCTTAAACTATTTTATTTGCTTCTAAACTCAGTTAGAGATAAACCTGCATTTTTGCAAAACAACCTAGAGCTTAGTATTCCTACTCAAACCACTTTACTTGTTAGTGATAGTTTGCGAGTACTTAAAGAGTACTCATGGCTTTGTCCCTGGCTATTCCCGTGGCCAGACTATGAAGAAGAATATCAGGAGGATGGACCGCAGGAAGGTTACGGCAACTAGGATCATCTCCCATCGTGAGCATTGCCTGTGACCATGAAGATGGAGCCTCGCCCACGCCACCGTTATTATATTACTCCGCTGCTTTGAATGTACTAAAACTGGATCATGAGATCCTTTATTTGTTGTAAGACCTTATTATGGTTTGTAATAGATGATGTACTGTGATATCCAATCTGTTATGTCTCGCTAAAATGGTAATCCTGGGATTGCGATGTATGTCATAACAAACATTTGGAATTAAAAATCCGGGTGTTGACAAATACTTGATCTGAACTACAGATTTTTTCCTCATACTGTGAAGATTGACTGCGCAGGAGTCTTTAAAACGGTGGAAGATATGAGACCAGACATATCAAGGCGGTGTCATATCTATAGACAGATCAAGCTATGAAGAAGGGAAGCTGGCTCTTTCCAGATGTCTTTAGTCAAAAGAGATTGTAATAGGGTTACTCATGAACTAGCTAAATGTTCTAGTTTAGTGGGTAGTAGAAGGTTATGGTACCAATCTGTCCTAGCAACTGTGCTACCCCTTGCACTAAATGATTGACGTAAAAAAGAGAGGATACTGGGAGCATGTTTGAGTGATGGGAGAGGAGTTAATCTTCCTCTACATGTACACAGAGCACAACCATCTACGCAAAGATCTATATACCTGTATCAAAATGTAAAACTTGCAACAGGAAAATCATAAAGAACAACAAGATCAAGCTACTACTCAAAGGACACTTTGAGCGGTTGCTTGTGTGTGACAAATCTGAACAAACAAGCACAAAAAACTCCAACTTTGACCATGAATCTGAGAAGATGCAGTTCACCAACCTCGAAGACGATGATCAGAATGGAACCTCATCATCGATGCGCATCTTTTTCATGTACAGCTCGACTCAATTCAAAACTTGTATGTGCTAATCCCAAGCTATGAAAAGTAATAAGTATGTTTACAGGGGAGAGAGAAACGGAAAGAGGAAGACAACGTTGTACTATTCATGCAGCCGTGCGCTTGCCGGACTCTAGCCCGCTGGAAACGACTAAATCAACCATTGTCCCTTGATTGACTTTGGCATGTTTTAATACTCGTGCTGACCGTAACATAAAGATATGCAGTCAAACAAACCGACCAATTTCTATTCAACTCGGGCTGGTTGCCGCACGCTGGCTGAAACCAGCCACTCGGAACGCAAGAAACCTCATGCCCTGGATCGCGATCCGCGTGCCTCACCCGAGCCAAAATCCACACCGTTCATGCCTCGCAAATCGAACGCCCCAAACTCACGTCCGCACCCGTTCCAAAAGCAAAGCGCCGAAATGCAATTTTTTTTTTCAGACTCGTGCCCACCCGCCGCCGACCCCTCCTCCCAATAAAATCCCCCGACCCCGTCGCCTTCTTCCTCATTCCATTCCCCAAATCCCACGAGAGCTCTGAGACTCCTCCCGGTCCCGTCACTCCTCGGCGAAGCAAACCCTAGCCTTCCCCTCCCATCCCGATGGCCCGCACGAAGCAGACGGCGAGGAAGTCCACAGGCGGCAAGGCGCCGCGGAAGCAGCTGGCGACCAAGGCTGCCCGCAAGTCCGCTCCGGCCACCGGCGGCGTGAAGAAGCCCCATCGCTTCCGCCCTGGCACCGTCGCGCTCAGGGAGATCCGCAAGTACCAGAAGAGCACGGAGCTTCTCATCCGCAAGCTCCCCTTCCAGCGCCTCGTCCGGGAGATCGCGCAGGACTTCAAGACCGACCTCCGCTTCCAGAGCTCCGCCGTCTCCGCCCTGCAGGAGGCCGCCGAGGCCTACCTCGTCGGTCTCTTCGAGGACACCAACCTCTGCGCCATCCACGCCAAGCGCGTCACCATCATGCCCAAGGACATCCAGCTTGCACGCCGCATCCGTGGCGAGAGGGCCTAGGCCGCTTCTTGCTTAGCTGTGTTAGGAAATCTATCTAGTGTCTGATCTCGAGGTGTGAAGACGTGGTAGGAAGATTTCTCCTTTGTGCTGTGGTGGCAGTGTTGTGATGTAGGATTTGATGTTACCATCTTGTTATCATCATCTATGAGAACCCAGCAAAATGTTCTTTAAAGCTGTCGTCTGCTGTTTCTCTTAATTCAGCAAATAGTTGGTTTATATGACTAGATAGATTTCTCTGCTGATAATGTTGTGGAATTGCTTGGATTTCACATTTCAGCTTATGCTGTCTTGGCTCTGAAAAATCCCACTATATTTGGTGCTATGGAACCTGAACCTTTTCATTTGTGAGGTTCAGTACAGTCTATTCCCTGCTCACGTCTGTATATACCTGAATCTGCTTGGGTTCATGTCTGTAGTTCAGTCTATTCCTGCTCACGCCTGTATATTCCTGAATCTGCTTGCGCTATTCAACTTAGAGGATGTCTTATGATCTTGCCATTACAATTTCAGGTTTCTGCATTTATTAAACTGTTCAGTGGGCCATTGGTCACCTAATTCAGGCACACATGGAAAGGAAGAGAGTGGAATCCCAATCCCTCACCTTTTTCTTCTTTGGTAAGCAAGAACTGCACTTCTGCATGCTTTTCCTTCCTATTGTCTCATCTTAGGCTCCGTTCGGTTTTCAGGGCTAGAAAACATAGGAACCAAAGACTCCAAAGGAACAGGGATATGCTGCAGCTGTAAACCGGAGGAATACGAAACAAAGGAAACGGCTGAGCCATGGGCGTTCGGGCCACTCCATAGATATGTAATTTTTTGTTGTGCTTGATTGCTCTCTCTCCCATCGTACTGTGACAGAGGGCCCACTAATCTAGCTACATGGCAGAGGTTGCCTCGGGCCTCAGCGAAAACATGAGGTCTTACTGGATGTTTCATTTCCCTTAAAAAGTACAGGCTAGCGAAATGTTCCCAAGGAATCGATCGGGCTATTCCTACGAAACGAACGCGACCATGGGAAAACTTCCCGTAGGAACAGAAACCTGTGAAAATCCTCCACTTCTCCCGTGAAGCGAACGGGGCCTTAAGGTATAGAGATTTGTTAGTTTCTTCTTGTTAGCCTTTCGTTGGATGTGGTACCTCATTTCTGCTTTGGCGGCCATGGTATGGTGTGATGTTACCATCTTGTTATCATCATCTATGGAAGTTAGCAACATGTCCTTAATCACAATTGTTTGTTTCTCTTTTTTTGAGAATTCGCAGGATATCTGTGAATCTATGTATTAAGATAGAGAGAAATAGTTTTTACAGCTGATCAAGCGCCACAAAACGGTCCCTCGAACACCCACCCGTGCTTACATTACGGGATTATCCTCCTAATTGTCTGTTTCTCTTAAGTCAGCAAATGGTTTTGTTAATCCCACTTGATAGATTTCTCAGCTACAAACGTTTTGAAAATTGCATGTATTTCAACCTGATGATGTCTTTACTCTGTCTCTTATCTGAATTATATTTCGTGCCACAGAATGCGAACCTTTTCATTTACACGGTCTGGTTCAATCTTTTCCATGCTCACGAGCTGTATATTCCTGAAGCTGCTAGGGGTTTCAACTTAGAAGATGGATCTTTAGGTCGCTGTACTTATTAAATCGCTCATATTTCTTAGTTCTCCTTTGTCACCTAACTCAGACACATGGAAAGGAAGAGAATGTAAGTCAAAAAAAGAAAGAACAAAAGAAGAGAATGGAATGGGTCACTCTTATCTCTCCTTTGGCTGTCATGTTTCTGGTAACCAAGAACTTCAATTATGTATGCTTTTCCCCAGCTATCTTTAGACAAATTACAAGATCATAACCTGTTTTTTCCCTGTACTGGAGTAAAATAATCATTAGATATTTATCTTTTTTGTACATGGTACTAGTACTTAATCAATTGTTAATCAAGTGTTTGTTCATAATTCTAACCTGTCAAACTTAATTCCCTATATTTGCTGACAGCTTTGAGTTTTCCTAATGGATTGCTAAATAATTATTGGTTTGGTTTACTTCATCTTGTATCTAACAAACTTAAAATGCTTGTCTCATAGGCTCATAACTGTATTGGACAAAATCTGTTTGTAATGGCAGAATGCTGAGGGCTCCATAGCCTAGAAGATCTGTTCTACAGCGAGTTTGTTCATATGAGTTTGAGGAGATTTCCCATGGCATTGCTCCTGCACAAACTGTTCTACAATCAGTTTGTTGATAGGAATCTGGGGAGAGTTCCCATGGCATTGCTCCTGGGCATTGCTCAGATACAGAGGGACAAGTAACATGTGCAGGGGTGAAGTCTAGTGTAAAACCTTACTGTCAGATCCTTCAACTGCCAGACTACATACGAAAATTGAGGTTGGGTTAACTTCTACTTGATTTTGATTATGTTTATTTACAATTGTTCAGTTGAAAATCATCGGTGATAATGTTTAGGAGCTAATTTCAACGAACCAGATTATGTACTCTCTTCTTTGAAGGGAAGATTTCAAAGATATTCACCCAGCAATGCAAATTTGGATTAGGCTGGGCAAAAAGAGGATTGTAAATCCTGAGTTTTCTTGTATACGCGATTGGTCCTATCAATGGATGGCCTGTAAGTTTGGTATATAAGTTACCATATTTATAGGTAATGGTAGTTACTGTATCATATTTCCAGGTGTGGTCAGACACAATGACGAACACCTGGCCAGTGGAACAATCTAGCCTTAATTCTTGTTTCTGAATGACAGAGTGTTGGATCCCCATGCCCGCTGCAATACAAACCTGAAGAAAAGGAAGATCTACAGCGAAGTTCTCGGGCTTCAGAGGATACCGTGAAAAGCCGCTACCGTTGTCCCTGTTGTGCATCACATGCTACAGACTGATCTCCTTCGGTAGTTCGATCTCCAGAAATGCAAGCTCCCAATGAGGAATCACAAAATGAGGCATGTAGAGTGGAGAATAACGTGCTCTCCTTTCGACAAGGTGTGGAGCGGTGTGTAACAGCGTAATATCACATACTTTCTCCAATCCATATTAATTGTCATTGGATTAGATGTATCTAGCACTAAAGCATGTTTAGATATATTCATTTTTATGATCTAGTGATTTTGTGTCAATATTAGTATGTACTGTAAAAGTCCTGTTTCAAAAAAAGTATGTACTGTAAATGTATGCTAGCAAAACCTCCTACGGCTTTCTTTGAGAAACACAAGATTGTTGCTTCCTCCAAGAGTCTAGTTTGTTGGGAGTTCTTTGCTTGAATCCAGTTGGCTGTGGTTGGCCTGGGCTGAGTTAGCCATTAGGTTTTCTGAATTACTCAAGTACAACTGAAATGGCAGCAGTTAGCTATGTCATTGTTAAACTGTTGCAGTTGTTATGATTTGTTAATGCGTAGCCCGTTGCGAGTATGAAGCAGGTAATTAAGATCGGAAAGCAGCACACCCATTTATCTTATTTCTGTAGCTGTATTAGAGCATCTCCACTCGTTGGCCGAACCCAGACTGAAAATCGGACTTTTTTGGCCGGACGAAACTAGTTTTCAGCCTGGATACGCCCATTTTTCCACTCGCGTACCCAGACCGAGTTCCTAAGTTCGGCTAAAATTCATTAACGATAGGCGAATTTCATTAAGCTGGGCGAATATAGGCGGATTACATCAAATTTAAACTAAACTGATACATAATAAACTTAAAAAAGCCACCGCCATGGCTTCCACCGGTGACTTCACCGTTCTACAGGCTGAAGTTTCTGTAGAACGCCGTGTAGCCGGGGTCGGCGCGGCCGTCATCCTCGCCGCCGTCGTCGTTGTCGCTCGGCGGCTGGTTCTGGCGGGAGCTCCCCTGGCCTGGGTCACCGCACCTACAGGGCTGGTAGGACGAGCCTTCGTTCTTGTTGTCGTCGAGGACGTAGAGTGGGGCGCCCTGGTAGGCGAGCTTAGCCCAGACAACGCCCGACGCCGGGCGGCCTGCTCCTCGGCCTGCTGCTGCTGCAGGCCGAGGATGCGCTGCCGCTCCGCCTTCTCCCGGTCCATCCTGGACCACTCCAGGATATCCGGCGAGGAGGGCTTCACCGGCGGCGGCTGTGGCGCCGTGTCGCTGAGCGACTGCTCCAACGCCATCTTCAAGGCAGCGTCTTCGGCCGGCGCCGAATCTTCTGTCTTGGGGCGGCGGAGATGCAGGTGGCCGGTTGGTGGCGCCGTTATCCGGGGCTCGCCGATGACAATGCCGCTCGAGCGCGTTCGCGGCGGCAAGCGCACAGGCGAGACCGCTTCGCGCTTGACCGCCGTCGGCGTGCGCAACGGTGCCGAGCCGGAGGAGTGGGACGTCGACGCGGAGGAGGACGAGCTCATGCTCGCCATCCTCCTCGGCGTCCAGTTCGCCGGAGGCCGCCGACCCGACCTGGCCGCCGGCGTCGGTGTGCGCGGAAAGCCGAGCCGCGGCGTGTTCCCGCGGTTGATGTGCTCCATCACCGCCGCGAGCGTCCGGCCTGGCGCACTCCACCAACGCCGACGGCCAGCCGAGTTGTTGCGCTTCGGCGGCGACTCGTTCGGCGGCCCCTCGTGGCGGGCGAGCTCCTGTTCGCGCCGGTCTGCGAAGAACTGCTCCCAGTATAGGAGGTTGTCGGTGGACTCAGCTTCAGAGGGGTCGTCCATGCCGCCGATGTACTCTTGCACATCGTCTGGCGTCGGCGCCGACGGGATAGGGATGCCGTCGGCGCTCAGCTTCCACCCCGGAGGCATCCGTGTGTCCGGTGGTGCCATATAACTGGCGTCGTACAACATGCGCGCCTCCCAGGCCTGGAGGGTGCGCCGGCCGAAGCCATTCGCCGCAGCGGCGTCGCCGGGGTATCGTTCGGCCATGGCTAGGAAGGGGAAACAGTGAGGGAGGGTTTGTCGGAGTTTGGGTTTGTGGGTGGGGAAGCTGTGAGAGAGTGTGAAGATCTCCGGCGAGGGGTACGGCTTATAAAGGCCGAGGTGGACGGCGAGGGCGGGAGGGGTGTAGCGGCAAGGGCGGGAAAAGAAGAAATAGCGGGAAGTTAGTGTCCGCCGGTCGTCGCGGGAGCAGAGGCAGCGACGATGACGCCGTAAATCGGCGACGCGTGGCCGATGCGACGGGCAGTTAATGTCCGGCGGTCGCCGCGTGGTTCCGAGAATGACGACGACTCGGCTTCCGTCACTGACTCGGCGGGTTCACGCGCCGCTTCGTTTTTTCGCCGAATTCGCTGAGTCCGGCATTCCCAGGGCGTACCCGGAAACCTAGGTTCGGCCTGGGTAGTCCGGACCAAAATTGGTCCAAATCCGGCCGAAAACAGGTCCTTGGGTACGCGACTGGGCAAATTTTCGGCGTCTGGACTAAAATTCGGCGTCCAGATCGGCCTTCTGGGTAGACGAGTGGAGATGCTCTTAAGTCTGTCATCCAGCTGTTCGGGACGTTCTTTTTAGCTTCAGAGGATTTGGAAAATTGTCATAGCAGAGGCACATTCAATGAATTCTTACGTGTTACAATGCACTCATAGCTTTTGAATGCATTCACTCGCTACGGAAAAGCACAGATGGGAAAGGAAAGTTCTGCAGTTACAAATTGGATCTTGCCAAAGCCTATGACAGAGTGGACTGGACTTAAAAAGCTAGGCTTTGCGAATCAATGGGTAACATGGGTTATGACCCGTGTTAAAACAGTTACATATTCAGTTCGCTTTAATGGAAATATTCTAGAAAAGTTCACGCCAACTAGAGGTCTCCGGCAGGGGATCCTCTATCACCCTATCTATTTTTGTTTGTGGCTGATGGCTTATCAAGATTATTACAGAATGAGATTGTGAAGGGTTTCGCGGCATAGTAAATCAAAAATTTCTACGAATGCGAACAGAGGGAAGCCAAGATCTAATCTAGGAGATGCAAACAACGAGAGAGATTGGATTAGATCTTCATACCCTTGAAGATTCGCACAGCGGAACGTTCGTCGGAACGTGGGTGATGTAGTCGTACTCGCTTCTCCTCCTCGTGATCCGATCCGATCTAGCACCGCAAGTGGCGATGCCTCCGTGAGATGCACACGTGCAGCACCTCGACGTCTCCTCCTTCCTTGGTCCAGCAAGTATGGTGGAGAGATGGGTTGGATCTACAACGCGACGGCGCAGTGCAATTGGTGGAGAGTTTCTGCAGCAGGGCTTCGCCTACACGCAGTCGGGAGGGAGAGAGAGAGAGGAGGGCAGCAGGGCGACTAGGCTTGAGGGGAAGGTGTGTGGGGGGTGGTGCACCCCAGCCCTCTATATATAGAGGGGTGGGCGCCTGCCCTAACCCCTTCCCCAAGCCCTAGGCCGGCGGCCAAAGGAGGGAGGAGTGGGGGGCAAGGAAACCCCCCCTTCTAGAAGGTCCAATCTAGGGTTTCCCCTTGTTTGGCCGGCTGGGCCCTATGGGGCCTTGTGCCTCTGGCCCAATGTGGCCAGGGCACTCCCTCATAGGCCCATGCCCCCTCCCGACAGGTGGGACCACGTTGGTCCCCCTCCGGAAGGTTCTAGAAGCTTCCGGTACAATACCGATTAACCCGGAACAATTCCGAACTCCAAAAACTGCACCGCCTTATATGAATCTTATTCTCCGGACCATTCTGGAACCTCTCGTGATGTCCCGGATCCCATCCGAGACTCCGAACAAAAACTCATAAACCAATTATTCAATCTATCCTAGCGTCAATACACGTTAAGTGTGTGACCCTTCGGGTTCGAGAATATACGGACATGATCTTCTATCAATAATCAACAGCGGGGTCTGGAAACCCATATTGACTCCCACACATTCATCGATGATCATATCGGATGAACCACGATGCCAGGATTCAATCAATCCCATATATATATTCCCTTCGTCTCGCGATATTTTACTTGCCCGAGTTTCGATCGTCGGTACCGTCATACCTAGTTCAATCTCGTTCACAGCAAGTACTTTACTCGTTCCGTAATCCGATATCACTTTGTGATTAACTCCTTAACCACATGCTTGCAAGCGGTGTTGATATCGATTACCGAGTGGGCCCGAAGTATATCTCTCCGACTTGGAAGGGACAAATCCCATCTCGATACATACAACCCAACAGGTACTTTCCGATCACCTGAGAGACACCTTTATGATCACCCTCTCATAGGATGACGTTTGATGACCTCAAAGCTTTCTTCCGATACCAGGGAGTTGTATTATCTCATGGTCTAAGGAATACAATATTTGACATAGGAAAAGCTTCGCAAAGATGAACACGATGACACGATCTAATTGCTTCGCTTAGTTTGGGTCTGTCCATCATATCATTCTCCCAATGACATGATCTCATTATTAATCGACAACTCATGTCCATGGTTAGGAAAACTTAACCATCATTAATCAATGAGCTAGTCCGTAGAGGCGTACTAGGGACACGGTGTTGTTCACAAACCACACAAGTATTAAAGTTTCCGCTTAATACAATTCTAGCATGAAATATAAACATTATCATGAACAAGAATTATAATAATAACATCTTTATTATTGCCTCTAGGGCATAATTCCAACAGTCTGCCACTTGCACTAGAGTCAATAATCTAGTTTACATTTGGCAACAATCTCACACCCATGACACTGAGGTGCTGATCATTTTTTACACGTGGAAGAGGTTTAGTCAATGGATCTGCGACATTCAGATCTGTATGTACTTTGCTAATCTTCAGATCTCCATCTGCTATATAATCTCGGATTATATGAAACTTGCGGTTGATATGCTTGGTCTTTGGATGATATCTTGGTTCCTTAGCGAGTGCTATGGCGCCAGTGTTGTCACACAATATCTCCAGTGGGTCCAATGCACTTGGAACCACGCCAAGCTCAGTGATGAAGTTCCTGATCCAAACTCCTTCACTTGACGCTTCTGCAGCAGCCATGTATTCCGCTTCTACTGTAGATCCCGCGATCACGCTTTGCTTGCAGCTTCTCCAGCTCACAGCTCCTCCATTCAAAATATACACGTATCCTATCTGAGATTTAGAATCATCCTTGTCGGTGTCGAAACTAGCGTCGACGTAACCTTTTACGACGAGTTGTTCATCACCCCCATAGACTAAGAACATTTCTTTAGTCCTATTTAGGTACTTTAGGATGTTCTTCACGGCTGTCCAGTGTTCCACTCCTGGATCACTTTGATATCTGCTCGTCAAACTAAGAGCATTGGACACATCCGGTCTAGTACACAGCATGGCATACATGATAGAACCTATGGCCGAGGCATAAGGCACTTTGCTCATAGCTTCCCTATCATTTACCGTAGCTGGACACTGGGCCTTGCTCAATATCTTACCTGACAACATAGGCACTGAACCTTTCTTTGCCTTATCCATTCTGAACCTTTTCAGAACTTTGTCTAGGTATGTACTCTGGCTTAAAGCTATCAGGCGTTTGTCTATCTCTATAGATTTTGATGCCCAATATATAAGCAGCTTCACCTAGGTCTTTCATTGAAAAACACTTGTTCAAATAACTCTTCACATCGTTAAGCATGTTAATGTCATTTCCAATAATCAATATGTCATCCACATATAGTACCAGAAATGTCACCGAGCTCCCACTCACTTTCTTGTAGATACAAGCTTCATAGCAATTTGGAACAAATCCAAAGCTCTTGATCACTTGATCAAAACGAAGGTTCCAACTCCGAGATGCTTGCTTCAGTCCATAAATAGAACGCTGAAGTTTGCATACTTTATCAGCATCCTTAGGATCGACAAAACCTTCGGGTTGCATCATATACAACTCTTCATCAATGTTGCCATTGAGGAACGCAGTCTTGACATCCATCTGCCATATTTCATAATCATGAAACGCAGCAATTGCTAATAAAATCTGAATGGACTTAAACATCGCTACGGGAGAGAAAGTCTCATCGTAGTCAACACCTTGAACTTGTCGAAAACCTTTCGCGACAAGCCGTGCTTTATAGACGGTAACATTACCATCCGCGTCCGTTTTCTTCTTGAAGATCCATTTGCACTCAACGGCCCTTCGGTCGCTAGGAGGGTCCACCAAAGTCCATACTCGGTTTTCGCTCATGGATCCCAATTCGGATTTCATGGCTTCTAGCCATTTCTTAGAGTCTGGGCTCATCATCACTTACTCATAGTTCGTAGGTTCACTGTCTTCTACTAACAAGACAGTCAAGACAGGGTTGGCGTACCACTCAGGAGGGGCACGCGACCTTGTCGACCTTCGACGTTCAGTAGCAGCATCGTCCGAAGCTTCATGATCCTTGTCATTAGCTTCCTCTATTGTTGGTGCAGGTGGCACTGGAACAATTTCAGGTGCTGCGCTACTCTCCAATTCAAGAGAAGGTTCAATAACCTCGTCTAGCTCTACTTTCCTCCCACTCACTTCTTTCGAGAGAAACTCCTTCTCAAGAAAGGAACCATTCTTTGCGACAAACACTTTGCCTTCGGTTCTGTGATAGAAGGTATACCCAATAGTTTCCTTAGGGTATCCTATGAAGACGCATTTCTCCGCTTTGGGTTCGAGCTTGTCCGGCATCAACTTCTTGACGTAAGCTTCGCATCCCCAAACTTTAAGAAACGACAACTTAGGTTTAGCACCAAACCACAGTTCATACGGTGTCGTCTCAACGGATTTAGATGGAGCCCTATTTAAAGTGAATGCAACGGTTTCTAATGCATAACCCCAAAATGATAACGACGAATCAGTAAGAGACATCATCGATCGAACCATATCTAATAGGGTTCGGTTCCGGCGTTCAGACATACCATTGCGTTGTGGTGTTCCGGGTGGTGTGAGTTGCGAAACGATTCCGCTTGCTTTAAGATGCGTGAGAAAATCATAACTCAAATATTCACCTCCACGATCGGATCGTAGAAACTTAATCTTTCTGTTACGATGGTTCTCCACTTCATTCTGAAATTCTTTGAACTTTTCAAATGTTTCAGATTTATGTTTCATTAAATAGATATACCCATATCTACTTAAGTCATCGGTAAAAGTGAGAAAATAGCGATATCCACCGCGCGTCGAAACACTCATCGGTCCGCATACATCGGTATGTATGATTTCCAACAAGTCCGTTGCTCGCTCCATCATACCGGAGAACGGGGTTTTGATCATCTTGCCCATGAGGCATGGTTCACATGTGTCAAATGATTCAAAATCAAGAGACTCCAAAAGTCCATCAGAATGGAGTTTCTTCATGCGCTTTACACCAATATGACCTAGACGACAGTGCCACAAATAAGTAGTATTATCACTATCTACTTTGCATCTCTTAGCCTCAATGTTATGGATGTGTGTTTCATCCCTTTCGAGATTTAGAAGAAATAAACCATTCACAATAGGTGCATGACCATAAAAGATGTTACTCATATAAATAGAACAACCATTATTCTCCGATTTAAATGAATAACCGTCTTGCATTAAACAAGATCCAGAAATAATGTTCATGCTCAACGCAGGCACATAATAACATTTATTGAGGTTTAAAACTAATCCCGAAGGTAAAACTAAGGAGAGCGTGCCGACGGCCATCACATCAACTCTTGATCCGTTGCCAACGCGCATCATCACCTCATCCCTCGCAAGCCGCCGTCTATTCCGTAGCTCCTGTTTCGAGTTACAAATATTAGCAACTGAACCAGTATCAAATACCCAGACACTACAACAAGGGCTAGTAAGGAAAACATCAATAACATGTATATCAAATATACCTTTAATGGTGCCAGCCTTCTTGTCCGCTAAGTACTTCGGACAGTTGCGCTTCCAGTGACCCTTGTCCTTGCAATAGAAGCACTCAGTGTCCGGCTTAGGACCAGACCTGAGCTTCTTCTCAGCAGGGGCAACGCGCTTGCCGCCGCCTTTCTTGAAGGGCTTCTTTGCACCCTTACCTTTCTTGAAGGTGGGGGGCTTGTTGACCATCAACACATGATTATCCTTTTTGATGTCCACCTCCGCAGCCTTCAGCTTTGCGAATAGCTCGGTGATCGTATTAGTGGAACCAATCTGATTATGAGTCACTACAAAACTTTTGTAGCTGGGAGGGAGTGATTGCAGAACCCTGTCAATCTTGAGCTCCTCTGGAATCTTGCAGTCCAGTTGCTCAAGGCGTTGAGTGTAGCCCGACATCTTAATGGCGTGCTCACTAACGGAACTCCCTTCCTCCATCTTGCAGTTAAAGAACTTCTCAGAGATCTCATATCTCTCAGAACGGGCCTGAGTCTGAAACATGGTTTTCAGCTCCTCAAGAATCTCAAAGGGCCCGGGATAGTCTTCAAAATGATTTTGAAGGTCCGATTCCATAGCAAACAACATGGTGCTCTTAATCACACCATAATCATCTTTGTGCGACTGATAGACAACTTTCTCATCAGCCGACGCAGTAGCAGCAGGGGCGTCACCTAACGCATTCTCAAGGACATAGTCCTTTTGACCGCTAGAGAGAATGATTCTCAGATTGCGGAACCAATTGGTGAAGTTAGAACCATTGTTTCTAAGCTTTTCCTTCTCAGCAAAAACGTTGAAGTTGAAGTTGGACTTAGCCATTTGATCTACAATATTTGCAAGTACAAATCAGACTATGTTCATGATAACTAGTTCAACTTTTAATCAAATTACTAGATGAACTCCCACTAAATTCAACATCCCTCAAGTTGTTTAGTGAACACGGTCCAAATTCACCACACCTAATCCGATCTTCACGAGAAGAGATGTGGTTTCAATTGTGGACAACGAAGTGTCGATCATATCATTCATATGACTCATGCTTAACCTTTCGGTTCATGTGTTCCGAGGCCATGTCTGTACATGCTAGGCTCGTCAAGTTAGACCCAAGTATTTCCGCGTGTGCAAAACTGGCTTGCACCCGTTGTATGTGAACGTAGAGTCTATAGCACCCGATCATCACGTGATGCTTGGACACGACGAACTTTCGCAACGGTGCATACTTGGGGAGAACACAGTTTTTATCTTGATCTTTAAGTGAGGAATCATCTTATAATGCTACCGTCGCGATCTAAGCATAATAAGATACATAAAAGGATAAACATCACATGCATATAACTTTATGTGACATGGTATAGCCAATCTTCGCGCAATGATCTCCATCTTGTGCGTGCCGGCATGATCTACATCACTCCACCATGATTGCCTCCACCACGAATAGCAACTACAACTATTGCTAACTACTTAGCGATAAAGTGAAACTATTACATGGCGCATAAGAAGTTGACACACAGGTCATACACAATTATAAAGACAACCATATGGCTCCTGCCGGTTGTGTACTCATCGACATGCAAGTCATGAAACATTACAAAACATGATCATCGCATACATTATACACATCACATCTTGGGCCATACCATATCACAGAAAACACTCCCTACAAAAACAAGTTAGACGCCTCTACTTTGTTGTTGCATGTTTTACGTGGCTTATGGGAGTAGTATGCTAAGAACGATTCTTACGTACGGAAAGCCACAACGGTGATATTATGGTTGCCAAACTCCGGTGTTAATCCCATGACAACTATAGTGAGAGAAACAGGCATCCACCAGCCGCATGTGTGGAACAAGCCACACGTCAAGTGCGGAGCCGGTCTCGCGAACGACGTCGCGTAAGGTTGGCCTGGACCGCTTCAATCTCACTATCCCGTGTCATAAGAAGAACACAGACAAGAGGCTTGCAACAGAAAACATCAACGCCCGCAACAACCATGTTGCGTTCTACTCGTGAAACACATCTACGCATAGATCTAGCTCTGATACCACTGAAGGGTTTCGCGACATAGTAAATCAAAATTTTCTACGGATGCGAACAGAGGGAAGCCAAGATCTAATCTAGGAGATGCAAACAACGAGAGAGATTGGATTAGATCTTCATACCCTTGAAGATTCGCACAGCGGAACGTTCGTCAGAACGTGGGTGATGTAGTCGTACTCGCTTCTCCTCCTCGCGATCCGATCCGATCTAGCACCGCAAGTGGCGATGCCTCCGTGAGATGCACACGTGCAGAACCTCGACGTCTTCTCCTTCCTTGGTCCAGCAAGTATGGTGGAGAGATGGGTTGGATCTACAACGCGACGGCGTGGTGCAATTGGTGGAGAGTTTCTGCAGCAGGGCTTCGCCTACACGCAGTCGGGAAGGAGAGAGAGAGGAGGGCAGCAGAGCGACTAGGCTTGAGGGAAGGTGTGTGGGGGGTGGTGCGCCCCAGCCCTCTATATATAGAGGGGTGGGCGCCTGCCCTAACCCCTTCCCCAAGCCCTAGGACGGCGGCCAAAGGAGGGAGGAGTGGGGGGCAAGGAAACCCCCCCTTCTAGAAGGTCCAATCTAGGGTTTCCCCTTGTTTGGCCGGCTGGGCCCTATGGGGCCTTGTGCCCCTGGCCCAATGCGGCCAGGGCACTCTCTCATAGGCCCATGCCCCCTCCTGACAGGTGGGACCATGTTGGTCCCCCTTGTAGGGGTTCGTAGCATGGAAAACAAAAATTTTCTATCGCATACAAACAAACAAGCCAAGATCTATCTACTAGATTGTAGCAACGAGTCGATGGAATGACTTACCCTCGAAGATTCCAAAGCGGTTAACGAGAGCAGATTCTCGTGGGTGATGTAGTCGTACTCTTTCCGATCTCAAGATCGCGTAGACGATCCTTCCGGCGCCACGTTCCGGCAGCGCTCCCGCAGTCGGTCACACGTTCGGTACTCGACGAAGACCTTCCTCTCCCTTGTTCCAGCAGGCAGCGGAGGTTGTAGCACTCTCCTCGCGATTCCGGCAGCACAACGGCGTGGTACCGGAAGTAGAGGGGAGATCCCGCAGGGCTTCGCCTTAAGCCGGAGCGAGTATGGTGCATTATGAGAGAGGGCTATTAGTGGTCTAGAGATTAGACACACCAATTAGAAGGCTCTAAACCGCAGGCTAAAGCAATTAGAAGCTCTAAACCAAAACGGCTCTAAACCGGAGATTAGAGGTAGAAACTTGTGTGTCTAGAGGAGGAGGCCCTGCCCCTCCTTTTATAGGTGGGAGGGGCTAGGCGCGCCAGGGAGGGAGGGGAGTCCCTCCCCAACTCGGCCTAGGGCTGGGCGCCGGCTTGGAGGAGAGGAACTCCTCCTCCAAGTTGGTTTCAAACTCCTCTTGCTTGTTTCCCACAGTTTCCTGTTTCCCACAGTTTCCTGTTTTCCACAGTTTCCTGTTTTAGCCGTTTGACTTTCAAACTGGCAGTTTGACTTTCAAGTTTTGGAACAGCAAGAACACTTAGTACATGATGCAATCATTCAATGACACATTCATGTACCCTCCCCCCCGGAGTGCCGGACAATCCGGACCCTTCTAGAACATTCCCGATGAAAACACCGGAATCATTCCCGAACTCCGAAACGGGACTTTCCTTATATGAATCTTATTCTCCGGACCATTCCGGATCACCTCGTGATATCCCGGATCCCATCCGAGACTCCGAACAACATTCGGTCTCTTTCTCATAATACCATAACTACTCAAACAACGTCGAATCCTTAAGTGTGTCTCCCTACGGTTCGTGAATTATGCGGACATGATCGAGACACTTCTCCGAACAATAACCAATAGAGGAATCTGGAAATTCATATGGCTCCCAGATATTTCTACGATTACTTTGCGATCGAATGAACCACTTACATACGAAACCAATTTCCCTTTGTCTCACGATAGTTTACTTATCCGAGGTTATGATCGTCGGTATCTCTGCATACCTAGTTCAACCTCGTTACCGATAAGTACTCTTTTCTCGTTCCCGTGATATGTGATCCCTTGTGAGCCAGTCACATGCTTGCAAGCTAATTGGATGACATTTCACCGAGAGGGCCCAGAGTATATCTATCCGTCATATGGATGGACAAATCCCACTCTTGATCCATGTGTTTCAACCAATACTTTCCGAACACTCAATGCCACCTTTATAGCCACCCAGTTACGGTGTGGTGTTTGATGTCATCAAAGCATCCATCCGGTAAAGGTGATATGCATGATCTCATGGTCGAAGGAATTAGGTTACTATGTATCAGAAAGCATATAGCAATTGAACTATTGAAATGACTTGATCTTTATGCTACGCTTATCTATAGGAGTATGTCCATCACATCATTCTCCTAATGATATGATCCTGTTGTTAATAACATCTCTATGTTCATGATCAGGAAACCATGATCATATATTAACCAACAAGCTAGTTTAACAAGAGGCTTTACTAGGGACTCTTATTTTAGTTTACAAATCACACAAGTATTAATGTTTCCGGTTAATACAATTATAGCATGGTATGTAAACATTTATCATAAGTGTGAAGATATGATAATAACCACTTTATTATTGCCTCTTGGGCATATCTCCAACAGTCTCCCACTTGCACTAGAGTCAATAATCTAGTTTCAAACCTTTGTGTATTCAACACCTATGGCTTTCCAGTGTTGTATGTACACGATTGCTAGTGGTCAACTGATCTCCAGATCTGACACTTCCAGGTCCGTGTGTAATTGCATGTCTTTGCGTCTCTACGCATCACTCATTCTCTAATGAGATGGCTTTGTATAAATTTGGTCTTTCGGTGTGACCTTTAGTTCTTTGGGGTTAAAACATGTTGACAATATTGTCGCACAATATATCTTCATAGTATTATCCCACTGTGAACTACACCTAGTTTGATAACAAACTACTTGACACAAATGCCCTCTTTTGCTGCTATAATAGCAGTCATATACTTAGCCTTTTGTTGTAGTATCTGTCACAATGTCTTAACTTTGGAACTCATCCAAATCCATTATGGAACTCACTTTTCCATTATATTGTGCCACCTTTAGTTTAGATTGAGATAAACTTAATTTGTACTTTGTGACAAAGCTAGTATCAATGTAGTACTTTTACAATGAACTAACCATCTATTTGTCACTTCTACAAATATTATACTCTTAGTTCTTCCAAAAGATCATAAGAATATCCTTACTATTGTCCAATGATCATCTTACAAATCATTCTGGTATATGCTCACAACATTTAGAGCATAGGACATATCTGGATTTGTACATATCACAATATGATTGATATAAATACTCTTTGTGATTTCATACATCAAGTATCAATCTATACTTGATTATTTGTTTCACTTTACCAAATGTCAATACACTTGAATATATCATCAACATTGAACTCATTCAATCCTTTCTGTGCGACAAGAACCTCTCTTGTAGTTTCTATATTGAACTCATTCAATATCTTGTCTATGTACTTCTGGCACAACCATATTAGCGTCTATTGATGCCAAATATTTGGGTTTTGCCTAAGTCTTTCATCGGGATGAAATTCTTAATATGTGTTAATAAAAGATACATTATTTCCAATCAACAATATGTCTTCCACATAATGTATTAGAAACATGTCTTAGCGCTCCCACTTAATTTCTTGCAAATGCAAGCATCTTCATCGTCTCTAATGAACTTTTAAACTCCTTTAACAGTTTCATCACAGTGAAGATTCCAACTCCGCGATGCTCACTTTAACCATTGAAGTTTGCATATGCTTTTAGCATCCTTTGAATTAACAAAACCCTATGGACCGTGTTATGCACATGTCCTAGGTAACGATTCCTATTAGAAGAACTTGTTTTGTTTATTCAACTACCATATAACAAAATTATATGTAGTGGTTGCTACATTAATCCGTCTAGACTAAATATCACTATGAAAGATCAAATCTTGTCATAGTCAACCTTTGAACATTTTGTGAACTCTTTCCCAACATGTCGACTATTTCACAGATGTAAAACATCCATGTCTATTTCTTTATAGATCCAGACACAACTGTAAGGTCTTACACCTTTCTCGAGGGTCATTCAAGTTCAAAACTTGATTTCTCGTGCATGGAACTATCACGAATTTTATGGCTTCAAGCCATTTGACGGAGTCAGGGCTCATCATCGCTTCTTTGCACGTAGTCGGATCATTATTGTCAAATAATGATTTTACTCTTGTTATTTGATTGTTCATCCGACCTACTTGTTTCAATAGGAACTTAGATCTCCGTGACCACAACCTTTGAAGTACGCGAGCTATGAGCATTGTTTGCTAACTCCGGAACACTTTTCGGCGCTGCACAACTCTGCACATATAGCTAAGGTTCTTTTAACCTTATCAAAGTTCTATTGTCCTCCCACTTAACTTTTCACGAAAAATTCCTTCTCAAAGAAACTTGACGTTCTAAGCAACAAACACTTTTGTCCCCGGTGTTTATGGAGGAATACTTAACAGTTATACAAAGACAGGTTCATCCGACTTTGGTTGCACACATCTTTCTTATGCATAGCATACCAATGTTTTAAGAAAAGACTACTTGGGTTTTATCCCAAACCATAACATATGGTGTCATTTCAACGGATTATGATGGAGCTCTTTTCATTGGAAAAACGGTAATCTCTAAAGCTTTTAATCTTTAAAATATAATGGCAGTTTTATGAATTACACCTTTGATCTTACCATGTCAAACAAGGTTTAATTACATATCTCGAACGCTCCATACCCTTATGGTGTTTCGGGAAATGCAAATCCATAGAACGATTCCTTAAATCTTAGGTATTATGCTAAACTCTGTAACTCAAATATCTTCCTTTATGATCTTTATCATAAACTGTTTATATTCTTGTTACAATGATTTTGCACTTCATCTTGAAAGTCCTTGAACTTTTCAAATGTTTCACACTTCATCCTTATTAAGTAAATATTCATATATTCACTCAAATTTTCGGAGAAAGCACATGAAGTTGAAATCCATCGCTCTTGACTATACATAATGGATTTCATACAACAATATGTACAAGTTCCAATAAGCTAGTCTATCGTTCCCTTTTGGCCTATGAACGAAGTTTTAATTATCTCTAGGAAAGTTTCACAAGCGTCATTTGATCAAAAATCAGAAGACTCCAAAATTCCATCCACATGGAGTTTCTTCATGTTTTCTTTCCATTATAATTTAAACGGCGATGTCACTTCCTAAGTGATCTTTCAATCAATTTGTCTTTCGACATTTTTAGCACTAGTTTTATGGATGTGATTTCTCCAACGAGATTTGTGAATCATCCATCTTTTATGGATTACAACAATTATTTGAAAAACCCTTTTGTTCTCATAATACCTGATAAAACAAATCTTGAAGGCAAGATTTGATGTTTAACGAGCAACACAATAACCCTTTATTTGTTCTCGATGAACATCATCACATATTCTTTTGCTAGTTACTTAGGCCATTGTAGTTCATGAATTGTGTTGTTTCGTATGACGATTCACACCAACAAATTCAGTATCAAATACTTGAGAACCACATTGTTTAATAAGCAAAGAATATAGCCATAACATGCATATCATCTATATACTTAAACTGAACAATTCTAGTCTTTTCTTTTCTGCCATATATTTATGAGATTCTCTTTCAATATTTCCTTTTCTGTTTGAAAGAATCTATCAATATCAATAGTGGAGTCATACATATGACACATAGTCCAAAACATGTATAGTTAAATACCAATGTATTTAGACTTGCACTTTGAAGTAGATCACCATCATCAAATGTTTGGTGTTCTTTCAAATTCCTTTATTTAGTAATCTCTTGGTGTAGAAAACATTTTACCTACATCAACTATTCATCCTTATCATGGAATCATCCATGATCAAACTACCTTTAGCTTATAACGATGAATTACGAGTATAATGTTGCTATCCAAAAACCTTTTGGAGGATTAGGACAACAAGTGTCTACAACCCTTTGCAAATTCTCATCAAAATACGAGAACATTAACTTTGCCATATTATACTCTATCATGTTGCAATCAAAACTTCGTTTCAGATATCACAATATCTTCCATACATCATGGTTCTTGAAACAACTCTTTCAGATCCTAGATAACCTTGATATTAAGAGAATCCTTTGAATATCAAGAATCATGGAGACAAACATGATACTTATATACTAACACTTGGAATTGTTACTCTTGATTTAATACTAATTATTAAACTTCATGGAGTAACCGGAACTTACTGAAAGTTTGCAATAGGACTTTTAAACTTTAGATTAACACTTCAAAACAATACGATACCAGTTCGTAAAGTAACTAACCAGAATTCTATAGTTCTATCATCTCAATTATAACTAAGCGCAAGGTGGTAAACGGATGCCAATGACTACAACAACTATGCAAATTCACTTTGATTTAGTTTATGATAAATTGAGTTCTAATTAATAATTAAATTAATCTAGGTGAACTCCCACTCAAAACAATATCCCTCACATTGTTTTAGTGATCACACGAACCAAATCCACCACATCAAAACCGATCATCACGAGAGTTGATATAGCTTCAATGGCGAACAATCAACATGTTCATCATATCTACTATATGACTCATGCTCTACCTTTCGGTAATCCGTGTTCCTGAGGCCATGTCTGTACATGCTAGGCTCGTCAAGATCAAACCTTAGTTTCCGCATGAGCAAATCTGGCTTGCTCACGTTGTATACACTTGTAGAATCTAACACACCCGATCATCACGTGGTGCTTCGAAACAACAAGCTTTAGCAACGGTGCTAACTAAGGGTGAACACTTTATGACTTGAAATTCATGTGCATGAGGGATCATCTTATAATGCTACCGTCGTCTACTAAGCAATACAAGATGCATAAAGGATTAACATCACATGCAATTCATAATATGTGATATGATATGGCCTTTCTTCTTTGTGCTTCCGATCTCCATCTTCTAGCACGAACATGATCTCTATCATTACCGGCATTGCATCAAGGTCAATGACGCTTCTCCATGGTTGTCGTCCACCGGCTTCAACTATTACAACTACTTTGAATAGACACGCGGGTCTTAACATAAATTAAAGACAACCATATGGCTCCTGCCGGTTGCCAACTTACAATAAGGAACATTGCATACATCATATATAATCACAATCATGGCCATATCACATCACTGCACACCCCTGCAAAACAAAGTTAGACGCTTCTACTTTCTTTGCATATTTTACGTGGTTTGGGGCTTTCAATAAGTGTCGTTCTAACTTACGAACAAGAACCACAACATTGATACTAGTATTGTCAATCACCCGTTGTAAATTGGATCTTAACTATGCTAGGAGAAACAGGCACCCGCAAAGCCACTTATGCAATACAAGTTGCATGTCAAGCGTGGAGCAAGTCTCATGAACGATGTCATGTAAGGTTAGCCCGGGCCGCTTCATCCCAACATACCGCAAGATGCAAAGTACACAATAAGCAATCGACAATAAAAGCATCAACGCCCACAATGACCAGTGTGTTCTACTCGTGCAACAGATCTACATATAGACACGGCTCTGATACCACTGTAGGGGTTTGTAGCATGGAAAACAAAAATTTTCTATCGCATACAAACAAACAAGCCAAGATCTATCTACTAGATTGTAGCAACGAGTCGATGGAATGACTTACCCTCGAAGATTCCAAAGCGGTTAACGAGAGCAGATTCTCGTGGGTGATGTAGTCGTACTCTTTCCGATCTCAAGATCGCGTAGACGATCCTTCCGGCGCCACGTTCCGGCAGCGCTCCCGCAGTCGGTCACACGTTCGGTACTCGACGAAGACCTTCCTCTCCCTTGTTCCAGCAGGCAGCGGAGGTTGTAGCACTCTCCTCGCGATTCCGGCAGCACAACGGCGTGGTACCGGAAGTAGAGGGGAGATCCCGCAGGGCTTCGCCTTAAGCCGGAGCGAGTATGGTGGATTATGAGAGAGGGCTATTAGTGGTATAGAGATTAGACAAACCAATTAGAAGGATCTAAACCGCAGGCTAAAGCAATTAGAAGCTCTAAACCAAAACGGCTCTAAATCGGAGATTAGAGGTAGAAACTTGTGTGTCTAGAGGAGGAGGCCCTGCCCCTCCTTTTATAGGTGGGAGGGGCTAGGCGCGCCAGGGAGGGAGGGGAGTCCCTCCCCAACTCGGCCTAGGGCTGGGCGCCGGCTTGGAGGAGAGGAACTCCTCCTCCAAGTTGGTTTCAAACTCCTCTTGCTTGTTTCCCACAGTTTCCTGTTTCCCACAGTTTCCTGTTTTCCACAGTTTCCTGTTTTAGCCGTTTGACTTTCAAACTGGCAGTTTGACTTTCAAGTTTTGGAACAGCAAGAACACTTAGTACATGATGCAATCATTCAATGACACATTCATGTACCCTCCCCCCCCGGAGTGCCGGACAATCCGGACCCTTCTAGAACATTCCCGATGAAAACACCGGAATCATTCCCGAACTCCGAAACGGGACTTTCCTTATATGAATCTTATTCTCCGGACCATTCCGGATCACCTCGTGATATCCCGGATCCCATCCGAGACTCCGAACAACATTCGGTCTCTTTCTCATAATACCATAACTACTCAAACAACGTCGAATCCTTAAGTGTGTCTCCCTACGGTTCGTGAATTATGCGGACATGATCGAGACACTTCTCCGAACAATAACCAATAGAGGAATCTGGAAATTCATATGGCTCCCACATATTTCTATGATTACTTTGCGATCGAATGAACCACTTACATACGAAACCAATTTACCTTTGTCTCACGATAGTTTACTTATCCGAGGTTATGATCGTCGGTATCTCTGCATACCTAGTTCAACCTCGTTACCGATAAGTACTCTTTTCTCGTTCCCGTGATATGTGATCCCTTGTGAGCCAGTCACATGCTTGCAAGCTAATTGGATGACATTTCACCGAGAGGGCCCAGAGTATATCTATCCGTCATATGGATGGACAAATCCCACTCTTGATCCATGTGTTTCAACCAATACTTTCCGAACACTCAATGCCACCTTTATAGCCACCCAGTTACGGTGTGGTGTTTGATGTCATCAAAGCATCCATCCGGTAAAGGTGATATGCATGATCTCATGGTCGAAGGAATTAGGTTACTATGTATCAGAAAGCATATAGCAATTGAACTATTGAAATGACTTGATCTTTATGCTACGCTTATCTATAGGAGTATGTCCATCACATCATTCTCCTAATGATATGATCCTGTTGTTAATAACATCTCTATGTTCATGATCAGGAAACCATGATCATATATTAACCAACAAGCTAGTTTAACAAGAGGCTTTACTAGGGACTCTTATTTTAGTTTACAAATCACACAAGTATTAATGTTTCCGGTTAATACAATTATAGCATGGTATGTAAACATTTATCATAAGTGTGAAGATATGATAATAACCACTTTATTATTGCCTCTTGGGCATATCTCCAACAGTCTCCCACTTGCACTAGAGTCAATAATCTAGTTTCAAACCTTTGTGTATTCAACACCTATGGCTTTCCAGTGTTGTATGTACACGATTGCTAGTGGTCAACTGATCTCCAGATCTGACACTTCCAGGTCCGTGTGTAATTGCATGTCTTTGCGTCTCTACGCATCACTCATTCTCTAATGAGATGGCTTTGTATAAATTTGGTCTTTCGGTGTGACCTTTAGTTCTTTGGGGTTAAAACATGTTGACAATATTGTCGCACAATATATCTTCATAGTATTATCCCACTGTGAACTACACCTAGTTTGATAACAAACTACTTGACACAAATGCCCTCTTTTGCTGCTATAATAGCAGTCATATACTTAGCCTTTTGTTGTAGTATCTGTCACAATGTCTTAACTTTGGAACTCATCCAAATCCATTATGGAACTCACTTTTCCATTATATTGTGCCACCTTTAGTTTAGATTGAGATAAACTTAATTTGTACTTTGTGACAAAGCTAGTATCAATGTAGTACTTTTACAATGAACTAACCATCTATTTGTCACTTCTACAAATATTATACTCTTAGTTCTTCCAAAAGATCATAAGAATATCCTTACTATTGTCTAATGATCATCTTACGAATCATTCTGGTATATGCTCACAACATTTAGAGCATAGGACATATCTGGATTTGTACATATCACAGTATGATTGATATAAATACTCTTTGTGATTTCATACATCAAGTATCAATCTATACTTGATTATTTGTTTCACTTTACCAAATGTCAATACACTTGAATATATCATCAACATTGAACTCATTCAATCCTTTCTGTGCGACAAGAACCTCTCTTGTAGTTTCTATATTGAACTCATTCAATATCTTGTCTATGTACTTCTGGCACAACCATATTAGCGTCTATTGATGCCAAATATTTGGGTTTTGCCTAAGTCTTTCATCGGGATGAAATTCTTAATATGTGTTAATAAAAGATACATTATTTCCAATCAACAATATGTCTTCCACATAATGTACAACTACTTAGATATGAAAAGATACAGTTCTAAATAGATATGAAAAAGCGACTGGGCAACTACTTAGCCCGGGTAAGTGTTCTTTGTTGCTGGGGAATAAATGTACATATGAGAGGGGGCAGGAGGTGGCGGCCATCCTGAACATACAAACTTTTGGTTTCGAAGAAAAATACCTTGGTCTCCTAGTACCTGAAGGACGTATGAAAGATGGAAAATTTCAGCCAGTCAAGGAGAAAATTAAAAAGTGGTTCTCTGACTATGCTGAAAAATACTCGTCAAGTGGTGCTAAGGATGTTCTGATAAAATCGGTGATACAGGCAATCCCAACCTATCCTATGAGTATATTCAGGTTCTCACAAGGTCTATGTGAGGAACTCATGAAAATGACAAGAGAGTTTTGGTGGGGAGATGAAAATGAAAGAAGAAGAATGCATTGGATGAGCTGGGACAAAGTAACAAGAAGAAAGGGACAAGGAGGTATGGGTTTTCGAGATCTCCATCTTTTTAACCAAGCTCTGCTAGCTAGACAAGCATGTCGACTCATTGCTTATCCGGATAGCCTTTGTGCGAGGTTATTAAAAGCAAAGTATTACCCTTTTGGAGAATTAACGGATACTGCTTTTATCCAAAACCCATCTCCATGTTGGCAAGGGATAATGTACGGTCTTGAACTCCTAAAAAAAGGCATTCTATGGCGCATTGAAAATGGAAAGAAGGTGAGAATATGGAGAGATAATTGGATACCAAGAGGAGATATGAAGGCTACAACAAACATAACAAATTCAAAAGCGAGAAAAGTAGCAGACCTCATTAACCAAGATGCTCATTCCTGGAACGAGGACACAATTAAGATAATTTTCATGCCACATGACGCTGATGAAATTATTAAAATTCGTCTTCCAAATAATGAGGAGGAGGATTTTATCTCATGGACCCTTGAAAAAATGGTACGTTCACTGTCCGGAGTGCCTATAATCTGGCTCTTGATATCCGTAATAAGACACCAACAAGTACAAGTACTAGTATGAATGGAGATAGAAGTTTGTGGAAAACCATCTGGAGTTCACGGGTACCGCCAAAAGTAAAGATTTTTACTTGGAGACTAGCTACCAACAGTCTCGCGGTTCAAGCTAATAGAAGTAGAAGGCTCCCAAATGTGTTGCCTACTTGTAGTATTTGTGGTATGGATGTAGAAACAGGGTACCATGCTACTATGAGTTGTACAAGAGCAAAAGCATTAAGGGAAGGCCTGGCTGAATGCTGGAATTTACCACACGAGAAGGACCTTGTTTATACGGGTGATGAGTGGGTGCTTGTGCTGCTAGACAAACTAAACAAAGACACAAGAGACAAAATGATGTTCATTTGGTGGAGGGCTTGGCATCACAGAAATAATATGATCTTTGGTGATGGTAAAGCTTCTATTGAAAATTCTATTGGTTACTTACAAAATTATCTAGTTACTTTGCAGAGAATAGCGAAGGGCAAACTCGTAGTGGATAGAAAAGGAAAAGGAAAAATGGATAAAGATTCAGAAAAACTTGTCACACTACAGCCAGAAGAAGGAGAAATGGAACTTTCTTGGAAGAAACCTGTTGATGGTTGGTTGAAGTGCAATGTTGACGCAAGCTTTATTAGTGAGAATGAAAAAGGCGCATGAGGTGCAGTCCTTCGTGACCATAATGGCAATGTTCTTTGTTCAGCATGGGATGTTATAAATCATTGTAAGACTGCAGCGATGGGAGAAGCAATTGCTTGTTTGGAAGGTCTAAGAATGGTGGCGGCAAATTCTACTTCTAACATAATAATTGAAACAGATTGTGCATCCATTCTGGAGTCATTTAAAGATGATACTTGCGATCAGTGAGAAGTCTGTCTGATAGCGAAGGAATTTAATTTGTTGAAGCCTCCTGATCGACAAATAGTTATTTCAAAAATT
Source organism: Avena sativa (assembly GCA_916181665.1). Classification (NCBI taxonomy): domain Eukaryota; kingdom Viridiplantae; phylum Streptophyta; class Magnoliopsida; order Poales; family Poaceae; genus Avena; species Avena sativa. The sequence continues at coordinate 36,773,678 of OV702284.1, forward strand.
AATAGATCATGTAATAGAGTGGCTCATGGCCAGTTAAGCCGTAGTGTGTTGTGTGGTGGTGTTTTACAAGGTGCAGTGCCGACCTGCATGTCAAAAGTGGCCTTGGATGATTGTAACCAAAACATTATTACCTGATTAATACACGACACATTTTCAAAAAAATTCTTGCGTGTTTGTAACTTTGTATAGATCGCTGCCGTGCTGCTGCTTTATACAAGAAGTTTTGTTTCGTTTGAACAGTACAACGGGGTGGTGGCGCAGTTGGCTAGCGCGTAGGTCTCATAGCTATAACGTGAGTGATCCTGAGGTCAAGAGTTCGAGCCTCTCTCTCCCCAAAACACATGTGTGACCGTGTAGTGATGAAACGCTCTTTGACAAGTTGGGTCGTCAAATCTCCATGTGAATCATCATGTGAAGTGAACTTGTCACTCCTTTTTCTTAATCACCACTGATACTCTACTTCATGCTGCAGGTTCAAAGTTACCTACTATCTCCATTCCGATTTATAAGGTAAATACGTATTTCAAGAAAATAGTTTAACCATAAATTTGGTCAACAAAATATAAACTTTATTAACAAAAAATATACAATTAGATTCATATTTTAAAATAGCTTCCGATGATATAATTTTTATAATATATGATTCAGACCAAATTTATGATCAAACTATTTTTGTAAAATACGTATTAGCCCTATAATTCGAAATTAGGGAGTAGCTCTTAAGCGTACGGCTATGCTTATCCAGGGGCCCTAGGAAATTAATCCCAACCTGTTTCACGTCATTTCCGGTCGTTTTCATGGCATCGACGCACAAATAGGAGTCCGGTGCTTAAAATATTGCTGTAAAATAATGCTACAAGCTACCGGCTAACATAGAGTAACCACTCAATAGGCGCTTATTAACATAGAGTAACCACTCAATAAGCATCTCTATTACCGCTCTTGCAATGTACTTATGTACATGCCCTAACATCAGTCCTCAAGTGACCCAGCTCCAGGCCTAACAGGACATCGCTTCAAAATAATCAACAAATTGAATGACCAGGGATTTGACAAGTTGGGTCGTCAAATCTCCATGTGAATCATCAGGTGAAGTGAACTTGTCACTCCTTTTTCTTAATCACCACTGATACTCTACTTCATGCTGCAGGTTCAAAGTTACCTACTATCTCCATTCCGATTTATAAGGTAAATACGTATTTCAAGAAAATAGTTTAATCATAAATTTGGTCAACAAAATATAAACTTTATTAACAAAAAATATACAATTAGATTCATATTTTAAAATAGCTTCCGATGGTATAATTTTTATAATATATGATTCAGACCAAATTTACGATCAAACTATTTTTGTAAAATACGTATTAGCCCTATAATTCGAAATTAGGGAGTAGCTCTTAAGCGTACGGCTATGCTTATCCAGGGGCCCTAGGAAATTAATCCCAACCTGTTTCACGTCATTTCCGGTCGTTTTCGTGGCATCGACGCACAAATAGGAGTCCGGTGCTTAAAATATTGCTGTAAAATAATGCTACAAGCTACCGGCTAACATAGAGTAACCACTCAATAGGCGCTTATTAACATAGAGTAACCACTCAATAAGCATCTCTATTACCGCTCTTGCAATGTACTTATGTACATGCCCTAACATCAGTCCTCAAGTGACCCAGCTCCAGGCCTAACAGGACATCGCTTCAAAATAATCAACAAATTGAATGGCCAGGGATTTAAATAAAATAAAATGGAGGACCCAGCTTGTATAATTTGATTGTGCGGTCTAGAAACGCACTCCGAATTATCACACTTCTAACGTGATCTTTTTTCGGGGAAGGATTTGAAATAAAATGATCTCTGAACCTGGTTTATCTCTCTCTTTTTTTTATTCATTTTTGGCATTGACCCGCTCTGCTTAAGTAGTATGCACGCCATTTTACTTCTCTGGCAGTCCTAGTTTTGCAGCTTGTCTAATGCTACGATTCAGACAAATGTTATCCTAAAATTGGTAGCTTAAGCCTGGTCATAGTACTGGTATCATGCGTAGAATACTATGTTTCTAGTGTATTATATCATATAGTAATAATATATTTATTGATTTGTAGAATTTTTATGAAATTTTGTATACCAGATATACTTGCCATTAGGATTTATAGTTTTACGTGCTATAATACAGTATCTATCTATGATACTCTGACTATCTTTTTTTTATTAGTTGGTGTGCCACGTTAGATTTTTGCCAAAATGGCATGCATGATAGTAGTTATGGTACTTCTACTATGGCCAACCTCATGAATTATGTCCTAGGTATGATATGATGCTTGGGCTACCTTTGAGGAGAAGATAATATAATAATTGATGTACCCAAAGTCCCAACTCCTTCGATGAAGTCAGCAAACACTTTGACTTCACCAACAAAGTCAGATAGTTCATCATGGTCCGACTTACCAAGCTAAGTAGGAAAACTCAAGCAAGCTTAAAAAAAGGACAACTTGAGAAAATAGGCGAAGGTGTTAGAATTAATGGACTTGGCCCATGAGAATTTCAGGAATTCCCTAATAAATCTTAAAGGACCATGTATGTGGCAATAAGTGGAGGTTCAATCTTTAGTCCTACATTGCTAATGGAGGAGTGAGACATCTTATATATTAGTCTTCCATACCACTCGCTGATGAAACATGGAGAGAAAGAGAACACCATACACGCATGCTCACTCGCCTCATCTGGCCTGCCCGGGCTCAGACAGGGCAACACGTGTCATTTTTTAATTCAACAATAATTTTGCAGGTATGTATGAGGCCAAGATTCAATGGGATATCACGCACAAGGATGTGGGCAGATTAAAACCCCGGGGATCGTTATATAAAATACATATATAAACTTTATAATTTATTGTGATATATTCTAAAGGACCGAGACACACAATGATTGAGACACTTATATTTTCCCTTTTTTTGCACTTTACTTCTTTGCATTAACTCAACTCCTTTTGTTTATTAATATGTTTAGTGCACAAACAACTAGAACTGTGACACTCTAGTTGGAGAGAATAAATAGCTTTACCTTTTTGCCCGTGGAGTTCGATACTCATACTTCCGCGTTAAAAGATGATACAATCCTGCACTTGGGGGTTATCAGATCGCCGGTAAGAGGCCTACTTCCCATGTGTTGCTTATTTAGCGTAAGTATGCTCAAAGCGGTGGAAAATCTCAATCGGAGGTTGCCCAATGAGCTATGTACAATATGAAGTGTTGTGAATGAATTAACTTGTTCCTCTCCAAAGACGGAGAAGGAACTTATATAGAGGAGCGACACCCCGCTGACCTCAAAGTCCACTACACGCCGGGCTACAATGCCCATGTCATGGGAGGAACGGGGGAATAGCGTCTCGCTCCACTATGCCGTCCTTCATGATGGTGTCGACGATGGACTGTGTTGTGTCTTGGCGATGTTGTAGTCATCACGATTGTGCAAGCGACACGTTCTGTGTCATCACACTTGTCATGGAAAATTCACGATGCGAGCCATCGGGGGTGGCTTATGAAGAGGATATAAGCAAGGTGGTGATAGAGATCCAGGAGCAAGATTGCACACAAGTTTACCTAGGTTTAGAGCCCGTTCGGTGGAGGAAAATCCTACTCCTTGTGATGGGATTATTTTGGCAAGTGTAAATGTTACAAGATTGGTTAGCATTAGGGAATCTTGTGGTTGTCTTTATATAGTCAGTCGTTCGAGGGCTTACATGGAAGTCCCAAATTGGTAACAACATCGAGTTCTAGACTAAGTCGGTAGATGCGCGATGTCTTTTTTTTTGAAAGGAATGCGATAGGGGAAGCCCCTACAACGAGTTTATTTTCGAAATAATAAGAACCCAAATCTGCATCCATGAGGACATAAACCTGGATGGCTGGGTTGTACATCCACTTCCCTAATCAAGTGAGCTAGACTCACTTCTTGATGCACGATGTCTTGTACTCAAAGACATATGTCGTCTTGTTTGAGCCAAACTCTAGTTAATTCCTGCTCAAATCCTCACTTACTAACTTTAGTTCATTTAGTTAGAGTCATGCCCTGGTTATTCATCTGTCAAGAATTATACTTTCTCCATCTTAAAATAGATGTCACAAAATTTATCTAAATTTGAATATATCTAGACACTATTAGTACAAGATACATCCAAATTTAGAATAATTTGCATCTATTATGAGACGGAGGGAGTATCTTGTCTGTCTCATAACGTGCCCCGCATGAGCAGCATATTTCTAGTCACGTCATCTACGACCATTGTTTACATATATTGTTCACCGTGCCGACGATTTAGAATTTTACTTGGGAGAAGATTGTACACTTGAAGAACATGCCTCATGTCCCTTCTATCAAGATGAATTTCTTTAGTGGATCCCGTCTTCTAAAATATGAGTTCAAGTTGGCGTATGAGTTTAATAAATTTATATGGTATAAGTATGTTTTTTTTGCTAGAAATGGCTATACATGGTGAAGCATGTTCCACTTCTCTATAGAATACTTTTGTGATACTTTTGTAAACCATGCATGCACTAGTGTTAATGAAACTAATGTTTTACATTCCTAAACTTGTCATATTAATTTTGGTTGTATGTCACAACTTTCCATTATGAGTTAATTTCCAAATTCACCTTGGTCAAAGGCTCTAATTGAAATTGTTGTGTGCAAGCTAAGAAACCTCGCAAGACTCAAGCCCGCAGAGGGAAAAAATTGACACCGTCAGAGCTCATATTTCAGAGTTGGGAGATGAATAGTGTTTTGACAATAAATAGGTGGAACTAAATATGTGTTCATTTTGACTAACGATTTTAATGTGTATTGTTATGTATATCTCTTGAGACCTAATGATGACACTCTTGATTACTTGAAAATCTACAAGGCATCTATTGAAAATCAAGTTAAAAGAAAGATCAAAAGGCTTTAGTTTGATCATGCTGGAGTAAATTTTGAACGAGTTTAGTTTATTCTATTCCCTATATGGAATAATCTAGGAGAGGATGCCTCCCAATCTCCCTTAATCCAATGTAATTGTTGAGAGCGAAAGCTGCATCTAACATATTTGGTTGACAAAGGTCTCTAAAAGTCAAAAAATACAGAAAACAACGTTTTCATGTTCCATAGAGTTATAATGAAAATAAGGGGGTCAATGGGAAACCCTCGTAAACAATACAATTGTGGGGGTTAACCCGGGAGGGTGGACCGATCTTCACGGTTCTTAGGGTAAAAGTCATTGGAATAGCGTGGGAAAAGGGGGAGAGAATGCAGAAGAGAACACACATCATACGAAGAACATGACGAACTCTACGCACATACAACACAATACATGATTAATTGATCCCATCAGCGTCCACCGGGCCAATATAATCCTCGCAAGGAAAGACTAGGTGAAAGCGTTCCCTTAATCCCAATCAGAGAGGGATGAACACCTTGGGAAGAGGTTGACAACTTCGACTCACAATCATGCAAGAGAAGGCCCTGTACATCTCAAAAATACAAATATATTGAGATCTTTTAGATAAAATCTCCCTTGGAAGGGAGGTGAGACACAACTAGAAGATCCAATCTTAGGGTTCTAGGCTTATCATTTATGTATAAGGTTTACAATAGAAGGTGGGGGCATATATATATCCAGGCACCATAAGAAAAAGAGTTTTGGGGGAACTGGCTCAACCCTCTATGGGGTGGCCTATCTCATATATATAATGGTGTACAATGGTACAATACAGGTATACACATTTAGACTACAATACAAAGTCTAATACCCTCCCTCAATCTCAACTCACTCCTGCTGAGATTGCGCCTACAGACCTCGAACATCGGTGAAGGTAGAGGCTTGGTGAAGATGTTTGCAAGTTGATATTTTGAAGAGATAAACCTGATTTGTAGTAGCTTATGTGCAACACATTCCCTCACAAAATGATAGTCAATCTCAATATGTTTGGTCCGTGCATGGAACACCAGATTAGACGATAGAAACGTAGCTTCGATGTTGTCGCACAAAAGGACCGGAGGATGTGGATGAGGTACTCCTAGCTCTCGAAGTAGGGACTCAATCCACATGAGTTCAGCCGTCGCATTGGCAACTGCCTTGTACTCGGCTTCTGTGCTGCTGTGGGAAACAATGGCTTGCTTGCGTGCACTCCAGGCGATCAAATTAGGACCCGAGAACACTGCATACCCCCCATGGATCGCCCGTCGTCTAGACACCCAGCCCAATCAGCATCTGAAAATGCAGAGAGGACTCCGGAGGGACTGGGGCGCAGGTGGAGACCATAGGAGACAGTGAGACACACATAATGTAGGATGCGTTTCACAGCAGACCAATGCACATCTGAAAATGCAGAGAGGACTCCGGAGGAATGATGTCTACGCACTTCTATTCTTGTAGACAGTTGTTGGGCCTCCAAGTGCAGAGGTTTGTAGAACATAAGCAAGTTTCCCTTAAGTGGATTACCCAAGGTTTATCGAACTCAGGGAGGAAGTGGTCAAAGGTATTCCTCTCAAGCAATTCTGCAATCAAGATACAAGAAGTCTCTTGTGTCCCCAACACACCCAATGCACTTTTCAGGTGTATAGGTGCACTAGTTCGGCGAAGAGATAGTGAAATACAAGTGATAACGGTGCTAGAAAATAGCTTGACGGTGAGGTAAATACTAAAGCAAGCAAACATGCAACAACTCTAGATGCAAACGGTGTTTCAATGTTTAGAAACAAGGCCTAGGGATCATACTTTCACTAGTGAACACTCTCTCATATAAATATTCTCTCTTCATGATACTACTCTTAACTACTCTCTGGTTGGACACTCTAATCATCGGTAGGGCTATAACATCACTCCTCAAAGTCCGCCTTCCCCAATCTAGATAACCCCACACTGTCACCTTGAGTGCTAAATGGTTCCAACAAACACCACAATTTCATAGAGACATCCAACTCCAAATATAAGTCATAACAAATATTCAATCTAGCCAAAGTGCCACACATGGTATGCATGATGTCACTTTCACACACGTGGGGAAAAGCATAGATCTATTAAAGCACAAAGAGTATTTATGTAGACTCAAGCCTAAGTGCCACCATGGCGTGCACGTTGTCACTTTCACACACATGGGGAGAGCAGAGATCTATTGAAGAACTTGAGTAGCAAGGTAGATCTACTTGATTACAAAGCTCATGACCACAAGATCATGCATAGAGAGAGATATGAACACATAGCTACCGGTAGAGCCCTTAGCCTCGAGGAAGAACTACTCCCTCCTCATCATGGGAATCAGCAATGGTGATGGAGATGGTGGTGGAGATCGATGGAGATGGCTCTAGGGGCACTTCCCCGTCCCGGCGGGGTGCCGGAACAGAGACTTTCTGTCCCCCGAATCTCCCCTTCGGTGGCGGCGGCGCAGCGGAACTTTTTCTGGAAGTATGATGGATTATTTAGGGTTTTCTCCACGGGGGATTCTTATAGGCGCAGTGATGTGGACATCCCTACTATTGATACAACCATTGTACCTACAGCAACACACATACAAGGACCCATCACAAGATCTCGTGCCAAACAACTTAACTATCAGGTACTTTCGTTTCTTGGAACTATTCCTCACATACATGAGAATATGATGCTGCCTAAATCAGATATATTTCTTACTCTTAGGAATGATGGACCAAGCATGGATGAGAGGGACAAGCATTGGAGCATGGCCATGCATGGAGATGGCAGCAAGCATGTGATGATCCAAGAGAAGGCCATGGATGAAGATTTCAGAACTTTGAGGCCACCATAATGAAGAAAGAAGGCTTGTACGAAATATTCAAGATCAATACTTTACGAATTCGTCCATAGCTTAATATGGTGCTGCGACACCTTTATTTTGGGCCAGGCCCATGTAATTTTCGCAGGATTTTAATTAGCCACTTTTTAGAGTCCGTATTTGAGGGGAAAAGGACTATTAGGGTTGGATTCGGCCACCACTTCCATGGCTGGCCGAAACCCCACCTTTTCGCCCTTAAATACTCCCCATAGCCGACCCCCTAGACTCGGATTTTGTTTAGACATTAAGTTAGCCATAGTCGCAACTTCGCCAAGGCTCGAGCGTCGCAGATGCCTCTTGTACTTCGCACCTATTCAGGATCCCACCTCTTCAATAAAGCTTTCCTCTTAATACGCAATATCTTGATTGCAATATTGGTTCTTACTTGTTCTCGATTTCAGGTACGAATTAAGACCCTCGCTGGTCAGGCTGATCGTGTTCCCGCAGGATCGGTAACCTCCAGGAGATTGGCCTAGCGATTGTATTGGCGCTCGTGCTCGCACGTGTAGTCGGATCGTCAAGCCCGAACTCCACCAAATCGACTATCATCATCTCATCGAAAGATCGGACACCTTTGCCCTATCACGCAGGAGGCGGCCGGAGGGCCCACACCCTACCCAAAAGCGAGGCAGGGCCCACCCGCCCCTAGGGGGGTGTGGTGGCCCTGGTTCGCCTCTCCGTCTCCCCTCTGGACTTCGTGTCGCCCACAGTATAATATTGACTTTGGCTTTTGTCCCGTCCAATTCCGAGAGTATTGATTTTCTGCCTTTCTGGAACCAAAAACAGAAGAAAATAGGCAACTGGCACTGTGGCATCTTGTTAATAGGTTAGTACCAAAAAGTGTATAAAAATACCTCAAAGTGTAGAAAAAACATAGCAAAGTGGATACTAAACAAGCATGGAGCATCAAAAATTATAGATACGTTTCCGACGTATCAAGCATCCCCAAGCTTAACTCCTGCTCGTCCTCGCGTAGGTAAGTGATAAAAAGAATAATTTTTAAGGTGACATGCACCATCACAATCAAGATCAAACCAAGTTCAAGCATTGAAAGATGGGATCAAAGAACTCTAAACATGAGCATGAAAGATGGAGTTCTAATAATAGGACATAGTAACTATGCATGCAACATGAAAGGCTACAAACAAAGATCATGAATAACATGCATTGAAAAACGTTTTTTTGTTCCACATACAGAAAACATAGCATAGTGGCAATCAGCTTGTCCCTCATAGAGTAGCAAATATATGCATAGGACACCTTCAAAGTTCACAAGGGTGACTAGAAACAAATAGCACAAGAACAAGTAATATCACAATATGCATCAATCAATAAGTTTTGGGAAACTGCTCATAGAACTAAGAATGACAACTATGCTCTCTTAATGGTGCCTAAAGGTAGAATATGGAGACTCAATAGTGGTGGAAGAAAGGCCCTTTGTAAAGGGAAGCATGGATTTCAAGTTTCAAAAAGAGCTTCCAAAAATTATGGTACTTGTTAGCTTTTAGCCCTTATTGCCCCTATAATAAGCATCTTGAAGTGATTAAGGTTAAAGTGAACAAACTATGGAGTATATGCTTGACAAATTATAAGTTGGCAATCTCAAGTCCCTTGAATACGAGGGCCACAACTCATGCTACTCAACTTCAGTCACCTGTAAGTTCTTGTCATTGTAAGTACATGCATATCATAGAGAACCGCCAACGAGGTACCCCTTGCACATGGTACAGGAGCTATCCCATAACCAAAATGACAAGGCAAGCAGACAATGAGCATCTCAGCGATATTTTTATTTACTATATGCATAGCTTTTTATTGAGGATGCTTCATAAATAGCTCACTATGGTGATGCTGCAAGTTTCCACCATGATTAGGCATGGCTTAGGCTAGCGGCCCAGACGTTTCTCTAACACAAAATACAAACTCCATGGACTTACAAGTTCCCTCTTTATTTCACACCGGTGACATCCATAGACAAAAGAACATGATATCAACTGAGTACAAAGTACAAGTGCAATGTTGAAAACGTTCCCCGTGACATCACGGTTCTGCTAATTCCAACGTATAAGTGCAAGCATATACAACATATATGACACAATGGTTCAAGTTTATTAGGGGCAAATAATATAAATTGTTCATGAAGTTCATGAGGGATTTAATCACTAAGTTTTCACATAACAAAATAGTTTTTAATTGAAAGATAGCTGAAAACAAGAATATACTTGGAATGGTGTAATACACTATGCATAGGAGTTTATAGTGGACACTTTGGAATAACTTGGTTTTTTTGGAGTTGGAAGCATGAGTAGAACTTACTCATACAAGTGGAGGCTAGCAAAAGACTGGGAGCAACCAACTAAGAGAGCAATAATAGCCATAATCATGCAGAGCGACAAAACATTACTAATCAAAGCATAGAGTGGTACTACAAGTCAAATACTAAATGATCATAGAGGCTATGGTGACTTGTTTATAGTCATAACATGGTGTGAGCATGTGCCAAGTCAACCCAAACAAAGCATCAAAGGAGAATACCATAATACTATGCTTCTATATGCTAAAACAACGCATGATTCTTCCAAGGCACATTAAGCAATCCTAATTGTTTGGAACAAGTCATGCTACAACAATAATCACTAATCATAAGATAAAAACAACATCTAGTATGACATGCTAAAGTCTAAGTCATAGTCAAAGCAAGCTCCTCTTGTACCATTATAAGCAAGAAGCTTCCTACTCTTTTCCAACACCAAGCAACTTATTTGAAACAACTCACAAATATAATAATAAATAAATATCAGTGAGCCTGTCTCACAAATCCACAAATAAGAACTAAAAAGTTCTAAGCTGAAAGCACAATAAAACTAAGGCTAAACACAGTGCTAGCAAAAGAGAACACTCAGAAGACAATAAGAGTGAAAACTAGAGTGTTCTAGGCAATGGAAACAGAGTGTGTCTCTCTCCAAAAGAAGTGTGGTGTAACGAACCAACTTACTCAAGAAAACTAAGCAAACGAAAACCAAAAACAAAAACTAAGACGCTCCAAGAAGAACACAACAATGCATGAAACAATAAAAACGAAGTGTCTAGAAATACCTAAGATTTTTATTGATGAAGAAGGGGATACCTTGGGCATCCCCAAGCTTTGACGCTTGTACCTATTGTATATTTATTGGGTTGACACCGGGGTGGCATCCCAAAGCTTGAGCTTTTGTCCATTCTTCATCTCATTACATTATTCTCTCTCTACACCTGAAATTTTTCCTTCATACAAAACTTCACACAATCTTTATTAGCAACTTAGTGTATTCAAAAGATATTAGACCTTTGGAAAAGCTTTGTAACAGCAAGACTTTCACTAAATACACAAGCTACTGTATCAACTCCTTCAAAAAGATCAATTTCCCGAAAAGAACCCAAAAAGGAATCAATAAGAAGCAAATGCAAATAATGGCAGAAATCTGCAAAACAGAACAACAGGTAGAAACCGATTTTTTCGAATACCTTATGTTGCTCAAATAAAAAAGTGTTAAACTAAAGAAAGTTAGCTAACATAGTGGAGGATTTATTTGTAAATGTTCAGCTCAAACCGAGTTACAGAGACTCCTCACGAATTTTTATGGTGGAGGACAGAAATCTGTTTCGGGACAGCAACTCCCAAAATCTTACTTCCCTCTTATTAGAGGCCATTCTTGGCAAAAAAAAGCAAACAAAAAGGATAAGGAGAGATCATTACTGAAGTAATAACTTCCAAGACTCAAGAAAACTCTTGGGTTATCTCCCAACAAGTACTTTTCTTTACCGCCTTTAAATTAGGCTTGATAGTTTGAGAAGATGCTCACATAAGAAATATGAATTGAAGTAAAAGAGAGCATCAAGAAGCAAATTCAAAACACATTTAAGTCTAACCCACTTACTATGCATAGGAATCTTGTAAAGAAACAAGTCATGAAACCACAAAGCAACAAGCATAGGAAAGCAAAACAAGTGCAACTTCAAAAATTTCAACATAAAGAGGGGAAACTTAATATTATTGAGATGCATAAGACCATGTTTCCCTCTCTCAAAATAACTTTCAGTAGAAACATGAATAAAATTAAAAATATAACTATCACATAAAACATTCTTATCATGAGCCACATGCATAAAATGATTATTACTCTCCACATAAGCATAATCATTCTTATTAATCATAGTGGGAGCAACTTCAATAAAATAGCTATCATTAATATTCTCATCACCATAATCATCAAATATAGGAGGAAGATTGTAATCACAATTGATTTCCTCCTCAATAGTAGGTGGACTGAAAATATCATCTTCATCATTGTAATCATCATATATTGGAGGTTTGGTATCATCATAACCAATAGAATAGCTATCTTCCAAAGCTGGAGAACTAAAAAGATCATTTTCATAAAAACTAGCTTCCCCAAGCTTAGAATTTTCCATAGCATTAGCAATAATGGTGTCCAAAGAGTTTATACTAATGACATTGCTATTAGCATGCAAATAAAGTTCCATAGGTTTTTTAATTTTCTCTTCAAACATTTCGTGTCCTAACTTAAGATAGATACTATAAAGCTCTCTAATTTTGTTGTTGTTTTACATTAAGCCTAACTAGTGAAAACAAGAAACAAAAAGACAAAATTGCAGAATCTAAAGGAAATAACTTTGAGCACTCACACCGGAGGATGTGAATACCTTTTACCTTACCTCCCCGGCAATGGCGCCAGAAAAGAGCTTGATGTCTACACACTTCTATTCTTGTCGACAGTTGTTGGGCCTCCAAGTGCAGAGGTTTGTAGAACAGCAGCAAGTTTCCCTTAAGTGGATTACCCAAGGTTTATCGAACTCAGGGAGGAAGTGGTCAAAGGTATTCCTCTCAAGCAAACCTGCAATCAAGATACAAGAAGTCTCTTGTGTCCCCAACACACCCAATACACTTGTCAGGTGTATAGGTGCACTAGTTCGACGAAGAGATAGTAAAATACAAGTGGTAATGGTGCCAGAAAATAGCTTGATGGTGAGGTAAAGACTAAAGCAAGCAAACATGCAACATATCTAGATGCAAACGGTGTTTCAATGTTTAGAAACAAGGCCTAGGGATCATACTTTCACTAGTGAACACTCTCTCATATAAATATCCTCTCTTCATGATACTACTCTTAATTACTCTCTGGTTGGACACTCTAATCATCGGTAGGGCTATAACAGTACTCCTCAAAGTCCTCCTTCCTCAATCAAGATAACCCCACACTGTCACCTTAAGCGCTAGATGGTTCCAACAAATACCACAATTTCATAGAGACATCCAACTCCAAATATAAGTCATAACAAATATTCAATCTAGCCAAAGTGCCACACACGGTATGCACGCTGTCACTTCCACACACGTGGGGAAAAGCATAGATCTACTAAAGCACAAAGAGTATTTATGTAGACTAAAGCCTAAGTGCCACCATGGCGCGCACATTGTCACTTTCACACACATGGGGAGAGCAGAGATATATTGAAGCACTTGAGTAGCAAGGTAGATCTACTTGATTACAAAGCCCATGACCACAAGATCATGCATAGAGAGAGAGAGATGAACACATAGCTACTGGTAGAGCCCTTCGCCTCGAGGAAGAACTACTCCCTCCTCATCATGGGAATCGGCAACGGTGATGGAGATGGTGGTGAAGATCGATGGAGATGGCTCCGGGGGCACTTCCCCATCCCAGCAGGGTGCCAGAACAGAGACTTTCTGTCCTCCGAATCTCCCCTTTAGTGGCGGCGGCGCAGCGGAACTTTTTCTGGAATTATGATGTATTATTTAGGGTTTTCTCCCCCGAGGCTTCTTATAGGCACAGGAGGCGAGGCTGGGAGGCAGCCGGAGGGCCCACACCCTACCCAGGCATGGGGCAGGGCCTACCCGCGCCTAGGGAGGGTGTGGTGGCCCTGGTTCGCCTCTCCGTCTCCCCTCTGGACTTCGTGTCGCCCACGGTAAAATATTGACTTTGGCTTTTGTCCCGTCCAATTCCGAGAATATTGATTTTCTGCCTTTCTGGAACCAAAAACAGAAGAAAATAGGCAACTGGCACTGTGACATCTTGTTAATAGGTTAGTACTAGAAAGTGTATAAAAATACCTCCAAATGTAGACAAAACATAGCAAAGTGGATACTAAACAAACATGGAGCATAAAAAATTGTAGATACGTTTCCGACATATCAAGGAATTTAGGATAGATCCAACTTAGGAGGCTTGGTTTAAGATTTGGGGATCTTAACCATTGATGTGATCCTAAGGGATGAGCTACTGGATTAGCTCACTCTAGTTCCTAAGCATGCAAGTCATCACACACAACAGATCAAAGCAATTCATCTAAACAGTCTTATCCAACTACTACTAGGGTTACCATCAAGTCTATCTTGAGGTTAGCATGGGTGTTTTGAAGAGGTGGTGATTTGAAGTAAGATAATGACCTCTTGGTATTCCTGCCAAGATTAGAATCAAAAGGTTTTTGGAAAGGTTTTGGAAAATCTAGAGATAAGAGTAGTTCAATGCTCTGTATTGAAGACATAAGGAGATTATATGTAGGTCTCCATAGTTTTGGTTAAATAGAAACTAATAAAATATTTGGTTTTGTCAAATTCATCTTGGCTCAAGTTTAAAAGGTTAGAACATTTGAAAATATGAAAGATGATCCAAGACATCTCTTTTGTAAAATGGTTTTTGTCAACTGGTGTTGAGGTAAGGAGTATATCACCTAATACACAATAAGTTGCATAAGCACAAGGAAATAATCAACAAACATTACATCACTTAACAAGAAAAGTTTTTGTTCCACCTGATTTTTGCCTTTTTGACAATAAATCAGGGTTGCTGAAATTGGAATGTTACACGGATAATATGAAGAGTTGAAGAAATTTTACGAAAAGAATAAAGCATGCTAGAAAATAGAAAAACTCGGGAGTTATAGAATCGGATTATGCCCAAACGGTTAAGAATCTCGCAGATCCTTACACAAAAAGTCTATGAAGAAATATGATAGACAATGCATTGATGGAGATATGTTTGAGACCCACTTGAGTTGGCGAGAGAGTAAACCAACCTATGTAATCAGAGATCCGGTGAATTAGGACCCTGGAAAAAACCCAGAGCAAATGGTTAACATAAACTTAATAAACCCACGCTGCATGATGGAGTCCTCTCATAGATTACTATTAGGAAGGTTGATTATATTTTAGTGATTTATGTTTGGCTTTATGAGCAAAGACACTATATAGGGCGATGTTGAAATATCAAACTTATATGAACCACGCTAGTGTATTAGACTTGGATGAATTATCTCTATTAATCTCATGAAAGGCCGAGGAGTATGAACTATATGCTCCATCAGCAGGGTAGTCTTGGCAACCTACTACCAGTAATACAAGTGAGTGAAACTTACTGCATACATACGACTGATAATTCGAACCCAGTCAGTTGTTTAGTTGTAGTTAGTCTTGGCAACCTACTACCAGTAATACAAGTGAGTGAAACTTACTGCATACATACGACTGATAATTCGAACCCAGTCAGTTGTTCAGTTGTAGTCAAGCGTTGCTCCCTTTCTAGGTGAAAGTTCAACTTAGCAATCTCCACTAAACCACGTGTATATCAAACCGTGATTTTAACTAAAACGCAATATAATGTGCACATTTACAGATATGGTAGATATATGTCTAGTTTTCCATATGTGATTAGTTTTACAAGTGCACATGTGATGTTGCTTTTGTTAAATAAACTCATCCGAAAATTTCTTAATATTCCAACATCAGAGACATTTTAATTCCGTACATAAATCTGACAACCCCATTTCCGATGGCCCAAAGGTCACTTGTAGAATTTTTCCTGTTGATAAGAATCCTACAGAATACTTGAACCCAAAGAGCCTACTTAAGTAAAAACATGTAATAAAGATTCCCTTCCAAGGGATTGGGACATTAGTTCCATCCTGAATTCCTAATAATATCATTCTCATGATATAAACAAGAACCAACATAAAATCCAGTTCCTCTTAAGTATGATAGTTTGTTTGACCACATCAGAGGCTGCTCGTCCAAATTATGCACAGATGGTCGACTCAGCTCTCTAAATTTTGATTTCCAGTATTGAACTTGCACGATCTGATCATGTGACGCACGTTCTCTTCTTAACGGTACGAATGGCTTGGAAACTCAACAGATTTTGTATCTGTACCTGCAGAATTAATGTTTGCCAAGTCATTTTTAAGATTTAAACTATCAAGCATAACTAATAACGTCATCAAATTGCTCATCAATATATACATCCATTAAGTGATAAAATATTATTTTTCATGAAAAATAATTTTCTCGATTATTAGTTTTCTATATACGTACATATAGTTTTGTATCAGCATATTAATAGGAAAAGTTCTAAAAACATGTCCTTAGGAAAAACAATGGTCAAAAATGGACAGTGGATTATATCCATGGTCAAAACATTATGAATTTATAATTCCTACGTTGGTATGTTGTCATTTCACCAGATACAGTACAATTCTCCCGGGAGATTCGTGTGAAAATTTCCATGTTTCAAACATATTACTTTGGAGAAAAAATATGACAGGATAGTCAAATGTATAAATGAAATCTCTGCTAAATCCAATGAACATGATGGTTTTTAATGAAGTTTACACTAACATAATTTATTTGTCACATAACTAAAAATACATATGCATATAGCAATTATTGGTGAATGAAGGGAATACAGTACTATGCAGACACGGTAGAGGATAAACATGTATTTGACGTTTGCTATGTAATTCAAGATAAAATGCCTGGGCTGAAATGATGTCAGTAGTTCAATGGACTGACACGTCAGGCTAATGGATTAGCTCGTCTCAATGGACAAAATCAACAAATACAAAGAGACGAAATGGCATTCAGGTAGTAATCAGTTGTGGTTAGGTTAAAAAGCTAGGTTGCTGATGTTCTAAAATAAGCTAAAAGTGACTCGGATTCTGCACTTCTTTTTCGGGCTTCGATATAAAATTTGATTCGTGATTGAGATATATCCGTACATATTAAGCATTTCTAAATGGCGAGGACTCATCAGCGTGGGTCATGCTACGAATTCAAAGGCCAAAATAATGACCGAAAATTGAATCCTAAATTTCTGAAATAACAAAACGTTGAATTGAATTTGGTCCATACTACTAATTTGTCGGCAAGGACAAAACTAATCTAGCTTATACAATAGTCTAAAAGTAACTACTATAACCACAAAAATAAATTTGCCACGGACATGCAGGAATCTACGAAAGCATTGAAAGAAATCGTGTTTTTTAAGGCTTTGTTTAACATACTGAAGTTTAATCTAGGACAACAGTATTTTCTTTTGATAAATGGAGTGTTCA
Source organism: Avena sativa (assembly GCA_916181665.1). NCBI lineage: Eukaryota > Viridiplantae > Streptophyta > Magnoliopsida > Poales > Poaceae > Avena > Avena sativa. The sequence goes on from OV702284.1 coordinate 36,790,909, forward strand.
TGAAACTAGGACAAATATAGTATGTTTAGAAGTGTTTCTTATTCATTCCAATTATATGGTCTATATGTCTAAAGAACTAACATAGGAGTATCTATTCAATTAAAGAAAGCACAAATTCTTTCTTTTCACACAATACAAAAGGACATGGTGAAACTATAAATAGTCAAACTGATCTTTCTGAATATATAGAGAAATGAGCATTGCCTTTTTGGCCCTTCCGTTTCGTCCAGCCAAATGAAGTGTCCGTGAGGCAAAAGAAATGGAAGACAATGGGCGAGGGAATCAAGTAGTCATAAGTCCTAACTCCATGAGTGCATGGCATGGCTCTAAAAGGAACCAATTAAGAAGGCATGCATGCTAAGATCCCAATGCAATCAAGCTAGAGAGAGAGAGAACACATGGGTCCACATACTCCAAAAGAAAATGATCCATGTTCACATATCTAGGGAGGCAACTCAACAAGAGAGGTTTAAGGATTGTTTTTTTGCCACCTAAAGGGGTGCCTAGTGTTGAGAAATCCCATGATTTTGTTTTGAGGAGACATGGGTCCAGGAAATAGGAATGTCATGAGTTGATGCATGGGGATCATGTATGATGCCGTTTCCATATGCTATCCCATGGGACAGCCTACCAGCATTCCTGGGGTATAAATAGTTGAACTAGGTCCGCAAACCATTCTCCTTGGGCAGGAGTTAGGAGATTCAGACTATTTCAGCTTAATTTTTGAAGTAAATCTCACAATACTACGCATATAGTTGTAAACATAATTCCTCAAAAAGGAATGTTAAACTATCAGTAAGCCACACCTTAGTTTTCTTTAAACAGGACGTCAACTTCTCGGGCGGTTTTATCAGAAAAAATAGCCACTTGCTATTTTCACTCTGTTTTTCTTATTGGAGAAGCACTACACATATTAGAGAAACACTAGCTAGTTAAGGATATATATACATAGTGGGAGCTAGCTTCATGTATTAATACTATAATTAATTAATAGTGTACTAATGCACCGGCCTTTCGTAGCACACAAGAGTCTGAAGATCATTACCTCTAATAAGTACTAGAAAGGGTAGGCTACCAAAATGGGATTAGTTTATGGCTAGTGGCGGCCAAAAAGCATGATTAGTTATAATACAAACAATGAAGCAACCAGATCGAACACCAAGGGGGGCAAGTGAAATGCAGGGATAAATTAAAAAAACGAACTCAATCCACAAGATCTTCCTCATTGCATGTAGTTGAACCGGTCGATTATATGTGTAGCTCGACCTAATTTTTTGCAAGCCAAGGCCATGCATATCCCTTTAATTTGTAGCATCACAATAGTGAGAGATTAATCTATATATGAAACAAAATTAAAATATGATCTTGGGCCCAAAGTGTACGACGCTCCTAGAAAGTTTGAAGACGAACTTACATATCTTGGATCACTAATTAATAGTAAATACTCCCTCCAATCCATATTGCTTGTCGTTAAAATGGATGTATCTAGCACTAAACATTTTAGTGACAAGTAATATGGATTGGAGGGAGTAGTCTTGTTAGATGATAAAAAATGTATCATTAGAGTCATACTAGAAGATAGTTTGACTATATTTTTTAAACTTACCTACAGCTTCATACCAGAATTAGTGGTCAAATTCGCCGAATAGAGAGCGTACAAAATCCAAAACTTAGCCTATTCTTGTAACATTTTGAAGTTGTGACAATCTATAACAACTCCACTATTAGTTTTAGAGGGGAAGTTGAACAAAGCAGAAGTAAATAAAGAGAGTCGAAGATGTAAAGCAAGGAAGAAATAATGAAGGAAGTATAAGTAGTGGTGGTAGAAGGTTTACCAAGTTGAATGCCAAAGATCCTCTCCGAGATCTTCCAAGGGCGATTGGCCCCTTGTCATGCAACGTGCCCGTCGATCACACACAACCTCCTCCTCTTCGATTCGTCTTCGCCTTCCTCGATCTTCAATTTTCTCCCCCCTCCAACGAGAATGGCTAGTAGCTAGCTAGCCAGGGTCGATCGTCACAGCTAGCTCCAGGCCTCCGGTAGGTCCTTCCATGCATGCACGTCTCCATTCTTCATTCCCTCCGAAACCTCACCAGACCGATTTTCTTGCTTGTCAGTTGTTCGTTGCGGCAATGGATGGGATTGCTATCTTGGGAGCAAGAAGCAATAAATGGAGCACCTGAGCTCGGACAGCAAGGATGGATCACTTGCATTTGCTATTGCCACGACGAGACCGACATGAGCGTCCGGGTTTGCCATCCGAGGAAGCAAGCGCCGTGGGCCTCCTCCGCCGCGTACCCCTCCGACGGGTAATGCAGCCGTAGCAGCAGCCGCGCCTGCGCTGCCGCGAACGTGCTCGCCGGCCGCGGCGAGAGCCCCGCGACGCGCGCGGCGGTCGCCCACTCCTCGAAGCCGCGGGGGCGCCCGCCGCCGCCGACGGGACCGGCCACCACCGCGTCGATCTCCGTACCGAGGATCTCCTGCTCCACCGACAGCCGTTCCGCGCTGCCCGGCGGCACCGTGGCCTCCAGCGCGTCGAAGACCGCCGAGTAGAAGTCCATTGCCGCGCCCACTCGCCTCGGCAGGTCCTCGTCGTCACCTCCTCCGCCGGCGCTTCCTTCCCTCTCGGCGACGGTCACCACGGCTGGGTTCATCGAACGGACCCACCTCAAGAAGGCGGCGAGCTCGCCGTCCCGTGAGAGCCTGTGGAGGAACAGCACGCAGTTGACTGCTAGCGTCTCGTCCGGGTGCAGCTCGAGGCCCGTGGCCGGGTCGGCGGCGAGCTGGTCCGTGCAGGGGAGGAGCAGCGGGTGGAAGCGGAATGGGAGGTTGAGGGAGCTGGCGAAGGCGCGGAGGCGGTCGCCGGTGCGGAGGAGCACGTCGCGGTCGGGGCCGGCGCCGGTGATCCTGACCTCGGGCGGTCCGAGGCTGTCGTCGGCGCGGTCGCAGATGGCCTGCAGGAGCGGCGGCCACTGCACGCCGTGCGCGGCGTCGAGGTCCACGATGTGCACGCGCCGGGCGCCGGCAGTGGCCTCCAGGATCGCCTGGTTGGCCGTCAGGTGCGCGAACCGCAGAAAAGGGGCGATCTTGTTGTACGCCAGGTACGCCGAGGACGACGCCGGCGCCGCGCCCACGCCCATGACCGCTGGTGCGCCGCCCACGTGTCCCTCGTCTGCCCGTAGAGCGAGCGCTCGCGCGAAGTAGTGCGCGAGGCGGTCGGCCGCGTCGCCCCGGGGGTCGGCACCGGAGAGCACGGCGCCCGCGACGCGCCGTGCGCCCTCGAGGTCCTCGCGGTGCAGCATGTCGGCGCACGCCAGGACGAGCGCCCTCGGCGAGGCGGTCGCCGGTGCGCGTGATGGCGGCAGGGAGGCGTCGTCGTCGGGTTCGGGCGGTGCGAGCATGGCTTCAGCAGCAGCAGGCGGAGGGCGCAGTGCATGGCTCGGGCGGCTTAATAGCGCAGAGGCGGAGGTGGCCGCGGCATCTTGTGGATTTTTTTACAAATATGCCCCATTGCAATTTCGCATCGCCAAATCTACCCTGCCACTGAAACTATTGTCAAATCTACCCTGGCGGGAGGTGAAAATAGTGCCACGTAGAACATCCCGCCGGTGCTACAGGCGGTTTACTCATCCCGCCACGGAGGAAGACTAAATGTACTTCCCGCCACAGGGACCGGCGCTTAGTTGTTGTTCCCACGTCGACGCTGGCGGGAGGTTCTCCCATACGATCGATTCCTGTATATCGGCATCTTCCATCCTGATTGCGTCACTGACATGCATGCGGTCGCTGTTTTTCTTTTGTCTTGAGCTGGACTTAATTAGCCAGTAATAATCTAGTGTAGTATTTAGTACGGCCATAGTTTTTTTTAAAGAAGTACGGCCATAGTTACGGAGGGAGCTAAGTTTAGTTTATACATGCATGGTTAGCTAATTATACATGGGTTGTAAAGTATTTAATTATTATACTCGCTTGGTCTCAAAATACTCCCTCCATCCCATATTATATTACGCATAATTTTACATGCAAGTTAAATTTTGCAAAGTTTGATCATAAATATACAAAATAATATGAACATGTGTGATAATATATATATTATAAAAATATATTTTAAGACAATTCTAATAATATTAGTTTAGCACGTATAAGTTTATAATTGTATCAAACTACTTGGTCAAACATTGTATAGTTTGATTCTGATAAAATCTTATATGCAACCTGATTTCTCTCTCGAAATAGGCTATTCGCCCTGCTTTATAAATAAAGCCCCAACGGCCGAACTGATACAAGGTGGTGAGGAGAACCTCTTACAAAGCAGATCAAAATAAAGAAAAGAGAAACACGGAAAAAACCAAAACTTGCCACTGAAGACAGAGAAACAAAACCGAGAGGTATCTAGGCTCCACGACGACGCCCCTAAGAGGGTAACGCCGCACAACGCCGCCGCCGTCGAGACCGTGAGGTCAAGGGTTTTCACCCGGAGCCGCCGCGCCGGGGAGGATAGCCACAACGACGCCCCCAAGAGGGTAACGACGCACAACGCCGCCGCCGTCGAGACCGTGAGGTCAAGGGTTTTCACCCGGAGCCGCCGCGCCGGGGAGGATAGCCACAACGACGCCCCCAAGAGGGTTACGATACCCGCAGGCACCGCCGCCATTGGCGCAGAAGCGCTGAGCTTTCGCCCGGAAAAATCCTCACCCCGCGCCCGAGAACTCAGCGGCCCGCTGTCCTCGAGTTAGGTCTCCGAACCGCGATCTGGGAGCTGGCAGAGCCGGAGCACCGCCAACACCAGGATCCCCCACCGTCCGCTCCACGACATCCACATGACCGAAGAGAGAAACCACCACCGCAACGTTGCTCGCCATAGAGCCGATCGCGCAGTCCACCTTTCGGGGCCGCCGCCCCGGCATCCACGGACTTGAGCCCATATCCCGGCAAACATCACTCGGCAAGACTGGCGGATTGGACAAGGTAGGGAAGCACCATAGCCAACAGCCATCGGGCTGTACAGCTGCCCAAGGGAGGGGATCCGCCCTCCACCACCTGAGGTGTTCGCTGTCCGGACGCAATAGCAAGGTCGAGTAGGACCGGCTCCGGCCCGGCCGCCTGCCAGGCCATGAAGAGGTCCTATCGGCCCCGCCGCCGCGCTGCTGCGCTCAAGCCGCTGTCGCCGTCCACCTGCCGCTCTGTGTCGAACCGTCCCTCGCCAGCACCGACCGAGTCCGCCATGTTCGGCTGCCAGCAGCCATGAGCGGCAGTTCGTAGGCTGGGCCATGCCACAACGCAAGTGGCGCGTGAACAAGAGGCAGACGATGCATTAGGGGTAGAACACATCGCTCAGGCGACAGTCGTGGCGATGGCGATGGACGTGGAGGAGGCGGTTGACAATGACTACTTCCTCGACGACTTCGACGATGATCCTGAGGAGTGCAGGAGAGGAGAGATGAGCAATAGGCTATTGTCGAATCCTACAACACCGCACATCACGACATCGGTTGTGGCGCGTTCATGGCGGCCAAGAGGTCGGCGCATGTCGACCGGATGGACCGCGTGGGGTCCGAGGAGAGGACACGGAGGTGAAAAGCTGCGGCCACTGACGACGCTATGATAGCGCATGTTGAGGCGTGGGGTGCAGGACATCAAGGAGCAAAAGCCGTCGTACTTTAGTTTAATTAGAAATAGTTCTTTCTATAACCAGGTGTGTACGCAAATTTCAAATATGAACCCCAAGAATTGTCGCCTTTAAAAGTGTTCAAGCAAATTATTTAATATTTAACTACTCTCGTCCCAAAATACGTGTCTCATATTAGTCTACATTCGAATATATCTATATATACTAAATAGTGAATACGTTTAAATAGATAAATTTTGGACATCTATTTTAAGACTAGACGTAATTAAGTACTTTCCTACCAGCTAATCATGCAGGTATAAACGAAACTTAGCTCCACATGCAATCACAACCTCTATAACTATGACCATACTAAATAAACGGCCCCAATACTACACTAGATTATTACTAGCTAATTAAATTCCAGCTCAAGACAAAAGAAAAACAGCGACCGCATGCAAATCAGTGATGCAATTAGAATGGCAGGTGCCGATATATAGAGATCAACCGTATGGAAACCTTCCGCCAGCGTCAAGGTGTGAACAGCAACCAACCGCCGGTCCCTGTGGCGGTAAGTACATTTGGCCTTCCTCTATGGCGGGATGAGTAAACCGCCTTTAGCCCTGGCGGAATGTGCTACGTGGCACTTTTTTAACCTTCCGCCAGGGTATATTTGACAATAGTTTCAGCCGCAGGGTAGTTTTGGCAATGGTAAATTGCAGTGGGGCATATTTGTAAAAAAATCCATCTTGTGAGCTTGCTGCTGCCGCTGCCGCAGCGGCTTGGGTGACAGAGGGACATGATCGATCATCTGCCACACGCACACACCCTACAGGTGTTCCCTTCCACTAGTAGACTATGGAATAGGGTAGTAGCATAGCACTCTAGAGAGAGAGAGAGGGAGAGGGGGGGGGGGGGGGGGGGGAGGGGTCTTTCTCTCTCCAGGATCTAGGAGGAGAGAAAAGGTGGCATGGCAAGGTGTGCAACTTGCATTTGCTGTCTTTTATCCCGTGGACTTTGGTGGGAGGAATGGTCAAGATGTTCTTCTTTTCTTGCGTGTGTGTTAGAGAGATATTATAGGTTAGGGGATCTTAATTCTTAATTTCTAGATTAAACTAATTGTACTAGCAAGCGTAGTTTAGCCTTTTTGGACAGTGGGAATGGAATAGGCACACCAACATAATAGAATGACAGGTATAAAATAGAGGGATCAAAACATTATGCTAGAGTGGTCGTTTGGTTTGGTGCCTCGCCGATCAACCATATGAAGAACAGCTGTGTATTTCAGATTTATGAAGGTGAATGTAAGCTTCTTCTTGATTTTTCTTTTGAACTGTCGGATATAGAAGCCATAGGCACTTTTTTTTGAAGGACATAGGCACTTTTTCGTGAGAGAAGAGAGCGTGCAATTTCTAAAACGTCATGTTTCAATATTATTTGGCATGAACTTGAGGTACACAACTTCAATTATCTAATTAACCACCCCCCCCCCCCCCCTCTCTTGGTTCTTTTGGCAAATATATTGACAACTACTACTGTGCACTCATGAATCTGCTTAAAGCTCCCTTTGATTTGTGGGATTGGAGTGACGGGTTTGCTTGGAGGCCTTTTATTTTATTTACCCCCTAAATCGCGACACTTATTATGGATTGTACTAAATCAAATCAGAGTGAACCAGAGTGAGTACGAGATACGTAAGGATTCCAATCTTGCGAATTGAACAATCATAATGAAAAAAATTCATGAACATCGTGTCCTCCTTTCTACGAGGTTTCGTTAAATCAAACTAGCCCTACATGAACTAGGTAAATAATAACGACATAAAAGCTTGCAGACATGACGTCTCGCCCGCGGTACACGAGACATAAATGTTGCTGACGATAGGATAGACTTGTGCTGATAGCAGGCGTCGGCGTATGGCCGTCAATATTCTCAGCGTCGATATACACTGTCTGCCTGTTAGTATATTCCAGGTCGTTGGCATAGTCCTAGCTATTAGTTTGAGCCCAAGGTTTTATAAGATTTTCTTTGGTCGACTCGTTGCGGGAATTTTCAGCTAGAAGTTCAAAACCTTACTAAATGACATTGCATGTCCGTGAAAATGCTCACACTTGGGAGCTGGGTTTTGGCCAACATTTCACCACACTTATGTTAGAGACTTATGCAAACTTTGGAGGGATTCCTACCCTCCGAAGCATGGTTTCAGCCGAAAACCTACTCATGGGCCCCACGGAGTTTACCTCTCTGAAATTCTACGAACGACGGCTGGCCAATGGACTTTTATTTTTATTTTGGTTATGTTAGGTCATAGCAACATGAAAAAAGGGTTGAGCCCAAGATCTCACAAGATTCCATCTGGTTTATCTGTAGCGGGAGTTTCCACCTATAAGTCGAGAACCTTTTCTAAATGACATCGCATGTGTGTGAAGAGACTCACGCATGGGAGTGTTGGATTTGGCTTTTTTTCAACATTCCATCATACTTGTAACATGTGTTAGGGACTCATACAAGATTTGGAGGAGGTATTCCTACTCTTTGAAGCACGTTTTCCGGTGAAACCCTAGCACGTGGGCATTGAAGAGTCTACCCCTCGGAAATTCTCCAATGACGGTTGACCAATGGACTTTTCACTTTTTTGTTAGGTTAGATCATAGAAATATGGAAAACCAAGACAAGATCTCACAAGATTCCATCCGGTTGACATATAGCGGGAGTTTCCACCTATAAGTCAAGAACCTTTCCTAAGTGACATTGCATGTGTGTGAAGAGGCTCACACATGGAAGATGGACTTTAGACTTTTCAACACACATGTATACATATGTTAGGGCCATTTATTAAAAAATGCTAGAAAGGCTGTCAAAACATTCAATTTTTTGTTATTTAGATGGTTATTTAGGTTTCTCAAATTCCTATGCATAAGGATGATTAGGAAAAGACAACTTTCACATGTCCATTTGGAACTTTTTCTTATAGGAGAATGTCTTTTGGTTTATACAATACTCCTACTACTTTAAAAAAATGCATGAATGCTATATTTGCATATTATATTGAGAAAATTATGAAAGTATTCATGGAGGACTTTTTTGTGTATGATACCTCTTTCGATAATTGCCTGTTCAACCTTAACAAAGTTTTGCAAAGATGTGAGAACCAACACTTAGTATTGAATTAGGAGAAGTGCCACTTCTTGGTTGTAGAAGGTGTTGTTCTTGGACACCGTGTTTTAGAAAGAGGAATTGAAGTGGATCGTGCCAAGATATAAGCTATATAAAAGTTACCATAACTCAGATATATCAAAGGTATTATAATCTTTCTTAGACATGCAGGTTTCTATAGAAGGTTTATATAAGACTTCTCTAAAATATCAAAAACTCTAACTAATATTTTTGCAAAAGGATGTTCCTTTATCTTTGAATGATGATTGCGTAGATTATCTTAATGTTTTAAAAGAATGCTTTAATAATTGCTCATATAATTCAACTCCCTGATTGGAATTTATCTTTTGAAATTATGTCCGTTGCTAGTGATTATGCGGTTGGTGATGTTTTAGGCCAACAAGTGGATAAAATTGAATGTTATTTACTATGCTAACAAAAAACTTGATGGTGCTCAAAGAAACTATACTACTCTCTTCGTCCCAAAATATAAGGCACGCCTTTTTTCGCACGGTCTTTCATGTACAACTTTGACCACTAGTATATTTCAAATTATAAGTGTTTATAATGGCTAATTTTTTTTTAAATAATACATTTTTTATTGAATTTCACAAATAATATACAAAACGGGCAAATTGCAAATCTGACGGTTGGTCGGCCGTTCGACAGACGACCGACTCGTTTCGTCTTTTCAACAGACGACACACTGTTTCGTCTTTTGGGAGGACGACGACCCAGATGTTCGGCTGTTCAACAGACGAACGTACTGTTCGTCTATTGGAAGGACGAAGGGTGCATTGATCATGCAAGGTTGCATTGATCGGCAGGTTCCAAATAAGTTTTAGGTTTCGGACTATTGTTTCGCGTCGTTTATCCCGCCGTCACTTCCCGCCAATTTTTCTCGCCACTCCTTCCCGCCGATTTCCCCCGCCAGTCCTTCCCGCCCTTCTTTCCCGCCAGTCCTTCCCGCCCTTTTTTCCCGCCTATTCTGTTCGATGCCTCTATAAATGCGGACAACGAGATGTATCTTTTCACCCAGTTCATCCTCTTACTCTGTAATTAATTTCCCTCCTCTCCTCTTGCTCTCGCATTTTCCTCCACTCCTCTCCACTATGAACGACGCGCTTCCCTGTCCGCTAGATATGTCCATTGGGCTTCTCCAAATAGCGAGAAGTGTTATGATAGGCAATGAACCAGCCCACTGGGAGACGTTGGTAACGAACCATGATGCTCTCGTTATGCTTGGTAAGTCACTTCATCGGAGAGGGTGGAAACTGAAGACCCCAAATCAGGTACGAGCAGAGCTTCTCAGGATCCAGGCAAGGTGGGACAAGCTCACCTTCAAGAGTGAAGCTCACATGATGGAGCGGGATGATGCACCTTGGTCCTGGATAGAAGAGAGCGAGATGGGGATGATATCTTCATGCCGCCACCCGTTGGAAGCAAGGCAAGAGCTGAGTGGGACAAGAGGCAGGAGAAGAAGAAAGCACATGCCAAGAAGAGTCAAGCTGACATGACGGAGCAGGTTGTGGCACCTAGGGCCTGGATAGAAGAGAGCGAAGATGAGGATGATATCTTCATGCCGCCACCCGTTGGAAGCAAGGCGAGAGCTGAGTGGGACAAGAGGCAGGAGAAGAAGAAAGCGCAGGCCAAGAAGAGCAAGTGCGAGGGATCGTCAAAGGGAAAGGGCGAGGCATCATCGAAGGGAAAGGGAAAGGCATCATGCTAGGGATAGATAGGACTCTTATTTATGTACCGCAAGTTATGTTGAACTGTGTTGCAAGCTATGTTGAGTAGTTTGTCGAATAAAATCATGAAATAATAGAATGATGTCTCATACATAGATAGATAAATGTCTGATACATAAGTAGATATATGTCTCATACATAGATAGATAAATGCCTGATACATAAGTAGATATCACTGGTGTCGACGAGGAGGTGGCGGAGGCCTCGGTGTACTCCATCCATATCTGTGGGGTGGCATCACATCACGGCGAGGTGCAGTTGACCCTTCACCTTGATCCTGTGTATCCTGTGTGGGGATAGGTGGTGGAGTACCTGGCTGATACTGGCCAAACCAGTCTACCTGCTCGTGTTGTGTCTGCTGATCACGGTCGTCAGTACTGTCCCATATAACGGAGTCTCCTGCTAGTGTACAAGAAATTAAGTACTGAACAATGTCATACTGCATCTAACAATAGTAGGAAGGGACACGCTTACCATGAGGATGAGATTGTGGTCGGTAAGCGAAGTCCATGTAGGGGATCAGCTGCTGATGCTGCCATTGTTCGAAAGTAATCTGGTTCTGCTGCAACTGGTCGATATTAAACTGCGATTGCTGCCACGGGTCAGAAGTAAACTGTGATTGCTGCCACCCCGAACCTCCAGCCTGGTCTGGAGGTGGTGCTCTCGGCGGCGCCTGCTGTGAGAGTCGTGGACGAGGCCCGTGGCGGAGTGGTGTAGAAATATGCTCCTCGTGCCATCCCGAGCCTCCAGCATGGTCTGGAGAAGGTGGTTGCTCCATGGATCGACGTGGGGCGCGCTCCTCCACCGAGTGACGCGGTGGGCGCTGCTGTGTGGATCGACGTGGGGCGCGCTCCTCCACCGAGTGACGTGGTGGGCGTTGTGCTTCTCAGTGAACATCACCTTCCCGAGCAGCCACATAATGTATGCCTCCAGGGTACGTGTAATCTGTGGCGCAGTCATCGGAGTGGCCGGGAACCCAAACCTCTGTATCTGCATTGGCAAATAGAACAATTTTCAGTACATGATACTTCTTCAACAAAATAGAACAAATAAATGAAACACACCTGATACTGCTCCAACCATCCAAATTTTGGCCCATGATTGTCATGGCCAAAGGCCTGAGCTCCATCACGGATGCCAAAGAATCGTTGGGCCATGTCTTGGGCCCAATTTGCCGGTGGATCCACTGGGCCTATGGGCACGCCAGCCAACGGAAGTCCCAGCAAGTACGAGACGTCCTGAAGGGTAGGAGCCATCTCTCCCCATCGAAAATGGAAAGTGTGAGTCTCGGGCCTCCATCGATCCACCGAGCACGTGAGCAAAGACGAGTCGTACTGTAAGCGACTAGTCTGGAACCCAAGGTGTCGCCCTTCTATCTCCTCCATACGAGTGGTCTCAACCAAACGAACGAAGGGTAAGAGCCCAGCCCACTTCAATCTACATAAGAAGAAAGCAGTACAGTTTAGTCACTCTGGCCCATAAATATCCCAACAGCAAGAGAAATAAATGTCACATGCCTCTGAAGCCAATCAGGATGTATGCACTAGTTCGACATGGGAGTGCGAGTCACTAGGTGCTTCAAGGACCCCGGGTTAGCATCCAGTACCGTCGACCGGTGCTTTCTATCTATGTCAGCATTCAGCAAAGATCCTGCCATCTGCACATTAGTTCCACACATATTGCAAATTTAAGACATAGTTCCACACATATTACAAATTTAAGACATAGTTCCACACATATTACAAATTTAAGATATAGTTCCACACATATTATAAATTTAAGTCAGCTCCACACATATTACAAATTTAAGACATAGTTCCACACATATTACAAAATATTACAAATTTAAGACATAGTTCCACACATATTACAAATTTAAGACATAGTTCCACACATATTACAAATTTAAGACATAGTTCCACACATATTACAAATTTAATACATAGTTCCACACATATTACAAATTTAAGACATAGTTCCACACATCTAGTTTATTCCTCTGCCTCTTCTTCCTCGGATGCCACGTCCACGAGGAGCAGCTCCACCAGTCCCGAAGATGTGGCAACTGGTGTCTATATGACCAAATTTATTACACATAAAACATTGCCTAGTAGGGCCTCCGGCTTCAGATTCATCCATATCATTACGGATGCAGACACATTGTCGCCTTCCTCTTCCTGTCCACATCAGTTCAGGATCTGGGATGTAAACCCTTTCACCTGGATTTACTTTGTTGAAATTTCCCCATGCCCTATATCCCATCATCTCGCCTGTCCACATATTGACCACCGCGTCCTTAAGGAAATAAGGAGAAACAAACGAGATCGCATCCATACCCATCAGCCCGCATGCAGCTAGTACATGAGAGCAAGGCAGATGCAACAACTTGGGTTTATTGCACGTGCACTCACACGTTGGCCAGGCTTCGTTGCCTATCCTCACCTCCTGTGTCTTTACCTCTTCTCCTGTTCCAATCCGGTTGGAAGGGAGGCGTACCTCGAACCTTCTTTCCTGATTACCGATGGCGATGACATGCATGGACCGAGCCTTCTCCATCTTGGCATCCATGTAATGCATGATCTTTGAACAATACCTCGTGTTTGGGTTGTTCATGATATGCATCTGAGCCATCTGGAGTCTGTCTCTGAAATACTTCAGAGTTCCGGTGAAAATACACTCCACAATGGCTGTTAATGGTAGAACCCTACTTCCTCTCAAGACAAAGTTGTAAGTTTCAGCCAGATTTGTAGTCATTACGCCAAACCTAGCACCATGAGTGTCATGCAGCAGAGACCACCTCTCTACAGGCTCGTGTTGTATCCATTCCTGAAATTTTTTAATCCTTCTGCCAGGCCTTCTCCTAGTACCGGGTTGGCCAAATCCTGGCAAGTCACAAAGGGCAATGGGTTCTTCCTCTGGTGGTGCTGCTCCTGTTGTTGCCTATGCAGCTAACGCCGCTGCATGAGCCGCGACTGCTGCTGCTCTAGCTGCTCTCCTCTGAGTCACATGTTTTTTAGTGAAGTCATCAAGATAGCCACGACACTTGATATACTTCCACTCTTGGTTCTGCTTGCAAAGCTTCTTGAATAGGTTCATAAGAGCCTTGTTCCTAAACTGTGAGAAAAAATTGGCCCCTAGATGCTGCATGCACCAACGACTCTGCATGTCCAGCCATGGAGTTACTTCATCAGGAGTGGGCTGTGTGAGCTTCTTTATCGCGCTTAGTATACCTGGATGCCTATCATAAGGACACATACATTCGGTGTATCTCTCACAATTGCTATCTTCGGCTGCCTGAAAAACCATACCCAACTCTCGGTGTTCTCGCTCTCCACGAAAGCAAAAGCAAGTGGAACAACTTGATTGTTTCCATCTTGACCTATGGCAGTCAATATCTGACCCCTATACTTGCCAGTGAGAAATGTACCATCCACACAGATGACTGGTCGACAGTGAGTGAAAGCTTCTATGCATATAGCAAATGAGAAGAACACTCGATGAAGTACCCTCAAATTAGGTTCCTGTGGCAATGTAAAGTGTTGGATGTCCACGTAGGTGCCTGGATTCCTAGCCTGCAGTGTCTGGAGCATCCTAACAACACAGTCATACCCGTCTCGAAACGAACCAAACCTTGCCTCCAGTGCCCTTTGCTTAGTCCTCCAAGCCTTCCCGTATGAAATATTGTAGCGGAATCTGACAGAAACTTTGTTAATGATAGCTTGCACCCCCATGGCTTTGCCCTCCACTATCTCTGTGTACAACAGTCTAGCCAGGAGGGTTGACGTGAGGTTACGATGGTCCTGAAGGACACTTTCAAGTGTGCATGTGTGCATCACAACATCGGTGATCTTCCAGTTTGTGTCATACCTAGGGACATGGGCATGCACCCTTGTAGGACATCCAGCTTCCTCGCAAACCAATGTCAAATATTGTTGTGATGACACCTTCGTTTTCAAGACCCGTTGCATGGACATTGACCATTCAACAATTGCTTCCTGCAGATGTCTCTTGCTAGGATATAATGCACCCAGAGAGATGCTGTTCGCGTGATAATGCCATGCCGAATCATGCCCATCGTTCACAATCATTGCTGCTGTGTTGTCATTATTCCATGATGCCGGAATAGGTTGGCCGATCTCTTCTTGATCAGACTCGCCAGAATCATCAGCCGTATCACTGTTGCCTTCTGAGTCTTCGGCTTCCATTTGATGTTGCAACAAACCATCATATATCTCGTCCTCATCAGCTTTGCCACTGAATATGTCTTCCCCTAATCCTTCACCACCGTCCTCTGATACATAACCATCACCCCCGGTGTGTGCATAGCTACTGTGACCTGATTCATAACCGCCGCCACCCTCTTGGCCCTGACTACTCTGGCCATGATCATAACTACCTCTAGCATGACCGGTCTGACTACTCTGGCCATGATCATACCCAGCCTCTTTCGCCACAGGTAACACTAAGAGACTGGGGTTAACTTCTCTTTTCTGGCAAGCTTGCACAAATTTGACCCATTTGTGTTGCGCTTCTATTGGCCTTAAATAAAAATTAGGGGTTTGCCTTGACTTAGTCCATAAAGCATGCACACCGACAGTATGGGTAGGAGGGAGCCCTAAACGAACACATAACCAATCCTTCAACTGAGTAACGGGCACTGTTTCAGGATTCTGAAGCACTTTATCCATAAAACTAAACTCGCTCAAATCAACTCCGTGCTGGTTTATTCTGACGGAACCAGGACCATACAAGAACCTAAACACTACATTATTTGACATGATTTTCGACCTAAAAAATACTGAAAATAGTCAAAAACAGGTACATTGACACATAATACTCTACAAATATCTTGCATCTAACAGACCCCATCAAAGGCTACCTATAAACATACACACATGACTGCAATTAGCAAGAAATTAGGGTTTACCCTTGAAGCGTGCGAAGTCGTGTCGTGCAGCTGCCTCAGGTCAACGGATCAGCACCTCCACCATGCACCTTCCTCAAGTCCCAGCACCAGCCTCCACCATGACCATTGCTCAACAAGAACACCACCAGATCCCTCCACCAAAACGACTCAAATCACTACACCAGGCTATTCCATTAGTAGATCGGGACTCTACTAGCTTGCTAATGTGTTAGAGCAGCGAGTTTGGGTAGAAATCTGGGCTAAAAATCGGTGCAACAACTGGCGAAAACGAGAGCGAGCTACTGAGAAAGAGGAAGAACCGAGAGAGAGGAGGGCTAGCGAGAGGAGGGGAGGACGACGACGGGTCGGCGAGTTATATGCTGGGTGGCGTCGGCCCTTCAACGGACAAACCCTTCCTTCGTCCATTCAACGGACGAATCACCCTGCAAACCCCTGTCGGCCGACAACGTGATGCTCTGTCGTCTTTTGGAATAAAGAAGGAAACACGGTCGTCTTTTCGGAAAAAGAAGGCAACGCTGTCGGCTGTTTGATAAAAGTCGACCGGTCTGTCGTCTGTTCAAAAGACGAACCCTGTCTGTCGTCTGTTGAACGGCCGACCGACCAACAGATTTGCAATTTGTCCGTTTTGTGTATTATTTGTGAAATTCAATAAAAATGTATTATTTAAAAAAAATAGCCTTTATAATGTATAAATGGCATCGATGCATTGCACTCGCAAATCTCTTTCATTTCATATATATATATATACAACTTTTATGGGCATATTATAAATACAAATCATAGTCAAACTTGTATTACATTGACTAGCGAAATTTAAGGGTTCCTTATATTTTGGGATGGAGGAAGTACTACTGAAAAAGAATACTTAGCTATGATATTTGCATGTGATAAGTTTAGACCTTACATTGTTGATTCTAAAGTCATTGTGCATTCTGATAAGCCAACTATTAAATTGTTGGGCAACACGCAGGGCCAGGCCGAAAACAAAAAAAGTCTGCTGTGGCTAGAACTCTGACAAGCCACCGAAGATCTGGCCAAGGTCAAAGGAAATAGCTCGTACCTCTCGACGCACATGTGCGGAAGTTGAGGAAGCGCTTCGCGGTGGTGCCCATACGTTCCCCTCATCTCGTCTGGCTCCGGCGAACTGCTCAATCCTGGGATCTCCTTGTCATCGGCTCTAGTGCTCCTCCTCCTCGCCTCTAACTTCGCCGCCCAACGCCGCCGACGAGCATCACAGATGTGGTGCCTCTACTGTTTCACACACGTACAAGGTGGAACAATAGCAAGTGAGATGCTAGTCTCGGTCTTGCCGCGCCGGGATAGGAAAGGTGGGAATTGCAAAGTCTAGCAAAACCCTAGGAAGAAGCACTGGATTGTCTATCTGTCTACCGCCACCCACCTTTCCTTATATAGGCGAGTAGGTGAGGGCACACAACATTTGTGTCCCTCGGACCTAAACCCTAACCCTAGTCAGAGTGGGTCCAACCCATTTTCACGTGTCTCTGTCCAAACAAGTCCAACTTGTCGGCTTATGATAGTCGCACTACTAGAAAAACAGCTATAGGTAATCGACATACCCGTGCCCCACGGGTAAATAGCCGTGGCGCACGGCTGTGAAGTGCCCCACGGGTAAGTCGCGTACTCATAGCGCACATGCCACATGTGCACCACCACTACGTGTGGGCCAGGGCATAGGTGGTCGCAGACCACTTACCCGTAGGGCACCACATAGTGGTGCGCCACGGGTAGGTTCCCCGTGGAGCACCACTATGTGGTGCCCTATGGGTAAGTGGCCTACGACCAACTCCAACCCCCATGTGGATCGCTTTTATAGTTTTGTAAAAAAATAAAATAAAATTATGAACACTTCAAAAAAAATCCTTTCAGATATAGGGAGGTAATCTGGTCTAGTTGTAGGAAAATTAAAAAACATGAATTTCATCTTTTTTTGCAAAAAAGGACATGCCACGGTAAAACGACCATTACTTTTGCATACGATGTTGGATAAAAAACGTTTAATATGTCAAAATGACGAGCACGAAAATCTCCATATGCTCACAACCACCTTTGTCCATTTAGCGGTTTTTTAGAATCTCAAAATTCAAAAAGAATAAAAAGTTATGGTAAAAAGATCGTTTTTTCCTTAAAAAGGGTGAGACCACTTAACCGTGGAGCATGGTATATAGGTGCTCCACGAGTAAGTTTGGGCGGGATTCGAAATTCGAATCTGGCCGACCACCTATCCCCTCTCCTTTCCCTCTCATTATCCTTCTCTTACACACTTCCTCCTCCTTCCTCTCTTCCTCCCTCCCTCTCTTCTTCCTCTCTTATCTTCTTTCTTCCTCCCTCCCTCTCTTCTTACTCTCTTATATTCTTCCTCCCTTCCTCTCTACTCCCTCCTTCTCTTCCTCCTTTCTCCCTCTCCTCTTCATCCTCCCTCCCTTCCTCCCTTCTTATCTTCCTCCTTCCCTCTTCTCCTTCTCCTCTCTCCGGCCTCCTCAGACCACCTCCGATATAGACCTCCTTCGACCACCTTAGAGAGTGACCTCCCTCGCCCATCTCCTGCCGCATCCTCCATGGTAGGTTGTGGCCACGGCCTCCCGCACCTCCTTGTGGTGGTAGGCTATGGCCACGGCAGTGATTAAGGCCCCAACGAGGTGACCTTGGTGACAATGCTGCTGACGACGGCCGGTGGCATGATCCAGGTCCAGATGTCAAACTAGATCTAGGTGGTGCATCCCTTTTTTGGAAATTTGAATTTCGTACACGTGGCGCACCGAAGCCCCTGTCCTTGGAGTACTCATAGTGCGCTACAGCTAAAAAGTTACCCGTAGTGCACCAGGTAGTGCGCCATGGCTAAAAATTTACCCGTACCGTGGGCCTAGTGGTGCGCTATGGGTAACCAAAGCCGGTGCGCCACAAGTAAGATTTTTCCTAGTAGTGTCAGATCAGCATCCACCCAGTCCCAATCGCTTAAGTGTGCGATCCCACAGGCTTACGGTAAGCTGGGCATAACTCAATAATCATTGAGTTAGAACCGTAGCTCAGTGACTTTCCGACATGAGGTGATAATCGGTAGCGGCCTCTAGCAAGACTTGCCTACTCCCGGTTTACTCAAGTACCCTCAGTATGATGATCTGTCCGAGTCCCTTCGCCTCACGATATTGGTGATAAACCACAGGGGAGATTTCATCATACCAGTGATGGTTTAACTCTCTTCTCATTGCAGTGATAATAGATTCCCTCTGGCTTCACTAAGTGTAGTACCCAATTGTCTAACAGTTGTAATGCTATTGCCTATTCTAGATATTGCTACTTCCTACATATCATTCTTGCATTGCATCATCATTATATCATTCTCATGTTACCTTGCATTTGAGCATCATATAAAACCCCTCTATTTGGTTCTTATCCCATATGCATTATATATCACTTGTATTTTCCTCTTGATATATTGTATTTGATTCTTGATAAATTTTTACATGTGGGCATATATTTTCTCGATTCCACCACCTTTCTTTCTCTTATGTTCTGAATGAAGACTTGTCAGTCAAGGACTTTCTGGGTTCAGGTGAGATAGGGCTTGTGTTCTCTCTTCCTCTTTATGTGGAGGCCTTTGAGGAGCTACAACAGTTAAATGATATCACCGCAGGGATTTTTCTTCATGATAATGAGCCGGATAAAATAATATTTGCTTGGGGATCTGATAAATATACATCTGCAAGGTTTTATAAATTTATGTTTAACATTATTCCCCAGAATCCAAGTCTATGTTTGATTTGGAAATCAAATACCATGCCCAAACTGAAGGTGTTCTCGTGGTTAGTTTTCATGGATCGAGTTAATACCAAAGATATAATGAGCAGAAGAAATTGGCACGTTAGGGAGGGTCAGACTGTGTTCTTTGCAACGATCACCAAGTTGAAACGAGAGACCATCTTTTCTTTGGTTGTGTTTTTGCAGTTTGGTGTTGGGAGTTCTTGGGGATTGAGTGGGACTTGTCAGATGGCATTTTTTATAGAATTTTGAGAGCGGCAGAGAGATTTGCTGGGCCATGTTTTATGGAGATTTTAGCTTGTGCTGCTTGGAGCATCTGGGGAGTCAGGAACTACCAAATTTTCAGAAATATAAACTGTTCGTTTCAGAGATGGAAAGTAAAATGCTTGAAGTACATTCAACTTCATAAATTCAGGGTGAAGCCGGTTAGCCTAGAGAGGCTGGACACTTGGTTGTCAGCAACTTTTCTGTAATTCTTCGTTTCTTTGCTTTGGTTAGCTCTAGTGTACGCTCTTCTTTTCTTTTAACCTTGATGTAGATCTCTGTACAGTGTCTTTCCTTTTCTATTTATATATATATATATATATAAATCACACCGTAGGGGCTTCCCCTACGGTAGAGCGGTAAAAAAAAAACTATATATGAGCATTGTATTTCTTTTGGCTTTTGTCCAGCTCATATGTAATAAGATGGATCCACTTTTAAACCTACATGCTCTCATATATGTTTCTTATTGTTTTCACAATATGAATTATGTGGAGCCAAATGGCCACCTTTGCATGCTATGTGAGTGGGGAAGCTTCTATGACTTTTATATGGTTTGTTTTGAATAGTGGGCATGCCTAAATATAAATGTGGTCAAATAATCATATAGTGCTACACACACACTAGCATGGCCCATTCACATTCACTTATGCTTATTTACATTCATTTTATATAATAATCAAGCTTGTACTTTTTTGAGGGCTTTAGTTCAACTAGTTGAATGCATGCATGGAGGAATAAATGCCATATGAATTACAAATGTTGTCACTATTGTAATGGAACATTTAATATTCATGCATGTCCCATGCAAGCCTCCATTCCTTCCTTCTTTGTTATTATTTTGAGTTTGAGATGGTTGTTTTGTTTTAAATTCAAAAAAATGAAACCATCCCATCAAGCTTGCAAGCTATACACTCTTCTTCTATCTAGCCTTTAGATGCTTGCCTTCTTCTGGTTTTTTCTTGGAGTTTCAATCCTCAAGTCTTGGGGGGGATGACCCCAGGTAGGGTCAAGCTAGGGTTAAAGGTAAAGCCCACCGAGGTACTGATCAGGCCAAAGCATGAGCTAGCTGAGTTATATAAGGGCCGACCGAATAATGGCCGGTTTATCCTAAGCCGGATAGCACCGGCAAGACTCGGCCGACATATATGGTATGTCAGCATGATGTCTAGAATGTTTTATGTTTACAGGTACCGTCTTGGTCGAGTCAGCAAGGATGAGGCCAAGTCAGGGGTTGGCTTGCTAAAAAATGAGAGATCAAGCCCCAAGGTCAACACTTTCCTCTCTTTCACGGGTATCTAGGGAGAGACAAGCGCTAAGGACAAGTTCTAGAGGGACAAGGAAAGAGCAAAGGGTCACGAAGGTGACAGTCCCTGACCCCAACTGTCATGTAGCATGGACTCTATGCCCATTGCCACACAGAGGAGGGCGACAGAAGAAAAGAGGGCACTGAATTACTATTTTGGGAAGAGCATATCCAAGGAATATTCGGGCCACATATGCCCTAGATGTAACCTGGAGTGATGGATGGGGTCATTCATTTGAACAAGGGGAAATCCCTAGAGTGACGGAGAGAAGGAGTAGTTCATCCTCCTCTTCTCTTCAATACAGCTCAAGGAGCAACTTGTACACAACACAGATCTAAATACAAGATCTAGAGAGAGTTCTTCATGTGCAGATTCACTACACTATCCCTCCATGGATACCACTAGTGCACATTGGCCCCATCTTTATCCTACCCATGGAATATTCCGTGCCACTACCACGACAGTTGTCTCCCACCATGGGGCCAGTAGTGGCGCTAGCTGGAGTCAAGATCCGAATGGGAAACTTCATCGCATCAGGGGAGCGCATCGTCTCCAGGATGGTTCAGTGATTCGGCTCGCTGGACTACGTCAGCGGCAACGTCAAAAACTTTTGCAACTACCCTCTCCCACGCAACAACCTCTTTGATAGCTTTGGCGCACACAAGGTCTACATCGTGGTCGACATCTCCTGCGTCTACCCGCAGCGAGTCGTTGTGGCTGGTGAGCCGCCCCTCTGCGTGGCTCACAGTCAGTGTATCACTCACCCCTCTAGCTGTGTCGAGGTGATGATGACTGCGCCCGCCACCGGCACCAGCAGAGTCCCGACCGAAGAAGGAGATACCACTCCCAAGGAACCTCATTCGAGGTTCCCACCACTGGAGAGGCGGGAGAACATACTGCAGGAAGCTCTACAGAGCTTGACAACTCCTGTAACTCCCATCGCAGATCCGGCTTAGGCGCAGGCCGAGCTAGAGGAAATCGGTTGAAAGTGCTTGAGGGAGCCAAGAAAATAGCAGCAGATCAGCAGTCCTTAAACATCACCTTGCGTGAGTATGCTAGGGCCAATAGTATTAACACTAGCCCAACCCACATGGACGGTGTAAGGATTAGGGGAAAGAACCTCATTAGTGATATAGATAAAGAATATGTGCCAAGGCCAGGAGATTCAGCCAACCTGATGTCTGCAGGCTTTTCGAGGTACACCACCCTAGCAAAAAACCTCAGGGTTGCAGACGCGGCAGCTGCCAAGATACCAGATTTTACCGGTGAAGCCCAGCAAAGACAACACGAGATAATTAATGAGCTAGTGCGCATCGCGAACCAGAAGAATGAAGAGTTACTCAGGGCTAACCCGACAAGGCCAGGGGGTTCCCGTGTTGTTCATTCGGCCGGGGGCGCTCCTACAAAATCTGTCGGGGAAGCCTCTTCACCCGGCGCTGTCCCAAGAGGATAAGAGGTAGTAACTTCTAGGAGAATAAATAGACTAATGGTTCCCTATGACCCGACTATGTTCAGGAAAGGAAAAACCATACAAGCAGAAGCTGATCGACAAAGTGTTAGCCGAGGCAATGGCAGCCACGAAAACCCCAGTAGAGGCAATGCAAGTCAGGGAAATGTTGGGCACGGTAATGCTGGCCAACGTAACTCGGCTGGAGCTGGGAAACATCCACCTCAACAGCAACAGCAGAGGTGCATGCCTTGGAAAGAGCAAAGTGCAGGACCAACTATGTAGAATGAATATGCTCATCCGGTGTAGAACAGATACAGTGATGGTTATTCAGCCATGTAAAATGTCGGGTTTCCCAGGACGGATCATCATATGATGGGAAATGCAATGGGATCAAGGCTGGGAAATAGGAACTTACAGCTGGATGATGCAAGATTAAAGCTAGATAGGATATATATGTCGAAACAGTTGGAGGGACAAGGTCCTCCGGGTCCTCCATGTTTTGGACCTCGGATCATGAGAGAACCACCTGTGTCGAACTTTCAATTGGCCAGGGGAACAAAGACATATGATGGTAGGACCAAGCCACATGATTGGTTAATTGATTACACCATAGCTATAAACATAGCTTAGGGCAATCTTAGATGGGTAGTGAGGTATGTACCTCAAATGCTAGAGGGACGAGCAAGGGTCTGGCTGAATAATTTACCAGCTGGAAGTATCAACTATTGGTTAGATTTTGAGGAGATGTTTATCAGCAACTTCACTAGTACATACAAGATGCCCAACAATCCCCAACAACTGGTGATGTGCAAGCAGAGGCCGAATGAGACGGTCCGAGAGTTCTTGACTCGGTGGTGTAACATGCGTAACTAGTGTGAGGGAGTAATCGATTCACAGGCTATCGCATGGTTTGTGCAAGGGTGTCGATACACAAGTGTGTTGTGGCAAAGATTACAAAGAGATATGCCAACTACGTTGGCCGAGACAATTAAGATTGCAGATTCGTATGCGTTGGGTGACCCGACCCAACCTCAGCTTATGTCAATAGAGCCGAATGAAGAGCTGTATTCCCGTGATGGAACCAGGTCATCCTAGAGAAATGATTTCCGAGGTAAAAGAAGGGACGAACGGTCGGATTACCGGTATAACTCGAACCATGTTGTAGATGTAAGCCAAGATCGGCCAGG
This sequence comes from Avena sativa, assembly GCA_916181665.1. NCBI lineage: Eukaryota > Viridiplantae > Streptophyta > Magnoliopsida > Poales > Poaceae > Avena > Avena sativa. Next base: position 36,814,333 of record OV702284.1, read on the forward strand.
AGTCGGGAGTAACCAGCGACTAAAAAACAATGCCCATCAATGGACACCAAAGAATGATGAGAAGAAGCAGCGGAGTGCTGAGCAGAAAAAGCAATGGCAGGAGAGGCCGAAGTATACTTACGAGTCTATGTTGGATCAACCATGCAAGTTCCACACTCCTAACCCGACTAAACCTGCGAATCACATGACTCAGTAGTGTGCATGGATGCAACATGCGCTAGAAGACGTGGGATCATCTCGGCCGACTCAGCCACAACTCGCGGGAGGAAATGTCCAACAACATCAGCTAGCATTGCCTCCACCACCACCGAGGTATGAGAATCAGGAAAGAAGGGATGTTGTGCACCAAGTAGTTAACCAGAACCAAGGGAACCAAGGAAACCCCGTCAATGGCGACTAAAATGTATATAGTGAACATCACCAGAGTTACTGTGTGTTCACTACAAAGGAGACTGATAGGCAAAGTGTGCAGAGGAGACATATGGAGGTCAATGCAGTTATGCCGACAGTGCCAAGGTACATGCATTGGTCAGACCAGGAGATTACTTGGAGCATCAAGGAACATCCCAGGATCATGCCGATTTCTGGAACATATGCACTGGTACTTGACCCAATGTTGATCGGGCCAAATATCAATGTGAAATTCTCCAAAGTACTCATCGCCAATGAGATAAGTATCAATATAATATACAAGGATACAATGCACAAGTTGGGAATCTCGGAAAACATGCTACAGGCAACTAAGACCACTTTTCATGGCATTGTGTCGGGGTTGTCCAGTGAGCCAAATGGAAAAATCCGGATAGATGTTTTATTTGGCACGCGAGAAAATTATAGAAGAGAGAACTTGTTCGAGCTTGTGGATTTAGACAGTTGTTACCATGCCCTACTTTGCAGGCCAGCGATTTCCAAGTTCATGGCTAGTACCCACATTGGCTACCTGAAGATGAAGCTACAAGGACCTAATGGAGTCATTACCATTGCAGGAGACTATAGGAGGTCAATGGAGTGTGCCTTGCCGGATCAAATCTGTCCGAATCATTCGTGATTGCTGATACGTTGGAAACGTATCTATAATTTTTATGCTCCATGCTTGTTTAGTATCTACTTTGCTTTACTTTTCTACACTTTGAGGTGCTTTTTACATGTTTTCTGGTACTAACCTATTAACAAGTTGCAACAGTATAAGATGCCTGTTTTCTGCTGTTTTTGGTTTTAGAAAAGTTAGTAAAGAAATATTCTCGGAATTGGACGGGACAAACGTCAAAGTCAATTACTTTCTGTGGGGAACAAGAAGTCCAAAGGAGAGCCGGAGGGGCCATCCAGGGGGGCCATACCCACCCCAGGCGTGGGTGGGCCTAGCCCCGCGCCTGGCTAGGGTTTGGCTACCCTGGCCGCCTCCTCGGCCCCCCTTCGCCTATAAGAAGCCCCCGATGCAGAAACCCTAAGCACCCGATCAAATCTCCACTAAACCGTCTATAGCCGTTGCCACCATCGTCTCTAGATCGGGGGGATCTGAAGTTCTTCCCGGCACCCTGCCGGAGGGGAGATCATCCCGGGGGCCTTCTCTCCGGTATGATGCGTGAGTAGTTCCACCTTGGACTATGGGTCCATGTAGTAGCTAGATGGTTGTATCTCCTCCTTTGTGCTTTCATGTATTGATCTTGTGAGCTCTGTTCATGATCAAGATCTAATCTATTTGTAATAATGCATGTTGGGTTTGCGGGGATGCGATGGATATTGAGATTATTATGTTGGTTTGATTAATGGTTTTGTCTTTATGATTCTATCATGTCTGTGTTGTTTGTGATCTTGCATGCTCTTAGTTGTTAGTAGCTATCTTGGACAAGTAGTTGCTAGTGACTCCAATAGGGGGTATTTATGCTCGATAGTGGGTTCATGCCTCTAGTTTCCGAGGGAAGTGACAAAAATCTCTTCGGTTGTAGATGTGCTGTTGCCACTAGGGAGAAAACAACGGTCTCTTGTTCATGGAACATGTGGACTGTTTACCTTACACACTTTGCTTAAAGTAGTTGTCTGTTGCTTGCAACTTAATACTGGAGGGGGTTCGGATGATAACCTGAAGGTGGACTTCTAGTCATAGATGCAGTTGGATGGCGGTCTATGTATCTTGTTGTATTGCCCAATCGAATCTCATAGGAACTTTCTGACTAGTAATTGCATTGTTATGCCTTGCTCAGTTCCTGTCAATTGCCCTGCTGTAATTTGTTTACCCTTCATGCCATGTTGTTTATCTAAGGAGAGCACCTCTAGTGAACTATGGACCCCGGTCCAATCTTTACCATTGATACATCTTTCACTGTTACTTGTTTACTTGCTGCAAACCATTACCTTCCACACCATACGTTTAATCCTTTGTTACAGCAAACCGGTGAGCTTGACAACCTCACTGATTCGTTGGGGGCAAAGTCTTGAGTTTGTGTTGTGTAGGTCTCCGTGTTGCTTGCAACAACTGTGTGACGTTTCCTTCCTCCTTCTGGTTCGATAACCTCGGTCTCTACCGAGGGAAAACTTGCTGCTGTGCTGCTTCACACCTTTCTCTTGGGGTTCCCAATATGACTCCACATCAAGCACCAAGTTCTCTGGCGCCACCAAGGAGTCATAAATTGCATGAGATAAAAGGAGGATCCAGGAAGTGACGGCTCTGGCTAAGTCGGCTCAGATGAATATGCTAGCACTGAGTAACCCACATGGAAGTGTATCATTCCAGCCGACTAAGGACACAAAGAAGATCTAGATTGATGATCAGTTCCCAGAGCGCACCGTAACTATTGGTGCAGGCCTGAACGACAAATAGGAAAGCGAGCCCATTAGCTTCCTCCATGAGAATTGGGACATTTTTGCTTGGTCCACATAGGACCTACTAGGTGTGCCGAGGGAGGTGGCTGAGAAATCTTTGCATGTCAGGACTGATGCAAGGCTGGTGAAGCAACCTCTCCACCGCTTCGCCGAGGTTCGGAGAAACATCATAGGGGATGAGATAGCTCAGCTCCTTGCAGCTGGGTTTATCATGGAAATTCCTCATCCAGATTGGCTGTCTAATCCGGTGCTGGTGGAGAAGAAGAAGGATGACCCGAATGTGGCAGTGGTGTGGTGCATGTGCATTGATTACACCAACTTGAACAAGGCATGTCCAAAGGGTTAACTTCCTTTGCCAAGAATAGATCAAGTCATTTACTTGATAGCTAGTTGTGAATTGTTATCATTTGTAGACTCGTATTCTGGTTTCCACCAGATACCATTAAACCCGGCTGATCAAATAAAAACTGCCTTTATTACCCTGTATGGGGCTTATTGCTATCGCACCATGCCATTCGGCTTACGCAACGCAGGTGCCACATATCAAAGGTGCATGCAAAAATGCTTGCATGATCAAATTGGAAAAATGTCCAAATGTATGTGGATGATGTGGTGATAAAAACCAAGGAGAGTCATACCCTTCTAGATGATATCCGGTAAACATTTGCGAATCTAAGAAGGTTCCGAATGAAGCTTAACCCGGAAAAGTGTACCTTCAGTGTCCTGGCCAGAAAATTACTTGGATTCCTCGTGTCAAGCCGAGGTATATAAGCTATTTCGACTAAAATCTTCGTCGTTGAGCGCATGGAACTGCCGAAGTGTCTTAATGATGTCCAGAAGTTCATTGGTTGCCTGACATCACTGAGTCACTTTGTTAGTCACCTGGGAGAAAAGGCACTACCTTTATATCAATTAATGAAAAAGTCAGATAAGTTCATCTGGACGTCGCAAGCTGATAATGCCATTCATGGATTTAAAAAGATGCTAGCCTGTGTTAGCCTCAACACTATCCAAAGAGACAATGTTGCTCTACATAGCGACCAATCGAGTCGTAAGTGCCGTGGTAGTGGTGGATCATGACAAAAAGGGTAAGTCGGTGCAGAGGCCGGTATATTATCTAAGTTAAGTACTTTCTACTTCAAAGTAAAATTACCCACATTAGAAGAAAATGGCATATGGCGTCTATGTGGCGGCCAAAAAACTTCAACATTATTTTGAGGAACACCCCATAAAGGTGATATGTGAAGCACCAATATCCGAGATAATGGGTAATTAAGATGCAAGTGGACGAATTGCCAAGTGGGCTATTGAACTAGCTCCATATGCCCCACAGTTTGATAGACGAGATGCAATTAAATCTCAGGCATTGGCCGACTGTTTTGTTGATTGGGCTGAAATGCAATATGATCCATCCTTGCCTCATTTGAATTACTAGAGAATGCATTTTGACTGAGAAAAATTGAGAACTAGATTAGGTTCGTAGATAGTGCTTACCTTGCCGAAGAAAGATCAACTGAAATATGTGTTGCAGATACATTTTTCCGCATCAAACAATGTGGCCGAATATGAAGCACTTGTGCATGGCTTGAAAGTAGCAAAGGATATTGGAATACGTCAGATTTAGTGTTTTGGTGATTCAGATTTGGTAGTGCAGCAAGTGTCAGGTCATTGGGATGTCCTTGATGAAAACATGGCATTATATAGATTTCATGTGCAGAAAATTAGTGGGTACTTTGAGGGATGTGAATTCTATCACATATCTCGAGGAGAGAATGATGCAGCCGACACATTGTCCATACTCGGCTCATCCAGACAATCTATCCCGCCAGGCATATCTTTGGAGAACCTCAGAAAACCATCCATTATCCCATCACCAGAATCCAAGTCAATCTATATCCCGACCAATTCACGGTCTGATGCTATCCCAATGGATATCGATTGGAGTAATGATCTGAATAACCCAGTGACTGACTCGGAAAACCTAGGGACTGTCTTGCAAAACCTGGGGACTGCTAATCTAAGTCTGGCAGAAATTATGTCAGCATATTTGATGGAAGTAGATGAGGTGATTACCCCTGCCCATGCAGTACTAGCATGGTCGCAGCCAATCATGTGTTTCTTGAAAGATGAGACTTTGCCGGGTGATGAAGTACTCGCTAGACAAATTCAAAGAAGATAAAAATCATATACCATAATAAATGGAGAGTTATACAAAAGAAGTGTCACCAGCGTCCTACGGAGATGTGTTGATCCGGCAGAAGGGCAGGAAATCCTCCGAGTTATCCACCAGGGCGAGTGTGGGCATCATGCCTCATCCAGAGCCTTGGTGGCCAAAGCTTTCCGACATGGATTTTACTGGCCCAGTTCTTTGCCCGATGCCAAGGAACTGTTGAAAAAATGCAATGGTTATCAGAGGTACTCGAGCAAGATACATATGCCATCCTCTGAACTAAAAACTATACCTATCACTTGGCCATTTTCTGTATGGTGCTTGGATATGGTTGGGAAATTTAAGCCAGCTCGTGGCAACATGACCCACATCTTGGTCATGGTAGACAAGTTTACAAAGTGGATTGAGGTTAAGCCAATAAGGAAGTGTGATGGTCCCACAACTGTATCATTTCTCAAGGATATCATCCTAAAATATGGATACCCACACAACATAATCACATACAATGGCACAAACTTTGCTGAGGGAGCATTTGCTCGATTCTGCCGAGATAAACAGATAAGACTTGATGTTGCACCAGTCGCACATCCCGCATCGAACGGGCAAGTGTAGATATCCAATGGGTTGGTATTGTCTGGGATAAATCCTCGACTCATTGAGCCGCTGCAAAGATCAACATGGTGTTGGATTGATGAACTCCCAACCGTACTATGGAGCCTAAGGACAACTCCAAATTGATCAACGGGCTATACGCCATTATTTCTGGTATATGGGGAAGAAGCTTTATTGCCAGCCGACATAGCGCATGATTCGCCTAGGGTCACCCAGTACACAGAAGCCAAAGTGCAATAATCCCGACAAAACAATGTTGATCTGCTAGAAGAGGCAAGAGAATTGTCACTGTCTAGATCCGCCATATATCAGCAAAATATCCAATTCTATCATAGCTAGAAAGTAAACCCTCGAGTTTTTTAGGAAGGGGATCTGGTGCTTCTCCTAGTGCAACGCACTACCGACATGCATAAACTATCACCTCCATGGGAGGGACCATTTATGGTGAGCAAAGCATTACACAATAATGCATACTATCTCATAGATGCTCAAGCACAGGAGAAGAATAAGGTGGACAGGTCATGAGAAGAGTTGAAAAGGCCATGAAATGTAGCTCTCCTTCATCCATTTTACACTTAGCAGAAGTGTATGTATCTCAAACTCTCATATGTCGAATTGTATGTCGGCAATGAGCTAATTAATGAACCCTCGGCACCTCGAACAGTAACTCGGGGGCTTCCTTAGTAGAAATTGTCTTTTGCTATATTTAATTTTCTATATGTTGGCTGGCTTAAAAAATTTACCCCTTAGGCCAGACCAGTAATGTGTCGGCAACAAAGGCCCACTCTTCGACTTGCTGCTGTACAAAAATAGGCTTCATGGCAAGCAAGAGAAAAGCTGGCAAATGCTAAACACATGAAAACGACTATGGAAAGAAAAATAAGAGAATCGACACATTGTTTTTGACTAACCCCTACATTTACTTTCTTTATTATTGTATTATTTTGTCGAATCACACTGATCTCATTTTCAAAATTACTAAAGTATTGTTAATTCGATTTTTTGATTTCAGACTCATAAGCCGAACACCGAAAAATGGTAGACATGATCCGAATCATAGAATTGATCAAACAAGAAAATGAAACTCGGGGACTCCGCCCAAAAAGACCGGACATACACAAGCATAGCAGTAGCAAAACAACTTAAACTGTATATTACACATTTTTCCCTGCATACCGGGGATTTAATGAAACGTTAAGTTTTTCCTCGCCTAAGGAGCAGTAGGAGACGAATCATTGACAACCAGAGGAGGAAATGTAGCATCCGAGGTACGACCTTCAGCTTCTGAGGAAGGAGTCTCAGCATCCAAACTAGGGGCCTCAGTTTCTGTAGTGGGAGCCTCAGCTTCGGTAGTGGGAGCCTTAGTTTCTGCTTCATCGTCCGAGTTAGCCTCGTCCTCAGCTGAGTTTTCTTCCTCCTTGTTGGCATCTTCTTCAACATATTCATCGTTGACATCATCGATAAAGCTCGGCCCTTCATTCCAGGCATGAGTATTCGCATACTGAATCAATTGGTTGGACCGATCTTGGCGCTACCGAATAAACTCCAGATTAGTCATCCACCTGCATCCTGTGCACATGTTCTGCAGAGTATCTAGATTGATACCTTCGTACCATGACATCGGAAAGGACAATGCTGTGTCGGCACTAGCCCGTGCAGCAGATCCCCTCCATAGGTTGAGCCGCGTCTCGCAGTCCATCAATCTCTCGATCATGGCTGTGACACGCTCGGGCTAGGCTCAGTAATCTAGAGGGTATGGAATACCCAGATGGCGGCATCCATAAGATCAAACCCGAAGGTCTTCATTGGCTTAAGGCTGGCAGTGGGGCTGACCAGGAAATCATCAATATTGTAGGCAGATGAGGGGTCGCTGGATTCGCCTCTCTACAGCCGAGCTTTCTGGATGGCAGTGGCACCCCGGACCTTTGACTCCAGAAAGTTATCTGATAAAATGAGCAAAAATGCACAAGTTAACAAAAGAAGCAAGCAATATGACAAAAATGTCAGCTAAAAATAGAAACAAGAAATAAACTCATGGTTCATGACGTTGTTGATCCTGGTAAGCTCAGACTGCCAACCAACATGTTTCTTATTCAGACTTTCGAGCTCAAGTTTAACCAAGTCAAATTTGACCTTCGCTGCCTGGATCAGCTCCTTATCCTTCTCCAGCTGGAGGCTGAGTCGGCTTTTCTCCTCGGAGAACTCCTGATCAAGCTTGTCAAGCTTAGCTTTTTGGTGTTTCTTCAGATTCTCATTTTCGACGCGGAGGTGAGAGATCTCATCATCCTTCTTTAGCTTGGCTTAATGTTCTCCTGCTTGTTCAAGAAAATGGGTCATCAATTCAAGCATAGATATGCAGTCATGATGAGACTCTGCAAGAACTTTTGATCTGGCCAAGCCAAGATAAAAATCATGAGGGAATAAAAAAGGGGCAAGAGCACGAATGAGATGTAGAGCGGCGAGGTACCTTCCAGATTAGCAACACGCTCCTTCGACTCCTTGTTCTGGGCATCTATCCCGGCAAACAAAAGGCGTATCAAAAGTTAGTTCGACTGAGCAAGCACAAAAGAGGTACTAGAAATAGTGAACCAAAATATATACTTGTCTTCTTCAACACAGGCACCAATTTTTTATATTTGGTGGAGAGGCTCAAGTGAGAGAAAAGAAGCCTTTGAAACTCGGTAGTATGCCGGTCGTGAGAAATCTAAAAAGACATGAATATTAATGATTGAGAAAAATGGATATTCAAATACTATTCAAGATTTGAACCAAGTAAACTTGATCCGAATCTAGGTGGCTGGATATTTAAAAACTACGTAAGATTCGAACCAAGTAAACTTGATCCGAATCGTCGAATCTTCGGCGGCTCCGTCCTATGGTGGCGTCGGACGGACTGCCGCGTTGCACCTCAACCACGGATCTAGCACCAGTTTCGCCTGCAAAATTGTACGTGGAGGAAGTACCGACCGCAGGTAGGTCCACCGTGCACGATGACCGGGATTTTGTTCCGCCACCATAGCTCAACGAATGGTCACAGCAATTGCTAGTAATCCTTGTTAAAAAGACCTTCGATCCTGCTTCGCCCACCCTAATCGATTCGGTTCCCGTAATTTCCTTGATATTGCAGGGGTAAATGAGTCTTCAATGTCTGGTCAGAGCGGGTACACCGACGAGGGTGGGGATTCGATCATGTCGTGGCCACATTCTCCTTCTCCTACCACGTCGGAAGTGCAGGTAGCTCCTTCTCTTTGTACTACCGTTGAATTTGAAGTGCCACCATGGCCTATCGAACTAATTTTAATTGGGTTTGTTTTGATATTGTTACAGTGTGCTATGAAGGCCGATGATCCATGGTACATTGCATAACAAGATGAATCAACCCAGCTGTCTAGCAAGATGATGGATTTGGAGGAGATGGTTGCCAATTTAGGTGATGAATTGGCTTGTAAAAACCTATTGATATTCGAGTTGAAGCATACTGTCGAGGAAGAAAAGAAGAATTCAGAGCTTATTCGCAAAGAGAAGTTGATACTTGAGGCTGATCTTGCCATATCTGATCAAGTGGTAGAAAATCTAAAACATGAACTTCAAGTGAAGGAGGATGAGAATAGTAGATTCATGTGGGCAGTTTTAGTAGTTGTCATCCCCGTCCTAGCAGTTATAGTATGGGGTTGTGGTGAAGGTGGCACGTGTAATGATTAGTTGAATACATAAATAATTTAGAGAGTAGAATTGTTATTCAATGGATGGTTGTGAGTTCCTGCTAATTTAGTAACTTTGCGGTCTCAAAGTTGTCAAGAGAATGCATTGAGGGGCCCGAGTTGCTTTCTATTGGATCTAGCTGCCCATAGTTGGCGTGCCAAATGCCTAGAGGGTCAAGTTTGGAGCCCTATTAGTTTTGACCGTTGTGTCGCTACCATTGTGGCTACCATGTATACTTGCAGCATTGACGGTAGCATCCATTCCCCGTTCTTCTTGACGCTGCATTCTTCTTCTCCAGAGAGGCGATCTGTCAAAGAAAGTACTACTTCCTCCGATCCAAATTAGTTGACTCAAATTCGTCAAGATACAGATGAATCTAATACTAATTCATGTCTAGATACAAATATAAATCAACTAATTTGGGCCAGAGGGCATACTAATGAATCAGCTTTAGAGAATATCCCTCCAATCCATATTACTACTTGTCACTGAAATGGATGTATCTAGACATGTTTTAGTGCTAGATACATCCATTTCAACAACAAGTAGTATGAATCGGAGGGAGTATCAATTTTGATTCAAATGATACATATTTCAATCAAATTTATACAAGCCCACCGGAAATTGTCAAAGAAAGTACTACTACTTATGAATCATCTTTAGAGCATATCCACCGGTCTTACGGCTCAAATACATACTCCCTCCGACCCATATTAGCACTAAAACTTGACTATATAAGTTCATATCTAGATGAATCTGAGTCAACTAATATGGGTCGGAGGGAGTATCTCAAATCATACATATATTTTAAGTCACAGAATTTTGGTTCAAATTGGGCTCAAATTTGTCCCAATATTAAGTGGATGGTGAGCTAGCCGCCCTCCCCGCCGCATGTGTACTACAAGAATTACGGGAAAAGTGCTCCCATCCATCAGACCATGAGGTACATCTGGCCTTCATCGTCGAATTGCACCTCGACGTGCCAGCCACGGCCATGTCCTACCTCCCACAACATCGGTTCACGAGGGCTTCATCTGCGTCGTCGGAGTGATGTTGTGGATAATGTCTTCAATCGTCGTCGCATCGATGACCACTGTCGGCACCGCTTCCGCCTCGGTGTCTTTCAGCAGCAACAGATCTGAGGAGGTGAACGGAAGTGAGGCAGACAGAGACAAAAATTTCAGACGCTTAGATCCTCACCGCCGCACGCCGTTCCAGCTGCCACACTTGGATCCACGCCGCCGCAGGCCGTTCCGACCCCCACACTTAGGTCCGCGCCTCCGCAAGCCGTTCCGATCGCCAGGATTAGATCCATGCCGCCGCACGCCGTTTCGAACCACACGCTTAGGTCCGTGCCACCACACCGTTCCGACCGTCAGGCTTAGTTCCATGCCGCCACATGCCGTTCCAGCCGCCATGCTTGGATCATCATCGATGCAAGCCATTCCGACCCCCACGCTTAGGTCAGTGCCGCAGCACACCATTTGGATCACCACGCTTAGAACTGCGCCGCCGTGCCGCCGTACATCAATAGGAGGGGAGAACGATGCAGCTAGTATACGTGCGTCAGGGAAAGGGAGGGAGAGACATCCAACCTGTCGGGCTCTCCTCTGCGTATAGGGTAGGTGCACCCATCGGGAGAGAGATACCTCAAGCCAATCGAATCATGATGTATCCAATGATGGTTGGCCATGATCTGCGTGACATACATCTCGACCAATCGGAGCATAGCCAAACTGAGAGCTAGTTGATGCGGCTGGTATACGTGCGGTAGGGAAAGGGAGGGAGAGACATCCAGCCTATCGGACTCTCCTCTCCGTACAAGGTAGGTGCGCCCATCGGGAGAGTGAGACCTCTAGCCCATCGGATCATGATGTATCCAATGGTGGTTGGCCAAGATCCATGTGACATACATCTTGACCAATCAGAGCGCGACAACCAAACTAAGCGCAAGTTGAGCTATTGTGAGGGTTTGAGTCAGGAGAGAGGGAAAAAGTGAGGAAAACTTTAGCAGGAGGGGAAAAGTGAGGAAAACTTTAGAGGGAGGGGAAAACTGAGTAGAGCTAAGGAAAACAAGGGCACTCATATAATAAATGAGTAAGGGAAATTCAAGATTTTGGCATAAAAAATGGAAAATGTGTTATTTGAACAAAATAATTCATCTTGGCTGACATTATATTGTTTGCAACTCACAGATACACAAGTGTTCCAAATTTTGCCTCATTTAAACAAAGTATGTTTTGGGATGGGTTACTTTGGAGGTTAATCGAGTAGAAAGCCATGCATCTTCATAGCTAGTAGTTCATTTTAGCAAGAGTTTAAGAAGTGGTTTAGGGGATAAGTCCATTTCTCTTTATTTTATTTTCTTTTATTATTCATGCTAAGTTGTAGGCAACATAACAAGACTCCATTTGAAGGTTGTACTATACTTTGACTTTTTTGAATTAAACTAACCCTAAAACCATTTTTTGAATTTAATAACTTAGAAAAATAAAATGTGGCTGATTACAAATTAATCCAAAATTTCCAATTTCATATGGTAAATCAATCCAAGATACACAAGTGTGACAAAGTTTGTATTGAATCGGTCAACGTTTAAGCCATGAACTAGCTAAACCCCATGTGTTGACCACATGTTGAGGGAAAAACTGAGCAGTGCTAAGCATCTAGGTGCATGACCATAGAAACTTGCAATAACACATACATTATTGGATTATCCAATATACAAACTTGGGAGCGTCACACTAGTTCGAATTTAATACAAATATTGATAGTAGTTCAAATTTATCATAAAAATTCAAATTCATTTTTTCTTGCTCCTAGTGTTTTTGCTGGGTTCACCACCTTGCTCCTAGTGATCCTAGCTGGAATATTCTCGGAGTCCACCATCAGCTTCTTCCATTTGTTCCCTTTGTTCTTTTTTCTGCATCCAATGAATCAAGTGCTTCAGTTTGTCGTACAATTGGTCCAATCATGTTTTGATCCTTTGGTTCATACGGTTCTAAAAGATTTATCTCCATTTCTTCAATATCCTCTCGTGTAATTCCTTTACGTTTGAACTCTGCTTCAATCTCCCATGCATTTGATGTAATATCCTCTGCATTTGGTTCAATATCCTCTGCATTTGGCACCGGTGGTCAATATTTGAGATTTGGTTTTTATCCGCTCACTTGTGTCCCATAGGACCTGAGTACTTGATTCCTGTTCCTTGACTATCGCACTATCCGTATGTGCGACCATGAATCCCCTTAGTATTAGATTGAGTCACATTTAATTTCTTGGGCCACAACTAGTTTGGGGTATTATTACTATCTTATACTTATGCCATGATTTACTGCTTTATTTACTATTGTTGCTTGAGGAGCATTTAGTACTATATTGTTTAGGAATGTGGAATGTTTCCGTGGTATCAACAAGCCCAGTCACACTATTTGGTTTCCAATCATTTACAACCATTGGCATAAACCCCTGGGTCCGTCTTTGTCAACACCAGGATTTTTAATCACGGATGCCTGTTATGCCATACATCGCAATCCCAGGATTACCATTTTTGCGAGACATAACAGATTCGGATATCACAATACATCATCCATTACAAACCATACATAAGGTCTTATACAAATAAGGATCTCATGATCCAGTCTTAATACAATTCAAGCAGCGGAATAACATAATAATAACGATAGCGTAGGCGAAGCTCCATCTTCATGGTCACAGGCAATGCTGATGATGAGAGATGATCCTAGTTGTCGTAACCTTCCTGCGGGACGTCATCCTGATACTCCTCTTCATAGTCTGGCCACGGGAATAGCCAGGGACAAAGCCATGAGTACCCTTTAAGTACTCGCAAACTAATACTAACAAGTGAAGTGGTTTTGAATAGGATATACTAAGCTCCAGGGTTGTTTTGCAAAAGCCAGATTTACCTCTACTAAGTTCAGAAGCAAAGAAAGCTAGTTGACCATTTTATAACGCCTAAGTGGGAACTTGAATTCCTATCACAACTCTGTTGTGGTCAAGTCAAAGTCATAAATCATTTCATAAGCCATTTTTGAAAACATCTGACGATAGAACAGTATGGCCACTCCAACTGTCCATAATCGCGGACGCGGCTATTCGAATAATTTGACACTCTGCAGAGATTGTACACTTTCACCACAACATTCGATACATCCGTTAGGAACAAATCCTGAATTCACCATACTCAGTATGCGGATAATAAATCCTAACCTTTCAGTAGTATAGGCACCTCTCCTGTGAGTTTGGCCTCCCAACCATGACCAACTGTCATCTTGGGTACTGTACAGGTGGACAATCTTCAGAAGGTAGCCTCAGCTCAGACCTTGGCCGTAAGGGAACCCATACTAAGGTATATAAATTTCCAGTCAAGCCCTACCCAAATTTCGGGTATTGTGGTTGTATGGTAAAATTGGAATGGTATCGCATCCAGACAACCATCAGTTTTATAAAGGGCTAAGGCTCATGCCTTAACATTTTCATCATCAAAATCATCTGGTGTTCAAGCACACATGTCAAAACATTTCAATAGAATGACTCATCATTCTAAGGTTTTGATAACCATTTTCACCAAGTATTCCCATCTAAAGTTGATCAGGTTTTATGCTTAGCACTAGCATCTACAAATGGGGGTAAATACTAATAAGGGGTGGTAAATAAGTGGGAATTAACTAAGCTCAATCTCATGCCTCAGGATGACATCAAGATTATCTAACTTAGGCCAAAGTTTATGATCTTTATGCTACCTTCAATTATCTTTCTAGAATCTACAAGTTACTAAGTAAACTCTAAGAGAAAACTTTGATAAGGAAATAAAGTATTAAGCTTGCAAGTAAAACTAGGATTGGGTATTAAGGGGTGTATGCTTGCAAGTAAAACTTGCATGGTTTAGCTTGCTAAGATAGTGGTATAAGCTTGCTAAGTTAATAGCTTGAAAGTATCGGCTTGCCTTGTGCAGAGCAGTGGTTGAAGTTCTCCTCGGCTTCTTCCTCGTAATATCCTTTTTCCTCCTCATATCCTTGGTCGGTACTAGCGTTTATAAATAAATACAAGGTACACAATCACCAAAAAATACTTAACTATTTCTAATCATCACACAAAGGTTCACACTAGATGATCTAGCATCATCACTAACATTACCAAGATTAAAGCACTTGTCTTATTTATTTCACTTGAGAAAAGTAATTTCTACTCATTGAAAAATTACTTAAGATTTAATATTCTCCAACTCAAACATGGGATCATGTTGACACATGTCATCACCACATATTTCAGTACATGGGAATGTGATTTAAAGTGGTGCCACAATTTAATAAGGTTTAACCTTTTTATTTAATTTAATTAAAGTAACTAGAAATGCCTATGAGGCATTCTTTTATTACTTGATCATTATTTCTGTAAGTAAAGCTATATATTTTTATATATTCTGAAAGGTATGGTTAAATGTGATTTTTGAGAGTTGGAATCAACTCAAAATCTCTTATGGTTGGATTTTGAAAAATGTTTGAATGCAGAAAAGCTCCTGACTTGTTATGTTTACCATGGGTGATCTACAAATCTAAATGGTTTGAATCCAACGGTCTTGGATTAAGCATTCCATTACCTTTCTAACAGAATTGTTTTCATGCATTTTGGTTCAGTGAATCGAGCTGGGTTGATTTTTGAATCTAGGTACAGAACTGGGTTTGAAATTAAATGAATAAATCTAAATTTGAATTAGTGGGCTGCACGGGATGTTTAACTGGGCCAGCCCACTATGCACAGCGTGCACGCGGGCTGTTTAAGTGAGCGACCCCACTCGTGTGTGAGACAACAAGGGCCGAAGCGGTACAGGGCGATTATGATCGTAGGATCTAACTCTAACCGAACGGCTCTGGTTCATCGTCCACGTCAGGCAACGCCGACAAGACAGAACCCTAGCACGGATAGTGGGGGTCATGGGAGGCTCACCGGGGCTCAGGCGATGGTCGGCGACGGGGGCGAACGGCGAAGTCGACGACGGTGATTCTCCTGGTACTGTCAGCTTCTCCTGGGGCGGCTCCAATCGACTGTGCCTCTCCTCCTCTGCAGCGGCGAACTCCGGTGAAATTTTGGCCACCTGGTGCTCGCCTTTCTCCGGGAGTGAGTGGGGGGTATCAGTGAGAGGTGTGGATTGAATTGGTGTGAAGAAAACTTGTGGGGGAGGCCTCCTTTTATAGTGGCTGAAGGGGACCGAATGGCGCGGGTGGAGCTCATCGGTGTCGATGGCACAAAGTGCTACTGGCATGGGCGATGATAGGGGGCGGTGTTATGCTTCCTGGCGAAGCTCCATGGCTTGGTGGCGAGGCGTGGGGCGGTGCGATGTGGTTGGAACGTCGCGACGCTCTGGGCGGGTCCGACGGCAATTTTAATGGCGTACAATATGCATGGTCCGTGCGGCAGCGAACGAGGTTGTCTAGCGGGGTGCTGGTGAGCACGTCTGCAAGCGGCGAGGGCGGCGCGTGGTCTGTGGGATGGTGTTGCTGACGACGCACTGGCGCATTCTCGGCTCGCACGCAGAGAGACTGGGCGTGTGCTTGGCGCGTGGTCCAGTGGTGGCTGCGCTCGGGGCTTGGACAAGGAGTGGCGGTGGGCGCTGGCGTGCATCCTAGACATGGTGGCTAGTCTTGGTGCTTGCTCTGGCTAGCTAGCCATGGTCGGCTCGCAAGTGTGCCTTCGGGTTGGCATGGCATGGTGCAATGGGTAGGGGCTAGGGGTGGTCAAGGCACTGGTTGGCAATGGGAGAGACAAGTGTGATCAATGGTGAACAATGCTTAGCCAAATTACTGCTCAAAATAGTGAAGTTTGGCCAATTTGATTTTCTGTCTCCAAGTGTTTGATGAAATGGCCGCAAGAAATTCAAATTTGAATTTTGGATTCAAACTTGGTGGGTTTCCTAGGCACATACTAGGGAGTATATGGTTAGTTGGATTGGTCAACGGGCACTGGTTTGGTTGGGTTTTAAAAATGTGTGATCTTCACATATGATAAAGATTCAATTTTGAATTGTAATTTGAATGGGGTTGCTAAATGTTTATGCAAGTTTGAAAGGTGGGCTTTGATTCACTTTTACTTGGTCTAGCAAGGGGTGAAAAGAATTGGAAAAGTTTCTGTTTAAAATATTGGACTAGAAACACTCAAAGTGACCTAGTGAGCAAGATTGGCAAAAATGACCATTTGCTTTATTTGATTTGTTTTTAATTTTCTCTTGATTTGTTTCTGCTCGGAAAGGTTTTAGATGATGTTATATTCATCTTTGAACCATTCCTTACTATTTAGGTTAATCACACAAGTCTATTTATCAAATCATCACATACACACATGCATTCATATGATTTTAATTAATCAAAGTTTTTGTTAACCCTAATTTTAGTGATTAGAGTTTGATGATCATTGTTTCATATTTTTGGGATGTTACAAACCTTCCCTCCTTAAACAAAATCTCGTCCCGAGATTTGAAAAAGAAGGAAAACGATTACCTAGGATTTAAAGAGATCGGGAAACTCCATCCTAATGTGATCTTCTCGCTCCCAGGTAGCTTCTTATTCAGTGTGATTGCTCCACCGAATCTTGAGAAACTTGATGCTTCGGGTCCTTGTGGTTTTGAAAGCTTCCTCCAAAATATGGATGGGTACTTCAGGATACGTCAGGTCATCGTTGATCTCTATGGTCCTGTGATCAATGTTCTTGAAAACTTCAGTCTTCTCTAGAACTTCAAGGCATTTGCGAAGTAACGATATATGGAACACATTGTGCACTGCTGACATCTCCTATGGCAGTTCCCATTGATATGATACTTCTCCTCGACGATTCACAATCTTGAAGGGTCCGATATATCTGGGGGCTAACTCTCCTTTGAGTTGGAAACGCTGCATTCCCTTCAAAGGTGACACTTTGAGATACACAAAATCTCCGATATTGAAAGCGAGGTCTCGACGTCTCTTGTCGGTGTAACTCTTTTGTCTTGACTGGGCGGTCTTGAGGTTCTCACGAAACTTGTGAACTTTCTCTTCTACTTCTCGTAGGATGTCGGGTCCGAAAATCTGACTCTCTCCTACTTCCGACCAATTCAAAGGGGTATGACACTTCCTTCCATACATGAATTCAAATGGGGCCATTTGTAGACTAGCTTGATAACTGTTGTTGTATGAAAATTCTGCGAAAGGCAGACAATCTTCCCATTTATATCCATACTCTAGCACACATTCTCTCAACATATCTTCGAGTATTTGATTTGCTCGCTCCATTTGTCCACCAGTCTGAGGGTGATACGATGTGCTGGAATCTAGTCTTGTTCCTAATCCTTCTTGTACTTTCTTCTAGAATCTCGAGGTAAACTGAGTTCCTCGATCTGATACGATGTTCTTGGGGACTCCGTGCAAACTGACGATTCTAGCGATGTACAACTCTGCTAGCTTCGAACTCTGGTATGTGGTCTTGACTGGTAAGGAATGGGCTACTTTGGACAATCTGTCAACTATGACCTAGATAGAGTCATTTCCCCTACTAGAAGTAGGTAATCCGGTGATAAATTCCATTCCAACGGAATCCCATTTCCATTTCGGAATCTGTAATGGTTGCAACAGTCCTGCGGGTCTTTGATGTCCCGCCTTGACTCTCTGACATATATCACACTTGGCGATATAGCTTCCGATTTCTCTCTTCATCTTATGCCACCAAAATTGCTCCTCCAAATCCTGATACATCTTCGTTCCTCCAGGTGGATAGAATAAAGAGTATCATGGGCCTCTTTCAAAATAACTTCTTTTAACTTGGAATATTCTGGTACATAGAGACGACCTTTGTACCACAGAACTCCTTCTTCGTCTTCGGTGAATCCGGGTACTTTGCCTGTACCGATATGACGTTTGATTCCGTCGATACTAGCATTTTCTTTCTGCGCCTCCTTGATCTGACTGATCAAAGTGGGTTGAAGTTCTATGCTAGCCAAAAATCCTTCACTCACTAATTCCATTCGGAAATCTTCCATCTCTTTGTGCAAACTGGGTTGCTCCTTCAAAATCATAGAGTTCAAGCGGCATGGCAATCTGCTAAGGGCATCTGCTACTACATTGGCTTTACCAGGGTGATAGTGAATGCCCAGATCATAGTCATTGATTAGCTCAATCCATCTTCTCTGCCTCATATTCAGCTCCTTCTGAGTGAATATATACTTCAGGATCTTGTGATCCGAATAAATCTCACATGGATTACCCATAAGATAATGCATCCATGTCTTCTGGGCTAGAACTACGGCTTCTAGTTCAAGATCATGGGTTGGATAATTCTGTTCATGCTGCTTCAGTTGTCGGGATAGATAAGATATAACTTTTCCTTCTTGCATTAGCACACATCTGAGACCGATCTTTGATGTGTCACAATAAACATCAAAGGGCTTCGTGATATCCGGCATGATCAAGATTGGGGCTAAAATTAATCTCATCTTGAGTTCCTGAAAACTCGCTTCACATTTGTCCGTCCATTCAAACTTCTTGTCCTTCTTTAGCAATTGGGTCATGGGTCTGGCAATACTCGAGAATCCTTCTACAAACTTGCGGTAGTATCCCGCTAATCTGAGAAATGCACGAACTTGGGTTTGAGTGGTTGGGGCTTGTCAATCTTCAACATCTTTCACCTTTGCAGGGTCAACAGCAATTCCTCCGGCCGATACGATATGTCCGAGGAATCCTACCTCCTATAACCAGAATTCACATTTGCTAAACTTGGCATACAACTGATGCTCTCTAAGGGTTCCAAGAATGGTACTTAGGTGTAGCTCATGTTCTTCTTATTTGGAATAAATCAAAATGTCATCGATGAAAACAATGACAAACTTATCTAGGAAGTCCATAAAAATCTTATTCATGAGGTTCATGAAATAAGCGGGGGCATTGGTTAATCCAAAAGACATGACAGTATACTCATATAATCCATATCTGGTGGTAAAGGCAGTCTTTGGAATATCCTCTGCGCGAATCTTGAGTTGATGATAACCAGTTCTAAGATCAATCTTAGAAAAGACTTTGGCACCAGTCAACTAGTCAAATATGTTTTCTATCTTTGGCAACGGGTACTTGTTCTTGATGGTGACATCATTCAACTTCCGATAGTCCGTACACAAACGGTTACCTCCATCTTTCTTGTCCAGAAACAAAACAGGTGATCTCCATGGTGATGCACTTGGTTGAATCAATCCAATTTCCAGCATGGCATCCAGTTTCTTCTTAAGTTCCACTAGTTCAGACTGGTTCATACTATATGGTCTCTGGGCTATGGGTCCGGTTCCAGGGATTAGTTCAATGATAAACTCGATATCCCGATCTGGGGGCATACCGGGCAAAACATCTGGAAATACATCGGGGTATTCGCAGACTATCCGGACTTGGTCAATGGTTGGTTGGGCTATACTCTTGTTGCACTTGAATTGACGGGGCAAGGTTTCAGATACATGCTCGATTGATATTCCGACTGTACTGGTCATGGTTATGGCTTTCTTGGCACAGTCAATTAATCCTTTGTGCTTGGACATCCAATCCATTCCTAGTACTACTTCCAAACCTTTAGTTTCGAGTACTATTAGATTAGCATAAAAATCTATGCCATGGATTCGGATAGGGACAACTTTGCAAATTTGTCTAGCTTTGGTGGTTGAACCAGGTATTTGAACAATCATAACATGCTTCAATTTTGTTGGTTGAATCTTACTAGTGCATGCAAATTCTTTAGTAACGAATGAGTGTGATGCTCTAGAATCAAACAACACTCTTGCAAGTACTGAGTTAACATAAAACATACCCAGCACGATATCTGGCGCTTCTTGGGCTTCTTCAGCATGCATGAGAAAGAGATGGCCGTTGCAGTTGAGTGAATTCCCTAGGGCAAACCTTCTTCCGGGCTGAACATGACACTGCTGCTAAGATGAGGCATTTGCATTGGCGGCTGCGGCAATCTTATTGGGACACTCATTGGAATAATGACCCTTGGTTCCACATTCATAACAAGTCACTTGCGACTTGTCCTTTGCTGCAGCTGGCACAACATTTCTTCCAGCCCTTGGGGTAGTGTTGGTGTTGGCGACGACATTGTTGTTGTTGAACTTGGGTGGTGCACGGTTGAAATTGCCGGGGTTGCCGGGGTTGTGGTGGTTTCCTCCGGGCCTTGGGTTCCCATGGTTGGGATAGGTAGGACGGTTCATCGAGGGTCTGTTGTTTCTTGGGGCAAATCCTGGAGACGGGTTGGGGCGATACTTTGGTGTATGGTGGGTTCCTGGTTGATGCATCATGCGATGCTTGCAGTTCTCATTAGCTTGGTTGATCTTTCCTTACATCTGAATGGCAGAGTCAACTAAGGCTTCAATGTCTGCAAAGGGGATATTGACTAACACTGTCTGCATTTCATCGTGCAGACCATTCAGGAATCTCTCCTTCTTCTTGGCTTCAGGATCTATCTCATCCGGGGCATACCTAGCCAATGACAAGAATTTGTCACGGTATTCCACTATTGTCATCCTTCCTTGCTTTAGTTCCCCGAATTCATCTCTCATCCTCTTGATTAAACCTGGTGGCACATGGGTTCTGCTGAACTTGACTTTGAACTCTTCCCAAGTCATCAACTGACCTCATGTCATTACGCGAACGCTGTTCCACCATGCTCTTGCATCTCCTGCCAGATAGTGGGTAGCAAACAACACTTTCTCGTTATATTCCACTCCTGCAACTTCCAGATTGTTTTCCATGGTTTGCAACCAATCATCTGCATCTAGGGGCTCTTCTGACTTAGTGAAAACAGGTGGATTGGTGTTCTGGAAATTCTTGAGCTTAGATCCATGGTTGTCCTGATTTCCATGGCCTTGATTGTTGTTGGCCATCTGAGCTATCTATTGAAGGGTGGCTAAGTTGGCTTGATGTTCGACTCTTTCGGCTTCGCGGTCAGAAACCAACATTTGCAAGAGTTGCAACATCGGGTCCGGGGCTGAAGTGCTTGCTCCTCTAGGCATCTGAAGATTGAGGTAGATCATGAGAAAAGAGGGAAATTTCTAAGGTTCAGGTTTTTTTGGAAAGTTTTTAAAGTTTGAGTCAGATTTTTCTAGCAACTTGCTTATCATTCATTCATTCATAGTACACGATACAAACACACACCACAACAAAGGAAAACAGATGGTTTTAAGAACCATTCTGGAAAACTACAATACAGTGGGACCAATTACAACTCACTAACGCTAGTGCTCAAGTGCTACTAATCCTCGGAGTCAGTGTCCTCATCCTCATCATCATCATCATCATCATCATCATCATCATCATCATCATCATCATCATCATCATCATCGATGAAGGCAAAGTCATCCTCATCGCTGAAGAAGTCCATGGACTGATCCTCCAGAAAGTCATCATCATCGCTGAGATAGGAGTAGGGGTCTCCACGAAGGTCTTCCCCTACATTATCCCTCTCCTCCAACTGCATATCTCTCTTGTCGAGCAATCCGTAATCCGGTGGCGAAGACGTGCAATGATGCGCTCCTTCTTGTCGAGCTGACGGCGACGAGACTTGTGATCCTTCACTAGCATGGCAATGGTTTGATCCTTCTTGGCGGCGATGGCGTATTTATGGTTGGCGTAGGAACGGGCATTGTCCAACTTCTGACGGTCATACATCATGAAGCTGAGGTGGTCCAATTGAGTCTTCAGCTCGTGGTGGTATGGGGCCTCCAGTGGCTGTCCCATAGCATCACGCCTTGGGTAGAACTCAAAGCGGGTACCCTTGATTTGATTGATACTCTGCCCACATAGACGGGCAAGAGCTTCCTGCATGGCCCTGGCAAGTCCATCGAGCCAGTTGTTCTCTCTTAAGGTGAACTGAATTCCCTCTGTAGTGGGGGGTTCAATTTTTTCCTCGGAGACTTGCAACACCTAACCACTGCAAATCTTCTCCTTCCTAATCATTGAGCTGAGCTCCGAAGAACTCGGAGTGTGGATGCTCCAGCATTTCTGCCAGTTGGTCCAAATCGCGCTCAAAGATGAGGTCTCCTCCATTCCCCAACTGATAAAACTTGCTGTACTTCACATCCATCTATAAGAATATAGGATGAGTAAGTTAGTAGAGTGATCAAGTGTGTCAATTTTATGTAAGTTTTCAAGAATTTTTGAGGAACATGAATTTTCATGAAAGAATCCAAGTGATAAGAATGAGAATAAGTTTTTGCTAAATATTCACTTCCTTTGGTTTTGAAACTAAGTTTTTGATTCAAACGTCCATTCTAACTCGGGTCTCCTATGGTCAGGATGGCTCTGATACCAACTTGTCAACACCCGGATTTTTAATCACGGATGCCTGTTATGCCATACATCGCAATCCCAGGATTACCAATTTTATAAGACATAACAGATTTGGATATCATAGTACATCATCCATTACAAACCATACATAAGGTCTTACACAAATAAGGATCTCATGATCCAGTCTTAATACAATTCAAGTAGCGGAATAACGTAATAATAACGATAGCGTAGGCGAAGCTCCATCTTCATGGTCACATGCAATGCTGACGATGGGAGATGATCCTAGTTGTCGTAACCTTCCCGCGGTCCGTCATCCTGATACTCCTCTTCATAGTCTGGCCACGGTAATAGCCAGGGACAAAGCCATGAGTACCCTTTAAGTACTCGCAAACTAATACTAACAAGTGGTTTTTAATAGGATATACTAATCTCTACTAAGTTTATAATCAAAGAAAGCTAGTTGACCGTTTTATAACGCCTAAGTGGGAACTTGAATTCCTATCACAACTCTGTTGTGGTCAGGTCAAAGTCATAAATCATTTCATAAGCCATTTTTGAAAACATATAACGATAGAACAGTATGGCCACTCCAACTGTCAATAACCGCGCACGCGGCTATTCGAATAGTTTGACACTCTGCAGAGATTGTACACTTTCACCACAACATTCGATACATCCGTCAGGAACAAATCCTGAATTCACCATACTCAGTATGCGGATAATCAATCCTAACCTTTCAGTGACACGCCCTAGTATAGGCACCTCTCCTGTGAGTTTGGCCTCCCAACCATGACCAACTGTCATCTTGGGTACTGCTCGGACCTTGGCCGTAAGGGAACCTATACTAAGGTATATAGATTTCCAGTCAAGCCCTACCCAAATTTCGGGTATTGTGGTTGTACGGTAAAATTGGAATGGTATCGCATCCAAACAACCATCAATTTTATAAAGGGCTAAGGCTCATGCCTTAAAATTTTTATCATCAAAATCATCTGGTGTTCAAGCACACATGTCAAAACATTTCAATAGAATGACTCATCATTCTAAGGTTTTGATAACCATTTTCACCAAGTATTCCCATCTAAAGTTGATCAGGTTTTATGCTTAACACTAGCATCTACAAATGGGGGTAAATACTAACAAGGAGTGGTAAATAAGTTGGAATTAACTAAGTTCAATCTCATGCGTCAGGATGACATCAAGATTATCTAACTTAGGCCAAATTTTATGCTATTTATGCTACCTTCAATTATCTTTCTAGAATCTACAAGTTACTAAGTAAACTCTAAGAGAAAACTTTGATAAGGAAATAAAGTATTAAGCTTGCAAGTAAAACTAGGTTTGGGTATCAAGGGGTGTATGCTTGCAAGTAAAACTTGCATGGTTTAGCTTGCTAAGATAGTGGTATAAGCTTGCTAAGTTAATAGCTTGCAAGTATTGGCTTGCCTTGTGCAGAGCAGTGGTTACCTCGGCTTCTTCCTCGTAGTATCCTCCTTCCTCCTCGTATCCTTGGTTGGTACTAGCGTCTATAAATAATACGAGGTACACAATCACCAAACAATACTTAAATATTTCTAATCATCACACAAAGGTTCACACTAGATGATCTAGCATCATCACTAACATTACCAAGATTAAAGAACTTGTCTTATTTATTTCACTTGAGAAAATAATTTCTACTCATTGAAAAATTAGTTAAGATTTAATATTCTCCAACTCAAACATGGGATCATGTTGACACATGTCATCACCACATATTTCAGTACATGGGAATGTGATTTAAAGTGGTATCACACTTTAATAAGGTTTAACCTTTTATTTTATTTAATTAAAGTGACTAGAAATGCCTATGAGGCATTGTTTTATTACTTGATCATTATTTCTGCAAGTAAACCTATATATTTTTATATATTCTGAAAGGTATGGTTAAATGTGACTTTTGAGAGTTGAAATCAACTCAAAAGCTCTTATGTTTGGATTTTGAAAAATGTTTGAATGCAGAAAAGCTTCTGCCTTATTATTTTTACCATGGGTGATCTACAAATCTAAATGATTTGAATCCAACGGGCCTGGATTAAGAATTCCATTACCTTTCTATCAAAATTGGTTTCATGCATTTTGGTTCAGTGAATCGAGCTAGGTTGATTTTTGAATCTAGGTACAGAACTGGGTTTTAAATTAAATGAATAAATCTAAATTTGAATTAGTGGGTTGCGCGGGATGTTTAACTAGGCCGGCCCACTATGCACAACGCGCACCCGGGCTGTTTAAGTGAGCGACGCCACTCATTTGTGAGACAACGAGGGGCGAAGCGGTACGGGGCGATTATGATCGTAGGATCTAACTCTAATCGAACGACTCTGATTCATCGTCCACGTCGGGCAGCGCCGGCATGGCAGAACCCTAGTGCGGATAGTGGGGGTCGTGGTAGGCTCACCGGGCTCAGGCGATGGTCGGCAACCGGGGCGAACGACGAAGTCGACGACGACGATTCTCCTGGTACCGGCAACTTCTCCTAGGGCGGCTCCAATCGACTGTGCCTCTCCTCCTCTACAACGGCGAACTCCGGTGAAATTCCGGCCACGTGGTGCTCGTCTTGCTCCGGGAGTGAGTAGGGGGTATCAGTGAGAGGTGTGGAGTGAACTTGTGTGAAGAAAACGAGTGGGGGGGTATCGTCCACGTGGTTCTCGGCTCGCACGCAGAGAGAC
The DNA here is from genome assembly GCA_916181665.1 of Avena sativa. NCBI lineage: Eukaryota > Viridiplantae > Streptophyta > Magnoliopsida > Poales > Poaceae > Avena > Avena sativa. The sequence continues at coordinate 36,839,655 of OV702284.1, forward strand.
TGGGCGTGTTCTTGGCGGGTGGTCCAGTGGCTGGCTGCGCTCGGGGCTTGGATAGGGAGTGGCGGTGGACGGTGGCGTGCGTCCCAGACATGCTGGCTAGGCTTGGTGCTTGCTCTGGCTAGCTAGCCATGGTCGGCTGACAAGGGTGCCTTCGAGTTGGCATGGCATGGTGCAATGGGTAGGGGCTAGGGGTGGTCAAGGCACCGGTTGGCACTGGGGGAGACAAGTGTGATCAATGGTGAACAATGCTGAGCCAAATTACTGCTCAAAACAGTGAAGTTTGGCCAGTTTGATTTTCTGTCTCCAAGTGTTTGATGAAATGGCCGCAAGAAATTCAAATTTGAATTTTGGATTCAAACTTGGTGGGTTTGCTAGGCACATACTAGGGAGTATCTGGTTAGTTGTATTGGTCATGGGGCACTGGTTTGGTTGGGTTTTAAAAATGTGTGATCTTCACATATGATAAAGATTCAATTTTGAATTGTAATCTGAATGGGGTTGCTAAATGTTTATGCAAGTTTGAAAGGTGGGCTTTGATTCACTTTTACTTGGTCTAGCAAGGGGTGAAAAGAATTGGAAAAGTTTCTGTTTGAAATATTGGACAAGAAACACTCAAAGTGACCTAGTGAGCAAGATTGGCAAAAATGACCATTTGCTTTATTTGATTTGTTTTTGATTTTCTCTTGATTTGTTTCTGCTTGGAAAGGTTTTAGATGATGTTATATTCATCTTTGAACCATTCCTTAATATTTAGGTTAATCACACAAGTCCATTCATGCATTTATCAAATCATCACATACACACATGCATTCATATGATTTTAATTAATCAAAGTTTTTGTTAACCCTAATTTTAGTGATTAGAGTTTGATGATCATTGTTTCATATTTTTGGGATGTTACAGTCTTAGATCCGGCCAACTTCGTAGCGGATATCTTAGCGGGGTGGCCCCCTGAAATCATCTGTGAATCTTGTGAATGCTCTATCGTGATGCCTCATTGGGTTTTCATTTGGTTTTTCCAAGGTTGATCGTGTGTGTGTTGCTATTTGTGCACCCCTGCAGGATAAATCTTTCTGAAAGCCATGTCCACGGTTATGGACGACTTGGAGCACAGTTTCTAGATCATAGACAAGCATAATTAAAGCACCGCTTTTAATATGACTACAACTGACTAGTAATAGTGCAATCTTCATGGAATGATTAATAAAATTTCCTACAGATGGGATGTTCTTCCGCCTTTTCATTCGGGGAATGGGAAGGAGGGAGAGCAATGTTTACTTATGTTGATATATCTCTGTTGGGTAATTAACTATTGTTTAATTAACAAGCATCCTCATTGGTTAGGTGGATGTTGTAGCGTGTCTCTATAGAACTGCTAGTCTTTATTTTTGTTGCAATTGAGTCACCCTCAGGTTGTCCCCTTTAGATGAATAAAGACTTGCTGAGCCCCTTAGGTTCTCACACGATAAATATTGTTTACATGGATAGGTAAAATCATAGGAAGGTTACTAGGCCGAGGAGACTGATGAAGGTGGCAACGATCATCAGGTGTAGAGATTCCGGGGCATGGAGATCCTTGAGAGCATGTGGGCAGGATGTGCTTATTTCAAGGGTATCTTATGCATATTTGCTTCTTAATCCATACTCAGATCTTGCCTTCCGCTTCGGCTTGATACTCTGATGTGTGATGTGTGAGGATGTATCCTAAACTATTATCTCTATCTAGGATATTTGGATCTTGTTGTATGATGAATATTTCTATTTCTTTTAGATGGTTTGGCTTTGATGTACTCTTATAGTGGTTTTCCCTCCCAACCTCAAACAACTAAGGAAAAAAAAGCTATAGATAGATACAAGTATATGGTTCCAACATGCAATAGTTGCAGTGACACATACAACTAGCTCTAACCCGGATTCTGGGTTACAAATACAAGTCGGAATGTGAGCCTCTAGGGCATCATTCCTAACAGTCTCCCACTTGCACTAGAGTCGAACACTTAGGAATATCTAGGACTTAGGCATCTCATGCCCATCGCTCTAATGTGCGCTTCATACTTGGGCTATGGAAGTGGTTTGGTCAACGAGTCTGCAATATTTGCATTCTTGTGTACCTTACATAGCTTAATTTCTCTGCCATCGACAAACTGCCGAATCAGGTGAAATTTCTTGAGTATGTGTTTATTCTTATAGTGTGCCCGTGGCTCCTTAGCTTGTGAAATAGCACCAGTATTGTCACTGTACATGTCTAACAGACTGGATGAGCCAGCTACAACTCCGAGTTCAATCAGAAAATTTCTAATCCAAACTCCTTCTTTTGCCGCCTTTGAGGCAGCAACATACTCAACTTCCATAGTGGAATCGACCACCGATTCTTTCTTGGAACTTTTCCAGCTCACTGCACCTTCATTCACTATGAACACATAGCCGTATTGGGAGCTTGATTCATCCAGGTCGTTCTGAAAGCTAGCATCCATGTAACCCTTTACTCCTAGCTCTTCCTTACCACCATAAATAGGAATACATCTTTAGTAAGTCTCAAGTACTTAAAGATATTATTTACTACTATCCAGCGGCCTTTGCCTGGATTTAACTGATATCTAATAATTATACTTAGAGCATAGGAAATATCCGGCATAGTACATATCATCTACATGATCAATCCTACTTCTGAAGCATAAGGGATCCTCTCCATCCGACTTTGCTCATTAGCCGACGCTGGGCATTGAGTCTTGCTAAGTCGGATTCCATGCGCCATCAGCAAGAACCCCTTCTTATCCAAATCCATATTGAACCTCTTCAATATCTTATCCAGATATGTACCCTGACTCAAATCTATGAGCCTCCGGGATCTATCTCTATATATCTTGATTCCCAGTATAAATGCCGTCTCACCCAAGTCCTTCATTTGGAAACACCTTTCCAAAGAATTATTGGTTTCTTGGAACATTGTTTCCGACTAACAATATGTCATCTACATAAAGTAGTAGAAATACAACCAAGCTTTCACTAAACTTCTTGTATACACAAGAATCTTGTTGGCTTTTGATGAAGCCAAACGATTTGACCACTTCATCAAAACAAATGTTCCAAGTGTGACTTGCTTGCTTCAATCCATAAATGGATTTTCGAAGTTTTCAAACCTTGTTAGCACTAGAAGGATAAAAAACCTCGCACTGTATCAGATACACATCCTCAATTAAATTTCTGTTAAGGAAAGCCATTTTAACATCCATCTGCCATATCTCCCAATAGAAACATGAAGCTGGTGCTAACATGATCCTTACCGACTTAAGCATCACTACTAGCAAGAAATTCTTGTCGTAGTCAACTCCTTAAACTTGTCGAAACCCTTTTGTGATAAGCCATGCTTTATAGATATAAATATTTCTACCTTGGTCAGTTTTACTCTTAAAGACCCATTTACTCTCAATGAATCATGCGCCGCCAAGAAGACCACCGCCTGTCGCGTCACCAACGGGATTTGGCGGTAGTCAATGATAAGGGAGGTGGACCTCCGCCGCCTGCGAGAATCCCACTTGATCCCGTAGGATAAGAAGGATGTGAAGATCACTGGCGAGTAGGTAACTCCTGACCCACCCGAAGGTTTTCGTGTGATGTTTTACACCTTTGTTATTCGAGGTATTTCCCTTCCTGCCCACAACTTTCTTCCTATTCTCCTTTTCCTCTATGGGCTTCAACTGTATCAGTTGTTGCCCAATTCTCTTCTGCATATAGCGTGCTTCATCATCTTGTGCGAGTGCTGGCTCGGAATCAAGCCACACTTTGGCCTCTTCAAAAAACTCTATACCTTGAAGAGGCAATATGGCACCCATGGCGCGGCGTACGAGCTAGGCGGGGGCGGGATATATATCCATCCTAATTAGCAGTACTTCTACCACTACAAGAAATGTTTCCTTCCGCAACGACTAGGCCCGTCGGTCGTCGAAGAAGGCGCGTCTTCCGCGAAGAAATTCTTGGCTCGACCATGGCTGATGCAATTTTTTTCCGGTTTCGCGCCCCTCTACTATGACGAAACCGCTAAAAACGTGGACGAAGCTCGACGGGCCCATGGCAGAAGTAATATTTCCGCTTCCTCACGAGATGTTGACTCGCCAAAGTATTTTTTTGCATGTGGGTCCCGGACTTTAGTGACTCTAGAGGAACAAACTTTTCGGTCACGCCTCCCTGATTTGAACTCGATAACGTTGTTCGATGCCTCTTTCGTTTAGTCAGGCTGCTGGGTCCCGCATGTCTACCTCACATTATAGGAATCGTGTGTATGATTGAATTTTTTCCTTCTCTATTCCGAACTTGATAGCATCTCTCGATGCATCTGCCATTTAATCAGGCTGCTGGGTCCCACGTGTCATCCTCACACTAGAAGAAACATGTGCATGATGGATTTTTTCCTTGACTTGTGCCTCCCTAATATGAACTCGATAACGTTGCTTGATCTATCTGCCGTTAATCATGATGCTGTGTCCCACATGCTAGCCTCTCATTAGAAGAATCGTGTGTATGATGGTATTTTTTCATTCGCTCCCGCTACCCTGTTCCGAACTTGATTGCGCTGCTAGATGCATCTACCGTTTAATCATGCAGTTGAGACCACATTTCATCCTCTCGTTAGAATAAACGTGTGTATGATGGATTTTTTGCCCTCGTTCGCGTCTCCCTCTGTCCTTTGGTCACACAGCTTGGTCCCACATGTCAGCATGTTGGACTTTTTTCTCGCTCGTGCCTCCCAGTTTCGAACTTGCCAAGGTTGCTTGATGCAGCACATGTATAAGGTCTCTCTGATGGGTCCCACATGCCATCCTCTCTATAGATGCATTTACCGTTAATCTCATAGATGGGCCCCACGTGTCATCCTCACATTAGAAGAAACGTGTGCATGATGGATTTTTTCCATGGCTCGTGCCTCTGTGTCAGCCTCACATTAGAAAAATCGTGTGAGAATTTTTTTCTCTAGCACTACCCTGTTCCGAACTAGATAGCGTTGCTCGACGAATCTATCGTTTTCTCACGCTGCAGGGTCCCATATGTCAGCATCTCATTAGAAGAAACATCTGCATGTTGGACTTTTTCCTTGCTCGCGCCTCCCTTATTTCGAACTGACAAAGTTACTCGATGCAGACTTGTAATAAGGTCTCTCTGGTGGGCCCCACATGCCAGCCTCTCTGTAAATGAAACATGCTAGTATGATGGACTTTTTTGGGCGGTTGTTCTAACCTTGGTCCGTTGCTGGGTCCCAGATGTCAGCCTCCTCTGTGTAGGACACGTGTGTAGGATGGATCCGAGATGTCAGCCTCCATTTAAAAGAAATGGGTGTATGTTGGACTGTTTTTTAGGTCGAGTACACCGTTCTGATCCTGGTAATATTGCTAGATGCAGCAACAGTTTATCTGGGTCCCAGGTATTAGTCTTTTATAAGAAAAAGTTAATCTATACTCTGTTGTTGGGTCCCACATGTCAGCATTAGTATATAATAACAGAAATTGCTACGACCACTATTTTGACCTTGGTCCATTGGTGGGCCCCAGATGTCAGCCTCCTGTGTGCAGGAAATGTGTCTATGCTGGGTCCCAGATGTCAAACTCTATTTGAAAGAAACGTGTATGTATTAGACTAGTTTTTCGGATCGAGTTTGCCGTTCTGACCTTGGCAACATTGCTAGACGCAGTAGCAGTTTACCTGGGTCCCATATGTCAATCTCAGAGCCCAAAACAATGACTACAAGAAAAAAGCAAATTGCCTAGGATTCAAACTCGAGACGTCAGAAACGGTGAACGGCTTGCCATACCACTGCGAAACAAACATTTAATATAACAGAAAATGTTAAACGGTTCTTCTATAACTTAAAAAAACTTTTTTTGACCATGTTTATAAGGCGGCGCTCCTGGCAGCTAAACTAAAAACTTCTACATAATGTAGTAGTTTTTACACGAAAACATAGGTAGGTGGAGATTTTTTTTATCGTCATGGGAAATATTCAATGTGCTCACTCCTAAACTGAATGGGATATGATCGACGACCACAAGACCATGAAAAGGACGAATTAGAAAGTTTTGGGCTATGCTTGGGCATTATAGGATAATTTCATGGGCTCAGTAATAAAAGTTTTAGATGTCAACAAGGAAGAATAAAACAAGGGCGAAAAAATTTGGCAGATATTTCGCGTGAGAATTGTTGAAAACTAGGACACATAGTCCGCGCGTGCCAAAACATTCCTACTCGCGCATTCACTCCATCATCCATCCACTGTCTCTTTGTTCCATTCTTCTGGAGACGCACCGAACGTGAAAACCACATGCCACGCTCCAAAATATTCACCCTCCGTATTCCAGCCGGGGCGGCTGACACCATCGCTGGCGGCGGTTTTCTTCTCAAGATGCACACATGCTGGCGGTTAGCTGGTCGATCCCTACGATACGCTTATTATTTCCTTATTTCGCTCGAATCATTTCTAGAAGTCGTTTCATACCCGATCTGTTTGTTTAGCATTGTTCTGCACTTGATCTGTTTGTTCGAATTGGTTGGCATTTTATTGCACTTGGTCGATCTGTTCTCTCAAATATTTAACATAGTTCTGCACTCAATTTCTGAAATAGGCTAAAATTACATGGCATTTCTAGTTCTATATTGCATCAGTTTGCTCAGATATCTTGGCTTAATTAGATCTATAATCTACGTGTTCCCAAAAATATTTTGAAAGATTCTGACCATCTATATCCTCAATAGATGGACATATATTGGATATTGAACGAACAAAAAGCAACACCTTCATATTGGGAATTTATTAATGACTTCATGAAGTTTTTTAGACAGTATAATGGTGACTTGGATGTGTTTTGTCCATGCCAACAATGCCTTAATTATAAAAAGCTGAGTCAGAGAACAGTTGCAGACTATATATTCAGTAATGGTATACAATGCACATATATTAGTTGGACTAAAATGGTGAACCATATGATCAGCCTATTCTTGATCCTATAGCTGCTGCTGATCTTCCTAAAGCTAATCAGATCGAGGATGAGGACCTTTCTAGTTTGTTAAGGGACCTGTACCCCATTATGAGCAAAAATGGCGGTCCTTATCTTAAAAGAATACTTTTCTCTAAACTGATAGAAGATGCCAAGTGTTTAGTGGACCCTGATTCTAGTATATATCTCAAGATTCGAACAGGTAATGAAATTACTAAAGGAAAAGTCGTTCAACAAGGATACCAACAAAGCTTTCAATTTAGTGATTAAGATGTGCATCGAGTCAATACCTAGGAAAGGACAACCAAAATCCTTTTATGATATGAAATAGTACATCCAGATACTCGAACTATCATATGAGAAGATCCATTTTTGTCCAAATAACTATGTACTATTCTACAAGGATTATGAAAACCTCGATGAACGCCCAGTATGTAATGAATCAAGATGGAAAATGGTGATAAAAATAAGAAATATCCATGTAAGGTACTGAGATATTTTTCAATTATAAATAGATTGCAGAGGATGTTTTAGTCATAAGAAACATCTAAGAAAACAAGATGGCATAAAGAGATTCTCAAGCCAGACGATTACTTACCGCGACATCCAGCTGATGGCGATGAATGGAATAACTTTGACAAGGCTCATCCAGGATTTGCTGCGGATCCAAGGAACCTTTGACTTGGCCTAGCTACAGATGGATTTAACCCATTCATAACATGAGTAACTCGTACAGCATGTGGACAGTACTTGTTACAATTTACAACCTGCCTCCCTAGACATGCACTGATCAGTCGAACTGCTTGCTGACTTTAAGCATCCTAGGTCCCAAATCACCTGGGAAGGATTTTGATCTTTTCATGCAGCCTCTTATACAAGACTTGCAAAAACTATGTTAGGGTGTCGATGACTCCTAATATCCTTGCAAGCAAACCTGAATATGCCAAGTTCCCTATGCGTGCTGTTGTGTTGTTCTGCACCCATGATTTTCCAGCTCTTGGCATGTTAGGAAGAGTGACAACATGCTACAACGTATGTGTTTGCTGTGAGTCAAAACAGGTCACAGTGAGGCTAAAAAATAATACCAGATACCTTGTCCACCGGGTTTTTCTTCCTGAAGGCCACAAATTCTGAAAAAACTCAAAAAATTGCAGTTCTATGGAAAGAGGACTGAGTATGACACTGCACCATGAAAGTTAGCTGCAGTTGAGTTGCAAGCGCATCTAGAAAAGGTCAGAAATGTGAATGAGTATGACAAGCCAGTCACCATTGATGTTGCCCACCAAGATGATCCCAATGTTTGTATGGTAACTGAAATGGCTGGCGTCGATGAAAATTTGATTGCAAGAGGCAAGTCTACGCATGATGGACAAGTAGATTTCACTGTCGAAGTTAGTGTAGTGGACAAAGACAGGAATAAACTGGGTCTACTAGATGAATCTCAGGACATGTATGATGAATGGAAAGAAGAAGAATATCTAACCCAGTCGGAACATGTGGATCTAGAATGCGGCGGTGCAGAAAGCGGTGATGGTGACAATGATTAGACTGTTGTTTCAAATTATGCAATGAGATGACGAACATTGATTTGATTTGGTTTTATCATTTCAAAATGTACGAGACATGATGACATTTTCCTGTTGGATTGTAATCCTAGACTAATTGTTTCCCTGTATAAACTGGATTAAGCTTAATTCGACAAGTGCAAACATATGTAGAACAGGTTCAGTATATTAATTAATTAGCAACCACATGACTAGGTTTCATACAGAAGGGGGCATATGCACCTCGTGCCAGTAGATGTAATTAGCAACCACATGAAATTCAATAGCAGTAGAGAGATAATCAGTTCTTGTTTTAGCTCTATAAATCTTGGCGCACGATGAGTTTGCACTTTTCCCCGAATGCACTCCATCATTGGAATATGCAAAACGGACGATCAAGTCTGCTTTTGTGTGCATACCTCTTTCTTAAATCAATGTCTGTGTGACCAACATATATGCAACTCAAAATGCCCTAGCGTCATCTAGATGGTCACAAGGCCATGTTTCAAAAGACAAGAAAGGCCGGCCATCTAATGCCCTTGATCTAAACAAGTATTAGTACATCGGTATTAGCTCTACGAAATACTTTAGTAATAGGAACGAGTGGTAGTTTGATAGATTCAGTAGCATTTGAAAGATTCAGTATCAATGAAGGGTAGTTTGGAACCACTAAATATTCCATCATATACGTAAAAGAAAGAGAATGCTTCAGCGTGTCAAAGTGTTGGCCGGGCAGCGCGCTTGATTTCCTGCCTGGACGCGTATCTCGTTTCATTGTCGCCTGTCAGCCTCTAGGTTAGCAGCGTACATGTAAAATTCATATGAAAAAACAGGAAATTCGGGATCCTTAATTTCCGCAATTCCGATTACGAAGGGAATCTGCCACCAACATAAATTAACAAATTAGTACAAACATTACATATACTCACATTAGGATCATCACAAGAGGATTAGTATGTGATATCTCACTGGTGAATCTTGTCCGACGATAGGTTCGGTGGTATGCCAGTAAAGCCGCGGCTTCAACAGATAAGACGTGAGCACTTCCATCGTGGTGTCGGCCGGCGACGGCCTAATCGTTGTCTCGAATTACCTCATAACTAGAACCTAATTGAAACTAGCGAACAAGATGAATGAACAAAACCTCACCTCATACCACGACGATTCGCACGACGCCGACCTGACCGGCCTAACGGACGGGAGAAAGTCCGTGATATGCCTGTCAATTTGGGCGATGAACAGCTTTCCCTCCTTCCCAATGCCGATGGCCCCAGCTCTCCGCGAGCCTGGTGCAGGAACCGACATTTTTGGGTCCCATTTTTGGGGACTGTATCTGGGCACCATCATCGTGTGGGCAGATATGAGGTGCTCAACGAACACTTTCTTTACGCCGGTGAACTCGCATCCTGGATCCATGCAGACACATCGGCGGTAGTTGCATGTGATCTTGTGGTTGTAGACGTCCTTGTAGGAGACCAAAGTCCAGCAGATGTCATTGGGGCATGTACTACCTTTTCCACCAGCAACTTGGCGGTATAGCTCCTTGGAGCATGCGGCCAGCCGGACGGCGCTGATAGTGTCCAGACGTCGTTCCTGACCTTCCTCCAGACGTCACAGATGGTTGTGCATCGTATCCACGGTCATCACATCTGGATGGATTGGGATCAAGGACAGATCTTTGTATGACTGTTGGGCGTATTTGGAGGAGAGGGGTGGCGGCCTAGAAGGAGAGATGTTGCGGGTGAGATGGCGAGAAAAATGTGTGAAGTGCACTCTCGAGAAGATCCAAATGCGGCCTAGCGGAGTTGGGGATGGCTCTTTGAACGAGGTTTTTTTGCCATGATCCTTCGGCTGTCTTCTGCCGGACGTAGCTGCATCGAGGATGCCGACTAGAGTTATGGAGTATTAGTATAACTCTAGACTAGCATGCTGCCATGAGGCAATTGTGAGATGGTTTATACTTACTGCTTCAATTTTTATACTAGATACTCCCTTCAGTTCATATTTTTAATGGCCTCAACTTTGTCTAGATTATGTACTGTATATCACATCAGTTAGAAAGAGTAGTTGTAAGTTGAGTCAATTATTACGTTTTCCCGTACTTCATACCAAAATACAAAGATGCCGAACCTCGTATGAACTTTCTAGGAAAGTAACCCTTTGCAAAGTTTGCCAAGCCTGCTAAAATAGCTCAAACTTATAGAAAAGGCAAGAACCCACAACCTAAATTTCATCATGCTTGGTGAAATAATAATGACAGATTTCTAGTTCATATTCAACTGCATTTCAAAGTGAGCGACTCAGCAATACAGACTCTGAAATTCAATAGCAGTATGGAGAGAATCAATTCTTATTTCAGCCCTAAAAACCTTGGCGTGGTATCAGTCCCTTTTCTCCGAACACAATCGATCATTGGAGCAAGCAAAACTGACGATCAAGTATGCTTTTCTGTGCATACCTTCTACTTACATCAATACCTGTGTGACCCACATATGCAACCCAAAATGTCCGAAGCCTCATCTAGACTGTGACAAGGCCATGTTTCAAAAGAAGAGAAAGACCATCTACTGCCCTTGATCTAAACAAGTACCAATATATCAATATTAGTTGTACAATATACTTTAGTAATAAAAATCACAAAATATTGACAGATTAACTAGCGTTTGAAAGATTCATGGTACTAAATAAAACTGAAAAATATCAACAGATTCCCATTACATAATCGACGGCACTCGACAGATTCAACAGCTTCAAAATGACCAATTTAGCAGTACAGATAATGACCAAAAGAATTGATAGATTACAACAATGCAGATATTGAAATTCAACAGATGTAGCAAGGCCATAATTCAAAAGGAAAGTGAGACCATATTCTACACATGACCCGTCTGTATAAAGAAGTACCAGTACATAGGTACTACAACAAAATATATTAGCAATAGCAGAACTCCATACAAAATACTCATAACTACCTTAAGATAGGAACCACATGTCCTAAAATGATAATAAAAATCCTGTTGAGGAGTACATGGGTTCATTTTAGGATCATCACAAGATGATTAAGACATGTTATTTCTCTAGCAATTAATGTTGATGAGAAGCTTGTATTCCACCGTGAACTCCGATGGTTGATTCTGACGCCAAGCGACTAGATTAGACTGACAAACCTACAGATAGCAAGTCCCTTCAGTCATGCACACGCCACTTCTTGGAAATGTGCTTCTATTTGCAAAGAATACCACCTCCTCGAAGCCATTTGGCTAGGCACAAATAAACATCATCTTGTACTGCAGCCACAAGATCGTCGGCAGCCTCACGCACACGATGGATATCAAGATGACATCGTCGCGCCCATCAAATAGAACGCAGAACAACTTACGATCGTACCCACATACCCCGATATCTATAGTCTACGAGCCCGGTGCCAACACCGGCTTAGAGATGTACCTAGCATTCTTTCCATAGCGGAATTTGCGCAACCTCAAGGAGTGGGAATCTATGAGCTGGGCAAAGAGCAATGACCTCAGGGTGGCGAAGGCACATCTAGGCGCCATGCAGTTGCTACCAACAACGAGCATTGAAGAATTAAACTTAGAACAACCATCTGGCAGGACATCCGATACTAATTGCGTCTGTCACCAACATAAAATAACTAATTAGTACTGCACGACATTACATATATGCACATTAGGATCATCACAAGAAGATTTATACTACACTATGTGTTAACTCACTCTTGAAACTTGTTGCGATATTTGTAATCCACGAGGAATTCCGACGACCGATTCAGAAGCTTTCAGGTAATACCACGGCTTCGACAAGTACAAAATGTGCCCTTCGAGTGCAACTTCAGCCAACGACGGCCTGATCATCATCTCAGATGTCGCCACCATTGAGACCGAATAGAGATCATCCCATGACGGCATCGACCAAAACTTCACTTTGTACAACGGCGATTCGCACCTCGCCGACCTAACATACCTGACGGATAGGAAGGTGTTCATCATGTAGCCACGAAATCGGGAAGCAAACTCCATACCCCCTTTCCTGATGCCAATGACCTCTGGTTTCCACTTGATCGCCACCGGCTTATGCCAACAGTGTTCACGGCTATAGAGCACTACATGCAGGGGCGGAGCCAGGGTCTGGGCTTAAGGGGGGCAAAATGTGCATGCCATTTGTTTGAGGGGGGCTGAGCTTGCTAAACTACCACACATAACAACTAGCCATGACTTGTATTCCTAAGAAAACCATTAGCATAGGGGGGGGGGGCGTCGCCCCTGCTCGTCCCCCCTTGTCTCCGTCCTTGACTACATGCACATGTCTCTTGTGGGCAACTCTCAAGTGGGTTGGGAGTTAATCCACAGTCAATGGCCGGGTAACGAACTCGCATCCTGCCTTTGTGCAGACGCACGGGGCGGCGTGACACCGGATCTTGTGGTTGTAGATGTCATTGTAGGAGACAAGTGCCCAACAGCGGTTGTTGGGGCATCTGCTAGCTTTTCTGCCAGCGACTTGGCAATACAGCTTCTTGGAGTATGCGGCCAGCCTAACGGTGCTAGTAGTTTCTAGACGCATAGAGATTTCGTTGAAGACGTCGTCACTGGCCTTGGTCTAGCCGTAGTGCCGCGGGTTGTGCCTCGAATCCGCCATCGCGTCCGAATGGATTAGGGGCGAGGGTGGATCGATGTAGAGTTGTTGGTGGTTTTTGGAGGAGAGGGATGGTGGTTTTTGGATGAGAGGGGTGGTGGCCTGGAAGGAGTGATGGAGCGGTCAAGATGGCGAGGAAAATGTGCGTGCCAGAGATGCGGCCATGCGGCGTAGGCGAGTAGGGATAAACTAAACGGAGATAGGGAAGATAGGACGGTTCTGTGAAAGAGGTTTTCTTTTTTTTTATGCTGTAGGAAGCGACTGCATCGAGGACGTCGGCTAGCTTGATAGACTAGCATGCCGCTGTGCACTAAATTAACCATGTCACTCTTCCTAGCGCAGTATAGTCTCGTCACGTCAGTTTGACGCACTAAATTAACCGTGTCACTTTCTATGCACTAAATTTTCGGAGTATTTACAGTTGTAATTTCATAGTATTACTCCAAAAATAAGATTACTAGTAGTATGTATCTTCTTGGCAACCCCACATGTCAGCATCTTATTAAATGAATCACCATAAGCATCTCTCTCATCATTTAATTGCATGCCATGTCAAGTTGGCAATACATGTAGGACTATGTTACTACTCAAGTTACTCCCACTAATACTAGCCTAAGTACTAGTAGTAGTATGCAAATAGAAGCCAAAAATAAATAATGTGTCTAGTCAACTGACGTGACGAGACAATACTGCGCTAGGAGGTGACATGGTTAATTTAGTGCACAGTGGTATGCTAGTCTATCACTCTAGCCGGCGTTCTTGATGCAGCCGCTTCCTACAACAGAAGAAAAGAAAAAACCTCTTTCCTCAAAGCGCCACCCCATCGTCCCCATCTCCGTTCCATTTACCCCACTTGCCGATGCCGCCTGGCTGCATTTGGGATCCTCTCCACCACTTGTTTCATGCATTTTCTTTGAAACCTCACCCATTGCATTAATCCTTCCAGGACACCACCCTCTCCCTAAAAAACCAATAGTTCTATATAGATCTGCCCTCGCCCCAATCCTCCCGGACGCGATGGTGCATGGTGTGTACAAATTTTGGAGAGGTTCGATGGAGAGCAGGTGGTGCAACAGCTTTAGCAAGGTCGGTGACAACATCGTCAACCAAATTGCCGAGCATCTGGAAGCTAAAAGCACCGTCCGTCCGGCTGGCCGCATGCTCCAAGGAGCTACATCGCCAAGTCACCGGTGGAGAAGGTTACAATAGGTGCCCGAACTATGGCTGCTCGAAAATGGTCTCCTTCAATGCACTCTATACCCACGTGATCTGCTACATCGACACCCTGTTTATCTGCACGAATCCAGGATGCAAGTGGGTCGGCCACCAAGCTAAGGTGCATCTACACCTTAATTCTGCCCATTCGATGGAGGTGCCCAGATTCCGCTACAACATCAAACAATGGGAATTGTCTAATCCGATGACTACATGATTCTCGCCGAGAATAAATATCATTGACATTGGGAAGGCGGGCATGCTGTTCATCGGCCAGATTGACATGTACAACTGATATGTCAGAAATGTATCTATAATTTTTCATGCTCCATGCTTATTTAGTATCTACTTTACTTTTCTTTGTCTACACTTTTAGGTGTTTTTATATCTTTTCTAGAACTAACCTATTAGCAAGTTGCCATAGTTCCAGTTGCCTATTTTCTTCTGTTTTTGGTTCCATAAAGGCAGAAAATCAATATTCTCGAAATTGGACGGGACAGAAGACAAAGTCATTATTTTTCCCGGAGCAACATGGAACCACGAAGCAGAGTCGGAGGGGCGCCACCGGGTAGCCACACCCCCTAGGCGCGGCCTAGGGTGGGCCCGTGCCTAGGAACGGTGTGGGCCCCCTGGCCCTCCACCGACCTTTCCTCATTTTCCTATAAGAAGCCTCCGACCCAAAAACCCTAAATAATCCATCATACTTCTAGAAAAACCTCCGTAGCGCGGCCGCCACCGAAAGGGAGATTCAGGGGGAAAGAAAGTCTCTGTTCTGGCACCCTGCCGGGACGGGGAAGTGCCCCCGGAGCCATCACCATCGATCTCCATCGCCATCTTCATCACCGTTGCTGATTCCCATGATGAGGAGGGAGTAGTTCTTCCTCGAGGCTAAGGGCTCTACCGGTAGCTATGTGTTCATCTCTCTCTATGCATGGTCATATTGTGATCATGAGCTTTGTAATCAAGTAGATCTACCTTGCTACTCAAGTGCTTTAATAGATCTCTGCTCTCCCCATGTGTGTGAAAGTGACAGCGTGCACACCATGATGGCACTTAGGTTTGAGTCTACATAAATACTCTTTGTGCTTTAATAGATCTATGCATTTCCCCACGTGTGTGAAAGTGACAGCGTGCATACCGTGTGTGGCACTTTGGCTAGATTGAATATTTGTTATGAGTTATATTTGGAGTTGGATGTCTCTATGAAATTGTGGTGTTTGTTGGAACCATCTAGCGCTCAAGGTGACAGTGTGGGGTTATCTAGATTGGGGAAGGCGGACTTTGAGGAGTGCTGTTATAGACCTACCGATGATTAGAGTGTCTAACCGGAGAGTAGTTAAGAGTAGTATTATGAAGAGAGGATATTTATATGAGAGAGTGTTCACTAGTGAAAGTATGATCCCTAGGCCTTGTTTCTAAACATTGAAACACCGTTTGCATCTAGATCTGTTGCATGTTTGCTTGCTTTAGTCTTTACCTCACCGTCAAGCTATTTTTTGGCACATTTACCACTTGTATTTCACTATCTCTTTGATGAACTAGTGCACCTATACACCTGACAAGTGTATTGGGTGTGTTTGGGACACAAGAGACTTCTTCTATCTTGATTGCAGGATTGCTCGAGAGGGAATACCTTTTTCCACTTCCTCCCTGAGTTCGATAAACCTTGGGTAATCCACTTAAGGGAAACTTGCTGCTGTTCTACAAACCTCTGCACTTGGAGGCCCAACAATTGTCTACAAGAATAGAAGTGCGTAGACATCAAGCTATTCTCTGGCGCTCTTGCCGAGGAAGTAAGGTAAAAGGTACTCACATCCTCCGGTGTGAGTGCTCGAAGTTATTTCCTTTAGGTTCTGCAATTTTGTCCTTTTGTTTCTTGTTTTCACTAGTTAGGCTTAATGGAAAACAACAACAAAATTAGAGAGCTTTATAGTATTTATCTTGAGCTAGGATATGAAGTGTTTGAAGAGAAAATTAAAAAACCTTTGGAACTTTCTTTGCATGCTAATAACAATGTTATTAGTATGAATTCTTTGGACAACATTGTTGCTAATTCTTTGGAAACGTCTAAGCTTGGGGAAGCTAGTTTTTATGAAAATGATCTTTTTAGTCCCCCAGCTTTGGAAGATAGCTATTCTATTGCTTATGATGATACCAAACCTCCAATATATGATGATTACAATGGTGAGTTTGATATAGTCCACCTACGATTGAGGAGGAACTTAATTGTGATTACAATATTCCTCCTATATTTGATGATTATGGTGATGAGAATAGCAATGATAGTTATTTTGTTGAATTTTCTCCCACTATGATTAATAAGAATGACTATGCTTATGTGGAGAGTAATAATTATTTTATGCATGTGGATCATGATAAGAATGTTTTATGTGATAGTTATATTGTTGATTTTATTCATGTTGCTACTGAAAGTTATTATGAGTGAGGGAAACATGGTTTTATGCACCTCAATAATATTAAGTTTCCCCTCTTTATGTTGAAAATCTTGAAGTTGCACTTGTTTTGCTTTCCTATGCTTGTTGCTTTGTGCTTTAACGACTTGTTTCTTTACAAGATTCCTATGAATAGGAAGTGGGTTAGACTTAAATGTGTTTTGAATTTGCTTCTTGATGCTATCTTTTACTTCAATTCATATTCCTTATGTGATCATCTTCTCAAACTATCAAGCCTAACTTAAAGGCGTTAAAGAAAAGTACTTGTTGGGAGATAACCCAAGAGTTTACTTTAGTCTTGGAAGTTATTACTCCTATAATGACCTCTCCTTATCCTTTTTGTTTGATTTTTGTGCCAAGAATGACCTCTAATGAGAGGGAAGCAAGATTTGGGGAGTTGCTGTCCTGAAACAGATTTCTGTCCTCCACCATAAATATTTGTGAGGAGTCTCTGTAAGTCGGATTGAGCTAAACATTTACTAATAAATCCCCCAGTATGTTAGCTAACTTTCGTTAGTTCAACACTTTTTGATTTGAGCAACATAAGGCCTTCGAAAAAATTGGTTTCTACCTGTTGGTCTGTTTTGACAGATTTCTGCCATTATTTGCATTTACTTCTTATTGATTCGTTTTTGGGTTCTTTTTGGGAAATTGAACTTTTTGAGGGAATTGCTACAGTAGCTTGTGTTTTTAGTGAAATTTTTACTGTTCCAAAACTAAGCCTAAAGGTCTATTATCTTTTGAATACACTAATGTTGCTAATGAAGATTGTGTGAAGTTTTGTATGAAGGAAAATTTTCAGGTGTAGAGAAAGAATGATGTAATGAGACGAAGAATTGACAAAAGCTCAAGCTTGGGGATGCCACCCCATGTCACCCCAAGAAATATTCAAGTGGTACAAGCTTCAAAGCTTAGGGATGCCCAAGGCATCCCCTTCTTCATCAATAAAAATCCCAGGTCTTTCTAGACACTTTGTTTTTATTGTTTCATGCACAGTTGTGTTGTTATTGGAGGGTCTTAGTTTTCGTTTTTGGTTTTTGTTTGCTTAGTTTGCTGGAGTAAGTTGCTTGGATCACAACACACTTCTTTTGGAGATAGACACACTCTGTTTTCATTGCCTAGAACACTCTAGTTTTCATTCTTATTGTTCTGTGAGTGTTCTCTTTTGCTAGCACTGTGTTTAGCCTTAGTTTGATTGTGCTTTCATCTTATAAATTTTTAGTTCTTCTTTGTGGATTTGTGAAACAAGATCACTGATCTTTGTTGATTATTAGCTTTGTGATTTGTTTCAAATAAGTTGATTGGTGTTGGAAAAGAGTAGGAAGCTTCATGCTTAAGTGGTACAAAAGGGAGCTTGTTTTGACTGTGGCTTAGAATTTATCATGTCATGCTAGATGTTGTTTTGACCTTATGCTTAGTGATTATTGCTATAGCATGACTTGTTCCAAACAATTAGGATTGCTTAATGTGCCTTGAAGGAATCATGTGTTGTTTTAGCATGCAAAAGCATAGTATTGTGGTATTCTCCTTTGATGCTTTGTTTGGGTTGACTTGGTACATACTCACACCATGTTATGACTATGAACAAGTCACCATAGCCTCTTTGATCATCTAGTCCTTCACTTGTAGTACCACTCTATGCTTTGATTAGTAATGTTTTGTTGCTCTGCATGATTATGGCCATTATTGCTCTCTTAGTTGGTTGCTCCCAGTATTTTGCTAGCCTCCACTTGTATGAGTAAGCCCTACTCATTCTTCCAACTCCCAAGAAACCAAGTTATTCCAAAGTATCCACTATGAAATCCTATGCATGGTGTGTTACACCATTCCAAGTATATTCTTGTTTTCAGCTATCTTCCAATTAAAAAGTACTTTGTTATGTGAAAACTTAGTGACTAAAGCTCTCACGAACTTGATGGCACACTTTATATTCTTTGCCCCTAATAAAAATTGAACCATTGTGTCATCTATGTTGTATATGCTTGCACTTATACGTTGGAATTAGCAGAACCGTGCTGTCACGGGGAACGTTTTCAACATTGCACTTGTACTTTGTACTCAGTTGATATCATGCTATTTTGTTTATGGATGTCACCGGTGTGAAATAAAGAGGGAACTTGTAAGTCCATGGAGTATGTATTTTGTGTTAGAGAAACGCCTGGGCCGCTAGCTTAAGCCATGCCTAATCATGGTGGAAACTTGCAGCCTCACCATAGTGAGATATCTATGAATCATCCTCAATAAAAAGCTATGCATATAGTAAATAAAAAGATCGCTGAGATGCTCATTGTCTGCTTGCCTTGTCATTTTGGTTATGGGATAGCTTCTGTACCATGTGCAAGGGGTACCCCGTTGGCGGTTCTCTATGATATGCATGTACTTACAATGACAAGAACTTACATGTGACTGAAGTTGAGTAGCATGAGGTGTGGCCCTCGTATTCAAGGGACTTGAGATTGCAAACTTATACTTTGTCAAGAATATACTCAATATTTGTTCACTTTAACCTTAATCACTTCAAGATGCTTATGATAGGGGCAATGAGGGCTGAAATCTAACAAGTACCATAATTTTTGGAATCTCTTTTCAACTTGAAATCCCTGCCTCCTTTATGAAAGGCCTTTCTTCCACCATTATTTGAGTCTCCACCTTCTACCTTTAGGCACCATTAAGAGAGCATAGTTTCCATTCTTTGTACAGCGTCCCAAAACTTATTGATTGATGCATATTGTGATATTACTTGTTCTTGTGCTATTTGCATCTAGTCACCCTTGTGAACCTTGAAGGTGTCCTATGCATCTAGTTGCTACTCCATGAGGGACAAGCTGAATGCCACTATGCTATATTTTCTGTATGTGAAACAAACAAACGTTTTTCAATGCATGTTATTCATGATATTTTTTTGTAGCCTTTCATGTTGCATGCATAGTTACTATGTCATATTGTTAGAACTCCATCTTTCATGCACATGTTTAGAGTTCTTTGATCCTAGCTTTAAATGCTTGCAAATGGTTTGATCTTGGTTTTGATGGTGCATGTCACCTCAAAAATTATTATTTTTATCACTTACCTACTCGAGGACGAGCAGGAGTTAATCTTGGGGATGCTTGATATATCAGAAACGTATCTATAATTTTTGATGCTCCATGCTTGTTTAGTATCTACTTTGCTTTGCTTTGTCTACACTTTAAGGTGTTTTTATATCTTTTCTGGAACTAACCTATTAACAAGTTGCCACAGTGCCAGTTGACTGTTTTCTTCTCTTTTTGGTTCCAGAAAGGCAGAAAATCAATATTCTTGGAATTGGACGGGACAAAAGCCAAATTCATTATTTTTCCCGGATAAACACGGAATCATGAAGCAGAGTCGGAGGGGCGCCATAGGGTGGCCACACCCCCAGGCGCGGCCTACGGTGGGCCCGCGCCTAGGCAGGGTGTGGGACCCCTGACCCTCCATCGACCTTGCCTCCTTCGCCTATAAGAAGCCTCCGACCCAAAAACCCTAAATAATCCATCATACTTCCAAAAAAACCTCCGTAGCACCGCCTCCACCGAAAGGGAGATTCAGGAAACCCTGCCAGGACGGGGAAGTGCCCTTGGATCCATCACCATCG
This sequence comes from Avena sativa, assembly GCA_916181665.1. Classification (NCBI taxonomy): domain Eukaryota; kingdom Viridiplantae; phylum Streptophyta; class Magnoliopsida; order Poales; family Poaceae; genus Avena; species Avena sativa. The sequence goes on from OV702284.1 coordinate 36,860,113, forward strand.
ATCTCCATCGCTATCTTCATCACCGTTGCTGATTCCCATGATGAGGAGGGAGTAGTTCTTCCTCGAGGCTAAGGGCTCTACCGGTAGCTATGTTTTCATCTCTCTCACTATGCATGGTCATATTGTGATCATGAGCTTTGTAATCAAGTGGATCTACCTTGCTACTCAAGTGCTTTAATAAATCTCTGCTCTCCCCATGTGTGTGGAAGTGACAGCGTCCATGCCATGGTGGCACTTAGGTTTGAGTCTACATAAATACTCTTTGTGCTTTAATAGATCTATGCTTTTCCCCACGTGTGTGAAAGAGACAGTGTGCATACCGTGTGTGGCACTTTGGCTAGATTGAATATTTGTTATGAGTTATATTTGGAGTTGGATGTCTCTATGAAATTGTGGTGTTTGTTGGAACCATCTAGCGCTCAAGGTGACAGTGTGGGGTTATCTAGATTGGGGAAGGCGGACTTTGAGGAGTGCTGCTATAGCCCTACCGATGATTAGAGTGTCCAACCGGAGAGTAGTTAAGAGTAGTATCATGAAGAGAGGATATTTATATGATAGAGTGTCCACTAGTGAAAGTATGATCCCTAGGCCTTGTTTCTAAACATTGTGGCCTTTTTGTGGGTTTTATAAGCTCCAGTTTTATTCTCAGCCAAAAAGGGTGTCGGTTGATGCTGCGTGGACTGCGTTCCTCCATTACCTATCGAAGCCACGAACTTTTTATCAAGATCCTCAATCGTTCGTCGGAGTTCCCCATGGAGTTCCAATATTGGGTGGACGATGACATCAACAACCAATTGTGAGATATCACATCTTAATATTCTTGTGATGATCGTAGTATAAATGTACTTTGTAGTTTTTTAGTCCCTCTGTTCTAATATTAATTACTTTATTTATGTTATTGGTAGATTCCCTACGTAATCCGAGTGAGGGAATTTCCTAGAGGGTACCCTCCATTTTACATCTATCTTGCTGAGGGTGCACCGGAGGTAGATGGGTGCATATTATTTTACTAAAAAACACCATCGGTGTGAGTTTCCAACTATCAGGAAAGAACATTCCTAAATTTTCGAGTGATGACGAGATTCTTCCTTTCCGCAAAGAAAGTCTGCACAATATGGATCTGAATGCCATAAGTAGAGCTTTTAGGCATATATAGTGGACTGGCATGTTGCACTACTTGCGATTTTCAAACTTCGAGCTAGCTAACTCTGTCCACTTGAATGGCTTTATGTCGATTTATTGAAATTAGGTCAAATTTGAACTACGGGTAAGTTGTAGGTTGCGTTGACAGTTTTGCAGATTTTTTGGAGGTAACCATGGGGGGGGGGGGGTCATTTAATATATCACAAACCACCACCAAGAGTTTTGACAGCAGGTTCAACTTCTTTCTAAGATTTCACGTCTTGGCAACTTAATTAAATTAGGTCAGACTGAGGTACCGGTAAGCGAGATAAAATGCTCTTGAATTAATTGTCTTTTCAGAGGTAGATGGGTGAATCTTCTTTTAGTAAACAATGCTGTTGGTGTGAGTTTCCAACTATCAGGAAAGAATATTATATTTTTCTAAGTGATGACGAGATTGTTCCTTTCCGTAAAGAAAGTCTGAAGAATATGGATCTAAATGCCACGAGCCAAGCTTTTCAGTTATATATAGTGGACTGACAGGTTGTGTACTACTTATATGATTCCCATGTTTCTCGAGTTTTGAAACTTCGACCTAGCTAACTATGTCCACTTGAATGGATTTATGTCGATTTATCGAAATTAGGTCAAATTTGAACTACGAGTAAGTTGTATGCTGCATTGACAGTTTGCGATTTTTTGGAGTTAACCATCAGGGGGTCATTTAATATATCACAAACCACCATCAAGAGTTTTGACAATAGGTTCAACTTCTTGCTAAAATTTTGCATCTTGAACTTAACTAAATTAGGTCAAACTTGAGCTACAAGTAAGCGCGATAGACTGCTCTTGAATTAATTGTCTTTTGGAAGGTAGATGGGTGCATCATCTTTTAGTAAACGATGACGTCGGTTTGAGTTTCCAACTATCAGGAAAGAACACTCTAAATTTCCCCATGTTTTGCAAAGTTTAGAACTTCCTAGCTAACTCCACCGACTTGAATTAGACTTTGTGCCGATTTATTGAAATTAGGTCAAATTTGAAATACAAGTAAATTGTACTTTGCTTTGAAAGTTTTACAAAAAAACTTTTCGTTGGTTTCCGATATACTGAATTCCTGGTTGGCTTGAAAAGAGTTTTTGAAAATTTTAAGAGCATACTTGTAGTTAAAAATCGACATGGTCGGTGGGAGTACAGTTTACATCAAAGACCTCAAAAAGGACAAAATTACATAGAGATCCCTAAATTTAGCACAAAGGGCCCTAAAGTTAAGGGGGGGAAAGTGGTCGGGTCCTTCTCGAGTGAGAAGGTGAGCCATACCCTTTGTACTACTGTACTTGCTTCACACAGACACAACAAACGCTCCTCACTTTCAAACCAGCGTGCTGCTGGTCGCAGGGTGTGAAATGGAACGACAAGGAAGGTCGACGAACATGCGTCACCGATAGTTTGGACAAAGGGTTTAACTTTTTCTAAGATTTTGCATCTTGACAATTTAACGAAATTTGGTCAAACTTGAGCAACACAAGTAAGAGAATAAAAGGGAGGCAGCACAGGCCTTTGAAAAAATAGAGGCAGCGCGCGAGCAGCGAAGAGGAGGAGTTGAAGGAGGTTCAATGTCAGATCATAGTTATGATGGATTCTAGACACGAGGTACTCCTGCCGCCTTATAGGGTACACACTATTACTAGTAATAGTAAATTTCAGGACCTATGCACCCAAAAAATGTGTGTTTTCTCTCTCCTTTGCTGCTTCTCATATCTCCACCCCTCTCCCCTCGCGCACCGGCCCGGGTGATCTCTCCCTCATCCACAGCGTGGCACTACGCACGTGTGCCTCAGTACGGTGACTCTGTTTTTTTTGAGAGGGCGGCTCTGTTTCTCTGGCATGTTCGTCGGCCACGTTGGTGTGGATTAGGAGTAGTACATAGGAAGGAAACCACTTTGGTCCTTGGTGGCCAAAAAATTTCAAACGGTTCCGGTTTCGAAATATTCACTCTTCCAAAACATCGGGAGGGAATGGCTATTCAAAAGACCGGCCATTCACAGTAGTAGTTGTTATCTTATTATCTTTATCTTGTCTTATCTCTTACAATACCATACCACCATAGTATAGTGTATGGATAACTTTGAACATTGACCATTGGATCAAGACTGGCAAATCCAAACATTTCTAGCCGTTGGATCTTCTTTTGCATTCTTACCATCTAGAAGATTGTATTGATAGTCTTTCGCACAATGAACGCTAGTATGCGCAAACCTCAAAACACAATCCATTTCTTGGTTTCAGGGACCTTTTGCTAAATGCATGGACTTGGATGTAATTTTCATTTTTTACGAGGTCCTTCATGTAACTTGTACTTCCATCGACTGTGCTAACTAAAAACCTCGCTCCTACAGGACCGGCCATAGTTAGAAGAAAATGCAACATCCCCAATTATCACACAAAGTGGACACTGGTTTCTTATATAATTTCATTTTCAAGCTTCCTAGCTAGCTTCACACACTTCACCGACTTATCGATTTAACGAAACTAGGTCAAACCTAAGCTATAAGTAAGTGCGGTAGATTGATCTTTAATGTAATTTCAGAGGTAGATGGGTGCATCTTCTTTTAGCAAACAATGTTGTCGGTGTGTGTTTCCACTTTTGTGCTTGGTGGAAAAAAATTCAAACTTTTCCGATTTCGAAATTTTCACTTGCTTCCCAAACATCGGGAGGGAAGGTTATTTAAAAGGTCGGCCATTCGTAGTAGTACTTATTATATTAACTTTATTTTGTCTTATTTCTTACAATACCATACCATTGGATTAAGACTCTCAAATCAAAACATTGCTAACCGTTGGATCTTCTTTTCCATTCTTAGCATCTAGAAGATTCTGTTGATAATCTTTACCATGTACAATGAACGCTAGTATGCACAAACCTCAAAATACACTTCATTGCATAGTTTCACGGACCTTGTGCTAAGTGCATGGACTTAGATGTAATTTGCATTTTTATGAGGTCCTTGATGTAACTTGTACTTTCACTGAATATGTTAGCTAAACCACCTCACTCCTACGGGACCTACCACAGTTAGAAGAAAATTCAACCGCCCCAATTATCACACAAAGTGGACCACTGTTTCTTATAGTTCCATTTTAAAGCTTCCTAGCTAACTTTGCACACTCCACTGACTTCTTGCCATTTAATGGAATTAGGTCAAACTTGAGCTACAAGTAAGAGCACTAGATTGCCCTTGAGTTAAATGTATTACCTAAGGTAGATGGGTGCATCTTCTTGTAGTAAACAATGCCGTCGGTGTGAGTTTACAACTATCTAGAAAGAACATTCTGAATTTCCCGAGTGATGACGAGATTGTTCTTTTCCGTAAACAAGGTTCGAAGAATATGGATCTGAATGCCACAAGCCAAGATTCCTGACATACTAAGTGGACCAACATGTTTTACTTATGATTCCCATGTTTAATGTTATGAGTTTTCAAACTTCGTCCTAGCAAACTCTACCCACTTGAATGATTTTATGCCGATTTATCTAAATTAGGTCAAATTTGAACCCAAAGTAAATTGTAGGTTGCTTTGAAAGTTGTGATTTCTATTTCCGTGCCCTGGTTCGTTAGCTATACTCACTTTTCGCCAGTCTCTTAACTTTTCCTTACTTTTGCCCATCTCCTTGTACGAAACTCTCGCATCGGTCTAAAACTCGCTGTCCGCCGGGTCCCGTTAGTGGACCCTCGCTGTTACGTGCTGACAAGTGGGGCTGCATTTAGTTAGGTCCCGTAGTGGACCCTCGCTTTTACATGCTGAAAAGTGGGGACACGTTCAGTCGGGTCCCGTAGTAGGACCCCTCATGTTGGACTGCGTGCAGCCGGCTTGTTGGGAACACGTTTGGGGGGGGGGGTGTTGTGTGGGACCATGTGGGGCGCGTTTGGTAGTTACGTGCGCCCTGTCGCCTAAATTGGAAGATTTCTTTTTTGTTATTTTTATGATTGGCCTTTTTAAGAGCGCCTTTTCCCCTTTATGTCGCTAACAGTTGTGTTAATTTTTTCCAAAAAGGTAGAGAATCTAGATCAGCTTCTCTCTTCATTCATGGTTCCTTTTGGCCCTCGTATTTTCCCAATCTGGTAGCAAATCTAGAGCAACAAATCTAACCAGCACCATAAATACATCCAGTAAAAGAGCAGATGTAGATAAAGCAGCTAATATAGGATATATAAATAGAGCAGATGTAGATAAAGCAGCTATATAGGATATATAGTACGGTACTTAAACGAGGTTCGACAATTAGGCTGCTCAGTAGCAGTAGCGGACAAGTTCAACACAAACACCAAAATGAAAGAAGTTGCTTTATAGCAGCAGCATCAGCACAAGATCAGTGTCCCCTTATGGCCTCCGCCTCCTCCCTCTAGTGCTTCCTCCACTTCTTGATGCCTAGTCCCTTGACCTTGGGCGCCTTGGGCTTGATCGGGGACATGCGACCCTCCTCAATGGCCACCTTATGGAGGTTGCAGAGGTGAAAACTGAGCGCTTGGTGCTTGGCTCTGAAGGCATGGACGTTCTTTAACAGGCTGCAGGTCTTCACGTCCTCGGCATGCCTCACGAGGGAGTTGAAGTCGGTGGCGAGGCTCCTGGTGCATAAGGGGCACTTGTAGACATCACCGATGAAGAAGTTATCGAACTGGACGGACTTTAGCTTCCTCAGCACCTGACGAGTCTTAGTGTCCGTGGACTCGTCGTCGCTACAGACATCGCTTCTATCCACCTGTTGGAAAAATAGTAGAATGCAATAAGGACACGATTGAGATACCTTGATTATCTGGATTGATTACTTGCATAAATTAACCGATTGAGATCCCCTGATTATTCCCCAATCCCCAAATCTCTAACCAAATCAAATACTAATCCCAAATACAGATCGGTGCTAGTACTAACTAGGGAATTCATCGAAATACGAGATCTAACACAAGAGGATTAACTACTTTAAAAATACCTAGTATCCAACGATTGAAAATACGAACAACTGAGCCCTAACAACACACGACCTAACATCCAACAATGGGAATGGGGGAAGAACAAAGGAAGTGTAGAAAACCCTAGTTACCTCCGACCATGGGTCGGCTAACCTGGTATCGTAGGGGTTCTCCGGCCTGATGTGATCGTTCTCCTCATAGGGGTCCCAGCCGTGCAGGATCTACCGGAGACCGGCGGGGGCCTCCTTGCCGACGGCTACGGCGGAAGTAGGGACGAGGGTCTGGATGGTGACATTGGCTTCCTTCGATGCCTCAATGGGGGCCTATACGGGGACAGGGGCCTCCTCGCCAGCGTCTACGGTAGAAGCGGGGAAGGGGTTCTGGACGGGGACGGCGACTGCCTTCGATGCCTCGACGAGGGCCTATACGGGGACGGGGGACTCCTCGCCGGCGGCCTTGGAGGCGACGATGGCCACCGCGCCGTTCTTCTCCATCGCCGGCGTGGTTGGAGTTTTCTTGGGGGTTTTTAGAAGGTGATGGGATAGTGGAGATGGTTGCGTGAGTGAGTGAGTGAGCGAGTGAGGAGTGAGAGTGAGGAGGCCTCTATAAAGGTGAAGGGAGGAGATGTTTTGTTGCACCACTGTGCACCACGTAACTGTGTATGCTACTGCACCGTGCACGGCCACACGCGTCCGCTATCGCCCCGTGCACTGCAACATGCGTACCGTGCATCACGTTTCCCCCCTCGTGTCTAACCTTGGCCACTTAGTTGTGCTTAGTTATACCCTCGAGTGTAACACTGGCAGTTTGGTTGTACTTAGTTTTTCCCTCCAGTACTAACACTGCCATGTGCAATATACTGACTTTTACCCTCCGGTGGCTGGTCAACAGAGAGTCAACGAATGTGTTTTAGCTATCTAATTGAGTCATTTTATGCACAAGAAATTCAAAAAGATCAAAACATTGTGGCATCTATCCAGGGAGTCTTATTATGTGACCTGCCACCATAAGAAATGTATATAAATCAAGTTTAAACCTAAATCACCAGTTCTCAAATCACCTACTATCTATGAAGGTTCATGGCATTCTACTCAAGTCTCTTCCCAAAACATCCCTCCTAAAAACATAATTTGCCTGAATGAGGCAATAATTGTCAAACTGATATATATTTAAATTGCAAACAATTTGATGTATGCCAAGATGAATTTTATTGTATAAAATAAGCATTTTCCATTTTTTTAAATCTATTTCTGTTTTCTATTTGAACCCCTTTGTCAGTTTTTCCCTTGGTTTTTAAGTTCTACTCGATTTTGCCCTTGGTTTTTAAGTTCTACTCAGTTTTCCCCTCTCTCTTAGTCACAAACTCTCACACATGTGCTCGTCTTGGCTGCTACGCTATGATTGGTCGAGACAGTTGTCATGCAGATCGTACCCACCAACCGTTGATCCTCTTATTGATCATCTGTGATCTAGCGGACATGATAACCCCTATATCTGTCGGGGGGCACCCTCTATCCATGCAAAATAACAAGTTTTCCACCGATACTTTAACTCCATAAATAAATAATTTTTAATATAATTTGAAGGGAAAGTGTTCAAAGGTGTATAATTTTTCATTATATTTCACTCCATGAAAATGATAAATGATCAGGATTTTATTAGCACAACATTATCATGTCCTAAGTGTGATTTTAGAGAGTTCAAAGGTGTATAATTTTTTTCCATATGCAATTTTATTAGCACAACATGATCACGTATTAAGTGTGATGTCATAGTGTTCAAAGTTTTATAATTTTCGTACGCAAGTTTAGGGATCACTTTTCATGCTCTAAAAAAGTGTAAACTCTCAAGATTTTCTTAGGACGCTATAATTTGAAAGTGTTCAAGAGTTGTGTCAATTATAAACACTCTTTTACATTAATAGTTGTATAATTTTTTCAATTTGAAAGTGTTCAAGAGTTGTGTCAATTATAAACACTCTTTTACATTAAGAGTTGTATAATTTTTTAATTTGAAAGTGTTCAAGAGTAGTGTCAATTATAAACACTCTTTTTCATTAAGAGTTGTATATATTTTTGAATTTGAAAGTATTCAAGAGTAGTGTCAATTATAAACACTCTTTTACAATAAGAGTTGTATAATTTTTTTAATTTGGAAGTGTTCAAGAGTTGTGTCAATTATAAACACTCTTTTACATTAAGAGTTGTATAATTTTTTTAATTTGAAATTCTTCAAGAGTTGTGTCAATTATAAACACTCTTTTACATTAAGAGTTGTATATTTTTTTTTAATTTTAAAGTATTCAAGAGTTGTGTCAATTATAAACATTCCTTTAAATAAAGAGTTGTATATTTTTTTAATTTGAAAGTGTTCAATAGTTGTGTCAATTATAAACATTTTTTTACATTAAGAGTTGTATAATTTTTTTAATTTGAAAGTGTTTAAGAGTTGCATCAATTATAAACACTCTTTTACATTAAGAGTTATATAATTTTTTAAATTTGATAGTGTTCAAGAGTTGTGTCAATTATAAACACTCTTGTACATTAAGAGTTGTATAATTTTTTTTAATTTGAAAGTGTTCAAGAGTTGTCACTTTCTTATGTATTATACATCCATCTCTATATTTTTAATTATAAACACTCTTTCACTTGATTGTAGTCGAGACATTAACTCGATAAACCAATTAAATCATCGGAATGGCTCGCCGACCGCATTCTCCACAACAAGTGCCCCCATCTAATCAGAATATTTTGGTGCAAGATCTAACCTTATTTGCGCACGGTTGCCATTGTCATCCTTCATACAGGTCAACGGGGCGGCACCATACTTCGGCTAGGAAAAACGGGAGGCCAAAGTGAAGCTCGACAAAGGGCCTCCGTCGCGGGAGAAGAAGAAGAAAGGGGAGGCAATGGTACGGGCACGGGCGCGGGGCTGGCTCACGTGGATAAGCTGTGGGTCCGACGCTCACGTGGATAAGCTATGGGTCCCATGCTGGTCTGGATAAGTATAGAGAGAGGTGTCCACTATGGGAACCAACTTAATGCGGCCCCACTTGTCAGCATGTAACGTCAAGGGTCCACTACGGGACCTGACAGACCGCAACCCCACTTGTCAGCACGTAACGGCGAGGGTCCACTACGGGACCCGACTAAATGTGGCCCCACTTGTCAGCATGTAACGGCAAGGCTGATGGACAGTGAGTTTCCGACGGTGCGAGAGTTTCATAATAGGAGATGGGCAAAAGTGAAGGAAAGCTAAGCGACTGGGGAAAAGTGAGTATATCTAAGGAACCAAGGGCACGAAAATAGAAATCCCTTGAAAGTTTTGTGAATTTTTTTGGAGGTAACCATGGGGGGGGGGGTCATTTAATATATCACAAACCGCCACCAAGAATTTTGACAACAGGTTCAACTTCTTGCTAAGATTATTCATCTTGACAACTTAACGAAATTATGCCAAACTTGAGAACAAGTAAGCGCGACAGATTGCTCTTGAATTAATTGTATTTTTGAATGAGATGTGTGCATCTTCTTTTTGTAAACGATGCCCTCGGTGAGAGTTTTGAACTATCAGGAAAGAACATTCTTAAATTTCCGAGTGATGATGACATTTGTTCCTTTCCGAAAAGAAAGTCTAGAGAATGTGGACCTGAATGCCACAAGCCAAGCTTTCTCACATATATATAGTGGACCGACCTATGATTCCCATGTTTTATGTGTTTTCAAACTTCGACCTAGCTTTGGTCCTTGGTGGCCAATAAAATTCAAACTTTTCCGGTTTTGAAATTTTCGCTCATCCCAAACATCGGGAGGAAAAGGCTATTCAAAAGACCGGCCATTCACAGTAGTACTTCTTATCTTATCTTTATCTTGTCTTATCTCTTAAAATACCATACCACTATATAGTGTAAGGATAACTTTTAACATTGACTGCTGGATCAAAACTGGAAAATCCAAACATTGCTAATCGTTGGATCTTCTTTTCCATTCTTAGCATCTATAAGATTCTATTGATAGTCAATAGCACAATGAATGCTAGTATGCACAAACCTCAAAACACACTTCACTGCATAGTTTAGGGACCTTGTGCTAAGTGCATGGACTTGGATGTAATTTTCATTTTTATGAGGTCCTTGATGTAACTTGTACTTCCGCTGACCATGTTAACTGAAGCACCTAGCTCCTACGGGACCTACCATAATTACAAGAAAATGCAACCGCGCCCCAATTATCACACAAAGTGGACCACTGTTTCTTATAATTCCATTTTTCAAGCTTCCTACCTAACTTCACACACCTCACTGACTTGCCGATTTAACGAAATTAGGTCAAACTTGAGCTACAAGTAAGTGCGGTACATTGCTCTTAAATTAAATGTCTTTTCTTAGGTTTATGGGTGCATCTTATTGTAGTAAATAGTGTTGTCGGTGTGAGTGTCCAACTATATGGAAAGAACATTCTCAATTTCCCGAGTGATGATGAGATTGTTCTTTTCCGTAAAGAAAGTCTCAAGAATATGGATCTGAATGCCACAAGCCAAGCTTCCAGACATATTAAGTGGATCGGCATTCTTTACTTACGATTCCCATGTTTAATGGTAGGAGTTCTCAAACTTCGTCCTAGCTAAATATGGCCACTTGAATGACTTTATGCTGATTTATCAAAATTAGGTCAAATTTGAACTACAAGTAAATTATAGTTGCTTTGAAAGTTTTGTAAAAAAAATTTGAGGTAACCATCGGGGGGTCATTTAATATATCACAAACCACCACCGAGAGTTTTGGAAAAAAGTTCAACTTCTTGCTAAGATTTTGCATCTTCACAATTGAACGAAATTAGGTCAAACTTGATCTACAATTAAGCGTGATAGATTTTTCTCGAATTAAATGTCATTTCATGGGTAGATGAGTGCATCTTATCATAGTAAACAACACCGTTGGTGTAAGTTTCCAACTATCAGGAAATAACATTCTAAACTTTTAGAGTGATAACCAGATTGTTCCTTTCCGAAAAGAAAGTCTGAAGAATATGGGTATGAATGCCACAAGCCAAGATTTTAGACATATATATTGGACCAACATGTTGTACTTACGAATCCCATGTTTTATGAGTTTTCAAACTTCGTCCTAGCTAATTCTGTCCACTTGAATGGCTTTATGTCGATTATCAAAATTAGGTCGAATTTCAAATGCAAGTAAATTGTAGATTGTGTTTAAAGTGTTACGATTTTTTTGAAGGTAACTATCGGGAGGGGTCATTTAATATATCACAAACCACCACCGAGAATATTCACAACATGTTCAACTTCTTGCTAAGATTTTGCATCTTGATAACTTAACAAAATTAGGTCAAACTTGAGCTACCAGAAAGCACGATAGATTGCTATTGATTTAATTGTATTTTTTGAGGTAGATGGGTGCATATTATTTTAGTAAACAATAATGTCGTTGGTGTGAGTTTCCAACTATCAGGAAAGAACATTCTCAATTTTTCGAGTAATGACGAGATTGTTCATTTCCATAAAAAAAGTCTCAAGAATATGTATCTGAATGCCACAGGCAGAGCTTTTTAGATATATATAGTGGATGGACATGATGTACTTACGATTCCCATATTTTATGAGTTTTCAAACTTCTTCCTAGCTAACTTTGTCCACTTGAATGAATTTATGTCGATTTATCAAAATTAGGTCAAATTGCAAATTTAAGTAAATTGTAGATTGCATTTAAAGTTTTACGATTTTTTTGGAGGTAACCATCGGGGGGTCATTTAATATATCACAAACCACCACTGAGAATTTTTAAAATAGGTTCAAGTTCTTGCTAAGATTTTGCATCTTGACAACTTAACGAAATTATGTCAAACTTGAGATACGAGTAAGCGCGATAGACTATTCTTGAATTAATTGTTTTTTTGGAGGTAGATGGGTGCATCTTATTTTAGTAAATAAAAATGTCATCGATGTGAATTTAAAACTATTAGAAAAGAACATTCTCAATTTTCTGAGTGATAACCAGATTGTTACTTTCTATAAAGGTCTCAAGAATATGGATATGAATGCCACAAGCAGAGCTTTTCAGATATATATAGTGGCCTGACATGTTGTCTACTACTTATATGATTCTATAGGTCAAATTTGAACTACGAGTAAATTGTAGGTTGTGTTGAAAGTTTTGAGATTTTGTTGGAGCCATCGGGGGGTCATTTAATATATCACAAACCACCATGGAGATTTTTGACTATTCATCTTGACATTTTAACGAAATTAGGTCAAACTTGAGCTACCTGTAAGCATGATAGATTGATCTTGAATTAAATGTCTTTTCGTAGGTAGATGGATGCATCTTATTTTAGTAAACAATGCCGCCGGTGTGAGTTTCCAACTAGCAGGAAAGAACATTCTAAATTTTCCAAGTGATGACGAGACTGTTCTTTTCTGTAAAGGAAGTCCAAAGAATATGGATCCGAGTGCCACAATCCAAGCTTTCAAACATATATAGTGGACCACCATGTTGTACGTCAATTAATTGAAATTACGTCAAATTTGAACTACAAGTAAATCATAGGTTTCTTTGAAAGTTTTATGAAAAAGCTTTTGGAGGTACACATCAGGGGTCAGTTAGAAGTATATCGATAACCACCGAGAGTTTGGACAACATGTTTAACTTGTTGCTAAGATTTTGCATCTTAATGTCTTATGAGTTATCCTCTCCTTATTACCCACAAAAAGAAAATAAAAGAAAAGAACCACCCTCACAACCGTACTAGACTCAGCCACCTTTCTTCACAAGCTGGACACGCCACCGTCCAATCGCATTCGATGTCTGTTGCATTTCAAGCCTTCCTTTTAATATTTTTATTACTCGGGAGGTGAGCCAAGCGCGATTCAGCACCAAATTTTGGTGTGATATTGGCGGGATCTTCTTCTAGTTCAAAATTTTAGTGGAACATTTGCGGGATCCTCCTAGCTACATGCATACTAATGGGACTTCTGGCCCATTCTCTCATTGATCCCTCCCACTATCCCCTCATCATTCTCTATCCCGTCCCTTCTTAGCCGACTTCCACCTCACCAGAGTCTTCTCATCAACGCCGTTATCTACCTCGTTGGATTCTGCTTCGTCATATCTTCTTCCCCCGCTGCATGGTAGAGTGTCTGCTTCCCCACCTCCCCAACCGATATATGTGTAAGCCACTCAGACTCCTCACTAGGGCGACTGTTAAAACTCCCTACTACCGAGACAAAGGTTGATTCACACTTCATATGCATGCTTTCCTTGCATTTTACTTTTGATTGTAGTTCATCTCTTCTTCCTTGTAGTGCCTTATTATATTTCTAATAATGCATTGCTAGTTGTTGTACTTTGGGATCGGTTCCAAGAGAAAATAAGGCAACTCGAGTCGTGAAGCCAAATTGGTTATCTCGCAGCAGTACAAGACCTTGACAACCCAATGATAACCCCCAACAATCCTCCCTAGACAAAGGTTTGCCTCCACTTTGCATATATGTATTTTCGAGAGTAGTTCATCATTTGCTTTTCCTGCCTTCTCATGACAAAGGCATGGAAGATGATGTACTGCCCAATGAGAATTGATGCCAATGAAACCTGAGGAGTTTTGGACATGCAGATGTAGCCCCGCTCGGCACAGCACAACTGGTACAGAAACATGGCTATTTGTTGCATCTTTCTTGTGTTATTGGCTGATTCATTTGTTGCACTGCAATTTGCAGAAGCAAGTGCATGATCATATCCCTGACAAGGAGGTTCGCAACACAGATATTCAGCGCAATGTACCAGTGATGCAACAATTTCTAGGAACCAAATAGAAGTATGGTGCATTGCCTATGCTAAGATTAGGCTTCTCCAACAGGATTTGGACATGGCCACTCGTCAGATCAGATAATTGGACCGGGGCTGGATTTCTACGATTGAAGATGGCCTTGATGCTACCGATGATCTTCAGAAGTTAGTGGCTGAAAATCGTGTTCCCAATCCGGATGATGCACATGTCAATAAGATCAACTAGACGGTCTTGGAACAGGTGAAAGAACAAGCAGAGATTCTCCAAGCATCTTTGCAGGAAGATGACTTTCGAAGGGTGATGCAAGAGCTTCCGTGCGGATAATGAGGATGACTTTCCTTGTCTTGTTAGCCTGATATTTTATTTTCTTATGTGCTCGCAGCACTTTCCGGTAACTACGTATTTGGCACGCTGTTATGAAACTATATAGTACTTGCTGCATCTGGACAATGTATCTTGGTAGCCATTCAGAAAAAGGAAAAAACAACATTACCATGAATCTTATTATGCACTTTCGATTAGATCCATAGACCCACATTTTGCAGAAAATTAACACATTACCATGAATGGTAGTCCATCTTAAAAAAATAAATAAAAAAGAAAATAATGGTAGTCCGAGCTCAATGACCATGTCCTTGTGCCCATTATCGTGCATAAATATGTGAAATTACTTGTGTGACCCCAAGTCAAACTTTTAGACTGTATATACTAGTAGAGTACATAAAAAATTACTTGAGGAAAAAAACACACGCCGAAACCACCACTTTCACCAAGTCAATAATAATTTTCACTCGGCGCCAGAAACAACCACCGAAATGGCTCCCGTGTCCAATATTCAAAACGGTACGAAATTTACATCTCCTCCTTCGGTCTAGAAACAAGGCGCCAAATGACATTCCTCAAAATTGTTTGTCTTGCACAATTCAAAATTTCAAACCCGCGCGCATCGGTCCGAATCCCTGAAGATCACCTTGGACCACCACGGTCGTGCCCCTTCCATCCCATCTCCCCTTCATAGCCTCTCACCGCCGGAACTACGTTGTGACCGAAGATGTTTTACCAGCTCCCTTGTCTAGCAAGCTGGAGGTTGCTTCCCCGCCCCGACGCTGGCCTGCACCAGATCACCTCCTCCATACCCGAGGTCCACGGCGCCAGAGCCAGCTCATCAACGCCGTCACCATTGACACCGTCGCAGCTTCATTGGATCCACTTCCCGCGACTCCACGGCACCGGATCTACTTCCCTGACCTTGTCCATGGCGCCGGAGAGATGGCAAGCAAAACTCGCTCAGCCGCGAACAGCGAGCACTACAAGGAATGTTTCCTTCCGCAACAACTGGGCACGTTGGTCATCGTAGAAGGCGCGCCTTCTGGGACAAAAATCTTGGCTCGACTGTGGCCGATGCAATTTTTTTCCGGTGTTGCGACCCTCTACTACGACGAAACCGCTAAAAACATGGAGGAAGCTCGACGGGCGCGTGGCAGAAGTAAAATTTCCTCTTCCTCGCGAGATGTTGACTCGCGGAAGTATTTTTTGGCGTGTGGTTCCTGGACGTCAGTGACTATAGCGGACCAAACTTTTCGGTCGTGCCTTCCTGATTTGAACTCGATAACGTTATTCGATGCCTCTCCCGTTTAGTCAGGTTGCTGGGTCCCGCATGTTTGCCTTACATTCAAGTAATCGTGTGTATGATGGAATTTTTTTCCTTCCTAGTTCTAAACTTGATAACATCGCTCGATGCATCTTCCATTTAATCAGGCTGCTGGGTCCCACGTGTCATCCTCACACTAGAAGAAACGTGTGCATGATGGATTTTGTCCTTGGCTCGTGCCTCCCTGATATGAACTCAATAACATTCTTTGATCTATCTAGCATTAATCACGAAGTTGGGTCCCACATGCCAGCCTATCATTATAAGAATTGTGTGTATGATGGAATTTTTTCCTTCGCTCCCGCTATCCTGTTTCGAACTTGATAGCGCTGCTAGATGCATCTATAGTTTAATCACGTAGCCAGGCCCCACATGTCATCCTCACATTATAAGAAACGTGTGCATGATGATTTTTTCCTTGGCTAGTGCGTCCCTAATTTGAACTTGATAACGTTGCTCGATCTATCGGTCGTTAATCGTGATGCTGGGTCCCAGATGCCAGCCTATCATTAGAAGAATCGTCTGTCTGATGGAATTTTTCCCTTCGCTCTTGCTACCCTATTTTGAACTTGATTGCGCTGCTAGATGCATCTACCATTTAGTCACGCAGCTGGGCCCATATATCATACTCTCATTGGAAGAAAAGTGTGTATGATGGAATTTTTGCCCTCGGTCGTGCCTCTGTGTTAACTTGATAGCGTTGCTCGCTGCATTAGCCGTTTATTCAGGCTAGTGGGTTTCATATGCCAGCATCACATTAGAAGAATCATGTGTATATGATTGAATTTTGTCTTCTCTAGCGCAACCCTGTTCCTAGCTCGACGAATCTGTCGTTTGGTCACGCACCTGGGTCCCATATGTCTACGTTTCATTAGAAGAACGTGTGGGACTTTTTTTCTTGCTCGCAACTCCATGTTTCGAACTTGGCAACGTTGCTCGATGCATGACCAGACGATTATACAGGCTGCTGGGCAGCATCTCATTAGAAGTAACATGCGCATATGTTGGAATTTTTTCTTGCTCGCGTCTCCATGTTTCGAACTTGGCAACGTTTCTCGATGCATTAGCCGTTTATACAGGCTGCTGGGTCCCACATGTCAGCATCTCATTAGAAGAAACGTTTGCATGCTGTACTTTTTTTCTCGCTCGCGCTTCCGTGTTTCGAACTTGGCAACGTTGCTCGATCCATCAGTGGTTTATATAGGCTAGTGGGTCCCTGTGTCAGTCTCTCATTAGAAGAAACGTGTGCATGCTGGAATTTTTTCACGCTCGCTCCTCCCTGTTTCGAACTTGGCCACGTTGCTCGATGCACCAGCCATTTATACAGGCTATTGGATCCCCATGTCAGCCTCTCATTAGAAGAAACATGTGCATGCTGGACTTTTTCCTCACTCGCGCCTTCCTGTTTCAAACTTGGAACGTTACTCGATGCCTCCTCTGTATTAGGTCTCTCTGGTGAGTCCCACAGGTCAGCCACGTATTTAGAGGACATGTGTGTATGTTGGATATTTTTTTGGACGCCTCCCACGGTTTGAGCTTGGTAACGTTGCTGGGTCCCAGATGCCAGTTTTCTCTGTGCAAGAAACGTGCTTATGATGGAACAAATGTACAAGTACGGCATAGATTATATATATTGATAACCCTAGGTTTCAAATCGAACTCAAGACTTCAACAAATTGCAACTGAGTGCGCTTCCACTATGCTATAACCAACTATGCTACTCCCTCCGATCGAAATTAATTGACTTGGATTTATCTAGATTCAGACGTATCTAGTATTAAAACAAGTATAGATACATCTGAATCTAGACAAATTTAAGTCAATTAATTTGGATCGGAGGGAGTACTCATAAAATATTACGATTAAAAATGATGATATCACTTAAAATGAAAAAGCAGTGATGACGATTGCTATTAAAAAATGCTACATGGTCAGCATAAATAAAACATGGATAGGCAAAGCTTGCACTATACTTAATCAGAATGGCACGGAAAATGCTAAATTAAGAAGATTTTGGGCGATATAAAAAATAATTTGGGTCCAATCTTGTGAACAAATGGGCTTATTATCATGGGCTCCTTAGTAAAACTTCTCCAGTGTGATTCATGCTTAAAAAAAGTAACAATATGTTGAGGGTTGGCGGCCCATGGCCGACCTGACCCAAGAAGGACAAATTTGTGATATTTTGGGCTAGAGTTGGGTCGGATGTACTATTTTCTAATGAGCTCCTCACTAAATTTTCAATGTTTTGTGTCGGACTTGGGTCGAATGTCCAATCTTTTCTTTAGCTACTTAGTAGAAATTCGATGTAGTTAGTAAAATAAACTGGGGTTTGGCGGCTCCACTCACCACGAAAGGCTAATTAAGGGAAGTTTTTTTTTGAAACAAGATTATGGGAAGTTTTTTTGTCTGAAGTGGGTTTGAAAATTCATTTCCATAGGCTCAGTAGTGAAAATACATTGGACTGAAGGTCGATGGTCCACCTGACCTGCCTGTACCTACGCTGCATTCAAAAGAATGAAGTTGGAAAGGGACAAAATTGACTGATATTGTAAGAATTGATATGACCTAGCTAGCAAAGAACTTTCGCAGCGTAGGATTCGAACATGGAAAGTACTGGAGGGAGTTTGACTGATTAACATAAAATCCTGTCATATCAAGTCTTACAGCGCAGGATCATCTTTTCAACAAAGGTTATATTTCGAGATATTTGGGTGGCTTTGAATCTACCCAATCGATTTGATGTACTCCCTCCGACTCATATTAGTTAACTCAAATTTGTCTAGATTTGGATGAATCTAGGCACGATTCATCCAATTTTTGTCAAATCCAAGTCAACTAATATGGGTCGGAGGGAGTACTCAAAACCATGTAATCATATCATTTAATCTGTAGGTGATAGAGACACAGTTTCTTGACTTGCCCAACTTCAGATAGCTCAGGTAAGCACCAGCTTATACTGATCACTCAAAGTTGTATGCTTCAGTACGATCAAATTAATAGATGCCACAATTAGCGCCAACATGTGGCATTGTCACCATGCAAAAAGCCAAAGAATTCACACATTTAGTTCACAGTTTTGAACACAATAATACAAACAGTTTGTACACTAGCACATCACCCTACAATGTCAGCACATCAAAGCTTGACTTGTTCATTTCACATACACACTAGAGCATATTCAGTACTAAACGCAGTACCAAATGCCTAATCTGAAATTATGCAGAATCAGACCCCCGACCAACCCATTGAGCCATAGAAGATGTGGCCACCTTCACGAACGGGAGCAGGTCCTGTGTCGTCAACCCTTCCGAGCAACATAGGAAGATGTTAGGATCACTTGGACAACATGATCCTACCGACTTGATAGATATAAGTATAGTTTTGCTATGCCAAGATATGATGAGACATTTTGTGGTTGATGTAGGCCCATGCTAACATTGCATGGGATAAATACCTCTCTGAGTTGGCTAGAAACACCATCATCAACTATTGGTTGTGTGAGTAAACACTTGGCCAACATGATCCCACCTAGTTGGCTTTAAAAATCATGTACGATATTCCACTCACTTTCTCTACACTCCATGGTTAAGCATCAGCAGATGCTCATCTATAAGTTGATGTAGCTTTTGTTATGATGAGTCTGTTACTTTTTTTGATTTGTTGTAGATACTTCCTGAGGTTAGCAAGAATCTGTATTCCAAATATTGTGATAGTTCATCTACTTAAACTTATAATGGTAGTAGATGTAGACTATTGGTGCGTTCTTTTTGTTTTGAAGATTTAGTTTCCTGAATACACTGTTAATTTATATAGTGCATACACTGTAGTTGGTTTGAGAATTAGGAACATGATAAGATATTTTTTTATGAGGTGAACCTTTAGTTAATTTTGGATTCTATGCTATACTATTGAATAAATATTATGCATCTTCTAATGTTTATTTTCACCATGTTACTGTTGTCGTCAGCCTGTTATCGACAACATCTAGATTTCGTTTAGTTTCAGTTAGCACCTGAAAACCCTGTACCTGTTTTGTTCAGTTTCATGCAGCACGTGTTTAGGTCGTCGTTTCAACCATTCTTGTGATGGAATGATGAACTAGATCGAACAGGATGTAATAGGGGAATATAGTCCATGCCCTGCATGTTCGATTTGCGGTATTGCACTAGTAATATCTGGTCGTCTGGAGCAGAGTTATCAAACTGTAACTCTGAAGCTTTCTTGAGCGTCTGTAACTCTGAATAAATAGATAGAAATAACAGGAAAGAAGATAGGTTTTAGACTACGCAAAAGGTGTCTCCCGTTGTAACTCATATAGTTCGGATAGTTCAGTTTACAGTTGCAAAAGAGAAACACGTAGTAGTTCAGTTCAGCAGATCAGCACCGAGGAAAGCTCGGCGAGGAGCTACTCGTTTTCCTCCTCCTTATCTTCAAGTAGTAGGTACGAGCATGTCCTGCCTGATCTTGACCTGCTTATTGAGTGATTCCTTGAGCTTCCGAAGCAGGTTCATGTCGTTGACACGGAGATCGACATTAGCATTTGTTAGCCTCGCATTATCCTTCGAGAGCCCCTTGATGATGGCTATATTCCATTAGCTCGAGGCTTGGATCTTCTTATGAAGTTTCTTCCAGGCAGCATTGTCTCTTTTGAGCTAGTCGTGCTCCTTAGTAAGGGTATTCATAGCTGATTTGAGCCGTTCTAATTCCAGTTCTTGATTTTGCATTTTCTCCCTGTGGCTGCTTATCTGTGCATTAAGCCAATCATCCACCTGAGTGTTGAGTTGTGGCTTCTTTTCCTGGGACAAAGAAAATGTGGTTTCAGCCCTATCATCAAACGGGGAAAACAATATCTAAAGTTATAGCACCGAGCTTTATGCAAGACTAGGCGGTACGGAAAAGATCGGGAAAGCCTGATTCCTAGTCGTAAAAACCCTAGTATACAGTTTTTACATTGCTAACCCGGGGAATTGGGGCGAATGGGTCTGCGGGTGAACCGCCGACTCTGAACAAGGAGAAGAATAAGATGATGAAGAAGAATAAGAATGTTGGAGAACACGATTAAGGAGAAGAAGTACAAGACCTACCAAGAGGACCCCTCGCCTGCGGGCATAGCCTTCGTGATCATATCTTTTGACTCTGTAGTGTGTAAACCATCGCGGAGAGCTCTTTCTTTTCTCTCCTCGCGCAATGTCGCTGCTAAACGCTTCCGGGAGGGAGGCATGGCTGCTCAAGGGAGGGAGCAGGAGCAGGATGAGCATGTGACGAAGAAGAAAGGGAGGAGGGCGCCTAGTGACGAGTGGATATAGATAGTCAAAAGTCTAGGAAGACCACGATCGTCTCCCCTACTATCTCCAATTGTATCCACCGTGCGATGTGCCTTATAGGAGAAGCGTTGCGCACACGTGGTAGAGCATAAACAGAGAACTGCAACGATGCGACCAATTTGATACTCAATTCATTGACACTTTGGCGCTAATACAATGGTGCACGCGTTTAGCCTGCATGCGTCATGATGATATAGTCATGCGTCGGATCACATAGTTAGCCATACAATTTATTTTATTAATAATAGAACTTCTGCGTGGATATGGTGCACGTGTCACGATAACACAGTCCTACGTCAAGATGACACTTTTTACGGTGAGGGGATTTCTAGTGCTCCTTCCAGATGCATCCCGAGACCCCAACTCTTCTCCGCGCGTGCAAGTTTGCAACACAAACAGGCCCGTCGGTGCAATACAGATGCGGCCCAGCAAACACACCCTAAACCTCCCTAAAAGAAAACATGCCCTAAAACCACATCTTTGCGCTTAAATGTAGCTCAAGTTTGACCTAGTTTTGTTAAATTGTCAAGATGCAAAATCTTTTTGCGCGCGCATGTGTGAAGCAAATACAACAGTACGAAGGGTATGGCTCAGCTGCTAACTCGAGAAGGACCCAACCGCTTTTCCTTGCCTAACTTTAGGGCCCTTTGTGTTAAATTTAGGGACTTCTATGTATTTTTCTCTTTTTCGAGGTCTTCGATGTAAACCGTACTCCCACCGACTATGTCGAATTTTAACTACAAGTTTTCTCTTAATTTTTTCAAAAAAACTTTTGAAGCCAACCATGAATTCAGTATATCGAAAACCATCAAAAAGCTTTTTCGTAGAACTTTCAAAGCAACCTACAATTCACTTGTAGTTCAAATTTGACCTGATTTCGATAAATCGGCATTTGTATGAAAAGAAAGCAAGGTACAATTTGTATGAAATTTGGGGCTTTGGCATTTTCTTTTAACTGGGGTGGGTCTCGTAGGAGCAATGAGATTTAGTTAACACGGTCGGTGGAAGTACATGTTGCATCAAGGACCATAGAAAATAAACAATACATCCTCTAGTCCATCACTTGGAAAATCGAGAATGTTCTTTCCCGATAGTGGGGAAGTCACACCGACGACATTGATTACTAAAATAAGATGAACTCATCTACCTCTGAAATGACATTTAATTCGAGAGCAATATATGGTGCTTACCGCCGTAGCTTTGTTTTGACCTAATTTGGTTAAATTATCAAGATGCAAAATCTTAGCAAGATGTTGAACCTGTTGTCCAAACTCTCGGTGGTAGTTTGTGCTATATTAAATGACCCCCGATGGTTACCTCCAAAAAATCATGAAACTTCCAAAGCAGCCTACATTTTTCTTGTAGTTCATATTTGACCTAATTTCAATAAATTGGCAGATAGTCATTCAAGTGGGCAGAGTCAGCTAAGCCAAAGCTTGAAAAATCATAAAATACGGGAACCGTAAGTACAACATGTCGGTCCACTATAAATATTTGAAAGCTCTCCTTGTGGCATTCGGATTCATAGTCTTCACACTTTCTTTACGGAAAGGAACAATCTCATCATCACTCGGGAAATTGAGAATGTTCTTTATTGTGTGTGTGTGTGTGAAGCAAGTACAGTAGTACAAAGGGTATGGCTCAGCTTCACACTCGAGAAGGGCCCGAAAGATTTTCCTTGCTTAACTTTAGGGCCCTTTGTGCTAAATTTAGGGACCTCTATGTAATTTTGTATTTTTTTGAGGTCTTCGATGTAGACCGTACTGCCACCGACAATGTCTAATTTTAACTACAAGTATGCTCTTAAAATATTCAAAAAATCTTTTGAAGCCAACCAGGAATTCAGTATATCGAAAACCATCGAAAAGCTTTTTCATAAAACTTTCAAAGCAACCTATGATTTACTTGTAGTTCAAATTCGACCTAGTTTCGATAAATTGGCACAAAGTCTCATTCAAGTCGGCAAAGTTAGCTAGGAAGTTTTAAAATTTGCCAAACATGGGAAAATTGAGAATGTTCCTTCCTGATAGTTGGAAAGTCACACCGACAACATCATTTACTAAAATATGATGCACCCATCTACCTTCGAATAAAAGACAATTAATTTGAGAGGAATCTATCGCGCTTACTTGCAGCTCAAGTTTGACCTAATTTTGTTAAGTTGTGAAGATGCAAAATCTTTGCAAGAATTTGAACCTATTGTCAAAACTCTTGATGGTGTTTTTTGATATATTAAATGACCCCCTGATGGTTACCTAAGAAACAAATTGCAAAACTGTAAAGAAAAATTTACCTGTAGTTCAAATTTGACGTAATTTTGATAAATCGACATAGCGCCATTCAAGTGGGCAGAGTAAGATAGGCCGAAGTTTGAAATTTTTTTAAACATGGGAATCATATAAGTGGTACACAACATGTCGGTCCACTATATATATGACTAAAAATCTTAGCTTGTGTCATTCAGATCCACATTATATAATTCAGACCTACTTTATGGAAAGGAACAATCTCGTCTTCACTCGAAAAATTGAGAATGCTCTTTCCTGATAGTTGGAAACTCACACCAACGGCGTTGTTTACTAGAAGAATATGTACCCATTATACCTTCAAAAATACAATTAATTCAAGACCAATCTATCGTGCTTACTAGTAGCTCGGTTTGACCTAATTTCGTTAAGTTGTCAAGATGCAAAATCTTAACAAGAAATTGAACATGTTGTTAAATTCTCGGTGGTGGCTTGTGATGTATTAAATGACCCCCCCTCCCGATGGTTACCTCCAAAAGGATTCGTAGAACTTTCAGTGCAATGTATAATTTACTAGTAGTTGAAATTTGACCTAATTTTGATAAATTGACATAACATCATTCAAGTGAATAGAGTTAGCTAGGACGAAGTTTGAAAACTCATAAAACATGTGAATCTTAAGTATAACATGCCGGCCCACTATATATCTCTTAAAGCTTGGCTTGTGGCATTCAGACCCATATTCTTTAGACTTTCTTTTCGAAAAGGAACAATCTTGCCATCACTGGGAAATTTAGAATGTTATTTCCCGATAGTTGGAAACTCACAGCGATGGTGTTTTTTGCTGCAAGAAGATGCACCCATCTACCTATGAAAAGACATTTAATTCGAGGGAAATCTATCGCGCTTACTTGTAGCTCAAGTTGGACCTAATTTCATTAAATCGGCAAGAAGTGAATGAAGCGTGTGAAGTTAGCTAGGAAGATTGAAAAATGAAACTATAAGAAACCGTGGTCCACTCTGTGTGATAATTGGGGCAGTGGAATTTTCTTCTAACTATGGAATGTACTATAGGAGCGAGGTGCTTCAGTTAACACGGTTGGTGGAAGTACGAGTTACATCAAGGACCTATAAAAATGAAAATTACACCAAGTCCATGCATTTTGCACAAGGTCCCTGAAACTAAGAAGTGAAGTGTGTTTTGAGTTTTGCGCATACTAGGGTTCATTGTACATGCTAAAGACTAACAATAGAATATTCTGGATGCTAAGGATGGAAAAGAAGACCCAACGGCTACCAATGTTTGGATTTGCTAGTCTTGATCAAACGGTCAATGTTCAAAGTTATCCGTACACTATACTATAGTGGTATGGTATTGTAAGGGATAAGACAAGATAAAGATTAGATAAGAAGTACTATTTTGAATGGCTGGTCTTTTGAATAACCTTTCCCTCCTAATGTTTGGGAAGCAAGTGAAAATTTCTAAACAGGAAAAGTTTGATTTTTTTACCGCCAAGGACCAAAGTGGTTTCATTCCTATGTACTCCTCCTACTCCACACCAAGGAGGCTGCCGTACATGCCAGAGAAACAGAGCCGCCCTCTCAAAAAAAAGCAGAGCCACCATACCAAGGCACACGTGCGCAGGACCACGCTATGGACGCGGGAGAGATCAGCCGGGCCGATGCGTGAGGGGAGAGTGGTGGGGAGATATGATAGGCAGCGAAGGAGAGAGAAAACACACAATTTTTTTGCGTGAATAGGTCCTGAAATTTATTACTAGTAGAGGAGTACCTTGTGTCAGGAATCCATCATAACTTTGCTCTGACATCAAACCGCCTCCTCCTCTTCGCTGCTCTCGTGTTGCCTCTTTTTTTAAAGGCTTGTTGCCTCCCTTTTGTTCCCTTGTGTAGCTCAAGTTTGACCAAATTATGTTAAATTGGCAAGATGCAAAATCTTACTATAGCGATCATTTAAACCCTTTGCCCATACTCACGGTGGCGCACTTGCGTCGACCTGCCTTGTCGTTCCATTTCACACCCTGCGACTAGCATCACGCTGGTTCGAAAGTAAAGAGCTTTTCTTTTCGCGGACGCGCGTGAGAAGTACGAAGGGTATGGCTCAGCTGCTAACTCCAGAAGGACCCGACCGCTTTTCCTTGCCTAACTTTAGCGCCCTTTGTGCGAAATTTAGGGACCTCTATGCATTTTTCTCATCACGTGACGAGTCTTGGTGTCTGTGGACTCGTCGTCGCTGTAGATGTCTCTGCTATTCACCTGTTGGAAAAAATAGTGGAGTGCAATAAGGACATGATTGAGATAACTTGATTATGTGGATTGATTACTTGCATAAATTAACCAATTGAGATCCCTAATTAATCCCCAATCCCCAATCTCTAACCAAATCGAATACTGATCCCAACTACAAATCGGTGCTAGTACTAACTAGGGAATTCATCGACATACGAGATCAAACACAAGATGATAAGCTACTGTAAAAATACCTAGTATCCAACGATTGAAAATACGAACATCTGAGCCCTAATAACACACGATCTAGCATCCAACAATGGGAATGGGGGAAGAACAAAGGAAGGGGAGAAAACCCTAGTTACCTCCAACCATGGGTCGGCTAAGCTAGTATCGTACGGGTTCTCTGGCCTGATGTAATCGTTCTCCTCTTAGGGGTCCCAGCCGTGCGGGATCTGCTGGAGACCGACGGGGGCCTCCTCGCCGGCGGCTACGGCGGAAGCGGGGACGGGGGTCTGGACGGGGACGGCGGCTGCCTTCGATGCCTCGATGGGGGCCTAAACAGGGACGGGGTCCTCCTCGCCGGCGGATACGGCGGAAGCAGGGACGAGGGCCTGGACGGGGACGACGGCTACCTTCGATGCTTTGATGGGGGCCTCATCGCCGGTGGCCTTGGAGGCGATGATGGCCACCACGTCATTCTTCTCCATTGTCGGCGTGGTTGGGGTTTTCTCTGGGGTCCAGAAGGTGATGGGATAGTGGAGATGTTTCGTTGCACCGCCATGCATCGTGTAACTGCATATGCTACTACACCGTGCACGGCCACACGTGTCTGCTACCGCCCTGTGCACCGCAACATACGTACTGTGTGTCACATTTTCCTCCTCGTGTCTAACCTTGGCCACTTAGTTGTGCTCAGTTGTACCCTTGAGTGTAACACTGGCAGTTTGGTTGTACTCAGTTTTGCCCTCCAGTACTAACACAGCCGTGTGTAATATACTCAGTTTTACCCTCTAGTGGCTGGTCAACAAAGAGTCAACGAATGGGTTTTAGCTATCTAATTGAGTCATTTTATGCACAACAAATTCAAAAAGATCAAAACATAGTGGCATCTACCCAGGGAGTCTTATTATGTGACCTGCCACCGTAAGAAATGTATATAAATGAAGTTTTAATCTAAATCACCACTTCTCAAATCACCTACTGTCTATGAAGGTTCATGGCTTTCTACTCAAGCCTCTTCCCAAAACATCCCTCCCCAAAACATAATTTTTCTGAATGAGTCAATAATTGTCAAACTGATATATATTTAAATTGTAAATAGTTTGATGTATGCCAAGATGTATTTTATTGTATAAGAGAAGCATTTTACATTTTTAAAAATCTCTTTCTGTTTTCTATTTGAAACCCTTTGTTAATTTTGCACTTGGTTTTTAAGTTCTACCCAGTTTTGCTCTTGGTTTTTAAGTTCTACTCAGTTTCCCATCTCTCTTAGTCGCAAACTCTCACACATGTGCTCATCTTGGCTGCTACGCTCTGATTGGTCGAGATAGTTGTAATGCAGATCATACCCACCAACCGTTGATCCTCGGATTAATCATCTGTGATCTAGTGGACAGGATAATCCCTGTATCTGTCGGGGGGAACCCTCTATCCATGCAGAATAACGAGTTTGCCCCGATACTTTAACTCCATAAACAAATGATTTTGAATATAATTTGAAGGGAAAGTGTTCAAAGGTGTATAAATTTTGCATTATATTTCACTCCATGAAAATTATAAATGATCACGATTTTATTAGCACAACATTATCATGTCCTAAGTGCGATATCAAAGAGTTCAAAGGTGTATAATTTTTGCCATATGCAATTTTATTAGCAGAACATTATCACGTATTAAGTGTGATTTCACAATGTTCAAAGGTTTATAATTTTCATATAAGCAAGTTTAGGGATCACTTTTCATGCTCTAAAAATGGTAAATTCTCAAGATTTTCTTAGGACGCTATAATTTGAAAGTGTTCAAGAGTTATGTCAATTATAAACACTCTTTTACATTAAGAGTTGTATATTTTTTTCAATTTGAAAGTGCTCAAGAGTTGTGTCAATTATAAACACTCTTTTACATTAAGAGTTGTATAAGTTTTTCAATTTGAAAGTGTTCAAGAGTTATGTCAATTATAAACACACTTTTACATTAAGAGTTGTATAATTTTTTTTAATTTGAAAGTGTTCAAGAGTTGTGTCAATTATAAACAATCTTTTACATTAAGAGTTGTATAATTTTTTCAATTTGAAAGTGTTCAAGAGTTGTGTCAATTATAAACACTCTTTTACATTAAGAGTTGTATAATTTTTTAATTTGAAAGTGTTCAAGAGTTGTATCAATTTTAAACACTATTTTACATTAAGAGTTTTATAATTTTTTTAATTTGAAAGTGTTCAAGAGTTGTGTCAATTATAAACACTCTTTTATATTAAGAGTTGTATAAATTTTTTAATTTGAAAGTGTTCAAGAGTTGTGTCAATTATAAACACTCATTTACATTAAGTGATGCAGCCCGACCTACGGTCGTTGCCACATCAAGGTCTCCAACTTATGCCAAGTCGTCATGGACTCCAAAGGTGAATCCTATCCTCTTTGAGATCCCACCTCCTACCCTATTGAATTGTATACTACTTCATTCTCCATCCTATGATCATGATAGGTTCACACCGACGAGTACGGAGATGAGGGAGGAAGCCCGAGGACTCAAGCCCGACAAGACGGAGGCTTGGAAGAGGAGACGGAAGAAGCTCCAACTGGAACCGGCGACATGACCGGTGAACAGGAGCCACCGCCGCAATCTCCGGCGACAGCCCCGGCGAACCGAGCTCACCGCCGGAATCCGCGGCGCCAGGACCGGTCGACCGGAACCACGGCCGGAACCGCTTACAGAGAGTCCTTTCGCGGCGCGACAGGAATATCCGGCGACGACCGGAAATCTCGGCGCCGCCGGACTTACCGCCGGAACTTCCCGTCTGCGGGCGGATCAGGGTTTGATGCCCTGGAATATTCCCTTTACTTACCCCTTTGCCTAGTTTATTCCCAAACTACCCCCTTGTTTAGTGGCTGGCCTATAAATAGAGCCCCCACCCCTCATGTACCCCTTAGGCATAGATGATAGACTAAAGACAACCCCCATTATGGAATCTCTAGTTTTGCCTCATTTCCTTTACCAAGGGGACCGAGTATCGTCACCAACCTCGAGTTTTTCGCAGAAAATTGAGTTTTCACGTTCCTGAACTCGTTTCGGCGCCAGATCCGGCGAACCGGAGTTCCCGCCGGAAATTTCGGTCAAAATTCTGGTCAAACCGGACCTACCGCCGGAATTTCCGGCGAGAATTCCGGTCCCGCCGACCTGGTCGCCAACAGATTCAGCTCCACACGGTTTTGAGCATAACTTTTGCATTCGAACTCGGATTTTGGTGTTCTTTAGCTCGTTTCGAAGACGAGAAGGAGCTCTAAATCATCATCCACGTTGTTCATGCTATATAATCCTTCCAAATTCCGTGATAAAGGCAGAATCCAACAATAAAGGGTGAGGTTCGTTGACGAAAGGTATAAACATTCCGCGACTTCTCCCCACTTGCATTCCTTTGTGAACCCCACTATCTTTGCGAGCAACAAACACCTATTGAGACTAGTTCCTCTTATGATTGCTTGGGCTATGCACATTTGATACCTTGTAGATTCCGAGCAAACATTGTGAGCGCTATCTCATATAGTTATCTTGTATAGTTGTTGGCACAAGGAAGAGGCAAGTGAAAAAAGAAAAAGAAAGGAAAAAAATAGAAAAAGAAAGAGAAAGAGAAAAAGAAAAAGAAAGAAATATACAAGTGTCTCATAGAATAGGAAGCGCAAGCTCGATGAATATCATCTAGGTGGTAATTATTGTGCATATCTTGTAGCCCACCAATTTTGTGCAATCGAACTAGCGTCTCTCCTTGTACTTGTGTGACACGAGCTTATAGTCTTCGCTAGGTAATCATTTGGTTCTTAGCTCACTTTCTCTGTCGCACAAGTCCCATTTATCCCACCGTGTGTGTTTCCTTGTACATATTTTCTATCTTGTGGATTGACTTGTTTTGCTTTGTGACCATTGTGGTTCTTGTAACACCCTCAGAATCGGACCTATGCAAGTTTTAGCGCTTCCCGCCAAACCCGCATAGAAACGATTCAAAGGTGCCCACCAGGCACTTTCGTGCGGGTGGAAAACGAAGTAATAACATTACACAACAGTCCTCGATGGGACCCACAGCACATATATATATATACAGCGGCGACTCAATGAGTCAAGAAAACAAATATATTATATAAAGATCCAAATCACCTTGAAAATGATAGAGCGTCCGAATACGGACAAGATGCAAATGGGGTTAAGAGCCCTGAAGAATAACCAATGGCGTCCATAACCCTGCCCAGGCCAAGCCGGAAGGGTAACCCTGCTAACG
The DNA here is from genome assembly GCA_916181665.1 of Avena sativa. Classification (NCBI taxonomy): domain Eukaryota; kingdom Viridiplantae; phylum Streptophyta; class Magnoliopsida; order Poales; family Poaceae; genus Avena; species Avena sativa. Next base: position 36,889,974 of record OV702284.1, read on the forward strand.
ACGTCGAAACCTGCTAAAACAAAAGGGGTGCCGACAAAGGGCAAAGGAAAAAGAGGAGCGTCAGTACTGAGGCCAGTACACGGCGAGACTAGAATTCGGCGGTCCTCGCCTACATAGGTATGGTGGACTGAAGCGGCAGCGGCAGCATGCACTAAACAACCTATAGAGACTCGATACAACTGGCGGTTATCAGAGAGGGATAAGAATGACCTATCCGGATCCAACCTGATACTACCATCAAACAAACCCATCCTGGTATTTCCCCCTCGGGACCAATCGAGGAAGTCCACCGAGGAACTCACACAGTTGGCAGTTTTACTTATTCGGTTATCGTTGCAGCAATTACTAGTCAGGTATAGATAGTCGTCCTGATAAGATAAGCAGTGGGCACTTTTATTTAACCATTCCATTGTAGTTGCGACACTTACTAGTCAGATACAATTAGCATGAGATAACCCAAAACCCAGCAGTTGTTGGTACTTTTATTCAGCCATTCCGTTATAGTTGCAATACTTACTAGTTAGGTACAATGGTCGCAATCGACACCCAAACAAGCAATTGTTGGCAGTTTTATTTAGCCATTCCATTATAGTGAAGCTGCTTACTAGTCATTATAAAGTCAAATTTATAGCACTACTTTAGTTATAGTTGTCTATGATCGAGATACTGTGCTCCAAGTCGTCCATAACCGTGGACACGGCTTTCAGAAAGTTTTACCCGGCCGGGGTGCACCAATAGCAACACACACACGATCAACCTCGGAAAAACCAAATCAAAACCCAACGAGGCTTTCACGACAAAGCAATCACAGGATTCAGAAATATTTCAGGGGGGCACCCCTTAAAGTAGACCCGCAACGAAGTCGGCCGGCTCCGAGACGGCCTCAAGGTTTGGGTGGACGGCTATGAACGACTGGGAACCCAAAACTGAGCTTGTCGACACCGCGGAATCGTGTCCCGATCCTAAACAGTACAGTGTGCTCCTCGCAGAATCGTAAATAAAGCAGTAAAGCATGGCATAAGTACAGGATAGTAATAAAACCCCAATCTAGTTTGTGGCCCCAAGAAATAAGAATGAATCAAGCTCTGGCTAAGGGGGGCCCATAATTCCCCGTATGTGGATAGCGCGATAAATCAAGGAACAGGTATCAAGCACTCGGGGTCCTACGGGACACAAGTGGACGGTTAACAACCAAATAACATCTATTGCCCACCTGTGTCTCTGCTTACCTACTTCAATTTTAGTTGTTAAACAATAATTAATGTGAGCAATAAATAAAGCCATGATCATCTCCAACATCAACATGCGGCAATGCTCCAACAACTGTGGTACTTGACGACACGCAACAGCACTTGAGCAAGCGACTACGACGCGCAGGTCCAACTATCTACCAAACAACGGTAATAGGAGGTGTCCAAGGCAATATAAGGCTGCAAGGGATATCCCGGGCACGAAAACTAGAGCATCGCAACACAGATAGCAATAGATCAACAGGAGGGAATAAATACTATAAAAGTAAGATAGGTAGAAAGGGGGAGGTGCTCGCCTGAAAAACATTGTCGAAGGTTCATCCGAAGATCGGGTCGACACTCGCATCAACTCAACGGCCTTATCCGCGAAGAAGCAAAACACTAGAATAAACACCGGATGCACTATTTAATACTACGGCAAAAGATCGGGCATGATGCATGAATGATGTATGGCATGGCAAAGGTGCGATGCAATTAGGCAATATTAAGCGGAACCAGGGTCCCGTCAATTAATTAGATGGTTCATGTTATTTAGAACCCTCTCAATTTTAAATGTTGTATTAACAAGGCAAAACATGGCATCGGTTCACTACACAAATTTAAATGAGGCCAATATGAGGCTAGTTTTGCCCGCATATGGGCCCCATATTTAATTATGAGGTGAATCGGCATAAGGCCCCCAACCACACAAAATGCATGCGAGATGAACAATTAATATGCAACAAGTTGTATTATATTATAAAATAAGGTCACGGAAAAGAGGGTCACACTTTGGGGTTCGGCGGACTTGGAGTCTCGGGTTCGGGGTTCGGTCTCAGGGTTCGACGGGGAACGAGGTTCGGACTCCGGGGTTTTAGGGTCTCCGGACCAGGGTAGTAGATCTTGTCGCACGAGCGTCGATGCTTCCAGGAAGGAGAACTTGGTTCGGTGTCGGGCGCATCGGATTCTTCCTGGTCGGTGCCGATCTTGCCGTCACGAAGGTCTTGTCGGGTCGTCGGGCCATGTCATCGGTCTTGTTGTTCGAGATGAAGGTCTTGGCGTTTTCGAGGAAGTACTGGCCGCACCGGGATGTAGACCTTGGGGTGCCATCTCGATCTTCGGTGGCGAACTTGGGTCTCGGCACCGGGGTCTTTAGTTACCGTGAGGAAGAGCTTGACATCTTCGGGTTCGGGACGGAGACCTTGGCGTTCCGTGTAGAAAATCTTGCTCGGTTCACTGTCGTTGGCGTGGTGGTACTTCTTGGCACCGACCCGGTAGTTGGATCCTCGGAAGAACTTGGAACGGCTTCGGCGTTCCATGTAGATGACCGACGGGTTCAGGGGTCTCGGCGTCTAGGTTCCGTGAAGATCGTGTATAAACTCGTCGATGGTCCTTCTTGTGCTACTCATTTGTCGATCTTGTCGCATATCCTCTTCACAGCTCTGAAGCATACCCCACATCGGCAGGGAACCAAACAACGCACTACTCCAAAGCAGAACCACGTCGATAGCGTGAAGGCGCCCTTGGGGAGGTGGCACGGGACCTGGCGGCTCAGGAGAGGAGGGCGCGGTGGCGATGCGGTGGAGGCCGACACGGAGTCGAGCTCGAGCGGGAGCGGGATGGGGCCGCAGACGGCAGGGCCGAACGCGGACGACGAAGGACAGGCGAGGGGCAGGGCCGTGCCGGCGGCGGGCGAAGGGGGTCGGAGGAGAGGAGGTTGGCGCGCCGGGGAAGGTAGAGGGCGGGGCGGCGGCGTCAGAGATGAGGGCGGCGGGGTGGAGCTCGGGGCGGCGCTCTTGCCGAGGCGGCGAGGAGGTCGACGGGGAGGCGGTGAAGGGCTCCGCGGCGGCGGCGTCGGAGATGCGGAGGCCGGAGGCAAGGCGCGGCGGTGCAGGGCGACGCGACGGAGGCAGGGAGGCCGGAGGCGAGGCGCGGCGGAGGAGGGAGATGAGGTGAGGGGGCGTCGGTGGTTGCTCGGGATCAGGAGGCACTGGCGGCGGGGGTCGGAGAAGAGGTGGCGGTTGCGCGCGAGGCCGGCCGGAGGGCGACGTCGAGGAGGCACGGAGGGGAGGAGGACCGGCGGGTCCGGGCCGAGGAGGAGGAGGGGCGGCGCCTGGCCGGAGCTGAGAGAGGAGGGGAGGCCGGAGGCAGCGGTGCGCGCGGGGAGGGTGGTGGGTGCGTCGGGGAAGGAGAGGGTGGGGGAGGAGAGAGGTGGGGGTGGGGCCGGGGAGTGGGTGGGACCGCGGGGTGGGGAGGCTGGGTCGGTGGCGTGTGTGTGTTGCTGTGGGGAGGGGTGGGACCCAGGGAGAGAGAGGGGGAGAGAGAGAGAGGAGTGGGGGCTGGCATGTGGGGGATGAGGTGGCAGCAGATGAGAGGTGGGGGGTTTGGGGAGGGGTGAGGTGGCGACATAGGATAGGTTGGGGTGAGGTGGAGGCAGGGTGGGTAGTTTAGATCTGGGTATAAAAAGGATTCGGGTGGGCTGGTTTAGGTGGACCGATTTTATTTCAGGGGTGGTCGACTGGGTCGAATCGGCCCGTTCGACTGCCCCACTAAAAATAATAAAAAAATTTATTTATTTCAAACAGGGCTTTTGCAATCCGATAGCAGACAAAACAAAATAATCCGGAGACCCGGGTTTTGTGTTTGAACAAAGACGGGGCGTTTAGAAAACATGAACCGGTTTTTCCGCAAATAATTTTATGCAAGCAAATGCAAGATGATGACGATGCTCAAATGCAATGTGGCATGATGACATGAGCATGCGGTCATGATGATGCAATGCACAAAAACAACGCGATTTTCTAGTAGTGGTTTTGCGGGATGCCACAGTTCTTTACTTGCCATTACAACTTCTTGATTTCGGATTGGTTCTTGACATGCCACTTTCCATACCTATCCACCATAGGCCTTGTGTGTGTGTTTTTGGGTTCGTAGTTGGTTTTGGTGTTCCGCGTGAACTTCACTTTGCTTGGTTTATTGCTCTCAAGTGTGGCCACTTGTACGATACGATCTTCCAAGGTAAAGTAAGGTTTGACGTTGCATCCCCAACACCCTCTACCACTTCCATATACAACACTTGGTCTTATGACTCATGTCTAGGGACTCCGAAACCAAGGGTGATATCTATGAAGAATCCATGATGAGCCACCATGACTACGACTCCACAAGTATAGAGGACATGACGGAGCACAACACCGACAATGGCTCCGCATGCTTTGAGAACCCGGAGCACTACACCGACAACGGCTCCACATGCATGGAATACATGGAGCATGACATCAACTATGGCTCCTCAGGTATGGAAGACTTGGAGATCTACATAGACAATGGCTCCTCATGCTTGGGTGATATGGAGTACTACACCAACAATTACTCCCCAAGCATGGACGACTTCGAGTGCGACATCGACGACGCCTCGCCGAGCATGGAGCACACGGAGAACTTCATCAACTTTGATGGCTCCTCCATGATCCATGAAGAATTCCTCCACCGCTTGGAGATGGAAGCCTACTACGCCAAGCAAGAGGAGGTGCATCATCAAGAATCCAGGACTTCAAGGCCAAGCGTGCCACACCAAAGGGCACCACCTACTTCGATGATCCACCTCCAAGGCGACAAGCGCCACCACCTCCAAGGCGTCAAGCGCCACCATCGACAAGGCATCAAGTGCCACCACCTAGATGGCGTCAAGCTCCACCATCTCCAAGGCTCCAAGCTCCATCACCTCCAAGGCGCCAAGATCCACCACCTATCCAAAGAAGAGTGGCGTCCAACCATCATATACATCAAGGGGCGCCAAGAAACAAGAATCTTCATCGACAAACATCCTCTCATGAGCATCGACACCATAAAGAGGATACAAGACATTATCAAAGGCATCTTCTCCATAAAGACGAAGAATCTGTGATGAGCACCAACCATAATGCTCAAGCAAGCTCAAGAAGGCACCACAAGCCCAAGAAGAGTGCCAAGGCAAGTGATCATCGTCGCGAGTGTCATGTGGATGACCAAGTGTGCCACCTACATCAACCATCGGCAAGGCACGCCAATGACCTCCATCGACACCATTATAGGGCACCTTCTACTACTCGTGCCACCACCACAATGGCACCAAGAGCAAGACTTCCCCCACGCCATCAAGCTTCAACGCCTACGCTTGACTTCCGCGACCTCGCGAACGAGGAAAATGAAGACCTCTACTTCGCCAAGTTGGCTGAGTTCGGCAAGAGGATGTCTACACTCCAAGATGGAGGAATCCAAGGCCACACATGTGATTAAGTCGATCCGAGCACCGCTCTCGACAACATGAGCCTACTTCCACCACTACTAGATGGCTACAAGACGGTCGAGCATGGGATTTTCCCTTCGACCATGGAGGCGAGCGATGATGCCCATCTTATGGCGTCCAAATTTGAAGGCGACAAGGTCAAGAATGGTGAGCATGGGATTTTCCCTTCACCAAAGGAGGCGCTTGGAGTTGAGGAAACCGAGCCTATCCCCATATGCTTGAGTGATGATGTGGTACCAATCCCATGTGAGTATGAGAGCCACTTAGCCCACTTGAGTGAGAACAAGAGTGAGATGAGTGACTCCACCTTATGCGAGATTTAGTGCTTCCACTTGGAGGGCATGAGTGATACTCCTAGTGAGTTGAGAGTGGTAGTTGATAGGTAAAGTGAGACCATTTCGATTTCTAACAACTTACCCTCTACCTCTAGTGTGTTCTCTTGTGTTGTGCTAGGTTCCATGAAGGAAGACATGCCAAGCCATGAAGCAATGATGCCTCAATTGGAGAAGATGTACATGGTGCACGAAGATGATGCTACGCCATGGCTACATCAAGAAGATGAAGTCGTCCACAAGGAGGCCACTACTTCCACAACACCCACTTCATATGAGAGGTATGACCAAGGTAACAATAAGGGTGTTGATGATGCCATGATCCCACTAGTGGACATGATGAATTGTGAGGATATGCATGTTTTGGATGATACTTGTGACATTACATATGCTTCACTCATATTCCCATGTGATGCTTTGCCTTTGCATAATATTGATCATGTGGAATTGTTTGATTGCGAAATCATTGCCATAAACATGCCATGCTATGCATCTTGTGTGTATCCTCTAATTGCTTTGGACTTGCCTTGTCATGCTAGTCATTCAATTTCTCCTGTTGCTTGCGATAAGATGAATGCTTGCTATTTCACTTGTTTTGCTTGCAACAATATTGATCATATGCATTATAATGAGATGGCCCCCATAGCTTTCTCAATTTTTGGAGATTTTGATGATTGCCATGATAAGCATGTTCCCCACTTGCATACTCACCATGCATCTATTTCGTACTTGATTGACATTAATGGTGATGTGCACAAGAAGAGATACATCATGATGGATGATGTGTATCTCTACCATGCACACACGTTCTTACTTTTATGTATGATGTGTGTAGGTACCCGCACGAGAATTTCAACCTCGGTTGAGCACGAGTTGACAAAAAGAGCTCTTGAGAGCATCCCAAGTGAGTTCAAGATCGAACCCAGCTCTGATACCTTTTGCATGCTTTGCATCTTTCCTGTTGACAAATTGCTCTTTCCTATGGTTTGCTTGAAAGCATGTTAATGGTATTATCTCCCCTTGTGACATTCATGTTTCTTCGCTTTTGGATAATGATGCTTTGTGTGTTGTAACAAAATTGTTGAACAATTTCTCTTTCCAATGTTTTGTATGCAACCATAATTCCATTAAGGGCATGTATTGTCATGTGAGCTTCCAAGAATCTCGTCTTGTTTTTGCAACAAACATAAGGACCACTTGCTCTTTCATTTGGTTTGTTTGCAAACATGTTGTTTTTGCTTCCGCTTGGGATAATCATATTCCCATGATATTTTCTATTGATGATATGTGTATGGCATCCAACATAATGAACAATATATCTTTCCAATGGTTGGTTTGCACACATAATGATGTTGTTTTGGACATTCTTCCTTGTGTGTTTTTGCCGAATTCTCCAATTCTCGCATCAAGGATGTTGATCAAAATTCTAGTCAAGTGCCTTGAGTGCTACACTAAGACATTATATGGAGTTTTTGAGGTCTCACATTTGGATGATGTTCAACCAATTTCCATGCACTTTGACCTTGCATATGCATCCCGTTTGCTATACTTGAGTTGTCCTAATAGTGTTGTGAACAAGAATGGACATGTCACAAATGACATGCTCCTCTATGACACACAAACATATGTTTCTTGGTATTTGTTCTATGAATGTAGCATCTCAAAAATCATGATTTAAAAGTTTGCATATCATCCATGCATTCATAATCATTTTAGGAACATTTTCAATGTTATTTCAAAAACAGAAGCATTTGAAGGTTTATTATTTTATGTAAGCAAAGCATTAGCCTTATTGCTACCTTATAAGAAGGAAATGCTTGTTTTGATCAGTAGAGAATTGATCCTAAGATTGTTTGATATTTTCTAAAGCTTGGACAAAGTTTTTCAAAACAAATAGGAATTTAAAATAATTCATATGTATATATTAAATAATGAAAAAGACATTGTTTATTTTAAATTCCAATGTGTCAATGTATTTACAAGTGTACAACATTGTTCTGTAGCCAAATGTGTACATGTTTCACCTTACAAAAATCCAGGAGATGTTTGAATTTAAACCATTTTAAATTCATTTGAAAAGGATTCCTAGAAACTCAAACAGAAAAAGAAAAAGATAAAAGAAATGGAAAAAGGCTGGCGCCAGCATTTGAGCCCAATAGCAGAAACAACCCACTAGCCAGCCCACCCGGGTTTTCCCTCTATCACTATTTTTCTCACCGCACCCGCGCTACCCAAACGGTCACTGACTGGTGGACCCTCGCCAGCTCATCTCCGTCTTCCCCAAATCACGCCCACGACCACGTCGCCGGCTGTTTCCTCCGCCATCACTGCCGCACCTTAAACTCGAGTAATTTCCGGTGTTTCCATGTGTGATCCTTGCCCCGGCTCCGGTTACAAAACCCCCTCTCCACCCTGCACTTTTCCCCTCACTCCACTCACTCGCTCCGCCACCAGTCTGCCCCTATTTCGCGTTACACCGCCACAGACAAAGCCAACTCCGCCGAGGTATTCCGGTGTAACATCCCTAAAATCATGTTTTCAAAGATTGCATATCATTCATGCATGCATATCATTTAGGGATCAATTTCAAACTCATTTCAAGCAAACAGAAGCACTGGGTGCTATCATTTTATGTGAACAAACATTATTTCAATGCCACTCTCTAGTGAGGAAATATTTGTTTTAAAAACCATTGTTGTAAATTCATAGGATTGTTTGGTTGTGAGCAAGGCTTGGACAAAAATTTACAAAACAAGTATGATTTTAAACCATTTTCAAAACCTATTCAAATCAAGTGCTAAGCACTGTTTATTTTGATTTTTCAAAAAAGACCAAGCATGTTTAATGAGACAGCAAGGTTTATGTTCAATATTATGAAGTTTACACTTTGCAAAAATCCAGAAAAGGTTTGGAATTTAAATGCATTTGATTTCATTTGAAAAGATTCCTGAAATTCAACTTAGAAGAAGAAAAGGAATTCGGAAACCCAATTGGACCTGGCGCCACCAATCCAGTCCAACAAGCAAAGCAGCCCACCCGGGCCACTCTTCTCTATGTCTCTTCTCACCCGCGACAAACCAGCCCCGCAGCCACTGAGCACTGGGCCCTCTCCATGTCAGCGTCGTCTTCCCCAATTTCTCGCGCGCAGACACCGCCCCGCCGTTACCACCGTGCAGTGACGCCGCGATTAAAACTTGCTTAAATCCCATTGATTCAGCGCGCAATCTTTGCCCCGCTTCTGGCTACTTAAACCCCTCGCCACCGCGGTCATTTTCCCCCACTTTCCTTGCTCACACCGCCACCAGGCTGCGCGCATTCGAGCTCAGAACCCCGCAGCACCGACGACCTCCGGCGACCGATTCCGGTGAGCTCCGACCGCCCCCCTTTCTCTGGTTCAAACAATCGTGACCAACAAGTTCTTGCGCGTTCCCTGATACCTTCCGTTTTTTTTCTCATGACCCAGCTCGCCGTCTCCGTTCACAGCCGCAAGTGACAGAACCGTCGTCTAACTCCGACGAGCAATTGAGGTATAATCCGACCGCCCCTTGTATTCTCCTTGATCCAGTAGTGTTCACCGTAGACTTGCGCACCCCCTAATGCAACTGAATCATGCTAGGGCGACCCAGAGCCTCAGCAACGTCGACGTCTGCAAGCACCCGACACCGCGCACAACTCCGACGAGCCCCAACGACCTCCACTGCGCGCCCCTTCGCCAACGAAGACCACCTCGAGCACCAGCGTCATCACGCGAACTCGGTGAGCTATCCCACTGCCTTTCTCGCTTCCTGCATCTCCGGCAACACCACCGCCCGAGCGCGCCGCCGCCAGCCACCGTCGCACGCCGCCCATTCTTGGTCGCTTGCTTAGCAGCCGTAGGATCTAGATCAATCGCTCTATATTAGATCTGCATAGAAGCGGTAAGTGATTATCTGAGCCGTACGAGCTAAGTTAGATCTGACGGTGCACGCTAGTCGATCCGCACGAAGTGGTACGAGCGAATCAGAAAGCGCCGCGTGGCCTCTGTTTCAATTTAAAACAGAAAATTTGATCTATTAGTTAACCAAAATTGTAAAATTCATAACTTTTGATACACACGTTCAAATTTTACAAATTTTATATCATTGGAATCAGGAGAGAAAATCCTTTCTGTTTATGCAATGTGTTTAATATTTTGCCTCTGTAAAAATGGTTGTTTATGCAAAAACTTGTGTAGGCTTATTTTGATTATATAAATTATTTGAAAAATGTTTTAAGGATCAAATAAAGTTTAGTTTGAATATCTTGGGCTTGTTTATGTTTCAGTACTATTCAATTGTCTTTTTTGGTGTAGAAAAATCATCACATGGCATTTGCATGCATTCATATATTTTTGTTTGTATATACTTTGTATATGATTTTGTGCCATTATTTTATGTGTAGATTTTGGTGCAAATAGTGATTGTGATTGTGAAGATTGTTGCTACTCCCCAAACTACCAAGGCAAGTGGTGCTTCATGATTTTATACCTATGTTTTCAATTATGCACTAGAAATATTTTGTATAGGACTTGCATGAATATTTTGATCTAAATGCTATGCTTGGGAAATCCTAGTAGTTGTAGAATTTCTAGATATTTCTAAGTTAAGATGCTTACCATTGCCATGCTTAGCCTAGCTACTAGCAACCAAGGGTGGTTATATATTCATGTTATGTGAAAATATTCTAAGTCTTTGGACTTGTGTTTTGCTTAATAAAACAACTAAGTGAATGAAACACCTGGGTGGAATGGAAAGAATGGTTTGTGTTGAGTGGTTACACAAGGCCCATTTCTATGGTTTACCTTGTGTATCACACTTGTGGAAAGCCACCCAGGAACAAAGGGATTTGAGATGCCAAATGTTAAGAAGCTTCTAGTGCAACCACATGGCAATATGGGCTCTGCCTAGATCACATAGGTTACAATAACTTAGCCATTTGGACAGTTGGTGGTAGTGGGATGATAGGTTGGAACGCGTCCATTTGGTCTAGAGGAAGGCTTCTGAAAGGTCCTGTCTTGTTGAAAATCAAGTCTTGTGGGGAAAGTGCACAACCTCTGCAGATGGAAGAATCTAAGTACTTAGCCATGTCCCTGGTATTGGACAACTTGAGCATCAATACATGGAAGCTATCAAGAATCTCCTCATCCCAATTTCTAAGTTAAATCTTGTGGTTGAACAAGGGTAAAGGTACTTCATCTTAAACCAATGGTAAGGAAATCGGTAATCGTTAACTGCTCGGTTGGCTTGGGAGTAGCGACTAATCGGAAATCAGACGATTAACTGATTTAATCGGTCGACTATTAATCGGTGCAACCTATAAAAATTAGCACCTGAAACACATATTAATCCTATTGCACCTCAACCATCTACCCTATTAAGGGTAGCCTTAAGCTCCCAGATGAGACCCTCAAGGCGCTCGAGCTCTTGTATATGAGGTCTAGTTGGAAACTACGAGGAACTGGTCAACAACGACAAGGAACTGGTTGGTGATGGCAGAAATCAAGCTCCTGTAGGCAGGGATCGAGTGGGAGCTTCGCAAAACCTACTTCATTGGGGTGGGCTAGCGGATGGATGGGCGATATGTGTTGATAATTTTGCAACTTTTTTGACCAAGTATAGTGGTTAATCGGTAACATACCTAGTAATCGGAGTGTTAGACCTAGTAATCGGGCTAAACGATTAACACAAACGATTAGTGGTAATCAACACGGTCAGGTCCCTAGTAGGGATTAATCGGCCTATTAATCGCTGATTCAGCCTAGTTTTTGAACAGTGTCTTAAACTGTGGATGCTAGCATTGATCCAGGGACTAGCATTGCAATCACAGGGATACTTACCTTTATAAAGGGAGGGATCTTACAGATGGTATCAGAGCACTGTGTTGCCTGTAGGATTATGACCCTAGGATTGGAAACCACTAAGGAAAATTTTCAACAACTTCCACACTTGTCTTTTTCTTCTCGTAAACTTTTCTAATCTTCTTTCTCATCTCTATTTGTAGATGAACTCCATCAACGAAGCCGTGAGGAAGGGACCACTCATGACTATGACTTTGGAATGTGAGACAGAATTCCCCAAGGCTCTCAAGGACCTCATGGTTGCCATGGGTATACATGGTGCAGCTGTGTACAAAGGTTTTCCCGTGATGGATGAATGAGTTGAGTATTGGTGGGTGCAACTTCACTTGTATAGAAACAAGGAAGACAACCACAAGGAATCAGAATTCTGCATGGTCACCAACTCAGTGATGCACACCACATTCTTTGATTCAGCAAGGGATGTAGCTTGGAGGGCCATCAAAGAGCTTGGTGATAGAATCAAGAGCAGAATGCTCAACACCCAGAATGACCTTAGAGAAGAAAACAAACATACCCAAGAGTTGGAGGCTACCAACCAACGTTTAATAGAGGACATCATAGACTTAGAAATGGAGTCATGTGATCAGAATCGATAGATTGCCTCTAGGGATGCCCTGTTAGCCAACTTGGCAAGTGAGATGGGATTGTAACGTACTTCGTTAGTCGGACCACCACACATTTTATTTTCCCATATTTTGTCTAAAATAAGTTGAACCTTGGATGCTTGTATTGGATTTATGTATGCCATGACTTGTGTGTTTTGATTTCCAAAGATATGCCTGTGATGCCTTGTCTTGTGATTTATCCTTAATCATGTTGATTCTAACTTTTTCTATCTTATAAAATAGATGCCTAATGTTACTATCAGCACGGCTGAAGAGTTCAAGGGAACTCGTTTTGGCATTCGTCTTATTGAGCTTACTAGTGTGCTCAATCTCCCACTTCCTACTATCATGATGCTTCCCCTCACCAAGTTCGAGAGGAAGGACCTTTGGGGCTTCAAGGTTACTCAGCCAGGACGCCAGACTGAGCCAGCCACGGAGGCCATCACCTTCAAGATCATGCATGATGACAAGGAGAGAGGCCTAGAGGTAGTCATGCAGGATTTGCTTGGGCGCTTGTTAGGGAGACACTCTCGGGAGATTAGAGGTACTCATTTCCACGCCTTCGGTAGACGTGATGAGGATGGTGAGGCCATTGACTTCGAGGATACTGCTAGAGAGACGGCAGAGCCGATTCGTCTATACCTCCAGGACTTAGAGGTTCTTCTTAGGCACCTAGATACTGATAGGACCAACGTCATGCTTAGCAATGACGAACTCCAAGTGCAGCTTCATGAGAAGGACAAGCTCTTCGCGGAGCAAGATGAGATAGTCAAGGAGATGGAGGCCAAGTTTGAGAGTCAGGATAGAAAGTTCAAGAGTCAAGAGAAAAGAGCCCAAGATAGGAACAAGAGGATTCGAGAGATGACTGCAGAACTGGAGGCCACGGACTTCGAGCTCGAGCATCAGCAGGTGGTGATTGAGAGACTTTGTTCACAGAAGAGGGCTCTCAAAGCCAAAGTAGAGGCCTTGACCACCAATGTCGAGGAGTACAAGACCGCTATGGAGAATGCAGGTCTTACACTTGTTGATGAGGAGGTTGATGCAGAGGAGTAGGGATGACTACTCATTTACCTTTTATTTACCATGCTTTTGATTATTGAGTCGCAATGACCATCCAACATGTGGATGGCTTGCTATCGTTGTGTTTACTTTTCAAAACTTGTTGTCTATGTTGTTGAACTTTTACTATCATGATGCATGTTTGGTGAATGTTTATGTGATGTATTGTGCATGTTAGCATCTATGGTTATCTCATTCTTATCTTTATTGAAAACCACAGATGCCTCCCCGACGTGCCAATCCCAACCCTAACAATAACAATATCACCTCTGAGATGTAGCAGATGATGACAACTCAAACGCAGCTGATGCAGATGATGACCACGTTCATATAGAATCAGAACAACAACAACAACAACAACGACAACAACAATAATAACAACAACAATTAGAACAACCCACTGGGTTTTGACATGCTTACCGAATTCTTAAGACTGAGGCCAGCAAAGTTCTCAGGAACTACTGATCCCATGGTGTCCAACGATTGGCTACGCTCAGTGAAAAAGGATTTGGTAACTGTTGGTTGTACTGATGAAGAGAAAGTCAGATTTGCAGCACACTTGTTGGAAGGACCAGCAACCACTTGGTGGAATAACTTCCAGATCACCACTCCCATTGCGGATGTGACATGGGCTATCTTTGAAGATGGTTTCCGTACTGCTCACATCTCATCCGGAGTGATGAGTTTGAAGAAGAAGGAATTTCATAACTTGAAGCAACGCCACCGCAGCGTGGCTGAGTATATTGAGGAGTTCAACAATCTGGCGCGTTATGCACCGGATGAAGTTGACACTGATGCTAAGAGGAAAGAGAAGTTCCTTGAAGGATTGAATGATGAACTGAACCTGCAGCTGTCTGTGGCCTATGTCCCCACTTATCAGTCTCTTTGTGACAAGGCTGCCATTTTGGAGAGCAAGATGAAACAGGTTGAAAGCAGGAAGAGGAAGCACTTTGACAAGCACAGCTCGGGATCGTCTCACAAGCGTTCCCATTATGATGATAGTGGGAATTCTGGATCCCACAAGCTTGGAACGTACAACAAGAACCACAACCACAACCGTCATCATGACAACAAGCACCACCGTAGTCATGACAATGACAAGAACAAGAATCACAAGAGTGGATATAAGAACCACCACAATGGAAGTGGTAGTGGAAGCCAGCCTGTCAAGAAGGATCTTAGTCAGGTTGAATGTTTCAAGTGCAAGAAGATGCGGCATTATGCAAATGAATACCCAGAAAAGAAAGTTGAAGGACCCAACAAGCCCAACCCTTTCCAAAAGGGACAAGTGAACCACATCAATGTGGAAGAGATCTATGAGGAACCTGATGCTGTTGCTGGTAAGTTCAAACTCAATTCTGTTCCAGCATTTGTTCTCTTTGATACTGGTGCATCTCATTCATTCATATCAAGAGCATTTGTTGAAAGAAATGAACTATCGGTAGAAACTATTGGGTGTCCTATAAAAGTAAGTTCTCCTGGAGGAGAAATGATAGTGAACTCGGGATGTCATGATCTAGTCATAGAATTTGGGAAGTATAAGTTTCCTGTTAATCTGATAATCTTAAAACTCCCAAGGATTGGATGTAATTTTGGGAATGGACTGGATGACTAAGCACAAGGGAGTGCTAGATTGTGCCAACCATACTATCTCACTCACAACTCCAGAAAACAAAAGGATCAGATTCAAGACCAACTTTGAATCGAAAAGGAGTAAGCTAAATTCTCTTAAGGGGGTTAGCATAGACAGTGTGCCTATTGTGAGTGAATATCTGGATGTGTTTCTGGAAGAATTGCCGGGAATGCCACCAGATAGAGATGTGGAGTTTCTTATTGACTTGCTACCAGGATATGGACCAATAGCAAAGAGACCGTACAAGATGTCAGTTGATGAGTTGAAAGAACTCAAGAAACAACTTGGAGAACAGTTGCAGAAAGGATTTATTCAACCAAGTTCTTCATCCTGGGGAGCACCAGTTTTGTTTGTGGAAAAGAAAGATAGAAGTCAAAGGTTATGCATAGATTACCATTCACTCAATGAGGTGACCATCAAGAACAAATACCCTTTGCCTAGAATCAATGACTTGTTTGATCAGTTAGAAGGAGCCTGTGTGTTCTCAAAGATTGATCTCCGATCAGGTTACTTTCAGCTAAAGATAAGGGAACAAGACATACCAAAGACAACTTTCACCACTAGGTATGGATTGTATGAGTACATCGTGATGCCATTCGGTTTGACCAATGCACCAGCTTATTTCATGAATATGATGAACAAGGTGTTCATGGAGTTCCTTGATAAGTTTGTTGTCATTTTCATCAATGACATTTTGATCTACTCCAAGAGCAAAGAAGAGCATGAAGGACATTTGCGTTTGATACTTGAGAAGCTTAGAGAGCATAAACTGTATGCCAAATTCAGCAAGTGTGAGTTTTGGTTGAATGAATTTGGATTTCTTGGACACGTTGTGTCAGGAGATGGTGTAGTAGTTGATCCTGCTAAATTGTCAGCTGTAACTGAATGGGAATCCCCTAAGTCAGTGAAAGAGGTTCATAGTTTCCTTGGCTTGGCAGGATACTACAGAAGGTTCATTGAGAATTTCTCCAAGATAGCTAAGCCAATGACAGAGTTACTAAAGAAAGACAAGAAATTTGCTTGGTCTGAAGGATGTGAACTCAGTTTCCAAGAATTAAAGAAGAGACTAGTGACAGCACCAGTCTTATGTCTGCCAGATTTAGAGAAGGATTTCCAAGTGTATTGTGACGCATCTCATCATGGATTAGGTGCAGTGCTAATGCAGGAAGGGAAAGTAGTGGCTTATGCCTCGAGACAACTCAAAACTCATGAGGTAAACTACCCAACTCATGATTTAGAGTTAGCCTCTGTTGTCCATGCACTTAAAACATGGAGGCATTATCTTTTGGGAAAGCGATGTGAAGTGTTCACAGATCACAAAAGTTTGAAGTATATTTTTACTCAGAAAGAAATCAACATGAGACAAAGAAGATGGCTAGAACTCATCAAGGACTATGACTTGAGTTTGCAATACCACCCCGGTAAAGAAAATGTTGTAGCGGATGCTCTAAGCCGTAAGGTTTTTGTGAATGGCCTTACTAAGGGAGAGTTGCCAGATGATCTGTGTGCCCAATTTAGAGATCTTAGATTGGAGATTGTGCTTGAAGGACATCTCATGTCATTGGATGTTCAACCCACTTTGTTGGACAAAATCAAAGAAGCCCAAAAGACAGACAAGGAAATTGAAGAGATTAAGGAAAAGATTGACAAAGGAAAAGCCAAAGGATTCCATGAAGACGAACAGGGTACTTTATGTTATGGAAAACATATCTGCGTTCCGCAAGATCCGGAGCTTCGGAAACTGATTTTACAAGAAGCGCACAACTCACCATATTCCATTCATCCGGGTAACACCAAAATGTACATGGATATGAAGGAAAGATTTTGGTGGAATAATCTCAAGAAGGACATCGCCGAACATATTGCTTTGTGTGATGTATGTAGTAGAGTGAAAGCGGAACATCAGAAACCAGTAGGATTGCTACAACCACTACCTATTCCTGATTGGAAGTGGGACAAGATTGGCATGGATTTTATCACCAGATTTCCAAGGACCAGGTCGGGATATGACTCTATTTGGGTAGTAGTGGATCGCCTAACTAAAGTGGCTCATTACATACCCGTGAAGACAACCTATACAAGTGCTAAGTTAGCCAAGATCTACATGAGCAGGATTGTATGTCTGCATGGAGCACCCAAGAGTATTGTGTCTGATAGGGGAACTCAATTCACTTCTCATTTTTGGAGGCAGCTACATGAGTCATTGGGAACGAGGTTGGAATTCAGCACTGCTTTTCATCCTCAGACTGATGGACAGACAGAAAGGACCAACCAGATTCTTGAAGATATGTTGAGGGCATGTGCCCTAGACTATGGAGCCAGTTGGGATGAAAGTCTGCCTTACGCAGAATTATCTTATAATAAAATCTATCAAGCCAGTATTGAGATGGCACCATTTGAGTTTCTCTATGGGAGAAAGTGTACCACCCCATTACTATGGAATGGTGTGGGAGAAAGAAATTTGTTCGGACCAGAACTAATCAAAGAGGCTGAAGAGAAAGTCAAGCTAGTTAAGGACAGATTAAAGATAGCACAGTCCCGACAGAAGAGCTACGCAGATCCTAAGCATAGAGAAGTCACCTATGAAGTGGGTGATAGATCTTATCTTAGAGTATCACCACTTCGTGGAGTGAAGAGATTTGGAGTCAAAGGAAAATTGGCCCCAAGATATGTTGGACCATTCAAGATTCTGAGTCGTAAAGGAGAAGTAGCTTATGAGATTAAATTGCCAGAATCATTGTCTGTCGTTCACAATGTGTTTCATGTGAGTCAACTTAAGAAATGCCATCCAGAGATGGAAGAGACTTCTTTGAAGGATACTATACCTTTGGAGGAGGTTCAATTGGAAAGTGATCTCACTTATGAGGAAAAACCCATCAAGATTCTTGAGACTGCAGAAAGAGTTACTCGGACTAAGACTATCAAATTCTGCAAAGTTCAATGGAACCATCATTCCGAAGAAGAAGCAACATGGGAAAGAGAATATGATCTTCGGAAAGACCACCCTCACCTATTTGCTAGCCAACCTAAATCTCGAGGGCGAGATTCACCTTAAGGGGGTTAGATTTGTAACATCCCTAAAATCATGTTTTCAAAGATTGCATATCATTCATGCATGCATATCATTTAGGGATCAATTTCAAACTCATTTCAAGAAAACAGAAGCACTGGGTGCTATCATTTTATGTGAACAAACACTATTTCAATGCCACTCTCTAGTGAGGAAATATTTGTTTTAAAAACCATTGTTGTAAGTTCAGAGGACTGGTTTGGTTGTGAGCAAGGCTTGGACAAAAATTTACAAAACAAGTATGATTTTAAACCATTTTCAAAACCTATTCAAATCAAGTGATAAGCATTGTTTATTTTGATTTTTCAGAAAAGATCAAGCATGTTTAATGAGACAGCAAGGTTTTATGTTCAATATTATGAAGTTTACACTTTGAAAAAATCCAGAAAAGGTTTGGAATTTAAATGCATTTGATTTCATTTGAAAAGATTCCTGAAATTCAACTTAGAAAAAGAAAAGGAATTAGGAAACCCAACTGGGCCTGGCGCCACCAATCCAGCCCAATAAGCAAAGCATCCCACCCGGGCCACTCTTCTCTCTGTCTCTTCTCACCCGCGACGAACCAGCCCCGCAGCCACTGAGCACTGGGCCCTCTCCACGCCAGCGTCGTCTTCCCCAATTTCTCGCGCGCAGACACTGCCCCGCCGTTACCACCGTGCAGTGACGCCGCCATTAAAACTCACTTAAATTCCATTGATTCAGCGTGAAATCTTCGCCCCGCTTCTGGCTACTTAAACCCCTCGCCGCCGCGGTCATTTTCCCCCCACTTTCCTCGCTCACTCCGCCACCAGGCTGCGCGCATTCGAGCTCAGAACCCCGCAGCACCGACGACCTCCGGCGACCGATTCCGGTGAGCTCCGACCTCCCCCCATCCTCTGGTTCAAACAATCGTGAACTACAAGTTCTTGCGCGTTCCCTGATACCTTCCGTTTGTTTTCTCGTGACCCAGCTCGCCGTCTCCATTCACGGCCGCAAGTGACAGAACCGACGAGCAATTGAGGTATAATCCGACCGCCCCTTGTATTCTCCTTGATCCAGTAGTGTTCGTCGTAGACTTGCGCACCCCTTAATGCAACTGACTCATGCTAGGGCGACCCAGAGCCTCGGCAACGTCGACGTCTGCAAGCAGTCGACGCCGCTCACAACTCCGACGAGCCCCAGTGACGTCCACTGCGTGCCCCTTCGCCAACGAAGACCACCTCGAGAACAAGCGTCATCATGCGAACTCGGTGAGCTATCCCACTACCTTTCTCGATTCCTGCATCGCCGACAACACCACCACCCAAGCGCGTCGCCGCCAGCCACCGTCGCGCGCCGCCCATCCTTGGTCGCTTGCTTAGCAGCCGTAGGATCTAGATCCATCGCTCTAGATTAGATCTGCATCGAAGCGGTAAGTGACGATCCGAGCCGTACGAGCTAAGTTAGATCTGACGGTCCATGCTAGTCGATCCGCGCGAAGCGGTACCAGCAAATCAGAAAGCGTCGCGTGGCCTCTGTTTGAATTTAAAACAGAAAATTTGATCTATTAGTTAACCAAACTTGTAAAATTCATAACTTTTGATCCACACGTTCAAATTTTACAAATTTTATATCATTGGAATTAGGGGAGAAAATCCTTTCTGTTTATGCAATGTGTTTAATATTTTGCCTCTGTAAAAATGGTTGTTTATGCAGAAACTTGTGTAGGCTTATTTTGATTATATAAATTAATTGAAAAATGTTTGAAGGATCAAATAAAGTTTAGTTTGAATATCTTGGGCTTGTTTATGTTTCAGTACTATTCACTTGTCTTGTTTGGTGTAGAAAAATCATCACATGGCATTTGCATGCATTCATATATTTTTTTGTATATACTTTGTATGTGATTTTGGTGCCATTATTTTATGTGTAGATTTTGGTGCAAATAGTGATTGTGATTGTGAAGATTGTTGCTACTCCCCAAACTACCAAGGCAAGTGGTGCTTCATGATTTTATACCTATGTTTTCAATTATGCACTAGAAATATTTTGTATAGGACTTGCATGAATATTTTGATCTATATGCTATGCTTGGGAAATCCTAGTGGTTGTAGAATTGCTAGAAATTTCTAAGTTAAGATGCTTACCATTGCCATGCTTAGCCTATCTAGTAGCAACCAAGGGTGGTTATATATTCATGTTATGTGAAAATATTCTAAGTCTTTGGACTTGTGTTTTGCTTAATAAAACAACTAAGTGAATGAATAACCTGGGTGGAATGGAAAGAATGGTTTGTGTTGAGTGGTTACACAAGGCCCATTTCTATGGTTTACCTTGTGTATCACACTTGTGGAAAGCCACCCAGGAACAAAGGGATTTGAGATGCCAAATGTTAAGAAGCTTCTAGTGCAACCACATGGCAATATGGGCTCTGCCTGGATCACATAGGTTGAAATAACTTAGCCATTTGGATAGTTGGTGGTAGTGGGATGATAGGTTGGAACGCATCCATTTGGTCTAAGGGAAGGCTTCTGAAAGGTCCTGTCTTGGTAAAAATCAAGTCTTGTGGGGAAAGTGCACAACCTCTGCAGATGGAAGAATCTAAGTACTTAGCCATGTCCCTGGTATTGGACAACTTGAGCATCAAGACATGGAAGCTATCAAGAATCTCCTCATCCCAATTTCTAAGTTAAAACTTGTGGTTGAACAAGGGTAAAGGTTCACTAATGTCTATTGGTGGTTCCTTGGGAAAGTTTTGTCAAAGAAAAACTTAGTGTTTTCAACTGATAGGTAAAACCTATTTTGAGCAAAGCAAGCCTAAGCTACACTTAGCCAAAATTCATATAGTATCTAGACTACTAATATTCTACTAAGGTATCACTTGCCAATACTATTCCAATGTTTTGATCCACTGTGGCTATAACTTGTGATGTTGCAGGTTATTCTGATGGTGATTAGGGGTTATGAGTCTACACTCAACATGCTTGCCTGTGGCACATGAAGATGAAGACTTATTTATCTTATTATATATTTGAACTCTTGTATTAGGCATGTGGCCATTGAGTTTGTAAAAGACTATGTTTGTCTCTGGAATGATATGTAATAATGACCTTTGTTTCTGTGTACTTCATCTTAAATTGTGGATGCTAGCATTGATCCAGGGACTAGCATTGCAATCACAGGGATCCTTACCTTTATAAAGGGAGGGATCTTACATCCGGTAAGCCTCGTGCTCGCGCCCACTCTTCATTCACTCTGAGATGATCCCCTATTCCTTGCGCACCTCCTGATACCCTTTATTCATCTGATTGCGATCCAGAGCGTCGACTTCGATGAGCACCGTGGGCATCCGATGCCGTCTCCAACTCCGGAGAGAGATTTAGGTAAAAACCGACCACCCCATGCCATCTCCTTGACCCTATCAGGTTCGTCTGAGCGTTGTGCACACGCTGATACCCTCGGTTTGTGCTAGGGTGGCCAGAAACGTCGCCTTCGTCGCCGACTGAGAAAACCCGGCGCTGTCTCCATCTCCGACGAGCCCCAACAGCCTCTACAGCAAGCCCCCGCCCATGCCAGCGGCACCTTGAGCACCGTCGTGTTCACGTGAGTCTGGTAAGCCACTGCTCAACCCTTAGCCCCCTCTGGAATCACCAGAGCGTCGCCGGCAGAAGCGCTGCCGCCGCCAGCACCCATTGACGTCGCCAGTCTTTGGTCGCTTGCGTCGTAGCCGTTAGATCTAGATCCAATGCGCAGGAATAGATCACTTAAGCGAACCGGTACACGCAGATCTGGCCGTGCGTTGCCACTTAAATCCAACAGCTCACGTTGATCGATCCAGCCGAAACGGTATCAACCAATCAGAAAGCGCCGCATGGCTGTAGTTTGATTTAAAAATCTGGATTTAGATCTATTAGATGTTTAAACTTGCAAAATTCATAACTTTTGACCACACGTTCAAATTTTGTAAATTTTATATCATTGGAATCAGGAGAAAGAATTCTATCCAACCATACACTTTGTTTAATAAATTGCTTCTGTAAAATTGGTTGTTTTTGCAGAGACATTTGTAGGCTTATGTGGTGTATAAAAATATATTTAAAAATGTTTTAAAGGACAAATAAAGTTTGTTTAGTGTATAATTGTTTTGTTTGAGGTTCAGTACTATTTACTTGTCTTGTTGGGCTTAGAAAATCATCACATGGCATTTGCATGCATTCATATATTTTTGCTTGTTTATTTTGATATGTGAATTTGGTGCTATCATTTTATGTGTAGATTTTGGTGCTAGTGGTGATTGTGATTGTGAGGATTGTTGCTACTGCCCCAACTACCAAGGCAAGTGGTGCTTCATATTTTTATCCCAATATTTTGACTATGCATTAGAAATATTTTGTATAGGGCTTGCATGAATAATTTTGCTATGTATCTATATGCTATGCTTGGGAAATCCTAGTAGTTGTAGAATTGTTAGAATTTTCTCTAAGATAAGATACTTGCTATTGCCATGCTTAGCCTAGCTAGTAGTAACCAAGGGTGGATTATATATGCATGCTATGAAAAATATTTCTAAGTCTTTGACTTATGTTTTGCTTAATAAAACAACTAAGTGAATGAAACACCTAGGTGGAATGGAAAGAACGGTTTGTGTTGAGTGGTTGCACAAGGCCCATTTCTATGGTTTACCTTGTGTATCTCACTTGTGGAATGCCACCCAGGAACAAAGGGATTTGAGATTCCAAATGTTAAGAAGCTTCTAGTGCAGCCACATGGCATTATGGGCTCTGCCTGGATCATATAGGTTGCAATAACTTAGCCATTTGGACAGTTGGTGGTAGTGGGATGATAGGTTGGAACGTGTCCATTTGTTCTAAGGGAAGGCTTCTGAAATGTCCTGTCTTGGTGAAAATCAAGTCTTGTGGGGAAAGTGCACCACCTCTGCAGATGGAAGAAACTAAGTACTTAGCCGTGTCCCCGGTAATGGACAATTTGAGCATCAATACATGGAAGCTATCAAGAATCTCCTAATCCCAATTTTCTAAGTTAAAACTTGGGGTTGAACAAGGGTGAAGGTTCACCAATTTCTATTGGTGGTTCCTTGGGTAAGTTTTTGCCAAAACTTAGTGTTTTCAACTGATAGGTAAAATCTATTTTGAGCAAAGCAAGCCTAAGCTACACTTATCCAAATTCATGTAGTAACTAGATTCTAATATTGTACTAAGGTATCACTTGCCAATACTATTCCAATGTATTGACCCACTATGGTTGTAACTTGTGATGTTGCAGGTTACTCTGATGATGATTAGGGGTTATGAGTCTACACTCAACATGCTTGCCTGTGGAACATGAAGATGAAGACTTTTATTTATATTGTTATGATAAACTCATGTACTAGCCTATGGCTATGGAGTTGTAAAAGATTATGTTATCTCTGGAATGACGATGCAATAATGACCTTTGTTTCTGTGTACTTCATCTTAAACTGTGGATGCTAGCAATTGATCCAGGGACTAGCATTGCAATCACAGGGATCTTTACCTTTATAAAGGTGGGATATTACAAAGAAGGTACAAATGCATACACGTCAATCCCTACCAACCATGGGTTGACAAGAAGAACCGAAGAGAGTTACCTATGGCTACCCTTCATCGAGCTATCTCTACAAGCTAAGGTGACTTCCTTCTACTTGAGGACTCATGCTATAATCTTCATGAATTGGCTATGCTTTGAGTGTTGCTTCGCTTTTGTTGTGAGCTTTGTAGGCTTCATGGAAGGTGAAGGAACATTGAAGTGTTGTCAAGTCAATATGGTGAACCCCGGGATCAAGAAGGTCTTTCGACCTCTTCTACTTTGTGATGAGCATGTAGAGTCGAGGACGACTCTTTTTGAAGGGGGCGGAGCTGATGCAGCCCGACCTACGGTCGTTGCCACATCAAGGTCTCCAACTTATGCCAAGTCGTCATGGACTCCAAAGGTGAATCCTATCCTCTTTGAGATCCCACCTCCTACCCTATTGAATGGTATACTACTTCATTCTAAATCCTATGATCATGATAGGTTCACACCGACGAGTACGGAGACGAGGGAGGAAGCCCGAGGACTCACGCCCGACAAAACGGAGGCTTGGAAGAGGACGCGGAAGAAGCTCCAGCTGGAACCGGCGACAGGACCGGTGAACCGGAGCCACCGCCGCAATCTCCGGCGATAGCCCCGGCGAACCGAGCTCACCGCCGGAATCCCGGGCGCCAGGACCGGTCCACCGGAACCATGGCTGGAACCGCTTACAGAGAGTCCTTTCGGAGCGTGACCGGAATATCCGGCGACGACCGGAAATCTCGGCGCCCGATCCGGCGCCGCCGGACTTACCGCTGGAACTTCCCGTCTGCGCGCGGATCAGGGTTTGATGCCCTGGAATATTCCCTTTACTTACCCCTTTGCCTAGTTTATTCCCAAACTACCCCCTTGTTTAGTGGCTGGCCTATAAATAGAAATCCCACCCCTCATGTACCCCTTAGGCATAGATGATAGACTAAAGACAACCCCCATTGTGGAATCTCTAGTTTTGCCTCATCCCCTTTACCAAGGGGATCGACTATCGTCACTAACCTCGATTGGACTTTGCATCACGCATCCATCATTGAACAAGGCCTTGGAGTTCGGTGTCTCGTCCCCAAGTTGTCAAGACCCTCCCCAAGGTGTTCTTCCGTCTCCGATGTGGATTTGAGGGAGCATGTTGACCGATCTTTCCTTGCGAGGATTCTATCGTACCGGTGGCCGCCGTTCGGGAGCAATCAGCCTTGTATCGTGTGAGTTTGCGTGTGTTCATCGTGCTCTTCGTGAGGTGTGTGTTCGCTTCCGCTACCTTCTCCCTTTCCCCTCGCTTTCCCATCGATTTGACCACGAGATCCGTGAAGATCGGGCCACCCAAGAGGTTAACCCCTTTATCATTAAGAATTGTATAATTTTTTTAATTTGAAAGTGTTAAATAGTTGTGTCAATTATAAACACTCTTTTACATTAAGAGTTGTATAATTTTTTTAATTTGAAAGTGTTTAAGAGTTGTGTCAATTATAAACACTCTTTTACATTAAGAGTTGTATAATTTTTTAATTTGAAAGTGTTCAAGAGTTGTGTGAATTATAAACACTCATGTACATTAAGAGTTGTATAATTTTTTTAATTTGAAAGTGTTCAAGAGTTGTGTCACTTTCTTATTTATTATACATCCATCTCCCTATTTTTTAATTATAAACACTCTTTCACTTGATTGCAGTCGAGACATTAACTCGATAAACCAATTAAATCATCGGAACGGCTGGTCGGCCGCATTCTCCACAACAAGCGCCCCCGTCTAATCGGAACATTTTGGTGCGAGATCTAACCTTCTCTACGCATGGTTGCCATTGTCATCCTTCATACAGGTCAACAGGACGACACCATACTACGTCCAGAACGAACGGGAGGACGAAGTGAAGCTCGACAAAGGGCCGCCGTTTCTGGAGAAGGTCCGTCATCGCCGAAGATGAAGAGAGGGGAGGAAACGGCATGGGCGCAGGCGAGGGGATGGCTCACATGGATAATCTATGGGTCCGACGCTCACATGGATAAGCTGTGGATCCCATGCTAATCTGGATAAGTGGACAGAGGTGTCCACTACGGGAAACAACTTAACGCGGCCCCACTTGTCAGCATGTAACGACAAGGGTCCACTACGGGACCTGACAGACCGCAGCCCCACTTGTCAGCACGTAACAGCAAGGGTCCATTACGGGACCCGACTGAATGCGCCCTCACTTGTCAGCATGTAACGTCAAGGCTGACGGACAGCGAGTTTCAGACTGTGTGAGAGTTTCATAATATGAGATGGGCAAAAGTGAGGAAAAGCTAAGCGGCTGGGGAAAAGTGAGTACAACTAAGGAACCAAGGGCACAAAAATATAAATCCCTTAAAAGTTTTGTGAATATTTTTTGAGGTAACCATCGGGGGGTCATTTAATATATCACAAACTGCCACCAAGAATTTTGACAACAGGTTCAACTTCTTGCTAATATTATTCATCTTGACAACTTAACGAAATTATGTCAAACTTAAGCAACAAGTAAGCGCGACAGATTTCTCTTGAATTAATTGTCCTTTTGAAGGTGATGCATGCATCTTATTTTTGTAAATGATGCCCTCGTTGTGAGTTTTGAACTATCAGGAAAGAACATTCTTAACTTCCTGAGTGATGATGAGATTTGTTCCTTTCCGAAAACAAAGTCTAGAGAATGTGGACCTGAATGCCACAAGCCAAGCTTTCTCACATATATATAGTGGACCGACATGTGATTCCCAAGTTTTATGTGTTTTCAAACTTCGACCTAGCTTTGGTCCTTGGCGGCCAATAAAATTCAAACTTTTCCGGTTTTGAAATTTTCACTCATCCCAAACATCGGGAGGGAAAGGCTATTCAAAAGACCGGCCATTCGCAGTAGTAATTCTTATATTATCTTTATCTTTTCTTATCTCTTACAATACCATAGCACTATATAGTGTAAGGATAACTTTTAACATTGACCATTGGATCAATACTGGCAAATCCAAACATTGCTAATTGTTGGACCTTCTTTTCCATTCTTAGCATCTAGAAGATTCTATTGATAGTCTTTAGCACAATGAATGCTAGTATTCACAAACCTCAAACCACTCTTCACTGCATAATTTAGGGACCTTGTCGTAAGGGCATGGACTAGTATGTAATTTTCATTTTTATGAGGTCCTTGATGTAACTTGTACTTCCACCGACCATGTTAACTGAAGCACCTAGCTCCTACGGTACCTACCATAATTACAATAAAATGCAACCGCGCCCCAATCATCACACAAAGTGGACCACAGTTTCTTATAGTTCCATTTTCAAGCTTCCTACCTAACTTCACACACCTCACTGACTTGCCGATTTAACGAAATTAGGTCAAACTTGAGGTACAATTCAGCGCGGTACATTGCTCTTGAATTAAATGTCTTTTCTGAGGTTGATGGGTGCATCTTCTTGTAGTAAACAATGTCATCGGTGTGAGTGTCCAACTATCTTGAAAGAACATTCTCAATTTCCCGAGTGATGACTGATACGTCGGAAACGTGTCTATAATTTTTGATGTTCGATTCTTGTTTAGTATCTACTTTGCTTTGCTTTGTCCACACTTTGAGGTGTTTTCATATGTTTTCTGGTACTAACCTATTAACAAGATGCCACTGTGCCAGTTGACCTTTTTCTTCTGGTTTTGGTTCCAGAAAGGTACAAAATCAATATTCTCGAAATTGGATGGGTAAAAAAGCCAAAGTCAATATTTTGCTGTGGGGAACACGAAGCCGGAATATGAGACGGAGGAGACCCACCAGGGGGCCACACCCCCTGGCCACGCGGGTGGGCCCACCCCGCGCCTGGGGGGTGCAGTCACCCTGGTGGCCCCCCTGCCTTGCCTCTTCGCCTATAAAAGCCCCATGATGCCAAAACCCTAGGCACCCGATCAATATTCCACGAAACCTTATGTAGCCGCCGCCACCATCGCCCCTAGATCGGGGGATCTGAAGCTCTTCCCGGCACCCTTCCGGAGGGGAGATCATCCGGGAGGCCTTCTTCTTCATCATGTCAGCCTCCGGTATGAAGCGTGAGTAGTTCCACCTTGGACTACGGGTCCATGTAGTAGCTAGAAGGTTGTATCTCCTCCTTGTGCTTTCATGTCTAGATCTTGTGAGCTCCGTTCATGATCAAGATCTAATCTATTTGTAATCAAACATGTTGTGTTTGCGCGGATCCAATGGAGATTGAGATTACTATGTAAGATTGATTAATGGTTTTGTCTTATTGATTCTATCATGTCTGTGTTGTATGTGATCTTGCATGCTCTCTATTGTTAGTAGCTATCTTGGCCAAGTAGTTGCTAGTGACTCCAAGAGGGGGTATTTATGCTCGATAGTGGGTTCATGCCTCTACTTAATCAAGGGAAGTGACAGAAATATCTACAGTTGTAGATGTGTTGTTGCCACTATGGAGAAAACAACACTCGCTTGTTCATGCAACAAGTGGATTGTTTACCTTACACACTTTGCTTAAAGAAGTTGTCTGTTGCTTGCAACTTAATACTGGAGGGGGTTCAGATGATAACCCAAAGGTGGACTTCTAGTCGTAGATGCAGTTGGATGGCGGTCTATGTATATTGTTGTATTGCCCAATCGAATATCATAGGATCTTTATGTCTAGTATTGCATTGTTATGCCTTGCTCAGTCTTGTCAATTGCCCTACTGTAATTTGTTTACCCAGCATGCCATGTTTGCTTATCTAAGGAGAACACCTCTAGTGAACTATGGACCCCGGTCCAATCTTTACCATTGATACGTCTTCCACTGTTACTGTTTACTTGCTGCAAACCATCATCACCTTCCACACCATACAGTTAATCCTTTGTTATAGTAATCAGTGAGATTGACAACCTCACTGTTAGTTGGGGCAAAGTCTTGAGTTTGTGTTGTGCAGGTTTCCATGTTGATTGCAACACCTTTGAGATGTTTCCTTCCTCCTACTGGTTCGATAACCTCAGTTTCTTACTAAGGGAAAACTTGCTGTTGTGCTGCATCATACCTTGCTCTTGGGGTTTCCCAACGGGGCATCAACACGCATCAAGACTTTCTGGCGCCGTTGCCGGGGAGGCTAAGGACTTCTTCACAAGGGGAGTCCTCCACAACCTTTCTCTTTACTTTTTTTTGGTTTTTGTTTCTTTTGCTTGGTTTTGTTTGCCTCTTTTATCAAAAACTCCAAAAAAATTAGTTTATTTTGGTTTGCTTTCTCTTATCAAAAACACAACAAAATCAGTTCCTGCTCTAGTTGATGGTCTATTATTGCCTTGCTTGGTCATGCTTTCTATCAATGGATGGTTTCTTTGAAACTATTTCTTATTGGCAAGGAGGGTTCACGGAAGAAGAAAACTATTATTATAAGGAACACCGTTTTTCACAAAAGGGAAACACTTATGGGCACAAATTGATAAATTAAATAATATTGCTAGAGCGGTGTGCTCTACTTATAATGTTACTTATTGCTTTGATAAAGCTTGTTGCTGTAGGAGGTATAAACACCTCCCTTTTCAATGTGAGTATAATGATAATGTTACCATATCCTATTATGTTAAAGGAAATTATAGCTTTTATGATGTGGAACAAATTGAATAATTTATTGCCTTCAAGGGTGCATTTTAACTTGCCAGTTTGCTTGAAAATACTGATGATGCACCTTATGAATATGAGGTTTATGAGATACTTAAATTTTGCTTTGATAATTACAAGGAATAAAATGGCTATATTCTTGAATATTTTAATAGATGCTTTCCACAAATGGAAGAGTCTAATGCCTTGCAGGAGCCTATGGAAGAAGAAATTGTTAAAACTAGAAGCTCATTAGATGAAAAAGAGGAGGAGAATGATGAACAAAAGGAGGAAGAACGGATTATCTACCCATGCCTACCTTATAATGATAGTAACTCTTTTTCTCTTACATTATTTGATTGTCCCCCATGCTTACTGATAACCCACAAGTATAGGGGGTGTATCGTAGTACTTTTGATAAATAGGAGTGTCGATCCCAACGAGGAGCAGAAGGTGCTGAACAGTGGTATGGAGCAGGAAATCCCAATGAATACTTAGCAAACGGATTTTAGTGGTTTTCTGACAAAGCAACAAAACAAAGAGCAAGTAACAGAAGTAACAAACAAACAGAGCAAGTGGACCAATCCTTTCTTAGCAAAGGACAAGCCGGTGGAAATACTTATAAGGACCAAACGTTCTCGAGGACACATGGGGATTCTGTCAAGTGCTTTCGCTGCAAATAGCTGAGTACTCTTCTTTGGTGTTCGTAAGTGTTGTATGGGTGAACCTGTGCTAACATACTGCCCTTCCTAGGACTAATATATACTTGTGATTAAACCCCTGCAAACATCCGTAACTATAGGAAAGTAATTAAGATATAAATCTAACCACAACCTTAAACTCTGAGATCCTACACTCCCATGTGCAAAGGTGTCCTAACGGGGGTTCAGGTTTCTGTCACTCCGGCAACCCCACGATTAGTAGCCAAATACACAATGCATTCCCCTAGTCCCATAAATGGTGAAGTATCATGTATTCGACGTTCACATGACACCACTAGAAGAATAGCACCACAACTTAAATACTAGACCATTGAATAATAACTCATCACAGATTCACTACTAACAACATGACTTCTCCCATGTCCTCAAGAACTAAACGAACTACTCACAAGACATCATATGGATCAAGATCAAAGATGATATGATAATGGATAACAATCTGAACATAAACAATAATCCAATGGTTCCAGTCACAAGCATCAACTACAATGGTAATCAACACCGGGAAAGTTTCCCCTAATGAACTAAGCAATGTCCAACACAATTGTTACAGCGAGACGGAGTGGTGATGATGGTGCTGGTGAAGATGATGATGTGGGTGTTGATGATGATGATCCCAATGAAGCCTATCTTGATGATGGTGTTGATGGCGACGGTTTCCCCTCTTCGGGAAGGAATTCCCCCGGCAGAAATCTGTCTACCGGAGAGATCTTTCTCCCTCGGTGTTTTCTGCCCCTGAGAGGCGGCGAAAGTCTATCTGTGGTCGCTCTCCTGGTGTTAGGGTTTCGTAGGGAAAATATAGGCGGAGTCGGAGGCCGAACAGGTGGGCCAAACCCACCCTAGGCGTGGGGTCAGGTGGGCCCGCGCCTAGGGGTGTGGGCCCCCTAAGGCCCCTCTTCGCTCCTCCTTCTGGCTTCCTTCGTCTTTCGGTAAAATAATATGTTTCCATATTTTTCTGGTATTTTTCTGATCTTCGCGAAATTGCACCGAAACACCGTCTTTTCCATCAGAATCCAGACTCCGACAGTCCATCCTGCAGGAATCATCCATCATGCATAAACAGATGAAAATCCATAAGTAATACCTCATAATAAGACAAATATCAATGAATAGAGGTAAATTATGATATAGAAAGGTGATGCAAATTGGGCGTATAAAATCCCCCAAGCTTAGACTTCGCTTGTCCCCAAGCGAATATTGAGATCAGTAAACATGTCCACAGGTTTATGGAGTGAAGTGTCGATAAAAGAATACAAACAAGAAGCATCACACCTACCATTGCACAACTCATAGAAGAAAGCACTCACCATTATATAACTTAGCTTGCAGCCAAGTACAACAGTCACAATAGAGATGCATAAAGATAAATCATAATTGGAATTGGCAAACTTGTTCTTGGTCAGAGAACACTTGGCAGACAGTTTCACAAAAGTTTTTTGTAGAAGTTTCAAAACAGGAGCACACTTTGCTTTCAAAGTAATACTCAATAGATAAGAGTTTTGTGCAAACAAAGAAGATGAAGAACATGATTGAATAAATCACTATATGAATGCTTGAAACACAACAACTCAAAAGCTTGCTGGAGATGGAGAGGAAGTAGGTTTACTGACTCAACTGCTAACTGGTAGAAAGGTCCCTTTTTAGAGGGTAGCAGGGATTACAAGTCATAAAGAGCTTCCAAAAGATTATGGTACTTACTAGCTTTGAGCCCTCATTGCCCCTATCATAAGCATCTTTAGATGATTAAGGTTAAAGTGAACAAAGATGGAGTATATGCTTGACGAAATATAAGTTGGCAATCTCATGTCCCTTGAATATGAGGGTGACTCCTCATGCATACTCAACTTTGGGTCCAGGTAAGTTCTTGTCATTGTAAGTATTTGCATATCATTGAGAACCGCCAACGGGGTACCCCATGCACATGGTACAGGAGCTTTCCCATAACCAAAATGATAAGGCAAGTAGACAATGAGCATCTCAGCAATCTTTTTATTTACCATGTGTATAGCTTTTTATTGAGGATGCTTCATAGATGACTCACTATGGTGATGCTACAAGTTTCCACCATGATTAAGCATGGCTTAGGCTAGCGGCCTAGGCGTTTCTCTTAACACAGGATACAAACTCCATGGACTTACAAGTCCCCCCTTTATTTCACACCGTTAACATCCATAGACAAAAGAGCACGATATGAACTATGTACGACAAGGTACAAGTGCAATGTTGAAAACGTTCCCCGCGACAGCACGGTTCTGCTAATCCCAACGTATAGATGCAAGCATATACAACTTTGATGTCCACAATGGTTCAAGTTTATTAGGGGCAAGTAAATAAAGTGTGCCATCAAGTTCGTGAGAGCTTTACTAACTATTTTTCACATAACAAAATACTTTTTAATTCAAAAGGTAGATGAAGCTTGAGAATTTGCTAGGAATAGCAATAGCTATTAGGTAGATATGGTGGACACAAGTGGCAAGAGTTTTTGGTTCAAAAGGGTTTTGGAAACATGAGAAGTATGCCTTCTCAAAACAGGTTTTTGGCTAGCAAGGCTGGGTAGCAAGAAAGAGAGTTGAAAGAAGCAAGAAAACCTACAAGTAATAAATCCAAACATGCAATCTTCCTTGAAGACACAAAAGAATCTTAAATGAAGAATACTAAGCTTATGATCCAACAAGAAAGAAAACAAATGATACAAAATACCTGTAAGCTTTTTCTTTCTTTTTCTTTTTCATTAATGCCACTGACCAGAACTTGGTTTGCCCAAACCAATTTAGATCCCCTTGATGATCCCAAAGTGGTGCCAATACTAAACAACAAGATTCGTCATATAATAGAGATTGCAAACTAAAAATAAGAAGTGCAAAAAGTAAAGATGGGACTTCTCATTAATATTCCAATAAAGGCACTCACACCAAGGGATTCATAGGTAATCAACTAAAGGAGAGATACTTCCATATGCAAACCAAACTATAAGATAACCTCTCTACCACAGATATGAATCCACTAAAAAGGTAAAATATGAAAGATAATGGTGGTGTTACCGTGGCACTCCCCCAAGCTTGGAACAAGCCAAGGGGATGCCAAACCTGATGATGAATCACTCCTTCGGTGGTGGTGTTCTTCCAACTCTATCTCCACGGGCTTCTTGCCTTTGTCAATGGCGGAGGCCATGGTGTTCTAAAGTTGAGAAGATTTCCTGACAGAAACAGATTGAAACGAAAACACGACGAGAACACGATGCACGAACCTCGGGGGATCCGGGGGGGTTATATATTACGAAGTTTCAATGCATAAGGAATGTTTTGAGACAGAAATGAAGCGAAGACAGAGTCTGAGGGTGGAACACCCCCCTCAGGCGCGGCCAGGCTGGGCCCGCGCCTGGGGTGGGTTTGTCCACCCCGGGCTCCATTTGCTCTTCAATTTCATCTTGTAACTTCCCTTATGTATTAAAAGAATCAAAAAATATAAAAAGATTGGAGTTTCACGAACCTTCTGTTTTCACCACTTTTACCTATTCAAAGACAAACTCTGCAGTTTCTGGTGTTTGGTTCTTAATGAATTCTTCTGGAGTCACCATTTGAATGACATCCACTTCTTCATTGTAAGAATCTCCAGAAATATAATGTTTTAGTCTTTGACCATTAACCACCTGTGTTGTGTCATCCTTCATAGAAGAGATTTTTATGGCACCTGAACGGTACACTTCCTTGATAACAAAAGATCCTTCCCATTTGGAGAGTAGTTTCCCTGCAAAAAATCTGAGACGAGACCTATACAAAAGAACTTTCTCACCAACATGGAACTCCCTTTTGAGAATTCTCCTATCATGCCATCTTTTTACTTTTTCCTTAAAGAGCCTACCATTTTCATAAGATTCCCCTCTCCACTCATCCAGATTACTTAAATTGAGCATTCTTTTCTCACCAGCAGGTCTAAAATCTCTATTCAACTCTTTCACTGCCCAATAAGCTTTGTGTTCTAATTATAAAGGCAAGTGACAAGATTTCCCATAAACCATTTTGTAAGGAGACATCCCCATAGGATTTTTATAAGCAGTTCTATAAGCCCACAAAGCCTCATTCAACTTTTATCCCAATTTTTTCTAGACCTATTGACAGTCTTCTGCAAGATAGATTTAATTTCCCTATTGGAAAGTTCTACTTGCCCACTAGTTTGGGGTGATAAGCTGAATCTATTCTGTGGTTTACATCATACTTAGCAAGAGTTTTTTCTAAAAACCCCATGAATAAAATGGGAGCCTCCATCAGTCATGAGATATCTAGGTACACCGAACCTAGGAAAAATGACATCTTTGAGCATTTTCAAAGAGGTCTTACCATCAGCACTGCTCGTAGGTATGGCTTCTACCCACTTTGTAACATAGTCAACAGCAACAAGAATATGAGTATACCCTTTTGAAGGAGGAAAAGGCCCCATAAAGTCGAATCCTCAACAATCAAAAGGTTCAATAACAAGAGAATAATTCATAGGCATTTCATTGCGTCTAGAGATGTTACCTACTCGTTGGCATTCATCACAGGATAAGATAAACTTCCTTGCATCTTTAAAAAGAGTAGGCCAATAAAATCTAGATTGTAAAACCTTCTGTGCAGTCCTATCCCCAACATGATGTCCTCCATGAGCACTTCCATGACATTTTCTCAATATCTCTTGTTGTTCAAATTCTGGAACACATATTCTCATAATGCCATCTACTCCTTCCTTATATAGGTGTAGGTCATCCCAAAAGTAATGCCTTAGATCATAGAAGAATTTCCTTCTTTGCTGGGCTGTAAAGGTTGGAGGCAAATACTTGGAAACAATAAAGTTAGCATAATCAGCATACCAAGGATTCTCATGTGGGCTTACCCTTATTGCAGCTAACTGCTCATTTGGAAAATTATCATTAACAGTCAAAGGGTCAAAAGAAATGTTTTCCAAACAATATAAATTATCAGCAATAGGATTATCAGCACCTTTCCTATCCACAATATGCAGATCAAACTCTTGCAAAAGCAACACCCACCTTATAAGCCTGGGCTTAGCGTCCTTCTTTGTCATAAGGTACTTAATAGCTGCATGGTCAGTATGAATAGTAACCTTAGAATCAACAATATAAGGTCTAAACTTATCACAAGCAAATATTATAGCTAAGAACTCTTTTTCAGTAGTAGCATAATTCTTTTGAGCAGCATCTAGAGTCTTGCTGGCATAATGAATAACATTCAACTTTTTGTCAATACATTGTCCAAGGACAGCACCCATAGAAAATTCACTAGCATCACACATGATTTCAAAAGGTAAACTCCAATCAGATGGTTGGACTATAGGAGCAGTTGTTAAAGCTTTCTTCAAAGTTTCAAAAGCTTCCTTACAATCATCATCAAAAACAAATGGTACATCTTTTTGAAGAAGATTAGTAAGGGGCTTTGAAATTTTGGAGAAATCTTTAATAAATCTCCTATAGAAACCAGCATGACCAAGGATACTACGAATACCTTTGATATCCCTAGGACAAGGCATCGTCTCAATTGCTTCAATTTTGGCTCTGTCAACTTCAATGCCTCTTTCAGAGATCTTATGTCCAAGAACAATTTCTTCATTAACCATGAAATGACATTTCTCCCAGTTAAGAACAAGGTTGGTTTCTTCACATCTCTGCAAAACTTTATCAAGGTTGTGCAAACAGTTATCAAAAGAAGTTCCATAGACGGAAAAATCGTCCATGAAAACCTCTACAATTTCTTCACAAAAACCATGAAAGATAGTAGACATACATATCTGAAAAGTAGCAGGAGCGTTACATAAACCAAAGGGCATAACCCTATAAGCATAAGTAACATAAGGACAAGTGAAATTGGTTTTCTCCTGGTCATGTGCTTTCACCGCGATTTGAGAAAACCCAGAATAACCATTAAGAAAGCAAAAGTGAGTCTTTTTGGACAGCCTCTCAAGCATTTGATCAATAAAGGGCAAAGGATAATGATCTTTCTTAGTAACTTTATTAATCTTTCTAAAATCAATGCACATTCTATACCCAACCACTACTCTCTGGGGTATAAGATCATTATCCTCATTAGGCACAATAGTAATTCCCCCTTTCTTGGGAACACAATGAACAGGGCTAACCCATTGCTATCAGCAATAGGATAAATAATACCACCATCAAGGAGTTTTAATACCTCATTTCTTACCACTTCCTTCATTTTAGGATTTAGACGGCGCTGGTGCTCAACAACTAGTTTTGCATCAGGCTCAATATTAATAGCATGCTGACATATAGTGGGAGAAATTCCTTCTAAATCATCAAGAGTATAACCCATAGCTCCTCAGTGCTTCTTCAATACCTCCAATATCCTTTCTTCTTCCTTCTCTAAAAGTTTAGAACGAATAATAACAGGATATATCTTCTTATCATCAAGATAAACATATTTAAGATCATCAGGTAAAGGTTTTAAGTCGAAAACAGGATCCCCTTTTTGGGTGGTAGTGTGGTACCCAAATCTTCCATGGGTAAATTATGCGTAAGCAACTCAGGCTGACGAAGGAAAACCTCATCAATCTCATTTCTTTCCTCCATAAAGGTATCACTTTCATGATCTTCCATGAACTGCTGCAAAGCATTGTTAGGAGCAAGAGAAATAGCAGACAGTTGTTCAACCTTGAAATCCTCATCAGGTAATTCATTTTCATAAGGGGTTTTGGCAAATTTGGAAAAATTAAACTCATAAGATTCTCCAGCAAACTTAGTTAAAACTTTTTCCTTCCTATAATATATGATGGCCCCACAAGTATTAAGGAAGGGTCTACCAAAGATGATAGGATAGGTTTTACTAGCTTCTTTACCAAGTACTAGAAAATCGACAGGATATTTAATCTTACCACAAACGACCTCCACATCTCTTACAATACCAATGGGGCAAACTTTCTCTCTATTGGCAAGGTGAATAACCACATCAATGTCTTCAAACTCACAAGGACCAATCTCATGCATAATTTCCCTGTAAAGCTCATAAGGAATAACACTATAACTAGCACCAATATCACATAAACCATAGTAGCAATGATCACCAATTTTAACAGAGAGCACAAGAACACTAGCTTTTCTAGCCTTAATAGGATGAGAGATAATATTAGAAGCGTCTTCATAGAAGACAATATACTCATCCTCTATATTTCTAGTAACAAGATCTTTCACAATAGCTACCACATGCTCGATATCAATAAGCTCATCGGAACCTACGGTT
Organism: Avena sativa; assembly: GCA_916181665.1. NCBI lineage: Eukaryota > Viridiplantae > Streptophyta > Magnoliopsida > Poales > Poaceae > Avena > Avena sativa. The sequence goes on from OV702284.1 coordinate 36,927,171, forward strand.
TTCTTTGTGCTTTTACTAACCATATTAGCCAAAATAGAGTGCTCCCTTACCTTGGAGGGAAAAGGGATCTTCTCAACATAAGGTTTAGGAAAAATAGGATCAACAGTTCAAACCTCTACACTGGCAGGAACATGGGTAACAATGTCTTTATAAGGAGCATGGTACTTGTCCCACTCTTTCTTGGGAATCTCAATTAAGAGGCAAAAGCATTAAAACATTTTGCAAGAACTTGAGGATCAAGGCCAAACTTATTGCTAATATCACGGAAGTTATTAGTTCCCATAAAAAATTTAATGCACTCATAATCATATTTTCTACCTGACTTTCTTCCTTTGTTATTCTCCCAAGCCTCGGTATTATCTTGAATATGGTCTAAAAGATCCCATTTAGCTTCTTCCATCATACTTGTGAATGATCTAGCACACGAAGCATCTAATAAACCTTTATCATGAAGAGAAAGTCTAGCATAAAAGTTATTGAGAATAATATTGTTAGGGAGTTCATGAATAGGACATTTAAGCATTAGTAGCTTCAATCTCCCCCAAGATTGAGCTGTACTTTCTCCATCAAGAGGCCAAAAGTTATATATAAGACTTCTATCCTTTTGGATTTCACTGGGAGGATAAAATTTAGAGTAAAAGAGAGATGCCATCTCCTCCCATTCCATGGATTGTCCATTCTTTAGCAGCTTATACCATGCCTCAGATCTCCCTTTCAAGGATATGGAGAGTAACTTCTTCTTCACCTATTCAGTTGTGATACCTGCACACTTAAAAAACCCGCATAATTCATGGATATAAAGCAAATAATCACTAGGATGGACAGTTCCATCCCCAAAATAATAATTATCCATAACACGATTAAAAATACTTGTAGGTATCTTAAAAGGATCGATCTCAACAGGTGGTGGTTCATGTACTACCATAGAAATGGTAGTAGTTTTCCCAAATAGAAAACCAAGTGGGTTATTCATATTGGAAACAAAGTAACAAGCAGTAACAAAAGAAATACTCATAGTAAAAGTTTCCCTTACCTGTTACACTCTTCAATAGCGCTTCACTCCCTAGAAACGACGCAAGAAAATAATCTTGATGACCCACAAGTATAGGGGGTGTATCGTAGTACTTTCGATAAATAGGAGTGTCGATCCCAACGAGGAGCAGAAGGTGTTGAACAGTGGTATGAAGCAGGAAATCCCTGTGAATACTTAGCAAACGGATTTTTAGTGATTTTCTGACAAAGAAACGAAACAAAGAGAAAGTAACAGAAGTAACGAACAAACAGAGCAAGTGTCCAAATCCTTTCTTACCAAAGGACAAGACGGTGGAAATACTTATAAGGACCAAACGTTCTCGAGGACACATGGGAATTCTGTCAAGTGCTTTCACTGCAAATAGCTGAGTACTCTTCTTTGGTATTCGTAAGTGTTGTGTGGGTGAACCTGTGCTAACATACTGCCCTTCCTAGGAATAATACATACTTGTGATTAAACCCCCTGCAAACATCCGTAACTATAGGAAAGTAATTAAGATATAAATCTAACCACAGCCTTAAGCTCTGAGATCCTACACTCCCTTGTGCAAAGGTGTCCTAACGGGGGTTCAGGTTTCTGTCACTCCGGCAATCCCACGATTAGTAGCCAAATACACAATGCATTCCCATAGGCCCATAAATGGTGAAGTATCATGTAGTCGATGTTCACATGACACCACTAGAAGAATAGCACCACAACTTAAATACTAGACCATTGAATAATAACTCATCACAGATTCACTACTAACAACATGACTTCTCCCATGTCCTCAAGAACTAAACAAACTACTCACAAGACATCATATGGATAAAGATCAAAGATGATATGATAATGGATAACAATCTGAACATAAACAATAATCCAATGGTTCCACTCACAAGCATCAACTACAATGGTAATCAACACCGGGAAAGTTTCCCCTAATGAACTAAGCAATATCCAACACAATTGTTATAACAGGACGGAGTGGTGATGATGGTGCTAGTGAAGATGATGGTGTGGGTGTTGATGATGATGATCCCGATGAAGCCTAGCTTGATGAAGGTGTTGATGGCGACGATTTACCCTCTCCGGGAAGGAATTACCCCGACAGAAATCTGTCTGCCGGAGAGATCTTTCTCCCTCGGTGTTTTCCGCCCCTGAGAGGCGGCGGAAGTCTATCTGTGGTCGCTCTCCTGGTGTTAGGGTTCCGTAGGGAAGATATAGGCGAAGGGGCGGAGTCGGAGGCCGAACAGGTGGGCCAAAGCCACCCTAGGCGCGGGGTCAGGTGGGCCCACGCCTAGGGGGGTGTGGGGCCCCTGAGGCCCCTCTTCGCTCCTCCTTCTGGCTTCCTTCGTCTTCCGGTATTTTTCTGATCTTCGCGAAATTACACCGAAATGCCGTCTTTTCCATCAGAATCCAGACTCCGACAGTCCATCCTCCAGGAATCATCCATCATGCATAAACAGATGAAAATCCATAAGTAATACCTCATAATAAGACAAATATCAATGAATAGAGGTAAATTATGATATAGAAAGGTGATGCAAATTGGGCGTATCACTTACCAAAGGAGGATGAATGTTATGTTCCTATGGATCCTTTTGAAATATCTACTTTGGGTAAAACCTGTGAAGGTTTTAATCCCACTATTTTTGAGCTTGATAGAAATTATGTGTTTATAGATCATGAAAAGCATGCTTTATGTGATAGTTATATTGTTAAGTTTACTCATGAGGTTACTGAAAATTATTATGAGAGAGGAAAATATGGTTGTAGAAGTTTTCAATGTACTGAAACACCTCTCTATGTGCTGAAAGTTTTGAAGTTACTCTTGTTTTATCTTCCTATGCATGTCACTTTGTTCTTTGTGAGTTTATTTGCATACAAGATTCCTATGCATAGGAAGTGGGTTAGACTTAAATGTGTTTTGAATTTTCTTCTTAATGCTCTATTTTACTTCAATTCATATTTCTTATGTGAGCATCTTCTCAAACTATCATGCCTAACTTAAAGGCGTTAAAGAAAAGTACTTGTTGGGAGATAAACCAAGAGTTTTCTTGAGTCTTGGAAGTTATTACTTCAGTAATGACCTCTCGTTATCCTTTTTGTTTGCCTTTTGTGCCAAGAATGACCTCTAATGAGAGGGAAGTAAGATTTGGGGAGTTGCTGTCCCAAACAGATTTCTATCCTCCACCATAAAAATTCACGAGGAGTCTGTGTAAGTCGTATTGAGCTGAAAATTTATGAATAAATCCCCCAGTATGATAGATAACTTTCGTTAGTTCAACACTTTTTGATTTTAGCAACAGAAGATCTTCTAAAAAATCGGTTTCTACCTGCTGGTCTGTTTTGACAGATTTCTGCCATTATTTGCATTTGCTTCTTATTGATTCCTTTTTGGGTTCTTTTTGGGAAATTGAGCTTTTTGAAGGAGTTTCTACAGTATATTGTGTTTTTACTGAAAAGTTTTGCTGTTCTAAAGCTAAACCCAAGGGTCTATATCCTTTGAATACACTAATGTTGCTAATGAAGATTGTATGAAGTTTTGTATGAGGGGAAAAATTCAGGTGTAGAGATAGAACGATGTAATGAGATGAAGAATGGACAAAAGCTCAAGCTTGGGGATGCCAACCTGGTGTCACCCCAAGAAATATCCGAGAGGTACAAGCGTCAAAGCTTGGGGATGCCCAAGGCATCCCCTTCTTCATCAATAAAAATCTCAGGTCTTTCTAGACACTTCGTTTTTATTCTTTCATGCACTATTGTGTTGTTGTTGGAGCGTCTTAGTTTTCGCTTAGTTTGCTTGAGTAAAGTAGTTTGGACCCCCCGTTCTCGCCGTGTTGTTCCAAATAAGTTGATTGGTGTTGGAAATGAGTAGAAAGTTCTTGCTTGAAAGTGCAAGAGGAGCTTGCATTGACTGTGACTTAGACTTTAGCATGTCATGCTAGGTGTTGTTTTGACCTTATGCTTAGTGATTATTGCTGTAGCATGACTTGTTCCAAACAATTGGGATTTCTTAGTGTGCCTTGAAAGAGTCATGCGTTGTTTTAGCATGCAAAAGCATAGTATTGTGGTATTCTCCTTTGATGCTTTGTTTGGGTTGACTTGGCACATGCTCACACCATGTTATGACTATGAAAAAGTCACCATAGCCTCTATGATCATTTAGTCCTTGACTTGTAGTACCACTCTATGCTTTGATTAGTAATGTTTTGTCGCTCTATATGATTATGGCCATTATTGCTCTCTTAGTTGGTTTCTCCCAGTCTTTTGCTAGCCTCCACTTGTATGAGTAAGCTCTAGTCATGCTTCCAAATCCCAAGAAACCAAGTTATTCCAAAGTGTTCACTATAAACTCCTATGCATGGTGTGTTACACCATTCCAAGTATATTCTTGTTTTCAGCTATCTTCCAATTAAAAAGTATTTTGTTAAGTGAAAACTTAGTGATTAAAGCCCTCACGAACTTGATGGCACACTTTATATTCCTTGCCCCTAATAAACTTGAACCATTGTGTCATCTATGTTGTATATGCTTGCACTTATACGCTGGAATTAGCAGAACCATGTTTTCATGGGTAACATTTTCAACATTGTACTTGTACTTTGTACACAGTTGATATCATGCTCTTTTGTCTATGGATGTCGCCGGTGTGAAATAAAAAGGGAGCTTGTAAGTCCATGGAGGTATGTATTTTGTTTAGAGAAACGCCTAGGCCGCTAGCCTAAGCCATGCCTAATCATGGTGGAAACTTGCAGCATCACCATAATGAGAAATTTGTGAAGCATCCTCAATAAAAACCTATGCAAATAGCAAATAAAAAGATCGCTGAGATGCTCATTATCTGCTTGCCTTATCATTTTGGTTATGGGAAAGCTCCTGTACCATGTGCAAGGGCTATCCCGTTGGCGGTTCTCTATGATACACATGTACTTACTACGAAAAGAACTTACAGGTGACCAAAGTTGAGTAGCATGAGGTGCGGCCCTCGTATTCAAGGGACATGAGATTGACAACTTATACTTTGTCAAGCATATACTCCATAGTTTGTTCACTTTAACCTTAATCACTTCAAGATGCTTATGATAGGGGCAATGAGACCTGAAAGCTAACAAGTACCATAACTTTTGGATGCTCTTTATGAGACTTTAAATCCCTGGTTCCCTTTTTGTGAAGGGCCTCTCTACCACATTTATATTGAGTCTCCACCTTCTATCCTTAGGCACCAATTAAGAGAGCATAGTTGCCATTCTTAGTTCTATGTGCATTGTCCCAAAACTTATTGATTGATTCATATTGTTGTTATTGCTTGCTCATGAGTTGTTTGTATCTAGTCACTCTTATGAACTTTGAAGGTGTCCTATGCATTTATTTGCTACTCCATGAGGGACAAGATGAATGCCACTATGCCATGTTTTCTGTATGTGAAACAAACAAATGTTTTTCAATGCATTGTTATTCATGATATTTGTTTCTAGCCTTTCATGTTGCATGCATAGTTACTTTGTCTTACTGTTAGAACTCCATCTTTCATGCACATGTTTAGAGTTCTTTGATCCCAGCTTTCAATGCTTACAAATGGTTTGATCTTGGTTTTGATGGTGCATGTCACCTCAAAAATTATTCTTTTATCACTTACCTACTCGAGGACGACCAGGAGTTAAGCTTGGGGATGCTTGATACGTAGGAAACGTATCTATAATTTTTGATGTTCCATGCTTGTTTAGTATCTACTTTGCTTTTCCTTGTCCACACTTTGAGGTGTTTTCATATGTTTTCTGGCACTAACCTATTAACAAGATGCCACAGTGCCAGTTGCCTGTTTTCTTCTGTTTTTGGTTCCAGAAAGGCAGAAAATCAATATTCTCGGAATTGGACGGGATAAAAGCCAAAGTCAATATTTTGCCGTGGGGAACACGAAGCCAGAATACGAGATGGAGGAGACCCACCAGGGGGCCACACCCCTGGCCGTGTGGGTGGGCCCACCCCGCGCCAGGGGGGTGCAGCCGCCCTGGTGGCCCCCTGCCTTGCCTCTTCGCCTATAAAATCCCCTCGATGCCAATACCCTAGGCACCCGATCAATATTCCACGAAACCGTCTGTAGCCACCGCCACCATCGTCCCTAGATCGGGGGGATCTGAAGCTCTTCGCGGTACCCTGCCGGAGGGGATATAATCCCGGAGGCCTTCTTCTTCATCATGCCAGCCTCCGGTATGAAGTGTGAGTAGTTCCACCTTGGACTACGGGTCCATGTAGTAGCTAGATGGTTGTATCTCCTCGAGCTCCGTTCATAATCAAGATCTAATCTATTTGTAATCATGCATGTTGTGTTTGCGGGGATCCGATGGATATTGAGATTACTATGTAAGATTGATTAATTGTTTTGTCTTATTGATTCTATCATGTCTGTGTTGTTTGTGATCTTGCATTCTCTCTGTTGTTAGTAGCTACCTTGGCCAAGAAAGTTGCTAGTGACTCCAAGAGGGGGTATTTATGCTCGATAGTGGGTTCATGTCTCTACTTAATCAAGGGAAGTGACAGAAATCTCAACGGTTGTATATGTGTTGTTGCCACTATGGAGAAAACTACGGTCTCTTGTTCATGGAACAAGTGGATTGTTTACCTTACACACTTTGCTTAAAGAAGTTGTCTGTTGCTTGCAACTTAATACTAGAGGGGGTTCGGATGATAACCCAAGGTTGGACTTCTAGTCATAGATGCAGTTGGATGGCGGTCTATGTATATTGTTGTATTGCCCAATCGAATCTCATAGGATCTTTATGACTAGTATTGCATTCTTATGCCTTGCTCAGTCTTGTCAATTTCCCTACTATAATTTGTTTACCCACCATTCCATGTTTGTTTATCTAAGGAGAACACCTCTAGTGAACTATGGACTCGGTCCAATCTTTACCATTGATACATCTTCCACTATTACTGTTTACTTGATGTAAACCATCATCACCTTCCACACCATACAATTAATCCTTTGTTACAGCAACCGGTGACATTGACAACCTCACTGTTAGTTGGGGAAAAGTCTTGAGTTTGTGTTGTGCAGGTTTCCACGTTGCTTGCAACACCTTTGAGACGTTTCCTTCCTCCTACTGGTTCGATAACCTTGGTTTCTTACCGAGGGAAAACTTGCTACTGTGCTGCATCATACCTTGCTCTTGGGGTTTCCCAACGGGGCGTCAACACGCATCGATGACGAGATTGTTCTTTTCCATAATGAAAGTCTGAAGAATATGGATATGAATTCCTCAAACCAAGCTTCCAAACATATTAAGTGGACCAACATGCTTTACTTATGATTCCCATGTTTAATGTTAGGAGTTCTCAAACTTCGTCCTAGCTAAATATGCCCACTTGAATGAATTTATGCTGATTTATAAAAATTAGGTCAAATTTGAACTACAAGTAAATTGTAGGTTGCTTTGAAAGTTTTGTAAAAAAAAATTTAGGTAACCATTGGGGGTCATTTAATATATCACAAATCACCACCGAGAGTTTTGGAAACAAGTTCAACTTCTTGCTAAATATTTTGCATCTTCACAATTGAACGAAATTAGGTCAAACTTGATGTACAATTAAGCGCGATAGATTTCTCTTGAATTAAATGTCATTTCATGGGGAGTGCATCTTCTCACATTAAACAACACCGTTGGTGTAAGTTTCCAACTATCAGGAAATAATATTCTAAATTTTTAGAGTGAGTACCAGATTGTTCCTTTCCGAAAAGAAAGTCTTAAGAATATGGAAATGAATGCCACAAGCCAAGCTTTCAGACATATATAGTGGACCGGCATGTTGTACTTACGATTCCCATGTTTCATGAGTTTTCAAACTTCGTCCTAGCTAATTATGTCCACTTGAATGGATTTATGTCGATTATCGAAATTAGGTCGAATTTCAAATGCAAGTAAATTGCAGATTGCATTTAAAGTTTTACGATTTGTTTTGGAGGTAACTATCGGGGGGGGGGGGTAATCTAATATATCACATACCACCACTGTGAATTTTGAAAACAGGTTCAACTTCTTGCTAAGATTTTGCATCTTGACAACTTAACGAAATTAGGTCAAACTTGAGCTACCAGAAAGTGCGATAGATTGATCTTTATTTAATTGTATTTTTGGAGGTAGATGGGTGCATATTATTTTATAAACAATAATGTCGTTGGTGTGAGTTTCCAACTATCAGGAAAGAACATTCTCAATTTTTCGAGTGATGACGAGATTGTTCATTTCCGTATAGAAGGTCTCAAGAATATGTATCTGAATGCCACAGGAAGAGCTTTATATATAGTGGATGGACATGTTGTACTTATGATTCCCATGTTTTATGAGTTTTCAATCTTCGTCCTAGCTAACTTTGTCCACTTGAATGACTTTATGTCAATTTATCGAAATTAGGTCAAATTTCAAATGTAAGTAAACCGTAGATTGCATTTAAAGTTTTACGAATTTCTGGAGGTAACCATCGGGGGGTCATTTAATATATCACAAACCACCACTGTGAATTTTGACAATAGGTTCAACTTCTGGCTCAGATTTTGCATCTTGACAACTTAACGAAATTAGGTCAAACTTGAGATACCCGTAAGCGCAATAGACTGCTTTTGAATGAATTGTATTTTTGGAGGTAGATGGGTGCATCTTATTTTAGTAAACAATAATGTCGTCGATGTGAATTTCAAACTATCAGGAAAGAACATTCTCAATTTTCCGAGTGAGAACCAGATTTTTCCTTTCTGTAAAGGTCTCAAGAATATGGATCTAAATGCCACAAGCACAGCTTTTCAGATGTATATAGTGCTCCGACATGTTGTGTACTACTTATATGATTCCATAGGTCAAATTTGAACTAGGGGTAAATTGTAGGTTGTGTTAAAAGTTTTGAGATTTTTTTGGAGCCATCGGGGGGTCATTTAATATATCACAAACCACCATGGAGAGTTTTGACTATTCATCTAGATATTTTAACAAAATTAGGTCAAACTTGAGCTACCTGTAAGCGCAATACATTTCTCTTGAATTAAATGTCTTTTCGTAGGTAGATAGGTGCATCTTCTTTTAGTAAACAATGCCTCCGGTGTGAGTTTCAAACTAGCAGGAAAGAACATTCTCAATTTTCCAAATGATGATGATATTTTTCTTTTCCATAAAGGAAGTCCAAAGAATATGGATCTAAATACCACAAGCCAAGCTTTCAAACATATATAGTAGACCGCCATGTTGTACTTTCGATTCCCATGTCTTATGAGTTTTCAAACTTCCTAGCTAATTCTGCCTACTTGAATGAATTTATGTCTATTAATTGAAATTACATCAAATTTGAACTACAAGTAAATCGTAGGTTTCTTTGAAAGTTTCATGAAAAAACTTTTGGAGGTACACATCAAGGGTCAGTTAGCAGTATATCAATAACCACCGAGAGTTTGGACAACATGTTTAACTTGTTGCTATGATTTTGCATCTTGATGTCTTATGAGTTATCCTCTCCTTATTACTCGCAAAAATAAAATAAAATAAAAGCAAAACCCTCACAACCGTACTAGACTCATCCACCTTTCTTCACAAGATGCACACACCACCTTCCAATCGCATTCAATGCCTGATGCATTTCAAGGCTTCCTTCTAATATTTTTATTACTCGGGAGGTGAGCCAAGTGCGATTCAGCACTAAATTTTGGTGTGATATTGGCCGGATCTTCTTCTAGTTCAAAATTTTAGTGGAATATTTGCAGGATCCTCCTAGCTACCTGCATACTGACGGGGCCTCTGGCTCATTCTCTCGCTGATCCCTCCCACGATCCCCTAATTATCCTCTATCCCGTCCCTCCTTAGCCGACTTCCACCTCGCCAGAGTCTGCTCAGCAACGTCGTCGTCTACCTCGCTGGAGTCTACTTCGTCGTATCTTCTTCCCACGCTGCACGTTAGAGTGTCTGCTTCCCCACCGCCACAACCAAGAGATGTGTAAGCCACTTAGACCCCTCACTAGGGCGACTGTTAAAACTCCCTACTACTAAGACGAAGGTTGCTTCACACTTCATATGCCTGCTTTCCTTGCATTTTACTTTCGAATGTAGTTCATCTCTTTTGCCTTGAAGTGCCTTATTATATTTCTAATAATGTATGCTAGTTGGGATCGGTTCCAAGAGAGAAGAACGCAACTACGAGTCGTGAAGCCAAATTGGTTATCTCGCAACAGTACAAGACCTTGACAACCCAATGATAACCCCCAACAATCCTCCCTAGACAAAGGTTTGCCTCCACTTTACATATATGTATTTTTGAGAGTAGTTCATCGTTTGCTTGCCCTGCCTTCTCATGTACTAGTATTTTTTTATTTTTGCAAGGCATGGAAGATGATGTACTGCCCAATGAGAATAGATGCCAACGAAACCTAAGGAGTTTTGGATATTCAGATGTAGCCCCGCTCAGCACAGCACAACTAGTACAGAAACATGGCTATTTGTTGCATCTTGCTTGTGTTCTTTGCTGATTGATTTATTGCACTTCAATTTGCAGAAGCAAGTGCATGATCATATCCCTCCCAGGGAGGTTCGCAACACAGATATTCAGCAGTGTACCAGTGATGCCACCATTTCTAGGAACCAAATAGAAGTATGGTGCATGGCCGATGCTAAGATTAGGCTTCTCCAACAGGATTTGGACATGGCCACTCGGCGGATCAGAGAATTGAACTGGGGCTGGATTTCTACGATTAAAGATGGCCTTGATGCCGATGATCTTCAGGAGTTAGTGGCTGAAAATCGTCTTCCCAAGCAGGATGATACACATGTCAATGAGATCAACTAGATGGTCTTCGAACATGTGAGAGAAACAGCAGAGATTCTTTGAGCATCTTTGCAGGCAGATGATTTTCGAAGGGTGATGCAAGATCCGCCATGCGAATAATGAGGATGACTTTCCTTGTCTTGCTAGCCTGATATTTTATTTTCTTATATGCTCGCAGCACTTTACGGTAACTACGTATGTGGCACGTTGTTATGAAATTGTATAGTACTTTCTACATATGGACAATGTATCTTGGTAGCCATTCAGAAAAAGGAAAAAAAACATTTACCCACCAGAATGTTGAAATCTTATTATGCACTTTCGTTTAGATCCATAGACTCATGTTTTGCATCAAATTAACACATTACCATGAAAGGTAGTCCATCTTAAAAAAATAAATAAAAAAGAAAAGAATGGTAGTCTGAGCTCAATGACCATGTCCTTGTTCCCATTATCATGCATAAATATGTGCAATTACTTGCGTGGCTCCAAGTCAAACTTTTAGACTATATATACTAGTATAGTACACACAAAAATACCTGAGGGGGAAAAACACATGCCGAAACCACTTCTTTCACCAAGCAGTCAATAATAATTTTCACTTGGCGCCAGAAACAACCACCAAAATGGCTCCCGTGTCCAATATTCAAAAGCGGTACAAAACTTCCATCTTGTCCTTCGGTATAGAAACACGGTGCCAATGGCCATTCCTCAAAATTATTTGTCTTGCACAATTCAAAATTTCAAACCCGTGCCCATCGGTCCGAATCCCTGGAGATCACCTTGGACCACCACGGCCGTGCCCCTTCCGTCCCATCTCCCCTTCACAGCCTCTCTACCGACACTGCGTAGTGACCGAAGACGTTTTACCAGCTCCCTAGTTAAGCAAGATGGAGGTTGCTTCCCTTCCCCGATGCCGTCCCGCGCCAGATCACGTCTTCCATACCCAAGGTCCACGGAGCCGGAGCTAGCTCATCAACGCCTTCACCATTAACACTGTCGCAGCTTCGTTGGATCCACTTCCCTCGACTCCATGGCACCGGATCTGCTTCTCCGACCTTGTCCATGGCACAGGAGAGATAGCGAGCAAAACCCGCTCAGCCGCAAATAGCGAGCACTAAAAGAAATATTTTCTTTCGCAATGACTGGGCCCGTCGGTTGTCGTAGAAGGCGCACCTTCCGCGATGAAAATTTTGGCTCAACCGTGGCTAATGCAAAACTTTTTTTTCTAGTTTCGTGCCCCTCTACTACGATGAAACCACTAAAAACATGGAGGAAGCTCGATGGGCACGTGGCAGAAGTGAGATTTCCTCTGCCTCGCGAGATGTTGACTCACCGAAGTATTTTTTTTGCGTGTGGGTCCCGGATGTGTGACTATAGGAGACCAAATTTTCAGTCATGCCTCCCTGATTTGAAATTGATAACGTTGTTCGATGCCTCTTCCGTTTAGTCAGGCTGCTGGGTCTCGCATGTCTGCCTCACATTAGAGGAATCGTGTGTATGATGGAATTTTTGTCCTTCCCAGTTTCGAACTTGAAAGCGTCGCTCGATGCATCTGCCGTTTAATCAGGCAGCTGGGTCCCATGTGTCATCCTCACACTAGAAGAAATGTGTGCATGATGGATTTTTTCCTTGGATCGTGCCTCCCTGATATGTACTCGATAACATTTCTCGATCTATCTGTCATTAATCACGACGCTGGGTCCCACATGCCAGCCTCTCATTATAAGAATTGTGTATATGATGGAATTTTATCCTTTGCTCACGCTACCCTGTTCCGAACTTGATAGCGCTGCTAGAAGCATCTACAGTTTAATCACGCAGTCGAGCCCCACATGTCATCCTCACTTTAGAAGAAAAGTGTGCATGATGATTTTTTTACTTGGCTCGTGCCTCCCTTATTTGAACTCGATAACGTTACTCGATCTTTTGGTCATTAATAGCGATGTTGGGTCGTCCCACATGCCAGCCTCTCGTTAGAAGAATCGTCTGTATGATAGAATTTTTTTCTTCGCTCCCGCTACCCTGTTTCGAACTTGATTGCGCTGCTAGATCCATCCACTGTTTAATCACGCAACTGGGCCCACATGTCATACTCTCACTAGAAGAAACATGTTTATGATGGAATTTTTGCCCTCGGTCGTGCCTCCGTGTTAACTTGATAGCGTTACTCGCTGCATCAGCCGTTTATTCAGGCTGGTGGGTCCCATATTCCAGCCTCACATTAGAAGAACCGTGTGTATATGATTGAATTTTTTTCTTCTCTAGCTCTACTATGTTCCTAACTCGACGAATCTGCAGTTTGGTCACGCACCTGGGTCCCATATGTCAGCATTTCATTAGAAGAACGTGTGGGAATTTTTTTCTCGCTCGCAACTCCGTGTTTCTAACTTGGCAACGTTGCTCGATGCATGACCAGACGTTTATACAGGCTGCTGGGTCCCACATGTCAGCATCTCATTAGAAGTAACGTGCGCATATGTTGGAATTTGTTTTCTTGCTCGCGCCTCCATATTTTAAACTTGGCAGCGTTGCTCGATGCATCAGCCGTTTATACAGGATGCTGGGTCCCACATGTCAGCATCTCATTAGAAGAAATGTGTGCATGCTGGACTTTTTTTCTCGCTCCTGCTTCCGTGTTTCGAACTTGGCAACGTTGCTCGATGCATCAGTGGTTTATATAGGCTGGTGGGTCCCTATGTCAGCCTCTCATTAGAAGAAACATGTGCATGCTGGAATTTTTTCATGCTCGCTGCTCCTTGTTTCGAACTTGGCAATGTTGCTCGACGCACCAGCCATTTATACAGGCTAGTGGGTCCCCCATGTCAGCCTCTCATTAGAAGAAACATGTGCATCCTAGACTTTTTTCTTGCTCGCACCTCCCTTTTTCGAACTTGGCAACATTACTCGATGCCTCCTCTGTATAAGATTCTCTAGTGGGTCCCACATGTCAGCCTCCTCTGTAGAGGATATGTGTGTATGTTGGATATTTTTTCGGACGCCTCCACCGGTTTGAGCTTGGTAACGTTGTTGGCTCCCAGATGTCAGTTTTCTCTGTGCAAGAAACGTGTTTATGATAGAAAATACAAGTACGACATAGATTATATATATTGATAACCCTAGGTTTCAAATCGAACTCAAGACTTCAACAAATGTCAACTGCGTGCGCTTTCACTATGCTAGAACCAACTATTCTACTCCCTCAATCCAAATTAATTGACTTGATTTATCTAGATTCAGACGTATCTAGTATTAAAACAAGTCTAGATACATCTGAATCTAGAAAAATTCAAGTCAATTAATTTGGATCGGAGGGAGTACTCATGAAATATTAGGATTAGAAATGATGATATCACTTAAAATGAAAAGGCAGTGGTGACGATTGCCATTAAAAAATGCTACATGGTCAGCATAAATAAAACTTGGGTAGGCAAAGCTTGCACTATACTTAAACAGAATGGCATAGAAAATGCTAAATTAAGAAGATTTTGGGCGATATAAAAAATAATTTGGGTCCAATCTTGTGAACAAATGGGTTTATTATCGTGGGCTCCTTAGTGAAACTTCTTCGGTGTGCTTCATGCTTAAAAAAAGTAACAATGTGTTGAGGGTTAGCAGCCCACGGTCGACCTGACCCAAGAAGGACAAATTCGCGATATTTTGGGCTAGAGTTGGGTCGAATGTACTATTTTCTAATGAGCTCCTCACTGAATTTGCAATGTTTTATGCCGGACTTGGATCGAATGTCCAATCTTTTCGTTAGCTCCTTAGTGAAAATTCGATGTAGTTAGTAAAATATACTAGGGTTTGGTGACTCCGATCACCACCAAAGGTTAATTAAGGGAAGTTTTTTTTGAAACAAGATTATGGGAAGTTTTTTGTCCGGAGTGGGTTCAAAAAATTCATTTCCATAGGCTCAGTAGTGAAAATACATTGTACTGAAGGTCGATGGTCCACCAGACTTGGTTGTACCAATGCTGCATCCAAAAGAATGAAGTTCGAAAGGGAGAAAATTGACCGATCTTGTAAGACTTGATATGACCTAGCTAGCAAGGAACTTTGGCAGCGCAGGATCCAAACATGGAAAGTACTGGAGGGAGTTTGACTGATTAACATAAAATCCTGTCATATAAAGTCATATAGTGCAGGATCATCTTTTTAGCAAAGGTTATATTTCGAGATGTTTGGGTGGCTTTGAATCTGCCCAATTGATTTGATGTACTCCCTCCGACTCATATTAGTTGACTCAAATTTTTCTAGATTTGGATGAATCTAGACACTATTTAGTATAGATTCATCCAATTTTTGACAAATCCAAGTCAACTAATATGGGTCGGAGGGAGTACTCAAAACAATGAAATCATGCCATTTAATATGTAGGTGATAGAGACCCAGTGCCTTGACTTGCCCAGCTTTAGATATCTCGGGTTAGCACCAGCTTATACTGATCACTCAAAGTTGTATGCTTCAGTACGATCAAATTAATAGATGTCGCAATAAGCTCCAACATGTGGCATTGTCATCATGTGAAAAGCCAAAGAATTCGCACATTTTTTTCACAGTTTCAAACACAATAATACAAATAGTTTGTACACTAGCACATCACACTACAATGTCAGCACACCAGATCTTGACTTGTTCATTTCACATACACAATAGAGAAGATTCAGTACCAAATGTCGTATCTGAAATTATGCAGAATCAGACCCCCCGACCAACCCATTGAGCCATAGAAGCTGTGGCCACCATCACGAACGGGAGCAGGTCCTGTGCCGTCAACCCTTCCAAGCGACATAGGGAAGATGTTAGGATCACTTGGACAACATGATCCTACCTGTTTGATACATGTAAGTATAATTTTGCTATGCCAAGATTTGATGAGACACTTTATGGTTGATGTGGGCCCATGCCAATATTGCATGGGCTATAGACCTCTCTTGGTTGGCTAGAAACACCATCATCAAATATTAGTTGTCTAAGTAAACACTTGGCCAACATGATCCCACCTAGTTGGCTTTAAAAATCATGTACAATATTCCACTCACTTTCTCTACACT
Source organism: Avena sativa (assembly GCA_916181665.1). NCBI lineage: Eukaryota > Viridiplantae > Streptophyta > Magnoliopsida > Poales > Poaceae > Avena > Avena sativa. The sequence continues at coordinate 36,943,047 of OV702284.1, forward strand.
CCATGGTTAAGCATCAGCAGATGCTCATCTACAAGTTGATGTAGCTTTTGTTATGGTGAGTCTGTTACTTTGTTTGATCTTCTATAGATACTTTCTGTAACATCCCAAAAATCATGATTCAAAACTCATGCATATCATCCATGCATCCATCATCATTTAGGGTTTTATCTCAAAATCATTTCAAACAGGAGCAAATGTTGCTCATTATTTGATGTATGAAAACCCTAGCCTTTGTGCTACATGCTAATGAGAAAGGTGCTATATTTCATTCAAGATATTTTGAATTCAAACTTAAGTGATTTCAAAATCTTGGGCAAAGTTTCAAAACAAAATATGAAATAAAACCAAAGTTATGCCTATTATTATATCTCCTAAAAGGCTTGGTTTTATTGTATTATTTTCAAATAAACCAAGTAGGTCTGAGTGAACAGAGGTGTTTGACACTTATTTGGGTGCAAGGAACACTGTACAAAAAGCTAGAGCAAGTTTGAATTCAAACTTATTTGAAATAGAGTTTGAAAACCATTTCTAGAAAATCAATCAGAAAAAGAAAAGAAGTAAAGAAGAAAAAAATAGACAGCCTGCCAATCTGGCCGACCCAGCCCAACACGGCCCAACTAGCCCAGCAGCTCCCACCCCGCGAAACGTTTTCTTTCACCTGCCCCCGCACCCACCAACTCGCTGACCGGCAGGACCCACTCCCCCTCCTCCTCTCTCGCTGACAACCGCGGCCCACGCGGGTACCGTCGTCTCCACCCCCACGACTGGTTCATCCCCAAATTGACGCCGGCCGTTTCCTGTTGATTTGTGCAGCTTCAATTCGCGTAAATGCACGAGTAAATCTCGCTTGTATCCTGGCTACTTAAACCCCCTCTGCCCCCTCTCCATTCTCCCCCAAACCCCAAGCCCAGAGCGCCCCCAGGCTGCACGAATTTCTCACCGCAACCCCGCTGTCTCCGACGAGCTGCAGCCATGATTCCGGCCAACTCCGACCACCCCTCTGCTCCTGGTTCACACGAGCAGGCTCCATTTGACCTCGCGCACCTCCCAGTACCACTAGCTCGCCCACGCGTGACCCAGGACGTCGGCAACGCAAGCGACTGAGCGCCACCGTCTTCGGCTTCAACATCGTCGAGCTCCCCCGGTAAGTTCAGACCGCCCCAAGCCCTCTCCTTCACGCACGCGTCTTCTCCGTGATCTTCTGCATCTGACCAAACCTTCTGTTTGCCTCCTCGTGACCGACAGCGTCGTCTTCGACCTCGAACAGAGCCGCCCATCGCCAGACCCTACTCCGGCGAGCAATCCACCGCAACCCTGAGCACCCCTTGCCGAGCCGTTCGCACGTTGAGCATCACCTCGTCCTTGCGATCACGGTGAGTATCTTCCCTACCCATCTAGCTTCCTGTATCGCCGGCGCCGCCACCATCTGGCCGTCGCCGCCGCGCGCAGCCATTAAGCGCCGCCAGTTAGTGGCCTGCTGTCTGTGTCCGTTGGATCTATATCGTAGGGCTAGGATAGATTATAATCGAAGGGGTATCGCATGCCTCTGCGCCGCTAGATCTAAGTTAGATCCTACAGTCTGCGTCTGTCGATCCAAGCGAATCGGTACGCGCCAGTAATATTGCGACACGTGTCTAGGGTTGATTCAAAAACAGAATTCAAAAACAGATTTAGGTTCAGATTTCAAATGGCTATAACTTGAGATTCCCACGTTAGATTTTTGCAAATTTTATACCGTTGGAATCAGTGAATCAAGGCCTTTCTGAATCTGCAATGTGGTTAACAAATAGTATCTGTTAAAATGACTTTGTATGCAGAAACATGTTTAGGTCCAATTTGGGCATAGTTTTTGTTTAGCAATTTGTTTTAGAGCTAAATAAGTTTAGTTAGCAAACTTTGTGACTTGTTTTGTTTCTGTATCATGCACTTGCTTGGTAGAGTTTTCAAAAACATCACTTAGTAATTTCTTGCATGCATGCATTCATATTTTTGTTTGTATATAAATTGTGTGTAATTGTATGCTACAAATTTTGTGTAGATTTTGCTAGTGACTGTGATTGTGAAGAGTTCTACTCTCCCCATTACCAAGGCAAGTGATACTTCATGATATTTCCACCCTTTATTTTGAATAAGCATTAGAATTATTTTTGCTAAGTCTTGCATGCTACTTTTGCCAAATGTTATGTTGGGAAATCCTATGTAGTGTAGAATTGTAGAATTGTTAGGGAATTTTCCTAAGTTAAGTTACTATGCCATGCTTAGCCTAGCTAGTAGAAAACAAGGGTTGGTAAAGTATGTACATGCTATGGTGAAATAAATTCTAAGTCCTTTGGGACTCATGCTTTTCTTAATAAAACAACTAAGTCAATGAACTTCCTGGGTGGAATGGGACTTGAATGGTGGTTTTTGGTTGAGTGGTTACACAAGGCCATGGATTTGGCTTGTGTATCTCACTTGTGGTATGCCACCCAGGCACAAAGGGATTTGGAGACCAAGTGTTGAGAAAGCTTATAGTGCAACCACTTGGCAATATGGGCTCTGCCATGATCATATAGGTTGCTAGAACTTAGTCACTTGGACAGTTGGTGGTAGTGGGAATGATAGGTTGGAGCGCGTCCATTTGACTAAGGAAAGGCTTCTGAAAGGTCCTGTCTTGGGAAACCAAGTCTGGTGGGGAAAGTGCACAACCTCTGCAGATGGAAAATCTAAGTACTTAGCCAAGTCCATGGCAATGGACAACTTGAGCATCAAGACATGGAAGCTACAAGAATCTCAAGCCTCCAACTTCTAAGTAAAACTTGTGGGTGAACAAGGATGAAGGACCCCAATGTGTATTGGTGGTTTCTTGGGAAGTTTTGACAAAGAAAAACTTAGAGTTTTCAACTAATAGGAAAAACCTATTTTGAGCAAAGCAAGCCAAGCTACACTTAGCCAAAATGCATATAGTAATATAGTCCACTTAAAATCTACTAAGGTATCACTTGCCAATACTATTCCAAAGTATTGACCCTCTGTGGCTGTAACTTGTAATGTTGCAGGTTACTCCGATGATGATTAGGAGTCATGAGTCTACACTCAACATGCTTGCCTGTGGCACATGAAGATGAAGACTTATGTTTATTTACTTATTCCAAGAACTCTTGTATTAGGCCTATGGCCCTGAGTTGTAAAAGACTATGTTTTATCTCTGGAATGAATGTAATAAATGACCTTTGTATCTGTGTACTTCATCTTAAACTGTGGATGCTAGCATTGATCCAGGGACTAGCATTGCAATCACAGGGATCCTTTTCCTTTACAAAGGAGGGATCTTACAGATGGTATCAGAGCACTGTGTTGCCTGTAGGATTATGACCCTAGGATTGGAAAACCACTAAGGAAAATTTTTGACTACTTCTACACTTGTCCATTCTTCTCGTAAACTTTTCTAATCTTCTCATTCTCATCTCTATTTGTAGATGAACTCCATCAACGAAGCCGTGAAGAAAGGACCACTCATGACCATGACCTTGGAGTGTGAAACTGAGTTTCCCAAAATTCTCAAGGACCTCATGGTGGCAATGGAGGCACATGGTGCAGCTATTTACAAAGGCTTTCCAGTGATGGATGAAGGAGTGGAGTATTGGTGGGTGCAACTTCACTTGTACAAAAACAAGGAAGACAACCACAAAGAAAGAGGATTCTGCATGTACACCAACACTGTGATGCACACCACATTCTTTGAGTCAGCAAGAGAAGCAGCTTGGAGGACTATCAAAGAACTTAGTGCTAGAGTCAAGTGCAGAATGCTCAACCTCCAAAAAGACTTAGAGAAAGAGAAGGAACTTACCCAAGAGTTGGAAGCCACCAACCAAACTTTAAGGGGAGATATTATAGACTTAGTGATGGAATCATGTGAACAAGATAGGTGGATTGCCTCTAGGAACATTGTGTTAGCCAACAGATCCAGTGAGATAGGATTGTAAACACACTTTGTTAGTTGGACCACCACCTATCACTTTATTTTCCAAAATGATACCTTAAATAAGTTTGGACCTTGATTGTTGTAATGGAATCATGTATGCATGACTTGTGTGATTTTGTGTTCCATGGATATGTATGAAATGTTTGTCTTGCTTTATCTTAAATTGTGTTGTCATAACTTTTCTATCTTATAAATAGATGCCTATTACCATCAGCACTGTTGAGGAGTTCCAGGTTACCCGTTTTGGTCCTCGTATCGTTGAGCTTACCACCTTGCTCAATCTCCCTCTTCCCACCATCATGGTGCACCCACTCACCAAGTTCGAGAGGAAGGACCTCTGGGGCTTCAAGGTGAACCAGCCCGGACGCCAGACGGAGCCTACTACGGAGGCCATCGTCTTCAAGCTTATGCACGATGACAGGGAGAGAGGCATGGAGGTCATCATGCAGGACCTGATAGGACGTCTGTTAGGCCGTCACTCCCGACAGGTTAGGGGCACCCACTTCCACGTCTTCGGAAGACGTGATGATGATGGAGAGTCCATCGACTTTGAGGACGACTCGAGGGGCGCAGCAGAGCCGATACGTCTCTATCTCCAGGACTTAGAGTCTCTTATTAGGCACGTGGACACGGACAGGACCAACGTCATGCTCAGCAATGACGAGCTCCAGGTGCAGCTTCGCGAGAAGGACAAGCTTTTCGCATAGCAGGACGATATAGTCAAGGAAATGGAGGCGAAGTTCGAGACCCAGGACCGTAAGTTCAAGATTCAGGAGAAACGCGTCCAGGATAGGAACAAGAAGATCCGGGACATGACTGAAGAACTGAAGTCCAAGGATTTCGAGCTAGAGCAGTAGCAGATGGTGATCGAGAGGCTTCGCTCCCAGAAGAGGGCTCTCAAGGCCAAGATCGATTCCTTGACCACTACGATTGACGAGAACAAGACCGCGATGGAGAATGCAGGTATTACCTTTGTCGAGGAGGAGATTGATGCTGATGAGTAGACTTGACTACTCGTTTATCTTTCATTATCGTACTTGTTATTTGTGAACTTATTATTGGACCATCCGACATGTGGATGGCTTGCCACTTGTGTGTGTTTTATTTTGAGAACTTGTTATCTGGTTGTTGAACTTTTATCTTGTGATGCATGCTTTGTGTTTTCTTGTGATGTAATGTGCATAAAACATCTATGGGTATCTCATTATTATCTCTATTTGAACAAACCACAGATGCCTCCCCGTCGCGCAAACCCCAACCCCAACAACATCACTCCAGAAATGCAACAGATGATGAATGCTCAAACACAGCTTATGAAAATGATGACAACATTCATTCAAAACCAGAATAACAACAACCCCAATAACAACAACAACAATAACAACAACAACAACCCTTCGGGTTTTGATATGCTCACCAGATTTCTGCGTTTGAGGCCAGCAAATTTTTTGGGGACGACTGATCCCATGGTGGCCAATGATTGGCTACGTTCTATGAACAAGGACTTATTGACCGTGGGCTGCACGGATGCTGAAAAGGTCAGGTTTGCATCGCATCTGTTGGAAGGGCCAGCCGCCACATGGTGGGACAACTTCCAAATCACCACTCCTTTAGATGAGGTGACTTGGGCTATCTTTGAAGATGGCTTTCGCACTACTCATATCTCATCAGGAATGATGAGTCTGAAAAAGAAGGAGTTTCACAACCTGAAGCAGCGCCACCGTAGCGTGGCTGAATACATAGAAGAGTTCAACAATCTGGCGCGCTATGCACCGGATGAGGTTGACACAGATGCCAAAAGAAAGGAAAAGTTTCTGGAAGGCTTGAATGATGAACTAAACTTGCAGTTGTCTGTGGCATATGTTCCAACTTATCAGTCTCTGTGTTACAAGGCTGCTATTTTGGAGAATAAGATGAAGCAAGTCGAGAGTAGGAAGAGGAAACACTCCGACAAGCACAGCTCGGGATCGTCTCACAAACGATCTCACTATGATGACAGTGGAAGCTTAGGATCCCATAAGCATGGGAAATTCAACAAGCACCACAACCACAACCGTCATGACAACAAGCATCACCACAGTCATGACAATGACAAGTACAAGAACCACAAGAGTGGACATAAGAGCCACCATAGTGGGAATGGTAGTGGAAGTGGAAGTCAGCCTGCAAAAAGGGACATCGGTCAGGTTGAGTGCTTCAAATGCAAGAAGCTGGGGCATTATGCTAATGAGTGCCCTGAGAAGAAAGTTGAAGGACCTAATAAGCCCAATCCTTTTCAGAGAGGACAGGTTAACCACATCAATGTGGAGGAGGTCTATGAGGAGCCTGATGCTGTTGCTGGTAAGTTCAGACTCAATTCCATTCCAGCATTTGTACTCTTTGACACTGGTGCATCTCATTCATTCATATCAAAAGCATTTGTTGATAGAAATGGGTTTGCATCCGAAAACATTGGGTGTCCAATAAAAGTTAGTTCTCCGGGTGGAGATATGATAGTAAGTCTTGGATGCCGGGATCTTGTCATAGAGTTTGGAAAGCATAAGTTTCCAGTGAGCCTGATAATCCTAGATTCCCAAGGACTAGACGTAATATTGGGAATGGATTGGATGGCTAAGTATGAAGGAGTACTAGATTGTGCTAATCGTACTGTTGCACTCACAACCCCAGAAGGAAAAAGAATAAAATTCAGGTCAAACTTTGAATCCAAAGGAAGTAAGCTGAATTCTCTTAAGGGGGTTAGCATGGACAGTGTGCCAATTGTATGTGAGTATCCGAATGTGTTTCCGGAAGAGTTGCCAGGAATGCCACCAGATAGAGATGTGGAATTTCTGATATATTTGGTACCAGGTTCTGGACCAATAGCAAAGAGACAGTACAAAATGTCAGTTGATGAACTGAAGGAACTCAAAAAGCAACTAGGAGAACAGTTGCAGAAAGGATTTATTCAACCAATTTCTTCATCTTGGGGAGCCCCAGTATTGTTCGTGGAGAAGAAAGATAGAAGCCAAAGGTTATGCATAGATTACCGTTCGCTCAACGAGGTAACTATCAAGAACAAATATCCTTTGCCTAGAATCAATGACTTGTTTGATCAGCTAGAGGGAGCATGTGTGTTCTCGAAGATTGATCTCCGGTCAGGCTATTTTCAACTTAAGATAAGAGAGCAAGACATACCTAAAACAGCATTCACCACAAGGTATGGATTGTATGAGTATACCGTGATGCCTTTCGGCTTAACCAATGCTCCACCATACTTAATGAATATGATGAACAAGGTGTTCATGGAATTTCTTGACAAGTTCGTTGTCGTTTTCATCGATGACATCTTAGTCTACTCCAAGAGCAAGGAAGAGCATGAAGGACACTTGCGTTTGATACTTGAAAAGTTAAGAGAGCATAAACTTTATGCCAAATTCAGCAAGTGTGAGTTTTGGTTAGAGGAAGTTGGTTTTCTTGGTCATGTTATGACAAAGGATGGTGTGGCAGTTGATCCTGCTAAGGTTTTAGCTGTGACAGAATGGGAATCTCCCAAGAATGTAAAAGAAGTTCGCAGTTTCCTTGGCTTAGCAGGTTACTACAGAAGGTTCATCGAGAATTTCTCCAAAGTTGCTAAGCCAATGACTGAATTATTAAAGAAAGACAAGAAGTTTGCTTGGTCTGAAGGTTGTGAAGTCAGCTTCCAAGAATTGAAGAAGAGACTTGTAACAGCACCAGTTCTATGTCTACCAGATTTGGAAAAGGATTTCCAGGTATATTGTGATGCGTCTCATCAAGGTTTGGGTGCCGTACTTATGCAAGACGGTAAAGTTGTGGCCTATGCCTCGAGACAACTCAAAACTCATGAAGTGAACTATCCTACTCATGATTTGGAGTTAGCCTCTGTCGTCCATGCACTCAAAACATGGAGACATTACCTTTTGGGAAAGCGTTGCGAAGTGTTCACCGATCACAAGAGTTTGAAGTATATCTTCACCCAGAAGGAAATCAATATGAGACAAAGAAGATGGTTAGAGCTTATCAAGGATTATGACTTAAGTTTGCAATACCACCCCGGTAAAGCAAATGTTGTAGCTGATGCTCTAAGTCGTAAGGTGTTTGTAAATGGCCTTACTAAAGGTGAATTGCCAGATGATTTGTGTAATCAATTCAAAGAACTCCGATTGGAAATCGTACCTGAAGGACATCTTATGTCTTTGGATGTTCAACCCACTTTGTTGGACAAGATCCGAGAAGCTCAGAAGGCCGATAAGGAAATTGAAAGGATTAAGTAAAATATTGGCCAAGGGAGAGCTAAAAATTTCCATGAAGACGAACAGGGTACATTATGGCATGGGAAACGTATCTGTGTTCCACAAGATCCGGAGTTGCGGAAACTGATTCTGCAAGAAGCCCACAACTCTCCGTATTCTATCCACCCGGGAAACACTAAAATGTACATGGACATGAAAGAAAGATTTTGGTGGAACAATCTCAAGAGAGACATCGCCGAACATATTGCCTTGTGTGATGTATGTAGTAGGGTAAAAGCGGAGCATCAGAAACCAACAGGTTTGCTTCAACCACTACCTATTCCTGATTGGAAATGGGACAAGATTGGTATGGATTTCATTACCGGATTACCAAGGACCAGATCAGGATATGATTCCATATGGGTAGTAGTGGATCGCTTAACTAAAGTGGCCCATTTCATACCCGTGAAGACAACTTATACAAGTGCCAAGTTAGCCAAAATCTACATGAGTAGAATTGTATGCCTTCACGGTGTGCCTAAGAGTATTGTGTCCGATAGGGGAACCCAATTCACTTCCCATTTTTGGAGACAGCTACATGAGTCATTGGGAACGAGGTTGGAATTCAGTACTGCTTTTCATCCTCAAACCGATGGACAAACAGAAAGGACTAATCAAATTCTAGAAGACATGTTGAGGGCATGTGCCCTAGATTATGGAGCAAGTTGGGATGAAAGTCTGCCTTACGCAGAATTTTCTTATAACAACAGCTATCAAGCCAGCATTGAGATGGCACCGTTTGAGTTTCTCTACGGAAGAAAATGTACCACCCCATTGTTATGGAATGGTGTGGGAGAAAGAAGTTTATTTGGGCCAGTTCTTATCAAAGAAGCCGAAGAGAAGGTCAAATTGGTTAAGGACAGGTTGAAGATAGCACAGTCCCGACAGAAAAGCTACGCAGATCCTAAGCGTAGAGAAGTCACCTACGAAGTTGGTGATAGAGCCTATCTTAGAGTATCACCACTCCGTGGAGTGAAAAGATTCGGAGTCAAAGGAAAGTTGGCACCAAGATATGTTGGACCATTCAAGATTCTGAGTCGCAAAGGAGAAGTTGCTTATGAAATTGAACTACCAGCATCTCTATCAGCAGTCCATAATGTGTTTCATGTGAGTCAACTTAAGAAATGTCACCCAGAAATGGAAGAATCTTCTTTGAAGGATACCATACCTTTGGAAGAAGTTCTACTAGAAAGTGATCTCACTTATGAAGAAAAGCCTATCAAGATTCTTGAGACTGCAGAAAGAGTCACGAGAACAAAGACTATCAAGTTCTGCAAAGTGCAATGGAACCATCATACCGAAGAGGAAGCAACATGGGAAAGAGAAGATGATCTTCGGAAAAACCACCCTCACCTATTTGCTAGCCAATCCGAATCTCGAGGGCGAGATTCACCTTAAGGGGGTTAGATTTGTAACATCCCAAAAATCATGATTCAAAACTCATGCATATCATCCATGCATCCATCATCATTTAGGGTTTTATCTCAAAATCATTTCAAACAGGAGCAAATGTTGCTCATTATTCGATGTATGAAAACCCTAGCCTTTGTGCTACATGCTAATGAGAAAGGTGCTATATTTCATTCAAGATATTTTGAATTCAAACTTAAGTGATTTCAAAAGCTTGGGCAAAGTTTCAAAACAAAATATGAAATAAAACCAAAGTTATGCCTATTATTATATCTCCTAAAAGGCTTGGTTTTATTGTATTATTTTCAAATAACCCAAGTAGGTCTGAGTGAACAAAGGTGTTTGACACTTATTTGGGTGCAAGGAACACTGTACAAAAAGCTAGAGCAAGTTTGAATTCAAACTTATTTGAAATAGAGTTTGAAAACCATTTCTAGAAAATCAATCAGAAAAATAAAAGAAGTAAAGAAGAAAAAAATAGACAGCCTGCCAATCTGGCAGACCCAGCCCAACACGGCCCAACTAGCCCAGCAGCTCCCACCCCGCAAAACGTTTTCTTTCACCCGCCCCCGCACCCACCAACTCGCTGACAGGCAGGACCCACTCCCCCTCCTCCTCTCTCGCTGACAACCGCGGCCCACGCGGGTACCGTCGTCTCCACCCCCACGACTGGTTCATCCCCAAATTGACGCCGGCCGTTTCCTGTTGATTTGCGCAGCTTCAATTCGCGTAAATGCACGAGTAAATCTCGCTCGTATCCTGGCTACTTAAACCCCCTCTGCCCCCTCTCCATTCTCCCCCAAACCCCAAGCCCAGAGCGCCCCCAGGCTGCACGAATTGCTCACCGCAACCCCGCTGTCTCCGACGAGCTGCAGCCACGATTCCGGCCAACTCCGACCACCCCTGTGCTCCTGGTTCACACGAGCAGGCTCCATTTGACCTCGCGCACCTCCCAGTACCACTAGCTCGCCCACGCGTGACCCAGAACATCGGCAACGCAAGCGACTGAGCGCCACCGTCTTCGGCTTCAACTTCGTCGAGCTCCCCCGGTAAGTTCAGACCGCCCCAAGCCCTCTCCTTCACGCACGCGTCTTCTCCGTGATCTTCTACATCTGACCAAACCTTCTGTTTGCCTCCTCATGACCGACAACGTCGTCTTCGACCTCGAACAGAGCCACCCGTCGCCAGACCCTACTCCGGCGAGCAATCCACCGCAACCCTGAGCGCCCCTTGCCGAGCCGTTCGTACGTTGAGCATCACCTCGTCCTTGCGATCACGGTGAGTATCTTCCCTACCCATCTAGCTTCCTGTATCGCCGGCGCCGCCACCATCTGGCCGTCGCTGCCGCGCGCAGCCGTTAAGCGCCGCCAGTTAGTGGCCTGCTGTCTGTGTCTGTTGGATCTATATCGTAGGGCTAGGATAGATTATAATCGAAGGGGTATCGCATGCCTCTGCGCCGCTAGATCTAAGTTAGATCCTATGGTCTGCGTCTGTCGATCCAAACGAATCGGTACGCGCCAGTAATATTGCGACACGTGTCTAGGGTTGATTCAAAAACAGAATTCAAAAACAGATTTAGGTCCAGATTTCAAATGGCTATAACTTGAGATTCCCACGTTAGATTTTTGCAAATTTTATACCGTTGGAATCAGTGAATCAAGGCCTTTCTGAATCTGCAATGTGTTTAACAAATAGTATCTGTTAAAATGACTTTGTATGCAGAAACATGTTTAGGTCCAATTTGGGCATAGTTTTTGTTTAGCAATTTGTTTTAGAGCTAAATAAGTTTAGTTAGCAAACTTTGTGACTTGTTTTGTTTCTGTATCATGCACTTGCTTGGTAGAGTTTTCAAAAACATCACTTAGTAATTTCTTGCATGCATGCATTCATATTTTTGTTTGTATATAAATTGTGTGTAATTGTATGCTACAAATTTTGTGTAGATTTTGCTAGTGACTGTGATTGTGAAGAGTGCTACTCTCCCCATTACCAAGGCAAGTGATACTTCATGATATTTCTACCCTTTATTTTGAATAAGCATTAGAATTATTTTTGCTAAGTCTTGCATGCTACTTTTGCCAAATGTTATGTTGGGAAATCCTATGTAGTGTAGAATTGTAGAATTGTTAGGGAATTTTCCTAAGTTAAGTTACTATGCCATGCTTAGCCTAGCTAGTAGAAAACAAGGGTTGGTAAAGTATGTACATGCTATGGTGAAATAAATTCTAAGTCCTTTGGGACTCATGCTTTTCTTAATAAAACAACTAAGTCAATGAACTTCCTGGGTGGAATGGGACTTGAATGGTGGTTTTTGGTTGAGTGGTTACACAAGGCCATGGATTTGGCTTGTGTATCTCACTTGTGGTATGCCACCCAGGAACAAAGGGATTTGGAGGCCAAGTGTTGAGAAAGCTTACAGTGCAACCACTTGGCAATATGGGTTCTGCCATGATCATATAGGTTGCTAGAACTTAGTCACTTGGACAGTTGGTGGTAGTGGGAATGATAGGTTGGAGCGCGTCCATTTGAGTAAGGAAAGGCTTCTGAAAGGTCCTGTCTTGGGAAACCAAGTCTGGTGGGGAAAGTGCACAACCTCTGCAGATGGAAAATCTAAGTACTTAGCCAAGTCCATGGCAATGGACAACTTGAGCATCAAGACATGGAAGCTACAAGAATCTCAAGACTCCAACTTCTAAGTAAAACTTGTGGGTGAACAAGGGTGAAGGACCCCAATGTCTATTGGTGGTTTCTTGGGAAGTTTTGACAAAGAAAAACTTAGAGTTTTCAACTAATAGGAAAAACCTATTTTGAGCAAAGCAAGCCAAGCTACACTAAGCCAAAATGCATATAGTAATATAGTCCACTTAAAATCTACTAAGGTATCACTTGCCAATACTATTCCAAAGTATTGACCCTCTATGGCTGTAACTTGTAATGTTGCAGGTTACTCCGATGATGATTAGGAGTCATGATTCTACACTCAACATGCTTTCCTGTGGCACATGAAGATGAAGACTTATGTTTATTTACTTATTCCAAGAACTCTTGTATTAGGCCTATGGCCCTGAGTTGTAAAAGACTATGTTTTATCTTTGGAATGAATGTAATAAATGACCTTTGTATCTGTGTACTTCATCTTAAACTGTGGATGCTAGCATTGATCCAGGGACTAGCATTGCAATCACAGGGATCCTTTTCCTTTACAAAGGAGGGATCTTACACTTTCTGAAGTTAGCATGAATTTGTATTCCAAATATTGTGATGGTTTATCTACTTTAACTTATAATGATAGTAGATGTAAACTATCGGTATGTTCTTTTTGTTTTGAAGATTCGGTTGCATGAATGCACTGCTAATTTATATTGTGCATACACTACACTTGGTTTGAGCATTAGGAACATGATAAGACATTTTTTATGAGGTGAACCTTTAGTTAATTTTGGATTATATGCTATACTATAGAATAAATCTTATGCATTTTCTAATGTTTAGTTTCATCAGGTTACTGTTGCCGTCAGCCTGTTGTCGACAACCTCTAGATTTTGTTCAGTTTCAGTTAGCACCTGAAAACCCTGCACCTATTTTGTCCAGTTTCATGCATCACTTGTTTAGGTCATCGTTTGAACCATTCTTGCGATGGAATGACGAACTGGATCGAACAGGATATAATAGGGGCACGTAGTCCATGCCCTGCATGTTCTATTCACGGGATGTCACTAGTAATATCTGGTCGTCCAGAGCAGAGTTCTCAGACTGTAACTCTAAAGCTTTCTTGAGCATCTATAACCCTGAATAAATAGATAGAAACAACAAGAAAGCAGATAGGTTTCAGACTACGCAAAAGGTGTCTCTCGTTGCAACTCATATAGTTTGGATAGTTCAGTTTACAGTTGCAAAATAGAAACACGTAGTAGTTTAGTTCAGCAGATCAGAACCGAGGAAAGCCTGGCGAGGAGCTACTCGTTTTCCTCCTCCTTCTCTTTAAGTAGTAGGTACGAGCATGTCCTGCCTGATCTTGACCTGCTCATTAAGCGATTCCTTGAGCTTCCGAAGCAGGTTCATATTGTTGACACGGAGATCGACATTAGCATTTTTTAGCCTCGCATTATCCTTTGAGAGCCCCTTGATGATGGCTGTATTCCATCGGGTTGAGGCTTGGATCTTCTTATACAGTTTCTTCCAGGTAGCGTTGTCCCTTTTGAGATGGTTGCGCTCCTTAGTAAGGGTCTTCACAGCTGATTTGAGCCGTTCTAATTCCAGTTATAGATTTTGCATTTTCTCCCTGTGGCTGCTTATCCGATCACTAAGATAAGCATCCATCTGAGTGTTTAGTTCTGGCTTCTTTTCCTGAGACAAAGAAAACGTGGTTTCGGCCCTATCATGGAACAGGGAAAACAATATCTGAAGTTATAGCACCGAGCTTTATGCAAGACTAGGCGGTGCGGAAAAGATCAGGCAAGCCCGATTCCTAGTCGTAAAAACCCGGGGAACTGGCGCGAACAGGTCTTTCGGTGAACCGCCAGCTCTGAACAAGGAGAAGAAGATGATGATGAAGGAGAAGAAGAATGTTGGAGAACACAATTAAGGATAAGCAGTACAAGACCTACCCGGAGGACCCCTCGCCTGCGAAAACAGCCTTCATGATCATATCTTTTGACTCTGCAGTGCGTAAACCATCGTGGCGAGCTCTTTCTTTTCTCTCCTCGCGCAATGCCGCTGCTAAACGCTTCCAGGAGGGAGGCATGGCTGCGCAGAGGGAGGGAGCAGGAGAGGGATGAGCATGCGAGGAAGAAGAAAGGGAGGAGGGCGCCTAGTGACAAGTGGATGTAGATAGTAAAAAGTCTAGGCAGACCACGGTCGTCTCCCCTACTATCTCCAGTTGTATCCACCGTGCGATTTGCCTTATAGGGGAAGCATTGCACACACGTGATAGAGCATAAAAATAGAACTGCAACGATGCGACCAATTTGATGCTCAATTCAATGACACTGCGGCGCTGATACAATGGTGCACGCGTCCAGACCACACGAATCATGATGACACAGTCCTGCGTCGGATCACACAGTTAGTCGTACAATTTATTTTAATAATAATGGCACTTCGGCGCGGATACAATGGTGCACATGTCACAATAACATAGTCCTGCATCAAGATGACACTTTTTATAGTGAGGGAATTTCTAGCGCTCCTTCCTGATGCATCCCAAGCGCCCAACTCTTCTACGCGCGTGCAAGTTTGCAACACAAACAGACCCGTCGGTGCAATACACATGCAGCCTAGCAAACACTCCCTAAACCTCCCTAAAACAAAACATGCCTTAAAACCACGTCTTTGCACTTAAATGTAGCTCAAGTTTGACCTAGTTTCGTTAAATTGTCAAGATGAAAAATATTTTTGCATGCGCGTGTGTGAAGCAAATACAGCAGTACGAAGGGTATGACTCAGCTGCTAAATCGAGAAGGACCTGACCGCTTTTCCTTGCCTAACTTTAGGGCCCTTTGTGCGAAATTTAGTGTCTTCTATGTATTTTTCTCTTTTTCAAGGTCTTCGATGTAAACCGTACTCCCACTGACCATGTCGAGTTTTAACTACAAGTTTTCTCTTAATTTTTTTCAAAAAAACGTTTGAAGCCAACCAGGAATTCAGTATATCGAAAACCATCGAAAAGCTTTTTCGTAGAACTTTCAAAGCAACATAAAATTCAATTGAACTTCAAATTTGACCTGATTTTGATAAATCGGCATTTGTATGAAAAGAAAACAAGGTCCAAGTAGTATGAAATTTGGGGCTTTGGTATTTTTTTAACTAGGGTGGGTCTCGTAGGAGTAATGAGGTTTAGTTAACACGGTCGATGGAAGTACAAGTTGCAATAAGGACCTTAAAAATGAAAAAGACGTCCTCTAGTCCATCACTTGGAAAATTGAGAATGTTGTTTCCCGATAGTTGGGAACTCGCACAGACGGCATTGTTTACTAAAAGAAGATGAACTCGTCTACATCTGAAATGACATTTAATTAGAGAGCAATCTATCGCGTTTACCTTGGTAGCTCAAGTTTCACCTAATTCTGTTAAATTGTTAATATGCAAAATCTTAGCAAGATGTTGAACCCGTTGTCCAAACTCTCGGTGGTAGTTTGTGCTATATTAAATGATCCCCGATGGTTACCTCCAAAAAATCACGAAACTTCCAAAGCAGCCTACATTTTTCTTGTAGTTCATATTTGACATAATTTCGATAAATCGGCATAAAGTCATTCAAGTGGGAAGAGTCAGCTAGGCCGAATCTTGAAAAATCATAAAGCATGGAAAATGTAAGTACAACATGTTGGTCCACTATAAATATTTGAAAGCTCTCCTTGTGGCATTCGGATTCATAGTCTTCATACTTTCTTTACGGAAAAGAACAATATCATCATCACTCGGGAAATTAAGAATGTTCTTTATTGTGTGTGTGTGTGTGTGAAGAAATTATAGTAGTACGAAGGGTATGGCTCAGCTGCTCACTCGAGAAGGTCCTGACCAATTTTCCTTGCTTAACTTTAGGGACCTTTGTGCTAAATTTAGGGACCTCTATGCAATTTTGTCTTTTTTGAGGTCTTCGATATAGACCGTACTCCCACTAACCATGTCGAATTTTTACTACAAGTATGCTCTTAACATTTCAAAAAATCTTTTCAAGCCAACCAGGAATTCAGTATATCGAAAACCACCGAAAACCTTTTTCATAAAACTTTCAAATCAACCTACGATTTACTTGTAGTTCAAATTTTACCTAGTTTCAATAAATCGGCACAGAGTCTCATTCAAGTCGGCAAAGTTAGCTAGGAAGTTTTAAAATTCGCAAAACATGGGAAAATTGAGAATATTCTTTCCTGATAGTTGGAAACTCACACTGATGACATCATTTACTAAAAGATGATGCACCCATCTACCTTTGAAGAAAAGACAATAAATTCAAGAGGAATCTATCGCGCTTACTTGCATCTCAAGTTTGACCCAATTTCGTTAAGTTGTCGAGATGCAAAATCTTAGAAAGAAGTTTAACCTATTGTCCAAACTCTCGGTGGTCGTTTGTGATATATTAAATGACCCCCGGATGGTTACCTAAGAAAAAAATCGTAAAACTGTCAACGCAAACTACAATTTACCCATAGTTCAAATTTGACCTAATTTTGATAAATCGACATAGCGCCATTCAAGTGGGAAGAGTTAGCTAGGCCGAAGTTTGAAACAATTTCGAACATGGGAATCATATAAGTGGTACACAACATGTCAGTCCACTATATATATGACTGAAAATCTTAGCTTGTGTCATTCAAATCCATATTATATTATTAGGACCTACTTTATGGAAAGGAACAATCTCGTCGTCACTCGAAAAATTGAGAATGTTCTTTCCTAATAGTTGGAAACTCACATCGACCGTGTTGTTTACTAGAAGAAGATGCACCCATTCTACCTTTAAAAAGACAATTAATTCAAGAGCAATCTATCGCGCTTACTAGTACCTCGGTTTGACCTAATTTCGTTAAGTTGTCAAGATGCAAAATCTTAGCAAGAAATTGAACCTGTTGTCAAAATTCTCGGTGGTGGGTTGTGATGTATTAAGTGACCCCCCTCCCGATGGTTACCTCCAAACGGATTCGTATAACTTTCAATGCAATCTATAATTTACTTGTAGTTGAAATTTGACCTAATTTTGATAAATTGACATAAATTTATTCAAGTGAATAGAGTTAGCTAGGACGAAGTTTGAAAACTCATAAAACATGTGAATCTTAAGTACAACATGCCGGCCCACTATATATGTCTGAAATCTTGGCTTGTGGCATTCAGACCCATATTCTTCAGACTTTATTTTCGAAAAGGAACAATCTCGTCATCATTGAGAAAATTTAGAATGTTATTTCTTGATAGTTAGAAACACACAGCGACGGTGTTGTTTGCTGCAAGAAGATGCACCCATCTTCCTATGAAAAGACATTTAATTTGAGGGCAATCTATTGCACTAAGCCATACCCTTCGGCTAGTACCATTTGGTTAACAAAAGAAATCATCGTGTTGCTCACTTTTGGTAGAGCTTGTTGATATATTGCATCGAATGCGAAAGGTCTTCATTTTTTTTCAATAATTTCAAAACAGTGTCGATGTGCAAATTCTTAAAGAAATTGAATCTTTCCAAATCCTCAATAGTTTTTCCGCTAATCGACATAAAGTTATTTCGATGGTCAAAGTTAGCTAGAAAGGTTGCATAAATATTTAGAATTATTCTTAAACATTGTCAATGTTTGTCTAAAAATGGGGCAGTGTCAAGCTCACCTGCCGAGACTAATGAGATCTCGTCTAGTCGACTCGTTTGAGGTTGGTTTGTTTTGTTAACGAACTTAGGTAACAACATTTTTTCCCCGTTAATGTTAATAAACTGAACTATATTGTTAAAGAGTTTCTTGAGCTACTCGTTAAGAGCGATCACAATAACGAACATAGAAAGTGTGTTCACCTAATTTCATGTACGCCAGTTATTTATTGTGTACCATGTCGTGTACAAGAGAGAGGGAGAGAGAGCGAGATCTCACCCATGGTTGGATGTCTATTACGTACGCGAGAAGTGGTACCCCTAGATCACTAGAGTTCAAACCACGAGTTTGGCACTTTGGTGTCTCATACAAGGCGGAATATTCTTTAGTGGGAAGCGATGTTACCGTCTATAGCGAGGCATGTATGCAAACTTCGTCAGGTTCAAGACCCGTCGGATTAGTTTCAAGACACAGTATTTCAGAGTCGGTCATATATAGAGGTTGTAGGGTATGAATGCGTGTGTTCGTCCTTTAGTTTCTAATGAGTTTTGCTCGGTTATCAAGAAGTACATATAATGCAAGTCAAACCAGGTCACTGGGAGTATATGCAGCGTTGGAATTTTGGGGTGTCTAGAAGAGAATATTTTTCTTTCTAGACCTAGGTCTAAAACTTGATGGAATCACCTATGTATATGGCCAAACCTATCTTTAAGATGGGACCCACTTTCTATACCATAAGCTTGTTGATTGCACCACAATGTATATAGTCAAACTTCTCCATAAGATAGGACCCAACCCATAAGAGCTACCCTCTAATAGTCTTGTGATTATAATTTGCTATTACAATGTGTACTAGATATCAATATTTTAAAGCTTATGGACTACCCATAAGCTAAGGGTGGTGACCCTTAAGAATTTAGCTCGTTGATAGCCGCCACTACTTTTTTCCTTATGGACAAGCTTGTGGACAACATAGTGGATGCCTTGAAAGGGTGAGTCTAGCTAAGTTTTTCTCGACCCAAGGTCTAGTACAAGACCCATGTCTAAGGGAATTAAATGGAAGGTTTTCATTATTGAGCATTTCTATCGAGATGAGTGGATCCCCTGTCTGGTCTAAACGGAGGAGGTGATTTTATTCTCTGAGAAGCGAGTCTAGTATATTTCTAGCCACGTCTAGTAACGGCTCATGTTGTGCTTTCTCTAATGTATCGGGCCTATGGGCTAACTACCATGGGGGGCCGTTATTAGTGGTCTAGTTATATACTATAGCAGCCAACGAATGTGATCTCTAACTCCACTAACTCTTCCTTATCCATGAAGCCTCGACGCTTGGCTTTGAAGGATGGTTATAAAGGTAGTAGGAGGTGACGTTCTCGTCGATAGAGAGGTGCCTATATATGGTGACTTTGTCAAGCTCAAGCCCACCAGATCAGTCTCAAGACACAATCTTTCGGTGTTGCTCATAGGGGTCGGGTGTGCGTTCTTGCGTTCATAGGGGTGATTGTGTGTATGCATTTGTGAGCATCTGCGTTTTGTAGTGGGTTTTCACAAAGAGATATATAGAGAGAGGGTTTTCCAAAAGTACCTTTAATGCAAGTCAAACTTCAGTGATGTCCAGAGCCTATCGGCTTACTACCATGGGGCCATGTTATCAGGGCACCCACAATGTGTAGCTAAATCTAGTTTCAAATTTCTGTTTTGGCTTTTAGAACTAGTTCCTACCATTGTGAGAGTAGTTCCAAATCAACAAGGTGAGGAGGGTGAATTGAGAAAAATGAATAAGCAAGTAGTTCTTTGCATATTGTGGAAGGGTCAAAGGCACTAGAGAAGAGAGAGAATGGAGATATTTTACTTTACTTCTTACATGCAGTGCGTCCCATCTTTAGAATTTGGCAAGCAAGCACGTTGTAGAGAAATTAGCAATTTGGCAACGCAAACATATGATCTATGACATATTTGGCCATAGCACATTGTGGATGCCCTTAGTGGTCCAATTATATCCTATACTAGCCAGCAAATGTGAGCTTCGACTCCCCTAGCCCTTCCTTCTCCATGAATCCTTGACGCTTGCCTTTGAAGGATGGTTATGACGGCGGTGGGAGGCAACATTCCCGTCGATTTATATAGTGAGGTGCCTATGGTTACTTCGCCAACCTTAAGGCCCATCGGATCAGTCTCAAGACACAATATTTCCGAGGTGCTCATATGGTAGGGTGTGCGTGCGTGCGTTCAAAGGGGTGAGTGTGTGTATGCATTTGTGAGTGTCTCCGTTTTATAGCGGGGTTTCGCTAAAATAGAGATAGGGGCCTTTGGTTAATTTATTGAGTTTTACCGTGTTTTCAAAAATAATGCAAATCAAACAAGGTCACTGATGTCTGGGGCCCACGGGCTCTCTACCATGGGCCCTAGTCAGTGGTCCAGTTAATCGCGAGCGAATGTGAGCACCGTCTCCCTAGCTCTTCCTTCTCCACGAAGCCTCTACTCTAGGCTTTGAAGGCGCGCATGTTTTCCGAGCAATGTCGGCAAATTCAGTCATGTCGGTCCGGCGAACGACGGGGGATCTTGATGCGCAAGACGGCTGGGTTAGGGTAAGTTCGCCAGAGTTCACGATCTCAATTTATTTTCTTAAATTTTTCTTATGGGGTATCTCCTGCTTTTGGTGTTTTTCTCTATTATTCCCGTCTTGATTGACAATGTTTCCTGGGTTTAGATGCCGGCATGGATGGTAGACGCCGAGTGGTATGGAATCGTTACCGATATGGATCTCTCGAAATGGTGCGACTTGCGCCCTGGCGCGCCCCGTCGCCTAATGGCGTTTGAGGGAGCGAACTTCGGCCGCAGGTTCTTGGGTTGCAACTATGAATGTGAGCATTGCACGTTCGTCCACTAGGTCGATCTACCGCACTCACTTTTTCTGCAGCGCACGATGATGGCGTTGTGGTTACAACTCGAGATCCGGGATAAGCTCGAAGAGGAGGAGCAGGAGCGCCAGCAGATGCATGCCGAGGATATGTCTGGAGAATTAGCGGATGTCTCCAACTCACTACACTTGGCTGTGAATAGGATAGATTCTCTTAAATTTTGGTAATCAGAACTGGACATTAGGTTCTTAACCAAGAACGGTCTGCAATCTAGATATTGAGAATGCTCATAATGATTTTGGTGGATGGATGTAGATTCCACTAATAATTAAGTAATCCCCTTTTGTTTACTAGTACTCAACATCTCATAGCACTGCCACTTTAAATTACACTAGGTTAATTAAGATAGGAGTAGTTGACAGTCTGCATAGAGCCTTACTGGAGTTTGTGGTTACTGTTATCTCTATCTATATATGAACATCGCTACATATTTTGCACATTTGTGCACCTCCCCCATCGCGCACCTTCTTTACCCAGCAGCGTCCACCTCTCCATCGCATCAGCGCAATCTTTGGTGAGTTCGCAACCATCCGGATAGTTGTTTAGGTGATTGCTATTTGAAATAGTTGATCTATATGCCATATGAGGAATCTGGGATCACCATGGATGTAGACATGGAATTAGTTATAAGGTACAATGGAAATAGGGAGGTATATGCTACCAAGAAGAGTCTTATGAGGATGGGAGCTTGGCCCCTGGCTTTATTTCACAGAGTGGTCCTCTGCTGAATAGTGCAGAGGTAATTTGCTGCATATCGTTCATAAACAGATCATTGTTCGCTGGTGTCCTACATTGCTGAGTTTTTAAAATTATATTTTTCGGTTAAGGGGAACACGCCAAATCCTCGTCATTAGATTAATGCACATATCCTTCTTTGCATTGTGAAGTTGATGTGTTCTTTCCTAAAATTTACTAGTTTTGCTGCACTTCATTTAGCATCATGCTCATGTCCCACCCATGGAGGAGGCATTGCATGAAGACATGCCTTAACCGTGTTTATCGAGTGACAAGTGTTTTGATGTATGCAGCTGCTTTGCTATAATTTCAGTAACCTATGCTTTGTCCCCGAAAACATTTTTTTGATAAAGGGCGCTTTATTCCTTAAATTGTCCCCTAAATATATTGATCATTTTGGTTGCATCATGATTTGCAGAAACGAAGTCATTCTGATCTCTTTCCACTTACTACGGGCAGGACTGCTGATGTCCCAGCTAAGAAGGCAAACCCTGAAGTACGACTCTTCTCATGTCGGTTCCGTTTCCCATGTTTGGGCAATATGCCTCATTGGTTCTTTTCCATTTTGCTGAACCACTATGGAGCTTGCATGACGCTGAATTTGGATTTTTTTTTGAAACATGAATTTGGTTTAATTTTCGATTTGTTATCTGCAGTTTCCACCTTATCCATATCGCTCATGGCGTAATGGTGCTTGTCACTATAAGGATTGGACAATTGTCCGTCTCTGAGAAGAATACAAAGCTCATAGACACATGATTTCATGACTTTAAGAGAAACAAAAACACCAGGATGAACAGATTAGGCACCTGAAAGAAGAAGTGGCGACATCCACTAATCAAATAGCTGATTTGAGTACAGGATGGAATACATCAATTTCAGTAGCACATGATGCCGCTTTTGATTTTAAAAAGTTCTTTGTTGATAACTTAGTTCCTGAGTTGCCTGATGTGGATGGCAACTGAAAGGATAGAGATGTCGCCTAGAGGGGGGTGAATATGCAATTTCAAAACTATTACGGTTTTGGCTTGATAGAATGCGGAATTAAACTAACGTTTATTTTACAAGCACAAAACCTAAATACACTAGGCTCAACTAACT
The DNA here is from genome assembly GCA_916181665.1 of Avena sativa. Classification (NCBI taxonomy): domain Eukaryota; kingdom Viridiplantae; phylum Streptophyta; class Magnoliopsida; order Poales; family Poaceae; genus Avena; species Avena sativa. The sequence continues at coordinate 36,965,764 of OV702284.1, forward strand.
GCACCAACAATAAATTAAGCTAAGCAAGATAGCACAAGATAAATATACCACAAGTGATAAGCAAGATATAAGTACTTCAAGCTCGATGGCTATCACAAGGAAAGTAAGCTCGGATATAGAGATAACCGAGGCACGCGGAGACGAAGATGTATTCCCGTGTTCACCACCTTTGGGAAGGGGGCTACGTCACGTTCGAGGGGTGTGAGGTTCCACGAAGGATTCCTCACGCGCCACAAAGGCTCACCTTCTTCTCCGAGTCTATCCCACGAAGGAATAGACCCTTTCCTTATGGCTAGCGTTTCCTCCACGCCGGAGATGGAAAGCTCCACAACCACTTCACAAGCTCCACGAAGGAGAATCTCGGGTCTCTTCACAATCTTCCACGAAGAGGACACCGCAGTACCAACCGTCAAGCCAACTAGGAGGTCACCCTCCAAGAGTAACAAGCTCACGGTCTCTCACTCGAACAAATCGTAATGGAGAGCTCAACACTTATGCAAGAATGCAAAGCAAGAACACCAAGGGTGCTCAAATACTTCACTCTCAAATCTCACCAAAGCAACAAGTTCTAGGGAGGAATTAGAGAGGAAGAACAATGGTGGAAACCAACAAATGACTCCAAGATCTAGATCCAATGGGTTCCCCTCATTGAGAGAAGGAATTGATTGGTGGGGATTGTAGATCTAGATCTCCTCTTTCAAAGCCCTCAAAAAGATGCAAGAATCATAGGAGGGAAGGGAGAGGAAGAAAGCTCAAAGAGGTCAACAATGGATGTCAAAAATGTGCTCAAGAGCCTTAGAACTTTGCGGAAAAAGCCCCCCTTTTATACCCCTTCAAGGGGGATGACCGTTGGAAGCAAGATGCGCTGGGCGAACACGTTTCGGCGACAAAACCGGCGCCGCCGGAATTTTCGGTCAAAACCAAAAGTTTTGGTACAAACGGAAATAGCATACAGAATAGTTTTTTGGCGGTTTGCCAGAAATTCCGGCCACAGACTCGGTCCGCCGAAATTCTCGCCAGAATTCCGCTGGAACCAAACAGGACACATGAAAACGGCGATAACTTTTGCGCCCGGACTCTGATTTCGATGATCTTGGGCTTGTTTTGACGAGGACAACAAGCCCTACGAGATGGTGCAGAGAAACATTATAGTCCAGCAAATAAGGATAGAACCAAATAAAGAAAGGTAAGAAGCCTCCATATACGAAGAACCTATAAAACCTTCAAACTTGAAAACGCCATAGAAGATGCATACGAATTCCGTTTTCGATGAACTTGGGCTTGTTGAAGAGCTAGAAACAAGCCCAAAAACCTCACATGAAGAAACACCAAGAAGCAACAAAATAGGAAGATGCGAAGTATGCAAAGGATTGAGCTCCCTATGACGATGTGATCAAGTTACCCAACCGAAAGCCCCTCTTAATAGTGTGGCTATGTATCCTATAACCTGGTCTCCCAACAACCACCTTGAGACCGATAAAATGAAAACCTAGCAAGGCCATACCTTTGCCTTGCGCATTCTACTTGATCTTGATGACAGCACTTCAATCTCCATCCAAGCCGGAATGCATCACTTGATCATTGTTGCTTCGTGAAGGCTCCTAATTTGCTCTCCCATACACCATCATTGGATTGCTTCATTAATACATGTCTTCACATGTCCATTATCACCAATATGGATGGCAAGCTTCAAGAAAATAATCTTCTTGACATGCTTATCTTGAACTTGCCCTTCTCAACCTTGATGACGATCACCACTTGATGTCATCCTCTCATGGGCTATATAAGATCTTTACTTTTGAAGCATAACCATGGAAAGATACCTATCCCATTTAGAAAACGCAAAGGAACATATATAATGGGTTAGTTCATGATGCATAATTGACAAGGCTTACCATACCACAAGATCATGTGGTACATTCTTTATGCTTCATGTGTTGACCAACTTGAAATCACTCTTAACTCTTTGTATAGGTCAACCATGTATCTTATCATGCTCCATCTCAATATCTTGAGGTATATAAAACTCTTAATTTGATTACATGCTCTAAATCTTAGTCAATCATAGAGCAACTAATGAGGCTACCATGACACCGTATTAGAGCCATATCTTGAAATTCTTCTATTGAAATCACACTCTCAAGATCTTGATCATATCATATTCTTCTCTTCAACTCGATGATCTTGATGCCAATACCCAAGGTATATCTTTATCTTCATGGCATCCATACTTGAATCCAACACATAGACTACAAGCATGACCTACGGAATATTCCATCATATAAAACTCAGTGAAAACATTAGTCCATAGGGATTGTCATTAATCACCAAAACCACACATAGGGGCAATTACTCTTTCAATCTCCCCCATTTTGCTAATTCATGAAAATCACAACAAGAGGGTTTATATAATGAATATTAGAAACAAGTACGCAACTTATCCGAGAATAAGTTGTGTACAAGAGTTTGCATTTGATATGGTCAAGTAACACAAAGCTACTAGCACATATCAAAACTGATTCTACTTACACAAACTACAACTAATGTAAGAGATGTGAGTACAACCAACATATATAGAGCAAACTCCCCCACAATATATGCATGTGTGATGAACTTGAATTTCATTGCATACATTGTCAAGAATAAACTTTGGGAGAGTTTACACTATATATATAACCATGCAAAACATAATAAAGATGAAATGCATGAAAGGCAAACACTTAGGAACAAACCAATCTTAAGTATAAAACCATTTCCCTTAAACCCTCTAAACTTCTCCCCCATTGACAACAAGTGCCAAAATGGATGACAAAGTTAGAAGGCCAATATAGTATGAGTTCATACACAAGGTGTGCATTTCTCATAATTTGAGTGAAATCAAATGCACGCATCCAATGATGAATATTTGGAGGAAATCAAGCTATATTGAGGATGAAAGATTGCTACAAGGATAAAACGGTGAAGAAACTTCAACGGATGAAGCAAGCAATCCAATGATCCAAAAAATCAAATGGACAAATAGTGCTCTAAATGAAATAAGGAAGCTCCCCAAGGTTCGTGCATAAATTTTAATTATTGTATTTGAATACAATATGCACAAACATGGAATCCTCACTCCCTCTATATTATTTAGAACACAACCAAGATACAAGGAGTAGATATAAATAAATAGACTTGTCAAGACAAGCTTAAGTGCATATATAGCCCATGGCTCTATTTTCTCTTATGGTATATCAATGAACTTCACCAAAGAAAAATAAAAACCTCAAAAACATCACAACTAACACTAAGGGAACAAATGCTAGTTGGGATACTTTGATAAAGGCAACAAGTAGCAAAAGGAAGGATTCAAAGCAATTTCAACAATATTGCACATGAGAGTACCTTGAGGAATTCATATGCAATAAATTTCTAGAAGGCATATTTGGAATTGGTGAACCATGAACATGATTTTATATACTCCCCATTGTATGCATCATCTCAAGTTACTCACATAAGCAATACGGATAAAGAAGTCTTTCAAAGATCCTTGCAAGAACCGCAACATTTACAAACGGATAAATTCATGCCAAGATGCAACCTACAAGAGATTGGATGAAAGAATAGTATGCATGAATAAGATACTTGTTACCAAGATAGCAATGGTATGATGTAGTAGATAGGAATTTTTCGATCATCCTAGCCTGTCTCCAATTATCATGTGGTGACAACACTTTCCTTATAGACGAGACAAGCATCCACTGCATCTCCAATGTACCTAAAAAAACATTCAAGTACATCTTGTTCCCCAAACTTATTGGGTCCAAAGTGGTTAGACTAACCACAACACATAGGACACACTCCATAAAAATATGTACATATTTAGAGATGAAATTTGAATTTCATGCACATCTTAGCCGTTTAAGGATTTGATGGAGTATACCCTATATATTAGATCAAAGAAAGAAAACACATGGAGACTTTGAATATCCAAAGAAGAAATACTTTGGAAAAACACCAAAATATTCAAGAAGGCATACAAGGTGTGACAAAACACATTTGTTGCCCAAACTATATCAAAGAATCAAATCAACACAAGATTTTTTCAACGAAGTTCAACCAATGAACTAAGCAAAAACTATTGAGCAAAAAGATGAAATAAAAACAAAAATACTCAAAGATTTATCTCATTCAAAAAAATAAAATAGAGAAGAAAGAATGAGATAACAAACTCCCAAAAGAGCAAGGTTTCAACAAATAAACCAAACCCTTAACACTTTTCACAATGGCACAAGGTTTCGAGAAGAAAAGGTTTGTCTTCCACTAAAACACATTTTATAATAATCAAAAACATCATCAAAGAGATGTTAAAAAAACCAAGGAAGACAATGGGAGCCACAACAAAAAAAATTGAAAATAAAATAAGGCAATAAGAGGTGAAATCCAAGGTGAAGATGATCCATAAATGCTACCACACATAAGTATATCAATTGTCGAAGACAATGGGTGTATTGGAATTGACTTCCGATGGTATATTGCACGGATATTAAAGATAAATCTTCACAAAAAAAGCATAGGATAGGAATAAAAAGATTAAGCACTATGCAAAGATAGAGATTCTTGATAGCTTCAATCTAGTCACACAATCATGAAAAGAAATGATTAGAATAACTTGAAGCAAATGGTATCCCAAAAAGATATAGAGATATGTATTTGAGGAAGACTGCATTAAGAATTTCTTGCTCAAACAAATACAAAAAAGACGAGCAATAAAAGCTTCTAACAAAAATAGGACCTTGTTTGAGCCAACATGCCACCTAGAAACAAGATAATCAACAATATCAACTCTAAGTGGCACTACCTCATGTGTTCACATTTCCTAGGATTGTGATATGCAAAAGAAGCATATTACTCCCCCACAATGTGATATTCAATTTTTCTTAATAAGAGGCAAAGCAACCTCAACTAGAGTGAATTAATTGACATTTAGAATTTGAATTTCTCATGAGTATGACACACCACATAGTGACTAGATAAGCTTGCAATATCAATACTAAGTGATAGTACTTATGTTCACACATTTTAAGGTTTGAGAGATGCGAGACATTTCACTCCCCCAAAATGGTATGTTCCATTAACCACTCGAAAGAGCCAAATAAGATATCATCAAGATGCATTAGAGGCTCCAAGCAAAACACACGAGTAAATGATGTGCCAAACACCTATACATACTTGAATACACAAAATAATCAAGCATGAGGCACACCAAATACAAACACATAAAGATGTAAAGGGGCAAGTAACTTACAAAATAAATGAGTTAAGTACAAGTTACCGCAAAGAGGCACATTGGATATAAGATAGGGAAATGATAATCCTTATGACTTGGCTTGATCAAATATAATATATGAAGATCCCTTAATTCTTCATGAGTTAGCCAAGTCTCCTATGCCCTCCATAAACACCTATTGATCAAGTTTGAGCTTTTTGGTCCCCAACCAAGTTGGGTCCTAATAGGTTAGTCACAATAGGCTTGGCAACCCAAATGGTTCTTTTCTTGACACCACTTTGAGTTCCAACAAACTTGGCAAACACATTGCCATCCTTATCCTTCCTAAGAGAATAATCATCATCAATAATGATAGGGTTAGATAAGGTACCGTTTGAATACGAAGAAGCAAAGTGCCCCTTCACACGACATATGTAGCAACAAGTGCTCCCCTTCCTCTTCTTCCTTGATTTCTTGGATTGGGGAGCATTATCTTGATTCTTCTTCGAAAGTGGCCTAAGTTCAACTTGGGCTTGACCTTGTACTTATGGCCGATTCCCTTGTTGCTTCTCACTCAAGTGCTTTTTCTTCAATGGACAAGACCTTACATGATGTCCTTCAACCTTGCACTTGAAGCAAATAATCTTGGACGAATTCTTGACTTGGTTTTGGCCCTTCTTATTGTTTCTCTTGGACTTGTTCTTGTTATTGGATTTGAATCCAAGTCCACATTTATCATTAGGGGATTTTTGCACACTCAAAATATTATCGAGTGTGGATTTCCCTTCATGACTCTTTTCCAAGTCATTCCTCAAGGAAGTGACTTGGGCCTTGAGCTCTTTGATTTCCTCTACATGGTTAGTAGAAATACAAGTACTAGAGGAAGTAGAAGCTTCATTGTTAGAGCAACAAGGCAAAGCAAGTGATCCAACACAAGGTTTATCAATAGTATGGCTAGATGGATTACTAGGACTAGCACATGGCAAAATAGCATTTTGAGTAGAAGTACAAAAGAGGCTCACAAGATGTTACCTTTGTAATACTTGCCTCACGAGCTAACATTATCCCATCATGGGAGATTAGAAGATCATTATTAGAGCCCAAGAGCTTTTCATGACTTTCTTCCAATTTCCTATACTTGCTAGTTAGCAACTCAACTTGAGCCCTTAGCTCAACGTTCTCCTTTAGGGTAGATGCTTCACAATAAGTAGAGTTAGTAGCACAAGCATCATTAATGGAATTTTCCTTTTCAAGCTCATAAGATTCATTTTTTTGTGTGAGGAGACAATTCGTGTGCTTCTCCTCGGCAATCTCTTGCTTAAGGAGATTAAATCTCCGACTACCATCATCAAGTTGGAAATCCAACTCCTCTATGGTTCCCATTTGTTTAGTTATGGTGTCCATAACCTGTTTGAGACAAGTAACGTCCTTATTATTACCATGAAGAGAGGTACACAAAAAAGTCAACTCAAGCAAGAGAGCAGTAGTATCCTCATGAATGTCATCATCACTATCATCATTATCATTGCTATTATCTTTAGAAGATATATTGGTATCCAAAGTAGGAGATACCTTTGATCCTCTTGCCATAAGGCACATGTGAGCATGGGAGGATACAGATGAGGATATTATTGAATCTTCATTCATGATCATGTCTTGCTCCATAGAATGTTTGATTTCCTCTTGTGTCTTGCCACACGTTGGTGAAGTGGGTGAGGATGAGAACTCATCGCGGCCGGAGGTGGAAGAAACTTGGAGCTCTTCATGATGTGAAGGAAAAGAGATCTCCTCGTAGAAACCACTAACAATATTAGAGATGGAACCACCAAATATTTCTTTAAGCTTGGTCCACTTCTCACGATACGACTTGCGCTTTACAATCTTCAAGAACAAATTAACTGTGGGGGCTCAAAGAGAAAATAATATCATTAGATACTTGAGCTTCGAGATGTAAATTTTTCTCATCCGCTAAAGATATATTTTGAGCATCCATCGGAGGAGAAAAACCTACATCTAGAAATCGCTCAATATTTGGACACAAGGTCCTACGATTACAAAGCAAGCAATTTCTCCACAAAGCATAATTTGTGCCATCAAAGATAATTGTGTCATTGTGCACTATACTCCTAGCCGACATCTTTACACTCTAGGCGGTGAAGCCTAAACAAGGAGAGACCTTGCTCTGATACCAATTGAAAGGATAGAGATGTCTCCTAGAGGGGGTGTGAATAGGCAATTTCAAAACTATTACGGTTTTGGCTTGATAGAATGCAGAATTAAACTAACGTTTATTTTACAAGCACAAAACCTAAATACACTAGGCTCAACTAACTGCACCAACAGCAAATTAAGCTAAGCAAGATAGCACAAGTTAAATATAGCACAAGTGATAAGCAAGATATAAGTACTTCAAGCTCGATGGCTATCACAAGGAAAGTAAGCTCGGATATAGAGATAACCGAGGCACGCGGAGACGAAGATGTATTCCCGTGTTCACCACCTTTTATAAGGGGGCTACGTCAAGTTGGAGAGGTTTGAGGTTCGACGAAGGATTTCTCACGCGCCACAAAGGCTCACCTTCTTCTCCGAGTCTATCCCACGAAGGAATAGACCCTTTCCTTATGGCTAGCTTTTCCTCCACTCTGGAGATGGAAAACTCCACAACCACTTCACAAGCTCCACAAAGGAGAAGCCCGGGTCTCTTCACAATCTTCCATGAAGAGGACACCGCGGTACTAACCACCAAGCCAACTAGGAGGTCACCCTCCAAGAGTAACAAGCTCACGGTCTCTCACTCAAACAAATCGTAATGGAGAGCTCAACACTTATGCAAGAATGCAAAGCAAGAACACCAAGGGTGCTCAAATCCCTCACTCTCAAATCCCACCAAAGCAACAAGTTCTAGGGAGGAATTAGAGAGGAAGAACAATGGTGGAAACCAACAAATGACTCCAAGATCTAGATCCAATGGGTTCCCCTCACTTAGAGGAGGAATTGATTGGTGGGGATTGTAGATCTAGATCTCCTCTTTCAAAGCCCTCAAAAAGATGAAAGAATCATAGGAGGTAAGAGAGAGGAAGAAAGCTCAATGGGGTCAACAATGGACGTCAAAAATGTGCTCAAGAGCCTTAGAACTTTGGAGAAGAATCCCCCATTTTATACCCCTTCAAGGGGGATGACCGTTGGAAGCAAGATGCGCTGGGCAAACATGTTCCCGCAACGAAACCGGCGCCGCCGGATCAGCCGCCGGAATTTCTGGTCAAAACCAAAAGTTCTGGTACAAACCAAAACAGCATACAAAACAGTTTTTGGCGGTTTGTCGGAAATTCCGGCCACAGACTCGGTCCGCCGGAATTCCGCTTGAACCAAACAGGGCACACGAAAATGGCGATAACTTTTGCGTCCGGACTCCGATTTCGATGATCTTGGGCTTGTTTTGACGAGCACAACAAGCCCTACAAGATGGTGCAGAGAAAAATCATAGTACAGAAAAGAAGGATAGAACCATATAAAGAAATCTAAGAAGCCTCCCTACACGAAGAACCGATAAAACCTTCAAATTCAAAAACGCCATAGAAGATGCATACGAATTCCGTTTTCAATGAACTTGGGCTTGTTGAAGAGCTAGAAACAAGCTAAAGAACATCACATGGAGAAACACCAATAAGAAACAAAATAGGAAGATGCAAAGTATGCAAAGGATTGAGCTTCCTATGACGATGTGATCAAGTTACCCAACCGAAAGCCCCTCTTAATAGTGTGGCTATGTATCCTATAACCTGGTCTCCCAACAACCACCTTGAGACCGGTAAAAGGAAAACCTTGCAAGGCCATACCTTTGTCTTGCGCATCCCGCTTGATCTTGATGACAACACTTCAATCTCCATCCAAGACGGAATGCATCACTTGATCATTGTTGCTTCGTGAAGGCTCCTAATTTGCTCTCCCATACACCATTATTGGATAGATTCATTAATACATGTCTTCACATGTCCATTATCACCAATATGGATGGCAAGATTCAAGAAAATGATCTTCTCGACATGCTTATCTTGAAGTTGCCCTTCTCAACCTTGATGACGATCACCACTTGATGTCATCCTCTCATGGGCTATATAAGATATTCACTTTTGAAGCATAACCATGGAAATATACCTATCCCATATAGAAAATGCAAAGACACATATATAATGGGTTAGTTCATGATGCATAATTGACAAGACTTACCATACCACAAGATCATGTGGTACATTCTTTATGCTTCATGTGTTGACCAACTTGAAATCACTCTTTACTCTTTGTATAGGTCAACCATGTATCTTATCATGCTCCATCTCAATATCTTGAGGTATATAAAAAACTCTTAATTTGATTACATGCTCTAAATCTTAGTCAATCATAGATCAACTAATGAGGCTACCATGACACCGTCTTAGAGCCATATCTTGAATTCTTCTATTGAAATCACACTCTCAAGATCTTGATCATATCATATTCTTCTCTTCAACTCGATGATCTTGATGCCAATACTCAAGGTATATCTTTATCTTCATGGCATCCATACTTAAATACAACACATGGACTACAAGCATGACCTATGGAATATTCCATCATATAAAACTCAGTGAAAACATTAGTCCATAGGGATTATCATTAATTACCAAAACCACACATAGGGGTAATTACTCTTTCAGCGACGGCAGATTGGCCAGGCGTACCACCGGATCTTGGAATAGGTGCAAATACGAGCTTACAATCTTTTCAATTCGTCTCTAGAAGCAGATGAGACCCTAACATAAATTTGAGATTCTCCACGCCCATACAGTTCTGATCCTGCAAAAGATGAGGAAATATGTAACCATATTGACCGTTCTACTTTCATTTTGAAAGAGTTTTGGATCTCCTATGAAGATGACGTTTGTTCAGTCAGTACTAAACCTTTTTTTTTTGCTCTTCTCGTGTGTGGTGCTGACGAATCTATATATTTGATGTACTATTATGACATAATATATGTTGGAGTGGACCCGATTTTATTTGACGATATTTGCCAACAAGAGTCATCTTATTCTAACTTGTGGTGGTTTTTTATATTTCAATTTTTTTTCCTTCTCAGATCTTTTAATGATGATGTCAATGCCAGTTGCGAGTTCTTTGTAAGCATGTATATGGTAGTAAGCCAAAACTTTTAGTTGTAGATTGTGGAATTTCAGGTTAGTGTTTGAACTCTAGAACTTGATGTCATTTAACGGCAGGCTTCTACCTGCTGGAACATTTTATACCAAGCAATTCATTATATCAAACGAATACAAAACTTGATGCCTATAGGCAGGAAACTGAGCAACGCCAAGGCGGGATCCTCAGTCGTGTTGTACAGCAGGATCCGCATCGAGACTTCTCCGCCGTCTGGCCGCTCTCCCTCGACCGGACCGTCCCTGTCGCTCCACCATTGAGAACCACTGCACCGACATTTGCTGGTACGTATGTCCCCAACCTCCAGCGATTACGTGCTTTATGATGGATAGAATACATTTATTTTGGGCATTTCTAAGTAAATAAGCTGGTGGCTTTTGCAGGAAATGCAATCAGCGTCGACGGATGCTTTTGCTGCGTCGGCTGATGCTTGTAAAGCAGAGGTGGATGTTGAAGCAGTACCAACGGATACATGTGAAGCGAATGCAGAGGCCGATGCTTGTGCTGCATCAGAATCTTGGGCAGTGTTGAGTGATGCTTGGAAAGTAGTGGGGGCACAATCGAGATCCTCGTCGGCTAGTGCTGGATCAAATTTGGATATGTTGGCTGCCGCTGCTAAAGCAACGGCTGCGTGGGATGCTAGGAATGCGTCATCTCATGGTCGTGCTTATTCAGCGTCAGCTCATGGTCGTGCTTCCTCAGCGTCAGCGACTGTGGCTCGTCATTCATCGACGGTGCCTGCTCCATCTGCTTAGAATCATCGACCCCTTTATAAGTTCTATGTTGGATGTTGTCTCCCTGACTCCCTCCCTCGTTTATGTATTCCGATATTGATTTTTCAGGAAGAAGTGGATATTCGTTTAAACTACTAGTACTGGGAACATAAAAGCTATTTAATCACAAACTAGCGATCCGGATGGGATGAAACTTTCACAGAATTCAAACCTAGGCACCTATGATTTATTGATTTTTTGTCAAAAAATTTCGAATAGTTTTACTTTATAGTTTAAAATCTGAGTTACTATCATACCTTGAATCTAAGATGGAAGGTGGATCTTGGGGGAAGTCACCATGAGACCTGGGTTCACCAAGTCACTAAAGCTGCGTCCGCTGTTTCTCCCCTTCTTTATGATAAAATGAGAAAATTCAGGTGGGGGCCTTTCTGTCCTCTCCGGTGACCTCTGAAAAGAATGTTCTCCATTCCCTTTACCCTGTTCCGACATGGTGAAGCATTTTGGTGCTTTGGTACTATTCTAGTTGATTCCTTGTGTTGTTTAGGTATTTTGTTGACACACTCTGCTATTTAGGTAGTTTTTCGGACACGTCGAGTTTATGAAATTTTGATTATAAATTTTCCTGTCAAATTATATGATGCATTCTGGTGTTTACATAATTCTTTTTTAGGGTTGTGCATTGTGCATTTTGAAGTTTACTTGATTCTGATGATGCACTTGTGTTATTTGCATCATCCTACCAACTTCAGTGGAAGAACATATGCAAAAATCAATGACTTGCCAAGCGATGTAGTAGGTCAGATTCTTGTCAGGCTTCCTCCGCACCCGTCCTCCATACCGAGGGCATCAGTCGCCCAGAAGCATTGGATGGACTTCATGGGAAGCAACGATTTCAAAAAGCTAACCCTGTCAAACAACAGAGGAATGTCGTTACTTGGATTTTTTCACCAACAGCCCCGAGGATGCTCGATTCATAACAGATCATAATCTTGAACAAGCCATCTTCCAGAAGCTGAACAACCTAGTGGAAGTACATAAAGCCTTCAAACCATATGTACTGTGATGTCGCAATGCTAGGATGCTACTTCATTGTCCGCAAGGGTCTAAAATGATAATGTCCTGGGAATGAATCACTGGAAGTGAAATAGTGATACTAGAACCACCAATTTGGCGGAGACATGAGTATGACAGCGGGACAATTCTCTGTTCGACAAACCATGGGCAATTGTCTTCACACTGTTGCAGCAATTTCTGGGTTGTTTGGATAGTAACCAATGGTAACCAAGCACTGGTCTAGAGGTACTCATCAGAGTTTGGAAAATGGGAGGACTGGATTGAACGTGCTGAGATGCTGGCTAAGACTGATCACAGGACGCCAAATCTCATAGGGGGTATTTTGTACTGGCCAACAATGAAGTCCAGATATATAATTGCCTTCGACAACGTGACAACAAAATTGTGTTATATCGAGTGCCCACATGAGACACATGATATTTCCAGACGCAATTTTGTCATCGCTAAGGGGCATAATGGAGATGTTGCCCTTGTGGTTATAAGAGATTTCACTTTATGTATGTGGTCCAGTGCAAGATCATCAATAGGGAAATGGGAAGCTTGGGTTCCTCATATAAAGGTTGAGTTGGATACTCTCTTTGGCCTTGAGAACTCATGGGCATCTGATGGGAAAGATTCAGTAAGGTTACTCTACGCATTTGAGGATAGAGAAATGGTGGTTATATGGGCGAAGGAGGGAGTATTCGAATTCGATCTCAGCAGCATGAAGTGTAAGAAGTTCAGATCTCCTAAACGTTGGTGTACTTTACATCCCTACTTAATGACACCTGGTTAGTGCGGTCATTCATGTGCAACCCTTGCATCTTTGTACACCTATGATTTTGCTGATCATTTCGTTCATTTCCTTCAGCAACCGACATGATTCAGTGTGCTAAATCAAAGAAACGAAAAGGAAGTCCTGTCAGCAACCTAGCTGATTCAGACTGCAACATTAAGAAGATGACAATAACACTCAGATGAACAAGAAAGGCTTCTTTGGGCAAGCATGTGTTAGCCCAGGTTGTGTTATTTGGATCTGCAGTCTGATGTTTGTTTGTTTTGGTAGATGATGGAATAGTGGCGACGGTTTTGTTTGTGCTGCAGTCACAGAGCTGCAGGGGATGGAATGTTAGAGTTGTATGTTCGTTTTGGGGGGCCTATGTGTGTCTGATGACCTTGTTTTATGTTATCTGTATATACTCGTGTAGCTGGTGTTTGTGTTTTGATAGTATGCAGTAGTATTTGTTTTGCGGCGGGCTTTTTTATTTGATCTGAATTATTACTACCATTTGGTTAGTGCTTCATGTAGAAGAGTCTGTGCCGACACCTAAATTATTAGTAGACCTTGTCTTTTTATTATTGAATCGAAGCTACTTCAGACATTTATTTGTTGCCCCGACTTGGATTCCTGAAATGGAGAGAGAACGACCTATTTTTTAAATTATTATTTGGACAAACTACAAATTCAAAATCATAGTTGGCCACCAAAACCTACCGCCTGTCCCGTTTGAATGGGAGGCATCAGTGGATGTGACTTGCGCCTTAAATTCCTGACCAGATGGCGTACGGTCTACAGAACCTTTTTTCTATTAAACCTTGGCCGGTGGCCAAATTCAAAATCGTAATCGAGCGGCAAAATAACCCACCGATCCCAAAAAATAATCGCGCCTCTCGGTTTCAAACATTTGTAGGCAAAATATCCCACCCACCCAGGTAGTACCATTTTTCTATTATTACTTGGACGCTAGCCAAATTCAGAATTTCAGTCAGGCGGCAAAATTTACCGCATACGCCGTGCGAATCGAAGGTATCCAATTTTCTGTGCAAAAATATGGATATGGATGATCAGTTGATGTGACTTTATGCCTTGAATTCCTGGACAGATAGGATATGGTCTACTACATTATTTATATTAGTAGATAGACGCTAGCCAAATTCAAAATCTCAATCAAACGGCAAAATCACACACCGACCTTGAAGCATTTTGTGCCCCCCCGTTTCAAAAACTTTTGGTTTCAAAATTACCATTCTACCCGTTGTGCAGACGCCCTATGGGCAAAGCTATAGTACGTAGCTTGGGGCACGATCATAATTATTTTTCTTTTCACCTCCATTGTCCCTAATTTGCGCAGTTTTTTCCGCCGGCCCTCCCAAAAATCCTAGGATCCTCCCCCCACGCCCTCAGCTCCACGCCCACAGCGTGCATCAGCCAGCAGCAATTCCACGGTGTCCTCAGCCGCTTGAGCCGCGGTCTCGTGCAGCGCCGCGGAGCCGCTTCACCGACGCCCACCCCACCAGATCCAGTTCATCGGGTCTCTCTGCCGCTGCAACGGAGCTGCGGTCTCCCTAACCACACCAATGGAGTCGTCAACCGCTCAAGCTCCGCTTCCCCACCGCCGAAAGCTACCCAACCGTACCGGGCCACTTCACCGGTGTCCACTGGACAGGATCTAGTTCAACGAGTTCTCTGTCCATCGCTCCAGACCAGCTGCACAAGCGTCGCTGTTTGCTACACTGCATCTGCCTCAGCGACGCTCTCGTCCACCACGCTCAAGCCGGCATCAACCGCCCAAGATCTGCTTCCGCGACGGCCCAAGAACTGCTTCTACGACTGCCTAAGATCTGCTTCCCCGCTACCGCAACACCCTCGATTACCTGGACGTCACCCGCATGGTACCGACAATTCTTAGAGGCCTCTCCGACCAAGGTAACCAAATCTCCAACCCCTTTTTGTTTTCTCAGTAGTATACCAGGTTAAAGCCTATTGCAGTGAACTGAATATTTGTAATCGTGCTAGTACACACAAGTCACTGGGCATGCCTATTCTTTGTGCTACATACAAGGTCACTGGACAAGTTGGTTCGCATTCGCTGCTCTAGAAATTTCAAGTCATGCACATGTTTGTTATTTTGTCATGCACATTTTCCTAGCTACTCCCTACAACAGTAATTTCCTGCTATTCTGCAGTTCTTACAAAACGTAAAGTGAGTGAAAAATATTAGTTTGGATTCCCTGCTCCACAGTTACTGAATCTATCTGGTCCGTCCTAAGCTAAGTTCCTGCTATTATTTCTTCCTTGGCATCGTTCTGCTATCCTGTAGTACCTGTTTAAACTCATCGTGCTAGTTCGATAATAATTTTGTTGTTATCTGGATATTTAAAAGATTCAACATTGACTATTTGTTTTTCTTTGCATAGAGCTCAAAAGGGAACACTGAACATGTTGGTTTGCACAACCTCTTCTACAGGTTCATAAGGGCGATGTCATTGTTTCCTTATCTAGTGTTGGTTTATCCAAAGCAACAACATAATTATCCTCTACTGTGTAGTTCATTCGTGGTTTGCGTTCCTGCTCTGCAAGTTCTGGCATGATGCCATTATAATTTATGTCTCGTTCATTCTTAGCTACTCCTACAAAAGTAACTGCATTCCCATTGTGTAGCTCACCAAAAATTCTAAGTCACCCAACATCTCTTGCATTCCAAGATATACTACTGCTTCCATATATATTCGTTGAAATGACCTGACTAGTCTATATTTGCTAAAATTCTAGAAAACACTATGTTCGATTTCTCAATTCATATGTAGGCACACTTGTGTAATGCTTGCTTGTCCTGTTCTATAGGTTCACAAGCAATGCCATTATATTTTATGTCTAATGGTTCGTCCTAAGCAGCAACATAGTTGTCCTCTACTATATATATCGTTCATTTGTAGTTTGCATTCTTGCTCTACAAGGTCTCTTATGATGCCTTTATACCTAGATACGACAGTAACTGCATGCCCATTGTGTAGCTCACTGCGAATTCTAGGTCACCCAATCTCTTGCATTCCAGGATAAATGACTTCTTTCATATATATTTTTTGAAATGACCTGCCCAGTTTATATTTTCTAAAATTCTAAGAAACACTTTGATCGATTGCTCATTTCATTGTATGCACACTTCTCTAATGCTTGTCTGTCCTCTTCTACAAGTTCACAAGACATGTCATTATATTTCTAATCTGGTGCTGGTTTATCCTAATCAACGACATAACTATCCTCTACTGTGTAGTTCATTCGTGGTTTCTGTTCCTGCTCTGATAGTTCTGGCATGATGCCATTATAATTTCTATCTCGTTCATTCCTAGCTACTCCTACGAAAGTAACTGCATGCCCATTGTGTAGCTCACCGAAAATTCTGAGTCACCCAACATATCTTGCATGCCATAATATACTACTGCTTCCATATATATTTGTTCAAATGACCTGGCTAGTTTATATTTACTGAAATTTTAGAAAACACTCTGTCATATTGCTCAATTCATCTGTAGGCACACTTCTGTAATGCTTGTTTGTCCTGTTCTATAGGTTCACAAGCAATGCCATTATATTTCATGTCTAATGGTTCGTCCTAATCAGCGACATAGCTATCCTCTAATGTATATATCGTTCATTCGTAGTTTGCATTCTTGCTCTATAAGGTCTCTTATGATGCCTTTATAATTTATATTTGGTTCCTAGCTACGACAGTACCTGCATGCTCATTGTGTAGCTCACTGTGAATTCTGGGTCACCCAACGTCTCTTGCATCTCAGGATAAACGACTTCTTCCATATATATATTTCTTGAAATGACCTAGCCAGTTTATATTTGCTGAAATTCTAAGAAATACTTTGATCGATTGCTCATTTCGTTGTATGCAGACTTGTCTAATGCTTGCATGTCCTCTTCTACAAGTTCGCAAGTGATGCCATTATATTTCTAATCTGGTGCTGGTTCATCCTAAGCAACGACATAACTATCATCTTCTTTGTAGTTCATTCGTGAATTGTGTTCCTGCTCTGCAAGTTCTGGCATGATGCCATTATAATTTCTATATCGTTCATTCTTAGATACTCCTACGAAAATAACTGCATGCCCATTGTGTAGCTCACCAAAAATCCTGAGTCACCCAACGTCTCTTGCATGCCAAGATATACTACTTGTTTCATATATATTTGTTGAAATGACCTGGCTAGTATATATTTACTAAAATTCTAGAAAACACTTTGTTCGATTGCTCAATTTATCTATAGGAACACTTGTGTAATGCTTGTTTGTCCTATTCTATATGTTCACAAGCAATGCCATTATATTGCATGTCTAATGGTTCATCCTAAGCAGCGACATAGCTATTCACTACTGTATATATCGTTCATTCGTAGTTTGCATTCTTGCTCTACAAGGTCTCTTATGATGTCTTTATAATTTCTATTTGGTTCCTAGCTACGACAGTAACTGCATGTCCATTGTGTAGCTCACCGCGAATTCTGGGTCACCCAACGTCTCTTGCATTCCAGGATAAACGACTTCTTCCATATATATATTTGTTGAAATGACCTGGCCAATTTATATTTTCTGAAATTCTAAGAAACACTTTGATTGATTGCTAATTTCATTGTATGCACACTTGTCTAATGCTTGCATGTCCTCTTCTACAAGTTCGCAAGAGACATCATTATATTTCTAATCTGCTGCTAATTCATCCTAAGCAACGACATAACTATCCTCTACTGTGTAATTCATTAGTGGTTTGTGTTCCTGCTCTGGAAGTTCTCGCATGATGACATTATAATTTCTGTATCGTTCATTCTTAGCAAGAAAATAACTGCATGCCCATTGTGTAGCTAACCGCCAATTCTGAGTCATCCAACGTCTCTTGCATTACAGGATATACTACTGCTTCCATATATATTTGTTGAAATAACCTGGCTAGTTTATATTTGCTGAAATTCTAGGAAACACTCTGTTCGATTACTCAATTCATTTGTAGGTACACTTGTGTAATGCTTGCTTGTCCTGTTCTACAGGTTCATAAGCAATGCCATTATATTTCATATCTAATGTTTCGTCCTAAATAGCAACATAGCTATCATCTATATATAGTTCATTCATGGTTTGCATTCTTGCTCTACAAGTTCTCTAATGATGCCATTATTATTTCTGTTTGGTTCCTAGCTACGACAGTAACTGCATGCCCATTGTGTAGCTCACCGTAAATTCTGGGTCACCCCACGTCTCTTGCATTCTAGGATAAACGACTACTTCCTTATATATTTGTTGAAAATGACCTGGCTAGTTTATATTTGCTGAAATTCTAAGAAACACTTTTATTAATTGCTCATTTCATTGTAGGCACACTTTTCTAATGCTTGTTTGTCCTCTTCTACAGTTTCGCCAGAGCCGCCATTATATTTCTAATCTGGTGCTGGTTTATCATAAAGCAACGGCATAACTATCCTCTACTATGTAGTTCATTCATGGTTTATGTTCCTGCTCTGCAAGTTCTGGTATGATGCCATTATAATTTCTATCTGGTTCATTCTTAGGTACGATAGTAACTGCATGCCAATGTGTAGCTCACCGCAAATTCTAATTCAACCAACCTCTCTTGCTTTCCAGGATATACAACTGCTTCCATATATATTTGTTGAAATAACCTGGCTAGTTTATATTTGCTGAAACTCTAAGAAACACTTTGTTTGACTGCTCATTTCATTGTAGGCACACTTGCCTAATGCTTGCATGTCTTGTTCTACAAGTTCACAAGCGACGCTATTATATTTCGTATCTGGTTCTGGTTCGTCCTAAGCAATGACCTAACTATCCTCTACTGTATAGTTCATTTATGATTTGCATTCCTGCTTTACAAGTTCTCGCATGATGCCGTTATAATTTATGTCTCGTTCATTCTTAGCTACGACAGTAACTGCCTGCCATTGTCTGGTTTATTCTTCTATATATATTTGTTGAAATGACCTGGCTAGTTTATATTTGCTAAAATTCTAAGCCATACACATTGTTATATTTCTCGTTTCACGGTAGGCATACTTTTTTAATGCTTGATTGTCCTGTTTGTTTGACGTGATGGTCAATCTATTTGAACCATTGACCAGTAGTAAACTCCAGTTCATAGCTCCTGTCGTATCAGTTAAATGAGTAGTTTGCCTTGTTTGATGTATTAACTTGTTATTACTTAGTTTCAGACTGCAATTATTGCTATCGCCACCAAAGAGGGGGCTGCAAGATCATGTCTCAAGTTTGTTTTCCAATATAGATGTCACACTCAAAATGGAGATGTAGGTGATAGATGGAGAAAGCAAATTGAGGACCGCTATCAACTCGATTGTCAACTGAAATGCCGATTTTTCTTTCCCTTGTTTGATGTATTAACTTGTTATTACTTAGTTTCAGACTGCAATTATTGCTATCGCCACCAAAGAGGGGGCTGCAAGATCATGTCTCAAGTTTGTTTTCCAATATAGATGTCACACTCAAAATGGAGATGTAGGTGATAGATGGAGAAAGCAAATTGAGGACCGCTATCAACTCGATTGTCAACTGAAATGCCGATTTTTCTTTCCCTTGAGTTGATAATATGTAATAATTTTAAGTAGTTTCCATTTGATGTAATATCTAGACTAATTGCATAGGCCATGTACACATTTAGTTGATTCCGTCCACACATAGCGGTAGACGGTTCCGTACCTGTGCTAGCCAGGTCGATTAGGGTACATTATCATGCTCTGCATTTGTTCATCTTGTATTAGGCCAACGATGAACAGTAAAAATGCTCACACGTTATGCACATTTTATGATACTGAAATGTGCTCCAGAAATGCAGAAACTATAAAAGACCGTAAAAGTAACATGGCGGACCCACAGGCGAGATCAGTAATAGTAACAGGCAATAACAGTGGTAGGCCGTAACAGTGGTAGGCCAAAACAATAACATGTGGAAACAGTAACAGGGCTAAACCATAACATGCCCAAACAGTAACAGGCCCAAATAATAACATGCCAAAAGAGTAACAGGCCAAAGCAATAACAGGCCGAAACCGTAACAGGCCGAAAAAGTAACACTCGAAATAGCAGGGACCAGAAAAATAATAGGCCAAAACCTTAAATTGCTAAAATAGTAATGGGACAGAATAGTAGTAGGCTAGAATAGTAACAGGCCGAATTTGCACCAGGCCAGAATAGTAACAGGCCGAGGAACCTACTAGGTTAGAACAGAAACGGGACAGAACATGGCCAGACATTTACGGGCCTGAACAGTAACACGTCCCAAAGTATATGGGCATGTTTCAAACAGTGCATCGCTATACATTAATGGGCCAGAAAGGTTACGGTACAAAGCGGGCTGACCAAACGGGCCCATTTCAAATAGTGCAGGGCGAAACACTAACAGTACCAAATATTTATACGTCGTGCAAACGGGCCAAATTCAAATAGTGTATGTGGAAACAGTAACGGGGCAGAAAGTTTATGGGCCACCCACGGCTGCACTAGTGGGCTCATTTGTAACAGTGCATGGTGAAACAGTAACGGTCATGATCTTGTTGGGCTTCCTTAATGGGCCGGCCCACTTAATAGTTACTAGGCCTTCGCTGGGTCTGGCTTCTACCACAGTTTCATTGACAGTTAACGGCGTTAACTGGCAATTAATGACGCTTACCACATGGTAGTTTGCATGACATCAATAGTCAACACGGCTGGCGAACAGATCTAAAACGGAATCACTTTTTGTGGCTAAAGGGTCCAATCTGCCACGGCAAAAAAAACCGTGGTAGAATCATTTGTGACGGGGCTTCTACCACGATGGTCATCCGTCATAGAAGGATTTTCAACCACAAAAAAGGACCTTCAACCACAAAAATCATCTGTTGTAAAAGGACATTTTTCTTGTAGTGGAGGTCATAGCTCGCCATAAGTTCGTTCAAGGCATGTCCAGAGGCAGGAAATCGCATAATCATGGTGACAAAGGTAGTCATCGCTTGTTTCACAGCCGTCTCGCACTGTTTACATTCATATGTCTGTCATTGTTCCTTCAGAGCTTTGAACTACTTGCTAGCACTTTACTAATTTGCTCCTCTACACACACTTCACTCTTAAATCTCATAAGGTATTTTTTTGCTCAGGCATGGAAGCTGCTTTGAGCCGACTAATAATGGATAACGAAAGGTTTGGAAAGAGATATTACTAAAGAATTTCAAACATGCAAGGTCGCTCGGCTTGCAGAGACTTAGATCTTTCATAGCAACCACCACCAATCATGAAGGCTAGGTTTCTGAAGCAGAATCTGATCCTCGAGATGGACAAAACCCTGACGGAGACCTAACTCGGGAAGATGGACTAGTCGAGAACACCTCCCCTAGTCCGCCCGCTTTTCCACCCCCCTAAGGTGCTTGCTTTGTCTTGTCATTGAGATGTTGTTGCATCTTCCATGTTTTTTACCTCAGTCCCACCAAATGTTGTGCAATGCCATCTACTTAGTGCATGCATCATATATGTTTAGCTTGTCTTGCCTTACTCTTCTTCTGGTCTATCATCGTCTCATTGTACATAGGACTTTCATAGATTAATGTATCGTTTATGTGTGTCAGGAATCAGCTGTTTCACCTAAGACCCTTTCAGATACCAGCAGGGAGAAAAACTATGTCTAGCAAGTGTCTGATTCAGCATTGGTTTCTGTTGATGAACAATACCTCGAGGGAGACATCACTCACGAATTTGGACCCGTTGAGGACCTCCCCCATAGTCTGCCCGTTTGTCCAACCCCCCCTCCCTCCCTAGAGGTGCTTGCTTTGTTTTTTCATCGTCATATCTGTTGTATCTTCCATGTTTTCTATCTCAATCCAACCTAATATTCTGCAATTCCCTCTACCTAGTTCATGCATCATATATGTTCAACATGTTTTGCCTTACTATTCTTCTGTTCCATCTCCGTCTCATTACATATAGAACTATAATTGATTGAAGTATTGTTTATGTGTGTCAAGAATCATCTGGTTCAGGTAAGACACGTTCAGGTACCAAACCTGAAGCGTCGACAAGCGGTCCTGCTAATGCTATAGGTGGAACACAAACACATGCTGGGAAATACAATAAAAAAATTCAGGAAACTCGCATAAGGCTAAAAAGGCTCGTCTTGGCGGCACACCACAGGTTCCAACAGAAGTAGACGCAGCAAATACCATCCCACACATTCCACAATTAGAAATTGCCAATCCAGATAGCCATGAACAATTGATAGCGCAACCAGCTTCTATTTGTACATCTGTATCACTAGTCTCCTTTTGCAGATGAACGCTGAGAAAAACAAGAGGAACCGTGTCACACAACACTTAACAAACCGAACTAGATCGCGTGCATTGGTTGGGCACCTGGGCGCAATAGTAAGGGTAATCAGTTTGTAATCTTGTAGAGACTTTGTGATTCTTATATTTTGATTATGTGTTCCCCCCATGTTGCAGAAAGATGTGATAAGTCTGCAGCAAAAATTCGAGGCATGCCAGACAAGAAAAAAGAAGGGCTAAATCCCTCTTCTAAGAGTGTTACTGTAAGTCTTCGGTTCTATTGATATTTTGTGATGACGCAACCTCGGTGATTTATATGTTCTAGTTAGATGTGCAACACTGCCTGAACTAATTCCTAGTTTTCTTTTAATTTAACTAAAGTAGATGATTTCCAACTAGTGTGAGTTTCAGTTTTGAACGGTACAAAGAGTTGTCGTGTGATATCATCCACCTGGCGATGAAGAAACAGACAAATGATATGTTGGCATAGTCCTGTTATTGAGTGTTAGTGATAAACTTATTATTAGTACGATCAGATAGCTAGTATGATAAACTTATTATTTGATGCATAATCAGCCATGCCAACTTGTAAGATTTGTTCATAGACAGGTTAAATGTGTTATTTGCATGTTCCTCTGTAGTGGCTACCTTCTCTCACCAATGTCTACCAACTGATAACCTTACGGATTAAACTGAATGTAGAGATGGCAAAACCTGGGAAAGACGATATGGAACAAAACCAAGAAGAATGTCTAGAAACATTTAACATTGTACTAAAAGGCGAAGGTCATTGTAAAAGTACGTTCCTCTGTAATGTTGGGTTGTCGCAGTCCAAGTCCAAGTCGGTGTATTTGTCTTATTAGGAAGAAATTGTGGCAGTACAGGCTGAACAGAAGTTCAAAGACGAACAATCGATGAGATGAGATGAGAGAGAAACTATTAGCAAGAGATGCAGAGTTGAAGATGTAACGAGATCATGAGAATTCTCGAGAGCTCATAGATGAACATACACTTATAAATTGAATATGAACCCTGACAATTACAGGTGAGTACAGTGGTCATGTGAAATGGTTCCTACTACTGAGCCCGGGCTATGTTTGGGGCCATGTAATAACAAAAACGGAGGGACTATTTTTTTGCATCATGCTTTTATCTGTTCAAGATGTGCTCCATGCACAAAAATCATGTGCCCAAACCTCACTCTCTCAAGCCTTGGATTCATGAACCTCACAAAGGTTTTTATTCCTTGTACAAACCGCCAAATTCAAAATCTCAGTCGATCGACAAAACCTACTGCCTATCCTGTTTGAATCAGAGATTTTGTATCCAGTTTTGTTTGCCAATATGGTAATTGTTTGATGACCAGCCTTCAATTCGTACGGAAGGAGTACCATTAATATTACTCCCTAGATGCTTTACAAATTCAAAAATCTTAGTCCAGCGGCAAAACCTGCCGCTAACCCTGTTTGAATCGGAGGTATCCAATTTTCATTATGGATGATGATCAGTTGATGTCAAACTCGACATTCAATTCCTGAAGATGGATATACCCCTTTTTTCTATTATTGCTTGGACGCTAGACAAATTTAAAATATTAGTCTATGCATTAATTATGGTCATGGATGATCAGTTGATGTGACTCTGTGACTTGAATTCCTAGACATATAGCATATGGTCTACTAGATTTTTTTATTATTACTTGGACGCTATCAAAAAAATTCAAAATCGTAATCGAGAGGCAAATTCCCCATCGACTTAGATGCATTTTGCGCACCTCCATTTCAAACATTTCGAGGCAAAATCTCCCACCATTGGAGTACCATTTTTCTAGTACTATTATTATTAGATGGACGCTAGCCTATTTCAAAATCTCAATCGAGCGGCAAAACCACCACCGACCTTCCCTCTCCTCCATTTCAAAAAAATTTATCCAAAATCTCCCACCGGGTAGTACCATTTTATTAGTATATAACATGGGTGCTAGCCAAATTAAAAATCTCAATCGAGCGGCAATATCACACATCGACCTTGAAGCATTTCGCGCTCCTCTGTTTCAAAAACTTTTGACTGAAAAATTCACATATATCCTTTGTTCAGACGACAAATGGGCATGCTAAAGTCGGTAGCTTGGGGACACGATCATAATTTGTTTCATGTTCACCTCTATGGTCCCTATTCGTGCAGTTTTTCCCGCTGGCCCTCCCAAAAATCTCAAGCTCCTATGTCCCCTCCATGACCACCACGCGCACCGGCCGGCGGCAATTCCACGGCGTCCTGAGCCACTTGAGCTGTGGTCTTGTGCATCATCGCTGGGCCACTTCACTGACACCCACCCCACCGAATCTAGTTCACCAGGCTTCTATGCCACGACAGCGGAGTTGCGGTCTCGTTCACCATGCCGATGGCGTCATCGACCTCCCAAGCTCTGCTTCCCCGCTGCCGAATGCTATCCAACCATACCGGAGTCGCCTCCCCGGTGTCCAACGGATGGGATCTAGTTCAACGAGTTCCATGTCCACCGCTCCAGACCAGTTGCACGGGTGTTGCCGTTCACGGAAGCGGATCTTCCTTAGTGACGCTCTCATCCACCACGCCGGATCTGCCTCAGTGTCGCTCTTGTCCTCCACACTCAAGACAGCATCAAGCGCCCAAGATCTGCTGCTCCGACTGTACAAGATCTACTTAGCCGCAACCACAGCACCCTCAGTGACCTGCACGTCACCCGCATGGTATCGATGATGCTTAGACGCCTCTCCGACCAAGATAACCCAATATCAAACCCCTTTTTGTTTTCTCAGGAATATAGCAGGTTAAAGCATGTCGCAGTGAACTTCATTTTTGTAATCGTTCTAGTAAATGCAAGTCATTGAGCATGCATGTTCTTTGTTCTACATACAAGGTCACTGGACATGTTTGTTTGCATCCGCCGCTCTACAAATTTCAACTAATGCACATATTTGTTATTTTGTCATGCACATGTCCTTAGCTACTCCCTACAACAGTAATTTCCTGCTATTGTATAGTTTTTTGCAAAATTTAAAGTCGGTGTAAAATATTAGTGTGGATTCCCTGCTCCATAGTTACTGAATCTATGTGGTTCTTCATGATCTAAGTTCCTTCTATTATTTACTCCATGGCTTCATTATGCTATCCTGTAGTACCCGTTTAAACTCATCGTACTAGTTCGATTATAACTTTGTTGTTGCTATCTAGATTAAAAGATGCAACACTGACTATTTGTTTTTCCTTTGCATAGAGATCAAAAGAGAACACTGAACATGTTGGTTTTCACAGCCTCTTCTACCTGTTCACAAGAATGATGTCATTGTTTCCTTATCTGGTGTTGGTTCATCCTAAGCAACGATATAACTATCCTCTATTGTGTAGCTCATTTGTGGTTTGTGTTCCTACTCTACAAGTTTTGGCATGATGCCATTATAATTTCTGTCCCGTTCATTCTTAGCTACAAAAGTAATTGTATGCCCATTGTGTAGCTCACCGCAAATTCTGAGTCACCCAACGTCTCTCGCATTCCAAGATATACTACTGCTTCCATATATATTTGTTGAAATGACCTAGCTAGTTTATATTTGCTAAATTCTAGGAAACACTCTGTTGGATTGCTCAATTTATTTGTAGGCACACTTGTGTAATGTTTGCTTGTCCTGTTCTACAGGTTCATAAGAAATGTCATTAAATTTCATATCTAATGGTTTGTCCTAAGAAGCGACATAGCTGTCCTCTATACTATATATAGTTTATCCGTAGTTTGTATTCTTGCTCTACAAGGTCTCTTATGATTTCTTTCTAATTTCTGTTCGGTTCCTAGCTACGACAAATTCGTAGTTTGCATGCCCATTGTGTAGCTCACCGCAAATTCTGGGTCACGCAACGTCTCTTGCTTTCTAGGATAAACGACTTCTTTCATATATATATTTGATAAAATGACCTGGCTAGTTTATATTTGCTAGAAATTCTAAGAAACACTTTGATTGATTTCTTATTTCATTGTACGCACACTTGTCTAATGCTTTCTTGTCCCCTTCTACAGGTTCGCAAGATACACCATTATATTTCTAATATGGTGCTGGTTCATCCTAAGCAGCGACATAACTATCCTCTACTATATAGTTCATTCGTGGTTTGTGTTCCTGCTGTACAAGTTCTCGTATGATGCTATTATAATTTCTGTCTCGTTCATTCTTAGCTACAAAAGTAACTGCATACCCATTGTGTAGCGCACCGCAAATTCTGAGTCACCCAACGTCTCTTGCATTCCAAGATATACAACTACTTCCATATATATTTGTTGAAATGATCTGGCTAGTTTATATTTTCTAAAATTCTAGGAAACACTATGTTCGATTGCTGAATTCATTTATAGGCACACTTGTGTAATGCTTGCTTGTCATGTTCAACAGTTTCACAACCAATGTCATTATATTTTATATTAATGGTTCCTCCTAACCAGTGACATAGCTATCCTCTGCTTTATATATAGTTCATTCGTAGTTTGCATTTTTGTTCTACAAGTTCTCTTATGATGCCTTTATAATTTCTATGCGGTTCCTAGCTACGATAGCAACTACATGCCCATTGTGTAGCTCACCGTAAATTCCGGGTCACCCAACGTCTCTTGCATTCCAGGACAAACGACTGCTTCCATATATATTTGTTGAAATGACCTGGCTAGTTTATATTTGCTGAAATTATAAGAAACAATTTGATTGATTTCTCATTCCATTGTAGGCACTCTTTTCTAATGCTTTCTTATCCTCTTGTATAGTTTTTCCAGAGATGCCATTATATTTATAATCTGGTGTTGGTCCGTCCTAAGCAACGACATGACTATCCTCTACTGTGTAGTTCATTCGTGGTTGCGTTCCTGCTTTGTAAGTTCTGGTATGAAGCCATTATAATTTTTATCTGGTTCATTCTTAGGTATGATAGTAACTGCATGCCATTGTGTAGCTCACCGCAAATTTTGAGTCCACCAACTTCTCTTGCTTTTCAGGATATACAACTACTTACATATATATATATATATATTTGCTTAAATTCTAAACCACACACATTATTATATTTCTCATTTCACGGTAGGAACACTTGTTTAATGCTTGCTTGTCTTGTTTGTTTGACGTAATGGTCAATATATTTGAACCATTGACCAGTAGTAAACTCTAGTTCATAGCTCCTATCGTATCAGTTAAATGAGTAGTTTGTCTTGTTTGATGTATTAACTTGTTATTACTTAGTTTGAGACTGCAACTATTGCTATCACCACCAAAGAGGGGGCTGCAAGTGTTGGAGATATTCCCAAGAGGCAATAATAAAGTGGTTATTATCATATCTTCATGCTTATGATAAATGTTTACATACCATGCTAAAATTGTATTAACCGGAAACATTAATACTTGTGTGATTTGTAAACATAAAAGAGTCCCTAGTAAATCCTCTTGTTAAACTAGCTTGTTGGTTAATATATGATCATGGTTTCCTGATCATGAACGTAGAGATGTTATTAACAACAGGGTCATATCATTAGGAGTGGACATACTCATATAGTTAAGCGTAGCATAAAGATCAAGTCATTTAATATAGTTCATTTGATATAAGCTTTCTGATACATAGTAACCTAATTCCTTCAACCATGAGATCATGTTAATCACCATCACCGGAAGGATGCTTTGATGACATCAAACACCACACCGTAACTTGGTGGCTATAAAGGTGGCATTGAGTGTTCAGAAAGTATGGGTTGAGGCACATGGATCAAGAGTGGGATTTGTCCATCCATATGATGGATAGATATACTCTGGGCCCTCTCGGTGGAATGTCATCCAATTAGCTTGCAAGCATGTGACAGGCTCACAAGGGATCACATATCACAGGAACGAGAAAAGAGTACTTATCGGTAACGAGGTTGGACTAGGTATGCAGAGATACCGACAATCAAAACCTCGGATAAGTAAACTATCGTGAGACAAAGGGAAATTGGTATCGTATGTAAGTGGTTCATTCGATCGCAAAGTAATCGTAGAAATATGTGGGATCCATATGAATTTCCAGATTCCTCTATTGGTTATTGATCGGAGAAGTGTCTCGGTCATGTCCGCGTAATTCACGAACCGTAGGGAGACACACTTAAGGATTCGATGTTGTTGAGTAGTTATGGAATGATGAGTAAGAGACCGAATGTTGTTCGGAGTCTCGGATGGGATCCGGGATATCACGAGGAGATTCGTAATGGTCCGGAGAATAAGATTCATATAAGTAAAGTCTTGTTTCGGAGTTCGGGAATGATTCCGGTGTTTTCACCAGGAATGTTCTAGAAGGGTCTGGAAGGTCCGGCACTCCGGAGGGGAAGGGTACATGGATGTGTCATGACGTCGTGTACTAGGTCACTTGGCTGGGCAAAATAAAGAGAAGAAATCAAATCGAAGTTTGAAAGTCAAACGCCAATTTGAAAACGTCAAATCTCAAGTTTGCTTGATGGAGGGAGAGTAGGAAACCTACTTGGGGAGGAAGTCCCACTCCCTCCCACCCGCCGGCCATGAGGAGTATTTGGAGGAGGACTCCCTCCTCCCCAAACCTCCTCTCCCCTCCTATATAAGGAGGGGTAGGGCGCCCCCCCCTCCCTACACCTAAACCCTAGCCCTTGGCGCCACCACCTCCAAGTGTTGCTGCCGCCTAGGTCTCCTCTTCTAGCCGACTTGGGGCAAACCCTAGCTTTCCCCAGCCGCCGGCCAAGCCCACCCCTTGGTGCCTCTAAACCCTAGATCGCCAAGGCCCTCTCTCATACTCCACCATACTCGCTCCGGCTTAAGGCGAAGCCCTGCGAGATCTCCCCTCTACTTCTGACACTACGCCGTCGTGCTGTCGGAATCATGAGGAGAGTGCTACAACCTCCGCTGCCTGCTGGAACAAGGGAGCTGAAGGTCTTCATCGATTACCGAACGTGTGACCGACTGCGGAAGCGCTGCCGGAACGCAGCGCCGGAAGGATCGTCTACGCGATCTTGAGATCGGAAGTGTACGACTACATCATCCACGAGAATATGCTCTCGTTAACCGCTTTGGATCTTCAAGGGTTAGTACTCTATTGACTCGTTGCTACAATCTAGTAGATAGATCTTGGCTTGTGTGTGTTCATGTGATAGAAATTTTTTGTTTTCCATGCTATGAACCCCTACAGTGGTATCAGAGCCGTGTCTATATGTAGATCGGTTGCATGAGTAGAACACAATGGTCATTGTGGGTGTTGATACTTTTGTTGTCGATTTCTTCTTGTGTACTTTGCATCTTGCGGGATGGTGGGATGAAGCGGCCCGGGCTAACCTTACATGACATCGTTCATGAGACTTGTTCCACGCTTGACATGCAACTTGTATTGCATAAGTGGCTTTGCGGTTGCCTGTTTCTCCCAACATAGTTAAGATTCAATTTACAATGGGTGATTGACAATACTAGTATCAATGTTTTGGTTCTTGTTCGTAAGTTAGAACGACACTTATTGAAAGCCCCAAACCACATAAAACATGCAAAGAAAATTACAGGCGTCTAACTTTGTTTTGCAGGGGTGTGCTGTGATGTGATATGGCCATGATTGTGATTATATTTGATGTATGCAATGTTCCTTATTGTAAGTTGGCAACCGGCAGGAGACATATGGTTGTCTTTAAATTCCGTTAAGACGTGCATGTCTATTCAAAGTAGTTGTAATAGTTGAAGCTGGTGGACGACAACCATGAAACGGCGCCATTGACCTTGACGCCATACTGGTGATGATGGAGATCATGTGCGTTCTTGAAGATGGAGATCGGAAGCACAAGAAGAAAGGCCATATCATATCACATATTATGAATTGCATGTGATGTTAATCCTTTTATGCATCTTGTATTGCTTAGTTCACGACGGTAGCATTATAAGATGATCCCTCAAGAACACAATTTCAAGTTTTAAAGTGTTCATCCTTAGTAAGCACCATTGCTAAAAACCGTTGTTTCGAAGCATCACGTGATGATCGAGTGTGTTAGATTTTGCGAGTGTATACAACGTGAGCAAGCCAGATTTGCTCATGCGGAAGCTAAGGTTTGATCTTGACGAGCCTAGCATGTACAGACATGGTCTCGGAACACGGATCACCGAAAGGTAAAGCATGAGTCATATAGTAGATATGATGAACATGTTGATTGTTCGTCATTGAAGCTACATCAACTCTCGTGATGATCGGTTTTGATGCGGTGGATTTGGTTCGTGTGATCACTAAAACAATGTGAGGGATATTGTTTTGAGTGGGAGTTCAACAGCAATATGATTAAGAGTTGAACACTATTTATCATAAATCAAAGTGAATTTGCATAATTGTTGTAGTCATTGGTATCCATTTACCACCTTGCGCTTAGTTTTAATTGAGATGATAGAACTATAGAATTCTGGTTAGTTACTTTACGAACTGGTATCGTATTGTTTTGAAGTGTTAATCTAAAGTTTAAAAGTCCCATTGCAAACTTTTAGTAAGTTTTGATTACTCCGTGAAGTTTAATAGTTGGTATTAAATCAAGAGTAACAATTCCAGTGTTAGTATATAAGTATCATGTTTATCTCCATGATTCTTGATATTCGAAAGATAGTTTCAATATCAAGGTAATCTAGGAGTTGAAAGAGTCGTTTCAGAAACCATCATGTATGTAAGATATTGTGATATCTGAAATGATGTTTTGGTTACAACATGATAGAGTATAATATGGCAAAGTTTGTGTTCTCATATTTGATGAGAATTTACAAAATGTTGGAGACACTAGTTGTCCTAATTCTCCAAAAGGTTTTGGAGAGCAACATTATACTGGCGATTCACCGTTATAAGCTAAAGTAGCTTGATCATGAATAATTCCATGATAAGGGTGAATATTTGATGTAGGTAAAATGTTTACTACACCAAGAGATTACTAAAGAAAGGAATTTGAAAGAACACCAAACATTTGATGATGGTGATCTACTTCAAAGTGCAAGTCCAAAGACATTGGTATTTAACTATACATCCTTTGGACTATGTGGCTCCACTATTGATGTTGATAGATTCTTTCAAACAGAAAAAGAAATACTAAAAGAGAATCTCATAAATATATGGCAGAAAAGAAAAGACTAGAATTGTTCAGCTTAGGTATATAGAGGATATACGCGTTATGGTTGTATTCTTTGCTTGTTAAATAATGTGGTTCTTAAGTATTGGATACTAAATTTGTTGGTATGAATCGTCATATGAAACAACAGAATTCATGAACTACAATGGCCTAAGTAACTATCAAAAGAATATATGATGATGTTCATCAAGAACAAATAAAGGGTTATTGTGTTGCTCGTTAAACATCAAAGCTTGCCTTCAAGATTTGTTTTATCAGGTGTTATGAGAACAAAAGGGTTGTTCAAATAATTTCCGTAATCCATAAAAGATGGATGATTTACAAATCTCGTTGGAGAAATCACATCCATAAAACTAGTGCTAAAAATGTCGAAAGACAAATTGATTGAAAGATCACTTAGGAAGTGACATCGCCGTTTAAATTATATTTGAAAGAAAACATGAAGAAACTCCATGTGGATGGAATTTTGGAGTCTTTTGAATTTTGATCAAATGACGCTTGTGAAACTTTCCTAGAGATAATTAAAACTTCGTTCATAGGCCGAAATGGAACGAATGACTAGCTTATTGGAACATATGCATATTGTTGTATGAAGTCCATTATGTGTAGTCAAGAGCGATGGATTTCAACTTCATATGCTTTCTCCGAAAATTTGAGTGAATATATGAATATTTACTTAATAAGGATGAAGTATGAAACATTTGAAAAGTTCAAAGACTTTCAAGATGAAGTACAAAATCATTGTAACAAGAATATAGATAGTTTATGATAAGATCGTAAAGGAAGATATTTGAGTTACAAAGTTTAGCATAATACCTAAGATTTAAGGAATCGTTCTGTGGATCTGCATTTCCCAAAACACCATAAGAGTATGGAGCATTCGAGATATGTAATTAGAACCTTGTTTGACATGGTAAGATCAAAGGTGTAATTCATAAAACTGCCATTATATTTTAAAGATTAAAAGCTTTAGAGACTACCGTTTTTCCACTAAAAAGAGCTCCATCATAATCCGTTGAAATGACACCATATAAAGTTATGGTTTGGGATTAAACCCAAGTTGTCCTTTCTTAAACATTGGTATGCTATGCATAAGAAAGATGTTTGCAACCAAAGTCGGATGAACCTGTCTTTGTATGTTATTTCGAATAACTGTTAAGTATTCCTCCATAACACCGAAGACAAAAGTGTTTGTCGCTTAGAACGCCAAGTTTCTTTGAGAAGGAATTTTTGTGAAAAGATAAGTGGGAGGATCATAGAACTTTGATAAGGTTAAAAGAACCTTATCTATATGTGCAAAGTTGCGCAGCGCCAAAAAGTGTTCCGGAGGCAGCAACAATGCTCATGGCTCATGTGCCTCAAAGGTTGTGGTTGCGGAGGTCAAAGTTTCTATTGAATCAAGTAGGACGGGTAAACAATCAAATACCAAGATTTGAGGGTTGAAACATTATTTGAGAATAATGAACGGACTACATGCAAAGAAGCGATGATGGGCCCTGACTCCATAAAATGGCTTGAAGCCATAAAATCCGCGATAGTACCATACACGAGAAATCAAGTTTTGAACTTGAAGGACCCTCGATAAAGGTGTAAGACCTTAGAGTTGTGTTTGGATCTATAAATAAATAGACATGGATGTTTCAAATCTATGAAATAGTCGACATGTTGGGAAAGAGTTCACAACAATGTTCAAAAGTTGACTATGACAAGATTTGATCTTTCATAGCGATATTTAGTCTATACGGATTAATGTAGCAACCACTACATATAATTTTGTTATGTGGTAGTTGAATAAGAAAAACAAGTTCTTCTAATAGAATTATTACCTAGGACATGTGCATAACATGGTCCATAGGGTTTTGTTAATTCAAAGGATGCTAAAAGCAGATGCAAACTTCAATGGTTGAAGTAAGCATTGCGGAGTTGGAATCTTCACTATGATGAAACTGTTAAAAGAGTTTAAATTCATCAAAGACGATGAAGATGCTTGCATTTGCAAGAAATTAAGTGGGAGCGCTGAGATATATTTCTAATACATTATGTGGAGGACATATTGTTGATTGGAAATGATGTATCATTTATTAATACATATTAAGAATTTCATCCCGATGAAAGACTTAGGCAAAACCCAAATATTTGGCATCAATAGACGCTAATATGGTTGTGCCAAAAGTACATAGATGATGTATTGAACGAGTTCAATATAGAAAATACAAGAAAGGTTCTTGTCGCACATAAAAGATTGAATGAGTTCAGTAATGATGATATATTCAAGTGTATTGACACTAGATAAATTACATAAGTTGTGTAGGCATTTAGTTAACGCCGTCCATACATAGCGGTAGGCGGTTCCATACCTGCACTAGCTAGGTCGATTAGGGTACAGTATCGTGCTTTGTATTTGTCCATCTTGTATTAGGCCGACGATGAACAGTAAAAATGCTCACAAGTTGTACACTTTTTATGATATCAGAATGGGATCTAGAAATGCAAAAACTATAAAAGACCGTAAAAGTAATGGGCCCGACCCACAGGTGTGCTACGTAACAGTAAATGGCCAAAACAGTAACAGGCCAAAACAGTAACAGACAAAATAGTAACAGGCCGAAACAGTAAACGACCAAAATAGTAACAGGCCCAAATAGTAACCGAGCAAAACAGTAATAGGCTAAAATTGTACAACCCGAGTACAGTAATGGACCAGAACAGTAAAAGCGCCAGAAGCTTAAATGGACAAAACAGTAATGGGTCAGGCCAGAAAAAGGTCAGGGTCGTAGCAGGCCAGAACAATAATAGGCCAAATTGCACCATGAAGGAACAGTAACAGGCCGAGAAACCTACCAGGCCAAAATAGTAACAGTCCAGAATATGCGCAGGACGTTTATGGGCCTGAATAGTAACGGGCCCGAAAGTTTATGTGCCACAGCGGATTGCATAAATGGACCCGTTTCAAACAGTGCAGAACTATACAGTAATATGCTAGAATGGTTATGGGACAAAGCGGACTGGCCGAGTGGGCCCAATCCAAACAGTACAGGGTGGAACAGTAACGGGCCCGACATTTTATAGATCTTACAAATGGGCCAATTTCAAACAGTGCAAATCGAAACAGTAACTGCCCGGAAGTTTATGGACCGCCACCAGCAGCACTAGTGGGCCCATTTGTAACAGTCTGTGACGAAATAGTAACAGGTCATGATACTATTGGTCTCTCTTAATGGGTCGGCCCACTAATAATTAGCAGGCCTTGGCTGGGCCTGTCTTCTACCACGGTTTCATTGACAATTAATGGCGTTAACTGGCTGTTAACGGCATTCTCCATGTGGAAGTTTGCATGACATCAGTAATCAACGGGGCTGGCGAACAGATCTACGACAGAACGAGTTTTCGTGGCTGAAGGTGTGATCCTCCACGGTCAAAAAGAAACCGTGGTAGATTCATTTGTGACGGGGCTTCTACCACGAAGGGCATCATTGTAGAAGGCTTTTCAACCACGAAAAACGGACCTTCAACCACGAAAATCATTTGTTGTAAAAGGACATTTTTCTTGTAGTGTCCTTCCACCTCTACGAATCTGCCCAAGGGTGAAGGAACAAGTGGTTCTATATCCGTGACGAGAAGCTGAACGACTAGCTCTACGGCCTGGCTCCCTTCGATTCCCGCGCGATGATTGTCAGGAAGCGCTGCTGGTCGAACGACATCCCATCGAAGTCGTGGATGCGCTGTACAAGCGAGTGAAAGCTCTACAGCTAGTGCGAGGTCAAGAAGTCTCTGCTGTCAACATCATCCACACCTTCCTCAGTCGTCGGGTGCAGCCTCTCCAAGCGAGGGAGTACCTGATGTTTTTGTACTCCAGCGTACATGACCCGACGAGGGTCTCAGATAAGGAGCTGTCCTCGTACGATCTCGATAGAGCCCTTCGTCCGTTGTTGTTCTTTAAGGCCGACAATGAACTTCCAGCGAAGTCATCGACTGCGCCATTCAGTGCTAAGAACGAAGTTCCTCGGGTGAATTATTTAATTGCATGTAATGAATTTTGGTTGTATCCATTATTCTTCAATCTGACTCGTGTCTTTGGCATTTCGTAGGAACTAAAGGTGGAGAGCATGCTTCCTCCTCTTCCTAAGGAGTTTACAAGTGCACAGATGGTGGGGACGCGGACGAGTCTAAGCCCACTGTACCTGCTGCTCATTCACCAACGGAGGAGGAACCCCTCGAGCCTAGCGACCGTAATTCCCGCAAGAGGGCCTGGAGAGAAGCTTCGGATGCCGCAACACCTCCAACCCTGAAGGGGCCTACTTTCTTACAGCAGCATGTTGCAGGTGAGGGCGCCACTTCCCCGATTCCATCCGTGCCTCTCCGGGCTGTGGCTCCTCGGCCGCAGGCCAAGAAGAAGAAGAAGAAGGTGGTGTTGTTTCTTGACCTCTACGATATCCCCTCGTGAGTGTTCAACGCATTTACTTTTGACTGTGCTAAGTTTGGCTTCTTGAGTGACGCCTTGTGTGATTCACTTGCTTTTCTTTATCAGAGGGTCTTCTCTAGATGAGTCCGTGAAGGAAGAAACTAAGGAGATGGTCGTGGAGTCGAAGGCAGCAAGCACAAAAGTTGTGGCGCCCTCCCTGAAGACGGCAGCCAACTCTGGTGATGGCGCGTCGAGTCCCTCCAAGACAAGGAATCATGCAATTGTTATCTAAAAG
Organism: Avena sativa; assembly: GCA_916181665.1. NCBI lineage: Eukaryota > Viridiplantae > Streptophyta > Magnoliopsida > Poales > Poaceae > Avena > Avena sativa. The sequence goes on from OV702284.1 coordinate 37,001,929, forward strand.
ACACAATCTGGACCTTCGGAGTCTTCAGGTGGACACATGAGTATTAATGGATTATTACCAACGAGCCCCCGAGCTTCTTTATCCTTCTGACTGATGCTTACCTGTTGTAGCCCTTCTTTCGCGACTTGCAGCGCCTTGGGCAGCAGCACCTCTCTCTGGAGGCGAGCTTCCAACAGCTCTAAGGTAAGCGCTTTACCATCTATGTTCTTCAGGTCCATGCGCTTGGAGTTCGTACATTGAATTTCTTGCCTGATTTTTGCAGAGGATAACAATGAGGCCCTTCGCAAGTTGGACTCACTCGGAAAGAGTCGCAGCCAGGCGGAGACCAAAGCCAGCGATGATGTGGAGGCCCTCGAACACTTCAAGTAGGAAGCTAAGGAGCATGAAGAGAAGCTTGTAGTTGATACTTCTGTTCGGGAGAAGGCGATGGCGGAGCAATTGATGAATGCTTCCCAGACTTTATCTGGTAGGTCGCTCAAAACTCCCAAGCCACTACTTTTCCAAGTCCTTGTTGCTTTCTCCTTGTTGTTAATTAGATCTGCTTTTTGCGCATCTGCAGATGCCGCTGGCGTAGCCTTTGATCGCCATGTCTTAGATCATGGGTACCTTATCACGGATGCGATTGCTGCGGTCGAAGACCTTTGCAGCACCACCGTCGATACCTTGGCCAAGGCCAAGGAGTTCCTCCGCTTCTTCTATCGGGAGATATTCCCGAAAGGCGTGGCCCTTGACGACGTCGACTCCCTGGCGAAGGCCCTGGCAGGAGATGCACCTGTGGAGTACAAGAAGACCCAGAAGGGTGTAGGTGCCACCCTTGGTTTGGCGATGGCACTAGCGTCTGGTGCACATCTAGACCTAAGCTGAGCCACCTCCAAGATGCCAGTGGCAGCAGATGGCACTAAGGTAGCCTTCACCCCCTTCGCTTCACGCTGCAAGCGTTATGGCCCCCGTCTGATTGAATTGCTTGCCAATTACGCGATTGAGAAAAATTAGGTGGCTGCGGCTCTGCCCACAGAGCCTAGGACTTCTTCGGATGCAACGCATCCTTGGGGCCCTTCTGCTGCTTAGTTGCCCGCATAGATTTACTATGCTTTTGTTGTAGTTTGTGTAATGTTTTGTACTATATGACTTTTGAGGCTACCACGTAGTGGTTCCTTATGTGAATATATGCTTTCCTTTTCTGTTGTTGCGGATTACTTTGTCCTTATACCTTGTTACTTGTGCATCTCTTAGGGCCCTTCGAATGTTGCTCCGATGACCTCGCCAGTTTCCATGGCCATTTCCTAGCCGACGACAAATGAGGCGTCGCAATTGACATTGCTGCGTGACCGCATCCGAAGTTTGGAGAGAGATGTCCTCATCATCCGCGGCCATGCTGACATTTGGAAATCTAAGACGGTGCGAGCTGTCACGAGGGAGAAGTATGTTCTCGAAGAGTTTCGACAGATTGTCAAACAACTTCAATGTGAACGACAATCGGGTGCCTTGCTTGGTTTTGTAGCTGCATTTATTAATTTTTGGCATCTGAGTTGTTGCTCTTTGCAGTTGTCAATCTTCTTCCGTAGGAAGAGAAGGAGCGTGTGGCTATTCGGCTCAATTGCCTCACGCATCGGGAGTTGGAGTCCGGAGGATTCTTCTGGATGGACCGCGACCGAACAGTCGTGATGGCAACGGTGCAGTATCATGTCCATCAGGTGCTCCAGGTTTTGAAGCGCGTGAGGTCTTCATTCGCGTCCATCTAGGCTGTTATGTTTTCCTTGGACGCAACTCCCTCCAGTTTCCTGGGGTTGCTGGGAAAATTTCATAGCACAGATGTCGTGAAGGAGCTTGTGTAGCAGCAACTTTTGTGGGTGCTAAAGCGACACTAGCCCTTGTTCGGCTACACCGTCGGGACGTGGATCCGGCGGAGATAGCAGCAGGGCCGCATGTTCCCCCGGATCGTATGCCGTGGGATATGCGCCCGCACTATGAGGCAGTGACCCGCCATGCCGAAGATATTGTGCACTTCTTCGATGAGCAAAGAAACATTCTACTTCAGCTTGGTTAATTCATGTATTGTATAGGACAATGTAAAATTTGTATAGTTTTAGTTGGGCTTGTTGCTGCCTTTTGTAAAATTTGTGGAAAGTATTGCATGTAATGCTTGTTGTTATAAAGTTTGCATGTCCTTTTTATTAGCCTGACATGGTCAGCTACTCTGGTGAATGCATTAATGTAGGAGTCAACGAAGTCGTTAGGTGAGACGTAGCCCCCGAGTGTGTTGTATGAATGTAAATTTGCGTAAGAAAAAGACATATTGGCTAAGGAACTTAGCTTGTGTTCATCGCATAGTAGGGAGTACAGGGTTCGGCTGAGTAGCCTGACTAAAAAACCTTATTGTAAGTAAAAAACATCAAAGTATAAAAATATTACAGTTGTGCGACGTTTTAGGGGTTGGAGTACGCTAATGACTTTATTGCTTTTTTATAACGATGTTTTCCTTATGAAGCAATATGAACGTAATTTTTTATATGTCAAACATAAATTATGAATGTAACAATGTAAAAATATCCCAGGTGTAGAATTTTTCCCCTACACTCTAGACGTTGAATTGCATGTCTAAATACTCACATCGATATATATGAAAACTTTTATTTTTGGAAAATCTGAACTTGTAAGTACAGTGTTTATAGTTGTTTAAAATAAAAGAAAAGGATTGGCTTGCTCTTTGGGATATCACACAATGATCCCGGGTCGCCTCGTGTCGTATGGAACCGTTCTTTTCTAGAGGGCCCCATCTCAACTTTATCTCACCAATCTCCTTCTCTTCCTGAAGCGCCCCATCGCTAGGTCCCCTGCATGCCCCGCGCCGCCGCAGCCTGGCCTTGCCGCTGCAGCTCGCCTCGCCGCTGCAGGCGCCTGGCTGCTCCGCCCCTCCCATGGAAGGCTAGCCTAGGGATGGTGGTGCTACCCATGATGGCGGTGTGAAGTCCCCGACGGTCCCAAGGACAGTGGTCCACTATGGACATGCCTCTCTGGGAGGAGCGGTCATGGCTTTTGCAACTACGACGCCGAATTCTACAACCAATGGCCTCTAGCGTCCGCTATGCTATCTAAGCTGTACGAGCTTGCTACTTTTGTCTTTATGTTAGCTACTTATGTTGGCCGGTCTTGCTATACATTTGCTGTTTGTTAGTGCTAATGAGTATTTGCTAACTTAGCATAATATTTATGCTACATATTTATTTTTGTTTTGCTACTTTTATATAATTTTTTTGCTATAAAAGATGTACGATTTTGCTACGAGGTATCTGGCGAGAGATCTCCGGTGAGGTCTTCAGCGAGATCGGATTTGCTATAATAAAATATTTTATTTGCTATATCTGTTTTTTTGTTTTGCTACAATAGCGTAATGTTTTTGCTACACGGGTCTCCGGCGAGGTCTACCAGCGAAAGTCTAAGGTCGGATATGCTACGTTATCCCAACTTTCTTGCTACACGGTTAGAGGTCTCCGATGAGGTCTAATATGTTTTTCTATTTCTGGGCCGAATCGTTTTCTGCTACATATAGCAAAAGAGGGAGTATTTATAGCAAAAGCGGGTATGTTTGTAGAAAAAGCGGGACTTTAAAGCTTTTTTGGGACACGTGTCAGCAGGAGGACCCGGGGGTTTCTAGAAATTATTCCCGGAGGATGCATAGTACTACCGTAAAATAAAAGGTGCTAAGGGTATATTCACCGGGGCGACCCAAAAGGTCTGTGCGTGTCTGAAACTGTCCGCGCGGATGCGCGGTGCGTGCGCGGCGCCCCAGCGGGGCGACCCATCTGGCGAAATGCGTCCGGTCCGACTCATCCATGCATCTAATATGGGCCTCGGTTGCGTCGGCCCGGACGCGTGCGGATAGCGCGAACGTCGTTCCCGCGCGTGCTACTGGCCCACCCGTCAGCCACCTTGACCCGCGGCATTGATTTTAGAGGAGGTCAGCACCGATTCAGACGCACGCAGCAATAGCGATTCAGAGGCGCTGGCGGAAGGCTGACCGGCGGCAGCCTGCGCTATCAATGGCGACACGACGACACGCTGACTGACAGGACAACACGCTCTCCACCGCCGCTGCAGGCGCCGCCCGACGCCTTCCCTACTGACTGGATACTTCAATGCCCCTCTTCGGCGTCTGCTCCGGCATCCGATGCCGGCCCATTTTAACCGGCCACCCACAGCCATCTTCTCCCACACAGAACACCATCCCTCTCCTCCTTTTCCTTTTCCTTCTCCACTGCTTGTAGCTAGACATGGCCGGCGGCGCTGGGTCGAGGGGAGGCCGTGGCGGTCGTGGATGCCGAGGGAGGCGTGGAGGACGCGGCCAACTCACCGCGCCACCACGCTCTCCCTCAACGCCATCGTCGCCCGAAGATTTTGATCCAGGCACCCAGTTCGCCGTGGCCATCCACCACGGCATACCGCGTGACAGACTGCTCCCGCCCCGCGGGTTCATGACGTTGGTCGGCGACGAGCCGCCCCCGCTCGCCATGCTGCGGGCAAACGGTTTCAGGATCGGCAGGTACCTAGTCGACCTGCAGTCCGACCACCTCGGCCAGATGTACCTCAGCAACGGCTGCGCTTCGTCCACTCGCACCAGATCGAAGCGGGCAACATCGTCGTCTTCAAGTATGACGGCGAAGGAAAGTTTGGCGTCAGCGTCTTCAACCACACCATGTGTCGCCGCTGCTACCACTCTGACTCCTCCTCCGACCCCTTCTCTATCGGCATCGGGGTTGCCACGGAGCTCGCCGTGTCGACCCCGACGGCCAGACATGGTGGGTTTTTTTTGTGTTGTGGGTTGCGCGGGTATGGTCAAAGATAGCTCGGCGACCTCCCCCTTTTATGGCCGCGTCTGGATGCGGCGGGAAACGCCGAGAACTCGCGGGAAGCGGCGAGAAAGAAAGACGGGAGACAGCGTGGCGGCGGAAAGACACTGAAAATACGTCGGCGTTGGCGATGGTCAAGCGCGAACAAATAGGTCGGGTCGCTGTGAGCGATGGCCGAACAGACCGGACCCCCTACCTATATTGACCGTGGCCCTATTTAAATAAACAAGAACGGACTGTTTAAGATGACCGTTTGTGTCGGCCTTGTGGAGATGGCCTAAAAGAACAAAAGCAACTATATATCGCATATGTTCACTCCCTAGTGGCAATGGATGGCCGTGGCCCGTGGCCCATGTCTATACGCGCGCACGCAAAGCGTTTTGTTCCCTCTGGACGATAGAGACCAGACAGGCCGTCGTCCCTTTGCGCATGCAAGCAGCAAGTATGCATGGGATCTCGTCTCGCTCCTCCGCCCCCCTGCAACCTACCTGCCGTCAAGCCAGAAGCCTACGAACCCTACTATCGAGAGAGGCGGGCCGATCGCTCACATCAGGCTGGCAGACGGGGGCAGGCATCTTGGTACCACTAGCACACGCCAATGTGCAAAAGAGTGGCAAGCAAATGGAATATATCATGCATGCATGCATGCATGCACGCACCCCATGGGAAGGGTCGGATCGGATGGAATGTTTCGTGCAGCTGCAGTGCAAGGTCCCAGTCTCCCAGATGCTTCTTGCCAAAGCCTAGCTACCGGCCATCATCATCATCATCATTTCTTCCCCAACTAGTAGTACCAGTAGCTGGCTCATGATACTCTATCACATTACCCATAGAGAAGAGAGACGGTGGAGATCGGATCAAGAGCATATCCCTTGTTTCCTGCTCCAGCCATGCCCTGCCCTGGCCTGCAACACAAAAGTCTGCAGAGACCTGTCTCTCTCCTCAATGTGATTAGACAGTGCATGCCCTCTAATCACTTTGACACAAAGGGAGCTACAGGGTGTACTGTGTATGCTAGCTAGGCTATGAATACTTGTAGGTAGCTCGAGGACAGAAAGAACATACAGCAACTTGCGAATCTGCGAGGCATGTAGAGAAGCATCAACAAGGAAAGGGGAACAGTCAACATGTGTGCTTTATCCTCTTGGTGGATCAAATGCCAAGTCCACCCATTCATGTCACAACATCTGGCGTTGCAAAGAGATGGGGAACCTGCAGGGTGTGCGTGGTACTCTTGAGTGGAGTTCAAGGAAGAGAAAGGTAGGCCAGGAGGGGGCACACTCGAAGAAACATGGGTCCAGCGTGTACATGCATGGTACCCTAAAATCATCTCCACCGGCGCGGTGGCCAAAAAAAAATCTAATAAAAAGTTGAATTTAGCCCTGGTGTGCAATTTGGCAATAGCTTTAATATAGTGATGCTAAATACCTGTGTCATAGGGTTTCCACTTTAAAAAAAGACTCTCTCCTCATGACCTGGCTTTATGCATGTCTAGTACCATACCAAATATTTATGCCATAGGTCCCACTTCAAAGAAACATGGATCCAGCCGGAGCAAGGCATGGTTCCATAAAAGCATCTCCATGTGCGTCCCCAAAGCAGCCTAAATAGGCCTATGGGTCTTCGTTGCGAAAACAAATTTCTACTACCGGCATGCTTCAAATATCGTCGACACATTTTAGAGCCCAATATAATAGCTGGTATGCCAAGTCTGGACCCTGACTACAATGGCTGTCTTGGGAGCGCCGGTAGTCTTATTTTACCGCGGGGCACTCTTGCCAGCCAAACACGCTCATTCCCCAACCCCTCCGGCTCAGCCCACCTCGCCTCGCCTCCCACCCATCCCAGCCACATCGCCATCATCGTCGATGTTGTCGCCTCCCTGTGCTTGCCTCCCAACTGCCTCCCTCCCAAGTTCGCCACAGCCCCAATGACTGCATAGGCATCCCCCGGTCTCATATTCTTTTGAAGCACTCCAGGTTGTGCCACCATCGGTTGCACCTTCTTCGCCATGTACTACCACCGACGATCCTTCTGCCTCATAGACCAATAGCGGCCCTTTGCCATCACCACAACAGGACTCTGGCACATCCCATCCTCGACAATAGTGCGGTCATCGTCGTTGTTTGTTTGCCTCGTCGTCTAGGTGTTTGCCTTTTTGCCTCGATGGACATCGACAATGAGATGATGATGATGGAGCTCTTGATGAAAGAGGAGGTTGATGTCGTCGCTCACCAAGAGCATCATATGTTGATCCTGCGCTATCTTCTTTGTATCCGCCAGTATCTCCATGTCGCTCCTCGGTGCGGTGGTCCATGGACGGGAAAGGCCAAGTACAAGGACCGCCATCGTCTTACGGGTGCTCTGATGCTTGACACACCGACTATTTTAAGGATGGCACAACACATACTCCAAAAGATCTTCGTCATCGATTTAGGATGAACAAGGAGCCATTCATGAAGATTGTGTTCGGTGTCCGAGAGTACGATGACTACTTCATATGCAAGAAATATGACTACTTCATATGCAACAAAGACTACAACGGACTGTGGGGATTCTTGTCGATTCAGAAATGCATGACAACCCTACATTGTCTTGCATATGGAGCTCCACCAGATACGCAAGACGAATATCTCCATACGGCTTGAGAGCACATGCTCTGAGAGCGTCTTCAGGTTTTTTCAGGCAGTCATGGCAGTATTTGGGCTAATTTATTTGCAAGAATCAAATCAGATTCTGGCACAAAATGCAGCTAGAGGATTTCCCGAAGAGTGCAATATCATTCTTGAATTAGTCGCAAATCATGATATGTCGTGGTGGTGGCACGACAGATGCCATGGGTAGACTTAAGTTGGAGGCCAATGGATGCTAGTGGGATCCAGGGAGGGAAGATGTAGTGGTTTCTACACTCAGTATACTAGAACTCAATCTTTATTCAACACCAATGGAGCTACACTTGCTCCTCGAGCTGTATGAGAGAGAGGAAGAAGAAGCTACTACCAGTGCTCGGTGAAAAATGAATCGATCCCCTCTTCAGGATGCCCAGCCCCTCCTTATAAAGGAGTGACTTGGTTCCTCCTAGGACTGACGTGGACAAGCATATTCATGGAATATGCTTGTCCCAAAGTGGTAACTCGGCAGGCCTCTTTCCGTGTCCCCTTCCTATCGATGGCAAAGACACAGAGTCCACCACATGTGAGCCTCGGGCCTAAGGACTGTCACCTCTGTGACCTTCTTCTGCTCCTCTGCCACTCTGCTTCTTGTCTATAGCGCTTGGCACTGTGCAGATTCCTGAGGAGAGACAGTGGCTGGTGTTGACTTCGGGACTTGCCTTCTTCTTCTTGGGCAAGCTTCCCTTGACTCGGCCTCGCCTCGCGTGACTCGGCTTGACCTTTACCTGCACTTAAGTTAAGTAACGACGGTACGCCGACATAACCCATATGTCGGTCGAGTCAGGTCTTAGCTACCTGACTCGGAACAGGTCAGACATCATTGGGCCGACCCCTACATTACTCAGACGGATCATGCCATGACCCTGCCCTGAACATGAAGGCTCCTTTTTTTCTTACTTATCTTGACCCTACCTAGGGTCATCCCCCCAACATTAGTCCCCGAAGCTGGTGCGATCTCACCAACTTCATTCGGCTAGACCACAACAGTTTCTAGATGTTCAGTTTCTATACTCATCTCTCTGACTCATTGTTCAGTCGGTGCCTTTTTTTCTCTATCTTTTCTTGTCTCGCCCTCTTTTTCCGAGGTATTACTCATTTTCCGAGTCACCCATTCTCATCTAAGGCATCCTCTTATCTTCTCTAGTAAGCCTCGTCCTACGTGTCTTAATCATTATGTTTTATCTCATTTTTTATACCACTACAGTGCACCCTGACATTGCTACAGTAATCACTGTGGCGGTCATATCGACGCAGCGACTCTTCGATCGCCACAACGGTCATGGCGGCCAGATCTCCTCCTACGCCGTGTGATCCTTCCTATGGCTCCAATCGTCGATTTCCAACACACAATACACGCCTTCTGGTGGTTACGCGGCGCACTCGCAATCCTACTAATGCTCATCGCGTGCGGTTATAAATAGTGGGAGTGGGGAAAGGGCATGTTTACTTTCCCCATTCATACCCTCTTCATCTTCCTTCTCGCGTCGCCGCTGCCCCGCTCCAGTTTATGCGACCATGCCGTCGCGCTCTTATTCAATCGACGTCCCGCCGTTGTTTGGTCCTTCTTCTTCGTGGCTCATCTCCGCGCTAGGCCTCTGCCGCGGTTATCTTGCTTCGCCGCCGCTGTGCTCATCGTCGCTGCGACGGGACCTTGGATTTCGAGACTGCTCCCTGCCGCCAGCGATTCCTCTTCCGTTGGCTCCTCCGACGAGCCCATGTCGAGCTCGCATAGCGGCGCCATCTTGGGAGAAGAAGACCTCGTGGTGGGTCCAGAGCGTGGTTCGTGGAAGGGATCCTCGGTCACCCGCCAAGAGATCGAGTGGCTCCGCCAGACTCGTCGATTCCCTGCCGAGGTAAAGTGTCGTTTACCTGACAAAGAGTCCACCCCCATAGTTGAGGATGGTGAATATATAGTTTTCATGTTGCATTTCGTTAGAGGATTCAGCCTCCCTCTTAGCGACTTTGCCAAAGGCTTCCTTGAATTCTTTGGTCTTCAACCTCATCACTTGCTGGCTAACGCCATCGCCTCTCTGTCGGCCTTTATCTCAGCCTCAGAGGGATACTTCGGCCTCTGGCCTTCGGTAGTAGTCCAGTTCCGAGCCAATGTTCTGCCGGATAAATCTCTCCATCCTTTCGAGAAGTCTATGACCCAGTGTGGGGCCGCTTCTGTCACACCTCAGAAGAATTCTTTGTTCCCCGAGTTACAGGTCTAGAGTCCTGCAAGAAATGGCATAAGTCGTTTTTCTATGTCAAGAATACTGGAAAGGAGGATAAGATTCGCTCCATGCCTTCTCCGTTGGTCCTCCTTCTAAGCAAAATTGGAATTATAATCCGTAAACGACTTATGCTCTTGCCGAAGCGTTCGAGCTCCGACTGAAGGAATTGATTTAGGAGGGGCTTCATGGCGAAGATTTTATGGCCGCATTTATTAGTAGCTGGATCTGCCCTTTTCAGCTTCGCTCTCATAAGCTTTGCTATATGAGCGGTCCTCTGGATCCCAACCGAGTCTCCACAGTTGAGCTTGAAGATGCTCAAATTCGGAAACGCGTCTGAGCTATCTTCATGACTGATATGGCCGAGGATTGGTCATGGGGAATTAAGCCCTTTTCCCGTGATAACCCCCCTCCTCAGGTAACTCGAATTTGAGTTGTCCTATTTGAGTTATTTTCCTTGGTTATTTTGCTAATTTGTGTCCCCTCTTTCTGCATAAATTTGATGAACAAGCTTTGGAAGATGCCGAGGTGCTCGCGTCGTCGGATTATCGACAAGTACGCCATAGGGGGTCCTAGTGGCGTTGGAAAGATGGGGTGTGATACGTCGGATGTTCCAGGAGCGGTGAGCACAAGTTTACCCAGGTTCAGATCCGACTGTGGTGATCGGATCCTACTCCTGCTAGCAACCCAGTAATATATCGGCGTAAGCCGGATATTACAAATGATTACAAGAGAGGTTCGCCTGTGCAAGTTGATTGTGGTGTTACGATTGGTTGTGTGTCCTAAAGGCTCCCATATGGCTGGTTTATATAGTCACTGGGGCCTAGGGTTACAGGAGAGACCTATCCGGCTATGTTACAGAGTCGGTAACTAGATATAGCTTGGACAACAAGTAATACTACATGCCTAAGTCGGTAACTCTTCTAGGCGTTGCCGTAGCCGGAACTAGCTCCTCCTCTTTCTCTGACTAGCCCGCACGTGAAGCAAATCTCTAACCCGTTGGTGGGCCACCCTGGTCAACGAGTCATGTGGGTATACCCGGAGAGTATATCCCCAACAGTAGCCCCCGGAAGTCTCCAAGATCCAAAGTCGGATAAATCTTCTAGCTTGATGGTTTCTTCGTCTTGAGAATATTGAAGGGTTCCCGAAAACTTCTTTCAATAATGTAGGATTCTGATTCAGTTGAATCGGATATGTTTTATTCTGAATTTAGTCTTTTCCTTGCTCAGTTTGAAACATGAGCCGGATTTTACAGCGGCGTGTGGAATGACAACTTTTCAGACAAAGTTCTATCACTGACAGGAGTCCTGTCAACACGACTGTTGGTGGATCCGTTCCTTACGGAACAGAACGCCGTTTCAATGCCTACGTGAAAATCGAGGGGGCGGAAGAGTCGCGAGGAAGCTAACTCCCCCTTTCCTATATGCATGGCGCAAATCGCGCGTATTAACGCACGAATCATGACACGGAGACAAATAAAAGAGAGGAGAATACCCTTTCTCTTAGATTTATCTCTCCATCGATTCATTCATTGCTTCCTCGTACTCCTCGAGCACTCCGCAGCCGTTCCCATCTGCACATCGTGAGAAAATCTCTCTCCCCCACCAGTCCTTTTTCTCCAAGATCTATGGCGTCTACCTCGACCTCAGGAGCGGCGGCGGGTTCGTCGGCGGCGGATGAGAAGAAGATGTGGGGCCTCTGGATCCTCAGTGACATGGACAACGTTGAACTCCAAGTCATGGAGGACGAAGGATTCATCGTCTCCGGTGCATGGCGGAGCGCCTCAGGGCACGTCGTTCCCGCCCTGCGCGATAGTGAGAGGGTGCTGTTCAGCACGCACGTCGACCGCGGCCTCGGCTTGCCACCGTCGGAGTTCTTCGTCGAGGTCCTCAACTATTACTATGTGCAACTCCATAATGTTCCTCCCAACTCTCTGCTTGAGCTTAGTACTCATGCAGCTTTGTGCGAGGGGTTTCTTGGCATTAGGCCAAGTCTCACCCTTTTCCGGTACTACTATGGTACTCGGAAGAACTCCATTAGCATCGGTGTGCCTTACACCCCCGGCACCCTTAGCTTAGTCCTTAGGAGAAACTGAGTCTATCCTAGGATTAATGCTAGTGAATCCGTCAAATGCTGGGCTGGAACCTTCTTTTATCACAAGGATATTCCGACTCCTGGAAAGGTGGAAGGTCTTCCGGCATTCACCGACGGCGCCGCTCTCCACCAGAATTCATGGGACGCGGAGGCGCCGGAGCTGTCGGATATCTTGATCCTTGCCAAAAGGCGGATTGAGTTTCTGATGAAGCATGAGGGCCTCCATGGATCCGACTTGATCCACTTCTGGTTGGAGCGCCGGATTCAGCCTCTCCAGCACCATGGAGATCATCTCATGCACCAGATCACCAGCGACAGGAAGGACAAGATGCGGGTCAGTTCGAGCCGGATTCCAGCGAAGGACTACAGGACCCTTATGCAATATTTGAACAAGGAAAGAGTGGAACGAAAGGTTCCAGAAGTCTCCATGAAGATGTATACGTCCAACCGTCCTCTGACTCCCATAAATATTTCGACTCTGCTTTTGTGTTTCGTCGTTCTTTTCTGTTCTTTCTCCAACTCTATTTTCATCGATGCTTTTCGACTTTATTATCTCGAGAAACTCTCTGAGTCTAAGCTAGCCCCACTAGAGGTCTATCCTTTAGATGATCCAGAGGCGACGGAGGATGATGAGGTGCAGGAAGTTGCCGCCCCCCACTTCCAAGAAGCGTAAGGCGAAAGAAGTTGTTGTTACTGCTGGTAGCCAAGTGCTACCAGTAGTTAAAAAGTAAGCACCCTGTCTTTTATTCTCAGTATTTTATACCTTTATTTCTTTCCAGATCACACCTGATATTTGGATTTCCGTGTTCTAGAGCTAAATCAGCTTTGAAGAGTAAGACTAAGCTGGGCAAGCAGATGCGTCAACAGAAGCTTGTTATTTTCCCTGTCGTACCGCCACCAAGTCCATCCAGTACTCCATCAGCACAGGAAGCTTCTGCCTCTCCTGATGCTGGCAACATCTCGCAAGCCCTGGTCACCATTGATGATCAGGCAACTAACAAGGGTGAACCCGTCAAGGGTAATGATCCCATGGTAACATATACAGGAACATTTGATAAAGTGGCCGGCTCCGCAGTCTCTGGCCTAAAGAGGAAAGAGAAGGAAGAGATCCTAAGTCTGGCTCAATCCAGCCTTGAGAAGCAAACCTTGACCCCAGAGGCAGCGAGCCAGGAGCAGGAGGACGTCAAGCTGGTTAGCCTCCTGGATCAAATTTTGGTCCGGGATGCTAAGATCGAGTCTGGCGAACTCCTAGGGACGGATGTTCCTTCCATCACCCTTACCGAGAAGGTGTTTCACAGCACCAAACTCGGAGTTAAGAAATTGCACTTGGAACACATTGTAAGTTTCCGATTATTATTTGTATTTATTATCATATCCTCTAGCCCCCAAGCATAAAGCCGGATACACATCGTTGGATCCGAGTTGATGCTTTTAGGTTGCAAAAGAACGATGTAGTGTATCCCCCAAGGCTCATGCTTTAATTTTACTTAGTTAAATTTGCAGCCCGAGTCTTAGTAGCAGTCTTATGGTATTCTGTCTCTAAACTTATAGAAAATTGCATCTTCCAACCAGGAATTGCTCTAGAACATTTGCAATAAACGCAAAGAGATCAAAGCCTTTCTTCTTGAGAATTCGAAGTTAAAATTGAGAAAGATGAAGCAGAAGGTAAACTTTTCCGACTTTCTCTTTGTCAGTTAACTTTTGTCATAGTCAAACTTGTTTTGTCCGACTGATATTTTTCCTTTGCAGAACTGTTGTGCTAGTCCAACAAGATGGTGGAGAAATCTGAGAACTTCAATGTCCTAGAAATGGAGAATGCTAAGCTCCGGGACAAGCTTGAGAAACTAACTTTAGAATCGAAGAAATCCATAGCTGTTGTCCTGGAGTCAAGCAATCATGAGACCAAGAGGCTCGAGAAGGTAATAGCCCTCCGAGATAAAGAACTAGCGGATCTCAAAAAGGACTTTGATTCAGAGGGATCTGGCCCAGGCCACAACTAGTGAACTGAACAGCCTCCGCAAGGAGCATGCTCAATGGAATCACTCTGTGCTAGGTAAGATTTCTGATTTTTACTTTTTGTTGATTTTTCGACTTCCTTTTCAGTCGAATTTTGACTTTTTGGTTCTTTCCCAGCCCCCCTAAATCTTTATGACTCTCCTACATCCGAACCTCGCCTCGAGCACATCAATCTCGTCGGAGATATCTTGTACGATTTCCGCCAAACTCTTGAAGAGGCTGGCGAATTAGTCAATCTTTCCGACTTGCATATAATGTTAGTGCAAGAGGTAAGGGATAAGGTAAAGGAGATTCTAAAGCTTATCGATGACTGGAAGGTCTCCTACGCTCGGACTGTTTCTCAGACTGCTCTTACCATGGTGATGAGCCACCACAACGAGATGGAAATCTGGCATGTCACCAAAGGTATTGTCGAGGAGGAGGATGAGGGTAACCCACAGGACATCAAGGCCATCCAAGAGTCCTGTGCAGGTTATGTCTGTCGTGTGGCGGAGATGACCAATTGTACGAGTCGCCGTGCCTCCCTCACCCCAAGAGCCAGAAGGCAGCATTGCAGCTTCCGAGTCTGAGATTGAGGGCGATAATGCTGTCGACTCTAGCGCTCCACCTTCTTCATCACCATCGCCTGACTCTGCAGCATAAACAGTTTTTATGCATTATTCTGAACTTGTGGCAATGTAATGACGGAAACAATGTTTTTATTTGTGCTGGTCTTGTAAAAACTAATGCTTTTACTATCGTAGAACTTGTGCTTATATATTTTTTATGCACGTGCTTTAAAAATTTCTGAAGCACTTTTTATGTTATGCCTATACTTGTCGTTTTATCTGGCTCTCTGCCTCGTCCCTTTCATGGGCCGGCCAACCTTTAGCACGGAAACTTTGCCGAGCAACGGAGCGCAATTGCTAAAGCAGTTTAAACTCGAAAACAAAGCCGTCTTTCAGTACCAACAACTCATTACTCGGAAAATGCCCGCGTCTAAGCAATCAGATAAAAAACCAAAGTATAGACAATGAATTGATTTTTTTACCCTAAGGTAACATTTTTAGATATTCAAAAATCATAACCAGAACGAACATGAGCATAAAGTACTTTCAAGCATTCTGGGATTTTTGAAAATGACATGCTCTTTTGGAAATAAGATGGCAAAAACTTCTCAAAGATAACATATGAGGAAACCAATATTTTATTTTACTTTGACATGTACACATATGATTACAAGTAAATATAACTAAGAATAGAAGCATTGTAGCTATGAAATACTTCATGAACGATCTATTGCATCCGGGTTGGTGCTGTCACTAGCTCTTTTTCTCTTCCGAGTATCAGGTCTTTCCTTGACTAGTCTCATATCGATTAAATAATATGACCCATTATGCAGAACTCTGCTAATCATAAAAGGTCCTTCCCAAATCAGGGAAAGTTTGTGCTTTCTCTTTTGCACAAGTCGGAAAACCAAATCCCCTTTTCTAAAAGAATGGTTTTGCACTCTCTGACTATGATACTTGCGCAACTTCTGCTGATAGGCTATAGATCTCTGCTCAGCAACGACGCGTACTTCTTCGATTATAGCGAGATCATCTTGTCGAGAAACTTATGCATCTTCTTCGATATACGTTTTGATTCATGGAGACTGATGAATTAGATCACTTGGAAGATCTGCCTCTGCACCATAGACCAAGAAGAAAGAAGTATAGCCAGTTGATCCGTTAGGAGTTGTACGTAAGCTCCATATTGCAGATGGTAATTATTCCTCCCAAGCCCCCGCGGCCCAATGAAGCGGTGCCTCGAGACGAGGTCGGATTCCTTTGAAAGTAAGGCCATTAGTTCTTTATCGTTGCCCATTAGCTTGTGGATGTGCGACCGATGCAATATCGAGTCGAATCTCTTGTTCTTCGCAGAATTCGGCAAGTTCACCCATGGAAAAATTGCTCCCATTGTCAGTAATTTTACTGTGTGGATATCTAAATCGGATGATTACGTCCTCAACAAACTTTCTGGCTGTCGCTCCATCGCAACTTGTTACAGGTTTAGCCTCAATCCACTTTGTAAATTTATCCACCATCACTAGTAAGTGAGTAAATCCACATTTAGTCGTGCGAAAGGGCCCTACCATATCAAGCCCCCAGACCGCGAACGGCCATGTAATAGGGATTGTTCGCAGCTATTCATCCGGAACATGTGCCTGATGGGCGTACTTTTGGCAGCCTCTACATGTTTTGACCAGTTTATTGGCATCTGCCTTAGCTGTAAGCCAATCCGTGTCGAAAAACTTTTGCCACTAAGGATCTGGCTGCAGCATGATGACCAAACTTGCCTTCGTGGATTTCTCTTAAGATTTCCACCTCTTCTTTTGAAGAAATACATCGCTGAAACATGCCAGAAACAATCCGTTTATAGAGCTCACCATTTATTATAGTGTAGGCTTTTGCTCGTTGGACAATCTGCCGGCTCAAGACTTCGTCTTCGGGTAGTTTTCCGTCTATCAGGAAATCCATATAGGGTTTTGTCCAGCTGGGAATTACAGCCAGAACTGCTATTAAAGGTGAGTCAGATTTCGTCGGATAGTCCTCATCAACTCCAACTATGGAGGGGACCCTTAAATGCTCTAAGAAAGTGCCATCTGATACTTGTTTCCGCGCAGAGCCTATCCTTGATAGAGCATCTACTTCCTCATTTTTTGCTCGAGGGATGTGTTGGACCTCAAAACCCTCGAACGATTTAGATAGTTCATCCACAACAGCTTTGTATGCTGCCATGTGCTTGTTCGTGTTGCAGATATCGGATACTTGCTGAGCAACTAAATCCGAGTCTCCGTAACACATGAGTCTTGATATGCCAATATTTTTGCACATGCGTATTCCATGTAGCAATGCTTCATACTTGGAAATATTGTTGGTTTCCGTGAAGTGTATTTGCAGCACATAGAACAGCTTATCTCCTTGGGGTGATTTGAGCACCACGCCAGCCCCCGAGCCTCCTCGTGCTTTTGATCCGTCAAAGTGAAGGGTCCAAAATTCCGAGTCTGGAGGACTTGTGTTTTCTGCCGTCTCTGTCCAATCAACAACAAATTCGGCAAGTATTTGGGACTTGATTGTTGTACGTGATTTGTACTCAATGTATAAAGCTGCAAGCTCTATTCCCCACTTTGCGACACGTCACGTGGCGTCGCGGTTATTGATTATATCTCGCACGAGAGCGGTTCTCACCACTGTGATCTTGTGCTCTTGAAAATAATGGCGTAGCTTTCTGGATGCAAAGAACACTCCATAGTCTAGCTTTTGATGATGTGGGTACCGTTGTTTTGATTCTGTCAGGACATTACTTAGGTAATAAGTTGGTCGTTGCACCTTATGATCATGGCCTTCCTCCTCGCGTTAGACTACTGTTACCACACTTATGACCTTGTTGGTCGCTGCAATGTAGAGTAACCTAGGTTCCTGAAGTTCTGGCGCTAAGAGAACCGGTGGGTTTGAAAGTAGATCTTTCAAAATTTGCAGGGCAGTTTCGGCTTTCTGGGTCCAGACAAATTTGTCGGTTTTCTTAAAGAGTTTGTACAAAGGTGCGGCTCTTTCGCCGAGCCGGATGACGAACCGACTCACTGTCGCAATGCAACCAGTGAGACGATGTATGTCCTTCAGGCGAGTTGGCCTGGTAATATTTAGTATAGCTTTGATTTTGTCCCGGTTCACCTCTATGCCTCGCTCAGAGACGATGAAACGTAACAATTTTCCGGTTGGAATTCCAAAGAAACACTTCTTCGGATTTAGCATCATGTTGAATTTTCGTAGACTAGCAAATGTTTCATCCAAGTCAGAAATTAAACATTCCTTCTTTTTGAACATAACTGCTATGTCGTCTACGTATACGTGGACGTTGCGTCCGATTTGATCGTTGAGACAATGTTGCATAGTACGTTGATATGTTGCTCCTGCGTTCTTTAAGTCAAAAGGCATAGTTTTGTAGCAGAAGGTTCCAAAAGGAGTGACGAAAGACGTCTTAATTTGATCTAACTTCTTCATCGGTATTTGGTGATATCCGGAATATGCGTCGAGAAAACAGAGTAATTCCGATCCTGCCATTGAGTCGATAACTTGATCGATTCATGGCAAAGGAAACGGATCTTTTGGGCATGCCTTGTTCAAAGCAGTATAATCAACACACATCCTTAAATCAATGGTGTCCTTTTTAGGGACGATTACAGGATTTACCACCCAATCTATATCGATGACCTATGTTATAAAATGCGCTAATTCTAGTCGGGCTAATTCCTTGGCTATTGCTTTGCGCTTTTCATCACCAAACCGTAGTAAGGACTGTTTGACAGGTTTAGCATCAGGGTACATATTAAGAGAGTACTCGGCAAGTTCCATAGGTACTCCCGTCATGTCAGAAGGCTGCCATGCGAAGATGTCACTATTAGCTTTGAGGAACTCGACGAGCGCTCTTTCCTATGCATGGCCTAAGCCTATCCCTATGTTCGTCGTCTTGGAGGGATCATCTTCCTTCAGCGATGTTTTGTTCGTCTCTTCCGACGCCTTGAATTGCAAACTTGGCCTCAGCACCTCGTTCTTCGTAGCGGGCATCTCAGACGGATTGATGGTCTTCTTGATCTCCTGGTACTCCTGGGCGTGCAGCACGGCTTCGGCGTAGGCAGCAGATCCTTTGTCGCACGCTCGCGCCTTCCTCGGATTTCCCCGTATGGTGATTACGCCCTTCGGACCTGGAAGTTTAATCATGTTGTATATGTAATGGGGACGAGCCATGAACACCCAGTAAGCCAGACGTCTCAAGATGGCGTGGTAAGCACTTTTGAACGGTACCACGTCAAAAGAGAGTGGCTCGGTCCGGTAATTGTGCTGGGTTCCAAATGTCACGTCCAGAGTAATCTCACCCAGATAATCCGCCTGTCTCCCTGGTACAATGCCATGGAAATTTACACTACTGTAACTTAACTGGCTCTCGTGTAACTTCATGCGGTGGAGCGTCTCGATGTAGAGGATGTTAATGTTGCTTCCATCGTCCATGAGTGTTTTATAGAACTCATAGCCATCAATAAGAGGATTGACGACCAGATGGTACTTTCCCCAACGATGTGTTCTCCTCGGGTGATCTGAGCGATCAAAGGTGATGGTTACCTCTGACCAGTCCAGAAACTGTGGAACAGCCAGAACAGTGGCATTGAGCTCACAGAGAACTGCCTTCTTGTCTTTTAGCAGGTTGGGATCCAAGGAAGTAGACGTATGCATCTTTTTTAGTCGGAAAAGTCTTTTTTCCATCCGACTTGGGCTCTGCAGCGGTTTCTGCCTCTTCCATGTCAGAATCTTCCTTGGGCTCCTTTCCTTTCTCAGAATTTTTCTTTCCTTTTCGTCGCTTTGCTCTATAGCCGGCGGATTCGTCTTTCTTGATGTCGTCATTGAAACGACACTCGGCATTTGTATGGATAGATCCTCCGTTATTATCCAAGTGGTGGACACAGGGATTATTGGCAATGTCATCCCAAGTATAGGTTCTTTCGGGTTGCTGGTCTCCTCTGCCCTGGATTCGGGAAGTTCCTCGGACTCTACCACGGACGCCTCCGCGCCCTCCTCGTCGTCCAGATCCGAACGTTGCATTGACAACTACCTTGTCTGGAGTTGGCTTTTCGTCCGAGGTGTTCTTGCACTTCTAAGTTTGCTTTGGCTGTTTGTCCGCATTGGGATTGGCCAGAACATTCAGCAGCCCTTCGGAATCATCATCGGCACCAGCATACTTGCTTGCTGTCTCTATCATTTCTCCCAAATATGTGACGTGGTCACGCTTCAGCCTGTGACTTAAAAGTCCGACTAGAAGTCCTGCAATAAAAGCTTCTATCGCAGTTTGCTCATTTACTCCTTCATAGGAGTTCTTCGTATCGATCCATCGTCTGAGGTAATACCGGCAAGTTTCTCCGGGTCTTTGGGTGCAACGCTGCAAGTCTCTGACTGTGCAGGGCCTCCTATATGTTCCCTCAAAGTTTGAAAAGAACGCACTTTGCATTTCATACCAGTTATGGATTGAATTCTCTGGCAGTTCATTGAGCCATGATCGAGCCGTCTTCCTCAACATCGGTGGGAGATATCAGACTGCAACCAGGTTGTTTCCTCCTTTGGCGATGCAGTAGGCCTGGAAGAAATCCTGGAGCCAGGTATCTGGCCGAGCTGCGCTGTCATAGGGCTGAATGTGTTTGGCAATACCAAAGTCAACCGGAAATCTGGTCTGACGTATGCATGGTCCAAATCACTTGGGTCCCACGTACACGTCTTCTTCCTCGTACCGCCGCGCCTCTATGTTTGATTCAATGCGATGGCGAGCATCGTTTGGCGAAATATATCTGCGCCTTGGAGGCTCACGACTTTTGCGCAGCGGATTCGGATTTTTGCTTCTCCTTTCACCATTGCCGCCTCTGCCCCTGCGGCTTCCATGGCTACGTCGGAATACTTCATGGTCGCTGCTAGGAGGCGATGGTGGCCCTGGTGGGTTATTTCCGGCTGGGTTATGCGGCGGTGGCGGTGGATCCTGATTATGCTGACTCCGATTCCTATTTCTTCGGGCATCGTCCCTACTTGATTCAGGACGATCCGGATCATCTCTTCGTCTGGCATTGCCAGCCAAATGGCTTGGTGGTGGCATCCTTAGCTGATCTTGCTCCTCTCTCTGGCGGCGTGTTTCCAGGTCTTCTCTGTAGCGGTTGTTTTGCCGACGATGGTCCTGATGAGGGACCATTGACCTGATGGCGTCTTTGGACACAACCAGAATAACTCTTGCCCAGTCACGCGTCGGCCGGCGAGAGTGGCCATTTGAGCCGGTTCATTAATTCTCTTCTTCTCCACGGGGACGATTGCGTTGAGTCGTATCCCTATGGAGCCTTACATCAGCGCTTTGGTCAGTGCCAGTGTGGCAAAACTCGTACTTTGAGGCCAGTTTTCCAGTAAATGACGCGGCCATTTTCTGCTGCTTTAATCCTTTATCCAGCAACACGACGCACTGTTGGACCTGCTGTGGATACGGATTGTTGGCGAGGATGGCTCGAGCTCCAGCAGCGTTTTCCAACGGCGTGCTATAGACTCGGATCTTCTCTCCGTCCTTTCCGTCGAATAGATCTTTGAGGATATCTGGTTTCTTGTTAGCAAGAAACGGACCTCCCCTTGTCTTGTTTGGGTGTCGCTTGAAATTTGACTGATACTTGGCAGGATCACTGTCTAACTGCTGCCTCATCTCAACGATGTGTGCGGCTTCTTCGATTAGAAACAGACGGTGCTTTTCCAGGTCCTCGGCCCTTTTCTCCAGCGCCTCCGGTGTAAGATCCGAAGCCGTTGGGATTGGAATCGTGAGAGCATCTCTGTAGATTTCACGCGCACCCTTGGTGACGATGTGTCCATCCGTGGGAGGGTCGATCAGGGTGGTATTAATCGGATCTTCGTCCTGATTCTCCATCTTGATCTCTTCATCAACTTTTTCTTCGTTGGTTTCCTCGACGTCCGGTTCTGCCGGTGTCGGATTTTTGTTCTTCTTCTTTGACCGCCCAGTAGCCTTAACATGCATACCAGTGGCAAAGACGGATTTTGGTTCGGTACCGGGGGATAAACTTCCGTCGGTACTTTCCTTCATGGTTGGCTTATGGACCTCAGAGGAATCTTTGGTGTCCATGTCGTCCTCCGAGGTGTAGCTTTCATCCATGCTATCATATGGACTAGGAGAATTTTCCAGCTCACCTTGCGTTTGCTTGGAGATGTGTTCTTGTTCATACTCCTCCATCTCTTTGTCGAAGTCTCGAAGTTCCAGCGACATTATTGACTCCTGAGGGGAGCCAGGTAAGTCGGCGTTTTCTTTGATTGCATCTACGACCAAATCGCTACCGGCTCCAGCATCGACAGAGTCGGATCCAGAGCTTATGTGGTACACGAAACAGTGTTTCTTCTTGTTCATGTTCTTGAAGTAGTGGCACAACTGGGTTTCCGACTCCTCCATCTCAAAGTTCTCCTTATTCTCGGCGATTGCTTCGTAATCAATAGCAAGTCATGTTACATTGTACCTGATGATGTGCACACTCCAAGATGTAGGCTCCACAGCACCTAGGTCAGCTTAATATAGTTGTCAACAGATGATACATCAAGTTTCTTTCCAACTTAAAAGGACCATATTATCTCTGCAAGAATGCAGGGTAACAACTTTATTCATTTTCCTAGTCCATTACCTAGGAATCATTGAAGAGTAAGTATCACATTATCAATGTAAATTCAGAATCATCACTAAACTCTAAACTCAACCAAGCACAACACTGAACCAAAGGTTCAGTTATCATACATAATTCATAATTGTTGTAACAAGCCAATCTAGCAGTCACCAGGTTTCAATTCAATTAATCATATCCTTAGAAAGATCAATTAGGAATCATATACTACACTATAAAGTTGTTTCCATGAACAGAATAGCCAAAGCTAATATCTCAAATTGATGCATCGACCACAAGATCATTTACTATGATCTATCCAGCAGTACAAAGAAAAAAACACATTAATAGGATAGGTACTCTCATATCTAGTAGTAAAATTCAATTTTAGATTTAGCAAGTAAGGTTTAGTTTAGCCAACAAATCACTTGTTCAAAATAGCACATCATGTTGTCAAGAGTTCGCTGTTGTGTACACTCTCACTGAGAGGCATCACAACAGTAAACATCTATAAAAAAAGCAACTATTGAGTGTTTGCAACAAGCACATTCACAATAATTACATCATTTTCATGCATGCTTTCTTCAAGAAATCATATTTAACTCTAATTGTCAACATGGATAGCTAAACTTCAGTTTTAACATATACTAAAACACATGATTAACAGGGAATAAATGGCTCAAGGAGGATTCAAGTAAACACTTGTAGATCATCATGTGCCAAAACAATGAGGAAACCTTTCTCTAACTAAAACTCATCACAACACATAGTCATTAATTGTCACCACAGTAAATCATATCTAGACACAAGCATTTGACATTAGTGAATCATCGTTGACACACTTTAAAGGATCTTACAGATCAAAGATAAGGGGGATGTCACCACATAAAGCTTTAGCAGATGTTACTAGGGTTCTAGGATCTTGATATGTCCAATTTGCATCACCATTCTATATCATAGTTTGCCTCTATTCATTGATATATTTCTTATTAAGGGGTGTTACTTATGTCTTTTCATCTGTTTTTGCATGTTGGATGATTCTTGGAGGATGAACTGCCGGAGTCAGGTTTCTGATGGAAAAAAGATGTTTTGATGCAATTTCGTGAAGATCAAAAAAATACCAGAAAAATCATGGAAAATAATATTTTCCCAGAAGACTAAGGAAACAAGAAGGAGAGGCAGAGTTGGGCCACATGGGGCCCACACCTCCCCCCTAGGCGCGGGTCCCCCTGCCCCGCACCTAGAGGAGGTGTGGCCCACCTGGCCGGCCTCCGACTCCGCCCTCTCGCATATATCTTCTCCTCGAAACCCTAATATATGGAGAAGGACCACAAAGAGATTTCGTCGCCTCTGCGGGGCGGAAAACACCAAGAGAGAAAGAGCTCTCCGGCAGACAGATTTCTGCTGGGGAAATTCCTTCCCGGAGAGGGGAGATCGTCGCCATCAACACCGTCATCAAGCTAAACTTCACCGGGATCATCATCATCATCCACACCATCATCTCCACCAGCACCATCATCACCACTCCATCCCACTGTAACAATCGTGTTGAATACTTGCATAGTTCTTAGGGGAAACGTTCCCGGTGTTGATTACTATTGTAGTTGATGCTTGTGAGTGAAACCATTGGATTATTGTTTATGTTCAGATTGTTATCCATCACCATATCATCTTTAATCTTGATCCATATGATGTCTTGTGAGTAGTTCGTCTAGTTCTTGAGGACATGTGAGAAGTCATGTTGTTAGTAGTGGATTTGTGTTGAGTTATTATTCAATGGTTTAGTATTTAATTTGTGGTGTTATTCTTGTAGTGGTGTCATCTGAACGTTGAATACATGATACTTCACCATTTATGGGCCTAGGGGAATGCATTGTGTATTTGGCTACTAATTGTGGGGTTACCGGAGTGACAGAAACCTGAACCCCCGTTAGGACACCATTGCACAAGGGAGCGTAGGATCTGAGAGTTTAAGGCTGTGGTTAGGTTTATATCTTAATTACTTTCATGTAGTTGTGGATGCTTGCAGGGAGTTTAATCACAAGTATGTATTAGTCCAAGTAAGGTCGGTACATTAGCACAGGTTCACCCACACAACACTTACAACACCAAAGAAGACTACATAGCTATCTGAAGCGAAAGCACTTAACAGAATTCCCATGTGTCCTCAAGAACATTTGGTCCTTATAAGTATTTCCACCGGCTTGTCTTTTGCTAAGAAAGGATTGGGCCACTTGCTGCAGTTATTCGTTGTCTTTATTTCTTGCACTTTGTTTCTTTGCTTTATCAGAAAACCCCTAAAAATTCATTTGCTAAGTATTTACAGAGATTTCCTTCTCCATACCACTAGTCAACACCTTCTCCTCGTTGGGATCGACACTCCTATTTATCAAAAGTACTACGATACACCCCCTATACTTGTGGGTCATCAGATATTTAGTACAAAAGGGTAACAGTAAAAGATGTAGAGAGGGGAGAAGGAGTACCTACCTGGGATGAGTCCTAGCTCGTCGAAGAGGATATAGAGGCGGCGAGTGTAGCAACACGGCGGCACGGTGGGTACCGAGGCGCCTGCACCACGCCGATCCGTCCCAACAGCGACTGTAGCGCACGGAGAGTGTCGTAGCCAAGCAGCAGCACCGCCAGAATCGACAGCGGCCAGGCCAAGGCAGAGCTAGGGTTTCGGCTAGACGTGTGCGAGGCCACGATTGAACCTAGTCGACAAGGAGAAGGGAAGAGGAGGCAGTGGCGAGCTAGCGCCAACACACGGCAGTAACCGGCGGCACCGGATTTGGCCGACGTTGGTCAGGTGAGCGTCGGCGGTGGCGTGAACGTGTGAGGCAGAGGAACTGTAACATCCCAAAAATACTAAACTTGGATCATAAAAATCTAATCATCAAAATTAGGGTTAACAAAAACTTTCTAAAGGAAATCCTGAATGCATGCATATGTGTATGCATGGATTTTGAAATCCTTTAAAACCACCTTGTTTGTTTGTTCCATTGCTTGTAAAATGTTTCTTAGGTGAAATAAACATCATCTAAAACATTTCCCACACTTTCCCTAAAGACAAGTAAATCAAAACACATATATGAAATGAATGGTCACTTTGACCAATTTAACTCACATGCCTACTTTGGCTGTCTCAAACTTTCAGAACCTAACAGAAACTTTTCTGGATCTTTGCACCCCTTGAATGTACTCATAACAAAGTATCAAGGCCCACTTTGTGATCATCCAGAAACTTTCAAATGCATAGTTTAAATGACAATTCAAAATTGAATCTTTATCATATGGGAAGATCCCACTTTTTCAAAAACTATTCAAACAAGCTCAGTTTTCAAAACCCAAGCATCTGCAGACTCAACAGCACCAATCTAGCAAACCCACCAAAAATCAATTCAAAATTCAAAACTTGATTTCATGCGGCCATTTCATCAAACAGGTTGCAGACACAAATCAAACAAACATCAAACACTATTGTGGGCAGTGATTCTTGCCTAACTGGTTCCCCATTTAGCTCACACACAACTCAGTAGATCATCTAGGAAGATTAGCCAGGCACTAGCACCACTGTGAGCTTGCCATTGTCATCAATGGTGAATAGCCGAGCACCCTCTTGCCACCCCATAGTCAACAGCAAGCTAGGAGCAGCAGCAAGCCTAGCCAGCATCTCTGGGAGGCAGCCCACCGTCCACCGCCACTCACTGTCCCAGCCGCGAGCGTTGCCAAGCCCTGGACCACGCGCACAAGCCGCGCCCATACCATGCCGAGCGTGCGCCAGAGCGCCACCCTCGACCATCACGCATAGACCGCGCGCCGCCCTCGCCGCGTGCATACACAATCCCCACCGATCCAGGAGACCGCCAGACATCCCCGTTTGCCGCCCCATGACGTACAGCCACCGCCCGCCGTCTAAGACACCGCCTCTGCCGCGCAGAGCACCGCCCGTTCCAGACCAAACCACACCGCCACATGCCTCGAGATCATGTCGTTGAGCATCGCCAGGAGACACCGCACCGTCCCCTACCCTTGCCCATGCCATTAGCCGCCTGTAACATCGCCCCCGACGAGCTCACCGTGCGCCACGACGGTCCCCTCGCTCGACTATAAATAGAGGCCACCCCAGCACGATTTCTTCACACCATCTCACTCCCCTATACTCACTAATAGTGCCACACCATTGTTAGAGCAAGGCGAGCACCACCTCGCCGGAATTTCACTGGAGCCTGCCGCTGCCGGAGAAGAAGGGAGCCAGCGATTGGAGCCGCCCTAGGAGCTGCTGCGACCACCCCTGAGTTTGCCGTCGTCGACTTCGTCGTTCGCCCGCCTCGCCGACCCTCGCCAGCACCCCGGTGAGCCCCCAGCGACCCTCACTGGCCGCGCTAGGTTTCGTTCTCGCCGGAGTTGTCTCGCGTCGACGATGACTCCCAGCCGTTAGATTAGAACTAGATCGAACGATCCACGTCGTCCCATACCGCTTCGCCCAGCCCCGTGTCACTGACGAGTGGGGACACCCACTTAAGCAGCCCGCGGGAGCACTGCGCTTAGCAGGCCGGCCCAGTAATTATTCCCGCGCAGCCCAGTTATTCAAATTAAACCTTTTTCTATTTCAATTCAAACACACTTCTGTACCCAACTTCAAAAATCAACCCAGATCGATTCAGTGCACCAAATTGAATGAAACTAATTTTGTTGGAAAGGCCTGTGAATGCTGAATCCAAGCCCGTTGGATTCAAGTCATTTGGATCTATAGATCACCCATGGTAAAAATAACAAGGAAGAAGCTTTTCTGCATTCAAACATTTTTCAAATTTAAATCATAATAGCTTTTGAGTTGATTCCAACTCTCAAAAATCACATTTAACCATACCTTTCAGAATATATAAAAATATATAGGTTTACTTGCAGAAATAATGTTCAAGGAATAAAAGAATGCTACATAAGCATTTCTAGCCACTTTAATTAATTAAAATAAAAGGGTAAAACCTTATTAAATTGTGACACCACTTTAAATCACATTCCCATGGACTACAATATGTGGTGATGACATGTGTCAACATGATCCGATGTTGGGTTTGGAGAATATTAAATCTTAAGTAGTTTTTCAATGAGTAGAAATTACTTTTCTAAAAATCAAAGGAATTAAATCAAGCCTTAACCTTGTAATGTTAGAGATGATGCTAGATCATCCATAGGACCCTTGTGTGTGATGATTGCAAGTAGTTAAGTATTGTTTGGTGATTGTGTACCTCGTATTTATTCATAGACGCTAGTACCGACCAAGGATACGAGGAGGAAGGAGGATACTACGAAGAAGAAGCCGAGGAGAACTTCAACCACTGCTCTGCACAAGGCAAGCCTAATGCTATTAGTTGATTGTGCAAGCTAGTAACCTTGCAAGCTAACACTTGCAATTTAGCAAGCTTATATTGACATTGATGCAAGCTAAAACTTGCAAGACACTCTACTTTAGCAAGCTTATACTGATATTGTGCAAGCTAAGACTATACCTATGCAAGCCCCTACTTGTTACTACACCTACTATATGCCTTAAGCATAAGTGATCACCCCCACTTGATAAACCAATCCTAGTTTGCTTGCAAGCTTCTTACTTTATTTATTTATCAAAGCTCACTTAGAGTTTACTTAAGTGACTGGTAGATATTGGAAAGATGCTGAAGGTTACATAAAGAGCATAAAATTTGGCCTAAGTTAGAAACCTTGACATCTGTAGGGGTCCCAACCTAATAAGGTAGAGTCCTCCTGTGTTTACAATGCTAGTCCCTGGATCAATAGCTAGCATCCACAGTTAAGATGTAATATCAAGATACAAAGGTCATAATATAAATTTTATAACCAGGAATAACATAAGTTTATTACATCAAACATAGCTCATTTGGCTATTACAATACATTGCAGCGGAATAATTATAGTCATGGGTCCTTCATCTTCAAAGTGCCACAGGCAGATGTTGGTTGTAGACTTTGTAGTCCTAGTCAATCAAACAATCTTCATTTTAAAACAATCAACCTGCAACATTATAAGTTACAGCCACAAGGGTCAATACATTTTGAATTGTATTGGCAAGCTTCACTTCTATGTATAATAAGAGTGGATCCTATCATTATATGCATATTTGGCTAAGTAGAGTTTAAGGCTTATTTGCATAAAGCAATATTTTATCCTATCTTTTCAAAAGGGTTTTAAAATCCTTTGTCAAATTTCTTTTCCAAGTTCATTGAACTCCTTGGTATAAACTCAAGTGTTCAAATCCTTGTCAAAATCTCTTGAGCACCTTGGTAACCCCAAGTGCAACAAGTTTTATCAAAACTCATGAGTTCCTTGGTAACCCCAAGTACATCATGCTCTTGAGCACCTTGGTAACCTCAAGTGCAACAAGCTTTACAAAATCTCTTTGAATTCCTTGGTAGACACACAAGGGCATCAAGTTTTTATATTAGAAGTTGGTATGTCGAGATCTCCCATAGTTCAAACTTTAGTTGCTCAGTATTGTCCATAACCGGGGACACGGCTAAGTACTTAGATTTTATTTACTTCTGCAGAAGGAGTACACTTTACCCACATGTCATAATCCCATCCTTTTGCCACCAGTGGCCTACTGGATTAGTGCTCACCAAGATGGAGTACTGGCAGATTGAGAATGTGACAAAGTCTTTCCAAAAGGTCCTCCCATACATCATTGCTAGCTTTGTCTTCAGCCCCCATGAAGCATTCCAGATCCCCATGTCCAGTAACTAAAGACAATGTATGGGTCTTCCTAATGTAATTGACTAAGCCAGAGCCATAATAGCATGTGGTTGCACACGAAAGCCACAATTGGAGAAGCATGTTTGATCTCTAAGTTTCCTAGGTGGTTTTCTTTTGGAGCACAACACAAAGTGATTGCCATAGACATGGTTCCCTTTTGTTGCCACCTTCTCCAAAACTTAAAGTATCCTCCACCTAGGTGGTTCATTGAGTCCTTGTTTTATTATGTAAAACACAAGTCCTTTTCTCAACCTTTGTAAAATCTCAACATGTATCTCTTTTTCAAATTATAGCATATAGCATGGCTAAGCATGTACAACTTTATTATTTTCACTAAGGAGTGTATAGGGAATCCTATTAGGATTTTAGCATAGCATAAGTACAGAAATATCTTTTCATGCATATTTTTCAAAATCCACTAAGTATAATAAAAATAGTAGGACTTTTGTATGATAGTGTAACTTGCCTTTTTGGTAGGGAATGAGGGTTCACTTCCTTGATCTTGCTAGTTTCACACTTTGCTAATTTCACTACAAGTCAATCAAGCAAATCACCAAATCAACTAACATTCCAAACCAAGGTTAAACAAACAATTTCACACACATAGCAATAAAGTCTAAGTCATGCAAAGGGGTTCTTTTGCAAGGTTGGTCTCTACTAGGTTTATAAACTTTGTAAGGCCCAAATTGGTCATTTACCAAAATGGCAAAGTCATTTGCCATTGGGTTTTATCCTAAGACTATTTTAAAATTCCTTCATCATTTTATGTGGTGAAAATTATTCTTATCAAAGCAAAACTTTAGGTTTTGCACCAAGTAAGTTGCTCTAGGCAAGGCTTGGTGTTTTTGGGTCAGTAAGTTTGGTCCAAAACATTTTTCCCAAAGTTTTCCTTGCAAAAACATTTCCATTGTAAAATCAATAATTTTATATGGCTAGAAAATGGCTAAGTTAAATAATTCAACTTAAATTTCACCAAAATCATTTTTAACACCATGGGTTGGTTCCTAGGGTCAGTATGGTCACATAATTCCATTTTGCAAAGGTTTTAATCTTAAAATCAATTTTAAACAATTTTTATACTCTAAACAAGTACCCAAATGTTTCTGCAAATTCAATCAATTTAACAGATACAATTTTCAAAACTAAGGCCATGGTTAGCTAGGGCTTGTTCTCCTGAATCCAACGACATAAAATTTGTAAAATTTGGACGTGTGGATCCAAAGATATAAGGGTTTGAAGTTTGCAATTAAATCTGTTTTCAAATTTCTTTTAAAACGAATTAGGTGACACGCGGCGCGTTCTTACTGGTCGATACCGATTCGGCCGGATCGGCTCTGTGGAACATTAGATCTAGTTAGATCGAGTGGCCCAGATTGAGTACCCCTTCGCGTTTAAGTCATTCTATCTCATCCACTCGATTGATATCGGACGGCTCCTATCAAACAGTCACGAACTGGCGGCGCGATAACAACGGCGAGCGGCGGAGCGGCCAGTTGGCGGCGGAGCTAGCGAAACAGGAAACGAGGAAGGAGGTGAGGGTGCTTACAGTGATCGCGGTGACGCTCTGAAGCTCAAGGTGCTCGTCGTTGGGCAGGGGGCGCACGGGGACGGCGGCGATTGCTCGTAGGAGACGTCGTTAGCGTCGGGCTTGCTCAGGCGTCGTCGAGGACGAGGCTACAGCGCGTACCAGGGCAAACGGAAGACAGGGTCAGATGCGCACAGTCCTGGCGAGGATGCGTGCGTGAGCGAGAGGGAAAAAGGGCGGACGGAACTACCTGGGGTACTCGCCGGAGATGAAGCAGACGCGGCGGCGCTCTGTGCTTGAAGAAGGCGAAGGTTGGAGGCGCCCTAAGACAAACAGAAAATGCCGTTAGGTTCGTCTGAGCTTGAAGATCATCATCTTGTTCTCGGGGAGGAGAGGGGTGACCGGAATCTACCTGTGGAGCTCGTCGGAGAAAAAGGCAGACGGTGGTGACGGTGGTCGAGGTGGTTGCCAATGCTTGGGGTCGCTCGGGGGCAAGCTGGTGCTACGGGGATGATCGCCAGGAGGTGTGGATCACGAGAGCATGGTCGAGGAGGCAAGGGGCGGTGAGGGGTTGCCGAAATTGCTGCGACAGCTCTTCGGAGACGGCGGCGGTGCGAGCTCAAATTGTAGCAGCCTCGGGGCAGAGAGGGAGTGGCGAGTGAGGGGAAAAGAGGAGGAGGAGCAGGCGGTTAAATGGACGTGGCCGTGACGAGGAATTAACGCGGCGTTAAGGCGAATTAAACGCGCGGAATCAAGGCCTGCAACGGCAGCGAGGGGGAAGAGGCGTGGTTCGCGGGTGGGGAAGAAGGGGTGTGGTGTGGGGTCGTCTTGTCAGCGAGTGAGAGAGAAGGAGAAGAGGGGGCCACCGGTCAGTCTCTGTCTGAGTAGGTTTCTGAGTAAGAAAAGAAACGTTTCGGGGAAGGGATAAGTCTGGGCTGGACTGGCTTAGTGGGCTGGGCCTTTGCACTTTTTTTTTTCTGTCTGCTTTATTTTTCCTTTTCTAATTCTTTTCTGTTTTGAATTTTAAACAATTATTCACACATTCAAACAACACTCAAATTAATCCCAATAAACACTCAATTTTACTTTGAATTTGATTCTGTTTTTTTCAACATAATCGAATTCTCAGAACAAAATAATAATTTTATTCTTTTTAAGATCCATTCTTTAATTTAAATAAATGGATGTTTTAGTTATTTAATAATATAGGGTTTGTTTTAATTAATAAAATCTTCATTTAAAATCCAAACACTTTCAAATCTAAATCAATAGGTTTATTGGAAATAAAGAATATTTGGAAAATTTGTTTTTAAAACAAAATAACATTTTATTTTAGAGTCCATTATTAATTAAATAACATAGACTTTCATTATTAAATCAACTTGGGTTTGTTTTATTGAGAATATTTATTTTAAAATCTAAAATAAAGTTAAAACACTTTAGTAGGTTTTAATTATGAATATCAATTATTTGAGAAAACTTATTTTAAATATTTTAATAAGTTTTGATGTTTAAATTTTAAATTGGTAAAACCTTTTATCTAAATAAAGTTGGATATTAAATCCCTATTAATTTTATTTAAATAAACTTTAGTTAATTTAAATAATAAAATGTTTTAATCCCAAAGCTTGGCTAAGGTTTAATTTGGCTTTATAAAATAATCTTTATTTATAAATCCATCTTTTCTTTGGAATACCAAATCTTTTATTTTAAAAGATCCAAAATATTTTATTTTCCTTTATTTAAAATGTTTATCTTTTCAAATCCTTTTAGGATTTTATTTAATTCAAATGGGTTTGAGGTTCCATTTAAATTCAAAAAGTTTCTTCTGGCTCTAAAAATCAAACAAAGTTTTATTTTATTAATTTATTTTCACATTACAAGATTTGGAAAATCTTGGGATGTGACAACATCAGCCTGAGACATAAAGTTGTACTTAGTTGAAACTCCACTAGTTACCACCCCTCATCATTACTACCCCCACCTGTAGATGCTAGTGCTAAGCATAAAACCTGATCAAATTTTAGATGGGAATACTTGGTGGAAAAATGGTTATGAAAACCTTGGAATGATGGATCATTCTATTGAAATGTTTTGGACATGTGTTTCCAAATACTTGAGAACTTTGGTGATAAAAATGTTGAGGCATGAGCCTTAGCCCTTTATAAAATTGATGGTTGTCTGGATGCGATACCATTCCAATTTTATCGTACAACCACAATACCTGAATATTGGGTAGGGCTTGACTGGAAACTTATATTCCTTAGTATTAGTTCCCTCACGGCCAAGGTTTGAGCTGAGGCTACCTTGTGAAGATTGTCCACCTGTGCAGTACCCAAGATGACAGTTGGTCATGGTTGGGAGGCCAAACTCACAGGAGAGGTGCTTATACTAGGGCGTGTAATCGAAAGGTTAGGATCGATTATCCGCATACTGAGTATGGTGAATTCAGGATTTGTTCCTGACGGCTGTATCGAATATTGTGGTGAAAGTGTACAATCTCTGCAGAGTGTCAAACTATTCGAATAGCCGCGTCCGCGGTTATGGACAGTTGGAGTGGCCATACTGTTCCCCCGTCAGACTTTTCCAAATGACCTTTGAAATGAACTAAGACTTTGACTTGACCACAACAGAGTTGTGATATGAAATACAAGTTCCCGGCTAGGAATTATAAAATTGTGACTAGCTTTAGAACTTAGTAGATATAAATCTGGCTTTTGCAAAACAACCCTAGAGCCTAGTGTCCTATTATCCAACCCCCCCCCCCTTACCTATTAGTATTAGTTTGTGAGTACTTAAAGAGTACTCATGGCTTTGTCCCTGGCTATTCCCATGGCCAGACTATGAAGAGGAGTACCTGGAAGATGGACCCCCGAAAGGTTACGACAACTAGGATCATCTCCCATCGTCAGCATTGCCTGTGACCTTGAAGATGGAGCTTCGCCTACGCTACCGTTATTATTACGTATTCCGCTGCTTGATGTTGTATTAAGAACTGGATCATGAGATCCCTATTTGTGTAAGAACTTATGTGTCGTTTGTAATGGATGATGTATTATGGTATCCAATTCTATTATGTCTCGCAAAAATGGTAATCCTAGGATTGCGATGTATGGCATAACAGGCATCTAGGATTGAAAAATCCGGGTGTTGACAGGAACGAGGGAGAGTGGGGATGTGTTGCGTGTGTGCAAGAGAAGAGAGAGGAGAGATATGGGTCGTGGTCTGGATGACCCGAGCCAGCTCCAGATGGGCCAGGCTAGCCCATGTGCCCAACCAAACGGCCCAAATTGATTAGGATAAGAAATAAAATAAAAATAAAACAAATGAATTGCCAAAATACCCTCTAACATTTTTAGCTCTAGAAAATTATAGAAAATCATAAAAATATATATAATATATAAAAAAGTCTCAAAAACGAAATCTATCTAAGAAAAATATAAAACCACTTGTTTGAGTTAAATAAAATATTAAAGCCATTAGAGTTCTCAATAAATTATAATCTTATAATAAAATACACTAAAAAATTAATAAAAAATCATGTTATGTATAAACATAAATCTACTATTTTATAAAAAATACTAACTTAACTCTTTTATAAATAAAATTTGAAGTAAATATTTAAATACATTTAATCCTTTATTCAATTTTATAAACATAAAAATAAATAATGTCTTGAATAAATATATTACACTAGAAAAATATTAAATATATTACTAGAAAAGTTTTAAATTTTTTAAAATAATAAATCCTTATCTATAACCTATTTTAAAAATTCTTTAAAAAAACATTTCTTAAGTAAGAAATAATTATATTTCTGTAGAAATATTAAAACTTTAAAATCTAATTATCAAAGTTCTAAACCATAACTAAGATTTATAATAAAACTTAAGTGTAAATCATTAACTTAATAATACTCTTTTCAGAACCTTAAAATCAAAATTCAAAACCACGACCTTAAAGATAATTTTATACTTCACTCACTGATTTTAAGGGGGAATGATCTTAATATATAAACAATATTTAACATTACTTTAAATCTAACACATTAATAATATCATCCGAATTATACTTCCATTAAATAGTTGCATGTTATTTTCATAATAATAAAACAAATTTAATCTAGTCATCCACTTAAATATAAAGTGAACAATTCCACACCTTAGTCATACTTATCATAAATCTAAAAAGTTGGGAATAATTAAAATAAATTACACATTAAGTTTATTTACCCTTTTAAAGTTAACTTTAGTCTCAAAAGCTTATAAACATCATGTCTAATAAACTACTTATGTTTTTATAGTTAACTTTGGTCTATTTTAATTAAGACCTAAAGTATCTCAAGTACAAACTATTTGAACAAAAGCAAACAACATCGATCACATTCTATCAACCATAAATATTGTTTAAACCTTACCAAAGAAACCTTTTCTTCAAAGGTTATTCCTTTTGCCACTTCAAACAATAACTCTATAATAATTACCTTCAACCCTTAAACAACCCAATACATATACTTTCATCATAATAACCAAATAGCAACTAATCTCATTCTTAGATTACTATTGCACTCTACTTTTATATCTTGTATATCAAAACTTAAGTTCCTTATAAATGCATTTCCTATGAAGTAAAATTTAAATATGAACCAACTCTTAAAGGAATCAACTAAGTTCACTTCACTTAAAGTATTGGGGATACACTCTGGAGTTTTATAAAAATGCATAGCATTACTTATGCATAATAGCATGTTGCTTCTTTAAACATTAGTCCTTACCGGACCAATGATGTTGATTTTAGATATTGGATCTTCTATTGTCTTGAAGACCTTGAATGCATAATCTTGCAATCACAAAAGGCAAGTTCACACTTGCTCGTGTCTTTTGATTATTTTCTGTAAAGTATTTGCAAATCCAGTGTTATCATCACCTGCATTTCAAAAAGGTCAGAAAACACTGTTTTCATAATAATATGAATATCGGTTATTTACCATGAGGTAATAACCTACTATGGAAGTTCTGGTGGTAAAGGAACATAATATCTAGGACTTAACAACCAATGTCACCAGTGATTCTTGTGCCATATATTACGGTTAACCATGAGGTTTGGAATGGGATGGAGAAGTCAGCTGGATCGCCTCCCTTTCGCATGCCAACGGATGGCCAGGTCGTTGATGTAACTCCTCTTATAGAGGGTTGGCAGGATATGGGTCGGATCCCTCAACGTCCCACAACTTCTGGTATTTATGAGGGTTGTACACCTTAGGCTGCTATTGGAAACAAGTTTTATCCTAGGCCTGAATGACAATGATTGGCTTGGATCTTAGACTGGGCCCCATACCACAGAAGTGTGGACAAGCTCATGACTTGGTTGTGCAACAAGGATAAGGTCTCTCATGGGTAAAGTAATGCACATCTGCAGAGTGTAAGAACTGTAACTTGTTACTCCCTATTTCAGGAAGGAGCTATGAACGCGGCAGGAAAGGAACTCCATGAAAGTTTTGGTAAACCTATGAAGGCTGACGGACATAGCTCTTCGTAATAAAAGCAACCTTTGAATAAATGTTTATGAAAACCTGCATTGCCTATGACCTATGGTATGTGGCTGTAGACATAGTGCATCAAACACTTCTTTTTAGTGAACTTGCTAAGTACGCTCGTACTCAACGTATCTTCTTAAACCTTGCTAGATTTTAAAGCCAATACAGACAATTTCTACATCAACTATTACTCAAGAAAGTCTTCGTCAACAGCTCAATTTCTTTAATGAAGTCAAGGAAGTCAATATATACTCAAAATAAAGTGAAGAAAAAGTTGCTGATTAGATAGAATATAATCTCTAGCCATAGAACCCACTTCTGTAGAGTATTGCAACAGCAGCAATACAATCCAAATAGTTAGATGCTAGTCTTATTAGTCTAATAGTTTTGAGTTGCTATATTTTGAACCTTCTTTGTGAGAAGTTTCTTTCTCTCTCTTTAACCTAGAGTGTTCTCTGAATCTTATGTAAAGAGTCGAGTTGTAACCTATAGTCATGTCTTGGACCTGCTGTGTTTCTGTTGTACCACTCTGAGGGATTTAATACTAGTGAACGGTGTTTCATTAGTGTTATGTCAATGACTATAGTGTACTACATCATGTAGTGGTATGCTGGGTCACCATAGTTTACATATTGAACTCATTCAATATCTCATCTATGTACATTTGGCACAACTATATTAGTGTCTCAATCTATCCATATAGATATTGGTACCTAATATTCAGGTTTTTCCTAAGTCTTTCATCAAAATGAAATTCTTAACCTATGTAAATAAAAGATACATCATTTCCAATCAACAATATGTCTTTCACATAATGTATTATGAATATGTCTTAGAGCTCCCACTTAATTTCTTGTAAATGCAAGCATCCTCATCATCTCTGATGAAATTATACTCTTTTAACAGTTTCATCACGGTGAAGATTCCAACTATGTGATGCTTACTTCAACCATTTAAGTTTGCATACACTTTTAGCATCCTTTGAATTAACAAAACCCTTTGGATCGTGTCATGTACACGTTCTAGGTAACCATTCTATTATAAGAACTTTGTTTTCTTTGTTCAACTGACATATACCAAAATTATATGTAGTGGTTGCTACATTAATCCGCCTAGACTAAATATTGCTATGAAAGATCAAATCTTGTCATATTAAACTTCTTGAACGTTGTCGTAAACTCTTTACCTACATGTCGATAGTTTCATAGATGTGAAACATCCATGTCTATTTATACATCTAAATACGACTAAGAGGTTTTACACCTTTCCAGAGGGTCTTCCAAGTTTAAAAACTTGATTACTCGTGTATGGAACTATCACGGATTTTATAGCTTCAAGCCATTTAACGGATTCGTGGCCCATCATCGCTTCTTTGCATATAGTCGGTTCATCATTGTCAAATAACAGTGATTTACTCTCAAATCTTAGTATTTGACTATTTCACCATACCTACTCGGTTTAATAGGAACTTAGACCTTCGTGACCACAACCTTTGAGGCACGTGAGCCATGAGCATTGTTGCTGCCTCTGGGACACTTTTCGGCGCTGTGTAACTCTACACATATAGCTAATTTCAATAACCTTATCAAAGTCCTATTGTCCTCCCACTTAACTTTTCAATAAAACTTCCTTCTCAAGAAACTTGACATTCTAAGAGAGAAACACTTTTGTCTTCGGTGTTATGGAGGAATACCCAACGATATTCGAAATAACATACAAATACATGCTCATCCTACTTTGGTTGTAAAGATTTTATGTATGCTTAGCATACCAAATTTTTAAGAAAGGACAAACTTGGGTTTTATCCCAAATCATAACTTATATGGTATCATTTCAATGGATCATGATGGTGCTCTTTTCAGTGTAAAAGCGGTAGTCACTAAAGCTTTTAATCTTTAAAATATAATGGCAGTTTTATAACTAACACCTTTAATCTCATCATGTCAAACAAGGTTTCATTACATATCTCGAACACTCAATACTCCTATGGTGTTTCGGGAAATGCAAATCCATGGAACGATTTCTCAAATCTTAGGTGTTATGCTAAACTTGTAACTCAAATATATTCCTTTATGATCCAATCATAAATTCTTTATTTTCTTGTTACAATGATTTTACACTTCATCTTGAAAGTTTCTGAACATTTTCAAATAATTCACACTTCGTCCTCATTAAGTAAATATACACATGTATTCACTCAAATTACCGAAGAAAGCATATGAAGTTGAAATCCATCGCTCACGACTACACTTAATGGACTACATACATTAATATGTACAAATTCCAATAATTTAGTCATCCGTTCCTTTTGGCCTATGAACGGAGTTTTAATTATATCTAGGAAAGTCTCACAAGCGTCATTTGATCAAAATCACAAGACTCCAAAATTCCATCAGCATAAATTTTCTTCATGTTTTCTTTCCAATATAATTACGGCGATGTCACTTCTTAAGTGATCTTTTAATCATTTGTCTTTCAACATTTTTAGCACAAGTTTTATGGACGTGATTTCTCCAACCAGACTTGTAAATCATCCATATTATATGAAACACGGTAATTATTTGAACAACCTTTTGTTCTCATAATACCTGATCGAAATAACAATTATTGAAACAAATCTTGAAGGTAAGCTTTGATGTCAATGAGAAATACAACAACACCTTTGTTTGTTTTTGATGAACATTATCACATATTCTCTTTCTGGTTACTTAGTCCATTGCAGTTCATGAATTGTGTTGTTCTGTATGACATTTCACACCAACCAATTCGGTATCCAATACCCAAGCACCACATTGTTTAATTGGCAAATAATACAATCATAACATGTATATCTTCCATATACCTAAGCTGGACATTTCCAACCTTTTATCTTTTCGCCAAATATTTCAAAGATTCTCTTTTAGCATTTCCTTTCCCTTTTAAAAGAATCTATCAACATCAACAGTGACGTCATACACATGACACATAGTCCAAAGTGTGTATAGTCAAATAGAAAAATACTAATACCTTTGGACTTGCACTTTGAAGTAGATCACCATCATCAAATGTTTGGCGTTCTTTCTAAATCCATTCTTAAGTAATCTTTCAGTGTAGTAAACATTTTACCCACATCTTCTATTTATCCTTATCATGACAACTTCCATGATCTAGCTACTATAGCTTATAAAGGTGAATCGCGAGTATAAAGTGGCTTTCCAAAACCTTTTGGATGATTAGAATGTCTAGCATCTCCAACCTTTGCAAATTCTCATCAAATATGAGAACATAAATTTTGCCAAATTATACTCTATATTCCAACCAAAACATTGTTTTAGATATCGCAATATCTTTCACACATGATGGTTGCTGAAACAATTCTTTCAGCTCCTAGATAACATTGATATTGAAACAATCTTTTGAATATCAAGAATCATGGAGGCAAACATGATACTTTAGATACTAGCACTAGAATTGTTACTCTTGATTTAATACCAATTATTAAACTTCACGGAGTTAAGGGAGTTTGCTAAAAGTTTGCAGTAGGACTTTTAAACTTTAGATTGACACTCAAAACAATACGATACCACTTTGTAAAGTAACTATCTGGAATTCTATAGTTCTATTATCTCAATTATAACTAAGCGTAAGGTGGTGAACGGATGCCAATGACTAAAACAAATTATGCAAATTCAATTTGATTTAATTTATGATAAATTGTGTTCAACTTTAATCATATTAATATTTGAACTCCCACATAGAACAACATCCCTCGAGTCATTTTGGTGATTACACGAACCAAA
The DNA here is from genome assembly GCA_916181665.1 of Avena sativa. Taxonomy (NCBI): domain Eukaryota; kingdom Viridiplantae; phylum Streptophyta; class Magnoliopsida; order Poales; family Poaceae; genus Avena; species Avena sativa. The sequence continues at coordinate 37,041,573 of OV702284.1, forward strand.
TCCACTACACCAAGTCCGATCATCACGAGAGATGATGTAGCTACAAAGGAGAACGGTCAACATGTTCATCATATCATCCATATGACACATGCATTACCTTTCGGTAATCCCTGTTCCGAGGCCATGTCTGTATATGCTAGGCTCGTCAAGGTTAACCATAGTATCCACATGTGCAAATCTGGCTTACACCCGTTGTATGCACACATAGAATCTATCACACCCGATCATCACGTGATGCTTCGAAACGACGAGTCTTAGCAACGGTGCCTACTAAGGACAAACTCTTTATTACTTGATATTTAGTGAGAGGGGTCATCTTATAATGCTATTGTCGCGATCTAAGCAATACAAGATACATAAAAAGGATTAACATCACATGCAATTCATAATATGTGATATGATATGGCCTTTCTTCTTGTGCCTTTGATCTCCATCTCTAAAGAATAGACATGATCTCCATCATCACCATAATTTCATCAAGGTATGTGGCACCGCTTCATGGTTGCCCATCACCAACAGAAACTATTACAAATACTTGGAATAAAGCTATTACATGATGATTAGACATGCAGGTCTTAACAAATTTAAAGACAACCATTAGGCTCCTGCCGGTTGCCAACTTACAATAAGTATCATTGCATACATCAAATATAATCATAATCACATCATGGCCATATCACATCACATGCCCTGCAAAAACAAGTTAGACGCCTCTAATTTTCTTTGCATGTTTTATGTGGCTTGGGGATTTTGAAAAATAACCGTTCTTACCTACGAACAAGAACCATAGCGCTGATACAAGTCTTTTCAACTGCCCATTGTAAATTGAATCTTAACTATAGTGGGAGAGACATACACCCGCAAATCCACTTGTGCAATACAAGTTGCATGTTGAGCGTGGAGTAAGTCTCATGTGCGACGACATGTAAGGTTAGCCTGGGCCGCTTCATCCCACCATCCTGCAAGATGCAAAGTACACGAAAAGCAAGCGACAACAAAAGCATCAACGCCCACAAAACCATTGTGTTCTGCTCGTGCAACAGATCTATACATAGACACGGCTCTGATACCACTGTAGGGTTCATTGCATGTAAAACAAAAAATTCTATCGCAAGAACGCATAAAACCAAGATCCAATCTATGGCAAAGCCAAGATCTAATCCACGAGATCAGTGCAACGAGATTGAAGAGAACTAACCCTCATAGATCCAAAGCATTTAACGAGATTAGATTCTCATGGTTGATGTAGTCAATCACTTGCCGATCTCAAGATCGTGTAGACGATCCTTCTATCGCTGCGTTCCGGCAGCGCTTCCGCAGTCGGTCACACGTACGGAGTCGATGAAGACCTTCCTCCCTCGGTTCCAGCAAGGCAACGAAGGTAGTAGATCTCCTCGGAATCCCAGCAGCACGACGTCGTGATGGTGGTGGTGGAGGAGAATCCTTGCAGGGCTTCACCTAAGCCAGAGCCGGGTGATGGAGGAGGGAGGAGGGAGGCGGCTAGGGTTTGGGAGGAAAGGGCGCCAGGGACAAGGGGTGTGGGGGTGAGCCCCCACCCCTCCTTATATAGGTGGGGGCAGCCGGCCAAGGATTCCTAGCCCTAGCCGTGTACCCCCCCCCCCCCCCCCCAACTCGGCCACCAAGGGGAAGAGTTGGGAACTTTCCCACTGATACGTCATAAACGTATCTATAATTTTTTATGCTACACGCATGTTTTGTACCAACTATGTTATGTTTTGTCTACACTTTGAGGCATTTTTATACATTTTTTGGAACTAACCTATTGACAAGATGCCACAGTGCCAGTTCCTGTTTTCTGCTGTTTTTTCAAAGAAGCTAGTAAGGAAATATTCTCGGAATTGGACGGAACAAAAGCGGAAGTCAATATTTTACTGTGACAAAGACGGAGTCCAGAGGGGGGACAAAGAGGCGCCACAGGGCGGCCAAACCACCCCATGACATGGGCCCACCCAAGGTCACGCCAGGGCATGGTGTGGGCCCCTGGCCCTCAACCAACCTTGCCCTCTCTCCTATATAAGCCCCCCGAGGCAGAAACCCTAAGTACCCGATCAGAAATCCATGAAAAAGTCTGTAGCCACCGCCACCATCGTCCCTAGATCGGGAGGGATCTGAAGCTCTTCTCGGTACCTGTCCTAGAGGGGAGATTACCCTGGAGGCCTTCTTCATCACCATGCCAGCCTCCGAAGTGATGCGTGAGTAGTTCATCCTTGGACTATGGGTCCATAGCAATAGCTAGATAGTCGTTTCTCCTCTTTATGCTACCATGTTTAGATCTTGTGAGCTGCCTATCATGATCAATATCATATTTATGTAATCCTACATGTTGTGTTTGTTGGGATCCGATGGATATTGAGTACTACATCAAGATTGATTATTGATTCTATCATGTCTATGTTATTTGTGATCTTGCATGCTCTCCGTTGCTAGTGGTTACTCTGGCCAAGTATTTGCTTGTGACTCCAAGAGGGAGTATTTATGCTCGATAGTAGGTTCATGCCTCTAGTAATGTGGGGGAGTGATAGGAACCTCTAAGGTTGTAGATGTGATGTTGCTACTAGGGATAAAACAACAATCCTTTGTCCAAGGGTGATTGTATTGTTTACTTTACACACTTTGCTTAATGCAATTATCTGTTGCTTGCAACTTAATACTGGAAGGGGTTCAGATGATAACCTGAAGGTGGACTATTAGTAATAGATGCAGTTGGATTACGGTCTATGTATTATGTTGTAATGCCCAAACGAATCTCATAGAAATCATCATGACATGAACATGCATTGTTATGCATTCTCAATATGTCAATTTCCCAACTGTAATTTGTTCACCCAACATGCTATTTATCTTATGGAGAAACATCTCTAGTGAACCGTGGACTCCGGTCCATTCCTTCCCACTGATATTCGATGTACTGCCTACTGTTTACTTTCTGCAAGTGCTACAAGCAATTACTTTCTTCCACACTATACGTTCAATCCTTTGTTTTCAACAAACCGGTGAGCTTGACAACCTCACTGTAAGTTGGGGCGTTGTGTTGTGCAGGTTCCACGTTGCTAGCAACACCTTGGGAGTTGTTTCCTTTCTCCTACTGGTTCGATAACCTTGATTTCATAACTTGGGAAAACTTGTTGTTGTGCTCATCATACCTTCCTCTTGGGGTTTCCCAACAGGCTCTACAGTACTGTGAGCCGCAACAAGACTTTTCTGGCGCCATTGCCGGGGAGATACATGACAGTTCCTGCAAGGGGAGTCTCTCATAACCAATCTCTTTACTTTGTTTTTTTTTGCTTTGTGTCTTTTGTTTTGTTTGTTTTACCTTTTTTTATCAAAAACACAAAATAATTAGTTCCTACCTTAGTTGATATTTCTGTTGGTTTGCTTCTTTTTATCAAAAACACAAAAAATTAGTTCCTACTTCAAGTTTCTTTTATGTCGAGTGTTGCTCCAATCACTATGTCACCTGAGGAAATGATCTTCACTTTCAGACAAGGAAGTGAGGAGAGTTTCAAAGAAGCTTGGTCTAGAATTTTTATTCTTATGAAAAAACTGAACCTAAAATGACTCTAGGCTTGCTTCTTAGCAGTTTCTACTTTGGTCTTGCTCTTTGTTATAGATATGCTTAGGATGTTGTAGTAGGAGGAGATTTCCTTCATTGTGATGGGGATGAAGATTTTAATGCTATAAAAAAGTTGATTGCAACATATAACTTGCCTAGTAAACTTGATCCATCCTTAATAAGCATTTATGCTAGATTAAACACTCTTGAGACAAGTACATCTAGTTTAAAAGAATGCTACAATATGCTTAGAGAGCATCATGATTATGTTTTAGTAAATTCTAAACCATCAAAATGGTTCCCTATAGTAAAATGTTCTATAAATGATGAAACTTTTCATTTTCGGTGTGATATTATGTCCGAGTTCTGTCTTATGCCTAAAGATATTTATGAATCTCTGAATCTTTGGGAACTTTCTGTGGGGGTGGAGAAGAGTATCTCTTACCAACTATGCCACTATATTACCCATTGGAATAGCTGAAGGAGTGTTTACAAAAATCCTAGGGAAAATGGTATCTACTGATTATCTTGTTATTAAATGTGTAGGAGAAGCTCAAATTACACTTGGAAGATCCCTGCTAAAACTCCTTGGAGAAATAATAGATGTGGGAAAAGGCACCATGCATTTCACTTCTCCACCAAACAATCATACGTTCCCTAAAGGTAAGAGAGGTAGACGTAACAAAGTTGATGTTGATGCTTCTTCATTCGAAAATACTTGATTCTTGCTTTCTATGCCTAGCTGAAAGGCGTTAAAGAAAAGCACTCTTGGGAGATAACACAAATTTTTATTTCAATAATTTTTTATTTTGTTGAGCCTCTGTAATAATCTCTCCTTATCCTTTTTGTTTGGTTTTTGTGCCAAGAATAACCTCTAATGAGAGGGAAGTAAGATTTAGGGAAGTTGTTGTCCCGAAACAGATTTCTATGCGTCACTGTAAAAATTCGTGAAAAATCTCAGTATGTCGGATTGATCTGTAATTTATTGTGTGCATGACTGTTATTTATCCAACTTTCGTTAGTTTTGCACTTTTCTATTTGAGTAACAGAATATTTTCGAACAAATCGGTCTTTACCTGCTGGTCTGTTTTGACAGATTTCTGCCATTATGTGCATTTGCCTCTTAATCGGTTTCTTTTTGAGTTCTCTTTGATCACTTGAGTTTTTAAATGGAGTTGCTACAGTAGCTTATGTTTTAATGGAAGTTTTACTTGAGTTAAAACTGAACCCAAAGGCTTATTATCTTGAATACACTAATGTTGCTAATGAAGATTGTGTGAAGTTTTGTATCAAGGAAATTTTCAAATGTAGGGAGAGAATGATGTGATGAGATGAAGTATGGACAAAAACTCAAGATTGGGGATGCCACCTGTGTCACCTCAAGAAATATTCAAGAAGTACAAGCGTCAAATCTTGGGAATGCCCAAGGCATCCCCTTCTTCATCAATAAAAATCTCAGGTTTTCTTTCAAGACACTTTATTTGTATTCCTTCATGCACTATTGTGTTGTTCTTGGAGCGTCTTTGATTTTGTTTTTAGTTTTATTTTTATTTTTTTGCTGTAATAAGTTGGTCGGACCACAACACACCTATTTTGGAGAAGTCACACCTAGTTCTTCATTGCCTAGAACACTCTAGTTTTTACTCTTATTGTTCTGTGAGTATTCTCGTTTGCTATCACTGCGTTTAGCTTTAGTTTTCTTATGATTTTTGCTTAGAAATTTTTAGTTCTTCTTTGTAGTTAGGTGAGACAAGCTCTCTGATCTTTATTGATAATTATCTTTGTAAGTTGTTTCAAATAAGTCGATTGGTGTTGGAAAAGAGTAGAAAGTTTCATGCTTATAGTGGCACAAAAGGAAGCTTGTTTTGACTGTGGCTTAAACTTTATCATGTCATGTTAGATGTTGCTTTGACCATATGCTTAGTGATTATTGCTGTAGCATGAATTGTTTCAAATAATTGAGATTGCTTAATGTGCCTTGAAAAAATCATGCGTTGTTTTAGCATACAAAAGCATAATATTGGGGTATTCTCCTTTGATGCTTTATTTGGGTTGACTTGGCACATGATTACACCATGTTATGACTATTAACTAGTCACCTTAGCCTCTATGATCATTTATTTTTTTACTTGTGATATCACTTTATGCTTTGATTAATAATGTTTTGTCGCTTTGCATAATTATGGCCATTATTGCTCTCTTAGTTGGTCGCTCTCAGTCTTTTGCTAGCCTCCACCTATACTGAGTATGAGCTCTACTCGTGCATCCAACTCCCAAGAAACCAAGTTATTCCAAAGAGGCCACTGTAAATTCCTATGCATGGTGTGTTACACCATTCCAAGTATATTCATGTTTTTATCTATCTTCCAAATTAAACTTTTGTTATGTGAAAATTAGTGATTAAAGCTCTCATGAACTTGATGGCACATTTTATTTTTCTTGCACTTAATAAACTTGAACCATTGTGCCCATCTATGTGCTTATATGCTTGCAAGTTATAAATTGGGAGTTAGCAGAACCATGCTGTCATGGGGAACGCTATTAACACTTGTACATATCTATTCAGTTGATATCATGTTCTTTTGTTTATGGATGTCGGCGGTGTGAAATAAAAGGGGAGCTTGAAGTCCATGGAGTATTGTATATGTGTTAGAGAAACGCTTGGGAAGCTAGCCTAAGCATTGCCTAATCATGGTGGAAACTTGCAGCATAACCATAATGAGCAATCTATGAAGCATCTTCAGAAAAAAAAAGAGAAAAAAGTATCATGCACATGGTAAATAAAAAGATCGCTGAGATGCTCATTATCTGTTGCCTTGTCATTATGATATGGGATAGCTCCTGTGTCATGGGACAAGTGGTACCACGTTGGCGGTTCTCTATGATACACATATACTTACAATGACAAGAACTTGCTTGTGACTAAACTTGAGTAGCATGAGGAACGGACCTTGTACTCAAGGGGCATGAGATTTTCAACTTATGATTTGTCAAGCATATAACTCATATTTGTCTCACTTTAACCTTAATCACCTCAAGATGCTTATGATTATGATAGGGGCAATGAGAGCTCAAATCTAGTAAGTACCATAATTTTTGGAAGCCCTTTATGAAACTTGAAATCCATGTTTCCCTCTGTGAAGGGCCTTTCTTTTTACTTTTTATTGAGTCTCCATCTTCTATCTTTATGCACCAATTAAGAGAGCATAGTTGTCATTCTTAGTTCAATGTGCATTGTCCCAAAACTTGTTGATTAATTCATAATTATGGTATTGCTTGTTAATAAATTATTTGTATCAAGTCACCCTTATGAACTTTGAAGGTGTCATATGCATTTATGTTTTGCTACTCCATGAAGGGAAAGCTGATTACCACTTTTATTATGTTTTCTATATGTGAAACAAAAAAATGTCTTTCAATGCATTGTTATTCATGATATTTTGCGTATGTTACCTTTCATGTTGCAACATAGTTGCTTTGTCTTATTGTTAAAACAATATCGTTCATGCTTATGTTAGAGTACTTTGATCCCAGCTATCAATGATTTAAAATACCTTGATCAAGATTGTGATGGTGCATGTCACCTCAAAAATTATTCTTTTTATCACTTACCTACTCGAGGACGAGTAGGAGTTAAGCTTGGGGATTCTTGATACATCGTAAACGTATCTATAATTTTTGATGCTCCATGCTTGTTTTGTACCAACTATCTTATGTTTTGTCTACACTTTGAGGCATTTTTATACATTTTCTGGAACTAACCTATTGACAAGATGCCATAGTGCCAGTTCATGTTTTCTACTGTTTTTGGTTTTAGAAAAGCTAGTAAGGAAATATTCTCAGAATTGGACAGAACACAACCGGAAGTCAATATTTTACCATGACGAAGACGGAGTCCAGAGGGGGGACGAAGAGGCGCCATAGGGAGGCCAAACCACCCCATGGCGCGGGCCCACCCTAGGCCGCGCCAGGGCATGGTGTGATGCGTGAATATTTCATCCTTGGACTATGGGTCCATAGCAGTAGCTAGATGGTCATTTCTCCTCTTTGTGCTATCATGTTTAGATCTTGTGAGCTGCCTATCATGATCAGGATCATCTTTATGTAATCCTACATGTTGTGTTTATTGGGATCCGATGGATATTGAGTACTACGTCAAGATTGATTATTGATTCTATCGTGTCTATGTTATTTGTGATCTTGCATGCTCTCTGTTGCTAGTGGTTACTCTAGCCAAGTATTTGCTTGTGACTCCAAGAGGGAGTATTTATGCTCGATAGTAGGTTCATGCCTCTAGTAATCTGGGGGAGTGACAGGAACCTCTAAGGTTGTAGATGTGTTGTTGCTACTAGGGAGAAAAAAGAATCCATTGTCCAAGGGCAATTATATTGTTAACTTTACACACTTTGCTTAATGCAATTATCTGTTGCTTGCAACTTAATACTGGAAGGGGGTCGGATGATAACCTGAAGGTGGATTATTAGTCACATATACAGTTGGATTACGGTCGTATTATGTTGTGATGCCCAATCAAATCTCGTAGGAGTCAAGATGTCTAGTATATGCATTCTTATGCTTTCTCAATCCGTCAATTGCCCCGCTGTAATTTGTTCACCCAACATGTTATCTATCTTAAGGAGAACACCTCTAGTGTACTGTGGACCCCGGTCCATTCCTTTATCATTGATATACCGCCTACTATTACCATTACTGTTTACTTTCTGCAAGCAATTACTAGCTTCCACACTATACATTTAATCCTTTGTTTTCAGCAAACCAGTGAGATTGACAACCTCACTATAAGTTGGGGCAAAGTATTGAATTTTTGTTGTGCGGGTTCCAAGTTGTTAGCAACACCTTGGAGTTGTTTCCTTACTCCTACTGGTTCGATAACCTTGGTTTCATAACTGAGGGAAACTTTTTGTTATGCTCATCATACCTTCCTATTGGGGTTCCCAACGAGCTCTACATATTTGAGCCATCAAGCACTTTTCTGGCGCTGTTGCCGGGGAGTTAAGGAGGGCTTCAATCTCTTCCTCCTCGTCAATCACTTTTCGGGGAGAAAGAATATTCTTGCAAGGGGAGTCTCTCACAACCAATATATTTACTTTGTTTTTGTTTTTCTTAGTTTATTTTGCTTTGTTTTTCTTGTTTCTTTTTATCAAAATTACAAAAAAATTAGTTCTATTTGGTTTGCTTTTTCTTGTCAAAAACAAAAAAAATAGTTCTTTCTTTAGTTGTCACCTTGTTCTTAGCTCACCATGTTGATCCCTAAGTTCACCCTGAAAGACCTTTCAATAAGTAGTGGCTCTATAATTGGGAAAGATAATATTGAAGAATTCTTTAATCATGTTAGCAAGCATGAGGATAGATCCCTAGCGGAACTTGCTCCAAATTATGAAATTGCTACAGCTTCTTTAGTTCACATGTTGGAAGCTAGGTTTGTTAACCTTAACCCCATGATGCAAGTAATGTTTCTTAAACTTAAAGATATTAAGGATACTGAAAAGAGAGATTTTATTCTGGAAACTTTGCTTAAAGAATTCAATGATGTTGCCAAAGAAGCTAGAAAGGTCTTTGATCGTTTTAATATTCTAGGCGCATGTGTAGATGTTATGGGTACACTATAAAAGATGGAAAAAACCAAACCCAAAAACAAAGGGGAAATTAAAATACCAATACCTTTTAAACTTGTAGGAATGCATGAAGCCCTAGAAAAGAATTTTGATTGGATTGTTCCTGAAAACCCGTTTGATGAAAATAGTGAATGCAAGAGTATTGAGAGAGGATCCTATAGAACTTATTTGGATGATTTACCATGCATCGTTGAAGAAATTTCTGGTATTGATCTTAATGCTTCTTCATTTGAAAATACTTGATTCTTGCTTCCTATGCCTAACTTAAAGGCGTTAAAGAAAAGTACTATTGGGAGATAACCCGAGTTATTTTTATTTCAGTAAGTTTTCCTTTTGTTGAGTCTTAGAAGTTATTGCTTCTGTAATAACCTCTCCTTATCCTTTTTGTGTGGTTTTTGTGCCAAGAATAACCTCTAATGAGAGAGAAGTAAGATTTGGGGAAGTTGCTGTCCCAAAACAGATTTCTGTTCTTCACTGTAAAAATTCGTGAAAAATCCCATTACGTCGGATTGAGCTGTAATTTCCTGAGCATATTCCCCAGGTTATTATATAACTTTAGTTAGTTCAACACTTTTCGATTTGAGGAACATAAGGTCTTCGAACAAATCGGTTTTTACCTGCTGGTATGTTTTGACAGATTTCTGCCATTATTTGCATTTGCCTCTTATCGGTTTGTTTTTTAGTTCTCTTTGATAATTTGAGATTTTAAAAGGAATTTATACAGTAGTTTGAATTATATTGAAAGTTTTACTTGAGTTGAAACTAAACCCAAAGGCTAATTATCTTGAATACACTATTGTTGCTAATGAAGATAGTGTGAAGTTTTGTATGAAGGAAATTTTAAAGTGTAGGGGAAGAATGATGTAATGAGATGAAGAATGAAAAAAGCTCAAGCTTGGGGATGCCACCAATGTCACCCCAAGAAATATCCAAGAGGTACAAGCGTTAAGGCTTGCGGATGCCCAAGGCATCCCCTTCTTCATCAATAAAAATCTCAGGTCTCTTTCAAGACACTTCATTTTTATTGCTTCATGCACTTTTGTGTGGTTCTTGGAGCGTCTTTGTTTTTGTTTTTAGTTTTGTTTTGTTTGGTTTGCTTGAATAAATTACTTTGACCCCCACATTCATATTTTGTTTCAAATAAGTTGATTTGTGTTGGAAAAGAGTAGAAAGCTTCATGCTTATGTTGGTACAAAAAGAAGCTTGTTTTGACTGTTGCTTAGACTTTATCATGTCATGCGAGATGTTGCATTGACCTTATGCTTAGTGATTATTGTTGTAGCATTAATTGTTTCAAACAATTGAGATTTCTTAATGTGCCTTGAAAGAATCATGCGTTATTTTAGCATATAAAAGCATAATATTGTGGTATTCTCCTTTGATGCTTTATTTGGGTTGACTTGGCACATGCTTACACCATGTTAAGACTATGAACCAGTCACCTTATCCTCTATGATCATTTAGTTTTTGACTTGTGGTATCACTTTATGCTTTAGTTAATAATGATTTGTCGCTCTGCATAATTATGGCCATTATTGCTCTCTTTGTTGGTCACTCCCAGTCTTTTGCTAGCCTCCACTTGTACTGAATATGAGCTCTACTCGTGCATCCAACTCCCAAGAAACCAAGTTATTCCAAAGAGTCCACTATAAATTCCTATGCATGGTGTGTTACACCATTCCAAGTATATTCTTGTTTTTATCTATCTTCTAAATTAAACTTGTTATGTGAAAATTAGTGATTAAAGCTCTCACAAACTTGATGGAACACTTTACTTTTTTGCACCTAATAAACTTGAACCATTGTGTCATCTATGTTGTTTATATGCTTGCACTTATAAGTTGGGAATTAGCAGAACCATGTTGTCATGGGGAACGCTTTCAATACTTGTAAATATTATAGAGTTGATATCATGATCTTTTGTTTATGGATGTCGGCGGTGTGAAATAAAAGGGGAGCTTGTAAGTTCATGGAGAATTATATATGTGTTAGAGAAACGCCTGGGCGGCTAGCCTAATCCATGCCTAATCATGGTGGAAACTTGCAGCATCACCATAGTGAGCAATCTATGAAGCATCTTCAGAAAAAAATAAAAAAAAAAAAGAGAAGAGAAAAAGAAAAAAGAAAAAAAACACCATACTCATGGTAAATAAGAATATTGTTGAGATGCTTATTGTCTGTTGCCTTGTCATTTTTATATGGGTTAGCTCCTGTGTCATGGGGCAAGGGGTACTCCATTGGTGATTCTCTATGATACACATATACTTACAATGACAAGAACTTGCTTGTGACTAAAGTTGAGTAGCATGAGGAACGGCTCTCGTACTCAAGGGACATGAGATTGCCAACTTATGATTTGTCAAGCATATACTTCATATTTGTTTCACTTTAACCTTAATCACTTCAAGATGCTTATGATAGGGGCAATGAGAGCTGAAAGCTTAAAAGTACCATAATTTTTGGAAGCTCTTTATGAAACTTGAAAACCCTACTTCCCTCTTTGAAGGGCCTTTCTTTTACTTTTATGTTAAGTCTCCACCTTCTATCTTTATGCACCAACTAGGAGAGCATAGTTGTCATTCTTAGTTCAATGTGCATTGTCCCAAAACTTATTGATTGATTCATAATGTTGATATTGCTTGTTCTTAAACTATTTGTATCTAGTCACCCTTATGAACTTTGAAGGTGTCCTATGCATTTATGTTTTTCTATACCATGAAGGACAAGCTAAATACCACTCTTGCTATGTTTTCTATATGTGAAACAAACAAACGTCTTTCAATGCAATGTTATTCATGATCTTTGTTTGTACCCTTTCATGTTACAACGTAGTTGCTATGTCTTATTGTTAGAACTACATCTTTCATGCTCATGTTTAGAGTACTTTGATCCCAGCTATCAATGCTTTACAAATATTTTGATCAATTTTGGTAGCATGTCACCTCAAAAAATATTCTTTTTATCACTTACCTACTCGAGGACGAGCAAGAGTTAAGCTTGGGGATGCTTGATACGTCGTAAACGTATCTATAATTTTTGATGCTCAATGCTTGTTTTATATCAACTTTCTTATGTTTTGTATACACTTTGAGGTATTTTTATACATTTTTCGGAACTAACCTATTAACAAGATGCCACAGTGCTAGTTGCCTATTTTCTGCTATTTTTGGTTTCAGAAAAGCTAGTAAGGAAATATTCTCAGAATTGGACGGGACAAAAGCCAAAGTCAATTACCAGAAGGAACACGGAGTCCTAAGGGCAGCCGAAGTGGGGCCATGAGGTGGCCACACCTAGTGGCGGCACAGCCTAGGGGCGCTAGCCCTAGGTGTGGGCCCCTCGGGCGCGCACCGAGCTTGCCCCTTCGCCTATAAAAGCACCCCGATGTAGAACCCCTAAGTACCGGATCAAATCTCCACGAAACAGTCTGTAGCCGCCGCCATCTCCATCCCTAGATTGGGGGGATCTTAAGCTCTTCCCGGCACTCTGTCGGAGGGGAGAGATCATCCTGGAGGCCTTCTTCATCACCATGCCAGCCTCCGGAGTGATGCGTGAGTAGTTCACCCAGGGACTATGGGTCCATACAGTATCTAGATGGTTGTTTCTCCTCCTTTGTGCTATCATGTTTAGATCTTGTGAGCTCCGTTCATGATCAAGATCATCTATTTGTAATCATACATGTTGTGTTTGTGGGGATCCGATGGACATTGAGATACTATGTCAGATTATTGATTCTATCATGTCTATGTTATTTGTGATCTTGCATGCTCTCTGTTACTAGTAGCTATCTTGGCCAAGTAGATGCTTGTGACTCCAAGAGGGTGTATTTATGCTCAATAGTAGATTCATGCCTCTAGTAATCTGGGTAAGTGACAGAAATCTCTAAGGTTGTAGATGTGTTGTTACTACTAGGGAGAAAACAACAATCATTTGTCCATGGGGCAATTGTATTGTTTACTTTACACACATTGCTTAATGCAATTATCTGTTGCTTGCAACTTAATATTGGAAGGGGTTCGGATGATAACCTAAAGGTGGATTATTAGTCATAGATGTAGTTGGATTATGGTATATGTATTACGTTGTAATGCCCAATCAAATCTCGTAGGAGTCAAGATGTCTAGTATATGCATTGTTATGCTTTCTCAATCTGTCAATTGCCCCGATGTAATTTGGTCACCCAACATGCTATCTATCTTATGAAGAACACCTCTAGTGAACTGTGGACCCCGGTCCATTCCTTTATCATTGATATACCACCTACTGTTACCGTTACTGTTTACTTTCTGCAAGCAATTACTATCTTCCACACTATACGTTTAATCCTTTGTCTTCAGCAAACCGGTGAGATTGACAACCTCACTGTAAGTTGGGGCAAAGTATTGAGTTTATGTTGTGCAGGTTCCAAGTTGTTAGCAACACCTTGGAGTTGTTTCCTAACTCCTACTGGTTCGATAACCTTGGTTTCATAACTGAGGGAAACTTGGTGCTGTGCTCATCATACCTTCCTCTTGGGGTTCCCAACGAGCTCTACATATTTGAGCCATTAGGCATCCAATGCAGAGGAAACTCGTCGGTTCTTGGCTTTCAATGAAACCAGAGGGTATTCAGGAATAATTGGAAGCATATATTGTATGCACTAGGAGTGGAAGAACTGTCTGTTTTCCTAGCAGGGGCAATATAAAGGACATGCAAAGGGATGAACAGTCATACTTTAGGCCATTGCATCCCATGATGTTTGGATTTGGCACTCGTTCTTTGGCATGGCATGACTGGTTCCCACAATGATATTTGTGTTGTTTAGAGGTCCAATGTGTTTTCTAGGCTTGCAGAAGGCACTGCTCCACGTGTGAACTATCAGGTGCGAGGCCACACTTACAACAAGACATATTACCTGGCAGATGGTATCTATCCTACTTGGTTTACCTTCGTAAAGACCATACATATCCTCACCAAAGAGAAGCACAAGAGGTTTGCCTAGGAGTGGGAGGCCGCTAGAAAGGATGTGGTGTGAGCCTTTGGTGTGTTCCAATCCCATTGGGCTATAGTGTGCCACCCTGCTAGAACTTGGAACAAATACACAATGTGGAAAGTGATGATGACTTGCGTATTATGCACAACATAATCTATGACCAAGGCTGGGAATTTCATGGAGAATTGGTTGAACCTATGCCAGGTCCGCCACCTAGTTTTGCGAAATTCTTGTAGGTGCATCATGAGATTCGAGATCGGGCTACTCACAACCAACACCAGAATGATTTGGTTGGCCATATATGGAAATTTGCTGGAAACCAACCGACAGTGCAAACGAATAACTAGCTCTATCTCTTGTTATTTCAATTTTAATTTCATTTAATTTGATAGTATAAACTTGATTTGGACCATGTACTTCTATTTGTTGTAAACTATCTATTTTATTTTGAATTGCATAACTAATATGGTTTATATGAATTTGTGTATGCCTGAAACCATTCAGAGGGAAAATGGAAACAGAGCACCGTTGGGTGCACCGGCCATGCCAGGCCGGACACAGGCCACGGGCATGTTCATCCCACCCCGAAAACGGACCGAAATGGTCAAAAGGCCTGTCCATTTTGTGAGGTGCTGTTGGAGTTGGCCTTAGACCGGCTCATTGAGATGTTCTTAGATAAAAAAGATCGGGCTTATCAACCATGCAAGGCATGCATGCAGAACAGTTGAGCGAACAGACCGACATGTAATATATATATATATATATATATATATATATATTGCGAAATTTCCATCCATCTATTAAAAATCATCGAGAGCAGTAGAAAGATGTCCAAAAGTAAAAAAAATACAAGTAGGTATTTGGACCACCTAGCGACGACTACAATCACTAGCTTGATCCGAAGGTGCGCCGCCGTCCTCGTTCGTCCATCACCAGAGTCGGGTAAAACTTGCCGTAGTAGAGCTTGTTGTAACAGATAGACAGGAAGTCATCGAGCTAAGGCCACGAAGCACCAGCGCACTAAAGTAGCAATCATCAGCATTGATTGTTAGAATATATAATTGTATCGTGTTTGTATAGGTATACGGTCATATTGTGTATCCCTTTTGTAATGTGTCCGTGTTGTACGAGGACTCCCCTTGTGATCCTCCTATATAATGAGTAATACAAGGCACCACTACGTGTGGTTTACCCTATCTTACATGGTATCAGACGCAAAACCCTAGCCCGACCACGTTGCCCCTGCTTCCGCCGCCGTCGTCGATCTCCGTGCCGCCAATCTGCAAACCACCCACCCCCCCCACCCCCCTTCTCGCTGTGCCACCTCTCTTGGAGCCATGGGTGACGACGCTACACGGGACGCGCAAGCCCCCAAGGAGAAGTAAGATCGTGAGGCTCGCGAGGCCACTGATGCCAAGGGCAAGCTGGCCCTCACCACCGCCCCCTCCTCCAGTGCGGGGGCCTTAACCCTCACCTCCCTACATGCCCAAGTCGTCGACCTCCACTCCATCAAGGGGCACGTACCAGTCGAGCTGGCCCTCGAAACTAGCGTTCATCGCCAATGGCGCACCTTCTTTCGCGCTGCCCTCCGCAACTACGCGCTGCTCGACCACGTCGACGCGCCTGATCCAATCGATCCAACTCCGGAGTGGTCCTTGTTGGATGTCGTGGTGGTCTCGTGGCTCTACGGATCCGTCTCCCTCGGCTTCCTCGACACCGTCATGACACCAGGTGAAGATCCTCTTGTCGCCGATCTATGGACAAACATCAACGGCCTCTTCAACGATCACAAGATCAATCGCCAGCTCCACCTCTCCACCGAGCTCGGCAAGATCAAGATGGGCGAAATTTCCATGACCGAGTACCTGAAGAATATCAAGGCCCTCGCCGACGATGGTCTAGCAGATCTCGGAGCACCAGAAGAAGATGCCAAGCTGGTGATCCACTGTCTCAACGGCCTCTCCGAGTAGTACGAGAACGCCTCTTACTTGATATCCCTCATGCCCGAGATCACCTTCGAGAAGTGTCGTTCTCTGCTCGTGCTCCAAGATATGAAGCGCAAAAATTGCCTAGCCCGCAACTCCGACACGGCTCTCGTTGTTGACGGTGCCAACCCTGGCTAAGGCAAAGGCAACCACTGCAAGAAGAAGAAGGTTGCGGCTCAAGCCGCGAAGGAGGGTGCTATCATCTAGCACGAGGCCCTTGCTGCACCACCAGTCGTCTCTTCGCCAACTTGTCCTACGCTGCAACTCCTATGGACCGGCGCGATCCGGATGTGGCCCTACGGTCGGGTACACAGCTACGTGCCACGTCCTGTGCCCTCGCCACACGCCTTCTACCCGCAGGGGCCCTATAGCATGTCGCACTCCTCCTATGGATATGGCTACGCGCCCCCGCCCCCTGCTTACGGCTACGGCGCCGCTCCCTCGAAACCGGCACTGTCATCACCGGCTCCGTCAACCGCCTCGTGGGATCAATCCGCGCTCATGCACCAGTTCCAGACGATGGGCTTACAAGAACACACATAATGGGTAATGGACACTGGATCTTCCTCCCACTTCGCGCCCAATCTAGGTATGCTCACCTCCGTGTCTCCCCCTACCTCTTCTCTTCATGTTGTTGTTGTCGGTAACGGCTCCACTCTTCCGATCACCGCTACCGAACATGCATGTTTTCCTATTTCCACCTCCAAACGTCCCCTTCATACTCGTAATGTTTTAGTTGATCCTAACATAGTTTAAAATCTTTTGTCGGTTCGTCAGTTCACCATTGATAATCATGTTTCCATCGAACTTGACCCTCTTAGTTTCTCTACGAAGGATCTTCAAACTAGGAATGAGAGTCTCATATGCAATAGCCTTGAAGCACTATATCCTCTTCGCACCTCCTCCACCAGTCGCCCACATGCCTTCCTCGTTGTCGATCCCACTCTATGGCACCGGAGCTTGGACACCCTGGACGACCCGTCATGGAATCTTTAGCTCGCTCTTCGATTATTCCTAGGGATAAGAATAAATCTAGTTTGTGTCATGCTTATCAATTAGGTCGTCATGTTCGCCTTTCTTTTTCTTCTACCAATCGTGTAACACATTCTCTGTTTCAAATTATTCACTGTGATTTGTGGAAATCATCGGTTGAGAGTATTTCTGGCTTTAAGTATTATCTGGTTTGCCTCGATGATTTCACTCAGTATGCCTGGGTTTATCCTCTACGTGCTAAGTCAGAAGTTTTCTCACACTTATCATCCCTTTATGCCTTAGCCCCGTACTCAGTTTCATGCAAACTTGCAAACTATTCAATGTGACAATGGTTGTGAGTTTGATAATTCCCTCCTCCACTCTTTTTCCCAACGCCATGGAATAGCACTCCGCTTTTCATGTCCATATACCTCGCAACAGAACGGTAAAGCCGAGAGGATTTTCGCACCCTCAAAGACATTACTCGCACACTTCTAATTCAAGCAAGTATGCCACCACGCTTTTGGGCCGAGGCTCTTCATATAGTCGTATTATTGCATAATCGGCTGCCTTCCAAGGCAATCTCAGATCGTGTGCCTTTTCGAGCTCTTCATGGCGTCGACCTTGCGTATGCTGGTCTTAGGGTCTTCGGATGTATTTGCTACCCCAACACCACTGTCGTTGCACCGCACAAGCTTGCATCTCGCTCCATACCCTACGTGTTTTTAGGGTATCCATCCCAACATCACGGCTATCGCTGTCTTGATCATTCCATCCAAAAGGTCATCATCTCTCGCCATGTTGTATTCGACGAGTCTGTCTTTCCCTTTGCCACCACCGCATCCGCCACGTCTCCTACTCCTTCCCTGGACACTTATGATTTTCTACGGGTTAAGTAGCCGATGTCGTCAAAGCCGTTCACCGTGCTAGCCACGGGAAGCTCTATCACGGGCCATGCCGCGGGCGTGCAACAGCCTGCCACGAGCGCTCGGCATCCTGCCGCGGGTGCCTCCCCTGCCACGTACATCCGCTCTGCCGCGAGTTCGGTCACCTCTCCCGCCACGGCCCCCTCGTCGATTGGGACTGCCCCGTCGCCCGCCTCGTCACCTGACACATCTGTTGAGGATGATTCCTTGCCACATGCGGCTGCTGCACCGACTTAGCCACTGCCACTGCCATCGCCTCCGGTCCGTCGACCGCGCCCTCCGCCTCTGCCACCGTCACACCTTATGCTTACGCATGCGAAGACATGCGTGGTGCAGCCGAAGACCATCTTTGATCTTCATGTTGAGGGGTTATCTCCTCTCCCGAAGACGTACCGTGGAGCGCTCAAGGACCCTAATTGGCATGCAGCGATGGTTGATGAGTACAGTGCTCTTCTCTCCAACAACACTTGGGACCTAGTTGATCCACCTCGCAATGCAAATATTGTCACAGGCAAGTGGATCTTTCGTCACAAGTTAAAGTCTGATGGTTCTCTCGATCGGTACAAGGCACGGTAGGTCTTGTGAGGATTCACGCAACATGAAGGTATTGATTTTGATGAAACTTTCAGTCCGGTTGTGAAACCCGCCATGATACGGATAGTTCTGTCACTTGCTCTTTCCAGTGATTGGCCTATTCATCAGCTGGATGTCAAGAATGCTTTCCTTAACGGCAAACTTTATGAGACAGTTTATGCTTGATAGCCCTTAGGTTTCATTGATCCCAATTCTCCTGAGAAGGTGTGTCGCCTGAACAAATCCTTGTACGGGTAGAAGCGGGCTGCACAGGCATGGTTTCAGCGGTTTGCCTCCTATATTGTATCTCTTGGGTTTCTAAGTGCCAAGACTGACAGCTCATTATTCGTCTATCATCGTGGCTCCGATATGGCTTATCTCCTTCTCTATGTGGATGACATAATTTTGACTGCGTCTTTTGATTGCTTCACTCCGTTCTGAGTTCACCATGACGGACATGGGTGATTTACATTACTTTTTGGGAATCTCCATCAAGCGCAGCAAGGACAGTCTCTTTCTCTCGCAGGAGGTTTGTAACACCCCAAAAATATTAATGAGGATCAATCTCTAATTAACCAAGATTAGGGTTAACAAAACCTTTTAGTAATTAAATTCAAATCTTAATGCTTGTGTGTATGAATGATTGCAATGCCATGTTTGATTGTTGTAAATGATGAGAAATGGTTTAAAGATCAAAACCATATCATCTAGGTCACTACCAAACCAGATCAAAACCAAAGGAAAACTAAATATGAAGCTTATGACCTAATGGCCATTTCTGCCCAAGTTAACCACTAGCTCACTTTGAGCATCTCTAGCAACTAATCTCAAACAGAAACTCCATTTCTTTTCTCCCGTTGCTAGACCTAGTGACACTAAACACAATGGAGCTTTCCAACCTTGCAGAAACATTTTCAAATCCTTTAGAGATCAATTCAAAATTGAATCTATCTTATGTATCAAGATAGCCATTTTTGCAGAACCACTCAAACCTTCACCACTTAGCAAACCATTGCACCCAGAGACTACCAAGGTTAGTACCAGAACACCCACCAAAAATCACTGAATTTGATGATGGTTTAGTTCTTGCAGCCATTAGATCGAACACCTGGTGATCACAATACAAACTCAACAACTAGTCACTGTTTTGATCAAACTTTGGATCATCCTTGTGACCTCACCAAGCTCACACGCCGTGCTCTTAACTCCCTCGGTACCAGCCCGTGCAAAGGAGCTCTCTCACTCGATCAATTGAGCAGTGAAAAATCATACCCGAGCTCACCTTGCCACCCCTACACGGACACGCCGCCACAGACCATGCCGCCCTCGCCCACGATGTCTAGGAGGTAGCCCTGACCTCACCGCCTCTGCCTGTGCACGCCCCGACCAAAGACCGCTCGAGAAGACGCCAGCAAAGCCATGCCCATTTAACACCACACCATGTCGATCTCCGCGCCAGAGCGCCGAGCAATCCCGCGCGCACACACCGTGCCTTGCTCTCACCTTGCGCCATTACGTTCGCCATGAACCCAGCAAGCTCCCAGACACGATCGTTAGACCGCGCGACAGTCGTGACCACCGTACGCCGTGACGAATGTCGCCGGTACAGCCGCAGAGCAGGGACATTCTATAACGGTTTAGACCGCGCCTCGCCGTGCCACTGTGTGTATGACGATCGCCCTGAAGCATCGTGTTGGCCTATACCTTCGACCATGCTTATAGCTCACTGTAACTGCATCGCAAGTGAGCCCGAGCCATGCCGTCGTGCCTCCTTCGCCGCAGTATAAATAGAGCCCTCCCCCAACCTCAAAACGCACACCATTCCACTCCTCTCTCGCCCAGGAACCTCTCTGACCCAACCTTGGAGCAAGGCGAGCACCACCGCGCCAGAATTTCACCGGAGTTCGCCACTGCAGTGGAGAAGGGGAACCGAAGCTAGGAGCCGCCCTAGGAGCTACCGCGACCACCGTCCGAACCGCCATTGTCGACTCGTTCATTCGCCCCCATCGCCTGACCTAGCTGGAGCCCTGGTAATCCCCTGACGGCCCCCGCCGTAGTGCTAGGGTTCTGTCCCGCGCTAGCCTTGCAATGGAGACGATGACGCTCAGCTGTCGATCGTGCTCTAATCCTAAGGCCTAGATTTGCTGATACCGCTTTGCGTTAGATGGGCCACTGACAGGTAGGACCAGCCCCGGAGCAGCCCGATGCGCATGTTGCGTAGTTGGGCCAGCCAATTAACATTCCGCGCGTAGCCCACAGATTCAAATCTATATTTTTTCTTTTATTTGAAAATACCATACTGTAGGTAACTTAAAAAATCAATTCAGGAAGATTCACAGCACCAAATTGAATGAACCCAATTTTGTTTGAAAGTAGATGAAAATCTCTAATCACTTCTGTTGGATTCAAACAGTTTGAAACTATGGATCACCCTTGGTAAAAATAGCAAGATAGTAGCTTTTGCAACTTCAAACATTTTTCTAAAATCAACCATAAGTGATTTTGAGTTGATTCCAACTCTCAAAAATCACATTGGACAAGACCTATCTGAATATGTAAAAATATACATACTTACATATAGTAGTACTCGACCAAAACTAAAGAATGACTTTATAGTCATTTCTAGCCTCTAAAAATATTATTAAATAGTAGTGTTAAGCTTTGTAAATTAGGACAACAACTTTAAATAACATTTCCAAGTATTAGAATATGTGGTGATGACATGTGTTAACATGATCCCATATTTGAATGGGAGAATATTAAATTTTAAGTAACTTTTCAATGAGTAGAAATTACTTTTCTAAAATAAAGATAAATAAAATATTATCACCCTTTTCCTGTAATGATAGAGATCATGCTAGATCGTCTAGTATGGACCCTTGTGTGATAAATATAAGTAGTTAAGTATTGTTTGGTGATTGTGTACCTCGTATTTATTTATAGACGCTAGTATCAATCCGGACTATGAGGGGGAAGAATTCTATGAAGACGAGGAAGAGAACTTCGACCACCTTACCAACCAAGGCAAGCTATACTAAGGATGCTAGACCATGCAAGCCTTATTATGCATACCTTTAGGATACCATGTTGAGTACACCATTGTCCCAGTTTTACTTGCAAGCTTTGATTTTCTTCCTTTTATCAAGTGGTTCAAGTAGTAATTAATTGGTGATCCGTGGAAGATTAGGAAGGATGCCATCAAGAGTTTGGAGCTTGACGTAGGTAGAAACACTAGTTTAGTACCCCTCAGATAGTGGCACCATCATTGGTAGAAGCTAGTGCTAAATGAAACTTGATCACTTTAGATGGGAACAAATGATTATGAAAACCTTGGAATGATGGATCATTCTATTGAAATGTTTTGACATGTGTTATGGACACAATGACTTGAAGATGATGATAAGTGAAGGTTGTGACTTGACCTTGATAAAAACTGATGGTTGGGTTCGGATGTGACACCATTCCAAATTTTACCGTACAACCACAATACCCGAATTTGGGTAGGGCTTGACTAGAAGTTTATGTGTTTTAGTATGGGTTCCCTCGCGGAACAAGGTCAGCCGAGGCTACCTTGTGAATGTGACTGTCCACCTATGCAGTTCCCAAGATGACAGATAGTCATGGTTGGGAGGCCAAACTCATAGGGAGGTTCCTATACTAGGGTGTGTAATTGAAAGGTTAGGATTGATTATCCGCATACCAAGTATGATGATTTAGGATTATTCCTGACGGATGTATCAAATGTTGTAGTGAAATTGTACCACCTCTGCCGAGTGTTAAACTATTCGAATAGTCGCGTCCGCAGTTATGGACAGTTGGATGGCCATACTATTCCGTTGTCAGATGTTTTCCAAAATGACCAGTGACTTGAATGGTGACTTTGACTTGACCCCACCGGCTGGGGCGATAAAAGTAGGTTCCCACCTAGGTAACTTAGACAACTAAAGTAGGATTTTATTACTAGATATTGGTTGAAATAAAATTGGCTTGTGGCAAACAAACTTAGAGCTTAGGATTCCCATTAGAGTGGCCTTACTGATTTAGTAATAGTTTGCGAGTACTTCAAAGTGCTCATGGCTTTGTCCCTGGCTATTCCCATGGCCAGACTATGAAGGAGACTACGAGGAGGATGGATAGCAGGACGCTTACGATAACTAGGATCATATCCCATCGTCAGTATTGCCTGTGACCCTAAAGATGGAGCCTCGACCATGTTACTACTATTATTATTCCGCTGCTTTCGTTATAATCAGACCTGATCATGAGATCAACTAGTTGTAAGACCATTATGGTTTGTAATGGATGATGTACTGTCCTACCAATCTGTTATGTCTCGCAAAAATGGTAATCCTGGGATTGCGATTTACGGCATAACAGGCATCTAGGAATAAAAATCCGGGTGTTGACAAGTTGGTATCAGAGCCATCCTGACCATAGGAGACCCTAGTTAGAATGGACGTTAGAAAAACTTAGTTAAGTGAGTATTTACTCGCTCTTATCCTTGAAAATTCTTTCCAAACAAGAGTCATATATTCCTTAAGAATTTTTGAAACATTACATAAAATTTGGCACACTTGATCACTTCTCTAACTTACTTCTCTCAAATTGCTTATAGATGGACTACACTTACAGCAAGTTTTATCAGTTGGGCAACGAAGGAAACCTCATCTTTGAGAGTGACCTAAGTCAGCTTGCTAAATTTTTGGAGCGCCCGCATCCAGAGTTTTATGGAGCTCAACTCCATGATCACACCGGAGGGGAGCTACAATGGCTGATAGTTGCAGATCTGTGAGGAAAAATGGAGCCACCTACATCTGAGAAAATCCATTTCAGCATCCGAGAGAACAACTAGATAGATGGATTGACAAGAGCAATGCAAGAAGCACTTGCCCGACTATGTGGACAGAACATCAACAAGACTTTCGGCACCCGCTTCACTCATTTTGCCAGAAGTGACTCCAATGGACAACCCTTGGACCTGCCAGGCCACCCTGAGATAGGACACCATGTGGACCATCTTGCCTTCATGCTTCATGACAATCAGAAGGAGCTAGACAACGCTCGTGCTGACGCCAACGAGAAGCAACTTGCTGTCGCCAAGAAGGACCAGACCTTCGCCATCCTCATGAAGGAGCGCAAGTCACTTCGCCGTCTGCATGACAAGAAGGATCGCATTATTGCTTGCCTTCATCACAAAGTGTCATCCTTGGAAGAGACCATCCATGAGCGAGACATGCAGCTTGAGGAGAGGGAGAATGAAGGGGAAGACATTCGTGGAGATCCCTACTCGTACCTGAGTGATGATGATGACTACTTGGAGGACATGGATCAGGAGTTCCACACTGATGAGGAAGACTGTGACTTCATTGATGACGAAGAAGCCATCGGTTCTGATGAGTAGTAGCACCAGAGCACTATCGTAGGTGTGAGTTGTATCCGGTCCCACTGTATCTTAGCTTGGCAAAATGGTTCTTAAAACCATCTGCACCATTGTTGTGGTGTGTTGTTTGGAATGTGTTGTTTGTATGTGTGTTTGGAATGAATGAGAATGAGTTGTTGGCTTTCAAACCTTAGCCTTACTCAAAGTTTAAAAACTTTAAAACCAAACCCAAAAACCTTAGACAAATTTCCCTCTTGTCTCACGATCTATCTCAATCTTCATATGAATCACGGGGGAAGCAGCTCATCTCAAGACCCGTTGGTCCAAATCCTGCAACAGTTAGTAGCTGATCGAGAAGCCGGTAGACTAAGCGTCAAGCCAATCTAGCCACTCTACAACAGATCGCCCAATTGGCGCATGATAACCAAGGCCATGGAAATCCGGATTATCATGGGTCCAAACTTAAGAACTTCCAGAACACCAATACCCCTATCTTTAGCAAGTCAGAAGAGCCCTTATATGTCGATGATTGGCTGCAAACTATGGAAAATAACTTAGAAGTTGCCGGAGTAGATGAGGCAGAGAAAGTACTGTTTGCCACCCACTATTTGGCAGGTTCTGCAAGAGCATGGTGGAATAGCACATGTACCATGAATGGAGGACAGATGATGACTTGGGATGAATTCAAACTCAAGTTCAGCCGAACCCATGTGCCACCAAGTTTGATTCTGAGGATGAGGGATGACTTCAAGGAGCTGAAGCAGGGAAGGATGACCGTGGTAGAGTACCATGACAGATTTCTGTCTCTGTCTAGGTATGCCCCTGATGAGATTGGTACTGAAGCCAAGAAGGAGGAGATATTTCTGAATGGTCTGCATGATGATATGCAGACAGTGCTAGTCAATATTCCGTTTGCTGATCTAGAAGCTTTAGTGGACTTAGTAATTCAGATGGAAGGAAAGATCAACCAAGCCACTGAGAACCGTAAGCGTCGTATGATGCATCAACCTGGACCCCACCATACCCCAAAGTATCGCCCTAGTTCGTCTGTTGGATTTTCACCAAGGACCAATAGGCCACCTATGTCCCGCCCGAACTACCCCAATCGTAGTGGAGGAAATCCAAGACCGGGAGGCAACAACCATTATCACAATGGCAATCCCAATAACTTCAACCATGCACCCACAAGGCCCACCAACACCAATCACAATACTTCCCCAAGAACTGGAAGTAATGTTGTACCTGTTGCTGGGAAGGACAAGTCAACAATCACCTGCTTTGACTGTGGAGTGACGGGTCACTACTCCAATTAGTGTCCCAAGAATATTGCTGCAGCACCCAATGTTACCGCACCTGCCTAGCAGCAGCGTCATGTCCAACCTAGAAAGCCATTCGCCCCAAGCAACCCGAACAACCGTACCGGTCGTATGTTCCTCATGAATGCTGAAGAAGCCCAGGAAGCGCCAGATGTCATGTTGGGTATGCTTTTTATTAATTCAGTACTTGCAAGAGTGTTGTTTTATTCTGGAGCATCGCACTCATTTGTTACAGAAGAATTTGCATGCACTAGTAAGATTCAACCAACAAATTTGAAGCATGTTATGATAGTTCAAATACCTGTTTCAACTACCAAAGCTAGAAAAATTTGCAAGGCCATACCTATCAGGATTCGTGGAATAGATTTCTATGCCAATCTAATAGTACTCGGAACAAAAGGTTTGGAAGTAGTAGTAGGAATGGATTGGATGTCGAAACATCAAGGACTCATAGATTGTGCTAAGAAAGCCATAACCATGACCAATAGCACCGGAGTATCAGTTGAGCATGTGTCTGAGACACTGCCCCGTCAATTTAAGTGCAACAAGAGTTTAGCCCAACCGACCCTAGACCAAGTCAGAGTAGTCTGCGAATACCCCGATGAAAGGATACGGATGTCGCCTAGAGGGGGGTGAATAGGCGATTAAAACTTTTCCTAGAGTGGCTCAACAGAGGCGGAATAAAACTAGTGTTTACTTTAATAAGCACAACCTAGAACAACTAAGGTTCACCTATGTGCACCAACAACTTATGCTAAGCAATATAAGCAACAAAGTGATAGCAAGATATATATTACTTCAAGCACGAAGGCTATCACAATGTAAAGTGCATAAGTAAAGAGCTCGGGTATAGAGATAACCGAGGCACGCGGGGACACCGATATTTTACTGAGTTCCTCCCAACATGGAGTACGTCTCGTTTGGAGAGGGGGTGGTATCAAACCACCAATGCCACAAAAGGCCTCCCTTATTCTCCGGTGAATCTCTCGCCAACGGGATCGATCCACGCTTCCACTATCGGTGCACTTGTCGGTGGCAACCGGAATCTCTCACAAGGTTGGGGCACTTCTCCACAACTTAATTGGAGGCTCCCAACAAATGCCACAACAAATGCCACCAAGGCCACAATGCCACCAAGGCCACAAAACCGTCTAGGGTTCCAAGAACCCAAGAGGGACAAGCTCCAATGAGCAACTCAACCCAAATCCTCCGAGGAGAACTCAAACCGATGCACCAAATGCAAATGGCAAGAACACCACAAAGATGCTCAAATCCCTCACTCTCGAGTTCCAACAAAGCTACTAAAGTTATTGGGGGAACAAGAGAGGAGGAATCAAAGAGAGACACAAAATCCCCCAAAATCTAGATCCCCAAAGATACACTCACAAAGAGATGTTTTGGTTTGGTCAAAACGTAGATCTAGATCTCCTCCAACTACCCCTCAAATATATGCAAGAATCAATGGAGGGGTGAGTAGAAATCAAGCTCAAAGAGTAAGGCAAATGGGGGCAAAGCTTAGACAAAAGGAGAAGGAAGAAGCAACCCTAAATGAAAATGGACAAAAGACTTATATAGGGCTAGACAAAATATGGCCGTTAGGGTATTTTTCTAGACGGTCCGGTAGTACCGGTTTGGTCCGGTACCGGACCCAGCTTCCCAGCAGAGCAGCTAGCGAACTAAAATGGTCAACGCAGGCAGAGTGAATGAGAGAATAAGGGAGCGGGGGCGAGCTGTACCAGCGAGAGCCAGCTGACGAGCGGGGCCAGCAAGCGGGACCAGCGCGGTCGTGCGCAGGAAGAAGGCGAGGCAGCGCACGCATGGGATGCAGCGGCGCAGCGGCAAGCCCACACGCACGAGCAGCAGCGAGGCAACACAGCGGGTCAATGCAAGGCAGCTAGCGCTTGGGACCCAGCAAGCGCGTGGGCGAGCGCGCGATGCGAGCGAGGCCATCGCAGCGCGGGCGCACGCGAGAGGTGGGGGCCAGCAGCAGTCAACGTAGGCGGCAGTGCGGCTGCGCGGGAGAAGCGGGGCCAGGCGGCAGCAGCGAGGCGAGCGGGGGCTGCGCGTGCAGCGAGGCTTCAACCGCGGAGTCGACGCACGCGCAGAAAAACGGGGTAGACGAGCTGGATCTGGATCTAAAAAATAAAATGGACCGGCCGGTAGTACCGGTCCACCCGGGCGGTACTACCGGGCCGGCCGGTACTACCGGGAAAAGGTACCAAGCGAGGCAAAAAGAAAATGGGCCGCTTTTAGGCTCGGGCGGTAGTACCGGCCCGCCCGGGCGGTACTACCGCTCGGCCCAGAAAACAGATTGACAGGCAAATATTCAAACGGCAATAACTTTTGACTGGAAGCTCCGATTGACCCGATTCAAATTGCTTTGGATAGAGGACGACAAGGGCTTTCCAATAAAAATTGGAAATATTGATTATCACCAAGTGAGAAAGTATCAAGTAGAATAATGTGATAAACCTCACTTGGTGAGAAACCGAAAAGCCGCATAAATCAAAATCGCAACAAGATACATATGGGAGATCCTATTTTGATGAACAAGAGCTTGTTATGGAGATTACCACAAGCTCTATATCCTCACATGGATAAGACCAAATAACAACCAAATATGATGATGCAAGTATGCAAAGATTTGAGCTCTCTCCGAACGATGTGACCGAATTACTCATACGAGAGCCCCTCTTGATAGTACGGTTATCTATTCTAAACCCGGTCTCCTACACACAACAAGAGACCGGCAAAAGGGAAAACCTATCAAGATTATACCGTTGCCTTGAGCATTCCACTTGAACTCGATGTAGACGGTCTTGTCCTTCTCAAGATGGAACGCCTTTCTTAATTCCTCATCATCGACCCCACATATTGAGCTTGTCTTCTTTGCATTTCATCGACCTTGAAGCCAACACATGCTCCAAGCGATGCCAATGGACAAATCCTACAAGTATAACTTAATACACACATTAGTCCATAAAGATTGTCATTAATTACCAAAACCACACATGGGGGCCCAACATGTTCTTTCACCCGACATGTTTCCAGATGAATTACCCGGTATGCCCCTAGAACGGGATATCGAGTTTATTATTGAACTAATCCTTGTAACTGGACCCATAGCTCAGAGACCCTATAGTATGAATCCATCAGAGTTAGTGGAACTCAAGAGTCAAATTGATGACATGATTAGCAAGGGTCTGATTCTGCATCGCCATGGAGATCACCTGTTCTGTTTGTGGATAAGAAGGATGGTGCCACCCATTAATGTACGGATCACCGGAAGTTGAATGATGTCACCATCAAGAACAAGTACCCATTGCCAAAGATAGAATATTTGTTTGACTAGTTGACCGGTGCCAGAGTGTTCTCTAAGATTGATCTTAGAACTGGTTATCATCAACTAAAAATTCGTGCAACGGATATTCCAAAGACTGTCTTCACTACCCGATATAGATTGTATGAGTACAAGGTCATGTCTTTTGGATTAACCAATGCCCCCGCTTATTTCATGAATCTCATGAATAATATTTTCATGAACTTCTTGGATAAGTTTGTCATTGTTTTCATCGATGACATTCTAATCTACTCCAAATCGGAGGAAGAACATGAACAGCACCTAAGAACCATCCTTGGAACCTTGAGGGAGCATCAGTTGTATGCCAAGTTTAGAAAATGTGAATTCTGGCTAAAGGAGGTCGGATTCTTAGGACATATCTTGTCAGCTGGAGGAGTTGCCATTGACCCTGCCAAGATTAAGGATGTTGAGGAATGGAGAGCCCCAACCACCCAAATATAAGTTCGTGCATTTCTTGGATTAGCGGGATATTACTGCAAGTTTGTTGAAGAATTTTCAATCATCGCTAGTTCGATGACTCAGTTATTAAAGAAAGATCAGAAGTTTGAATGGACGGACAAATGTGAAGCAAGTTTTCAAGAGCTCAAGAAGAGATTGATTTCAGCCCCAATTTCGATCATGTCGGATATCACGAAGCCCTTTGATGTGTTTTGTGATGCATCCAAGATTGGTCTCGGATGTGTGTTGATGCAAGAAGGAAAAGTGATATCCTATTTGTCCCGACAACTAAAGCAACATGAGCAGAATTACCCCACCCATGACCTAGAGTTAGCCATCGTTGTTTTATCCTTGAAGACATGGCGTCATTATCTCATGGGTAATCGCTGTGAGATTTATTCCGATCACAAGAGTTTGAAGTATATTTTTACTCAGAAGGTGTTAAATATGAGGCAAAGGAGATGGATAGAGTTAATCAAGGATTATGACCTTGACATTCACTATCACCCCGGCAAGGCCAATGTGGTAGCGGATGCTCTTAGTAGACTGTCGTGTAGATTAAACACCATGATTCTGAAAGAGCAACCAAGTTTGCATAAGGAGTTGGAGGGTTTCAGAATGGAGCTGGTTAGCGAAGGATTCCTAGCTAGTATTGAACTTCAACCCACCTTGATAGATCAGATAAAGGAAGCACTGAAAGGAAATGCCAGTATCGGCAGAATCAAGCATCGTATCGGTACAGGGAAGGTACCTGGATTCATGGAGGATGAAGGAGTTTTATGTTATAAAGGAAGAATCTATGTGCCCGTAGATTTAGAGTTGAAACAAGCTATTTTGCAACAAGCCCATGATACTCTTTATTCTATCCATCCGGGAGGAACGAAGATGTATCAGGATTTGAAGGAGCAATTTTGGTGGCATAAGATGAAGAGATAAGTCGGAAGCTACATCGCCAAGTGTGATAT
This sequence comes from Avena sativa, assembly GCA_916181665.1. Lineage (NCBI taxonomy): Eukaryota > Viridiplantae > Streptophyta > Magnoliopsida > Poales > Poaceae > Avena > Avena sativa. The sequence goes on from OV702284.1 coordinate 37,071,668, forward strand.
CTATCAGAGAGTCAAAGCGGAACATCAGCGACCCACGGGACTTTTGCAACCTTTGCATATCCCAGAATGGAAATGGGATTCAGTTGGAATGGACTTCATCGCCGGTTTACCTATATCTAGTAGAGGAAATGATTCTATTTGGGTCATAGTGGATAGACTTTCCAAAATAGCTCATTTCTTACCTGTCAAGACCACTTATCAAATCTCGAAGCTAGCAGAGTTGTACATTGCTAGGATAGTCAGTCTGCATGTAATCCCCAAGAACATTGTGTCGGATCGAGGAACCCAGTTTACCTCAAGATTTTGGAAGAAAGTCCAAGAAGGTTTAGGAACCAAACTGAACTTTAGCATAGCTTATCACCCTCAGACCGATGAAAAAACAAAGCGAGTAAACCAGGTACTCGAAGATATGTTGAGAGCTTGTGTATTGGAATATGGATCCAAATGGGAGGACTGCCTGCCTTTTGCAGAATTTTCATACAATAACAGTTATCAAGCCAGTTTGCAAATGGCCCCATTTGAATTTATGTAGGAAAGGAAGTGTCGTACACCCATGAATTGGTCGCAAGTAGGAGAGAGTCATATTTTTGGACCATACATCCTACGAGAAGCCAAAGAGAAGGTTCACAAGATCCGTGAGCACCTCAAGACCGCTCAGTCCAGACAGATGAGCTATGCCGACAAGAGACGTCGAGATTTAGCCTTTAATGTCGGAGATTTTGTGTATCTCAAAGTATCACCCTTGAAAGGAATGCAGCGTTTCCAACTCAAAGGAAAGCTTTCACCCAGATACATTGGACCCTTCAAGATTCTAAGCCGCCGAGGAGAGGTATCGTATCATATAGAACTGCCGGAAGAGATGCCAGCCGTGCATGATGTGTTTCATGTCTCGTTAATTCGGAAATTTTTAGAAGTTCCAGAGACGATGGAAGTTTCAAGAACATTGATCACCGAGCCATTGAAATCAACCCGAACTTAACCTATCATGAAGTACCCATTCGTATTTTGGAAGAAGCTTTCTGAACTACTCGGACCAGGAGCATCAAGTTTATCAAGATCCAGTGGAGCAACCATACTCAAGAAGCCACGTGGGAACGAGAAGATTACATGAGGACTGAGTTTCCCAATCTCTTTAGTTCCTAGTTTTTCCTGAATCTCGGGACAAGATTCTGTTTAAGGGGGGAAGGTTTGTAACACCCCAAAAATATTAATGAGGATCAATCTCTAATTAACCAAGATTAGGTTAACAAAAACTTTTAATAATTAAATTCAAATCTTAATGCTTGTGTGTATGAATGCTTGCAATGCCATGTTTGATTAATGTAAATGATGAGAAATGGTTTAAAGATCAAAACCATATCATCGAGGTCACTAATCAAACCAGATCAAAACCAAAGGAAATTAAAATATGAAGCTTATGACGTAATGGTCATTTCTGTCCAAGTTAACCACTAGCTCACTTTGAGCATCTCTAGCAACTAATCTCAAATAGAAACTTTCCCATTTCTTTTCTCCCTTTGCTATACCTAGTGACATAAACACAATGGAGCTTTCCAACCTTGCAGAAACATTTTCAAATCCTTTTGAGAGGCAATTCAAAATTAAATCTATCTTATGTATCAAGATAGCCATTTTTGGATAACCACTCAAACCTTCACCACTTAGCAAACCATTGCACCCAGAGACTACCAAGGTTAGTACTAGAACACCCACCAAAAATCACTGAATTTGATGATGGCTTAGTTCTTGCGGCCATTAGATCGAACAACTGGTGATCACAGTAAAAACTCAACAACTATTCACTGTTTTGATCAAACTTTGGATCATCCTTGTGACCTCACCAAGCTCACACGTCATGCTCTTAACTCCCTCGGTACCAGCCCATGCAAAGGAGCTCTCTCACTTGATCAATTAAGCAGTGCAAAATTGTACCCGAGCTCACCTTGTCATCCCGACGCAGACACGGCGCCACAGACCGTGCCGCCCTCGCCCATGATGTCTAGGAGGTAACTCTGACCTCACTGCCTATGCCTTTGCATGCCCCGACCAAAGACCGCTCGAGGAGACGCCAGCAAAGCCATGCCCATTTAACACCAGACCATGTCGGTCGCCGCGCCAGAGCGCCGAGCAATCCTGCGTGCACACGCTGTGCCTTGCTCTCACCTTGCGCCATTACATTCTCCATAACCCCAGCAATCTCCCAGACACGATCGTTTGATCGCGCGACCATCATGACCACCGTACGCCATGACGAATGTCGCCGGTATAGCCACAGAGCACGAACATTCAAGAACGATTTAGACCACTCCTCGGCGTGCCACTGTGCGTATGACGATCGCCCTAAAGCACCGTGTCGGCCTATACCTTCGGCCATGCCTATAGCTCACTGTAACTGCGTCGCCAGCGAGCCCGAGCCATGCCGTCGTGCCTCCTTTGCCGCAGTATAAATAGAGCCCTCCCCCAACCTCAAAACGCACACCATTCTACTCCTCTCTCGCCCAGGAACCTCTCTGACCCAACCTTGGAGAAATGCGAGCACCACCACGCTAGAATTTGACCGGAGTTCGCCGCTGCAGTGGAGAAGGGGAACCGAAGCTAGGAGCCGCCCTAGGAGCTACCGTGACCACCGTTCGAACCGCCATTGTCGATCGTTCATTCGCCCCCATAGCCTAACCTAGATGGAGCCCTGGTAATCCCCCAACGACCCCCGCCGTAGCGCTAGGGTTTTGTCCCGCGCTAGCCTTGCGATGGAGACGACGACGCTCAGTCGTCGATCGTGCTCTAATCCTAAGGCCTAGATTTGCTAATACCGCTTCGCGTTAGATGGGCCACTGACAGGTAGGACCAGCCTCGGAGCTGCCCGATGCGCGCGTTGCGTAGTTGGGCCAGCCAATTAACATTCCTGCGTGTAGCCCACAGATTCAAATATATATATTTTTCTTTTATTTGAAAATCTCATACTGTAGGTAATTTTAAAAATCAATTCAGGAAGATTCACAGCACCAAATTGAATGAATCCAATTTTGTTTGAAAGTAGATGAAAATCTCTAATCACTCCCGTTGGATTCAAACAGTTTGAAACTATGGATCACCCTTGGTAAAAATAGCAAGACAGTAGATTTTGCAACTTCAAACATTTTTCTAAAATCAACCATAAGTGATTTTGAGTTGATTCCAACTCTCAAAAATCACATGGACAAGACCTATCTGAATATGTAAAAATATACATACTTACATATAGTAGTACTGGACCAAAACTAAAGAATGACTTTATAGTCATTTCTAGCCTCTAAAAAATTATTAAATAGTAGTGTTAAGCTTTGTAAATTAGGCCAACCACTTTAAATCACATTCTCAAGTATTAGAATATGTGGTGATGACATGTGTCAATATGATCCCATATTTTAATTGGAGCGTATTAAATTTTAAATAACTTTTAAATGAGTAGAAATTACTTTTCTAAAAATATGATAAATAAAATCTTATCACCCTTTTCCTATAATGATAGAGATGATGCTAGATCATCTAGTATGGACCCTTGTATGATAAATAGAAGTAGTTAAGTATTGTTTGGTGATTGCGTACCTCGTATTTATTTATAGACGCTTGTCGTCGGATTGTCGACAAGTACGCCATAGGGGGTCCTAGTGGCATTGGAAAGAAGGGGTGTGAGACGTCGGATGTTCCAGGAGCGGTGAGCGCAAGTTTACCCAGGTTCAGATCCGACTGCGGTGATCGGATCCTACTCCTGCTAGCAACCCAGTAATATATCGGTGTCAGCCGGATGTTACAATGGATTAGAAGAGAGGTTTCTCCTGTGCGAGTTTGTTGTGGTTATTGGTGCCCTAAAGGCTCCCATATGGCCGGTTTATATAGTCACCGGGGCCTACGGTTACAAAGAGAGACATATTTGGCTACGTTACAGAGTCGATAACTACATACAGCTTGGACTACAAGTAATACTACAGTCCTAAGTCGGTAACTCTTCTGGGCCTTGTCATAGCCGGAACTGGCTCCTCCTCTTTCTCTGACTGGGCCGCCCGTGAAGCAAAGCTCTAACCCGTTAGTGGGCCACCTTGGTCAGCGAGTCCTGTGGGTATACCCAGAAAGTATATCCCCAATAGTAGCCCCCAGAAGTCTCCAAGATCTGAAGTCGGATAAATCGTCTAGCTTGATGTTTTCTTCGTCTTGAGAATCTTGAAGGGTTCCCGAAAAACTTCTTTCATTGATGTAGGATTCCGAGTCAGTTGAGTCGGATATATTCTGCTCTAACCTTGATTTTTCCGTTGCTCGATTTGAAACATAAGCCGGATTTTACAGCGGCATGCTGACTAACAACTTTACAGGTCAGGTCCCGTCACTGACAGGATTTCCATCAGCACGACCGTTGGTGGGTCTGTTCCTTATAGAACGGAACGCCGTTTCAATGCCTACGCGAAAATCGAGGGGGCAGAAGAGTCACGAGGAAGCTAACTCCCCCTCACGCGTGGCGATATTCGCGTGTTTCATCGCACGAATCTTGACACAGAGGCAAATAAGAGGAGAGAAAACCCTTCTTCTCAAATTCACTCCTCCGTCGATTCATTCATCTTCTTCCTCGTACTCCTCGAGCTCTCCGCACCAATTCCCACCTGCCCTCCGTTGAGAAAAAATCTCTCCTTCCCCCACCAGCCCATCTTCCTCCAAGAACTATGGCATCGGCCTCATCCTCTGGAGCAACAGCGGCGTGTTCGTCGGCGGCGGACGAGAAAAAGACGCGGGGTCCATGGATCCCCAGCACCGTGGACACTGCGGAACTCCAAGTCATGGAGGATGAGGGGTTCATCGTTGCCGGCGCGTGGCGAAGCGCTGCTGGACACGCTGTCCCCGCGCCGAAGGACGACGAGAGGGTGTTGTTCAGCACTCACGTCGACCACGGCCTCAGTCTGCCACCATCGAACTTCTTCGTCGAGGTCCTCAACTACTACGGTGTGCAACTCTGCAATCTTCTTCCCAACTCTCTGCATGAGCTTAGCGCTCACGCAGCTCTGTGCGAGGGGTTTCTTGGCATTAGGCCAATTATCACCCTTTTTCGGTACTATTATGGTACCCAGAAGAATTCCATCAGTGTCGGTGTGCCTTATGTCACCGGCACTCTTAGCTTAGTCCTTAGAAGGAATCAAATCTTACCCAGAAGAACTTTCTTTTATCATAAGGATATTCCGGCTCCGGGTAAGGCGGAAGGTCTTCCGGCGTTCGCGAATGGCGTCGCTCCCCACCAGGATTCATGGGATGCGGATGCGCCGGAGCTGACAGATACTTTGATTCTCGCCAAGAGGCGGATCGAATTTCTGATGAAGCATGAGGGGCTTCGTGGATCTGACTTGATCCACTGCTGGCTGGAACGCCGGATTCAGCCTCTCCAGCACCACGGAGACCACCTCATGCACCAAATCACCGGTGACAAAAAGGACAGCATGAAGGTCAGCCCGAACCGGCTCTCGCCAAAGGACTACAGGACCCTCATGCAATATTTGGTCAAGGAAAGAGTGGAACAAAAAGTTCCAGAAGTTTCCATGAAGATGTATACATCCGGTCGTCCTCTGACTCCGGTAAATATTTTGACTCCGCTTTCGCGTTTCGTCATTTTCTTTGGTTCTTTCTCCGACTCTATTTTCATCGATGCTTTTCCGATTCTATCAGCTTGAGAAACTATGCTTCAGATGACCGGGAGGCGACGGAGGATGATGAGGTGCAAGAAGTTGCCGCCTCCACTTCCAAGAAGCGTAAGGCGAAGGAAGTTGTCGCTGCTAGTAGCCAAGTGCTTCCAGTAGTTAAAAAGTACGCATCTCACCTTTCATTTTTAGTACTCTTGTACCTTTGTTATCTTTCCAGGGCACACCTAATATTTAGGATTTTTGTGTTCTAGAGTTAAATCATCGTTGAAGAGCAAGATTAAGCCGCAAAGCAAGCCATGCAAGCAGCTGCGTCAGCAGAAGCTTGTTGTTTCTCCAGCTGTGCCACCATCGACCCCATCCACTGCTCCATCAGCGCAGGGAGCTTCTACATCCCCTGATGCTGGTAAAACCTCGAAATCCCTAGTCATCGTAGATGGCCAGGCAACTAACAAGGGTGAACCCGAAAAGAGTAATGATCCCATGGTAATGACCACAGGTACAGTGACTAAAGTGGTCGACCCAGCTGTTCCTAGCCTCAAGAGGAAGGAGAAAGAAGAGATTCTCAAGCTGGCTCAGTCCAGTCTTGACAAGCAAATCTTGACCCAGAAGCAGCGAGTCAAGAGGAGGAAGACATCAAGCTGGTCAGCCTCCTGGACCAGATTTTGGTCCGGGACGCTAAAGTCGCATCTGGCGAACTTCTAGCGATGGATGTTCCGTCCCTCACCCTTACCGAGAAGGTGTTTCACAGCACCAAGCTCGGATTTGAAAAGTTGCATCTGGAACACATTGTAAGTTTCCGATTCTTATTTGCATTGATTATCATATCCTCTATCCCCTAAGCATAAAGCCGTATAAAGATCATTGGATCCGGGATGATGCTTTTAGGTTGCAAAAGAACGATGTAGTGTAGCGCCCAAGGCTTGTGCTGTAACTTTACTTAGTTAAATTTGCAGCCCGAGTCTTAGTAACCGTCTGACGGTATTCCGTCTCTAAACTTACAGAAAATTGCATCTTCCAACTAGGAATTGCTCAAGAATATTTCCAACAAGCGTAAAGAAATTAAAGCTTTGCGCTTTGAAAATTCAAAGTTAAAAGTTGAAAAAGATGAAGCACAAGGTAAACTTTTCTGGCTTCCTCTTTGTCAGTTAAATGTTTTTGTCATAGTCGGATTTTGCGTTATCCGACTGATATTTTTGTCTTTGCAGAATTTTTGTGCCAATCCAGCAAGATGGTGGAGCAGGCCAAAAACTTCAAAGTCTTGGAGGTAGAGAATACTGAATTCCGGCAAAAACTTGAGACCCTAACTGTGGAATCAGAGAAATCCGCAGTTGTAGTTTTGGAATCAAGCAATCACGAGACCATGAGGCTCGAGAAGCTCCTAGCCCTCCGAGATAAAGAATTTGCTGATCTGAAGAAGGAGTTTGATATCCAGAAGGATCTTGCCCAGGCCTCAGCAAGTGAACTAGACAGCCTTTGCAAGGAGCATGCTGAGTGGAATCACTCTGTGCTTGGTAATATTTCCGAATCTTTTTCTTTGTGTTATTCATTTTTCGACTTTTGTTTTAGTCGGAATTTTGACCGTTGGTTCTTTCCCAGCCCCCTTGAATCTTTCCGACTCTTCCACTTCCGAACCTCGCCTCGAGTGCATCAAGCTCGTCGGAGATGTCTTGTTCGACTTCCGCCAAACTCTAGAAGAGGCTGGCGAAGCCGTCAAGCTTTCCGATTTGCACAAAATGTTAGTGCACGAGGTGAGGGACAAAGTGAAGGAGATTCCGAAGATGATTGAGGACTGGAAGATCTCCTATGCTCGGACTGCTGCGCAAACAGCTCTGACCATGGTGATGAGCCACCACAGCGAAATGGAAATCCGGCACGTCACCAAGGGCATTTCCGAGGAGCATGATGAGGGTAACCCGCAAGGTATCAAGGCCACCCAAGAATCTTGTGCAGGTTATGCTTGTAGGGTGGAGGAGATGACCAACTATACGACCCTATTCTTTGAATCCGCCGCCGCACCTCCATCGCCTCAAGAGCCAAAGATCAGTAATGCTTCCGAGTCTGAGGTCGAGGGCGACACTGCTGATGACTCCAGTATTCCACCTGCTTCATCACCATCGCCTATAGCATAAACATTTTTCTATGCATTATCTGAAACTTATGGCAATGTAATGATGGCTACAATATTTATTTTGTGTTGGTCTATAAAAACTGATGCTTTTACTATCTTAGCACTTTTTGTTTATATATTTTTATACTTTGTGCTTGAAAATTTTTGAAGCACTTTTTTTATGCCTATACTTATCGGTTTATCTGGCTCTCTGCCTCGTCCCTTTTATGGGTCGGCTAACCTTTAGCACGGAAACTTTGCCGAGCAACGGAGCGCAATTACTAAACTAGTTTAAACTCGGAAACAAAGTCAGCCTCCAGTACCAACAACTCATTACTCGGAAAATACCCGCGTATAAGCAATCAGATAAAGAATCAAAGTATAGGTAATAATTTAAACTTTGTACCCTAAGATAACATTTTTAGATTGTTCAAAATCGTAACCAGAACAAACATGGGCATAAAGTACTTTTAAGTATTCTGGTATTTTTGAAAAAATTACATGCTCTTTTGGAAATAAGATGGCAAAAATGTCTCAAAAATAACAATATGAGGGAACCAATACTTTATTTCACTTTGAACATGTACATATATGATTACAAGGAAATATAACTAAGAATAGAAGGGACGTAGCTGTGCAATATTCTATGGATGGTCTATTTCATCTGGGTTTATGCTGCCACCAGCTCTCTTCCTTTTCCGAGTATCAGGTCTTTCCTTGACTAATCTCATGTCTGTTGAATAATATGACCCATTATGCAGAACTCTGCTAACCATAAAAGGTCCTTACCAAATTAGGAAAAGTTTATGCTTTCTCTTTTGCACAAGTCGGAGAACTAAATCGCCTTTTCTGAAAGAACGGTTTTGCACTCTCTGACTATGATACTTGCGTAACTTCTGCTGATAGGTTGTAGATCTCTGTTCAGCAACGATGCGTATTTCTTCGATTATATCGAGATCATCTTGCCAAGAAACTTCTGCATCTTCTTCGATATACGCTTTGACTCGTGGAGCTTGATGGATTAGATCACTCAGAAGAACTGTTTCTGCACCGTAGACCAAGAAGAAAGGAGTATAGCCGGTTGATCTGTTAGGAGTTGTACGTAAGCTCCAAATCACAGACGGTAATTCTTCCGCCCAAGCACCCGTGGCCCGACGAAGCGGTGCCTCGAGGCGAGGTCGGATTCCTTATAGAATAAGGCCATTAGTTCTTTCGACTTGTCCATTGGCTTGTGGATGTGCGACTGATGCAATATCGAGTCGGATCCCTTGCTCTTCGCAGAACTTGGCAAGTTCCCCCATGAAAAAGTTGCTCCCGTTGTCAGTAATTATACTGTGCGGATATCTGAATCTGATGATTACGTCCTCGACGAATCTTCTGGTTGTGGCTCCATCGCAACTTGTTACGGTTTTAGCCTCAATCCATTTTGTGAATTTATCCACCATCACTAGTAGGTGAGTGAATCTATATTTTGTTGTGCGAAACGGCCCTACCATATCAAGCCCCTAGACCGTGAATGGCCATGTAATAGGGATTGTTCGCAGCTGCTTAGCCGGAACGTGTGTCTGATGAGTGTACTTTTGGCAGCCCTTGCATGTTTTGACCATTTTATCGGCGTCTGCCTTAACTGTAAGCCAAAAGAATCCGTGTCAAAAAGCTTTTGCCACTAAGGTCTAGCTGCAGCATGGTGACCACACTCGCCTTCGTGGATTTCTCTTAAGATTTCCACTCCTTCTTCCGAAGAAATACATATCTGAAACACGCTAGAAATACTCCGCTTATAGAGCTCACCATTTATTATAGTTTATGCTTTTGCTCGTCGGACAATCTCCCGGCTCAAGACTTCGTCTTCGGGTAATTTACCGTCTATCAAGAAATTTAGATAGGGTTTTGTCCAGCTAGGAATTACAACCAGAACTGCTATTAAAGGTGAGTCGGATTTCGTCGGATAGTCCTCACCAACTCCGACTATGGAGGGGACCCTTAAATGCTCTAGAAAAGCTCCATCTGGTACTTGTTTCCGCACAGAGCCTATTCTTGATAGGGCATCTGCTTTCTCATTTTCTGTTCGAGGGATGTGTTGAACCTCAAAACCCTCGAACGATTTAGATAATTCATCCACAACATCTTTATATGCTGCCATGTTCTTGTTTGCATTGCAGATATCGGATTCTTGCTGAGCAACTAAATCCGAGTCTCCGTAACACATGAGTCTTGATATGCCAATGTTTTTGGCCATGCGTATTCCATGTAGCAGTGCTTCGTACTCGGCAATATTACTGGTTGCCGTGAAGTGTATTTGCAACACATAGAACAGCTTATCTCCTTGGGGTGACTTGAGCACCACGCCAGCCCCCGAGCCTCCTCGTGCTTTTGATCCGTCAAAGTGAAGGGTCCAAATATCCGAGTCTGGAGGGCCTGTGTATTCTGCCTTTTCTGTCCAATCAACAACAAAGTCGGCAAGAATTTGGGACTTGATCGATATACGTGGTTTGTACTCAATGTCGAAAGCTGCAATCTCTATTCCCCACTTTGCGACACGTCCCGTGGCATTGCGATTGTTGATTATATCTCGCAGAGGAGTCGTGCTCACTACTGTGATCTTGTGCTCTTGAAAATAGTGGCGTAGCTTTCTGGATGCAAAGAACACTCCATAGGCTAGCTTCTGATGATGTGGATACCGTTGCTTTGATTCTGTCAGGACCTCACTTAGATAATAAGTTGGCCGCTGCACCTTTTGCTCGTGGCCTTCTTCCTTGCGCTCAACTACTGTTACCACGCTTATGACCTTGTTGGTCGCTGCAATGTAGAGTAACATAGGTTCCTGAGGTTCTGGCGCTGGAAGAACTGGTGGATTTGAAAGCAAATCTTTCAAACTTTGCAGTGCAGTTTCAACTTCTGGGGTCCACACAAATTTGTCAGTTTTCTTCAAGATTTTATATAAAGGTGCGGCTCTTTCACCAAGTCGGCTGACAAACAGACTCACTGCTGCAATGCAACCAGTGAGACGATGTACGTCCTTCGGGCGAGTCGGCATGGTAATGTTTAAGATAGCCTTGATTTTGTCCCGGTTCACCTCGATGCCTCGCTCAGAGACAATGAAACCTAACAATTTTCCGGCTGGAATTGCAAAGAAACACTTCTTCGGATTTAGCATAATGTTGAATTTTCATAGACTAGCAAACGTTTCATCCAAGTCAGAAATTAAAGTTTCCTTCTTTTTGGACATAACTGCTATGTCGTCTACGTATACATGGACGTTGTATCCGATTTGATCGTTGAGACAACGTTGCATGGTACGTTGATATGTTGCTCCTGTTTTCTTCAAGCCAAAAGGCATAGTTTTGTAGCAGAAGGTTCCTAAAGGAGTGACGAAAGACGTCTTAATTTGATCTGACTTTTTCATCGGTATTTGATGATATCCGGAATATGCGTCGAGAAAACAGAGTAATTTCGACCCTGCCGTTAAGTCGATAACTTGATCGATACTTGGCAAAGGAAACGGATCTTTTGGGCATGCCTTGTTCAAAGCAGTATAATCAACACACATCCTTAAATCAATGGTGTCCTTTTTAGGGACGAGTACAGGATTTGCCACCCAATCTGTATGGATGACCTCTGTTATAAAATCCGCTAGCTCTAAGCGGGCTAATTCCCTGGCTATTGCTTTGCGCTTTTCATCACCAAACCATCGTAAGGACTGTTTGACGGGTTTAGCGGCTGGGTACACATTAAGAGAGTGCTCGGCAAGTTTCCTAGGTACTCCGGCCATGTCAGATGGCTGCCATGCGAAGATATCACTATTAGCTTTGAGGAACTCGATGAGCGCGTTTTCCTATGTGTGGCCTAAGCCTACCCCTATGTTCGTTGTCTTGGAGGGATCATCTTCCTTCAGCGACGTCTTCTTCGTCTCTTCCGACGCCTTGAACTGCAAACTCGGCTTCAGTACCTCGTTCTTCATAGCGGGCATCTCGGACGGATTAATGGTCTTCTTGATCTCCTGGTACTCCTGGGCATGCAGCACGGTTTTAGCGAAGGCAGCAGATCCTTCATCGCACTCTCGCGACTTCCTTGGATTTCCTAGTACGGTGATTACGCTCTTTGGACCTGGAAGTTTAATCATATTGTAGATATAACAGGGACGGGCCATGAACGCCTAGTAAGCCGGACGCCCGAAGATGGCGTGGTAAGCACTTTTGAACGGTACCACCTCGAAGGAGAGTGGCTCGGTCCGGTAATTTTCTCGGGTTCCGAATGTCACGTCTAGAGTAATCTCACCCAGAGAATTTGCATGTCTCCCTGTTACAATGCCATGGAAAGTTACACTGTTGTAACTCAACTGGCTCTCGTGTAGCTTCATGCGGTGGAGTGTCTCGGCGTATAGAATATTGATACTGCTCCCACCGTCCATGAGTGTTTTTGAAAACTCATATCCATCAATAAGAGGCTTGATGACCAGGCGATACTTTCCCCAACGATGTGTTTTCCTTGGGTGATCTGAACGATCAAAGGTGATAGTCACTTCTGACCAATCCAGGAATTGGGGGACAGCCGGAACCGTAGCATTGAGCTCACGAAGAACCGTCTTTTTGTCCTTAGCCGGTTGGGATCCAAGGAAGCAGACGTATGCGTCTTTCTTAGTCGGAAAAGTCTTCTTTCCATCCGACTTGGGCTCTGTGGCAGCTTCTGCCTCTTCCATGTCGGAATCTTCCTTGGGCTCCTTTCCTTTCTCGGAATTTTTCTTTCCTTTTCGTCGCTTGGCTCTGTAGCCGGCGGATTCGTCTTTCTTGATGTCGTCATTGAAACGACACTCGACATTTGTATGGGTAGATCCTCCGTTACTATCCAAGTGTTGGACACATGGATTATTGGCAATGTCAGCCCAGGTATAGGTTCTTCTGGGTTGCTGGTCTCCTCTGCCCTGGATTCGGGAGTTCCTCGGCCTCTACCACGGCCGCCTCCGCGCCCTCCTTGTCCTCCAGATCCGAACGTTTCATTGACAGCTGCGTTGTCCGGAGCCGGCTTTTCGTCCGAGGTGTTCTTGCGCTTCTGAGCTTGCTTTGGCTGTTTGGCCATATTGGGATTGGCCTGAATATTTAGCAGCCCTTCTGAATCATCATCGGCGTTAGCATACTTGCTTGCCATCTCTATCATTTCTCCCAAATCTGTGATGTGGTCACGCTTCAGCCTGTGACGTAAAAGTCCGACTGGAAGTCCTGCAATAAAAGCTCCTATCGCAGTTTGCTCATTTACTCCTTCGCAGGAGTTCTTCGTATCGATCCATCATCCGAGATAATCCCGGCAAGTTTCTCCGGGTCTTTGGGTGCAACGCTGCAAGTCTCTGACTGTGCAGGGCCTCCTGTATGTTCCCTTAAAGTTTGAAAAAGAACGCACTTTGCATATCATACCAGTTATGAATTGAATTCTCTGACAGTTCATTGAGCCATGATCGAGCCGTCTTCAACATTAGTGGGAGATATCGGACTGCAACCAGGCTGTTTCCTCCTTTGGCGATGCAGCAAGCCTGGAAAACATCTTGGAGCCAAGTGTCTGGCCGAGCTGCTCCGTCATAGGGCTGAATGTGCTTGGCAATGCCAAAGTCAAGCGGAAATTTTGTCTGACGTATACATGAACCAAAGCACTTGGGTCCCACATACACATCTTCTTCCTCGTACCGCCGCGCTTCTATGTTTGATTCGATGCGATGGCGAGCGTCGTTTGGCGAGAGCGATCTGCGCCTTGGAGGCTCGCGGCTTCTGCGCAGTGGAGTCGGATTTCTGCTTCTTCTCTCACCATTGACGCCTCCGCCCCTGTGGCTTCCGTGGCTATGACGTGATCCTTCATGGTCGCTGCTGGGAGGCGATGGTGGCCCTGGTGGATTATTTACGGCTGGGTTTCTTGGTGGTGGCGGTGGAGCCTCATTATGCTGACTCCGATGCCTGTTTCTTCGGGCACCGTCCCTACTAGATTCAGGACGATTCGGATCATCTCTTCGTCCGGCGTTGCCAGGCGGACGGCTTGGTGGTGGCATCCTTAGCCGATCTTGCTCCTCTCGCTGGCGGCATATTTCTGGGTCTTCTCTATGGCGATTATTTTGCTGACGATGGTCCTGATGAGGAACCATTGCCCTGATGGCGTCTTCGGCCGCAGCCGGAATAACTCTTGCCCAGTCACGCGCCGGCCGGCGAGAGTGGCTGTTGGAGTCGGTCCTGGAATTATCTTCTCCACGGGGACGGTAGCGCTGAGGCGAATCCCTACGGAGACTTACGTCAGCGCTTTGGTCAGCGCCAGTGTGGCAAAACTCGGATTTTGAGGCCAGCTTGCCACTGAATGACGCGACCGTCTTCTGCTGCTTTAATCCTTTGTCCAGCAACGCAACGCACTGTTGGACCTGCTGTGGAGACGGATTGTTGGCGAGGATGGCTCGAGCTGCAGTAGCGTTTTCCAGCGGTGTGCTGTAGACTCGGATCTTCTCTCCATCTTTTCCATCGAATAGATCTTTGTGGATATCCGGATTCTTGTTTGCAAGAAACGGACCTCCCCTTATTTTGTTTGGATGTCGCTTGAAATCTGACCGATATCTAGCAGGATCACTGTCTAACTACTGTCTCATCTCGACAAGGCGTGCAGCTTCTTCAAGTAGAAACAAACGGTGCTTTTCTAGGTCCTCAGCCATTTTCTCCAGCGCCTCCGGCGTAAGATCCGAACCCGTTGGGATTGGAATTGTGAGAGCATCTCCGTAGATTTCGCGTGCACCCTTGGTGACAACGTGTCCATCCACAAGAGGGTCGGTCGGGCTGGGATTAATCGGATCTCCGTCCTGATTCTCCATCTCGATCTCTTCATCAAATTTTTCTTCGTTGGTTTCCTCGACGTCCGGCTCTTCCGGAGTCAGATTCTTGTTCTTCTTCTTATTCTTTGACCGCCCAGTAGCTTTAATGTGCGTACCAGTGGCAAAGACGGCTTTTGGTCCGGTACCGGGGGATAAACTTTCGTCGGTACTTTCCGTCATGGTTGGCTTATAGACCTCGGAGGAATCTCCGGTGTCCATGTCATCCTGCGAGGTGTAGCTTTCATCCATGCTATCATATGGACTAGGAGGAGTTTCCGGCTCACCTGGCGTTTGTCTGGAGACGTGTTGCTGCTTGTACTCCTCTATCTCCTTGTCGAAGTCTCGAAGTTCCTGCGACGTGATTGACTCTACTGGGGAGCCAGGTAAGTCGGCGTTTTCTTCGATTGCGTCTAGGATCGAGTCGCTACTAGCTCCAACATCGACAGAGTCGAATCCAGTGCTTATGTGGTACACGAAACAGTGCTTCTTCTTGTTCATTTTCTTGAAGTAGCGGCACAGATGGGTTTCCGCCTCCTCCATCTCAAAGTTCTCCATGATGTCGGCGATTGCTTCGTAATCGATGTAGGGGCGCTTCATCATCTCCTTCATCATGTGCCTCAAGGGTAGTTTTTCTGCTACAACGTCCGGTATGGCGGAGCCGTAGCTAATATATTCTTCATCCGTGTATCCAATATCATCTAGGAGATCAGATCCGGATTTTACTTCCACCTCTTCTTCCACTACAGGAGTGGGCTGGGTGGGTTCGATTTTCTCCGGGACCTTGAACTCTTCCGCTTCTGCGGACAAATTAGATCCGGATTGTACTTCCGCCATGGTCATCACCTCAAGGGTGGGTTGGGTGGGTTCATTGAAACCGAGATAAATATCGATCTCACCGATTAACATGATTGTGTAGCTTGTCACGGTCCTGGAAGCCGGAATCCAGGTCTCATCTAGGAGGATGAGAGGGACACCGCTGGCGTAGACCACGCGACCCATGGCGATTGTTTCGCCGATTCCTGCACGCGTAGATTCCGCCTGGAACGATGCTCCAAAGGTCACCTGCCCCACAGTGGGCGCCAACTGCCGTCGGATTGTCGACAAGTACGCCATAGGGGGTCCTAGTGGCGTTGGAAAGAAGGGGTGTGAGACGTCGGATGTTCCAGGAGCGGTGAGCACAAGTTACCCAGGTTCAGATCCGACTGCGGTGATCGGATCCTACTCCTGCTAGCAACCCAGTAATATATCGGCGTAAGCGGGATGTTACAATGGATTATAAGAGAGGTTTCGCCTGTGCGAGTTGGTTGTGGTTATTGGTGCCCTAAAGGCTCCCATAGGGCCGGTTTATAGTCATCGGGGCCTAGAGTTACAGGGAGAGACATATCCGGCTATGTTACAGAGTCGGCAACTACGTACAGCTTGGACTATAAGTAATACTACAGACCTAAGTCGATAACTCTTTTGGGCCTTGTCGTAACCGGACTGGCTCCTCCTCTTTCTCTGACTGGGCCGCCCGTGAAGCAAAGCCCTAACCCGTTAGTGGGCTACCCTAGTCAGCGAGTCATGTGGGTATACCCAGAAAGTATATCCCCAACAACACTAGTATCAATCCGGGCTACGAGGAGGAAGAATTCTACGAAGAGCCGGACTGGCTCCTCCTCTTTCTCTGACTGGGCCGCCCGTGAAGCAAAGCTCTAACCCGTTAGTGGGCCACCCTAGTCAGCGAGTCATGTGGGTATACCCAGAAAGTATATCCCCAACAACACTAGTATCAATCCGGGCTACGAGGAGGAAGAATTCTACGAAGACGAGGAAGAGAACTTCGACCACCTTACCAACCAAGGCAAACTATACTAAGCATGCTAGACCATACAAGCCTTATTATGCATACCTTTAGGATACCATGTTGAGTATACCATTGTCCCAGTTTTACTTGCAAGCTATGCTTTTCTTCCTTTTATCAAGTGGTTCAAGTAGTAATTAACTGGTGATCCGTGGAAGATTAGGAAGGATGCCATCAAGAGCTTGGATCTTGATGTAGGTAGAAACACTAGTTTAGTACCCCTCAGATAGTGACCCCATCATTGGTAGAAGCTAGTGCTAAATGAAACTTGATCACTTTAGATGGGAACAAATGATTATGAAAACCTTGGAATGATGGATCATTCTATTGAAATGTTTTGACATGTGTTATGGACACAATGACTTGAAGATGATGATAAGTGAAGGTTGTGACTTGACCTTGATAAAAACTAATGGTTGGGTTCGGATGCGATACCATTCCAAATTTTACCATACAACAATAATACCCGAATTTGGGTAGGACTTGACTGGAAGTTTATGTGTCTTAGTATGGGTTCCCTCGCGGAACGAGGTGAGCCGAGGCTACCTTGTGAATGTGATTGTCCATCTATGCAGTTTCCAAGATGACAGATGGTCATGGTTGGGAGGCCAAACTCATAGGGGAGGTGCCTATCCGGCCAATCTACTTCAGAAGCTTCATCGACTAGTGCCTGATGCTTTCGTCATCTTATGTGACAATGTGAGTTTAGTTTACATAACACAGAATTTAGTGCATCATCAGCGCACCAAACATGTGGAGTTTGATCTACACTTCGTCAGAGATCGCTTGACAACTGGCAAGGTCAGGGTTCTACACATTCCTAGTTCATCTTATTTCGCTGACATCTTTACCAAAGGATTATCGTCGCCTCTCTTTTTAGATTTTCGGGACAGTCTTAATATTCGTCGGACGCCCATTTTCGACTAAGGGAGTGTGTTAGAATATGTGACTGTATCGTGTTTGTATAGGTATATGGTCATATTGTATATTCCTTTTGTATGTGGCTGTGTTGTATGAGACTAGGACTCCCTTTATAATCCTCCTATATAATAAGCAATACATGGCACCACTACGTATGGTTTCCCCTATCTTACATTGATGACAACCATAAATCGAAAGAGACTAACCTGAAAACACACCAACAAACACGAAAATCAACTGGATCCCGAGAGATCCGTCGGATACACGACTCAACGCGCCCTTCGTCGGCATTAGATGCACCACCGAAGCGAGGATAGAGCGAGAATGGCCTTATTCTGACTTTAGGACATAGTCATTATCTCAACATCCTTGCTCGGTTTTTGGCATGGCATGTTTTAGGTCCTCGCTGTTTCTACAGAATTTCCAAGAAGTTTCGTAGGTTGAATGACCTCCGTTTTGTAAAACAAGGTAGCTTAGCTTGGTCAAAAGTCAAACCATTGTTGACTTTTGACTAAATTTATACAAACGTAGCAAGTCCTTAGGACAGTTTCTTATAGAGGTGATCTCAAAAAGAAAAGTTTCTTATAGAGGTTGTTTCATGCATTTGTAGAATTAGGAACATTAGGAAATTTTTCTATATGCCCGCTTGGCACTCTCTTCCAAACGGAAATTTCCATTGGGCCAAATCTCATATCCGGTGAATTATATGTTTTTCTATGGTGAAATCCTTTGATATTGTTTAACATGTTTTCCGATCATATAGGGCGAGGGATTCTAAGATTCAAAGAATTTCATAAGATTTTTGGATGATTTCAATCTTCTCTTTCATTGCGGATGTTATTTGATTAGCAGGATTCATATCATTATGATTTCTTGGTAATGCTACGTTTGGAGCTCAGGAAAAATTGAGCTCGTTTTTGGAGCAATTCAAAAACTCTATTCTGAAGTTCCAAAAAAATCAATAAAAAGTTCTAGATGTAGAAAATAATGTAAACTACCAACCTGAAAAAATCTCAAATCAAAATACCCCTTATTATGGCTGCATACAAATGACAAAATCTAAGATCTAAAGTAGTGAACTGTGCAAATATTTCAAACCACCAAATTCTGTTAGATTTTGTCATTTTTATTATGCCTAGAATATAAGGTATTCCAGGTTGAGACTTTGGTAGAGTACATCATTATCTACCTTTGGAATTTTTTGAAACTTTTAAATCATGTTTTAAATTTTGAAAAATAAAAGGGCTCCATGTCGCCCGAGCTCTAAAGTGATTTTCTGAATCTTTGCGTTCTGTTTTGAAGAAAAATTACTCAAATCTCTTGCTATAATTTTTTTTACTTGCGGTTTGTCAAACATGTTTGGATTCTTGTAGATCTATGAATCCTTTCGGATTTAGGAGTACATGACATTCTAGTCATGTTTTTTTCTTCTTATTCTTGTGCTTTAGGAACCATGCAGATCAAGGAGCCCCTTAAGAGGACATGGCTTTGCAATATAATTCTTTTTTCTACTTCTACGTTTTCCCAATTCTGCAAATCAAAGAGATTTAGTTGGTCTGAAGGGGCCGCCTTTTCCCTAGGCCAAAGGATTACCTCATACGTTGGTCAAACAATTCCATGCGGTTTTGTCGGATTGGACATCTGATCTGACGCATCAGAAGAATAAATACAAAGTATAGTTGTGATTAAAGTTGGCAAGAAGCTTTTTGGCATATGCCATAACTTTCCATGGATAATAACCGGTTGAGTCTTGGTAGATGGCCTGTTAGGTTCACGCCTAAAACTGCTCTTAAACAAGTTGTGGCAAGTTATCACACTCCCTGGAATTCTCCCCCTGGTCTCCTAGTTGATGGAACATGCAAAAACCTAGCAGATTATATTGTTGAGCTCCCTCCGGTTCAATCCCATCAAATCCACCCTCCCAACTACTTCTGCTGCCAAGTACTGACGACACAGAATGTGATGCAGAAGTCAAACACATATTTTCTGATCATATTCTTCAAGGCTCTAAAATCAAAGGTCCAGGTAGGCCAATGAGGTCATGGAGACTCAGAAGAGAAAGTAGGTGATATGATGCATGGTCTTTGTTATTTAAAGGAAAATGAATGGTATCACAGCAGAAACTAGGGCTGGATGGTACTCTCTCCGTTTCATATTACTTCGCATATAAGATTTGATCAGTGTCAAATTTTGCAATCTTTGACTAAGTATATAAGACAAAATATCAACCTATGCAATACTAAATATATGCAAAGCATATTTTATTATGATTCTAGCAATACTGTAAATATTGATATTTTTTCCTATATTTTTAGTGGAACTTTGCAATGTTTTAACTTTGACCATGCCTTATATGTGGAGTAATGATATGAAACAGACTAAGAGAGGGAGTAGGAGTAGGAGAGCTCCACTCCAACCAAAAGGACATACCTCCTCAAGTGCTCCAAAAGTGAGCTTTTTGCCTTGTGCCTTTTATTATCCGACCTCTTTGTATCATGGAAATTTTCAAGCCTGAACTCTCAGTGTAGGACCTGTGGTCCTGTAGTGGGTTAATCATGTTTATTACGCAAGCATTAAGTATAAGTAGTACAGGGATAACTAGATTCAAGTAAATTTTAGTACATATAGAAGGAAGAAAGGTAAGCAGGGAACTTGGGATGTTTGCTAGCAATACGCAGCAACTGAATTCTCATTCAAATGGAAGTTGAGTGATCCAGAAGGATAAAGCATCAGATCACGAGTTCGCCTCGGACCAATTAAAGTGAAGGTTAATTTGAACAATCCCTAACAAACAGTGGAGCTTATCTGGAACCAGCATTCCATGTGATACAATCATTGCAAGAAAAAGCCCATCGCAAGCTGCCATGCTGCTCTGTAAAGTGGTTACTCCTAACCCAATATATTACTGTACTATCTAGCCTGGGGTCGATCCTATTATAAAAAAAAATCATGTTGAGCTTATAAATGACAAGCATGTAGAAACTGTTCTGCTTTTAAGGATATTGCTCAATCAATTAATATGATGTGATAGTACCATTTGTCTAATTTCCCCTTTTAAAATCATGTCAGATCATTGTCGTTTTTGCCATAAATAATATTTAATGGATTGCAAATTGAGATTTTTTAACTGGAGAAACTTGAGATTTTAGACACTGAAAAATGCGTCAATACCATTTTTACAGTTAATTTATTTGACACCTCAACTTAATGGGTAGCGCAATTATTGTGCTCAAGACTAAGTTGCTTGCCGTCAAGCAAAATTGACCTCACCCTGGTTAGTAAGTACTCTCATCAAATAGTAAGTACTCTCATAAGCAAGCAAGCATAAACCCCTGGTTACTAAGTACTCTCATCAAATAGGGCAAAGCGAACAAGTAGGAAGATGCATAAAAGGTACTCCGCTTCACACAAAGCTACCTTTTTTTGGCATCGGTATGGTTTTGAAAACATAGTTCTGAGTTCTGACCAATAATTTCTGTTATAATATATTTATAATACTTAGATATAAATTGCGAAAATACTTTTCAGGACAAATATAAACATACGATTTCCATGTTTACAATCTCAATATTTCAAATATACTGGCAGACAGTTTTCAAAGTTGACTATATCCGTATCTTTTACTGTAAAAAAGAGTGGGTACAATTCCAAATTACTATAGATCTGACCAAATTAGATAGAAGCTGTCCAAGTGGAGGCGAAGGAAAACGACTCTGCCAATTTAATTCCCCAATCTACATGTCAAATCTGTACAAACAGACCATGTATTCGGACAGTACAATGTGGCCAGGTAGAGATGACAACCGATTTGATTGTTTGCCTCGCTATGCTTGCAATTATCACACCTTTTTCATGTCTTTCTCCTCCCATCTTCCCTCCCCCCCATTTCGTTCTGTCACTCTGTGTAGGCCAGGTTAGAGCAAAGTCCCACCGAGTAGGCAACTGGGTACGCAAAATAAAAATCGATGACTTTGGCAAAAACAACCCTCTCGAACCGAGTCCTACACTCGAATGTCACTATCAGGAAATGAAACAATGCAATGTACAACGGCTTATTCGGATTTTGATGAGAAAACGCCACACATATGTATTGACTAAAAGGAACACATGTACTAAGAGACAGTCAATGACCAAGCTCAATCATGTAAAGAGTACTATGTAGCATGAACTTCAAGATTTTGAGTCCATATTAAAACAGCGTAAAAAGATGATAAAATGGAAGAAAATTTATCTGTTCAACATACATAAGCATGAATCAGATTTCAAAAAAAAAAATACATAAGCATGAATCACCTGACATTGACATCCGCACCTTTCATCCCCAAACTTCTAGCTTGTACAAAAAGAGCACAGAATATGCTGCCTCCGCCGCCTGACACATCTAAATGTTTTCCCAAAGACACATTAGTCAGCATGCTTTTGCATATATTTTTGCAACATGACTTCAGCAAGAGGTGAAGTTCTTCCCAAAAAAAGCAAGAAGCGAAGGAACCTAAATATGTAAATAAATTTCCCCATCAATAGATTTTATTTTTCTTCTCCTGAACTTGTCGGCATGTCTTCTGCAATACAGTTTGGGTAGGTTTAAGATTAGATTCCCTAGCTATATTTTCTCTTTGATCACAAGGCTTGCTCCATGTAAGCAAAGAAGTAGCAGCAGCTAACCAGACCTTCCAGAATGGGAAGATGTAAAATGGAGCTACAGAAAATTATAAATAGACCCCTACAGAAATCAACAGTACAAATAGGAAAACGATTAACGGCAACCACGAGATATAAGCGTTTCATCACTTCAAAGCCAGCAGAACATGATCTTATTCTACTATAGGTACTACTACTTTATGTCTCAAACATAATTCAATTGTGATTTGGACCAACTGTCCGCAATGCTGAGTTGGCAGATATTGTACATTAAAGCTAAGGTGGAGCACCAAGAACAATACCGTTGTGTAAGCTTAGATTGCAATCTAGATCACTAACTAGGACACCTACAGTAATCAACAAAATATGCTACATGCCTAAGGCCTGGCCATACATCAACCTTTTTTTGAGAAAACGCGAAGGACCTTTGCGTTTCATTTCATTGCATAGGTAGAGTTAAAAGGTACAACCTCACGGGGAGGCAACATACAGGGTGCGGGAAAACGAAAACTAATGAACGTCCCAGGTGGACGGCAACACAACCCTTAGGCCTTTGGCCCCAGCCCTGGCCCACAAACTAATCTCTTCCTTAATCTTTGCAGCAAGGGAGGATGTAGAAGGCTGGGCGCCGTTGAAAACGCAATCGTTCCGGTGTTTCCAGATCATCCAGGGGATCAGGAGGGCCGTGGAGGCGAGCGCACCCTGGAGCGACTTGGGGGTATCGTGCTTCGCTTTTTGCCACCAGTCCATGAGGGATGGTTCGCTGCTCGGTGCGGCGGCTGTCATCCTTAGCCAGGCCAGGGTATCGTGCCAGACTTGCCTAGCAAAGGGGCAGGTCAGCAGCAGATGCCGAATAGTCTCTGGCTCCTGGTCGCATAGGAGGCAGCGGGGGTGGTGTTGAAGCCCATGCCGTGCGAGGCGCTCGGAGGCCCATGCCATACATCAACCTTAAGGTACAGCAAGTTGCAGTTATGCAAGAAATGAACAAAGTGGTACATTGCTAAAGTATCTCCCTACCAGTAGGCTCTACCTAAATGGATATAGAAAATTGTAATTGTAGTTAACTATAGTATTTACTTCAAATGGTCCCAGAAGAACAGAAGACCTATGGCTAGGAACACATTTAAGAAGAACAGAAGACCTATGGCTAGGAACACATTTAAGCTACAGAATCTATCCTTTCCTGCAGCCCCACAGGTAAAGATATGCATACACTAAACTCCTTGGAAAAGCACTAAGCTTTAAACCTTCTACTTGGTTCTTTTCAAATCACTTGCACATATATTATCAGCTCTTGCATGCTATTAGTGACCAAAGCAAAAACCCTAAGATGCTAACTACGAAACACAGTTAGAACATTGATAAGTTCCATAGATTCCCTTATCCACCCTAACTTTTTGTTAATTAGTTAATATTTTCAGTCCACGTCGTAAGCGAACCAATCATCTTGCATCTTTTTATTTTCATGCCTGATCGTGATGTGTTCACCTTTGGTATAATGTGCAGAAGAAGTTAAAAGTTTTAATGGAGATTATTTGGTGGACCAAAGCAAGGAGATCATGCCCAAGATGCTCTGGATCAAGCTGATTGTGACATTAAAATTTGTGGGGTTCAGTAGTGAGGAAGGAATAAAAAGGGAAAGGCCAGAAAAGAACAGCACTAACTGCATCTGGAAGGCTGGAGTGCTCATAACCACTGTGGCATCCCGCAAAACCACTACTAGAAAATCGCGTTGTTTTTGTGCATTGCATCATTACGACCGCATGCTCATGTCATCATGCCACATTGCATTTGAGCATCGTCATCATCTTGTATTTTGCTTGCATAAAACTATTTGCGGAAAAACCTGTTTTTGTTTTCTAAAACGCCCCGACTTGTTTTAAAAATGCAAACCCCGGGTCGCCGGAATATTTTGTTGTCTACTATCGGTTTGCAAACGGTGCATTTAAAGTAAATAAAAGATTATATTATTTTAGTGGGGCAGTCGAACGGGCCGAATGACCCGAACGACCACCCCAGAAAATAAAACGGCCCACTCGTAAATCCTAAAGCTACCCAGTCTAACCTACCCACACCCCCTCCACCTCATCCCAACCAACCCCCTCCTGACACCTCACCCTCTCTCCCCCTCTACCCAATCCTAAACTGCCACCTCAGCAGCCCCTCTCTCCTAAACCCAACCCCACCCTGCCAGCACACCCAACACACTCACGCACGCACACGCCCAGCCGACAGCCCCCCTGGCCACCGGCCCCACGCCTGGCCCCACCCCGTCCCCCACCTGCCCCTGTTTCTCTTCCCCGCACGCGCCCACATCCTCTCTCCCCCGACCCCAACCTCTCTGCTCGCCGCCCCCTCACCAAGCCCCGCCGCCGCTCCTCCCTCTGCCGGCGCGGCTCCGGCTCCGCCTCCGCCGCGCGCCCGCCTCCTCCTCGCCCGGCGCGGCGCCCCGCCTCCTCCTCGCGACGGGCCGCCTCGCCTCCGACCCCCGCTCACCCCGCACCTCCTCGTCCGCCTCCGGCCACGGCTCCGCCCGCCCCGCCTCCGGCAGTTGCCGCGCCGGCGAGCACGCGTCCGCCCACCACCCGTACTCCCTTCCCGTCTGCATCCTCCGCCCTCGCTGCGCGCTCGCCCCGGGCTCCCCTGCCCCGCCGGCCGTCCTGCGTCCCCGGCGCCGTTCGCCACCTCCCCGGCCCGGCCGAGCTCGGCTCCTCTGACCGACCCCGGCGCGCGCGACCCCGCCAGCCTCCTACCTCGCCTCCGGCGCCGGCTCCCGCCGCTCACCCCTTCGCCCTCCTCCTCGCGGTGCCCGCCCCGAGCTCCTCCAGTGACGGCCGGCCGCCTCGTCTGCTCTCCGCCGCCGGCGTCCCCTCCGCGTCCCCGTCGACCCTCGCCGGCCCCGCACCCCCGGCCCAGCACCCTTTGTCGCCGTCGAGCCGGCATCACCGGAGCCCTCCCCGCGCGCGACCCTGCCCGTGCGGACCCGCGCCAGCGCCCACCTCCGACCTGCAGGCGTCGTCCCCGCCGTTGTGGCCGCTCTGCCGCCACCCTCTCCTTCGTCTTCGTCGTATCGTCCCGAGTTCCCGCCGCCTGTTCACCGCGAATATGGATGTGCTTCTACCGATGAAGAAATGGTGGTACCGCTACAAGACCTGCTCATGACGCGGATATGATGTTCGTGTGAAGGTTGCTGGAGGCCAACTGAAGACCGAGCCGGAACCCAAGTCTGCCCTTGACAATCGATCCAAGATCTTCACCTTAGACGCCAAGTTCTCCGTCTGGGGCGACGCTGTCTTCCACATGAACCACCATGAACTTCGTCACGGATCCGAAGACCGTGGACGCCAAGTACCCGGGTTCAAAGGCGTTAAGACCCCGATCCCGAAGACCGATCCCAGAGTTCAAAGACCGACCCTGCCGAAGACTGAACCCGGACGACAAGCACTTCAATCCCGAACGCCAAGACCGATCTGATTCGAGGACGCGACAAGACCTTCGCGACGACAAGATCGGCCCCGACCTGGGTGGAGCCGAAGACCGCCAAGTACTTCTTCCCGGAACGCAAGATCTGCCCCGTTGTTCGAGGACGTTTCCGCCGAGACCGAACCCGTCGAACTCTGGACCCTGAGACCGACCCCGAACCCCGGAACCCCAAGACCGTCGAGACCCCAATGTGTGAACCCTTTTCCCGAGCCCGATTTTATAAATGCTATATATAAACCTGTTGCATATTAATCATTCATCTTGCATGCATCTTTTGTCATGTGGTTTGGGGGCCTTATGCCGATTCACCTTATAATTAAATATGGGGTCCAATATGCGGGCAAATCTAGTCTCATATTGGCCTCATTTAAATTGGGGTAGCGAACCGGTAACTTCTCTTGCCTTGTTATTACAACATTTAAATTGCGGGGTAGCTAAATAACTTGAACCATTTAGTCCATTGTCGGGACCCCGGTTCCGCTTAATATTGACCTAATTGCATCGCACTTTTGCCATGTCATACATCATACATGCATCATGCCGATCTTCTGCCGTTGTATTAAATATTGCATCCGGTGTTTCTTCTAGTGTTTTGCTTCTTCGCGGATAAGGCCGTTGAGTTGATGTGAGCTTCGACCCGATCTTCGGTTGAACCTTCGACAATGTTTTCAGGCGAGCATCTCCCTCTTTCTACCTATCTTACTTTTATAGTATTTATTCCCTCCTGTTGATCTATTGCTATCTGTGTTGCGATGCTCTAGTTTCCGTACCCTTGATATCCCTTGCAGCCATATATTGCCTTGGACACATCCTATTGCCTGTTGTTTGGTAGATAGTTGGACTTGCGCGTCGTAGTCGCTTGCTCAAGTGCTGTTGCGTGTCGTCCAGTGCCACAGTTGTTGATGTATTGTCGCATGTTTGATGTTGGAGATGATCATGGTTTTACTTATCGCTCACTTTAATTCCTGTTTAACAACTAAAATTGAAGTAAGCAGAGGCATCGGTGGGTGATAGATAATATTTGGTTTCCGAACGCCCACTTGTGTCCCGTAGGACCCCGAGTACTTGATACATGTTCCTTGATTTATCGCGCTATCCACATCCGGGAGGTATATGGGACCCCCCTTAGCCAGAGCTTGATTCAGTCTTATTTCTTGGGGCCACAACTAGTTTGAGGTTTTATTTACTATCCTGTACCTATGCCATGCTTTACTGCTTTATTTACGATTGTGTGAGGAGCACGCTGTACTGTTTTGGAAGCGGAGTGTTTTCGCGGTATCGACAGTCCCCGTTTGGGGATTTGCTGTCGTTTACAGCCATTGTCGCAAACCTTGAGTCCGTCTCGGAGCTTGCTTACTTCGTTGCGGGTGTACTCCAAGGGGTGGCCCCCTGAAATATTTCTGAATCCTGTGATTGCTTTGTCGTGAAGGCCTCGTTGGGTTTTGATTTGGTTTTTCCGAGGCTGATCGAGTGTGTGTTGCTATTTGTGCACCCCGGCCGGGTAAAACTTTCTGAAAGCCGTGTCCGCGGTTATGGACGACTTGGAGCACAGTATCTCGACCATAGACAAGCATAACTAAAGTTTATTGCTATAAATTTGACTTTATAATGACTAGTAATCAGCTTCACTATAATGGAATAGCTAATTAATACTGCCCACAATTGCTTGTTTGGAATGTCGCTTGCGACCATTGTACCTGACTAGTAAGTATTGCAACTACAACGGAATGGCTGAGTAAAAGTACCAACAACTGCTGGGTTTTTGGGTTATCTCATGCTATCTCTATCTGATTAGTAAGTGTTGTAACTATAACGGAATGGTTAACTAAAAGTGCCCACTGTTTTCTTTATCAGGATGATTATCTAAACCTGACTAGTAATTGCTGCAACGATAACTGAATAAGTAAAACTGCCAACGGTGTGAGTTCCTCGGTTGACTTCCTCGATCGGTTTCGAGGAGGAAACACCAGGATGGGTTTGTTTGATGGTAGAATCAGGTTGGTTCCGAATAGGTCTTTCTTATCCCTCTCTGATAACCGCTAGTTGTATCAAGTCTCTATAGGTTGTTTAGTGCATGCTGCCGCTGCCGCTCAGTCCACCATACCTATGTAGGCGAGGACCGCCGAATTCTAGTCTCGCCGTGTACTGGCCTCAGTACTGACGCTCCTCTTTTTCCTTTGCCCTTTGTCGGCACCCCTTTTGTTTAAGCAGGTTTTGAGATCGACGTCGTTAGCAGGGTTACCCTTCCGGCTTGGCCTGGGCAGGGTTATGGACGCCATTGGTTATTCTTCAGGGCTCTTAGCCCCATTTGCATCTTATCCGTAACTGGACGCTCTATCATTTTCAAGGTGATTTGGATCTTTGTATATTATATTTGTATTCTTGACTCTTCGAGTCGCTGTTGTATATATATATCTGTTCTGTGGGTCCCATCGAGGACTGTTGTGTAATGTTATTACTTCGTTTTCCACCCGCACGAAAGTGCCTGGTGGGCACCTTTGAATCGTTTCTATGCGGGTTTGGCGGGTTTTCGCTAAAACTTGCATAGGTCCGATTCTGAGGGTGTTACAACCATCATATATCATCATGGATTTTATTAGAAGGCATCTTGTGATTGTGAGAACTGCAAGAGTGCACACAAAAAGTGAGATCAACTACAGTGAATTCAGGTCTATTAACAGATGTTGTACTCCTACCTCAGTCTAAAGTATGTTTCTTCTGTGAACTAATGGAATTTTGTGTCAGATACAAGACTATAAGATTACGAAAAATAAATGCAAGGATAAAAAGGTATTATCAAACTAATAAGTAATACTTTGGATCAGAAAATAGATGTCAGTTTATTGGTGGTCAATGGAACTCCAGGCACTGATAAACCAGCATCTTGTGATAAATGCACTTTTCAAGATTGCGGATGACGAGAGAAGAATGATGTGTTCTTGCATCACAATCCTACAAACCCCATTCATTAGTGGCCTCTGTGCATGGAAGATTCCTCACATTCTTGAGCTTTCATACCTAGTAGAAGTGGGCACCTAAGTTGATCATTAGGTCTATAATATAGCATATATTTAAGTTGACACTTATCATTAAGAAAATGCAACCACTGAGGCATCACAGAAAGTGCCCATAACGTGAAAGGCAATAAGAGTTCCAAGTCTTAGCAGGGTGGCTAATAAGCAAAAGTGGTATGTGGAATTTCTAGGCATTTTTTGAAGATACATCAAAGTGAACAACTAGGGGACAAATAAATTAAAGAAGCAGGCAATATTATAACAGAAAAGGCTTTCTAATCATGCCATTTCGTGATACCCAAAGTTCGTTCCTTTCTTTTGTATTACTTCGTCTTGACTGCTAGTATGGTAAAGAGATAACTACAGATCTTGTTAGTCAATGATGTACAGCCATAAAATCTTTGAGATGCCCCGTTTCAGCACAATCCAAACTCAATCACTAACATAAGAGTCGTGCGTAATATTCTGAGGAAGTTCATAGGAAAAAGCAAAGATGTCAGAATAATTTAGCTTTCAGGGTTGAGGTGCCATTAGATTTGTTCAAAGAACAAAAAACCCACTAACAAAATATATTTGAGTATAAGATCAACTGCATCTACGTCTAAGTACTACCAATGGTACACAGCACTGCAACTTGATGGGTAGCAATAAAATGACCACCGGAATAGTAAAACAGGATATGTTGAGGGTTATTCGTACACTCATTTAATATATCTTACTGTTAAAAAATCTTAGTAGCATTTTGTTTTATGCTAAGAAAATCATCTATGTACTTGATATCCACACTTGATAATAGAGAATATACTTGAAAAAAAGTGTGTTGGCAACAAGACAATGATGCTCTGCATTATTATTTGACTTATTTCCACTGCTATGGTCAGGAACAAACAGCACTGGCTTGCAGCCAGGAAAAAAAGTTAACTTAAAATAGGAAAGGGAAAAATAACCATATAACATATTATGCAAGCCCATGGAGAGATGACCCCGCCAGTCAGAAGTTGATTTTGGTGGAGGGCAGGGGGGTGGCAGATGGACCATCACCACTAACTCCAACATCTATAGGAGTAAAGAGAAAGATATACACCTTTCTGTTAGATGGATCAGAACATATTAACAAATTGCAGTCAAGGTCAACTGGTCAAGTATGGTTTTTGCCTTATGAATTACTGAGTCTTCCGGTACACACATGAACAAAAAACATAACCAATCACATGCTAAAACAAGCCGCATTTTCAGGCTCATGTCAAAGTCTAATGTTCTTTGCAAAAGAATAAACCCATAATAACAGAAATTTCACTAAAAGATCCATTTCGAGTTAGTGATGCACTGAAAGCAGTAGGTTACCATTGTTCTATAATCTAGTGAACTGTGGAACATTAACAATTAAAGAGAATCACATGTCATGCACATCCAGTAAATCAATAGATATCATGATACACTTAGCCTAATTATTTACTGCAAAGAACTTATTCTTAAAGTAGTCGCTGTACTATTTTGACTGCAACTGACAGGAAGTGGGATCAATTTGTGTTTAATTAACCAAAGGTTTATAGTGGTTATCTACTTATCTTTAACAATAGCTGCTCCCACTCCCAGGGTTCCTCGAGAACACATATGGCATTCGTAGAAGTTGTGGATGTCAGAAAATGAGTTGGAAACTATAAGCAGCATCCCTGCTGAATTTATAATTCTAGATACAGGAGAAATCAACAAACAGTAGCTCCATTCAGGTCAAACACGGAAACACCCATCAGGACTCCTACATATGAAATTATGAATCCAACCAAAACTAAGTCGATAAGAAAAAATGAAAGGAGACTCTAATAGACTGGCACTGGATAATTCCATTTCACTCCCTGCTTGAAGTCTAAAATGCACAGCATTAGCTGCAGGCATGCAAACTCTGCTTGCTATCACCTACATAGTGTCATCTACTTATTCAACAAAAGTTGATCTTATCATTCATTTGGGGTAAAGCGAAAGCAAGGAAGGAGAGAAAAACTGCTGGCAATTAACGTATGATGTGTAGGTGGGCTCTTCCATGTTCAGTAGGCCTCAGTGACCATAACTTCAAAAGTAGTAGACTCTCACACCTAGCACAAAGTTTTCAAGAAGTGAAATGTAGCAAGTATTGGGTACTGAAGCAGAAAAAGAATGAAGTAATCACTGAGCGCCTCTTTTGAGTTGATCATCCTAGTTACTCAACTGGAGGAAACAATTTTCCTAAAGCACAGTAACCATTTAGGTACAGGTAATAACAGAGTATTCCAGATGACAAATACAGGAACCGAAGCTTACATCTAAGAATTATTTAGACAGGAACTTCTCATTTGCCCATATGGTCCATTGTTGAGACTCTGTGTGCTCATAGGAATACACAAGAACGAAGGTTCAGGAAACAACTGCAATTCTCTCTCTAAATTATAACCCTCTCAGGAAATTTAGGAGCCAAAATCACGAAATAAAGCAGCCTGGATTTTCCAACTCAACATTTCATACAAACACATCCTTGTCGTCAGATGCCAATTCTTGCTCCCCGAACATTCAGACACAGCAAAGACAGGGGGCAATTGGCAGTACATTATTATTGCAACGGTTCCGTGAATAGAAGCAGATAGGGAAAATCTAACTCGAACAGGGAGGGAGCTTCTCTACACGTCCATTCACATGTCACACGTCCTCTCCGCGGCCGCCGCCGCCGCCTGCGCCGTCGAGGGCCTTGAATCCCTCGGACACCGCCCGCGCGCGGTTCTGCGCCTGCCTCTCCACCGCTACGAAGTACAGGCCTGCAGATCACGGAGCAATCAGGCGGAGACGGAGACTGGGCGGGACGGAGCAGTGGGGTCTAGGGTTTGGTGGGTGCTTACTCACGGCGCTGCCGATGGCGCACAGCCAGAGGACGCGCTGCGACCACCTGTCGCCCACCACACCACGACCGCCCATCCCCATGCTGCTGCTGCTGCCGCCGCCGCCGCCGCCGGTGAAGCTACTGCCGATGTGCTTGTCTGCACGGTTACTCGGTTTGTCTCGTGTGGCCGACAAGCCGGTCCCACCCACCTTGCAGGAACAGAATTACTAGATGGTTGTTGGGCCGGGCTGGCCCGGACTGCAAATCGAGCTAATGAGCTCAAATTAGTAAGAGCATCTTCGCTAGTTGGACGCTAGTTGGACGGTTACAGCTTGAAATGCGGACGTATGGAAACGACCACTTTCTCAGGCCGAGTTTCTAGGTTGTATTTAAACCTTGTACTTGTATATCAGTACCATGTTCTCTGGAACAAGAGAAATCTTGGTAAGGTGACCAGAGGCGGATCCGGGGGGACGAGCAGTGGCCACCCCCCACCCACTCCAACCCCAACCGTATGTTATAGAGGCCAGTAGTCATATACACGTGTGTATTAATTTTTAATTTTTTTTTAGAGGAGTGTATTAGTTCTTAATAGTCTGGCAATTAGTACCAGTCTAATTCTAATTCGTAACCATGTCCAGCGTGGGCCAAGCCCAGAAAAATTTGTCAAGGGCCAAAGGCCACGATGATGCCATCTAACATAACTAGCAGCCCGTGCTAACTAGTCTAGTCTGGGTAGACAAAAATAGATCGATTGAGGCAGGACTCAGGAGGCAGCCACGCACGTACACGTTCGACTCGGATACGAACAGCCGGAATCGATCTATCTGATCTATTTAGCTCAGCATCGTCGCCGCCACCTGCCGCACAGGATCTCGCGTGACTGCATCGCTACATCTCAATCAATTGTCGACGACTATAACTGCTGACTGCTATCGTCCCGCGCACCACGCCGCCACACTCAATTCCTCACCTGATCACTCAAAGGTATTTTGTAATCTCTCCCATTGTCCGCCAATGCCATGATAAATTTTCCATCAGTATTTGTTGGGGGAGTCGTTGCCCATTGGCCATTGCTTCTTGCTAATTTAAGTACTGAATCGCATGACGGCTATCAGGCTATGTACTCTGCTAATTATACTGGTTTATTGATTTTTTTTTTTATAGAGCAGTCTATCATGAAGAGGAAGACACCATCAATTAATAAATATTTTAAGCCGGTGGGTTTAACCTCCAACTCTACGGTAAAAAATTCTAGTCAACCGGAGGAGATAAAGATTATGGAGCAGCCTACCGTACATAATGACTCCACTCCTGATCCAGTTGATGTGCAAACGTCAGATCAAATTATTGAGTCATCTACTGCGATACCAGAACAAACTAGAGTTGGAAGCACAACATATGAGCGAGACCCTGCAAAGCGCCAACAGGTTTGGCAATTGCCTATTGATAAGCAAGTGGAAGCACGTCAATTCTATGTTTCTGTGGGGCCATACCAGCCATACATGAGAGAGTACCCATATAATACCGATGATTCAAAACATCGTCGCCGGTTTCAGTTTAGCTGGTTCAAGCAATTTTCTTGGCTAGAGTATTCACCTTCGGCAAATCGTGCATATTGCTTTCCTTGTTTCCTCTTTTCTAGAAAACCAATTGGAAAGTATGGCTCGGATACATTCACTATTTTGGGTTTCGATAAGTGGAAGAAGGTAAATAGTGGAAAAGATTGTGCTTTTCTAACTCATATGGGTAAAGATGCTAGTTCGGCCCATAACTACTCAACTCGGTGTCTTGAAAATTTTAAAGATAGCACGACTCATATTGATAAGGTGATTGAGAAATCATCTGCCAAAACAGTTGCGGATTCTAGACTAAGACTCAAAGTTACAATTGATTCTATCAGGTAAACAATAATTTATTACATCTTATATCATAGCACATATCATGTTGTACATGTTGTACCATTTAATAAGTATTTTTGTGACATGATGCAGGTGGTTAACATTCCAGGCTTGTGCTTTTAGAGACCATGATGAATCTCCAGGATCCATAAACCAGGGTAATTTCCTTGAATTGTTAAAGTTATTGGCTTCTTATAATTCGGAGGTCAAAGATGTCTTAGATAATGCTTCTGGGAATGCGAAGTATATTGCTCATTCAGTTCAGCAGGAAATTATTGGTTTACTTTCTCGGAAGGTACAGAAAACAATTAGAGAAGAAATTGGAAATAGTAAAATTTGTATAATGGTTGATGAAGCCCGTGATGAATCTAAAAAGGAGCAAATGGCATTAGT
Source organism: Avena sativa (assembly GCA_916181665.1). Taxonomy (NCBI): domain Eukaryota; kingdom Viridiplantae; phylum Streptophyta; class Magnoliopsida; order Poales; family Poaceae; genus Avena; species Avena sativa. The sequence continues at coordinate 37,105,308 of OV702284.1, forward strand.
ACTTTGATTTGTTAACAGTGAAGGGTTTATAAGGGAGCGTTTCCTTCATGTTGTTCATGTGAATGACACGGCTGCATTGACTCTCAAGGAGTCAGTTTGTGCTATTCTAGCAGATAATAACTTGAGTGTGCAAGACATTGGAGGCCAAGGCTACGACGGAGTAAGTAATATGTGAGGGGAATGGAATGGATTAAAGGCTTTGATTTTGAAGGAGTGCCCTTATGCATATTATGTTCACTGTATGGCTCATCAACTACAGTTGGCTCTTGTTGCGGCATCAAGGGAGGTACAAGAAGTGCACAATTTTTTCCAGCATGCAATTTTCATTATAAATGTTGTTAGTGCATCATCTAAACGTAATGATGAATTACTAGCAAATCAAGCTGCAGAAATTGCACGTGAAATTGAATTAGGGGAGCTTGATACTGGAAAAGGGGCAAATCAGATAGGCTCTTTACAGAGGCCGGGGGACACTAGATGGAGTTCCCATTTTAAGTCAATTCAGAGCTTGAAGAAGATGTTTGGTGCTGCAATTGCTATCTTGCGAAGTATAGCAAATGATCGTTCGGTCTCAAGATATTCTCGAGGAGATGCCGGAGGCGCCTTGAAGATGATTATATCTTTTGATTTTGTGTTCATTCTGCATCTCATGGAGAAAATCATGAAAATTACTTATGTCTTGTGCCAGACGCTCCAGAAGAAATCTTTGGATATTTTAAATGCATTGGATTCAGTTTCAAACACAAAGATACTATTGGGTAATCTTAGAGAAGATGGTTGAGAACCTCTTTTGGAGGAGGTCAAGGCTTTTTGTGTGAAACATGAAATTGAAATCCCTGATATGAGTCTCAAGTATGTCCCCTTTTTCTCGATTTCTTGAGTATAATAATATTTAATCATAATTACTTTCCTTTAACATATATTATATTTTGTAAAATATAGGTATGTTGATGTGACTAAGTCTCGGAATAAACATGATAACACCACAATGAATCATCACTACAAAGCATATGTGTTTTATGTGGCGATTGATCAATAGTTGGTTGAGCTAAATGAGCGATTTAGTGTTCAAACTACAGAGCTCCTCACACTTTGTGCATCCTTGGATCCGCGACATGAATTATTTGACATGACAAAGATTTGCACCCTTGCAGAGAAGTTCTATCCAGCAGATTTTTCTAGTCAAGAACGGGCTCAGTTGGAGTCACAACTTCCACATTTTCAGTTAGATGTTTGCAATCATCCAGAGCTCAATACGTTGACATCACTTGCTGATTTGACAGCCGTGTTGGAGATATGCCCTAGAGGCAATAATAAATATAGTTATTATTATATATCTTTGTGTTTATGATAAATGTTTGCATTCATGCTATAATAGTATTAACAAGGAAACCATTAATACTTGTGTGATTTGTAAACTTAATTTGAAGTCCCTAGTATAGCCTCTATACTTCACTAGCTTGTTGGTTGATTGATGATGTGGTTTCTTTGTCATGAACATTGAGATGTTATCAACAACAAGATCATATCGTTAGGAGAATGATATGGTGGACATACTCCTATAGACAAGCGTAGCATAAAGATCAAGTCATTTCAATAGTTCAATTGCTATATGCTTTCTGATACATAGTAACCTAATTCCTTCGACCATGAGATCATGCATATCACCTTTGCCGGATGGATGCTTTGATGTCATCAAACACCACACCGTAACAGGGTGGCTATAAAGGTGGCATTGAGTGTTCGGAAAGTATTGGTTGAAACACATGGATCAAGAGTGGGATTTGTCCATCCACATGACGGATAGATATTCTCTGGGCCCTCTCGGTGAAATGTCATCCAATTAGCTTGCAAGCATGTGACTTGGTCACAAGGGATCACATATCACGGGAACGAGAAAAGAGTACTTATCAGTAACGAGGATGAACTAGGTATGCAGAGATACCGATGATCATAACCTCGGATAAGTAACATATCGTGAGACAAAGGGAAATTGGTATCGTATGTAAGTGGTTCATTCGATCGCAAAGTAATCGTAGAAATATGTGGGAGCCATATGAATTTCCAGATTCCTCTATTGGTTATTGTTCGGAGAAGTGTCTCGATCATGTCCGCATAATTCACGAACCGTAGGGAGACACACTTAAGGATTCGACGTTGTTTGAGTAGTTATGGTATTATGAGAAAGAGACCGAATGTTGTTCGGAGTCTCGGATGGGATCCGGGATATCACGAGGTGATCCGGAATGGTCCGGAGAATAAGATTCATATAAGGAAAGTCCCGTTTTGGAGTTGGGGAATGGTTCCGGTGTTTTCATCGGGAACATTCTAGAAGGTCCCGGAATGTCCGGCACTCCGGAAGGGGAAGGGTACATGAATGTGTCATTGTAAGTTGGAATGATTGCATCATGTACTAAGTGTTCTTGCTGTCCCAAATATAGGATTAAATTGAATCCTAAAACAGAAAAGTCAAATGTCCAGTTTGAAAGTCAAACGGCTAAAACAAGAAACTGTGGGAAACAAGCAAGAGGAGTTGGAATCAACTTGGAGGAGGAGTTGGACTCCTCCAGGCCGGCGGCCAGCCCTAGGCCGAGTTGGGGAGGGACTCCCTCCCTCCCCTGGCGCGCCAAGACCCCCCTCCCATAAAAGGAGGGGCAGGGCTCCTCCTAGACACACACAAGTTTCCTATCCTCTAAACTAAACCCTAGATCTAGACCCCGGTTTAGAGCTATTCGGTTTAGAGCCTTCTAATTGGTTTAGAGCCCTCTAATTGGTGTGTCTAATTACTAGACCACTAATAGCCTCTCTCATAAGCTCCACCATACTCGCACCGGCTTAAGGCGAAGCCCTGCGGGATTTCCCCTCTACCTCCGGTACCACGCCGTTGTGCTGCCGGAATCGCGAGGAGAGTGCTACAACCTCCGCTGCCTGCTGGAACAAGGGAGAGGAAGGTCTTCGTCGAGTACCGAACGTGTGACCGACTGCGGGAGCGCTGCGGGAACGCGGCGCCGGAAGGATCGTCTACGCGATCTTGAGATCGGAAAGAGTACGACTACATCACCCACGAGAATCTGCTCTCGTTAAACGCTTTGGAATCTTCGAGGGTGAGTTATTCCATCGACTCGTTGCTACAATCTAGTAGATAGATCTTGGCTTGTTTGTTTGTATGCGATAGAAAATTTTTGTTTTCCATGCTACGAACCCCAACAGTGGTATCAGAGCCGTGTCTATATGTAGATCTGTTGCACGAGTAGAACACAATGGTCATTGTGGGCATTGATGCTTTTATTGTAGATTGCTTTTTGTGTACTTTGCATCTTGCGGTATGTTGGGATGAAGCGGCCCGGGCTAACCTTACATGACATCGTTCATGAGACTTGCTCCACGCTTGACATGCAACTCGTTTTGCATAAGTGGCTTTGCGGGTGCCTGTTTCTCCTAGCATAGTAAAGATCCAATTTACAACGGGTGATCAACAATGCTAGTATCAATGTTGTGGTTCTTGTTCGTAAGTTAGAACGACACTTATGGAAAGCCCCAAACCACGTAAAATATGCAAAGAAAGTAGAGGCGTCTAACTTTGTTTTGCAGGGGTGTGCAGTGATGTGATATGGCCATGATTGTGATTATATTTGATGTATGCAATGTTCCTTATTGTAAGTTGGCAACCGGCAGGAGCCATATGGTTGTCTTTAAATTCTGTTAAGACCTGCGTGTCTATTCAAAATAGTTGTAATAGTTGAAGCTGGTGGACGACAACCATGGAGAAGCGTCATTGACCTTGATGCTATGCCGGTGATGATGGAGATCATATTCGTGCTTGAAGATGGAGATCGGAAGCACAAAGAAGAAAGGCCATATCATATCACATATTATGAATTGCATGTGATGTTAATCCTTTATGCATCTTGTATTGCTTAGTAGACGACGGTAGCATTATAAGATGATCCCTCATGCACATAAATTTCAAGTTCTAAAGTGTTCACCCTTAGTATGCACCGTTGCCAAAGCTTGCTGCTTCGAAGCACCACGTGATGATCGGGTGTCTTTGATTCCGCGGGTGAATACAACGTAAGCAAGCCAGATTTGCTTATGCGGAAGCTAAGGTTGATCTTGACGAGCCTAGCATGTACAGACATGGCCTCAGGAACACGGATCGCCGAAAGGCAAAGCATGAATCATATAGTAGATATGATGAACATGATGATTGTTCGCCATTAAAACTATATCAGCTCTCGTGATGATCGGTGTTGATGTAGTGGATTTGGTTCATGTGATCACTAAAACAATGTGAGGGATGTTGTTTTGAGTGGGAGTTCACCTAGTTTAATTACATTAATTAATTTGAACTCAATTTGTCATAAACTTAGTCTAAACTATTGCAAATATGTTGTAGATCAATGGCAGCCCCTACCATCAATTTTAATGCGTTCCTAGAGAAAGAAAAGTTGAAAAACAATGGAAGCAACTTCGCGGATTGGTTCCGCAATTTGAGGATTGTCCTCACAGCTGGTAATTTGACCTATGTGCTGGATGCACCGCTGGGTGACCCACCTGCAGCTGATGCTCCCGATGAAGTAAAGAATGTTTACCTCGCTCGGAAGAATCAGTACTCCATAGTTCAGTGTGCTATCTTGTATGGTTTAGAATCGGAGCTTCAGAAAAGGTTTGAGAATTCAGACCCATATGATATTGTCGAGGATCTCAAATTAATCTTTGAGACTCATGCGGCAATTGAAAGTTATGAAGCTTCTGAAAAGTTCTTTAACTGCAAGATGGAAGAGGGTAGCTCCGTCAGTGAGCATGTGCTTAAGATGTCTGGGCACGCAAATAAACTTCAAAATTTGGGTATAGTGATTCCTAATACTTTGGGAGTTTACCGCATCCTCCAATCACTACCACCAAGTTACAAGAACTTTGTGATGAACTACAACATGCAGAACATGAACAAAGAGTTGCCAGAACTATTTGCTATGTTAAAATCTGCAGAAGTGGAGATCAAGAAAGAGCACCAAGTGTTGATGGTCAATAAGACCACCAAATTCAAGAAAGGCAAGTCTAAGCAAAAGGGACACTTCAAGAAGGGTGGTAAGAAAGTTACCACGCCGACGAAGAAGACTAAGGCTGGACCTAAGCCTGAAACTGAGTGCTTTTACTGCAAGGGAGAAGGTCACTGGAAGCGGAATTGCCCAAGGTACTTGGCGGATTTGAAGAACGGCAACATCAAGAAGAAAGGTATATCTGATATACATGTTATTGATGTGTATCTCACTAGTACTCGTAGTAGTGCCTGGGTATTTGATACTGGTTCGGTTGCTCATATTTGTAACTCGAAACAGGAGCTGCAGAATAAACGGAAGCTAGTGAAGAACGAGGTGACGATGCGCGTAGGAAACGGATCAAAGGTTGATGTGATCGCGGTCGGCACGCTACCTCTTCATCTACCATCGGGATTAGTTTTATACTTAAATAATTGTTATTTGGTGCCTGCGTTAAGCATGAACATTATATCAGGATCTTGTTTATTGCGAGACAGTTACTTGTTTAAATCCGAGAATAATGGTTGTTCGATTTATATGAGTAATGTGTTTTATGCACATGCACCTTTGATAGATGGTCTATTCATATTGAATCTCGATAGTAGAAATACACATATTAATAACATTGAGGCTAAACGTTTGAAATCAAGCGATAATTTGACCTATATGTGGCACTGTCGTCTTGGTCACATTGGAGTGAAGCGTATGAAGAAACTCCATTCCGATGGACTTCTTGAATCACTTGATTTTGAATCACTTGAAAGATGCGAGGCATGTCTGATGGGTAAAATGACTAAGACTCCATTTTCTGGTATGATGGAGCGAGCTACAGACTTATTGGAAATCATACATACCGATGTGTGTGGTCCAATGAGTGTAGCATCGCGCAGTGGTTATCGTTATGTTCTTACCTTCACGGATGACTTGAGTAGATATGGGTATATCTATTTCATGAAACATAAGTCCGAAACTTTCGAGAAGTTTAAGGAGTTTCAAAGTGAGGTAGAGAATCAACGTAACAAGAAGATTAAATTTCTACGTTCTGATCGTGGAGGTGAATATCTAAGTTACGAGTTTGGCGAGCATTTAAGGAAATGTGGAATACTTTCGCAGTTGACACCGCCGGGAACACCACAGCGTAATGGTGTGTCTGAACGTCGTAATCGAACTCTCTTAGATATGGTTCGTTCTATGATGTCACTTACAGATTTACCACTATCATTTTGGGGTTATGCATTAGAAACAGCCGCATTCACTTTAAATAGGGCACCGTCTAAATCCGTTGAAACGACACCGTATGAATTATGGTTTGGGAAGAAACCTAAATTGTCGTTCCTTAAAGTTTGGGGATGCGAAGCCTATGTAAAGAAGTTACAGCCGGACAAGCTTGAACCCAAAGCGGAAAAATGCGTCTTCATAGGATACCCGAAGGAAACTATTGGGTATACCTTCTATCATAGATCCGAAGGCAAAATCTTCGTTGCCAAGAATGGATCCTTTCTAGAGAAGGAATTTCTCTCGAAAGTAGTGACTGGAAGGAAAGTAGAACTCGACGAGGTTGTCGAACCTTTTCTCGAAATTGCGAGTAGCGCAGCACCGGAAGAAGTTCCTGTGGTGCCTGCACCAATAAGAGAGGAAGCTAATGATAGTGATCATGAAACTTCGGTTGAAGTTGCTACAGAGCCTCGGAGGTCAACGAGAAATCGTACCACTCCAGATTGGTATGATTCCGTTATGAATGTCATGTTGGTGGACAACACCGATGACCCCGAGACATATGAGGAAGCGATGATGAGCCCAGATTCCAATAAATGGCAAGAAGCCATGAAATCCGAGATTGGATCCATGTACGAAAACCAAGTATGGACTTTGGTGGACTTACCGGATGGCCGGAAGGCTGTCGAGAACAAATGGATTTTCAAGAAGAAAACAGATGCTGATGGTAATGTTACTGTCTATAAAGCTCGACTTGTCGCAAAAGGGTTTCGACAAATTCAAGGAGTTGACTACGATGAGACTTTCTCACCGGTAGCGAAGCTAAAATCTGTGAGGATTATGTTAGCAATCGCTGCATATTATGATTATGAGATATGGCAGATGGATGTCAAAACAGCATTCCTCAATGGAGACATTGATGAAGAGTTGTATATGATACAACCCAAAGGTTTTGTTGATCCTAAAGATGCTAACAAGGTATGCAAGCTTCAACGGTCCATCTATGGATTGAAGCAAGCATCCCGAAGTTGGAATCAACGTTTTGATAAGGTAATCAAAAGTTTTGGTTTTATACAAACTTATGGAGAAGCTTGTATTTACAAGAAAGTGAGTGGGAGCTCTGTAGCATTCTTAATACTGTATGTGGATGACATATTATTGATTGGGAATGATGTAGACCTTCTTAATAGTGTCAAAGAGTATTTGAATAATAGTTTTTCAATGAAGGATCTTGGCGAAGCAGCTTACATATTAGGCATAAAGATTTATAGAGATAGATCGAAACGCCAAATATCATTGTCACAAAGTACATATTTGGACAAAGTTCTAAAGAGGTTTGGAATGGAAGATAGCAAGAAAGGGTTCTTGCCCATGTTGCCCAATACGACCTTGAGTAAAACTCAAAGTCCGACATCGGCAGAAGATAGAGAAAGGATGAGTAAGACTCCCTATGCCTCAGCCATAGGATCTCTAATGTATGCCATGCTATGTACTAGACCCGACATTGCATATGCTGTTAGTTTAACTAGCAGATATCAAAGTGATCCAGGAGTGGATCATTGGACAGCGGTCAAAAACATCCTTAAGTACTTGAGAAGAACTAAGGATATGGTTCTTTCTTATGGAGGTGATGAACAGCTCGTTGTTAATGGTTACACCGATGCTAGTTGGAACACCGATCCGGATGATTCTAAATCACAATCTGGATACGTATTTATTTTGAATGGTGCAGCAGTTAGCTGGAGGAGTGCAAAGCAAAGCGTTGTGGCGAGATCTTCAACTGAATCGGAATACATGGCTGCTTCGGAGGCTTCACAAGAAGCGATATGGATGAAAGAGTTCATTACAGAGCTGGGTGTGGTTCCTAGTGCGCTGGACCCAATGTCTATCTACTGTGATAACATGGGCGCCATAGCCAATGCGCAAGAACCAAGGTCACACAAGAAGCTGAAGCATATCAAGCTGCGTTTTCATGCTATTCGAGAACATATCCAGGATGGGGATATAAAGATTTGCAAAGTACACACAGATCTGAATGTGGCGGATCCGTTGACTAAACCTCTCCCGAGGGCAAAACATGACCAACACCAAACTGCCATGGGTGTTCGGTGTATTACCATGTAATCTAGATTAGATGACTCTAGTGCAAGTGGGAGACTGTTGGAGATATGCCCTAGAGGCAATAATAAATATAGTTATTATTATATATCTTTGTGTTTATGATAAATGTTTGCATTCATGCTATAATAGTATTAACAAGGAAACCATTAATACTTGTGTGATTTGTAAACTTAATTTGAAGTCCCTAGTATAGCCTCTATACTTCACTAGCTTGTTGGTTGATTGATGATGTGGTTTCTTTGTCATGAACATTGAGATGTTATCAACAACAAGATCATATCGTTAGGAGAATGATATGGTGGACATACTCCTATAGACAAGCGTAGCATAAAGATCAAGTCATTTCAATAGTTCAATTGCTATATGCTTTCTGATACATAGTAACCTAATTCCTTCGACCATGAGATCATGCATATCACCTTTGCCGGATGGATGCTTTGATGTCATCAAACACCACACCGTAACAGGGTGGCTATAAAGGTGGCATTGAGTGTTCGGAAAGTATTGGTTGAAACACATGGATCAAGAGTGGGATTTGTCCATCCACATGACGGATAGATATTCTCTGGGCCCTCTCGGTGAAATGTCATCCAATTAGCTTGCAAGCATGTGACTTGGTCACAAGGGATCACATATCACGGGAACGAGAAAAGAGTACTTATCAGTAACGAGGATGAACTAGGTATGCAGAGATACCGATGATCATAACCTCGGATAAGTAACATATCGTGAGACAAAGGGAAATTGGTATCGTATGTAAGTGGTTCATTCGATCGCAAAGTAATCGTAGAAATATGTGGGAGCCATATGAATTTCCAGATTCCTCTATTGGTTATTGTTCGGAGAAGTGTCTCGATCATGTCCGCATAATTCACGAACCGTAGGGAGACACACTTAAGGATTCGACGTTGTTTGAGTAGTTATGGTATTATGAGAAAGAGACCGAATGTTGTTCGGAGTCTCGGATGGGATCCGGGATATCACGAGGTGATCCGGAATGGTCCGGAGAATAAGATTCATATAAGGAAAGTCCCGTTTTGGAGTTGGGGAATGGTTCCGGTGTTTTCATCGGGAACATTCTAGAAGGTCCCGGAATGTCCGGCACTCCGGAAGGGGAAGGGTACATGAATGTGTCATTGTAAGTTGGAATGATTGCATCATGTACTAAGTGTTCTTGCTGTCCCAAATATAGGATTAAATTGAATCCTAAAACAGAAAAGTCAAATGTCCAGTTTGAAAGTCAAACGGCTAAAACAAGAAACTGTGGGAAACAAGCAAGAGGAGTTGGAATCAACTTGGAGGAGGAGTTGGACTCCTCCAGGCCGGCGGCCAGCCCTAGGCCGAGTTGGGGAGGGACTCCCTCCCTCCCCTGGCGCGCCAAGACCCCCCTCCCATAAAAGGAGGGGCAGGGCTCCTCCTAGACACACACAAGTTTCCTATCCTCTAAACTAAACCCTAGATCTAGACCCCGGTTTAGAGCTATTCGGTTTAGAGCCTTCTAATTGGTTTAGAGCCCTCTAATTGGTGTGTCTAATTACTAGACCACTAATAGCCTCTCTCATAAGCTCCACCATACTCGCACCGGCTTAAGGCGAAGCCCTGCGGGATTTCCCCTCTACCTCCGGTACCACGCCGTTGTGCTGCCGGAATCGCGAGGAGAGTGCTACAACCTCCGCTGCCTGCTGGAACAAGGGAGAGGAAGGTCTTCGTCGAGTACCGAACGTGTGACCGACTGCGGGAGCGCTGCGGGAACGCGGCGCCGGAAGGATCGTCTACGCGATCTTGAGATCGGAAAGAGTACGACTACATCACCCACGAGAATCTGCTCTCGTTAAACGCTTTGGAATCTTCGAGGGTGAGTTATTCCATCGACTCGTTGCTACAATCTAGTAGATAGATCTTGGCTTGTTTGTTTGTATGCGATAGAAAATTTTTGTTTTCCATGCTACGAACCCCAACAAGCCGGACTAGTTAAAACAGGTAAAGTGTCTATGTATTCAATGGTTGATAGACTATTGCGCCTGGTCATCACTCTCCCAGTGTCGACTGCAACCACGGAGCGAGCTTTTTCAGCAATGAAGCTTATTAATACACGTCTTCGAAATAAAATGGGTGATGAATTTCTTCGACATTATATGGTTGTATACATTGGAAAGGAAATAGATGCAAAGATAGACGTCGAAAATATTATTGATTGTTTGATAGGCCTAAACGTAGATCCAAATTTAAGTTGATAGAAATGTAGTTTCTTTTAATTGGAAAACATATATATATTGTTGCGATATGAAAAACATATCATACTTATGAGACTTCATATATTTTCTTGTGTCACCATTTTTTTGGTCGATGTCTTCTTGGCCCCCCCTATGATCAAATCCTGGATCCGCCCCTGGAGGTGACTGATATGCATCGTCGGCCGTCGCAAAGCTTTTGGTGTTTTTCTACGATGGAATTAAATCTTCAGACTCGATGAATAAAGTTTACATATCCCACATCTTCTGTCGTCAACTTTGATTTTGGTTTCTAGCAAATTAGAGATATTTTTGCATTTTTTCTGCATTTTTTCGGTTATAAGACCGACGTGCTACCATGTTCTCCGTAACAAGAGAAATCTTGGTGAGGTGACTGATATGCACCGTCGGCCATCGCAGAGCTTTTGGTGTTTTTCTGTGATAGAATTAAATCTTCAGACTCGATGAATAAAGCTTATATATATCACATTTTCTGTCGTCAACTTTGATTTTGGTTTTCAGCAAATCAGAGATACTTTTGCATTTTTTTCTGCATTTTTCCGGTTATAAGGCCGACGTGCTACCGTGCCCCGTATTCAGCCAAACACGGCAGATGAGCGGTGAAAGTTGGACTACGACACAACGCTTTGCCAGCATGATCGATGAAGAACATCCAGTGCCTTATGTCGAGTTTTTATTTTAAGTTTAATCTTTCTTTTGGCTGCTCCTTCCATGCACAAATGATTGTGGCATATTCTGTATGAAGTACATGGAACTTTTGGTTCCAAGGAATCAGTCACAATGCAACTTCTCACCATTTGATATCCCATTGTTTCGTGTGAAGTATGCTCATGATATTATAATGAGCCCACATAATATGGAACACAATGCAAAAGATTTGGCTGCCATGTTTGAACCATAAGGTTTTGATGCTGTTTACTGCATTTTTTGCATTCATTTAATGAGAATTTACCTTGTTTTATAACTATGTCCCCTTCTACATTCCTAGGGATGGGAGAAAAGAAAATCAACAAGCTTTGGTCAATGCTTCAAGTTCCAACCAATATAGTTTTATGTAGTTTTTCATGTTTTCGGCAACTATTGTAATTGTCAAGTAACACTTGGAACAGAATTTTAAAGTTGTGTTCTGGTGTTTATATCTGGATTTTTGACAATCAGAATAGATTTTTTTTGTTTTTCTGTGTTGTCTATGATTGGTATCATTGTTGATTCAACTTTTATTGACCTCATTTTTTACTTGCTTGTTAAAATTACGTCTATTTGCTTTGTTAAAATTACTTTTGTCTTACTATCTTCTCATATTTTATTTGCTATATTTTCTTGTACTAGTTTCATCTAACGATACAACAGGTACAATTCAATTGAAATTATATATCAAGATTTGACCATCAAACTCAATAAGAAGTAAATAAGGATTTATATACAAAGGTATGTCCACTGTTTTCGTATTTCTCCTTCTTACTGGATCTTACTACCACTATCAATAAATATCACTACAAATAACGTAACAAATAATTATGCAGATTACAACAAATAATTATGCATATTACAAAATTTAAATAATTTTTTATCTTCAAAGGCAACTAGACTTGGTACAAGCTTGTTTAGTCTTTCTTGATTGCTTTGGATGATGATTTCCTTGTTGTTGATCCATCGGTTGCTTGCTTCTTGGACCATCTGCTACACACACAAAAGAACATATCCAAATTTAGATACATAGCTGTTTTTAACAGTAGTTATAATTTTGAAAACAATATTAATAATTTTTGGGAAGAACAGTACCTGCTGCTTTCTTTTTGGTTTTTCTACCCTTCTTCTGGAATGCCTCTTTCGGTAGATGCTTATTAGTGCATGTAGCGATGTTGTGTTGATCTGAGCCATAGTGGCTACATGTTATATTGTTCTTAGAAAATAGCTCCTCTATAAAAGTTTTCTGCCTTTTAGAACTTTCAGGACGACCTTTTGATGGAACAACGTCAGGATCTTGCAGAAAATCACCATAACCATCATCATTTCTTGGAACAGTAGTTTTTGTAGCAGATTGTTTTCCTTTATCTTTAATTCTTTGTTCCTACGCATCATCTTCCAGTGTCATCTCATCTAGCCTTTCTTATATTTTCTTGATCTCTTCAGTTACATACATATATTTTCGATTTGTGACAGATCCTTCAGAAGCAACATTTTTTAATCTCCTAGACAACACACTATACCTCAGATGTTTATTGGTTGTTGTGAGATCAATTGGAACATTGAACTTTGAATCTCTTAAATATTTCCTCTCCTTAGGCTTCCACCCACTGATGTAGTACTTCTCACGCAACTCAGATATGTTTAGGTGGACAAGAACCCTTAGAATGTGAGCGCACACTATTCCATCTTTATCAAATTTGCAACATATGCACACAAAATCTTGTGTTGCAATGTTGACAGAGACAAGATATCTTCTAGGTCTGATCTCTTGCATTTGAAGCATAGGTGTATTGTATACCTCATATCTCACAAATCTTTCAATCTCATCAACATGTAACTTTGATGCAAATTTTATTTGCTTCTGAAATCTGTAAAATATCTTGCGATTATACATACGTTTGGCCTGTATTTCAAGCTCACTGTGCAAGCAATAGTTAGGACCTATTGTCCTTGTGACCGTGTCTTGCTCCTTTTCTAAATCTTCAATGTTCTCTGATATCTTTTGATACTCACCCAAGAAGCTAATTACACTATAAGTAGACCCCACATTGTCTTTGAATATTGAATTTGTTCCCTCACTTCTAGCCGTTGAGTGAACAAAAGGACAGAAATTCCTCTTGAAATACACAGGGACAAACTTTCTCCTATTGTCCCACATTATTTTCAAGTACTTGAGGTGCCCAACGTTGTACTGTTGAATCATCTGAAGCCACAAAGTTTCAAATTCAGCAATGGTCAATGAGTTGCGGAGTATATCTGAAAAGTTGATGTGTAGGTTTGGATTCTTCCAAAACTTCCTCCGCATTTCTCTTCATCTTTCTTCTTCACATGAAAAAAAAAACAGTTCCGGTGACAAGTATTTGGAAAAACTGCATCAATGCCATTTTTTATAGCGACATCTTGATCAGTGATAATTGTCGCTGGATCTTTTCCTCCATGGCAGCGCTTGAATGCTTGAAACAACCATTTGAATGTTTCTCCCTGTTCATTGTTTATAATAGCGCATCCAAACAAACATTTATGACCATGCCCAGTGACACCAACAATTGGAGCAAAGGGGAGGTTATACTTGTTTGTCTTGAATGTTGTGTCAAAGCTCACAACATCACCATACAAGTTGTACATTTCTCTTGAGAAGCCATCAGCCCAAAATATACATTCAACCTTGTTACCCTGTCCAAGTTTAAATTCATAATGAAATCTGGGATCTTCATCCTTTGTCTGCCTAAAATAGTCAAGTACTTTCATCATGTCATTCCTACTGTCCTCTTGCCTTATTGCATTCATAACATTGCTGACATATTTTTTGGTGTATGGAACATGCTTTGGCTTACCACCTCTGAGATATGTTAGTATTGCCATTATTTTCCTAGTTGCCAATTTGACAGATGTGAAAGTACGGATAAACAACTTTTCTTGATCTGTCATGTTCTTATGAGACCGTAGGTACTTGATTTCATCTGGTGGACACAACTCATGATTGTGCAGCTCTATGTTTGTAACATGCCATTTATTTTCTTTAAAAGTAACCACCATATTTGCTTTGCAACCAGTGATCGCAATAACATTCCTTCTTCCTCTTCTTCTTCTTCTTCTTCTTCTTCTTGTATTTTCAGGTGGTGGTTTTCCAGTCCTCTCATAAAGCCTTTGCTGCTTTTGCAATTTTCTCTTTTCCAAAACATCTGCACCAACTACATTGCCAAACTTGTAACATGTGTAAGTTCGTCCTGTACCAATTTCATTACCAACATTCTTGCCCTTGTAGTTTCCAGCTTTCTTCACAGAAAAACCACATATCATAGCATACTCATTGTAGAATTTGTATGCTTGGTCTTCAGTGTCAAAAATCATGCTCATATACGGAACATGGTGTCAGTTCGTGCTGCATTCACACTCTCATGTTCAAGGAAAAGACGGATATCCTCAGGAGTAAGTTGCTCTATTCAATCTGGCATTTCCATTTCTGCTGCTGCATAAATATCTGCTGCCTCTTCTGCATTTGTGTTATTATCTGAATTCTGATTATTTTTGTCAACCGCCTCATCAGTTTGCTGTGCATTTTCATCCCACTGCCAGTTATATAATTTATCTGCACCATCATCTACTTCCTCATTTCCATAACGTGGTTGTTCATCTTCTTCTTCCTCATCTTTGTCTCCAAATTGGGGTTGTTCTTGTTCTTGATCACTGTCTTCATCAAAAAGCGTTGACTGAGAGTTTCCATATCTACCTATTATCATGAAGGATTTGTTCTGGAATTGTTATAAAAGTGATGGTTGATTCTTGTTAGTTACAAATATAACACATTTGCATAAGTACAAAATAAATGTTTTTGAATTTAGCTTGTCGTACTGTACCTCAGAACCCATAGGTTCTACCATTGTGCTCAAACCATTGGTATGCAAGAAATTCTGCAAAATTCAAAAAATCAAACAACTTATGTTATTTGGTCTATTAATATTGTTTGTGTCCTTATTTTTTTGCAAAATACCTGAGTTAATGATGGCGATTCCAAAGACAGCAACATTTCTATGTATGACATGCCCATGCCCTGTGATAACTGAATCTTTATTTTTTTATAATTATTTAATTATCATATATCAATAAAAAATATTCAACATAACTATTTTCTGTTTTGTACTTACAGGTGTGTCATCTTGTTGGCAAGAACTGTCATTATTGTATTCAAAGGGGAAAGGCATCATCATCTATCAAAAAATGTACAAAACAAGGTTAGCAGAAGTGTAATTTTTTTTGTTTCTATAGAAATAGGTGTTATATTATTTTTGTGAACTATGTAATGCGTGCTATATACATTACTATGGTTGTAATAGATATAGGGATGCCAGGGGTTTTAGTAACTTCCAATCCTGCATTTTATTATTGGACCTCCATGTGTGGTTTTGGTAATTAATGACAATCTTTATGGACTAATATGTGTATTAAGTTGCACTTGTAGGATTTGTCCATTGGCATCGCTTGGAGCTTGTGTTGGCTTCAAGGTCGATGAAATGAGAAGAAGATATGTTGTGCAAGCTCAAAATGCGCCATCTATAGAAGATCTCATGTTTGATGCTTGCCATCCTCGGTGATCATGGATCGATGATGTGGAATCAAGAAAGACGTTCCATCTTGAGAAGGGCAAGATCGTCTACATCGAGCTCAAGTGGAATGCTCAAGGCAAAGGTATAATCTTGATAGGTTTTCTCTTTTGCCGGTCTCATGTTGTGTGTGGGAGACCGGGTTTAGGATAGATAACCGTGAGTAACTCGATTATATCGTTCGGAGAGAGCTCAAACCTTTGCATATTTGCATCATCGTATTTGGTTGTTATTTGGTCTTATCCATGTGAGGATATAGAGCTTGTGGTAATCTCCATAACAAGCTCTTGTTCATCAAAATTGGATCTCTCTTTTATATCTTGTTGCGATTTTGATCTATGCGGTTTTTCGGTATCTCACCAAGTGAGGTATCTCACATTATATTAATTGATACACTCTCACTTGGTGATAATCAATATTTCCACTTTTTATTGGAAAGCCCTTGTCGTCCTCTATCCAACGCAATTGGAATCGGGTCAATCGGAGCTTTCAGTCAAAAGTTATGACCGTTTGAATATTCGTCGATTTTATTCTAAAAAGAAAAAAGAATTTTGTTTTCTAGGCCGAGCGGTAGTACCGCCCGGGCGGGCCGGTACTACCGCCCGCATTTGAGTGCCATGCGCTTATCTGCTGACCAGTCCGGTTGCTGGGTCCGGCACTACCGGGCTGGCCCGGTAGTATCGCCCGGGTGGGCCGGTACTACCGGCCGGCCCAGGTAGGTCTGCCCTGCCTCCCAGCCCACTTCCTTGCCAGATCTGCTAGCCACCGCACCTGCTCCTGTCCAGCTGTCCTGCTCGTCTGCTTGCTGGGCCCGCTGCCGCCGCCGCCCGATTCGCTCGCAAGCGCTCGCTCGCGCTGCACGCGCTGGGCCCGCTCCCGCTCACCTCGCGTTGACCGCGCGCCACTGGCTCCCGCTTGCTTCGCGCGCTCTGCCGCTGGGCCCAGCTGCTGCCGTGCATGCTGAATCCCGCGTGCGTTGACCCGCTCGCTCCTGGCCGCTGTTCCGCTTGCCGCGCGCGCATAGCTCGCTCGATTCGCTCACTTGCTGCCCTGCCTCGCGCTGGCACTGGCCCAGCTGCTCGCATGCGCCGCTCCCATCTGCTGCCTGCCCCACGTACGTACTGCTTGCTGCTGCTGCTTTTTCTCCCTAGCTCGCATGCTGCTGTGCTGGTGTGTTGCGAGCGGTAGTACTGGTCAAAACCGGTACTATCGGCAGACCAAAAATAGCCCCAAATCTATTAGGCTAAGCTTTGTCCACACTTGCTCTAGATCTTGAAGCTTGTCTAATCTTTTTCCTTCGATGATTCTTGCCCATATTTGAGTGAAAGAGAGAGGAGATCTAGACCCACGTTTTGACCTAACCGATTCATCTCTTTGGAGTGCATCTTCGGGGATCTAGTTTTTGGGGAATTTTGTGTCTCTCTTTGATTCCTCCTCTCTTGTTCCCCCGATAGCTTTAGTAGCTTTGTTGGAACTTGAGAGTGAGGGATTTGATCACCTTTGTGTTCTCCTCAGAGGATTTGGTTTGTGTTACTCATTGGAGCTTGTCCCTCTTGGGTTCTTGGAACCCTAGACGGTTTTGTGGCCTTGGTGGCATTGTGGCCTTGGTGGCGTTTGTTGGGATCATCCAATTAAGTTGTGGAGAAGTGCCCCAACTTTGTGAGAGGTTTCGGTTGCCACCGACAAGTGCACCGATAGTGGAAGCGTGGATCGATCCCATTGGAGTGAGATTCACCGGAGAATAAGGGAGGCCTTTTGTGGCGTTGGTGGTTTGATACCACCCCCTCTCCAAACGAGACGTACTCCATGTTGGGAGGAACTCAGTAAAATATCGTCGTCCCCGCGTGCCTTGGTTATTTCTATACCCGAGCTCTTTACTTATGCACTTTACATTGTGATAGCCTTCGTGCTTGAAGTAATCTATATCTTGCTATCACATTGTTGATTGTATTGCTTAGCATAAGTTGTTTGTGCACATAGGTGAACCTTAGTTGTTCTAGGTTGTGCTTAACAAAGTAAACACTAGTTTTATTCCGCCTTTGTTGAGCCACTCTAGGAAAAGTTTTAATCGCCTATTCACCCCCTTTAGGCGACATCTGTATCCTTTCAGACAGTACTAGGAAGTCATTCTACATTCAGTTTTGCACAAACTTCAGAGATCACGTGGTAATTTTATTGTTATTTATGTTTTTTGTATGATTTATTTTATTTCTTTTTGCAAGCAATTCTTGCTGGCACCAGTCCAAACTATTTGTCTGTGTTAGAATTTGTTCAAATTCTATTTATCTAATCTCTTCTTTTTTCACATAGAACGTGTCATGTTTCGCAAGGAGGAGTTTAACTCAGCTACAAACAATTATCTGTATGTGGAGACAAAAGAAAAAGATCGGTTTGTATTTGTGTTGGATAAGCATAAACACAAGACAAGAATTCATGGTGGGGACTATCAGGATTTCCTACTTAACTACAATATGGATAGAGGAGATAGAATCAAGCTTGACATGAATAACAAGCCTCCATATCTTTTAATATATCCACCGGACAAGTATGGGAATGCCAAGGAAAGGGTGCTAGGTACAGTTTTTATGTCTTTTATATCTTGTACTATGTTGTCCAAATTTATTTTTGTACTTCAGATTCAATTTATACAGTAGTAACAATTTTTTTATTTGTTGTTTGACTTTTGTTTGTACTTACAAAAACACATATAAGAGTTTGTGTTCAAAGATACAGCTAGAGCAATTGTGTATTCAAAAAACTTCAATCCAACAGCTTCTGAGATTGCAAGGATGAACATTGCTGCAGTCAATCATGGAATAGGTGTTGGCGCTGTTTACGTGCACACTATAACTAAGTCAGACATAGCTCAAAACATGATGGTAATTTAAATCTTCAACCAATTTTTCATATCTGGTCCACAAATTATCAATACTAACTAATTTGCCTTGGTTTTTTTTCTTAGCACATTCCCAAGATCATCACATCACTTCTTAAAATCCCAAGAAGTGGCAAAGCACGTCTTGTAATGGCTGAAAATAAAGTTGTTACGCAAGCAGAATACTTCAAATCAACAGATGGGAGGCTTCGTTTCAAAAAGGGATGGACTGAATTTGCTGTCAAGTGCAAGCTGGGAACTGGAGTTAGAGTTCTGATCATGTTTGACATGGTTGCAAAAAAATTGGTTGTGTACTTCGATGTTGTGCGCTACTAGTCTCCCGATACCAGTCTTTTCGATGTTGTCTAATACTAATATCTACTACTATGTCATTTGATGTCTTACTGTTATATGAACAAGACTCCTTCATATGCTCTGTACCTAAGTATCGAAGTGTGTAACTGCTATGTGCTTCTAAACTTACTCGTGGATGGAGTACAAGTATATGAATATGGTTATATGCTTCTTTATTTTTTTGTAATATTAAATGTCTTGTTTCTAGGAGTTTCAATGTAGCAAAATTAAAACAGTGGAGTCATGTACCTTATCAAAACCAAATTGTTGGTACTGGTTGCTGCTGCTTCCATGATCATCATTGTTTTGGTATATATGGTTAGTTATTGTTCCTGGAGTGCTTGAAGGAACCTGAATGATAATTTTTTTGTTAACAATTTTTATTTTTCTAGTTATGCAGATATCAGGGGTGCAAAGAGTATAGCTGAAGACCCGAGTCCCTATGATAGAATCATCATCAGGGCAACGATCAAAATCTGTAGAGAATAACAGTTCTTTGGTCATTTTCAAGCATGTACATGAAGGATCTAGAAACTTAGTTCTCAGATCAAAAGAAGAGAAGAGCAGAGTTTTTGAAGAACTGGGAGTTTTATAGAGAAGATCGAATGATGGTAGAGGGGATGTCGATGTACCCTGGTGAGTCCCTTCGAATGAATTCTTCCTTTTTAGCATCTTGAAGCCAAGATCTTGCATCTGCTTTTTTCCTTCCTTTTTATCTTCTTTTTTGGTTTTCTTGTGGAAGGAGAAAAATGATTAAGAACAAAAAGGTCGGATCTGGGAGTAGTTGTGTTTTCCGTGGGTGTTTGTCAGCTGAGTGGTTAGGGGACTCTAGTCCGGACTAAAACAGAAAAAAGCCCAGCAAGACAAAACAGCCCAACAAGAAGCTGGGTATAACAAGAAATAAGCCCAACAACAGACAAACCGGGGTTCTGGCTGCTCAAAAGGGCCAAAAGGTTTGTGCGTTGGAGACCCCCATAAAAAAGACACGCCAGAGTTCGAAATCTCTTACATCACAGTACAGCACTAAGTGGAAGGAAAAATTGTTGTTACGGAGGACAATGCTTATTACAAAAATCAAATCACAATTTTCTGGACATCATAAAGTTTGCTTATTTGAAGCTATCAAATCTCGAAAATTGACATGGTTAGATTTTTGCATAAAGAATAAAATATGTACACCAACAAAAACTTACAAAATTATACAACACCGAACCCTATGAAATACACATGGCACCTACACTTCACGAAAAAACTGCCTAACATCACTCACAATGTTTCTCTGAACCCTGTTAAACTCTGGTTTCTCCAGCAGATAGATGATATCGAGTTTCCAACACAACAGTTGACCACGATGCACAAGCATACATAAATGGAAAAATGTTACTTCCTCCATTCCGAAATAAGTGCCGCGGATTCGACAGGTAATTTGGATCGGAGGGAGTACCTGAAAGTGCAAAGTGGCAGACGCAATTTTGGAAGCTTGTTAGGCAACAGGCATCATAAGTTCATATCTCTGCTTAAAGATCACATCCGGTTGATAGCAGATAGACAGACACTGCTCCAGTGAACAGTGCAGCAACCAATATCTTTTCACAAAGAACCTATTCAACCAAGATGAGATTGTGGTCCATCCCCGCCGCGACTTGTAGGACCTCTGATCCTTCCAGGTTATCAATGCGACAAGGCTCTGCCTCATCCATTGAGCTGCCCAAACCTAGCCTACCATTCCGGCCAGATCCCCATGCCCAAGCTTCTCCGTTCGCCATGAGAACAATAGAATGAACTCGGCCAGCTGCTGCTGATACTGGCTTCTCACCAAGCAGATAGTCGACTAGTCCTGGGGTGCCCTCTTGGCCAGGTCGTCCAAGCTGGGAGCTGCAGTTCCATCCCCATGAGAGGACACCGGTTTCCACATTGTCAGTGCTTTTGGTTGATATATGGCACAGTGCAAGAGAGTGTCCAGCGCTTGCTGACACAGAGAATGGGCTGTAGCTTATGTCTACAGGAAGCATATTTGACCAGCCTGACTGCCTACCAAGTTGTCCATAAGTGTTGTCTCCACCACTCAGCACAGTACCATTAGCTGGGCAATGCATAAACCATATGAGAGGAATAAATACAATAGAACACTGAAAACACAAACATCCAAAAAATAGTACTCCCTCCGTTCACTAATGTAAGACCTTTTAGATATTTCAAAGTGGACTAGATACACTCCAGAATGAGTGAACCTACACACTAAAACATGTCTACATGCATGTGTTTTAGAAAAAGGCTAGAATTTCTTACATTACTGAAGGGAGGGAGTACACTTTTAGATGATATGGTCATTATTGTTCATTTGTTCAAAGTTGTGCACTTCAAACATTATATAAATTAGCAGTTTTGACGCTCATGCACGACAAAACTTAAATGACAATACTTGTATGCACGACACTTCACACCTTCATAGCAGAACAGTTCCTAGCTTTCTATGTTAAAACAATGAACAAACTAAATAGTAATTCTGAGAAAGAATGCCGGTGCGTAAATAACCGAAGATGGCAATGTATATTTACTATTCATTCCTGAGAGGGGGCACACATTGTAGATGAGTACGAGAAAAACAATATCCATAGCAAATGCGCACAAGAGCTTCAGTTTTGTAGGTGAAACGAAATACTCACAGCAGAGAATCAGGGAATGATCAAGCCCACAGGAAACATCAGACACCTTGAGATGAGCCGCTTCATGAACAAGAGAAGGTTCCCAGATGATAGGCATATTGTCTTCACTCCGAATTTTCTCGGCGACCATCTTTTCAACAGCCTCCAGCATTGAACTAGAATACTTATCCCCTGATTTGCCAATGTATTCTTGTGGAGAAGGTGTCTGGGTACTTTGGCCCATTTCTCCTAACCTTCCAGTTTCTGAATAACCCCAACCAAATAGCCCTCCGTCTTTTGTCAATGCCATGGCATGTCCCCATCCAAATAATACCTACAATTTTTTTCCGTCAATTAAAACCATTGCCTAGTCACTAGTGAGCAGCATCCAATTACATAATTTCAGGGAGAAAGTTACAACCTTAACAACATCATAACTAGCAAGTGCCTCCACTCTAGAAGGCACTGCAGCTTCTACAATGTCCTTGCCAAGCCCAAGTTGGCCACGCTTTGATCTCCCCCAAACCCATAAAGAGCCATCACACCCAATTGCTGCTGAGACAACACCTGAAGCGGATACAGATCGAACTTGAACATTCTCCAGTCCTCTCACCTGTTCTGGGTTGCTCCACGTATTCCTGCCATCCAGAAAAAATGGTAAACTATTTGCACTTATCTCGTTGGTAAGTATTGTTTATTTTTTTCCAAACGACCGCGGGGCCGAATTCCAGTTAAAGAACATGTAACAAACATCAGAGTGCTGCTTGGTAAGCACTGTTGCACACAAGTGTTGGAGGCCTTGAGGTTTGAGCTATAGTTCAACTCATACCACTGGCTCTTGGTTTATTTATTGTTTATAAGACTATAATGGACAAGAAAAACATGGTTGCATCATACCTTTTCGGATGATGTAATGCTCAGTGTTAAGCTTTGGGGTTCTCACTAAAATATACTCAATATGGCAGCTGAAATCGGTACAGGAAGAGTGTGTGTACGGCGTGCATAGGGAAGTCTCCATGTTATCTGAACCATTCTTATGCATCCTTTTAAGATGTTCCTAAACGATCAAATTTATTTGGGCCAGGAAGCAATGTCCTTCGCTAGAGGCACGGATAAGCAATGCTTTCATTGTTGCAAATGTTTTGCTAGGATTAAAAACGCTGCACGTGTTCCAGAAACTTGTAAGAGAAGAAGCACCAGAAGGCGTAGGGAAGGAAAGAGGGTTAGATCACCTCGGGGCGTTGAGCCCGCGGCCGAGCTGGCCCTCTTCGTTGCGCCCCCACGCCCAGACCTCCCCGTCAGCGGAGACGGCGAGGGAGTGGTAGTGTCCGGCTGCGACCGCGGCGACGGACGGCGGGAGAGAGGGCACGGGCGTGGGGACGTACACGTCTGCGGCGGGAGCAGGCTGGCCCACCGCTCCGTGGCTGTTGTCGCCGAACCCGTACACCGCTCCGGAGCGCGGCGGAGGTGGAGTTCCACCCGCGGCGACCGCGGAGAGGAAGTGGCGGCGGAGGCGGGAAGCGGAGGGGCGCGGCCCACGGAGGAGGTGAAGCATTTGGGCAGCCGTCGAAGAGAGACGGAGAAGAAGGCGATGGCTGTGTCGCCGTCGCGCGGATGATAACCACAGTACGTGCTTTGGGCCGGCCTGATTTAGGCCCTGCTATCACTTAGCCTAGCCACAGCCCATACAGATATATCTTGTGGGAGACCTTCCCACGTTCACATAGAACTACTAGTTTAAACTTTTTTTTTGTAAATAATAACCATTTTATTCATGAGGATTATGAATAAATAAAATATTTTTAAAAAAAGAAGGGGCCGACGATGATCAGAGATGCGATGCACTAAATCAATAGCACAATATAGATATTACAAGCATGCGCGGAGCACGCGTACAAATTTACATTTCACACCCACCCTCGCACATCGGCATATACACCTCTCGCGCGCGCACACATTTCCATCAACGACGACGGGTATACCAATACCATGCACAGGAGCGACGATGCATTCGGCCTAGTGGAACTTGAGGCTGGTGAGGATGTTGTTGTTGACGGGGTCGGAGAGGTGGTCGAGGAGGTTCTGGAAGGGGCCGACGCCGGTGAAGATGGCCTGGAGGGACATACCCAGGAAGGCGAGCATGGCGAGGCGGCCGTTCTTGATCTCCTTGAGCTTGAGCTCCTTCATCTCCTTCTCGCTCTTGGTGCCGAACCCAAGCGGGTTGAAGATGGGGCCACCGGGGTAGGCGGGGTCGCCGGAGCCGCCGAGGTACTTCTCAAGGCCCAGGAAGTACTGCTTCCCCATGGAGCCCGGGTTGTACCAGTCCTGGAGCCGCCGGTGCTCAGCGAACCCGATCAGCGCCATCTCGAACACGAACAGCGTGTAGGGGTCAGCCCAGTACTGGTAGGTGCCCGCTGGCGGGATCGCGCCAGCCTGGAACCACGGGATGGCCGTCTCTGGGGGCACCAGACCCACCTTGCCAAGGGCCTCAGGAGCGATCATGCCCACAACACCCATCATCGCCGTCCGGCCGTTGAAGATCTCGCCGTAGGCTAGCCACCTGGGCTCGATGAAGCCGCCGGTGCCCTCCGGGTCTGACAGACCCAAGGGGTCGAAGCCAAAGTCACCGGGCAGACTGCAGAAGCACACAAACCAACACTTAATCAGACGTTATTTCACCAAACTCTGCATACACACCATGACGTGCTGTGCAGCTGTAGAATCTACTACTAGTTGGTTGCCAGAACCGTCGCGTTAGAACAGACGGAAAAGAAGTTCAATATGACTTACGTGCCGTCGAGGTAGGTGAGGGACTGCTTGGAGGCGAACCACAGCTGCCTGTTATCATTTTGCTGAAAGAGAAAACAGAGGAAAAACACAGTTAGTAATCGATTATCATCACACGAGAAAACAGACAGCGTAGCCAGAGATGATCGAACAGACGGACCTTGGCAGGGGGAGAGGACGATGCCCTGACGATGAAGGAGGACTTCCGGGAGGAAGACGACCTGGAGATGGAGGACTGCAGTGGCCTCCCCAGCAGCTGCCTCCCGGAAAGAAGACCCTGAGCCGCCATTGTTCCTGCAAGCTCCTCCTCCTGCTGCTGCTGCTGCTGCTCAGAGAGAGACGATGAGGCAGGTGTGGTGTGTGCGGCGAGACTGGGATGAAAGTGTGTGCTCCAAACTCGTCACTGCTACAAAAGGAGAGAGGAACGTGTGCTTGTGGCTGGGCAGGAGCGGGGCCAAGGAAAATCTAATTCAGATGTGAGGTGCAACCTGAGCGGATGAGGGCATCTGTGGACCCAGTAGAAGTCCGCCATGTGGCGGGTAACGTGAGATAAGGGGGCTGCCACCCTGGTCTCAGCTGCTGAGGTTGCATACTTGCAATTCCCTTGGCTCAGATTTTTCATGCTCCAGTTAGGCTTGTGGACAGCACAGACTGGTGCAATTTTGGCTCTACAGCTTGCATTACTTGAGAGATATGAGATCCCATGGCTGCCCCTAATGAGCCTATCATGTACCACCATCTGGATAACGGAGGAATTTTTGGGACTAAATCCTGAAATGTTCTATATACTGTAGTATAATCCTTGGGTGAAATATTTATTTGACTATTGTCACTCATGCTATGTCCATGCACATAACAGGTAATATGTGACCAAAGTGAATTCCGCTAGGTAAAAATGATAAGATCTTCAATTCTCCACAAAAGTAATACAATCACTGAGCTGCCAGTTTGTTACATTCTGATAAAAACAAAAAAATATGTCGGATGAGGTTTTGTACCTGCATGTTTTACAGATAACCCATTGGATCCTACCGAAAAGGAAGTACAATGTATCTGCCAAGACTATACTGTTAATAAACTTTAGCCAGATCCACAATTACAAATTTTGCATAACAAATGAGCGGCCTTCCTTAAATTAGTATCTGCTCTCATTTACCTGATAGACAAAAGGATAGAGTCAGTACGTCAGATCCTTAAGTAATAACATGTTTACTAAGCAAGAATCAGATTATGTAGCTTATGCATGGAACTGTTGCTTAATCAGATTTGAAGACCTACAAGAAACTTCCATGAAAAAACTGTGACAGTGCTATGCCTCTGAAAAAAATAGAGACCTCGTGATGTAGGTCTATTTTTGCAAACTACAGATGCAATACTAACAGTGCAAAATAAGCATCAACAATTCAAAGTGATAGGTGATTAGCTATTATGGATTTCGTCGGAAATTGGCTGGGCAAAGGAGGACATCAAGATATTTAGTCTATCTGTAGTTTTTTTGAAGCTATGAAGGATGAGAAATGATATAAGAGAAAGATTTTGTCTGATTCTATAGCTCCAGTGTAGAAGATAATGCCATTGATGTGCCAATGGAAGAAATCACTGAAGAATCCCAAGAAAATGTTGGAGGCCAGTGGTAAGCTAAAATACAAGTATGACACCAAAACATCCAAACGGACTAATTGAAGTGTATTGCTTTGAATTGTGGATCTGCGCGTTGACATGTCTAGTAGTTTTTTGCTTGTTATCTTGTTTCTACTATGGCGTTTCTTCATACTAACTATTTCGTTTGTTGTAGTCATCGAACCTCAGTGCAGCTTCTAGTTTATCGTGGTGTCTTTTAAGCTTAATGGCTAAGCTAGTGCCCACAGTTCGTAATTAGAATTCTGTGTGCTTGTGGATTTCAGGACCCTGGTTAATGACATTAAACATTTGTATGTACATTTATTTGATAAATAGTGTATGGAGCACTGATCAGTTTACACCATTTCTTATTCTGTAAGCATTTTATGAAACGTGAACAAAATGCTACAAACTGAATCTTGCCCACATGCATGTACACATAAAGTACAAAATATTTTGTGTAACATGCGACAAAGATAAAAGACTGGGAGTCTGATGTACTACATACATACAGTTTACAGCCAAGTTGAAATATAAGCTTACCATAATTTTGATTTTTCTGTGAGAATCGATGCAAAACTTTCATGATAGAACCATATTTCATTGATTTCAGTGAACCCATATGCCTGCACATACAACAAAAGGATCTTTCAGTAGTAAAATAAGATAAGAAACATTGGTTATGTATAATAACAAGATAAACCAAAGAGCAAACATGATCACCCCTTACCCTCAGGTGGAATAATTTTTGCATGTTGTTTGGGCAAGTTCATTAAAATCCCTTAGCATGCAAACTAGTGAGAATCAAATAAATGGAGGGAAAAACTTACATGATCTCTGTGTACCGTAATCTCCATGCAGGAAATCCTAAATGGCATCTAACAGGACCGTACACAAGAAGAAGATCAGGTTCTGGCCCATCTCTACCTAATGGAAAGATTGGAACAGTAAGTTCTTATCTAGAATTACGATGTACAAATTCCTAACGACTCTTAAATGAATATGGCAAATGCTAGAAAAATTGGGAGGAGATCATTTTTCAATACATACCTACTGCTCTTAGTGCACAAGCCATGTCAGCTTCTGTTAATGCATTGCCACTTAATTTGTGCCCGTGAGTATCGCAATTGCAGAAGCCTGAGCACAGTAAGTTTGCTGCTTTAGCAATGCCTTCCTTGCCATCAGAACCAGAAATACACTCTATAGCCATCCCTCCATGTGCACTAGGATCCTACAGGCTCACATGAATGGCATAACAGTTATAAGAGTGGTGGGCATACCAATCAAAGAACAGACAACAATTACCACAGTTCATATTATTGTCCCTATTTTAGACAGCAGATGAGTCAACACGATTCTGCATTAAGCAACTTACCAAATAAGTTCTTGAAATCCCATCTTTTGGGGCTTCTATACCAGCTCCAACAAATTCCTTCAGTACTCCTGAAGAGCATTGTCAAATGGTCAGACATCTTTCTGCATCGTTCACTATGTACCAGTCAGTGTGATGAAACAGGAAACAGAAACACTGTAGTCATCTTGGCTTATTATTCTAAAGGATCTGATATATGTGAAGACATGTTCCCTTTCCTTTTTAGTTGTATATATGAGAAATGTACCATGTTTATTTATTTTCTTCTTTCAATATTTGATGCATAATTTCAAATTTCCCAAAGTAGTTTCAGGCAAAATACATAAATTTGAAAAGTATTTTTTTCCACGATACGGATTTATGAAAGAGATGACTCGAAGGGCAAACTGTTGAAATAAACCCATTTGTTGCTAAACTTAATTAAAATTTCTTTCCTCACCGTCAAAGGCAAGCGCTCTGCCATGTCATATTAAGAAGAAATAGTTTTTTATGTTCAGGTAAAGGATAGACCAATAATACTTGAAGAGAATATGATCCTATGTATTAAAACAAGTAAGTATGTTAAGGCAAATGTTCATAATCACACCTTCAATGTCATAGAGAACTACATACTTAACGCCAATAGTTGAGAGCCACCGTAAAAGCTGCTTGATCTTCAAAATATTATTTGCTTCTCTGCTATCGACTACAACTCCCACACACTTAAGTCTTTCAAAATGAAGATTTCGGTACTTGGGCAGCAACTCAGAAGAAATAAGATAGCATTCTAGACAATTACTCAGATGCGACCACAAATCAAAAAGGCTGATCAACAGGTGGGTTAGGTACCATAGCATCCCTAAGATGAGCTCTACTATCATGGATGACCAATATATCTGCATTTAGCCAAGATAAAAGTACCACAGCTTTCTGTACACCTCCCTGAAAATTCAACATGAAATCACTAACATCATTAGTTGCCTCCTCTAATTCTACCAGATGGATGGTCATGGAATATACACAATACGATCAAGGGAGTAATAGATAACAAGTGTTATATTTGTCCGATACTATGCAAGGCAAAAGAATATATTGATATCTATTAATCAGCTCAATTTGTACCAAATGATGCACATAATCAATTGCTTAAACATGTTTCCGTATACGTCCTAGCATTATTCTATCTCATCTAATCATGCAAGCAGATGGAAAACATGCACTGGCATTGGAAAGAAATCAGCAACGACATAGCTGGGCTTTGTCAGGTTTATTTGTAGAACAACAACTGCAGTTCATAATTCTAAGTAGATAACCACAAAAGAGCCAAAAAATGCAGGCCCAGCTAGCATGACCACATAGTAAGTACCATGTGATCTAGCCAAAGATGTGTCCTCTTAACATAGCATTGCATGATAGTATTAACATGTCTGATTCATTCAATGTTAAAATAGTGCATCCTGCTAGTACTGACATGTTCCAGAACAAGGCAGTATTGTTTTTAACAAAGTTGGAAACCATAAAAGAACTTCAACCACGTTCCTTTCCTTAACCGGAGCCACCGAATGATGGCGTCGAAGAATAGCATGGCAACACAGCTACGATTGGTCAAGTAAACAGGTTTTAGAGCTGATCATTCGCTTCCCCTTAAATAGTACAGTACTACTGCAATGCAATGGCATAATGTGCAACAGGGCCGCAGAGGCGGATCTAGATGGTGTGAGGGGTGTGCACCCAGAATTTCTGGAGGTCAACATGGGCTAATGAATCACTGGATGGGGAAAGGCTCATACCTCGAAAACCAATGTCCAAGATCGCGGACCGGGTGACAGCAGGGAATCGTTGTTGGAGCTCTTGTTATGTCAGGCAGGACGGTGTGCCCTAGATTGGAATATCCATCCGAGAGAGAAAGATTGGGATCGGAGTGCTCGCAACAAAGAAAAAGTAGGGTTCGGCACCAGATCAATCCGAGCGCGGGAGCCAGGTAAATCTCCACTCCACGCAGTCCCGTAGAGCGGATGAGAAGGACGAGGAGAGGAGAAAGAAGGAAGGGGGAAAGATCTTCGCACGCAGGATTCAGATGAGCGGGGAGAAATTTTGGCCTGTTAATTAATTGCTGAATTCAGGAGACGACATGGCAGCCACGCTCACGCGTAGAACCGTTAAAAGGGAAATATTACTGTATTTTTTTCTCAAATTTCAGGAATAATACACAGATTTTGAGATTAACAGAAATAATGCACTGTTTGATTCACAGTTCACTATACTGGCTCAAAAATTACGCTTCCTACATCATTGTTTACACGTATGCTGCGAATGTCTTCAACAAAAATATGGAGGTGAAAAATAATTATACATTACAGAGAAGATTGATTATGTTATTATTACTTTATTAGGGTTGCAAATTAATTGCAACTTGTACGTGAGTAGGATTTCTATCTCCCGAGCTCTAGTGTTACTTTGGTTCAAAAATTCCAAAATCATTTTTATAAGTTTAACAAATTATAAAAGAATTTTGGATGTACCCAATGATGCATTCTACAAAATTCCAATTTAAAATAGTTTGTATTCTGAGCTACAAATAAAATAAAAAAAGGTATGAATCTTGGCACAATGAATGATGCTTACTTTTAAAACTCTAAATTTTACTAGATCTGCCATTTCTGTGTATGCGGATTTTTTTTTAAAAAAAAGTGTTGCAAATTTGCATGCTTGTAGGATGCATCAATAACTACATGAAGAACTTTTTAAACGTGCAATTATAATATTTCATTTTTCTAAAAAAGAGAGCATGGAGCTTGGGAGCCAAACAGACTTTTTGATCAGATGTTCGCTTCTTTCAGTACTTTGGTTTCTACTTCACCTTGTTTCGTTTCAAGGTTTTGAATCATGTTTTTTCTCCTTTTCCTCAAGCTCCAAGTTATAGCTATGGCAATTTTCACTAGAAAGCTACGGGAGGTAGTACTACCGAATAACATAACAATATTGATGCGTCGATACAATTTTAACCATTTATCAAGTATGAAACCACTATGTATCTATTCTTTCTTAGCTGAATTGGTGAAAGATCTATCCAATTTGTTTGTATTATGGACTTGAAAAATGGATCTGAATTTGACTGAAATGCACGATTTTTACAAGTATCACTTTTCATGATACCTAAATGTTGAAGTGTAGAGGGAGAGAGAGATTGCGGAATATGATGGTTGTATTATTGAGCCTCTCGGGCGAGTATATATAGACGTACAGGGACCAACTTGGAGTACAAGACAAGTAACCTGCTTGGAGTACAAGACAAGTAACCTAGTCTATCCCTAACAGATACGTATACTCTAACATCCCCCCGCAGTCGTAGCGGTAGCATCGTGAACAACTGGAACGTTGCGAACGGTCAGACTGGAGAGCCGAAGTAGACCAGTGCGCTGACATCCCCCGCAGTGGTAGCGGGAACGTCATGGACGGTGTCACGGCGCAGAAGCTTGGACCGTAGAGGATGCTGTGAGGAGCTTAGGCGAGGTGATAGCCCTTGTGCCAGTGTCGAGTGAGCCGAGAGCGATGGGTGCTGCAACCTTGGTCGAGGTAGCCGCGCAAGGGGTCGCCGTGGTCGATGTCGTGGTTGGGGTTGCCGGTGTCGAGGTAGCCGCATATTAAGCCGCGTGCGCATAGTGCAGCCAGGAGAAGGACGGAGACGCGTCAGGGCAGTCGTCGGAGAGAGCGATGCCGAAGCTGATGCAGTCCGAGCCGTCGAGGACGAGGTGCGGCCATGGCTTTGCCAAAACCAGGCGCACGTCGGGGACGAAGGCATACTCTGGTTGTGCCAAAACCGAGTATGCAAAGACGAAGTCGGTATGACGCAGTCGAGGCAGACGTAGAGGAGGTAGTCGATGCCGATAAAGACCTTGTCGAAGCCGATGAAGACGAGGCGCTACAACCGAGCTTGCCAGACTCAGGAACGCGTCGGGGACGAAGGCACGCACCGGTGTTGCCAGTACCGGGCATGCGAAGAACGGGACCAGTAGAAACAACTTCACGCCATGTCAGAGAGGAGACTAGCAGAGGAGGACTCTACGACGGTTGCGTTGCGCAGATCGGCGAGGTGCCGATGCAGGCCGCGGTTGTCGGAGTAGACGAGTAGGTGTGGTCGAGGACGTGGCGAGGACGGTGGCGACAAAGTCGTGCTGGACGAAGACGTAGAAGGCGGCGAACCAGCGACGACCAGGAGTGGTCAGACTGGATGCCTAGACGGAGGGGTAGTCGGCGGGACCTACGACAGCCAGGAGTGGCCATGCAGGCTACCTGTGGAGATGCGGCGGCGGTGCTCGAAGTAGGCGAGGAAGAACCCGGCAACGTGACGAAGACCATGCGCGGACGGCGGCGACCCGTGCCGAGGGAGGTGGCGCGGTGGAAGCCTGCGACGTCCTTGCGGGGTGACGGCGATGACCGCGTGCAGCGATGCTACTGCCCGATGGGCGGCGTAGCTGCAGGGGGCGAGTCAGTGCAGCGGTGTGAGAACCACCAGCGATGGACACGCCTGAGAAGGGGCGTTGGTAGCCGGCGGCGGGGACCAAAGGCAGCGACGCTACGGCCCGAAGGGGCAACGCAGCGGCAGCCCGATGCTCGATCGGTGGTAGGCGCGTGCTCGGGGACGTACTCGGCGGAGACGAGTGCCACATCGGTTGATCAGACCGACGGCGGCGCTGTACGCGCCAAGTCCGTGACGATGGCAGATCGGAATCTGCGGCGTCGTTGTCGGTGCGATCCCGGGCGATGACGGCGAAGACAATTCGAGGGGGGTCGGCCGCGGCAGCCTCCCGAGGAAGCCGCAGCAGCCGGCCGCGGTGCGCGGCAGCCTGTCATGAGACCGCGACGGCCTACCGAGGAAGGCACAGCGGCGCAGGTGATAGGCGCACGGGCGCGGTGTAGATCGTCGATGCCGATGGTCGGAGTAGAGGCGCGGTGATGACGACGGCGATGGGCGACGCAATCCGATCTAAGATCGGTAAACCAAAAAAGAAAACCGATCAAGAGATCGGAAAAAAAAGACTTGCAGGGCAGCCGATCACGGATCAGCGGACGAACCCTGTGTGCGGGTTGCGCGGCCCCCGGCGGAGATCATGGAGATCGACCTCCCCGGGGGCGGCGCGGCGGAAGCGGAGACGGCGGCTAGGTCAAGGGCCGTGCCGCTCTGATACCATGTTGAAGGGTAGAGGGAGAGAGTGATTGCGGAATATGATGGTTGTATTATTGAGCCTCTCGGGCGAGTATATATAGACATACAGGGACCAACTTGGAGTACAAGACAAGTAACCTACTTGGAGTACAAGACAAGTAACCTAGTCTATCCCTAACAGATACGTATACTCTAACACTAAATAGGGCAGTAGCAATTTTAAACCATTTCCTATACTATAAGAGACTGATTTTCATTATTTTGAGAAATGGATTCTTATATCAAACCATAGCTATCAAGTATCAGATTTTATGGTTTTTAAATGATTTGGTCATATGATGATATACATTGTCATTATGGGATTAGTTTATAGGTATAAGTATAAAAGTTCTCTCCTACAACGTCCCTCCTAGGTCATCTTCGAGTGACTCTGGAGGCTCTCCCCAACCACCACCCAAAACTCCCTCGTTCGCTTCTAGCTCACCTTGTCGCGCCGAATGAAGCTAACTGACAATCGACAATGACGATGGGCTCCCCTATCCTCCTCTTTCCCTCTCACTAGGCTCCCTACCCAATCCAATATATATTGTGCCGTAGGCACGAAATGACAACGTCAGCATTTGTTGTGCATCCATGGAGGTTGGTGCTTAAGGGCGGAGAGTGCTCGAGGCGCCCATGGTTGACGAGTACCTGATCTGTTGGGAGTGATGGAGGAGATAGGTCGAAGTGCATCACATCCACGATACTATCCATTGCGTATGCTCGCCAGCCTCTTGGCGCATGGGGGATTGCCGCACATAACAGTTTCCAATGACTCGCTCTCGGATAAACGGAGTATCACACAATCTATGTGCGTCAGGAATCACATGCTGATCTCGTTCTAAAGACATGGCTCCTAATGGATGGTAGGAGGTGTCTCGGCTTTCCAAATACATTGATCGGCTTTTGTATGCACGGCTGTTGAACACTCTATGTGTACGAGGACCTAGCAAAATAGTGATCTGAGGCCGTCTCACTTTTCCAAGATATGGGTCATTAGGTTGGATGACCCATATTTGGGTATTTGAGGTCAAAATATGGGTCATTACCCAAAAAAATATGGATCTAGGACTACTTATGGGTAAGCTATAGAACTTGTTTTTCACCCCACTTAATCATAAAAGTAGTGTTTTTGTAACATCTTTAGGTAAGATGTTGGAGATGCCATAAAAACTTATTGGTAATTTACTCTACAATAACCTATATGTTGTTGAATCTTTGATCTTGAGATCATTACAATCAGATGCTTCCACACTATTATGTATTGTTTCATTCATCCATAGATGAGTTGAGTGGCTATTCAATTAGTTATTCCTTGTCTCATACTATCTTGTTCCAAAATATAAAAGGCTAAAATGTCCCACCAAAACGTTCTATATTTTGGGATCTCAGAGTAGTAGGTTTTTGGTTAACACAATTTTATTAGAATGACTTCAGTATAGTTTTAGGAGGTTTAATTTTGCTATTTTCTATCTGAAATGATCGTATGGGCACCTAGAGGGGAGGGGTGAATATGTGATACTTTAAATTTACTTTTTTTCAAGTTAGGCTTTGACACAAAAGGTAAATTCTCTAGATTATGCAACTACGGTGAATTTACCTATGTGTCAACCTAGCACAAACACTAAGCAAGAACAAGATAAGTAAAGTACGGTAAAGGATAGAAGTAACCAAAGTAGAGCACACGGAGACACGTGGATTTGTTTCCCGCAGTTCCTTCCTTTTGAGGGGAAGTACATCTGTGTTTGGAGAGGGGGTGGTTTAAAACCACCAACGCCACGAGAGGCCTTCCTTGTTCTCCGATGAACCTCACCCCAAAGGGTTCAATTCACCTCTTCCACTATATAGACAACCTTCGAGGTGGAAACCGGCACCTTTACAACAAGTTCGAGGCACGCATCCACAACTGAATTGGAGGTTCCTGAACAAGCAAGATGTCACACAATCAAAGACAAGCTTGTAAGAACCAAATCAAGAACTAGGGTTTCCAATGAAACACTAGAGCAAGGGGACCTCAAGTGAATGAGGGGGAAATAAAGATCTCTCTTGGTGAAGATATAGATCAAGGCCTCCTCCTTCGATTCCAAAGATCAATGACTTTGGATGGTTGGATCAAGAGATCTTGGTGATTTGGTGGCTCAAATGGTGGGGAACTTCTATTCTGGAACGAGCAGCTGGAGGAAGGGGTGAAGTCCCCTATTTATAGCCCCACAGCTTGTGAAGCGTTTTATGACCGTTGGTGAAAGTTACACACCGTAGACTCTGATCTATAGACCAGAGACTCCGGTCCGACCTTGATGCACACCGGAGACTCCGGACAATCTCTGGTCCAATTCCGGACCACCATACAAAATGTCCCACCCAAGGTAGTTAAGCCCACTCTGGTGATTCTTCAGAGACTCTGGTCTCGAGCACATCGTAGACTCCGGTCTGGGAGGGTGCACAGGAGAATCCGTCCTGGCCCCGGTCCATCTCCGGAGCAGTATACAGAAGGTCCCATGCACATTTCTGGAGGCCCCTCCGGGGACTTTGGGGCAAACTACGGACCACACCGGAGACTTCAGTGTTTGCACACTTGAGACTCCGGTCTGGAATTCACTGAAAATTGCAGTTACTTACAGGGAAATTTCCACAGGGCTAAAGACTTTTCAATTTTTAGTATATCATTCTGTAGACATTAGCACACTGTAAAATGATCTACAAGTTAAATAACGAACACCAAAACTGATTAAGACAATAAATGTCCTTTCAATCTCCCCCTTTTTAGTGTTTGATGACAACAAGTGATTTTGCATGGAAATTTAGAAATGAGATATAACAATTCTCCCCCTGACGATGTGCAGTGAGATAAACAAGTAAAGCATGCAAGTTAGGTAATATATACTAAACAGATAGTTCTGACGATTACAATACCATAGGAGCATAATCATTAACATGTCCTCACACAAATAGTATCTCACAATCCAAAGAAGCAAAGCAAACAAATGTTCAAATTTTAAATGAACATAAAGAAGCCAAATTCCTAGCCCATGCAAATCCCCGATGGCAATGTCTTCTCCCCCTTTGGCATCGAAACGCCGAAAAGGGAAAAGACATAAGCTAGTGCCCCAAGGGATCACTCGTAGTCATCGTCATCGTCATCATCATCCTCATCCAAGTCCTCATCCTCGTCATCATCATCCTCATAGTCATCATCACCACCTGAAGTTGCAGGCCCTTTGCCTTGAGGGCGAGAAGATGACGTGCCCTGAGAAGCAAACCCAGAAGTGACCTCAAAAAATGTCTTCCAGTCCACAAGGTTGTCCTGCTGGGCATTCCAAGCCCCAAATGAGAGTGTGTAGTCTGAATCAGTAGATGGTTGAGCGCCATGCTCATTTGTGTACTCATCTCCTTGTTCCTCTTCATTCTCTTCTCCCTGAGCTTTAATCTCCTTGAGAAGTTTCTCCATGCGGCAATTGCTCTTGTAGGAGACATGTTGTTGCTTGTGAATGTCCATGTTCATGCAGAGGGTCTTCTCCCAAAAGGAGGCCTTCTTGACCTTGTCCTGAAATGTCAACACCCGGTTTTTTAATCCCAGATGCCTGTTATGCCATACATTGCAATCCCAGGATTACCATTTTTGCGAGACATAACAGAATTGGATACCATAGTACATCATCCATTACAAACCGTACATAAGTTCTTACACAAATAGGGATCTCATGATCCAGTTCTTAATACAACTTCAAACAGCGGAATACGTAATAATAACGGTAGCGTATGCGAAGCTCCATCTTCGGGGTCACAGGCAATGCTGACGATGGGAGATGATCCTAGTTATCGTAACCTTCCTGGGGTCCATCCTCCAGGTACTCCTCTTCATAGTCTTGCCACGGGAATAGCAAGGGACAAAGCCATGAGTACTCTTTAAGTACTCGCAAACTAATACTAACAAGTGAAAGGGGTTTTTGATAATAGGACACTAGGCTCTAGGGTTGTTTTGCAAAAGCCAGATTTATCTCTACTAAGTTTGGAAGCAACGAATGCTAGTTAAGGTTTTATAACACCTAAGTGGGAACTTGTATCTCATGCCACAACCCTGTTGTGGTCAAGTCAAAGTCTCAATTCATTTCACAAGTCTTTTGAAAAGTCTGACGGGGGAACAATATGGCCACTCCAACTGTCCATAACCGCGGACGCGGCTATTCGAATAGTTTGACACTCTGCAGAGATTGTACACTTTCACCACAACATTCGATACATCCGTCAGGAACAAATCCTGAATTCACCATACTCAGTATGCGGATAATCAATCCTAACCTTTCAATTACACGCCCTAGTATAAGCACCTCTCCTGTGAGTTTGGCCTCCCAACCATGACCAACTGTCATCTTGGGTACTGCACAGGTGGACAATCTTCACAAGGTAGCCTCAGCTCAGACCATGGCCGTGAGGGAACTAATACTAAGGTATATAAGTTTCCAGTCAAGCCCTACCCAATTCTCGGGTATTGTGGTTGTACGGTAAAATTGGAATGGTATCGCATCCAGACAACCATCAGTTTTATAAAGGGCTAAGGCTCATGCCTCAACATTTTCATCACCAAACTCATCAGGTGTTCGGAAACACATGTCAAAACATCTCAGTAGAATGATCCATCATTCTAAGGTTTTCATAACCATTTTCACCAAGTATTCCCATCTAAAGTTGATCAAGTTTTATGCTTAGCACTAGCATCTACAAGTGGGGGTGAGTACTAATGAGGGGTGGTAAACTATTGGAGTTTAACTGAGTTTAATCTCATGCCTTAGGATGACATCAAGATTATCTAGCTTAGGCCAAATTTTATGCTCTTTATGCAACCTTCAACTATATCTTTCTAGAATCCACAAGTCACTTGAGTACTCTCTAAGGAAGTAGCTTTGATAAGGAAATAAAATAGAAAGCTGGCAAATAAAACTAGGATTGGTTTATCAAGTGGTTATGATCATATATGCTTTAAGGCATATAGTTGGCATGGTAGCAAATAAGGGTTTGTTTGCATCGGTAGAATATCTTGCAAGGGTTAGCTTGCACATTCACTAGTAGTATTAGGCTTGCCAAAGTAAAGTATCTTGCAAGTGTTAGCTTGCATAGGTCCACTTGATTAGTAAAGCTTGCAAGTATTGGCTTGCACAATATCAGTATAAGCTTGCATTAGTAGGGTATCTTGCAAGTGTTAGCTTGCACATTCAACTAGTAGCATTAGGCTTGCCTTGTGCAGGGCAGCAGTTGAAGTTCTCCTCGGCTTCTTCTTCGTAGTATCCTCCTTCCTCCTCGTATCCTTGGTCGGTACTAGCGTCTATAAATAGATACGATGTACACAATCACCAAACAAAACTTAACTACTTGCAATCATCACACAAAAGGGTCCTATAGATGATCTAACATCATCACTAACATTACAAGATTAAAGCTTGGTTTAATTCCTTTTTATTTTTAGAAAAGTAATTTCTACTCATTGCAAAACTACTTAAGATTTAATATTCTCCAAACCAAATATGGGATCATGTTGACACATGTCATCACCACACATTTTAGTCCAAGGGAATGTGATTTAAAGTGGTGTCACAATTTAATAAGGTTTTACCCTTTTATTTTAATTAATTAAAGTGGTTAGAAATGTCTATGGGGCATTCTTTTATTACTTGAACATTATTTCTGTAAGTAAACCTATATATTTTTATATATTCTGAAAGGTATGGTTAAATGTGATTTTTGAGAGTTGGAATCAACTCAAAAGCTATTATGGTTTAAATTTGAAAAATGTTTGAATGTAGAAAAGCTTCTGCCTTGTTATTTTTACCAAGAGTGATCTACAGATCCAAATGACTTGCATCCAACGGGCTTGGATTCAACATTCCCAGACCTTTTTAACAAAATTGGTTTCATTCAATTTGGTTCACTGAATCGATTTGGGTTGATTTTTGAATCTAGGTACAGAAGTGTGTTTGAAATAAAATGAAAAAGGTTAAATTCAAATAACTGGGCTGCGCGGGAAAGGTTAACGGGCCGGCCTGCTAAGCACAGCGCTTCCGCGGGCTGCGTAAGTGGCTGTCCCCACGCGCCAGTGAGACAGGGGGGTGCGAAGCGGTATGGGGCGATGTGGTGCGTTCGATCTGGTTCTAATCCAATGGCTGAGAGTCATCGTCGACGTTGGGCAACGCCGGCGAGATAGAAACCTAGCGCGGCCAGTGGGGGTCGTTGGGGGCTCACCGGGGTTCAGGCGAGGGTCGGCGAGGCGGGCGAACGACGAAGTCGACGACGGCAAACCTCCTGGTACCGGCAGCTTCTCCTAGGGCGGCTCCAATCGCTGGCTCCCTTCTTCTCCAGTAGCGGCAGGCTCCGGTGAAATTCCGGCGATGCGCTGCTCGCCTTGCTCCGGGAACGGGGTGGCACGATCAGTGATGAGAGGGAAGTGAGATGGTGTGTTCAATTCGGCTGGGGGTGGCCTCTATTTATAGTGGAGCGAGGGGACCGACGGGGCGCAAGGTGAGCTCGTCGTGGTCGACGGTACATACGGCTATCGGCGTGGGCGACGGTAGGGGGCGGTGCGGTGCTCCCTGGCGATGCTCAACGACATGGTGGCGAGACGTGGGGCGGTGCGGCTTGGCCGGAACGTGACAGTGCTCTGCCGAGGGCGAGGGCGGCGCGCGGTCTGTGGGCGTCGGTCGAGCGTGGCGCACGGGGCGTGCTCTCGGCATGGTTGCTGGCGAGGTTGGCATGGTTCGTGCGTGTGGTCCAGTGGCTAGCAACGTTCGAGCGCTGGACAGGGAGTGGCAGTGGTGTGTTGGCTTGCTCCCAGACATGCTGGCTAGGCTTGTTTCTCCTCCTAGCTTGCTGTCGACATGGGGGTGACAAGGGTGCATTCGGCCTACTCACCATTGATGGCAATGCCAAGCTTACAGTGATGCTAAGGGTGTGCAATTAAGCTAGATGATCTACTAAAACCTAGTTGTATCCAGAGAGGGAACAAGTTAGGCTTCAATCACTGCTCACAATAGTGTTTAGGATTTTGGTAATTTGTGTCTGCAAGGTGTTTGATGAAATGGCCGCAAGAACTCAAGTTTTGAATTTTGAAAAGATTTTTGGTGGGTGTGCTAGGTTGGTGTTGGTGAGTCTGCAGATGCTTGGGTTTTGAAAGTTGAGCTTGTTTGAGTGGTTTTTGAAAAAGTGGGATCTTCCCATATGATAAAGATTCAATTTTGAATTGTCATTTAAACTATGCATTTGAAAGTTTCTGGATGATCACAAAGTGGGCCTTGATACTTTGTTATGAGTACAATCAAGGGGTGCAAAGATCCAGAAAAGTTTCTGTTGGGTTCTAAAAGTTTGAGACAACCAAAGTAAGCATGGGAGTTAAATTGGTCAAAATGACCATTCACTCATTTAGCTTTGTTTTGATTTATTTGTCTTTGAGAAAAGTTTGGGAATTGTTTAGATGATGTTTATTTCACCTAAGTATCCATTTACAAACAAAGGAATACACAAACAAGTTGGTTCAAAAGAATTCCAAATGAAGTGCATACACACATGCATGCTTTCATAATTTTATTTAGCAAAGTTTTTGTTAACCCTAAATTTGAGGATTAGAGTTTGGTGATCCAAGTTTAGTATTTTTGGGATGTTACAAACCTCCCCCCCTTAAACAAAATCTCGTCCCGAGATTTGAAAAAGGACGAAAAAGATTACCTAGGATTTGAAGAGATCGGGAAAATCTGTCCTGATGTGATCTTCGCGCTCCCAGGTAGCTTCCTCTTCTGTGTGGTTGCTCCACTGAATCATGGGAAACTTGATGCTTCGGGTTTGGGTAGTTCGAAAAGCTTCTTCCAAAATACGGATGGGTACTTCAGGATAGGTCAGGTCATCGTTGATCTCTATGGTCCGGTGATCGATATTTTTGAACACTTCGGTCTTCTCGGGGACTTCGAGGCACTTGCGAAGTAATGAGATATGGAACACATTGTGCACAGATGACATCTCTTCAGGTAGTTCCAATTGATACGACACTTCTCCTCGATGGTTCAAAATCTTGAAAGGTCTGATATATCTGGGGGCTAACTTTCCTTTGAGTTCGAAACGCTGCATTCCCTTCAATGGCGACACTTTCAAATAAACAAAATCTCCTATGTTGAAGGCGAGGTCTCTACTTCTCTTGTCGGCGTAACTCTTCTGTCTGGACTGGGCGGTCTTGAGGTGCACACGAATCTTGTGAACCTTCTCTTCGGCTTCTCATAGGATGTTAGGTCCGAAAATCTGACTCTCTCCTACTTCCGACCAGTTCAAAGGGGTGCGACACTTCCTTCCGTACATGAATTCAAATGGGGCCATTTGCAAACTGGCTTGATAACTGTTGTTGTATGAAAATTCTGCAAACGGCAGACAGTCTTCCCACTTGGATCCATATTCTAACACACATGCTCTCAGCATATCTTCGAGTATTTGGTTTACTCGCTCCGTTTGTCCATCGGTCTGAGGGTGATACGCGGTACTGAAATCTAGGCGGGTTCCTAAACGTTCTTGGACTTTCTTCCAGAATCTCGAGGTAAACTGAGTTCCTCGATCCGATACGATGTTCTTGGGGACTCCGTGCAAACTAACTATCCTAGCGATGTACAACTCCGCTAGCTTCGAACTCTGATATGTGGTCTTGACGGGCAAGAAATGGGCGACTTTGGACAATCTATCAACTATGACCCAGATAGAGTCATTTCCCCTACTAGAGGTAGGCAGTCCAGTGATAAAGTCGATTCCAATGGAATCCCATTTCCATTCCGGAATCTGCAAGGGTTGCAACAATCTAGCGGGTCTTTGATGTCCTGCCTTGACTCGCTGACAAATATCACATTTGGCGATATAGCTTCCGATTTCTCTCTTCATCTTATGCCACCAAAATTGCTCTTTTAAATCTTGATACATCTTAGTTCCTCCGGGATGGATAGAATAAAGAGTATCATGAGCCTCCTTCAGAATCACTTCTTTCAACTCAGAATCTGCTGGTACACAAAGGCGTCCTTTATACCACAAAACTCCTTCGTCTTCGGTGAATCCGGGTACTTTGCCTGTACCGATACGACGCTTGATTCCGTCAATACTAGCATTTCCCTTCTGCGCCTCTTTAATCTGACTGATCAAAGTGGGATGAAGTTCTATGCTAGCCAAAAGTCCTTTACTCACTAATTCCATTCAAAAATCTTCCATCTCTTTGTGCAAGCTTGGTTGCTCCTTCAAGATCATGGAGTTCAAGCGGCACGACAATCTGCTAAGGGCATCGGCTACCACATTGGCTTTACCAGGGTGATAGTGAATGTCCAGGTCGTAATCCTTGATTAGCTCAATCCATCTCCTCTGTCTCATATTCAGCTCCTTCTGAGTGAATATATACTTCAGACTCTTGTGATCCGTATAGATCTCACAACGGTTTCCCATCAGGTAATGTCTCCATGTCTTCAGGACTAGAACTACGGCTGCGAGTTCGTGGTCATGGGTTGGGTAATTTTGCTCATGTTGCTTCAGTTGTCGAGATAGATAAGGTATAACTTTGCCTTCTTGCATTAGCACACATCCGAGACCGATCTTGGATGCATCACAATACACATCGAAGGGCTTAGTGATATCAATATTCTCTTGAGTTCTTGAAAACTTGCTTCACATTTGTCGGTCCATTCAAACTTCTTGTCCTTCTTTAGCAATTGGGTCATGGGTCTGGCGATACTCGAGAATCCTTCTACGAATTTGCGGTAGTATCCTGCCAATCCGAGAAATGCACGAACTTGGGTTTGAGTGGTTGGGGCTTGCCAATCTTCTACATCTTTCACTTTGGCAGGGTCAACGGCAATTCCTCCGGCTGATACAATGTGACCGAGGAATCCTACCTCGTGTAACTAGAATTCACATTTGCTAAACTTTGCATACAGCTGATGCTCTCTAAGGGTTCCAAGAATGGTCCTTAGGTGTAGCTCATGTTCTTCTTCTAATTTGGAATAAATCAGAATGTCATCGATGTAAACAACGACAAACTTATCCAGGAAGTCCATAAAAATCTTATTCATGAGATTCATGAAATAAGCGGGGGCATTGGTTAATCCAAAAGACATGACTGTATACTCGTACAATCCATATCTGGTGGTAAAGGCAGTCTTTGGAATATCCTCTGCACGAATCTTGAGTTGATGATAGCCTGTTCTAAGATCAATCTTATAAAACACTTTGGCTCCGGTCAACTGATCAAACAAATCTTCTATCTTGGGCAAGGGGTACTTGTTCTTTATGGTGACATCATTCAACTTCCGATAATCCGTACTCAAACGGTTACCTCCATCTTTCTTGTCCACAAACAAGACAGGTGATCTCCATGGTGACGCACTTGGTTGAATCAATCCAATTTCTAGCATGGCATCCAGTTGCTTCTTCAGTTCTGCTAGCTCTGACGGGTTCATACTATAGTGTCTCTGGGCTATGGGTCCTGTTCTGGGGATTAGTTCGATGATAAACTCGATATCCCGATCTGGGGGCATACCGGGCAAAACATCTGGAAATACATCGGGGTATTCACAGACTATCCGGACTTGGTCAATGGTAGGTTGGGCTATACTCTTGTTGCACTTGAATTGACGAGGTAAGGTTTCAGATATATGCTCGACTGATATTCCGGCTGTACTGGTCATGGTGATGGCTTTCTTGGCACAGTCAATCAATCCTTTATGTTTGTACATCCAATCCATTCCTAGTACTACTTCCAAACCTTTAGTTCCGAGTACTATCAGATTAGCATAAAAATCTATGCCATGGATTCAGATAGGGACGGCTTTGCAAATTTGCCTAGCCTTGGTGGTTGATCCGGGAATTTGAACAATCATGACATGCTTCAGTTTGGTTGGTTGAATTTTACTAGTGCATGCAAATTCTTCGGTGATAAATGAATGCGATGCACCAGAATCAAACAACACTCTTGCAAGTACTGAATTAACAGAAAACATACCCAGCACGACGTCTGGTGCTTCCTGAGCTTCTTCAGCATGCATGAGAAAAAGACGGACATTGCGGTTGAGCGAATTCCCTAGGGCAAACCTTCTTCTGGGCTGAACACGACGCTGCTGCTGAGCTGGGGCATTAGCATTGGGTGCTGCGGCATTCTTCTTGTTGGGGCACTCGTTGGAGTATTGACCCTTATTTCCACAGTCATAACAAGTCACTTGCGACTTGTCCTTTGCTGCTACAGGCACAGCATTGCTTCCAGTCCTAGGGGCAGTGTTGGTGTTGGTGGCAGCATTGTTGGTGTTGAACTTTGGTGGTGCACGGTTGAAATTGCTAGAGTTGCCGGGGTTGTTGTGATTTCCTCCGGGTCTAGGGTTTCCACGGTTGGTATAGGTCGGACGGTTCATCGGGGGTCTGTTTGTTCTTGGGGCAAATCCTGGAGATGGGTTAGGGCGATACTTTGGGGTCTGATGGGTTCCTGGCTGATGCATCATGCGACGCTTGCGGTTCTCGTTGGCTTGGTTGATCTTTCCTTCCATCTGGATGGCAGAGTCTACAAGGGCTTCAATATCGGCAAAGGGGATATTGACTAACACCGTCTGCATCTCATCATGCAGACCATTCAGGAATCGTTCTTTCTTCTTGGCTTCGGTGTCAATCTCATCCGGGGCATACCTAGCTAATGACAAGAATTTGTCACGGTATTCCACTATAGTCATCCTTCCTTGCTTCAGTTCCCTGAACTCGTCTCTCATCCTCTTGATCAAACCCGGTGGCACATGGGTTCTGCTAAACTTGACCTTGAATTCCTCCCAGGTCATCATCTGGCCTCCGGTCATTGCG
Organism: Avena sativa; assembly: GCA_916181665.1. Taxonomy (NCBI): domain Eukaryota; kingdom Viridiplantae; phylum Streptophyta; class Magnoliopsida; order Poales; family Poaceae; genus Avena; species Avena sativa. The sequence continues at coordinate 37,149,902 of OV702284.1, forward strand.
CGAACACTGTTCCACCATGCCCTGGCATCTCCGGCTAGATAGTGGGTGGCGAACAGAACTTTCTCGTTGGCTTCCACTCCGGCGACTTCTAGGTTATTTTCCATGGTCTGCAGCCAATCGTCAGCGTCTAGGGGTTCTTCTGACTTAGTGAAAACAGGTGGGTTGGTATTCTGGAAATTCTTGAGCTTAGATCCATGGTTGTCCTGATTTCCGTGGCCTTGGTTGTTGTGGGCTAGCTGGGCTATCTGCTGCAGGGTGGCTAGGTTGGCTTGACGTTCGGCTCTTTCAGCTTCACGGTCAGAAGTCAACATTTGCAGGATCTGCAACATTGGGTCCGGGAATGGACCACTTCCTTCGCGTGGCATCTGAAGATTGAGATAGATCATGAGAAAAGAGGGAAATTTCTAAGTTTTTGGGTCTTTGAAAAGTTTTTAAAGTTTGACTCAGATTTTTCTAGCAACTTGATTTTTCATTCATTCATTCATTCATTCATAGCACACGATACAACACACACCACAACAAAGAAAAGCAGATGGTTTTAAGAACCATTCTGAAAACTACGATACAGTGGGACCGAATACTACTCACTACGCTAGTGCTCAAGTGGTACTACTCCTCGGAATCGGTGGCTTCATCATCCTCATCATCATCGATGAAGGCGAAATCATCCTCATCGGTGAAGAAATCCATAGACTGATCCTCCAGAAAATCATCATCATCGCTGAGATAGGAGTAGGGGTCTCCACGAAGGTCCTCTCCGGCATTCTCCCTTTCCTCCAACTGCATGTCTCTCTCGTGGATGGTCTCCTCCAAAGATGAGATGTGGTGGCGAAGATGGGCAATGATGCGCTCCTTCTTGTCGAGCTGACGGCGGCGAGACTTGCGATCCTTTGCCAGCATGGAGATGGTATGATCCTTCGTCTTGATGATGGCAGACTTGTGGTTGGAGTAGTCACGGCAGTTATCCAACTCCTGCTGTCGATCGTACATCATGAAGCTAAGGTGGTCCAATTGAGTCTTCAGCTCAGGGTGGTATGGGGCTTCCAGTGGTTGTCCATTTGCATCACGCCTCGGGCAAAACTCAAAGCGAGTACCCTTGATCTAGTTGATGCTCTGCCCACACAGACGGGAAAGAGCTTCCTGCATGGCCCTGGCAAGTCCATCGAGCCAGTTGTTCTCTCTTAAGGTAAACTAAATTCCCTCAGCAGTGGGGGGTTCAATCTTTCCTCGGAGACTTGCAACAATTAGCCACTGCAGATCTTCTCCTCCTTGATCATTGAGCTGAGCTCCGAAGAACTCGGGGTGCGGACGCTCCAGAAGTTCCGAAAGCTGGTCCAAATCCCTCTCAAAGATAAGGTCTCCTCCATTCCCCAACTGATAAAACTTGCTGTACTTCACGTCCATCTATAAGAATATAGGATGAGTAAGTTAGTAGAGTGATCAAGTGTGTCAAATTTTATGTATTATGCAAGAATTTTTGGAGGAACATGAATTTTCATGAAAGAATCAAAGGGATAAGAATGAGACTAAGTTATTGTAAATATTTGTTTTCTTTGGTTTTGAAACTAAGTTTTTGATTCAAACGTCGAGTCTAACTAGGGTCTCCTATGGTCAGGATGGCTCTGATACCAACTTGTCAACACCCGGTTTTTTAATCCCAGATGCCTGTTATGCCATACATCGCAATCCCAGGATTACCATTTTTGCGAGACATAACAGAATTGGATACCATAGTACGTCATCCATTACAAACCGTACATAAGTTCTTACACAAATAGGGATCTCATGATCCAGTTCTTAATACAACTTCAAACAGCGGAATATGTAATAATAACGGTAGCGTAGGCGAAGCTCCATCTTCAGGGTCACAGGCAATGCTGACGATGGGAGATGATCCTAGTTGTCGTAACCTTCCTGGGGTCCATCCTCCAGGTACTCCTCTTCATAGTCTGGCTACGGGAATAGCCAGGGACAAAGCCATGAGTACTCTTTAAGTACTCGCAAACTAATACTAACAAGTGAAAGGGTTTTTTTATAATAGGACACTAGGCTCTAGGGTTGTTTTACAAAAGCCAGATTTATCTCTACTAAGTTTGGAAGCAACGAATGCTAGTTAAGGTTTTATAACACCTAAGTGGGAACTTGTATCTCATGCCACAACCCTATTGTGGTCAAGTCAAAGTCTCAATTCATTTCACAAGTCTTTTGAAAAGTCTGACGGGGGAACAGTATGGCCACTCCAACTGTCCATAACCGCGGTCGCGGCTATTCGAATAGTTTGACACTCTGCAGAGATTGTACACTTTCACCATAACATTCGATACATCCGTCAGGAACAAATCCTAAATTCACCATACTCAGTATGCGGATAATCAATCCTAACCTTTCAATTACACGCCCTAGTATAAGCACCTCTCCTGTGAGTTTGGCCTCCCAACCATGACCAACTGTCATCTTGGGTACTGCACAGGTGGACAATCTTCACAAGGTAGCCTCATCTCAGACCTTGGCCGTGAGGGAACTAATACTAAGGTATATAAGTTTCCAGTCAAGCCCTACCCAATTCTCGGGTATTGTGGTTGTACGGTAAAATTGGAATGGTATCGCATCCAGACAACCATCAGTTTTATAAAGGGCTAAGGCTCATGCATCAACATTTTCATCACCAAACTCATCAGGTGTTCGGAAACACATGTCAAAACATCTCAGTAGAATGATCCATCATTCTAAGGTTTTCATAACCATTTTAACCAAGTATTCCCATCTAAAGTTGATCAAGTTTTATGCTTAGCACTAGCATCTACAAGTGGGGGTGAGTACTAATGAGGGGTGGTAAACTATTGGAGTTTAACTGAGTTTAATATCATGCCTTAGGATGACATCAAGATTATCTAGCTTAGGCCAATTTTTATGCTCTTTATGCAACCTTCAACTATATCTTTCTAGAATCTTGCCTTTCCTTGCTCCGGGAACAGGGTGGCACGATCAGTGATGAGAGGGGAGTGAGATGGTGTGTTCAATTCAGCTGGGGGTGGCCTCTATTTATAGTGGAGCGAGGGGACCGAGGGGGCGCAAGGTGAGCTCGTCGTGGTTGACGGTACAGACGGCTATCGGCGTGGGCGACGGTAGGAGGCGGTGCGGTGCTCCCTGGCGATGCTCAACGACACGGTGGCGAGACGTGGGGCGGTGCGGCTTGGTCGGAACGCGACGGTGCTCTGCGCGTGCCCGACGGAGAATTTAATGGCGCACAGCGCGTGTGGTCCGCGCGGCGGCGAACGAGCGTGTCTGCGGGGTTGCTGGGACGGTGGTGATCACGTATGCATGCGGCGAGGGCGGCGCGCGGTCTGTGGGCGTCGGTCGAGCGTGGCGCACGGGGCGTGCTCTCGGCATGGTTGCTGGCGAGGTTGGCATGGTTCGTGCGTGTGGCCCAGTGGCTGGCAACGTTCGAGCGCTGGACAAGGAGTGGCGGTGGGGTGTTGGCTTGCTCCCAGACATGCTGGCTAGGCTTGTTTCTCCTCCTAGCTTGCTGTCGACATGGGGGTGACAAGGGTGCATTCGGCTTGCTCACCATTGATGGCAATGCCAAGCTTACAGTGATGCTAAGGGTGTGCAATTGAGCTAGATGATCTACTAAAACCTAGTTGTATCCAAAGAGGGAACAAGTTAGGCTTCAATCACTGCTCACAATAGTGTTTAGGATTTTGATGATTTATGTCTGCAAGGTGTTTGATGAAATGGCCGCAAGAACTCAAAGTTTTGAATTTTGAAAAGATTTTTGGTGGGTGTGCTAGGTTGGTGTTGGTGAGTCTGCAGATGCTTGGGTTTTGAAAGTTGAGCTTGTTTGAGTGGTTTTTGAAAAAGTGGGATCTTCCCATATGATAAAGATTCAATTTTGAATTGTCATTTAAACTATGCATTTGAAAGTTTCTGGATGATCACAAAGTGGGCATTGATACTTTGTTATGAGTACAATCAAGGGATGCAAAGATCCAGAAAAGTTTCTGTTGGGTTCTAAAAGTTTGAGATAGCCAAAGTAGGCATGGGAGTTAAATTGGTCAAAATGACCATTCACTCATTTAGCTTTGTTTTGATTTATTTGTCTTTGAGAAAAGTTTGGGAATTGTTTAGATGATGTTTATTTCACCTAAGTATCCATTTACAAACAAAGGAATACACAAACAAGTTGGTTCAAAAGAATTCCAAATGAAGTGCATACACACATGCATGCTTTCATAATTTTATTTAGCAAAGTTTTTGTTAACCCTAAATTTGGGGATTAGAGTTTGATGATCCAAGTTTAGTATTTTTGGGATGTTACATGAACATACTCACGGGACATGGGTGGCATGGGTGCATTGGAGGCATTCTTCCTACGAGACCCCCTAGGAGGAGTGGGAGCCCACTCGATCTCAGAAATCTCATCCTTGTCATCAGCATGTGAGCATCTAGGGGCTGGCCCCATGTGTCCTTGATACGTCAGAAACGTATCTATAATTTTTGATGTTCCATGCTTGTTTAGTATCTACTTTGCTTTGCTTTGTCTATACTTTGAGGTGTTTTTCTATTTTTTCTGGTACTAACCTATAACAAGATGCCACAGTGCCAGTTTCCTGTTTTCTTCTGTTTTTGGTTCCAGAAAGGCAAAAAATCAATATTCTCGGAATTGGACGGGACAAAAGCCACAGTCAATATTTTACCGTGGGGAACACGAAGCCGGAATACGAGACGAAGGAGAGTCACCAGGGGCCACACCCTGGCCGCGTGGGTGGGCCCACCCCGCGCCTGGGGGGTGCAGTCGCCCTGGCGACCCCCCTGCCTTGCCTCTTCGCCTATAAAGACCCCCCGATGCCTAAACCCTAAGTACCCGATCAATATTCCACGAAACCTTCTATAGCCGCCGCCACCATCGTCCCTAGATCGGGGGGATCTGAAGCTCTTCCTGGCACCCTGCCAGAGGGGAGATCATCCCGGAGGCCTTCTTCTTCATCATGCCAGCCTCCGGTATGAAGCGTGAGTAGTTCCACCTTGGACTACGGGTCCATGTAGTAGCTAGATGGTTGTATCTCCTCCGTTGTGCTTTCATGTCTAGATCTTGTGAGCTCCGTTCATGATCAAGATATCATCTATTTGTAATCATGCATGTTGTGTTTGCGGGGATCCGATGGATATTGAGATTACTATGTCAGATTGTCGAATGGTTTTGTCTTATTGATTCTATCATGTTTGTGTTGTTTGTGATCTTGTATTCTCTCCGTTGTTAGTAGCTATCTTGGCCAAGTAGTTGCTAGTAACTCCAAGAGGGCTATTTATGCTCGATAGTGGGTTCATGCCTCTATTTAATCTAAGGGAAGTGACAGAAATCTCTAAGGTTGTAGATGTGCTGTTGCCACTAGGGAGAAAACAACGGTCTCTTGTTCATGGAGCAAGTGGATTGTTTACCTTACACACTTTGCTTAAAGCAGTTATCTGTAGCTTGCAACTTAATACTGGAGGGGGTTCAGATGATAACCCGAAGGTGGATTTCTAGTCATATATGCAGTTGGATGGCATTCTATATATCTTGTTGTATTGCCCAATCGAATCTCATAGGATCATGATGATTAGTATTGCATTGTTATGCCTTGCTCAGTCCTGTCAATTGCCCTCCTGTAATTTGTTTACCCAGCATGCCATGTTTGTTTATCTAAGGAGAACACCTCTAGTGAACTATGGACCCCGGTCCAATCTTTACCATTGATACATCTTCCACTAATACTTGTTGCAAACAACCATTACCTTCCACACCATATAGTTAATCCTTTGTTAGAACAAACCAGTGAGATTGACAACCTCACTGTTCATTGGGGCAAAGTCTTGAGTTTGTGTTGTGCAGGTGTCCAAGTTGCTAGCAACACATTTGAGTCGTTTCCTTCCTCCTACTGGTTCGATAACCTCGGTTTCTTACTGAGGGAAAACTTGCTGCTGTGCTCATCACACCTTGCTCTTGGGGTCTCCCAACGAAGCGTTGACAACACACCATCAGTCCTTTCTTCTATAGGGACACAAGGGCATGCTCCACAAGATTGGGAGGAAAAGCATGTGGTGAACCATGAGCCTAAGTGTTGATGAGCCTCATGACAAGTGGTGCATATAGAGGATACTTATTATAGAGAATGGCATGATGCATCTCATCAAAGATTAAATACATGATGTTTATACCAAAACCGTCAACATCAAGACCAACACAGTAAATCTTGTGAGTATGGTTGATGGCTGTGATAATACAACACTTTTTAGCTATATAAATTGTGTCATTTTCCTATCATATCATGCTCCATCTAACTATTGTTATGCTTGATATGCATGATTACTTGTTTCCATTAAATTCAATATGAGCTATGCACATTTAGTAGTTTAGGTAGAATTTTATCCCTCTTCCTTGTCTTTGACATGTGTGTAGGTGTTGATGATGATTATGGATAAAACAAAGGCAAAAGGAACAAAGAGAGCATAGTATGGAGGAACTGCAGGGACCAGACTTAGCCATTTGAGAGGTTGAAAAGGTGAATTTTCCAACTTCTTAAAATAAATATCCAAAGCTACTGGAATGTATCCCTCATTGAGAATAATACAACGAGCCTAAGAATGCCCAAAATGGAGTTCGTATGAAGAAATGGCTACCAAAATACCAAAGAACCCAAAGGTTTAACGACCAACTATATAGTGGGAGGCAAAATTCTGGCTGTATAGTTCCCCCCGTATAGTTGGTAAAAAGGTTAGAAATAACGGGATTTTGTCCCCCAGAAGCTCCAGAACCTTCCCTAAAGCATATGACGGTATTGGGGGAACCCTAGGACACCCCCAAGGCCTATATAAAGGAGGGAGGAGTCAAGGAAGAGAGGAGGAAGCCATAAGACACCATATACAAGATCTAGATCCCATCTACCGCCTCCATGGCAGTGCCCTGCCGCCGTGCCACCTTCCTAGCCTCTACAGCTCCACCAAGATCCAATATCCATTAACACCATCAAGACATCCAAGCAAGAAGAGGAGGAGAAGGAGGACGCCACTATCACCACGCCGACGCCACCATCACCGCGCCATCATCACCATCTCCATCGCCGCTACTCCTTCATCCTTCCCCATCATGGTCTCCGTGATGGGTTGTAACATGGCTTGAACCCCCTTTTATTAATGTTATTATGATTTGAGTAATTGAAGTGTGGTGTGTTTTTTTTAATTAATATGTTTGTGCTTTCTCTTTACATTGTTCTATTCATGATATTATTCTAGTGATTGGAGATGTCTAATCCATTGTTGAGAAATTTACTAGGGATTCATGGTGTGTCACAAAACTTATCATTAGTCTTTGCTCTTCCATGGGTAGAACTAATAGGCTATTTGCTATAAGTGATTTGCGGAGGCAATAGCAACTTAGGATGCACTACCTAGAATTCCCCAAGATCACTCATGATATAGATAGGTATAGTGTTGCGAATTGCTTGACCCCAAAGTGATAGACGTGATATCTTGTGACTAGCACACTTGCTTAGGAGTACGTTGTCCATAGAACTTAATACCTTTGCTCTGGTTTACCTTGATTGGTCTTGTTACCTTAATACACTATTCTCTTACAAGATGACCCATGTCCCAAGAGGGTGTGGACAATTGAGTTGTCTAGTTGCCACTTACCAATGATGGGAGACAAAAGTATTTGAGGGACCGCCACAAGTAAAGTTTATAGCTATTCCATAATAAATTATCATGCACACCAGTATACACAACATTACTTGAGAAATCATAACATTAATATTTCATCTCATTGCACGCACCTCTTTCCATTTTTACTTTTGTTCTAGTTTTCTTCCAGCCCTAGTAGTAGTTGTTACAATCATCTTAAATTAATTTATCCTAGCAACCTATAGAGTAGACTATTTCTAAACCATGGTTTGGGTGTGAACATGGCTGCATTGACAACGTGAGTACATGGTCGTGTTCGCCGAGCTCCCATCGGGACAAACACTTTAAATATCTGCTGCTACAAGTACTGTAATAACCTTCTTATTGGTGCAGGAACCCAGTCATCAAATTGGCACCGTTGCCAGGAAGCAAAGCGTTTGTTTATCTACTCGCACATAGTTTATTTCCATTTGTTGCTATTATCTTACTGCTTTATTTTATATTGGAAACAATAAAAAAATAAAAAATTTATAAAAACTGTTGCTACTAATCATGTCTTTTGAGATAAATTTTGTTCAACAGATAATACACACATTGAAGGAGATAAAGGATTCAAGTTCATCAAGTCTGGTTGCTAGACATGAGCTGATAAAGAAATTGCTGGACCAATTGAAAAGGCATTCATTATGGTTGCATGCTAATGATGGATCTTATTGCACAATTTATATAACATATGACCACCTTAATTTTCAATGTAAGTGTTCCAACAATCCTACTATAGGAAATTATAATAGAGATAAATCATATGCTAGTTTGGAAGTATTAGAATATATTCTTTTCAAAGGTGCATCTAAAATGGTATTTAGATTAGGAGGTATTGATGTTGAAAGTGAAGCACTTGATGGAGTTTTTAATTTAGTATACCTCATAATCCTATTTTGCGACAATAATTTAAGTAATAATGCATTGGTATTAGATTATTTGAAGCGGTCTAAAACCGCCATGGAGAAAGATAACCTTTTGCAGGACTCACTAAAGAGCGGAGAGGAAAAGGAGCACAAGGAAGAGGAGTAAGAACGGATTGATCACCCGCTCACACCTTCAACTCCTACTTTTTATTATATCATTGCTATTAAAACACTAGTCGATGAAAATGAGGAACAAAAAGGTGAGGTTGACAAAGAGAGTCACACTACAATTTTTGTTTGTGATGCCTCTCACTCTAGTAGTGACTTTTATGATGCTAAAACTGTTGATAATTGTTATGCGAAGGCCTTGTGCCTAGACACTCATATGGAGAGCATTAATAATAATGAACTAGAGATAGAACCTTGCTATACTAACATGCAGGGTCTTGAACTCCTTACTATGAAGGAATAGTACTATGAAGTGTTCCCCTACACAGGTAGCCAAGATAAAGATTTAAGAATTTTATATGAATCTCAAATCCTCTCATTATAGCTATATACGGAGGCATGTTCACCAAGCTTTCTGCATCAACACTCACTTGAAAGCGAGAACTTGTTCGTCTACATGATGCTGATGCACCGTAAGTGGGTATGACTCCGACCGAACTCTACTCCAAGATGCTCCAAACTGGTATGTATAACCACACCTCGAGTCGATATCCCTTGGGATCCAGGTGGGTAATGTATAAAGCATCCTAGCCTGGCTTTATGGCTTTAAAGAGAGCGCTTATCGGGAGGCAATCCGGAAGTTATTAGGTGTCTTTCTTAGTTTTGTGTCTTGAGTCTAGTTGCATTCATGTTGCATTGGCACTTTTATTCTTTGCATGTCTTGATATTAGAGTTATCTTGTTGAAGTCTTCAAAAGGTATAATTTATTGTTACCATGAGTTGCATAACTCGGTTGTACTTAAATCCCATTTTATACATGCTAATGTTGGTCGAAAATTAAACTTGTCATTTTTCTGTCAAAACATGGTGTTTCGCTAAGTTTCAGGTTAAGAAAGAGTTTTCGAAGAAATAGGTAAATTTTGGTGACTCCAGAAGGTTTAACGACCAACTATATGGCGAGAATAAAAATTCCAGTCGTATAGTTGCGGTCATATAGTTATCGATGCCTTCTTCAAATTTCTTTTCCAGGATACAGAAGGTTTAACGACCAACTATACGGCGAGACCTTTTTGGTTCAGCCGTATAGTTACAGCCGTATAGATATCGACACCTGCTTCAAATTCTTATTTCAAGTTACTGCACATTGACGACCAACTATACAACAGGAAATATTTTTCCGGTCGTATAGCTGGTGCGACCACAATCACTATGGGAAGGTAACCCAGGTATCAAAATTTCGATATACTTTCTCCCTACTTCTTCTAAAAACTTCGAAACTCCACATGGGATCTTCTCCCTTGATTGAGGGGAAGCCGAATATCTGTAATCAATAAAAGTTCTACCTTAGAAACTTCCTAGACTATAATTCTCTATAGAAGTTCATGTTTTACTTTCCTTTTATCGGTGGGGTAAACGAACTATGTTCGTATACCAAACCGATGCATTTTAGTGTGTCATTTTTGCAGGGACTTGAACCTTGTGTGACGACGTGTACGGTAGTGCTAACCGTGCAAACACTCGCATGAGCCACTTGGTTGCTTCAATTCAATATGGCTACCTATTCATGTCTGGTAAATCTTCCAACTCAAATCTCTTTTAAATAAGCACATAGGGGATGCACACTAGTGTTTCATATTTTGTCTCACTTACACTTCATCACAATCTAGGAGAATCACACTTCTAGAATTAGTTTGTTGACTTAAGAGTGGTGTTTAGGTTGATGAACCGGCTCAGTGGGACTTGTATTTTTATCACTTGTGAGCTAAACCCGTGTCTTCAAAAACACAAAAATATTTTGTTTTCTTTCTAGCCTTGTTCCTACCAGGTTCTTAAGGAAGGAATACACCGGATCATGAAGCATTCATTGACGCAAAGGTTTTTTGTCCATCAAAGTAGAGGTTACCAGTACCTCAACGATAAAATGTGTCACCCTTGCTTTAACTTAAGCTTGGGGAGGCAACCACTTCTTATACTCTCTTTTGATAACTGCATTTTCTCTTTTGTTTTCATGATCTTCTCAAGATGGTATTTGAAAAGTTATTAGCTTGGTAGGTTATTTTGCATGAGTAGAGTCTTGTGCAATGTTCTTAATCTTAAAATGTTTTCATGCTATTGTGTATCCCTCTGTTTAATGCTTGCTTAGGTGAGTTTTTGTTCATATTTATATAAGGGATATACTTGCTCATGTTAGGACCCATAGGAGACAAGCCATAGCTTTGATTCACCTTGTCCAACTTTTATCTAGCCTGTGAAAAATATTGTGATCCTATAAATATACATTTCCATGTTCTCTACATTTTGAAAAGAAAAAAATATAATAAAGAAGTTCTTTGAAACTTGCTAGTTGTCACTATTCAGAATTGTCTTAAAGTGAATGGTTGTGGAGTAGCATGGCCCCATAGTGTTGGAAATGATGGTCTTAATATATCTTACTAAGTGAGTTGTCAAATAAGAAATGAAGTTTCAAAGTTTTGAGATTATATATGCCAAATTTTTGTCTTGGAAATCAAAATGAGATATTGCGTTATGCGTGTCTTGCGCCACTGTCGCACTACATGGGATTCTAACAACTTCGCTGGCCTTTGTACAATCCAAAACGAGGAAACTCTTGGAGTTTGGCTATGAGTTGCCCAACATATGTAGCAAAAATGCTATATTTGAGTATGCATTGGTATTATCATGGGACTGCGTTAAAAGCAAAAGTCAGAATACTCCTTTGACCATTATGAGAAATCATTATACCGAAAAGGGAAACCTTAGTAATAGTCACAAGTGTCCTTCCTAGCCTACACATTCTCGATTGAACATATACCACTCTTTTGGCATGGTCTCGTTACTAAGAAATAGATTTTCTATGAGCTCAACAATCAAAGTTTGCACTTGAGATACTTTAATATATGTCATGAGTGGGCAACATTGGAAAACTCTATCTTCATTTATGATTTACAACTAACCATGTTTATCTTTGCCTTATACAAATAAAAATACAATAAAGTGCGTATAGAAGGATCACAAGTTTACTTGCAAGCTAGATTTAACTTTGACATGGGGCATAGAAGTTTTTGACTAATCTCTAGTGGTTTGGAATAATATAAATGGGCTTATATTGCCTTGTATGATTATGTGCTCTCTTGCTTTGAGCTTGCAGGAAAAACAAGAATACGGTGCATCGATTTTCAATAATAAGCAAGATCACATCCATTAAGCTATCGATCCCTTTTGCTCGAGGACGAGCAAGATCTATCTTGGGTAAGTTGATGGCTGTGATACAACACTTCTTAGCTATATAAATTGTGTCATTTTCCTATTATATCATGCTCCATCTAACTATTTCTATGCTTGATATGCATCAATATGAGCTATGCACATTTAGTAATTTAGGTAGAATTTTATCCCTATTCCTTGTCTTTGACATGTGTGTAGGTGTTGATGATGATTATGGATAAAACAAAGGCAAAAGGAACAAATAGATCATAGTATGGAGGAGCTGCAGGGACCAGACTTAACCATTTGAGAGGTTAAAAAGGTGGAATTTTTAACTTCTCAAAATAAATATCCAAGGCTTCTGGGTTGTGTCCCTCGTCAAGACGAATCCAACGAGCCCAAGAGCGCCCAAAATGGAATTCGTATGAAGAAATGGCGACCAAAATACCGAAGAACCTGAAGGTTTAACGACCAACTATACGACGGGGGCCAAAATTCTGGCCGTATAGTTCCTGACGTATAGTTGGGAAAAAGGTCAGAAACGATGGGATTTCTCCCCCTGAAGCTCTAGAACCTTCCCTAAGTCATATGACGGTATTGGAGGAACCCTAGGGCACCCCCAAGGCCTATATAAAGGAGGGAGGACTCAAGGGAGAGAGGAGGAACCCATAAGACACCATATACAAGATCTAGATCTCATCTACTTCCTCCATGTTGCCACCCTGCTACCGTGCCACCTCCATAGCCTCTATAGATCCACCACGATCCAATCTCCATCAACATGATCAAGCCATCCAAGCAAGAAGAGGAGGAGAAGGAGGACGCCGCCATCACCACGCCGACGCCACCATAATCGCGCCATCATCACCATCTCCATCGCCGCTACTCCTGCGTCTTTCCCCATCATGGTCTCCGTGATGGGTTGTAACATGGCTTGAACCCCCTTTTATTAATGTTATGATGATTTGAGTAATTGAAGTGTGGTGTGTTCTTGGTAATTAATATGTTTGTGCTTTCTCTTTATATTGTTCTATTCATGATATTATTCTAGTGATTGGAGACGTCCAATCCATTATTGAGAAATTTACTAGGGATTTACGGTGTGTCACAAAACTTATCATTAGTCTTTGCTCTTTCATGGGTAGAACTAATAGGTATTTGCTATAAGTGATTTGCGGAGGCAATAGCAGCTTAGGATGCACTACCCAGAATTCCCCAAGATCACTCATGATATAGATAGGTATAGTGTTGCGAATTGCTTGACCCCAAAGTGACAGACGGGATATCTTGTGACTAGCACACTTGCTTAGGAGTACGGTTGTCCATAGAACTTAATGCCTTTGCTCTAGTTTACCTTGATTGGTCTTGTTACCTTAATACACTATTCTCTTACAAGATGACCCATGTCCCAAGAGGGTGTGGACAATTGAGTTGTCTAGTTGCCACTTACCAATGATGGGAGACAAAAGTATTTGAGGGACCGCCACAAGTAAAGTTTATAGCTATTCCATAATAAATTATCATGCACACCAGTATACACAACATTACTTGAGAAATCATAGCATTAATATATCATCTCATTGCATTCACCTCTTTCTAGTTTTACTTTTGTTCTAGTTTTGTTCCAGTCCTAGTAGTAGTTGTTACAATCATCTTAAATTAATTTATCCTAGCAACCTATAGAATAGACTATTTCCAAACCACGGTTTGGGTGTGAACGTGGCCGCATTGATAACGTGGTTGCTGGGTCATGTTCGCCGAGCTCCCACCAGGACAAACTCTTTAAATATTTGCTGCTACAAGTACCGCAATAACCCTATTATTGGTGCAGGAACCTAGTCATCAATGGTGGAGCAAATTGTCCAATCCACATCTAATGGCATCATCATTTCCAACACCGGGGGAAATGGTCTGGCGGAAAATCCTCAGCATCAGGTTGTAGAGAGGCTTGAGTCCCTTGGACTCACCTACAATCCCCTTACTGTCATACAGGTGTACATGTGTGGGATGAGAACAAACAAGAGCCATTTGACCTACGAGGGTTGCTTTTCATAACCATCAATGATTGGCCTGCTCTTAGTAACCTTTTAGGACATACAAACAAGGGATATAAGGCATGCACGCACTGTTTAGATAAGACTGAAGGTACATATTTGCATAAATGCAAGAAGGGGTGCCAACTTGTTCTTGTTCTCACCTAGAGATACAGAATCATGCGGTGCCCAACATGGGTGCACACACCCTAAAAAGTCTCATGGATGGCATTGGCAAAGTCAAAGAAGGTTGCATCGCAACGGTGATTTCCTGTCATCTAAGTCATGGTTCTTGCTTGATCAGTCCCAAACACCACTATGGCATAGAATTGCTGAACTAGAGATATGTTGTAGTTCTCACGGAGCTCCATCAGCCCATGCGGCCCAAGCTTCTCAGAGATCCAATAAGAGCTGGCACACATCTGCTCGATATCCGTGTACTTCTAACGACAGACCGGGGACTTGGTGAGCTCGCGGTAAATGTCTTGCATGAACACTAGTTTTTGCTTCCTCCAGAAACATGGGTCATCGCTAGTCTGAGGCAAGTCATAAACTGCATCTTGCATTGCTCACAGTACTCCGTCGACATACGAGCCAAGAACAGCAGATTGTCATACTTTGCCCTCTTTGCTCGATTTTCTTCCTCAATGCGGTCATGCTCCCTCCTCATAAAGGCAGCATATCTGGCCGGTTGGACAGGGGAATAACATACCGACCTTCAGCTTCATCATACTGCGGATCACCCCTCCTTGACTTGGACTTGGTGCGAGGGGGTGACGAGAACCAGAGCCACCTGTGAAAATAGAAGGAGGGTCATAGCATGGAGGTAGGCATATATGTCCCAGATATGATAAAAAATACCCTCAAATCGTGGCTAGATATGGGAGATACAAACCACACTGGAGTCTCTGTAGTGCACATCAGAATCTCCGGTCTTGACCGAAATCTCCGGCCTGAAGGTTCGGAGACTCCGGACTGGACCAGAGTCTCCGGCCTAGAGGACCGAAATCTCCGGTATGGAGATTCAGGTTTGCACTAGGATGCTGCAGGTGGCATTGCATCTAACAGATCGGGCAATGATTTGGAACTAATGTGATAGTGTGCACGCACACAAGTGTTTCTAGTGGGCAAAATCAGTACGAAATTCCAAAATACAAGAAGGGGATGAACCCTAAGTTCATGAGGAGAAAAGAGGTACTAGATCTGTTCATTGGAGAGATTCCACCGGTGGGAAGGGCCCAAGGGTGGAGAGGTTGGAGTTGGCCGGTGGCACAACGGATCCCGGGGGCTTCAAGACCTATGGGTTGGCGATTTGGAGGCGGAGGAGGCGACGGGTGAGAGAGGAGATGTCGGGGTGGAAGAAGGAAACTGTCTGTTTCACTTCACCCCGGCCTCCCTTAAGTCAGGCCCGAAAAATCGTCTAGACCGGAGACTCCGGTCCGCTGGACCAGAAACTCCGGACTGACTAGAGACTCCGGTGTGGGTACACCAGAGACTCCGGTCCTCTGATACGTCGTAAATGTATCTATAATTTTTGATGCTCCATGCTTGTTTTGTATCAACTATCTTATGTTTTGTCTACACTTTGAGGCATTTTTATACATTTTCTGGAACTAACCTATTAACAAGATGCCATAATGCCAATTGTTTGTTTTCTGCTATTTTTGGTTTTAGAAAAGCTAGTAAATAAATATTCTCAGAATTGGACAGAACAAAAGCAGAAGTTCCTATTTTTCTGACACAAGACGGAGTCCAAAGTGGAGACAGATGAGAGCCACGAGGCCGACAGACCACCCCTAGGCACGGGCCCACCACTGGCCGCACCTAGGCATGGTGTGGTCCCCTCGGGCGACCACCGACCTTGTCCCTTCGCCTATATAAGCCCCTCGAGGCAGAAACCCTAAGTACCGATCATAAATCCACGAAAAAGTCCGTAGCCACTGCCACCATCATCCCTAGACCGAGAGAGATCCGAAGCTCTTCCCGGCACCCTGCCGGAGAGGGGATATCACCCTGGAGGGCTTCTTCATCACCATGCCAGCCTCCGCAGTGATGCGTGAGTAGTTTATCCTTAGACTATGGGTCCATAGCAGTAGCTCGATGGTAGTTTCTCCTCCTTTGTGCTATCATGTTTAGATCTTGTGAGCTGCCTATCATGATCAAGATCATCTATTTGTAATCCTATATGTTGTGTTTGTTGGGATCCGATGGATATTGAGTACTACATCAAGATTGATTATTGATTTTATCATATCTATGTTTTTTGTGATCTTGCATGCTCTCTGTTGCTAGTAGCTACTCTGGCCAAGTACTTGCTTGTGACTCCAAGAGGGAGTATTTATGCTCGATAGTAGGTTCATGCCTCTAGTAATCTGGGAGAGTGACAGAAACTTCTAAGGTTGTATATGTGCTATTGCTACTAGGGAGAAAACAACAATCCTTTGTCCAGGGGGCAATTGTATTGTTTACTTTACACACTTTGCTTAATGCAATTATCTGTTGCTTGCAACTTAATATTGGAGGGGGTTCGGATGATAACCTGAAGGTGTACTATTAGTCATAGATGTAGTTGGATTACGGTCTATGTATTATGTTGTAATGCCCAAACGAATCTCATAGCGATCATCATGACATGTATATGCATTATTATGCTTTATCTATCCTGTCAATTGCCCAACTACAATTTTTTCACCCAACATGCTATTTATCTTATGGAGAAACACCTCTAGTGAAATGTGGATCCCGGTCCATTCCTTTCCACTGATATTCAATCTACTTTCCACAATTACTTTCTGCACTTCCTACAAAGCAACTACTTTCTTCCACACTATACATTTAATTGTTTGTTTTCAGCAAACCAGTGAGATTGAAAACCTCACTATAAGTTGGGGCAAAGTATTGTGGTTGTGTTGTGCAGGTTCCAAGTTGCTAGAAACACCTTGGGAGTCTGTTCTTTCTCCTACTGGTTCGATAACCTTGGTTTCATAACTGAGGGAAACTTGCTGCTGTGCTCATCATACCTTCCACTTGGGGTTCCCCAATGAGCTCTACATCATTTGACCCATCAAGAAATTTTCTGGCGCTGTTGTCGGGGAGTATAGGGCCTCTTCTGCAAGGGGAGTCTCTCACAACCAATCTCTTTACTTTTTTTGTTTTTCTTAGTTTATTTTGCTTAGTTTGGTTTACCTCTTTTTATCAAAAACACAAAAAAATCAGTTCCTACCTTAGTTGCTATTTTTGTTGGTTTGCCTTTTTTTTGTCAAAAACACACAAAAATTAGTTCCTACTATAGTTGTTATTTTTGTTGGTCTGTTATTGTCTTGCTTTATCATGCTTTCTATCAATGATTGGTTTCTTTGAAACTAGATCTTATTGGCAAGGCGGGTTCATGGAAGAACAAAAATATTATGAGGAACACCGCTTGTCACAAAAAGGGAAACACTTATGGGAACAAATTAATAAATTGTATACCATTGATAGAAACGTGTGCTCTACTTATAATGTTACTTATTTCTTTGATAAATCTTATTGCTGTAGGAGGTATAAACACCTCCCTTTTCAATGTGAGTATAATGATAATGTTACCATATCTTCTTATGTTAAGGGTAATTATGACTTTTATGATGTGGAACAAATTGAAGAATTTATTGCATGGAAGGGTGCATTCCAACTTGCTTATTTGCTTGAAAATACTAATGATGCACCTTATAAATATGAGGTTTATGATATACTTAAATTTTGCTTTGATAATTACAAGGAAGAAAATGGCTATATTCGTAAATATCTTAATAGATGCTCTCCACCAATGGAAGAGATTAATAACTTGCAGGAGCCTATGGAAGAAGAAATTGCTGAAACTGGAAGCTCATTGGATGAAAAATAGGAGGAGAGTGATGATCAAGAGGAGGAAGAATGGAGCAGCTACCCATGTATACCTCCCAATAAGAGTAACTCTTTAACTAATACCTTATTTGATAGCCCTCCATGCTTACCAAAGGAGGGTGAGTGTGATATTTTTATTGTTGAGTTTGTTCATGATGCTACTAAAAATCATTATGAGAGAGTAAAATATGGTTGTTGGAATTCTCGTGTTACTAAAAAACCTCTCTTTATATTGAAAGTTCCGAAGTTGCTTGTTTTATCTACCCATTCTTGTTACTATGTGCTTCTTTGATTTATTTTATTACAATATTCCTATGCATAGGAAATGGGTTAGACTTAAATGTGTTTCATATTTTCTCCTTGATGCTCTCTTTTACTTCAATTCATATTTCTTATGTGAGCATCTTCTCAAACTATCAAGCCTAGCTAAAAGGCATAAAAGAAAAGCGCTTATGGGAGACAACCCATTGTTTTATTTCTAAGTTTTCCTTTTGTTGAGTCTTGGAAGTTATTGCTTCTGTAATAACCTCTCCTTATCCTTTTTGTGTGGTTTTTGTGCCAAGAATAGCCTCTAATGAGAGGGAAGTAAGATTTGGGGAAGTTGCTGCCCCAAAACAGATTCATGTGCTTCACTGTAAAAAATCATGAAAAATCCCAGTACGTCGTATTGAGCTGAAATGTTTTTTGTGCATGTCCTTGGTATTTACCCAACTTTCGTTAGTTCTGCACTTTTCAATTTGAGCAACAAATGGTTTTCTAAAAAATTGGTATTTACCTTCTGGTGTGTTTTGACAGATTTCTGCCATTATGTGCATTGCCCCTTAATCGGGTTCTTTTGAGTTCTTCTTGATCACTTGAGATTTTAAAAGGAGTTGATACAGTAGCTTATGTTTTAATGGAAGTTTTACTTGAGTTGAAACTGAAACCCAAAGGTTTATTATCTTGAATACACTAATGTTGCTAATGAAGATTGTGTGAAGTTTTGTATGAAGGGAATTTTCAAGTGTAGGGAGAGAATGATGTGATGAGATGAAGTATGGAAAAAATATCAAGCTTGGGGATGCCACCCGTGTCACCCCAAGAAATATTAAAGAGGTACAAGCATCAAAGCTTGGGGATGCCCAAGGCATCCCCTTCTTTATCAATAAAAATCTCAGGTCTTCTTTCAAGACACTTTATTTTTATTGCCTCATGCACTATTGTGTTGTTCTTGGAGTGTCTTTGTTTTTGTTTTAGTTTTATTTTGTTTTGTTTGCTATAATAAGTTGGTCGGACCCCAACATTCTTATTTTGGAGAAGTTACACCTAGTTCTTCATTGCCTAGAACACTCTAGTTTTCAATCTTATTGTTCTGTGAGTGTTCTCTTTTGCTAGTACTGCGTTTAGCTTTAGTTTTCTTATGCTTTTCGCTTAGAAATTTTTAGTTCTTATTTGTAGTTAGGTGATACAATCTATCTGATCTTTATTGATTATTATCTTTGTGAGTTGTTTTAAATAAGTCGATTGGTGTTGAAAAATAGTAGAAAGGTCCATGCTTATAGTGGTACAAAAGGAAGCTTGTTTTGACTGTGGCTTAGGCTTTATCATGTCATGTTAGATGTTGCTTTCACCATATGCTTAGTGATTATTTTGTAGCATGACTTTTTTTTCAAACAATTGAGATTGCTTAATGTGCCTTGAAAGAATCATGCGTTGTTTTAGCATACAAAAGCATAATATTGTGGTATTCTCCTTTGATGTTTTATTTGGGTTGGCTTGGTACATGCTTACACCATGTTATGACTATGAACCAGTCACCCTAGCCTCTATGATCATTTAGTTTTTGACCTGTGATATCACTTTATGCTTTGATTAATAATGTTTTGTCGCTCTGCATGATTATGGACATTATTGCTCTCTTAGTTGGTCGCTCCCAGTCTTTTGCTAGCCTCCACTTGTACTGAGTAAGCTCTACTCGTGCATCCAACTCCCAAGAAACCAAGTTATTCCAAAGAGTCCACTATAAATTCCTATGCATGGTGTGTTATACCATTCCAAGCATATCCATGTTTTTATCTATCTTCCAAATTAAACTTTTGTTATGTGAAAATTAGTGATTAAAGCTCTCACGAACTTGATGGCATGCTTTATTTTCTTGAACTTAATAAACTTGAACCATTGTGCCCATATATGTTTTATATGCTTGCAAATTATAAGTTGGGAGTTAGCAAAACCATGTTGTCATGGGGAACGCTTTCAACATTTCACTTATTCTATTCAGTTGATAGCATGTTCTTTGGTTTATGGATCCCGACGGTGTGAAATAAAAGGGGAGCTTGTAAGCTCATGGAGTTTGTATATGTGTTAGAGAAACACCTGGGCGGCTAGCCTAAGCCATGCCTAATCATGGTGGAAACTTGCAGCATAACCATAATGAGCATTCTGTGAAGCATCCTCAATAAAAACCTATGCACATAGAAAATAAAAATATCACTGAGATGCTCATTGTCTGTTGCCTTGTCATTTTGATATGGGATAGATCATGTGTCATGGGGCAAGGGGTACCCCGTTGGCGGTTCTCTATGATACACATATACTTACAATGAAAAGAACTTGCTTGTGACCAAAGTTGAGTAGCATGAGGTTCGGTACTCATACGCAAGGAGCATGAGATTTTCAACTTATGATTTGTCAAGCATATACTCATATTTGTGTCACTTTAACCTTAATCACTTAAATATGAAAATCATAGGGGCAATGAGAGATCAAAGCTAGTAAGTACCATAATTTTTGGAAGCTCTTTATGAAACTTGAGATCCCTGCTTTTCTCTGTGAAGGGCCTTTCTTTTTTACTTTTTGTTGAGTATCCATCTTCTATCTTTATGCATCAATTAAGAGAGCATAGTTGTCATTCTTAGTTCAGTGTGCATTGTCCCAAAACTTGTTGATTGATTCATAATTTTGGTATTTCTTGTTCTTAAATTATTTGTATATAGTCACCCATATGAATTTTGAAGGTGTCCTATGCATTTATGTATCTATAATTGTTGATGCTCCATGCTTGTTTTGTATCAACTATCTTATGTTTTGTCTACACTTTGAGGCATTTTTATACATTTTCTGGAACTAACCTATTAACAAGATGCCACAATGCCAGTTGCCTGTTTTCTGCTGTTTTTGGTTTCAGAAAAGCTAGTAAAGAAATATTCTCGGCATTTGACGAAACAAAAGTAGAAGTTCCTATTTTTTCCGACATAACACGGAGTCCAAAGCGGAGACGGGGGAGAGCCACGAGTCGGCCAGACCACCCCTAGGCACGGGCCCACCCCTGGCGGCGCCTAGGCATGGCATGGGCCCCTCGAGCATCCACCGACCTTGCCCCTTCGCCTATATAAGCCCCTCGAGGCAGAAACCCTAAGTACCCGCTCAGAAATCCACGAAAAAGTCCATAGCCGCTGCCACCATTGTCCCTAGATCGGGAGGGATCTGAAGCTCTTCCCGGCACCTTGCCGGAGAGGGGAGATCACCCTGGAGGCCCTCTTCATCACCATGCCAGCCTCCGGAGTGATGCGTGAGTAGTTCATCCTTGGACTATGGGTCCATAACAACAACTAGATGGTAGTTTATCCTCCTTTGTGCTATCATGTTTAGATCTTGTGAGCCTCCTATCATGATCAAGATCATCTATTTGTAATCCTATATGTTGTGTTTGTTGGGATCCGATGGATATTGAGTACTACGTCAAGATTGATTATTGATTCTATCATGTCTATGTTGTTTGTGATCTTGCATGCTCTCCGTTGCTAGTAGATACTCTGGCCAAGTACTTGCTTGTGACTCCAAGAGGGAGTATTTATGCTCGATAGTAGGTTCATGCCTCTAGTAATCTGGGAGAGTGACAAAAACTTCTAAGGTTGTAGATGTGTTGTTGCTACTAGGGAGAAAACAACAATCCTTTGTCCATGGGGCAATTGTATTGTTTACTTTACACACTTTGCTCAATGCAATTATCTGTTGCTTGCAACTTAATATTGGAGGGGGTTTGGTTGATAACCTAAAGGTGGATTATTAGTCATAGATGCAGTTGGATTACGGTCTATGTATTATGTTGTAATGTCCAAACGAATCTCATAGCGATCATCATGACATGTATATGCATTGTTATGCTTTATATATCCTTTCAATTGCCCAATTGTAATTTGTTCATCCAACATGCTATTTATCTTATGGAGAAACACCTCTAGTGAACTGTGGACCCCGGTCCATTCCTTTCCACTGATATTCAATCTGCTTTCTGCAATTACTTTCTGTAATTCCTACAAAGCAACTACTTTCTTCCACATTATACGTTTAATCCTTTGTTTTTAGCAAACCGGTGAGATTGACAACCTCGCTGTAAGTTGGGGCAAAGTATTGTGGTTGTGTTGTGCAGGTTCCAAGTTGCTAGCAACACCTTGGGAGTTGGTTCTTTCTCCTACTGGTTCGATAACGTTGGTTTCATAACTGAGGGAAACTTGCTGCTGTGCTCATCATACCTTCCACTTGGGGTTCCCCAACGAGCTCTACATCATTTGAGCCATCATCCTCCTCAACCAAAATGCCAGGTATAGGTGTATTGGGAACATATATGAGAGATAGAGGGTCTATAGTAAGGGAAGGGCTTGGGTTAAGATGCCAAACTGTGAATAATCAGGAAAACCATAAAAACTCCGAGAAGATGTTCAATAAAGCTCCCAATAAAATGAACCAAGAACCAACTCTTCAACACGAAGAGGGCAGTGGTCGAGGCCACCATGTAAGAGTTTGTGGCATGACACCGCGAAGAATTATCCTTGGGTTCATAGCCACTACTCATCAATGAAGATCACATATCACAATATGATATTAAGAGGATTGATTTTCTTAATGTTGGCATTATGGGGGGAGGGTGACATGGATATGCCCTACGGGTACCTGACGTTAACCTACCTGGTGGCCCACACGAAGACCTACTGCAAATATGAAGCCCAAGGAGACTTCGGATGGCCCAAGCCCAGAGAGAACTCGACTTCTTGGAGGTCACGACTAAGTGTAGATAGAATTTCAAAGGGGTTTACCCTAATCTGTAACCGACTCAACCTACCCCGAGACCTGGCTTCCCCATATAAAGGCTAGGAGGGCACGGCGAGGAGGCGCTCTCAACTCTCATACCCTAGACACACCTCACGCTAGATTGCATATGCACACCCTTGTTAACCATCGGCATCGTCATCAATCAAGAACAGACAAGCAGGAGTAGGGTTTTCCCTCCTGGGCCTGAACCTGGGTAAACTTCGTGTCCCCTTGCCGCGATTCTATTAACCGTCCCGCGATCTCCAGCCTCCCCATCTTCTCTAAACCTAAGTCCATAACAATGGGCATTGACGAGTCAAACCCTCGTTAATTGACGCCGTATGTGGGAACTGGGGGCGCTGATTGTGCGATAGTGACGGTCCCATCCACCACTGTCTTCTACTCATCCGCGATGGAAAACCACCTCTTCTTCGGTGCCATCGACTTCACCGTCCACTCGCCGGCAACTCGCCAAAATTTCGACTCTATAGGAGACGGAGTCGAACTGATGTTTGGGCGCTTCTGCTTCCAAGTGGGACAGATCGGCACCCTTCGCCTCCCTGAGCGAATACTGCCTCCAGCAGTCATACCCGCTCCATGGGTGTCGGCGATCGGTGTCCTGAGTGCACCATCGCTAACAAGCGATTCAGATGACAACAGAAGCTTCAGCTCTGATCTCTGCGACCCTCCTACGGAGGAAGGAACCTACAGTTCTAGATCAGAGAGTTGTGGGAGAAATGATCTCCCCTATCGCTACATGTGCACAGTCATCCACGATGGTCATGTTGCCAATGGAGCCGAGCCAACAGATCCTCCTCCCAACCCGCAAGCTCCTAACATCGCGAACGGAGGAAACGGCCCACCCCGGCCAATCCCAATGGGAACGGGGCACCCGAAGCTACCAACGGCGGAAATCGAAATCGCCAAGAGATCCGTCTCAACGATGCTCAATGGGAGAGGGCCCGCTAAGTTGTGCGAGGTACCGATCCTCTGCCACTCGATGCTTCTCGCAACATGCTGATGGGCTATCACCGGCTCCTCATCAAGGAGCACAATCGCCAAGTCGAGGAGCAAAAGGAACTTGAGCAATGCAGGAGAGCAGCTGACAAGTCAAGTGCGCGGCGAGCTGCACTCTCTTCCACCGACAGATCCTCCTCGAAAGGCTATGATGGCCATAAGCACCGCTCCCGCGTGGAGCGCATGGAACCCACTGCACGGTGCGGAGCCACCAAGGCACTCAACCTGTCCTTCATGTAAATGGACTCGCAGGGCAACATCATGCCCAAGACATCACAGGCCGCAGTCATGGCGGCCACCACCTACCTAGCAGCAAACCTGCCACCGGTGGGGGATCCTCGGTACGCAATCCATAAATCTGCGATTGCAGGTCTCAGACTTGTCGAAGCCGCGTTGCATGACGAGGCGACCCCGGAGCCAAAGAAAAAGGATGCGGTAAAATTCACCAGAAGCCGCACACCCCCATCTGACGAGGAGGAGCATGACCCGCCGTGGCGTCACCGCAACCCACGGCGCAGGAGCCACAACTACGATGACCATGACGATCTCACACAACGCAAGATCGACAAATCACGCGCAAAACATGCATGCTCCACGAAATCCGAAGAGGAGGACACGGAGATATGTGGCACTAGGTGCTTCAGCATGGCCCTACGGCAAACGCGGATGCCTAAAGGCTTCAAGCTTCCTTCGGACAACCCAAAGTTCGACGACATGCAGGAGCCGAAGATCTGGTTGGACGATCATGTCTCTTTGGTCAAGCTCCATGGCGGGAGCAAAAACACACCCATGCAATGCCTTCAGCTGCAGCTGAAGGGCGCGGCCAGAGCCTGGCTCAATAACCTTCCCTCTAGATCCATCCGCAACTAGGAAGAGCTGGTGTACTGCTTCATACACAACTTCAAAGGCACTAGCAAAAGGCCGGCTTCAATCGAGGGGCTATGCACCTGTTGCCAACGCTCCAACGAGTCCATCCACTCATACATACAACATTGGTCCGTTATCTAGAACTCCGCCAAAAACATCTCAGAGGAAAGGGCAATCGACGCCTTCAAAGGCGGCATAAGGCTCCGCAAATTCAGAGAGGAGCTCGGGTGCGTCAAACCCAAAACCATCCATCACTTGATGGACAACACCAATCGCTGGGCCGATGGCAAGGATGTCGTCAACCGAACACGTTCGGATGACGAAGATGACTTCGGACGCAGACGTGATCGCCGAGGAAAAAGAAGAGCGCGCGTCTATGACGAGCATGAAGAGGTCGATATGGTTGTGGCTGGCTACGCCGATCGCCACAAGGATGGAAACCCCAACAGCGGGTATCGCAACGGCAACTACCGCGACAGCGGAAAGCCAACACAAACATGGCAGCGCCGCAACCGCGATGACGAGCCATATGCACTCAACAAGTTGTCGGGTACTTGCACCATCCACTTCTACATCGATAAGCATGATGGAAAAAGGAAGGCCAGTCACATGCTCAAGGACTGCAGGGAGTTCCAGAAACTCCACGAAGGCTACGCCCAGATGCAGCGCCAGGCGGTGAATCCAAAATTTGCCCCCGCCCTAGGAGCCGTGACACATGGAGCTCCACCTCCGCCACCCGGAGCACCCGCACAACCTGCAGCTGCGCTGGCCTAGAATAATGGAGCATATCCATACCCACGACCGCTGGGGTCTATGATGATACAAAAGGGACGCCCATCCAAAAGGGTGCAGAATACGATCACCCGACAGGTCAACCTGGTTGTCACCTCTCCGCCTACTATACCTGAGTACCTCAGCGGCTCGGAGTCATGCATCACATTCGACCATTTGGATCACCCACGCCAAATACCTCACACGGGTCATTCTACCCTGGTGCTCGAGGTGCAGATAGGGGGATTAGAGATGAGTCGCGTCTTCATGGACGGTGGCAGCGACATCAACCTGATGTTCGCCAGCACACTCGCGGCTATGCGGATCCGGCTATGCAGCCTAGAGGCATCAGACACGACCTTCCACGACATTGTCTCAAGGAAAGGAATATACCCCCTGGACAGAATATGGCTCGACGTCATCTTTGGCACCACCAGCAAATTCAGGCGCGAGCGGCTCGAGTTCGATGTGGTGGACTGCCCCTTACAGTACCATGCCATCCTCGGGCGCATGGCATTCACAAGATTTATGGTAGTGCCACATTACGTGTACCTTCTGCTGAAGATGCCAGGGCCCAATGGTGTCATCATCGTCCCAGTAGCTTCACCAAGTCAGACAGCTGCGATAGGGACTTTAACAGAATCTCCCAGTCATTCGGCATGCAGGAGGAACTCGCAAGGCTGAAGGGGTTAATAGACAATAGCCTGCCGCTGTCACCAGGAAAAACGCACCTAACATGTCATTCGAATCCATAGTCAACACCAAGGCGGTGCAGGTCCACCCGATGGACCCTACCAAGACGACCCTGATCGCCAACAACCCGAGTTCCGCATAGGAACTCGCGCTTATCGAATTGCTCCGTGAGCGATGGGAAATATTCGCCTGGTGTCCTGCGGACATGCCAGGAGTTCCCAGGGAATTCGCCGAGCACACAGTCAACGTTTTTTCGGATGCAAAGCCGGTAAAGCAGTGGACGCGTCAACTGTCCAAGAAAAAAGCTGAAGCAGTTGGCATCGAAATCAACAGGCTCCTCGATGCCAACTTTATAAGGGAGAAAAAGGAAAGCACCTGGGTAGCTAACCCCATGATGGTCCCTAAGAAGGACACGGACATCCTGCGGATTGATGCGCCTGTGTGGAGCACTTCGTTGGAAACCCTAAGAGCAAGGTGTGAAGTAGCAAGCAGCAAGTCTTACCTCAGTAGAGACCGAGGTTATCGAACCAGAAGGAGGAAGTAAACGCCACACAGGTGTTGCAAGAAACACTGAGACCTGCATGATGGGGGAATACCAATCGGGGTATACCCACGAAGCGGATTCGCCAGCTGGATCGAGCCGATTGAAGCCAAGCCCAGAGCGGGTCGACTCGACCAATACGGCGAGTGGCGCGTGCTGGACCCAGACGACTGGCGCCGACTGGAGGCCCAAGGCGGCGACTCCAATAGAAAGCCCACTAAAGCACTTGTAAACCCTAACTGGATGCATATATAAAGCCACCAAGGGCACCCCTAAGGGGTACGTCATATTAGATCTAGTCTCCCCCACCGCCTCCGGCGACTCCATTGTAAACCAATCTATGATCATATACTGGATTGATAGCAGGACGTAGCGATCCTCCACCGAGGGGACGTGAACCTGGGTACATCGTGTGCCAATCTCGCTCCCGGATTCTCCTACGTAGCCTTGCTCCCTCTACGTAAGCTATCCCCAGTAGCATCTGCCGTGCAATACCACGACAGTTGGCGCCCACCGTGGGGCTAGCGGTGCTTGGAGGGTGATGATCCGGGCAGGATCGAATTCGTCTCAACATTTGTGCGTGATCAACAAATAGTACGATCGCAACATCCGGGAGTCAACGACAAGACCGCCCACATGCGCGTCTTCAAGATTGATCGGAAACGCAAAAGGCTTCCTGGCTGCGGTCGCTTACCTTGTGCGACCTACTTCATTATGCGTCGAGTGGCTGATTTCCTCGCGAGTGCGAATATGCACGTTCGGTTTCACGTGACAATCTCCTACAGATTCCTTCTATTTTCTCTTAAACTGTTAAAATACTTTTTCAGATCTAATATTCTAATACCTCCTTGTGTTATTCCTTGTGCATGTCTCACGGCTGCAAGATTCAATCTAGTACGATAGTGCGCACGACTGATGAACCAAGGCGGGGTTATCTAAGTGGTCTAGAGGAAGTAATCAGTCTCAGATCGACAAGATTCATCCCATACGTCACTGGTTTTTTCTAATCCAATCACATAAACCTCTCTCTTGATCTTACACGCTAATTACTTTACAAGTCAATTATTCTATCCGAGGCAAATCCTTCTTCATACACGATCAGTTACGTATAGCTACAGAGTTATCTGTTCAATCTCTCTTTGGTTTGTTTGAAAGTTAATTATTTATTTGGATCTAATCTCTCCGTGTGCAACTTGACATGTACATGTCCCTTGGAAATTGGCAAAACTCCGCCTCATGCAAAAATCCGGCTAATGGCGTCATGCGAGGCGGTCCGCCACATCCACTCCTTCCGGCTAAACGCTGTATTCGGGAACTTGCGACTCGCCGCCGCGGACTCGCCACGCTCGTGGATCCTCCCGCCACGGACTCGCCACGTCCGGCGACTCGTCCATCGCGGACTCGCCATGCTCCAGACCTCACCCAAACGCGGACACGCTTAAACGCGGACTCGCTAGGCTCGGGGACTCGCCCGTTGCGGACTCACCTGTCCGCCGCGTCGACTTCGCCATAGCGCGACCTCCGTCCGCCGCGTCGACCCCGTGTCCGCCGCGTCGACATCGCCATAGCGCGACCTCCGTCCGCCGCGTCAACCCCGTGTCCGCCGTGTCGACTTCGCTATAGCGCGACCTCCGTCCGCCGCGTCGACCCCGTGTCCACCGCGTCGACTTCGCTATAGCGCGACCTCCGTCCGCCGCGTCGACTTCGCCATAGCGCGACCTCCGTCCGCCGCGTCGACCCCGTGTCCGCCGCGTCGACCCCGTGTCCGCCGCGTCGACATCGCCATAGCGCGACCTCCGTCCGCTGCGTCACCCCCGTGTCCGCCGCGTCGACTTCGCCATAGCGCGACCTCCGTCCGCCGCGTCGACCCCGTGTCCGCCGCGTCGACCCCGTGTCCGCCGCGTCGACATCGCCATAGCGCGACCTCCGTCCGCCGCGTCGACCCCGTGTCCGCTGCGTCGACTTCGCTATAGCGCGACCTCCGTCCGCCGCGTCGACCCCGTGTCCGCCGCGTCGACTTCGCCATAGCGCGACCTCTGTCCGCCGCGTCGACCCCGTGTCCGCCGCGTCGACTCTGTGTCCGCCGCGACAAATGCGTACGCCGTGCCTGCTAAGGGACCTTCATCGTCCGAGTTGCCAGAGAGGGTCTCTTGCCACGCTGCATGGACTCACCACTGGGCGTCTCTTCCCCTCGGGAAAAATCTATTCGCCTTTGTCAACCTTTGAAAGAGCGACTCGCAATGGCCAAGTAGTGCGGACGAGGACTCGCAAACCGAGCCTCGGTTCGTCCACGAAAAACGCTAACCGAGAGCCATCATTGGAGTCGCCTTGCTCGACTGGCCTTCCGGGCCAAGACAAATGGTAGTGCTACACAAACAGCACCATGTCCTCCTCAACCTTAGACAGTGCGACTCGCACGGCCAAGTACTGCGGACGAGGACTCGCAAACCGAGCCTCGGATCGTCCAGGAAAAACGCCCAGCCGAGAGCCGTCTTTGGAGTCGCCATGCGACTGGCCCCCCGGACCAAGACGAGAGACTCGCTAACAAAAACAGCGCAAATAAACATCATCGCGTACTCGCAATCCTCGCGGACTCGCAATCATCGCGGACTCGCCACACTCGGGGACTCTCCCCTCGCGGACTCGCAATCATCGCGGACTCGCCACACTCGGGGACTCTCCCCTCGTGGACTCGCAATCATCGCGGACTCGTCACACTCGGGGACTCTCCCCTCGCGGACTCGCAATCATCGCGGACTCGCCACACTCGGGGACTCTCCCTTCGCGGACTCGCAATCATCGCAGACTCGCCGTGCTCGGGGACTCTCCCCTCGTGAATTCGCAGTCATCGTGGACTCGCCACGCTCGGGGACTCTCCCCTCGCGGACTCGCCGCGCTCGGGGACTCGGCGCCCGTCGGTCGATCGACCTCGCCGCTCGCCGCACTCGGGGACTCGGCGCATAATCGGTCGCTCGGCCTCGACGCTCACCGGTCGCTCGGCCTCGCTGCTCTACGGTCGCTCGGCCTCGACGCTCGCCGGTCGCTCGACCTCTCCACTTGCCACGCTCGGCAACAACCACTACTATTTTCAAAATATGAGCCTCGAGTCGCCTCTACAAGCCAACTCGAGCCTCGGGGACTACTCCTAGGCATGCTGCATGTACGCGTGGTTGCACGAACGCGGCTCTCCCTCTTCGATTCGTCACCACGGACTATGCCTCGCGTACTCGACGCGCTCGGGGACTCGGCGCGCTACAGACAGCGGCGCCCGTCGGTCGATCGACCTCGCCGCTCTCCATGCTCGGGGACTCGGCGCCCGTCGGTCGCTCGGCCTCGCTGCTCTCCGCGCTTGGAGACTCGTCGCCGAGGACTCGCCCTCGCGTACTCGACGCGCTCGGGGACTCGGCGCGCTACAGACAGCGGCACTCATCGGTCGATCGACCTCGCCGCTCTCCGTGCTCGGGGACTCGGCACCCGTCGGTTGCTTGTCCTCGATGCTCGCCGGTCGCTCGACCTAGTCGCTTTCCGTGCTCGGGGTCTCGACGCTTGCCGGTCGCTCGACCTCGCCCCTCGCCGCGCTCGGGGACTCGGCGCCCGCCGGTCGCTCGACCTCGCCGCTCGTCGCGCTTGGGAACTCGGCACTCTACGGTCACTGGACCTCGCCCCTCGCCGCGCTCGGGGACTCGGCATGCTCCATGTTCGGAGAATCGCCGCAACTGGCGGCTTCACCGACACCCTACGTCTTTCGCCAACTGGTCATCACAGACTGTCTCACGCCGACTGCCTCCCGCTTCATGATTCTTTTCTATGTTCAGGAGCTCGTCGCCGATTCGCCACGACCCATCGTCAAGACTCTCCGCGCCCTGCCTCAAGCCCGCGTCGAATCGACAACGCGCTCGGGGACTACTGATGGGGGAATACCAATCGGGGTATACCCACGAAGCGGATTCGCCAGCTGGATCGAGCCGACTGAAGCCAAGCCCAGAGCGGGTCGACTCGCCCAATACGGCAAGTGGCGCGTGCTGGACCCAGACGACTGGCGCCGACTGGAGGCCCAAGGCGGCGACTCCAATAGAAAGCCCACTAAAGCACTTGTAAACCCTAACTGGCTGCATATATAAAGCCACCAAGGGCACCCCCAAGGGGTACGTCATATTAGATCTAGTCTCCCCCACCGCCTCCGGCGACTCCATTGTAAACCAATCTATGATCATATACTGGATTGATAGCAGGACGTAGCGATCCTCCACCGAGGGGACGTGAACCTGGGTACATCGTGTGCCAATATCGCTCCCGGATTCTCCTACGTCGCCTTGCTCCCTCTACGTAAGCTACCCCCAGTAGCATCTGCCGTGCAATACCACGACACTGCACAACACAAACTCAAGACTTTGTCCCAACGAAACAGTGAGGTTGTCAAGCTCACCGGTTTGCTGTAACAAAGGATTAAACGTATGGTGTGGAAGGTAATGGTTTGCAGCAAGTAAACAAGTAACAGTGGAAGATGTATCAATGGTAAAGATTGGACCAGGTTCCATAGTTCACTAGAGGTGCTCTCCTTAAAAAAACAACATGTCATGAAGGGTAAACAAATTACAGCGGGGCAATTGACAGGAACTGAGCAAGGCATAACAATGCAATTACTAGTCAGAAAGATCCTATGAGGTTGATTGGGAAATACAACAAGATACATAGACCGCCATCCAACTGCATCTATGACTAGAAGTCCACCTTCAGGTTATCGTCCGAACCCCCTCCAGTATTAAGTTGCAAGCAACAGACAACTGCTTTAAGCAAAGTGTGTAAGGTAAATAGTCCACATGTTACATGAACAAGATACCGTTGTTTTCTCCCTAGTAGCAACATCACACCTACAACTGAAGAGATTATTGTCACTTCCCTTGGAAACTAGAGGCATGAACCCACTATCGAGCATAAATACCCCCTCTTGGAGTCACTAGCATCTACTTTGCCAAGATAACCACTAGCAACGGAGAGCATGCAAGATCACAAACAACACAGACATGATAGAATCATAAAGACAAAACCATTAATCAAACCAACATAATAATTTCAATATCCATCGGATCCCCGCAAACACAACATGCATGATTAAAAATAGATTAGATATTAATCATGAATGGAGCTCACAAGATCTATACATGAAAGCACAAAGGAGGAGATACAACCATCTAGCTACTACATGGACCCATAGTACAAGGTGGAACTACCCACGCATCATACCGGAGAGAAGGCCTCCGGGATGATCTCCCCTCCGGCAGGGTGCCAGGAAGAACTTCAGATCCCCCGATCTAGGGACGTTGGTGGCGACGGCTCGTGGATTTCTGATCGGGTACTCAGGGTTTCTGCATCGGGGGCTTATTATAGGCGAAGGGGGAGAACGAGGCGGCGGCTAGGGCCACAAAACCCTAGCCAGGCGCGGGCCCACCTATGGCCGCGCCTAGGGGGGGGGGGGGGGTTGGCCCCTCTGGCCGGCCCCTCCGGCTCTCCTCTGGACTTCTTGTTCCCCACGGAAAGTAATTGACTTTGTCCTTTGTCCCGTCCAATTCCGAGAATATTTCTTTACTAACTTTTTTGAAACCAAAAACAGCAGAAAACAGGCATCTGACACTGTTGCAACTTGTTAATAGGTTAGTACCAGAAAACATGTAAAAAGCACCTCAAAGTGTGGACAAGCAAGCAAAGTAGATACTAAACAAGCATGGAGCATCAATTGTTATAGATACGTTTCCAATGTATCAACATCCCCAAGCTTAACTCCTGCTCGTCCTCGAGTAGGTAAGTGATAAAAAGAATAATTTTTGAGGTGACATGCACCCTCACAATAAAGATCCAACCATTTGCAAGCATTGAAAGCTGGGATCAAAGAACTCTAAACATGTGCATGAAAGATGGAGTTCTAACAATAGGACATAGTAACTATGCATGCAATATGGCAAGCTACAAACAATGACCATGAATAACATGCATTGAAAAACGTTTGTTTGTTTCACATGCAGAAAACATAGCATAGTGGCAATCAGCTTGTCCCTCATAGAGTAGCAATTAGATGCATAGGACACCTGCAAAGTTCACAAGGGTGACTAGAAACAAATAGAACAAGAGCAAGTAATAACACAATATGCATCAATTAATAAGCTTTGGAACACTGCACACAGAATGACAACTATGCTCTCTTAATGGTGCCTAAAGGTAGAAGGTGGAGACGCAATAGTGGTGGAATAAAGGCCTTTTTTGTAAAGGAAGCAGGGATTACAAGTTTCAAAAATAGCTTCCAAAAATTATGGTACTTGTTAGCTTTCAGCCCTCATTGCCTCTATCATAAGCATCTTGAAGTGGTTAAGGTTAAAGTGGCAAAGCTGGAGTATATGCTTGACAAAGTATAAGTTGGCAATCTCAAGTCCCTTGAATACGAGGGCCACATCTCATGCATACTCAACTTTGGGGACAGGTAAGTTCTTGTCATTGTAAGTACTTGCATATCATTGAGAACCGCCAACTGGGTACCCCTTGCACATAGTACATGAGCTTTCCCATAACCAAAATGACACGCCAAGCAGACAATGAGCATCTCAGCAATCTTTTTATTTACCATATGCATAGCTTTTTATTGAGGATGCTTCATAGATAGCTCATTATGGTGATGCTGCAAGTTTCCACCATGATTAGGCATGGCTTAGGCTAACGGCCCAGGCGTTTCTCTAACATAGAATACAAACTCCATGGACTTACAAGTTCCCTATTTATTTCACACCGGTGACATCCATAGACAAAAGAGCATGATATCAACTGAGTACGACAAGGTACAAGTGCAATGTTGAAAACATTCCCCGTGACAGCACAGTTCTGCTAATTCCAACTTATAAGTGCAAGCATATACAACAAATTTGTCACAATGGTTCAAGTTTATTAGGGGCAAAGAATAAAATGTGCCATCAAGTTCGTGAGGGCTTTAATCACTAAGTTTTCACATAACAAAATAGTTTTTAATTGGAAGATAGTTGAAAACAAGAATATACTTGGAATGGTGTAACACACCATGCATAGGAGTTTATAGTGGACACTTTGGAATAACTTGGTTTCTTGGGAGTTGGAGGCATGAGTAGAACTTACTCATACAAGTGGAGGCTAGCAAAAGACTGGGAGCAACCAACTAAGAGAGCAATAATGGCCAGAATCATGTAGTGCAACAGAGCATACTAATCAAAGCAAAGAGTGGTACTACAAGTCAAGGACTAAATGATCATAGAGGCTAATGGTGACTTGTGAGAGTCATAACATGGTGTGAGCATGTGCCAAGTTAACCCAAGCAAAACATCAAAGGAGAATACCACAATACTATGCTTTTGCATGCTAAAACAACGCATAATTTCTTCAAGGCACACTAAGCAATCCCAATTGTTTGGAACAAGACATGCTACAGCAATAATCACTAAGCATAAGGTCAAAACAACACCTAGCATGTCATGCTAAAGTCTAAGTCACAGTCAATGCAAGCTCCTCTTGCACTTCAAGCAAGAACTTACTACTCCTTTCCAAACACCAAGCAAACTTATTTGCAAAACAACACAGCGAGAACGGGGGTACAAACTACTTTAGAAAACTAAATAAACTAATCAAAGCAAATGAAAACTAAGATGCTCCAAGAACAACACAACTGTGCATGAAAAAATAAAAAACAAAGTGTCTAGACAGACCTGAGCATTTTATTGAGGAAGAAGGGGATGCCTTGGGCATCCCCAAGCTTTGACGCTTGTACCTCTTGGATATTTCTTGGGGTGACACCATGGTAGAATCCCCAAGCTTGATATTTTGTCCATTCATCATCTCATTGCATAATTCTCTCTCTACACCTAAATTTTTTCCTTCATACAAAACTTCACACAATCTTCATTAGCAACATTAGTATATTCAAAAGATATTAGACCACTGGCAAAGCTTTGTAACATCAAGTATTTTCACTAAAAACACAAGCTACTATAGTAAATCCTTCAAAAAAAACTCAATTTACCTGAAGAGAGCTCAAAAAGGAATCAATAAGAAGCAAATGCAAATAATGACACAAATCTGTCAAAACAGACCAGTAGGTAGAAACCGATTTTTTCGAACATCTTATGTTGCTCAAATCAAAAAGTGTTGAACTAATGAAAGTTAGCTAACATACTGGGGGACTTATTCGTAAATTTTTAGCTCAATACGAGTTACATAGACTCCTCATGAATTTTTTGGTGGAGGACAGAAATCTGTTTCGGGACAGCAACTCCCCAAATCTTACTTCCCTCTCATTATAGGTCATTCTTGAAACAAAAAGCAAACAAAAAGGATAAGGAGAGGTCATTACTAAAGTAATAACTTCCAAGACTCCAGAAAACTCTTGGGTTATATCCCAATAAGTACTTTTCTTTAACGCCTTTAAGTTAGGCACGAAAAGTTTGAGAAGATGCTCTCATAAGAATTACAAATTGAAGTCAAAGAGAGCATCAAGAAGAAAATTCAAAACACATTTAAGTCTAACCCACTTCCTATGCATGGGAATCTTATAAGAAAATAAATTCACAAAGAACAAAGTGACATGCATAGGAAGATAAAACAAGAGTAACTTCAAAACTTTCAGCACAAAGAGAGGTGTTTTAGTACCATGGAAACTTCTATAACCATAGTTTACTCTCTCATAATAATTTTCAGTAGCCTCATGAATAAACTCAACAATGTAACTATCACATAAATCAGGCTTTTCATGATCTACAAACACATGATTTCTATCAAGCTAAAAAATATTGGGATTAAAACCTTCACAGGTTTTACCTAGAGTAGATATTTCAAAAGGATCTACATGAACATAACATTCATCCTCCTTTGGTAAGCATCAGGGACAATCAAATAATATAAGAGGTAAAGAGTTACTCTCATTAGAAGGTAGGCATGGGTATATCCATTCTTCCTCCTTTTGTTCATCACTCTCCTCCTCTTTTTCATCTAATGAGCTTCCAGTTTCAACAATTTCTTCTTCCATAGGCTCCTGCAAGGCATTAGTCTCTTCCATTTGTGGAAGGCATCTATTAAAATATTGAAAAATGTAGCCATTTGCTTCCTTGTAATTATAAAAGCAGAATTTAAGTATCTCATAAACCTCATATTCATAAGGTGCATCATCAGTATTTTCAAGCAAACTAGCAAGTTCAAAAGCTCCCTTGAAAGCAATAAATTCTTCAATTTGTTCCACATCATAAAAGTCATAATTTCCTTTAACATAAGAAGATATGGTAACATTATCATTATACTCACATTGAAAGGGTAGGTGTTTATACCTCCTGCAGCAACAAGCTTTATCAAAGCAATAAGTAACATTATAAGTAGAGCACACGTCTCTAGCAATAGTATTCAACCTATCAATTTGTTCCCATAAGTGTTTCCCTTTTTGTGACAAACGGTGTTTTGTTATAATAACAATTTTGTTCTTCCGTGAACCCATCTTGCCAATAAGAACTAGTTTCAAAAAAACCATCCATTGATAGGAAGCATGACCAAGCAAGGCAACAACAGACCAGCAACCAGAGTGGGAACTAATTTTTGTGTGTTTTTGAATAAAGCAAGCAAACCAAACTAGACTAATTTTTTTGGTTTTTTTTCGAAAGAGGCAAACAAAACCAAGGAACAGAAACAAAGCAAACTAAAAACAAATTAAAGAGAAAAGGAAGTGAAGGACTCCCCTTGTGAAGACGTCCTTAGCCTCCCCGGAAACGGCGCCAGAAAACTTGGTGCTTGACAGGGAGGAAGAAGTTTTGATGTCCCTTTATTCCCCGGCAATGGCGCCAGAAAACTTGTTGATGCGCCTGTGTGGAGCACTTCGTTAGAAACCCCAAGAGCAAGGTGTGAAGCAACAAGCAGCAAGTCTTCCCTCAGTAGAGACCGAGGTTATCGAACCATAAGGAGGAAGGAAACGTTACACATGTGTTGCAAGCAATGCGGAGACCTGCACAACACAAACTCAAGACTTTGTCCCAACGAAATAGTGAGGTTGTCAAGCTCACCGGTTTGCTTTAACAAAGGATTAAACATATGGTGTGGAAGGTAATGGTTTGCAGCAAGTAAACAAGTAACATTGGAATATGTATCAATGGTAAAGATTGGACCGGGGTCCATAGTTCACTAGAGGTGCTCTCCTTAAATAAACAACATGGCATGAAGGGTAAACAAATTATAGCGGGGCAATTTATAGGAACTGAGCAAGGAATAACAATGTAATTACTAGTCAGAAAGATCCTATGAGGTTGATTTGGTAATACAACAAGATACATAGACCGCCATCCAACTGCATCTATGACTAGAAGTCCACCTTCAGGTTATCGTTCGAACCCCCTCCAGTATTAAGTTGCAAGCAACAGACAACTACTTTAAGCAAAGTGTGTAAGGTAAACATTCCACATGTTCCATGAACAAGAGACTGTTGTTTTCTCCCTAGTAGTAACAACACATCTACAACCGAAGATATTATTGTCACTTCCCTTGTAAACTAGAGGCATAAACCCACTATCGAGCATAAATACCCCCTCTTGGAGTCACTAGCAACTACTTGGCCAAGATAACCACTAGCAACAGAGAGCATTTAAGATCACAAACAACAAAGACATGATAGAATCATAAAGACAAAACCATTAATCAAACCAACATAATAATCTCAATATCCATCGGATCCCCGAAAACACAACATGCATGATTACAAATAGATTAGATCTTGATCATGAACGGAGCTCACAAGATCTATACATGAAAGCACAAAGGAGGATATACAACCATCTAGCTACTACATGGACCCATAGTCCAAGGTTTTACTCATGCATCATACCAGAGAGAAGGCCTCCGGGATGATCTCCCCTCTGGCAGGGTGCCGGGAAGAACTTCAGATCCCCCCGATCTAGGGACGATGGTGGCGGCGGCTACAGACGGTTTCGTGGATTTTTGGTCGGGTACTCAGGGTTTCTGCATCGGGGGCTTCTTATAGGCGAAGGAGGAGACCAAGGCGGAAACCAGGGCCACCAAACCCTAGCCAGGCATGGGCCCACCTGTGGCCGCGCCTGGGGGGGGGGGGGGGTTATCCCCTCTGGCCGGCCCCTTCGGCTCTCCTCTGGACTTCTTGTTCCCCACGTAAAGTAATTGACTTTGTCCTTCGTCCTGTCCAATTCTGAGAATATTTCTTTAGTAACTTTTCTGAAACCAAAAATAGCAGAAAACAGGCATCTGGCACTGTTCCAACTTGTTAATAGGTTAGTACCAGAAAACATGTAAAAAGCACCTCAAAGTGTGGACAAGTAAAGAAAAGTAGATACTAAACAAGCATGGAACATCGAAAATTATAGATACGTTTCCAACGTATCGCGGATGTGTGTGGACTTCACAGCGCTTAACAAGCATTGTCTTAAGGATCACTTCCCCTTACCATGGATCGATCAAATCATCGATTCCATTGCAGGATGCAAGAGACTCTCCTTCCTCGATGCCTATTCAGTCTACAATCAAATTCGACTAAAGGTCGAAGATCAAAAAAAGACGATGTTCATCACACCATTCGGGGTGTTCTACTATAACACAATGCCTTTCGGGCTCAATAACGTAGGATCCACTACCAAAGGTGCATGCAGGCATGCCTGAAGATCCAGATCGGTCGCAACGACCAAGTCTATGTCGACAACATAGTAATCAAGACAAAGGAAAGCTGAACACTGATCGACAATCTCCACGAGACGTTCGACAACCTCGATCACTACAAGATCAAGCTAAACCTAGAAAAGTGCGCCTTCGGCATCCCATCCGGGAAACTACTCAGGTACTTCATCTCTCAAAGAGGCATCGAGGCCAACCCGAAGAAAATTAGGGCTATACTAGCCATGGAGAAGCCGAAGAACGTTAAAGGAGTCCAGCAGCTAACTGGGTGAATCGCGGCGCTCAGCAATTTCATCAGCTGCATGGGTGGAAAGGCTCTCCCCTTGTACCGGCTGTTGTGCAAGGCTGAAAAGTTTGAGTGGACAGCCAAAGCCGATGAGGCATTCGAAGACCTCAAGCGCTTACTCTCTATATCTCCTGTATTGGTAACACTAAAGGATAGAGATCCCATGTTGCTCTACATCACGGCCATGCACCAGGTGGTCAGCACTGCCCTCGTGGTCGAACGACCTAAAGACGAAAAAACCCACGGGGTACAGTGCCCAGTCTACTACCTCAGCGAGGTACTGACGCCTACAAAGCAAAGGTATCCCCACTACCAAAAACTCGCCTACGGTGTATTCATGACTGCGCGTCGGTCGTGTCACTACTTCAAGGTGCATTAGATCGTGGTCGTCAATGACGCACCACTATCAAATATCCTAACCAACCCCAAAGCTACAAGCGAGTAGCCTTATGGGGCATCGAGTTGTCCCCTTGGGACATCATCTATGAGTGTCGCACCGCTATCAAGTCTCAGGTGCTCCCTGACTTCTTCGTCCACTGGATGGAGCTCCAGCTACCATACACTCCGAACATGTGCCAGTCTTGGACAATGCACTTCGATAGCTCCAAGCGTGAGGCCGGAGCAAGAGCCGGAGTAATCTTGACGTCCCCTTAAGGGGATAAGATAAGATATGTACTGCGAATGAAGTTCCATGCATCCAACAGTGAGGCTTAGTACGACGCACTCCTGCACGGCATGCGGATGGCCAAAGTATGTGACTCCAAGCACCTCGTCATCTATGGTGACTCCAACCTTGTCGTTCAACAGACGATGAATGAGTGAAACGCCCATAGCAGCAGCATGATCGCATACCGCGCGCCCTACAACTCACTCGAAGGAGATTTTGACGGTTGCAAACTCCGACACGTCGGTAGGGAAATCAATGAGGAGGCCAACAAGCTTGCCAACATCGGCTCAACTTGCGCCCCAGTGCCACTGGGTGTGTTCCTTGAGCAAATCTGTGTACCCTCCATCAAGCAAAAAATGCCGAAGGACACAACCGATGCCGCGGGACACTCAGGGGCTATGCCACCCAAGAAAGCTGAAGCACCCGAAGAGCTAGACAAAGAGGTGGAACTGGTGAGTCTCATGTAGTTCCTCATAGTCGATAATACATGGACTCAGCCATACGTTAAGTACCTTGTGAGCAAACAACTTCCCAAGGACCCGATGGACACCCGACATATCGCTCGCCGATCAAAAGCCTTCACCATCATCAATGGCGATTTGTACAAACGTAGCATCTCAGGAGTACTCCAGCGATGCGTCACCAACAGTGATGAGAAGAGCATCATCCTTGACATCCACGAAGGCATCTATGGCCACCATGCAGGTAGTCATTCCCTCGTCGCCAAGGCTCTGCGAGCTGGCTTCTACTGTCCAACCGCGATGCATGATGCCAAGGACATCGTCGAGAAGTGCAACGCCTGCCAAAGGTTCACAGAAAAGCCACACGTGCTAGACTCAGAGATGCGGCCCATACCAATTGGCCTAGCATTTCGCGAAGTGGGGACTCGACATGGTCGACAAGCTGAAGAAGTCCTCACCCGGAGGACACGTCTTTCTCCTGGTGGTAGTCGACAAATTCACGAAGGGGTCGAGGCCATGTCCGTCACTAACCAAACCGGCGCTACTGCGTTTAAATTCTTCCAATCCATCGTCTACATGTTCGGAGTGCCTCACAGCATCATAACTGACAACGGCACGAGCTTCACCTTGAAGGAGTTACAAGACTTCTGCGAAGGGCTCGACATCAACCTCACGTATGCCTCCGTGGCACATCTGCAGACCAACGGGTAGGTCAAAAGGCCAACGGCCTCGTCTGCAACGAAATCAAGAAGCGGCTACTACGCCCACTCGAAAGGTTAGCGGGAGCATGGGCGGAGAAACTACCCTCCATCCTCTGGAGCCTACGCACAACACCAAACAGTGCCACTGGCTACACGCCCTTCTTCATGTTGCACAGAGCCGAAGCAATGTTACCCACCGAGGTATGCTATAAGGCCACACGGGTCATTGCTTACAGTGAAGCCGAATCAACGGCCGCACTCGAAGATGTCGTCGACACACTGGACGAAGCTCGCGACTTTGCTATGGCCCGTTCGATGGTGTACCAACAAAGTCTCCGCAACTACCATAGTCGATGGCTATGCCCAAGGTCCTTCATCGAAGGAGACCTCGTCCCGCGACTCAAGCAGAAAGGGCACCTGAAGCTAGAGTCACCCTGGGAAGGACCGTACGTGGTTATCGAAGTAATCCTAGGTGGAGCCTATCGCCTTAAGGATGTCGAGTCCGTAGTAGAATACTCCAACCCCTGGAACATTGCACAACTTTGATGATTCTACCCTTAGTCTTCTTTACTTCCAATAAGGCTATTCAGCCAGGATACTTGATACGTCGTAAATGTATCTATAATTTTTTTATGTTCCGTGCTTGTTTAGTATCAACTTTGCTATGCTTTGTCTACACTTTGAGATGTTTTTATACACTTTCTAAGACTAACCTATTAACAAGATGCCACAATGCCAGTTGCATGTTTTTTGCTATTTTTGGTTTCAAAAAAGCTAGTAAGGAAATATTCTCGGAATTGGACGGGACAAAAGCCAAAGTCAATATTTCACCGAGGAGAACACGAAGACCGAAGGGCGACCGGAGGGGTGCCAGAGGGTGTCCACACCCCTCCCCCCACACGCGGTGTGGCACTTCGGATTTACGGTATGAGAATACCCGTTATGCCTGCAATTCACGTTCCCATGATCAGTGAGCCGTGAGCATAACCGACAAGTATCATTACAACATCCATAATTAATGAGTACAAGTACTTACATTTATGCCATTATGGCGATACAATGATAATAG
Organism: Avena sativa; assembly: GCA_916181665.1. NCBI lineage: Eukaryota > Viridiplantae > Streptophyta > Magnoliopsida > Poales > Poaceae > Avena > Avena sativa. Next base: position 37,191,581 of record OV702284.1, read on the forward strand.
CGGAAGTCTTCAAGCGCAGAGCCCATGTCATGCCTTAACCTACGGGCAACTGACTGGGGAGATAGCCTAGCTCGCATAGATGTCAGCAACTTCGTTTCTTCTTAACATCTACAATCTGGCCAAGTAAATAGCCAGGGACAATGCCAGTGAGTACTTTGAATGTACCCGCAAACCACCTTAAGATAACAATAGTAACAAATATGCAATATGGCTGTGGTAGGTTGGCTCCGCGAGAGGTTCTTTTATAAACTAGTTTCACTTGTAGATATAGCATGTCTCTATATTCTTGTTGAAAACTTTTGTAAAATGTTTTGGAAAAACCTTTTTGAAAGTTTTTAGAAAACTCTAGGATTGGGTCACCCATTTGTTTTTCCTTCCGGTCATCTCATGACCAAACTCCTTACTCCTTTCCAGACCATCCCATGGTCAAAACATTTTCGAGCCATTTCTTTTCCGAAGACCTTTTTGAAAATCAAAACCATCACCCGCCGTACAGCCGCCAGCACAACCGTCCATGACCGAGGACCCGGCTATTCGAATAGATTTACACTCTGCAGAGGTTGTACACTGTACCCACACCATCTGATTACCCGTCCCTGACCCGCACCGATCGTGGGTCGAATAACCGGTCAAGACCTTCTGAATGCCCTCTCCGATGCAAGTGTCTACCCTATGAGGTTAATCCCCTCAAAACCGGGACGCCCTATATAGTTCACTAGCCAACCGGAGTGCGTTTTGCACCCCTCAGGGTGTGCGCTTTCAATGAGGGGCTCATAGTATCGTCTGGCCGCCATATAGATAGTATTTACCAACCCCAGACCAATGTTTCACATGGGCCTTTACAGGGGAAGGCCCAGCCACCGGGAATTTGTTCTTCCCCGTAGTAGTTTGAGACACCTATACCGGATTAGACAAACTTCCAGCCTAGCCCCGTCCCATTCCAGAGTAATGTGGTTGCACGGGTTAATTGTTCCATCTCGTCAACTGTACAGCCTAGCGTGTTTTCGTAAACATTTTTCCTCCGTCCGTTGCCGGACCATTTTGTAAAACCAATACCTTTCTCATTTTCAAATTCACTTGGTAGGCCACGCCTCACCAAGGTTTTCACATAAAACATTTTTGTATGTCTTTTTCCCGGGGTCTTCCCATCCTACACTTTTGTTTCGGCTAAAGCGGGGCTTCCAAAGGGTTATGGTGTTAAATACCATCTACCATACTAAGGGCAGGTAGGTATCATAAAAATGGGTTGTACCTAATGGTACTAAGGGGTAAGGGTATGGAGGAGCCAATCCTTTCCCACATAACATAATATAGTAAAACGATGCATTTTGCATAAATGGGTAGATAAAACATGCATAGATAAAATAATAGGGCAAGGCTTATGAGCAAGGAGGTGGCTTGCCTGTGACCAGCGAGATTACCCATGACTTCCTTAGAATACCAGAAAACCCATAATAATAATGGTAGCGATAATAACGCTCTAAGGCTTCCTTCTTCTCGACGGCACACAATCGCAACTATCGCCGTTATCGAGCATACATGCAAACATACAACACCACCATCAATACATGGCATACAAGCGTCAAACCATGAAACAAACAAAATATAAATACAAGATATACATCAGTAGGATGTTGGAGGTTTGATTTGATTGGATTGCGAGAAGATTTGGAGACATTATTGAAAGGATCCCTTTGGATTTATAGTCTAGGGACTTCTTAAGGGAGTTTTTTTTACCAAGGGCTTGATCTGTGCCATATCAATGTGCAAACATGATACCCTCGGATAGGTATTGATAAAATGAATCCAACAAAAGTGGTTTCACTATTTTATCAATTACCATTGATTTATAATGGGTTTTATAGTGAATAAAACTCTAGTTTTAGGAAATAATTCAGCAGAACTTCTCTAGAGTTCCAAAAATTATTTCCTTGGGGGATTAAGTAGTATTTGATGGACTGAATCAAGAGGAGTTGGAATCTCCTCAAAACAATTACCAAAATTCCCTTGAGAAATTCCCAAAGACAGTTCTGGGTGATATTTGTCTTTTTCATCATATATAATCTACATAATCTTTTGATATGATTCCAAAGGTACTGGTTATATAATTATAATACCTTTCTGGAGAAATTGTAATCACTCTTTTTGGAGTTACAGAACTATTTTGGTGAATTTATGGGTGAATAAAAATTGCACAGAAAGGTTTAATTCACCATAATTCAATAGAAGCTCAATAAATGTTGGGCTCCTACGTTTTGGTACTTATTGGTGTCTAGATTTACTGGGAGTTGGATTTAGGTCAAAATCTTATTTTGTTTGACCTAGGGAAATTCCTAAAGTCTAAAAGATGCTGTTTTTGTTATTTTTGTCACAGGAATTCTAGGAAGCAAATTGAGGTGGGGCCAGTGGGACAGGAAAGGTATGGTGTGTACCTTTAATCGCCAATTGGTGATATCAAACTTTCAGGAGATTTTGTTTAGTGATTTGGATAGATCCTAGTATGGGATTTATCATTTTTATTCTAAACAACAAAAGGGGTAGCCACAGCCTGTGCATGTTAGGGAACACACTATTGTATCCAAGGAAAATTAGATCTAGGCATTTTGAATCATTTTTCAATTTCAAAAAGATTTATAGTAAATAGTATTTATTAATAGATCTGGAAATAGAAAAGAGAAGGAGATGCTGGGTCGGGATCTCAAGCGTGCTGGGCCAGAGGAGGGTAAATCGGCCCACCGCGGGGCAGCAACGAGCGGGAGCCTGTCGTTTTGAACCCGACCACGGGGCCCATCCGTCAGTGGCGGTTGTGGTCGAAGGGGTATGGAGCGCTGCAGACCGTCAGATCTAGACAGGATCGACGGTGTCCAGCCGACTTCAACCTCCGGCGGCACGGAATGAAGAGGAACCCCTAGGCAAGGGAAACGAGGGGAGGAGGTGGCTCACCCAGGGCTTGGAGGATGTCGGCGCGGGTCCAGGTTGAAGCGGCGCACCGAGGCGAGTCCAGAGAGGGGCGGGACGACGGGTTTCAACACCGGGAGTGAGCTCGCGCCCAGTCATCGGTGGTGGCGGCTTCGGCCTCGTCGGGGTGGTGCCTAGAGGCTATCCTGCGCCAAGATGCATGGAGAGGAGGGGAGCATGGAAGGGTGACATGCAGAGAGGAATAGGGCAAGGGGGAGTCCATGCGAGCTTGTTCTTGTCCATGGCCGAGGGGGAGAGTTTCTCTTCTCCTTTGGTCTGTGTATCTATAGGAGGAGCTGGGGCTTGTTGGGGAGGTAAGGGAGGTGAAATGAGGCAGTGGGGGAGTGTGGTACTGGCCTCTGGCCTAATAAACCAAGTGGGAAAGGTGTTTGATAGACTAGGTCCATTTTTAAGCATGGGGGAGTGGTGCTGCTCGAGGATAGGGCAAGAGGGGCGATGGAGAGAGAGGTGTGGGGTACTGGGGTAGTGCTAGGGGACAGAGAGGGGGTGGAGTGCTGCAGCTATACCAAATTTAAAGTTTGGATTGGACATGACCTTGGTCTCTTTTGTAAACAAACATAAAGGACAAGAGGGGTTGTGGGGTCAAGCTACAGTGCTGGTCGACCAGAGGGAGGTGTACTGCTGTGAAGTAGTACTTGACAAGTTTTGGGCTGGTTTGGTGGTGGTTTGAAACAAGCTTTGAGTAGTATTGCAAAATTGATCAAATGAAGGCTTTGTGAAGTAAGTTTCAAAAGTTGCATTGGGCAAGGTGTGGTAATGGTACTGGTAGATAGATGGGGTCACATAATCTCTCCATAATTTAAATGGGATTTTTCTGAAGATTATAGTCCCACTTAAATGTATTTATTCAAAAAGTGCAGAAATAGATTATGGAAGCAAGAATGATATTTTCACATTGGGAAAGCTTAGTTTTTGATGTGGTATGGTCCTAAATACCATAACACATACTGGAGAATTTTATTGGTATTTATTGAGGTGAAAAAGTATTTTTAGGGATTTATTTCTTGTTTCTGCCATTTAAGAAGAAGGGAAAAAAGAAATAATAAAAAATCTCAAAAATATTTATGTTTGAGCTTTAAAGATGGGAAATGAAATTTAGGCATCAAATGTGCCTTGAGTTGGCAAGGTGATGTGGAGAGAAACAAACTTGTCTTTATAGACAAGGGTTTAGGGAAAAGGGTGAATAAAGGAAATTATATAGTTTAATAATCCAAATAATTGGGAGAATTATTTGGGGATGCTTATATCCAAGGCATACTATGTAAACATGATGTAGGAATCAAGGTTAACCTTGGTTTGGAAGATAAGTGGTGAAAAGAAATAAAACTAGATTTCTGGGGGATCTAGGGTTTTGTTATTCTGATGCCCTCTAAACAGGGTTGGTTTAGGGAGCTCAGAGATCACCTTTGTACAAGGGGTATATGGATAGGTAGACCATGTCATGTAGATTATCATGGAAGCAAGAGTTAGGCTTGGTTGTATTTGAGGTGGTTTTGGAGAGATGGCTAACTTTGTTGAAAATAAGGCTGCCATAACAGACACATCAGTTAGCCTCCTAAACCATGGGGGTTTAAGAAGCACAAGGCTCCAATGGAAACAAGTGAGGTGGGGATTGATAGGCCATGATTAGTAGATCATAACCAAACAAGGATTTGGTCAAGGGGAGGTGGCATATAGATGTTAGCTTCTGCCAAAGTAGGTAAGATGATAAGATTTGCAGAAAAGATTATTATCTTGCCTACAAAACCATCAAGGATGAGTGGGAGTTAGAATGGCTTAGCCAAGGTAAAGAGTGGGCCTTGGTAGTACTAAAGATGTACTACAAGATGGTTCAAGTGCATTCTCAATAATGCACATAGGTTGGAAGAGGTAGAGCTCCAAAAATGGTATCTAGATATGAAATCCAGACTTAGCCATTTTGACATATTTAGGGTTTTAGACTAGAGTACAAGTGTAGAAGCTTTTTAGAGGATACTAGGTTCCAAGCTAGTATTCAAGGAGATGATGTTGAGGTAACAACTAGGTAGATGGGATTCATGCTTAGGTTGGGTCTCCATTGAGTTGGAAACCATCCAGAGGGATTATCCTTTGATTGATCTGAGCATGAGAGGGGATGATTGCTTTAGGGGCTTAGGACAGATCCAGATTTGGATGCTTGCTTTGAGAGTGATGATCACACACATAGATTGAGTCCTAAGGGATGATATACTAAGTTAGCTCACTCTAATCCCTAAGCAAACAAGGCAAACAACAGATCAAGGCAAATCATCAGTCAGCAGATCAAGGCAAATCATCAACCAGCAGATCAAGGCAATTCATCTTAATCCTTATCCAACTATTACTAGGGTCACCATCAAGCCTAGCTTGAGGTAAGGAGGGCTATTTTGAGAAGGGGGGGTTGCTTTGAATTAAGATAAGTACCATCTTGGTATTTCTACCAAGATGGAGATGAAAAGGTTTTAGTAGAGGTTTTGGAAAAACTTAGGGATAAGAGTAGTTGTAGTTTTGACTTGAAAACATAAGGAGAGTAGATATATCTTTCTCCATAGTTTTGGCAATAGAAACTAGTAAAGTATTTGGTTGTGTCAAAGTCATCTTGACTCAAGTTTTTAAAAGCTAGAACATTTGAGAATATGAAAGATGAGCCAAGACATCTCTTTTGTGAGATAGTTTTTGTAAACTAGTGTTGAGATGAGGAGCACCTAACTAATACACAAGCAGTTGCTTGAGCACAAGAAATCAAGTAAGCACACATTGCAGGAAAAGTTTTTGTTCCCCCTGATTTTTGCCTTCTGGCCAGTTAATCAGGGTTGCTGAAATTGGGATGTTACAGACCTTTCCCCCTTAAAATAATCTCGTCCCGAGATTAGAGAGGAGTAGGGTTGGGGTGATAACACCCGCTTAACAATTTAAGTGGTGGAAGAAAATAGATGATAACAAATTTTATAAATACCCAACGTGGTTAGTTACGGTTCAGAGCAGAGGGGCTTCGATTTGAGTGGTTTAAATTAAACTAGTGGAAAAGACGCAGTATTTTCCCCTTAGGTCAAGTCTAGGTAGGTTTAGCGTTGACGGTTACTTCCTTCTTGGGGCGATACATTGAGTTGGATCTTCTTCATTTCTTCGCCTTGTGGTGGACTTTCTTTCTTCATGGTCTTGATACACTGGGGTGTTGGCTTGACGGTCGAACTTGGAGTGGAGATTCTTCATGAAGGATCTTCTGTATCGGGAGAAGGGCCGATTGTTGTCCTTCTTGTAGAGTCGACGATTCGGAGCTTGGAGGGTGGTCATCACTTAATTCTAATTCGTGGTCGACTCCAGGGGTCTAACAGGTTTTTGGGCGGGAGAGACGTAGTCTTTCCCCCTTGGAGTGAAATTAGGGGTTCTTGGTGAAGTCGCCGACTTTCTTGATGGGAGTCGTATGCTGATGTCGGGGTAAGGCGCTACACCTATCCTTCGGGGTAGTTATCTACTGTCAACATCGTCGGAACTGCTTCATGGTATGGAAGGTCTATCGAAGAGGGCGCCTACTAGCTTCCGGGTAGTTAGTTCTAAACTAGGTAGGGGTCCCATAGGTTGTGGATTGCGGTTGGATGCTAGCGGTCTTGGAACGTGGTCCTTTAGGAAAGAGGTCGTTTCGGGTTCGGTCTGATGCAATGTCATGGGTAAAACGTGCAAAGAACAACATTACTCTTGCATAACATCCAACGGGTTTTATCCGGAATTCGACGGATTTGCGCCGACCAGTGGCGAAGGTATTGGACGCCTTACTGAACAGGTTTCGAGACGCTCCATAACTTGCTAGAGGTTAGTGGAGTAAGTTGGTAGGGTACGAAGGACTAGGTTGAGAGTGCTCCTTGAATCTTGTAGACGTCCTTGGGGTTGGGTACCAACTTTGGTTACTATATTTACTCGGGGTCTGAGGGGCCTTCAGCTCTTCAGTAGCGAGGGTCGTGCCTTCTCTTAGGTTTTGCTACAACGAGTGGTTCTTCTGGGTTTGGTGACTTGAAGAAGGGGATAACTCTTCATTCTTCGTCTCGGGGTTTGCAGATTCGGAGGTCTCCTTGGGTGGGTCGTTAATAGCATAAGCAGAGAAGGGGCTTCGTGACATTCTCAGAGAAACATGATGTCTTGGGTTTCTTTCTACTCCTTGGAGAGTAGTATTGGCGGCACCGGTTAGTCTTGTTGTCTTATTTTTGAACGTCTCGGTGTTGGGAGGATTGAGACGTCTTCTGAAGATTGTTGATGATGTCTATGTTTTGTTCCTCTGACGACTCTTGTGGTGTCTGGGGCAGGTTCTTGGATTGGGGATCTTCTGGTACTATCTTCTCATGGTCGGTCTTCTGGAATTGAGTGGAAGGACGCAGTCTTTCCACCTTAGAGATTTACTGGGGTCGTCGAGGTTGTGGGTAGATCCTTCGTCTTGGAGCATTGTGTGACGCTTGAGTTGAGATATTCGAGTGACACCTTATTGCGACTACCTTCCTATGATGATTCCCTAATAAAGCCGTAGGTTATCTCAGGTTATTTTTAGGGTTAGCGATGCTTCCTTTTAGTCCTTAGTCGAGGTGGAGGCCTTTTGACTTCGGAGGGGTGGTCTTCACTTGAACTTGTTGTGTTGCTTTGGTTCGATGACGGAGTAGACTCGTTGTCTTCAGATTCTTGGAGCGTTGGGGACTAAGACTAGAGTATGAGTTGCCGAGGATTTCTTTATGTGGCCATCCTGCCGAGGAGAGGTTTCCAGCTAGGGAATTATGAAGGTTAGCCTCGGGGTACTCCTACAAGTGTTCATACAATAGGATCGAGTGATCCGAGGCAGACAAGCAACAAACTTCAAGTATCACACAAGCACATGACAACCATGGAAAGTGTACCATAGATACTAAGGGGGTGACTACACACCGTAAGGGAAATCCTATATTAGTGATGCTAATCCTAAGTACGGACGTTACGGGGGTCTTGACTTCTGTCTTCCCAGTTGCTGTCGTTGGTGCCGTACTTGGTCAAATTGGGGGCGATGAAGGATTCCGTTGGTAGGGCGACCTTGTAGTGTCTTTCGTTGTTGGTAGCTCCTTTGTTTTGCTTGTCTTGGTGTCTCTCCATTCCGGGATATCCTTCTTCGTAGTCTCCAAGTCAGTCTTTGTTTTTGAAAACGGGACATTTGAAGTAGACGAGATATAGAGTAATCCATTTTCGATTCCTTCAAATTAGAGAAGATAAGATAAGCAATCTTTTGAAAGGTTTTTGAGGAAATGGTTTTCTAAAACCGGTGTTTTCATAAATAGGGGTTTGTCCTGTCTAACGTCCATGCTAACTAAGGTCTCCTACAGTCAGGATGGCTCTGATACCATGTCTATGGCACCCCGGATTTACGGTCCGAGAATACCCGATATGCCTGCAATTCACGTTCCCATGATCAGTGAGCCGTGAGCATAACCGACAAGTATCATTACAACATCCATAATTAATGAGTACAAGTACTTACATTTATGCCATTATGGCGATACAACGATAATAGCGGAAGTCTTCAAGCGCAGAGCCCATGTCATGCCTTAACCTACAGGCAACTGACTGGGGAGACGGCCTAGCTCGCATAGATGTCAGCAACTTCGTTTCTTCTTAACATCTACAATCTGGCCAAGTAAATAGCCAGGGACAATGCCGGTGAGTACTTTGAATGTACTCGCAAACCACCTTAAGATAACAATAGTGACGAATATGCAATATGGCTGTGGTAGGATGGCTCCAAGAGAGGTTCTTTTATAAACTAGTTTCTCTTGTAGATATAGCATGTCTCTATATTCTTGTTGAAATTTTTTGTAAAATGTTTTGGAAAAACCTTTTTGAAAGTTTTTAGAAAACTCTAGGATTGGGTCACCCATTTGTTTTTTCCTTCCAGTCATCTCATGACCAAACTCCTTACTCCTTTTCCTGACCATCCCATGGTCAAAACATTTTCGAGCCATTTCTTTTCCGAAGTCCTTTTTGAAAATCAAAACCATCACCCTCCGTACAGCCGCTAGCACAACCGTCCATGACCGAGGACTCGGCTATTCAAATAGATTTACACTCTGCAGAGGTTGTACACTGTACCCACATCATCCGATTACCCATCCCTGATCCGCACTGATCGTGGGTCGAATAACCGGTCAAGACCTTTCGAATGCCCTCTCCGATGCAAGTGTCTATCCTATGAGGTTAATCCCCTCAAAACCGGGACACCCTATATAGTTCACTAGCCAACCAGAGCGTGTTTTGCACCCCTCATGGTGTGCGCTTTCAATGAGGGGCTCATAGTATCGTCTGGCCGCCATATAGATAGTATTTACCAACCCAGACCCATGTTTCACATGGGCCTTTACAGGGGAAGGCCCAACCTCCAGGAATATGTTCTTCCCCGTAGTAGTTTGAGACACCTATACTGGATTAGACAAACTTCCAGCCCAGCCCCGTCCCATTCCAGAGTAATGTGGTTGCACGGGTTAATTGTTCCAGCTCGTCAACTGTACAGCCTAGCGTGTTTTCGTAAACATTTTTCCTCCATCCGTTGTCGGACCATTTTGTAAAACCAAAACCTTTCTCATTTTTAAATTCACTGGTAGGCCACGCCTCACCAAGGTTTTCACATAAAACATTTTTGTAAGTCTTTTCCCGGGGTCTTCCCATCCTACACTTTTGTTTCGGCTAAAGCGGGGCTTCCAAAGGGTTATGGTGTTAAACACCATCTACCATACTAAGGGCAGGTAGGTATCATAAAAATGGGTTGTACCTAATGGTACTAAGGGGTAAGGGTATGGAGGAGCCAATCCTTTCCCACATAACATAATATAGTGAAACGATGCATTTTGCATAAACGGGTAGATAAAACATGCATAGATAAAATAATAGGGCAAGGCTTATGAGCAAGGAGGTGGCTTTCCTGTGACCAGCGAGATGTCCCATGGCTTCCTTAGAATACCAGAAAACACATAATAATAATGGTAGCGATAATAACGCTCTGAGGCTTCCTTCTTCTCGACGGCACACAATCGCAACTATCGCTGTTATCGAGCATACATGCAAACATACAACACCACCATTAATACAGGGCATACAAGCGTCAAACCATATAGCAAATAAAATATAAATACAAGATATACATCAGTAGGATGTTGGAGGTTTGATTTGATTGGATTGCGAGAAGATTTGGAGACATTATGGAAAGGATCCCTTTGGATTTATAGTCTAGGGACTTCTTAAGGGAGGGTTTTTTGACCAAGGGCTTGATCTGTGCCATATCAATGTGCAAACATGATACCCTTAGATAGGTATTGATAAAATGAAGCCAACAAAAGTGGTTTCACTATTTTATCAATTACCATTGATTTATAATGGGTTTTATAGTGAATAAAACTCTAGTTTTAGGAAATAATTCACCAGAACTTCTCTGGAGTTCCAAAAATTATTTCCTTGGGGGATTAAGTAGTATTTGATGGACTGAATCAAGAGGAGTTGGAATCTCCTCAAAAAAATTACCAAATGCCCTTGAGAAATTCCCAAAGACAGTTTTGGGTGATATTTGTCTTTTCCATCATATATAATCTACAGAATCTTTTGATATGATTCCAAAAGTACTGGTTAGATAATGATAATACCTTTCTGGAGAAATTTTAATCACTCTTTTTGGAGTTACAGAACTATTTTGGTGAATTTATGGGTGAATAAACATTGTACATACAGATTTAATTCACCATAATTCAATAGAAGCTCAATAAATGTTGGGCTCCTGGGTTTTGGTACTTATTGGTGTCTAGATTTACTGGGAGTTGGATTTAAGTCAAAATCTTATTTTGTTTGACCTAGGGAAATTCCTAAAGTCTAAAAGATGTTTTTTTTGTTATTTTTGTCACAAGAATTCTAGGAAGCAAATTGAGGTGGGGCTAGTGTGACAGAAAGGTATGGAGTGTACCTTTAATCACCAATTGGATTCACTCCAATTGTATTCACTCCAATTGGTGATACCAAACTTTCAGGAGATTTTGTTTAGTTATTTGGATAGATCCTAGTATGGGATTTATCATTTTTATTCTAAACAGCAAAAGGGGTAGCCATAGCCTCTGCATGTTAGGGAACACACTATTGTATCCAAGGAAAATTAGATCTAGGAATTTTGAATCATTTTTCAATTTCAAAATGATTTAAAGTAAACAATATTTATTAATAGATCTGGAAATAGAAAAATAGAAGGAGATGCTGGGTCGGGATCTGAAGCGTGTTGGCAAAAGGAGGGTAAATCGGCCCACCGCGGGGCAGCGACGAGCGGGAGCCTGTCGTTTCAAACCTGACCACGGGGCCCATCCGTCAGTGGCGGTTGTGGTCGAAGGGGTATGGAGCGCTGCAGAAACTCAGATCTAGACAGGATCGATGGTGGCCAGCCGTCTTCAACCTCCGGCGGTGCTGCAGCTATACCAAATTTAAAGTTTGGATTGGACATGACCTTGGTCTCTTTTGTAAACAAACATAAAGGACAAGAGGGGTTGTGGGGTCAAGCTACAGTGCTGGTCGACCAGAGGGAGGTGTGCTGCTGTGAAGTAGTACTTGAAAAGTTTGGGGCTGGTTTGGTGGTGGTTTGAAACAAGCTTTGAGTAGTATTGCAAAATTGATCAAATGAAGGCTTTGTGAAGTAAGTTTCAAAAGTTGCATTGGGCAAGGTGTGGTAATGGTATTGGTAGATATATGGGGTCACATAATCTCTCCATAATTTAAATGGGATTTTTTTGAAGATTATAATCCAACTTAAATGTATTTCTTAAAAAGTGCAGAAATAGATTATGGAAGAAAGAATGATATTTTAACATTGGGCAAGCTTATTTTTTGATGTGGTATGGTCCTAAATACCATAACACATACTGGAGAATTTTATTAGGATTTATTGAGGTGAAAAAGTATTTTTAGGGATTTATTTCTTGTTTCTGCCATTTAAGAAGAAGGGCAAAAAGAAATAATAAGAAATCTCTAAAATACTTATGTTTGAGTTTTAAAGATGGGAAATGAAATTTAGGCATCAAATGTGCCTTGAGTTGGCAAGGTGATGTGGAGAGAAACAAATTTGTATTTATAGACAAGGGTTTAGGGAAAAGGTGAATAAAGGAAATTAAATAGTTTAATAATCCAAATAATTGGGAGAATTATTTGGGGATTCTTATATCCAAGGTATATGATGTAAACATGATGTAGGCATCTAGGTTCACCTTGGTTTGGAATAAAAGTGGTGAAAAGAAATAAAACTATATTTCTGGGGGATCTAGGGTTTTGTTATTCTGATGCCCTCTAAACAGGGTTGGTTTATGGAGCTCAGAGCTCACCTTTGTACAAGGGGTATATGGACAGGTAGACCATGTCATTTAGATGATCATGGAATAAAGAGTTAGGCTTGGTTGGATTTGAGGTGGTTTTGGAGAGCTGGCAAACTTTGTTGAAAATAAGGCTGCCATAACAGACACACCAGTTAGCCTCCTAAAACATGGGGGTTTAAGAAGCACAAGGATCCAATGGAAACAAGTGAGGTGGGGATTCATAGACCATCATTAGTAGATCATAACCAAACAAGGAGTTGGTCAAGGGTAGGTGGCATATAGATGTGAGCTTCTGCCAAAGTAGGTAAGATGATAAGATTTGCAGAAAAGAATATTATCTTGCCTACAAAACCATCAAGGATGAGTGGGAGTTAGAATGGCTTAGCCAAGGGAAAGAGTGGGCCTTGGTAGTACTAAAGATTTACTACAAGATGGTTCAAGTGCATTCTCAATAATGCACATAGGTTGGAAGAGGTAGAGCTCCAAAAATGGTATCTAGATATGAAATCCAGACTTAGCCATTTTGACATATTTAGGGTTTTAGACTAGAGTGCAAGTATAGAAGCTTTTTAGAGGATACTAGGTTCCAAGATAGTATTCAAGGAGATGATGTTGAGGTAACAACTAGGTAGATGGGATTCATGCTTAGGTTGGGTCTCCATTGAGTTGGAAACCATCCAGAGGGATTATCCTTTGATTGATCTGAGCATGAGAGGGGATGATTGCTTTAGGGGCTTAGGACAGATCCAAATTTGGATTGTTGCTTTGAGAGTGATGATCACACGCATAGATTGAGTCCTTAGGTATGAGCTACTAAGTTAGCTCACTATAATCCCTAAGCAAACAAGGCACACAATAGATCAAAGCAAATCATCAGTCAGCAGATCAAGGCAAATCAGCAACCAGTAGATCAAGGCAATTCATCTTAATCATTATCCAACTATTACTAGGGTCACCATCAAGCCTAGCTTGAGGTAAGGAGGGGTATTTTGAGAAGGGGGGTTGCTTTGAATTAAAATAAGTACCATCTTGGTATTTCTACCAAGATGGAGATGAAAAGGTTTTAGTAGAGGTTTTGGAAAAACTTAGGGATAAGAGTAGTTGTAGTTTTGACTTGAAAACATAAGGAGAGTAGATATATCTTTCTCCATGGTTTTGGCAATAGAAACTAGAAATGTATATGGTTGTGTCAAAGTCATCTTGGCTCAGGTTTTGAAATGCTAGAACATTTGAGAATTTGAAAGATGAGCCAAGACATCTCTTTTTTGAGATAGTTTTTGTAAACTAGTGTTGAGATGAGGAGCACCTAACTAATACACAAGCAGTTGCTTGAGCACAAGCAATCAAGTAAGCACACATTGCAGGAAAAGTTTTTGTTTCCCCTGATTTTTGCCTTCTGGCCAGTTAATGAGGGTTGCTGAAATTGGGATGTTACACGTGGGCCCACCCTAGGCCGCGCCTGGGCAGGGTGTGGGCCCCCTGGCCACCCTCCTGCCTTGCCTCTTCGCCTATATAAACTCACCGATGCCAAAACCCTAAGTACCCAATAAGATCTCCACGAAGCTCTACAGTGATCTGAGCCGCATCAAGACGTTTTCTGGCGCCATTGCCAGGGAGTAAGGACAGCTTCACAAGGGGAGTCTTTCACAACCATTCTCTTTACTTTGTTTTCGTTTTGCTTAGTTTCTTTTGCTTGCTTCTTTTTACCAAAAATACAAAAAAATTAGTTTTGTTCGGTTTGCTTTTTCTTATAAAAAACACAAAAAAAATAGTTCCTACTATAGTTGTTGGTCTGTTATTGCCTTACTTTGTCATGCTTTCTATCAATGGTTGGTTTCTTTGAAATTAGTTCTTATTGGCAAGGTGGGTTCACGGAAGAACAAAAGTATTATTATAAGGAACACCGCTTGTCACTAAAAGGGAAACACTTATGGGAACAAATTGATAAATTGAATACCATTGCTAGAAATGTGTGGTCTACTTATAATGTCACTTATTGCTGTGATAAATCTTGTTGCTGTAGGAGGTATAAACATCTCCCTTTTCAACATGAGTATAATGATAATGTTACCATATCTTCTTATGTTAAGGGAAATTATGAATTTTATGATGTGGAACAAATTGAAGAATTTATTGCTTGGAAGGGTGCATTTGAACTTGCTAGTTTGCTTGAAAATACTGACGATTCACCTTATGAATATGAGGTTTATGATATACTTAAATTTTTCTTTGATAATTACAAGCAAGAAAATGGCTATATTCTTGAATATATTAATAGATGCTTTCCATAAATGGAAGAGACTAATGCGTTGCAGGAGCTTATGGAAGAATAAATTTCTAAAATGGGAAGTTCATTAGATGAAAAATAGGAGGAGAGTGATGAACAAAAGGAGGAAGACCCATTTCTACCTTCTAATGAGAGTAAGTATTTATCCCTTACATTATTTGACTGTCCTCCATGCTTACCAAAGGAGGACTAATGTTATGTTCCTGTGGATCCTTTTGAAATATCTACTATGGGTAAAACTTGTGATAATAATTCTGCTCCTATTATCTATGATAATCCTTGATATTTTGATAAATCTTATGATAATCCTTTATTTGCGCCTAATTTCAAAATGCATGGTACTAAAGAGCTTTGCTTAGAAAATGTTTATGATAAAGCTCTAGATGATGGTCCTATATTGGTTGATAATATTAATAGTGCTACTATTGAAAATGAGATTGGAAAGGTCTTAACTTTATCTTGGAACCCCATACCTCTTGAGAATGACCAGTCATCTTGTTATAAAATTGTTAAAAGTGGGTTTGAAGGTTTGTAGATCATGAAAAGAATACTTTATGTGATAGTTATATTATTGAGTTTATTCATGAGGCTACTGAAAATTATTATGAGAGAGGAAAATATGGTTGTAGAAGTTTTCATGGTACTGAAACACCTCACTATGTGCTGAAAGTTTTAAAGCTGCTCCTGTTTTATCTATCCATTCTTGTTACTATGTGCTTCTTTGATTTATTTTCTGACAAGATTCCTATGCATATGAAGTGAATTAGACTTAAATGTGTTTTGAATTTGCTTCTTGATGCTCTCTTTTACTTCAATTCATATTTCTTATGTGAGCATCTTTCTATGCCTAACTTAAAGGCGTTAAAGAAAAGTACTTCTTAGGAGATAACCCAATAGTTTTATTGAGTTTTGGAAGTTATTACTTTTGTAATAACCTCTCCTTATTATTTTTATTTGATTTTTGTGCCAATAATAACTTCTAATGAGAGGGAAGTAAGATTGGGGAAGTGTTGTCCCGAAATAGATTTTTGTGCTTCACTGTAAAAATTCGTGAAAAATCTCTGTCTATCGGATTGAGCTGTAATTGTAAGAATAAATCTCCCAGGTTGTTAGCTAACTGTAAGATCCCTCCTTTGTAAAGGAAAGGATCCCTGTGATTGCAATGCTAGTCCCTGGATCAATGCTAGCATCCATAGTTTAAGATGAAGTACACAGATACAAAGGTCGTTTATTACATTCATTCCAGAGATAAAACATAGTCTTTTACAACTCAGGGCCAAAGGCCTAATACAAGAGTTTATGGAATAAGTAAATAAACACAAGTCTTCATCTTCATGTGCCACAGGCAAGCATGTTGAGTGTAGACTCATGACTCCTACTCATCATCGGAGTAATCTGCAACATCACAAGTTACAGCCACGGTGGGTCAATACTTTGGAATAGTATTGGCAAGTGATACCTTAGTAAATTTTTAAGTGGACTGTATTACTATATGCATTTTGGCTAAGTGTAGCTTGGCTTGCTTTGCTTGAAAATAGGTTTTCCCTATTAGTTGAAAACACTAAGTTTTTCTTTGTCAAAATTTTTCCCAAGAAAACCACCAATAGACATTGGGGTCCTTCACCCTTGTTCACCCACAAGTTTTACTTAGAAGTTGGAGTGATGAGATTCTTGTAGCTTCCATGTCTTGATGCTCAAGTTGTCCATTGCCATGGACTTGGCTAAGTACTTAGATTTTTCCATCTGCAGAGGTTGTGCACTTTCCCCACCAGACTTGGTTTCCCAAGACAGGACCTTTCAGAAGCCTTTCCTTAGTCAATTGGACGCGTTCCAACCTATCATCCCACTACCACCAACTGTCCAAATGACTAAGTTCTAGCAACCTATATGATCAAGGCAGAGCCCATATTGCCAAGTGGTTGCACTGTAAGCTTTCTCAACACTTGGCCTCCAAATCCCTTTGTGCCTGGGTGGCATACCACAAGTGAGATACACAAGCCAAATCCATGGCCTTGTGTAACCACTCAACCAAAAACCACCATTCAAGTCCCATTCCACCCAAGAAGTTCATTGACTTAGTTGTTTTATTAAGAAAAGCATGAGTCCCAAAGGACTTAGAATTATTTTACCATAGCATGTACATACTTTACCAACCCTTGTTTTCTACTAGCTAGGCTAAGCATGGCATAGTAACTTAACTTAGGAAAATTCCCTAGCAATTCTACAATTCTACACTACATAGGATTTCCCAACATAGCATTTGGCAAAAGTAGCATGCAAGACTTAGCAAAAATAATTCTAATGCTTATTCAAAATAAAGGGTGGAAATATCATGAAGTATCACTTGCCTTGGTAATGGGGAGAGTAGCACTCTTCACAATCACAGTCACTAGCAAAATCTACACAAAAATTTGTAGCATACAATTACACACAAATCATATACAATCAAAATATGAATGTATGCATGCAAGAATCTACTAAGTGATGATTTTGAAAATTCTACCAAGCAAGTGCATAATACAGAAACATAACAAGTCACAAAGTTTGCTAACTAAACTTATTTAGCCCTAAAACAAATTGCTAAACCAAATATATACTCAAAATGGACCTAGAAATGTTTCTGCATACAAAGTCATTTTAACAGATACTTTTTGTTAAACACATTGGAGATTCAGAAAGGGCTTGACTCACTGATTCCAACGGTATAAAATTTGCAAAAATCTAACGTGGGAATCTCAAGTTATAGCCATTTGAAAATGGGATCTAAATCTGATTTGAATTTCTATTTTTGAAACAACCCTAGCTACGCGTCACGATATTATTGGCGCGTACCGGTTCGCACCGGATCACCCTTCCGCGTCGTAGGATCTAACTAAATCGCACGTTCCTGAGCGCGTACCTCCTCGCTGATAAGTGATTCTATCCTGACGCTTGGATCTAGATCTAACGGTGCTCGAGCACGCGACCATGTCCTGGCGGCGCGCGGCGTCAGCGAGCGGCGGAGCGCTCTGTCTACGGCGGCGCTAGCGTTCTAGGTCACGCGCGAGAGGGGGAAGTGGCTTACCAGAACCGCAGTGGCGTGCTGAAGCTCGACGTGGTGTTGGTTTGCGAAGGGGCGCGCTGGCACGGTCTCAGGAACTCGTCGGAGTAACGGGCGGCGTCGGTAGCTTGCAGATGTGGTCCTTGCCGAGGTTTGGCATCTCCCTAGCACGAACCAGAGGCATAAGGGGTTGCGCAAGATGCAGGCGAACAAACTTGTGTGAAGGAGGGGGCAAGGGGCGCTCGGGTTTTACCTTAATTGGTCGCCGGAGTCAGGCGGCGGCGCAGGTGGTTTCGGTCGTGGACGGAGACGACAACCTGGGTCACGAGCAGGCAAAAGGAAGGCGTCAGCGTATGCGCAAGATCAAGCTGGGCATCCTCGTTTGAACCAGAGAGAGGGGGGCGGTCGAGGCTCACCGGAATCGGTCGCCGGAGTCGTCGGTACATCGGGGCTTCGAGAGCTAATGCGCGCAGCCTGGTGGCGGAGTGAGCGAGGAGAGTGGGGGAAAATGTTCGCGGTGCAGAGGGGATTTTATAGGCCCTGGTGCGATAGGAAACGCCTGCGGCTTGAAGGCTAATTACGCCGCGCCATTACCGGCCTTGACAGCAGCGGCGACGTGGTCGCGGGCGCGGTTTGGGGAAGACGAGGGCAACGTGGAGAGGGCCCGCTCGTCAGCAAAGCGTGCGAAGAGGAGGTGGGGTCTGGTCGTCAGCGGCTGTCTGGGTGCGTCGGCGCGTGCGAGTGGGAGAGGAATGGCCCGGGTGGGCTAGCTGGGCCTGTTCTGTTGCTGGGCTGGAATCCTGGCGCCGGCCTTTTTCTAATTCTTTCTCCTTTTTCTTTTTCTGTTTCAGTTTTCTGGATTGATTTTCAAATGAATTCAAGTTTCATTTGAATTCAAATCTTCCTGGATTTTTGCAGTGAGCAGTAGTCTCAAATATAGGCATAAGATCAAGTGGTTGCTTTGCAAAGGCTTGGTCAAGCTTGGAGAGCAAAATATCAGAGACTTGGCACTTGGTTTGCAAAATTTGAGAAATGGTTTTTGAATCCATTTACATTTTGTAAAACCTGGTTCAAATCCTCATTCAATCCAATCAACAAAGAAAACCAGCATTCAAGGTTTAACACATTCAAACTCTCAAATGGTGATGGCCATTTGATATAAGTTTGTTCACATAAAATCATAGCACTATGTGCTTCTGTTTTTCTGAAATGAGTTTGAAATTGATCTCAAATCTATATGCATGCATGAATGATATGCAAACTTTGAAATTATGATTTTAGGGATGTTACACTAACTTTCTTTAGTTCAACACTTTTTGATTAGAGCAACAGAAGGTCTTCTAAAAAATCGGTTTTTACCTACTAGTCTGTTTTGACAGATTTCTGCCATTATTTACATTTGCCTCTTTATCGATTTCTTTTTGGGTTCTTTTTGGTAAATTGAGATTTTTAGGGAATTGCTACAGTAGCTTGTGTCTTTAATGAAAGTTTTCCTGTTTTAAAACTAAACCCCAAAGGTTTATTATCTTTTGAATGCACTAATGTTGCTAATGAAGATTGTGTGAAGTTTTGTATGAAGGAAAATTTTTAGGTGTAAGGGAAGAATGATGTAATGAGATGAAGAATGGACAAAAGCTCAAGATTTGGGATGCCACCCCGTGTCACCCCAAGAAATATTCAAGAGGTAAAAGCATAAAAGCTTTGGGATGCCCAAGGCATCCCCTTTCTTCATCAATAAAATTCTCAGGTCTTTCTAGACACTTCATTTTTATTGTTTCATGCACGGTTGTGTTGTTCTTGGAGCATCTTAGTTTTCGTTTTTGGTTTTTGTTTGCTTAGTATGCTTGAATAAAGTAGTTGGACCCACGCTTTCGCCGTGTTGTTTCAAATAAGTTGATTGGTGTTTAAAAAGAGTTGAAAGGTTTCATGCTTATAGCGATACAAAAGGGAGCTTGCCTTGAGTGTGACTTAGACTTTATCATGTCATGCTAGATGTTGTTTTGACCTTATGCTTAGTGGTTATTGCTGTAGCATGACTTGTTCCAACCAATTGAGATTGCTTAATGTGCCTTGAAAGAATCATGCGTTGTTTTAGCATACAAAAGCATAGTATTGTGGTATTCTACTTTGATGCTTTGTTTGGGTTAACTTGGCACAAGCGCACACCATGTTATGACTATGAAACAGTCACCTTAGCCTCTATGATCATTTAGTTTTTGACTTGTGGTAACACTTTATGCTTTGACTGATAATGTTTTGTCGCTCTGCATGATTATGGCCATTATTGCTCTCTTAGTTGGTCGCTCCCAGACTTTTGCTAGCCTCCACTTGTATTGAGTACGCTCTACTCATGCATCCAACTCCCAAGAAACCAAGTTATTCCAAAGTGTCCACTATAAATTCTTATGCATGGTGTGTTACACCATTCCAAGTATATTCTTTTACTATCTATCTTCCAAATTAAACTTGTTAAGTGAAAATTGGTGATTAAAGCTCTCACAAACTTGATGGCACACTTTATTTTTCTTACCCCTAATAAACTAGAACCATTGTGTCATTTATGTTGTATATGCTTGCACTTATAAGTTGGGAATTAGCAGAACTGTGCTGTCATGGGGAACGCTTTCAACACATGTAAATATCTACCCAGTTGATATCATGCTCTTTTGTTTATGGATGTCGGCGGTGTAAAATAAAAGGGGATCTTGTAAGTCCATGGATTTATGTATGAGTGTTAGATAAACGCCTAGGCCGCTAGCCTAATCCATGCCTAATCATGGTGGAAACTTGTAGCATCACCATAGTGAGCAATCTATGAAGCATTCTTCTTATAAAAAAAGAGAGAGATAGAAAAGAGGAAAGAAGAGAAAAAAGCACCATTTTCCCATGGTAAATAAGAAGATTGCTGAAATGCTCATTGTATGTTGCCTTGTCATTTTGATATGGGATAGCTCCTGTATCATGGGGCAAGGGGTACCCCGTTGGCGGTTCTCTATTGAAAGGATACAGATGTCGCCTAGAGGGGGGGTGAATAGGCGATTTAAACTTTTCAGAGAGTGGCTCAACAAAGGCGGAATTAAACTAGCGTTTACTTTGTTAAGAACAAAACCTAGAACAATCTAGGGTTCACCTATGTGCACCAACAAGTTATGCTAAGCAAGACAAACAACTATGTGATAGCAAGATATATACTTCAAGCACGAAGGCTATCACCAAGTAAAGTGCATAAGTAAAAGCTCGGGTATAGAGATAACCGAGGCACGCGGGGACGACGATATTTTACCGAGTTCCTCCCAACATGGAGTATGTCTCATTTGGAGAGGGGGTGGTATCAAACCACCAACGCCACAAAAGGCCTCCCTTATTCTCCTGTGAATCTCACCCCAACGGGATCGATCCACGCTTCCACTATCGGTGCACTTGTCGGTGGCAAACCGGAACCTCTCACAAGGTTGGGGCACTTCTCCACAACTTAATTGGAGGATCCCAACAAACTAGGGGTGGACACAAAGCTCGAGGCTCGAGGCTCGGCTCGGCTCAAAGGTTGGACAAGCCAAGCCTAAATCCTAAAACTCAGACTCGCGGCTCGACAAGCCAGCTCGGTGAAGCTCACAAGCCGGCTCGAAGGCTCGGTGTAATTAAAAAATTTGCCATGGCATTTCCTAAATATGTAACGATTCACAATTATAAATAACAAATGAACATGAATACATGCGTATCATAATCATAGTATACCAAGTTTTACAAAGTATCAAAAACGATAACATGTCATACTTCACAAGTTAACAATACAAACCAAACAGATAATTCACAATACAAATCTGCAACATCATAATCACACATTTAGACAGTCACAGATGTATCAAAGTACCAATTGGGATGCATTCTAAACACCTAGCACAATATAGATGTACATATGTAGCTAATGTATAGGAGAGAAGTCAATTGCTACGATGCTCCAGCTAACTGCTAGATGCAATAGGAAAGAAGTCGTACAACTACAATATCAGAAAATAGATACTAGCCTAATCTCGTAACAATTATTACTAGAAAAGAAAGAAAATTACAGAAATAATATAGGAGACTGGGTTTTTGCTCAGCCATACGACTACAAGGGGTCCCGTACTGCAAACCATGTCTTCTCTCTTTGACCATGGAAGAACAAACAAATTAGAAGCTCTAGATTGGTTACATGTACAAAGTACAAACAACACAGGAGACCGGTTTGGCTAGGGATCAGTGAGCAGACTAAACCAGACGAGAAAAAACTTTGGAGACGGACGGACCAAATATTTGTGTCGGATGGACTATGAGATCTGAGAGCTCACACTAGCCGCAACCATCAATGGTGGGCGGCGGAGGGCCGGCGGGCGAAGGGCTGGTAGGCGGCGGCCTCGGCTAATCCTAGACGAGAGAGGAATGCGGGCGTACGCGGGGATCTAGTGCGGGAGGAGCAGTAGGGGCTTCGGGTGGGGATCCATGGGAGGAGGTCCGGAGGAGGAAGAGGAGGCTCACGACAGTGTCGGTCGGCGTAGGTCGTGGCAGCCGACACCGGTGGCGGCGTGGACTCAAGCGGGGGACCGGGGGGAGCATTGGGTCTGGGAGACGAGAGGGACGGGAAATCAAGGATTTTCTTCTTAGCATCGCTCGTGGTGTTTGGCTCGTCGAGCCGTACGAGCGAGCTCCGAGCCTTCCGAGCCGAGCCGCGAGCCCATTGTTTGGTGTTTTTGTGTGGCGAGCCGAGCCTAAGCTCGACTCGAATTTAGTCGAGCCCGACCGAGCCGAGCCATGAGCCGGCTCGGCTCGGCTCGATTCCACCCCTACAACAAACGCCACCAAGGACACAACCTACAACACCAACAAACCTTCTAGGGTTCCAAGAACCCAAGAGTAAAAAGCTTCTCAACTTTCACTCACCAAATCCTCCGGGGAGAACTCAAACCGATGCACCAAATGCAATGGCAAGAACACAAGTAGTTCTCAAATCCTTCTCTCCCAAATTCCACCAAAGCTACAAAAGCTTGTGGGGAATAAGAGAGGAAGAACAATGGAGGAAATCCACAAAAGACTCCAAGATCTAGATCCCAAGATGTTCCCCTCACTCAGAGGAGAGATGGATTGGTGGGATTGTAGATCTAGATCTCCTCTTTCAAATCCCTAAATTATATGCAAGAATCAAGGGAGGGATTGAAGGGGAGAAAGCTCAAGAGTGTCAAGAATGGAGGAGAAAGCCTGTTAAACTCGAGCCGTTCCATTGGGGAAGAAGGGCCCCTTTTTATAGGCCCACAAATTTCTGACCGTTTTCTGCCCGTTGGGGACTTGCCAGACCGGAGACTCCGGTGTACAGACCGGAGACTCCGGTCTACACCGGAGATTCCGGCCCAACCTCTGGACTAGCCTCCGGACCACCTAACAGACTGTCCCATGCTGAATTTCTGGATCCCCCACCGGGGAATCCAGGGGACACTCCGGACCACACCGGAGACTCCGGTCCACGCAGACCGGAGACTCCGGTCTGGACCAAATAAGAGGCAAACTTCAAATGGCGATATCTAGAGTTTGGAAACTCCGATTGACCCGAAACCAATTTTGTTGGAAAGAGGACAACAAGAGCTACCCAACAAAAATATTGGATACCACCAAGAGAGAACATTTCATGTATTATAATGTGAGATACCTCTCTTGGTGATAAACCGTAAAACCTCAAAGATCAAAAACACAATATGATATAAAAGGGAAATCCGTTTTTGATGAACTAGACCTTGTTATGGATATTACCAAAAGCTCTAGAACCTCATATGGATAAGATCCAAATAACAACCAAGAAAGGATGATGCTAAGTATGCAAAGGTTTGAGCTCTCTCGGAAAGATATGATCGAGTTACTCACTTGAGAGCCCCTCTTGATAGTACGGTTATCTATCCTATAAACCGGTCTCCCCAACTAACACCACGAGACTGGTAAGAAGGAAACCCTATCAAGATCGTACCTTTGCCTTGTGCATATTCCACTTGATAGACGGTCTTGTCCTTCTCAAGATGGAACACCTTTCTTGATCTCTCTTGTACGCAATTGCTTGATGAAGACTTGCAAGTTACTCCGCCATACAACATGGGGAAACCTTTACTTTGACCTTGTCTTCATTGATCCATGACCACCGAGGATGGCAAGCTTTAAGCATGAGATCTTCTAGATATTGCACATCTTTAGCTTGCACATCATTTCTTATTTTCTTCATTATGTTGATGCCTTGAAGATACACCAGAGATATTACTCCATCTTATTATTCAAGACATACTTGCCATAGCTTTAACTCTCATATGACCAATCTGTGGACCATTCTTTGAAAACCTTGGTCACCACATGATCCTCTTCACTTCTTCTCCAAACCTTGAAGCCAACATATGGTTCAAGCATTGCCTATGGACATTTCCTACAAGTACAACTCAATACAAGCATTAGTCCATAGAGATTGTCATTAATTACCAAAACCACACATGGGGGCCCACATGTTCTTTCATCTATGATACACATATACTTACTATGAAAAGAACTTACCGGTAACTAAAGTTGAGTAGCATGAGGAACGAACCTCGTACTCAAGGGACATGAGATTGCCAACTTATACTTTGTCAAGCATATACTCCATATTTTGTTCACTTTAACCTTAATCACTTCAAGATGCTTATGATAGGGGCAATGAGAGTTGAAAGCTAACAAGTACCATAATTTTTGGAAGCTTTTTTTTTAAACTTGAAATCCCTGCTTCCCTTTGAAGGGCCTTTCTTCCACTTTTATATTGAGTCTCCACCTTCTATCTTTATCCACCAACTAGGAGAGCATAGTTGTCATGCTTAGTTCTATGTGCATTGTCCCAAAAATTATTGATTGATTCATAATGTTGATATTTATTGCTCTTGAACTATTTATATATTGTCACCCTTATGAACTTTGAAGGTGTCCTATGCATTTATGTTTTGCTACTCCATGAGGGACAAGCTGAATGTCACTATGCTATGTTTTCTGTATGTGAAAAAACAAACGTCTTTCAATGCATTGTTATTCATGAATCTTTGTTTGTATCCTTTCATGTTGCAACATAGTTACTATGTCTTTTTGTTAGAACTTCATCTTTCATGCTCATGTTTAGAGTACTTTGATCCCAGCCTTCAATGCTTGCAAATGGTTTGATCATGATTGTGATGGTGCATGTCACCTCAAAAATTATTATTTTTATCACTTACCTACTCGAGGATGAGCATGAGTTAAGCTTGGGGATGCTTGATACGTCATAAACATATCTATATTTTTTTTATGTTCCATGCTTGTTTAGTATCAACTTTGATATGCTTTGTCTACACTTTGAGGTATTTTTATACACTTTCTAGGACTAACCTATTAACAAGATGCCGCAGTGCCAGTTGCCTGTTTTCTGTTGTTTTTGGTTTGAGAAAAGCTAGTAAGGAAATATTCTTGGAATTGGACAGGACAAAAGACAAAGTCAATATTTCACCGAGGAGAACACAGAGACCGATCATATCTCCACGGAGGGGTGCCACAGGGTGGCCACACACCCCCACGCGCGGGCCCACCCTGTGTCGCGCCTGGGCAGGGTGTGGGCCCCCTGGACACCCTCCTACCTCGCCTCGTCGCCTATATAAACCCCCTGATGCCAAAACCTAAGTACCCGATCATATCTCCACGAAGCTCTATAGTGATCTGAGCCGCATCAATACTCAGCCGAAACTTGTATCCCTACTATGCGACAAATAAAAGCTAAGTTCCTTGGCCAACATATTTTTCCTCTTCTGTACATTTACATTCCTAAATACGCTCAGGGGCTGCGCCTCACCTTACCACTTCGTCGATTGTCATAACAATGTATCACCCTGAGTAGCTGACCATGTCAGGCTAACGAAAAGGACATGCACATCTCAAAATCAACAACGCACTATGTGCAAATACATACTTATAAACTTTACAAGGGCACAAAAAGTCCACTCGATACTATACAGATTTTACATTGTCATATTTACAACTCGCAGGACTCAACTACGATTAAGCAGAACGTTTGTCCAGTCGTCGAAGATGTCGACGATGTCTTCCGCATGGCGAGCCACCACAGCATAATGTGGGTGCATGTTCCATGCCAAACCATCCGGAGGAACAGGTGGCCCCGCCGCTATTTCTTCTAGGTTAACATCGCGACGATGCAGCCGAACAAGCGCTAGAACCGCCTTCGCGACTGCCACAAGCTGATGATGCAAAAGTTCTTTCATGGCGTCCATGCTACAAAATTTTCCCAGCAGCCCCAAGAAGCTAGAAGGAGATGCATCCAGGGGGAACATCGCAACCCATACAGACGCGAGTGATGATTTTGCACGTTTCAGCACCTAAAGCACTTGGTGGATGCAATCCTGAACTGTCGCGACAATAGTTGCCTGGCCATGGTCCATCCAAAAGAAGCCTCCGGCCTCCAACTCCTGTTGGGTAAGGCAATTCAGCCGAATTGCAACTCGTTCCTTCTCTTCTTGCAGAAGAATATTAACAACTACAAACAAGAGCAGAAGATCAAGCCATAGAGGTTGGGCCCAATCAAAAAATAAAACAAGCCCACGGCGACTTACAATGGAGTTGCTCGCCGATCTGCCGAAATTCCTCAAGGAGAAATTCCTCTCTCGCAATGGCCCGTTCGGTCTTGGATTTCCAAACATCTGCATGACCACGGATCATGAGAACATCCTTCTCCAGGCTTTAGATGCGATCACGTAGCAAAGGCAGCTGCGATGCCTCACCCGACGGTGGACGGGCAATAGTCAATGTGGATGGAGTGGCCACTAGATCAACATTTTAAGGACCCTAAGAGGTGCAAACATGACAAAATATAAAGACCAAAGCAATCGACAATAGTTAAAAGGAAATGCATATATTTACAATAACATAACCACTATGTGGTAGATTCAGATCATCTAGTACGAGGCATTACATGCATGCTAGAAAAGCAAAATCAAAATACTACCAAAGAAACTACAGTGCAAGAGCCCTAAGCAACAGCCGCATCCAGAGCAGCTTCGGACTCCGAGTTCTTCGCCTTGGCTTCCCGCTGCTACTCCAGCGCATATGTGGCCAGAAGATCAATGAGATTCAGGCCGAAGTGCTTCAGTGGGAGGCGAAAGGAGCAAAGGCTACCTCAGTGCCATCCGCTGCCACCGACATCCTAGAGGTGACCTAGGGGAGATTCAGCTGCGCGCCAGCCTCCATCGCCAGGCCCAAGGTTGCACCCACACCCTTTCGGGCCTTCATGTAGTCCACAGGGGCATCGCCTGCCAAGGCCTTCTCCAGAGAATCAACGTTGTCAAGGGCGACGCCCTTTAGGGAGATCTCCTGGTAGAAGCGGGCGAGGACCTCCTTGGCTTTGCCCAGCGTCTCGACAGTAGACCTGCAGCGGTCTTCGACCACCGCAATAACATCCGGCATGGGTTCCCCATGCTCTAGGGCAATGTGATCAAACACGATGCCAGTAGCATCTACAGATTGCGGCAAAGAAATTTTGGATGAGGCAAAGGAAACACACCAGAAGAAAAATAAGCTCAGGCATAGGAACATATGGTAACTTACCAAACAGCACTTTGGCAGCAGCCATAAGCTGCTCCGCCATCGCCTTCTCCCGAGACGTCGCGGCAGCCGCAAGGTGCTGCTCACGATCCCGGGCCTTCTACCGACAACCTTCAAGGGCCTCCACGGCATCCTTCGCCTTGGTCTCCGCCTGGCTATGACTCTTTTTGAGTGCGTCCAGCTTGCATTCATCAGTACCTGAAGACAAATAGTAGAAGTATACACACCTTGGAGTTGTTGAAAGCTGCCACCTAAGGAGAGGTCTTGCTATCCGAGGTGGTTGATGTCGCAGATGAAGGGATACACCAAAGAAACATCAAGTCAGGCAAACAAAGGGCTTGGGGGCTCGCCCGTGTCAAATGAGAAAGCACTTACATGGCCACCCAAAGGCTCCGAAGGAGTAGCTTGCGTCTTCTGGGTAAAGACCATTCGAGTCCTCAGCTTCGAGGAGCTCGATGCGGCATCACCGGAGTTGGTCGGTATCTCCATGGATGCAGTTGCAGGATCCAGATGCAACATATTTGACTCCACATTAGGTTCTTCAGCCTCATCCTTTACGGATTCGGCCGAGGAAGACCTCCTGATACGACAGGAATGAATGAGTCACTCAAAACATCAACAAGGTGAACCACAATCAAAAATATAAATCATTGGATACTCATGAAGGTATGTCGGAGAGGTTGAAGACCGGCATCTCGTTCTTCTACTTCTTGGCCAGCGTCTGAGGAGACATAGCCCGAATGGGTACAACAGGAATGGGAGAGGTTGCACCTTCATCCCTAGAGTGCCGCTCGAGGGAGGAGGGCCATTTTGGCGACGGTGGCGTCGCCCCATCCGAGCTTTCACTATGGGTCCTCTTGCGAGAAATCCATTCGCTATGCTTGGGGACTTCCATAGTTGGCGACTGTGCAGGAGGATGCGTGGAATCAAATTCTGCATCCCCGCCATCTGGCGTAGCCGTATATTTTTTAGGAAGGGGAGGCATCAAGCTCTCCACATGAAGCTCCTGCGAAGCAACAGATACACATGACAAAGTCAAAAAATAGAATACACAAACAACCGAAAAATGCACCACGTGCAAGCACGAGACTCACCTAAGGAACTTCCTTCGTGGCAGTAAAGGGGGCAGTCATAGACTTCCCTGGCAGCTCCTCGTCGGCCTTATACTTCAGCAGGGGTCGGAGCGCTCGGTCTAGGTCGGCTAAAGATATCTCCTGATCTGACACTCTCGTCGAGTCGATGGCGCTGGAGTACAAAAACATCGGCTACGCCCTCGCTTGGAGGGGCTACACCCAACACTCGAGGAACGTCCGGATGATGTCGACACTGCATACCTCCTTGTTTTGCACCAGCTGGAGCGCCTCCACTAGCTGGTATAGCTTCTCCACCACCTCAGTCTCACCCTCCATAACGTCGTTGGACCACGAGCGCTTTCGGGTGACCACCTTGCTAGCGTAGAAGGGAGCTAACCATAATGCTGGCCAGCGAGCTTGGAGTCGGGAATGTACAACCACTTGTTCCTCCATCCTTGGACGGATTCGCAGAGGTGGAAGGAGAAAAACTGAATGGTGGGGTAGATGGATATCCCGCACCCACCCAGCGCGTAAACACCACTAGTACCATACTTCCTCTTTAAGGAGTAGAGTTTCTTGAAGAGGTTGAAATGTGGCTCAATACCAAGCCAACACTCGCATGACGTGATAAAACGCGTGATATGCAGAAGGGAATTGGGCAACAACTAGTGGAGTTGTAGCCCATAGAGAAAGAGAAGCCCACAAAGAAATTCGTGGGCAAGAAGAGAAATCCCCCGGATGACAAAAGCATAAAACATAACCCGAAAACCTTCAGGTGGGTCCGGGGTTACCTCCATGCCAGGAAGAATGGCATCGCCCTTCTCCTTTGAGATGAGTCTGAACTTGCACAGGAGGCACAAGTCCACCTAGCTGATCAAAGACCACCGCCAACCACCATCGGTGACACGGCCGGCGATGGAGGCCTTCTTGGCAGCGCCGACGACACTCGTCCCCATAGCAGGAGAAGCATACTTCTTCGGCTTTCCCATCTTGACTGCACGACGCGTGGTGCGATGGGCGTAGAGGAAAGAAGATGGAAAAAACGTGAAGGATGTCCAGTGCTCAGCGTGGGAAAGCTCTGGAAATGGCGAAGGCAGAAAGGCGAAAGCAAATGCCAGGGGGAAAATTACCACAATCCCTCTACGGTATAAAAGGACAAATACGATGAAGCGGAACCGTTGATTCACTTTCCCTAATGCGTGCCCTCCATCACACTGTACACGTGGCGGGCATCGCCCGAACCATCGCGAGCACGCTGTCCACTATGCACAGAAATCGAGGAGACGCAGTAATTATCACGTAAAGTAAGCATGACTAGTCAAATCCAAGTCAGATAGTGGGACACACGATCGTCTCGTCACATTGCTTCTGCTACCGCAGACGCTTGAGCTCACCAAGTGTCAACAATGACATCATCAAAGCAAAGGCTAGCAACGGCTACAAAGTTTTGACTGCACATAAAGTACTTACTCGAGTCTACGACTCAACTAGCTACTCGGGGTCTACTCCTATCAGGAGCGCTGGCCGGGCACCTGAGAAATTGACATAGTTCCCGTATCAGTTGCAACACTTCCTCAAAGCTTCGAGTCCTTCCTTGAGTCTACGACTCCACTACGGACTTGGGGGATACTCCCATAGGAAGCGATGATCGCGTACTCGAAAAAGGACTGGCGTTGATGGCATCTGCAGAATTAAAGTCTCCGCTCGAGTCTACGACTCGAACAGACTCTCGAGGGATACTCCCATAGGGAGCGCTGGTCGCGCACCCTATGAACCATTCGGATGAGATCCTTCGGATCGCTCACGACCAGAAACAAGACTTCACATTGGCAACTTTGCCCAAATTAATACTAAGCGAGATACCATCTCCTTGGTCACCCAAAATGCCTCCGTGGCGAGAAACTTTCGAATGTTGTGTCTATGACGCAAAGATAAGGCCTGCAGATATTATCTAATGGCTTGGTAATGCACCCGACTGCGCTATGATAGTAACATTCCGTATCAATAGGCACGACGAAAAATCCCGACGGACGTGTTGGGTACATAACTTAAAAGACTGGAATTTGACTCCTTTAAGACCCCCCACAGCTTGAGTCGAATTACGCGAGAATTTTTCCGTATTCGAGTCTGGGGACTCGAGTCTGAAGTAGATTGTGTTGTTTTGTCCAAAGACAGTTAACTGACCCTGATCCGCCGGGTGAGTCAGGCACATGTATCAACAATCCCTATGAACCAACATATCCACCTGAAACATGTCCACCCGAAACACGTATCGAATGAGAAGCACTCGAAAGACTATAGAGTCTCCAGTCGAATCTACAGTTCGACTGAACACTCAGGGGCTATTGACATGGATATGACCTACGGGTACCTGACGTTAGCCTACCTGGTCCAGCCCAGTGGAGGCCCACACGAAGACCTGCTGCAAACATGAAGCCCAAGGAGACTTCGGATGGCCCAAGCCTAGAGAGAATTCGACTTCTTGGAGGTCATAGCTAAGTGTAGATATAATTTCAAAGGGATTAACCCTAATCTGTAACCGACTCGACCTACCACGAGACATGGCTTCCCCATATAAAGGCCAGGAGGGCACGACGAGGAGGCACCCTCAACTCTCATACCCTAGACACACCTCATGCCAGATTGCATCTGCGCACGCTTGTAACCATCGGCATCGTCGTCAATCAAGAACATACAAGCAGGAGTAGGGTTTTCCCTCCGGGGGCCTGAACCTGGGTAAACTTTGCGTTCCCGTGCTATGAGTCTGTTAACCGTCCCGCAATCTCCAGCCTCCCCATCTTCTCTAAACCCAAGTCCATAACAATGGGCATTGATAAGTCGAACCCTCGTCAATTGGCGCCGTCTTTGGGAACTGGGGGCGATGATCATGCGATCGTGATGGTCCCATCCACCATCGTCTTTGACTCATCCGCGACAGAGAACCACCTCTTCTTCGGTGCCATTGACTTCACCGTCCACTCGCCGGCAACTCGCCAAAATTTTGACTCCGTAGGAGACGGAGTCAAACTGATGTTTAGGAGCTTCTGGTTCTAGGTGGGATAGATCGGCACCCTTCGCCTCCCTGAGCGAATACTGCCTCCGGCAGTCGTACCCGCTCCATGGGATAGTCCAATGTATTAGGACCGCACTCGCCCATCTCCATGTCTGCATCTATGTAGAGGTCCCAACCTGATAAGATAGAGATCTCTGTGTTTACAATGCTAGTCCCTGGATCAATAGATAGCATCCACAGTTTAAGATGTAATATCAAGAAACAAAGTTCATAATACAACTTTATAACCTGGAATAATATAATTCATTACATCTTACATAGCTCATTTGGCTATCTCATTACAATGCAGCATAAATAACTATATAGCATGGAGTCCTTCATCTTCAAAGTGCCACATGCAATCATGTTGGTTGTAGACTTGTAATCCTATTTAACACACTTTACTAACATCAAACAAACCTGCAACATAAAAATTTACAGCCACAAGGGTCAATACATTTGAATTGTATTGGCAAGTTTCACTACTATGTGGAAATAAGTTGGATCCTATCAATATATGCATATTTGGCTAAGTAGAGTTTAGGATCATTTGCAGAAAGCAATATGGTTTTATCCTATCCTTTCAAAATAGTTTTGATCTTTTAACAATCTTTCTGAACTCCTTGGAAAACTCCAAGTGCTTCTAATCCCTTGTTAACACCATCAAGTTTTACTTTGAGAAATTGGAATGTCGAGATCTTCCATAGCTTTAGGCCTTAGTTACTTAGAGTTGTCCGTAACCAGGGACACGGCTAAGTACTTAGAATTTGATCTTCTGCAGAAGTTGTACACTTTACCCACATGACACAATCTCGTCTTAACGCCACCAGTGGCCGTTAGATAAGTACACACCAAATGGAGTACCAGCAGATCGACAATGTGACAAAGTCTTTCCATAGAAGTCCTCCCAATAAACAATGCTAGATTGTCTACCAGGAACCAATGTAAGGATATATTTCCAATACACAATTCTAGTTAACCTTAAGATGCCAATGCAAGGGTCTTCCACTATGTAGTTGACTAAGCCAGAGCCCATTTAGCATGTGGCTGTACACGGAAGCCACTGTACGAGAAACATGTTCAATCTCTATGTCCCTGGGTGGTTTTCTTCTAGTGCACATACAAAAATATATCCATATAAACATGGTTCCCTTTGTTGCCACCTTGTCCAAAATTGAGTATCCTCATTCCACCCAGGTGGTTCATTGAGTACTTGTTTTATTATATAAAACATATATTTTTCCAACACTTCATATAATCATATCATGTATTCCATCCCAAGTCTATAGCATGGTTAAGCATACTACAACTATGATGTTTTCACTAAGGAAGATGGATTTCCTAATAGGACATAGCATAGCATAGTAATATAGTAGCCCTATCATGCATACTACAAAAATACCACTAAGTGTAGTGAAAATAGTAGGACATGGATGATAGTGTCACTTGCCTTTTAAGTAGAGAATATTGGTTCACTCCTTGATCTTGCAAATATCACACTCTTCTAACTTCACTACAATTCAATCAAGCAAACACATATTCAACTAGCATTCAAACAATTTATCACATGAAACAATAAAATCAAGCAATGCATGCAAGCATGCAAAAGATGGTTTTATTTGGAAAAGTGGTTTCTAGTAGGCTCTAAACATTTTAAAACACCTAAAGGTCATTTATAAAAGTGGTAAAATCATTTAAATTCAATTTAGTGAAAATGGCCATTTAAATCATTTTGTTTTGCTAGAAATGATTTAAATCAAAGTAATTGTAGGGTTAGCCAAATATATTCTTTAAACACAAATGTTAGTTTTATGGTCAAAGTGTTTTAATATTAATCCATTTGCAAAAGGGTTCATCCAAACTCCATTTTTAATTCAAAGCAATATTTTTTTATTTGCTAGAAATGCCTTTAACAAAGTATTATTTTACTAAGGTTCATAAAATATTTCTGTTGGAATTATGCCCTAGAGGCAATAATAAAGATGTTATTATTATAATTCTTGTTCATGATAATGTTTATATTCCATGCTAGAATTGTATTAAGCGGAAACTTTAATACTTGTGTGGTTTGTGAACAACACCGTGTCCCTAGTACGCCTCTATGGACTAGCCCATTGATCAATGATGGTTAAGGTTTCCTAACCATAGACATGAGTTGTCAATTGATAATGAGATCATATCATTGGGAGAATGATATGGTGGACACACCCAAACTAAGCGAAGCAATTAGATCGTGTCATCGTGTTCGTATTTGCGAAGCTTTTCTTATGTCAAATATTGTATTCCTTAGACCATGAGATAATACAACTCCCTGGTATCGGAAGAAAGCTTTGAGGTCATCAAACGTCATCCTATGAGAGGGTGATCATAAAGGTGTCTCTCAGGTGATCGGAAAGTATCTGTTGGGTTGTATGTATCGAGATGGGATTTGTCCCTCCCAAGTCGGAGAGATATACTTCGGGCCCACTCGGTAATCGATATCAACACCGCTTGCAAGCATGTGGTTAAGGAGTTAATCACAAAGTGATATCGGATTACGGAACGAGTAAAGTACTTGCTGTGAACGAGATTGAACTAGGTATGATGGTACCGACGATCGAATCTCGGGCAAGTAAAATATCGCGAGACGTAGGGAATATATATATGGGATTGATTGAATCCTGGATCGTGGTTCATCCGATATGATCATCGATGAATGTGTGGGAGTCAATATGGGTTTCTAGACCCCGCTGTTGATTATTGATAGAAGATCATGTCTGCATATTCTCGAACCCGCAGGGTCACACACTTAACGTGTCTCGACGCTAGGATAGATTGGATAATTGGTTTATGAGTTTTTGTTCGGAGTCTCAGATGGGATCCGGGACATCACGAGAGGTTCCGGAGTGGTCCGGAGAATAAGATTCATATAAGGCAGTGCAGTTTTTGGAGTTCGGAATTGTTCCGGATTAATCTGTATTATACCAGAAGCTTCTAGAACCTTCCGGAAGGGGAACAACGTGGCCCCACCTTCCGGGAGGGGGCATGGGCCTATGAGGGAGTGCCCTGGCCGCATTGGGCCAGGGGCACAAGGCCCCATAGGGCCCAGCCGGCCAAGAGAGGTTTAAACTCGAGATAGACCTTCTAGAAGGGGGGGTTTCCTTGCCCCCCCACTCCTTATCCTTTGGGGCCGCCGGTTTGGGCTTGGGGGAGGGGCTAGGGCTGCGCCCCCCCTCTATATAAAGAGGGGTGGGGGCGCACCAACCCCTCACACCTTCCCCTCCAACCCTAGCCGCCCTGCTGCCCTTCCTCTCTCCCTCCCGACTGCTTGTAGGCGAAGCCCTGCTGCAGAAATTCTCCACCATATACACCACGCCGTCATGTTGTAGATCCAATCCGTCTCTCCACCATACTTACTGGACAGAGGAAGGAGGAGACGTCGAGGTTCTACACGTGTGCATCTCACGGAGGCACCGCCACTTGTGTGCTAGATCGGATCGGATCGCGAGGAGGAGAAGCGAGTACGACTACATCACCCATGTTCCGACGAACGTTCCGCTGTGCGAATCTTCAAGGGTATGAAGTAAAGATCTAATCCAATCTCTCTCGTTGTTTGCATCTCCTAGATTAGATCTTGGCTTTCCCTCTGTTCGCATCCGTAGAAAATTTTGATTTACCATGCCGCGAAACCCTTCAGTGGTATCAAAGCTAGATCTAAGCGTAGATGTGTTTCACGAGTAGAACGCAACATGGTTGTTGCGGGCTTTGATGTTTTCTGTTTCAAGCCTCTTGTTTGTGTTCTTCTTATGACGCGGGATAGTGAGATTGAAGCGGTCCAGGCCAACCTTACGCGACGTCGTTCGCGAGACCGGCTCCGCACTTGACGTGTGGCTTGTTCCACACATGCGGCTGGTGGATGTCAGTTTCTCTCACTATAGTTGTCATGGGATTAACACCGGAGTTTGGCAACCATAATATCACCGTTGTGGCTTTCCGTAGGTAAGAATCGTTCTTAGCATCTACTCCCATAAGCCACGTAAAACATGCAACAACAAAGTAGAGGCGTCTAACTTGTTTTTGCAGGGAGTGTTTTCTGTGATATGGTATGGCCCAAGATGTGATGTGTATAATGTATGCGATGATCATGTTTTGTAATGTTTCACGACTTGCATGTCGATGAGTACACAACCGGCAGGATCCATATGGTTGTCTTTATAATTGTGTATGACCTGTGTGTCAACTTCTTATGCGCCATGTAATAGTTTCACTTTATCGCTAAGTAGTTAGCAATAGTTGTAGTTGCTATTCGTGGTGGAGGCAATCATGGTGGAGTGATGGAGATCATGCCGGAACGCACAAGATGGAGATCATTGCGCGAAGATTGGCTATACCATGTCACATAAAGTTATATGCATGTGATGTTTATCCTTTTATGTATCTTATTATGCTTAGATCGCGACGGTAGCATTATAAGATGATTCCTCACTTAAAGATCAAGATAAAAACTGTGTTCTCCCCGAGTATGCACCGTTGCGAAAGTTCGTCGTGTCCAAGCATCACGTGATGATCGGGTGCTATAGACTCTACGCTCACATACAACGGGTGCAAGCCAGTTTTGCACACGCGGAAATACTTGGGTCTAACTTGACGAGCCTAGCATGTACAGACATGGCCTCGGAACACAAGAACCGAAAGGTTAAGCATGAGTCATATGAATGATATGATCGACACTTCGTTGTCCACCATTGAAACCACATCTCTTCTCGTGATGATCGGATTAGGTGTGGTGAATTTGGATCGTGTTCACTAAACAACTTGAGGGATGTTGAATTTAGTGGGAGTTCATCTAGTAATTTGATTAAGTTGAACTAGTTATCATGAACATAGTCTAATTTGTACTTGCAAATACTGTAGATCAAATGGCTAAGTCCAACTTCAACTTCAACGTTTTTGCTGAGAAGGAAAAGCTTAGAAACAATGGGTCTAACTTCACCAATTGGTTCCGCAATCTAAGAATCATTCTCTCTGGCGGTCAAAAGGACTATGTCCTTGGGAAAGCGTTAGGTGACCCCCCTGCTGCAACTGCGCCGGCTGATGAGAAAGCTGTCTATCAGTCGCGCAAAGATGATTATGGTGTGATTAAGAGCACCATGTTGTTTGCTATGGAACCGGAACTTCAAAATCGTTTTGAAGACTATCCCGGGCTCTTTGAGATTCTCGAAGAGCTGAAAACCATGTTTTAGACTCAGGCCCGTTCTGAGAGATATGAGATCTCTGAGAAGTTCTTTAACTGCAAGATGGAGGAAGGGAGTTCCGTTAGTGAGCACGCCATTAAGATGACGGGCTACACTCAACGCCTTGAGCAACTGGAATGCATGATGCCAGAGGAGCTCAAGATTGACAGGGTTCTGCAATCACTCCCTCCCAGCTACAAAAGTTTTGTAGTGACTCATAATCAGATTGGTTCCACTGATACGATCATCGAGCTCTTCGCAAAGCTGAAGGCCGCGGAAGTGGACATCAAAAAGGATAATCATGTGTTGATGGTCAACAAGCCCACCTTTAAGAAAGGTAAGGGTGCAAAGAAGCCCTTCAAGAAGGACGGCGGCAAGCGTACTACCCCTGCTGAGAAGAAGCTCAGGTCTGGTCCTAAGCCGGACACTGAGTGCTTCTATTGCAAGGACAAGGGTCACTAGAAGCGCAATTGTCCTAAGTACTTAGCGGACAAGAAGGTTGGCACCATCAAAGGTATATTTGATATACATGTTATTGATGTTTTCCTTACTATCCCTCGTTGTAGTGCCTGGGTATTTGATACCGGTTCAGTTGCTAATATTTGTAACTCGAAACAGGAGCTACAGAATAGATGGCAGCTTGCAAGGGATTAGGTGACGATGCGCGTTGGCAACGGATCAAGAGTTGATGTGATGGCCGTCGGCACGCTCTCCTTAGTTTTACCTTCGGGATTAGTTTTAAACCTCAATAAATGTTATTATGTGCCTGTGTTGAGCATGAACATTATTTCTGGATCTTGTTTATTGCAAGACGGTTATTCATTTAAATCGGAGAATAATGGTTGTTCTATTTATATGAGTAACATATTTTATGGTCATGCACCTATTGTGAATGGTTTATTTCTTCTAAATCTCGAAAGGGATGAAACACACATCCATAACATTGAGGCTAAGAGATGCAAAGTATATAGTGATAATACTACTTATTTGTGGCACTGTCGTCTAGGTCATATTGGTGTAAAGCGCATGAAGAAACTCCATTCTGATGGACTTTTGGAGTCTCTTGATTTTGAATCATTTGACACATGAGAACCATGCCTCATGGGCAAGATGATCAAAACCCCGTTCTCCGGTATGATGGAGCGAGCAACGGACTTGTTGGAAATCATACATACCGATGTATGCGGACCGATGAGTGTTTCGACGCGCGGTGGATATCGCTATTTTCTCACTTTTACCGATGACTTAAGTAGGTATGGGTATATCTATTTAATGAAACATAAATCTGAAACATTTGAAAATTTCAAGGAATTTCAGAATGAAGTGGAGAACCATCGTAACAGAAAGATTAAGTTTCTACGATCCGATCGTGGAGGTGAATATTTGAGTTACGATTTTCTCACGCATCTTAAAGCAAGCGGAATCGTTTCGCAACTCACGCCACCCGGAACACCACAGCGCAATGGTGTGTCTGAACGCCGGAATCGAACCCTATTAGATATGGTCCGATCGATGATGTCTCTTACTGATTTGCCGTTATCATTTTGGGGTTATGCATTAGAAACCGCTGCATTCACTTTAAATAGGGCTCCATCTAAATCCGTTGAGACGACACCGTATGAACTGTGGTTTGGTGCTAAACCTAAGTTGTCGTTTCTTAAAGTTTGGGGATGCGAAGCTTACGTCAAGAAGTTGATGCCGGACAAGCTCGAACCCAAAGCGGAGAAATGCGTCTTCATAGGATACCCTAAGGAAACTATTGGGTATACCTTCTATCACAGAACCGAAGGCAAAGTGTTTGTCGCAAAGAACGGCTCCTTTCTTGAGAAGGAGTTTCTCTCGAAAGAAGTGAGTGGGAGGAAAGTAGAGCTAGACAAGGTTATTGAACCTTCTCTTGAATTGGAGAGTAGCGCAGCACCTGAAATTGTTCCAGTGCCGCCTGCACCAACAATGGAGGAAGCTAATGACAAGGATCATGAAGCTTCGGACGATGCTGCTACTGAACGTCGCAGGTCGACAAGGTCGTGTGCCCCTCCTGAGTGGTACGAAAACCCTGTCTTGACTGTCTTGCTAGTAGAAGATAGTGAACCTACGAGCTATGAGGAAGCGATGATGAGCCCAGACTCTGAGAAATCTCTAGAAGCCATGAAATCCTAATTGGGATCCATGAGCGAAAACCAAGTATGGACTTTGGTGGACCCTCCTAGCGACCGAAAGGCCGTTGAGTGCAAATGGATCTTCAAGAAGAAAACGGACGCGGATGGTAATGTTACCGTCTATAAAGCACGGCTTGTCGCGAAAGGTTTTCGACAAGTTCAAGGTGTTGACTACGATGAGACTTTCTCTCCCGTAGAGATGTTTAAGTCCATTCGGATTTTATTAGCAATTGCTGCGTTTCATGATTATGAAATATGGCAGATGGATGTCAAGACTGCTTTCCTCAATGGCAACATTGATGAAGAGTTGTATATGATGCAACCCGATGGTTTTGTCGATCCTAAGGATGCTGATAAAGTATGCAAACTTCAGCGTTCCATTTATGGACTGAAGCAAGCATCTCGGAGTTGGAACCTTCGTTTTGATCAAGTGATCAAGAGCTTTGGATTTGTTCCAAATTTCTACGAAGCTTGCATCTACAAGAAAGTGAGTGGGAGCTCGGTGACATTTCTGGTACTATATGTGGATGACATATTGATTATTGGAAATGACATCAACATGCTTAACGATGTGAAGAGTTATTTGAACAAGTGTTTTTCAATGAAAGACCTAGGTGAAGCTGCTTATATATGGGGCATCAAAATCTGTAGAGATAGACAAAGACGCCTGATAGCTTTAAGCCAGAGTACATACCTAGACAAAGTTCTGAAAAGGTTCAGAATGGATAAGGCAAAGAAAGGTTCAGTGCCTATGTTGTCAGGTAAGATATTGAGCAAGGCTCAGTGTCCAGCTACGATAAATGATAGGGAAGCTATGAGCAAAGTGCCTTATGCCTCGGCCATAGGTTCTATCATGTATGCCATGCTATGTACTAGACCGGATGTGTCCAATGCTCTTAGTTTGACGAGCAGGTATCAAAGTGATCCAGGAGTGGAACACTGGACAGCCGTGAAGAACATCCTAAAGTACCTAAATAGAACTAAAGAAATGTTCTTAGTCTATGGGGGTGATGAACAGCTCGTCGTAAAAGGTTACGTCGACGCTATTTTCGACACCGACAAGGATGATTCTAAATCTCAGACAGGATACGTGTATATTTTGAATGGAGGAGCTGTGAGCTGGAGAAGCTGCAAGCAAAGCGTGATCGCGGGATCTACAGTAGAAGCGGAATACATGGCTGCTGCAGAAGCGTCAAGTGAAGGAGTTTGGATCAGAAACTTCATCACTGAGCTTGGCGTGGTTCCAAGTGCATTGGACCCACTGGAGATATTGTGTGACAACACTGGCGCCATAACACTCGCTAAGGAACCAAGATATCATCCAAAGACCAAGCATATCAACCGCAAGTTTCATATAATCCGAGATTATATATCAGATGGAGATCTGAAGATTAGCAAAGTACATACAGATCTGAATGTTGCAGATCCATTGACTAAACCTCTTCCACGTGTAAAACATGATCAGCACCTCAGTGCCATGGGTGTGAGATTGTTACCAGATGTAAACTAGATTATTGACTCTAGTGCAAGTGGGAGACTGTTGGAATTATGCCCTAGAGGCAATAATAAAGATGTTATTATTA
This sequence comes from Avena sativa, assembly GCA_916181665.1. Taxonomy (NCBI): domain Eukaryota; kingdom Viridiplantae; phylum Streptophyta; class Magnoliopsida; order Poales; family Poaceae; genus Avena; species Avena sativa. Next base: position 37,231,914 of record OV702284.1, read on the forward strand.
TAATTCTTGTTCATGATAATGTTTATATTCCATGCTAGAATTGTATTAAGCGGAAACTTTAATACTTGTGTGGTTTGTGAACAACACCGTGTCCCTAGTACGCCTCTATGGACTAGCCCATTGATCAATGATGGTTAAGGTTTCCTAACCATAGACATGAGTTGTCAATTGATAATGAGATCATATCATTGGGAGAATGATATGGTGGACAGACCCAAACTAAGCGAAGCAATTAGATCGTGTCATCGTGTTCGTCTTTGCGAAGCTTTTCTTATGTCAAATATTGTATTCCTTAGACCATGAGATAATACAACTCCCTGGTATCGGAAGAAAGCTTTGAGGTCATCAAACGTCATCCTATGAGAGGGTGATCATAAAGGTGTCTCTCAGGTGATCGGAAAGTATCTGTTGGGTTGTATGTATCGAGATGGGATTTGTCCCTCCCAAGTCGGAGAGATATACTTCGGGCCCACTCGGTAATCGATATCAACACCGCTTGCAAGCATGTGGTTAAGGAGTTAATCACAAAGTGATATCGGATTACGGAACGAGTAAAGTACTTGCTGTGAACGAGATTGAACTAGGTATGATGGTACCGACGATCGAATCTCGGGCAAGTAAAATATCGCGAGACGAAGGGAATATATATATGGTATTGATTGAATCCTGGCATCGTGGTTCATCCGATATGATCATCGATGAATGTGTGGGAGTCAATATGGGTTTCCAGACCCCGCTGCTGATTATTGATAGAAGATCATGTCTGCATATTCTCGAACCCGCAGGGTCACACACTTAACGTGTCTCGACGCTAGGATAGATTGGATAATTGGTTTATGAGTTTTTGTTCGGAGTCTCGGATGGGATCCGGGACATCACGAGAGGTTCCGGAGTGGTCCGGAGAATAAGATTCATATAAGGTAGTGCAGTTTTTGGAGTTCGGAATTGTTCCGGATTAATCGGTATTATACCGGAAGCTTCTAGAACCTTCCGGAAGGGGACCAACGTGGCCCCACCTTCCGGGAGGGGGCATGGGCCTATGAGGGAGTGCCCTGGCCGCATTGGGCCAGGGGCACAAGGCCCCATAGGGCCCAGCCGGCCAAGAGAGGTTTAAACTCGAGATAGACCTTCTAGAAGGGGGGGTTTCCTTGCCCCCCACTCCTTATCCTTTGGGGCCGCCGGTTTGGGCTTGGGGGAGGGGCTAGGGCTGCGCCCCCCCTCTATATAAAGAGGGGTGGAGGCGCACCAACCCCTCACACCTTCCCCTCCAACCCTAGCCGCCCTGCTGCCCTTCCTCTCTCCCTCCCGACTGCTTGTAGGCGAAGCCCTGCTGCAGAAATTCTCCACCATATACACCACGCCGTCGTGTTGTAGATCCAATCCGTCTCTCCACCATACTTGCTGGACAGAGGAAGGAGGAGACGTCGAGGTGCTGCACGTGTGCATCTCACGGAGGCACCGCCACTTGTGGTGCTAGATCGGATCGGATCGCGAGGAGGAGAAGCGAGTACGACTACATCACGCACGTTCCGACGAACGTTCCGCTGTGCGAATCTTCAAGGGTATGAATATCTAATCCAATCTCTCTTGTTGTTTGCATCTCCTAGATTAGATCTTGGCTTTCTCTCTATTCGCATCCGTAGAAAATTTTGATTTACTATGCCGCGAAACCCTTCAATTTCAAGTCCCAAAACTTGGTGTTTAGGGTCAGAGAGTTTAAATCATATCATTTTCCAAAAGTTTTTACTTTAAAAGCATTTTTAAACCATAATCAATATTTTTATTTAGCTAGAAATGCTTTAATTCAAAGGAATAATTCCTAAGTGTCACAAAATATATTTTTAAACATAAAAGTTGGTTTCCATGGTCAGTAGGTTCAAAACAATCTATTTACAAAAGATTTTACCCTAAAAACATTTCTAGAATAATTTTTATATTCAAAATATGCCTACACATGTTTCTGCTAAAACAACTAATTTTACAGAAACAATTCATTAAACAAAGTGCATGGTTGCAGAGTACTCCTTTTGCTGATTCCATTGATATAAAATTTGCAAAAATTTGTACATGTAGATTGAAAGTTATGAATTTTACAAGTTTAAACATCTAATAGAGCATTTTCTGTTTTTAAATCAAAACACAGGCCACGCGTCATGTTCTTATTGGCTGAAAACGGTTCGTGCGGATCGAGCTACGGGGTGCGTTGGATCTGATTAAAATCTACGGCACAGAGCACATGATAATGGTTCGTTAAGTCAATCTATCGCGTCGCTTGTATCTAGATCCAATGGCTCACAGCAGCTCGACCACATATGGGCGGCACTGGCGGCGGCTGACAGCGGCGTGCGCTCAGGAGGTGACGTTCTCGACGAACCAGGAAGCACGGGAGAGGGAGGAGACCATTACCAAACTCGTCGCGATGAGGAGAAGCTCGAGGTGGTCTTAGCTACTCGAGGGGCGCACGGGAGCGGCGGCGATTGCTCGTCGGAGTTCGCGGCGGCATCGGGTGCTCTTACGTGTGGTTGTTGCCGATGCTACAAGGCACAAAAAGGCGAGGCATAGGGTTCGTTAGACATGGGAGAGAGTGGCGATCACGGGAGCATCATCGAGAGGGAGAGACGAGGTCGGAGTTACCGGGGGAGGGTTGCCGGAGTTGGGGCAGTTCTCGATGGCGCTCGGGTGTTGTCCTTGCCCAAGATCTGGGGCACGCGTGGCCAAGAGGGTGGCACTGGGAGATGCGCAAGAGCTGCTGGTCAAGATCGAGTGCACTGGGAGGCAAGGGGAGGATCGGCGTCGCCGGAATCGGCCGGACTAGCTCATCGGGAACAATGGGTTCGAGCTAGCGATTGTGGCAGCCTGGTGGCCGAGAGGAGATGGCGCCTGGGGGAAAAGAGAGAGGAGGGCAAGGCGCTTAAGATAGCGCCGTCTCTGGAATTCATGAAGATTAAACGTGGAAGTAAACAACGAGGTTGCGAGGGGAACGGTCGATGCGGGGTTGATGCCGATGAGGTGGCCAGTGGGTCCCGTTCATCAGTGAGGTGAGTGGAGGTTAGGTGGGGTCCTGCTGTCAGCGACTACGCGTGTGTGCTGCCAGGTGAAAAACGTTTCGCTGCGGGGAGAGAAGATGGGCAAGTTGCTGGGCTGGACTGGGCCTTGCTTTTGGGCTGGCTTTGTTTCCCCTTTTTTTATTCCTGATCTTTTTCCTTTTCTATTATTATGTTTTGATTTTTTTTCAAATAATTCAAACCTCATTTGAATTCAAACCTTTGCCAAACTTTGAGCATATTGTAATACTGTTTATTAACATATTCTAAAGTCCATTTTAGAATATTTCTTTTATTCTTTTAGGGTCTATTATTTATTTAAAGTAGACATTTGTCTTTATTTTAAAATAAGATTCTAATATGTTTTCAAACTCTATTTGAATTCTAAACTTTACCAAATCTTTTTCAGTAGGTTTTATTTATTCAAAACAATTTCACTTTGAATTATTATTTAAAATACTTTAATATGTTTTAATGTTCATTTAAATTGGGAATTGTCTTTATTTAAATAAAATTGGATATTAATAAATCCTTATGATTTTATTTAAATAATCTTTTACTCTTTTTATTAAATAAAAAAATTTCATTTCATTTGTTGGCCAAGATTTAATTTGGCTTTTTAAAATAGTCCTTATTTATTTATTTATTTATTTATTTATTTCTTTCTTTCTTCCTTTGCTCATAAAATCCATATCTTTTTATTTAAAGATCCAAAAATGGTGATTCCAACTTTTATAATTTTATTTATTTTTTGTTTATATTTTTAAATCCCTTTTCATTCAAAGTTTGTTCAAGATGGGTCTTTGATGTTTCCATTTGGAATCAAAAAGTTTCTTTTCACCCTAAATTTCATCAATTATTTATTTTTCACATTTCAAAATTTGGAAAATTTTGGGATGTGACAATCTAAACACAATAAGGGTCAAGACGTAGGTGAGTATGCAAGGTAATCAAGTCAAGCTCCTTGAATCAATGATATTTAGTTCATTCCGCAAATAACAAAATCTTGCTTCATTAAGTGGCTTCATGAATATATCGGCAAGTTGGTCTTTGGTTGAAACATAGGTTAGCTCAATATCTCCTCGAGCAACATGATCTCTAATAAAGTGACGACGGATCTCAATATGTTTTGTCCTTGAATGATCCACCAGGTTGTAGGCAATATTGATGGCACTTTCATTGTCCCATAGAAGAGGCACTTTGTCACAATGGACACTCTATTCCTTTAAAGTTTGCCTCATCCATAGCAATTGAGTGCAAGCACTAGCATCAGACACATATTCGGCTTCGGTGGTGGAGAGAGATATGCAATTTAGCTTTTTAGAAGGCCAACATACCAAGGACCTACCAAGGAATTGGCAATCCCCGGAGGTTGATTTTCTATCAACCTTATCACCAGCACAATCCAAATCCGTGTACCCACAAAGAGAGAATGTTGAGCCCCTAGGATATCAAATACCATAGTTTGGGGTATGAACCAAATATTGAAAGATTCTCTTGACTGCAATCAGGTGGCTTCCTTTAGGAGCCGCTTGATATCTTTCACACACTCCTACACTTAACACAATATCGGGTCTAGATGCACAAAGGTAAAGCAAAGAACCACTCATAGATTGGTATACCTTTTGATCCACATCTTTACCATTTGGATTTAGTTCAAAGATGAGTCTTTGTTGCCATGGGAGTAGGATCTCCATTTAGATCCTTCATGTTTAACCTCTTGAGAATGTCTTGAGTATACTTGGCTTGATTGAAGAAGGTTCCTCCTCTCACTTGCTTGATCTCAAAACCAAGAAATACCCTCAATTCTCCCATCATAGACATCCTGAACCTATTAGTCATAAGCTTTGATAATTCATCATTAAAAGCCTTGTTAGATGAGCTAAATATAATATCATCAACATATATTTGGCATACAAAAAGCTCCCCATTAACCTTCTTAATAAATAGAGTGGGATCAATTTTCCGAACCTTAAACCCACGATCTAACAACAACTCTCTAAGGTGCTCATACCACATGCATGGGGCTTGTTTAAGCCCATAGAGTGCCTTATCAAGCTTGTAGACATGGTTTGGGAAGTTGGGATCCTCAAACCCCGAGGGTTTCTTCACATATACCAACTCATGCAATGGACCATTTAGAAATGCACTTTATGCATCCATTTGTTGCAATTTAAAGTAATGATGTGCCACATAAGCAAGAAGGATACGTATGGACTCAAGGCGAGCCACGAGAGCATATGTCTCTCCATAATTAATGCCTTCAATTTGAGAGAACCCTTGAGCTACCAATCTTTCCTTGTTCCTTACAAGAATACCATGTTCATCTTGCTTGTTCTTGAATATCCACTTAGTGCCAATAACATTGCAGTAATCTTTTGGCTTTTCAACTAACTTCCACACTTTGTTTCTCTCAAAGTTGTTGATCTCTTTATGCATTGCTTCTAGCCAATCTGAATCTTCAAGAGCTTACCAACTTTCATTGGTTCCACCATGGATATATGTGCTTGATGCTCACCAAAATGCCTCAATTGAGCTCGAGTGGACATTCCTCTCCTTAGATCACCAAGTACATTCTCAAGAGTGTGGTCTCTTATTTCCAACATCCTATCCAATCTAGCTTTACGATGAGTTTTGATCTCCTTGTTATCTCTTGTGGGGATCTCTTCATCATTTTGGTCCTCGTCTTGACCATTATCTTGACCTAGATCTTCACTGGGATCATTCTCATCATCATGAGGCATAGATTGACCTTGGTCATGATCAGGCAAACTCCTGGACAGGCGTTGAGATGATCTTCTGGATGATTCGATCTATAAATCTGCCTTGAACAATAGACTGAGCAGCACTGGACAATCCAGTAAGTGGAGAATCCTGTTCATCCTAGCTAGAAGTTTCGGCCTGATCAACTTCTTGAGGTTTCTCAACTTGTCTTTGGCTTGGGTCATTATTTTCCTCAATAGCAGGTGCTTGTTGATGTTGTGAAGATGAGGGCTCCACCTGAGTAGATCATTGTTCTTCTCGATCCACCACAAGGGGTTCCTCAATGGGGCGGATGAATCCCGCACCCATTATTCTTATGGCATCTTGACCACAACAGAGTTGTGATATGAAATACAAGTTCCCACTTAGGTGTTATAAAACCTTAACTAGCATTCGTTGTTTCCAAACTTAGTAGAGGTAAATCTGGCTTTTTGCAAAACAACCCTAGAGCTTAGTGTCCTACTACAAAAACCCCCTTCACTTGTTAGTATTAGTTTGCGAGTACTTAAAGAGTACTCATGGCTTTGTCCCTGGCTATTCCCATGGCCAGACTATGAAGAGGAGTACCTGGAAGATGGACCCCAGGAAGGTCACAACAACTAGGATCATCTCCCATCGTCAGCATTGCCTGTGACCCCGAAGATGGAGCTTCACCTACACTACCGTTATTATTACGTATTCCGCTGCTTGTGTTGTATTAAGACTGGATCATGAGATCCTTATTTGTGTAAGACCTTATGTATGGTTTGTAATGGATGATGTACTGTGGTATCCAATTCTGTTATGTCTTGCAAAAATGGTAATCCTGGATTGCGATGTATGGCATAACAGGCATCTGGGATTAAAAATCCGGGTGTTGACAAGTTGGTACCAGAGCCATCCTGACCATAGGAGACCCTAGTTAGACTGGACGTTTGGAATCAAAAACTTAGTTTCAAAACCAAAGAAAGCAGATATTTACAAAAACTTGTTCCCATTCTTATCACCTTGATTCTTTCATAAAAAAAATCATGTTCCTCAAAAACTCTTGCAAAATACATAAAATTTGACACACTTGATCACTCTACTAACTTACCCATCTTATATTATTTTAGATGGACGTGAAGTACAGTAAGTTTTACCAGTTGGGAAATGGAGGAGACCTTATCTTTGAGAGGGATTTGGACCAGATTTTGGAACTTCTGGAGCGTCCACACCCCGAGTTGTTCGGAGCTCAGCTCAATGATCAAGGAGGAGAATATCTGCAGTGGCTAATTTTTGCAAGTCTCCGAGGAAAGATTGAACATCCCACTGCTGAGGGAATTCAGTTTACCTTAAGAGATAATAACTGGCTCGATGGACTTGCCAGGGCCATGCAGGAAGCTCTTGCCCGTCTGTGTGGGCAGAGTATCAACCAGATCAAGGGTACCCGCTTTGAGTTTTGACCAAGGCGTGATGGTAATGGACAACCCCTGGAAGCCCCATACCACCACGAGCTGAAGACCCAACTGGATCACCTTAGCTTCATGATGTACGATCGTCAGCAAGAATTGGATAACTGCCGTGACTACTCCAACCACAAGTCCGCCATCATCAAGACGAAGGATCAAACTATTGCCATGCTAGCGAAGGATCGCAAGTCTCGCCGTTGTCATCTCGACAAGAAGGAGCGCATCATTGCCCGTCCTCGCCACCGTATCTCGTCTTTGGAGGAGACCATCCATGAGAGAGACATGCAGTTGGAGGAAAGGGAGAATGCCGGAGAGGATCTTCCTGGAGACCCCTACTCCTATCTCAGTGATGATGATGATTTTCTGGAAGATCAGGCTATGGATTTCTTCATCGATGAGTAGGATTACACCTTCATCGATGATGACGATGATGATGAGGATGACGACTACATCGACTCCGAGGAGTAGTAGCACTTAAGCACTAGCGTAGTGAGTAGTATTCGGTCCCACTGTATCGTAGTTTCCAGAATGGTTCTTAAAACCATCTGTTTCCTTTGTTGTGGTGTGTGTTGTACCGTGTGCTATGATTGAATGAAAAGCAAGTTGCTATAAAAATCTGAGTCAAACTTTAAAAAAAAATCGAAGTCCCAGAACCTTAGAAATTTCCCTCTTTTCTCATGGTCTACCTCAATCTTCAGATGCCACACGGAGGAAGTGGTTCATCCCCGGACCCGATGTTGCAGATCCTGCAAATGTTGACTTCTGACCATGAAGCTGAAAGAGCCGAACGTCAAGCCAACCTAGCCACCCTACAAAACATAGCTCAGCTTGCCCACACCAACCAAGGCCACAAAAATCAGGACAACCATGGATCTAAGCTCAAGAATTTCCAGAACACCAACCCACCTGTTTTCACTAAGTCTGAAGATCCCCTAGATGCCGACGATTGGCTGCAGACCATGGAAAATAACCTAGAAGTCGACGGAGTGGAAGCTAACGAGAAAGTTCTGTTTGCCACCCACTATCTAGCAGGAGATGCCAGGGCATGGTGGAACAGTGTTAGTGCCATGACCGGAGGACAGATGATGACCTCGGAGGAATTCAAGGTCAAGTTCAGTAGAACCCATGTGCCACCGATTTTGATCAAGAGAATGAGAGACGAATTCAGAGAACTGAAGCAAGGACGGATGACCGTAGTGGAATACCGTGACAAATTTTTGTCATTAGCTAGGTATGCCCCAGATGAGATCGACACTGAAGCCAAGAAGAAAGAAAGATTCCTGAATGGTCTACACGATGAGATGCAGACTGTGTTGGTCAATATTCCCTTTACGGATATTGAAGCCCTTGTCGACTCTGCCATCCAGATGGAAGGAAAGATCAACCAAGCCAATGAGAACCGCAAGCGTCGCATGATGCATCAACCAGGAACCCATCAGACCCCAAAGTATCGCCCCAACCCATCTCCAGGATTTGCCCCGAGAACCAACAGACCCCCGATGAACCGTCCGACCTATCCCAACCGTGGAAACCCTAGGCCCGAAGGAAATAACAACAACCCCGGCAACTCTAGCAATTTCAACCGTGCACCACCCAAGTTCAACAATAACAATGCTGCCACCAACACCAACACTGCCCCGAGGACTGGAAGCAATGATGTGCCTGTTGCAGCAAAGGACAAGTCGCAAGTCACTTGTTATGACTGTGGAAATAAGGGCTACTATTCCAACGAGTGCCCCAACAAGAAGAATGCCGCAGCCCCCAATACCAATGCCCCAGCTCAGCAGCAGCGTCGTGTTCAGCCCGGAAGAAGGTTTGCCCCAGGGAATTCGCTCAACCGCAACGGCCGTCGTTTTCTCATGCATGCTGAAGAAGCTCAGGAAGCGCCAGACGTCGTGTTGGGTATGTTTTCAGCTAATTCAGTACTTGCAAGAGTGTTGTTTGATTCTGGTGCATCACATTCATTTGTCACCGAAGAATTTGCATGCACTAGTAAAAATTCAACCAAAAAACTGAAGCATGTTATGATCGTCCAAATTCCCGGTTCAACCACCAAAGCTAGGCAAATTTGCAAAGCCGTCCCTACCGAATCCATGGCATAGATTTTTATGCTAATCTGATAGTACTCGGAACTAAAGGTTTGGAAGTAGTACTAGGAATAGATTGGATGTCCAAACATAAAGGATTAATTGACTGTGCCAAGAAAGCCATCACCATGACCAGTACAGTTGAGCATATATCTGAAACCTTACCTCGCCAATTCAAGTGCAACAAGAGTATAGCCCAACCTATCATTGACCAAGTCCGGATAGTCTATGAATACCCCGATGTATTTCCAGATGTTTTGCCCAGTATGCCCCCAGATCGGGATATTGAGTTTATCATTGAACTAATCCCCGGAACAGGACCCATAGCCCAGAGACCCTATAGTATGAACCCGTCAGAACTGGCAGAACTGAAGAAGCAACTGGATTCCATGTTGGAAATTGGATTGATTCAACCAAGTGCGTCACCTTCGAGATCACCTGTTTTGTTCATGGATAAGAAGGATGGAGGTAACCGTTTGTGAACGGGATTACAGGAAGTTGAATGATGTCACCATCAAGAACAAGTACCCCTTGCCCAAGATAGAAAATTTGTTTGATCAGTTGACCGGTGCCAAAGTGTTTTCTAAGATTTATCTTAGAACTGGCTATCATCAACTCAAGATTCGCGCAGAGGATATTCCCAAGACTGCCTTTACCACCCGATATGGATTATACGAGTATACCGTTATGTCCTTTGGATTAACCAATGCCCCCGCTTATTTCATGAATCTCATGAATAAGATTTTTATGGACTTCCTGGATAAGTTTGTCGTTGTTTTCATTGATGACATTCTGATTTATTCCAAATCGGAAGAACATGAGCTACACCTAAGGAACATTCTTGGAACCCTTAGAGAGCATCATTTGTATGCTAAGTTTAGCAAATGTGAATTCTGGTTACAAGAAGTAGGATTCCTCGGTCACATTGTATTAGCCGGAGGAATTGCCGTTGACCCTGCAAAGGTGAAGGATGTCAAAGATTGGAAAGCCCCAACCACTCAAACCCAAGTTCGTGCATTTCTCGGATTGGCGGGATATTACCGCAAGTTCGTAGAAGGATTCTCGAGTATCGCCAGACCCATGACCCAATTGCTGAAGAAGGACAAGAAGTTTGAATGGACCGACAAATGTGAAGTGAGTTTTCAAGAACTCAAGAGAAGATTGATTTCAGCCCCAATCTTAATCATGCCGGATATCACGAAGCCCTTTCGATGTGTATTGTGATGCATCCAAGATCGGTCTCGGATGTGTGATAATACAAGAAGGCAAAGTTATATCTTATCTATCTCGACAACTGAAACAACATGAGCAAAATTACCTAACCCATGATCTCGGACTCGCAGCCGTAGTTCTAGCCCTGAAGACATGGAGGCATTACCTGATGGGAAATAGTTGTGAGATTAATTCGGATCACAAGAGCCTGAAGTATATATTCACTCAGAAGGAGCTGAATATGAGGCAGATAAGATGGATTGAGCTAATCAAGGATTACGACCTGGACATTCACTATCACCCTGGTAAAGCCAACGTGGTAGCAGATGCCCTTAGCAGATTGCCGTGCCGCTTGAACTCCATGATTTTGAAGGAGCAACCAAGTTTGCACAAAGCGATGGAAGATTTTCGAATGGAATTAGTAAGTGAAGGATTTTTGGCTAGCATCGAACTTCAACCCACTTTGATCAGCCAGATCAAAGAGGCGCATAAAGGAAATGCTAGTATCGATGGAATCAAGCGTCGTATTGGTACATGCAAAGTACCTGGATTCACCGAAGACGGAGGAGTTCTGTGGTACAAAGGACGCCTTTGTGTACCAGCAGATTCTAAATTGAAAGAAGGTATTCTCAAGGAAGCTCATGATACTCTTTATTCTATCCACCCCGGAGGAACTAAGATGTATCAAGATTTGAAAGAGCAATTTTGGTGGCATAAGATGAAGAGAGAAATCGGAAGCTATATGGCCAAGTGTGATATATGTCAGCGAGTCAAGGCAGGACATCAAAGACCCGCTGGATTGTTGCAACCCTTGCAGATTCCAGAATGGAAATGGGATTCCGTTGGAATGGACTTTATCACCGGCTTACCTACTTCTAGTAGGGGAAATGACTCTATCTGGGTCATAGTGGACAGATTGTCCAAAGTCACCCATTTCTTACCCGTCAAAACCACATATCAGAGTTTGAAGCTAGCGGAGTTATACATCGCTAGAATCATTAGTTTGCATGGAGTCCCCAAGAACATCGTATCTGATCGAGGAACTCAATTTACCTCGAGATTCTGGAAGAAAGTCCACGAAGGTTTAGGAACCCGCCTAGATTTTAGCACCGCATATAACCCTCAGACCGATGGACAAACGGAGCGAGTAAATCAAATACTCGAAGATATGCTGAGAGCATGTGTGTTAGAATATGGATCTAAGTGGGAAGACTGTCTGCCGTTTGCAGAATTTTCATACAACAACAGTTATCAAGCTAGTTTGCAAATGGCCCCATTTGAATTCATGTACGGAAGGAAGTGTCGCACCCTTTTGAACTGGTCGGAAGTAGGAGAGAGTCAGATCTTCGGACCCGACATCCTACGAGAATAAGAAGAGAAGGTTCACAAGATTCGGGAGCACCACAAGACAGCCCAGTCCAGACAGAAGAGTTACGCCGACAAGAGACGTCGAGACCTCGCCTTCAACCTAGGAGATTTTGTGTATCTGAAAGTGTCACCATTGAAGGGAATGCAGCGTTTCTAACTCAAAGGAAAGTTAGTCCCCCAGATATATCGGACCCTTCAAGATTCTGAGCCGTCGAGGAGAAGTGTCGTATCAATTGGAACTACCGGAAGAGATGTCAGCTATGCACAATGTGTTCCATATCTCATTACTTCGCAAGTTCCTCGAAGTTCTAGAGAAGACTGAAGTGTTCAAAAATATCGATCACCGGACCATAGAGATCAACGATGACCTGACCTACCCCGAAGTACCCATCCGTATTTTGGAAGAATATTTCCGAACCACCAGAACCCGAAGCATCAAGTTTATCAAGATTCAGTGGAGCAACCACACAGAAGAGGAAGCTACCTGGGAGCGCAAAGATCACATCAGGAAGGAATTTCCCGATCTCTTCAAATCCTAGGTAATCTTTTCGTCCTTTTTCAAATCTCGGGACGAGATTTTTTTTAAGGGTGGAAGGTTTGTAACATCCCAAAAATACTAAACTTGGATCATCAAACTCTAATCATCAAAATTAGGGTTAACAAAAACTTTTCCAAATAAAAATATGAAAGCATGCATGTGTGTATGCATCCCATTTTGAATTCTTTTGGATTGCCTTGTTTATGTGTTTCTTTGCTTGTAAAAGGATTCTTAGGTGAAATAAACATCATCTAAACAATTCCCAAACTTTTCCCAAAGACAAATAAATCAAAACAAACAAAATGAGTGAATGGTCATTTAGACCAATTTAACTCCCATGCCTACTTTGGTTGTCTCAAACTTTCAGAACTTAACAGAAACTTGTTTGGATCTTTACACCCCTTGATAGTACTCTTAACAAAGTATCAAGGCCCACCTTGTGATCATCCAGAAACTTTCAAATGCATAGTTTAAATGACAATTCAAAATTGAATCTTTATCATATGGGAAGATCCCACTTTTTCAAAAACCACTCAAACAAGCTCAACTTTCAAAACCCAAGCATCTGCAGACTCACCAGCGCCAACCTAGCACACCCACCAAAAATCTTTTCAAAATTTAAAACTTGAATTCTTGCGGCCATTTCATCAAACACCTTGCTGATTCAAATCAAATAAAATCTAAACACTATTGTGAGCAGTGATTGGAGCCTAACTTGTTCCCTCTCTAGCTCACAACAACCTCAGTAGATCATCTAGCAAACTTAACTAAGCACTAGCCCCACTGTAAGCTTGGCAATGCCATCAATGGTGAACACCGAAGCCACCCATGCCACCCCAGTGTGGACAGCAAGCTAGGAGAAGAAATAAGCCTAGCCAACATGTTTGGGAGCAAGCCAACACCCCACCGCCACTCCCTATCTAGCGCTCGAGCGTTGCCAACCCCTGGACCACACGCACAGACCGTGCCCAGCTCGCTAGCAACCATGCCGAGCATGCGCCAGAGCGCCGCCCTCGACACACGCCCACAGACCGCGCGCCGCCCTCGCCGCGTGCATACACGATCACCACCGACCCAAGAGACCGCCAGACATCCCCGTTCGCCGCCCAATGCCCCGTAGCCACCGCTTGCCGTCGAAGACGCGGCCTCGGCCGCGCAGAGCATCGCACGTTCCAGACCATTTGCCACCGCCCCTACATGCGCATTAAAGCCGTAGAGCATCGCCAGGAGACCACCAAGCGATCGCCACCGCCGGCCATTCCTCTAGCAGCCCGTAGCCATGTCGCCACCGTCGCCTGCCCATCCTGTTCGGTCTCGTCGTCGCGACTATAAATAGAGGCCACCCCCAGCCGAATTGAGCACACCATCTCACTCCCCTCTCCTCACTGATCGTTCCACCCCATTCCCAAAGCAAGGCGAGCAGCGCTTCGCCGGAATTCCACCAGAGCTCGCCGCTGCTGAAGAAGAAGGGAGCCAGCGATTGGAGCCGCCCCAGGAGAAGCTGCCGGTACCAGGAGGTTTGCCGTCGTCGACTTCGTCGTTCGCCTGCCTCGCCGACCCTCACCTGAGCCCCGGTGAGCCCCCGACGACCCCCACCTGCCGCATTAGGGTTCAGTCTCGCCGGCGTTGCCCGACGTGGACGACGGCCCTCAGCCGCTGTATTAGAACTAGATCGAACGCACCATATTTCCCCATACCGCTTTTCACCCCCTCGTCTCACTGACGCGTGGGGACAACAACTTAACCAGCCCGCGTAAGCACTGTGCTTAGCAAGCCGGCCTAGTATCGTTTCCCGCGCAGCACAGTTGTTTGAATTTGGATTTTTCCATTTTCATTCAAACACACTTCTGCACCTAGTTTCAAAAATCAACCCAGCTCGATTTAGTGAACCAAATTGAATGAAACCAATTTTGTTAGAAAGGTCTGAAAGTGCTGAATCCAAGCCCGTTGGATTTAAATCATTTGGATCTGTAGATCACCCTTGGTAAAAATAACAAGGCAGAAGCTTTTCTGCATTCAAACATTTTTCAAATTTAAACCATAAAATATTTTGAGTTGATTCCAACTCTAAAAAATCACATTTGATCATACCTTTCAGAATATATAAAAACATTTGGGTTTACTTACAGAAATATTGTTCAAGTAATAAAAGAATGCCACATAGGCATTTCTAGTCACTTTATTTAAGTAAAATAAAAGGTTAAACCTTATTAAATTGTGACACCACTTTAAATCACATTCCCATGGACTAAAATATGTGGTGATGGCATGTGTCAACATGATCCCATGTTTGGTTTGGAGAATATTAAATCTTAAGTAGTTTTTCAATGAGTAGAAATTACTTTTCTAAAAATAAAAGGAATCAAACCAAGCTTTAATCTTGTAATGTTAGTGATGATGCTAGATCATCTATAGGACCCCTTGTGTGTGATGGTTGCAAGTAGTTAAGTATTGTTTGGTGATTGTGTACCTCGTATTTATTCATAGACGCTAGTACCGACCAAGGATACGAGGAGGAAGGAGGATACTACAAAGAAGAAGCCGAGGAGAACTTCAACCACTGCTCTGCACAAGGCAAGCTTATACTGATACTGATGCAAGCCTAATACTACTAGTTGAATGTGCAAGCTAACACTTTCAAGATACTCTACTTTAGCAAGGCTTACTAATCAAGTTGACCTATGCAAGCCTATTAATACTAGTTGAGTGTGCAAGCTAACACTTGCAATTATGAAAGTTAGATAACCTATGCAATGCCCTAAGCATGCTTGGTTAGACACATATGATGATACCCAATCCTAGTTTTACTTGCAAGCTTTATACTTTATTTCTTTATCAAGGCTTTTACCTAGAGTTTACTTAAGTGACTTGTAGATACTAGAAGGATAGTTGAAGGTTGCATAAAGAGCATAAAATTTGGCCTAAGCTAGATAATCTTGATGTCATCCTAAGGCATGAGATTGAACTTAGTTAAACTCCACTTGTTTACCACCCCTCATTAGTACTTACCCCCACTTGTAGATGCTAGTGCTAAGCATAAAACTTGATCAACTTAGATGGGAATACTTGGTGGAAAAATGGTTATGAAAACCTTGGAATGATGGATCATTCTACTGAAATGTTTTGGACATGTGTTTCCGAACACCAGATGATTTATGGTGATGAAAATGTTGAGGCATGAGCCTTAGCCCTTTATAAAACTGATGGTTGTCTGGATGCGATACCATTCCAATTTTACCGTACAACCACAATACCCGAGAATTGGGTAGGGCTTGACTGGAAACCTATATACCTTAGTATTAGTTCCCTCACGGCCAAGGTCTGAGCTGAGGCTACCTTGTGAAGATTGTCCACATGTGCGGTACCCAAGATGACAGTTGGTCATGGTTGGGAGGCCGAACTCACAAGAGAGGTGCTTATACTAGGGCGTGTAATTGAAAGGTTAGGATTGATTATCCGCATACTGAGTATGGAGAATTCCGAATTTGTTCCTGACGGATGTATCGGATGTTGTGGTGAAAGTGTACAATCTCTGCAGAGTGCCAAACTATTCGAATAGCCGCGTCCGTGGTTATGGACAGTTGGAGTGGCCATACTGTTTCCCCGTTAGATGTTTTCAAAATGACTTGTGAAATGATTTGAGACCTTGACTTGACCACAACAGAGTTGTGACATGAAATACAAGTTCCCACTTAGGTGTTATAAAACCTTAACTAACATTCGTTGTTTCCAAACTTAGTAGAGGTAAATCTGGATTTTTGCAAAACAACCCTAGAGCTTAGTGTCCTACTACAAAAACCCCCTTCACTTGTTAGTATTAGTTTGAGAGTACTTAAAGAGTACTCATGGCTTTGTCCCTGGCTATTCCCATGGCCAGACTATGAAGAGGAGTACCTGGAAGATGGACCCCGGGAAGGTTACGACAACTAGGATCATCTCCCATCGTCAGCATTGCCTATGACCCCGAAGATGGAGCTTCGCCTACGCTACCGTTATTATTACGTATTCCGCTGCTTGTGTTGTATTAAGACTGGATCATGAGATCCTTATTTGTGTAAGACCTTATGTATGGTTTGTAATGGATGATGTACTGTGGTATCCAATTATGTTATGTCTCGCAAAAATGGTAATCCTGGGATTGCGATGTATGTCATAACAGGCATCTGGAATTAAAAATTCGGGTGTTGACAATGACTTGTGCATCCACTATCAAGCACCCACTTTGACCCTTCGGAAGCATAGTTCTACAAGAGATCAAACTATTTTTTAGGTACCCATTTTTCAATGGGTCCTCTTTTGTTGGAAACAAGGGTCTTGGGAACCCAAATGGACCAAGCAATATAACCATCAAACAGGCCAACATATTGTGCATAAACATCACCATAATAATCACGCATTAATACATAGTGAGGGTTAGCACTTCCCGCAAAGTCATCATGTGACATGGTTTTGCCACTTGTGGTCTTACTACCCATAATGGCCTTGTCTTTTGATTGTGTGGGCATGGCCTTATTCTTGCTGTTGTTCTTATTCTTGGATTTGGAGACAAAACCAATGCCCTCTTTCTCATTATTTGACCTTTGCTTACTCAAAAGATCATCAATAGACTTGTTTCCTTTGGGAAAGGTGGCATTAGCAAGCTCCCCCTTCAACCTAGCATTTTCTTCAATGGTGTTTGTACTATTAGAGGGAATGAAAATACTTGGTGAGGCAATATTACTCAATTGAGTTTGAAGTTTTTCACGAGACTTTGTGAGAAACAAGAGTTCACTCTCCAAGGCCTTGTGAGCCTTCTCAAGCTTCCTGAAGTCCTCGGCAAGTTTTTCATGAACAACACCAAACTCAACCTTATCCTTTTTAGCATTTTTATACTTAGCAATGGCATGATCACGTTCCTTGATGAGTTTATTAATAATTTTATCATTTTCCTCATAGATGCCTTCAAGATTTATTTCAAGAGACATCCTAGTCTCTTGCTCTTCTTCTAGAGCACTATTTAGAGCATCCACCTCAATAATGTGCTCTCTCCCTAGTTTACATATCTGATCAAGAAGCTCTTGTGTGTGAGAAAGTTGACTTAAGAGGTTCACAAAATTCTTCTCGTTCTCCCCTTGCAAGTTAGTCATAAACACATCAAAAGAAACTAATTCATCTTTGACTTCAAGATATATATCCTCATCAAGTTCATCATCAATCATCAAGGAGGGGTGGAAAGATGATAATACCTCCGATCCTCTTGACATTAGGCAAGTGACGTCCTTGTTGGAGATATTCTCATTTGGAGAGTCGAAGAGTGAGAAAGTGGAGTGTAGCACCCCGGTAAAGTCACCACTAGAAAATCGTTGTTGTTTGTTACTTTACTGCATCATCATGATATCATGATCATGTCATCATGCCACATTGCATTTGAGCATCATATCAAATCTTGCACTTGTTTTGTCTTGCTTGTGTTGTTTCTATCACAAATACTCTCTCTCCATCTTTGTATTCCTCTATTTTGTTTTCTACAAGTTTAGAATCCACTTGATAGGGTTCCATATTTTGCAAATGCTTTTATTCATTTTGTTAGACCCTAATCTGATTCTAGTAATATGCCCAAATGCACATGTGTATGTGGCCATCCCCTTCCTTTAATCTTGTTCCCTATTGTCTCTCTTTTGGGACAAAAAAACCTCTATTCAAATACCCTGAAAAGAATTCAAAAGAAAGGTTGTTTGAAATTGAAGCAAACTCAAACAAACAAATAAATAAAACAAAACCAGGAAATAAAAGAAAGAGAGAGAAAACTACCTGGACCTTACCTGGCAGTAGCCCAACGCAGAAGTATAGCTTCCGGCCCATTTATCAGCTCGCTCTCTCCCTAAACTTCTATCTTTCACGAGCGATGCGTGTTTCCGACGCCGACGTCATCCTCCTAGGCACACCTCTCCCACGCATTGTCCCATCCCTTTTATCTCCAGGGCCAGGCATACGAGGCCAATCTCAACCACTCACACACCTCCTCTTTTCCCTTTTTCTTTTCCTCCACGCCAAACCCTACCTCGCCTCCATGCTCCTCCCCACGGGTACTTGAGCTCGCCAGCGGTACAAGCCCTCCGGAGCAGCGCCGAGAGTACAAGCAGAGGCGTCGTATCATCCTCCTTCGAGTTGCGTCAAGGAGCGAGGAGGAGTAGTTCAAGAGTCAAGGAATTTCTCCAAGTATTCCGCCATCGTCGCCGACAGAATTCTGTCTCCCGCTGTTGACTCCGTCACCTCCAAGCCTCTCCACTTCGCCTAAGGGTACGCTGGTGAGCTAGAACACCTCCCAGTGCCTTTGTATATGCAAATCACCTTCTGTAGCTTCGAATCCCTATTGATCTGTGAGTGATCGTCGGAGTACTGCGCGTGCGTCGCCGCTCGCCATCAATTCTTGCATTGCCGGACATGACTAGGATGTCCAGTAGGTTCCCCATGTTGTGCTACAGCGATAGGCGTCGTCCGTTCGTGGTTGCTGCCGCCGTCCGTCGTCAGCTGCTGTCGCGCGCCAGTGCGTGTCACATCCCAAAAATTTCCAAATTTTGTAATGTGAAAAATAAATAAATAAAATAAATAATTATTGAAATTTAGGGTGAAAAGAAACTTTTTGATTCCAAATGGAAACATTAAAACCCATCTTGAACAAACTTTGAATAAAATGGAATCCAACAAATTTCAATCAAGATAAATGCATTCATCAATAATGTGTTTTGAAATTTAAACACTTGGGAAAAATAAACCAAAACCCAAAACCTTAATGGAAGAAAATCATTTCCAAGATATCTCAAATACTATGGATTTGATCCATATAAAAATTGGTCAACAAACATTTATAAATGATCAGGAATGATAAATAAAAATATTATAAAAGCATATAAATTGGTTTCACTCAATTTGGAGCCATAGATAAAAACTTATGAATTTAATAAGTTAAGAGGAAATATTTTCCAAGGCTAATAAAGCTCCTATCAAAAATCCATACCAAATTGTGAGCAAAATAATCCTAAAAAGATTTAAAAGGATAAACCAATATTAAATAAAATTATACAAATTGGAATCACCAATTTTGAATCTATAAATAAAAAGATATGGATTTCATAAGACAAAGAAAGAAAGAAAGAAATAAGGAATATTTAAAAGCCAATTTAAATCTTGGACAAATCCATAATCAAACAAAGATAATCCAAATACAAATGAAATAAAGGGATAAATAATATTCAAATAAAATAATATGATATTAACCAAACCCTATTCTATTATATTTAATAAAGACAAATCCCTAATGAAAATGATTAATTAAATCATGGGAAAATGATACTTGGAATTTGCCCAAGTGGAATAAAAGTTATTTAATTAACTTAAATGGAATCAAAGAATTATTTGAAATAAAATTTATATGGGATTAAAATCATATTTGATTTTATTTGAATAAAGACAAATACCCAATTTAAATGATTAATAAATCATATTAAAAATATTTTAAATAATTCAAAGTAAATTATTTAACACTCTATTGAATAAATAAAACCTACTGAAAAGGGTTTGGTAAAAATTAAGATTCAAATAAGAGTTTGAAAATATAAGTAAAAATCTATCTATTATATATTAAAAGTACATGATGGGCTACCAGAAAAAAGAGAAATATTCTAGAAAATCCCACAAAAATCAGAAACATCTAACCATTAGTTTAAGTGTCTAGCGCATGACAGCCGATGGATCTCACAAAAAATCTATTTTCATAAAAAATAAGAAAAATTACCCACCAATGTCATGCATAAGTTTTCTCTTATCTCTTCCGTTGTTTGGTAGGGGTTCTTCCACTGATAGGAAAATATTCTATAAGAAAAAAAACCTATGGCCTCATGCCGCCACCACCGTATTCATCATGGTGCGTCCGGCCGGCCGACGTACAAGCGCAAACATTGGGGTTTGTTTCAATTTCTATTGCCTGATGCACATACCATGTTGATTCTTCAACAGGTGTACTCTTAACAACCCCGTCAATAATTTTCCATGAAATTCTTGGGATCATGGCTCATGGCCTGGAGCAGCGCTATTTCTAAAAACACGCATGAGGATTGGGTGACTTTAAATTAGGAAAGCAAGAATCTCAAGCACAAAAGGAGGATCAACAATGATCTGATCTGGAAATCTAGCAATACATTTTTCTTTGTGCAGTTGTCATTGACTGGGGAAGTTCTAATGAAATTGGACAGTATTAATCACGGTGCACCGGTCGGCCGACGTACACGCGCACACATCAGAGTTTTATTTCAATTTATGTTGCCTCATACATATACCTAACCACACGTTCGTGTTCATTGTTCAGCAGGTGTACTTGCTGCTAGCATGAGCTGTCAACGCTGCCAGAGATAGAGCGAAGAAATCAAGATAGATGTCAGGGAGGCCAAGGTAGCTAGCACTAGAACATGTAGCAATGCCCGTTTACTGCAGGATTATTATTTTTTCTACATCGTACCTGTATTTGTGGTTAGTGGTACTGATTTTCACCTTAATATTTCGGATCTAGATGTTGTCCCTATCTTCTAATTTTCCAGTTTGATCACATGTAGCAAAAGAAAAAGAAAATTGTGAGAAGACAATCTTACAAATTCATATGATTGATCGGCTTCCCTGAACCTTGTGTATACGGATTCACCTATTCATGTTTCATTGTTCAGCAGGTGTCCTTGCTGCTAGCATGAGCAGTGGACGCCGCGCAAAATAGAGCAAAGAAATCAAGATAGAGATATCAGGGAGGCCCAAGTAGCCCCAAGTAGCTAGCACTAGAACATGTAGCAATGTCCGTTACATGATTATTCTTCTTCCCCATCTACATGTATTGGTGGTTAGTGCTATTAATTTTCTCCTAAATATTTCCTCTCTAGAGGTTGTTCATGTCTCCTAATTTCCCAGCTTGATCCCACGTAGCAAAAGAAAAGGAAAGTAGTCGGAAGGCAATCTTACAAATTCATCTGATTGATCGGCTGCCCCACACATTGCGTATACGGACTCCAAGTAATCATCCAGCTGAGTCAGGTCAGAAGAAGTGTCTCATTCATCTACCCTGAACGTTGCGTATATGGACTCCAAGTAATCCTCCATACACAGCGGCCGGGTCAGGCAAGAAGAATTGGCTCATTCATCAGGTTGGCACATCCGTTTCGTTTAGAATATCTGTCTTTGAAAACCCCGATACTTGGGGGCAGGAGGAAGACACTTTGGAAGGAGGGAGGTAAGAGGCCGATAGGCCGAGCACCGTGGGGGGAAACCTTTTTCCTCATGCATCAGGTACAATAGAACTACCACGTCGGCATAGGTAGTTGGTATCACGTATACATTTTCCCTTCTTTTCTAGAGAAGCATAGGCAGATTAGGTTTGAGTTGCTTCCGGGGGAAAATATATTACTACTATTTGGGTGAACATGTCCTAGAGGTGTGCCATGCTAATTGTATATCGATCTTAAGAAATAAGATAGATATACTGATTTCCTTCTTCATTTTGAAAGGAGAATAATACCTAGAAAACTATGTGGTCTACGGGGTTATATATAAATATTAACAAGTGAACATCAGCGTATTGTTTAAGATACATGTTTGGTGTGATATGTCTGCATACCTACCTGAAAATTACAAGACTATTTCGTAAAAAAGAAATATCCGCATCCGTCATTAATATGTTTTCCGGGAAAAGCAATTAGACAATGTGAATATGTAAAAAATAACAGTATCACTATCTTTATAAATGTTTGTTATAGTACCACAATTTTCATTATTATCACGTGATTCCATATAATTCTTAGAATATTAATATAATCACAAGACCTTCCCATTTTTACGGTGTTTCAATTTTGTTTGCAGGTTTGACATGATTGAATAATAAATATAATTATATTAACAAGTAGCATAAATGTGCATGTCTTGAAATTTGATTATTCTTAGAATTATATTATATAGAATATAACCCCAAGACCTTCCCATTTTTACCAGTAGAATATAATCCCAAGACCTTCCCATTTTTACCAGTGTTGCAAATTTTCTTTGTTGGGTATGACTTGACTAATAAAAATGATTAAATTAACAAGTAGCATAAATGTGCATGTCTTGAAATTTTTATTATTCTCAGAATTATATTATATATAATATAGTACCAAGATCTTCCCATTTTTATGGTATTGCAACTTTTCTTTGCTGGGTATGACATGATTAAATTATAAAAAACGATTATGTTAACATGTAGCATAAATGTGCATGTCTTGAAATTTTTATTCGGTAACTGTCATGTATTATATGGTTATATGATAGTATCACCATGTTCTTTTATTGACAAAATATTATCACCATGTTTTGATCACATATCACATATTAGAAAATACAAGCATACTATGCTGAACTTAGTTTGATACGGTTAGCACTTCAGCATGTGATGGAAGGTGTTACATTACACACACCAGTCATAATATAATAATTTCGAAGGAGCTGCACATATATCATATCTATTAGTTTGTTCAATTTTCACTAGATTGATTTGCAGGAAATTATTCAAAGCGAGGACACATATAGCTAAATCTTTCACAAAATACCAAAGGTATACATTGAAAAAAAAGGTGTGCATACAAATAGTATAACATTTATCTATACTAAGATCATTTAGGTTTTGTGGACTCTTTCAAAGACGGAGAGAATGTTACGTATAAAGTAGAGCATAATTCCAACCGAATAGGAGCCAGATTGAATCGACATAAAGTAGGGTAATTTATACAAAAGAGGCAATTCGTCTCATAGGTGAAAATGCACCCATTATGAGAAAACATATTTCTAAGTGTCAAAAAAATTGAAAACAAATTCTACATATACATTTGAACATTTTATGTTGGTTCACAAGTTTTTAGGATGAACGAACATTTTATTTGTTGTGTATAAAAAAGACAAAAAAATGTCATGTGAATAGTCGTATTCCTGTGACATATTTTGTCTTTTATATACACGACACATAAAATGTTCTTTCATCCCAAAAACTTGTGAACCAATATAAAATGTTCTAATGTATATGCAGATTTGTTTTTGAATTTTTGACATTTCAAAATATGTTTTCTCATAATGGATACATTTACATCTGCGAGCCGAAGTGAATAGCCGAGTTTATGCATGCTTTATCCAATTATTTTTCTAAGCATAATTCTCTTAAATATATTTGTTTCTTCTTTGGTGTTTTTTCGCAGGAAAATAATAAGATGTAACATTCGATGACGTGCCAGGCTATACAACGGAATGCTGTTCTTCTCACGCTCTCCCAACTTGAGCCTAGATGGATATTTTGGTGATTAAGATAGTATATACTAATTTTATAGTTTAATTAGAAAATTTTAAGGTGTGTTGTTATTAGAACTATTTGTTTTTTGATATAATTTTATTAAATGAAAAATATAACCAATTAAATAGAAAAAATATGATGCTTGGCTCTAGAATTATATTATAATCAAACAACAAAGATGGCTAGAATATAATGGCTAATATTTGTTTTACAATTTATAACGTGTAAACAACACGGTGATTATAGCCTGCGCATAGCGCGGGCCACTTTGCTGGTTTGAATAAAAGACAAGTGCCCATTTTAAATAAAATATAAACCATAAAAGAATAAAAGAATTTTTCCTAAAATGTTATTTAAAATACATGTTTAATCAACATTAAAACTTACTGGAAGTTTGGTAAAAATCTAAATTCAAATGGTGTTTGAAATCATTTGAATAAAATCAAAACAGAAAAAGAAATTAGAAAAAGAAAAAGAAAACAGAAAAGGAAAAAATAAAAGAAACCAGCCCAGCCCAGCTAGCCTACCTGGCCCAGCAACGCAGCCCACTTCCCCTCCCCTCCCCCCCCCAAACGGTTTTCTACTCTAACTCAAACATGTGCAGTCGCTGACTCTACGACCCCACACGAAACCTCTCTCTCTCGCTGACCACCAGGACCCATGGCCACGTCAGTGTCTTCCTCACCCACGCTGACCTCGCCCTCAACTCTGGCCGTTACTGCTCGTTCAAACCTCGGTTTAATTCGCTCAATTCCGCCAGCAATTCCTCCCCGCGATTACTCCCCTTTAACCGCCTCCCTCCCCTCCTTCTTTCCCCTCAAACCTCACACGACCAGATCCACCAGGTTGTCCCTGATTTCGTTTGCAACCTCGCTGCCCCGACGAGCTCCTCTCCCCGATTCCGGCCAAGCCGCATTCCCCTCTGCCTCTAACCCCCACGAGCATGATCCCCACCCTCTTGCGCATCTGCCAGTAGATCCAGATCATTCGCGCGTGCCCCAGAACGTCGGCAACGACCAAGACCGAATGTCGCCGTCCACTGCCTCGACTCCGACGAGTTCCCCCGGTGAGTTCTGACCACCCCTCTCCCTCTCGTTGACGCTCGTACATCCACCATTCTCTTGCGCGTCTAACGCCACCCTCGGCTTACCTTATCGTGCCTCGTAGCTTCACCTTCGACGACGTCAGAGCGTGCCCAACGCCAGGAGGATCTCCGACGAGCAATTAGCATCGACTCCGTGCGCCCCTGTCCATCCTACGGCCACCTTGAGCATCACCGCCACCCTGCGAACCCGGTGATCCCCTCCATTCCTCTTCTCGCTTCCTAGATTCACCTAACCATCGCCACCAGACACGCCGCCGCCATCCACCGCCGCCAGCGCCGCCCATCTTTGGCCACTAGGTTTGCACCGTTAGATTTTGATCCAGCGGCGTAGATAGATTGACTTAAACGAACCGGTATGCTAGATATTAACCGTGCGATCCCACTTAAATCCAACGGTTTGTACTGATTGATCCGTGCGAACCGTTATCGTCTAATAAGGAACAGACGCGTGGCACTGATTTGTTTTAAATAGACAGAAACATTTCTATTAGATGTTAGATTTGAAAAATTCATAACTTTGAATCTACACGTTCAAATTTTACAAATTTTATATCAATGGAATCAGAAAAAAGAGTACTTTCCAACCATGCACTTTGTTTAATGAATTGCTTCTGTAAAATTGGTTATTTTGCAGAAACTTGTTTAGGCTTATTTTGTATATAAAATTTATTCTAAAAATGTTTTTAGGGTAAAATCTTTTGTAAATGTATTGTTTTGAACCTACTGACCATAGAAACCAACTTTTGGATTAAAAACATATTTTGTGAGGCTAAGGAATAAATCTTTGAATAAAAGCACTTCTAGCTAAATAAAAATATTGATTATGGTTTAAAAATGCTTTTTGAGTAAAACCTTTTGAAAATGGTTTGAATTAAACTCTCTGACCATAAAAACCATGTTTTGGATTTAAAAATATATTTGGTGAACCCTATAGAATTATTACTTTGTTTAAAGGCATTTCTAATGAAATAAAATATTGCTTTGGTATAAAAATGGTTTATAGGTAAAACCTTTTGCAAATGGGTTTAATATTAAACACTTTACCTTAAAACACTAACATATGTGTAAAAACATATTTGTCAAACACTAGAAATTAATACTTTGATTTAAATCATTTCTAACAAAACAAAAATGATTTAAAGTGGCCATTTTTACTAACTTGTTTCCAAATGGCTTTGCCACTTTTATAATTGACAAATGGGTGTTTTATAATGTTTATAACCTATTAGAAACCACTTTTCCAAATAAAACAATCTTTGGCATGCTTGCATGCATTGCTTTATTTTTATTATTCTATGTGATGAATTGCTTGAATGGTAGATTGAATTTGTGCCTTGATTGAATTATAGTGAAATTTGAAGAGTGTGACTATTGCAAGATCAAGGAGTGAACTTATATTCTCTACTAAAAAGGCAAGTGGTGCTTCATACTTTTGTCCCATTATTTCACTATGCATTAGTGATATTTCTAAGTAGGACTTGCATGGAATTTTCTAAGTATAAACTATGCCATGGGAAATACTAGTAGATGAAACCTTAGTAGAATTTTCCTAAGTTAAGATTACTACTACTATCATGCTTAGCCTAGCTAGTAGAAAACAAGGGTGGATTATATTCATGCTATGGAATAATTCTAAGTCAAGGACTTATGTTTTGTTTAATAAAACAACTATGTGAATGAATCACCTGGGTGGAAAGGGACTTGCATGGATGGATTTTTGTTGAGTGGTTACCAGGGCCCATTTTTAAATGGTTTACCCTGTGTATCTCACTTGTGGAATGCCACCCAGGAACAAAGAGATTTGAGATGTGAAATGTTGAGAAGCTTCAAGTGCAGCCACTTGGCATTATGGGCTCTGCCTGGATCATATAGGTTGCAATAACTTAGCCAAATGGACAGTTGGTGGTAGGGGATGATAGGTTTGGGAACGCGTCCATTCTGGTCTAAGGGAAGGCTTCTGAAAGATCTTGTCTCGGTGCATGTCGAGTCTTGTGGGGAAAGTGCGCCACCTCTCGAGAGTGTAAAATCTAAGTACTTAGTCGTGTCCCCGGCAATGGAAAATTTGAGCATCAAGACATTGAAGCTATCAAGAATATCCTCGTCCCAATTACTAAGTTAAAAACTTGTGGTTGAACAAGGGTTAAGGATCTTCAATCACTTATTGGTAGATGCCTTGGGTGATTTTGCCAAACAAAAACTTAGTGTTTTCAAATGATAAGGAAAATCTATTTGGAGCAAAGCAAGCCTAAGCTCCACTTAGCCAGATGCATATAGATGATAGATACCACTACTATACTATAGTATCACTTGTTAATACAAATCAAATGTATTGACCCTTGTGGCTGTAACTTATTATGTTACAGGTTTGTTTGATGTTATTGAAGTGTGTTGATTAGGATTACAAGTCTACAACCAGCATGATTGCCTGTGGCACTTTGAAGATGAAGGACTCCATGCTATATAGTTATTTCTGTTGCATTGTAACGAGATAGCCAAATGAGCTATGTAAGATGTAATGAATTATTTTATTCCTGGTTATAAAGTTGTATTATGACCTTTGTTTCTTGATATTACATCTTAACTGTGGATGCTAGCTATTTATCCAGGGACTAGCATTGCAATCACAGGGACCTTTACCTTTATAAAGGTGGGGTCTTACAGTGCGTCTCTGCACCTTTCATCAGTATCCAACAGTTAACCCGCTCGACATCAAAAACCTCCCTAAAATGTCTGAGATCCATGCCAAATCCCGTTGCCATGGTACCTGTCAGCAAGTGCAGATTCGTCCCATTGGTTCCCCGAAGCATCGGCAGGCCCGAGGCCCTGATTCTATCCCTTGGATACTCCACATGCGCTGTGTACCGAGTTCAAGTTGGCTCCCTGCTGCTATCGTTTTTGCATGAGCTTTTGATTCAGCTGCTTGGTGCGTTGGCCCATTAAACATACCTTTCCTCTGATCATTTGCATGCAAAGCTTGACAACTCAGTGGCTCTACTCTCACTTCCATGTCCGATTGATCCCAATATCACACTCTAGAGCTTGCAATTTAATAACCCCTCTTTTCACTCTTTTCTCTGAGTTTTGTGCTCTGTTCTAACTGAAAACGACCGCCAAGCCAACGACATCTCCCAGCACCACGAATTCCCTCTGTTCTAATTGAAAATTTTCATGTGTAAGGAAAGAATGAAGTAATGAGATGAAGAATTGACAAAAGCTCAAACTTGGGGATGCCACCCCGTGTCACCCCAAGAAATATTCAAGAGGTACAAGTGGTGGTGTTGACGTGGAGCACTTCGTTGGAAACCCCAAGAGCAAGGTTTGATGAGCACAGTAGCAAGTCTTCTGTCAGTAGAGACCGAGGTTATCGAACCAGAAGGAGGAAGGAAACGTCACACAGGTGTTGTAAGCAACGCGGAGACCTGCATAACACAAACTCAAGACTTTACCCCAATGAATCAGTGAGGTTGTCAAGCTCACCGGTTTTCTATAACAAAGGATTAAACGTATGGTGTGGAAGGTAATGGTGGTTTGCAGCAAGTAAACAAGTAACAATGGAAGATGATTCAATGGTAAAGATTGGACCGGGGTCCATAGTTCAATAGAGGTGCTCTCCTTAGATAAACAACATGGCATGAAGGGTAAACAAATTACAGCAGGGCAATTGACAGGAACTGAGCAAGCATAACAGTGCAATTACTAGTCAGAAAGATCCTATGATATTCGATTAGGCAATGCAACAAGATACATAGACCGCCATCCAACTGCATCTATGACTAGAAGTCCACCTTCAGGTTATCATCCGAACCGCCTTTAGTATTAAGTTGCAAGCAACAGACAACTGCTTTAAGCAAAGTGTGTAAGGTAAATAGTCCACATGTTCCATGAAAAAGAGACCGTTGTTTTCTCCCTAGTGGCAACAACACATCTACAACCGAAGATATTTCTATCACTTCCCTTGGAAACTAGAGGCATGAACCCACTATCGAGCATAAATACCCCCTCTTGGAGTCACTAGCAACTACTTGGCCAAGATAACTACTAACAACGGAGAGCATGCAAGATCACATACAACACAGACATGATAGAATCATAAAGACAAAACCATTAATCAAACCAACATAATATTCTCAATATCCATCGGATCCTCGCAAACACAACATGCATGATTACAAATAGATTAGATCTTGATCATGAACGGAGCTCACAAGATATATACATGAAAGCACAAAGGAGGAGATACAACCATCTAGCTACT
This sequence comes from Avena sativa, assembly GCA_916181665.1. NCBI lineage: Eukaryota > Viridiplantae > Streptophyta > Magnoliopsida > Poales > Poaceae > Avena > Avena sativa. Next base: position 37,261,045 of record OV702284.1, read on the forward strand.
ACATGGACCCATAGTCCAAGGTGGAACTACTCACGCATCATACCAGAGAGAAGGCCTCCGGGATGATCTCCCCTCCGTCAGGGTGCCGGGAAGAACTTCAGATCCCCCCGACCTAGGGACGATGGTGGCGGCGGCTACAGACAGTTTCGTGGATATTTGATCGGGTACTCAGGGTTTCTGCATAGGGTGCTTCTTATAGGCGAAGGGGGAGGCCGAGGAGGCGGCCAGGGTAGCCAAACCCTACCCAGGTGCGGGGCTGGGCCCACCCACGCCTGGGGTGGGTCTGCCCCCTGGTTGGCCCCTCTGGCTCCCCTCTGGACTTCTTGTTCCCCATGAAAATTAATTGACTTTGACGTTTGTCCTGTCCAATTCCGAGAATATTTCTTTACTAACTTTTCTGAAACCAAAAACAGCAGAAAACAGGCATCTGGCACTGTTGCAACTTGTTAGTAGGTTAGTACCAAAAAACATGTAAAAAGCACCTCAAAGTGCGGACAAGTAAAGCAAAGTAGATACTAAACAAGCATGGAGCATCAAAAATTATAGATACGTTTCCAACGTATCACCATCCCAAAGCTTAACTCCTGCTCGTCCTCGAGTAGGTAAGTGATAAACAGAATAATTTTTTAGGTGACATGCACCCTCACAATAAAGATCCAACCATTTGCAAGCATTGAAAGCTAGGATCAAATAACTCTAAACATGTGCATGAAAGATGGAGTTCTAACAATAGGACATAGTAACTATGCATGCAACATGACAAGCTACAAACAAAGATCATGAATAACATGCATTGAAAAACATTTATTTGTTTCACATGCAGAAAACATAGCATAGTGACAATCATCTTGTCCCTCATAGAGTAGCAAATAGATGCATAGGACACCTACAAAGTTCACAAGGGTGACTAGAAACAAATAGCACAAGAACAAGTAATAACACAATATGCATCAATTAATAAGCTTTGGAACACTGCACACAGAATGACAACTATGGTCTCTTAATGGTGCCTAAAGGTAGAAGGTGGAGACTCAATAGTGGTGGAAGAAAGGACTTTTTTTAATGGAAGCAGGGATTACAAGTTTCAAAAAGAGCTTACAAAAATTATGGTACTTGTTAGCTTTCAGCCCTCATTGCGCCTGTCATAAGCATCTTGAAGTGGTTAAGGTTAAAGTGGTAAAGTTGGAGTATATGCTTGACGAAGTATAAGTTGGCAATCTCAAGTCCCTTGAATACGAGGGCCACACCTCATGCATACTCAACTTTGGGTCCAGATAAGTTCTTGTCATTGTAAGTATTTGCATATCATTGAGAACCGCCAACGGGGTACCCGTTGCATATGGTACAGGAGCTTTCCCATAACCAAAATGACAAGGCAAGCAGACAATGAGCATCTCAGCAATCTTTTTATTTACCGTATGCATAGCTTTTTATTGAGGATGCTTCATAGATAGCTCATTATGGTGATGCTGCAAGTTTCCACCATGATTAGGCATGGCTTAAGCTAGCGGCCCAGGCGTTTCTCTAACACAGGATACAAACTCCATGGACTTACAAGTTCCCTCTTTATTTCACACCGGTGACATCCATAGACAAAATAACATGATATCAACTGAGTACACAGTACAAGTGCAATGTTGAAAACATTCCCCGTGACAACACGGTTCTGCTAATTCCAACTTATAAGTGCAAGCATATACAACAAAGTTTTCACAATGGTTCAAGTTTATTAGGGGCAAAGAATAAAGTGTGCCATCAAGTTCGTGAGGGTTTTAATCACTAAGTTTTCACATAACAAAATAGTTTTTAATTGGAAGATACTTGAAAACAAGAATATACTTGGAATGGTGTAACACACCATGCATAGGAGTTTATAGTGGACACTTTGGAATAACTTGGTTTCTTGGGAGTTGGAGGCATGAGTAGAACTTACTCATACAAGTGGAGGCTAGCAAAAGACTGGGAGCAACCAACTAAGAGAGCAATAATGGCCATAATCATGCAGTGCAACAAAGCATACTAATCAAGCAAAGAGTGGTACAACAAGTCAAGGACTAAATGATCATAGATGCTAATGGTGACTTGTCATAGTCATAACATGGTGTGAGCATGTGCCAAGTCAACCCAAGTAAAGCATCAAAGGAGAATACCACAATACTATGATTTTGCATGTTAAAACAACGCATAATTTCTTCAAGGCACACTAAGAAATCCCGATTGTTTGGAACAAGACATGCTACAGCAAAAATCACTAAGCATAAAGTCAAAACAACACCTAGCATGACATGCTAAAGTCTAAGTGACAGTCAATGCAAGCTCCTCTTGCACTTCAAGCAAGAACTTACTACTCCTTTCCAACACCAAGCAACTTATTTGCCAAACAACACAGCGAGAACAGGGGTCCAAATTACTTTATTCAATAAAACTAAAAAACCTAAGAAAAGCAAACGAAAACTAAGACGCTCCAAGAACAACACAACTGTGCATGAAACAATAAAAACGAAGTGTCTAGACAGACGTGAGCTTTTTATTGATGAAGAAGGGGATGCCTTGGGCATCCCCAAGCTTTTATGCTTGTACCTCTTGGATATTTCTTGGGGTGACACCATGGTGGCATCCCAAAGCTTGAGATTTTGTACATTCTTCATCTCATTGCATCATTCTCTCTCTACACCTGAAATTTTTCCTTCATACAAAACTTCACACAATCTTCATTAGCAACATTAGTGTATTCAAAAGATATTAGACCCCTAGAAAAGCTTTGAAACAGCAAGGATTTTTACTAAAAAACACAAGATACTGTATTAACTCTTTCAAAAATCTCAATTCACCTAAAGAGAACTCAAAAAGGAATCAATAAGAAGCAAATACAAATAATGGCAGAAATCTATCAAAACAAACCAGCAGGTAGAAATCTATTTTTTCGAACATCTTCTGTTGCTCAAATGAAAAAGTGTTGAACTAACGAAAGTTAGATAACATACTGAGGGATTTATTCGTAAATTTTGAGCTCAATCTGACTTACATAGCCTCCTCAATAATGTTTTTGGTGGAGGACAGAAATCTGTTTTGGAACAGCAACTCCCCAGATCTTACTTCCCTCTCATTAGAGGTCATTCTTGGCACAAAAAGCAAACAAAAAGGATAAGGTGAGGTCATTACCGAAGTAATAACTTCCAATACTCAAATAAACTCTTGGGTTATCTCCCAACAAGTACTTTTCTTTAACGCCTTTAAGTTAGGCACAAGAAGCAAGAAGAATCAAGTATTTTCAAATGAAGAAGCATTAACATTCATACTTGCAAAATCTTCAACTATGAAAGGTATCTCCTCCAAATGGCTTTTGGAGGATCCCTTCTCATCTCTCTTTGGTCTACTGCATTCATCAAAAATATTTTCAGGAGCAATCCAATCAAAATTCTTTTCAAAGGCTTCATGCATTCCAACAAGCTTAAGGGGTATGGGTATCTTAAATTCTTCTCTAGGCTTAGTTTTATCAGAAATACCCACAACATCTACACTTGAGCCTAGCATATTGAAATGCTCAAAAACCTTTTTGGCTTCCCTAGCAACATCATGGAATTCTTTTCATAAAGTTTCAAGGACGAATTCCCTCTTTTCAGCATTCTTCTCTTCTTTTAGTTTTAGGAATAAAATTGTATGAAGGGGTTAAGGCTAACAAACCTAGCCTCCAACATATGAACTAAAGAAGTTGTAGCAATCTCATAATTAGGAGCAAGCTCTGCTATTGATTTATCCTCAATGTCCTCATGCTTGCTAACATAATTAAAGAATTCTTCAATATTATCTTTCCCAATTATGGAGCCACTACCTATTGCAAGATCTTTCAGGGCGAACTTGGGGAGCAACATGGTGAGATAGAGCAAGGTGGCAACAAGAGCAGGAACAATTTTTTTGTGTTTTTGAATAAAGAAAGCAAACCAAACTAGACTATTTTTTTGGGTTTTTTGTAAAGAGGCAAACAAAACCAAGCAAAAGAAACAAAGCAAACTAAATACAAAGTAAAGAGAAAGGAAGTGAAGGACTCCCCTTGTGAAGACGTCCTTAGCCTCCCCGACAACGGCGCTAGAAAACTTGTTGATGGTGCTGACGTGGAGCACTTCGTTGGAAACCCCAAGAGCAAGGTGTGATGAGCACAACAACAAGTCTTCCCTCAATAGAGACCGAGGTTATCGAACTAGAAGGAGGAAGGAAACGTCACACAGGTGTTGCAAGCAACGCGGAGACCTACACAACACAAACTCAAGACTTTGCCCCAACGAATCAGTCAGGTTGTCAAGCTCACTGCTTTGCTGTAACAAAGGATTAAACGTATGGTGTGGAAGGTAATGGTGATTTGTAGCAAGTAAACAAGTAACAGTGGAAGATGAATCAATGGTAAAGATTGGACCGGGGTCCATAGTTCACTAGAGGTGCTCTCCTTGGATAAACAACATGGCATGAAGGGTAAACAAATTACAGCAGGGCAATTGACAGGAACTGAGCAAGGCATAACAATGCAATTATTAGTCAAAAAGATCCTATGAGATTCGATTGGGCAATACAACAAGATACATAGACCGCCATCCAACTGCATCTATGACTAGAAGTCCACCTTCAGGTTATCATCCGAACCCCCTCCAGTATTAAGTTGCAAGCAACAGACAACTGCTTTAAGCAAAGTGTGTAAGGTAAACAGTCCACATGTTCCATGAACAAGAGACTATTGTTTTCTCCCTAGTGGCAACAACACATCTACAACCGAAGAGATTTCTGTCACTCCCTTGGAAACTAGAGGCATGAACCCACTATCGAGCATAAATACCCCCTCTTGGAGTCACTAGCAACTACTTGGCCAAGATAGCTACTAACAACGGAGAGCATGCAAGATCACAAACAACATAGACATGATATAATCATAAAGACAAAACCATTAATCAAACCAATATCCATAGGATCCCCGCAAACACAACATGCATGATTACAAATAGATTAGATCTTGATCATGAACGGTGCTCACAAGATCTATACATGAAAGCACAAAGGAGGAGATACAACCATCTAGCTACTACATGGACCCATAGTCCAAGGTGGAACTACTCACGCATCATACCGGAGAGAAGGACTCCGGGATGATCTCCCCTCCGGCAGGGTGTCGGGAAGAACTTTAGATCCCCCCGATCTAGGGACGATGGTGGCGGCGGCTACAAACGGTTTCGTGGATATTTGATCGAGTACTCAGGGTTTCTGCATCGGGGACTTCTTGTTCCCCACGGAAAGTAATTGACTTTGATGTTTGTACCGTCCAATTCCGAGTTACTAACTTTTCTGAAACCAAAAACAGCAGAAAATAGGCATCTGGCACTGTTGCAACTTGTTAGTAGTTTAGTACCAGAAAACATGTAAAAAGCACCTCAAAGTGCGGACAAGTAAAGCAAAGTAGATACTAAACAAGCATGGAGCATCAAAAATTATAGATACGTTTCCAACGTATCAACAAGCATCAAAGATTGGGGATGCCCAAGACATCCCTTTCTTCATCAATAAAAATCTCAAATCTTTCTAGACATTTCGTTTTTATTGTTTATGTCGTCCTGCGCCGGGTGAGTGTTCTCCTTTTCTCCTTGTCTTGTTTCCTTGATCTCTGTTGAGCCTTTTTGGTTTTTCCTTTTGTAACGAGGTGATGTCGTTGGGCAGCTCGGGTGCTGCCACCGTTGCTCCTCCCCCGCCTCCGATTGTCGAGACGGCTGCGTCCTCTCCGACTGCGCCCGCTCCGGATGCGCCTACCCCGACGACCCCGCCTGCACCTCCTCAGGGATCTCCGACCGTGGAAGTGTTGCATCACGTGCCCGCGACTTCACGGGTTGGGCAGCTCTTTGCGGCCGCTCAGGGCCCCGAGACCCCCTTGTCCGTCCTATGGCTGGTGTGAACCCGGCCTGGAGCGATGCTACAGTCAGTTCTGCCAGGCCTGTCATCGAGGAGGTGATGGAGGAGGCGTCGGGTGCTCCGGTGCAGGTGGCTGTGGCGGGCAGCGTCCAGCCGAGGCCGCCGGCTCGGCGGGGAGGGAGTTGGTGGTGGCTGCGCCTTCGCACGCCGCTGCTGACGAAGACGAGGTCATGGTGACCGCCTAGGGGCCAGCTCCGGCTGTGCTTATGTCGGGTGCCATCCACGCCCAGCTGTCGGGCACGGCGCCCTTCGCACTCGACCAGGCTCGCCTCCTGGTTGAGGTAATGGAAAAGGGCCTTAGCGAGGCCAAAACTTTGTTTGTGTTATTGGAGGTAGGTGTCTCTCTCCGTTTTCTTTTGTTGTAGCTGGTTTTTCTATAGCCGAATTTTCGCTCTTTTTTCCTTACTTCCTTCTCTTCGCAGGAAGCATTTTCATAGGCAGCGGAGAATAATCGGGAGTTGGGGCGTAAGATTGCTTATTCTGACCTATCTTGGCGATTGGCTTCCTTTTCCCGCTTTTTGTTGACTATCGGGTACCCTCCTACAACCAGGATCTTGGATAGGGAGAAGGAGGTGGAGCGCCTCAAGGCTCAGGTGGCTCGGCTAGAGGAGTCGAACAAAGCCCGGCAGGGGCAGATCGACCAGCTGTTTGCGACTAAGCACAAGTTGGAGGTTGTCGTGGAGAGGAGCAAAAAGGTGGCCGATGTAACATCACAGCATTAGAGCTTAGAAATAAGCTGAACCTAGATGTGTGCATTGCATTCATGCATAGAAAATCCGAATAATTTTCGCAATTTTGAACAAAACTTGTCAAAGTGATTGAAGCTTCTCTCAACTTGATGGAATTGGAGTAGATCATCAAGTTGGCTGCGAGAAGTTTCAATATGACCTTTGCTAATAACATTATTTTGGGTAATGGTAATTTGATCTAAGGGTAGATCAAATATAATGTAACTAAACCATTACACCTTGATTAATGATTGTAAATTGATCCTTATGTGATCATTCCATGGTATTCATTTCAATAACCATGAATACCAAACTATGAATATAAATCAAGTAACAAGAATGTAATAACTAACTCTTGACCTATCTTAATCTCATATACTTATACTATGAGTATCATGGTAAATACCTAACCTTAACTCTTCAATGAGATTGAGTAGGAAAGAAACCAAGTCAGGATCATTCACCATATATCTTTCTTTCCATATCAATCCTTATGGAATCCTAGCTCAATATCTATTGTTCATCAATGTTGAGTAATCAACTATTGATTCACCAATTCTTAATCTATCAATTCTTGATCTATCAACTCTTGACCATATCATAACATTCACTTAAGGCCTATAAAGAAATAAGTAAGAAGGGGTGAATAATAATGCTAGATTTAAATATCATCTATATGATGGGGGTGTTGGAAGAGAATAGGACCAATGTGATAACTAATGGAGTTAATTCACTCCTGAATGAATAGAAGAGTATCTGAGATAAAGGTTACAAGGATGAGTATTGAAGGTAGTTACCAAGAGTAATCCTATTGGATGAAGTAGGTATAGTCAATGAACAATATTCCTTAATCCAATAGAGATACTAAGAAGATGATTTTAATACAATTGTAATGTTGTATGGATGAAAGCCTTGATTAGTCAACTGTAAATCTAAACCATAAATGATCAAAGGATTAGAATGATCATGCTTTAGTCACCAAGATTGAATGCTTATATCATGTATAAGTGACATTGGTGGATAGAACATGATTAAACCCTAGTATAGATATGTTATCCTAAGATAGCCATGACAAGTCATCATGATATGATGTAAAGTTTGTATATAAAGATACTTGAGTTAAGTAGATATAAGATAGTATAATTAAGATGAAGCTAGAGTAGAATGGAGTTATTGAAGTAGTATTATTCCTCTTAAAGGATAGTAAACTTTTGAAGAGAGTAGTTTGATATATATAGATCTACTTGAATAATATTAGTGGTGGATGATCAAGGAAGAGTGTGAATGGAGTTAGAAGTAACTACTTGTTGGATTGGAGGTTATCAGCAGTAGAGCAGTTGATATAACCAAGTATGGATATGAGAAAAATATGAAAGCTTTAGTGTCAAGCTCATTGGATTTATAAATGGATTTAGAAGAATAAAAGGTGGATAAGAGTATTCTTGTGAAGTAAATCTCATCATGTTAACACATGATGATGGATATGAAGAAGTAGTATATCTAGGAAAGGAATTCCTTAATTAGAAGTCCAGGATTGTGAATTATGGAAGATAGGAATTCCTGATAAACACTAAACCTTTATTCTATAATTAACTTAATAGTCATTTCATCTGATTGATTTATCATCCTATTTCCACAATGCCTTATAGGAATATTTTCCTATAGCAAATCACTTAAGCACATCCCTGTCATTTCCAATTATCATAACCATATGTGCTTAGTAATTATCTTTATCAATTCTTTTCCATAAGACATTTTAGAGAATAACCTTACTATTTTAAAGAGTGATATCATTAAAGATCACAAACATAAAAACAATATGTTTAGCCATTAATCTTTATTCACATCAACAAAAGAATATAAATATATTAAGTACCCTAAACCCTATGGTAAATACTTATAATTCCAAACCCTAACTCTTATGTTAGTGATAATAAAATATATATACCTTATTATTCCCTAGATCTATGGGAGTAATATTAACCAAATGATTTCCTTTGTATATCATGCATCAAATAATGATATGTGATCATTATATAAAAATTTCCATCCAAACTATGAGCTAACTAGAATTAAGTTTTATAAAAAAATAAGGAAATATCATATAATAAAGCCATGGTTTATAATAGAAAGAAAATTAATAACAAAGGCTTCTACAAAATATTAAAAGGGATTCATATAAATAAAATAAAGAAATATAAAAATATATATAATAAAAGCTCCCAAAATGACTTTAAACACCAGCCATTATTGCTGCAACTATTTAACAAATAAATTCTATAAAGAAAATTTGAAACAAATGTGTAATACACAAATCTGAAAACAAAACAAAAAATATAAAAAGAAAATAGTAAGAAAAAACTGCAAGCAGGCCGCAGCCCATTTCCCTCTCTACCTATCCACCGCCCAGCAACAGCACCCTTCCTCTTCCGCTCCCTTGGCTGCAGCCCATGTCGGCCCAACATCAGCCCGCATACCTTTTCGTTTCTTTTCCTTTCTTCTTCCTCTGGACAGAAAGCATCACCGGCGAAGCAGCTGCCTGGCTCGAGCTCCGTCGTCCACCATGGTCGCCACGATTCGTGCCGAACCTGACGTCATCAGAAGGGGATAAGAAGGACACAACACCGCCTCGCACATCCTTATCCCCATTCCTTTCCTCTTCCTCTCTGTCTGTCTTAGAGGCCGAACCCTAGCTCGCCGGAGACTCTTATCGACGTCGCTCCGTAGCTCCTCTTGCTTGCCTGAGACCACCATAAGAACCGCCATATCGTCCTTGTTATTCTTGTTGAAGCACGCAAGCCAGTGAGGTCCCAGACGCTCGGATTGAGACCTCATTCCTGAAGTCCGGCCACCATCGCTACCACCGAATTCGACCACGATTCGTAGCATCAACCTTCTCGCTGCAAATATGGTGAGTTACTGATGCTCACGCATCCCTCAATCATCCTCCTTTCGCGTTTAATCGATCGCTCATCGTGCAACCGTAGCCGTCGCCGCTTGACCTTGCCGTTGACCAAACTCCGATGACCTTAAGTGAGCGGCGCTGCCACCAATAGGTTCGTCTTGGATCCCTCTTTCGAACCCGACCATCTTTGCTAGCCCGTGCGCTCCCAATCGATGGATTGATCACCGATCTGGGATGATCATCCTGTATGATGTCATCATCGCGTCATACCCACATCACCCTTGACCTGGTCAGCCATTTGACTGGTCCTTGCCCTGGTGGCAGGTGACGTGGTATAGGGAACATCTATCATTGTCTGTGAGTAGGAACAACTTCAGTAACAAAAACATTAATCAAGTTGGGCATGCCATGTGACATGTGACCCACCAGTCAGTGACCTAGTCTAGGTTAGGCTCGGTACAAAAAGTATTCCCTGTTTATTTGATTGATAAAACAATATACATTCAAATATCAATATTCCAAAAATGAAATAAAATGATTAAATCTTGTAAATTCCATAACTATTGTTTCTTAATTCAGAAAAATATGTTTTATATATGAAAAATTTCAGAAAAATAAAATCTACAACTTAAAACTACTATCAAATATTATTATGATAATTATTTAAATAAATATTCTTTAATAAAGATTTTATAAGTAATAAAACTTTGATAATTCATATTTTAATATTAGTAAATGTTAAAAATATAAATAAAATACCAAAAATCTTAGAAAAATAAGAACTATAATTCAAAACTATAATCATGCATTATTATTGCACTTAATTAAATATTTGTTATTTATTAAGTATTTATAAAGTAATAAATATTATAAAAACCATATCTTATTATTTTTAAATCACAAAAATAAATGGAATATACCAAAATGATCACAAAAATAATACTTACATGTTAAAAATATCACATTCCACTTTTGAGGTAAATAAAAATTCAAACACTTTAACAACTTAAATTTAAACCTATTTCCTTAATTGATAATTAAGATAAGGGTAAATAAAAATTGCTAATATTTCTAAAATTAGTCAATTGAGTCTAATAAATAGTATTAGTCCTAAATATTAATAATATGAAGTGAAAATGGTTCAACACATTTTTACAAATGCAATCTTATTGAATTATCATTCAACTATAAGTGTAGATCATATCTAAAAAGATCTTAAATAATTATAAAATCTTCAAGAATGGTATTTTTAACCAAATAAAATATTTTACCATTGTTTCACTCACAACTTTATAATGAACTAAATCCAAAGATAATTCATAAGTAGTAAATAATAATGTTTACTTATTCACAAGCCATAACCATACCCTTATAAGGAGATAAATCCTTTTATACATGTATAAGGTTAGGAAACCACTATTCAAATAGAAGTGTTACCATTCTTAAAGTATCCTTAGAGAAATATTATGAAGTACACAAGGTACAAATAGCATAAGCAATATACCTTAAGTACATATGTGTCTTTAAAGTTAACTTTAGTCTACAAGACTTTAAATATAATGCTAAAGACTTTATTATATGCTTTATAGTTAACTTTGGTCTGTTATAGTTAAGTCATAAAGAATCTTAAGTACAAACTATTCAAGTAAGCACAAACAATAGCGACCACATTTGATTAACCACAAGGATTGTTTAGATTTAAAAAAAGAATCTTTTCTTCAAAAGTTATTTGTTTTGCCACTTCTATCAACAAAGCTTATACTAATATTTCCAACTCTTAACAAATTAAATTCAAGGACTCTCATCATAATCAACAGATGACAATTAATCATAGTCACATTGTTTCAAACTTTACTTATATACTTAGGATTGTAAACACTTAAGTTCCTTATTAATGCCATTACCTGTAAAATTAAATTTGAAGATAAACAATTATAGTATAAGCAATCTTGAGTAGCATTTCACATTTGTGTGTATCTCATTGTTTTATGATTTTATAATTACATGTTGTTCACACCCACTCACAAGCCTTGATAAGAAGCATAAGTGTGAAACTTATCTAAAAGGACAACACATTCTAAAGGAACCATCTCAAGTTTCCAAACCCTAAATCAACGTTATCCCCGGGATTTGAGTTTACGAAATTGCGTTACATTACTTATGCATAATAGCATCTTGATTATTTAAACATTAGTCCGTACCAGACCAATGATGCTGATTTCAGATATTGGATCATTTATATTGTCTCGAAGACAGTGAGTGCATAATCTTGCAATCACAAAAGGCAAGTTCACACTTGCTCATGTCCTTTGATTATTTTCTGTAAAATATTTTAAAAATCCATTGTTGTCACCACCTGCATTTGAAAAAGGCCAGAAAACACTATTTTCATAATAATATGATTATAGGATATTTACCATGGGGTAATAACCTACTATGAAAGTTCTGGTGGTAAAGGAACATATTATCTAGGACTTAACAACCAATGTCGCCAGTGATTCTTGCGCCATATATCACGCGTTAACCATGAGATTTGGAATGGGACAGAGAAGTCAGCTGTATCTTCTTCATCTCGCATGTAGCCGGATGTGCAGGTCGTGGCTGTTATCACTCGTAGCATGCATATTAATTGGTAATTCGTAGAGGATATGCAGCATATGGGTGGGAACCCTCACCGTCCCACGATAGTTCTAGCATTTAACGGTCTGTACAAACCATTGCCGTAATTCAATATGTGGGCGTGGTGTACACCAAGGAGGCATGCGAGGTCGCGAAGGGGGCAGTGATTGGCTTGGATCATCTACTGGGCCCCACACCATAGGAAGTGTGGAAGATCGCCCGGTTGTGCAACAAGGATTTGATCTCTCATGGGTAAAGTAACGCACCTCTGCAGAGTGTAAGAACTGTAATTTGTTACTCCCTGTTCCAGGAAGGAGCTGCGAACACGGCAGGAAAGGAACTCCATGAAAGTTCTGGTAAACCCGTGAAGGCTGATGGACATAGATTTTCAGAATAAAAGCAACCTTTGAAGAAATGTTTACGAAAACTTGCATTGCCTACGACCTATGGTCTGTGGATGTAGATATAGTGCATCAAACACTCTTTTCTAGTGAATTTGCTGAGTACGCTTGTTCTCAACGTATCTTCTTAACCCTTGCTAGATTCTAAAGCCAATACAGTCGATGTCTACATAAACTTCTACTCGAAGAAGCCTTCATCAACAGCTCAATTCTTCAACGAAGTCAAGAGAGTCAACATATACATCAACGCAAGTGAAGACGAAGTTACTAAATAGTTAGGAATATATTCTCTAGCCATAGAGCCTATTTCTGTAGTGTATTGCAATAGCAGCAATGCTAGACCAATAGTTTAGATACCAGTTTATTAGTATGATAGTTTTTGAGTTATTTATTTCTAATTCTTCTTTGTAAGAAGTTTCTTTCTCTCTCTTTAACCTAGAGTGTTCTCTAGATCTTGTGTAAAGAGTTGAGTTGTAACCTATAGTCATGTCTTGGACCTGCTGTGTTTCTGTTGTACCACTCTGAGGGATGTAATACTGGTGAACGGTGTTTCATTGGTGTTATATCAATGACTATAGTATACTACATCATGCAGTGGTATGCTGGGTCACCGTAGCCGACACCCGGTTGGGAGGCGCTCAAGACCTTGGAGATGACCTCTGCCCAAATGGAGGAGCTGGTCAAGGTGATCCGGTCCCAGGAACAAGGTCTGACCTGGCAGCTTGAGTAGATTGCCGAGCTTGTCGTCAGTAAGTTCGCACTTCCTTGATCCTTTTATGCTGGAGCTAATGATTTGTCTTTGGCAACTTACTCTTTTAACGGCTGCAGCTTACTACCTAGAGTTGACCGATCAAGCCCTTGAGAAGCTGCCCGCGGAGGAGGCTAGCCACGAACTGACCGCCTAGGATCTAGTGAAGGTTCTGGCAGAGGAGAGCGACGAGCTTCGCAACGTCGCCATGGACTTCTTCCAGTATATCTAGACAGGGATGGGCAAGCCACACGATATTGCCAGCTTGGCGCTCACCCTGACGCGTGGCATAGACGTGCTAGAGATCCACAAGGAGTGGGCGGCTCGTGGTGGCGTGGAGATGGCGCTAGCCCTGGTGGAGTCCTGGAATCCAGATGCGGATCTTGGCGCGCTCTCTCGTGGCTTCCGAGCCGGAACCACCTTTGAGAGTCTCTGCTAGAGTGTCCCGGCGATCAGGTCCTATGGAGTCAAGATTGGCACTTATGTGGACCTGGACCGCGACTTCCGTGACCCCTCCGAGCCGGTGCCATATCACTGGATACCGGACCCTGCCAGCAGCGTCAACGTTGCCTTCTCTAGCCAGGTGCCCACTGCTGATGCCAACGCTGCCTCCTCCAGCCAGGTGCCCATAGCCGGTGTCGATGCCCCTTCTGCCAGCCCGACTCCTACTCTTATAGCCGATATTCCTCCTGAGCCTTGAATCCTTGGTATGCCAGGAGTATTTGTTTCCTGCAAACTTGTTATGCACCAGTTCTGTCCTTGTGGTAAACTTTGCCGTTGTAAAACTTTAACTTCTGCGCGAAAACTTTGTGTTCCGCTTATCTGTTTGATGCTTCTTTGAGCTGAGTTTGCCTCTTTTCTTTTTGGATGTTTTTGTCCTTGGCATTTATTGTGTGGGTGCGCGGGAGCGCGATCGCCGGTTGTAGTCCTCAAGGTTCGGGCCGGCTGGAGTAGCCAGCTAGGTCGAAGCTCTTTTCTACCTTGTTGTTTTCTGATGGGTGCGCGGGAGCGTGCCCACTGGGTGTAGTCCTCGAGGTTCGGGCCGACTAGGGTAGCCAGCTAGGTCAAAGATCTTTGCCACCTTGTTATCTTCTGATGGGTGCACGGGAGCGCGCCCACTGGGCGTAGTCCCCGAGGTTTGGGCCGGCTGGGGTAGCCAGCCGGGTCGAAGCTCTTTGCCACCTTCTTTCCTGCCAAGTTGTGGCTTGTGCAAAACAAAACCCAGCGTTGCTTGCATTAGTTTCACCACTGGTGTGTTCATTCACAGCTAAGATAAAATATGAGAACGATGCCCTTTCGAACTAGGTCGATAACTTATTCCTTTTCTTTGCGAACATTGGCCTTTTGAGCTGTGGCCTTGTCGGCTGCTAGACGGGTTGCGGTCTGCAGCCGGAATCGAAGGGGTAGCTAGGTTGGCGTACTTCATGATACTTCAGGTTGTTGTTATTGGCTTAGCTCAAGCAGACACAGCCGGATTGCCCGTGCGCTCCGGTCCTCTATTTTGGGTTGTTTTCTTGTAACGGGGACTTTGGGCTTTTGCTCTTGCCGGGTCGACCGCCGGCTTGCGGTCTGAAGCCGAAACCAAAGAGTGGGCCCTAGGTGTCGCGTACAATACTTAACCGTCTATAGAAATTGCAGGCGTCCGGGCCAGCCGGGTTGACGACAAAGGTGATGTGCAAATGGGCATGGAGTCCTCGGGGATATGCCGAGGCTCCCGAGCTTGTTCATTTATTACATGGAAGTAAGATACATACACTTCTTGCTCACGTGTAAAATGGACGGAGTAGGTTCGTGTTCCAAGGGCTCTCTGTCTATTTGTCAGAGCGGTCATCCTTGTTCTTTGCCGGCTGTTGGGCATCGATGAGGTAGTATGAGTCGTTGTGCAGCGCTCGGCTGATGATGAATGGCCCTTCCTAGGGTGGGAACAGCTTGTGCATTCCCTTCGTGCTCTGCACCAGGCGCAGCACTAGATTTCCCTCGCGGAATGAGGTAGGTCGGATCCGGCTAGCATGGTAGCGACGCAGTTCCTGCTGGTAAATAGATGATCTGGATAGGGCCAGTTGTCGTGCCTCTTCTAGCAGATACACGTTGTATTCACGTGCTTCCTTGGCCTCTTGCTCCGTGTAGAGAAGCTTGCGGGGTGCGTCAAACTAGATGTCAGCGGGAAGGACTGCTTCTGCACCATAGACGAGGAAGAACGGCGTGAAGCTGGTTGACCGGTTGGGGGTGGTGCGTAGGCTCCATAACACAGCTGGCAGTTCCTCTATCCAACATACGGGGGACCTAACAAGTGGCTCGATCAATCTTGGTTTGATTCTGTCTAGGACCAAGCCGTTTGCATGCTCGCACTGCCCATTTGACTGAGGGTGTGTGACCGAGGTAGGTCCAGGCGGATTCCCTTTTCTCCACAGAAACGCGTGAAAACCCCCTTGGCAAAATTGGTGCCCTTGTCTGTGATGATGTTGTGTGGATAGCTGAAGAGTATGATTATGTCCATGAAGAACTTGACCATTGTTGCCCCGTCCAGCTTCTTTATGGGCTTTGCCTCGATCCACTTGGTGAATTTGTCCACTGCTACGAGCAAGTGTGTCATACCGGATCAAGCTGTCTTGAACGGTCCAACCATGTCCAGCCCTGATACGTCGGAAACATATCTATAATTTTTAATGCTCCATGCTTGTTTTGTATCTACTTTGCTTTGATTTATCTATACTTTGAGGTGTTTTTATATCTTTTCTGGAACTAACCTATTAACAAGTTGCCACGGTGCCAGTTGCCTATTTTCTTCTGTTTTTGGTTCCAGAAAGGCAGAAAATCAATATTCTCGGAATTGGATAGGACAAAAGCCAAAGTCATTATTTTTCCCGGAGCAAAACGGAACCAAGAAGTAGAGCCGGAGGGGGCCACAGGGTAGGGGCGCACCCCCTAGGCGCGGGCAAGCCCTGGAGGCGCCTACAGGGGGTGTGGGCCCCCTGGACCCCCACCGACCTTGACTCCTGCGCCTATAAGAAGCCTCCAACCCAAAAACCCTAGGGCATCCAGAAGAAATCCACGAAAACCTCCATAGCGCCGCCACCGAAGGGGAGATTCAAGGGACAGAAATTCTCTGTTCCGGCACCCTGCCAGGATGGGGAAGTGCCCCGGGAGCCATCTCCATCACCGTTGTTGATTCCCATGATGAGGAGGGAGTAGTTCTTCCTCGAGGCTAAGGGCTCTACTGGTAGCTATGCGTTCATCTCTGTCTCTATGCATGATCTTGTTGTGGTCATGAGCTTTGTAATCAAGTAGATCTACCTTGCTACTCAAGTGCTTTAATAGATCTCTAGATCTCCCCATGCATGTGAAAGTGACAGCATGCACGCCATGGTGGCACTTAGGCTTGAGTCTACATAAATACTCTTTGTGCTTTAATAGATCTATGATTTTCCCCACGTCCGTGAAAGTGATAGCGGGCATACCGTGTGTCGCACTTTGGCTAGATTGAATATTTGTTGTGAGTTATATTTGGAGTTGGATGTCTCTATGAAATTGTGGTGTTTGTTGTAACCATCTAGCGCTCAAGGTGATGGTGTGGGGTTATCTAGATTGGGGAAGGCAGACTTTGAGGAGTGTTGTCATAGCCCTACCATGGATTAGAGTGTCCAACCGGAGAGTAGTTAAGAGTAGTATCATGAAGAGAGGATATTTATATGAGAGAGTGTTCACTAGTGAAAGTATGATCCCTAGGCCTTGTTTTTAAACATTAAAACACCGTTTGCTACTAGATCTGTTGCATGTTTGCTTGCTTCCATCTTGTTCCGTTTGCCGGGGATGTTTTAGGCTTTTACCTTTCCTCCATGCCATCAGCTCTTTTCTAGCATCGTTACCACTTGTATTTCACTATCTCTTCTCCGAACTAGTGCACCTATACACCTGACAAGTGTATTGGATGTGTTGGGGACACAAGAGACTTCTTGTATCTTGATTGCAGGGTTGCTTGAGAGGGGATACCTTTGACCACTTCCTCCCTGAGTTCGATAAACCTTGGGTAATCCACTCAAGGAAAACTTGCTGCTGTTCTACAAACCTCTGCACTTGGAGGCCCAATAACTGTCTACAAAAATTGAAGTGCATATACATCAAGCTCTTTTCTGGCGCCGTTGCCGGGGAGTTAAGGTAAAAGGTACTCACATCCTCCAGTGTGAGTGCTCGAAGTTATTTCCTTTAGATTCTGCAATTTTGTCTTTTTGTTTCTTGTTTTCACTAGTTAGGCTTAATGGAAAACAACAAAAAATTAGAGAGCTCTATAGTATTTATCTTGAGTTAGGACATGAAGTGTTTGAAGAGAAAATTAAAAAACCTATGGAACTTTATTTGCATGCTAATAGCAATGTTATTAGTATGAATTATTTGAACACCATTATTGCTAATGCTATGGAAAAGTCTAAGCTTGGGGAAGCTAGTTTTGATGAGCATGATATTTTTACTCCCCCAAGCATGGAGGAGAAAGTTTACTTTGATGATACTTTACCTCCAATATATGATGATTACAATGATGAATATGATATCTTTAGTCCACCTACTATTGAGGAGAAAATTAATTATGATTACAATATGTCTCCCATATTTGATGATTATGGTGATGAGAATAATAATGATAGCTATTTTGTTGAATTTGCTCCCACTATGATTAATAAGGATGACTATGCTTATGTGGAGAGTAATAATTATTATATGCATGTGGCTCATGATAAGAATGTTTTATGTGATAGTTATATTGTTAATTTTATTCATGATGCTACTTAAAGTTATTATGAGAGAGGGAAACATGGTTTTATTTACCTCAACAATATTAAGTTTCCCCTCTTTATGTTAAATTTTTTGAAGTTGCACTTGTTTTGCTTTCCTATGCTTGTTGCTTTGTGCTTTCATGACTTGTTTTTTACAAGATTCCTATGCATAGGAAGTGGGTTAGACTTAAGTTGTTTTGAATTTGCTTCTTGATGCTCTCTTTTAATTCAATTCAAATTTCTTATGTGAGCATCTTCTCAAACTATCAAGCCTAACTTAAAGGCATTAAAGAAAAGTACTTGTTGGAAGATAACCCAAGAGTTTTATTGAGTCTTGGAAGTTATTACCTCTGTAATAACCTCTCCTTATCATTTTTATTTGCTTTTGTGTCAAGAATGACCTCTAATGAGAGGGAAGTAAGATTTGGGGAGTTGCTGTCCCGAAACAGATTTTTGTCCTCCACCATAAAAATTCGTGAGGAGTCTCTATATGTCGGATTGAGATGAAATTTTACGAACAAATCCTCCAGTATGTTAGCTAACTTTTTTTAGTTCAACACTTTTTGATTTGAGCAACAGAATGTCTTCGAAAAAATTGGTTTCTACCTGCTGGTCGGTTTTGATAGATTTCTGCCATTATTTGCATTTGCTTCTTATTGATTCCTTTTTGGGTTCTTTTTGGGAAATTGAGCTTTTTGAAGAAGTTGATACAGTATCTTGTGTCTTTAGTGAAAGATTTGTTGTTTTTAAATAAACCCAAATGTCTATTATCTTTTGAATACACTAATGTTGCTAATGAAGATTGTGTGAAGTTTTGTATGAAGGAAACTTTGCAGGTGTAGAGAAAGAATGATGTAATGAGATGAAGAATGGACAAAAGCTCAACCTTGGGGATGCCACCCTGTGTCACCCCAAGAAATATCCAAGAGGTACAAGCGTCAAAGCTTGGGGATGCCCAAGGCATCCCCTTCTTCATCAATAAAAATCTTAGGTCTTTCTAGATACTTCGTTTTTATTGTTTCATGCATTGTTGTGTTGTTCTTGGAGCGTCTTAGTTTTTGTTTTGGGTTTTTGTTTGCTTGAGTAAGTTGGTTGGTTACACCACACTTCTTTTGGAGAGAGACACACTCTGTTTCCATTGCCTAGAACACTCTAGTTTTCACTCTTATTGTTTTTGTGAGTGTTCACTTTTGCTAAGCACTGCATTCAGCCTTAGTTTTCTTGTGCTTTCAGCTTAGAACTTTTAGTTCTTCTTTGTGGATTTGTGATACAAGCTCACTGATCTTTATTGATTATTATCTTTGTGAGTTGTTTCAAATAAGTTGATTGGTGTTGGAAAAGAGTAGGAAAGTTCTTGCTTGATTAGTGCAAGAGGAGCTTTCATTGGCTGTGACTTAGACTTTAGCATGGCAATCTAGGTGTTGTTTTGACTTTATGCTTAGTGATTATTTATGTAGTGTGTCTTGTTCCAAACAATTGGGATTGCTTAGTGTGCCTTGAACAAATTATGCGTTGTTTTAGCATGCAAAAGCATAGTATTGTGGTATTCTCCTTTGATGCTTTGTTTGGGTTGACTTGGCACATGCTCACACCATGTTATGACTATGAACAAGTCACCATAGCCTCTATGATCATTTAGTCCTCGACTTGTGGTACCACTTTATGCTTTGATTAGTAATGTTTTATTGCTCTGTATGATTATGGCCATTATTGTTCTCTTAGTTGGTTGCTCCCAGTCTTTTGCTAGCCTCCACTTGTATGAGTAAGATCTACTCATTCTTCCAAATCACAAGAAACCAAGTTATTCCAAAGTGTCCACTATAAATACCTATGCATGGTGTGTTACACCATTCCAAGTATATTCTTGTTTTTAGCTATCTTCCAATTAAAACTATTTTGTTATGTGAAAACTTAGTGATTAAAGCCCTCAAAAACTTGATGGCACACTTTATATTCTTTGCCCCTAATAAACTTGATCCATTGTGATGTCTATGTTGTATATGCTTGCACTTATACGTTGGAATTAGCAGAATTGTGCTGTCACGGGGAACGTTTTCAACATTGCACTTGTACTTTGTACTCAGTTGATATCATGCTCTTTTGTCTATGGATGTCACCGGTGTGAAATAAAGAGGGAGCTTGTAAGTCCATGGAGTTTGTATTTTGTGTTAGAGAAACGCCTGGGCCGCTAGCCTAAGCCATGCCTAATCATGGTGGAAACTTGCAGCATCACCATAGTGAGATATCTATGAAGCATCCTCAATAAAAAGCTATGCATATAGTAAATAAAAAGATCGCTGAGATGCTCATTGTCTACTTGCCTTGTCATTTTGGTTATGGGAAAGCTC
This sequence comes from Avena sativa, assembly GCA_916181665.1. Classification (NCBI taxonomy): domain Eukaryota; kingdom Viridiplantae; phylum Streptophyta; class Magnoliopsida; order Poales; family Poaceae; genus Avena; species Avena sativa. The sequence continues at coordinate 37,281,509 of OV702284.1, forward strand.
CTGTACCATGTGCAAGGGGTACCCCGTTGGCGGTTCTCTATGATATGCAAATACTTACAATGACAAGAACTTACAGGTGACTGAAGTTGAGTAGCATGAGGTGTGGCCCTCGTATTCAAGGGACTTGAGATTGCCAACTTATACTTTGTCAAGCATATAATCCATAGTTAGTTCACTTTAACCTTAATCACTTCAAGATGCTTATGATAGGGGCAATGAGGGCTGAAAGCTAACAAGTACCATAATTTTTGGAAGCTCTTTTTGAAACTTGAAATCCCTGCTTCCTTTACAAAAAGGCCTTTCTTCCACCACTATTGAGTCTCCACCTTCTACCTTTAGGCACCATTAAGAGAGCATAGTTGCCATTCTTAGTTTTATGTGCAGTGTCCCAAAGATTATTGATTGATGCATATTGTGATATTACTTGTTCTTGTGCTATTTGTTTCTAGTCACCCTTGTGAACTTTGAAGGTGTCCTATGCATCTATATTGCTACTCTATGAGGGACAAGCTGATTTCCACTATGCTATGTTTTCTGTATGTGAAACAAACAAACGTTTTTCAATGCATGTTATTCATGATCTTTGTTTGTAGCTTTTCATGTTGCATGCATAGTTACTTTGTCTTATTGTTAGAACTCCATCTTTCATGTACATGTTTAGAGTTCTTTGATCCCAGCTTTCAATGCTTGCAAATGGTTTGATCTTGGTTTTGATGGTGCATGTCACCTAAAAAATTATTCTTTTTATCACTTACCTACTCGAGGACGAGCAGGAGTTAAGCTGGGGGATGCTTGATATGTCGTAAACGTATCTATAATTTTTGATGCTCCATGCTTGTTTTGTATCTACTTTGCTTTGCTTTGTCTATACTTTGAGGTGCTTTTTTATCTTTTCTGGAACTAACCTATTAACAAGTTGCCACAGTGCCAATTGCCTGTTTTCTTCTGTTTTTGGTTCCAGAAAAGCAGAAAATCAATATTCTTGGAATCGGATGGGACAAAAGCCAAAGTCATTATTTTTCCCGGAGCAACAGGGAACCATAAAGCAGAGCTGGAGGGGGGGCCACAGGGTGGCCGCACCCCCTAGGCGCGGGCAGGCCCTGGAGGCACCTATAGGGGGTGTGGGCCCCCTGGACCCCCACCGACCTTGACTCTTGCGCCTATAAGAAGCCTCCGACCCAAAAACCCTAGGGCATCCATAAGAAATCCACGAAACCCTCCGTAGCGCCGCCGCCACCGAAGGGGAGATTCGGGGGACGGAAAGTCTCTGTTCTGGCACCCTGCCGGGATGGGGAAATGCCCCAGGAGCCATCTCCATCGATCTCCACCACCATCTCCATCACCATTGCTGATTCCCATGATGAGGAGGGAGTAGTTCTTCCTCGAGGCTAAGGGCTCTACCGGTAGCTATGTGTTCATTTCTCTCTCTATGCATGATCTTGGTGTGGTCATGAGCTTTGTAATCAAGTAGATCTACCTTGCTACTCAAGTGCTTTAATAGATATCTAGCTCTCCCCATGCGTGTGAAAGTGATAGCATGCACGCCATGGTGGCACTTAGGCTTGAGTCTACATAAATAGTCTTTGTGCTTTAATAGATCTATGATTTTCCCCACGTGTGTGAAAGTGACAGCGGGCATACCGTGTGTGGCACTTTGGCTAGATTGAATATTTGTTATGAGTTATATTTGGAGTTGGATGTCTCTATGAAATTGTGGTGTTTGTTGGAACCATCTAGCGCTCAAGGTGACAGTGTGGGGTTATCTAGATTGGGGAAGGCAGACTTTGAGGAGTGCTGGCATAGCCCTACCATGGATTAGAGTGTCCAACTGGAGAGTAGTTAAGAGTAGTATCATGAAGAGAGGATATTTATATGAGAGAGTGTTCACTAGTGAAAGTATGATCCCTAGGCCTTGTTTCTAAACATTGAAACACCTTTTGCTACTAGATATGTTGCATGTTTGCTTGCTTCCATCTTTGTTCCGTTTGCCAGGGAGGTTTTGGGCTTTTACCTTTCCTCCATGCCATCAGCTCTTTTCTGGCACCGTTACCACTTGTATTTCACTATCTCTTCGCCGAACTAGTGCACCTATACACCTGACAAGTGTATTGGGTGTGTTGGGGACACAAGAGACTTCTTGTATATTGATTGCAGGGTTGCTTGAGAGGGGATACCTTTGACCACTTCCTCCCTGAGTTCGATAAACCTTGGGTAATCCACTTAAGGGAAACTTGCTGCTGTTCTACAAACCTCTGCAGTTGGAGGACCAACAAATGTCTACAAGAATAGAAGTGCATAGACATCAAGCCCCCAAACTTGCAAATGGCCAGGTGATGGGTATTGTCTTGAGTGCTGCAGACGGTGTGTGATTCAGCTGGCCGAAACATTGGCAGCCATTGCATGCCCTGACCAGTTCCTCGGCGTCCTTTAGCGCAGTTGGCCAATAGAAACCATGACGAAGCGCCTTGGCTGCTATGGCCCTTGATGAAGCATGATGGTCGCACTCTCCCTGGTGGATATCGACTAGGAGCTCGATTCCCTCCTCTTGGCTTACAGCGCTGATAGATGCCCCCAACACTGCGTTTGTACAACTCCTTGTTGATGATGGTGTGTAACACCACGGTTCTGAAAAGACCGTAGCTTCTATGTGACATACCAATCCCTGGATCGGTTCATTGGCCCACAATAGAATAAGATGAATAACATAGCAAAATATCCGTGTATCATAAATAACAAAGATCCAGAGTACCATTATTACAATAAAAGCTTAGCCCAGGGCTAGCTCAAATTATTCAGGTAGAAACATAAATAAAGCAAATTCTCCATTCTTCAAATTGCCCACAAGTGAACAAGTGCCGAGTGGAGTACTGTGGCCTATATCGATTTCTCGGAATCGGAATATCCTGCAACATGAAACGTAGCAGCCCCGAAGGGTCAATACATGGAATGTATGGCAAGTAGAGCTAGTAAAGGAGACAATAGTGCTAACATCTACATGCATATTTGGCAAGTGGAGCTGTGGCTAGCTTGCATTTGCAAATACCTTTGTCCTACTTTCATAAACAGTCTTTGATTTTCTTTGAAAATATCCCAATTAAGTTAACCCAACAATGTTAAAACAATTAAGAAATTAGAATGAGCGAGAAACATGTCATGGGATCAATATCAAGCAACTCAGATGTCCATAACCGGGGACACGGCTAATCGATTAGATTATACACCCTGCAGGGGTTAGTACACTTTACCCATGTGACTTGGCCAGCCCAGCTCGTACCATCACTCTCATTTTGGGTGATGATAGGGAGAAGTCCAAGAACAGACTGTTCGGGAAGTAGCTCCCCAATCCCGACGCGCACCGGTCCAACCTACCAAAATTCTACATCTCTGGATACGCGGGTTCGAGTTACCACAACCTACTAAGTCCAACCAACCGCCCATTCCATTATTGGCACATGGTTGTACACGTAAGCTACAGAATAAAGAAGCCAATCATTTTCTCTTGATACCTGGGTGCCTTTCCGCAATGAAACCACAAAAAATTATCAATCCCATCACACCCAGGAGATTCATTGATTAAGTTGTTTTAGTTTTCGTAAACCAACACATTTAGAAACAACTTTTTGTGATGTAACCCAGCCCTCGTACATCATAGCATGGCTAAGTACATCTAACAATGGTGGTTCATCTACAAGGAAAATCCTACCACATAATAGGACATAGCATAGCGATAGTATTATCCTACACATGCATCTACAATATACACGACAATGCATTAAAAATAGTAGGACAATATCATGAACAAGGTAGCATCTACTTGCCTTGGTTGTAGCGGTCGGAAGAACAATCCACACACGAGCAAGCGTTGCACTCGTCACAATCTACACGATACAATTGCAATCAAAAACAAACCATCCACAAACATATGCAACAAAGATGATGCATGAGTGCATGCATGACAATTGGATTGATGCTACAGCAGCACCACATAATCCTATTCAGTAAAGCTACTGATTGCATGCATGGAAAATAATTTTAGCGCAAGGAATACTATTATGCAATTTATAACGCTCAAAACTAGAGCTAGGAACCAAATAAATCACTACTAATAGAATACTGCTTGTAAAATCTTGGGAAAATTCTACTGTATAGGCATTGCTATTTAGGAACAGTACCAATTGGAATTACTGAAAAAGGAATTATATAACTTCCTGAGTAATTAAAATACTGCAGAAAGCCACTAAATTTTTTCTGCAAAAGTTTTTACTGTAAACCTATCTTTTTAATTCACTTTGAGATTCCCCTTGTTCTACTGAATCCAGGGACATATTATTTGCAATTTTTGGAGTTACAGATCTTTTTCTATGAATTAATCACTCTGAAAAAGCCATTAACTCTTTTAATTAATCTGGACAAAATCTTGCTGCAAAGGTGTAAAACAATGGTACAGCAAGATTCTACACGACTTACTGAATCTACACATATTTTATTTGCAATTTTTGGCCTAGTAGATTAATTTGTACGCAATTTACAAAATTCTACTAAAATCTGCAATTTCTAAATCGATTTTAAATCAAAAGGGAATATTCTGGGAATATTCCCTGCTGACTCAGCGCTGACTCAGCATGGGTTGACTGGTCAACCAGTCAACCGCGCGGTCTCCAGACGATCTGAGCCGTGGATCGAAGATCCAACGGCCAGGGAGGGGTGGCAGCGGCGGCGAGCTCGAGGCGGCGGCGGCGGTGGTCTCTGACGTCGGTGGCGCGACGTACAGGGTCTGCGACGAGGAGGCGGAGCCCGTGGGGACGACGGAGCGGTCTCCCGCGGCTCCTGGCGGCGGCGGAGGCGGGCTGGAGCGGCGTCGGCCGGTGGTGGTGGTGTGGCGATGGCGGCGGTGACCTGTGGGAAAAGGGGAGGCGGCGGTCAGGGCCGAGGCGAGGTCGCGGGGCGGCGGGGTTGCGGGGAGAGAGAGAGGGAGGCGCGGCGGCGGGCGGCGCGCTTACCGGTCAGCGGCGGGCGGCGGAAATCGGGCGGCGGTGGCAGCGGCTCGCGATGCAGGCGGCGGCGGCGCGTTGGGAGAGGTGGCGGCGCGATAAGGGAGGCCAGGGGGGCGTGTGCGGCTAAGAAGGGCCCCACGCGGAGTCCTCCCCGAAATCCGCGGCGGCGGTTGGAGTTCGTGTCGGGCGCGGCGACGGCGGCGAAGTCGGCGCCGACAGGTGGGCCCCACCTGTCGGTGGCCAGGCGCGGTGGCGGCGGCAGATACTATCTGCCGCGCGGGCGGCGGCGGCTGCACGCGCTGCTGGCTGCTGCGGGTGGGCCGGCTCGGCCCAGCGGCTGCGCCCCTTTTTTTTGATCTTTTCTTTTTTCCAATTTCCTATTTAGTAATTCCTCCGTAACTTTTTCATACGGACTCCAAATTGGGCGAAACTTGTTCCTAAATTTTTCTAAAATCTAGGAGATCAAACTAGGGTCAAGTGGTGAGTGAAATCACTAGTCTACAACGGTGGAAAACACAAGTCCTAGTATACCCTCCCGCGGGAGCATTTTAGTAAAGTAAAATAGGGTTTTGAAAATAGCGTTTTGCCGAATCATTTCAATCGAAGGTTTTGCATGGAAGAACATGATGCAATGATATGAATGATATGCCGAACCAAATCTAAAATTTAGGATGTGACAAGACTAACCCCCTTAATATGAATCTCGTCCCCGAGATTCGGCGCGGCTAGCAAATAGGTGCGGGTAGTCCTCTCGGATGTCATCCTCACGCTCCCATGTGGCTTCCTCTTCGGTGTGGTGGCTCCACTGCACCTTGCAAAACCTGATCGTCTTGGTACGGGTAATCCTCTCCGTTGTCTCCAAAATCTTGACCGGCTTCTCCTCATAGGTCAAGTCATTCTCAAGCTGAACCTCCTCTAGTGGCACAGTGTCTCTCAATGGTGTATCCACCATCTCCGGATGGCACTTCTTCAGCTGGGATACGTGGAACACATTATGAACAGCGGACAGAGCCTCTGGCAACTCCAACTGATAAGCAACTTCTCCTTTGCGTGCTAAGACCCGATATGGTCCAATAAACCGAGGTGCCAGCTTACCCTTAATTCCAAATCTCTTGATTCCACGAAGTGGCGACACTCTGAGGTATGCTCTATCACCTATCTCATACACCACTTCCTTGCGCTTGGCGTCAGCATAGCTCTTCTGCCTTGATTGTGCTACCTTCAGCCTGTCCCTAATCAAGGCGACCTTCTCCTCAGCATCCTTGATCAAATCAGGTCCAAACAGCTGACGTTCTCCTACTCCATCCCATAGTAATGGTGTCCGGCACCGTTTCCCATACAGTACATCGAACGGTGACGTCTTGATGCTGGTTTGATAGCTGTTATTGTAGGAAAACTCAGCATACGGAAAATTCTCATCCCAGCTAGAACCATGAGCCAAAGCGCAAGCTCTCAGCATATCTTCCAGAATCTGATTCACCCTCTCGGTCTGTCCATCAGTCTGTGGGTGAAACGCTGTGCTAAACTCCAATCTAGTCCCCAACGAATCGTGCAGCTGGCGCCAAAAGTGTGAAGTAAATTGGGTGCCTCTATCAGATACTATACTCTTGGGAACTCCATGTAGGCACACAATTTTGTCCATGTAGATCTTGGCCAACTTTGCACTCGTGTAGGTCGTCTTCACCGGAATAAAGTGGGCTACCTTGGTCAAATGGTCGACCACTACCCAAATGGAGTCATATCCTAACCTGGTCCTGGGCAATCCTGTGATAAAATCCATTCCCACTCTATCCCACTTCCAATCTGGCACGGGCAACGGCTGTAGCAGTCCTGCTGGCTTCTGGTGTTCCGCCTTCACTCGGCTACACACATCACATAGGGCAATATGCTTGGCGATGTCTCCCTTCATGTTGTTCCACCAAAATCCGCTCTTCAAATCCATATACATCTTTATGTTGCCCGGATGTATGGAGTATGGCGAGTTATGGGCCTCCTGCAGAATCAATTCCCTTATCTCCAGGTCGCTGGGCACACACAAACGATCTCCATACCACAAGGTACCATGCTCATCCTCGCGAATATCCTTTTCCCGATTTTCCTTCATCTTTTCCTTTATCTCTCCTATTTCCTTGTCTCCTACCTGTGCCTTCCTGATCCTGTCCTGTAGCGTCGGTTGGACCTCCATTGTTGCCAGGTATCCTTCAGACACTACTTCCAGTCTAAGGTCCTTGAACTGCTTGCACAAATCCTCCGGTAATTCCCCAATTGTCAGTCCATTGGCGTAAACCTTCCGGCTCAGAGCATCTGCTACTACATTGGCCTTTCCTGGGTGGTATTGCAGATTCTTATCATAGTCCTTGATAAGTTCCAACCATCTCCTTTGCCTCATATTCAGTTCCTTCTGTGTAAATATGTACTTCAGGCTCTTGTCGTCGGTGTACACATCGCAGTGTTTTCCCATCAAGTAGTGCCTCCATACCTTGAGCGCATGAACCACTGATGCTAGTTCCAAGTCGTGCGTGGGATAATTCCGCTCATGGTGTTTAAGTTGTCGCGAGGCATACGACACCACTCTCCCATCTTGCATCAGCACACTCCCAAGTCCCTGTCGAGAAGCATCACAGTACACTTGGAAATCCTTCTAAAGATCTGGTAAACACAGAACGGGTGCGGTCACTAGTCGACGCTTTAGTTCTTGAAAGCTGGCTTCACACACATCCGTCCATTCAAACTTCCTCTCCTTCTTCAGAAGTTCAGTCATTGGCTTAGCAATCTTGGAGAAGTTTTCAATGAACCTCCTGTAATATCCAGCAAGTCCCAAAAATCTTCGTATCTCTCCCGCATTCTTGGGTGCTTCCCACTCAGTTACTGCAGTCACTTTGCTTGGATCAACGGCGACTCCTTCTCCTGACACCACGTGCCTAAGAAATCCAACAGTGTTAAGCCAGAATTCGCACTTGCTGAATTTGGCATACAGCTTGTGTTCCCTCAGCTTCTCCATAATCAGTCGTAGATGTTTCTCATGCTCAGCATCATCCTTGGAATATATCAGTATGTCGTCAAAAAACACCACCACGAACTTGTCCAAGTACTCCATAAATACCTTGTTCATCATGGTCATGAAATATGCCGGGGCATTTGTTAGTCCAAAAGACATAACCGTATACTCATATAAGCCATGCCTAGTGGTGAAAGCGGTTTTTGGTATGTCTTCCTCCCGGATCTTCAATTGGAAGTAGCTTGATCGCAGATCAATCTTGCTGAACACCTTCGCTCCTTCCAGTTGATCAAACAAATCATTTATGTTCGGCAGGGGGTATTCGTTCTTGATGTTCACCTCATTCAGTGAGCGATAGTCCACCACTAATCTCTTGCTGCTGTCTTTCTTCTCCACAAACAGAACAGGTGCACCCCATGACGACGAACTAGGCTGAATGAAACCCTTGTCCAACTGCTCTTTCAGCTGCTTCTTCAATTCCTTCAGCTCATCCACATCCATCTTATATGGTCTCTTTGCTATAGGTCCTGTCCCCGGCATCAGATCGATGAGAAACTCCACTTCCCTGTCAGGTGGCATACCTGGCAGCTCTTCCGGAAACACATCGGGGTAATCCTTAATCACAGGCACAGTATCCATGCTAACCCCCTTAAGAGAATTCAGCTTACACCTTCCCGGCCGCACTGCCGACTTGAACCTAATTCTCTTACCATCCGGGGTTTTGAGTGAAACAGCTCGTTGTGCACAATCTATGTGTCCCCCATGCATAGACATCCAATCCATACCCAGAATAACATCTAACCCTTGTGATTCCAACACTACCAGATGTGCAATGAAGTTGTGTGTTCCAATCCTCACAGTTAAGCCGCGGCATCCCGCGCTAGCTATCATATCTCCTCCAGGTGAGCTTACTCTAATAGACTCTTTCATAGACTCAGTAGGTAGCTTATACTTATCCACAAATGCCCTTGATATGAATGAAAGCGATGCACCAGTATCGAAAAGTATAAGTGCAGGGTGAGTGTTGATTGGGAACTTACCAATCACAAGGTCAGGCTCATCTGGGATCTCCTCCACATTCATGTGGTTCACTGTGGCCTTCTGGTTGTTGGTTGGCTTCAGTCCCTTCCTCTCCGGACAGTTGTCAGCATAATGTCCCTTCTGGCCACACTTGAAGCATGTCACCTCACTCAGATCCTTCTTCACAAAGTTGCGATCACGGTTGCGGTCATGTCCACCGTGTCCTCCAGAGTGGTGAGAGTGTCCTCCCTTGTGGCTGTGGTGGCTGCTCTTGTGGTTGTCATGGCGATGTCCATCGCCTCCATGGTGATGGCGATCATGACTCCCATGGTCACTCCCTCCATGCTTGGAGTATCCATCATAAGAAGTGCGAGACTTGTGGTGAGAACCAGAGTGGTGATTGCTGCTCTTTCTCTTGCGGTTCTCCACCTGCTTGTGCTTCCCTTCCAAGATCCTGGCCTTGTCCATAAGCTCATGGAAAGTGGGGCAATAAACCACCAGTAGCTGCACTGAAAGCTCATCACTGAGGCCATCCAGGAATCTCTCCCTCCTTTTTGCATCAGTGTCAACATCCTCAGGTGCATAACGGGACAGGTTGTTGAACTCCTCAATGTACTCAGCCACGGTGCGATTGGTTTGCCGCAAATTGCGGAACTCCTTCCTCTTCAGGCTCAGAACTCCTGAAGACACGTGGTTGGTCTTGAAACCTTCCTCGAACATTGCCCAAGTCACAGTGTCCAGCGGGTGGGTGATCTGAAAAGTGTCCCACCAAGAAGCGGCTGGTCCCTCCAGTAGGTGAGCGGCAAACCTCACCTTCTCAGCATCAGTGCATCCAACAATTACCAGATCCTTGTTGACTGAACGCAACCAGTCGAGAGCAACCATTGGTTCAGTTGCAGTAGAGAACTTAGCTGGCCTTAGCCTCAGAAACCTGGTGAGAGCATCTCCCTGAGGCTGGTTGTTCCCATTGTTGTTGTTGTTCTGAGCTTCCATGAACTGGGTCATAACTTGGGTCAGCTGTGCCTGAGCTGCCATGAGCTGCTCCAACTGAGTGGGTTGACGGCGGGGAGGCATCTGCGGTTCAGCACAGGTAAGCTTAGAAAGAATCAACTACGATAATAGGATTCTACCCATGCATTATGATCAAACAACAACAAACAATAGCAGACAATCTCAAGCAAGCAACACATCAACACACAAGTGATCCAGCAACATCCCAGGGGTTATCCTAGCAGTATATACCTACTGAAATAGTTTTACAAGAGTTGGCAATGGTTAACTAAGCAGTTGATCAACAAAGCATTAAAAACAGCAATCTGCCAGAACAATCCAGCAGTGTTCACGAATTTTTCTACCTGACTTAAACTCGTCAGGAATTTTTGCTGAGTTTTGCACATACATTACAGAGAGTTTCGCACCAGCCCTATTTTTTCAGATTTTTCCCAGATACCAGTAAAATATTAAAAATCGTACAGTACTGCTGTATCAGCAGAAAACTGCAGCGAAAATAACATAGATATTAACCAAACTTGCCATAACTCTTTCATAAAATTCGCACAAATAATTCCTGGGATATTGGAGTACACAAATAAGCAACTAAACACTCTTAAGCTAACAGTAATTAAGTTTTACATCGATCGAGACTAATCCTAACAAATTTACCTAACGAGGACTAATTGGTGGACTTCTATCTACTTCTTGAAGAGGTTGCGGTAGGTCCTTGCACTCATGCGTTGGCGCTTCTGTCCACGGTTCAACCATGGCGGCGGAGTGTACACCTCTCCCGAGTCATCACTTGAAATCTCAAACTCCACCTCTTCTGGATCCTCCTCTTCTTCTTCACTCTCAGCTGCAACTGCAACAGCTTCATCTCCTCCACCATCATCGTCTCCATCATCATCATCCTCGTCCTCATCATCATCATCGTTCCCACTGTCATCATCATCATCATTTTTGCCACCATATCCATTGTCATCATCAGAGGGTGGATTCAGTTGTGCTTGGAGAGCGGCAATCTGGGCTGCCATAGCTTCAATAGTTTGATCCCTTTCCTGGATGGTCCCTTGCAACTGTTGTATGTTCTGGGTGTTTTCCTGCACAGTTCCATGAAGATGAGCTATGGTTGCATCTCTGCCTATCAGGGCATTCTCCAGAACTCCCACAGCTTCATGCAAGGTGTCAATCTCCTGTCCTTGGACCACCATACCATTGCTGGCAAAATCTGCAATCTCCTTTATCATCATCACTTTCTCAGCTAGAGCTCCATTCTCCCTTTCCATGTCCTCTATGTGCCTCTGACGGGGCGGCATATTGTTCCTGTCGCCCGGGGTAACCACAATGTGCCCATCTTCATCACGCCTCCCATAGTCACGGTAGGGTGAGTCTGCTGGCAGTAGGTGTCGGACATGATGGCACTGGCGAGACAGGGCTTCATGCATGGCCAAGTTGATTCCAAGTCCCTAGTTGCAGTATGTCTTGGTGTAGATCAGATGCACAGGGTTTGGCAAGGCGGCATCCCTGAAGATGAAGGTGGTGATCTCCCATGCTTCCTCACCATATCCATAGGTGTACAACCTTCTTCCCTTGAACATGGGCAGTGGCAATCCCAGTGACTGCGAGAGCTATGCTAACTGTCTTGCAAAGGGCCTTGGTGACTCCAGGGTTGCATACTCAGTCCTGACTTCTCACATCTATCAATTAAAATAGGAAAGTGTGAGAATAGCATATGGTAAGAATTTACGAGAGTGAAAAGCATAAGATGAAAGACAGAGTTAATATAAGCTTTAATAATTATATGGCTTTCTAATCCACACCTAGGTCACAATCCTACAGTCGACACACGAGCTCTGATACCATCTTGTAACACCACGGTTCTGAAAAGACCGTAGCTTCTATGTGACATGCCAATCCCTGGATCGGTTCATTGGCCCACAATAGAATAAGATGAATAACATAGCAAAATATCCGTGTATCATAAATAACGAAGATCCAGAGTACCATTATTACAATAAAAGCTTAGCCCAGGGCTAGCTCAAATTATTCAGGTAGCAACATAAATAAAGCAAATTCTCCATTCTTCAAATTGCCCACAAGTGAACAAGTGCCGAGTGGAGTACCGTGGCCTATATCGATTTCTCGGAATCGGAATATCCTGTAACATGAAACGTAGCAGCCCCGAAGGGTCAATACATGGAATGTATGGCAAGTAGAGCTAGTAAAGGAGACAATAGTGCTAACATCTACATGCATATTTGGCAAGTGGAGATGTGGCTAGCTTGCATTTGCAAATACCTTTTTCCTACTTTCATAAAAAGTCTTTGATTTTCTTTGAAAAGATCCCAATTAAGTTAACCCAACAATGTTAAAATAATTAAGAAATTAGAATGAGCGAGAAACATGTCATGGGATCAATATCAAGCAACTCAGATGTCCATAACCGGGGACACGGCTAATCGATTAGATTATACACCCTGCAGGGGTTAGTACACTTTACCCATGTGACTTGGCCAGCCCAGCTCGTACCATCACTCTCATTTTGGGTGATGATAGGGAGAAGTCCAAGAACAGACTGTTCGGGAAGTAGCTCCCCAATCCCGACGCGCACCGGTCCAACCTACCAAAATTCTACATCTCTGGATACGCGGGTTCGAGTTACCACAACCTACTAAGTCCAACCAACCGCCCATTCCATTATTGGCACATGGTTGTACACGTAAGCTACAGAATAAAGAAGCCAATCATTTTCTCTTGATACCTGGGTGCCTTTCCGCAATGAAACCACAAAAAATTATCAATCCCATCACACCCAGGAGATTCATTGATTAAGTTGTTTTAGTTTTCGTAAACCAACACATTTAGAAACAGCTTTTTGTGATGTAACCCAGCCCTCGTACATCATAGCATGGCTAAGTACATCTAACAATGGTGGTTCATCTACAAGGAAAATCCTACCACATAATAGGACATAGCATAGCGATAGTATTATCCTACACATGCATCTACAATATACACGACAATGCATTAAAAATAGTAGGACAATATCATGAACAAGGTAGCATCTACTTGCCTTGGTTGTAGCGGTCGGAAGAACAATCCACACACGAGCAAGCGTTGCACTCGTCACAATCTACACGATACAATTGCAATCAAAAACAAACCATCCACAAACATATGCAACAAAGATGATGCATGAGTGCATGCATGACAATTGGATTGATGCTACAGCAGCACCACATAATCCTATTCAGTAAAGCTACTGATTGCATGCATGGAAAATAATTTTAGCGCAAGGAAAACTATTATGCAATTTATAACGCTCAAAACTAGAGCTAGGAACCAAATAAATCACTACTAATAGAATACTGCTTGTAAAATCTTGGGAAAATTCTACTGTATAGGCATTGCTATTTAGGAACAGTACCAATTGGAATTACTGAAAAAGGAATTATATAACTTCCTGAGTAATTAAAATACTGCAGAAAGCCACTAAATTTTTTCTGCAAAAGTTTTTACTGTAAACCTATCTTTTTAATTCACTTTGAGATTCCCCTTGTTCTACTGAATCCAGGGACATATTATTTGCAATTTTTGGAGTTACAGATCTTTTTCTATGAATTAATCACTCTGAAAAAGCCATTAACTCTTTTAATTAATCTGGACAAAATCTTGCTGCAAAGGTGTAAAACAATGGTACAGCAAGATTCTACACGACTTACTGAATCTACACATATTTTATTTGCAATTTTTGGCCTAGTAGATTAATTTGTACGCAATTTACAAAATTCTACTAAAATTTGCAATTTCTAAATCGATTTTAAATCAAAAGGGAATATTCTGGGAATATTCCCTGCTGACTCAGCGCGGGTTGACTGGTCAACCAGTCAACCGCGCGGTCTCCAGACGATCTGAGCCGTGGATCGAAGATCCAACGGCCAGGGAGGGGTGGCGGCGGCGGACTCACCGGAGGCGGCGGCGGCGAGCTCGAGGCGGCGGCGGCGGTGGTCTCCGGCAGCGGTGGCACGGCATACGGGGTCGGCGACGAGGAGGCGGAGTCCGTGGGGACGACGGCGCGGTCTCCCGCGGCTCCTGGCGGCGCCGGAGGTGGGCTGGAGCGGCGTCGGCCGGTGGCGGTGTGGCGATGGCGGCGGTGACCTGCGGGAAAAGGGGAGGCAGCGGTCAGGGCCGAGGCGAGGTCGCGGGGCGGCGGGGTTGCGGGGAGAGAGAGAGGGAGGCGCGGCGGCGGGCGGCGCGCTTACCGGGCGGCGGCACGCGGCGGAAATCGGGCGGCGGCGGCGCATTGGGAGAGGTGGCGGCGCGATAGGGGAGGCCAGGGGGGCGTGCGCGGCTAAGAAGGGCCCCACGCGGAGTCCTCCCCGAAATCCGCGGCGGCGGTTGGAGTTCGTGTCGGGCGCGGCGGCGGCGGCGAAGTCGGCGCCGACAGGTGGGCCCCACGTGTCGGTGGCCAGGCACGGTGGCGGCGGCAGATACTATCTGCCGCGCGGGCGGCGGCGGCTGCGCGCGCTGCTGGCTGCTGCGGGTGGGCCGGCTCGGCCCAGCGGCTGCGCCCCTTTTTTTTGATCTTTTCTTTTTTCCAATTTCCTATTTAGTAATTCCTCCGTAACTTTTTCATACGGACTCCGAATTAGGCGAAACTTGTTCCTAAATTTTTCAAAAATCTAGGAGATCAAACTAGGGTCAAGTGGTGAGTGAAACCACTAGTCTACAAGGGTGGAAAACAGAAGTCCTAGTATACCCTCCCGCAGGAGCATTTTAGTAAAGTAAAATAGGGTTTTGAAAATAGCGTTTTGTCGAATCATTTTAATCGAAGGTTTTGCATGGAAGAACATGATGCAATGATATGAATGATATGCCGAACCAAATCTAAAATTTGGGATGTGACATGGTGTATGCGCTAGTGTAACACCCTCAGAATCGACCCTATGCAAGTTTCAGCGATTCCCGCCAAACCCGCATAGAAACGATTCAAAGGTGCCCACCAGGCACTTTCGTGCGGGTGGAAAACGAAGTAATAACATTACACAACAGTCCTCGATGGGACCCACAGAACAGATATATACAACACGACTCCATGAGTCAAGAGTACAAGTATAATATACAAAGATCCAAATCACCTGGAAAACGATAGAGCGTCCGACTACGGACAAGATGCAAATGGGGCTAAGAGCCCTGAAGAATAACCAATGGCGTCCATAACCCTGCCCAGGACAAGCCGGAAGGGTAACCCTGCTAACGACGTCGATCTCAAAACCTGCTTAAACAAAAGGGGTGCCGACAAAGGGCAAAGGAAAAAGAGGAGCGTCAGTATTGAGGCCAGTACACGGCGAGGCTAGAATTCGGCGGTCCTCGCCTATATAGGTATGGTGGACTGAAGCGGCAGCGCAGCATGCACTAAACAACCTATAGAGACTCGATACAACTGTCGGCTATCAGAGAGGGATAAGAAAGACCTATTCGGAACCAAGCTGATGCTACCATCAGACAAACCCGTCCTGGTGTTTCCCCCTCGAGACCAATCGAGGAAGTCACCCGAGGAACTCACACAGTTGGCAGTTTTATTTATTCGGTTATCGTTGCAGCAATTACTAGTCAAGTAAAGTCAATCATCCTGATATGATAAGCAGTGGGCAGTTTTAGTTAACCAGTCCGTTGTAGTTGCGACACTTACTAGTCAAATACACTTAGCATGAGATAACCCAAAACCCAGCAGTTGTTGGTACTTTTATTTAGCCATTCCGTTATAGTTGCGATACTTACTAGTCAGGTATAATGGTTGCAAGCGACATCCCAAACAAGCAATTGTGGGCAGTTTTATGTAGCCATTCTGTTATAGTGAAGCTAATTACTAGTCATTATAAAGTCAAATTTATAGCACTACTTTAGTTATAGTTGTCTATGATCGAGATACTGTGCTCCAAGTCATCCATAACCGCGGACACGGCTTTCAGAAAGTTTTACCCTGCAGGGGTGCACAAATAGCAACACACACTCGATCAACCTCGGAAAAACAAAATCAAAACCCAACGAGGCCTTCACGACAAAGCAATCACAGGATTCAGAAATATTTCAGGGGGCCACCCCATTGAGTACACCCGCAACAAAGCTAGATGACTCCGAGACGGACTCAAGGTTTGCGACAATGGCTGTAAACGACTGGGAACCCAAAACTGGGCTTGTCGATACCGCGAAAACACTCCGCTTACCTAAACAGTACAGTGTGCTCCTCGCACAATCGTAAATAAAGCAGTAAAGCATGGCATAAGTACAGGATAGTAAATAAAACCTCAAACTAGTTTGTGGCCCCAAGAAATAAGAATGAATCAAGCTCTGGCTCAGGGGGGTCCCATAATTCCCCGTATGTGGATAGCGCGAATATTCAAGGAACAGGTATCAAGTACTCGGGGTCCTACGGGACACAAGTGGACGGTTAACAACCAAATAACATCTATTGCCCACCTGTGCCTCTGCTTACCTACTTCAATTTTAGTTGTTAAACAGTAATTAAAGTAAACGATAATTAAATCCATGATCATCTCCAACATTAAACATGCGGCAATACTCCAACAACTGTGGTGCTTGACGACACGCAACAGCACTTGAGCAAGCGACTACGACGCGCAGGTCCAACTATCTACCAAACAACAGGTAATAGGAGGTGTCCGAGGCAATATAAGGCTGCAGGGGATATCACGGGTACGAAAACTAGAGCATCGCAACACAGATAGCAATAGATCAACAGGAGGGAATGAATACTATAAAAGTAAGATAGGTAGAAAGGGGGAGATGCTCGCCTGAAAACATTGTCGAAGGTTCATCCGAAGATCGGGTCGACACTCGCATCAACTCAACGGCCTTATCCGCGAAGAACCAAAACACTAGAAGAAACACCGGATGCACTATTTAATACTACGACAAAAGATCGGGCATGATGCATGTATGATGTATGATATGGCAAAGGTGCGATGCAATTAGGCAATATTAAGCGGAACCGGGGTCCCGACAATTAATTAGATGGTTCGTGTTATTTAGGTACCCCGCAATTTAAATGTTGTCTTAACATGGCAAAAGATAGCACCGGTTCGCTACCCAAATTTAAATGAGGCCAATATAAGGCTAGATTTGCCCGCATATGGCCCCATATTTAATTTAGGTGAATCGGCATAATGCCCCCAAACAACACAAATATGTATGAAAACATGACAATTTGATATGCAACTAGTTGATATTACATTTATAAAATAGTGCTCGAGAAAGGGGTCACACATTAGGGTTCGGCAGATCTTGGGGTTCCGGGGTTTGGGGTTCGGTCTCAGGGTTCAGGGTTTGACGGGATCGGCCTTCGAAGGTCGGATACAAGATGACGAGCTGGGCGTTTCGTGAAGAAGGACTTGGTGTTCTGCGTCGGTGTCGATCTTGTCGCATTCGAAGATCTCGTCGGGTCCGCGCCATCGAGTCGGTCTTGGCATTCGGGATGAAGATCTTGGCGTTCCGCGGCGAAGTGCCTGTCGCACCGGGATGAAGACCTTGGGGTGCCATCCCGATCATCGGTCAACTCGTTGGACGTAGAACTTGGCGTGCTAAGGTTCGGGTTCGGTCTTCGGGGTATACGGTCTTGGCGTTTCGTGTAGAAGAGCATGGCATCCCGGAAGGCGATCTTGACATGCCGAGGGTTTGGTCTTCGGGGAACTTTTCGATCCATGCCGGAGATCTTGGAAGTAGGCATCATCGTGTCGAAGGTCTCGGGGTTCACTGTCGGTGGCCTTCGGGTTCTCCTTTCGGTCTCTCGAAGGGCACTACAGATCTTGTCGCTTGTCAGAGTTCTCCGCCTTGTTGGTATCGGCACGAAACAAAAAGGGTGCAGGGCATCTTGGCCTAGAAGCTGAGCACGGAACCGAGGCGAGGCATGGCGTCCTGGTTCGCAGACGAAGGAGGCGGGGACAGGCACTTGCAGAGGCAGTGCAGAGCCTTCGACGGGGAGACGCTGGGAGCGGGCAGCGAGGTAGGAGGCACCGAGCGCGGCCGGAGAAGGCGGTGCCGAGCAGAGGAAGAGGGCGGGCTTGACGGCGCTCGCGGACGCGGGAGGAGGAGGTCGGCACCAGGACGGGGTGGAGGCGCGGGGCCGGCTCGGGCTCCGGCGGCCGCGGCTGGAGGCGGGGCGACGGGGAGGCGCAGGGGCTCAGGGTCGGTGGCGCCGGAGAGGCCGCGGTCGGGCAGGAGCGCGTGGAGACAGACGAGGCCGCGGGGAGGAGAGCCAGGCGGCGGCGGCGGTACGGTTGTTGGCGAGGCCGGGGATGCGCGAGGCGGTCGGGCTCGGATCGAGGCGACGCGGGGCGGCGTGGGTCCGGGCGACGGCTTGGCCGGGAGCTCCGTGCGGCGGCGGCGCGGCTCAGGGAGAGGAGAGCGGTGGCCGGAGGAGAGGGAGAGGACAGAGGAGAGGTGGCCGAAGGGGAGGAAGGAGGAGAGAGGCGGGGCGGGTCGCGGAGAGGGAGAGAGGGAGGAGGGAGGAGCGGGGTTGGTGGGTGGTGGGCCAGAGGGAGTGGGGCCGGGAGCTGTGTGGGCGGGGGAGGACGCGGTCGGTGGGGGAGCGGGGTTGTGGGGTGGGGCCCAGGGGACAGGGAGAGGAGGTGAGGGAGTGTGCGTGTGTTGTGTGAGAAAGGGAGGGGTGTGGGGACGCGCCCAGGTGGGCCTGGGGAAGGTGGGGAGGGCTGGTGGATTGGTGAGGTGGCGGTGGGTGTGATGAGGTGGAGGGAAAGGTGAGGTGGAGGGAGAGGATTGATGGGTAGACTAGGTTTGGGTAGTTGTAGGATTTTGGTGGACCGTTTTATTCTGGGGGTGGCCGACTGGGTCGGTTCGGCCCGGTTTGGCTGCCCCCTAAAAATAATTAAACATTTTATTTAATTAAAACGGGGCGTTTGAAATCTGTGGTTAGACAAACAAAAATATTCCGGATAACCGGGTTTGCGTTTGAACAAAGACGGGGCGTTTAGAAAACAAAAATAGGTTTTTCCGTAAATTAGTTTTATGCAAACCATGCGAAATGATGTCGATGCTCAAATGCAATGTGGCATGATGACATGAGCATGCGGTCATGATGATGCAATGCACAAAAACAACGCGATTTTCTAGTAGTGGTTTTGCGGGATGCCACAGCTAGCCCTGCGTCTCACTTGCCGTGATGCCACCTCCTCTTCTGGCAGCTCGCCCTTATCCAAGAAGTTCATGAATGGTTTGGCCCAGTCGAGTGTTTCTCGGATGGCGTACACCGTCATAATGATGAGCTTGATCTCCTCGCGGACAGCTGGATCTGATGTTTTATGGGGCTTGTTGGGTGGAGGCTCGTTGGCGACGGTCCCCGGGTGTGGCGAGGCAGTCCCTGGGTGCGGCGAGGCAGCTCCCGGTTGTGGCAAGGCAATCCCCGGGTATACTGCTCCGGCCGTACACGGGTCTGTTGGAGATATGCCCTAGAGGCAATAATAAATGTAGTTATTATTATATCTTTGTGTTTATGATAAATGTTTACATTCATGCTATAATAGTATTAACAGGGAAACATTGATACTTGTGTGATTTGTAAACTTAATTTGAAGTCCCTAGTATAGCCTCTATACTTCACTATCTTGTTGGTTGATAAATGATTGTGGTTTCCCTATCATGAACATTGAGATGTTATCAACAACAAGATCATATCGTTAGGAGAATGATATGGTGGACATACTCCTATAGATAAGCGTAGCATAAAGATCAAGTCATTTCAATAGTTCAATTGCTATATGCTTTCTGATACATAGTAACCTAATTCCTTCGACCATGAGATCATGCATATCACCTTTACCGGATGGATGCTTTGATGACATCAAACACCACACAGTAACTGGGTGGCTATAAAGATGGCATTGAGTGTTCGGAAAGTATTGGTTGAGACACATGGATCAAGAGTGGGATTTGTCCATCCATATGACGGATAGATATTCTCTGGGCCCTCTCGGTGAAATGTCATCCAATTAGCTTGCAATCATGTGACTGGCTCACAAGGGATCACATATCACGGGAACGAGAAAAGAGTACTTATCAGTAACGAGGTTGAACTAGGTATGCAGAGATACCGACGATCATAACCTCGGATAAGTAACATATCATGAGACAAAGGGAAATTGGTATCGTATGTAAGTGGTTCATTCGATCGCAAAGTAATCGTAGAAATATGTGGGAGTCATATGAATTTCCAGATTCCTCTATTGGTTATTGTTCGGAGAAGTGTCTCGATCATGTCCGCATAATTCACGAACCGTAGGGAGACACACTTAAGGATTCGACGTTGTTTTGAGTAGTTATGGTATTATGAGAAAGAGACCGAATGTTGTTCGGAGTCTCGGATGGGATCCGGGATATCACGAGGTGATCCGGAATGGTCCGGAGAATAAGATTCATATAAGGAAAGTCCCGTTTCGGAGTTCGGGAATGATTCCGGTGTTTTCATCGGGAATGTTCTAGAAGGTTCCGGATTGTCCGGCACTCCGGGGGGGAGGGTACATGAGTGTGTCATTGAATGATTGCATCATGTACTAAGTGTTCTTGCTGTTCCAAAAACATGAAAGTCAAATTGCCAGTTTGAAAGTCAAACGGCTAAAACAGGAAACTGTGGGAAACAGGAAACTGTGGGAAACAAGCAAGAGGAGTTGGAACCAACTTGGAGGAGGAGTCCAACTCCTCCAGGCCGGCGCCCAGCCCTAGGCCGAGTTGGGGAGGGACTCCCTCCCTCCCCTGGCTCGCCAAGGCCCCTCCACCCATAAAAGGAGGGGCAGGGCTCCTCCTTGAGACACACAAGTTTCCACCTCTAATCTCCGGTTTAGAGCCGTTTTGGTTTAGAGCTTCTAATTGCTTTAGCCTGCGGTTTAGAGCCTTCTAATTGGTGAGTCTAATCTCTAGACCACTAATAGCCCTCTCTCATAATCCACCATACTCGCTCCGGCTTAAGGCGAAGCCCTGCGGGATCTCCCCTCTACTTCCGGTACCACGTCGTTGTGCTGCCGGAATCGCGAGGAGAGTGCTATAACCTCCGCTGCCTGCTGGAACAAGGGAGAGGAAGGTCTTCGTCGAGTACCGAACGTGTGACCGACTGCGGGAGCGCTGCCGGAACACAGCGCCGGAAGGATCGTCTACACGATCTTGAGATCGGGAAGAGTACGACTACATCACCCACGAGAATCTGCTCTCGTTAAACACTTTGGAATCTTCGAGGGTAAGTTATTCCATCGACTCGTTGCTACAATCTAGTAGATAGATCTTGGCTTGTTTGTTTGTATGCGATAGAAAATTTTTGTTTTCCATGCTACGAACCCCTACAGTGGTATCAGAGCCGTGTCTATATGTAGATCTGTTGCACGAGTAGAACACAATGGTCATTGTGGGCGTTGATGCTTTTATTGTCGATTGCTTCTTGTGTACTTTGCATCTTGCGATATGTTGGGATGAAGCGGCCCGGGCTAACCTTACATGACATCGTTCATGAGACTTGCTCCACGCTTGACATGCAACTTGTATTGCATAAGTGGCTTTGCGGGTGCCTGTTTCTCCTAGCATAGTTAAGATCCAATTTACAACGGGTGATCAACAATGATAGTATCAATGTTGTGGTTCTTGTTCGTAAGTTACAACGACACTTATTGAAAGCCCCAAACCACGTAAAATATGCAAAGAAAGTAGAGGCGTCTAACTTTGTTTTGCAGGGGTGTGCAGTGATGTGATATGGCCATGATTGTGATTGTATTTGATGTATGCAATGTTCCTTATTGTAAGTTGGCAACCGGCAGGAGCCATATGGTTGTCTTTAATTTATGTTAAGACCCGCGTGTCTATTCAAAGTAGTTGTAATAGTTGAAGCTGGTGGACGACAACCATGGAGAAGCGTCATTGACCTTGATGCAATGCCGGTGATGATGGAGATCATGTTCGTGCTTGAAGATGGAGATCAGAAGCACAAAGAAGAAAGGCCATATCATATCACATATTATGAATTGCATGTGATGTTAATCCTTTATGCATCTTGTATTGCTTAGTAGACGACGGTAGCATTATAAGATGATCCCTCATGCACATGAATTTCAAGTTCGAAAGTGTTCACCCTTAGTATGCACCGTTGCTAATGCTTGTTGTTTCGAAGCACCACGTGATGATCGGGTGTGTTAGATTCCGCAAGTGTATACAACGTAAGCAAGCCAGATTTGCTTATGCGGTAGCTAAGGTTTGATCTTGATGAGCCTAGCATGTACAGACATGGTCTCAGGAACACGAATCACCAAAAGGTAAAGCATGAATCATATAGTAGATATGATGAACATGACGATTGTTTGCCATTTAAACTATATCAACTCTCGTGATGATCGGTGTTGATATAGTGGATTTGGTTCGTGTGATCACTAAAACAATGTGAGGGATATTGTTTTGAGTGGGAGTTCACCTAGTTTAATTTCTTTATTAATTTGAACTCAATTTGTCATAAACTTAGTCTAAACTATTGCAAATATGTTGTAGATCAATGGCAGCCCCTACCATCAATTTTAATGCGTTCCTAGAGAAAGAAAAGTTGAAAAACAATGGAAGCAACTTCGCGGATTGGTTCCGCAATTTGAGGATTGTCCTCACAGCTGGTAATTTGACCTATGTGCTGGATGCACCGCTGGGTGACCCACCTGCAGCTGATGCTCCCGATGAAGTAAAGAATGTTTACCTCGCTCGGAAGAATCAGTACTCCATAGTTCAGTGTGCTATCTTGTATGGTTTGGAATCGGAGCTTCAGAAAAGGTTTGAGGATTCAGACCCATATGATATTGTCAAGGATCTCAAATTGATTTTTGAGACTCATGCGGCAATTGAAAGTTATGAGGCTTCTGAAAAGTTCTTTAACTGCAAGATGGAAGAAGGCAGCTCCGTCAGTGAGCATGTGCTTAAGATGTCTGGGCACGCAAACAAACTTCAAAGCTTGGGTATAGTGATTCCTAATGCTTTGGGGATTTACCGTGTCCTCCAATCACTACCACCAAGTTACAAGAACTTTGTGATGAACTACAACATGCAGAACATGAACAAGACGTTGCCAGAACTCTTTGCCATGTTGAAATCTGCAGAAGTGGAGATCAAGAAAGAGCACCAAGTGTTGTTGGTCAATAAGACCATCAAATTCAAGAAAGGCAAGTCTAAGCAAAAGGGACACTTCAAGAAGGGTGGTAAGAAAGTTACCACACCGGCGAAGAAGACCAAGGCTGGACCTAAGCCTGATACTGAGTGCTTTTACTACAAGGGAGAAGGTCACTAGAAGCGGAATTGCCCAAAGTACTTGGCGGATTTGAAGAACGGCAACATCAAGAAGAAAGGTATATCTGATATACATGTTATTGATGTGTATCTCACTAGTATTCGTAGTAGTGCCTGGGTATTTGATACTGGTTCGGTTGCTCATATTTGTAACTCGAAACAGGTGCTGCAGAATAAACGGAAGCTAGCGAAGAATGAGGTGATGATGCGCGTGGGAAACGGATCAAAGGTTAATGTGATCGCGGTCGGCACGCTACCTCTTCATCTACCATCGGGATTAGTTTTATACTTAAATAATTGTTATTTGGTGCCTGCGTTGAGCATGAACATTATATCGGGATCTTGTTTATTGCGAGACGGTTACTTGTTTAAGTCCGAGAATAATGGTTGTTCGATTTATATGAGTAATATGTTTTATGCACATGCACCTTTGATAGATGGTCTATTCTTATTGAATCTCGATAGTGGAAATACACATATCAACAATATTGAGGCTAAACGTTTGAAATCAAGCGATAATTCGACCTATATGTGGCACTGTCGTCTTGGTCACATCGGAGTGAAACGTATGAAGAAACTCCATTCCGATGGACTTCTTGAATCACTTGATTCTGAATCACTTGATAGATGCGAAGCATGTCTGATGGGAAAAATGACTAAGACTCCATTTTCTGGTATGATGGAGCGAGCTACGGACTTATTGGAAATTATACATACCGATGTGTGTGGTCCAATGAGTGTAGCATCGCGCGGTGGTTATCGTTATGTTCTTACCTTCACGGATGATTTGAGTAGATATGGGTATATCTATTTCATGAAACATAAGTCCGAAACTTTCGAGAAGTTTAAGGAGTTTCAAAGTGAGGTAGAGAATCAACGTAACAAGAAGATTAAGTTTCTACGTTCTGATCGTGGAGGTGAATATCTAAGTTACGAGTTTGGCGAACATTTAAAGAAGTGCGGAATACTTTCACAATTGACACCGCCGGGAACACCACAGCGTAATGGTGTGTCCGAACGTCGTAATCGAACTCTCTTAGATATGGTTCGTTCTATGATGTCACTTAAAGATTTACCGCTATCATTTTGGGGTTATGCATTAGAAACAGCCGCATTCACTTTAAATAGGGCACCGTCTAAATCCGTTGAAACAACACCGTATGAATTATGGTTTGGGAAGAAACCTAAATTGTCGTTCCTTAAAGTTTGGGGATGCGAAGCCTATGTAAAGAAGTTACAGCCGGACAAGCTAGAACCCAAAGCGGAAAAATGCGTCTTCATAGGATACCCAAAGGAAACTATTGGGTATACCTTCTATCATAGATCCGAAGGCAAAACTTTCGTTGCCAAGAATGGATCCTTTCTAGAGAAGGAATTTCTCTCGAAAGAAGTGACTGGAAGGAAAGTAGAACTCGACGAGGTTGTCGAACCTTCTCTCGAAATTGCGAGTAGACCGGAAGAAGTTCCTGTGGTGCCTGCACCAATAAGAGAGGGAGCTAATGATGGTGATCATGAAACTTCGGTTGAAGTTGCTACAGAGCCTCGGAGGTCAACGAGAACTCGTACCACTCCAGATTGGTATGATCCCGTTATGAGTGTCATGTTGGTGGACAACACCGATGACCCCGAGACATATGAGGAAGCGATGATGAGCCCAGATTCCAATAAATGGCAAGAAGCCATGAAATCCGAGATTGGATCCATGTACGAAAACCAAGTATGGACTTTGGTGGACTTACCGGATGGCCGAAAGGCTGTCGAGAACAAATGGATTTTCAAGAAGAAAACAGATGCTGATGGTAATGTGACTGTCTATAAAGATCGACTTGTCGCAAAAGGGTTTCGACAAATTCAAGGAGTTGACTACGATGAGACTTTCTCACCAGTAGCGAAGCTAAAATCTGTGAGGATTATGTTAGCAATCGCTGCATATTATGATTATGAGATATGGCAGATGGATGTCAAAACAGCATTCCTCAATGGAGATATTGATGAAGAGTTGTATATGATGCAGCCCAAAGGTTTTGTCGATCCTAAAGATGCTAACAAGGTATGCAAACTTCAACGGTCCATCTATGGATTGAAGCAAGCATCCCGAAGTTGGAATCAACGTTTTGATAAGGTAATCAAAAGTTTTGGTTTTGTACAAACTTATGTAGAAGCTTGTATTTACAAGAAAGTGAGTGGGAGCTCTGTAGCATTCTTAATACTATATGTGGATGACATATTGTTGATTGGGAATGATGTAGACCTTCTTAGTAGTGTCAAAGAATATTTGAATAATAGTTTTTCAATGAAGGATCTTGGCGAAGCAGCTTACATATTAGGCATAAAGATTTATAGAGATAGATCGAAACGCCAAATATCATTGTCACAGAGTACATATTTGGACAAAGTTCTAAAGAGGTTTGGAATGGAAGAAAGCAAGAAAGGGTTCTTACCCATGTTGCCCAATACGACCTTGAGTAAAACTCAAAGTCCGACATCGGCAGAAGATAGAGAAAGGATGAGTAAGACTCCCTATGCCTCAGCCATAGGATCTCTAATGTATGCCATGCTATGTACTAGACCCGACATTGCATATGCTGTTAGTTTAACTAGCAGATATCAAAGTGATCCAGGAGTGGATCATTGGACAGCAGTCAAAAACATCCTTAAGTACTTGAGAAGAACTAAGGATATGGTTCTTTCTTATGGAGGTGATGAACAGCTCGTTGTTAATGGTTACACCGATGCTAGTTGGAACACCGATCCGGATGATTCTAAATCACAATCTGGATACGTATTTATTTTGAATGGTGCAGCAGTTAGCTGGAGGAGTGCAAAGCAAAGCGTTGTGGCGAGATCTTCAACTGAATCGGAATACATGGCTGCTTCGGAGGCTTCACAAGAAGCGATATGGATGAAAGAGTTCATTACAGAGCTGGGTGTGGTTCCTAGTGCGCTGGACCCAATGTCTATCTACTGTGATAACATGGGAGCCATAGCCAATGCGCAAGAACCAAGGTCACACAAGAAGCTGAAGCATATCAAGCTACGTTTTCACGCTATTCGAGAACATATCCAGGATGGGGATATAAAGATTTGCAAAGTACACACAGATCTGAATGTGGCGGATCCGTTGACTAAACCTCTCCCGAGGGCAAAACATGACCAACACCAAACTGCCATGGGTGTTCGGTATATTACCATGTAATCTAGATTAGATGACTCTAGTGCAAGTGGGAGACTGTTGGAGATATGCCCTAGAGGCAATAATAAATGTAGTTATTATTATATCTTTGTGTTTATGATAAATGTTTACATTCATGCTATAATAGTATTAACAGGGAAACATTGATACTTGTGTGATTTGTAAACTTAATTTGAAGTCCCTAGTATAGCCTTTATACTTCACTATCTTGTTGGTTGATAAATGATTGTGGTTTCCCTATCATGAACATTGAGATGTTATCAACAACAAGATCATATCGTTAGGAGAATGATATGGTGGACATACTCCTATAGATAAGCGTAGCATAAAGATCAAGTCATTTCAATAGTTCAATTGCTATATGCTTTCTGATACATAGTAACCTAATTCCTTCGACCATGAGATCATGCATATCACCTTTACCGGATGGATGCTTTGATGACATCAAACACCACACCGTAACTGGGTGGCTATAAAGATGGCATTGAGTGTTCGGAAAGTATTGGTTGAGACACATGGATCAAGAGTGGGATTTGTCCATCCATATGACGGATAGATATTCTCTGGGCCCTCTCGGTGAAATGTCATCCAATTAGCTTGCAAGCATGTGACTGGCTCACAAGGGATCACATATCACGGGAACGAGAAAAGAGTACTTATCAGTAACGAGGTTGAACTAGGTATGCAGAGATACCGACGATCATAACCTCGGATAAGTAACATATCGTGAGACAAAGGGAAATTGGTATCGTATGTAAGTGGTTCATTCGATCGCAAAGTAATCGTAGAAATATGTGGGAGTCATATGAATTTCCAGATTCCTCTATTGGTTATTGTTCGGAGAAGTGTCTCGATCATGTCCGCATAATTCACGAACCATAGGGAGACACACTTAAGGATTCGACGTTGTTTTGAGTAGTTATGGTATTATGAGAAAGAGACCGAATGTTGTTCGGAGTCTCGGATGGGATCCGGGATATCACGAGGTGATCCGGAATGGTCCGGAGAATAAGATTCATATAAGGAAAGTCCCGTTTCGGAGTTCGGGAATGATTCCGGTGTTTTCATCGGGAATGTTCTAGAAGGTTCCGGATTGTCCGGCACTCCGGGGGGGGAGGGTACATGAGTGTGTCATTGAATGATTGCATCATGTACTAAGTGTTCTTGCTGTTCCAAAAACATGAAAGTCAAATTGCCAGTTTGAAAGTCAAACGGCTAAAACAGGAAACTATGGGAAACAGGAAACTGTGGGAAACAAGCAAGAGGAGTTGGAACCAACTTGGAGGAGGAGTCCAACTCCTCCAGGCCGGCGCCCAGCCCTAGGCCGAGTTGGGGAGGGACTCCCTCCCTCCCCTGGCTCGCCAAGGCCCCTCCACCCATAAAAGGAGGGGCAGGGCTCCTCCTTGAGACACACAAGTTTCCACCTCTAATCTCCGGTTTAGAGCCGTTTTGGTTTAGAGCTTCTAATTGCTTTAGCCTGCGGTTTAGAGCCTTCTAATTGGTGAGTCTAATCTCTAGACCACTAATAGCCCTCTCTCATAATCCACCATACTCGCTCCGGCTTAAGGCGAAGCCCTGCGGGATCTCCCCTCTACTTCCGGTACCACGCCGTTGTGCTGCCGGAATCGCGAGGAGAGTGCTACAACCTCCGCTGCCTGCTGGAACAAGGGAGAGGAAGGTCTTCGTCGAGTACCGAACGTGTGACCGACTGCGGGAGCTCTGCCGGAACACAGCGCCGGAAGGATCGTCTACACGATCTTGAGATCGGGAAGAGTACGACTACATCACCCACGAGAATCTGCTCTCGTTAAACACTTTGGAATCTTCGAGGGTAAGTTATTCCATCGACTCGTTGCTACAATCTAGTAGATAGATCTTGGCTTGTTTGTTTGTATGCGATAGAAAATTTTTGTTTTCCATGCTACGAACCCCTACAGGGTCCGCATCGAGCACTATGGAGTCGGACTCCGGAGACGGAGTAATGGATGGCTTGCGCAGGTGCTCGAGGGAGACTTCAGGCGGTATGGCTTGTCTTGTTGAGCTGACCTGGGCCAGGGCGTCAGCGGCTTCGTTGTTGGCTCTGGGTACATGGTGGAACTCACATCCTTCGAAGCAAGCGCATAGCTGCTGGACGAAGAAGCGGTAGAGGTCCATGTTGGCGTCCCTCGCATCCCATTCTCCTGAGACTTGTTGTACCACCAGATCTGAATCGCCAAAGCAGAGTATCCTCTACATGCCTATCTCCTTGGCCATCTTGAGCTCATGGATGAGTGCCTCGTACTCGGTGACATTATTTGATGCCTTGATGTGGATCTAGAGCACGTACTCCAGTCGGTCGCCCTTGGGGTAGGTGATGACGATTCTGGCTCCGAGGCCTCCGTGCATCTTGGAGCCATTGAAGTGTAGCTTCCAATGCATGGAGTCAGGGACCGGTGGCATGTACTGTGTCTCCGCCCAATCGACGATGAAGTCGGCCAGTGCTTGAGATTTGATCGCCGTTCTTGGTTCGTACTGGATGTTATGCGCGACGAGCTCTATGGCCCATTTCACCACGTGGTCAGTGGCGTCCTTATTGCCGATGATCTCTGCGAGTGGGGCTAGCGCCACCACCCAGATGGAATACTCTTGGAAGTAGTGCTTGAGTTTTTTGGCGGCCATGTACACGCCGTACACCAGCTTCTGGTAGTGGGAATAGTTCTGCTTGGAGAGTGATAGTACCTCACTCAGGTAGTACACGGGGCGCTGGACCAGCTGGGCCTTCCCCTCTTCCGGTCTTTCTACCACTAGTACAACGCTGACGACCCTGTTGGTGGCCGCGATGTACATCAGCATTGGCTCCTTTGCAGCCAGGGCCGCCAAGACGGGCGGGGAGGTGAGCATGCTCTTGAGGTCGCGGAAGGCCTCGTTCGCCTGGGGCGTCTAGATGAACTTGTCCGTCTTCTTCATGAGTTGGTACAAGGGCAGGGCTTTATCGCCTAGCCGGCTGATGAACCGACTGAGGGAGGCCAAGCACCCGGTAAACTTATGCACGTCGCGCAAGTTCTATGACAGTTCCATGTGCTCGATCGCTCCTATCTTCTCTGGGTTCGCCTCAACCTTTATTTGAGACGAGAAAACCAAGGATCTTGCCGGCTGGGACACCGAAGACGTATTTTTTGGGTTCAGCTTTATCTGGAAGTGGCGGAGGTTGTCGAATGTTTCCTTCAAGTCGCAGCGTGCATCGCTCTTTGGTCTTGATGATGACGTTGTCAACATAGGCGTGCACGTTTTTACCAATTTGCGCCTGCAGGCATTTGTGCATGCAGTGCTGGTCGGTTGCTCCTGCGTTTTTCAAACCAAAAGGCATGGTGGTCGAGCAGTAAGCCCCATACGGGGTCATGAATGATGTCTTTATTTGATCGGTTACATTGAGCTTGATCTGGTGATAGCCCAAGTAAGCGTCTAGAAAAGACAACAAGTCACAGCCGACCGTAGAATCGATGACCTGATCTATCCGCGGCAGAGTGAGAGGATCCTTGGCGCAGGTCTTGTTGAGGCTGGTGTAGTCGACACACATGCATCATGTCTTGTTCTTCTTCAGCACCAGCATCAGGTTGGCCAGCCATTCCGGGTGGAAAACTTCCATTATGAAGTTGGCTGCGAGCAGCCGTGTTATCTCTTCACCGATGGTTTTTATTTTTTCTTCTGTGAAGCAGCGTAAAGATTGTTTGACCGGCTTCGCATCCGGTCGAACATGAAGAGAGTGCTCGGAGAGTTCCCTCGGGACACCTGGCATGTCTTTGGGGCACCATGCGAGTAAATTTTCCGATTCTCACAGAGGAAATCGACGAGCGCACTTTCCTATTTGATGTCCAGGCTGTCTCCGACCAGGACGAACTTGCTTGGGTCCTCCTCGTTCAGTGACGTGGCTTAATAGTAGAGCTTCGTTGGGAGACCCCAAGAGGAAGGTATGATGAGCACGGCAGTAAGTTTTCCCTCAGTGATGAAACCAAGGTTATTGAACCAGTAGGAGCAAGGAAACAACCCTAAGGTGTTGCTCGCAACTTGGAATCCTGCACAACACAAACTCAAGACTTTGCCGCCAACTTACAGTGAGGTTGCCAATCTCACTGGTTTGCTCAAAACAAAGGATTAAACGTACAGTGTGGAAGGTAATGGTTGCTTGCAGAAAGTAAACGGTAACAATGGATGATGTAACAATGGTAAAGATTGGACAGGGGTCCATAGTTCAC
This sequence comes from Avena sativa, assembly GCA_916181665.1. NCBI lineage: Eukaryota > Viridiplantae > Streptophyta > Magnoliopsida > Poales > Poaceae > Avena > Avena sativa. The sequence goes on from OV702284.1 coordinate 37,312,274, forward strand.
TAGAGGTGTTCTCCTTAAGATAAATAACATAACATGCTGGGTAAACAAATTACAACGGGGCAATTGACAAGAACTACGCAAGGCATAACAATGAAAATACTAGACATTCATGATCCTATGAGATTTGATTGGGTATTACTACAATATACATAGACCGCCATCCAACTACATTTATGACTAGTAATCCACCTTCAGGTTATCGTCCGAACACCCTCCAGTATTAAGTTGCAAGCAACGAATAACTGCATTAAGCAATGTGTGTACAGTAAACAATACAATTGTTCCATGAACAAAAGATTAATGTTTTCTCCCTAGTGGCAACATCACATCTACAACCTTAGATATTTCTGTCACTTCCCCAGATTCAATAGAGGCATGAACCCACTATCGAGCATAAATACTCCCTCTTGGAGTCACTAGCATCTACTTGGACAAGATAGCTACTAGAAACGGAGAGCATGCAAGATCTCAAACAACACAGACATGATAGAATCAATAATCAATAAGACATGATAGAATCAATAATAAATCTGACATAGTATCTCAATATCCATCGGATCCCCGCAAACACAACATGTATGATTACAAATAGATGATCTTGATCATGAACGGAGCTCACAAGATCTAAACATGCTAACACAAAGGAGGAGAAACAACCATCTAGCTACTGTATGGACCCATAGTCCAAGAGTGAACTACTCACGCATCATACCGGAGGTTGTCATGGTGATGAAGAAGGCCTCCGGGATGATCTCTCCCCTCTGGCAGGGTGCCGGGAAGATCTTCAGATCCCCCCGATCTAGGGACGATTGTGGCGGTGGCTACAGACTGTTTCGTGGAGATCTAATCGGGTCCTTAGGGTTTTTGCATCGGGGGGCTTCATAGGCGAAGAGGCGAGGTAGGAGGGCGGCCAGGGGCCCCACACCCTGCCCAAGCGCGACCTAGGGTGGGCCCACACCTAGGGGTGCGGCCACCCTGTGGCTCCCCTCCGGTCGCCTTTGGTCTCTGTGTTCTCCTCGGTGAAATATTGGTCCCGTCCAATTTTGAGAATATTTCCTTACTAGATTTTCTGAAACCAAAAACAACAGAAAACAGGCAACTGGCACTGCGGCATCTTGTTAATAGGTTAGTCCCCGGAAATGTATAAAAATACCTCAAAGTGTAGACAAATCATAACAAAATTGCTACTAAACAAACATGGAACATCAGAAATTATAGATACGTTTATGATGTATCAAGCATCCCCAAGATTAACTCCTACTCGTCCTCGAGTAGGTAAGTGATAAAAAGAATAATTTGTGAGGTGACATGCACCATCACAATCTTGATCAAACTATTTGCAAGCATTGAAAGCTAGGATCAAAGTACTCTAAACATGAGCATTAAAGATGAAGTTCTAACAATAAGACATAGTAACTATGTTACAACATGAGAGGATACAAACAAAGATCATGAATAACAATGCATTGAAAGACATTTGTTTGTTTCACATATAGAAAACATAGCATAGTGGCATTCAGCTTGTCCCTCATGGAATAGCAAAACATAAATGCATAAGACACCTTCAAAGTTCATAAGGGTGACTAGATACAAATAGTTTAAGAACAAGCAATATCAACATTATGAATCAATCAATAAGTTTTGGGACAATGCAGATAGAACTAAGAATGACAACTATGCTCTCCTAGTTGGTGCATAAAGATAGAATGTGGAGACTCAATATAAAAGTGGAAGAAAGGCCCTTCAAAGGGAAGCATGGATTTCAAGTTTCATAAAGAGTTTCCAAAAAATATGGTCTTTGTTAGCTTTTAGCTCTCATTGCCCCTATCATAAGCATCTTGAAGTGATTAAGGTTAAAGTGAACAAAGTATGGAGTATATGCTTGACAAAGTATAAGTTGGCAATGTCATGTTCCTTGAGTACGAGGGTCGTTCCTCATGCTACTCAACTTTAGTCACCGGTAATTTCTTCTCATAGTAAGTATATGTGTATCATAAAGAACCGCCAACGGGGTACCCCTTGCCCCATGATACAGGAGCTATCCCATATCAAAATGACAAGGCAACAAACAATGACATCTTAGCAATCTTTTTATTTTCTATTTGCATAGGTTTTTATTGAGGATGCTTCACAGATTGCTCACTATGGTTATGCTGCAAGTTTCCACCATGATTACGAATGGCTTAGGCTAGCGGCCTAGATGTTTCTCTAACACACATACATAAATCCATGAAATTATAAGCTCCCCTTTTATTTCACACCGTCGACATCCATAAACAAAAGAGCATGATATCAACCTGGTAGATATTTACAGGTGTTGAAAGCGTTCCCCGTGACAGCACGGTTCTGCTAATTCCCAACTTATAAGTGCAAGCATATACAACATAGATGACACAATGGTTCAAGTTTATTAGGGGCAAGAAAAATAAAGTGTGCCATCAAGTTTGTGAGAGCTTTAATCACTAGTTTTCACATAACAAGTTTAATTTGGAAGATAGATAAAACAAGAATATACTTGGAATGGTGTAACACACCATGCATAGGAATTTATAGTGGACACTTTGGAATAACTTGGTTTCTTGGGAGTTGGATGCATGAGTAGAGCTTACTTAATACAAGTGGAGGCTAGCAAAAGACTGAGAGCGACCAACTAAGAGAGCAATAATGGCCATAATCATGCAGAGCGACAAAACATTATCAATCAAAGCATAAAGTGGTATCACAATTCAAAAACTAAATGATAATAGAGGCTAAGGTGATTGTTTCATAGTCATAACATGGTGTGAGAATGTGCCAAGTCAACCCAAACAAAGCATCAAAGGAGAATACCACAATACTATGCTTTTGTATGCTAAAACACCGCATGATTCTTGCAAGGCACACTAAGCAATCTCAATTGTTTGGAACAAGTCATGCTACAGCAATAATCACTAAGCATAACGTCAAAACAACATCTAGCATTACATGATAAAGTCTAAGCCACAGTCAAAACAAGCTCCCTTTTGTATCACTATAAGCATGAAAATTTCTACTCTTTTCCAACACCAATCAACTTATTTGAAACAACACAGCGAAAGTGGGGGTACAAATACTTTATTCAAGCAAACTAAGCAAACAAAAACCAAAAACTAAAACTAAGACGCTCCAAGAACAACACAACAGTGCATGAAACAATAAAAACGAAGTGTCTAGAAAGAGACCTGAGATTTTTATTGATGAAGAAGGGGATGGCATCCCCAAGCTTTGGCGCTTGTACCTCTAGAATACTTCTTGGGGTGACATGGGGTGGCATTCCCAAGCTTAAGCTTTGTCCATTCTTCATCTCATTACATCATTCTCCCTTACACTTAAAAATTTCCTTCATGCAAAACTTCACACAATCTTCATTAGCAACATTAGTGCATTCAAAAGTAATAAACCTTTGGGTTTAGTTTCAAAACAGCAAAACTTTCATTAAAAACACAAGCTACTGTAGCAATTCCTTCAAAAAGCTCAATTTACCAAAGATAACCCAAAAGGAAATCGATAAAGAGGCAAATGCAAATAATGGCAGAAATCTGTCAAAACAGATCAGCAGGTAAAAACCGATTTTTTTGAAGACCTTATGTTGCTCAAATCAAAAAGTGTTGAACCAACGAAAGTTATATAACAACCTGGGGGATTTACACAGAAAATTACAGCTCAATCGGACATACAGAGATTTTTCACGAATTTTTACAATGAAGCAGAAAAATCTGTTTCGGGACAGAAACTTTTCCAAATCTTACTTCTCTCTCATTAGAGGTTATTCTTGGCACAAAAATCAAATAAAAAGGATAAGGAGAGGTTATTATAGAATTACTAACTTACAAGACTCAAGGAAACTATTGGTTTATCTCCCAAGAAGTACTTTTCTTTAACGCCTTTAAGTTGACACAAAAAGCAAGAATCGAGTATTTTCAAATGAAGAAGCATTAAGATCAATACTCGAAATTTCTTCAACTAGGAAAGGTATCTCATCCAAATGAGTTGTAGAGGATCCTTTCTCAACACTCTTGGGTTCACTACTTTCATCAAACGGGGTTTCAGGAACAATCCAATCAAAATTCTTTTCTAAGGCTTCATGCATTCCTACAAGTTTAAATGGTATGGGTATTTTAGTTTCCTCTCTGTTGGGTTTAGTTTTATCCAACTTTTATAATATACCCATAACATATACACATGGGCCTAGCATATTAAAATGATCAAAGACCTTTTTGGCTTCTTTAGCAACATCATTGAACTCCTTTAGCAAAGTTTCCAAAATAAAATCTCTCTTTTCAGTATCCTCAAATTCTTTAAGTTTAAGAAACATTATTTGCATCATGGGTTAAGGTTAACAAACCTAGCCTCCAACATGTGAACTAAAGAGGCTGCAGCAATTTCTTAATTAGGAGCAAGTTCTGCTAAGGATCTATCCTCAATATCCTCATGTTTGCTAATATGATTAAATAATTCTTCAATGTTTTCTTTCCCAATTATAGAGCCACTACCTATGAAGGGTATTTCAGGGTGAACTTAGGGATAAACATGGTGAGCTAGAGAAAGGTGACAACTATAGTAAGAACTAATTTTTTTATGTTTTTGATAAGAAAAGGCAAACCAAATGAAACTATTTTTTGGATTTTTTGATAAAAAGAAGCAAGCAAAACAAAGCAAAAGAAACTAAGCAAAACAAAAACAAAGTAAAGAGAAGGGTTGTGAAGGACTCCCCTTGTGAAGCTGTCCTTAAACTCCCCGGCAACGGCACCATAAAAATCCTTGACGTGGCTCAATAGTAGAGCTTCGTTGGGAGACCCCAAGAGGAAGGTATGATGAGCACAACAATACATTTTTCCTCAGCAATGAAACCAAGGTTATCGAACCAGTAGGAGCAAGGAAACAACCCCAAGGTGTTGCTAGCAACTTGGAATCCTGCACAACACAAACTCAAGACTTTGCCCCCAACTTACAGTGAGGTTGTCAATCTCACTGGTTTGCTGAAAACAAAGGATTAAGCATACAGTGTGGAAGGTAATGGTTTCTTGCAGAAAGTAAACGGTAACAGTGGATGATGTAACAATGGTAAAGATTGGACTGGGTACCACAGTTCACTTGAGGTGTTCTCCTTAAGATAAATAACATAACATGCTGGGTAAACAAATTACAGCGGGGCAATTGACAGGAACTGAGCAAGGCATAACAATGCAAATACTAGACATTCATGATCCTATGAGAGTTGATTGGGTATTACAACAATATAAATAGATCGCCATCCAACTGCATCTATGACTAGTACTCCACCTTCAGGTTATCGTTCGAACCCCCTCCAGTATTAAGTTGCAAGCAACAGATAACTGCATTAAGCAATATGTGTAAAGTAAACAATACAATTGTTCCATGTACAAAAGATTGTTGTTTTCTCCCTAGTGGCAACATCACATCTACAACCTTAGAGATTTCTGTCACTTCCCCAGATTCAATAGAGGCATGAACCCACTATCGAGCATAAATACTCCCTCTTGGAGTCAGTAGCATCTACTTGGCCAAGATAGCTACTAGAAACGGAGAGCATGCAAGATCTCAAACAACACAGACATGATAGAATCAATAATCAATAAGACATGATAGAATCAATAATCAATCTGACATAGTATCTCAATATCCATCGGATCCCCACAAACACAACATGTATGATTACAAATAGATGATCTTCATCATGAACGGAGCTCACAAGATCTAAACATGATAGCACAAAGGAGGAGAAACAATCATCTAGCTATTGTATGGACCCATAGTCCAAGAGTGAAATACTCACGTGTCATACCGGAGGCTGGCATGATGATGAAGAAGGCCTCCGAGAAGATCTCTCCCCTCCGGCAGGGTACCGCGAAGAGCTTCAGATCTCCCCGATCTAGGGACGATGGTGGCGGTGGCTACAGACTATTTTGTGGAGATCTGATCGTGTCCTTAGGGTTTTGGCATCGAGGGGCTTTATAGGCGAAGAGGCGATGCAGGAGGGCGTCCAAGGGGCCCACACCCTGCCCAGGGGTGGCCTAGGGTGGGCCCGCGCCTAGGGGGGACCTTGTGGATCCCCTCCGGTCACCCTTTGGTCTTTGTGTTCTACTCGGTGAAATATTGACTTTGGCTTTTGTCCCGTCCAATTCCAAGAATATTTCCTTACTAGCTTTTTTGAAACCAAAAACAACAGAAAATAGGCAACTGGCACTACGGCATCTTGTTAATTGGTTAGTCCCAGAAAATGTATAAAAATACCTCAAAGTGTAGACAAAGCATAGAAAAGTTGATACTAAACAAGCATGGAACAACATAAATTATAGATACGTTTACGACGTATCATTTAGTAGGATCTTCTTTGTGCCCTTGGACGACTTGAACTATGACTCGCCAGCCGGCTTGGGCTCTCCATCCGGCATACCCGCCTCCAGTGCTACCACGTTCTGCATTGTGACGCGCTTCTCTTCTGCAATGATCATGGCCCCGGCTAGCTTGGAACCGTCTGTGGCGCATTCGATCGATCGCTTGTAGCAACTGTCGATGGTGATCACACCTTTTGGACCCGACAGCTTCATCTTGAGCTACACATAATGCGGAACAGCCATGAACTTGGTGAGAGCTAGGCGCCCGAGTATGGCGTGGTAGGCGCCAGAGAGGTTGACCACCTCGAACCAGATCGGCTCGCGGCGTAAGTAGCTCTCGGTGTTGAAGATGATGTCTAGCCGGATCTTGCCGATTGGCGAGTGCGATGGACCCGGGACTGCCCCATGGAACGAAGTGCTCGAGGGCTACGGCTGGAATTCGTTGATGCCGAGTCGCTCAAGGCTGCTGCGGTACAAGAGGTTGATGATGCTGCCTCCGTCGATGAGGATGAGGAAGAAACGGCATGAGTGCTTATTAGAGATGATGATGGGATCCAGGTGTAGGGTTCGCAGCATAGAAAACAAAAAAATTCCTACGATGGGAACAACTATGTACCAAGATCTATCTACTAGATACAATCAACGGGCGGATATACATCCATAGAGAACATACCCTTGAAGAACGACAAAGCTTAACGAGTCCCAACTCGTGGTTGATGTAGATGATCTCTTGTCGATCTCAAGATAGAGAGGAAGTCCTAGCACCGCAAATCAGTGGCACATCCGTGCTCGCACACACTTCTAAGGCACCGAGCAACCTCCGACTCCTCGCTCTAGCGTGCAGCGGAAGCACAACTCTTTCTTGCCGAATAGCCACAGGGAACATGTATCTCGCTAGTCCGAGACCATGGGGGATAAATACTAGAGGGGGAAAGAGATCCTTCATGAGGAGGTGTGAGTGAGAAGTGAGGAGGGGGGCTCCTATTATAGGAGGAGGGGGGCACCCAAGGGGGTGGCCGCCGGCCATGGGGGCTGCCCCCTCCCCTCCTTCATTCATGTGGGTGGACACTCCACTCACACAAATGTCTTTCAGTTCCCTCCACTCAAAAAACCCACTCAAATTCCCATTAAATTTCCACCAAATTTAATGCAAACTCTCATTAAATAAAACTCATTTTATTTATTCAGAATTTTGTCAATTACTTTAATGACAAACATTCACATATAACCCCTTGCTAGTATTTCATTTCACATGCAAAAACACTTTCTGCAATTTCACCTGAAAACCTGTTTCGGTATCTAGTGAAATAAATTCCTACGCTTGTTATTCTTTCCGGCATGAAACTTTTGATCCAAATGGATGTCGGTGTCTCTTAAGTGTGTCACCCTATGGTTCATGAATAATGTGGACATGATCGAGACCCCTCTCGGATCAATAATCAGAAGCGGGACCTGGAGGTCCATACTGACTCCCACACATTCAGCGATGACTTTCTTGTGATCGCGAGAACCTTTTACGCTGGTATCTTAATCCCTTTGTTTCACGATATATTACATTTCCGAGATTCGATCATCGGTATCTCCATACCTAGTTTGATCTCGTTACTGACATGCACTCTTTTCTCGTTCCCATGATATAACATTCTAGTGATCAAATCACTTGCTTGCAAGCTAACCAATGTGATATCACCGAGAGGGCCCAAAGCATATCTATCCGTCATCAGGATGAACAAATTCCACTCTCGATCCATGGGCCTCAAGATAACACTTTAGTAGTACTGAACCCATCTTTATAATCACCCTGTTATGGTGTGACATTTGATGTTATCAAGATACTCTTCCGGTGTTAGTGATTGACATGATCTCATGGTCTAAGGATTAGGATTACTTCGTATGATGTTATAGCAATATAAACTCAATGACTTTGATTGTAATGCTATACTTCGGATGAATGTTCATCACACCATTACACTAATGTTTTGACCTCGTTATTAACAACATCCAATGTCCATGATCATGAAACCTTGATCATCTTATTAATCAATGTGCTAGTTTATGAGAGAGGCATAACTAGTAACTTTGTGTTTGTTTATTAAACACACATGTATTAACATTTCCGTATTAATACAATTATAGCATACAAAATAAACATCTAATATGTTGGAATATATATATAACAACTTTATTATTGACTCTTAGGACATATTCCCTTCAGTCTCCCACTTGCACTAGAGACAATAATCTAGTTACATAGTGATGAATCTAACACCCATGGAGTTCTGGTTTGATCATGTTTTGCTCTAGGGAGAGTTTTAGTCAACGGATCTGCTACATTGAGATCCGTGTGTACTTTACAAATCTTTATATCTCCATCCTTTACATGCTCGGGGATGGAGTGAAACCGGCGCTTAATATGCTTGGAATTCTTGTGGGACCTTGGTTATTTGGCGTTGGCTATGGCACCATTGTTGTCACAATAAATCACCATTGGGTCCAACGCACTCGCAACCACACCTAGTTCGGATATGAACTCCTTCATCCAAACCGCTTTCTGAGCTGCTTCCGAAGTAGCAACATATTCGGCCTCCGTTGTTGATCCCGCCACCACAGGTTGTTTGGAACTCCTCCAACCAACCGCTCCACCATTCATGAGAAATACGTATCTAGATTGAGACTTAGAGTCATCCGGATCGGTGTCAAAGCTAGCATCGACATAACACTTAGCGACGATCTCTTCTTCACCTTCATACACAAGAAACATATCCTTAGTTCTTCGCAAGTACTTAAGGATATTCTTGACCGCTATCCAGTGTTCCGAACCTGGATCTGATTCGTACCTACTAGGCAAACTAATAGCATGTGCCACATCCGGTCTTGTACATAGCATGGCGTACATTATAGAGCCTATGGCTGAAGCATAGGGGACTTTGTCCATTATCTCTCTTTCTTCCGCCGTAGCTGGACTTTGAGTCTTACTCAATGTCTTGCCTTGCAACATAGGTAAGAATTCCTTCTTACTTCCGTCCATTTTAAACTTCTTTAAAATCTTATCAAGGTATGTACTTTGCGATAGCCCTATTAGGCGCCTAGATCTATCTTTATAGATCTTTATGCCTAATATGTATGACGCTTCACCTAGGTCCTTCATTGAAAATTTGCTGTTTAGATAACTTTTAACACTGTTTAAAAGATCTATATCATTTCCGATCAATAATATGTCATCCACATATAATATCAGAAATACCACATTGCTCCCACTCACTTTCTTGTAAATACAAGCCCCTCCATAAGTTTGGACAAATCCAAACTCTTTGATCACCTCATCAAAGCGGAGATTCCAACTCCGGGATGCTTGCTTCAATCCATAGATGGATCGCTGAAGCTTGCATACCTTGTCAGCATCCTTAGGATCGACAAAACCCTTTGGTTGTATCATATACAACTCTTCCACAATATTGCCATTGAGGAACGCGGTTTTGGCATCCATCTGCCATATCTCATAATCGAAATATGCAGCAATTGCTAAAATAATCCTAACCGACTTTAGCATCGCTACGGGAGAGAATGTATCATCGTAGTCAACTCCTTAAATTTGTCGAAACCCCTTTGCGACAAGTCGAGCTTTATAGAAGGTCACATTACCATCAACTAAGTTTTCCTTTTGAAAATCCATTTATTCTCCACGGCCTTTCGGTCATGAGGTAAGTCCACCAAGTTCCAAACTTGGTTTTCGTACATGGATTCCATCTCGGATTTCATGGCTTATAACCATTTGTTGGCATCCGGGCTCATCATCGCTTCTTCATACGTCGCAGGGTCATCAATTTCATCAACCATGAAATTCATAACAGGGTTTCCGTACAGCTCGGGAGCTGCACGCGTCCTGCTAGACCTGCGAGGTTCGGTAGTACTCTCTTTCGGAGTTTCATGATCATTATCATTAGTTCCCTCTTCCGGTGCTGCGCTACTCGCCATACTATGAAGAGAAGGTTCTACAACCTCTTCGAGTTCTACCTTTCGACTACTCACACCTTTCGCGAGAAACTCTTTCTCTAGAAAGGATCCATTCTTGGCAACAAAAACCTTGCCCTCGGATCTGTGATAGAAGGAATACCCAATAGTTTCCTTAGGGTATTCTATGAAGACGCATTTTTCCGCTTTGGGTTTGGGTTTATCCGGTTGAAGTTTCTTCACATAAACATCGCATCCCCAAACTTTAAGAAATGACAGCTTAGGTTTGATTCCAAACCACAATTCATACGATGTCTTTTCAATGGATTTAGATGGTGCCCGATTTAAAGTGAATGCAACAGTTTCTAGTGCATAACCCCAAAATGACAGTGGCAAGTCCGTCAGAGACATCATAGATCGAAGCATATCCAATAAAGTACGATTACAACGTTCCGACACACCATTTCGCTGTGGTGTTCCGGCAGATGTGAGTTGTGAAACAATTCCACACTCTTTCATATGAGTTCTAAACTCGTAACTTAGATACTAACCTCCACGGTCGGACCGTAGAAATTTGATCTTTCTATTACAATGATTTTCCACTTCACTCTGAAATTCCTTGAACTTTTCAAAGGTTTCTGACTTGTGTTTCATCAAGTAGATATAACTGTATCTACTCAAATCATCCGTGAAAGTTACAAAATAACGATATGCACCTCGCGTCGACATACTCATTGGACCACATACATCATAATGTATGATCTCCAATAAATCTGTAGCCCGTTCCATTGAACCGAAAAACGACGTTCTAGTCATCTTGCCCATAAGGCATGGCTCACATGTATTAAATGATTCAATATCAAGTGTTTCCAAAAGTCCATCCGAATGGAGCTTCTTCATGCGTTTAACGCCAATATGACCTAGATGGCAGTGCCACATATATGCGGATATATCATCATTAAGTTTAATCCTTTTAGCATCAACATTATGAATATGTGTAACACTATTATCGAGATCCAACAGAAGTAAACCATTCATCATCAGTGCATGAACATAAAAGACTTCATTCATATAAATAGAACAACCATTGTTCTCGGATTTAAATGAATAACCACTGCGCATCAAGGATCCAGATACAATGTTCATGCTCAGTGCTAGCACCAGATAACAATTATTCAAGTTTATTACTAATCCCGACGGTAAGTGGAGAGGTAGCGTTCCAACGGCGATCACATAAACACTTGATCCATTGCCGACACGCATCTTGACCTCACCCCTTGCTAGCGGTCGCTTGTTCCGCAGCCCCTGATTCGAGTTACAAATATTAGCAACTGAACCAATATCAAATACCCAGATGCTACTGCGAGTACTAGTCAAGTATACATCAATAACATGTATATCATATATACCTTTATTTTCCCTACGGGCCTTCTTGTCTACCAAATACTTGGGGTATTTGCGCTTCCAGTAGCCAGTCCCCTTAGAATAATAGCACCCGGTATCAGACTTAGGGCCAACTTGGGGTTTCTTTTCAGGCACGGCAACTGGCTTGCCGCCCTTACTTCCCTTCTGTTTTCCCTTCTTGTCTTTCTTGAAACCAGTGGTCTTATTGATCATCAACACTTGATGTTCTTTCTTGATCTCCACTTCTGCAGTTTTAAGCATTCACAGAAGCTCGCGGAGAGACTTCTTCATGCCTTGCATATTATAGTTCATCACAAAGCTCTTATAGCTAGGTGGCAGAGACTGCAGAACACGACGGATGCCTATGTCAATGGGAATCGTTATTCCCAAGGACACAAGCTTATCGGTGTAACCCGACATCTTGAGTACATGCTCACTTACGAAGTTGTTCTCTTCCATCATGCAGCTAATGAACTTTTCTGAAGCATTGTAGCTCTCTACAACATCATGTGTGTCGAAAATCATATTCAACTCACCCATTGTATCAAATGCATTGCCGTTTTCGAAACGCTTTCGAAGTTCTGGCTCTATCCCATACAATATGCCGCAATGAACTAAGTTGTGGTCCTCCTAATGAGTCTGATAGACATTCTTCTCCTCGTCAGGGGCATCATCAAACGGTGGGGGGCCTAGGGGCGCTTCTAGCACATATTGCTTTTATGCAGCAGAGAGGAGAATCCTCAAATTCATGGCCCATTCGGTAAAGTTGCTACCGTTCGTTGCAACTTTCTCTTTCTCCATGAACACATTGAAATTAAAAGCAGGTGGTGCCATCTACAACAGAATTTGTAAAGTTTAGACTAAGTTTATGATAAATTGAGTTCAACTAATCCAAATTAAGAATGAACTCCCACTCAAAAACGACATCCCTCATGCCTTTTGGTGATTACATGAACCAAATCCACTACACCAAGTCCGATCATCACGTGAGTCGGTGTAGCTTCAAAGGCGAGCATCAAATGGGCATCATATCTACCATATGACTCATGCTTAACTTTTCGGTCCGTGTTCTGAGGCCATGTCTGTACATGCTAGGCTCACCAAGTAAGAACCTTAGTATTCGCGTGTGTAACTGTCTTACACCCGAAATATGATCGTGGATCCAAGAACACCCGATCATCACGTGATGTCTTGGAGTGACGAAACATAATCGGTGCATACTTAAGGAAGAACACATTCTTATCTTGATATTTAAATGAGGGATCATCTTATTATGCTAATAAAACGCCAAACAAGCAATATAAGATGCAACAAAAATCACATGTTTATAAGTGAAATGATATGGTTCTTGCACTTGATCTCCATCATGTGCATCGTGGTATGATCACTATCATACCTCTATGTGTAAGGCCAAGGTCTATGGAACTTACACGTTATGTGTGTTATAAGAGTATCAACTCATACTTCTACTTACAACATTACCATATCATGACACTAGCCCATCAACAATCTAAACTAGACGCCTCTAATTTATCCATTGCAAGTTTTACGTGGCTTAGGGCTTTCGAAGATAGAAAGGTTCTTACCTACGAACATGAACCACAACGAGGATAACCAAATTGTTGATAACTCGTTGCAAATTAGATATTGACTGTAGGAGAGACAGACACCCGCTAGCCACTTATGCAAAACTAGTTGCATGTCAAGCGTGGAACATGTCTCATGTGCGATGACATGTAAAGTTTGTCCAGGCCTCTTCATCCCACTATGCCACCAATATACAAAGTACAACTAAGAAGCAATAACATGATCATCATCGCCCACATACTCATATGTGTACTACCCGTGCAAAGCATCTACGCATAGATCCGGCTCTGATACCACTGTAGGGTTCGTAGCATAGAAAACAATTTTTTCCTACGATGGGAACAACTATGTACCAATATCTATCTACTATATACAATCAACGGGCGGATATACATCCGTAGAGAACATACCCTTGAAGACCGACAAAGCTTAACGAGACCGAACTCGTGGTTGATGTAGACGATCTCTTGCCGATCTCAAGATCGAGAGGAAGTCCTAGCATCGCAAATCAGCGGATCCGTGCTCGCACACACGTCCGAGGCACCGAGCAACCTCCGCCTCCTCGCTCCAGCGATGCAGTGGAAGCACAACTCTTTCTTCCGAATAGCCACCGGGAAAATGTATCTTTCTAGTCCGAGACCATGGGGGATAAATACTAGAGGGGGAGAGAGATCCTTCACGAGGAGGTGTGAGTGAGAAATGAGGAGGGGGGCTCCTTTTATAGGAGGAGGGGGGCACCCAAGGGGGTGGCCGCCGGCCATGGGGGCTGCCCCCTCCCCTCCTTCATTCATGTGGGTGGACACTCCACTCACACAAATGTCTTTCAATTCCCTCCACTAAAAAAACCCACTCAAATTCCCACTAAATTTTCACCAAATTTAATGCAAACTCTCATTAAATAAAACTCCTTTTATTTATTCAGAATTTTGTCAATTACTTTAATGACAAACATTCACATATAACCCCTTGCTAGTATTTCATTTCACATGCAAAAACACTTTCTGCAATTTCACCCGAAAACCTGTTTCGGTATCTAGTGAAATAAATTCAGGCGCTTGTTATTCTTTCTGGCATGAAAGTTTTGCTCCAAATGGATGTCGGTGTCTCTTAAGTGTGTCACCCTACAGTTCACAAATAACGCAGACATGATCGAGACCCCTCTCAGATCAATAATCAGAAGCGGGACCTGGAGGTCCATACTGACTCCCACACATTCAGCGATGACTTTCTTGTGATCGCGAGAAACTTTTATGCTAGTATCTTAATCCCTTTGTTTCACAATATATTACATGTCCAAGATTCGATCATCGGTATCTCCATACCTAGTTTGATCTCGTTACTGACATACACTCTTTTCTCGCTCCCGTGATATAACATTCTAGTGATCAAATCACTTGCTTGCAAGCTAACCAATGTGATATCACCGAGAGGGCCCAGAGCATATCTATCCGTCATCAGGATGAACAAATTCCACTATCGATCCATGGGCCTCAACATAACACTTTAGTAGTACTAAACCTATCTTTATAATCATCCTGTTATGGTGTGACATTTGATGTTATCAAGATACTCTTCCGGTGTTAGTGATTGATATGATCTCATGGTCTAAGGATTAGGATTACTTCGTATGATGTTATAGCAATATAAACTCAATGACTTTGATCGTAATGCTATACTTCGGATGAATGTTCATCACACCATTACACTAATGTTGTGACCTCGTTATTAATAACATCCAATGTCGATGATCAGGAAACCTTGATCATCTTGTTAATCAACGAGCTAGTTTATGAGAGAGGCATAACTAGGAACTTTCTGTTTGTTTATTAAACACACATGTATTAACGTTTCCGTATTAATACAATTATAGCATGCAAAATAAACATCTATCATATACTTGGAATATACATAATAACAACTTTATTATTGCCTCTTAGGGCATATTCCCTTCACCAGGACTAGCGCGTAGCTGCCAAGGCTTGGCAACATGGCTGGCTAGTCTTCCTTGCTCCAAGTGATTGCCTGCTTAGACCAATGTAGGTACTGGGGGACGGGGGAACGATAGCGTTCACCTCCGTCTCGCGCCTTGTCTTGTTGTGCTTGGTCTCCGGCTCGACGTGGTAGATGTGATAGTTTCCCACTTGGCGTGGATAACCGTCTTCATCATCTTCTCGGTGGTTGTGTCGCTCCCTATTATCCGGCGGGCCTCTGGCTGGAGGTGGAGGTGGTGGTGGGAGACCGCCGACTTCATCCATCTTCTTCGTCCAGCTGCACTGGCGTGTTGTATGGTTCGCGGGCTTGCTGCCACCACCGTGGAACTTGTATGTCCCATCGAGCATGGATTCCATTGTGTACTTGGTCCGCGGTGGCCTGCCATCCGGTCTCTGTCTCCAGCTGCCGCCTTCAGCCGGATCCTTATGCACCGCTGCTACTTGCTTGGTGACGTACCGGCTGTAGGGTTGGTCGTCTTTTATATTGCCATGGTGGTTGTCATGGCCATTGTAATATCCCAAAAATATTAAACTTGGATCATCAAACTCTAATCATCAAATTTAGGGTTAACAAAAAACGTTTCCAATTAAAAATATGAAAGCATTCATATGTGTATGTATTAAAATTTGGATTCTTTTGAATTGTCATGGTTCTGTGTTTCTTTGCTTGTAAAATGATTCTTAGGTGAAATAAACATCATCTAAACAATCCCCAATTTTTTGCCAAAGACAAACAAGTCAAAACAAACAAATTAAGTGAAAGGTCACTTTGGCCAATTTAACTCCCATGCCTACTTTGGCTATCCCTAACTTTCAGAACTTAACAACAACATGTATGGATCTTTGCACCCCTTGATATTACTCATAACAAGGTACCAAGGCCCACTTTGTGATCATCCAACCACATTTAAATGCTTAGTTTAAATGTCAGTTTAATATTGAATCTATTTCATATGGGAAGATCCCACTATTTCAAAAACCACTCAAACAAGCTCAATTTTCAAAACCCAAGCAGCCACAGAACCCTCAACACATGCCTAGCACACCCACCAAAAATCTTTTCAAAATTCAAAACTTAAGTTCATGCGGCCATTTCATCAAACAGGTTGCAGATTCAAATCAACAAAATCAAAAACACTATGTTGAGCAGTGTTTTGGGCCTAACTTGTTCCCTCTCTGGTTACAACTAGCCTTAGTAGATCATCTAGCAACCTTAACTAATCTCTAGCACCACTGTAAGCTGGCCATTATCATCAATGGTGAGCAGGCCGAGAGCACCATTGCCACCCCATGGTCGACAGCCAGCTACGAGCAACACTAGCCTCGCCAACCTTGTCTGGGAGCTAGCCAGCACCCCACCGCCACTCCCTGTCCCAGCCTCGAGCAATGCCAGCTACTGGACCACACGCCCAAGCCATGCCAAGCCTCTCTGCGAGCATGCCGAGAGCGCGCCCGTGCGCCACCCTCGACACACGCCCATAGACCGCGCGCCGCCTTCGCCGCGTGCACGCGTGATCACCACCACCCCAGCAACCCCGCAGACATGCCCGTTCGTTGCTGCGCGGACCACGCGCGTTGTGCACCATCAAAACCTTCGTCGGACACGCTCACAGCGCCGAAGCGTTCCGACCGATCAGCAACTTCCCACGCCTCGCCACCACGCCGTTGAGTTTCGCCAAGGAGCACAGCACCGCCCCCTACCGTCGCCCACGCCGATAGCTGCCTGTGCCGTCGACCACGACGAGCTCAGCTCACGCCTGTCAGTCCCCTCTCGCCACTATAAATAGAGGCATCCCCCGCTCGATTTGTTCACACCATCTCACTCCCCTCTCACCCAGAACAACCCCACCTCACTCCCGGAGCAAGGCGAGCAGCGCATCGCCGGAATTTCACCGGAGCCCGTCACTGCTGGAGGAGAAGGAAGCCATCGATTGGAGCCGACCCAGGAGGAGCTGCCGGTGCCAGGAGAATCGCCGTCGTCGACTTCGTCGTTTGCCCCCATCGCCGACCCTCGCCTGAGCACCGGTGAGCCTCCCACGACCCCCACCTGCCGCGTTAGGGTTCTATCTCGCCGGCGCTGCCCGACGTGGACGATGAGCCGTAGTCGTTCGATTAGACTTAGATCGTGCGACCGAGATCGCCCCGTACCTCTTCGCGTGTTATGAGCCACTGACTGGTGGAACCCCCCTGTCAGTTGCGCCCCGCGCTGCGGAGTGACACCGGGCCGGCCCAATAACCTTTCCCGCACAGCCCACTCATTTGAATTTAGCATTTTCTATTTATATTCAAATTCAGTCCTATACCTAGTTTCAAAAATCAACCCAGCTCGATTCAGTGAACTAAATTGATTGAAACCAATTTTGTTAGAAAGGTATTGAAATGCTTAATCCAAGCCCGTTGGATTCAAATCATTTGGATTTGTAGATCAACCTTGGTAAAAATAACAAGTTAGAAGCTTTTCAGCATTCAAACATTTTTCAAAATTCAACCATAATAGCTTTTGAGTTGATTCCAACTCTCAAAAATCACCTTTGATCATACCTTTCAGAATCTATAAAAACATATGGGCTTACTTACAGAAATAATGTTCAAGTAATAAAAGAATGCCACATAGGCATTTCTAGTAATTTTATTTAATTGAAATAAAAGGTTAAACCTTATTAAATTGTGACACCACTTTAAATTACATTCCCATGTACTGAAATATGTGGTGATGACATGTGTCAACATGATCCCATGTTTGGTTTGGAGAATATTAAATCTTAAGTAGTTTTTCAATGAGTAGAAATTACTTTTCTAAAAATAAATAAATAATGCAAGTGCTTTAATCTTGAATGTTAGTGATGATGCTAGATCATCTATAGAACCCTTTTGTGTGATGATTGAAAGTAGTTAAGTATTGTTTGGTGATTGTATACCTCGTATTTATTCATAGACGCTAGTACCGACCAAGGATACGAGGAGGAAGGAGGATACTACGAAGAAGAAGCCGAGGAGAACTTCAACCACTGCTCTGCACAAGGCAAGCCTAATACTACTAGTTGATTGATCAAGCTAACACTTGCAAGATACTCTACTTTAGCAAGCCTTACTAATCAAGTTGACCTATGCCAGCTAATACTTGCTGGTTACCATACCAATTATATGCCTTAAGCATATGTGATCATACCCACTTGATAACCCCATTCCTAGTTTTACTTGCAAGCTTTATACTTTATTTCTTTATCAAAGCTATTACTTAGAGTTTACTTGAGTAAATTGTAGATACTAGAAAGATAATTGAAGGTTGCATAAAGATCATTAAATTTGGCCTAAGCTAGATAATCTCGATGTCATCCTAAGGCATGAGATTGAACTTAGTTAAAAATCCACTTGTTTACCACCCCTCATTAGTACTCACCCCCACTTGTAGATGATAGTGCTAAGTATAAAACCTAATCAACTTTAGATGGGAATACTTGGTGGAAAATGGTTATGAAAACCTTAGAATGATGAGTCATTCTACTGAGATGTTTTGACATGTGTTTCCAAACACCAGGTGATTTGATGATGAAAATGTTGAGGCATGAGCCTTAGCCCTTTATAAAACTGATGGTTGTCTAGATGCGATACCATTCCAATTTTTACCGTACAACCACAATACCCGAAATTTGGGTAGGGCTTGACTAGAAACTTATATACTTTAGTATGGGTTCCCTCACGGCCAAGGTCTGAGCTGAGGCTACCTTGTGAAGATTGTCCACCTGTGCAGTACCCAAGATGACAGTTTGGTCATGGTTGGGAGGCCAAACTCACAGGAGAGGTGCCTATACTAGGGCGTGTAATTGAAAGGTTAGGATTGATTATCCGCATACTGAGTATGGTGAATTCAGGATTTGTTCCTGACGGATGTATCGAATGTTGTGGTGAAAGTGTAGAATCTCTGCAGAGTGTCAAACTATTCGAATAGCCGCGTCCGCGGTTATGGACAGTTGGAGTGGCCATACTGTTCCCTCGTCAGATGTTTTCAAAATGACTTATGAAATGAATTGAGATGTTGACTTGACCACAACAGAGTTGTGATATGAAATTCAAGTTCCCACTTAGGTGTTATAAAATTTCAACTAGATTTTCTTGCTTCTGAACTTAGTAGAAGTAAATCTGGCTTTTTGCAAAACAACCCTAGAGCTTAGTGTCCTATTACTAAAAACCCCTTCACTTGTTAGTATTAGTTTGCGAGTACTTAAAGAGTACTCATGGCTTTTTCCCTGGCTATTCCCGTGGCCAGACTATGAAGAGGAGTACCAGGACGAAGGACCCCTGGAAGGTTACAACAACTAGGATCATCTCCCATCATCAGCATTGCCTGTGACCCCGAAGATGGAGCTTCGCCTACGCTACCTTTATTATTACGTATTTTCGCTGCTTGAGTTGTATTAAGAACTGGATCATGAGATCCTTATTCGTGTAAGACCTTATGTATGGTTTGTAATGGATGATTGTACTGTGGTATCCAATTCTGTTATGTCTCGCAAAAATGGTAATCCTGGGATTACGATGTATGGCATAACAGGCATCTGGGATTAAAAATCTGGGTGTTGACAGCCGTGCCGCCTGGAGTGATGCTCGCCCGGCTGGCGACGCTCCTCCTGCTCATCCGTCACGATCTGGCCTTGGTCATCCACCACGATGGGCTTCTTCATGGCCGTGTCGGCGGTGGCATACTTGTCTGCAATGGCCATGACCTGAGCCATGGTTTGGGGATCTGCCCGGCTGAGCTTGTGCTTTAGCATGGTGCCGTCCTGGCAGCCATTGGTGAAGAAGTCGATTTCATGATGCTCGCGCACTCCTTCACACGAGTTGTGCATGTTGGTCCACCTGGTGAGGCAGGCGCGGTCGGATTCTTCTTTGCCTCAAACATAGAGGGCGAGCTCATGAGGCCGACCCAGTTGCTTGTACGTTCCGGTGAATTTGTGAATGAACGCTTCTTCAAAGTCCAGCCATGCGTTGATGCTGTTCTCGGGAGCCTATTGAGCCATGTTCTTGCCGAGTCGACGAGCATGAGGGGGATGTAGCGGACGGCCAGACGGAGGTTTCCGTTTACGATTCCTACGATGATGGTGTAGTCCACCAGCCAGTCCTCCGGTTTGACGGTGTCGTTGTATTTTGGCGTGTCCCTTGGGAGCAAAAACCCATTTGAAAACGGCTCGTTCCGGACGGGTCAAAACATTTCGGTCCAGCCGGACATTCTTCTTCCAGCATGCGAGACTGTACCAGGAGGTCGATGCGCTCACGCGTGTTAGCCGGCTCGAGAGGGCCAAGACGTCCAGTCAGGCGCGACACGGGCGGGTCTTTGTTTCCGCCAGCTCCTTCCTCTGGGGCGCGTGCCTTCTTTCCTTGGACGGATCCTCTAGCCGGCGCACGACTAACACTGGTGACGGAGGCATCGTGGTTGCGATGGGCACGGTTGCCGGATCCACCACGCGGGCGACTGTTTTGCCCGTTGCCGTCTGGCGAGGACGCCTACTAGTACTTGCTTCCTACGTGTGTTGTCTGGTCCGCGCCTTAGCGAGGAACAACATCCCGGGTGTTGACCCCTTTGATTGGGAACCCCTTCGTCTTGTTTCTTGTTGGCGGTGGCAACGAGGAGCTGGACGCGCTCCTGCTGGCGACGAAGTTCCTCCCTGTCAAGGTGTTTCAGCTCTGCGGCCGCCGCATCGTTCTCTCTCATGTTTTTGGCGGGGGTGCTGTAGACGGGCTGGGCCACGCCGACACGCGAGTCCGCGGCTCAGTCCAGTTCCGACGCAAGGTCACGCCCTCGGTGTTGGATCTGCCTAGCGAAGCCATGGGCAGTGTTGTACTCGTGCACGGTGGCGTTCGGCTGGCGCTGGTTAGCAACAACCTTGGTGGCCTCCTCTAGGAGCTTCTGGCGCGTGGCCTTGAGTGCATCCGCCGTGGCCACCGGGTCTGCTTTGATGACGACGGGAGCGTGAAGGTGCTGGATGGAGGCGGTGATCAGGTCTTGCTCCTGCTCGAGCGTGGAGCTTTCTCCTCCCGCTTGACGCTCCTGTGGAGGGCGGTGGTTCTCGCAGGCGTTCACCACCATGACCTCGACACAACTTCTCATTGCAACAATGTCGCGAGCGTGGTGGTTGAGAGGCACGCCGGAGACGGTGTCGACCTTGCTAGGGAAGGCCTCGGTGATGGTGGTGACATAGACACATAGGTCCCCAAAGTGCATGATGGAGCCGTTGTCGGGGAAGGTGTCCCCGGCGAAGCACACGGCGTTGTCGATGACTCAGTCGAAAGCGCCAAGTGTGAGGACGAGGCTAAATGCCACGTGCTCACTGGCGACTAGCGGAAGTCCCGTGCGGAAGATGATCCTAGCCGAAGCGATGTGCCCCACGGTGGGAGCCAAATGTCATGGTGTGGAACACGACAGTGCCATCGGGGATGGCTAAAGAGGGACACTTAGGTGCAATCGGTGGCTCACCCTGGTTCGGGGCCCTCTCGGCGAGGTAACACCCCTACTCCTGCAAGATCTACTATATGGGGGGTGGGTGCCCAGTACAAGTGCTCCTGGCGCTGTTTCCTTAGCAACTATTGATGGCTAGAGGAAGAAGAAGAACTAGAGGCGAGCTCTTGCTACTATCATTACATACCTAGAACCCTAGCTCTACCTGCCCTTATATCGGTTGGGGGAGGCAGATTACAATGTGGGTTCTAGGGTTTACTGTTTGGATATGGGTTTATAGGGTTGGGCTGGCTGCAGGGCCCCAGCCAGTGAACCAGGACCCTATTAGACTCCAGTACACTCCTAGACGGTGCTACAGTAGCCCCGCGCCCTTCCTTTAGCGTCATCCTTCACTTTAGCGGTCACCCGGGCATCCTTTGTGTCGTGGGAATGACCACGGCAGATGATGCAATCGGCAGCGAGTAGTAGAACATGGGGCAAGGGCGGCCATCCATCTGCGGTGCGAGATGAGGGCTGAGACACAAGGGTTTTACCCAGGTTCGGCCCCCCGGAGGGTAAAGATCTACTCCTGCTAGATTGTATTATGGTGAGAGTACAATGGGACAAGCTCGACGTCTAGGCGGCGAGTCGCTAGGGTGTATGATGGAACATGTCCTCTATGCGTCCTCCAGGGAGGTTTATATAGACTCACCTCCCTAGGGTTTACAGATCTCAACCGAATTAGTTAAGGATTCAGAGATTCTATGACCTAGTCCGACTGGGCCTAGCTACGCTTCTGGGCCTTTAGCTTCTAGTCGCTTGAGTCCACGCCAAGTCTTGATCCAGTCGTCGTCCTGCAGGCCCACTCGCTGATGCTTGGGCCAGTAGGAAACGTCCTGCTGGGTATACCCCGGTGGGCATATCCCCATCAGTAGTCCCCGAGGCCGTCGTTGATTTGTCGCAGGCGTTTGCTGGCAGTCGGAGTATGCGGGTCCAATGCGAACGTCCAGTCGAATCGGCGGCGGACTCTTAGTCACTGTCATAGTGATATGTTCGGCGAGTTGTCGGGTCGCTGAGAGCGACGAGTCGAATGGATGAAGTTGGACCGTCAATTGGGGTCAAACTAGCCGTTGGGTAAACCAACGGTAACTTCGGCGTAATTACCGCGTAGTAACGGCTCCCGAAACTGGCGGGTAGCAACCGCTATATAAGGAGAATGATAGGAGGGTAGGGAAACGGTTCTTCTTTCTTCCTCCGATCTCGCTTGTCTCTGTTTCCCCATTCCGCACAGCGATCTGAACAATCCAGAGGGCTCCGACCCCCACGAATCTCAAACCGATGGCCCCCTCCACCGAGCCATGGGGCAGATCTAAATGCACCAAGGCGCTACTGGCATCCTTCGAGGAGGCCGGGATCCTCCGCGCCGGCAGATGGCGCATCCCCGTGGCCGGAGAAGTGACTCCGGACCCGCGCGAGGGAGAGTTCATCTGCTTCACCAGCCACCTGGAGCGGGGGCTGGGTTTCCCAACTTCCCTCTTCTTCCGGCGTTTCTGCGCCTACTACGGGATCCAGCCATCGGATCTAGGTCCGCACAGTATCGAGCAGCTCGCCATATTCGTGGCGTTCTACGAGTGCTATCTGGGCTGCAGGCCCTACTTCCCCCTGTGGCAGGATCTGTTCCATGGGAGAATCAGCCGCGAAGAGTCAGGCGGCCCGTTGCTAGCTGCGGGCGGCCTGACATTCCAACTGAAGTCGAAGGCGTCGTTCTTCGACCTGATGCTGCTCGCCAAGGCGGCGAACGAATGGAAGAAGTCCTGGTTCTATGTCACCGAGTCGACTCCAGACGGTGAAGTGGCGCTTCCAAGGTACTCCGTCGATCGACCCGAACCGCGTCGGCTCCAGGTCGTCAAGCTCCCGCTGGATCAACAGATGGTTGTCGACGAAATGCTACAGACCATCCGCGGACTGAAGAAGAAGGGCCTCCAGACCATCAACCTCTACAACTGCTGGTTCGGGCGGCGGCTCGTGCCCTTGGCCCACCGCGATCACTACATGTACGAGTATACGGGTAAGGGCGATCCGACAAAGTCCTCCCTCGCTGAGTGGAGACTCGAAGACTACACCCTGGCCCTGAAGAATATCACCCAGGCGGTGTATCTTGACGCGAAGGATGGGGTCGCCCCCTATACTGCAAGGTGCCCGGCTCCGACGGTAAGCCGTCATTTCGTCACCACTCGCAGTCGCAGATGATGCATTCGCGGTTGTGCTGACGTTGTCTTGTTTTTATTGCAGTTGTTCCAAGTGGTAGAAGGGTGGCTTCCACCCACAGACGATGAGAACTCGAGCTCGTCCATCCAATACGGGAGCGAGTCGTCACCCGTCAAAGGCGACGCCGAGAGAGACGAGGGTGATGACGACGACGACGACGACGAAGACGAACCCGTGGAAGTCGCTGCCCCCACAGTTCGCAAGACCCGCGGGCAACACCAGCGCGAGCTCGAGGCGAGTAAAAGCCTCGAGCCTCACGATGATGACGATGACGAGCTTCCCAAGCACACCTCACATCGTGAGGCCACGTCGTCGAAGAAAAATAAGAAGAAGACAGCTCCGCCGAAGAAGAAGGCGAAGCCGGCGAAGTGGATATCTCCGCCTCGATCTGCGACCAGTTCCGACGCCACCAGCTCGGCTAGGGACGCGGCGGCACACGTGACCGTGGCGCCGGACGCTACCGCCCCCAGGTACAAGGCTCCGCTGGCGTCGTTACCACCTCCATTCGCCCCAATCGCTGGTTTGGGCGATGCTCCAGCCGCAGGGGCCTCACCTCCAAGGGAGGCTCCCGCGGCAATTATCGCGGAGGCTCTTGCCGCGGCTTCGTCTTTGAAGAAGCCGTCAGTGTCTTGGGCACACGATGTGTTCGAGACGGGCCTCACTCGGAGGTTGGGGCCCGAGTTGGAAAAGCCGGCTAGCATCCGCACCGGTCTGCGGTTCATACCAGTCGCCAAGTGAGTGTTGTTCGTCTACTTGTTTTTCGTTGTAGTCGGACAGTCTTATTCATATCGTTGTTTCACAGGACTGGTGTTAAAAAGATCGGCCATCCTTCCGTGGCCAAGGTTCCGCCAGTCGTCACCGAAGTGGACTCCTCGCGGAAGAGGAAAACCAATGAAGTCGCTGTCCCGCCGAAGGTGTCAAGAGGGCGAAATGCGACGATGTTGTCACGGTCTCTCATGACCCGGCGGTTGCTCCGAGCGAACCTCCGACTGCGGCAGAAGTGGCCTCGAAGACCAAGGAGGCTGTTGCCTCATTAGACGTGACCGAGCCGGCTCCGAGTGGCGCCGCGGCATCTGCAGCGACCTTCCCTCGCTTCATGGCGAAGGCGGCCGCAGCGAGTGGCTCAGCGCCATCGAGACGGATGCCTGGGGTCGCTGAGGTGGAGGCTGAACAGTGTCGCGGCCAAACTCCGGTCGTGCTTGCATCTGTCGACGCGCTGGAGCTTCACGGCATGCTAGGCGCTGCCATCTAGGTATGTCCAGTCCCCGAGGATCGGGCCACTGAATTTCAGTGGTCGGATTCTTAATGTTTTTATATCATCCAGTCCCCGAGTGTCTAGTCGCTGAATTTCAGCGGGTGGGCACTTAAGATTTTCAATGTCCAGTCCCCGAGTGCCTAGTCGCTGAATCTCAGCGGGTGGGCACTTAGGAATTTCATTAACCAGTCCCCGAGTGCCTAGTCGCTGAATTTCAGCGAGTGGGCACTGAAGAATTTCATTGTTGTTGACATTGCAGTTTGTGCGCAGGGCCTGCAACGCGAATCGGCTGATCGGCTTGCTGCAAAGTGTCGCTTGGAGAAGGAACTTGTTGCCGTCTAGGAGACGAACAAGGGGCTTCAAGCAATTGCAGCCGAGGCGGAGGATGTCCGCCGGGGCCTTGTCCCGGTGGGTGACTTGACAGCGGCTCAGTCTGCTTTGAGCGTGGTTGAAAAGCGGGTCGCTGACCTGGAGCGTGAGCTCAAGGAAGCGAGCATGGAGGCGAGTTGAGTGGAGGGGCGTGCGAAAGCGGCTGTCACTTCTGCCGCTGAAGAGCGGAAATTATCTGACGCGCTCGTTGCTGGGCTGCAGGATGACCTTTCTTCTCTTCAACGTTTAATCACGGACCTCTGCCGCCCGCTTATTGGTAAATTCTCCTTCGCCCAATTCTCGGTGGCACTAATTTTATTGTGAAGTCAACGAGTCGCTTACTGTTTATTGATGTGCTGCAGGCCGGATTACTGACAACATGGAGGAAGCGCAGTCGTATGACGCGCGGCAGTGCGTGGCCACTCTGGTCGACTCGGCCGTGTTGTCTGCGACTTGCCGCATATCTTCAGGAGATATCGCCTACGGAGGTGATCCCCAGTGACCTTGTCGAGGTATGGCGCTATCTGGAGAAGGCTCTGTCGGTGGTCGAGTTCATGACGCGGTCGGCCTTCCGGCATGGGGCAACGACGGCGCTCAGCCTTGGGCTTGCCCATTTCCCGGAGGACTTCGACCTCGACGATGTCACGAGCTGCTACCCCTCGTCAACGGGCTCGGTGGAGATTGCCGAGGTGCTGAAGCTGACGGACCGGGCCGCGGTGTACTCCGACCGCATTGGGTGATGGGTGACCTCCTCCCCTATCAGGAGATGGTTGTCGCCTCCAACGATCCTGAGCCGAAGCATCGGGACTTCAAGGTTGAGCAGCCATTCCGTGCGGCGACGGCGGGTGAGCTAACGACGTACCCGTCGAACCCGTACGTGCCCTTCATTCGTAACCGCAGGGGTGGTGACGAGTCTGCGTCAAAACCTGTGGAGTAGAAGCATTGTGCCCTTGGGCGTTAGTACAGGAGAACTATTGAACTTTCCTTGTATTTTGGAACAACTTGTGCTGCTATGAAGGAAATTCGTGTTGTTTTTTCATTTGTTTTGCGATTTGGATTTTGATTGAACGAGTCCCCGAGCGCGTCCGCCCTTTTTATGGGGTTTACCTCGTTTGTTATGTATTTGTGAATTTTTAATGGTTTAAGGTCGACTCGCCAGAGCTCGGAGAGCCAGTCGCAGGGCGACTCCCATGGGTGCTCTTTACTTGACCGTTTTCCCGTGCGCGAACGAGGTCGGGTAGCCGAGTCCCCGAGCGTCGTACTTGGTGGTTCTTTTCACAGCCCCAAGGTAGGTGAGGACTAAGCGCGGTAAAGTAAGCGCGTCTCTTCTGCCTGACCCGAAGGATCAGTCGCATGGCGAGTCCTGGGCACACTCTCATACTGGGCGTTTTTCCCTAGTAGCTCGTATTTGACTGGACATCAGTCCCCGAGCGTGGTATTTGGCCGTTCGAGTCGCTATGCCAAGGATGCGGAGGACCTTGGTCGCTGTGAGGAGCGAGGGTAGTTGTCTTGGCTCGGTAAGCCAGTCGAGCTAGGCGACTCCAATGGGGCTCCGGGTTGGCGTTTTTCGTGGACGTTACGAGGCCTGGGGTTTCCCAGTGCCCTCGTACCGCACTACTTGGCCGCGCCGGTCGCTTTACCAGAGGTTGACTCCTGCGAGTAGCATAACGCTGTTATTACGAGTGGGAGTGGCACAAGACACGAAGAGTAAACACAATTTTTGGTGATCGATCGGCTTTATTTCATAGCGAGTGGAGAGTACATGTATGGAGTTCTAGGAGTAGAACTTCCGTAGGAGGTTTACATTCCATGGCCGCTTGACGTCGAGGTTCCCATCCCCTCGGACGTCGGTGAGGTAGTAGGCGTCGTTGCCTAGGACTTGCTCGATGGCGAATGGTCCCTCCCAAGGGGGGGAGAGCTTGTGCATGCCCTTTTTGTCTTGGATTAGGCGCAGTACCAGGTCGCCTTCCTGGAAAGTGCGAGTCTTTACTCGCCGGCTATGGTAGCGGTGGAGCCCTTGCTGGTAGATGGCAGTGCGGGAGCGAGCTAGGTCGCGTGCCTCGTCGAGCTGGTCGACTCTGTCTTGGCGTGCAAGTTCGTTTGCAGCCTCCGTGTAGTTGACCACCCTTGGTGAATCGTGCTCGAGGTCGGTGGGCATGACTGCCTCGGCACCGTACACCATGAAGAAGGGGGTGAATCCTGTCGACCTGTTGACGGAGGTGCGGATGCCCCAGATGACGGAGGGTAGCTCCTCGACCCAGCACCCGGCGGTGCGCTCTAGTGGGACTTGGAGCCGTGGCTTCAGGCCGTGGAGGATGCTCTGATTGGCGCGTTCCGCCTGGCCATTGGACTCCGGGTGCGCGACTGAGGCGAGGTCAAGTCGGATGTGGTGTTCCTCGCAGAACTCAGCCATGGCTCCTTTGGCGAAGTTGGTGCCATTGTCCATGATGATGCTGTTGGGGAAGCCATAGCGGTAGATGAGCTCACGGAGGAACTTGGTGGCAGTCTTCCCGTCGCATTTGCGGACTGGCTTGGCCTCCACCCATTTTGTGAATTTGTCGACTGCGACTAGGAGGTGGGTGAAGCTGGAGGGGGCCTTCTTGAAGGGGCCTACCATGTCCATGCCCCATACGGCGAATGGCCAGGTGATGGGGATTGTCTTGAGCGCCGAACTCGGCACATGGGTCTGGTTGGCGTATTTCTGGCATCTGGCGCACCTCTGGACGATGTCAACCGCGTCTGCGTGTGCGGTGAGCCAGTAGAAGCTGTGTCGCATAGCCTTTGCGACCAGAGAGCGGGCGCCGGCGTGGTGGTCGCAGTCGTCGGAGTGAATGTCTTGGAGGATTTTGCGTCCTTCGGCGGGTTGAACGCAGCGTTGGAACACACCGGTCACGCTGCGCTTGTGGAGCTCGCCGTTGATGATGACGAAGGATTTGCAGCGGCGTGCTATCATCCGGGCGTCCGCTTCGTTCGCGGGCAGGGTGCCTCCCTCCAGGTAGGCGACGTATGGCGCTGTCCAGTCGTTTGGCTCGGCGATTAGTGCGACCAGGGATGCTTTTGGTTGCAACGGGATCCCGATGTCGATCTCCCTTGGGGGAGAGACGGAGGGCTTGGTGATGGTGTGGAGGAAGACGCCGGCGGGTGGCACGAGGCGAGCCGAGCCGTTGTGAGAGAGTGCGTCGGCCTCCTTGTTCTTCCGCCTGTCGATCCATTTGACGGAGTAGCCTACGAAGTGGCCACCCAGCTGGTCCACTGCTTGGCGGTATGCTGCCATGGTGGGGGAGACGGCGTCGCAAGTGTCGGCGACTTGCCCAGCGACTAGGTCGGAGTCTCCGTAGCAGCGCAGTCGGTGGACGTTCATCTCCTTGGCAGCTCGCATGCCGTGGAGCAGCGCCTCATACTCGGCCATGTTGTTGGTGCAGGGGGTGAAGTCGAGGTAGAGAACGTAGCGAAGCTTGTCGCCCTTCGGAGATGTTAGCACGATCCCTACACCTGCGCCGTCCGCGTTCTTGGATCCGTCGAAGTGTAGGTTCCAATAATGGAGGTATGGCAGCTTCTCTGGCTGCTGGGCCTCCTCCCAGTCGGCGAGGAAGTCTGCGAGATCCTGCGACTTGATCGCCTTGCGCGGCTCATACTTTGTCGTGGGAATGGTCACGGCAGATGCTGCAATCGGCAGCGAGTAGTAGAACGAGGGGCAAGGGCGGCTAGCCATCTGCGGTGCGAGATGAGGGCAAAGACACAGGGTTTTACCTAGGTTCGGCCCCCCGGAGGGTAAAGACCTACTCCTGCTAGATTGTATTATGAAGGTGGTACAATGGGCGAGCTCGGCGGCTAGGCGGCGAGTCGCTTGTGTGTATGATGGAACGTATCTCTACCGCCCTGCAGGGAGGTTTATATAAGCTCACCTCCCCTAGGGTTTACATATCTCAACCGAATCAGTTAAAGCTTCGGTACTCGTTTAACCTAATCCGACTGGGCCTATATACTCGCCTGGGCCTTCAGCTTCCAGTCGCTTGGATCCTTGCTGGGCTTCAATCCAGTCGCCGTCCTGCAGGCCCACTCGCCAGTTCTTGGGCCAGTCGGAAACGTCCTGCTGGGTATACCCTGGTAGGCACATCCCCATCAGTAGTCCCCGAGGCCGTCGTCGATTAGGTGTAGGTGGATGCTGGCAGTCGGAGTATACGGCTTCAGTGTAGACATCCAGTCGAATCGTCGGCGGGCTCCTGTATAAAGGAAAAAACCAGTCATCTAGGTCGCAGCTTTGGCGAGTCGAGTCGGCGAAACACTGTCATAGTGATTGGGTCGGCGAGCCGAGTGGCTGAAGTTGGACCGTCAAATGTGGTCAAACTAGCCGTTGGGGTAATCCAACGGTAACTTTTGGCGTAATCATCGCGCGGTAACGGTTCCCTGATTTGGTGGGTAACATCCGCTATATAAGGGGAATGGCAGGCGATCGGGGAACCACCTTCTCACCATTTCCTCTGACTGCACGCATTTTCGCCTCCCTTCGCATCGCGACCCAGCCGACCAGAAATCCCCTGACCCCCAAAAAATCTCTCCGCCATGGCCCTCTCCACCGAGCCTTGGGGTAGATCTAAGTGCACGAGGGCGCCACTGGCTTCCTTCGAGGAGGCCGGGATCTTGCGAGCCGGCTGCTGGCGCATCCCTGCGGTCGAAGAGACGACCCCGAATCCACGAGAGAGGGAATTCATCTGCTTCACCAGCCATCTTGAACGGGGGCTAGGGTTCCCCACGTCCCTGTTCTTCCGGCGCTTCTGCGCCTACTACGGGATCCAGCCATCGGATCTGGGTCCCCACAGCATCGAGCAGCTCGCCATCTTTGTGGCGTTCTGCGAGTGCTACTTGGGCTGTCGGCCCTACTTCCCTCTATGGCAAGATCTGTTTCACGGACGGATCAGCCGCGAGGAGGCGGGCGGCCCAATGCTTGCCGCGGGCGGCCTAACCTTCCAGCTGAAGTCGAAGGCTTCATTTTTCGACTTGATGCTGCCCGCCAAGGCGGCAAGCGACTGGAAGAAGTCATGGTTCTATGTTGCCGAGGCGACCCCGGAGGGCGAGACGGCGATTCCGCGGTACTCCGCCAACCGGTCCGAGCCGCGCCGTCTCCAAGTCGGCAAGCTCCCCAACGACCAGCGGATGGTCGCTGACGAGATGCTCCAGACCATCCGCGGTCTGAAGAAGAAGGGCCTCCAGACGATCAACCTATACAACTGCTGGCTCGGGCGGCGGCTCGTCCCTCTGGCTCGACGCGACCATTATATGTACCAGTACACAGGCCGGGAAGACTCGACGAAGGCCTGCCTCGCCGAGTGGAAGCTGGAGGACTACATCCCAGCACTGAAGAAGATCACCCAGGCAGTGTACCTGGACGCACAAGCCGGAGTCGCACCTTACACCGCAAAGCGTCCAGCCCCAACGGTAATCACCTCGCCTCATTCGCAGTCGCAGTTTTTTGCAGTCGCGGTAACTCTAATTTCATCTTGCATTCTTTGCAGCTGTTCCAAGTGGTGGAAGGATGGCTCCCGCCTTCGGACGACGAGAATTCGAGCTCGTCCGTCCAGGACATGGGCGAGTCTCCTCCCGCCAAAGGCGATTCCGGGAGCGACGAGATCGATGACGACGAGTCCGAGGAGGAGGTCGCCCCGCTGGTTCGCAAAACCCGCGGGCAGCGACAGAGTGAGCTTGAGGCGAGTAAAAGCCTCGAGCATCACGATGACGACGAAGAACTTCCGGAGACCACCTCGCGCCGACAAGCTACTCCGTCGAAGAAAAAGAAGAAGGAGAAGGAGACAAAGGCTCCTCCGAAGAGGAAGCCGAAGCCGACGAGGCCGGCCTCGCCGCCGCACTCGGCGAGCAGTTCCGACGCCCCCAGCCCGGCCAAGGACGAGGCGCCGCTAACGACAGCCGTGCTGGACACGGCCACCGTCGAGGTGCCGCTGGCTTCAATGCCTCCGCCATTCGCCCCAGTCTTTGGGCTGGGGGGTGCTCCGGCTGAAGTGGCTTCGCCTCGCAGGGAAGCCCCTGCCGAAGATATCACAGAGGCTCCGGCTGCAGCCTCAACGACGAAGAAGCCGTCCGTGTCTTGGGCACGGGACGTCCTGGAGATGGGGCTCAGTCGCCAACTAGGCCCTGAACTGGAGAAACCGGCCGGCCTCCGCACGGGGCTACGCTTTATTCCAGTAGCCAAGTGAGTACCCTCACCCTCCTTTGTCTTCCATAACCACTTGAATTATCTTTGCTTACACGATTGATGTACAGGACCGGAGTGAAGAGAATGGGTCACCCGACCGTGGCTAAGGTGCCACCCGTCACCAGCGAGGAAGATCCTTCCCGTAATAGGAAGGCGGACGAGGTCGTCGACCCTGCAGATGGCAGCAAGAAGGCCAAGGGCGATGACATCGTCACGATCTCTGACGATACGGCGGTCGCGCCGACTGAGCCCGCAACAGAGGCGACCGCGTCCACGAAGGAGGGCGCTCCCTCGCCTGGAATGGCCGAGCCGACCTCCTTCGAGGTGGGTGCCTCCATCGCGACATTCCCACGCTTTATGGCCAAAGCGTCCACGGCGAGTGGAACTTCTCCATCGAGCCGTGCACATGGGGTCGCCGATGCGGAAATCGACCAGCGTCGTGGGTATACACCAGCTCTCCTCGCGTCCGTGGATGCGATGCAACTCCATGGCATGCTTGGCGCAGCCATCCAGGTATGTCCAGTCCCCGAGGATCAGGTCGGTGTTTTGCAGCGGTCTGATCCTTTAAGCGCCTTGTTATTATTTTTCGCGTCCAGTCCCCGAGTGCGCACTCGCTGAATTTCAGCGGGTGGGCACTTAGAATTTCTTGAGTGCCAGTCCCCGAGTGCACACTCGCTGAATTCCAGTGGGTGGGCACTTAGGATTTTTTGATTGCCAGTCCCCGAATGCACACTCGCTGAATTTCAGCGGGTGGGAACTTAGGATTTATCGCATCGTCTAACTGTTTGAATGATGTGCAGGGTCTGCAACGTGAATCAGCTGACCGATTGGCAGCGAAGCACCGCGCGGAGAAGGAACTGGCCACCGTCCAGGAAGCGAATAAAGGGCTTCAGGCGGTTGCCGCGAAGGCGGAGGAAGCTCGCCAAGGACTTGTCCTCGCGGGTGAATTGGCAGCGGCGCACTCGGCTCTGAGCTCGGCTGAAAAGCGGATCGCCGATCTCGAGCGCGAGCTGCGAGAGGCGAAGGAGGAAAAGAGCTCGGCTGATGGGCGAGCCAAGGCCGCCATTGCGGCCGCCGAAGAGGATCGTAAAGTGTCGGACGCCCTTGTTGCTGGGCTTCAGGACGATCATACTGCGCTTCAACGCTTCATCACGGATCTCGCCAGCCCGCTGATTGGTAAGTGTGCTTGCCTCTGCCAGTAGCTTGTGCTGTTTGTGATGTCCAACATACTCACTGTTGTCCTCTACTCGCAGGTCGCATCATTGATAGAGCGGAAGAGGCGAGCTTGCTCGACGCGCGGCAGTGTGTGGGCATGCTCGTTGACTCGGCGACATTGTCGGCGACGTGCATCCGAGCATACCTCTAGGAGATATCACCCACAGAGGTGATTCCCAGCGACCTCGTCGAGGTGTGGAAGTACTTGGAGAAGGCGCCCTCGGTAGTTGAGTTCATGACGCGATCGGCATTTCGACGCGGAGCATCAACGGCGCTGAGCCTTGGACTTGCTCATTTCCCAGAGGACTTCGACCTCGACGACGTGACGAGCAGCTACCCTTTGTCGACTGGCGCGGTGGAGCTTTCCGAGGTGCTCAAGTTGACGGGCCGCGCCGCGGTGTACTCGGAGCGTGTCTGGGCAATGGGCGACCTCCTTCCCTACCAGGAGACGGTTGTCGCGCCCCACGACCCTGAGCCGCCGCACCGGGATTTCAAGGTCGAGCAGCCTTTCCGCACGGGGATGGCGGGTGAGCTGACGACGTACCCGTCAAACCCATACACGCCGTTCATTCGCGGTCGTCGGGGTGCTGGCGAGTCGTCGTCGAAGCCTGCAGAATAGGGTAGTTTGCCCTGAGGCGTTAGTAGCAGGTCTGCTGTATGGGCATAATTTGTAATGTGAAAAA
The DNA here is from genome assembly GCA_916181665.1 of Avena sativa. Lineage (NCBI taxonomy): Eukaryota > Viridiplantae > Streptophyta > Magnoliopsida > Poales > Poaceae > Avena > Avena sativa. The sequence goes on from OV702284.1 coordinate 37,346,015, forward strand.
ATGCGACATGCTTTTGAATGAGACATCGTGTCTGTGTTGGAATTTGTCATGTGTTTTGTGATTGTGGTTTGAACGAGTCCCCGAGCGCGTCCGCCCTTTTGTGGGGTTTACCTCGTGTATGATATGTTTGTTGTTTTTGAATGTTTTGTTATTGTTGTCTACTCGCCCGGACTCGAAGAGCCAGTCGCAGGGCGACTCCCTTGAACGCTCTATACTTCACCGTTTTCCCTTACGCGAACGGGGTCGGGTGGCCGAGTCCCCGAGCGTGGTACTTGGTTGTTCTAGGTGCGACTTGAGGGTGGTTAAGGACTTGGCGCGGTGGTTTGGGCGCATCACTCCTGCCTGGCCCGTTGGGCCAGTCGCGTGGCGAGTCCTGGGCATGCTCTCTTACTTGGTGTTTCCCCGAGCCGCTCGCGATGAACTGGTAGTCAGTCCCCGAGTGTGGTACTTATCCGTTCGAGTCGCTATGCCGAGGATGCGAAGGATCATGGTCGCTGTACGAAGCGAAGGCAGTTGTCTTGGCTCGTAAAGCCAGTCGGGCGAGGCGACTCCAATGGGGCTCCGGGTAGGCGTTTTTCATGGACGATGCAAGACCTGAGGTTACTCAATGCTCTTGCATCGCACTACTTAGCCGTGCCGATCGCTGTACCAAAGGTTGACTTCTGCGGTTAGCAGGACGCTGTTATTACGAGTGCGAGAGGCACAAGACATGGAGAGTAAGCGCAATTTGTGATAACCAATTCTTTTTATTTCACAGCGACTGGAGAGTACATATATGAGGTTCTAGGGGTAGAACTTCTATAGGAGGTTTACATTCCATGGTCGCTTGACGTCGAGTTCGCCGTCCCCGTGGACGTCGATGAGGTAGTAGGCGTCGTTGCCAAGCACTCGCCCGATGGCGAATGGTCCCTCCCACGGAGGGGAGAGCTTGTGCATGCCCTTCTTGTCCTGGATGAGGCGCAACACCAGGTCGCCTTCCTGGAAGGTGCGAGTTCTCACCCGCCGGCTGTGGTAGTGGTGGAGTCCCTGCTGGTAGATGGCGGTGCGAGACCGAGCGAGGTCACGCGCCTCGTCGAGCTGATCGACTCCGTCTTGGCGGGCGAGTTCGTTTGCAGCCTCCGTGTAGTGGACGACCCGTGGCGAGTCGTGCTCGAGATCGGTGGGCATGACTGCCTCGGCGCCGTACACCATGAAGAAGGGGGTGAATCCTGTCGACCTGTTGACTGAGGTGCGGATGCCCCAGATGACGGAGGGTAACTCCTCGACCCAGCACCTGGCGGTGCGCTCGAGTGGTACTTGGAGTCGCGGCTTCAGGCCGTGGAGGATGCTTTGGTTGGCCCGTTCTGCCTGGCCGTTTGATTCCGGGTGGGCGACCGACGCGAGGTCGAGCCGGATGTGGTGCTCTTCGCAGAATTCAGCCATGGCTCCTTTGGCGAAGTTGGTGCCGTTGTCCGTGATGATGCTGTTTGGGAACCCGTAGCGATATATGAGCTCGCGTAGGAATTTGGTGGCGGTCTTCCCGTCGCATTTCCGAACTGTCTTGGCCTCCACCCACTTTGTGAATTTGTCGACCGCGACCAGTAGGTGGGTGTAGCCGGAGGGAGCCTTCTTGAAGGGGCCTACCATGTCCATGCCCCACACAGCGAATGGCCAGGTGATGGGGATTGTTTTGCGCGCTGAGCTCGGCACGTGCGTCTAGTTGGCATACTTCTGGCATCCGGCGCACCGCTGGACAATGTCTACAGCATCGGCGTGTGCGGTGGGCCAGTAGAAGCCATGTCGCATAGCCTTGGCGACCAGAGAGCGGGCGCCGGCGTGGTGGCCGCAGTCACCGGAGTGGATATCGTGGAGGATCTTGCGTCCTTCGGCGGGTTGGACGCAGCGTTGGAACACGCCGGTGACGCTGCGCTTGTGGAGCTCGCCGTCGATGATGGTGTAGGACTTGCATCGGCGGTCGACCATCCGAGCGTCCGTCTCGTCCGCCGGCAAGGTGCCGGCCTCCAGGTAGGCGATGTAGGGCTTGGTCCAGTCGTCTGGCTCGGTGACGAGTGCGACCAGGGCTGCCTCCGGCTGTAGCGGGACTCCGATGTCAATCTGCCTCGGGGGAGAGACTGATGGCTTGGTTATTGTGTCGAGGAAGACGTCGGCGGGTGGTGCGAGTCGAGCCGACCCAATGCGAGAGAGGGCGTCGGCCTCCTCGTTCTTCCGCCTGTCGATCCATTCGACGGAGTAGCCTGTGAAGTGTCCGCCCATCTTGTCCACTGCCTGGCGGTATGCCGCCATGGTGGGGGAGACGGCGTCGCAGGTACCAGCGACTTGCCCCGCGACGAGGTCGAAATCTCCGTAGCAGCGTAGACGGTTGACATTCATCTCCTTGGCAGCTCGCATGCCGTGGAGTAAGGCCTCGTACTCGGCCATGTTGTTGGTGCAGGGTGTGAAGTCGAGGCAGAGGACGTAGCGGAGCTTGTCGCCCTTCGGTGAAGTTAGCACGATCCCTGCGCCTGCGCCGTCCGCGTTCTTGGAGCCGTCGAAGTGCAGGCTCCAGTAATGGAGGTATGGGAGCTTCTCTGGCTGCTGGGCCTCTTCCCAGTCGGCGATGAAGTCCGCTAGGGCCTGCGACTTGATCGCTTTTCTGGCTCGTATTTGATGTTGTGGACGCCGATCTCGACGGCCCACTTGGCGACCCGCCCGGTCGCCTCGCGGTTGCGGATGATGTCTTGCAGTGGTGCTGAGGAGACGACCGTGATCGGGTGCTCCTGGAAGTAGTGCGGCAGGCGCCACTGAGCTCTGAAGACCGCGTATACCAGCTTTTGGTACTAGGGGTACCGCTGGCGTGACTCGGTGAGGACCTCGCTGATGTAGTACACCGGTCGTTGTACTGGGCGCTCCTTTCCTTCCTCCGGTCGCTCGACGACCATCACGGCGCTGACGACGCGCTCGGAAGCCGCGACGTAAACCAGCATGGGTTCTTTGTTGGCGGGGGCGGCGAGTAGCGGTGCGGCGAGTAGCACCTTTTTGAGATCGCGGAGCGCGTCATCCGCCTCCTTGTCCCACTGGAAGGTGGGGTTCTTGCGCATCAGGCGGTATAGGGGCATCGCCTTTTCGCCCAGGCGGGGGATGAAGCGACTGAGAGCCGCTACTCGCCCGGCCAGTTTCTGGACGTCGCGCAGGCACTCGGGTTTGCCGAGCCGGGCGATCGTGTCGATCTTCGTGGGGTTCGCTTCGATCCCTCGTTTGGAGACGACGTACCCTAGTAGTTGTCCTGCTGGTACGCCGAAGGTGCATTTGCCTGGGTTGAGCTTTATCTTATATTTTCGCAAGTTGGCGAATGTTTCCGCCAGGTCGGCGAGTAGGTCACCCTAGCGAGCGGACTTTACGACCACGTCGTCGATGTAGACGTGGATGTTGCGGCCAATTTGGCTCGCGAGGCATTCTTGCATGCACTGCTGGTAGGTTGCCCCGGCGTTCTTGAGGCCGAAGGTCATGGCGGTGTAGCATAAGGCTCCGAATGGCGTGATGAACGTCGTCTTCTCCTCGTCCTCGACGGCCATTTTGATCTGGTTGTACCCGGAGTAGGCGTCGAGGAAACAGAGCGACTCCGAGCCCGCGGTTGAATCGATTATCTGGTCGATCCGTGGGAGGACGAACTGCTCCTTTGGGCAGGCGTTGTTCAAGTTTGTGTAGTCGATACACATCCTCCAGGTCTCGTTCTTCTTCTCGACCAAGACTGGGTTTGCCAGCCACTTGGAGTATTTGATTGGACGGATGAAGCCTGCAGCGAGTAGACGCTGCACCTCCTCGGCGATTGCTCGGCGGCGCTCTTCATTGAAGGGTCGCAGCGACTGTTTGACGGGTCGCACTTTGGGATCGGCGTTTAGCTTGTGCTCAGCGAGCTCCCTAGGGACACTGGGAATGTCAGAGGGCTTCCATGCAAAGATGTCCCTGTTCTCACGGAGGAACTCGATGAGCGCGCCTTCCTACGCTGGGCTCATGCCCGTCCCGATCATCACTGTCTGGCTGGAGTCGCCTGGGACCAGCTCGACGGTGCGGGTGTGCGTCGTTGCCTCGAAGGTTGAGGTGTTTGCGCCCTCCGAGTTGGGCTTCTTGAGTATGGTGGGGTCGTCGTTGTTGACCCCGCTCGCGTACTTGGCGAGCTCATCAGCGTGGTTGGTCTCCGCCGCGATGACGGCGTCAGCGAGCTCGGCTCCTTTGGCCTCGCACTCGGCGGCCATGTCGGGGTCGCCGTTGATGGTGATGACGCCGCACGGCCCGGGGAGCTTCATCGCGTTGTACGCGTAGTGGGGCGCTGCCATGAACTTGGCGAACGCCTGGCGCCCCAGGACGCAATGGTAGGGGCTGTCGAAGGGCACGAGCTCGAAGACGATCCGCTCGGTGCGGAAGTTTGCTGGTGTGCTGAAGGTGACTGGTAGCGTGACCTTACCGATCGGGTACGCCTTCCGACCGGGGACGATGCCGTGGAACGTGGTGTGGGTCGTCTCGATCATCGACTGCGGGAGCCGCAACCGCCTGAAGGTGTCCAGGTACAAGATGTTGATGGAGCTGCCGCCGTCCATCAATGTCTTGGGGAGCCAGTAGTCGCCGACCTTAGGCTTGACCACCAGGGCGACTCGACCTGGGTACTCAATGCGTGGCGAGTGGTCTTGTCGACTCCAGGTGATGGGCTGCTCCGACCAGTTGAGGAACTGGGGAACGTCCACCTGGGCCACCGCGTTGACAGCGACGGCGCGGGCGATTACCTTCTTCTCGCGCTTCGTGTTGAAGCCCGTGAAGGTATGGAGCGATCCGGCCACTTTGCCGAATTTTCCGCCGTTTGGCGGGTCGTTGTTGGGGTCCTCCCGTGCTCGCCGTGCCTTCTCGATCTCCCTGAGGGTGTGGCAGTCGGCGGTGGTGTGCGTTGCGGGCTTCCCTTCCCTGCTATGAAACGCACATGGTTGGTTAAGGAGGGCCGCGGGGTCGAACCTTGGCTTGGCCTTGTAGTTGCCGCCGTCGCGGCGTTGTCCTCCGTCGCGGCGGAAGCTTTTGGGCTCGCGTTGCGCGTGCCCGGCGTTGGCGACGAAGTCGACTCGCCCGTCACTGCGGCGCTTGCCGGTGAGGCGAGTGTTGCTGTAGCGTAGGTCGGACCGTCGTCCGCTGTCGTTGCCGCTCGTGCGGCGTTGACCTCCTGACTCATCGTCAGTTTCCTGGTTTGGATCTTCCTCCGCGTATCGTTTGGCGATCTCGAGGAGGTCGGGGATGTTGTCGAGTGTGCGAGAGTGTCGCTTGAGCTTGGCGACCAGGGGCTCGTAGCGGCATGAGGTCTTGAAGCAGTGGATCGCGGTGTCCGGGTGGATACCGACCGCGTTGTACCAGAGTTCTTGCCACCGTTGGACCCAGTTGCGGGTCGACTCGCGGGGTCCTTGGACGCATCGCTCCAAGTCCTCGATGGTGGTGGCGCGGGTGTAGGAGCACTCGAAGTGCCTGATGAAGGCGTCGCGCATCTCCTCCCAGGAGTCGATACTGTCCTGAGGGAGGGTGTTGATCCACTGCATGCACGTCCCCTCCATCATCAGGGGGAGGTAACGGGCGGCTAGCAGGTCGGTGTGGCCTGCGATCCCCATTGCCATGAGGTATGTGTCGAGCCAGACGGCGGGGTCGTACTTTTCTATCTCCTTCGGCGCCTTGAAGTTTGGCGGGTACTTCTCGCCTCAGATCATTGGTCTGAAGCACTTGGGGCCGAGTCGACTTAGCGACCCCATGGGCTCGCCGTCGTGGCGATTGGTTAGGGTGTGTCGCAGGTCGTCGGGCTGGCGTGCGCGCCAGCTTTGTTTGTTGATGATGTGGGTGCGGGCGTCGATGGGTTGCCCGTTGGCGGCGACGAAGTTGGTCGCTGGCCTGGGGTCGTTGGTGGAGAGTGCCGCGTTCGCGGGTCGGTGTTGGAGCTGCAGTGGCTCCGGTGGCGGGCAGTTGAGGGTGTTTGCCGCCGCTGGGCGGCCGCTTGAGGCCGCCCTGCTTCCCGACGAACGCGAGTATACTCGACCCTGCGAGTCGGCGCCCGCGTTTTGCTGCTCGACGGCCTTTGCGAGCAGGGCCCTGACGTACTGGATCTGTAGGGCGCCGTCGCCCGTGGCCGTGATGTTGTCGGCTGTTGCTCGGCCTACCACGAGGTTGTCCATCGGGGTGGAGAACAGTGGGAGGCCGTTTGCGTCTCTCTCCCGTGAGGAGACTACTATCCGCGGCTGGTCCCTGGGAGGTGTGAGGTTGGGTGGAGGTGGGGCGCCCATCGCCGTTGATCCTGGCGGGGGCCGGGCGCTTCCTCCTGGTGGCGCGTTCTCGCAGATCGCGCGCTCGGCCACGCGGTCGTTTTCGTCGTCGAAGTTCAGGGCGCGCCCCTGGACGGTGGGGTTCAGGCGCGACCTGATCCGCTGCTGGTGGTAGCGCGATATTTCCTGCACCGTCACCTGCTTGAGGCGAAATTTTTCGCGCTCGGCCTGTTCCTTGCGCACCGCCTCCGCCAGTTTCAGGCGGAGTTCCTTGACCTCCGTTGCCGTGGCGTTAGGAGGGATTGGGGTGGAGAATGGATCCTCCGGTGGATCGGTGCCGGTCGCCATGTAGGTCGCGGCGTGGCGACCGGTTCCGTCGCGGAGGTCGGCGGAGTTCTCCGGCCCGGAGTCGAATTCGAAGATCCCGAGGATGGAGGGGTCCTCGAAGTCTCCCACGTTGGAGACCTGGGTGATGGAGCCCGCGGGTGAAGCCGCGGTGATGGACCCGGCGAATGACGCCGGGGTCGCCGAGTCAGCGTCGTCGTTAAGGGCCGCGTCTTCTGCGGCCGCTGAGTTTTCGGCCACGTCGCTGTGGGCCGAATTGTACTCGGAGGCGAGGCGATGGATCGTGCGGATCTGGCTCTCGGAGAGCCGATCGCGTGGCGGCGACTCGCGGATGCGAGCCGAATCCTCCGAGACGATGACGTCGGTGAGGCCGACGAAGAGGCTGATCGTGCCGACCGGCAGGATCACGCTGTGCGTGACGGGTCGCGCCGCCGGGACGTAGCTGCTCGGCAAGATTTGGAGCATCTCGCCGATCGCTATCATGCGGCCGGTGGCGACCGTCTCGTTGATGGGCAGATTGGATCTCGCCGCAGAACACCGGCCAGACCGGCCAGGCCCCACGGTGGGCGCCACTGTCGTGGGAATGGTCACGGCAGATGCTGCAATTGGCAGCGAGTAGTAGAACGAGGGGCAAGGGCGGCTAGCCATCTGCGGTGCGAGATGAGGGCAAAGACACAGGGTTTTACCCAGGTTCGGCCCCTCGGAGGGTAAAGACCTACTCCTGCTAGATTGTATTATGAAGGTGGTACAATGGGCGAGCTCGGCGGCTAGGCGGCGAGTCGCTTGTGTGTATGATGGAACGTATCTCTACACGCCCTGCAGGGAGGTTTATATAAGCTCACCTCCCCTAGGGTTTACATATCTCAACCGAATCAGTTAAAGCTTCGGTACTCGTTTAACCTAATCCGACTGGGCCTATCTACTCGCCTGGGACTTCAGCTTCCAGTCGCTTGGATCCTTGCTGGGCTTCAATCCAGTCGTCGTCCTGCAGGCCCACTCGCCAGTTCTTGGGCCAATCGGAAACGTCCTGCTGGGTAAACCCCGGTAGGCACATCCCCATCATACTTGATGTTGTGGACGCCGATCTCGACGGCCCACTTGGCGACTCGCCCGGTCGCCTCGCGGTTGCGGATGATATCCTGCAACGGTGCCGAGGAGACGACCATTATTGGGTGCTCCTGGAAGTAGTGTGGTAGTCGCCGCTGTGCTCTGAAGATCGCGTACACCAATTTCTGGTATTGCGGGTAGTGCTGGCGCGACTCGGTGAGGACTTCGCTGATGTAGTACATTGGTCGCTGCACCGGGCGCTCCTTTCCTTCCTTTGGTCGTTCGACGACCATGACGGCGCTGACGACGCGCTCGGAGGCCGTGATATAGACCAGCATGGGTTCCTTGTTGACGGGGGCGGTGAGTAGCGGTGCTGCGAGTAGCACCTCCTTGAGATCGTGGAGCGCGTCGTCTGCCTCCTTGTCCCACTTGAAGGTGGGGTTCTTGCGCATTAGGCGGTAGAGGGGCATCGCCTTTTCGCCTAGCCAGGGGATGAAGCGACTGAGAGCCACGACTCGCCCGGCCAGCTTCTGGACGTCGCGCAGGCACTCGGGTCTGCCGAGGCGAGCGATCGTGTTGATCTTGGCGGGGTTCGCTTTGATCCCGCGCTTGGACACGACGTATCCCAGTAGCTGTCCAGTTGGCACATCGAAGGTGCACTTCCCTGGGTTTAGCTTTATCTTGTATTTCCGCAGGTTGGCGAATGTTTTCGCCACGTCGGCGAGTAGGTCGTTCTGGCGAGCGGACTTTACCACCACGTCGTCGATGTAGACGTGGATATTGCGGCCAATTTGGCTCGCAAGGCACTCCTGCATGCACCGCTGGTTGCTCGCCCGGCGTTCTTGAGGCCGAAGGTCATGGCAGTGTAGCAGAAGGCTCCGAATGCCGTGATGAACGCCATCTTCTCTTCGTCCTCGATGGCCATTTTGATCTGGTTGTACCCAGAGTAGGCGTCGAGGAAGCACAGCGACTCCGAGCCCACGGTGGAATCGATGATTTGGTCGATCCGCGGGAGGACAAATTGCTCCTTCGGGAAGGCGCTGTTTAAGTTTGTGTAATCGATACACATCCTCCAGGTCCCGTTTTTCTTCTCGAACAGGACTGGGTTTGCCAGCCACTTGGAGTACTTGATTGGCCGGATGAAACCTGCAGCGAGTAGACACTGCACCTCCTCGGCGATGGCTCGGCGGCGCTCTTCATTGAAGGGCCGCAGCGACTGCTTAACAGGTCGCACTTTGGGGTCGGCGTTGAGTTTGTGCTCAGCGAGTTCCCTCGGGACACCAGGCATGTCAGAGGGCTTCCACGCGAAGATTTCCCTGTTCTCACGGAGGAACTCGATGAGCGCGCCTTCCTATGCTGGGCTCATGCCCGTCCTGATCGTCACCGTCTGGCTGGAGTCGCCTGGGACCAGCTCGACGATGCGGGTATGCGTCGTTGCCTCGAAGGCGGTGGAGTTGCCGCCCTCCGAGTTGGGCTTCTTGAGTATGGTGGGGTCGTCGTTGTTGACCCCGCTCGCGTACTTGGCGAGCTCCTCGGCGTGGTTGGCCTCTACCACGATGACGGCGTCGACGAGTTCGGCTCCTTTGGCCTCGCACTCGGCGGCCATGTCGGGGTCGCCGTGGATGGTGATGACGCCGCACGGTCCGGGTAGCTTCATCGTGTTGTACGCGTAGTGGGGTGCTGCCATGAACTTGGCGAACGCCTGGCGCCCCAGGACGCAGTGGTAGGGGCTATCGAAGGGCACCAGCTCGAAGACGATCCGCTCGGTGCGGAAGTTTGCCGGTGTGCCGAAGGTGACTGGCAGCGTCACCTTACCGATCGGGTACGCCTTCCGACCGGGGACGATGCCGTGGAACATGGTGTATGTCGTCTCGATCATCGACTGCGGGAGCCGCAGTCGCCTGAAGGTGTGCAGGTACAGGATGTTGATGGAGTTGCCGCCGTCCATCAATGTTTTGGGGAGCCAGTAGTCTCCCACCTTGGGCTTGACCACCAGGGCGACTCGGCCCGGATACTCGATCCGTGGCGAGTGGTCTGCGCGGCTCCAAGTGATTGGTTGCTCAGACCAGTTGAGGAACTGGGGGATATCTATCTGGGCCACCGCGTTGACGGCGACGGCGCGGACGATGACCTTCTTCTCGCGCTTTGTGTTGAAGCTTGTGAAGGTGTGGAGCGAGCCGGCGACGCTGCCGAATTTTCCGCCGTTTGGCGGGTTGTTGTCGGGGTCTTCCCCCGCGCGCCGTGCCTTCTCGATCTCCTTGAGAGAGTGGCAGTCGGCGGTCGTGTGCGTGGCTGGTTTTCCTTCCCTGCTGTGAAATACACAAGGTTGGTTAAGAAGGGCCGCGGGGTCGAACCTTGGCTTCGCCTTGTAGTTTCCACCATCGCGGCGTTGTCCCCCGTCGCGGCGGAAGCTCTTGGGCTCGCGCTGCGCGTATCCAGCGTTGGCGACGAAGTCGACTCGCCCGTCACTACGGCGCTTGCCGGTGAGGCGAGTGTTGCTGTAGCGTAAGTCGGATCGTCTCCCGTTGTCGTGGCCGCTCGTGCGACGGTGTCCTCCTGACTCGTCGTCGGTTTCTTGGTTGGGGTCCTCCTCCACGTACCTTTTTGCGATCTCCAGGAGGTCCGATATGTTGTCGAGTGTGCGGTACACTCGTTTGAGCTTGGCGACCAGGGGATCGTAGCGGCACGAGGTCTTGAAGCAGTGGATTGCGGTGTCTGGGTGGATTCCGACCGCGTTGTACCACAGATCTTGCCACCGTTGGACCCGGCTGCGGGTCGACTCGCGGGGTCCCTGGACGCACCATTCCAGGTCCTCGATGGTGGTGGCGTGGGTGTATGAACCCTCGAAGTGCCTAACGAAGGCCTCGCGCATCTCCTCCCAGGAGTCGATGCTATCCGCGGGGAGGGTGTTAATCCACTGCCTGCACGCCCTCTCCATCATCAGGGGGAGGTAGTGGGCGGCTAGTAGGTCGGTGTGGCCTACGATCCCCATCGCCATGATGTAGGTATCCAGCCACACGGAGGGATGTACGAGGGGTCGTACTTCTCTATTTCCTTTGGCGCTTTGAAGTTCACTGGGTATCTTTCGCCTCGGATCATCGGTCCAAAGCACTTGGGCCCGATGCGGCTCAGCGACCCCCTCGGTTCACTGTCACGACGGTTGGTGAGGTTGTGCCGCAGGTCGTTAGGCTGGCGTGCGCGCCAGCTCTGGTTGTTGATGATGTGGGTGCGGGCGTCGACGGGTTGTCCGTTGGCGGCGACGAAGTTGGTCGCCGGCCTAGGGTCGTTGGTGGAGAGTGCTGCGTTCACGGGTCGGTGTTGGAGCTGTAGGGGTTCGGGTGGCGGGCAGTTGAGAGTGTTCGCCACCATGGGGCGGCCGCTTGAGGCCGCTCTGCTTCCCGATGAACGCGAGTACATTCGACCCTGCGAGTCGACGCCTGCGTTTTGTTGCTCGACCGCTTTGGCGAGCAGAGCCTTGGCGTATTGGATCTGCAGGGTGCCTTCCCCAGTGGCTGCAATGTTGTCGACTGCTACTCGGCCCACGACGAGGTTGTCCATTGGGGTGGAGAACAACGGGAGGCCGTTCGCGTCTCGCTCCCGTGAGGAGACCACGATCCTTGGCTGGTCCCTAGGGGGTGCGCGGTTGGGTGGTGGCGGGGCGCCATTGGTTGTTGCTCCTAGTGGGGGCCGAGTGCTTCCTCCTGGCGGCGCGTTCTCGCAGATCGCGCGCTCGGCCGTGCGGGACGGGTCGTTCTTGTCGTCGAAATTCAGGGCGCGCCCCTGGACGGTGGGGTTCAGGCGCGACCTGATTCGGAGTTGGTGGTAGCGCGACAGCTCCTGCGCTGTCACCTGCTCGAGGCAAAATATTTCGCGCTCGGCTTGTTCCTTGCGGACTGCCTACGCTAGCTTTAGGCGGAGTTCCTCGACCTCCGTCGCCGTCGCATTTGGAGGGATCGGCGTGGAGAATGGGTCTTCCGGTGGGTCGGCGCCTGTTGCCATGTAGGTCGCGGCGTGGCGGCCGGTTCCGTCGCGGAGGTCGACGGAGTTCTCCGACTCGAAATCGAAGTCGAAGATCCCGAGGATGGAGGGATCCTCGAAGTCTCCGACGTTGCAGACCTGGGTGATGGAGCCCGCGGGTGACGCGACGACAATGGATCTGGCGAGTGACGCCGGGGTCGCCGAGTCGGCGTCGTCGTTGAGGGCCGCGTCATCCGTGGCCGCGGTGGTTTCGGCCGTGTTGCTGTGGGCCGAGTCGTACTCGGAGGCGAGGCGGTGGATCGTGCGGACCTGGCTCTCAGAGAGCCGGTCGTGTGGCGGCTACTCGCGGATGCGAGCCGAGTCCTCCGAGATGATGACGTCAGTGAGGGCGACGAAGAGGCTGATCGTGCCGACCGACAGGATCATGCTATGCATGACGGGTCGCGCCGCCAGGACGTAGCTGCTCGGCAAGATCTGGAGCATCTCGCCGATCGCGATCATGCGGCCGGTGGCGATCGACTCGTTGATAGGCAGATTGGATCTCGCCGCAGAACACCGGCCTGACCGGCCAGGCCCCACGGTGGGCGCCACTGTCGTGGGAATGACCACGGCAGATGCTGCAATCGGCAGCGAGTAGTAGAACATGGGGCAAGGGCGGCCAGCCATCTGCGGTGCGAGATGAGGGCTGATACACAAGGGTTTTACCCAGGTTCGGCCCCCCGGAGGGTAAAGACCTACTCCTGCTAGATTGTATTATGGTGAGAGTACAATGGGACGAGCTCGGCGGCTAGGCGGCGAGTCGCTAGGGTGTATGATGGAACGTGTCCTCTATGCGTCCTCCAGGGAGGTTTATATAGACTCACCTCCCTAGGGTTTACAGATCTCGACCGAATTAGTTAAGGATTCGGAGATTCTATGACCTAGTCCGACTGGGCCTAGCTACGCTTCTGGGCCTTCAGCTTCCAGTCGCTTGATTCCACGCCAAGTCTTGATCCAGTCGCCGTCCTGCACGCCCACTCGCTGACGCTTGGGCCAGTAGGAAACGTCCTGCTGGGTATACCCCGGTAGGCATATCCCCATCACTTTGGGCGTCATCCTCCCTTTAACGGTCACCCGAACTTCCTTTGGCGGTCAGACGACCGCTTTACTTTATCTTCGTCTGGTAGCGCTGGTCAGGGCGGCGCGCCAGCCTGTCTAGTGACGAGAGGCGCCAGAGGCGTAGCCCATAAGAAGCGTCTCCTCCTCTGTGCTCGCCATCGAATCCGAGGCCAGCCGGGTGGAAGCGGCCACCCAACCGGTTCTTATGGCTACCCGGCCAGCCGGAAAAGCTTTAAGCCTAGCCGGGTGGGGCTAGCCAACCGGCTAGAGTTCTTCTGCTTGAAGGCCAGGCGACCAGTGTCTCCTGGAACCGGCCTACTTAGGCCTGGCTTCCCCCACCCGGGGGTTATCCCCCCGACAGTAGCGTCGCCGGCCCGCACCCTGCAGGCCCACACACCTCCGGCGGGGCAACAACGCCATCGTCGCGTGGGATCCACCACCACCACCAAAACCAGACCATGAGAGCTCAACGAGAACTACTTCCACCAACCGCACCTCGCGGAGAAGAGAGGCCGAGCCGCCGACCGAGCACCGTCGAAGAGCACCGCGGACGCCGCCACACGCCATAGAGAGGGAGGCGCCGACCAACACCGATGCGAAGCTCCAAGCCGAGCGCCGACAGCCACAGCACGAGCCTCCACATCCGGCCGCCGCGCCGCCCTCGCGGCCATAGCAGCCGCTGCACAGCCAAGGGTCGCGGGGCCGCCGCCCCGGCGTCCATCTCCGCCAGACCGCGATGCACCGTCTAGGGCCGCCGCGCTGCGCCGACCGGAGCTCCTGCCGCTCGTGAGGAGAGGGCCCCCGCCAAAACCCCGTGCGTGAGAGGAAGAAGAAACCCCGCCACCGCCATCAGCCACGTGGCCTTTGCTCACCGGCGTCCTCCGGCGGCGGCGGGAGGGGTGGAGGGGGAGTGGGAGGGGGAGGGGTGGCGGCGACAGATCTAGGGTTCACCCGAGCCGCCCCCTAGGAGCGACGCGGGGCTCTTGTACTGAACTACCATGTGGGGTTTTCGTTTCCTAGTCGTCTTCGGATTGTACCAACATTTTTATATTTTTATGTGGTATATATAAAGTACTATGACTACGGCGTGTGCTTGGTTACTATAGTAATCATTAAGTTTTAGAACTTTGGTAACTATATGCTCTTGCAAATGATTTAGTAAAAGTTTTTATTATTCATGTTGATTTACTTCCAATTTTCATGGTTGATGATTAGGTAGACGTGTGTGTTGCACGTGCTTTCTAACTATCTGCAGAAATAAACGATTTACTTATTTATTTTTATTCCCCCGTTAACCTCGGCTTTCATTACCATCCTCCATTTCCCACGGCTATTGATCGCTCCCTGTCGCTCCTCCCCTCTTCCCACCCCCACCACCTCCGCGAACCAGAGCCCACCCACCTCGCCCATCCCGCTCGCCGCCCTCCCCGCCGGATTCCGCGGCTCGCGGCGAGAGTCCCGAGCCTCGGGTCGCCGGCAACCGCGCCGGATCCGGCGGGCCCTCGGCGCGGCAGCGAGCTCTCTCGGCGTCTCGAGCAGATCCGCCGACGCGCGCGCCTGAGCTCGCTGGGACTCCCGGGGATTCGTGAAGCGCCTGTGGTGGGCTCGGGTTCATTCTCGCGGGTGGACAGGGCGGAATTTGGAGAGGAGAAGCTGGGGCCGTGGGTGTTGGGCGGGCCGCGGGCGCGCTCACCGTGAGCGCTTGGACCCCACCCACCCCAACCCCATACGATCGGCGCGGCGTCGCATAGGAGCCGCGCCCCGCCGACGCCATGATGGAGCAGTTCGTCAATTTCGTCATCCGGCCGCCTCGGTAACCTTGCTGCCTCCGGCATGCTGTTGCTTGTGTTGTTTGGTGCTAATTAACATGACGTTGCATTTGCAATTTGGCATGCGGTCGTACCCGTGTCGTTGTAAATTGAAACAATGTGGCTGGGGTACAAACGATCGTTCGGTACACATGCAATGCAACATCAGGTCCGAAATGGTAGACAGTTTTAAAATGATAGTGCATGTAGCTGTTAATCGTACCAATGGTTTTTAATTTTTGATACGTGTGACCATCAAGTGTTCATTTAGCCTGCCATGTTAATCGTACCAATGGTCGAGTTTGGAATTGCAAATTCCATTAGAAGTACTATCTGAGAGGACGATGGACGAGGAAGCCGAGGGCAGTTATTTCAGCTAGTCCTATAGGAGTATGTTATTCGCTCATTGCAAATCAGTACTATCATGTGCCATTAAAGCTAGAGTTAGGACGACGCAATGATCATTAAATTTGTAATTTTTATGTGTAGGTGTACCTATACATGTTCAGACTTGATGTCTATCCATATAGCGTTGAGAAGTAACTTTAACCTCTCCCGCGATAAGAAGAGAGAAGTAACTTATACCTCTCGTGTCAATCTTAATGCTTCTCAAATTACAAACTGATATCCTTATGGAGAAGGGACAATGAGATGAATGGTAGCCTGTTGGGTACCCTCTTTGATGTAGCCTTTTCCCGATTTGGTTGCGATGTTTATGACCCCTGCTTCCTTTATAGCTTGCTTGGTTTAGCTTTGTTGAGAGAATTATGCATATAGTTTGTTCTACAGTATCAACTCAAGCCAAGGCATGTCTCTTCATTCTTCACTGAAAACCGAGAATCTTATAGTAGATGTTTAAGTATACCAGCAAAGCAATGCATCGTAGGCTGCAAAAGAAATTTCTGTACAATGTTGACTTGTGACTTGGCATTTCTCAAGCACATGTCCATTGGTACGATTTGTAACTTCAAATATATTAAACATCTGCAACTGAGCTGATGCGATTGAATGGTTGCTAATTTGCAGATCAGACTATAATCCAGATCAGTATTTATGGGAGACAGAGTTTATGCTCGCAGGGCGAAGGTACAAACGACTAGACATGGAGGCAAGTACGGAGACCACTTTATCGAGGTTTCTTCTTTCTTTTGTTTGCGGATAAGAAGTGACGCCATCTTTGTTCATAACCTTATTGGTCTACCTTTACCTGGCAGCTTACAAATGCAAGGGGTCATACATTAAAATGCAGCCACTATGTTCCAGCTTTCATTCCAGAAAATACTGCCCTTCCGTGTGTGATCTACTGCCATGGAAATAGGTAACTTACCCTGTGTGCTCACTGCTAGCATATGTTTGCTCATGCATGACATTCTGATTTTATGTAACTTGCTTTATATTAACATACATATATTAAGACTTTGGATAGTACAATTTAAATTTCCGCATTTCCTCTTTGTAGTAATGTGATTCAGCTGATCAGATCAAGCAGTCACCAATATCTTCTGGAATAATTAACAGGCTTTTGCTCTAACTCAATGCAGTGGATGCAGAGCAGATGCAAATGAAGCTGCTGTAATACTTCTTCCTTCAAACATCACAGTTTTTACACTAGACTTTTCCGGATCAGGTCTATCGGATGGAGATTATGTCAGCCTTGGTTGGCACGAGGTATATAGTCAATATAAGTTTTGTTCTTCTGCATTCATATCTTTGTTTCACTGTATTCTGAAATTCACAGTAACTTCTAGAAAGAAGACCTCAAATGCGCAGTATCATTTCTGCGTACCAATAAGCAAGTTTCCCGTATAGGCATTTGGGGGCGATCGATGGGTGCTGTTACAAGGTACTTTCTGGGCTCCTTTTACTTTGCGGCATCTCTGTTAATTCCAAATGATCCAATGTTTTTTGGATTACAATGCACTAGATGGTTATTGAACAGAACTGTGTATTTAGGTGATTTTGGGCTCTTCCGTTTAACTCTTAGACTAGATTTGTAAGAACATCTTCAGGCCTCGATTTCATGTTCTTTATGATTTTTATACAGCCTACTGTATGGAGCAGAAGATCCCTCAATTGCTGGCATGGTATTGGATAGTGCTTTTACCAACTTGTATGGCTTGATGCTGGAACTTGTGGATGTGTACAAAATCCGTGTTCCTAAATTCACGGTACGTGCATCTCCTACAAAATCTGCTTCCCCACCATTAAGAAATGATCATGGAAATGCTGGAAGGTGCATTGTTTTAATATCTGGGAATCGTGACTTAATTATTCTGGTTCTTCCTTGTTCTCTTTCAAACACAACGTTGCCACATAGTAGTGCAATGCCACATATTTGACCATGCCCGATCAAAATCTGTATTTTTCTATCCAGCACCCTGTCTTTAGTTATTCCTTGCAATTATGGCTGGGCAATTTTTCAATTATGTGCCACTTTATCATGTTATAAGAATATATAAAAACTGTAAACTATGTGACAAACATCATTGAGTTGTTTAAATGCAAGACATATAAATTATACAGCCCATATTTAAAACAGATACAACCAAATTAATGACCGATGCCGTCTGAACTTACTTCTGTGTGCCCTACAGCCCAAAATAACTAATACTGATGTTTCCTTAGATGTGTCGTTAGTTTATATCTTCGATAGAACTTGCCATTGCCAAGTAAGAAGTACTTTGATCGGATTAGTACTCATTCGAATTTAGCTCAGACGATGAATCAATTTACACTCTAGTTGCAACTTGCAAAAAAACGCGAAAAATTATGCCATTGCACTCTTATTCTGCTACTGAAACATATTTGCAGACACTCAACTTTAGCACAGAAGTGACAAACTGGTTGAATTATTGCTTTCCTACATTTGGAGCTTTCATTTTTGCATTTCAGTTTAGAGGATTCTGTTTTCTCACTACTATGTATCGAAGGACAATGTGTTTATTAAATACTTATATTTGGTGAAGTTCCTTAATGCATTCTAGCTAAGATTTTTTTTTTCTAAACTTTGTGAGCATTGCTGTAATTGTATAATGTTGATGAGTTGTTCTGTCTTTCCAGGTTAAGATGGCTTTACAGTACATGAGACGGACCATTCAGAAAAGAGCTAAGTTTGACATAATGGATCTTAATGTTGTAAAGGTGCACTCCATAAACTAATCTCGTAACATATAGCTGGATACAATTGAACTCATGGAAGATAATGAAACAATTGTGTAATCGTGTACACTCTCCATGACCCACTGTAATGGATTATGCCTCAGATTAGATAATCATAAGGTGGCAAGGTTATTAAGAGATTTGTGTTATCTGTTGCATTGCGCCAGCGTCAGATTTTGGAAACAGTATTTTCCAGTTCCCAAGGATACTATGTAATTACTGATAACCAATTTCAACCAAAACTCAAGGAACCCATTTTTTCTTAGCCTGGTATTGCTACAAATTTTTCTTATCCAGAACTCAGAAAAGCTCACTCGCTCAGAACTTCAAATTCTCCCCGCGTCCTAAACTTTGAACAAGTTTCTTATACATCATCTTAAATTTGCCTCAACATAAGTAGATATCTTACTGTCTAGTTTTCAAAACTGGTCAGCTCAGGGTTTCTATTTTCGCGATAGACCAACATCATGCCTGGTTATTGATGGGGGGTTACAGTCGGTCCTCTAATAGGTAGATTATTCAACATGGACATCTCAAGTATTGTGGATTTATGTTTAATTCCAGTAACTTCTAAATTGCCTGCATGTTTCAAAATTGCAGCTAACTTTAGTGCTCTTTTTCCCCCCTTAATCAGGTTGCTCCCAAGACATTTATTCCTGCATTATTTGGACATGGTTTGGATGACATGTTTATTCAGCCTCACCACTGTGATCGTATTCATGAAGCATATGGGGTAAATGCATACAGAGCTTGCTTTATAAAGTTTCACCGCAAATAGATGTTGCATCACATCTAAAATAATATAGGGATTGCCCCGACGAGAATGCTAACCATTTTTTAACGTATGTTTTTTATGTACAGGGGGATAAAAGTATAGTAAAATTTGAGGGTGATCATAATTCCCCAAGACCACAGTCATATTATGATTCAGTTTCGATATTTTTTTACAATACTCTGCGTCCTCCTCAGTTGCCTTCATCATGCTCAAATAAGCTACATATGGGTGCTTTAAAAGTTGGTACCATGACCAATGAGGTAAAATCTATGAAATATTACTATGCAACCTAATTGGGAACTACTGGAATCTTTTGCTTGGAATGAAGTACTTGAAGGAAATCACTCTTGTTTTTTGTTGCTTTTCTTCCAGAGTTTGTTCTATGAGATCATCAATGGTCTGAGGGCAGCTAGAACCGATGCAGGCAGTTCATCAACAGATGCGCATGGCTTTCGAAATGGTATGGCACAGGCCCCTTCTCATTCTCCTTGTAAATTATACCTAGTTATTGTTCATTACCTGCTTTACTTTTCTACAGCTACTTCAGTTGTTGAATTGCTATCAGAGAGTGCAAATCAGATGTCTATTAAGAATGATGACTTGGTAGGTTTGTTAGCAGTATGTTCATATCTATTTTGAAAGACCCTTCCCTAATGCATTTCCGTCAAATGCAGGATTTCCTTTTAGATGAGAATCATAACCTCTCAGGCGTGGATCCGGATAGTGCTGGACAGCATTTGCAGGTACACAGTATAAATTGCTCTAGCTGCTACTTATTATTTTGCAGTCAAGTTCACTATTATCTCCATTCACGTCTGATTATCTGGCTTCTTCTTGCATTAAGTGTGATCAGTGGAGTACGGATATGTGTGTTCAGTACTCATTGCTGGTTATCTACACTCCATGCACTATTCCATGCATTTCCTGTATCAAGCTAGATTCCACGGTGCAAAATGGATCATCTTGTAAGCTCTCTGATGGTAATAACTAATGAGTATACCTTTCTTAATAACAGGATAAAACGAGTAGGCACAATGAGGAATCCTGCTCATACACAAGCTCTAACAGAGAAAGTTGGGGCAGATGCTCATCTTTAGGTGCGGCTAGTGATGGATCACCCCTAGGCGGCACTAATGATAAGCATGAGGTACATTTCTCGAGTTTCTTGCTTTCCACTATCGGTTCATCTTTACGAGAGCTGTTTTAAGAAATCAAGATCTCCATGATCCATGTGTTTCCCTTTGTTCGGGCGTGCCATTATGCACCAATCACAGTAACGCTGGTCACTTCTTTCAAACAACATTGCCAGCAAACTAACTAAATTCAGAAAAGATTAACCCCCCACCTGGTAATTTGCTCCGCAGAACATGACGGTAAATGCCCTGGCCACGCCGATGAGACACGAACAGAGGAAAGTGGCCAAATCGACACCCCCGAAAACGAAGGAGAAGAAGATTCATGCACTCTGGAAGAAGCTGAAGCGCGAGCGGGAGGAGATGGGAGACAGCCTCTCCCAGCGTCTGAGGATGTGCCTCGGGCAGTCTCGTCACAGGCGAACCCAATCATCATCTGGACAGCCACTATAGCTGACACGTAATACCACTGATCCCGTTCGGACTGACGTGAAGATCCTGACGACCCACGGAGCTGTAACTAACGCTAGGTGAATACGTATGTAATTTAGTGCCACGGCTCGTGTGATCCAGCTGCGCGGAGGGGGTGTGAGCATCGCGCGCATGACGTCTCCGGTGGCTCGATGCTGTTTTCCTCGTTGCCGTGGATATGTTGTAACTTGCCATGCCTGTTGGAGAAATGAAAGGGATGCGGTCCATTGTTTTCCACGGCCATAATTTGCCAGTCTCACGTCTGCCGTTTCATGTCGTTACAAGGGGCGTCCAGTTTATCCTCGTGTGCTTTTATTCATTTTTTCGTGTTCAAATGATATTCATCGTCTATCGTAATCAAACCTGGCCAGGCAGAGCCACAGAGGGCGCGTTTGGATGGCTCCTGCAGGAGGCCCAGCCAACCGGTGTGAAGATGAAAACAGGCTGTTTGGATGGCCCCACATGCGAGTTTGGGCTGTGCCAGTGCGAACTTTAAAGCAGTTCATAGCCAGGCCTAAAGACACTGCTCGATTCGTGGAGCCATGCTCGTCATGCCCCTCCCTGATGCAAAAGCGGCAATCCCCGTACGAGTGGCGATGGTGGGAGCTTTTGCGGCAATCCCCGTACGAGTGGCGATGGTGGGAGCTTTTCTGTTGCAGCAAAAAGTGTGACGGAAGAGATTTGCCCACCCCCCGCCGATTTCTACCCTGCTCGCTCACCGTCGGAACCGAACCCACCATTTCTCCCCACATCGAGCATCGTTTTCCGGTCGGTCCGCGTTAGGTGAGCAGCTCCATCTTCTCTGATCATCGACGGCAGGGTTAAGACTAGTTTCTCCTCTTCCGACAGTTCTAATCTACGTCCACCACCTCCAGCAATGACGGTAAGTGACCACATTGTCGTGGTATTGCCGACGAGTACGCCATGGAGGGGTCCTCACAGTGCGTGTTTAGAGACGTGGGGGAAGGCGGACGGTTGACGGGTACGAGGTAACACAGCTTACCCAGGTTCAGATCCCACAACGGTGGCGGAATCCTACTCCTGCTATAAATCACTATAAGGGCAATGCGCCGAGTTACAGGGATTGGTTCGCTGTGCGAGGTGACTAGAAAGTCTAAGTTATCATCTGAGATTGTGCCCTAAAGGCTCCTATAGGCCCGACTTATATAGTCGTCAGGTCCTAGGGTTACAGGGAAAAGTCCTAGCCGGACAGGATACAGAGTCCTACGCTGCTTACAACTAGTCTAGCGTGTCTTGCACTCCAAGGCCCCGGGTACGTCGGTGACTCCTCCGTAGCCTTCCTTTATCCGGCATGGGCCTCCCTTCTAGATCCATCTAACTGGGCCGCCCAGCAGGCCATGGGCCATACTACCAACTGTGGGCCACCCAGGTTATCCGGATAGGAGACATGCTATGAGGATACCCATATAGCATATCCCCAACAATAGCCCCTGGAGAACTCCGAGATCTTGCGCCGTCTTGCCTCTTCACGTTGAATGCTCTGTCTAGATGGATGTCGGCAAATCGTCAAGCAATATCTTGTAGCCCTCTCAAAGAACCCTGCAAGGTTTTCTCCGTCTTCAACTTGTAAGTCAGAGAATTGCTGAATCTTCTATCGTACTCTTCCTTAGCCGGACTGGATCCGTCCATGCCAGAATCTTCCGATGTGATCGTTCACCTGCCAGTGACAGCTACGACGACGTAGACATAGGTCATCGTCTCCTCGTAACTCACATATGCAGAGAATGCAATCATGTCCATTTTTTTCGCGCGAGCGATACGAACCGTTGGCGGCGACGGTTGGGAACGTGGTGAAATTTCCGCGCACGCGCGCGCACACGTCACCCATGCGTCAACTATCCGATCGTTTTGCACGAATCTTGATGCCGGAGGTTATAAATTGTAACTGCGGCAGAATTTTTACTTTTCACCTCATTCTCCTCCTGCATCGTCTTCTTCCTCCAGCGAGCGCCTCCTCGAGCTCTCCGCGTGATTGCGAAAAACCCTAGCCCTTCAACCTTTCCCAGTCACCACCTTAACCTCTCCAATGGCTAGCAGCAGCTCCGCTCCCTCCATGGCGGCGTCAGGCGATGCCACGGTGAAGCCGACGAGCACCATCCTCGTGCCCCCAGAGGGCCTGGTGATCCCCAAATCCGCGGTGGTCGAATCCACCGGCGGCGACCATAATCCAGCGGTGCTGGAGCTGCTAGAGGAGGAAAACGACTCCCACAAGGGGGATTGGCACGGTTCAGACATCACGGACCGCGACATCAAGGAGCTGATCATTGAAGGCTACCTCCCTGCGATGGAGGGGCTCGTCTGGCGGGCGCCGCCAGCCGGCGAGGTCACTCCTTCTCCCCAAGCCGGAGAGAAGGTGTACCTCAAAGACCAAATGGTACATGGCGTCTCCCTGCCCATCTCCAATTTCTTCCTAGCCGTCCTCAACCATTACCGAGTACAGCCTTAGAACCTCTCCCCCAATAGCATCCTCGCGCTTAGCAACTACGCGGCACTTTGCGAGGATTACTTAGGGATTAGGCCTAGGCTAGATCTCTTTATCTACTTTTTCACTGTCAAGCGGGAAGCCGGAGCCGGCAAGGATGAGCTTAGGAACTATGGGACCATTAGTTTTAAGATCCGGCCTGGCCGGCGGTTCCCCGACATAGGGGGCCATGAGTCCTATAAAAACTGGCAACAGACGTACTTATACGGCCCAGATATCCCTCTGGCTGGCCAAGAAGCAACGTATCCGGACTTCGTCGATGGAGCTGCCGCCGAAACCTCAACATGGAGATCCCAGGCCTCCCTTCCCTCCGACATCGATGCTTCCCGCACTATAAGGCGGATAGATTGGTTCGTAGAGACGGGTATGACCGGATTGGATCTGGCCATGTGCTGGTTCGTCAGGCGGATCCAGCCTCTGCAGCACCGCTCGAAGTTGATGCATGAGTATACCAAGGAGAGGAAGGATAGCCTCCGCATCTCCGAGGACAACTTCTCCAGCGACTCCGTCAAGCTCCGCCTCAAGGACATCGTTAAGGTGAAGGATAGGAAGCGTGGCTTCACCATCACCTACGATATCTTCGAGGAGGGCAAGTGCCCAAAGGTACCTGTTTATTTTCCGTGTATGACATATACTCCAGTTCTTCCGTCTAGCCATTACCATCTCATCTAACACTTTGGGTTTTCACTTAACAGCTCAGCAGTCTAGAGGAGGATAGCATGGCTATCCAAATCTATGACCCAAAGATGAAGGAAGTCACCGTCGTGTCCGACGACGATGTCCCGTTGGCACGAAAGCGGAAGAGCTCCACCTCTGACGCTGCCGACGGAGGCAAGAAGAAGAAGACGGAGGGTGGAGCCTCCAAAAAGACTACCGCCGCCTTGGAGGCAGAGAAAAGAAAGGTTACTGAGATCCCCTTTGCCAAAGCACCCGCTGTTGTGTAAGCTTCTTTCTCTCTGATATTGTCTATTGCTTGTCTTATTCCTGTACTTATACTTGTTGCACGTTTCAGGAAGAAGGCCACTACCAGTTTGAAGAAGACCTCCAAAGCTTTGGGGGCTTCTATAAACATTAAGGATATGTTGCATCGTGACGTGTCTCCCCACGCATCTCCCGCCATTTCCCCTGTTACTCCTAGCGTCCTGCCCATGCCTGCTTCGACAAGCTCACAGGCCAAAGATGCAGCTGGCCCTTCCGCCATGGAAGTGGACTCAGGTGCCTCCGCGGAGCTTGCCGCTATCAGTGAACAGACAACGCAAGAGAGTACCGCAACTCAAATGGCTGAAGCTCCGGCTAAGGATGCCATCGGTAGCGGTAAGGCGGTGGTGGAGAGTGGTACGTCTGCCAAAGTCGACGCCTCCGCACCCAAGAAAACCATAGAGTTTCCGAAGATAGTCTACCCGGTACTTACGCCGGGTAGCTCCGCTTTGGTTCCTGGTGCGACACCGACATCTCCAACATGCGGTCTTGAGGAGCTTCTCCAGCAAGCAGAAATCTTGCAAGGAAACATTTTATCCTTCGGCAAGTTGCTTGCTGAGAGTGCTACAAACCTCAAGATCATCGCACTTGTAAGTTTTATTTGCCTTTTGCATTTCATATGAGTATCCCACTATAGCCCCCGAGGATTTAGACGGAAAACCATAGGTCTTTGCATCTGAATTCTCTAAGAGTGACTAAGCTAGAAAACTTCTCACTATAGCCCCCAAGCATATAGTTTGAATGAATTATTCCGACTAGATGCTTCTAGAGTAGCATACGCAGTGTTTGTAAATTTCGATACTGTAGCCCCCAAGCCTCTAGTTGTAACTGAATTAGTTCTGACTAGATACTTAAAGAAAGAATAAGCATATGACTGAGTTAAAAACTTTATACTGTAGCCCCCAAGCTTCTAGTTGAAAACTGAACCAGTTCTGACTAGATGCTTAAAAAAGACTAAGCATATTGCTAAGTTAAAAAATACTCACTGTAGCCCCCAAGCCTCTAGGTGGACATTTATCCGACTAGATGCTCCAAGTAGACTAAAAAGCGTTAAACTTTCTTTCCATGGAATAAGAATGCTCGGAGAGCTGTGGCCAACGAGAAGTACCAGAAGATACGCGCGGACTTGGAAGCTGAAAAGGGTAAAACTGCCTTCTTAAAGGAACAAATCATCAAGAGCAAGCGTCTGTTTTTTCTTTCTTTTTCGTATTCCGACTTGGTATTTGCCAACATTCTCCGAGTACTCACTGTGCACTGTTCTTTCTGAAGCCATTTCCAAGGCTAAGGATATTGTTGAGCAGTCCAAGCATATTCAGCAGCTGGATAGCAAAAACAAGATCCTTAAGTAGGAGAGAAAGGATATGCTGAAGATGCACGAGGACTCCATGAACGTCCTGCAGGATTCCGCCAACGAAGAGATGAACCGCTTTAAGGAGGAGACCGAGATGATAAAAGAGCAGAAGAAAGCTGCCGATGAGCAAAATCATCGCAATCTCGAAGCATACAAGATCCTCCGACAAGAACGGGATTCTATGGTGGAAACTCTCCAGCAGGATGAAATTAGCATCTTCAGTAAGTGATTCTCCGTCTTATATTTGTGTAAGTTGGATACTCTGAACTTTTGTTTGACTGAACTCATGCGTTCCTTTGTCAGAAATTTATAGCTCCTATTGGGTTGACCCAGTCGCCTCCTCCGCCAAAGAATGCATGGTCCTTGCCGGAAACTTTATCAATACCGCCATCACGTAGGCCAAGGAGATAGCCAAGCATCTCCAGATCAACATCAAAGCGGTTGATTCCATGGCAAAGTTCTCGGAGATGTTGCGTCGAGCCCCCGAGCGTATTGCAAGCTGGAAGTCTTCATGTACACGGGCTGGCGCGAGGATGGCACTGTCCATGTTCAAGGCACACTACGAAAATGCCGACATCGACGCGGTGACCTCCGGTATCCCCGACGTAGACGACGATGGCCAAAAGATAGACCACGAGGCTATCTTGGTGTCGCTCGCGGGTTTTGACACCTGACTCGTCGAGTTGGTCGACCCTAACGTCTTTGTGCCCATGAAAACCATTGACGGTGCAACCAAAGCTCCTCCGAGTCCCTCAACACCGCGGACTTTGAGGAGGATGACTCTCCTGCTGCTGATGACGCTTCGTCCAAGTCACCTGCGCCAGAGGAATGAAAAATAATATGTAATATTTATTTCCGCTGTAATTTGTATGCGGAAAAAACTACTTGCTAACTTAAGGTGGAAAACAATGGTTGTTATTTCCTGCTACTCAAGAACTGGTTCCAGCATGTATATATTTTTTAAGCAAGTGCTGGCTTATCCATTACTCTGGTTTTTATGCTTGGCTTTTTGTGAGTCGGAGGAATCGTTGTCGGAACCATGCGCTCAGGTGATGATGCCCAATGGCACCGTCAATAAACTAAGCACAAAATCGTCGACAATAAGTGCCAAAAGTCACTACTCCAGAATCCACATAAAAACAACAAAAAACGTGTAGACCAGAAAACTTAAGCTAATGACCGTAGGCGGAATTTTCACAAGTGCAATCGCAAAGCTTGTGCATAAAGGTTTTATATGATCCAAAAATGAACACTAAAGGAGGTAAAAGACTCAGAAATATGAGTGAACCAGAGAGCTTTACTTCATTGATCATATAAGAGGTACACAAAAAAATGCTAAGTGTAGAAAGGACGTAGCTGTGCTATGTTCCATGGCCGATCAAGCTCCGTGTAGTCATCATCCGGGTCACGTCGCTTACGCTTATGATCCTCGTTGGGTCTATCCTTCAGTTCACGATGTCAACGAGGTAGTAAGACCCATTGAGTAGCGCCTTGATTATGATGAACGGTCCTTCCCATGGCGGAGATAATTTGTGTGACTTCTTCTGCTTAAGTCGGAGCACCAGATCCCCCTCTTTAAACGAGCGATGCCGGACGCGACGACTATGATAGCTGCGTAGCTTCTGCTGGTAGATGGCGGATCTTTGGCATGCCAATACGCGCTCCTCCTCGAGAAGGTCCATATCTAGGCGTCTGGATTCTTCAGCGTCATCTTCGTCGTAGGTGGC
The DNA here is from genome assembly GCA_916181665.1 of Avena sativa. Lineage (NCBI taxonomy): Eukaryota > Viridiplantae > Streptophyta > Magnoliopsida > Poales > Poaceae > Avena > Avena sativa. Next base: position 37,372,648 of record OV702284.1, read on the forward strand.
AACTCTTGGTGCATCGTGAAGGATGTCGGAAGGCAGGATGGCTTCCGCTCCATATACCATGAAGTAAGGGGTGTAGCCGGTGGATCTGTTGGATGTAGTTCGTAAAACCCACAACACAAATGGCAATTCTTCCGCCTAGGCTCCAGCTGCTCTGTGTAGTGGTGCTTCCAGACATGGCTTGATTCCCTGTAGAATTAATCCATTGGCTCGCTCAACCTGACCATTGGACTGTGGATGTGCCACAGATGCAAGGTTAAGTCGGATGCCCTACTCCCAACAATAATCCTCTACTTCTCCGAGTGACAAGTTGCTGTCGTTGTCGGTGATAATGCTATGTGGGAGACCAAATCTCACCACTAGATCCCGGAGAAACCTAAGGGCAGTTGCCCCATAGAGCTTTCTAATGGGTTTAGCTTCTATCCATTTGGTGAATTTGTCAACTGCTACTAGCAGATGCGTAAACCCACATGGTGCCGTCTGCAACGGACCAACCATGTCCAGCCCCCAGACTGCAAACGGCCAAGTTATTGGTATTGTTCGCAATTCTTTAGCAGGAACATGTGGTTGTCGGGCATAGTACTGACATCCCATGCATGTCTCAACCATCTTGTCGGCGTTCGCCTTAGCGGTCAGCCAGTAGAATCCTTGACGGAAGGCTTTAGCAACCAACGATCGAGGAGCGGCGTGATGCCCACAATCTCTGAGATGGATTTCACGTAGGATTTCAATACCTTCTTGCTGGGAAACACACTTAAGGTATACACCAGTGGTGCTTCTTTTGTAGAGCTGTCCATTAATTATGGTATAGCCCTTTGCTCGACGTACTATTTGCCATCTTTCGACCTCGTCGTCGGGCAAAGTTTCGTGTTCGAGATACTCCATGAACGGTTTGGTCCAAGCCGGAGGGACCTTTTTCACCATGTGAACGAAAGAGTCAACTCTATCCGGGTTGTCTATGTTTGCTCCCTTCACGGATGGTGTCCATAGATGATCTAGGAAAACTCCAGGCAGAATTCGTTTGCACCCTGATCCAAGATTATACAATAGATCAGCCGCCTCGTTTTTCTCCCTAGGTACATACTTGACTTCGTAGCCCAAGAAGCTCTTGGCTATCTCGTCCACCTCGTCTCGATATGCCGCCATCATAGGGTTCCGCGCGTTCCAGGTGCCAGCCACCTGCTGGGCAACCAAGTCGGAATCTCCACAGCAAACTATGCGCTTGATGCCAATATGCTTGGCTATGCGTAGCCTGTGAATGAGTACTTCATACTCCGCCATGTTGTTCGTAGCCTCGAAGTGGATCTGCAGAACGTAGTGCAGTTTTTCCCCGGTTGGTGACTGCAGCAGTACACCAGCCCCCAAGCCGTTGAGTAGCTTTGATCCGTCAAAGTGCATCACCCAATATTCCGGCTCCGGCATTGGGGTAGCATATGGCATCTCCGTCCAGTTTTCAAGAAAATCCGCCAAAGCTTGTGATTTGATAGCGTCACATCTCTTGTAGGTAATATCAAAGGCGACAAGTCCAATGCACCACTTCGCGACCCTCCCTGTAGCGTCGCTGTTATTGATGATGTCAGACAGTGGAGATTTTCTCACAACTGTGATAGGGTGCTCCTAGAAGTAGTGCCTCGGCTTCCGAGAAGCAAGGAACACTCCATAAGCTATCTTCTGGTAGTGCGGTTAACGCTGCTTGGACTCCGTCAAGACCTCGCTTACATAGTAAACTGGCCTTTGAACTCCGTACTCATGCCCTGGTTCTTTCCGTTCTACCACGACGACGGTGCTGATTACCCGGTTGGTGGCTGCCATGTAAATTAACATGGGCTCCTGTAACATCCCAAAAATACTGAACTAGAATCATCAAACTCTAATCATCAAATTTAGGTTAACAAAAACTTTTCTAAAATAAAATGAGAAAGCATTCATGTGTGTAGGCATCCCATTTTGAATTCTTTTGAATTGCCTTATTTATGTGTTTCTTTGCTTGTAAAAGGATTCTTAGGTTAAATAAACATCATCTAAACAATCCCCACACTTTTCCCAAAGACAAATAAATCAAAACAAACAAAATAAGGGAATGGTCATTTTGACCAATTTAACTCCCATGCCTACTTTGGCTGTCTCTAACTTTCAAAACTTAACAGAAAGTTGTTTGGATCTTTACACCCCTTGATAGTACTCATAACAAAGTATCAAGTCCCACTTTATGATCATCCAGAAACATTCAAATGCATAGTTTAAATGACAGTTTAAAACTGAATCTATATGTAGCATCCCATTTGTCTAACAAACTGTAATGCTACTTGGTCTAGTAATATAATGACTACTTCCTAGACATAATTGTTGCATCATCATTATATCATGCTCATGTCATCATGCTACCTTGCATTTGAGCATCATATAAAACCCTTTTTGTGTTGGTTCTTCTCTCATATGCATTATCAATTGTATTTGTCTCTTTATATTGTATTTGGATATTGATATATTGTTTAAATGCCCAAGTTGAGTTGGGGGCATATCTTTTATTCCACTCCACCACCTTTCTTTCACCACCTGATAATTCCACCATTCCATTATCCATGAGCTTGCATTTGATTTTCTTTTGGTATTTAATCTAGCTCATGGGAGATAGGATGGATCTACTTCTATAAATTCTTTTGCTTGGCTTTATTCCACTTTTGGGAATGCATAAGAATAATGCCATGTAAATATTATTGTTTTCACAAGAATAAACATGGCATTAGTTATTTTGCATGGGCCATGCAAGTATCACCACATTTAAGTCTCTTGGATTTTATTTGAATTCTTGAGTGGATCATCTCTCATCTCATCTCTCTCCCTCTTTGTATCCCCATCTTGTTTTATACAATTAAGGGCCATTGTTAGGGTCCAATATTTTGGAAAAAGAGTTTTGTTCTTTTACTAAAACCCTAATCTAGTAAAATGCCAAAAAGACACATACACCTATTATGTATGTGGGCATCATCTCCCCTCTTGATCTTGTTCCCTCTCATCTAACTTGTTTCCCTAACCTCCTTCAAATGCTCCTACAAAGTTCAAAAGGTTTGGAATTAGTAGTTTGTTTGGTTCTGAAACAAACAAAACCAATAAATGGAAAGGAGAAGAAATAAGAGAGAGGTTCATACCTGGCAGTCCAACCAGCCCAGCAGCCACCTGGCCCGATCCCTCTCCCTCCCTCTTGGGCCGGCCGTAGCATGCCACCAGTGGCCCAGTACCCCTTCACCCCGATGCCGTCTCCTGTTCCTCTTCATCCGTCGCCACCTCTCTCTCTGCCTCGCTAACGGGAGGGAGCAGGTTGCCATCGCCACCGTCAGCCGCGTCATCTCCCTCCTCTTCTTATCCCCCAAGCCGCGGAGGCCTCCTTGAACCCTAGCTACTCCCTCTTCCCCTCCTCTCCGCCGCCATCCCCTACCTCTGCTCCCATCTATACTCACCCTGCCCGAGAGCAACAGCAAGGAGGGTGTCGTCGTGTCGTCGCCATGATCTACGTCGAGGCCACCTGACGGCGGGGATCACGTCTCCGCGCTTGGGCCGTCCTCTAGCAAGCAGCAGAGGGACCGCCGCTCCCTGGAGCCACCTCCCCGAAGACATCTCTGTTCGTGTCAAGAGGACCTCACCGCCGGCTACTTCCTGGACTCCGTCCCGGAGCTTCTGGCCATCATCGGCACCACTTCCAGTGGGAATTAATTGCGGTGAGCACCCTTTCTCCTTTCCTCCCTCTAGCCTCATCCCCGCCGACCAGAAGCCCGCCCTATCGCCGGCGTTTCTCAGCCGCACGCACACCTGACGGAACCCTCAGTAGCGGCAGCGAGCCCGCGCCTCCGTTTTTCTCCTCTCTGAAAACCGAGATCCCCCAACCTTACCCGACGTCCTATGCCTCTCTTCTTCTCGCTCTTGTGATCTTGGCTCATCCTGCAGTGTTTGGAAACAAACTCCGCATCAATCCATCAACCGCTGTGCTCGGAATCATCTGAGGAAGTTTGACAAAATTTTCTCTGTTACAGCTGTCAACAAAGTTTCAGTTTTGACTGCAGTTTTCCCCTCTGTTCATCACAGTTTACCGGCCGCTATAGACCTCCTCTGGAGAAACCTTGAATACAAGAGTTATAGGTCTAAGTGTGATCTACACTTTTCGTTTTTACACCATCCCTAAATACTGCCTAGATCTATCGCCATCGTCGCCCGAAATTGGAACCAGCTAGCCAATTTTTTTTCGAACACTCGTTCAGTTTCGTCAGGGTCTGAATCGAACCACTCCTGGCAGAGTTGCACATAGACCCCTGGAACAACACACCCCCAACCCGCAATCCTTCCTCCGCCGGTTCTTTTGTAAAAAGGCACCCCAGTTATCCGGTCCTCAACCCGCGGCCCTCCGAGCTGCCACTTGTCACCACCACATCGCCCAGCGCTTCCGTGGCCCCTTTTGTCCTCTGCCCCACATGTCATTGACTGTGGGTAGTATTCAGCTGCGTGACAAAAGTTTGCCAAACCTTTAATACAAATAAAATTTCAGGAAATGTTTAAATCTAACTAAATTCATATATTATGAAATAATTCGAATTTGTAAAAACTTTCAAAATGAAAAGTAAATGTTTTCCAAATATGAATTCAACCATGTTTTCGAATTTGACCAGATTTGACTCTATCTAGTCAAACCTTTGACTTTGACCCCCTTTTAATTATTTTGACTTTAAAATAAATTTAAATTCATAATTCCAAATAATACAAATAATATATGTTTTTGAATCAGAAAAATGTGAGGATTTCAAATATGCCATCCAAAATATATTTTGCACATTTTAAATTTCAAGTTGACAAAAATTACAAGAAAATGCCCTTCCCCTTAATTAATTAATAACTTTTGTTTTATAACTCCAAATTTAACAAATGATATGTCTAAAATGATCAGCTCGACGAGACCTTTCTGTTTATGCATTCCAGGTTCTGTTTTGCAGCATGCATCATATAAATATAAAGAGTACAGCAACTTATTTGGGCATAAAATGTGGCCAAAACTCAATAAAATGTTTATTTCTTGTATTCTACACCTCACCCCTGCCATGCTACATTATTGCCATGCAACTTGTGCATCATTCATCATGGCATGATTGTTTGCTTGTCGCATTTTATTCATATGCTTATGCACTGTATTTATGTTGGCCCTTGTTTGTTTGGTTCTTCTTCGAATAGACGCTGAGTAGGGGATATATCAAGAAACCCAGGAGCACTACCCAGATCCTTCTCTCGCTTCAAATGAGCTGCCAGGCAAGCACTACCACATGCTTGCATACATATAGTACCTATTGCCTCTATCTTATTCTTGCATCATCGAGTCGCGATTGCATTAAAATGAATCCCAAGTATTGCATAGCCTTTACTTTTAAACCCCACCGAAGCTTGTTCCTCCACCCCATGAGCCATTACTACAGGAGTTGTTTGAGCCATGCGAGTCGTAGAACAGCATGTGTAGGGTATGTGAGTGTCTGATGGATAACGAGGTACCTAAACAACTTAACCTGAGTAGTAATGGGATAACTAATGAAAGTGGCACCGGTGAGCAATATCTGCTATTTGGTTTTTCCTGCTCACTTGTGTCCCGTAGGACCCCGAGTACTTGATTCCTGTTCCTTGAATATTCGCGCTATCCACATCCGGGAGGCTTATGGGACCCCCCTGAGCCAGAGCTTGATTCATTCTTATTTCTTGGGGCCACAAACTAGTTTGAGGTTTTATTTACTATCCTGTACTTATGCCATGCTTTACTGCTTTATTTACGATTGTGTGAGGAGCACCTGTACTGTTTAGGTAAGCGGAGTGTTTTCGCGGTATCGACAAGCCCAGACACATTTTCGGGTTCCCAGTCGTTTACAGCCATTGACGCAAACCTTGAGTCCGTCTCGGAGTCAGCTAACTTTGTTGCGGGTGTACTCAATGGGGTGGCCCCCTGAAATATTTCTGAATCCTGTGATTGCTTTGTCGTGAAGGCCTCGTTGGGTTTTGATTTGGTTTTTCCGAGGTTGATCGAGTGTGTATTGCTATTTGTGCACCCCTGCAGGGTAAAACTTTCTGAAAGCCGTGTCCGCGGTTATGGATGACTTGGAGCACAGTTTCTCGATCATAGACAAGCATAACTAAAAGTACCGCTTTAATTTGACTAAGTAAGTGATTAGTAAATAGTGCAACACTCATGGAATGGTTAATAAAACTGCCAACGGATGGGGGGGTTGTTCGTCCGCTTCCTCGTTGGTAAGCGAGGAGGAGGATGGATCTGTTGATATTACTGTTATAACTGTTGTTATTAATTCACGGACATCCGTCTATCTTTGGTTAGGCGGATGGTTAGCGAGTATCTATAGAACTGTTAGGGTTTATCTTTTGCTGCAATTGCGTCACCCCAGGTTGTGTCCCCTTTAGAGGCATAAAGACTTGCTGAGTACCCCTAGGGTCTCACACGATAAATTATTTGATTCAGATGAACAAGTACACTCACAAGATGGATACTGGGTGGAAGAGACGGACGATGTGGGCAACGATCATTCGGTGTAGAGATTCCGGGAACGGGGATCCGTGAGATCTGTGGGCGGGATGTGTTTATTTATGGGGCATCTTATGCCGATTTGCTTCTTATCCGTACTCGGATCTTGTTTGCCGCTTCCGCCTGATACTCTGATGTGTGATGTATGAGGAGATATCCTAAACTATTATAACTATCTAGGACATTTGAATCTTGCCATATGGCGTCGCTATATTTCCTTTCTTTTTAGATGGAATGGCTCTGATGTATTGTTGTATGGTGGCTTGCATACATACTCACTTGTGTATGTAGTTGATCCCTTCGCCTGCCGATTACGCCGCCCGTTCTTGTCCCGATGCTTGGAAATGGTTGGGACGGCCGAAAGGTCTACCTGTGAGTGGCATTTGGGCCCCACCGTACTATTTCAACCATTTCCGCTCATCCAGGCTTGTAACTAGGAGCGTAATTCACCGAGGTAGTTACACTATATCATATGGGAAGATCCCACTTTTTCAAAAACCACTCAAACAAGCTCAACTTTCAAAACCCAAGCATCTGCAGACTCACCAACACCAACCTATCACACCCACAAAAAATCTTTTCAAAATTCAAAACTTGAGTTCATGCGGCCATTTCATCAAACACCTTATAGATGCAAATCAAACAAAATCAAAACACTATTTTGAGCAGTGATTCTGGCCTAACTTGTTCCCTCTCTGGACACCACTAGCCTTAGTAGATCATCTAACAACCTAAACTAATCTCTAGAACTACTGTAAGCTAGCCATTGTCATCAATGGTGAGCAGGCCGAGTGCACCCTTGCCACCCACATGTCGACAACGAGCTAGGAGAAGCACCAAGCCTAGCCAACATGTCTGGGAGCAAGCTAACACCCCACCGCCACTCCCTGTCCAGCGCTTGAAACTTGCCAGCCCCTGGACCACACGCACAGACTGTGCCCAACTCGCCAGCAACCATGCCGAGAGCGCGCTCGACAGACGCCCACAGACCGCGCGTCGCCCTCGCCGCGTGCATACGTGATCACCACCGTCCCAGCAACCCCGCAGACACGCCTGTTCGCCGCCGCGCGGACCACGCGCGCTGTGCGCCATAAAAACTTCCGTCGGGCACGCGTAGAGCACCGCCGCGTTCCGACCTATCAGCACCGCCCCACGCCTCGCCACCACGTCGTTGAGCTTCGCCAGGGAGCACAGCACCGCCCCTACCGTTGCCCACACCGATAGCCCTCTGTGCCATCGACCATGATGAGCTCACCTTGCGCCCGTCGGTCCCCTCTCGCCACTATAAATAGAGGCCACCCCCAGCCGAACTGAGCACACCATCTCACTCCCCTCTCACCCAGAACCACCCCGCCTCAGTCCCGAAGCAAGGTGAGCAGCGCATCGCCGGAATTTGGCCGGAGTCCGCCGCTGCTGGAGAAGAAGGGAGCCAGCGATTGGAGCCGCCCCAGGAGAAGCTGCCGGTACCAGGAGGTTCGTCGTCATCGACTTCGTCGTTCGCCCGCCTCGCCGACCCTCGCCTGAGCCCTGGTGAGCCCCTGACGACTCCCACCTGCCGCGTTAGGGTTCTGTCTCGCCGGCGCTGCCCGACGTGGACGATGAATCAGGGTCGTTAGATTAGAACAAGATCCCACGGCTCACATTGCCCCGTACCGCTTCGCACCCCCTCGTCTCACTGACGCGTGGGGACATCAACTTAACCAACCCGCGTAAGCGCTGTGCTTAGCAGGCCGGACCAGTATCGTTTCCCGCGCAACCCACTCATTTGAATTCAACTTTTTCCATTTAAGTTCAAACCTAGTTCTGTACCCATTTTCAAAAATCAACCCAGCTCGATTCAGTAAACCAAATCGAATGAAACCAATTTTGTTGGAAAGGTCTTGAAATGCTGAATCCAAGCCCGTTGGATTTAAATCATTTGGATCTGTAGATCACCCTTGGTAAAAATAACAAGGCGGAACCTTTTCTGCATTCAAACATTTTTCAAATGTAAACCATAATAGCTTTTGAGTTGATTCCAACTATAAAAAATCACATTTGATCATACCTTTCAAAATATATAAAAACATTTGGGTTTACTTACAGAAATAATGTTCAAGTAATAAAAGAATGCCACATAGGCATTTCTAGCCACTTTATTTAATTAAAATAAAAGGTTAAACCTTATTAAATTGTGACACCACTTTAAATCACATTAACATGGACTAAAATATGTGGTGATGAAATGTGTCAACATGATCCCATGTTTGGTTTGGAGAATATTAAATCTTAAGTAGTTTTTCAATGAGTAGAAATTACTTTTCTAAAAATAAAAGAAATTAAACCAAGCTTTAATCTTGTAATGTTATGATGATGCTAGATCATCTATAGGACCCTTTTGTGTGATGATTGAAATTAGTTAAGTATTGCTTGGTGATTGTGTACCTCGTATTTATTCATAGACGCTAGTACCGACCAAGGATACGAGGAAGAAGGAGGATACTACGAAGAAGAAGCCGAGGAGAACTTCAACCACTGCTCTGCACAAGGCAAGCCTAATACTACTAGTTGAATGTGCAAGCAAATACTTGCTTGTTACCATGCCAACTATATGCCTTAAGCATATATGATCATAACCACTTGATAAACCAATCCTAGTTTTACTTGCAAGCTTTATACTTTATTTCTTTATCAAAGCTTTTACTTAGAGTTTACTTAAGTGAATTGTAGATACTAGAAAGATAATTGAAGGTTGCATAAAGAGCATAAAACTTGGACTAAGATAGATAATCTTTATGTCATCCTAAGGCATGAAATTGAAATTAGTTAAACTCCACTAGTTTACCACCCCTCATTAGTACTTACCCCCACTTGTAGATGCTAGTGCTAAGCATAAAACTTGATCAACTTAGATGGGAATACTTGGTGGAAAATGGTTATGAAAACCTTGGAATGATGGATCATTCTATTGAGATGTTTTGGACATGTGTTTCCGAACACCAGAGGATTTATGGTGATGAAAATGTTGAGGCATGAGCCTTAGCCCTTTATAAAACTGATGGTTGTCTTGATGCGATACCATTACAATTTTACCGTACAACCACAATACCTGAGAATTGGGTAGGGCTTGACTGGAAACTTATATACCTTAGTATTAGTTCCCTCACGGCCAAGGTCTGAGCTGAGGCTACCTTGTGAAGATTGTCCACCTGTGCAGTACCCAAGATGACAGTTGGTCATGGTTGGGAGGCCAAACTCACAGGAGAGGTGCTTATACTAGGGCGTGTAATTGAAAGGTTAGGATTGATTATCCGCATACTGAGTATGGTGAATTCAGGATTTGTTCCTGACGGATGTATCGAATGTTGTGGTGAAAGTGTACAATATCTGCAGAGTGTCAAACTATTCGAATAGCCGCGTCCGCGGTTATGGACAGTTGGAGTGGCCATACTGTTCCCCCGTCAGATGTTTTCAAAATGACTTGTGAAATGAATTGAGACTTTGACTTGACCACAACAGAGTTGTGATATGAAATACAAGTTCCCACTTAGGTGTTATAAAACTTCAACTAGCATTCGTTGTTTCTAAACTTAGTAGATGTAAATCTGGCTTTTTGCAAAACAACCCTAGAGCTTAGTGTCCTACTAGAAAAACCCCCTTCACTTGTTAGTATTAGTTTGCGAGTACTTAAAGAGTACTCATGGCTTTGTCCCTGGCTATTCTGTGGCCAGACTATGAAGAGGATTACCTGGAGGATGGACTCCAGGAAGGTTACGACAACTAGGACCATCTCCCATCATCAGCATTGCCTATGTGTAGGGGTTCGTAGCATGGAAAACAAAAATTTTCTATCGCATACAAACAAACAAGCCAAGATCTATCTACTAGATTGTAGCAACGAGTCGATGGAATAACTCACCCTCGAAGATTCCAAAGTGTTTAACGAGAGCAGATTCTCGTGGGTGATGTAGTCGTACTCTTTCCGATCTCAAGATCGCGTAGACGATCCTTCCAGCGCCGCGTTCCCGCAGCGCTCCCGCAGTCGGTCACACGTTCGGTACTCGACGAAGACCTTCCTCTCCCTTGTTCCAGCAGGCAGCGGAGGTTGTAGCACTCTCCTCGCAATTCCGGCAGCACAACGGCGTGATACCGGAGGTAGAGGGGAAATCCCGCAGGGCTTCGCCTTAAGCCGGTGCGAGTATGGTGGAGCTTATGAGAGAGGCTATTAGTGGTCTAGTAATTAGACACACCAATTAGAAGGCTCTAAACCAATTAGAAGGCTCTAAACCGAATAGCTCTAAACCGGGGTCTAGATCTAGGGTTTAGTTTAGAGGATAGGAAACTTGTGTGTGTAGGAGGGGAGCCCTGCCCCTCCTTATATAGGTGGGAGGGTGTGGGCGCGCCAGGGGAGGGAGGGAGTCCCTCCCCAACTCGGCCTAGGGCTGGGCGCCGGCCTGGAGGAGTCCAACTCCTCCTCCAGGTTGGTTCCAACTCCTCTTGCTTGTTTCCCACAGTTTCTTGTTTTGGCAGTTTGACTTTCAAACTGGACATTTGACTTTTCTGTTTTAGGATTCAATTTAATCCTATATTTGGGACAGCAAGAACACTTAGTACATGATGCAATCATTCCAATATGTAATGACACATTCATGTACCCCTTCCCCCCCGGAGTGCCGGACAATCCGGAACCTTCTAGAATATCCCCGATGAAAACACCGGAATCATTCCCGAACTCCGAAACGGGTCTTTCCTTATATGAATCTTATTCTCCGGACCATTCCGGATCACCTCGTGATATCCCGGATCCCATCCGAGACTCCGAACAACATTCGGTCTCTTTCTCATAATACCATAACTACTCAAACAACGTCGAATCCTTAAGTGTGTCTCCCTACGGTTCGTGAATTATGCGGACATGATCGAGACACTTCTTCGAACAATAACCAATAGAGGAATCTGGAAATTCATATGGCTCCCACATATTTCTACGATTACTTTGCGATCGAATGAACCACTTACATACGATACCAATTTCCCTTTGTCTCACGATATGTTACTTATCCGAGGTTATGATCGTCGGTATCTCTGCATACCTAGTTCATCCTCGTTACTGATAAGTACTCTTTTCTCGTTCCCGTGATATGTGATCCCTTGTGACCAAGTCACATGCTTGCAAGCTAATTGGATGACATTTCACCGAGAGGGCCCAGAGAATATCTATCCGTCATGTGGATGGACAAATCCCACTCTTGATCCATGTGTTTCAACCAATACTTTCCGAACACTCAATGCCACCTTTATAGCCACCCTGTTACGGTGTGGTGTTTGATGACATCAAAGCATCCATCCAGTAAAGGTGATATGCATGATCTCATGGTCGAAGGAATTAGGTTACTATGTATCAGAAAGCATATAGCAATTGAACTATTGAAATGACTTGATCTTTATGCTACGCTTGTCTATAGGAGTATGTCCACCATATCATTCTCCTAACGATATGATCTTGTTGTTGATAACATCTCAATGTTCATGACAAAGAAACCACATCATCAATCAACCAACAAGCTAGTGAAGTATAGAGGCTATACTAGGGACTTCAAATTAAGTTTACAAATCACACAAGTATTAATGGTTTCTTTGTTAATACTATTATAGCATGAATGCAAACATTTATCATAAACACAAAGATATATAATAATAACTATATTTATTATTGCCTCTAGGGCATATCTCCAACAGTCTCCCACTTGCACTAGAGTCATCTAATCTAGATTACATGGTAATATACCGAACACCCATGGCAGTTTGGTGTTGGTCATGTTTTGCCCTCGGGAGAGGTTTAGTCAACGGATCCGCCACATTCAGATCTGTGTGTACTTTGCAAATCTTTATATCCCCATCCTGGATATGTTCTCGAATAGCGTGAAAACGCAGCTTGATATGCTTCAGCTTCTTGTGTGACCTTGGTTCTTGCGCATTGGCTATGGCGCCCATGTTATCACAGTAGATAGACATTGGGTCCAGCGCACTAGGAACCACACCCAGCTCTGTAATGAACTCTTTCATCCATATCGCTTCTTGTGAAGCCTCCGAAGCAGCCATGTATTCCGATTCAGTTGAAGATCTCGCCACAACGCTTTGCTTTGCACTCCTCCAGCTAACTGCTGCACCATTCAAAATAAATACGTACCCAGATTGTGATTTAGAATCATCTGGATCGGTGTTCCAACTAGCATCGGTGTAACCATTAACAACGAGCTGTTCATCACCTCCATAAGAAAGAACCATACCCTTAGTTCTTCTCAAGTACTTAAGGATGTTTTTGACCGCTGTCCAATGATCCACTCCTGGATCACTTTGATATCTGCTAGTTAAACTAACAGCATATGCAATGTCGGGTCTAGTACATAGCATGGCATACATTAGAGATCCTATGGCTGATGCATAGGGAGTCTTACTCATCCTTTCTCTATCCTCTGCCGATGTCGGACTTTGAGTTTTACTCAAGGTCGTATTGGGCAACATGGGCAAGAACCCTTTCTTGCTATCTTCCATTCCAAACCTCTTTAGAACTTTGTCCAAATATGTACTTTGTGACAATGATATTTGGCGTTTCGATCTATCTCTATAAATCTTTATGCCTAATATGTAAGCTGCTTCGCCAAGATCCTTCATTGAAAAACTATTATTCAAATATTCCTTGACACTATTAAGAAGGTCTACATCATTCCCAATCAACAATATGTCATCCACATATAGTATTAAGAATGCTACAGAGCTCCCACTCACTTTCTTGTAAATACAAGCTTCTCCATAAGTTTGTATAAAACCAAAACTTTTGATTACCTTATCAAAACGTTGATTCCAACTTCGGGATGCTTGCTTCAATCCATAGATGGACCGTTGAAGCTTGCATACCTTGTTAGCATCTTTAGGATCAACAAAACCTTTGGGTTGTATCATATACAACTCTTCATCAATGTCTCCATTGAGGAATGCTGTTTTGACATCCATCTGCCATATCTCATAATCATAATATGCAGCGATTGCTAACATAATCCTCACAGACTTTAGCTTCGCTACCGGTGAGAAAGTCTCATCGTAGTCAACTCCTTGAATTTGTCGAAACCCTTTTGCGACAAGTCGAGCTTTATAGACAGTAACATTACCATCAGCATCTGTTTTCTTCTTGAAAATCCATTTGTTCTCGACAGCCTTCCGGCCATCCGGTAAGTCCACCAAAGTCCATACTTGGTTTTCGTACATGGATCCAATCTCGGATTTCATGGCTTCTTGCCATTTATTGGAATCTGGGCTCATCATCGCTTCCTCATATGTCTCGGGGTCATCGGTGTTGTCCACCAACATGACATTCATAACGGAATCATACCAATCTGGAGTGGTACGATTTCTCGTTGACCTCCGAGGCTCTGTAGCAACTTCAACCGAAGTTTCATGATCACCATCATTAGCTTCCTCTCTTATTGGTGCAGGCACCACAGGAACTTCTTCCGGTGCTGCGCTACTCGCAATTTCGAGAGAAGGTTCGACAACCTCGTCGAGTTCTACTTTCCTTCCAGTCACTTCTTTCGAGAGAAATTCATTCTCTAGAAAGGATCCATTCTTGGCAACGAAGATTTTGCCTTCGGATCTATGATAAAAGGTATACCCAATAGTTTCCTTCGGGTATCCTATGAAGACGCATTTTTCCGCTTTGGGTTCAAGCTTGTCCGGCTGTAACTTCTTTACATAGGCTTCGCATCCCCAAACTTTAAGGAACGACAATTTAGGTTTCTTCCCAAACCATAATTCATATGGTGTCGTTTCAACGGATTTAGACGGTGCCCTATTTAAAGTGAATGCAGCTGTTTCTAATGCATAACCCCAAAATGATAGCGGTAAATCTGTAAGTGACATCATAGAACGAACCATATCTAAGAGAGTTCGATTACGACGTTCAGACACACCATTACGCTGTGGTGTTCCCGGCGGTGTCAATTGTGAAAGTATTCCGCACTTCTTTAAATGCTCGCCAAACTCGTAACTTAGATATTCACCTCCACGATCAGAACGTAGAAATTTAATCTTCTTGTTACGTTGATTCTCTACCTCACTTTGAAACTCCTTAAACTTGTCGAAAGTTTCGGACTTATGTTTCATGAAATAGATATACCCATATCTACTCAAGTCATCCGTGAAGGTAAGAACATAACGATAACCACTGCGCGATGCTACACTCATTGGACCACACACATCGGTATGTATGATTTCCAGTAAGTCCGTAGCTCGCTCCATCATACCAGAAAATGGAGTCTTAGTCATTTTACCCATCAGACATGCTTCGCATCTTTCAAGTGATTCAAAATCAAGTGATTCAAGAAGTCCATCGGAATGGAGTTTCTTCATACGCTTCACTCCAATGTGACCAAGACGACAGTGCCACATATAGGTCAAATTATCGCTTGATTTCAAACGTTTAGCCTCAATGTTATTAATATGTGTATTTCTACTATCGAGATTCAATATGAATAGACCATCTATCAAAGGTGCATGTGCATAAAACACATTACTCATATAAATCGAACAACCATTATTCTCGGATTTAAACAAGTAACTGTCTCGCAATAAACAAGATCCTGATATAATGTTCATGCTTAATGCAGGCACCAAATAACAATTATTTAAGTATAAAACTAATCCCGATGGTAGATGAAGAGGTAGCGTGCCGACCGCGATCACATCAACCTTTGATCCGTTTCCTACGCGCATCGTCACCTCGTTCTTCACTAGCTTCCGTTTATTCTGCAGCTCCTGTTTCGAGTTACAAATATGAGCAACCGAACCAGTATCAAATACCCAGGCACTACTACGAGTACTAGTGAGATACACATCAATAACATGTATATCAGATATACCTTTCTTCTTGATGTTGCCGTTCTTCAAATCCGCCAAGTACCTTGGGCAATTCCGCTTCCAGTGACCTTCTCCCTTGCAGTAAAAGCACTCAGTTTCAGGTTTAGGTCCAGCCTTGGTCTTCTTCGTCGGCGTGGTAACTTTCTTACCACCCTTCTTGAAGTGTCCCTTTTGCTTAGACTTGCCTTTCTTGAATTTGGTGGTCTTATTGACCATCAACACTTGGTGCTCTTTCTTGATCTCCACTTCTGCAGATTTTAACATAGCAAATAGTTCTGGCAACTCTTTGTTCATGTTCTGCATGTTGTAGTTCATCACAAAGTTCTTGTAACTTGGTGGTAGTGATTGGAGGATGCGGTAAACTCCCAAAGTATTAGGAATCACTATACCCAAACTTTGAAGTTTATTTGCGTGCCCAGACATCTTAAGCACATGCTCACTGACGGAGCTACCCTCTTCCATCTTGCAGTTAAAGAACTTTTCAGAAGCTTCATAACTTTCAATTGCCGCATGAGTCTCAAAGATTAATTTGAGATCCTCGACAATATCATATGGGTCTGAATTCTCAAACCTTTTCTGAAGCTCCGATTCTAAACCATACAAGATAGCACACTGAACTATGGAGTACTGATTCTCCGAGCGAGGTAAACATTCTTTACTTCATCGGTAGCATCAGCTGCAGGTGGGTCACCTAGCGGTGCATCCAGCACATAGGTCAAATTACCAGCTGTGAGGATAATCCTCAAATTGCGGAACCAATCCGCGAAGTTGCTTCCATTGTTTTTCAACTTTTCTTTCTCTAGGAACGCATTAAAATTGATGGTAGGGGCTGCCATTGATCTACAACATATTTGCAATAGTTTAGACTAAGTTTATGACAAATTGAGTTCAAATTAATTAATGAAATTAAACTAGGTGAACTCCCACTCAAAACAACATCCCTCACATTGTTTTAGTGATCACACGAACCAAATCCACTACATCAACACCGATCATCACGAGAGCTGATATAGTTTTAATGGCGAACAATCATCATGTTCATCATATCTACTATATGATTCATGCTTTGCCTTTCGGCGATCCGTGTTCCTGAGGCCATGTCTGTACATGCTAGGCTCGTCAAGATCAAACCTTAGCTACCGCATAAGCAAATCTGGCTTGCTTACGTTGTATTCACCCGCGAAATCAAAGACACCCGATCATCACGTGGTGCTTCGAGGAAGCAAGCTTTGGCAACGGTGCATACTAAGGGTGAACACTTTAGAACTTGAAATTTATGTGTATGAGGGATCATCTTATAATGCTACCGTCGTCTACTAAGCAATACAAGATGCATAAAGGATTAACATCGCATGCAATTCATAATATGTGATATGATATGGCCTTTCTTCTTTGTGCTTCCGATCTCCATCTTCAAGCACGAATATGATCTCCATCATCACCGGCATAGCATCAAGGTCAATGACGCTTCTTCATGGTTGTCGTCCACCAACTTCAACTATTACAACTATTTTGAATAGACACGCAGGTCTTAACAGAAATTAAAGACAACCATATGGCTCCTGCCGGTTGCCAACTTACAATAAGGAACATTGCATACATCAAATATAATCACAATCATGGCCATATCACATCACTGCACACCCCTGCAAAACAAAGTTAGACGCTTCTACTTTCTTTGCATATTTTACGTGGTTTGGGGCTTTCCATAAGTGTCGTTCTAACTTACGAACAAGAACCACAACATTGATACTAGCATTGTTGATCACCCGTTGTAAATTGGATCTTTACTATGCTAGGAGAAACAGGCACCCGCAAAGCCACTTATGCAAAACGAGTTGCATGTCAAGCGTGGAGCAAGTCTCATGAACGATGTCATGTAAGGTTAGCCCGGGCCGCTTCATCCCAACATACCGCAAGATGCAAAGTACACAAAAAGCAATCTACAATAAAAGCATCAACGCCCACAATGACCATTGTGTTCTACTCGTGCAACAGATCTACATATAGACACGGCTCTGATACCACTGTAGGGGTTCGTAGCATGGAAAACAAAAATTTTCTATCGCATACAAACAAACAAGCCAAGATCTATCTACTAGATTGTAGCAACGAGTCGATGGAATAACTCACCCTCGAAGATTCCAAAGTGTTTAACGAGAGCAGATTCTCGTGGGTGATGTAGTCGTACTCTTTCCGATCTCAAGATCGCGTAGACGATCCTTCCAGCGCCGCGTTCCCGCAGCGCTCCCGCAGTCGGTCACACGTTCGGTACTCGACGAAGACCTTCCTCTCCCTTGTTCCAGCAGGCAGCGGAGGTTGTAGCACTCTCCTCGCAATTCCGGCAGCACAACGGCGTGATACCGGAGGTAGAGGGGAAATCCCGCAGGGCTTCGCCTTAAGCCGGTGCGAGTATGGTGGAGCTTATGAGAGAGGCTATTAGTGGTCTAGTAATTAGACACACCAATTAGAAGGCTCTAAACCAATTAGAAGGCTCTAAACCGAATAGCTCTAAACCGGGGTCTAGATCTAGGGTTTAGTTTAGAGGATAGGAAACTTGTGTGTGTAGGAGGGGAGCCCTGCCCCTCCTTATATAGGTGGGAGGGTGTGGGCGCGCCAGGGGAGGGAGGGAGTCCCTCCCCAACTCGGCCTAGGGCTGGGCGCCGGCCTGGAGGAGTCCAACTCCTCCTCCAGGTTGGTTCCAACTCCTCTTGCTTGTTTCCCACAGTTTCTTGTTTTGGCAGTTTGACTTTCAAACTGGACATTTGACTTTTCTGTTTTAGGATTCAATTTAATCCTATATTTGGGACAGCAAGAACACTTAGTACATGATGCAATCATTCCAATATGTAATGACACATTCATGTACCCCTTCCCCCCCGGAGTGCCGGACAATCCGGAACCTTCTAGAATATCCCCGATGAAAACACCGGAATCATTCCCGAACTCCGAAACGGGTCTTTCCTTATATGAATCTTATTCTCCGGACCATTCCGGATCACCTCGTGATATCCCGGATCCCATCCGAGACTCCGAACAACATTCGGTCTCTTTCTCATAATACCATAACTACTCAAACAACGTCGAATCCTTAAGTGTGTCTCCCTACGGTTCGTGAATTATGCGGACATGATCGAGACACTTCTTCGAACAATAACCAATAGAGGAATCTGGAAATTCATATGGCTCCCACATATTTCTACGATTACTTTGCGATCGAATGAACCACTTACATACGATACCAATTTCCCTTTGTCTCACGATATGTTACTTATCCGAGGTTATGATCGTCGGTATCTCTGCATACCTAGTTCATCCTCGTTACTGATAAGTACTCTTTTCTCGTTCCCGTGATATGTGATCCCTTGTGACCAAGTCACATGCTTGCAAGCTAATTGGATGACATTTCACCGAGAGGGCCCAGAGAATATCTATCCGTCATGTGGATGGACAAATCCCACTCTTGATCCATGTGTTTCAACCAATACTTTCCGAACACTCAATGCCACCTTTATAGCCACCCTGTTACGGTGTGGTGTTTGATGACATCAAAGCATCCATCCAGTAAAGGTGATATGCATGATCTCATGGTCGAAGGAATTAGGTTACTATGTATCAGAAAGCATATAGCAATTGAACTATTGAAATGACTTGATCTTTATGCTACGCTTGTCTATAGGAGTATGTCCACCATATCATTCTCCTAACGATATGATCTTGTTGTTGATAACATCTCAATGTTCATGACAAAGAAACCACATCATCAATCAACCAACAAGCTAGTGAAGTATAGAGGCTATACTAGGGACTTCAAATTAAGTTTACAAATCACACAAGTATTAATGGTTTCTTTGTTAATACTATTATAGCATGAATGCAAACATTTATCATAAACACAAAGATATATAATAATAACTATATTTATTATTGCCTCTAGGGCATATCTCCAACACTATGACCCTGAAGATGGAGCTTCGCCTACGCTACCGTTATTATTTACGTATTTCCGCTGCTTGAGTTGTATTAAGAACTGGATCATGAGATCCTTATTGGTGTAAAACCTTATGTATGGTTTGTAATGGATGATGTACTATGGTATCCAAATCTGTTATGTCTCGCAAAAATGGTAATCCTGGGATTGCGATGTATGGCATAACAGGCATCTGGGATTAAAAATCCGGGTGTTGACAGCTCCCCAGGCCCGGGTGCTGCAAGGATAGGCGCTGAGGAAAGTATCTCCTTGAGCTGCTTCAATGCTGCATCTTCTTCGTCCGTCCACGTGAATTTGTCCGCCTTCTTCAGCAGCTTATACAATGGCAGATCCTTCTCTCCAAGTCGGCTGACGAACCGACTAACTGCTGTAATGCAACCTGTTAGCCGTTGTATGTCCTTCAGGAATGTCGGACGGTTTATGTTTAATATGGCCTTGATTTTCTCCGGGTTGACCTTGATTCCATGCTAGAAAACGATGAAGCCCAACAATTTGCCGGCTGGAACCCCGAAGACGCACTTCTTAGGGTTAAGCATCATGTTGTATTTCCAGAGATTATCAAAGGTTTCTTTTAAGTTGGAGATTAAGTCATTTGATTTTTTAGACATCACCGCTATATCGTCCACATAGGCATGAACGTTCCAACCAATTTGATCGTGTAGGCAATGTTGCATTGTCCGCTGGTAGGTAGCACCTGCATTTTTCAGCCCAAAGGGCATCGTGACATAGCAAAACATGCCGTAGGGTGTAGTGAACGAAGTGGCCAATTGGTCCGACTTCCTCATCTTGATCTGGTGTTATCCTGAGTATGCATCGAGAAAACATAAAAGCTCCAAGCCAGCCATCGAGTCAATGACTTGGTCAATGTGAGGCAAAACAAACGGATCTTTGGGACATGCCTTGTTCAAGCCGGTGTAATCAACGCACATTCTTAATTCTTTGGTTCCCGTTTCACGGACAAGTACATGATTGGCCACCCATCAGGTGTGAAGGACTTCTCAGATAAAACTAGCCTTAAGTAACCTAGCTATCTCTTTGCCTATGGCGCGTCTCTTCTCGTCTCCAAAGCGTCGTAGAGGTTGCTTCACTGGTTTACATTTTAGATCAATGTTTAAGCTATGCTCGGCAAGTTCCCTAGGTACACCTTTCATGTCGGCAGGTTGCCAGGCAAAGATGTCCCTATTCTCATGGAGGAACTCGACGAGCGCGCTTTCCTATTTGGGATCTAGGTTCGTCCCAATGGCGGTGGTCTTGGAGGCATCGCCTACCACAAGTTCCACCGGCTTGGTCTCGATGGCGGCCTTGAATGCTGGAGCGGAGTCAAAAATATGTTTCTTTGACGCGGGCATCTCCGAGGCATCGACCTTGCTCTAGATCTCCTTGAATTCTTCGCTGTACAGGACAACTTCTGCATAGGCTACTTCTCCAATCTCGCATTCCCGTGCTTTAGTAAAGCTTCCGGATACGGTGATGACACTTTTTGGTCCGGGTATCTTGAGCTTGTTGTAGAAGAAGCATGGCTTGGCCATGAAGGTGTGGAATATGTCGCGGCCGAATATGACGTGGTACACGCTCTTGAAGGGGACAACCTCAAATGTCATGCACTCTTGGCGGTAATTATTAACATCGCCAAAAGCGACCTGAATTGTGATGCACCCAAGGGACTGAGCCTCCTGACCAGGAAATACGCCGTGGAAGATGGTGTTGGTCCGCCTTAGGTTTGCCTCCATCAAGTTCATCTTCTGCAGTGTATCCAGGTACATGATGTTGATGCTGCTTCCAGTATCCACCATACATTTGGTGAAATCATTGTCGTCAATCAGGGGGTTGATGACCATGGCGTATTGGTTCTCCATAGGGATGAGGTCTGGGTGATCCTTCCTGTCCCAAGTAATTGGAATCTCCGACCAGCGCAGGAACTGGGGAACTGGGGGTAGAGTAGCCATCAGTATCCTCATGGAGGTCTTCTGTTGTCGGACGATGGGGGTGCCAAGGAAAGTGTGGAAAACTGCCGCCTTCTTCTCGAAGGAGTTCTTGCCCTTGCCGTCGCTCTTGGCGGCGTGCTTGGGGTCAACGTCCTCGTCCATGTCACTTGAATCCTTGGACTCCTCCTTATTCTTCCCCTTGCCCTTGCCTCGCGGTCTGTTCTTCCGAATTTGCTTGTAGCCGGACTCCGGGTCCTCCTTGAAGTCGTTGACGAACTTGCAATGACAATTGGTGTGCGTGGCTTTGCCGTTGGCGTCGAGGTGTACGAGGAACAGCATATCATAGTACTCCTCGTAGGTTTGGGGAACACAGAGCGCTGCCGAGGTAGTTTCACCGCCTCGTTGCTGCCCACGACCAGCTCCCCGTCCTCGGCCGCTGTCCGCCATCACCTCATCCTACAAAAGTCATAGCGACCATGTCGGAGTTTTGCTTTTCTTCAGGAGGGGTCTTCCGCTTTATGCTGCTGTTCCTCCGATCTTGAGTTGGAACGGCCGTTGTCGGCAGGGAGCCGCGAGCATCGTCGGCGGCAGCCGCGAACTCACTACCCAACTGAATCATCTGGTTCAAGTCTAGCTAGTGATTGTCCTGCAGACGCTTTAGCTTATGTCGGAGCAACGTGCCCCTTTCCAACCCATCGATGAAGGCGGCCATGGCGGTCTGGGCGTGCACTCCTGTGCAAGAATTCTTCATATCAAGCCAGCGGGAGAGGTAGGCGCGAGATGTCTCGTCTTTCTCTTGCACGCACCGCTGTAGATCGCCAATAGTGCAGGGACGTTTGTATGTACCCTCGAAGTTCTTGGTGAATGCTTCTTGCATGTCCAACCAATTGCAGATGGATCTTTCTGGCAAGTCATCAATCCATTGACGGGCTATGCCCGCCAACATCAATGGGAGGTACTTGACGGCGACGTTGGGGTTAACCCCGGCGATTTCTACCACGTTGCCATAGTCCTGCAACCATGTAGCTGGCTTGGCGGTGCCGTCATAGGCTTTGATGGTCTTGTCAATCCGTAAACCCTTGGGGTAAGTTACGGACCATATCATAGGTCCAAAGCAACGTGGTCCCATGTATGGTCCTTCCTCGTGGATCTTGTCCAGACGCGAATGTGCATCGTATGGCTCTGAGCTTCTTTTCTTCTTCTTGCCATCAGGGGATGGGCTGCGTGAACAACGCGGGCCTCCTCCGCCATGGTGGCTGCTAGGTGGCGACGGAGGCGGTGGTGGCGGTGGGTTAGCTTTCTTGCTGTTACCCTCCTGTGATACCTCGCGTTTGTCGCGGTTGCTTGTCGAATGCGGAGGGTCATGGCGTGACCTGATCTTGTGTCCTTGGCTGTGCTCTCCGTCATGACGGGTCTGCTCCGTGTTGTCGCGGATGACGATGCCGCTCTGCCTTGGTGGAGGCATATCCGTATGACGGTGAGCTTTGGTATCTTCGCGATGTCGGGGGGATCGAGGCGGTGGCGATGGGCGACGAGGTTGGGCCTTGCCCCCATGGTCGGAAGATATGGGATAGCATCTTTCCTGTTGCACGCATCCCTCCGTCTTTGTTCTGACGAACCCGTCTGAGACCCGACATCAAGAGGAGATCTGTCCCTTGGCAGCTTATGTTGGCTAGACTGGCAGAACGCTGGGTCAGACTCAAGCCTCTAAGAGGTGGCCTTTTCCTGCCGTTTCACCGCCTTCTTCACTAGGTCGTAGACCTGGTCCACCGCTTCAGGTGATCTATCCTTCTCCAGAAGGGTCTTGGCGACGGCGAGGTTAAGGAGAGGAGTGGGCATCACCTGCCTGCCTTCACTGTCAATGTATGGTTTGGCTTGTGCCGGCTTCGAGGGAGCCCATCCTAGGTTTCGCCGGACACCAGGATCATTGATGACGCGAGCCAGAGCTTTCTTGGCCTTCTGCTGCTGTAGCAGAGTCTTGTACTCGGCCTCCATTGCTCTGGCTTTCTTTATTGACTTCCGCGCATTGGCCAGATCTCGGTCTAGCTTTGCGCCTTGCTCCGCGATGGCCTGCGCTTCCTCCAGCAGTTGCTGGCGCTTCTCGTCAAGCTGTACTACATTGCGAATATGAGCCACGGTCATAGTATCGACGAGGAGATTGCCGTACATCACTCTATGAGCTGGAGTAACTTGGGCAGCAGCAGACGTAGATGCCAGAGGTGGCGGGTTTACGCTGTTGTTGTTGCTCGGACCAGTGCCGAGTTCCTGCGGCTTTTGCACTGGGTTAGGCGGAGGGGGCATGACCTTTGCGCGATCATTGTCGGCAGCAACAGGTGGTCCCTTCCCTTTGTCCAGTGTTGTAGGAGGAGCTCGTCCGGGTTGATCTTCATCCATCGCCGTCCCAATGGCGACGAACACCTCTTGGGACGTGACGGCGTTGTTGGCTTGTTTTTCACGCCTGTAATCTTCCTCCATCTCCTGCACGACAGATTCTAGCTCCTCCGGACTAAAATCTATCTCTTCCGAATCTGCGCTGAAGTCGGCATAGAGCGCGTCAATCAGGGAGTCGGAGGATGCCGGGGCTTCCTCGATGACAGGGGGTGGAGGTGCGACAACAGCGACGATGACTAGAGACGGTGGTGCAGCTGCGGTGATAGTGGTCGGAGGCGGTGGCGGTGGGGGCTGAGCCGGAGGGGCTCCGTCAATGAGCGCAAGGGCTGTCTGAGCTGCCTCCTCAGCCTCCGCATAGTTGTTGATGGTGTTCACCATGCTTTCGAAGGTGAGGCGTCCTGAAGCTTGCGGCCGCCTTAGCGAATGCCGGAGAAGCGTACCTTGGTCCAGTCCTTCCACAAAGTGACACATGGCATCATCATTGGGGTAATGTGCCAGATCCGCCCGTATACGGAGCCACCTGGCAAGGTAATCGCGGGGTTTTTCGCCCTCTCTCTGAATGCAACACGCTAGATCGAAGATGGTTACCACTCTGACGAACTTGGATCTCTGTTGTCCAGACGCACGGACGAAGCCGGCGGACTTATAGCGATCTTCCACCGTTATATCCTGCACACGAACGGTTTGGGTGGGTCTTGAATTTTTCCAATCTTTGCCGGCAAACTTCGAAGAGAGATCCGACATTGATCCTTCTGCGAACGTGTCCTGCCCGTAGGCGGTCCGTGCGGGTCTTGATGCTCCTTCGACTCCCAGGGAACTAGTGCCCGAGTCGGTTTCGCCGATGAAGAGGTGGATATCTACAATGGGGACGATCGAGCACCGTGTAGGGTTCGTCTTCGCCGGGATCCAGAACTCGTCGAGAGAGACGGTTGGAACATTGTCGGAGAAGAGAACACGACCGATGGCTACAGTTTTGCCGATTCCCGCGAAGATCTTGGTCCTCACCCGCTGAAGAGCCTGAAGCGCCTCTTGCCCCATGGTGGGCGCCAACTGTCGTGGTATTGCCGACGAGTACGCCATGGAGGGGTCCTCACAGTGCGTGTTTAGAGACGTGGGGGAAGGCGAACGCTTGATTGGTACGAGGTAACACAGTTTACCCAGGTTCGGATCCCACAACGGTGGCAGAATCCTACTCCTGCTATAAATCACTATAAGGGAAACACACCGAGTTACAGGGATTGGTTCGCTGTGCGAGGTGACTAGAAAGTCTAAGTTATCGTCTGAGATTGTGCCCTAAAGGCTCCCATAGGCCCGACTTATATAGCCGCCAGGTCCTAGGGTTACAGGGAAAAGTCCTAGCCGGACAGGTTACAGAGTCCTACACTGCTTACAACTACTCTAGAGTGTCTTGCACTCCAAGGCTCCGGGTACGTCGGTGACTCCTCCGTAGCCTTCCTTTATCTGGCATGGGCCTCCCTTCTGGATCCATCTAACTGGGCCGCCCAGCAGGCCATGGGCCATGCTACCAACTGTGGGCCACCCGGGTTATCCGGATAGGAGACATGCTATGAGGATAACCATATAGCATATCCCCAACACATATGTCCATCTAGGGTTCTTAGATCTACAATCCCTCTAGGGTTCGTAGACCGTTGCTTTGATCCGTAGCCCCGATGTACCATAGATTGTACCTAGATTTATAGCATTGATCAGCTATACATTGTAGCATGATTCGTAGCCCTAATTTGCTGTACATTGTTGCATGAATTGTACCCTCAATATGTTGTTCATTTTATCCTGCTTCGTAGCCTTCATCTACTCTAGAATATAGACTTTTCCTGCCGTTTGTCTGCTGCACATTGTAGCTTGATTCGTAGCTACGTCTACGACTCACTTTTCTATCTTGTGTGATGAATACAAGACTCGTTCTGCGATGAATTTTTCTAAGCGATGATCCCTATTGAGGACTCCTAGATCTCTTCCTATGTGGATGATAGTTAGCCCTTGAATCCCAATGCGGTGGAGCCTAAAATGACGGCCCATGGCAGTGCAATTGTTTCGCTTACCCTAATGTGCAAAGTTTTGTCACCGCTATTACTGCAAATGTTGCAGCAAAGCTAGGAAATGTGCATAAGAAGACGCAGATGAAGGGGACCATGAAATGAACCCCCTACATGTACACCTTTGTGCCGAACAAGATGTGTGAGATCGTTAGGAGTGGCGTCAGGACTGAAAAAGGATTCAAGGAGATCCATATGAATGCATGCGCTAAGGCTTTGTTCAAGCACTTCGACACTAAGGTTTCAGAAACTCGGGTGTACAACCACCCGAGGAAGTGGAGGGTTCATTGGATCCAGATTAGCAAGCCACGAGACCTTAGTGGCGCAAGTGATGTGAGGATACCTACACGATTCTTCTTGCCGGTGAGCACTTCCAAGGGCATGTTCAGGTTAGCACACATCATCATGACCTTCACCAATTGTCTCACATTATCACTGCTATGCATAGCTAACACTATCTCTTGCAATCTTAGGAGAACCCCAGGGATGCCGAATACCTGAACAAGCCCATCCTCAAGTATGTCCAGATGTAGAACACCTTCTCCCATGGCCTAGCCACCAAAAGGTATGCCATGGGGTCAGGGGATCCCTTTTGCACTCATGCAGCTCAGGGACGCCGACACCCAAGAATCTGACACCGTGATCCTTGATGACCCCGACAAGCCTACCGATGCTAGGGAAACTGCTGCTCCTGTCGCTAATGGAAAGAGGAAGATGGGCGTGCTAGGAGATGACAAGATCCAAGCCTTCACCAACATGACCGACACTGTCATGGACATTGCACAGGACACTAGGGATAACAAGCCAACTGACATGCACCCTGACTTGTACCAGTTTGTGATGGACATTGTTGGATTTCACCGAGAAGCATCGCCTGGCAGCTCTCGGCCACCTGGTTGACCACAAGGCACAGGGCACCAGCTTCGCTGGCATGCCTAATGCGCCACCCTAGGTGGGACATGGGCAGCCCAGGCGCCATCCCCCTCTCGGGGCTTCGCTCCGACACTTGTTTCCCTCCCAAAGCCATTCCCTTACTCCCAAACTCTTCCAATTTTCTCATGATATTTCTCCCGACCGGAACGATTCTGGAGCATCTCTCACACATACATGCTCTACACACTCTACAGAACAAGATCCCTTAAGCGTGTGACCCCGTAGATTCGGTGTTATGTGGTCATGTCCATAGAACTCTTTCCGGACAATAATCAATAGCAGGATCTGGACACCCATATTAATTCTCACTCAACACGAAGTAGTTGAACAAACCTATTGATGTTAGAACTATCCCTTTGCATCACGATGCATGACAATCCTAAGGTAAGACAAGTCGGTATTCTCGTAATACAACTGTTGATTACTATACCATGTTGACCTTGTTACTAGTTTGTCGTTCTTACTCTCGTTTGTATATTCCAGTATCCGGTGAGTCTCATCACCCTGTGTCTGGCCAGATGTATTAGTGATACCTAATATCAAGAAGGACCCAAAAGTATCTCTCCAACGATAGAGGTGGAAATACCATCTAGGACTACTTTATGCCTAATCATAATTTTCCAACATATTCAAAGGCACCCTTTATTGTCACCCGGTTAAAGAAGACATATTGATGCAATCGGGACATGCCTTCCACTACGAAGGACAATTGATATCCTCATGGTCAAAGGACAAAGTGATATGACAACAACAACGATATACCAACAACCAAATGACGATGTTCATCTTTAGTAGATCGTTTTGATTTGGGTTGGTTCAACATCCTTGTTGAGCCAAAACAATATTCCCTCATTGTCAAATGGTATCCTTGTCACACTAACTACATCATGATCTAGAAAACCTGATCATCTTTGACAATGAGCTAGTCATGCCCATATGACCAGGAACACTTGGTGTTTATACCTTTACATGTGCTACAGAGTTTTTCTTTGATTCTCACAATCAAGACACAAAATAGTTACAACATAAAGAATAAACTATAATTATGAATAAGGAAATAGAAATACACATTTATTTGACTCTAGAACATATTCTTAACACAGCCCCCGCCGAGTGATCCCTTTACGTTGGTAGGCCTTCCTAGGTCTTATGACCTCGTCAATACCACTAATGGTGAAAATGGCAAGAGCCGGAAAAGGATAACCATGAATCCATAATTTTTGTGCCGTAGCGAAATGGGCTCAACTAATGGATAGCTTGTGGATTCAAGAAGATGCATGCATTGCTAACCACCGGCTTCTCGAAGTTAGCGGATAGACTTTGTGGGTTTCGGCTATTTTTTTTGGAGCAACCGGTAGGAGCTCTGTTTCTTCTATTAGAAGGGGGAATTAAACAGTCATGATACAGAAATGCATGTTTGAGTTAAGGTGTAAACATGCTGAAAAAACCACTAAAAAAACAAAACAACCAATTAATCTGGCTCGGCTGGGATAGCCGGCCCATGCATGACATAAGCGCTCGCTCTTTGAAGAATATCGTCTCTAGCGATTGAGGCGACCTCAATGTATGTCATGCGCCGACTCGTGAAGATTCGTCTGTTGCGTTCTTTCCAAGCGTTCCACATCACGTACAGAAAGTGTCCGCTAAGCCTGTTTTGTTCAGAAGTCGCCTTTCCTGCGATCAAGTCGTCCCATCAATCAGAAATGGAGGGTAAAGATTGGCCATTGCTTCCTGTAGTATCATTGTCCTAGGATTGCGATGTGTTCCAAACCGCTGTGAAGGGGCGGTCTTTGCAAAGGTGGATGACAATTTCCGGTGCCGAGCCGTAGAGCTGACAGGTTGGGTCGTTAGGCCATCCTCTGATCGCCAACATATCCGCAGTGAGCAGCTTTTCGTGGAGGACCAACCAGGAGAAAAGTTTGCATTTTGGTTCGGCGTGTGTCGACCAGATTTTTTGAGCTTTGAATCTGGAAAAGCATCCATTGAATTGTACGTGATAGGCTGAGCTGGCGGTGTACACTCCGTCGGTAGATGTAGTTAGGTCCATCTGATGGTGTTCGGTTGGAGGGGGTCGAGCTGAGTGTCTTGGATAACGTACCAAACCTCCAAGTATTGGGATAGCTGGATAAGGGAATGTAGACCGGCAACCGAACGGATCCAATTTTCCTTTGGTTTCGCCTATTCGAAGTTATTATTATTTTATGCAGAAAAATACCGATACCGACTACAAGAAGAAGTTTCCCAGGACATAATCCTAACCAACAAAGCGGCTCGAGACTGTATCCACGCCACAAACGCTTAGGGTATATGGCTGCCGTTTTTCTGTCTTCAATTAATCTTAGCGATTCTGGTAGTTCCAACAATCAGTTCCTTCCTTTCAGACCCTTCACAGTGTGTGGCTTTGTGTGTATATGCTTTTGGTCAATTTCCTTCCTTAACTGGCCAATTTTCTTCTTCTTAACCAATGAAATGTCGAACCTTTTGCCTTGTTCCGAAGGCACCTCCGAAGGAAGGCCATAGGTTTAGGAGGAATTACTTGAAGAGCAAGAGAGAAAACCAGATAGCCCCTTGTAATATGCATATGTGACTCCCGTTCGTGTGATATAAAGACTCTCACATAGACAAACTCGTCATAGCGAACTGATCTGTTATCGAAATAACATCAAGGAGGTAAACCATTAGAATTTTTTGGATTTAACAATTAATTCAGTTAGGCTGGTCATAGTGGGGAGTCACTACATGAATGGCTAGATGCGCCGACGGCCGTCTGCTATGCTGACGGCCAAATGTCGGGGCCGTCGGCGTAGGATCGGGCCAGGCCAGCCCAAGTCGCCAGCCCTCGGCGTAGCCAAGCCGTCGGCGGAGGATACCCTACGCCGACGGTCACCCTCGGCATCTCGAGGCCCTCGGCGTAGCCAAGGGACGCGTGGCACATACCGGCCAACGCGGACGGCGCGCTAACGGTGCCTACCATTACGCCGACGGCGACCCTCGGCATAGCTCCATCCCATGTACGCCGACGGTGACCCTCGGCGTACCTATCACGTACGCCGACGGTCACCCTCGGCGTAGCCTTCTGCATTTTTTCCTTTCTACTTGCAAACTTATTTTATATTTGTATCAATTATTTATGTTCTTTTTTTATTAATTGGATGATTTCATACCCTCTGAATAGCAGTCTCCACGCCCACATGAAATGTCGTTGCGAATCTTCTCACACCCCGAGAAATTTCTATATGTTTGTAAGTGTTATTATCGCATGTGGTTCTGAATAGCAGTCTTGACACCCACATGAAATGTGTGTGAATTTTATGTATCACACATTTTGGAGAAGTTGTTCAAAGATTCAATGCTTTTATCGCAAGTGGTCCTGTCAACCCTACTAAGGAGCGGACGATAGTTTCTCTTGTAGATATAGCATGTACCATCCTATGACCTAAACAAACACAAAACAAGAGAGAGCTACGCCGGGCTACCCCTGTCAGAGGAACGTCTAGGGGGGTAGACGATCCGAGTGTGCACAGATCAGGGTTTCGTCGGAGGAAGACCACGAGAACATCGAAATCAGATGAAAACTTGCATGTGTCCCTAGCATATGTGTGTGAGTGTGGTGAGAGGTTGGTATAGGTGCTTGCATGTGTCCCCCCTCGCATGCATGTGCTCTAACCTAGAAGCGAAGGTTCTGGACCCGTATAAGGGGGAATCTCCCCGTTTAGGTGAAACCGGGTAGGATAGTGCCCCAACTTTTGAACCAACATGGTTTTACATCACCCTATGACCTAAAAAAACACAAAACAAGAGAGAGCTACGCCGGGCTACCCCTGTCAGAGGAACGTCTAGGGTGTAGACGATCTGAGTGTGCACAGATAAGGGTTTCGTCGGAGGAAGACCACGAGAACATCGAAATCAGATGAAAACTTGCATGTGTCCCTAGCATATGTGTGTGAGTGTGGTGAGAGGTTGGTGTAGGTGCTTGCATGTGTCCCCCCTCGCATGCATGCGCTCTAACCTATAAGCGAAGGTTCTGGACACGTATAAGGGGGAATCTCCTCGTTTAGGTGAAACCGGGTAGGATAGTGCCCCAACTTATGAACAAACATGGTTTTACATCACCCTATGACCTAAACAAACACAAAACAAGAGAGAGCTATGCGGGGCTACCCCTGTCAGAGGAACGTCTAGGGGGGTAGACGATCCGAGTGTGCATAGATCAAGGTTTCGTCGGAGGAAGACCATGAGAACATCGGAATCAGATGAAAACTTGCATGTGTCCCTAGCATATGTGTGTGAGTGTGGTGAGAGGTTGGTATAGGTGCTTGCATGTGTTCCCCCTCGCATGCATGCGCTCTAACCTAGAAGCGAAGGTTCTGGACCTGTATATGGGGGAATCTCCCCGTTTAGGTGAAACCGGGTAGGATAGTGCCCCAACTTGTGAACCGACATGGTTTTACATCACCCTATGACTTAAACAAACACAAAACAAGAGAGAGCAATGCCGGGCTACCCCTGTCAGAGGAACGTCTAGGGGGGTAGACGATCCGAGTGTGCACATATCAGGGTTTCGTCGGAGGAAGGCCACGAGAACATCGGAATCATATTAAAACTTCCATGTGTCCCTAGCATATGTGTGTGAGTGTGGTGAGAGGTTGGTATAGGTGCTTGCATGTGTCCCCCCTCGCATGCATGCGCTCTAACCTAGAAGCGAAGGTTCTGGACCCGTATAAGGGGAATCTCCCCGTTTAGGTGAAACCGGGTAGGATAGTGCCCCAACTTGTGAACCAACATGGTTTTACATCACCCTATGACCTAAACAAACACAAAACAAGAGAGAGCTACGGCAGGCTACCCCTGTTAGAGGAACGTCTAGGGGGGTAGACGATCTGAGTGTGCACAGATCAGGGTTTCGTCGGAGGAAGACCACGAGAACATCGGAATCAGATGAAAACTTGCATGTGTCCCTAGAATATGTGTGTGAGTGTGGTGAGAGGTTGGTATAGGTGCTTGCATGTGTCCCCCCTCGCATGCATGCACTCTAACCTAGAAGCGAAGGTTCTGGACCTGTATAAGGGGGAATCTCCCTGTTTAGGTGAAACCGGGTAGGATAGTACCACAACTTGTGAACCAACATGGTTTTACATCACCCTATAATCTAAACAAACACAAAACAAGAGAAAGCTACGCCGGTCTACCCCTTTCAGAGGAACGTCTAGGGGGGGGGGGTAGACGATCCGAGTGTGCATAGATCAGGGTTTCGTCGGAGGAAGACCACGAGAACATCGGAATCAGATGAAAACTTGCATGTGTCCCTAGCATATGTGTGTGAGTGTGGTGAGAGGTTGGTATATGTGCTTGCATGTGTCCCCCCTCTCATGCATGCGCTCTAACCTAGAAGCGAAGGTTCTGGACCCGTATAAGGGGGAATCTCCCCGTTTAGGTGAAACCGGGTAGGATAGTGCCCCAACTTGTAAACCAACATGGTTTTACATCACCCTATGACCTAAACAAAATCAAAACAAGAGACAGCTATGCCGGGCTACCCCTGTCAGAGGAACGTCTAGGGGGGTAGACGATTCGAGTGTGCACAAATCAGGGTTTCGCCGGAGGAAGACCACGAGAACATCGGAATTAGATGAAAACTTGCATCTGTCCCTAGCATATGTGTGTGAGTGTGGTGAGAGGTTGGTATAGGTGCTTGCATGTGTCCCCCCTCGCATGCATGCGCTCTAACCTAGAAGCGAAGGTTCTGGACCCGTATAAGGGGGAATCTCCCCGTTTAGGTGAAAACGGGTAGGATAGTGCCCCAACTTGTGAACCAACATGGTTTTACATCACCCTATGACCTAAACAAACACAAAACAAGAGAGAGCTACGCCAGGCTACCCCTGTCAGAGGAACGTCTAGGGGGTAGACGATCCGAGTGTGCATAGATCAGGGTTTCGTCGGAGGAAGACCACGAGAACATCGGAATCAGATGAAAACTTGCATGTGTCCCTAGCATATGTGTGTGAGTGTGGTGAGAGGTTGGTATAGGTGCTTGCATGTGTCCCCCCTCGCATGCATGCACTCTAACCTAGAAGCGAAGGTTCTGGACCCGTATAAGGGGGAATCTCCCCGTTTAGGTGAAAACGGGTAGGATAGTACCCCAAATTGTGAACCAACATGGTTTTACATCACCCTATGACCTAAACAAACACAAAACAAGAGAGAGCTATGCCGGGCTACCCTTTTCAGAGGAACGTCTAGGGGGGGTAGACGATCCGAGTGTGCACAGATCAGGGTTTCGTCGGAGGAAGACCACGAGAACATCGGAATCAGATGAAAACTTGCATGTGTCCCTAGCATATGTGTGTGAGTGTGGTTAGAGGTTGGTATAGGTGCTTACATGTGTCCCCCCTCGCATGCATGCGCTCTAGCCTAGAAGCGAAGGTTCTGGACCCGTATAAGGGGGAATCTCCCCGTTTAGGTGAAACCGGGTAGGATAGTGCCCCAACTTGTGAACCAACATGGTTTTACATCACCCTATGACCTAAACAAAAACAAAACAAGAGAGAGCAACGCCGGGCTACCCCTGTCAGAGGAACGTCTAGGAGGTAGACGATCCGAGTGTGCACAGATCAGGGTTTCGTCGGAGGAAGGCCACGAGAACATCAGAATCATATTAAAACTTCCATGTGTCCCTAGAATATGTGTGTGAGTGTGGTGAGAGGTTGGTATAGGTGCTTGCATGTGTCCCCCCTCGCATGCGTGCGCTCTAACCTAGAAGCGAAGGTTCTGGACCCGTATAAGGGGGAATCTCCCCATTTAGGTGAAACCGGGTAGGATAGTGCCCCAACTTGTGAACCAACATGGTTTTACATCACCCTATGACCTAAACAAACACAAAACAAGAGAGAGAAACGCCAGGCTACCCCTGTCAGAGGAACGTCTTGGGGGTAGACGATCCGAGTGTGCACAGATCAGGGTTTCGTCGGAGGAAGGCCACGAGAACATCTGAATCATATTAAAACTTCCATGTGTCCCTATCATATGTGTCTGAGTGTGGTGAGAGGTTGGTATAGGTGCTTGCATGTGTCCCCCCTCGCATGCATGCGCTCTAACCTAGAAGCGAAGGTTCTGGACCCGTATAAGGGGGAATTTCCCCGTTTAGGTGAAAACGGGTAGGATAGTGCCCCAACTTGTGAACCAACATGGTTTTACATCACCCTATGACCTAAACAAACACAAAACAAGAGAGAGATACGCCAGGCTACCCCTGTCAGAGGAACGTCTAGGGGGTAGACGATCCGAGTGTGCACAGATCAGGGTTTCGTCGGAGGAAGACCACGAGAACATCGGAATCAGATGAAAACTTGCATGTGTCCCTAGCATATGTGTGTGAGTGTGGTGAGAGGTTGGTATAGATGCGTGCATGTGTCCCCCCTCGCATGCATGCACTCTAACCTAGAAGCGAAGGTTCTGGACCCGTATAAGGGGGAATCTCCCCGTTTAGGTGAAACCGGGTAGGATAGTACCCCAACTTGTGAACCAACATGGTTTTACATCACCCTATAATCTAAAGAAACACAAAACAAGAGAAAGCTACGCCGGGCTACCCCTGCCAGAGGAACGTCTAGGGGGGGGGTAGACGATCCGAGTGTGCATAGATCAGGGTTTCGTCGGAGGAAGACCACGAGAACATCGGAATCAGATGAAAACTTGCATGTGTCCCTAGAATATGTGTGTGTGTGGTGAGAGGTTGGTATAGGTGCTTGCATGTGTCCCCCCTCTCATGCATGCGCTCTAACCTAGAAGCGAAGGTTCTAGACCCGTATAAGGGGGAATCTCCCCGTTTTGGGGAAACCGGGTAGGATAGTGCACCAACTTGTGAACCAACATGGTTTTACATCACCCTATGACCTAAACAAAATCAAAACAAGAGAGATCTACGCCGGGCTACCCCTGTCAGAGGAACGTCTAGGGGGGTAGGCGATTCGAGTGTGCACAAATCAGGGTTTCGCCGGAGGAAGACCACAAGAACATCGGAATCAGATGAAAACTTGCATGTGTCCCTAGCATATGTGTGTGAGTGTGGTGAGAGGTTGGTATAGGTGCTTGCATGTGTTCCCCCTCGCATGCATGCGCTCTAACCTAGAAGAGAAGGTTTTGGACCCGTATAAGGGGGAATCTCCCCGTTTAGGTGAAACCGGGTAGGATAGTGCCCCAACTTGTGAACCAACATGGTTTTACATCACCCTATGACCTAAACAAACACAAAACAAGAGAGAGCTACGCAGGGCTACCCCTGTCAGAGGAACGTCTAGGGGGGTAGACGATCCGAGTGTGCACAGATCAGGGTTTCGCCGGAGGAAGACCACGAGAACATCAGAATCAGATGAAAACTTGCATGTGTCCCTAGCATATGTGTGTGAGTGTGGTGAGAGGTTGTTATAGGTGCTTGCATGTGTCCCCCTCGCATGCATGCGCTCTAACCTAGAAGCGAAGGTTCTAGACCCATATAAGGGGGAATCTCCCCGTTTAGGTGAAACCGCATAGGATAGTGCCCCAACTTGTGAACCAACATGGTTTTACAACACCCTATGACCTAAACAAACACAAAACAAGAGAGTGCTACACCGGGCTACCCCTGTCAGAGGAATGTCTAGGGGGGTAGACGATCCGAGTGTGCACAGATCAGGGTTTCGTCGGCGGAAGACCACGAGTACATCGGAATCAGATGAAAACTTGTGTGTGTCCCTAGCATATGTGTGTGACTGTGGTGAGAGGTTGGTATAGGTGCTTGCATGTGTCCCCCTCGCATGCATGCGCTCTAACCTAGAAGCGAAGGTTTTGGACCCGTATAAGGGGGAATCTCCCCGTTTAGGTGAAACCGGGTAGGATAATGCCCCAACTTGTGAACCAACATGGTTTTACATCACCCTGTGACCTAAACAAACACAAAATAAGAGAGAAGTACGTCGGGCTACCCCTGTTAGAGGAACGTCTAGGGGGGTAGACGATCCGAGTGTGCACAGATCAGGGTTTCGTCGGAGAAAGATATAGGGGTAGCCCACGTCTAGGGTTTCTTGGAAAACAAGCACAAGACGAAATAAAAAAGTATATAGTAATAATATATTATAATTTTTTATATTAGTAGACACCTTGTATAATTTTTTATATTAGTGCTTGTATAATTTGTTACTAAAAAAAACCTTGCTACGCCGACGGCTGCCCTCGGCGTACGCCTGGCCGTCGGCGTAGCCTTATCCCTTCAGCTACCCCGCAGCCCACCCCTGGCCACTCACACCCCACCCTTTCCCCTAGCTACCCCGCGCCCTGACCCCAACCCCGACCCCGCGCTGCCACCAGACGCCGCCACCAACCGCCGCTCGCCCCGACCCCACCGCACCAGCCGCCACCGGCCGCCGCTCGCCGTGCCAGCCTCCTCCTCCCCCTCCCCATCCCCGATCCTCGACCCCGTCCTCCTCTTGCCCGCTTCCGCCTCCCTCCTCCTCCTCGCCGAGCCTCCCTCCTCCCCGAGCGCCGCCGTCTCCCCTTTCCCTCCCCAAGCGCCACCAGCAGCCCCTCCCAGCGCCGCGCCTCCCCCATCCGACCCCTTCCCCGCCGCCAGATCCCTCCCCCGCTGCCAGCAGCCCCTCCCAGCGCCGTGCCTCCCCCAGCAGACCCCTCCCCCGCCGCCAGATCCCTCCCCCGCTGCCTCCAGATCCCTCCCTCGCCGCCGCCTGCCTCCCGTGCCCTGCCCAGCCTCCCCAAGCTCGGCTCCGCCGCCCCGAGCTCGCCTTCGCCCCGTAGGTACCTCGTCCACCCCCCTCTTCCTCTCATGTGAGAAATAGAAATATAATAGGTTTAGGTTTATAGAATTGTTTAGAAATAGAATATATTGGTAGAAATAGAAATAAAATTGTATTGGTACAAATAAAAATATAATAGGTTTAGGTTTAGAAATAGAAATAAAATATATTGCTAGAATATATTGGTAGAATTGTTTAGAAATATAATAGGTTTAGGTTTAAAATGTATTGGTACAAATAGAAATAAAATTGTTTAGAAATAGATCTGGTAGAAATAGGACTAGAAATGGTATGTGAGAAGTAGAATATTTTTTGAATGAGCCTAATTATACATGTTGTGACTAAGGAGTTCTCTTTAGGTCAATGTACAGACTTTGTAGTGTTTCGGGAGTGACCATCCTTGGCGGACTGACTATCGTTGCGGGAGATGGTGTAGGTGACACCTCGATCCCGTCTCCGAGTTCCATCGCCGACCTTGACACTCGGTTGATTGACTACTTCCTCTACCGCCGAGGGTGAGAATCTGTTCGCCTCTCTTGTACCTAGGTTTATTTTTTGTGTCTAGATCACCAGGTCTGTCGCGTCACCTAGGCGTCATCCCGACCGTAAGCGTTACGCGACTTAATATGCATTAGTGGTCTCGCATATTTTGAACCGTAACGCTTACGGCTTTTATCGGGCAGTCGGCGGATTCGTAGTTGGGTATGGTTCTCCCTGGCTCTACCTCAATTCGAGACAGGATTTTGGTGGCGCCTCCTTATTGTTCTCCGGATGCACATCCTCTTGGCTTTTGTCGATACGTGTATCGGGAGAGCAGGGGGGAGGTGCTGCCGAAATTCTGCTCGGACCGGGGTAGAACCAGGGAGAACGTATCCAATCTACGAATTCGGCGGCTGGTTAGGACCCTCTTTTCCTATTAGACATGTAGGTTGATGAATGCGTAAAAATATGAAGCATTTAATCTCCTGTTTGATATAAAATGTTATATTTGTTGTTTGTCTCCCAACAAAGCAGAAGAGGATGGCTGATAATGGGTGGATGTACAGTGGCCGTATTAGTGCAACTAATAAAACAGAAGATTGGGTACGGAACACTCATTTGTTAGAGAATGATTTAGCGCGTGGTTCGAAGGAAATGGTTCGGGCACTTTGTCCCTGCGCTCATTGCACTAAACTTCATCGTCAGGGAAATGATGACATGTATAAACATCTTCTGCAATATGGGTACATGTCTAACTATGTCACGCAAGTCGACTTTGCTCGGTACGAACGTGACAAAGGTGAGGTGATGCGTCAGCGGCTCAATGGCAATGAGCATGATGGGATTAGAAACATGCTAGATGATCACATCGATGCCGACCAGCCGAATTCGCCACCTCCACGGGAGGAATCACCAGAACTGGAGGAACCGCTAGAACCGGAGGAACCGGAGCCAACCGCGAAGGCCTTCCTTGATATGATGGCCGCGGCTAAGAGGCCTCTGTACAACGGTGCAAAGATTTCTCAGCTCGATGCCATCTCTCAGTGTCTAGCCGACAAGTGCCAGTACTCCGCCACCCGTTCTCACTTTGAAGATAATCTGAGAACATGTGGTAACATGTTGCCCGAAGGGCATTGTCTGCCTAAAACCTTTCACGAAACGAAGAAACTCATGAAGGAGCTCAACATGGATTATGAAAAGATAGATTGCTGTCCAAAAGGCTGCCTTTTGTTTTGGAAACAGTTTGAGGGTGACAAGTACTGCTCCATTTGTAAGGCCTCTAGATATGAAGAGATAAAGGGGAAGGATGGTCAGGTGAGGCAGTCGAAGGTCGCTAAGAATATACTTCGGTATCTCCCATTTATAAAAAGAATCCAGCGGCTTTACTTGAGCGAGGAGACTGCCAAACAGATGACGTGGCACAAGAAGGGGAAAAGATACGAGGACAAGCACTGACGGAAGAAGATGGGACATCCATCTGATGGTAAGGCATGGAAGAACTTCGATGACAAATACCCCCGATGGGAAGAAGAGGCTTAGAATGTTAGAATTGCGATCGCAACAGATGGCTTCAAACCATATGATATGTCGACGGCCTCGTACAGCTGCTGGCCGGTGTATGTTATTCCGCTCAATCTCCCTCCCGGAGTATTAATGCAACTGAAGACCATGTTTTTGTCGCTGATAATTCCAGGACCCGAGTACCCGGGGAAGAACTTGAGTGTCTACATGCAGCCGATTGTGGATGATTTGAACCACTCTTGGATACACGGGACGTTGACATACGACCAAGCATCAAAGAGAAACTTTTTGATGAAAGTTTGGTTGCAGTATACTATGCATGACATGCCCGAGTACGCCCTAACGTGCGGATGGTGTATAGCTGGTAAGTGGCCATGCCCAGTGTGCAGGAACCGACTTGATTTCCTTTGGCTAAAGTCCGGTCGCAAGTATGTTGCGTTTGACACGAACCGACAGTACCTCAAAAGAAATCATTCGTTCATAGAAGATAGAAAGAACTTCAAGAAGGGCAAAGTTGTGCATGAAGTAAAAGAGGTACCAAAGTTCAAGGGTGTAGCTGTTGATGCCGAGCTACGTGCTCTCGTGCCCACGGCGCCGAGAACTGGCCATCAATTTGCGAGATATGGTGTAACGCATAATTGGACTCACGTGGCAGCCTTAACGAATCTCGTGTATTACAAGGACCTCAAACTTCCCCATAACATCGATGTGATGCACACTGAAAAGAATGTCGGGGAGTCCCTTTTTCACACAGTCCTGAACATTCCCGGGAAGTCAAAGGATAATGTCAAGGCTAGAGTCGGTGTTGAGAAGCTTTGTGATAGGAAGAGATTACACATGCAGCCTCCTACTGTCCGTCGAAAGAATTGGTTCAAGCCGCATGCCTACTACTGCCTTGATAATGTCCAAAAGAAGGAGTCATTCAGGTGGCTCAAATACGTCGTGATGTTCCCTAACGGTTATTGTTCGAATATAAGCAAGGGAGTCAATCTTTCGACAGGACAAGTCACCGGGCTCAAGAGTCACGACTATCATATATGGATTGAGCGGCTGATGACGGTGATGGTTCGAGGGTATCTCCCCGAGAAAGTATGGCGAGTGCTTGCGGAGTTGAGCCATTTCTTCCGCACCCTCTGTGCT
Organism: Avena sativa; assembly: GCA_916181665.1. Taxonomy (NCBI): domain Eukaryota; kingdom Viridiplantae; phylum Streptophyta; class Magnoliopsida; order Poales; family Poaceae; genus Avena; species Avena sativa. Next base: position 37,412,325 of record OV702284.1, read on the forward strand.
AAGCAGATATGTCCTCTGGTTATTGAGAAGCTGCAAGTTCAGGTGCCGGAGTTGCTATGCAATTTGGAGATGATCTTTCCGCCCGGCTTCTTTACTCCGATGGCACATCTCATTGTGCACCTCGCGAATGAGGCACTCTTGGGGGGGGGGGGGGTCGGTGCAATTTCGTTGGCAATTTTGTATTGAGAGAGAGTTTAAGTATATTCGAAAGATAACTGGAAACAAAGCCAAGATTGAAGCATGCATAGCTGAAGCAACATGCCTTCGGGAGATGGAAGACGCCGCTACAACCTACTGGCCCGATGATGTTCCCACTATGCATAACCCAGTCTCTCGTTACAATGTCGACCTGCCCAAGAATGACCCCAAGCTCGAACTATTCCAATTTCCCGGTGGCAAGGCCGGTAAAGGACTAAAATATAGGTTGCCGAAGGAAGAGAAGGAAATGCTCTATGTGCTTATGAACATGAAGGAAGTGGTTGATTTCATTAGGTAAAATGGTGAACAACCTATTTCTCTATGCATAATGCTCTATGCAGCTAGTAACTCGGTCCGCGTCTAATGCTTATTTTCTCCTTCTTAGCGATTTCACGGATGAACAGTGGTCGGGACCGACGGATCCCTCTCCCATGGAGTTGGACACTCTACTGAAGGAGGGTGCTCCCGGAAATTAAAAAACTTTGTGTCCTGGTTCATGGAAAAAGTAATTTCTAACCTGTCCCTCTTACCTTGCAATATGTGACTTGTTCCTCTTATTCCACGTAACCACTGAACGCAACAAATGTGAACTGTACCTCTAGGGAGCTGATCCCAATGTTGAGATGTCAGATGAGCTGAAATGTGTTTCCCAAGGTTGTAACCATGTCGTCATGAAGTATGAGAAGTATGATGTGAATGGGTTTCGCTTCCATACAGAGACGCACCAGAAGGGGCGACCGAATGCAAAAACGGTAAATACTGGGGTGTTCACCAGAGGAGCCGATTCCCTTGATTACTACGGAAGGTTAGAGAATGTATACGAGCTGACCTTCAATCGTATGAATGTCGAACTCAATCTTGTTGTGTTCAAGTGCCACTGGTTTAACCCAAGGGGTGGACTGAGAAGTACCCCTTCCATTGGGTTAGTTGAAGTTAGGCCTTCAACCACCTATACTGGAGCCGACGTCTTTGTTGTTGCTCACCAAACCAACCAAGTTTGTTATTTGCCCTACCCATGCCATAAAGCGGAACTCCAGGGCTGGGAAGTCGTGTTCCAGGTATCGCCACATGGTAACCTACCGATTCCCTCTGAGGACGATTACAACAACATTAACCCTGTAACGTACGAGGGAATTTTCTATCAAGAGCAAGAGGACTTCAGGCACTTTGATTTAGAACCGGTTGATCTTGAGGACCTTGGGAACGATGTAGAAACTCGGGGTGAGTCAGTGGTGAATCTACATGACAGTATGCTCGAGAAGCTCCATACCGAGAATGACAACGATGATGAGCCTCCACCCTTCGATGAGAATCCAGATTCTACTCAAAAGATAGTGATAGTGAGAATGAGAATGAGAATGGGAATGAAAATGGGAATGAGAATGAGAATGAAAATGATAGTGAGTATTTAATTTTCAATGCATTTTATTTTGTCTTTGTGCTTAACTGTTTTCTTAATTGCATTATACCTTTATTCTTTGTATATACATTTTATTATGTCTTTGTGCTTAACTGTTTTCTCTTACTTAATGCAGGTGATTAAACAATATGAGCAGCGGCAAGGAAACCAGTTCGTCCTTGCTTAATGCGTTGAAGCAGCGTAAGAAAAAAGCTACACGGAGTGGGAGACAGCCAAATCCCAATCCGCGTTACCCCGATCTTGCTCCTGCTGGCGGAGGACGGGGTCGAGGCCGAGGTCGAGGAGGACAAGGACGAGGTGCCACGGGAGGAGGCGTGGACTTTGACCCACCACCCTCTGCTTCTGGCGACGTGGCTCCTGAGTTGTTTGTGACAGAGCAGCCTTTTAGGGCCGAGAGGGAGGAAGAGTCCGAGAGGGAGGCAGAGTTTGAGAGGGAGGCGAGGACCGAGAGGGAGGCGGGGACCGATACGGAGGCGGACACTAGCCACGAGTTGGTGGGGCCGAAGAAATTGCGGAATCATGGGGAATCGGGAGTCCCTGAGGAGAAGTTTGAGCCTAGGACTCAGGAGGCGAAAGCCCTTATTATTCCAGATGGCCTTGAGTAAGTGTACTAATTTGGCAATTTAAAACATTTTATTTCATGTTGGTCATAAGTAATTTGGCATGTGTACTAATGTTTATTATTGTGCAGCAATTGGACATTTCCTCCGGGGACCAAGGCCTGCCTTCCTAACAGCCTCGTTGGAGCTCTGATTAGGAAGTGCTGGCCAGGCTATCACATTACCCACGAGGGTGACAGGAAGCTAGCTACTACTTGGGCGGACTACCAAACTACCCGTGTCCCGGGCTTTCCGACAGCTGCTGATGCTGTCATCACCAAGTTTTGGGTAAGGCATATTTCTCGAGTTATGTTCATACTTGATGACCCCACCGTGCTAACTCATGACTCTTATGCATGATTGAAGTGCTTTTACTGTGTGGCTAAGGAGGACCAGGAGAAGGCGGAGAGAACTTTGCTTGGGGCTTGTGTGAAGTTGACACCCCAGGTGTGGTACAACCAGAAGGTCACGACCGCTAGCCACTTCTGGGCTGACAGGGGCGTGAGGATCAGGAAGGAAGACATTGTCGGTAGGAACCCTAATCCTAAGTACTCGATGACGCCAGAAGAGTACATGTCGGTGAGTAAAATGTCAATGAGATTCTACATTGCTGCTAAGTTGTCATTGCATTGTCTGGAGTTGACTATTGCATTTTCAGGTTATCCCCGATTGGGCCGAGCCGTATCGACTCGCATGGGAGGAGCTGGTTAGGACGAGGTGGCTCAGAGAAGACGAGGAGTTTGCAGCCTTGTCGAGGCGGAACGCGGATAACCAAGGCGATGGTGGAACACACTACGCGGGAAACCACAACTTGGACCGCTTCAAGGGGAAGGTGGTACATATATACATGGAACGACCTGCGTGTATTTCTCGTCATGTTTGTACTTCATATGCATAATATTTCTTTTCCCGATGCAGGTGGCCGAGGCACAACCCGGGGAAGTGATTCATGACGTCGCCGTCTATGAGATGATGCGGCGAAAGAAGCCCAATTACTCGGAGCCTCAACCCTCGTTGCCCGTGTACTTCGGCACTGCCCAGAACGACTTGGGGAACTACAACACGATGGTGAAGGCTCGTCACCCCCATGTGGATGACCCCATTCACGCGGAGATCGACGAGGAGTCGTTGGTCCTGTCGGGGCACGGATTGCAGCATGGACGCCTCAAGATTCTGAATAAGAAGGTCAAGCCTACCCTCAGCACGAGCTTCAGCCGTCTCAAGGCTACCTACCCCGCCGATGGCCCCCCTATCCCGCCTCATGGCCAGCCTCATCGATCCAGAGATGATGTAAGTTTTTCTCGTTTTCATCATCTTTACGACTTTTGTTCCTGCATGGCTAACCGCTGACGAGATTCCTTGTATTTGAAATTGTAGCCCGAGTTAGACGTGGCCTACGATGCCGCTCATGAGGAATATCAGGTGGCCTTTCGGCAGCATCAGGAGGCGAATGCGATCTACATGCAATACATAAATGTAAGTCCGAACCTTTATTTTTGAAAAAGATACAAGTCCCACTTCCCCTCGTTTGTTGTACTATGACCTGACATCTAAACTATCTTGCAGGCCATGTTGGTGAATATTCAAACTGGACAGAATAGAGATTTAGGGCCCGTGCCTCCCATGCCAGGGCCGACGCCATTTTTGCCATCGAAGGACAGCCTCGCTAGGACCTACTACGCATCGACACCGGTAAGTTCTTTGCTAACCCACTGGTTATCGCTTTACTTTGCCTCGCAAGTTGCTAACATGTAGGTAACATGTAGGGAATGGGAGCTTCTGGGAACCGGCACTTTGGCCACGCCTCGCCGGATGGGCGTCAGATCACACCGCTTCATGACAATGGTCCTTCTCCAGGCCATTCTGTCGGTGGTTCTCCCGAGCTTCACACTTCTACTCCCTCGCCAGGTGGCTCTTCTGCTGCTTTTACTGGACGCAACCCTCGCTAGAGGTCGCCTCTTTTCACCAGGGGAGATCTCGGGTACACCCCGTCTCCTCCAGAGTTGTAGGTTGTTATTGTCTATGCATGTGCGATGATGTTGATACCCCTGTATGAATGGTGTGATCTTGTTTGATACATGTTTGAATAATGTATGAATGATGTGATTTTTGTTTGATACATGTATGGCATATGTGATCTTGTTTGAATTGCTATGGAATATATTTCCACATATTGTTGTATTGCTGTGAAAATTGGTATATATTGCTGTAAAACAAAACTGTGCAGGTGGTATATATTGCTGTGAAACAGCAAAAAAAAAATCTGGGCAGGTGCTACGCCGAGGGCCTTGCCGTCGGCGTAGCGCCCTGCTATGTGCCATTTGGTCTATGCTACGCCAAGGGCCTAGCCGTCGGCGTATGCGTGGCCCATACGCCGAGGGCCGTAACCGTCGGCCTAGCGTCGGTCTGGGGAGGCCCAGACGCCTGCCACGTGTTGCTCGTAAACCGACGGCCTGGCCGTCGGCGTACGCCTGTCCCTACGCCGAGAGTTAGGGCCATCGGCGTACGTTGCCTCCTGGGAAGGCCCAGCGCGCGCCACGTGTCACCGCTACGCCGAGGGCGCGGTCGTCGGCGTACGTGCCGCGCCGTGTAACGGCGATGCCGTGCGCCGACGGCTAATACGCCGACGGGCCGCCCACGACCGTCGGCAAAGATATACGCCGACGGTCAGAGGATACGCCGACTGCCACTTTTGCTTCGCCGAGGGAGATCTCCGCCGAGGGAGCTATGCCGGCGGCATCCCTCGGCGTAGCGTACGCCGACGGCGAAAGGGGCTACGCCGAGGGCTTTTTGCCATCGGCCTAGCAGTCTGTTCCTGTAGTGAGTAACTTTGTGTATACTAGTCTAAGTTACTATCTCCATAGTGGAAAGTAACATATATGTGGCACTACAGGAATGGTGTTGTGTGCCGACGGCCGGCAGCTACGCCGACGGCCAAAGGTCGGGGCCGTCGGCGTAGCACCGGGCCAGGCCAGCCTAGCTTCCGAGCCCTCGGCGTACCGCAGCCGTCGGCGTAGCGGCACGTACGCCGAGGGTGACCGTCGGCGTAATCGTAGCCCTCGGCGTACGAGGTGGCCGCGTGGCACCAGTCTGGCCAGACCGGGACAGGCCCTAACGGTGTCAGCATTACGCCGAGAGCCGCTGTCGGCATAGGCTACGCCGACGGTCACCCTCGGCGTACGTCCTGCCTACGCCGACGGTGACCCTCGGCGTACCTATGCACTTTTTTCCTTACCAAATTATTTGTATTTATTTATTAGTATCAATTATTTAGGTTCTATTTTATCAATTGGATGGATTCGTAGCCTCCGAATAATAGTCTTCACGCCCACATAAAATGTCGAATCTTCTCACAAGTTGAGAAATTTGCATGTTTGTGTGTTATTATCACATGTGCATGAAATTTATATTTCACAAATTTTTGTGAAGTTGTTCAAAGATTCAATCACATGTGCGTGTCCCCCTCGCATGCATGCGGAAGCGAAGGTTCCGGACCCGTATGAGGGTGGAATCTCCCATTCGAGGTGAAACCGGGTACGATAGTGCCCCAACTTGTGAGCCAACATGGTTTTACATCACCCTATGACCTAAACAAACACAAAACAAGAGAGAGCTACGCCGGGCTACGCCTGTCAGAGGAACGTCTAGGGGGGTAGATGATCCGAGTGTGCACAGAGATCAGGGTTTCGCCGGAGGAAGACCACGAGAACATTGGAATGAGATAAAAACTTGCATGTGCCCCTAGCATATGTGTTTGGGTGTGGTGAGAGGTTGGTATAGGTGCTTGCATGTGTCCCCCCTCGCTTGCATGCGCTCTAACCTAGAGGCGAAGGTTCCGGACCCGTATGAGGGTGGAATCTCCCCGTCGAGGTGAAATCGGGTACGATAGTGCCCCAACTTGTGAGCCAACATGGTTTTACATCACCCTATGACCTAAACAAACACAAAACAAGAGAGAGCTACGCCGGGCTACCCCTGTCAAAGGAACGTCTAGGGGGGTAGACGATCCGAGTGTGCACAGAGATCAGGGTTTCGCCGGAGGAAGACCACGAGAACATTGGAATGAGATGAAAACTTGCATGTGCCCCTAGCATATGTGTGTGGGTGTGGTGAGAGGTTGGTATAGGTGCTTGCATGTGTCCCCCTCGCATGCATGCGCTCTAACCTAGAGGCAAAGGATCCGGACCCGTATGAGGGTGGAATCTCCCCGTCGAGGTGAAACCGGGTAGGATAGTGCCCCAACTTGTGAGCCAACATGGTTTTACATCACCCTATGATCTAAACAAACACAAAACAAGAGAGAGCTATGCCGGGCTACCCCTGTCAGAGGAACGTCTAGGGGGTAGACGATCCGAGTGTGCACAGAGATCAGGGTTTCGCCGGAGGAAGACCACGAGAACATTGGAATGAGATGAAAACTTGCATGTGCCCCTAGCATATGTGTGTGGGTGTGGTGAGAGGTTGGTATAGGTGCTTGCATGTGTCCCCCCTCGCATGCATGCGCTCTAACCTAGAGGCGAAGGTTCCGGACCCGTATGAGGGTGGAATCTCCCCGTCGAGGTGAAACCGGGTAGGATAGTGCCCCAACTTGTGAGCCAACATGGTTTTACATCACCCTATGACCTAAACAAACACAAAACAAGAGAGAGCTACGCCGGGCTACCCCTGTCAGAGGAACGTCTAGGGGGGTAGACGATCCGAGTGTGCACAGAGATCAGGGTTTTGCCGGAGGAAGACCACGAGAACATTGGAATGAGATGAAAACTTGCATGTGCCCCTAGAATATGTGTTTGGGTGTGGTGAGAGGTTGGTATAGGTGCTTGCATGTGTCCCCCCTCGCATGCATGCGCTCTAACCTAGAGGCGAAGGTTCCGGACCCGTATGAGCGTGGAATCTCCCCGTCGAGGTGAAACCGGTTAGGATAGTGACCCAACATGGTTTTACATCACCCTATGACGTAAACAAACACAAAACAAGAGAGAGCTACGCCGGGCTACCCCTGTCAGAGGAACGTCTAGGGGGGTAGACGATCCGAGTGTGCACAGAGATCAGGGTTTCGCCGGAGGAAGACCACGAGAACATTGGAATGAGATGAAAACTTGCATGTGCCCCTAGCATATGTGTGTGGGTGTGGTGAGAGGTTGGTATAGGTGCTTGCATGTGTCCCCCCTCGCATGCATGCGCTCTAACCTAGAGGCGAAGGTTCCAGACCCGTATGAGGGTGGAATCTCCCCGTCGAGGTGAAACCGGGTAGGATAGTGCCCCAACTTGTGAGCCAACATGGTTTTACATCACCCTATGACCTAAACAAACACAAAACAAGAGAGAGCTACGCCGGGCTACCCCTGTCAGAGGAACGTCTAGGGGGGTAGACGATCCGAGTGTGCACAGAGATCAGGGTTTCGCCGGAGGAAGACCACGAGAACATTGGAATGAGATGAAAACTTGCATGTGCCCCTAGCATATGTGTGTGGGTGTGGTGAGAGGTTGGTATAGGTGCTTTCATGTGTCCCCCCTCGCATGCATGCGCTCTAACCTAGAGGCGAAGGTTCCGGACCCGTATGAGGGTGGAATCTCCCCGTCGAGGTGAAACCGGGTAGGATAGTGACCCAACTTGTGAGCCAACATGGTTTTACATCACCCTATGACGTAAACAAACACAAAACAAGAGAAAGATATGCCGGGCTACCCCTGTCAGAGGAACGTCTAGGGGGGTAGACGATCCGAGTGTGCACAGAGATCAGGGTTTCGCCGGAGGAAGACCACGAGAACATTGGAATGAGATGAAAACTTGCATGTGCCCCTAGCATATGTGTGTGGGTGTGGTGAGAGGTTGGTATAGGTGCTTGCATGTGTCCCCCCTCGCATGCATGCGCTCTAACCTAGGGGCAAAGGTTCCGGACCCGTATGAGGGTGGAATCTCCCCGTCGAGGTGAAACCGGGTAGGATAGTGCCCCAACTTGTGAGCCAACATGGTTTTACATAACCCTATGACCTAAACAAACACAAAACAAGAGAGGGCTACGCCGGGCTACCCCTGTCAGAGGAACGTCTAGGGGGGTAGACGATCCGAGTGTGCACAGAGATCAGGGTTTCGCCGGAGGAAGACCACGAGAACATTGGAATGAGATGAAAACTTGCATGTGCCCCTAGCATATGTGTGTGGGTGTGGTGAGAGGTTGGTATAGGTGCTTGCATGTGTCCCCCCTCGCATGCATGCGCTCTAACCTAGAGGCGAAGGTTCCGGACCCGTATGAGCGTGGAATCTCCCCGTCGAGGTGAAACCGGGTAGGATAGTGACCCAACATGGTTTTACATCACCCTATGACGTAAACAAACACAAAACAAGAGAGAGCTACGCCGGGCTACCCCTGTCAGAGGAACGTCTAGGGGGGTAGACGATCCGAGTGTGCACAGAGATCAGGGTTTCGCCGGAGGAAGACCACGAGAACATTGGAATGAGATGAAAACTTGCATGTGCCCCTAGCATATGTGTGTGGGTGTGGTGAGAGGTTGGTATAGGTGCTTGCATGTGTCCCCCCTCGCATGCATGCGCTCTAACCTAGAGGCGAAGGTTCCAGACCCGTATGAGGGTGGAATCTCCCCGTCGAGGTGAAACCGGGTAGGATAGTGCCCCAACTTGTGAGCCAACATGGTTTTACATCACCCTATGACCTAAACAAACACAAAACAAGAGAGAGCTACGCCGGGCTACCCCTGTCAGAGGAACGTCTAGGGGGGTAGACGATCCGAGTGTGCACAGAGATCAGGGTTTTGCCGGAGGAAGACCACGAGAACATTGGAATGAGATGAAAACTTGCATGTGCCCCTAGCATATGTGTTTGGGTGTGGTGAGAGGTTGGTATAGGTGCTTGCATGTGTCCCCCCTCGCATGCATGGGCTCTAACCTAGAGGCGAAGGTTCCAGACCCGTATGAGGGTGGAATCTCCCCGTCGAGGTGAAACCGGGTAGGATAGTGACCCAACTTGTGACCCAACATGGTTTTACATCACCCTATGACGTAAACAAACACAAAACAAGAGAGAGCTACGCCGGGCTACCCCTGTCAGAGGAACGTCTAGGGGGGTAGACGATCCGAGTGTGCACAGAGATCAGGGTTTCGCCGGAGGAAGACCACGAGAACATTGGAATGAGATGAAAACTTGCATGTGCCCCTAGCATATGTGTGTGGGTGTGGTGAGAGGTTGGTATAGGTGCTTGCATGTGTCCCCCTCGCATGCATGCGCTCTAACCTAGGGGCGAAGGTTCCGGACCCGTATGAGGGTGGAATCTCCCCGTCGAGGTGAAACCGGGTAGGATAGTGCCCCAACTTGTGAGCCAACATGGTTTTACATCACCCTATGACCTAAACAAACACAAAACAAGAGAGGGCTACGCCGGGCTACCCCTGTCAGAGGAACGACTAGGGGGGGTAGACGATCCGAGTGTGCACAGAGATCAGGGTTTCGCCGGAGGAAGACCACGAGAACATTGGAATGAGATGAAAACTTTCATGTGCCCCTAGCATATGTGTGTGGGTGTGGTGAGAGGTTGGTATAGGTGCTTGCATGTGTCCCCCCTCGCATGCATGCGCTCTAACCTAGAGGCGAAGGTTCCGGACCCGTATGAGCGTGGAATCTCCCCGTCGAGGTGAAACCGGTTAGGATAGTGACCCAACATGGTTTTACATCACCCTATGACGTAAACAAACACAAAACAAGAGAGAGCTACGCCGGGCTACCCCTGTCAGAGGAACGTCTAGGGGGGTAGACGATCCGAGTGTGCACAGAGATCAGGGTTTTGCCGGAGGAAGACCACGAGAACATTGGAATGAGATGAAAACTTGCATGTGCCCCTAGCATATGTGTTTGGGTGTGGTGAGAGGTTGGTATAGGTGCTTGCATGTGTCCCCCCTCGCATGCATGCGCTCTAACCTAGAGGCGAAGGTTCCAGACCCGTATGAGGGTGGAATCTCCCCGTCGAGGTGAAACCGGGTAGGATAGTGACCCAACTTGTGACCCAACATGGTTTTACATCACCCTATGACGTAAACAAACACAAAACAAGAGAGAGCTACGCCGGGCTACCCCTGTCAGAGGAACGTCTAGGGGGGTAGACGATCCGAGTGTGCACAGAGATCAGGGTTTCGCCGGAGGAAGACCACGAGAACATTGGAATGAGATGAAAACTTGCATGTGCCCCTAGCATATGTGTGTGGGTGTGGTGAGAGGTTGGTATAGGTGCTTGCATGTGTCCCCCCTCGCATGCATGCGCTCTAACCTAGAGGCGAAGGTTCCAGACCCGTATGAGGGTGGAATCTCCCCGTCGAGGTGAAACCGGGTAGGATAGTGCCCCAACTTGTGAGCCAACATGGTTTTACATCACCCTATGACCTAAACAAACACAAAACAAGAGAGAGCTACGCCGGGCTACCCCTGTCAGAGGAACGTCTTGGGGGGTAGACGATCCGAGTGTGCACAGAGATCAGGGTTTTGCCGGAGGAAGACCACGAGAACATTGGAATGAGATGAAAACTTGCATGTGCCCCTAGCATATGTGTTTGGGTGTGGTGAGAGGTTGGTATAGGTGCTTGCATGTGTCCCCCCTCGCATGCATGCGCTCTAACCTAGAGGCGAAGGTTCCAGACCCGTATGAGGGTGGAATCTCCCCGTCGAGGTGAAACCGGGTAGGATAGTGACCCAACTTGTGACCCAACATGGTTTTACATCACCCTATGACGTAAACAAACACAAAACAAGAGAGAGCTACGCCGGGCTACCCCTGTCAGAGGAACGTCTAGGGGGGTAGACGATCCGAGTGTGCACAGAGATCAGGGTTTCGCCGGAGGAAGACCACGAGAACATTGGAATGAGATGAAAACTTGCATGTGCCCCTAGCATATGTGTGTGGGTGTGGTGAGAGGTTGGTATAGGTGCTTGCATGTGTCCCCCCTCGCATGCATGCGCTCTAACCTAGAGGCGAAGGTTCCGGACCCGTATGAGGGTGGAATCTCCCCGTCGAGGTGAAACCGGGTAGGATAGTGCCCCAACTTGTGAGCCAACATGGTTTTACATCACCCTATGACCTAAACAAACACAAAACAAGAGAGAGCTACGCCGGGCTACCCCTGTCAGAGGAACGTCTAGGGGGGTAGACGATCCGAGTGTGCACAGAGATCAGGGTTTTGCCGGAGGAAGACCACGAGAACATTGGAATGAGATGAAAACTTGCATGTGCCCCTATAATATGTGTTTGGGTGTGGTGAGAGGTTGGTATAGGTGCTTGCATGTGTCCCCCCTCGCATGCATGCGCTCTAACCTAGAGGCGAAGGTTCCGGACCCGTATGAGCGTGGAATCTCCCCGTCGAGGTGAAACCGGTTAGGATAGTGACCCAACATGGTTTTACATCACCCTATGACGTAAACAAACACAAAACAAGAGAGAGCTACGCCGGGCTACCCCTGTCAGAGGAACGTCTAGGGGGGTAGACGATCCGAGTGTGCACAGAGATCAGGGTTTCGCCGGAGGAAGACCACGAGAACATTGGAATGAGATGAAAACTTGCATGTGCCCCTAGCATATGTGTGTGGGTGTGGTGAGAGGTTGGTATAGGTGCTTGCATGTGTCCCCCCTCGCATGCATGCGCTCTAACCTAGAGGCGAAGGTTCCAGACCCGTATGAGGGTGGAATCTCCTCGTCGAGGTGAAACCGGGTAGGATAGTGCCCCAACTTGTGAGCCAACATGGTTTTACATCACCCTATGACCTAAACAAACACAAAACAAGAGAGAGCTACGTCGGGCTACCCCTGTCAGAGGAACGTCTAGGGGGGTAGACGATCCGAGTGTGCACAGAGATCAGGGTTTCGCCGGAGGAAGACCACGAGAACATTGGAATGAGATGAAAACTTGCATGTGCCCCTAGCATATGTGTGTGGGTGTGGTGAGAGGTTGGTATAGGTGCTTGCATGTGTCCCCCCTCGCATGCATGCGCTCTAACCTAGAGGCGAAGGTTCCGGACCCGTATGAGGGTGGAATCTCCCCGTCGAGGTGAAACCGGGTAGGATAGTGACCCAACTTGTGAGCCAACATGGTTTTACATCACCCTATGACGTAAACAAACACAAAACAAGAGAAAGATATGCCGGGCTACCCCTGTCAGAGGAACGTCTAGGGGGGTAGACGATCCGAGTGTGCACAGAGATCAGGGTTTCGCCGGAGGAAGACCACGAGAACATTGGAATGAGATGAAAACTTGCATGTGCCCCTAGCATATGTGTGTGGGTGTGGTGAGAGGTTGGTATAGGTGCTTGCATGTGTCCCCCCTCGCATGCATGCGCTCTAACCTAGGGGCGAAGGTTCCGGACCCGTATGAGGGTGGAATCTCCCCGTCGAGGTGAAACCGGGTAGGATAGTGCCCCAACTTGTGAGCCAACATGGTTTTACATAACCCTATGACCTAAACAAACACAAAACAAGAGAGGGCTACGCCGGGCTACCCCTGTCAGAGGAACGTCTAGGGGGGTAGACGATCCGAGTGTGCACAGAGATCAGGGTTTCGCCGGAGGAAGACCACGAGAACATTGGAATGAGATGAAAACTTGCATGTGCCCCTAGCATATGTGTGTGGGTGTGGTGAGAGGTTGGTATAGGTGCTTGCATGTGTCCCCCCTCGCATGCATGCGCTCTAACCTAGAGGCGAAGGTTCCGGACCCGTATGAGCGTGGAATCTCCCCGTCGAGGTGAAACCGGGTAGGATAGTGACCCAACATGGTTTTACATCACCCTATGACGTAAACAAACACAAAACAAGAGAGAGCTACGCCGGGCTACCCCTGTCAGAGGAACGTCTAGGGGGGTAGACGATCCGAGTGTGCACAGAGATCAGGGTTTCGCCGGAGGAAGACCACGAGAACATTGGAATGAGATGAAAACTTGCATGTGCCCCTAGCATATGTGTGTGGGTGTGGTGAGAGGTTGGTATAGGTGCTTGCATGTGTCCCCCCTCGCATGCATGCGCTCTAACCTAGAGGCGAAGGTTCCAGACCCGTATGAGGGTGGAATCTCCCCGTCGAGGTGAAACCGGGTAGGATAGTGCCCCAACTTGTGAGCCAACATGGTTTTACATCACCCTATGACCTAAACAAACACAAAACAAGAGAGAGCTACGCCGGGCTACCCCTGTCAGAGGAACGTCTAGGGGGGTAGACGATCCGAGTGTGCACAGAGATCAGGGTTTTGCCGGAGGAAGACCACGAGAACATTGGAATGAGATGAAAACTTGCATGTGCCCCTAGCATATGTGTTTGGGTGTGGTGAGAGGTTGGTATAGGTGCTTGCATGTGTCCCCCCTCGCATGCATGCGCTCTAACCTAGAGGCGAAGGTTCCAGACCCGTATGAGGGTGGAATCTCCCCGTCGAGGTGAAACCGGGTAGGATAGTGACCCAACTTGTGACCCAACATGGTTTTACATCACCCTATGACGTAAACAAACACAAAACAAGAGAGAGCTACGCCGGGCTACCCCTGTCAGAGGAACGTCTAGGGGGGTAGACGATCCGAGTGTGCACAGAGATCAGGGTTTCGCCGGAGGAAGACCACGAGAACATTGGAATGAGATGAAAACTTGCATGTGCCCCTAGCATATGTGTGTGGGTGTGGTGAGAGGTTGGTATAGGTGCTTGCATGTGTCCCCCCTCGCATGCATGCGCTCTAACCTAGAGGCGAAGGTTCCGGACCCGTATGAGCGTGGAATCTCCCCGTCGAGGTGAAACCGGTTAGGATAGTGACCCAACATGGTTTTACATCACCCTATGACGTAAACAAACACAAAACAAGAGAGAGCTACGCCGGGCTACCCCTGTCAGAGGAACGTCTAGGGGGGTAGACGATCCGAGTGTGCACAGAGATCAGGGTTTTGCCGGAGGAAGACCACGAGAACATTGGAATGAGATGAAAACTTGCATGTGCCCCTAGCATATGTGTTTGGGTGTGGTGAGAGGTTGGTATAGGTGCTTGCATGTGTCCCCCCTCGCATGCATGCGCTCTAACCTAGAGGCGAAGGTTCCAGACCCGTATGAGGGTGGAATCTCCCCGTCGAGGTGAAACCGGGTAGGATAGTGACCCAACTTGTGACCCAACATGGTTTTACATCACCCTATGACGTAAACAAACACAAAACAAGAGAGAGCTACGCCGGGCTACCCCTGTCAGAGGAACGTCTAGGGGGGTAGACGATCCGAGTGTGCACAGAGATCAGGGTTTCGCCGGAGGAAGACCACGAGAACATTGGAATGAGATGAAAACTTGCATGTGCCCCTAGCATATGTGTGTGGGTGTGGTGAGAGGTTGGTATAGGTGCTTGCATGTGTCCCCCCTCGCATGCATGCGCTCTAACCTAGAGGCGAAGGTTCCAGACCCGTATGAGGGTGGAATCTCCCCGTCGAGGTGAAACCGGGTAGGATAGTGCCCCAACTTGTGAGCCAACATGGTTTTACATCACCCTATGACCTAAACAAACACAAAACAAGAGAGAGCTACGCCGGGCTACCCCTGTCAGAGGAACGTCTTGGGGGGTAGACGATCCGAGTGTGCACAGAGATCAGGGTTTTGCCGGAGGAAGACCACGAGAACATTGGAATGAGATGAAAACTTGCATGTGCCCCTAGCATATGTGTTTGGGTGTGGTGAGAGGTTGGTATAGGTGCTTGCATGTGTCCCCCCTCGCATGCATGCGCTCTAACCTAGAGGCGAAGGTTCCAGACCCGTATGAGGGTGGAATCTCCCCGTCGAGGTGAAACCGGGTAGGATAGTGACCCAACTTGTGACCCAACATGGTTTTACATCACCCTATGACGTAAACAAACACAAAACAAGAGAGAGCTACGCCGGGCTACCCCTGTCAGAGGAACGTCTAGGGGGGTAGACGATCCGAGTGTGCACAGAGATCAGGGTTTCGCCGGAGGAAGACCACGAGAACATTGGAATGAGATGAAAACTTGCATGTGCCCCTAGCATATGTGTGTGGGTGTGGTGAGAGGTTGGTATAGGTGCTTGCATGTGTCCCCCCTCGCATGCATGCGCTCTAACCTAGAGGCGAAGGTTCCGGACCCGTATGAGGGTGGAATCTCCCCGTCGAGGTGAAACCGGGTAGGATAGTGCCCCAACTTGTGAGCCAACATGGTTTTACATCACCCTATGACCTAAACAAACACAAAACAAGAGAGAGCTACGCCGGGCTACCCCTGTCAGAGGAACGTCTAGGGGGGTAGACGATCCGAGTGTGCACAGAGATCAGGGTTTTGCCGGAGGAAGACCACGAGAACATTGGAATGAGATGAAAACTTGCATGTGCCCCTATAATATGTGTTTGGGTGTGGTGAGAGGTTGGTATAGGTGCTTGCATGTGTCCCCCCTCGCATGCATGCGCTCTAACCTAGAGGCGAAGGTTCCGGACCCGTATGAGCGTGGAATCTCCCCGTCGAGGTGAAACCGGTTAGGATAGTGACCCAACATGGTTTTACATCACCCTATGACGTAAACAAACACAAAACAAGAGAGAGCTACGCCAGGCTACCCCTGTCAGAGGAACGTCTAGGGGGGTAGACGATCCGAGTGTGCACAGAGATCAGGGTTTCGCCGGAGGAAGACCACGAGAACATTGGAATGAGATGAAAACTTGCATGTGCCCCTAGCATATGTGTGTGGGTGTGGTGAGAGGTTGGTATAGGTGCTTGCATGTGTCCCCCCTCGCATGCATGCGCTCTAACCTAGAGGCGAAGGTTCCAGACCCGTATGAGGGTGGAATCTCCTCGTCGAGGTGAAACCGGGTAGGATAGTGCCCCAACTTGTGAGCCAACATGGTTTTACATCACCCTATGACCTAAACAAACACAAAACAAGAGAGAGCTACGCCGGGCTACCCCTGTCAGAGGAACGTCTAGGGGGGTAGACGATCCGAGTGTGCACAGAGATCAGGGTTTCGCCGGAGGAAGACCACGAGAACATTGGAATGAGATGAAAACTTGCATGTGCCCCTAGCATATGTGTGTGGGTGTGGTGAGAGGTTGGTATAGGTGCTTGCATGTGTCCCCCCTCGCATGCATGCGCTCTAACCTAGAGGCGAAGGTTCCGGACCCGTATGAGGGTGGAATCTCCCCGTCGAGGTGAAACCGGGTAGGATAGTGACCCAACTTGTGAGCCAACATGGTTTTACATCACCCTATGACGTAAACAAACACAAAACAAGAGAAAGATATGCCGGGCTACCCCTGTCAGAGGAACGTCTAGGGGGGTAGACGATCCGAGTGTGCACAGAGATCAGGGTTTCGCCGGAGGAAGACCACGAGAACATTGGAATGAGATGAAAACTTGCATGTGCCCCTAGCATATGTGTGTGGGTGTGGTGAGAGGTTGGTATAGGTGCTTGCATGTGTCCCCCCTCGCATGCATGCGCTCTAACCTAGGGGCGAAGGTTCCGGACCCGTATGAGGGTGGAATCTCCCCGTCGAGGTGAAACCGGGTAGGATAGTGCCCCAACTTGTGAGCCAACATGGTTTTACATAACCCTATGACCTAAACAAACACAAAACAAGAGAGGGCTACGCCGGGCTACCCCTGTCAGAGGAACGTCTAGGGGGGTAGACGATCCGAGTGTGCACAGAGATCAGGGTTTCGCCGGAGGAAGACCACGAGAACATTGGAATGAGATGAAAACTTGCATGTGCCCCTAGCATATGTGTGTGGGTGTGGTGAGAGGTTGGTATAGGTGCTTGCATGTGTCCCCCCTCGCATGCATGCGCTCTAACCTAGAGGCGAAGGTTCCGGACCCGTATGAGCGTGGAATCTCCCCGTCGAGGTGAAACCGGGTAGGATAGTGACCCAACATGGTTTTACATCACCCTATGACGTAAACAAACACAAAACAAGAGAGAGCTACGCCGGGCTACCCCTGTCAGAGGAACGTCTAGGGGGGTAGACGATCCGAGTGTGCACAGAGATCAGGGTTTCGCCGGAGGAAGACCACGAGAACATTGGAATGAGATGAAAACTTGCATGTGCCCCTAGCATATGTGTGTGGGTGTGGTGAGAGGTTGGTATAGGTGCTTGCATGTGTCCCCCCTCGCATGCATGCGCTCTAACCTAGAGGCGAAGGTTCCAGACCCGTATGAGGGTGGAATCTCCCCGTCGAGGTGAAACCGGGTAGGATAGTGCCCCAACTTGTGAGCCAACATGGTTTTACATCACCCTATGACCTAAACAAACACAAAACAAGAGAGAGCTACGCCGGGCTACCCCTGTCAGAGGAACGTCTAGGGGGGTAGACGATCCGAGTGTGCACAGAGATCAGGGTTTTGCCGGAGGAAGACCACGAGAACATTGGAATGAGATGAAAACTTGCATGTGCCCCTAGCATATGTGTTTGGGTGTGGTGAGAGGTTGGTATAGGTGCTTGCATGTGTCCCCCCTCGCATGCATGCGCTCTAACCTAGAGGCGAAGGTTCCAGACCCGTATGAGGGTGGAATCTCCCCGTCGAGGTGAAACCGGGTAGGATAGTGACCCAACTTGTGACCCAACATGGTTTTACATCACCCTATGACGTAAACAAACACAAAACAAGAGAGAGCTACGCCGGGCTACCCCTGTCAGAGGAACGTCTAGGGGGGTAGACGATCCGAGTGTGCACAGAGATCAGGGTTTCGCCGGAGGAAGACCACGAGAACATTGGAATGAGATGAAAACTTGCATGTGCCCCTAGCATATGTGTGTGGGTGTGGTGAGAGGTTGGTATAGGTGCTTGCATGTGTCCCCCCTCGCATGCATGCGCTCTAACCTAGGGGCGAAGGTTCCGGACCCGTATGAGGGTGGAATCTCCCCGTCGAGGTGAAACCGGGTAGGATAGTGCCCCAACTTGTGAGCCAACATGGTTTTACATCACCCTATGACCTAAACAAACACAAAACAAGAGAGGGCTACGCCGGGCTACCCCTGTCAGAGGAACGTCTAGGGGGGTAGACGATCCGAGTGTGCACAGAGATCAGGGTTTCGCCGGAGGAAGACCACGAGAACATTGGAATGAGATGAAAACTTTCATGTGCCCCTAGCATATGTGTGTGGGTGTGGTGAGAGGTTGGTATAGGTGCTTGCATGTGTCCCCCCTCGCATGCATGCGCTCTAACCTAGAGGCGAAGGTTCCGGACCCGTATGAGGGTGGAATCTCCCCGTCGAGGTGAAACCGGGTAGGATAGTGCCCCAAATTGTGAGCCAACATGGTTTTACATCACCCTATGACCTAAACAAATACAAAACAAGAGAGAGCTACGCCGGGCTACCCCTGTCAGAGGAACGTCTAGGGGGGTAGACGATCCGAGTGTGCACAGAGATCAGGGTTTCGCTGGAGGAAGACCACGAGAACATCGGAATGAGATGCAAACTTGCATGTGTCCCTAGCATTAGAGTGTGAGTGTGGTGAGAGGTTGGTATAGGTGCTTGCATGTGTCCCCCCTCGCATGCATGCGCTCTAACCTAGAGGCGAAGGTTCCGTACCCGTATAAGGGGGGAATCTCCCCGTTTAGGTGAAACCGGGTAGGATAGTGACCCAACTTGTGACCCAACATGGTTTTACATCACCCTATGACCTAAACAAACACAAAACAAGAGAGAGCTACGCCGGGCTACCCCTGTCAGAGGAACGTCTAGGGGGGTAGACGATCCGAGTGTGCACAGAGATCAGGGTTTCGCCGGAGGAAGACCACGAGAACATTGGAATGAGATGAAAACTTGCATGTGCCCCTAGCATATGTGTGTGGGGAGAGGTTGGTATAGGTGCTTGCATGTGTCCCCCCTTGCATGCATGCGCTCTAACCTAGAGGCGAAGGTTCCGGACCCGTATGAGGGTGGAATCTCCCCGTCGAGGTGAAACCGGGTAGGATAGTGCCCCAACTTGTGAGCCAACATGGTTTTACATCACCCTATGACCTAAACAAACACAAAAAAAGAGAGAGCTACGCCGGGCTACCCTTTCAGAGGAACGTCTAGGGGGTAGACGGTCCAAGTGTGCACAGAGATCAGGGTTTCGCCGGAGGAAGACCACGAGAACATTGGAATGAGATGAAAACTTGCATGTGCCCCTAGCATATGTGTGTGGGTGTGGTGAGAGGTTGGTATAGGTGCTTGCATGTGTCCCCCCTCGCATGCATGCGCTCTAACCTAGAGGCGAAGGTTCCGGACCCGTATGAGGGTGGAATCTCCCCGTCGAGGTGAAACCGGGTAGGATAGTGCCCCAACTTGTGAGCCAACATGGTTTTACATCACCCTATGACCTAAACAAACACAAAACAAGAGAGAGCTACGCCGGGCTACCCCTGTCAGAGGAACGTCTAGGGGGGTAGACGATCCGAGTGTGCACAGAGATCAGGGTTTCGCCGGAGGAAGACCACGAGAACATTGGAATGAGATGAAAACTTGCATGTGCCCCTAGCATATGTGTTTGGGTGTGGTGAGAGGTTGGTATAGGTGCTTGCATGTGTACCCCCTCGCTTGCATGCGCTCTAACCTAGAGGCGAAGGTTCCGGACCCGTATGAGGGTGGAATCTCCCCGTCGAGGTGAAGCCGGGTAGGATAGTGACCCAACTTGTGACCCAACATGGTTTTACATCACCCTATGACGTAAACAAACACAAAACAAGAGAGAGCTACGCCAGGCTACCCCTGTCAGAGGAACCTCTAGGGGGGTAGACGATCCGAGTGTGCATAGAGATCAGGGTTTCGCCGGAGGAAGACCACGAGAACATTGGAATGAGATGAAAACTTGCATGTGCCCCTAGCATATGTGTGTGGGTGTGGTGAGAGGTTGGTATAGGTGCTTGCATGTGTCCCCCCTCGCATGCATGCGCTCTAACCTAGAGGCGAAGGTTCCGGACCCGTATAAGGGGGGAATCTCCCCGTTTAGGTGAAACCGTCTAATCGAAATTTTTGGCTAGATTTTACATGTATCTATACACTAGGTCCTACACATGTGTATCTAAATGAATTTATTATTTTTTTGATATGTTTTAGTCTCTAGATATATGTGCATTTAAAAAAAAATTGCCCTAGCTACGCCGACGGCTGCCCTCGGCGTATGCCTGGCCGTCGGCGTAGCATCACCCTTTTTTTTTGACCCGCGGCGCACCCCGGGCCACTCGTTCCCATCGCCAATCCCTCCCCATCCCGCTCCCCACCTCCTGCCTCCCAACCCCCTCCTCAAGCCCCGACCCGCCGCCACCCGCCGCCGGTCCCCGTGCTCGGGGCCGCCGCCGCCAGCCCCCCTCTCTCCCTCCCCCACTTCCCCACCCCGGCCCTCCCCCACTTCCCTACCCCCACCACCCCGCCGCCACCACCAGCCCACCACCCCGCCGCCGGTCCCCGAGCTCGGGGCCGCCGCCGCTAGCCCCACCCCGGCCCTCCCCCACCCTGGCCTTGCCCCACTTCCCCACCCCCACCACCCCACCGCCACCCCCACTTCCCCACTGCCCCTGCCGCTTCCCCCATTACACCGCTGCCACCACCCCCAGTACACCGCCGCCACCACCACCCCGCAGCCACCCCTACTGCCCCACCCCTCCCCCACTTCCCCACCCCCAACCCCACTGCCCGGCCACCTCCCCCACTGCTCCACCCCTTTAGGCACTGCCCCGCCCCTCCACCGAGCACACCCTCCCTCCATTGGTTAGTTTTTTTTAAATTTGTTCTTGTTTTTATTTTAGTTTGTATTAGTTTGTAGTTTTAGTTTTAGTTTTAGTTTGTAATAATTGTAGTTTGTGGTTTTAGTTTGTAGTAGTAGTTTGAAGTAGTAGTTTGAAAGATAACTGGAAACAAAGCCAAGATTGAAGCATGCATAGCTGAAGCAACATGCCTTCGGGAGATGGCAGACGCCGCGACAACCTACTGGCCCAATGATGTTCCCACTATGCATAACCCGGTCTCTCGTTACAATGTCGACCTGCCCAAGAATGACCCCAATCTCGAACTATTCCAATTTCCCGGTGGCAAGGCCGGTAAAGGACTAAAATATAGGTTGCCGAAGGAAGAGAAGGATTGCATAATGCTCTATGTGCTTATGAACATGAAGGAAGTGGTCGATTTCATTAGGTAAAATGGTGAACACCCTATTTCTCTATGCAGCTAGTAACTCGGTCTCCGTCTAATGCTTATTTTCTCCTTCTTAGCGATTTCACGGATGAACAGTGGCCGGGACCGACTGATCCCTCTCCCATGGAGTTGGACACTCTACTGAAAGAGGGTGCTCCCGGAAATAAAAAAAACTTTGTGTCTTGGTTTATGGAAAAAGTAATTTCTAACCTGTCCCTCTTACCTTGCAATATGTGACTTGTCGCTCTTATTCCACGTAACTACTGAACGCAACAAATTCCTCTTGTACCTGTAGGGAGCTGATCCCAATGTTGAGATGTCAGATGAGCTGAAATGTGTTTCCCAAGGTTGTAACAGTGTCGTCATGAAGTATGAGAACTATGATGTGAATGGGTTTCGCTTCCATACAGAGACGCACCAGAAAGGGCGACCGAATGCAAAAACGGTAAATACTGGGGTGTTCACCAAAGGAGCCGATTCCCTTGATTACTACGGAAGGTTAGAGAATGTATACGAGCTGACCTTCAATCATACGAATGTCGAACTCAATCTTGTTGTGTTCAAGTGCCACTGGTTTGACCCAAGGGGTGGACTGAGAAGTACCCCTTCCATTGGGTTAGTTGAAGTTAGGCCTTCAACCACCTATAGCGGAGCCGACGTCTTTGTTGTTGCTCACCAAGCCAACCAAGTTTATTATTTGCCCTACCCATGCCAGAAAGCGGAACTCCAGGGCTGGGAAGTCGTGTTCCAGGTATCGCCACATGGTAACCTACCGATTCCCTCCGAGGATGATTACAACAACATTAACCCTGTAACGTACGAGGGAATTTTATATCAAGAGCAAGAGGACTTCGGACACTTTGATTTAGAACCGGTTGATCTTGAGGACCTTGGGAATGATGTAGAAACTCGGGGCGAGTCAGTGGTGAATCTACATGACATAGGTATGCTCGAGAAGCTCCATACCGAGAATGACAACGATGATGAGCCTACACCCTTCGATGAGAATCCAGATTTCTACTCAAAAGATAGTGATAGTGAGAATGAGAATGAGAATGAGAATGAAAATGATAGTGA
Source organism: Avena sativa (assembly GCA_916181665.1). Classification (NCBI taxonomy): domain Eukaryota; kingdom Viridiplantae; phylum Streptophyta; class Magnoliopsida; order Poales; family Poaceae; genus Avena; species Avena sativa. Next base: position 37,434,750 of record OV702284.1, read on the forward strand.
GTATTTATTTTTTAATGCATTTTATTTTGTCTTTGTTCTTAACTGTTTTCTTAATTGCATTATGCCTTTATTCTTTGTGTATACATTTTATTATGTCTTTGTGCTTAACTGTTTTCTCTTACTTAATGCAGGTGATTGAACAATATGAGCAGCGGCAAGGCAACCAGTTCGTCCTTGCTTAATGCGCTGAAGCAGCGCAAGAAAAGAGCTACACGGAGTGGGAGACAGCCAAATCCCAATCCGCGTTACCCCGATCTTGCTCCTGCTGGCGGAGGACGGGGTCGAGGCCGAGGTCGAGGAGGACGAGGACGAGGTGCCATGGGAGGAGGCGTGGACTTTGACCCACCACCCTCTGCTTCTGGCGACGTGGCTCCTGAGTTGTTCCTGACAGAGCAGCCTTTCAGGGCCGAGAGGGAGGCAGAGTCCGAGAGGGAGGCAGAGTCTGAGAGGGAGGCGAGGACCGAGAGGGAGGCGGGGACCGATACGGAGGCGGACACTAGCCGCGAGTTGGTGGGGCCGAAGAAATTGCGGAATCGTGGGGAATCGGGAGTCCCTGACGAGAAGTTTGAGCCTAGGACTCAGGAGGCGAAAGCCCTTATTATTCCAGATGGCCTTGAGTAAGTGTACTAATTTGGCAATTTAAAACATTTTATTTCATGTTGGTCATAAATAATTATTGTGTACTAATGTTTATTATTGTGCAGCAATTGGACATTTCCTCCGGGGACGAAGCCTCGCCTTCCTAACAGCCTTGTTGGAGCTCTGATTAGGAAGTTCTGGCCGGGCTATCACATTACCCACGAGGGTGACAGGAAGCTAGCTACCACTTGGGCGGACTACCAGACTACCCGTGTCCCGGGCTTTCCGACAGCTGCTGATGCTGTCATCACCAAGTTTTGGGTAAGGCATATTTCTCGAGTTATGTTCATACTTGATGACCCCACCGTGCTAACTCATGACTCTTATGCATGATTGAAGTGCTTTTACCGTGTGGCCGAGGAGGACCAGGAGAAGGCGCAGAGGACTTTGCTTGGGGCTTGTGTGAAGTTGATCCCCCAGGTGTGGTACAACCAGAAGGTCACGGCCGCTAGCCACTTCTGGGCTGACAGGGGCGTGAGGGCCAGGAAGGAAGACATTGTCGGTAGGAACCCTAATCCTGAGTACTCGATGACGCCAGAAGAGTACATGTCGGTGAGTAAAATGTCAATGAGATTCTACATTGCTTCTAAGTTGCCATTGCATTGTCTGGAGTTGACTATTGCATTTTCAGGTTATCCCCGATTGGGCCGAGCCGCATCGACTCGCATGGGAGGAGCTGGTTAGGACGAGGTGGCTCAGAGAAGACGAGGAGTTTGCATCCTTGTCGAGGCGGAACGCGGATAACCGAGGCGATGGTGGAACGCACTGCGCGGGAAACCGCAACTTTGACCGCTTCAAGGGGAAGGTGGTACGTATATACATGGAACGACCTGCGTGCATTTCTGCTTATGTTTGTACTTCATATGCATAATATTTTCTTTTCGCGATACAGGTGGCCGAGGCACAACCCAGGGAGGTGATTCATGACGTCGCCGTCTATGAGATGATGCGGCGAAAGAAGCCCAATTACTCGGAGCCTCAACCCTCGTTGCCCGTGTATTTCGGCACTGCCCAGAACGACTTGGGGAACTACAGCACGATGGTGAAGGCTCGTCACCCCCATGTGGATGACCCCATTCACGCGGAGATCGACGAGGAGTCGTTGGTCCTGTCGGGGCACGGATTGCAGCATGGACGCCTCAAGATTCTGAATAAGAAGGTCAAGCCTACCCTCAGCACGAGCTTCAGCCGTCTCAAGGCTACCTACCCCGCCGACGGCCCCCCTATCCCGCCTCGTGGCCAGCCTCGTCGCTCCGCCGAGGATGTAAGTTTTTCTCGTTCTCATCATCTTTATGACTTTTGTTCCTGCATGGCTAACCACTGACGAGATTCCTTGTATTTGAAATTGTAGCCTGAGTTAGACGCGGCCTACGATACCGTTTATGAGGAATATCAGGTGGCCTTTCGGCAGCATCAAGAGGCGCTTGCGATCTACATGCAATACGTAAATGTAAGTCCGAACCTTTATTTTTGCAAAAGATACAAGTTCCACTTCCCCCCGTTTGTTGTACTACGGCCTGACTTCTAAACTATCTTGCAGGACATGATGGTGAATATTCAAACTGGACAAAATAGAGATTTGGGGCCCGTGCCTCCCATGCCAGGTCCGGCGCCATTTTTGCAATCGAAGGAAAGCTTCGCTAGGAACTACTACGCATCGACACCGGTAAGTTCTTTGCTAACCCACTGGTTATCGCTTTACTTTGCCTCGCAAGTTGCTAACATGTAGGCAACATGTAGGGAACGGGAGCTTATGGGAACCGGCACTTTGGCCACGCCTCGCCGGATGGGCGTCAGATCACACCGCTTCATGACCATGGTCCATCTCCTGGCCATTCTGCAGGTGGTTCTCCCGAGCTTCACACTTCTCCTACTCCCTCGCCAGGTGGCTCTTCTGCTGCTTCTACTGGACGCAACCCTCGGCAGAGGTCACCACTTTTCACCAGGGGAGATCTCGGGTACACCCCGTCTCCTCCAGAGTTGTAGGGATGTGTGATGATGTCGATGATCTTGTATGACTAATGTATGGATGATCTTGTATGACTGATGTTGATACATGTATGGCATATGTGATCTTGTTTCAATTGGCGTGGAATATATATTGCATGGATGTATGGATGATGTATGGATGTATGGATGATGATGTATGGATGTATGCATGGATGTATGGCTGCTGTGAGTGCTGCTGCTGCTGTAAAAAAATTCAAAAAAAAACTGTGCATTTGATACGCCCTCGGCGTAGGAGGTACGCGTGACCAAATGGTCACGGCTACGCCGAGGGCCGCTGCGCCAGGCCGCCCGCCTGCCTCCACGTGGCGAGCGTACGCCGAGGAGGAGGCCGTCGGCGTAGCAGCTGCGCCAGGCCGCCCACCAGCCTCCACGTGGCTTGGTACGCCGAGGGTGAGGCCGTCGGCGTAGCCGACGCGCCGTTAACTGGCCGTGTGACGGCGCTGTCGACGTTCGCCGACGGGCGCCGTCAGGCCGTCAGCGTTGACCTACGCCGACGGTCTTGTCCTACGCCGACGGCCGCGGCTGCTCCGCCGAGGGAGAGGTCCGCCGAGGACGGTACGCCGAGGGCAGCCGTCGGCGTAGCGTATGCCGAGGGTTTTCCTGGCTACGCCGACGACAATAAGCCCTCGGCATACCAAGCTTCTCCTGTAGTGTGGTGTCATGCAAAGGCTTATTTATTGCAATGTAGACTCATTTTGTCTTGAAATGTGTGATGTTATGGTAACATAACTAGTTACCACAAGCCTCTCTCTCACCATTTAATTGCATGTCATGTTATCTAAATGTTTAATTGACAATAATATAGGACTATGTTACTACTCAAGTTACTCCCACTATGACTAGCCTTATATCATCATGATGTGGCAGATTCCGGAAGACCAATTTTGCATACATGTAATAGTTAGATTTTCCATGATACTATTAAGGTTGTGGACGCCTGTATAAACGAAACGGAGTCACAAGGTAGATAGTTTTATAGGGCAGGCACCATGCAGAAAACATGATTACAACAACTTAATTGTTAACTTCTTAGAATACTAAAACAAGTTCTACGTAGCTAGCTTCCGTGGTAAAGCCACCGTTACTTTATTTTTATTGTTATAGCTAAACATAAATTCAGGAATGAAAACTGAAGCTTTTCTCTCTTGAAAGAGAGAACTATATAACGACACAACATATATAGATAAGAAGAACTCTATTCAGGAATGACTTAATTGTTAACTTCTTATACTAAAACAAGGTATATGTAGCTTTCATGGTAAATCCACCGTTACTTTATCTTTATTGTTATAGGTATAAATACAGATTCAGGAATGAAAACAGAAGCTTTTCTTTCTTGAAAGAGAGAACTTGTATGTAGCGACACAACAAGGTGCAACATATTTAAAAATATAAGATGTTTTAGCTTTATAAATTGAATGTATTTAGACTTTTTTTAATATAGATTCGTAAAGATTTAGAATGAATCTATACATTAAAAGACACATTTATTTTATAAAGCTAAAATAACTTATATCTCTAAATGATAATAATAAAGGACGAAATGTTTCTTTCGGTCCAACACTTTTTTGGACCGATTTACCCTCCCACAAAAATATACACCAATACCATCCTACCGATTCGTCCCTTATTTTTTTTTGAGCACACCCGGATAGGTCTCCCAGTCGAACACGATGAGTCCGGCCTTTTACGTACCACGTACTCTCCTACACGCCCAGTCTAGCGAAAGTTTTTTCCCTGTACGGCCCAGCCCAGCGTGCCTTTCTCGCAGGTTCACCGATACATCAGGGACTCTCAAATTCTAGATCGGAGCCCCCACTTGATTTATCAAATAGTCCCACATTGCTTTAAACTGAGATTAACCAGTTTATATATTTTGTAAATTGCTTGGAATCAACAAGCAGATTTGAAATTCCTGGATGCCTGAGACTACGGGAGAGATATATAGACAAGAATTGGATGCCTGGGAGGCCGGGACTATGGGAGAGAGAGATACAAACAAGAATTGAACGATGATTGTTGCGTCGAGCAGAGCAAGTCGAGTGAGCCACCTCGACCGAGGCAAGCACGGAGGATGATTGGGCGCTGACGGCCCGACAAGAATAAGAGGCGGATCTTGGCTCCACGGGGATGGACGGCGCACTGCCGGCAACGGCCCTCAAGAATAAGAGGCGTAGCTTGAAGACTTGGGCACTGCCGGCAACGGCCGTTGAGAATAAGAGGCGGAGCTTGGAGGTGTGTCGGTTGATTGTGTTGCCGTTGAGAATAAGAGACGGAGCTTGGAGGTGTGTCGGTTGATTGTGTTGAGGCCTTTGGTTGTTGCCATTGGTTTGGGTGGGTTTGCTCTTTGTGCTGTGTTAGAAATCTTAAACATGTAGGTATGGGTTTTGCCCTTTGGATGAGTTTGTCGTGTTACTCTCTTAACAAGTACTCCCTCTGTTTGAGATTATAAGTCCCGCGCGGATAACTAGGTTGCCAATTTGAACAACAAAATATAAATAGTATAGCATAAAAATTATGTCATTACAAACTTTAGAGGTTATATTTTCTAATGGTATAACTTTTGTGATATATAAGTTATATTTTGTTGGTTAAATTAACAACCTAGGTATGTGCGTAGGACCTATAATCCCGAACAGAGAGAGTATTACAGTAGTATATATGAAGTACATACACTGATTTTTATTTTCGCCAATAAAACCCCAAAAAAGGAATCGATTGATGAATTGAGTTCATTCAACCGTTGGTCCAGAACCCTGACCTTGGATGTGGCTAGCCCCATTTGACCTCACGTTTCTCATGCTCGTATAGATGGTCGACGTTCTAATTTTAGATAAATCTGTCAATGGATTCATACCACTATTTCTTGAAGAAAATTAATTTCATATATCTATAAATATTGTACAAAATAATACACAATAAATCTATAACTCAATGCTTTTAACTATATTTGTTACATATATTTTGTTAAAGAAAATTAGGGCCCAAATTTCTAGAGACGGCCTGCTTCGATGCAGAATATAAACTATATATATCAAGTCGAAGGCCTCCATAAGAATTAACGCTATCAGTGTATTTAGCAGATAAGAATTAACTCAAAGCAATAACTTATGCCGCGCCAGCTTTATTTTTCTTCTCCCGGTGCATCGCACGGGTATGTTTCCTATTATCTCTAAACGAAAACGAAGAGAGTAGATACTAAGAAAGGTCGCATGTTAGTTGTTCGTCCCGGGTATAGTCCGTGAAGCATCCATGCTGGGTCTGGGCCTGGGCAACGGAGCCGGCGGTACCCGCGGATTCCACGATCCGGCCATTTCTTGCCCTGGCCCAGCGTCGCCGTCGTCCGAAGCACTAGGCTTCGTCCGAGGGATCCTTTCCTCTCTGCATGGCTGCCGGCCGTATCCTGCCATGAGCAGTCTCCTGGGAACTACACACATAGGTACATAAGTATTCATCATCATCAACACAAACGGCGGCTGGTACAGCGCTTCAAGACATGCATTGTACTTGTACGTATAGAAATCCAAGCGATCTAAGCAAAACAAAAAATACAGGTGATATGAAGACTTACTGCATCCGGAGGAAGACGGCGCGACGGAGCTCGCCAGCACGATCACCACCAGGAGAAGAGCTTCCACTTTAACCTTTGCTTCTCCCATCAAAATGCTCTACTGAACAAGGTGCGTTGCTGCGTGGTGATATATGTGGAACTATTGGGCTTTATAGATGGAACCTATGGCAGTTGTGATGCGTATCTATGCATGCATGTACCGATGGAAATGGCAAGTTGTGAATTGAAAAGAATCGGGACGATCATGATTCATGTGCCATGCTATGGGGTCAACTGCCGGGTAACTTCTGGATCCAGGAAGATGCGATCCTAATTAACCCGCAACTACAGGACTTGGATTCTTCTAAACAAATACAGTAGTACTACCAAAAACCTTTCTGGGTGTTAAAACAAAGAGTAATATGCACTGAAGCTTCTAAAAATTTAGACGAAACTATATACATATCTTAAAAGTTTTAACTTATGCATCGAAGGTTCTAATTCTTCTTAGAATTAGGACATTCGGTACACAAGTTAAAACTTCTAGGACATGCATATGGTTTCGTCTAAACTTTTAGGATCTCCGGTGCATTTTACTAAAAAAAAACCTTTCTGAAACAATGTTATCTCATCATCGGTGCAGCCTCTAGCACATATTCATTTCACACATTATTAAAGCCAAATCTATGTAAACAAAATACTCTCTCCGATCCAAATTACTTATCGTGTTTTTAATCAAAACTTTGCCAAAAAATTATTCTAAATGGTTTTTTTTTTGTCTTAAATTGTCTTAAATGGTTAGTATAGTTAAGATTCATAGAATTAGTTTAGCATGTAGATACAGTGTTGGGTAGTCTTACATACTATCTCCATTTTGGTTTATAAGGCTAGTCATAGTAAGAGTAACTTAGCTAGTAACATATATGTACCTGCAATGGCAAGTAAGCAAATTGATACTGACATTATAATTAGTAAAAAAAGAGAGAGAGAGCTAGTTACTATAACATCACATATACCAAGATCATATGACTCTATAACCTAATAAATTAGTTCTTCTTATATGACACCACACACATGTTATGTGTATGTTACTAATCTACGTTACTTAGGACTATGACCAGCCTAAGACAAATACGTACTTTAAGAAAATAGTTTGACCGTAAATTTGGTCAACAGAATACAAACTATATTTAACAAAAAAACTATTAGATTCGTATTTAAAACATATTTCTAATGATACAATTTTTGTGACATATGGTTTATATATTGTTGATTAAATTTACGGTCAAACTATTTTATCGAAGTATGTATTTGTCTTATAAACCAGAATGGAGGTAGTACTTCTTCCTTCATTTTAAAATAGTTGTCAGAAATTTGTCTAAATTTGAATGTATTTGGACACTATTTGATACGAGTAAACCGTACTGGCGGTCCTAATTCTTTCCTCGTACCTTCAGTTTGGTTCTAGTTCTTTGAAATTGGACGTCTAGATCCTAAATCTTTTATAAGTGATCCATGCAAGGTCCTAAACGGGTCTGATCGGTGTTGACTAGTGCCACGTCGATATTGGGGCCCAGAACAGATAGTCTGGCACACATATTTGCATATAGCCCCTTAAAATTGTATTTGTTCCAAACCACGATCCTTGGACATGACGTTGAGACCACACAGTAGCAACCGAAGGACACGGCCATCACCATCGTGCTGCGGCGTCGACGTCTTGCGTGACTGCGGTGGTAGTTGCGATCTCGTAGGTAGTGAGCACATCGAGTGTCGTGCCGATGATGTGGCCGGTGACCGTGATATTCAGCCGCCCCCATGCCTTTGCTGCCGCTATACTCGCGGACGATCCTCTACACCTTGCCAGGGATTGTGAAGAGCCTCCAGAATCCTTTCTCCACGGCTCCTCCTCGCCAGCAACGTCACCCGATCGCGGCGTTGTGGTTGTCGGGAGGCAAGTGAGAGTGGAGTGGAAGTTGTCCAGCCACTCGCCGCATGTCGACACGCAACAGTACGCGATGACGACGTCGCGGCGCCCGAGCCGCTCGATATCGCCCTTGTCAACGCACACCGCCGCGTAGCCGATGTAGCTCGAGCTACACGTGCATGACGACGGCATCCAACTCGGTGCCGAGGTAGACGCTGCGTGGAGGAGGCCGGTGACCGCGTAGTTGGTCTTCGGGATGTCGGGCCGAAGCAGCAAGTACCGTGACGGAACCGACAGGACCTGTAGAACGTCAGGCGCCAGCGTCCTTGGAAGTCGAAGCTTGCGTACGCGGCGCATACGAACTCCCTGTACCGGACGAGCTCGCCACGGAGCGCGCCATCAAGCTCGCCACAGAGCATGCCATAGAGTGGTCGAGTGCACCCCCGAGATGCCGCCATAGTCTGCCGAGTCTCGCACTTACTGTTAGACTACATTTAGTCTTGTGATTAGACTAGGACCAAGTCTGTATGTATCCATGCATTGCATGGCACGTGCGGTATGTGCGCCACTTGTGCTGCTTATAGTTCAGCCACTAGCCCGTCACCGCCACCTCCCGGAGATCCTTCGGCGTTGCAGCCCTTGCATGATATGTGCACAACATGTGTTCAGCAGGCCTTCGGCATGCTTCCAGGGATTGCATTTTGGAACAAATACAACTTCAAGGGGCTATTTGCAAATATGCGTGCCAAACTATCCGTTTCCTAGGCCCCAATGTCAATGTGGCACCAGTCAACGCCCGTTAGACCCTTTTAGGACCTCGAGTGAATCACTTATAAAAGATTTAGGACTTAGACTTGCAATTTTAGAAAACTAGGACCAACTGAAGGTGCGAGAAAAGAATTAGAACCGCTAGTAAGCTTTACTCATTTGATACATCTTAGACAAATTTGTGGCATCTATTTTGAAGCGGGAGAAGAAAAATTGTAAATATATATCAAGGTAACTCATGCAGAGTATAGTGTTGCGTTCCAATGAAGCTTAATTGCAAAGTACGCTCGGAAAGTCTTCTCCCAGAGCGAGCTACCGGTGCTTATTTCGTGACAAATCCTAGTGCTTCGATTGCTGAGCATTGACCTTGATCTGCGTGTTATTGACTCTGAAAGTCTTCTCTCGATACTACTACTAGCTATTATCTCCGTTTTAACGGTTTTGCTAATTCTCAGACGCATGAGAATTAGTTAAATCTCAGTCACTTTTTTAAGTTTAAATTATATGCTTTGCGATGCGTACAAAGGAGAGTTTTCCGTCACGCGCAGATGTTCCGTCGCGAGCGTTCGCCTCGCGCGCGTGCTGTGTCTCATGTGTTTTCTGGCCGTTGCCATCACGTGCATGTATGTGGGCTTTATTCTCTTTCTGTTGGGCTGTTACTGCTAGCTGTTTTTTTTTGTTAGCTTTTTTTCTGTCTACTTTTTTTTGTGGGCTGTTTCCTAGCAACATGCGACAGGAGCAAGAGATGTTGGGGCTGTTTTATCGGTGGCGGGGTTGGGGCCTGTTTTTCTACGGGCTGATGTTTGTTTTTGTTTGTTTTTTCTGTACCGTTTTTATCTGTTTTTTTAACCCGTGTTGTGTTTTATAGTTGTTATCTGTGATCTTTTTATATGAGCGGTAATTTTTTTATCATTACTTTTTCACTAGCAACATAAATATGTTATGTTCGACTGCTAGGGATTTTTTTTTTGTTTGTGGTTGTTTTCTTTTGTGAAATTAAGATTATTTTTAAGTGTTTTTAATTATAGGTTAAATTGAGTTTCATTTAAGTTGTAACTGAGCACCTGTCGGGTCTCAGTTGCAACTTGTTTGTAACTGGGCTTTGTCGGGTCCCAGTTGCAACTTGTTTGTAACTAAGCACCCGTCGGTGTGGAAGGGGGTATGGCAGTTACAACTTGTTTGTAACTGAGCTCTGTCGGGTCTTAGTTGTAACTTGCTTGTAATTGGAGTCCCGCCAAGGGGGATGGGCCAGTCGCAACTTGCTTATAACTGAGCCCGCGCTGACGAGGGCAGTCGCAACTTGCTTTGAACTAAGTATCCGTCGGTGTGGAAGGGGGGGGGGGGGGTTGTAACTTGTTTGTAACTAAGCTCGTTCCAACTTGCTAGTAATTGGGGCCCCGCCAAGGGGGACGGGTCAGTCACAACTTGCTTGTAAATGAGCACCCTTCGGTGTGGAGGGGGCAGTTGCAACTTGTTTGGAATTGAGCTCTGTTGGGTCCCAGTTGTAACTTGCTTGTAACTGAGCTCTGCCGGGTCCCAGTTGCAACTTGCTTGTAACTGAGCTCTGCTGGGTCCCAGTTGAAATTTGCTTGTAACTGAGCTCTGTCATGTCCTAGTGCAACTTGCTTGTAACTGGGCCCGCGCCGACGAGGGTAGTCGCAACTTGCTTGTAATTAAGCACCCGCCGGTGTGGAGGGGGGAGGGGAAGTTACAACTTGTTTGTAATTGAGCTCTGTCGGGTCCCAGTTGCAAGTTGCTTGTAATTGGGGCCCGTCAAGGGGGACGGGTCAGTCGCAACTTGCTTGTAACTGAGCACCTGTCACTGAAAACTAAGCACCCGTCGGTGTGGAGCGGGGGGTTTCAACTTGCTTATAAATGAGCTCTGTCGGGTCCTAGTTGCAACTTGCTTGAAATTGGGCCCTCGCTGACGACGGCAGTCGCAACTTGCTTGTAACTGAGCACCCGTCGAGTGTGAATGGGGGGCGGGGCAGTTGCAACTTGTTTGTAACTGAGCTCTCTCGGGTCCTAGTTGCAACTTGCTTGTAACTGAGCTATGTTGGGTCCTAGTTGCAACTTGCTTGTGATTGGGCCCGCCGAGGGGGTGGGCGGTTACAACTTGATTGCAACCGAGGTGGAGAGGGACCTGTTGGGCCAGTCGCAACTTGCTTGTAACTGAGCACCCATCGATGTGGAGGGGGCCTGTTGGGCCAGTCGCAACTTGCTTGTAACTGAGCACCCATCGGTGTGGAGGGTGGCAGTCACAACTTGCTTATAACTGAGCACCTATCGATGTGGAGGGTGGAAGTCACAACTTGCTTGTAATTGAGCTCCGCTAGGTCCCAGTTGCAACTTGCTTTTGTAACTGAGCTATGTCGGGTACCAGTTGCAACTTGCTTGTAACTGGGGTCCCGCCGACGACGGCAGTCGCAACTTGCTTGTAACTGAGCATCTGTCGGGTGTGGAGGGGGCGTGGGGCAGTTGCAACTTGTTTGTAACTGAGCTCTGTAGGGGTACCAGTTACAACTTGCTTGTAATTGGGGCCCCGCCAAGGGGACGGGTCAGTCGCAACTTTCTTATAACTGAGCACATGTCATCTCTGGAAGGGTGGTGCAGTTGCAACTTGCTTGTAACTGAGCTCTGCTGGGTCCCAGTTGAAATTTGCTTGTAACTGAGCTCTGTCATGTCCTAGTGCAACTTGCTTGTAACTGGGCCCGCGCGACGAGGGTAGTCGCAACTTGCTTGTAATTAAGCACCCGCCGGTGTGGAGGGGGGAGGGGAAGTTACAACTTGTTTGTAATTGAGCTCTGTCGGGTCCCAGTTGCAAGTTGCTTGTAAGTGGGGCCCGTCAAGGGGGACGGGTCAGTCGCAACTTGCTTGTAACTGAGCACCTGTCAGTGAAAACTAAGCACCCGTCGGTGTGGAGCGGGGGGTTTCAACTTGCTTATAAATGAGCTCTGTCGGGTCCTAGTTGCAACTTGCTTGAAATTGGGCCCTCGCTGACGACGGCAGTCGCAACTTGCTTGTAACTGAGCACCCGTCGAGTGTGAATGGGGGGCGGGGCAGTTGCAACTTGTTTGTAACTAAGCTCTCTCGGGTCCTAGTTGCAACTTACTTGTAACTGAGCTATGTTGGGTCCTAGTTGCAACTTGCTTGTAATTGGGCCCGCCGAGGGGGTGGGCGGTTACAACTTGATTGCAACCGAGGTGGAGAGGGACCTGTTGGGCCAGTCGCAACTTGCTTGTAACTGAGCACCCGTCGATGTGGAGGGGGGCCTGTTGGGCCAGTGGCAACTTGCTTGTAACTGAGCACCCGTCGGTGTGGAGGGTGGCAGTCACAACTTGCTTATAACTGAGCACCTATCGATGTGGAGGGTGGAAGTCACAACTTGCTTGTAACTGAGCTCTGCTAGGTCCCAGTTGCAACTTGCTTTTGTAACTGAGCTATGTCGGGTACCAGTTGCAACTTGCTTGTAACTAGGGTCCCGCCGACGACGGCAGTCGCAACTTGCTTGTAACTGAGCATCTGTCGGGTGTGGAGGGGGCGTGGGGCAGTTGCAACTTGTTTGTAACTGAGCTCTGTAGGGGTACCAGTTACAACTTGCTTGTAATTGGGGCCCCGCCAAGGGGACAGGTCAGTCGCAACTTTCTTATAACTGAGCACATGTCATCTCTGGAGGGGTGGTGCAGTTACAACTTGCTTGTAACTGAGCTCTGCTGGGTCCCAGTTGCAATTTGCTTGTAACTGAGCATCCGACGGTGTGGAAGGGGGCAGTTGCAACTTCTTTATAACTGAGCTCTGCTGGGTCCTAGTTGCAACTTGCTTATAACTGGAGCCCCGCCAAGGGGGAGGGGGCGGTTGCAACTTGAATGCAACCGGGGATCCCGTTGGTGGACAATTTGCAACTTACTTATAACTGAGAACATATCGGGAGGAGTAGGGAAATTTTGCAACTTGCTTGTTACCCCAAAACAAGTGGATTGCAAACTGAGCTTTTTAGTTGCAAGTGGGTTACATGTGATATTTTTTTGGCTGAGATTTTCTCTAATCATGGATTGGAACCAAGATTTATTGAGTTATAACGGGGTTGCAATTGATATTTCTTTAATTGCAAAATAAAACTTTCTAGTACTTCCTCCGACCCATATTAGTTGACTTAGATTTGCCTAGATTTGGATGAATCTAGACACTATTTAGTATATAGGTTTATCCAAATTTTGACAAATCAAAGTCAATAATATGGGTGGGAGGAAGCATATTCTGTAAGAAGAGAAAAAATCTACTCGCGGATCCTACAATACGTATACACTGAACAAAGAGTAAAAGTCCATAAACCACAAGGCCCAATAGAACAAAAAAGGGAAAAACTAGCGGTACTCGTTTTTAACAGGAGAACAACACATACGTTGACCTGGTTAAGATCAAGAGTAAGGAAAATAGCTCACGATGTGCACGGTGACCTCACGCGACTGAGATTTAGTCGCCTGATATTGAGGCGCGCCCCCGTTTTAAAGCTTAAGTTTTACAGTTTTGCTAGTTCTCGGGCGCCTTAGAATTAGTTAAGTCTCAGACGCCTATTTAACCATTAGATCGTATGCTTCGCGATTTGTGCAAACAAAAGTTTTCGGTCGCGTGCGTGTGTTCCCGACTTCCCGTTGCGCGCGTGCATGTAGTATGTGTTTTGTGGGCTTTTTTCTCCATGGGTAGTTACCGTGGCCTATTTTCTTTTTTGTTAGCTTTTTTTCTGTCTGCTTTTTTTTTGGCTGTTTCCTAGCAACGCGTTCTGTGGGCTGACGTTGGTTTTTTTATTTTCTCCGACTCATATTAATTGACTTACATTTGTCTAGATTTAGATAAATTTAGACACTATTTACATATAGCTTCATCCAAATTTTAATAAATTTAAATTAATTAAATTAATATGGGTTGGAGGGAGTATGTTTTTTCTGTACCTTTTTTTCTTTTTTTTAACCTGTGGTGTTTTTGTAGTTGTTATTTATGGGCGGCAACTTTTTTTCATTGGCAACATAAATATGCTAGACTGGTAGGACATTTTTCTTTTCTTTTTTGTGGTTCTTTTCTTTTTTGTGAAATTAGATTATCTTTTAATTGTTTTTTAGTTGTAGGTTCAATCGATTTTCAATTGAGTTTTTTTTAACCAGCCCAGTTGCAACTTGCTTGCAATCGGGGGGACCCTGTTGGCAGACCAGTGTTGCAAGTTGCTTGTGAGCACTCATTCGGGGGGGGGGGGGGGGGGGGGTCGGCGGGCTAATTCGCAACTTGCTTGTATCTGAGCTCTGGCGGGTCTCATTTGTAACTTGCTTGAACTGGGGCCCATCGAGGGGGGGGGGGGGAGTTGCAGCTTTGTTTTGTAACTAAGCTCTGTCGGGTCCCAGTTCTAACTTGCTTGTAACTGCGCCCCCCCCCCTAGGGGGCGGTTGCAACTTGGTTGTAACCGGGATGACCCCGTCGACGGGGACAAAGGAGCTAGTTGCAACTTTGTTTGTAACTGAGCCCCATTGGTGTGGAGGGGGGGGTGCAGTCGCAACTTGCTTGTAACTGAACTTTGTCGGATCCCAGTTGTAACCGAGCTCCCGACGGGGCCCAATTGCAACTTCATTGTAACTGGAGCCCCTCCTAGGGGGCCAGTTGCAACTTCATTGTAACCGGGGGGACCAGTCAGCGGGACCGAGTAAATAAGCTCTGTTGGGTCCTAATTGCAACTTGCTTGTAACTGGGCACCCCGTCGGTGTGGAGTTGCAACTTGCTTGAGCTCTGTTGGGTCCTAGTTACAACTTGTTTATAACTGGCGCCCCGTCGGTGGGCTAGTTGCACCTTGCTTGTAACTAAGCTCTTCTCGTAGTTGCAAGTTGCTTGTAACTGAGCACCCGTCAGTGTGGAGGGGGGGGGGCAGTTGCAACTTGCTTGTAACTGATCACCCATCGGTGTGGAGGGGCTGGGGCAGTTACAACTTGTTTGTAACTGAGCTCTGGCGGGTCCTAGTTGGAAGTTGCTTGTTACCGGGGCCCTGTCGAGGGGGGCCAGTTGCATCTTTATTGCAACCGGGGGGAGGGGGACCCCGTCGGAGGTCCAGTCGCAACTTGCTTGTAACCGAGCTCTGCTCCTAGTTGCAACTTGCTTGTAACTGGGCACCCGTCGGTGTGGAGGGGGGGCAGTTGCAACTTGCTTGTAACTGAGCACCCATCGGTGTGGAGGGGGTGGGGCGGTTGCAACTTGCTTGTTACTGAGCTATGGCGGGTCCTAGTTGCAAGTTGCTTGTTACCGGGGCCCCGTCAAGGGGGGACAGTTGCATCTTGATTGCAACCGGGGAGAGGGGGACCCGTCAGAGGGCCAGTCGCAACTTTCTTGTAATTGAGCACCCGTCGGTGTGGAGGGGGGCAGTTGCAACTTGCTTATAACTGAGCACCTGTCAGTGTGGAGGGGGTGGGGCAGTTGCAACTTGCTTGTAACTAAGCTCTGGCGGGTCCCAGTTACAAGTTGCTTGTTATTGGGGCCCCGTCGATGGGGGGCTAGTTGCAACTTGATTGCAACCGGGGGGAGGGGGACCTTGTCAAAGGGCCAGTCACTACTTGCTTGTAACTGAGAACCCGTCGGTGTGGAGGGGGGGGACTTGCAACTTGCTGTAACTGAGCACCTGTCGCTGTGGAGGGGGGTGGTGCATTTGCAACTTGCTTGTAACTGAGCTCTGCCGGGCCCAGTTTGAACTTGCTTGTAGCTAGGGGGGCCGCTAAGGGGAGGACCGGTTTGCAACTTGGTTGTAACCGGGAGGGCCCGTCGGCAGGGACGAATGAGCTAGTTGCAACTTGCTTTTAATTGAGCCTCTTTTGTGTGTGTGTGTGTGTGTGTGTGTGTGTGTGTGTGGAGGGGGTGCAGTCGCAACTTGCTTGTAACTGAGCTGTGCCGGGTCCCAGTTGTAACCGAGCTCTTGACGGGGACCAATTGCAACTTCATAGTAATTGTGGCCCCGCTTAGGGGGCAGTTGCAACTTGATTGTAACCGGAGGGACCCCATCAGTGGGACCGAGTAACTGAGCTCTCCTGGATCCCAGTTGCAACTTGCTTGTAACTAGGCACCTTGTCGGTGTGGAGTTGCAACTTGCTTTTGAGCTCTGCTGGGTCCTAGTTACAACTTGCTTGTAACCGAGCTCTGCTTCGAGCTGCAACTTGCTTATAACTGAGCACCCGTCGGTCTGGAAGAGGGGGTTTCAACTTGGTTGTAACTAACTCCGGCAAGTCCCAGTTGCAAGTTGCTTGTAACTGGGGCTTTGCCGTGACCCAGATGTAACTGAGCTCCCAACGGGGCCCAATTGCAATTAATTGTAACTGGGGCCCCGCCTACGGGGGCAGTTGCAACTTGATTGTAACAGGGGGATCCTGTTGGCGGGACCGAGTAACTAAGCTCTACTGGGTCCCAGTTGCAACTTGGTTGTAACTGAGCACCTATCGGTGTGGAGGGGGTGGGGCAGTTGCAACTTTCTTGTAACTGAGGTGTGGCGGATCCCTGTTGCAAGTTTCTTGTTACTAGGGGCCGTCGAGGGGGAGGGGCAGTTGCATCTTGATTGCAACCGGGGGGAGGGGACCCCGTCGGAGGGATAGTCGCAACTTGATTGTAACTGACCACCCGTCAGTGTGGAGAGAGGCAGCACTTGCAATTTTCTCTAGCTGAGCACCGGTCGCTATGGAGGGGCTGGGGCAGTTGCAGGTCAGTACAATGTCAACGTCGTGCCGACACACAATCTCAGTTTCAACCGGGATGTTTTGAGTTGCATATAGATTGCAACCAAGATTTTTTTTAAGTTGCACGTGAGTTGTATCTGAGATTTTTTGAGTAATACTTGGGTTGCAACTAAAAATTTTCTAGTTACACATGGGTCGCAACTAAGATTTTTCTAGTTGCATGTGTGTTGTAACTAAGATTTTCTCTAGTTGCACCTAAGTCACAATTGAGATTTTTTTCAAGTACTTCATAAGGTTGCAATTAAGACTTTCTTTAGTTGTGGGTAGGTCAACTAAGATTTTTCATGTCACACATGGTTGCAATTAAGATTTTCTTTAGTTGCACATGGGTATACTTTTCGAGATCGCATTATAGCCTAGATTATCTCTAGTTGCACATGGGTGGCAACTGATATTTTTTGAGCTGCAAGTAGGTTGTATTGAGATTTTTCTAGTTACATATAAGTCGCAGATTTTTAAGTCACACGTGGAGTTGCAACTATGATTTTCTCTAGTTGCACATGGGTAGCGCTAAAATATTCTCAAGTTATACGTACACAACAACTGAGATTTTTAAATTGTACGTGTCTCATCCAAAAAAAATCTAGTTGCATGGGTTTAATCTGAAAAGATTGTCAATCTAAAAAATGCCATTGCCCTTACGAAATATTTCTCTCTTACTCTTATTTTCTCTTTATAGATCCCTCAGGAAAAAGGTTATAGGCTAAGCTATTGATCGTCGTTGTTTTCATGGCCGGTTAATTATTTGTGGGCCGGCTGTATGGCTAGAAGCCCAAGGTAGCCTGAAGACATACTCAAGGCAAGGAAAATCTAACGGAACCAAAAAGACGTAAGCAATGTTTGACCGGTGAAAGAAAAGGAAAATAAAAAGTAATGGACTAATATCAGCTGCTGACGTTAGCCATCGACTGAGACTTAATAAATCTCAGTCGACTGAGACGTAGGCACGTCCTAAGTTTTATACTATTTGTTTGTAAAGGTCAAGTTACGAAAAGTTATATCAAACTTTAAAAAAAATCAAGAACTATAATATTATATAGATATCATGTAAAAATATGTTTAATGATGTATCAAAGGGTGATGAATTTTATAATATAAATTTTAATATTTTCTCTAAAAACTTGATTAAACTTTACGTAGTTTGACTTTTGGAAAAAAAATATAAGTCTTATGCTTTGAAACTGAGTTACTATGAGCTGGAAGAATTTGTGTGTCACGGTCAACGTTTTGGGCATTTCTGTTATGCCCTCGTTGCCATTCTTGCCGCGTCAAAACTTTGCAACTTCGAAATGCAGGTAAACTCCTAGGCATCATGTCAACTCTTTCTATTGATGCCCATTTGGGTGCCACAAACAAAGCCTGCATCACAAGAAGCCAGCTGCTCAGCATCGAGTGCCACACAGCACAGTGGTTTACCCCTCCTCTAGCGACCAACCCCCGCTTCGGGAATAACATCTTTCGTGTAATAGGATTTCAGTGTCATCATAAGATGGGCATTTGCGGCTTAAGTAGCATTTTATTCAAATAGAGACTAAAAAAAAGAACAAGTGATAGGAAGAATTCACCTTGAATATATTTGTTAGAGTACCATGACTCGGATAACTTGGTTTAATGGGTGGCATGGTGATAACCATATGCTGGGCTGTATCATCTAAAGATTCATATCCAACACAATCTAGAGGCAGAGGGGGTGTCCCATGACGCTCGACCCAGACCTCACCCAGCTAGCAGCTTGGAGCCGGACAGTACCCAACCAACACTGAAGAAGGGAAATAGATATTTTGTGCATTTCATTTTAGACAAACCGAAGATGGGATTTTTGTAGCCATTGTATGAGATGCAAAAATTGATTCCCAAATGATCCAAGTATTAGCTGCTCCTAATAATGTTGTTGCCCTGTACTTAAGGGAGGTAAATGATATGTAACTTTTGTTATAATCGTGACAAGCAAATAATGAAGAACGAAAAAAATTATAGCAAGGGGACACAAATTTAACGTGAAAATACCTCTCCAACAAAGAAAAGGAAAAACCATGGACATCAGCCAGCGAAACTTCACTATATCAAGAAGTGTTTACAAACGCCGAAGATTTTTACAGATACAACTTATCCCAACCGACGGCTTACAAGAAGTATATATAGTGGTGGAAACCTAGGTCTTTAATGATCCGTAATGAATTTGACATACTTCAACTTTTTATTTGAGAAAACGCAAATGACCTTTGCGTTTCATTTCATTGAAATATATAGTTGGGTTACATCCTCCTAGGAGGACAGCAAAACGAAAATAATAGAACACATGCACATCCCAAGTGGATGGCAGAACTACTCGGAGCCCTTTTGCTCTAGCCCTAGCCCATAGTCCGACTTCTTCTTTGATGTTTGCAGCAAGGTGCGACATCGAAGGTTGGGCGTCGTTGAAGACACAATCATTGCGTTGTTTCCACACCATCCATGGGATCATGAGGGCTGTAGAAGCCACTGCGTCCTTTAGCTTCTTTGGTGTGTGTCTCTTAGCCTTTTTCCACCACTCCATGAGCGTGCTCTCGCTATCAGGCACCAGGGCATTCATGCGCAGCCACGCCAAGATTTCGTGCCAGATCTTCTTTGTGAAAGGGAAGGTCATCATCAGGTGCTGGAACGTCTCCGGCTCTTGGTCGCACGGGAGGCGTCTAGGGTGGTGTTGTAGTCCGTGGCAGGCAAGCCTCTCGGTAGTCCAACATCTATCTTGCAACGCAAGCCACAAGAAGAATTTTACTCTTGGGGGCGCCCCATGACTTCTAGACTAGCTTCTAGGAGTTACTTGTGGTAGATCCATGGAAGGTTGCGAGGTAGCCTGAGCTACCAGTGTATACTGCGTCGATCAGCTGTCCACTTCCACCGCAACGAGTCCGGCTCATTGGTGAGGACGACGCCCTCAATTCGGCTCCAAAGCAGCAGATACTGGCCAATCTCATGCATGCCGAGGACTCCTTGTATGTCCCGTGCCCAGTTGTTCTTGTGTAAGGCCTCAACTACTGTTCTCTGCCTCCTTCGCCTCTTAGGAACACAATTGTATAACATAAGGGCAGTCCGCATGTGTCCCGACCCTCTAGCCATCTGTCCTCCCAAAATAGGGCTCTTTGCCCGTTGCCAGGCATCATACAAGTTGAGGCGAAGAACATATGGCGTTCCTCCGGCGAGAAGTGTAGGTCCAGGCCGCTCCAAGCTCTGATGTCATAAGTCTTGTCAAGCCACATCCATCTTAGCCTTAGGGAGAGGCCGGTGCGCTCAAGATCACGGATTCCCAAGCCACTGAGCTCGAGTGGTCGACATACTCTCTGCCAGTTGACATGGCAGTGGCCTCCACTTGCCTCAGCGTGCCCACCCAAAGGAAGCCACACTCGATCTTTTCGATCTGCCTGAAGGTTTTCTTGGACGGTGCAATGACTAACAGCTGGTGTATGGGTATAGCACTCAACACCACCTTGACCATGGACAACCTCCCAGTATTGATCATCAACCCCGACATGCATGATGGTAGCTTGCCAGCGATCTTATCGACTAGCGGCTGCAACTGCGCGGTGGTGGGCTTTGGGAGGTGAGGGGAATACCCAAGTAGGTGATGGGCAGAGCCACGATGGGGCACCCGAGCGTCTGGATGGTAGGGTTGACCTCCTCCTCATTGCAACGCAACATCGTCGCCGTAATCTTAGTGTATTTCACCTTTAGTCCCGAGGCATCTCCGAACAGCTGTAAGATCTCTTTCACCATCGTGATGTTACTCGGAAGCGGGTGGCAGAATAGGATAATATCGTCGGCATATAGTGAGATGGAAGGGATCGTGTGCCTCAGGTGTAGCTGCTGCATCACTCCGACGTCTATGGCTCGCCAGATTAATCTTCCCAGCACGTCCACGGCAAGCACAAACAATTGCGAGGAGAGTGGTTCGCCTTGCCAAAGTCCTCTGTGATTCCATATGGGTGGCCTAGGATCTCCATTCAGGAGGATGTGAGTGCTCGCGGAGGATAGAAGGATGACCATACACTCGATGAATCTATGTCCAAACTCATACTGTCTCAACACCTAAAAAAGGAATGGCCAAGCAATCGAGTCGAAGGATTTCATTGGGTCTAGCTTGAGCAGCACGCGTGGGGCACCTCGATGGTGGAGGAGTTTGGCCGATTGTCTCACCAAGACAAAGTTTTCATACAAGATCCGGACGACGAACGCGTTTTGGTTGTTGTTGACCAGGCCATTCAACTTGGGTGCCAGACGCAGGGATAGTGTTTAGCTTCTCTACCAAATGGATCAGGCTGGTGGGTCGGTAGTCTCCCAATGCATTTGCATCAGCTTTCTTAGGCAGCAAGGTTAGCAGGGCTTGGTTAAGTTTGCTGAAGCCCCTGCATCTCATCTCGTAAAGCTTCTGGAACACCTCGGTCATGTCATGCTTAACGATATTCCAACATTCTCAGAGGAATTACGTGGTAAAACTGCCAGGCCCAGGCGCCTTGCGTGCGGGCGGAATTTTTCACCGTGCTCCATATCTCCTCGATACTGAATGGCGCATCGAGGTCATCCAGGTCTCGCTGCTCGATCAGTACAACTAGGTCAATGGTCTGGGCATGCTCCATTAACATGCCAAGCAAAGAGTCATAGTGCGAGTATGCAGCCTCGACCATCTGAGTGTGTTCTGTGAGCACCTGAGAGTCCGTGTCGATGTTGTATATATGCTTATTTTGACGCCGGTATGTGCATTGGCAGTGGTAGAAATACGTATTGGCGTTGCCTTCCTTTAGGTTAGCAAGACGGGCCTGCTTCCTGCCTATGGTGTGCTCTAAGGATGCGACACCTAGGCAGGAGTCCTTGAGCTGCTTACATAATTGGTTCTCCTTTGGCATGAGCACCCTGTCCTCTTGGGCCTTGTTGAAGCGTGACATCAGCTCGCGAGAGATCGCCAGTTTGTGCTTGAGTTACCTATGGTGCAGGCACTCCAGCTAGTCAGTTTATGTGCTGTCACTCTGAGGCGTAGCAACAATCTTAGAAATGGGTCTGCCTCCTCCATAGAGCTCCAAGCTTCGACCACGGTCTCATGGAATCCATCCATCCTCAACTAGAAATCCTCGAAATGGAACCTTCTATACATCGCTGGCATTGGGGAGCAGTCCAGGAGTAGCGGACTATGATCATACACCAGAGGCGCTAGGCATCTAAGTAGGTTCTCTCTGTGCATGTCTTCCAAGTCCGTGGTGCAAAGCACGCGATCGAGGTGTATCAGGGTTGGGGGCGATTGCTCGTTAGACCACGTGTACCTATGACCATTCAGGTAGGCTACTTTGAGGGCGAGGTCATTGATTAGTCTATGGAATCTTACCATCATGCGGGGGCTCAGGTTGCCGTTATTCTTGTATTCCACACATTAGATGAGGTTAAAATCCCCACAAAGCATCCAAGGGCCTAGGCAATCAGCCCAGATATCTTTTAGCTCTTGGAAGAATGTGATTTTCTCCTCGTCTTCTTGAGGCCCATAAACCACCGAGATCCACCAGGGAGTGAAGGATTCATAAGGGACTTTGGTAGTGATGGCACTGGTGGTGAACAATGGGTCCGTAATCTCTACGGCCATGCTCTTCCAAGCAAGAAAAATTCCACCTCGTGCCAGCAGCCAGTATGTAGGTGTAGTCGTCGAACTCCAGCCCGAGAGCCTCAAGGACAATGGACTAACATAACAAATCCACCTTAGTTTCTTGAAAGCATACAATGCTAGCACCCGTGGTGTTGATCAACGTTCTAATGGCTAACCTCCTAGCTCTCGAGTTGACCCTCTAACGTTCCAGACTACTATATTTAGCCTGCAATCCATGGGGAAGAGATCGACAAGGAGGGAGCAGCCGATGGACTAAATCTCGCCCATGTCGTCGACGAGGGCCGATGCTGCAATCGGCGAAGGCAAAACTATCTCTCGGTCTACGAGCTTGGTGATGGCGTCTAGCACTGATCGCGGGATTGGCATCGCAAACATGTAGTCATATGCCTTCATCTCCTTCGCCGTAATCTTCTGGTCCATCTCTATGAGTCTCGGGGTGCATAGGATCTGGACCTAGGCCCTATGCTCAACTATTGGTGGGGCACCTCCTGTCTTTGCGGAACTAGCCGAGCGGGCCCGTCTCGGTGCAAAATTCAGCTGCTGGTGCCTTTTTTCTTCCCAGGCGATGGAAGGCAGGCATCAACATGCTTCGTGGCCGCCTTCAGGAAATTGCCTAGGGTCCATGAAGTAGAGTTTGGGCCAGCACATGCACTTCCATGGTGGTATGTTCTCGGCGGTGTGGCAAACCCGCCAGGAGCTACGTGCAGGCGAGCGTTGGCATCGGATGCGCCGCTTGGCCCGGCAGTGGGCGGGACATTTCCCTGGTTGAGTCCAACATCGTGGGATGCTCCTGGTCTATCACTAGCTCAGATTGGGCCGTGGGCCACTGCTGGGGCACTACAGGTTCTTGGGCCTTGGACGTGCTTCCTAACTCGGTCTCCCTCGAGCGGTTGGCGGGAGCGGGGGTGTGTAACGTGGTCACCGCTAGCTGTCGCTGCATGGCAAAGTCCAACATCAGATCAGGGGGTCCTCAACAAAAGCTTCTTTTCCCCCAACATAGAATTGCCGTTGGGGACTAGGTTGCCACGCTACGAGTCCGAGACCATCGTGCCTGCTGACAAAGATTCTCGGATCGGGGGTAGATCTATACGCGCCAGTGTGTGCCTCTGATCATGTGTTGGTATGTGAGCTCGATTCGAATCTAAGGAAGACTCGGTCATGTCCTGCTCGGTTGGCATGCTCTCTCTTTCAGAAGAAGATGAGAAAGGCTGAGTCACATCCACTTAGGGGCTAACAGCTATTTTCAATATCACATGCAGAACTAGTTTCTGCAATTTCGCCCGAAACAATTTCGGTGTCAATTGAAATAATTCCAGCGCTTTGCAATTCTTTCTTCTAGAAGATATTTGTTCCAAATGCTGTCGGTGTCTCTTAAGTGTGTCACCCTATGGTTCGTGAATAATGCGGACATGATCGAGACATCTCTCGGATCAATAATCAGAAGCGGGACCTGGAGATCCATACTGACTCACACACATTCAATGAGGACTTCTTGTGATCGTGAGAACCTTTTACGCTAGTAACTTAATCCCTTTATCTCGCGATATATTACAAGTCCGAGATTCGATCATCGGTATCTCCATTCTAGTTTTATCTCGTTACTAACATGTACTCTTTTCTTGTTCCCGTGATATAACATTCTAGTGATCTCATCACTTGCTTGCAATATAACTAATGTGATATCACCGAGAGGGCCCAGAGTATATCGCTCCGTCATTGGGATGGACAAATTCCACTCTTGATCCATGAGTCTATATGATGACCGACAAGTATAGGGGGTGTATGATACGTCCAAAATGTATCTACTTTCCCGAACACTTTTGCTATTGTTTCTCCTCTAAACTTGTGTGATTTTGATACAACTAACACGGACTGACGCTGTTTTCAGCAGAATTACCTTAGTGTCTTCTTTTTTGTGCAGAAAATCAACTATCAGGAAAAATCTCAGAAAATATGCCAAAAATTATATTTCACCAGAAGACCCACGGAGCCAGAAGACGAGACGGAGAAGGGGTCTAGGGGGCCCACACCCCTACCAGGCGCGGGCCCACCTCTGGCCGTGTCTAGGGGGTGCAACCACCCCAGGCACCCCCTCAGCCTCCCTCTGCGCCTATAAGTTGCCTCTCGACCTAAAAACGGAGGGGGGTTCGATAGTTTTCCAGAAAGAGTTCCACTCCACCGCTGCCACTAGAAACCAAGATTCGAATCTAGAAACTCAGTTCTGGCACCCTGCCGGGACAGGGAGTTGGGAGAGGATCATCGCCATCGTCATCACCGACGCATCTCCATCAACCATCGATGTTTCCCTCATCCATGAGTGAGTAATCCCTCGTTGTAGGCTTGGGGATGGTAGGGATTGGATGAGTTCTATCATGTAATCGAATAAGATCTATTAGGGCATAGTGCCTAGTATCTCTATTAGTACTATTTGACTTTGTTGTAACTTGTTGTGCTTAATGCTTGTCACTAGGGCCCGAGTGCCATGATCTCATATCTAAACTTATTATTGAATCATTATGATAGTATTGTTTGTGGTCTTATCTGCAAGGTGTGTACACATATCATTGTCCGGATCCAAAGGCCCCAAGTGACAATAATTGGGACAACCGGAGGGGATGACTGTGGTGTGAGGATCACATGTGTTCACGGAGTGTTAATGCTTTGCTCCGGTGCTCTATTAAAAGGAGCACCTTAATTGCCAGTAGTTCCCTAGAGGCCCCGCTGCCACGGGCTGGCTGGACAGAAGATGTTCTGCAAGTTCTCATTGCGAGCACGTATGACTATATTTGGAGCACATGCCTAGGATTGTTTAGTACTTGGATGCTTGTTATTAATTATCTACAATGCCCTAGATCTTGAAGTTACATGTTTAGACTTGTCCATGCAACGCCCGTCCATCCATCCTATGTCTACCACACTAGAATCCCACTGTTACCGTTACTGTTACTATTGCTCCTGTTTTACTGTTGCTGTTGCTTTGCTGTTGCTACTACCAAACTGTTGCTACTGATAAACTTCTGTGAGCAAGAACTATTTCCAGGTGCAGCTGAATTGACAACTCAGTTGTTAAGGCTTGCAAGTATTCTTTGTCTCCCCTTGTGTCGAATCAATAAATTGGGTAATACTACCTGCGAAGACTGTTGCAATCCCCTATACTTGTGGGTCATCAAGACTATTTTCTGGCGTCGTTGCTGGGGAGCATAGCTTTATTTGTAAGTTCACTTGGATCTACTATTGTTCACTGCTACTCCTTTCATCATGGGGAAGTCTCGTTATGGAAAGTTTCCTATTTTACCATTCACTACAAGAAGAGGTACAGTCCTAAACACCTCTGTTGCTCTTGATTCACCGTCTGTTATAAGTAAGCTTGTCACACCACCACCACATACTCATGCTACACACACTGCTAGTACTGCTAAATCTGAAACTGCTTTTGATGCTCATGATGTTACTTCTATTGTGCTTGATGCGAGTGGTTCATTAGGTCCTTCCCTAGATGCTACTATGGCTAGTCTAGGAAATACCAAAACTCCTAGTGTAGACAGTGTTACACCTATTAGCTCACCTGAGTCTAGTGAGAGTTATGATATTAATGATGGTTACATTGAGTTCACTGATAAATTTGTTGAAGTGCCGAAACACACATAGTACTAGTGCTATTAAGAGTCTCCTTGCTAGACGTACTATTATGCCTAAACTGTCCTATGATCCTAAGTTTGCCACCTCTCCCATAGATATTAAAGATGAAGATTATGATTTCTATCTTGATTTGTCCTATTTAGATATTGTTGAGAAAGAACCTTTCTGTGGGACTGAAAATGAGAGTGTTGTGCATATGAATGAGCTTTCTACTATGAGTGCTTTGTTCTCTGATGATTTTAAGATGCGCAAGTACTTTGTTACTCAGATCTTCCCCTTTTCACTAAAAGGAGAAGCTAGGGCTTGGTTTAATAGATTACCTCCTGGTTCCATTGATAGCCTTGATTGCTTCTTTCTTCCAGAAATATTTTCCTCCCAGTGCTAGACATGCTGCTTTGCAGAGACTTTTTGATTTTAAACAGGGAGAAGAAGAGAAATTGCCTGAGTCATGGACAAGGTTCTGTGCCTTGATTCATGCACATCCTGGATGTCCATTGCCTAAGAATGAGCTTCTTGATATTTAGTATAATGGACTAACTGATGATTCTAGGACATACCTAGATAGCTTTGCTGATTGTGTTTTTAGGAAAAGAACTCCTACAGATGTTGAAGAATTAATGGCTAAGATAAGCAAGAATTATGATGATTGGGCTTCAACTAAGCTAAATACACCTGAGCCAATTACTCCTGAACCAGTTGTGCCTGAACCAGTTCCAACACCAACACCAAAGAACAGGGGAGTTATTGCATTAAATGATGAAGTGATGAAGGAAGCCAAGAAGTGTCTAAAGGAGAAAGGTATTAGAGCTGAAGATGTGAAGAATCTACCTCCTATAGAAGAATTATGTAAGCCAATTCCCCACTCATACACTATTGAGGTACACTCTCTCCAACACTTTGATGAAGGTGATATTCCTTGTGGTAAGCCTCCTGATCAATGCTTACAGGAACTTGACATATTAATTGTTAAACAAGGTAATTTTAATAAACAAGTTCAGAATCATTTATTGGAAAACTCTAGAGCTATCCATGAGTTGACAGATATTGTGGAAAGAACTTCTAATGATATTAAAATGCTTTGTAAACACTTTCAAATGGTTCAAACCCAACTTGATCAACTTGCTAAGGTACAAAAGGATATGCTAGTTAATACCTCAGGAGATAAACATGCTTATGGAATTAGAACCAGGAGTGGTATAGCTATTCAAGATCCTTTATATCCTGAAGGAAACCCTAAAAGAATTGAGCAGGATTCTCAACAAGGTGAGAATAGTGGTAGTCCTCGTAAGAGAAAGAAAAAGAAACACAAAATAGTTGAGGAACCACTTGAACCTGCTGTAGATCCTAAAAGTATATCTGTCTCTGATGCTGAAATTGAGAGTGGTAATGATAAAAATGATGCTCTTGATAAGGAGGAAGGTGAGGAACAACCTAAGAAGCACACTAAGAACACTAGGTACACTAAGGAAGATTTTATTGCTAATAAACATGGTAAAGAGAGAGAACCTTGGGTGCAGAAACCTATGCCTTTTCCAGGTAAGAAATACAAGTCAAAGGAGGAAGAACACTACACCAAGTTTTCTGAGTGGATGAAACCTTTATTTTTGCAAATTCCTTTGACTGATGCTATTAAATTTCCTCCTTATTCAAAGTATATGAAGGATATTATCTCTAATAAAAGGAAGATTCCTAATGAGGATATTTCTACTTTGCTTGCTAATTACTCCTTCAATGGTAAGGTTCCAAAGAAACTTGGTGATCCAGGTATACCAACTATTCCTTGATCTATTAAGAATAATTATGTTAGAACTGCTTTATGTGATTTGGGAGCTGGAGTTAGTGTTATGCCTTTTTCTCTCTACAAGAGACTCCATCTCGAAAAGTTGATACCAACTGATATATCTTTGCAGATGGCTGATAAGTCAACTACTACTCATGTTGGTATATGTGAGGATGTTCCTGTTCAAGTGGCTCATAATTGCTTGGTTTTGACTGATTTTGTTGTGCTTGAGATGCCTAAAGATGATAATGTATATTATTCTTGGGAGACCTTTTCTTAATACTGCAGGTGCTGTCATTAATTGTAATCAAGGAAAAGTAACATTCAATATTGATGACAAAGAGCATACTGTTTATTTCCCCAAGAAGGTTTAATATGGGATCCCTTGTGGGATTGATCCTAGGGTGGCCCGATCTTCACGGATTTGAGGCGGGGAGTGAGGGGATACCCGATGAACATGATGAACGCAATACAAACGCAAGGTAAAGATACAAACACACGCAATCACAACCCGATTCGATTTGCTCCCGTTGGCTCGAACAACCAATCCAATAGAATCCTCGGTGAGAGACCGTTAGGTAGAATCACCAAAGAAGAGATCGGCAAGCGGATGATAGAATCCAAATCAAAGGAGAGAGTAGCAACCAAGTAGAATCCCAAAGGGGAGAGACCTAGCACTACTAGAATCCTTGATGAGGAGAAACCAAACACTTGAGGAGGGTCTTGACGACTTGGAGACGAACAACCGAACTCCAAGGCCTTGTACAACTCATAGATTAACTATAGAGAGGGGTTCCCATCTAGGGTTAGGCACAAGCATTCATTCATCATAAAATCTAGGGTTTCAAGGAGGGGGTGGGGGCTTATATATAGGCCAGCCACAAGCTAGGGGCAAAATAGACATAAACAGGGGGTTCTGGGCGTTACATGGGCCAGGCCCAAAAGGCCTTAACATGCCTGGCGTCGAGCAGGCCGGAGACTCCGGTGTTGGGTCCGAAGACTCCGGTCTGGACCGGAGACTCCGGTCAATCTCCGGACCCGTCTCCGGAGGGGGATTCTGGCTGTCCCGGGCTTGGTTCCTGGGTCCGGACCGGAGGACGGTCCGGAGACTCCGGTGTAGTCCGGAGACTCCGGTGTGATGGCCGGAGACTCTGGTCTAGCGTCCACCACTTCTTGCGTCTTCTCTTCCAGGCCTCTTGCTTGGGGGTCTTGGTTTCTGGGGTCCTCTTGTCATCTCCTCTTGGTGTCATGGTCATGGGCCTGGTCATAGCATGGGCACTTGTCTCAAGTAGGATTCCATTCACATGATAACCAAAGGAGGGTGAGGTATGGAATGAGTTCACCTTTGAGGGTGTGGTTGATGTAGAATGGTGTGGACCAATGGTGAATGCCATGTGTTGGGCTGCATCATCTCCCCCCGCTTCAAAACGAGTCTTCCTCGACGAAGTTCCATCATCATATAGGGAGGAAGGTGTGCACATGGTCTTGAGCTTGTATGTTGTTGAATCTCCGGTGTCGTAGCCTTGTTCAAATTGGTTGAAGATCTTGAAGTTGATCTTGTCATCAAGGTGTGGTTGGAGATCTTGTAGCGTGTTCCTTGTAGGTAGTAGGTGAGGTTGTGTATCCTGCAAAACCGACAACAAGGAGAAAGAGTTGTATGATGGATTGTTAGTATTGGGCGCACTCAAATCATTCTTCTCATGTGAGGTGGCATGCAGCGCGGCACTCATGATTTTTCCACTCATTTGGGGCTTGTAGCACTCACTCACGTGTTGGTGGATCACTCTCTCACCACTCATCTCACAAGGGTCCTTAGCTTGTTTAATCTTGGGCAACGACGTCATGTCGGAAGTGATAATTTGGCTTGGCGTCATAGGTTGTAGCACCAATGTCTTGTCATTCCACCTAAAGGAGTATTGGTTGGATGTACCATCATGTAGTGCGCCCTTGTCGTATTGCCATGGCCTTCCAAGGAGCATGTGACACACGGTCATAGGCACGACATCACACTCGATGGTGTCTTGATATGGACCAACCTTGAAGGAGACTTTGACCTTGTGTTTGATTTGAATGGTGCCATTGTCATCAAGCCACTTGACATGATAGGGCTGAGGGTGCTCCATGTATGGTAACTTGAGTTTCTCACAAATATCGATGCTCGCAAGGTTGTGACAACTTCCTCCATCAATGATAACTTTTATGGACTTGCCATCAATTCCGGCTCGGGTTTGGAAGATGTTGAGGCGTTGGTCCTCTCTAGGGATGGAGTTGGTCGTCAAGACTTGGGCGATGACAAGTGAGGGGCTTGGATCATGTTCACAAAGAAGCGTGTCCTCATCTTGCATTGCGGCATATTTTGTGATAGCGGCTTGGTTCATAGCTTCAAATTCATCCTCGCTCACGGAGTATATTGCGCCGTTCTCATCCGTTAGCATGACTCTTGTGTTGATGCACTCATAAGACTTGTGGCCCTTTCCTCCACACTTTAGCAAACTACTTGACTCTCCGTTGTTGTGTTGGAGGAGGGTGCCATAGGTGTCTTGGCTTGCTTAGAGGAGCTTGTTGCTTGGTTTGTTGGCTTGGAGGGGCTACTCGAGTTGATTGAACCGAAGTATGCCCTTTGATTCTCATAAGCATGTTCCTTTTGCAAGTGGCGCTCGGCCTTGGTTGCTTGGTGAAGAAGGTTCACGAGAGTCTTCTAAGGTTGGAAATCGACTATCTTGCGTATTGGGCGGCTCAAACCATTGAGGAACCGTGCTATTGTTAGCTCCTCCAGTTCCTTCACATCGGCTCTCATCATAGTCATCTCCATCTCCTTATAGAATTCTTCAATTGTCTTTGTGTCTTGCTTCAAGTTTTGTAGCTTGTCGAAGAGGTCTTGGCGATAGTGCTTAGGGACAAATCTTGCATACATCACATTCTTCATCTCGGTCCAAGTGGTCACCGGTGGTTCTTCTTGCTTCTCACGGTTGCTTTGGTAGTCTTCCCACCAAACATTGGCGTAGTCCTCAAACTCAAGAGATGCCATTGCCACTTCCTTCTCTTCGGAAAAGTTGTGGACTCAGAAGATCTTGTCGACTTTGAGCTCCCATTCAAGGTATGCATCGGCATTTTCTTCTCCTTTGAAATTGGGCATAACGAACTTGAGCTTACCAAACTTGCCATCATCACGCTCATGGTGGTTGTTGCGACGTTCTTGGTGCATACTTGCGTCACTTGGAGGGCGTGGAGGCGGAGGAGGAGGCTCTTGATTGCCTTGAGGTTGTTGTGGTGGATGAGCTTGATGATACTCGAAGTCTCTCCTTCGCCGTTGGTCGGCATCATTGACATTCATAGCTTGACGGTGTCGGTGGTGGTGTTGTGCATGCCGGTTATTGCGTCGAGCTTGGCGTGCATCCTCATCATCATCACTTGTGTCCCATATCGGTTCTTGATTTTGTTGACTTTGCTCGTGGTGGTTTTGAGGAGGATGACGACGCCTATCATTATGGTTAGCTTCATCTTGGCGTTCTCGAGGTTGGTGCACGTCGATGATTGCTTGTTGTGGTGGTGGACCATGCTCTTGTCGTTGTTGTTGAGGTTGGGGAGCATTTGGGTCCACCGCTTGAGGGTGACGATGACGAGCTTGTGGGTCCCCATTATGGTGGTGGGGTTCTCCGCGGCGAGAGTGTGACCTTGAAGACTCGCCATGTCGACTTGAGGAGTGCGTGCGGGAGGAACTTGATGAGCTTGAGCGATGACCGTGTCGGTTGCCAAGATTGGCAATAGCTTGGTGAAGAGCTTGGAATTGAGCATGGTGCTCCTCTTGGCGTTGCCGCTCACGGTACTCAAATTCTCGAAAAGTATCATCAAGACGGTGCTCAAGTCGCTCAAATTGATTGTTGAATTCTTGGCGTTGCGCCCATAAGTTGTGGCGCGTGGCAAAGCCATCTTGGTTGTTGAAATTGCTATCTCCACTAGCTCCACTTGCCCTAGACATGGTGCACAAACACACTTGATAGATATGGTGAGATTGGTGGAATGGTAATTGCTACCTTGCCTCACCGGAGTCAACGATTGAAATATTGTTGTTGCCGAGAGCAAAGCGAATAGTGGGTACACAAGACACACACACACACAAAGGCCTATGGTGGTAGGTTAGAAAGGTGGATAGCAAATGGAACAACCAAAAGAAAAGGATATTGTCAAAAGTGGGTACAATCCAACAAAACAAAGTCAAAGGAAAAGGTAAAAAAGGGTGACGAGAACCTACGACTATACACACACGGTGGAGATTAATGTGGCTAGCACGACTATGAAAAATAAGCAGCGAACAAAATTGGACCTAACGAAGACTAATGCTCAGTGTCATGCCAACGCTAGGAGAGACCATAGCCCGTTTGCACAAGGTTGAGAAGCAACGGATTTGTACGCTTGCCTTGCTCTTGCTCGCACTCTTGCTTAGAAGCTTTGGACTCTCTTTAGCTATTGGTATCTTTCTTTGTTTCTTTTGCTTAGAAGATTTTTTTTATATACTATGGAGTCAATTTTGTTATTGCCTCTATATCATGACTATGCAATAGCAAGCGCACAATTCTTCGGCAAACATAAAAGGGCTACTCTCGATAGGTTAGGTAACACACACAGGAAGAAGGGGGGTTAACAACGGTTGTGCAAGTTATACCTTGTGGTGATGTTGTACTTGCAATTGTTGGTGAAGGGATGGTTCGAGTCCCGCGGTGTCGATGTCGAGCACGAGGTGTTGTTGGCGTTGCGGAAGCTTGTTAGTTGATAGACACTCAGGCGAAACACAAACACACAAAGGAAGTTAGTCGAAAAAGGAAGAGGGGTCAAAATTTTGTTCAGGGCCGGAGACTCCGGTGTGTTGGGGCCGAAGAATCCGGTGTGGTCCGGAGATTCCGGTGTGATGGCCGGAGACTCCGGTCTGGTTCCAGCACGATGAACAACTCGAGTTCTTAAGCAGAAATTCGGCCCTTTAACCCTCAAATCCAGAAAATTTCGACCAAATTGGGCTAGGAAACGCAGGGCAAAGGTAGACCAAATCCAAGGACAAGTTTATAATTGACCAAAACCACAATCAACTCACCAAATCAAGAGATCGATCCAAAAGCAATTTGGGGCTAAATTTTTTGGTATTTTCGAATTTATGGTGGATATGGGGGAACAAAGTCAAATCCGTGGCAACCAAAAGCTGCTGATACCAGTTGATATGGGATCCCTTGTGGTATTGACCCTAGGGTGGCCCGATCTTGACGGATTTGAGGCAGGGAGTGAGGGGATACCCGATGAACACGATGAACGCAACACAAATGCAAGGTAAAGATACAAACACACGCAATCACAACCCGATTCGATTTGCTCCCGTTGGCTCGAACAACCAATCCAATAGAATCCTCGGCAAGAGACCGTTAGGTAGAATCACCAAAGGAGAGATCGGCAAGCGGATGATAGAATCCAAATCAAAGGAGAGAGTAGCAACCAAGTAGAATCCCAAAGGGGAGAGACCTAGCACTACTAGAATCCTTGATGAGGAGAGACCAAACACTTGAGGAGGGTCTTGACGACTTAGAGACGAACAACCGAACTCCAAGGCCTTGTACAACTCATAGATTAACTATAGAGAGGGGTTACCATCTAGGGTTAGGCACAAGCCTTCATTCATCATCAACTCTAGGGTTTCAAGGAGGGGTGGGGGCTTATATATAGGCCATCCACGAGCTAGGGGCAAAATAGACATAAACAGGGGGTTCTGGGCGTTACATGGGCCAGGCCCAAAAGGCCTTAACATGCCTGGCGTCGAGCAGGCCGGAGACTCCGGTGTTGGGTCCGGAGACTCCGGTCTGGACCGGAGACTCCGGTCAATCTCCGGACCCGTCTCCCGAGGGGGCTTCTGGCTGTCCCGGGCTTGGTTCCTGGGTCCGGACAGGAGGACGGTCCGGAGACTCCGGTGTAGTCCGGAGACTCCGGTGTGATGGCCGGAGACTCCGGTCTGGCGTCCGCCACTTTTTGCGTCTTCTCTTCCAGGCCTCTTGCTTGGGGGTCTTGGTTTCTGGGGTCCTCTTGTCATCTCCTCTTGGTGTCATGGTCATGGGCCTGGTCATAGCATGGGCACTTGTCTCAAGTAGGATTCCATTCACATGATAACCAAAGGAGGGTGAGGTATGGAATGAGTTCACCTTTGAGGGTGTGGTTGATGTAGCATGGTGTGGACCAATGGTGAATTCCATGTGTTGGGCTGCATCAAGGTTGCTAGAATCTATTTCCTGAATTCCATTGAAAATTTTGAGAGCATCAAGGTTGGAGAAATATATTGTCCCATTCCACAAGAAAATTTTGAAACTATTATGATTGGGACCATTTCTATCAAGTACGAGGTAACATAATCACCTTGTGGAATGCAAAGTTTTGTTTCATATAAGATTGTTTTGGTAACAAGACTTGATCAACCTTGTTAACAAAAGGATTTTAATGAACAAAATAATGCTTGCACTGTGGTTATACTTGCTTTCTTTTATTTTTCTCCTTCCTAGTCTTTGCCTTTCTTTTGCTAGCTTTGGTTTTGCTAGTTTTTGCTGGTTAGTTTGCCTTAGAGATCATGTAGTTTGGCTTTTGGTTTGCTTTTGATTCTTCTAAAAAAAACTGTTTCTGCGAGAAAATCAATTTTCATACCCTGAAAAGGCCAAAAATAAATTTTCCCGAAAATTCCCAGAAAATTCAAAATATATTTTTCCTCAAAAAAGTTGCAGAGGGACACCTGAAGTGACCCAGGGGCCACCCTAGGACACCACACCCATGGTAGGCGCGGCCTACCTGTGGGTGGCGCCTAGGGGGGGGGGTCTAGCCCACCTGGGCCCCTTCAAGGTGCCCCCTCACAGCCATCTTCTTTATCTCTCCCAAAAAACATCGGAAAACTTGCTCAAGCTCGAGTTATTGCTGTTCTTGCTCGTGATTTTCGATCTCCTTGCTCAGCCCCTCTTTGCTGCTGATTTTTGGAGAGATTGCTCCTTGGTATGTGCCTCCTCCACTTGTCCAATTAGATTTGTGATTGGTAGATTGTATCTTGAGTATTTTGCTTCTATAGGTGACAGGTTGTGTGATCTTGCATGCTTGTTCTATGCTTAGAGATTTCATTTTGATGCATGTATAGTCCTCTAGCAAGTTCCTATAGTAGTTGCTCATCATTTATCAACTTGGAAATCACTTGGTTTGATGTTTGTCTAAAAATTTCAGAAATAAGGTGGTCATGGACAACCACACATTTGGAGAAATATTTGAGGGTGATGCACCTAGAAGGGAAAGGCTTCCAAGATCATCCACCAGTGTCAGACCCTCATACAATGAGGATCTCATTTCTCCGTGATTTGGTGACGAGGGAGATGAGGGGGATGCGCATCCCTCCGCCTTTCCTTGCTAAACCTTCTTGCGGGCTGCTGGGATTCTTGATGATTTTATGACCTTGGTTTGGAGGGCTGGTATAACAAGTCTTATGCAGGATGAGAGCGTGCAATATGCTATGCTCACTAAAACATTTGTGGAGAGCTTATCCTTTACTAACATCATGTTCAGTCCGGATGTTTATTTCAAAGTTTATGGCAGGTCTTACCATATGTCATTGAAGAAATTTTGTGAAGCTCTAGGACTTGGTACAGTTGGCTTAGCAAAGAAGATTCCAGCTCAACCCGCTGATTTGTTGGAGCTTTACCGCGGGATAACCAACGATGATAACCGTAGAGCTCAACGGGGAAAGATAAGAAACATTCAGCTTCCAGCCATCAGGTACGTGTATCTTGCCACTAGTGTTCTTGGTAGGGAGAACACTAGTAATATTTCCAGCTATCATTTGGCTTTCTTAGCTGCTGCGCTCAACAATGATACTAAGTATAATCTTGGTTCCCTCATTGCTCGCCGCTTAACTACTAAGGGAGCCATTTATGGGGGAATTATTGCTATGCATGTTGCTACTTCCTTGGACATTGTTGTCGATCCAAATGATACAATTTTGGATCCTCAGAGGCTTGATCTTGCTGCCATGAAGGCGCACCACTTTGTCACCACTGGATCTACCCTTGAGAACTTGGTTTATAGAATGCTGTTTATTGACGGGAAAGAGAGAGAGATCCCTCTACCCCAAACCACTTTGTTCAGTATTTCGCAGGGACCTTTGTCACGCTCCAAGGAGGAGATGGATGAGAAGCTGCGATCTCTTATCTTCCATGGGAACTATCAGGAGGAAGCGCCCTCTTACGACCCCACAGTACACTACACAGGGGAGTCCTCGAGCTCGTACTAGGACAAGGGAGCCTCCTCATCATACTACGGAGGTGCACCTACTTGGGCACCATGGGATTGATCCCCACTTAGGCCAAAAGCCTAAGCTTGGGGGAGGTATACCGACATCACACACTCACCTATATATCATGTTCGGTCGGTTCTTTGTATATCCATTGTTTCGCTTTCTTTTTGGTTCTTGTTGCTTCTTTCTCAAAAACACAAAAATACCAAAAATATTTTTGTTGTTTCTTTGTTTCTTTTCTTTGGTTTTCCTTAAAAGAAAAATCCAAAAATATTTTGCTTTGCTTGGTTTGTTTTTGCTTTGCTTGTTTTTTGCTTTGTTGGATTGTTTGAAAAATTGAAAACACCAAAAATATTTGTTATTCTTCTTTGGTTTTGTGAGTTCTTTGCAGGGTTCAGCCGTCCTCAGTGGATTTTGGTTTCATGTTATTATTCAAGTCACACAAGTGAAGAGCAATAATGAAGATTAAGACTACTTGAGGAGTGGTAAGAGGCTAGTAATGAACTCTATTTGTTTCATTTTTGTACATATACTCATCATTGTGAGAATGCTTAGTCTGTTCACTGTAAGGAGTGTGTTACTGATGGATGTTTAGTATTTCTTGCTTGTATATGATTAGCTCCAGCTTGCTAATAGTTTGTATCATGTCGTATGAATGTTTGCTTGCATTGTTTTATTCATATTTTGGTATGATATTGTGGTATCCTCCTCTAGAAGTTTCATGTGAATCGACTTGGCACATGCTCACGCATGCATATGACTAAACAATAGTCAGTAAGCCTCGATGATTTATTTTGCCTTAGAGTTCTTGTATCACTTTCATGCCATAATTAGTCATGTTTTGTTGCAAGCATGATTATGACAATTATTGCTCTCTCGTTTGTCGCTCCCTCTCTATTGCTAGCCTTCACTTGCACCGAGTATGATCTCTACCTGTGTTTCCAACCCCTCAAAACCATTATTGCCAACTGTGTCCACCATACGTACCTATTAGAATCGTTTGATATTTTAGTGCGTATTCAATATGCCTTGTTTTCTTTCAAATAAAATGTTTGTCTGTTTTGAGAAAGTTAGTTAGTAAAGCTCTCACGAACTTGATGGCACACTTTATTCCTTGCACTTAATAATCCTGAGCCATTGTTACTTGTCCATGAAAGTTATATGCTTGCAAATTATATGCTGGGAGTCAGCAGAACCGTGATGTAATGGGGAACTCTTTCAACACTCTTTGGATACCCTATCCAATTGATACTTTGCTATTTTTTTACGGATGTCGACGATGTGAAATAAAAGGGGAGCTTGTGAGTTCATGGAGTCTATACATTGTTTTAGAGAAATGCATGGGCCGCTAGCCTAAGCCATGCCTAATCATGGTGGAAACTTGCAGCATCACCATACTGAGCATTTTGTGAAGCATCCTCAATAAAATCTATGAATATAGTAAATAAAAAGATTACTGAGATGCTCATTGTCTGCTTGCCTTGTCATTTTGATCACAGGATAGCTCCTGTATCATGTGCAAGGGGTACCCCGTTGGCGGTTCTCTATGATATGCATGCATGAACAATGATAAGAACTTGCAGGTAACCAAAGTTGAGTAGCATGCAAAGTGGCCCTCGTACTCAAGGGACTTAGGATTTTCAGTTTATGATCTGTCAAGCATATAACTCATACTGGACCTCACTTTTACCTTAACCACATGAAGATTCCTATGATAGGGGCAATGAGAGCTCAAAGCTAATGAGTACCTTCCTTTCAGCATTAGGAAGCCTTTAAAACTTTTCAAAACTCTTTCACCCCCTTGTTGAGTCACCACTTATTCTATGAGCACCTTCTTGAGAGAATAGTTGTCATTCTTGTGTTTGTTCCAAAACTTGGTTAATTATGTCATGACTTTGATGCTTGTATCTTTTATATCTTTACTTCTAGTCTTCACTTGAACTTCATAGGTGCCTCGGCATTTATATTGTGATCTACAAACAAAGGAAAGTGAGATACCACTCTATTATACCTTACTATGAGAATTGCAATGTTGCTTATGTTTATGTTTCATGCTACTTATTATTATTGAGTTGGTTTCTCTTCATAGCTTGCAATGACTATTGAGTAGACTTGGTTGCGTACTTATTATTATGAATGGTTTAAGCATCTACTCCTGTGCTAAGAATATATACATCATATGAAGCAAATGTGTTCGTGAAAGTTCTTTTATCGCACTCAGTTTTCAACTGAATTGCTTGAGGACAAGCAATATGCTAAGCTTGGGGGGAGTTGATACGTCCAAAACGTATCTATTTTCCCGAACACTTTTGCTATTGTTTCTTCTCTAAACTTGTGTGATTTGGATACAACTAACATGGACTGACGCTGTTTTAGCAGAATTACCTTGGTGTCTTGTTTTTGTGCAGAAAATCAACTATCAGGAAAAATCCTGGAAAATATGCCAAAAATTATATTTCACCAAAAGACCCACGGAGCCAGAATACGAGACAGAGGAGGGGCCTGGGGGGCCCACACCCCTGCTAGGCGCGGACCCACCTCTGGCCGCTCCTAGGGGGGTGCAGCCACCCCAGGCACCCCCTCGGCCTCCCTTTGCGCCTATAAGTTGCCTCTTGACCTAAAAACCGAGGGGGGTTCGGTAATTTTCTAGAAAGAGTTCTGCTCCGCCGCCAGAAACCAAGATTCAGATCCAGAAACTCCGTTCTGGCACCCTGCCGGGAAGTGGGAATTTGGAGAGGATCATCGCCATCGTCATCACCAACGCATCTCCATTAACCATCAATGTTTTCCTCATCCATGAGTGAGTAATCCCCTGTTGTAGGCTTGGGGATGGTAGGGATTGGATGAGTTCTATCAGGTAACCGAATAAGATCTATTAGGGCATAGTGCCTAGTATCTCTATTAGTTCTATTTGACTTGGTTGCAACTTGTTGTGCTTAATGCTTGTCACTAGGGCCCGAGTTCCATGATCTCAGATCTGAACTTATTATTGAATCATTATGATAGTATTGTTTGCGGTCTTATCTACAAGTTGTGTACACATATCACTGTTCGGATCCAAAGGCCCCAAAGTGACAATAATTGGGACAACCGAAGGGGATGGCCGTGGTGTGAGGATCACATGTGTTTACGGAGTGTTAAAGCTTTGCTCCGGTGCTCTATTAAAAGAAGCACCTTAATTGCCAGTAGTTCCCTAGAGGCCCCGCTGCCACGGGCTGGCTGGACAGAAGATGTTGTGCAAGTTCTTACTGCGAGCATGTATGACTATATTTGGAGCACTTGCCTAGGATTGTTTAGCACTTGGATGCTTGTTATTATTTATCTGCAATGCCCTAGATATTGAAGTTACATGTTTAGACTTGACCATGCAAGTCCCGTCCATCCATCCCTATGCCTACCGCACTCGAATCCCACTGTGACCGTTACTGTTACTATTGCTCCTGTTTTACTATTGCTGTTGCTTTGCTGTTGCTACTACCAAACTGTTGCTACTGATAAAGTTCTGTGAGCAAGAACTATTTCCAGGTGCAGCTGAATTGACAACTCAGTTGTTAAGGCTTGCAAGTATTCTTTGGCTCCCCTTGTGTCGAATCAATAAATTGGGTAATACTACCCGCAAAGACTGTTGCGATCCCCTATACTTGTGGGTCATCAGTGTATTGTAGTACTTTTGATAAATAGGAGTGTCGATCCCAACGAGGAGCAGAAGGTGTTGACTAGTGGTTTGGAGCAGGAACTCTCTGTAAATACTTAGCAAACGAATTTTTAGGGTTTTTTGATAAAACAAGGAAATAAAGTGCAATTAAATAAAGACAACAAATAATTGCAGCAAGTGGCCCAATCCTTTCTTAGCAAAGGACAAGCCAGAGGTAATACTTATGAGGACCAACCGTTCTTGAGGACACATGGGAATACTGTCAAGTGCTTTCATTTCATATAGTTGATTAATCTTCTTTGGTTTGATAAGTGTTGTGTGGGTGATAATGTACTGACCTTACTAGGACTAATACATACTTGTGATTAAACCCCTTGCAAGCATCCGCAACTACAAGAATATAATTAAGATAAAAACCTAACCACCGCCTTAAACTCTGAGATCCTACACTCCCTTGTGCAAAGGTTTCCTAACGGGGGTTCAGGTTTCTGTCACTCTGGCAACCCCACAATTAGTAGCCAAATACACAATGCATTACCCTAGGCCCATAAATGGTGAAGTATCATGTAGTCGATGTTCACATGACACCACTAGAAGAATAGCACCACAACTTAAATATTAACCATTGAATAATACCTCAACAACAATTCCACTACTAACAACATGACTTCTCCCATGTCCTCAAGAACTAAACGAACTACTCACGAGACATCATATGGATCAAGATCAGAGATGATATGATGATGAATAACAATCTTAACATAAACAATAATTCAAAGGTTTCACTCATAAGCATCAACTACAAAAGTAATCAACACCGGGAAAGTTTCCGCTAAGAACTATGCAAGATTCAACACAATTGTTACATCAGGATGGAGTGGTGATGATGGTGCTGGTGGAGATGGTGGTGTGGATGATGATGATGATCCCGATGAAGTCTAGCTTGATGACGGTGTTGATGGCGGTGATCTCCCCTCTCTGGGAAGGAATTTCCCTGGCAGAAATCTGTCTGTCGGAGAGCTCTTTCTCTCTTTGTAGTTTCCGCCCCGCAGAGGCGGCGGAATATTTCTGTGGTCGCTTCCCGAACTTTAG
This sequence comes from Avena sativa, assembly GCA_916181665.1. Classification (NCBI taxonomy): domain Eukaryota; kingdom Viridiplantae; phylum Streptophyta; class Magnoliopsida; order Poales; family Poaceae; genus Avena; species Avena sativa. Next base: position 37,475,483 of record OV702284.1, read on the forward strand.
CGTTTCGGGAGGAAGATATAGGTGAAGGGGCGGAGCCAGAGGTGGGCCAGGGTGGCCACATCCCCTAGTGGCGTGACCCAGGGTGGCCCGCACCGGGGGGGTGTGGGCCCCCTGTGGCCCAACCCGCCTCCCCTTCTGGCTTCCTTCTTCTTCTGGAAAAATATGATTTTCCATAGTTTTTCTGGTATTTTTCTGATCTTCACAAAAAAATGCATCTAGACACCGCTTTTTCCATCAGAATCCTGACTCCGGCATTTCATCCTCCAAGAATCACCCAACATGCAAAAATAGATGAAATAACATAAGTATCACCTCTTAATATGAAATATATCAATTAATAGAAGCAAATTATGGTATTGAATAGTGATGCAAAATGGACGTATCAACTCCCCCCAAGCTTAGACCTCGCTTGTCCCCAAGCAAAAACTGAGCTCAGTAAACATGTCCATAGGTTTATGGAGTGAAGTGTCAATAAAAAGAATACGGACAAGAAGCATGCCACTTACCAATACACAACTCATAATAGAAAGCAACTCACCATTATATAACTTAACTTGCAACGAGTATGTTAGTCACAATAAAGATGCATAAAGATAAATCATAATTGGGAATGGCAAACTTTGTTCTTGGTCAGAGAACAGCTGACAAATAGTTTTCAAGCAAAGATTTTGTAAAGAAGTTTATAATAGGAGTACTCTTTGCAAAAACATAAAAGGCTTTTCATAATGATGGCTTTCAAAGCAATACTCATTCAGATAAGAGTTTTGTGCAGAACAAGAAAGATAACGGACATGATTGAATAAATCATCATATGAATGATTGAAACACAACAACTGAAATGCTTGCTGGAGATAGAGAGGAATAGGTTTACTGACTCAACTTATAAGTAAAAGAAAGGCCCTTCACAGAGGGAAGCAGGGATTTCAAGTTCATAAAGAGCTTTCAAAAGATTATGGTACTTACTAGCTTTGAGATCTCATTGCCCCTATCATAAGCATCTTGAGACGATTAAGGTTAAAGTGAATAAAGATGGAGTATATGCTTGACGAAATATAAGTTGGCAATCTCATGTCCCTTGAGTACGAGGGCTGCTCCTCATGCTACTCAACTTTAGTTACCGGTAAGTTCTTGTCATAGTAAGTACATGTGTATCATAGAAAACCGCCAACGGGGTACCCCTTGCACATGATACAGGAGCTATCCCATATCAAAATTACAAGGCAAGCAGACAATGAACATATCAACAATCTTCTTATTACCATGGAAAAATGGTGCTTTTTTCTCTCTTTCCTCTTTTTTCCCAATATCTTTTTTTATAAGAAGAATGCTTCATAGATTGCTCATTATGGTGATGCTGCAAGTTTCCACCATGATTAGGCATGGCTTAGGCTAGCGGCCCAGGCGTTTCTCTAACACATATACATAACTCCATGGACTTACAAGCTCCCCTTTTATTTCACACCGACGACATCCATAAACAAAAGAGCATGATATCAACGGGGTAGATATTTACAGGTGTTGAAAGCGTTCCCCATGACATCATGGTTATGCTAATCCCAACTTATAGGTGCAATCATATACAACATAGATGATAGAATGGTTCAAGTTTATTAAGGGCAAGAAAATAAGGTGTGCCATCAAGTTCGTGAGAGCTTTACTAACCAGTTTTCACATAACAAAAGAATTTTTAATTTGAAAGGTAGATGAAGCCTAAGAATTTACTTGGAATAGAAATAATGCTAATAGGTAGATATGGTGGACACAAATGGCATAAGTTTTGGTTTAAAGGATTGGATGCACGAGAAATATTCCCTCTCAGTACAGGTTTTTGGCTAGCAAGGCTGGGTAGCAAGCAAAAGAGTTGAAGGAAACAAGCAAACATACAAGTGATAAAGTCAAACATGCAATCTTCCTTGAAAACACAAAAGATCTTAACTAAAGAATACTAAGCTTATGAGCCAATCAAGAAATAAAATGATATAAAATACCTGTAAGTGCTTTTCTCTTTTCCTTTTAAACGTCAAAAAATGTTGCTACTGACTAGAGCTCGGTTTGCCAAAGCAATATAGATTTACTTGATGCTCCCAAAGTGATACCAATACTAATCAACAAGATCAATCACATAATAGAGATTGCAAACTAAATAAAAAGTGCAAAAAGTAAAAGATGAAATTTCTCATTAATATCCCATAAAGGCACTCACACCAAGGGATACATAGATAACCAACTAAAGGAGAGATACTTCCACAATGCAAACCATCATATATGATAACTTCTCTATTCAAGATATGACTCTACTAAAAAGGTAAACATAAAGATAATGATGTGATACCGCGGCACTCCCCCAAGCTTGGAACAAACCAAGGGGATGCCAAAACCTGATGATGAATTACTCCTTTGGTGGTGGTGTTCTGTTCAGGGTGAGGAAACCCTCCAGCCTTACGAAGCCTGTTATTCTCCTCTTGAAGTATATCCACCTTTCTCCTTAAAGCTCGGTACTTATCACAAAACTCATCAGTGGTTCGAAGGGCTTCCACTGCCTTAGGGCAGGAAATGAAGTCTGGAACAGAGGTCATCATCCCCTGCATATTATGAGAAAAAGCACGTCCAGTGTTAATTTCCCCTACAAAAGTAGGTTTTCTTGCCCTTGATCCTGTGGCAGTTTGTCCCTTCATGCTTGCTGACATGTTCTTTAATTACTCCTCGACGCTCCAATCCATGTCTTCGCGCCTAGCTGCGATCCTTTCTTCTTCCACGGTCTTCTTTCCCTTGTCGTTGGCGGAGACCATGATGCCTCTAAACTTGAGAATATTTCCTAACAGAAACAGATCAAAACTAAAACACGATGAGAACACGATATATGAACCTCGGGGGATCCAGGGCGTTATATATTATGAAGTTTTACGACATAAGGAAGGTACTGTGCGAAAACGGGATGGAGACGGACTCTGGGGTGCTCACACCCCCTGGTGGCGCGGCCAGGCAGGGCCCATGCCACTGGTGGGTGTGGCCCACCCAGGCTCCGTTTCCTTCTCTTTTTCGTCTCGTAACCTTCCATATGGAATAAAAACATAAAAAATATAAAGAAAAAGTTTTTTCGTGAACCTTTGATTTCTAGCACTTTTACCTATTCGGACACAGACTCTGCAGATTCCTTCTCTCCAATACTTGAAAGTTCCTTTCATACAAAGCCTCACTCAAACTTCATTAGCAACATTAGTGTATGCAAAAACAATAAAACTTTTGGGTTAAAAATTCAATTTAAATCCATCAAAACAAAATCTACCGAAGCAACTCCTTTCAAAAGCCCAAAATAATCTAAAAGGAAATCGATTTAAGACTTAAATACAAATGATGGCAGAAATCTGTCAAAACAGACCAACAAGTAAAGATTGATTTTTTTTGAAAATCTTCTGTTGCTCAAATCAAAAAGTGTAAAACTAACGAAAGTTGGATAACAACTTGGGGCACAAGCACAGAAAATTAAAGCACCATCCGAAATACTGGGGTCCTTTACGAATTTTTACAATGTAGCACGAAAATCTGTCCCAGGACAACACCTTTTCACAACTCCTCTACTTCTCAAAAGAGGTTGATCTTGACACAAAAACCAAACAAAAAGGATAAGTAGCGGTTATTACTGAGGTAATAACTTCCAAGACTCAAAGAAACAAAAACCAAAAACAAACTAAAGTGGGTTGTCTCCCAAAAATCTCTTTCTTTATAGCCATTAAGATGGGCATAATAATTTCAACATGCTCATGTAGGAGATATGGATTTGAAGTGAAAGAGAGCATCAAGAAGCAAATATCGAACACATAAGATTCTAACCCACTTCCTATGCAAGGGAGCTTCATGAGAAAACAAATTATTGAAACAAAAGGCTACTAGCATAGGAAGGAAAAACAAGTGCAACTTCAAAGCTTTCAATATAAAGCGGGGAAACTTAATATTATTGAGATGCATAAAACCATGTTTCCCTCTCTCATAATAACTTTCAGTAGCACTTTGAATAAAGTTGACAATATAACTGTCACAAGAAACAACTTTATCATCAGAATGAGCATACTTACATTCATCAAAAAGAGGTCTAAGGTCATAAACTGGATCAATAGAAGCAAGTTGTTCAACCCTAAAATCCTCATTAGGCAATTCATTTTCATAAGGAGCTTTAGCAAATTTAGAAAAGTTAAACTCATATTATTCTCCATCAAAATTAGTTAAAACTTTCTCCTTGTTACAATCTATAATAGCTCCACAAGTGTTCAAGAAAGGTCTACCAAAAATGATAGGACAAGTTTTACTAGCTGCTGAACCAACCACTAGAAAATCAATAGGATATTTAATCTTACCACAAATAACTTCCACATCTCTTACAATACCAATGGGGCAAATGGTTTCCTTATTAGCAAGGTGAATAACCACACCAATGTGCTCAAGTTCACAAGGACCAATCTCATGCATAATTTCCTTGTAAAGCTCATAAGGAATAACACTAGAACTAGCACTAATATCACATAAACCATAATAGTAATGATCACCAATTCTAACAGAAAGCATAGGGACACTAGCTTTCCTAGTTTTACTAGGATGAGAGACAATATTAGAAGCATCTTCACAGAAGATAATGTGTCCATCTTCTACATTTTTAGTGACAAGGTCTTTAACAATGGCTACTACAGGTTCAATATTTATTTGTTCATCAGGTTCAACAGCTTTCTTTGTACTTTTGCTAACCACATTAGCCATAATAGAATTTTCCTTTACCTTAGCAGGAAAAGGTATTTTCTCAATATAGGATTTAGGCAAAATAGGATCAATAGTATAAACTTCAGTGTTTCTAACAGGAACATGATTAACAACATCTTTATAAGGTGCATGGTACTTGTCCCACTTATTTTTAGGAATTTATATATAAGAGGCAAAGGACTTAAAAAAGTTGGAAATACTTTGAGAATCAAGACCATAATCAGTACTAATATCATAAAAGTCATCAGTTCCCATAAAATATTTAATGCATTCATAATCATAATTTATACCAGACTTTCTTCCTGTATCATTCTCCCATGCTTCAGTATTTTCTTGAATATGGCCTAGAAGATCCCATTTAGCTTCTTATTTCATACGTGTGAATGATCCAGCGCAAGAAGCATCTAATAAATCTTTATCATGAAGAGAAAGCCTTGCATAAAAGTTATTAAGAATAATATTATTAGGGAGGTCATGAATAGGACATTTGTAACACCCTCAGAATCGGCCCTATGCAAGTTTCAGCGCTTCCCGCCAAACCCGCATAGAAACGATTCAAAGGTGCCCACCAGGCACTTGCGTGCGGGTGGAAAACGAAGTAATATCATTACACAATAGTCCTCGATGGAACCCACAAAACATATATATACAACAGCGACTCAAAGAGTCAAGAATACAGATATACAATACAAAGATCCAAATCACCTTTAAAACGATATAGCGTCCAAGTACGGACAAGATGCAAATTGAGCTAAGAGCCCTGAAGAATAACCAATGGCGTCCATAACCCTGCCCAGGCCAAGCCGGAAGGGTAACCCTGCTAACGACGTCGATCTCAAAACCTGCTTAACAAAAGGGGTGCTAACAAAGGGCAAAGGAAAAAGAGAGAGCGGTCAGTACTGAGGCCAGTACACGGCGAGGCTAGAATTCGGCGGTCCTCGCCTACATAGGTATGGTGGACTGAAGCGGCAGCGCAGCATGCACTAAACAACCTATAGAGACTCGATACAACTAGCGGCTATCAAAGAGGGGTAAGAAAGACCTGTTCGAAACCAACCTGATACTACCACCAAACATACCCATCCTGGTGTTTCCCCCTCGAGACCAAACGAGGAAGTCAACCGAGGAACTCACACCGTTGGCAGTTTTATTTATTCAGTTATCGTTGCAGCAATTACTAGTCAGGTATAGATAGTCATCCTGATATAATAAGCAGTGGGCAATTTTAGTTAACCATTCCGTTGTAGTTGCGACACTTACTAGTCAAATACAATTAGCATGAGATATCCCAAACCCAGCAGTTGTTGGTACTTTTATTTAGCCATTCCGTTGTAGTGCAGCTGATTACTAGTCATATCGGATACAAGTCAAATTATAACAGTAAACTTTAGTTATAGTTGTCTATGATCGAGAACTGTGCTCCAAGTCGTCCATAACCGCGGACACGGCTTTTCGAAAAGATTTAACCCTGCAGGGGTGCACCAAAGTATCCACACGCACTTCGACCCTTTTTGCCAGATCAGTTAACATACACCCATCGGTATGTCGGCGGGGCCTAAGTCATGACGTTTCCCAGACCCAAAGCAAGTACATGGGGGCCACCCCACTAAGTTACCCGCAACGAAGTCGGCCGGTCTCCGAGACGGACTCAGGGTTTGCGTCAGTGGCTGTAAACGACTGGGAACCCGAAAATGTGACTGGGCTTGTCGATACCGCGAAAACACTCCGCTTCCAAAACAGTACAAGTGCAGTACCTCGCACAATTTAAATTAAGCAGTAAAGCATGGCATAAGTACAGAATAGTAATAAAGCCCCAAACTACTTGTGGCCCCCGGTACAATACTTTGAAATCAGGTACTAATCGATGGGGGTGCCCATACACCCCACCTGTGGTTAGCGCGCTCGATCTCGGAACAGGTGTCAAGAACTCGGGGTCCTACGGGACACAAGTGGACGGTTAACAACCAAATGACATCTATTGCCCACATGTGCCTCTGCATTTACCTACTTCAATTTTAGTTATTAAACAATAATGAAAGTCTTGTTCATCTCCAACATTAAACATGCGGCAATACTCCAACAACTGAGGTACTTGACGACAAGCAACAGCACTTGAGCAAGCGACTACGACGCGCAGGTCCAACTATCTACCAAACAACAGGTAATAGGATGTGTCCAAGGCAAAATAAGGCTGCAAGGGATATCACGGGTACGAAAACTAGAGCACCGCAACACAGATAGCAATAGATCAACAGGAGGGAATAAATACTATAAAAGTAAGATAGGTAGAAAAGGGGGAGGTGCTCGCCTGAAAACATTGCCGAAGGTTCACCGGGGATCAGGTCGACACTCGCATCAATTCATCGTCCTAATCCGTGAAGAAGCAAAGCACTAGCAGAAACACCGGATGCAATATTTAATACTACGACAGAAGATCGGGCATGATGCATGTATGATGTATGACATGGCAAGGTGCGATGCAATTAGGCAATATTAAGGGGAACCGGGGTCCCGACAATTATTTAATAGTTCAAGTTGTTTAGATACCCCACAATTTAAATGTGGTATTAACAGGGCAAGATAAGTTACCGGTTCTCTACGCAAATTTAAATGGGGCCAATATAAGACTAGAAAAGCCCGCATATGGCCTCCATATTTAATTATAAGATGAATCGGCATAAGGCCCCCAACCCACATGACAATATGTATGCAAGCATGGCAATTTAATATGCAACAATTTGATATTACATTTATAAAATAGGGCTCGAGAAAGGGGTCACACATGGGGTTCGGCGAACTTGGTGTTTGCCGAGGGTTCGAGGATCTCCGGATCAGCCTTAGGGTTTAGGAGTCAGCGTCTCGGTTCCTTGATGGCGTGCTCGTGGTTGCTTGTCAACGAGGAGGCATTGTCGCACCAAACTTGCATCGGTTAATCTTTCGAAGATCATGGCGTTTCCCGGAACAGGACTCGTCTTGGACCTTGACCGCGACATCTTCAAAATACCACCACATCAACATAACTGGGCCGAGACAGGGGTATCATGTCCATGTCCATGTCACGGCGCTAGATGCGACCATGCGGGGGCTCGCAAAGGCACAGAGGCAGGGAAAAAAACAGGAGCCCTCGTACAGCAGCACAGACACAAGGCGGCAGCGCAGTCGGGGAGGCGACGAGGGAGCCAGGGTGGTCGGGACGACGGCGGTTGCCGGGGAGGTCGAGCGCCGGCGAGAGAGCTCTGAGGCGCGCGGCCTACAGAGGAAGGGAACCGCGAGGCCGACAGCTAGGGACGACTTGGTGACACGGTGGCGGCCGGAGGAGAACCAGGCGGCGGCGGGGTCCTGCAAAGGAGGTGGGACCCGGGAAGGAGAGGCAGAGGCCTGCCTGGCTCGCGAGCTGGGGCCTGCCAACGCACTGCGAGGTGGCGCCGGAGGGCGTAGCTGCGGGAGGAAGAGAGGTCCGCGTCCCTGGCGGTGGCAGAGAGGGAGGCCGGCAGCGGCGAGGAGCAGGCCCGGGGCGGCGCCTAGTCTGCGGCGGCTCGGGGACGGGCCGACAAGGCAGGGCTCCCGGCGGCGGAACGAAGGAGCTCCAGGGAGGAGGCGCGAGCGGGAGAGGTCGGTGGCGGTTGGTGGGATCGAGCAGAGCGGGAGGTTGGGGATGGGCGTCGGCGCGTGGTCGACGGAGGATGTGGCCGAGCAGAGGAGGCGCAGGCGGCAAGAGGCGCAGGCGGCAAGAGGCGCAGGCCGGCGTGAGGAGCTCGACCCGAGGCGACGGCCGGAGGTCGCTGGCGAGCACGGTGGGAGACCAGAGGCGGGCTCGAGGCAGATGGAGGTGGGAGGAGGCGCAGAGGAGCTGGGCGACGCGGCGGGATCGGGCGGCGGGGCGCGCGGTGGTCGAAGGACGAGCAGCGGTGGTCTCGCAGGCGGTCGGCGGCGGGGATCGATCGAGGGGTAGCGGGGCTCGCATCGAGAGAGGACGGAGAAGGGGGCGCGCTCTCCCGAGGGTGGGACGCGGGATGGTGGGCCAGGAGGCGGGGTGGAGCACGAGGTGGTCAGGGGAGGTTGGGTCGGAAGCGGTCCGGTGGGGCCCGGCTGGCGGCTCCTGAGGCGTGCATGCGTGTGTGTGTTGTGTGCGTGGGTGAGGGAAGGTGGGGCCAGGAGGAGAGATGAGGTAGAGGGGCTCGGTGAGGTGGCAAGCCGTGGTTGGCCGGGGAAGGAAGGGGAGGTGAGGTGGCGTGCACCGATTGGTGCAGGTGAGGTGGAGGCAGGGTGGGTAGGATAGGTTTGGGTAGAATAGGGATTAGACAGGCGGGTTCTGGGTAATTTTGGGGGTGGCCGGCTAGGTCGGATCGACCCGGTTTGGCTGCCCCCTAATAATAAAATAAATATTTTATTATTTAAAACAAGGCTTTTGCAAACCGTTGGTAGACGAAACAAAATAATCCGGAGACCCGGGTTTTGATTTGAATTAAAGACGGGGTATTTAGAAAACAATAAAAGACTTTTCGAAATAGTTTTAGACAAAACCATGCAGGATGATGACGATGCTCAAATGCAATGTGGCATGATGACATGAGCATGCGGTCATGATGATGCAATGCGCAAAAACAACGCGATTTTCTAGTAGTGGTTTTTGCGGGGCGCCACAATTCGACACCACCAACAATGGATCTCGCCCTCGAGATCCGCCTCATGGTACCGGGAAGAAGGGCGGTCTTCTGAATCTTCTCGCATCGTGTAGATCCTCGCGACACCACTAACAAGAGGTCGTTGTCCGTGATCGTCGAGGGAACACTCCGGGAACAAAAGATCGAAGGTAGAGGTATCAACAAATAAAGCCACCTCTAACTCCGATATAAAGAGAGAACCGATGCATTCTCATCCACTTCAATGTACACAAGCGAATAGAGTGAGTAGTCGGCATGGGGGCCAATCCATCACGCACCCAAACTATTACTCTGCACAATCAGTAGAAAAGCGTGCAACCATTCTCGGAATCAGACTGAAGATCTCGACAATCGAGGTTCAGAAACAAAGGAGTGATGCAGACTCTGCATCGGATCTGGCGTAGATGATGTCGTCGCGTCGGAAAACACCGGAAGGCACAATCAAGGAACAAAGAGAAGTCCACCAGACGAAGGATTCCTCGGATAGCATGAAGACCAGATGTAGCAACACCGTTACCAAAGGAGGAAGCGAAACCCTGAAGGTACGATGGAACCCAACCACGAGAAATCCTGGACTCGAAGAGAGAGAAGAGAGCGGATTCAAAACACGCGGAGGTGAGAGGAGAGCAGCAGAGGGGTAAGGAGTAAAATCAGACCTAATCAGAACTATCCAACCGATTTTGCAAAAATAGTTTTGACACTCTACTTCGGCCGTTAGCTAGGTTATCCTACAGGCTGGACTTGTGGGGTATCGCAACTGCTGAGCTCTGATACCACTTTGTAACACCCTCAGAATCGGCCCTATGCAAGTTTTAGCGCTTCCCGCCAAACCCGCATAGAAACGATTCAAAGGTGCCCACCAGGCACTTGCGTGCGGGTGGAAAACGAAGTAATATCATTACACAATAGTCCTCGATGGAACCCACAAAACATATATATACAACAGCGACTCAAAGAGTCAAGAATACAGATATACAATACAAAGATCCAAATCACCTTTAAAACGATATAGCATCCGAGTACGGACAAGATGCAAATTGAGCTAAGAGCCCTGAAGAATAACCAATGGCGTCCATAACCCTGCCCAGGCCAAGCCGGAAGGGTAACCCTGCTAACGACGTCGATCTCAAAACCTGCTTAACAAAAGGGGTGCTGACAAAGGGCAAAGGAAAAAGAGAGAGCGGTCAGTACTGAGGCCAGTACACGGCGAGGCTAGAATTCGACGGTCCTCGCCTACATAGGTATGGTGGACTGAAGCGGCAGCGCAACATGCACTAAACAACCTATAGAGACTCGATACAACTAGCGGCTATCAGAGAGGGGTAAGAAAGACCTGTTCGAAACCAACCTAATACTACCACCAAAGATACCCATCCTGGTGTTTCCCCCTCGAGACCAAACGAGGAAGTCAACCGAGGAACTCACACCGTTGGCAGTTTTATTTATTCAGTTATCGTTGCAGCAATTACTAGTCAGGTATAGATAGTCATCCTGATATAATAAGCAGTGGGCAATTTTAGTTAACCATTCCGTTGTAGTTGCGACACTTACTAGTCAAATACAATTAGCATGAGATATCCCAAACCCAGCAGTTGTTGGTACTTTTATTTAGCCATTCCGTTGTAGTGCAGCTGATTACTAGTCATATCGGATACAAGTCAAATTATAACAGTAAACTTTAGTTATAGTTGTCTATGATCGAGAACTGTGCTCCAAGTCGTCCATAACCGCGGACACGGCTTTTCGAAAAGATTTAACCCTGCAGGGGTGCACCAAAGTATCCACACGCACTTCGACCCTTTTTGCCAGATCAGTTAACATACACCCATCGGTATGTCGGCGGGGCCTAAGTCATGACGTTTCCCAGACCCAAAGCAAGTACATGGGGGCCACCCCACTAAGCTACCCGCAACGAAGTCGGCCGGTCTCCGAGACGGACTCAGGGTTTGCGTCAGTGGCTGTAAACGACTGGGAACCCGAAAATGTGACTGGGCTTGTCGATACCGCGAAAACACTCCTCTTCCAAAACAGTACAAGTGCAGTACCTCGCACAATTTAAATTAAGCAGTAAAGCATGGCATAAGTACAGAATAGTAATAAAGCCCCAAACTACTTGTGGCCCCCGGTACAATACTTTGAAATCAGGTACTAATCGATGGGGGTGCCCATACACCCCACCTATGGTTAGCGCGCTCGATCTCGGAATAGGTGTCAAGAACTCGGGGTCCTACGGGACACAAGTGGACGGTTAACAACCAAATGACATCTATTGCCCACCTGTGCCTCTACATTTACCTACTTCAATTTTAGTTATTAAACAATAATGAAAGTCTTGTTCATCTCCAACATTAAACATGCGGCAATACTCCAACAACTGAGGTACTTGACGACAAGCAACAGCACTTGAGCAAGCGACTACGACGCGCAGGTCCAACTATCTACCAAACAACAGGTAATAGGATGTGTCCAAGGCAAAATAAGGCTGCAAGGGATATCACGGGTACGAAAACTAGAGCACCGCAACACAGATAGCAATAGATCAACAGGAGGGAATAAATACTATAAAAGTAAGATAGGTAGAAAAGGGGGAGGTGCTCGCCTGAAAACATTGCCGAAGGTTCACCGGGGATCAGGTCGACACTCGCATCAACTCATCGGCCTAATCCGTGAAGAAGCAAAGCACTAGCAGAAACACCGGATGCAATATTTAATACTACGACAGAAGATCGGGCATGATGCATGTATGATGTATGACATGGCAAGGTGCGATGCAATTAGGCAATATTAAGCGGAACCGGGGTCCCGACAATTATTTAATAGTTCAAGTTGTTTAGATACCCCACAATTTAAATGTGGTATTAACAGGGCAAGATAAGTTACCGGTTCTCTACGCAAATTTAAATGGGGCCAATATAAGACTAGAAAAGCCCGCATATGGCCTCCATATTTAATTATAAGATGAATCGGCATAAGGCCCCCAACCCACATGACAATATGTATGCAAGCATGGCAATTTAATATGCAACAATTTGATATTACATTTATAAAATAGGGCTCGAGAAAGGGGTCACACATGGGGTTTAGCGAACTTGGTGTTTGCCGAGGGTTCGAGGATCTCCGGATCAGCCTTAGGGTTTAGGAGTCAGCGTCTCGGTTCCTTGATGGCGTGCTCGTGGTTGCTTGTCAACGAGGAGGCATTGTCGCACCAAACTTGCATCGGTTAATCTTTCGAAGATCATGGCGTTTCCCGGAACAGGACTCGTCTTGGACCTTGACCGCGACATCTTCAAAATACCACCACATCAACATAACTGGGCCGAGATAGGGGTATCATGTCCATGTCCATGTCACGGCGCTAGATGCGACCATGCGGGGGCTCGCAAAGGCACAGAGGCAGGGAAACAAACAGGAGCCCTCGTACAGCAGCACAGACACAAGGCGGCAGCGCACTCGGGGAGGCGACGAGGGAGCCAGGGTGGTCGGGACGACGGCGGTTGCAGGGGAGGTCGAGCGCCGGCGAGAGAGCTCTAAGGCGCGCGGCCTACAGAGGAAGGGAACCGCGAGGCCGACAGCTAGGGACGTCTTGGCGACACGGCGGCGGCCGGAGGAGAACCAGGCGGCGGGGGGGTCCTGGAAAGGAGGTGGGACCCGGGAAGGAGAGGCAGAGGCCTGCCTGGCTCGCGAGCTGGGGCCTGGCGACGCACTGCGAGGTGGCGCCGGAGGGCGCAACTGCGGGAGGAAGAGAGGGCCGTGTCCCTGGCGGTGGCAGAGAGGGAGGCCGGCAGCGGCGAGGAGCAGGCCCGGGGCGGCGCCTAGCCTGCGGCGGCTCGGGGACGGGCCGACGAGGCAGGGCTCCTGGCGGCGGAACGAAGGAGCTCCAGGGAGGAGGCGCGAGCGGGAGAGGTCGGTGGCGGTTGGTGGGATCGAGCAGAGTGGGAGGTTGGGGATGGGCGTCGGCGCGTGGCGGTCGACGGAGGATGTGGCCGAGCAGAGGAGGCGCAGGCGGCAAGAGGCGCAGGCCGGCGCGAGGAGCTCGACCCGAGGCGACGGCCGGAGGTCGCTGGCGAGCACGGTGGGAGACCGGAGGCGGGCTCGAGGCGGATCGAGGTGGGAGGAGGCGCAGAGGAGCTGGGCGACGCGGCGGGCTCGGGCGGCGGGGCGCGCGGTGGTCGAAGGACGGGCGGCGGCGGTCTCGCAGGCGGTCGGCGGCGGGGATCGATCGAGGGGGAGCGGGGCTCGCATCGAGAGAGGAGGGAGAAGGGGGCGCGCTCCCGAGGGTGGGACGCGGGGTGGTGGGCCAGGAGGCGGGGTGGAGCACGAGGTGGTCAGGGGAGGTTGGGTCGGAAGCGGTCCGGTGGGGCCCGGCTGGCGGCTCCTGAGGTGTGCATGCGTGTGTGTGTTGTGTGCGTGGGTGAGGGAAGGTGGGGCCAGGAGGAGAGATGAGGTAGAGGGGCTCGGTGAGGTGGCAAGCCGTGGTTGGCCGGGGAAGGAAGGGGAGGTGAGGTGGCGTGCACCGATTGGTGCAGGTGAGGTGGAGGCAGGGTGGGTAGGATTGGTTTGGGTAGAATAGGGATTAGACAGGCGGGTTCTGGGTAATTTTGGGGGTGGCCGGCTAGGTCGGATCGACCCGGTTTGGCTGCCCCCTAATAATAAAATAAATATTTTATTATTTAAAACAAGGCTTTTGCAAACCGTTGGTAGACGAAACAAAATAATCCGGAGACCAGGGTTTTGATTTGAATTAAAGACGGGGTATTTAGAAAACGATAAAAGACTTTTCGAAATAGTTTTAGACAAAACCATGCAGGATGATGACGATGCTCAAATGCAATGTGGCATGATGACATGAGCATGCGGTCATGATGATGCAATGCACAAAAACAACGCGATTTTCTAGTAGTGGTTTTTGCGGGGCGCCACAACATTTAAGCATTAGTAACTTCAATATCCCCCAAGCTTGGGTTGTACTCTCTCCATCACGAGGCCAAAAATTATATATTGATTCCTATCCTTATGAATCTCACTGGGAGGATAGAATTTAGAATAAAAGAGAGGTATTATTTCCTCCCACTCCATAGATTATCCATTCTTCAGCAGCTTATACCATTCTTCAGCTCTTCCTTTCAATGATATAGAGGGTAACTTCTTCTTAACTTGTTCAGTTGTGATACCTGCACACTTAAACAACCCGCATAATTCATGGATAAAAAGCAAGTGATCACCAAGATGGACAGTTCCATCTCCAAAATAATAATTATCCATAATACGATCAACAATGCTTGTAGGTATCTTAAAAGGATCTGTCTCAACAAGTGGTGGTTCATCTACTACCCTAACGGTGGTAGTAGCTTTCCCAAACAGGAAACCAAGTGGGCTATCTATATTGGAAACAAAGTAACAAACATAAATAAAAAGAAATACTCATAGTAGAAGTTTCCTTTAGCAGTTCCACTCTTCAATAACGCTTCACTCCCCGACAACGACGCCAGAAAATAGTCTTGATGACCCACAAGTATAGGGGGTGTATCGTAGTACTTTCGATAAATAGGAGTGTGGATCCCAACGAGGAGCAGAAAGTGTTGACTAGTGGTTTGGAGCAGGAAGTCTCTGTAAATACTTAGCAAACAAATTTTTAGAGTTTTTTTTGATAAAACAAGGAAATAAAGTGCAAGTAAATAAAGACAAAAAATAATTGCAGCAGGTGGCCCAATCCTTTCTTAGCAAAGGACAAGCCAGAGGTAATACTTATGAGGACCAAATGTTCTCGATGATAGATGGGAATACTGTCAAGTGCTTTCATTTCATATAGTTGATTAATATTCTTTGGTTTGATAAGTGTTGTGTGGGTGAACCTGTGCTAATGTACTGACCTTACTAGGACTAATACATACTTGTGATTAAACCCCTTGCAAGCATCCACAACTACAAGAAAGTAATTAAGATAAAAATGTCGTCGGATTGTCGACAAGTACGCCATAGGGGGTCCTAGTGGCCTTGGAAGGATGGGGTATGAGACGTAGGATATTCCAGGAGCGGTGAGCACAAGTTTACCCAGGTTCAGATCCGACTGCGGTGATCGGATCCTACTCCTGCTAGCAACCCAGTAATATATCGGCGTAAGCCGGATGTTACAGCGGATTACAAGAGAGGTTCGCCTGTGCGAGTTGGTTGTGGTTGTGTGTATTGATTTGTGCACTAAAGTCTCCCATAGGTCCGGTTTATATAGTCACCGGGGCCTAGGGTTACAAGAGAGACCTATCCGGCTACATTACAGAGTCGGTAACTATGTACAGCTTGGACTACAAGTAATACTACAGGCCTAAGTCGGTAACTCTTCTGGGCCTTGTCGTAGCCGGAACTGGCTCCTCCTCTTTCTCTGACTGGGCTGCCCATGAAACAAAGCTCTAACCCATTGGTGGGCCACCCTGGTCAGCGAATCCTGTGGGTATACCCGGAAAGTATATCCCCAACAGTAGCCCCTGGAAGTCTCCAAGATCCAAAGTCGGATAAATCTTCTAGCTTGATGGTTTCTTCGTCTTGATAATCTTGAAGGGTTCCCGAAAACTTCGTTCATTCATGTAGGATTCCGAGTCAATTGAGTCGGATATGTCTTGTTTTGACCTTAGTCTTTTCCCTGCTTGGTTTGAAACATAAGACGGATTTTTCAGCGGCATGCGGACTGACAACTTTTCAGCCCAGGTCTTGTCACTGATAGGAGTCCTATCAGCACGACCGTTGGTGGGTCCGTTCCTTACGGAACAGAAGGTCGTTTCAATGCTTGCACGAAAATCGAGGGGGCGGAAGAGTCGCGAGGAAGCTAACTCCCCCTCACTTATACGCGTGGCAACAATCGCGCGTGTTAACGCACAAATCTTGACGCAGAGACAAATAAAAGAGGGGAGAAAACCCTTTCTCTCAGATTCACCTCTCCATCGATTCATTCATTTCCTCCTCGTACTCCTCAAGCGCTCTGCACCAGTTCCCATCTGCGCACCGTGAGAAAAAATCTCTCCTTCCCCCACCAGTCCTTTTTCTTCAAGATCCATGGCATCTGCCTCGACCTCAGTGGCGGCGGCGGGTTCGTCAGCGGCGAAGAGAGGAAGATGCGGGGCCTCTGGATCCCTAGCACCATGGACAACGTGGAACTCCAAGTCATGGAGGACGAAGGATTCATTGTCTCCGGTGCATGGCGGAGTGCCTCAGGGCATGCCGTGCCTGCCCCGCGCGACAGTGAGAGGGTGCTATTCGGCACGCATGTCGACCGCTGCCTCAGCTTGCCACCGTCGGACTTCCTCGTCGAGTTGTCAGTTCAGCTGCACCTAAAAATAGTTCTTGCTCACAGAAGTTTATCAGTAGCAATAGCAAAGCAACAACAACAGCAACATCAGCAATAGTAACGATAACGGTAACAGTAGGATTCGAGTGCGGTAGGCATAGGGATGGATGGACGGGCGTTGCATGGACGGGCGTTGCATGGACGAGTCTAAACATGTAACTTCAAGATATAGGGCATTGCAGATAAATAATAACAAGCATCCAAGTACTAAACAATCCTAGGCATGTGCTCCAAATATAGTCATACGTGCTCGCAATGAGAACTTGCACAACATCTTCTGTCCAGCCAACACGTGGCAGCGGGGCCTCTAGGGAACTACTTGCAATTAAGGTGATCCTTTTAATAGAGCACCGGATCAAAGCATTAACACTCCGTGAACACATGTGATACTCACACCACAGCCATCCCCTCCGGCCAATTATTGTCACTTTGGGGCCTTTGGATCCAGACAACGATATGTGTACACAACTTGCAGATAAGATCACAAACAATACTATCATAATGATTCAATAATAACTTAAGATCTGAGATCATGGCACTCGGGCCCTAGTGACAAGCATTAAGCACAACAAGTTGCAACAAAGTCAAATAGCACTAATAGAGATACTAGGCACTATGCCCTAACAGATCTTATTCGATTACATGATAGAACTCATCCAATCCCTACCATCCCCAAGCCTACAGCGGGGGATTACTCACTCATGGATCAGGGAAACATCGGTGGTTGATGGAGATGCGTTGGTGATGACGATGGCAATGATCCTCTCAAAATTCCCCGTCCCGGCAGGGTGCCAGAATGGAGTTTCTGGATCCGAATCTTGGTTTGTGGTGGCGGCGGCGGAGCGGAACTCTTTCTGGAAAACTATCGAACCCCCTCGGTTTTTAGGTCGAAAGGCAACTTATAGGCGCAGAGGGAGGCTGAGGAGGTGCCTGGGGTGGCTGCACCCCCTCCAGGCGTGACCAGTGGTGGGCCCGCGCCTGGGGTGGGTGTGGGCCCCCCAGGCCTCCTCTCCGTCTCTCCTTCTGGCTCCGTGCATCTTCTGGTGAAATATAATTTTTGGCATATTTTCCGGGATTTTTCCTGATAGTTCATTTTCTGTACAAAAACAAGACACCAAGGTAATTCTGCTGAAAACAGCGTCAGACCGTGTGAGTTGTATCCAAATCACACAAGTTTAGAGAAGAAACAATAGCAAAGTGTTCGAGAAAGTAGATACGTTTTGGACATATCAACTCCCCCCAAGCTTAGCTTATTGCTTGTCCTCAAGCAATTCAGTTGAAAACTGAGTGCGATAAAAGAACTTTCACGAACACTTTTCTTCATATGATGTAAATATTCTCAGCACAAGAGTAGATCCTTAGACAATTCATAATAAGGAGTATGCAACTAAGTCTACTCAATAGTCATTGCAAGCTATGAAGAGAAACCAACTCAATAATAATAATAAGTAGCATGAAACATAAACATAAGCAACATTGCAATGCTCATAATAAGGTATGATAGAGTAGTATATCGCTTTCCTTTGTTTGAAGAGCACAATATAAATGCCAAGGCACCTCTGAAGTTCACATGAAGACTATAAGTAAAGATATCAGAGATACAAGCATCAAAGTCATGACATAATTAACCAAGTTTTGGAACAAACACAAGAATAACAACTATGCTCTCAAGAAGGTGCTCATAGAATAAGTGGTGACTCAACAATGTTGTGAAAACGGTTTGAAAGGTTTGAAAGGCTTCCCAATGCTGAAAGGAAGGTACTCATTAGCTTTGAGCTCTCATTTCCCTATCATAGGCATATTCATGTTATTAAGGTGAAAGTGAGGTCCACTCTGAATCATATGCTTGACAGACCATAGACTGAAAATCCCAAGTCCCTTGAGTACGAGGGTCGCTCCGCCTGCTACTCAACTTTGGTCACCTGAAAGTTCTTGGCATTGTAAATACATGCATATCATCCAGAACCGCCAACGGGGTACCCCTTGCACATGGTACATTAGCTTTCCCATAACCAAAATGAAAAGGCAAGCAGACAATGAGCATCTCAGCAATCTTTTTATTTACCATATGCATAGCTTTTTATTGAGGACGCTTCATAGATTCTCATTATGGTGATGCTACAAGTTTCCACCAGGATTAAGCATGGCTTAGGCTAGTGGCCCAGGCGTTTCTCTAACACAATGTATAAACTCCATGAACTCACAACCTCCCCTTTTGTTTCACATCGTTGACATCCGTAAACAAAAGAGCAAGGAATCAACTTGATGAGATATCCAAATAGTGTTTAAAGCGTTCCCCATGACAGCACGGTTCTGCTGACTCCCAGCATATAATTAGAATGCATATAACTTTCATGGACTAGTCAGAATGGTTCAGGATTATTAAGCGCAAGGAATAAAGTGTGCCATCAAGTTCGTGAGAGCTTTACTAACTAACTTTCTCAAAACAGACACACATTTTATTTTGGAAGAAAACACGACATATGGAATAGCACTGAAATAGCAAATGATGCTAATTGGTAGGAATGATGGACACAACTGGCAATAATGGTTTTGGGGAGTTGGAAGCACAAGTAGAGCACGTACTCAGTGCAAGTGAAGGCTAGCAATAGAGAGGGAGCGACAAAGGAGAGAGCAATAGCTATCATAATCATGCTTGCAACAAAACATGACTAACTATGGCATGAGAGTGATACAAGAACTCTGAGGCAAAATAAATCATCGAGGCTTACTGACTATTGATTAGTCATATGCACGCGTGAGCATGTGCCAAGTCGATTCATATGAACTGTCAGAGGAGGATACCACAATATCATACCAAAGTATGAATAAAACAATGCAAGCAAACATTCATATGACATGCTACAAACTATTAGCAAGCTGGAGCTAATCATAGACAAGAAAGAACTACTAAGCATCCATAATGACATACACCTTACACAAACAGGCTAAGCATGCTCACAATGATGAGTATATGTACAAAAATGAAACAAATAGAGTTTGTTACCAGCCTCTTGCCACACCTCGAGTTGTCTTAATCTTTATTATTGCCCTTCACTTGTGTGAGTTGAATAATTAACATGAAACCAAAATCCACTGAGGATGGCTGAACCCTTCGAAGAACTCACAAAACCAAAGAAGAACAACAAATATTTTTGGTGTTTGCGATTTTTTAGAAACAAGCAAACAAAGAAAAACCAAACAAAAACAAAGCAAACCAAACAAAGCAAAATCTTTTTTGGATTTTTTATTTTAAGGCAAACCAAAGCAAAGAAACAAAGAACAAACCAAGAGAAACAACAAAAATATTTTTGGTATTTTTGGGTTTTTAGAAAGAAGCAACACAAACCAAAAAGAAAGCGAAACAATGGATATACAAAGAACCGACCAAACATGATATATAGATGAGTGTGATGTCGGTATACCTCCCCCCAAGCTTAGGCTTTTGGCCTAAGTGGGGCTCAATCCCATGGTGCCCAAGTAGATTCATCTCCGTAGTATGTCGAGGAAGCTCCCTCGTCCTGGTACGAGCTCGAGGCCTCCCCTGTGTAATACGCATGGGGGTCATATGATGGTGCTTCCTCTTGATAGTGCCCATGGAAGTTTAGAGAACGTAGGTTGTCATCCATCTCCGCCTTCGAGCTTGACCAAGGTCCCTGAGAAATACTGAACAAAGTGGTTTGGGGTAGAGGGATCTCTCTCTTCCCCGTTAGTAAACAACATTCTATAAACCAAATTCTCAAGAGTAGAGCTAGTGGTGACAAAGTGGTGCGCCTTCATGGCAGCAAGATCAAGCCTCTGAGGAGCGAAAACTGTATCATGTGGATCAACAGCAATGTTCAAGGCAGCAGCAACACGAGTAGTAATAATTCCCCCATAAATGGGTCCCTTAGCAGCTAGACGACGAGCAATGAGAGAACCAAGATTATACTTATCCTCATTGTTGAGCGCAGCAGCTAAGAAGGCCAATTGATAGTTGGAAATATTACTAGTGTTCTCCCTACCAAGAACACTGGTGGCAAGATAGTAGGCAAAATACCTGATGGGTGGAAGTTGAATGTTCTTTATCTTCCCTCGCTGAGCTCTACGGTTATCATCATCATCATTGGTTATTCCTCGGTAAAGCTCTAACAAATCAACGAGTAGAGCTTGAATCTTCTTTGATGACCCAGTTGTACCAAGTCCAAGGGTCTTGCAAAATTGCTTCAAAGTCATAGAATGAGTCCTGCCATAAATTTTGAAAGACACAAAAGGCTTGAACACACTATTAGTAAAGGAGAAACTCTCCACAAATGTTTTAGTAAGCAAAGCATATTGTGCGCTCTCATCCTGCATGTAACTTGTTAGTCCAGCCCTCTGCACCAAAGTCATAAAATCATTAAGAATCCCAACAGCTTGCAAGAAAGTTTGGCAAGGAAAGGTGGAGGGGTGCGCATCCCCTTCATCTCCCTCGTCACCAAATCGCGGAGTGATGAGATCCTCATTGTATGAGGGTCTAGTACTAGTAGATGAACTTGGAAACCTTGTCCTTCTAGGTGCATCACTCTCAAATATGTCACCAAAGGTGTGGTGGTCCATGACTTCCCTATTCTGAAATTTTAAACAACCATCAAACAAAGTGATTTCTAAGTTGATAAATGATGAGCAACTACTATAGGAACTTGCTAGAGGACTACACATGCATCAAAACAAAGTTTCTAAACAAAGAACAAGCATGCAAGCTCAAACAACCTGTCACCTATAGCAGCAAAATACTCAAGATACAATCTACCAATCACAAATCTAGTTGGACAAGTGGAGGAGGCACATACCAAGGAGCAAACCCTCCAAAAATTAGCACTTGAGATGGGCTCAACAAGGAGATCGAAAATCGCGAGCAAGAACAGCAATCTCGAGCTTGAGCAAGTTTTCCGGTGTTTTTCGGGAGAGAGAAAGAAGATGGCTTTGAGGAGGCAGCCTAGAGGGCCCAGGTGGGCCAGACCCCCCGAGCGCCGCCACCTCACGCCTACTAGGGGTGTGGTGGCCTGGGGTGGCCCCCTGGGTCACCTCATGTTCCACTCTGCCCCTTTTTTCGAGGAAAAAATTATTTTGAATTTTCTGGGATTATTCGGGATACTTTATTTTTGGCCAATTTTCAAGGTATGAAAATTGATTTTCTCGCAGAAACAGTTTTTTGGGAATAAGAAAAATCAAACCAAAAGCCAAACTATAGGAGCTCTAAGAAACTCAAACAAGCAAACAACTAGCAAAACTAAAGCTAAAGCAAAGACTAGGAAGGAGAAAAGAAAAAGAAAGCAAGAACAACCACAGCAGAAACATTATTTTGTCATTAAAATCCTTTTGTTAACAAGATTGATCAAGTCTTGTTACCAAAACAATCTTATATGAAACAAAACTTTGCAATCCACAAGATGATTATGTTACCTCATACTTGATAGCAATGGTCCCAATCATTTCAAAATTTTCTTGTGGAATGGGACAATATATTTCTCCAACCTTGTTGCCCTCAATATTTTCAATGGAATTCAGGCAATAGCTCTTAGCAACCTTCTTGGGGAAATAGATAGTGTGCTCTTTGTCATTAATATTGAATGTTACTTTTCCTTGATTGCAATTGATGACAGCACCTACAGTATTAAGAAAAGGTCTCCCACGAATAATAGACATATTATCATCTTCAGGCATTTCAAGCACAACAAAATTAGTTAAGAACATGCAATTATGAGCAACTTGAACAGGAACATCCTCATATATACCAACAGGAATAGTAGTTGACTTATTAGCCATTTGCAAAGAAATATCAGTTGGTAACAATTTTTTAGCTGGAGTCTCTTATAGAGAGAAAAAGTCATAACACTAACTCTAGCTCCCAAATCACATAAAGCAGTTCTAACATAATTATTCTTAATAGAGCAAGGAATAGTTGGTATACCCGGATCACCAAGTTTCTTTGGAACCTTACCATTGAAGGAATAATTAGCAAGTAGAGTAGAAATCTCCTCATTAGGAATCTTCCTTTTATTAGAGACAATATCCTTCATATACTTTGAATAAGGAGGCAATTTAATAGCATCAGACAAAGGAATTTGCAAGAATAAAGGTTTCATCCACTCACAAAACTTGTTGTAGTGTTCCTCCTCCTTTGACTTATGTTTCTTACCTGGAAAAGGCATAGGTTTCTGCACCCAAGGTTCTCTCTCTTTACCATGTTTATTAGCAATAAAATCTTCCTTTGTGTACCTAGTGTTCTTAGTGTGCTCCTCAGGTTCTTCCTCCCCTTCCTCCTTATCAGGAGACTCATTTTTATCATTACCACTCTCAGTTTCAGCATCGGAGACATATATACTATTAGGATCTATAGCAGGTTCAAGTGGTTCCTCAACTACTTTATGTTTCTTTTTCTTTCTCTTACGAGGGCTACCACTATCGTCACCTTATTGGGAATCCTGCTCTATTCTTTTAGGGTGTCCTTCAGGATATAAAGGATCTTGAGTATCTATACCACTCCTAGTTCTAATTCCATAAGCATGTTTATCTCCTGAAGCATTAACTAGCATATCCTTTTGTACCTTAGCAAGTTGATCAAGTTGGGTTTAAACCATTTGAAAGTGTTTACAAAGCATTTTAATATCATTATAAGTTCTTTCCACAATATCTTTCAACTCATGGATAACAATAGAGTTTTCCAATAAATGATTCTAACTTGTTTATTAAAATGACCTTGTTTAACAATAAAAATGTCAAGTTCCTCTAAACATTGATCAGGAGGCTTACCATAAGGAATATCACCTTCATCAAAGTGTTGGAGAGAGTGTACCTCAATAGTAGATGAGTGGGTATTTGGCTTACATAATTCTTCTATAGGAGGTAGATTTTTCACATCTTCAGCTCTAATACTTTTCTCCTTTAGACACTTCTTGGCTTCCTTCATCACTTCATCATTTAATGCAATAACTCCCCTCTTCTGTGTTGTTGGTGCTGGAATTGGTTCAGGAAAAACTGGTTCAGGAGTAATAGGCTCAGGTGTATTTAGCTCAGTTGAAGTCCAATCATCATAATTCTTGCTTATCTTGGTCATTAATTCTTCAGCATCTGTAGGAGTCCATTTCCTGAAAACACAGTCAACAAAGCTATCTAGGTAGGTCCTAGAATCATCAGTTAGTCCATTATAATTGTCACATCCCAAGATTTTCCAAATCTTGTAATGTGAAAATAAATAAACAAAATAAAATTTTGTTTGAAAATCAGGGTGAAAAGAAACTTTTGTTTCTAAATAGAAACTTAAAATCCCATCTTGAACAAACTTTAATTAAAGTTTGAATTCAACAAAATCCAAATCAAGAGAAATGCATTCCTCAATGAATGTATCTGGAAATTTAAACACTTGGAAAATAAACCAAACCCTAAAAACCCTAATGGAATAAAATCATTTCCAAGTTATCTCCAAGCCTATGGATTTGATCCATATAAAAATTTGTCAACAAACATTTACAAAAGATCAAGAATGACAAATAGAAATATTATAAAGCCCTAGAAATTGGTTTCACTTAATTTGGAGCCATAGATAAAATCTTATGAATTTCAATAAGATAAGGAAAAGTAATTTCCAAAGCTAATAAAGCACTTATCTAAAATTCATACAAATTGGTGAGAAAATAATCATAAAAATATTTAACAAGATAAACAAATATTAAACAAGATTTAGAAATTGGAATCACTAAGTTTGGATCTCTAAATAAAAAGATATGGATTTTATAAGGTGAAGAAAGAAATATTAAATAAGGAATATTTAAAGACCAAATCAAACCTTGGCCAAATCCATAAACAAATGGAATATAATCCAAATCCAAATAAAATAAAAGGATAAAGAATTACCAAAATAAAATAAAATGGCATTAAACCATTCTATCCCTATTTTTTTGAGGAAAACAAATCTCTAATAAGAAGGATCATTTAAATCATGAGAAAATGATATTTGGAATTTACCCAAGTGAAATAAAATTTGTTTAATCAAATTAAATAAAATAAATCTTCCAAATAAACTTTAGGGAATTAAAACTATATTTAATTCCATTGGAATTAAAACAAATACCCAATCCTAAATGATTAATAAATCATATTAAATTATTCCAAATAATTCAAGATGAATTATTTGACACCCAAATGACCAAATAAAAACCTACTGAAAAGAATTGAAAGGTTTTGAAAAAATCAAATGGAGTTTAGAAATATTAAATCTTATTTGATTTAAAAACTAGAACCTATTTTGAATAATTAAAAAGGCCTTAAAAAGAATAAATAAATTATTCTAAAAATGATATCAGAATGTTTTACAAATATATATTTAAACCTACACAAATTTTAGCAAAGAATTGAATTCAAATGAGTGTTTGAATTGCTTATTCAAAATCAAAACAGAATTAAAGAAACAGAAAAAGAAAAACAGAAACAGTACAAAAAAAATGGAAGAGACGATCCAACCTAGCAAGCCTAGCCCACTGGCCCAACTAGCCCACTCCCTCTCGCTCAAACGCGAAACGTTTTTCTCACCGCGAAAGAAACCCACACAGTCGCTGAACACCCGGACCCACTTTCTTTTCCTCTCTCTCTCCGACAACGCAGCCCCACTGCCCCATCATCATCGTCAACCCCGCGACTCGTTCGTCCCCAAACTTCGCTGCTGTTTCTGTCGTGAATGCGCGCTGTCAATTCGCGTTAATGTCTGATTAAATCCCGCGCTGCAACGACGCCTCTTATCCACCCTGGTCTCCTCTCCCTTCTTCCCCAGACCACACCCCACAGGAGCCACCAGGCTGCGTTAATTTTGCCTTGCATTGCCACTGTCTCCGGCGAGCTCCACACCCGATTCCGGCTAGTCTCCTCCGCCCCTTGCCTCCCCGACCAAGCTCACATACTCCCTACGTCCAGGCGCATCTCCCCGTAGCACCAGCTCGTCCCCGCGCGCTCCAGAGCCTCGGCAACAACGACGACCACCGCCGCCACCGTCTGTTTCCCCTCCGGCGAAGCTTCTGGTAATAAATTGGCCATCCCTTGTCCTTTCGATGATACGCCTGGAACCAGAGTACTCGCCCGCATCTAAAGCTGCTTGTACCGTGTCCTAGCACGCTACGTAGCCTCGTCCCCGACGACATCTGAGCGAGCCCGAGGCGCAGCTCCACTCCGGCGAGCGATTCCGATCACCACCGTGCGCCCCCTCGCCAGCAAGGACTACCTTGACCTTCCCCAACCCACGGCGAACACGGTGAGCATCTCCCCTTCCTCCCTCGCTTCCTGTAGCGTTGACTCCGCCGCCGTCTGACCACTCCGCCACCACCAGCCACCGCCAGCGCCGCCCATCCTTGACTAGCTCATGTGAACCGTTCGATCTGAATCCGACGCTCGCAATAGAAACTAACTGAAAGGGTACGCTAGCATCTGAGCCGTGTGATCCCACTTAAATCCAACGGCTGCCATCGCACGATCCAACCGAAGCGGTACCGACGAATAGAAACGCGCCGCGTGTCACAGAGTCAGATTTAAAAACAGGATTTGATCTATTTATGATTCAATTTTGTAAAATCTATAACTTTTATTCTAGACATCCAAATTTTGCAAACTTTATATCAATGGATTCAGCAAGACAAGCCCTAGCCAACCATGCCCTTTTTTTAGTAAAAAGCTTCTGTTAAATTGTTTGTTTTTACAGAAACTTGTGTATGCATGTTTAGGATATAAAAATTGTTTTAAAATGATTTTGAGGATAAAATATTTTGCAAATGGTGTGTTTTGAACCTACTGACCCTAGGAATCAATTGGTGGTTTCAAAAATGTATTTGGTAAAGCAAAAGAATAAATCTTGGATTTATACCATTTCTAGTCAAATAAAAATATGGTTTAATCTTTAAAAATGGTTTTGGGAGAAAACCTTTGAGAAATGTTTTGGAAATAAACTCTCTGACCCTAAACACAAGGTTTTATGGTTTGAAAACATATTTTGTAAAACCTATAGAATTTTGCCTTAGTAAAAGCATTTCTTCACCACATAAAATAATGATTTGGTTTAAAAATGGTTTATGAATTATAACCTTTTGCAAATGGTTTTGCCACTTTATAAAATGACCACTAGGTGTTTTCAAATGTTTATGACCCATTAGAAACAGATTTACAAATAAAACAATCTCTTGCATGCTTGCATGCATTGTTTCGTTTCTATCATTTTATGTGATGAATTGCTTGAATGGTAGTTTGAAATATTGTTTGCTTGATGGAATTGTAGTGACTTGAAGATTGTTATTGTTTCAAAGACAAGGAGTGAACTTATATTCTCTACCAAAAAGGCAAGTGATGCTACATACTTTTGTCCCATTATTTTCACTATGCATTAGTGATATTTCTAAGTAAGACTTGCATGGAATTTTTGCTAAGTATAAACCATGCTATGGGAAATCCTAGTAGATGAAACATTAGTAGAATTTTCCTAAGTTAAGATTCCTACTACTATCATGCTTAGCTTAGCTAATAGAAAACAAGGGTGGAATATATATTCATACTATGGAAAATTTCTAAGTCTGAGGACTTGTGTTTTGTTTAATAAAACAACTAAGTGAACGAATCACCTGGGTGGAATGGAAGGAATGGTTTGTGTTGAGTGGTCATGCAAGTCCAGTATGCTGGGGGAAAACTTGGGCATCACCAAGTCCAGTATGCTAGGGAAAACTTGGTGTCTCACTTGTGGATGGCCACCCAGGAACAAAGAGATTTGAGATGTCAAATGTTGAGAAGCTTCAAGTGCAACCACTTGGCATTATGGGCTCTGCCTGGATCATATAGGTTTCAAGAACTTAGCCAAATGGACAGTTGGTGGTAGGGGTTTGATAGGTTGGAACGCGTCCATTCTAGTCTAAGTGAAGGCTTCTGAAAGATCTTGTCTTGGTGAAACCAAGTCTTGTGGGGAAAGTGCACCACCTCTGCAGAGTGGAAAATCTAAGTACTTAGCCATGTCCCTGGCAAAGGACAATTTGAGCATCAAGACATGGAAGCTATCAAGAATCTCATCATCCAAATTTCTAAGTTAAAAACTTGTGGTTGAACAAGGGTTTAAGGTTCACCAATTTCTATTGGTGGTTCCTTGGGTGATTTTTGTCAAGCAAAAACTTAGTGTTTTCAAATGATAAGAAAAATCTATTTTGAGCAAAGCAAGCTAAAGCCCCACTTAGCCAAATGCATATAGATGATAAACTCCACTATACTACCATAGTATCACTTGCCAATACAATTCAAATGTATTGAACCTTGTGGCTGTAACTTGTTATGTTGCAGGTTTGTTTGATATTAGTGAAGTTTAATGATTAGGATTACAAGTCTACAACCAACATGTCTGCCTGTGGCACTTTGAAGATGAAGGACCCCATGCTATTGCTATATTCTGCTGCATTGTAATGAGATAGCCAAATGAGCTATGTAAGATGTAATAAATTATTTTAATCCTGGTTATAAAGTTGTATTATGACCTTTGTTTCTTGATATTACATCTTAACTGTGGATGCTAGCTATTGATCCAAGGACTAGCATTGTAAACACAGGGATCTCTACCTTATTAAAGGTTGGGAACCTTACAGATGGTATCAGAGCATTGTGTTTCCTGTAGGATTTGTAACCCTTGGATTGGACAAAACCCCTTAGAAAATAGGAGTTGTATTTATTCCAAAACTTATTTACAAACAATCTTGTAAACTCTTTCCTCAACCATTTTGGTTTTGATTCTACATCTCTTCTATTTCAAACTTGATGGACAAAGCCTTTCCCATGGCCAAAGACTTCACCATGTGCAAAGGACTTCATCAACTCTAATGACTTCAACATCTTCAACCTTGGATATCAACTCTAATGACTTTAACATCTTCAACATTTTCACCAAGGACTTCAACCTTGGATATCACTAAGGACTACAAGTGAGACAAGAAATGTTGCTCAAGACTTGAAGACTAAGGAAACACAACTTAGGAATCATCATCACCTTTGAAGTTTTGTGACCAAGAATTTTTCCCAAGGAAACCATGATCTCATTCAAGAAGAATTCACCAAGAAGGATAGAAAGATCTCAAGAGAACCATATAGATGGACCACCATATTTATTTTAAGTCAAACCCACCAACTTATGTGGTGTAACAAAAAATATTTTTGGATTGCCTAAAGATATGCTTGAAACTTGTTGTTTGAGTGGAATGCTTGGTACTGATTGCTTGCACATTACTTGAGTGAATTGTGATGTGTGTGATTAGAAATATTTCCTTAGAAATCTTTTACCTTTTCTAATCCCAATCCAACCCAAAACAGATGACTACTCCAAGAGACTCCAACATCAAGGATGACAACAACAACAACAACCAAGAGGTCAACATGAGATACCAACTGCTTGCAAGACAAACCCAGTTGAACCAAGTGATAGCTCAATTTATAGCCAACAACAATGAGTTAGACCCAACCATGCAAGAAGTTTTGAAAACTCAATCCCAATTGTTGCAAGGGTTGGCTACTCAAATGATCAACATGGGAGACAACTCTTCCCAAGGAGCTTATGATAACAAGGATGACAAAGATGTTATTCTAGAAGGAACCCAAGCATGCAATATTTGTGGAGACAAGGATCACACTTCCAAGGAGCATGAAGATCAATGCCCCAATTGTGAAGAGAAACATCCAATTGACCAATGCCCCACATCTCAAGCTACTTGTTACCTATGTGAAGGAAATAATCATGTCCCTATCCAATGCCCCATCTATTCCATAGTTGAACAAAGGAAACAAGGTGGAGTACAACAACTGATTGCAGATTACCATGAGAGAGCCAAGTCTACCAAGAAGGATGAGGACAAAGGAAAATCTCAGCTTGTACCTCCCAGCAATATGACCCAATTTAAAGGACCAAAGAGGAGACATATATATTATCCAAGAAGTAATAGAAGGTCAAGGAGACCAGGAACTGTTCCTACCTTTGAGATAACATATGAAGAACATGAATTAGAAGCACTCAAGCCATGTGCAATGTGGTCATTGCAAAGAAATGGGACACTATTCCAGTGAATGTCCAGAGAAGCAGAAGTATAAGGAGATTAGCCAAGTGTGGTGCAACAACTGCAAAGAGCTAGGCCATTATGCAGCAACTTGCCCACAGAAGATACGTGAAGAACTCAATCTTATCACATGTTACAATTGTGGTAACCAAGGACATTATGCAAGCAATTGTCCAGAAAAGATGAAGCACAAGATAAACAAGCCTATGAAGGATCTCATCCTTGTCACATGTTTCAAGTGTGGAAACAAAGGACACTATGCAGATGTTTGTCCAGAGAGATTTCAACAGGATCCCAAGAAGGCCAATATGTAATCTAGTTGGAAAAATTTTAAGGGTGGTAGTACCCTAGATGCTTTGAGCCAACTTGTAACCCTAGCCTCCCCAAATCTCGGGACGAGATTTATTTTAAGGGTGGTAGCCTGTCACATCCCAAGATTTTCCAAATCTTGTAATGTGAAAATAAATAAACAAAATAAAATTTTGTTTGAAAATCAGGGTGAAAAGAAACTTTTGTTTCTAAATAGAAACTTAAAATCCCATCTTGAACAAACTTTAATTAAAGTTTAATTCAATAAAATCCAAATCAAGAGAAATGCATTCCTCAATGAATGTATCTGGAAATTTAAACACTTGGAAAATAAACCAAACCCTAAAAACCCTAATGGAATAAAATCATTTCCAAGTTATCTCCAAGCCTATGGATTTGATCCATATAAAAATTTGTCAACAAAAATTTACAAAATATCAAGAATGACAAATATAAATATTATAAAGCCCTAGAAATTGGTTTCACTTAATTTGGAGCCATAGATAAAATCTTATGAATTTCAATAAGATAAGGAAAAGTAATTTCCAAAGCTAATAAAGAACTTATCTAAAATCCATAAAAATTGGTGAGCAAATAATCCTAAAGATATTTAACAAGATAAACAAATAGTAAACAAGATTTACAAATTGGAATCACTAAGTTTGGATCTCTAAATAAAAAGATATGGATTTTATAAGGTGAAGAAAGAAATATTAAATAAGGAATATTTAAAGACCAAATCAAACCTTGGCGAAATCCATAAACAAATGGAATATAATCCAAATCCAAATAAAATAAAAGGATAAAGAATTACCAAAATAAAATAAAATGGCATTAAACCATTCTATCCCTATTTTTTTTTGAGGAAGACAAATCTCTAATAAGAAGGATCATTTAAATCATGAGAAAATGATATTTGGAATTTACCCAAGTGAAATAAAAGTTGTTTAATCAACTTAAATAAAATAATTCTTCCAAATAAACTTTAGGGAATTAAAAATATATTTAATTCCATTGGAATTAAAACAAATACCCAATCCTAAATGATTAATAAATCATATTAAATTATTCCAAATAATTCAAGATGAATTATTTGACACCCAAATGACCAAATAAAAACCTACTGAAAAGAATTGGAAGGTTTTGAAAAAATCAAATGGTGTTTAGAAATATTAAATCTTATTTGATTGAAAAACTAGAACCTATTTTGAATAATTAAAAAGGCCTTAAAAAGAATAAATAAATTATTCTAAAAATGATATCAGAATGTTTTACAAATCAATATTTAAACCTACACAAATTTTAGCAAAGAATTGAATTCAAATGAGTGTTTGAATTTCTTATTCAAAATCAAAACAGAATTAAAGAAACAGAAAAAGAAAAACAGAAACAGTACAAACAAAATGGAAGAGACGACCCAACCCAGCAAGCCCAGCCCACTGGCCCAACTAGCCCACTCCCTCTCGCTCAAACGCGAAACGTTTTTCTCACCGCGAAAGAAACCCACACAGTCGCTGAACACCCGGACCCACTTTCTTTTCCTCTCTCTCGCTAACAACGCAGCCCCACTGCCCCGTCATCATCGTCAACCACGCGACTCGTTCGTCCCCAAACTTCGCTGCTGTTTCTGCCGTGAATGCGCGCTGTCAATTCGCGTTAATGGCTGATTAAATCCCGCGCTGCAATGACGCCTCTTAACCACCCTGGTCTCCTCTCCCTTCTTCCCCAGACCACACCCCACAGGAGCCACCAGGCTGCGTTAATTCTACCTTGCATTTCCACTGTCTCCGGTGAGCTCCACACCCGATTCCGGCCAGTATCGTCCGCCCCTTGCCTCCCCACCAAGCTCACATACTCCCCACCTCCAGGCGCATCTCCCCTTAGCACCAGCTCGTCCCCGCGTGCTCCAGAGCCTCGGCAACAACGACGACCACCGCCGCCACCGTCTGTTTCCCCTCCGGCGAAGCTTCTGGTAATAAACTGGCCACCCCTTGTCTTTTCGATGATACGCTTGGAACCAGAGTACTCGCTCGCATCTCACTCTGCTTGTACCGTGTCCTAGCACGCTACGTAGCCTCGTCCCCGATGACATCTGAGCGAGCCCGAGGCGCAGCTCCACTCCGGCGAGCGATTCCGATCACCACCGTGCGCCCCCTCGCCAGCAAGGACTACCTTGAGCTTCCCCACGCCACGGTGAACACGGTGAGCATCTCCCCTTCCTCCCTCGCTTCCTGAAGCATTGACTCCACCGCCGTCTGACCGCTCCACCACCACCAGCCGCCGCCAGCGCCGCCCATCCTTGACTAGCTCATGTGAACCGTTCGATCTGAATCCGACGCTCGCGATAGAAACTAACTGAAAGGGTACGCTAGCATCTGAGCCGTGTGATCCCACTTAAATCCAACGGCTGCCATCGCACGATCCAACCGAAGCGGTACCGACGAATAAAAACGCGCCGCGTGTCACAGAGTCAGATTTAAAAACAGGACTTGATCTATTTATGATTCAATTTTGTAAAATCTATAACTTTTAATCTACACGTCCAAATTTTGCAAACTTTATATCAATGGATTCAGCAAGACAAGACCTAGCCAACCATGCCCTTTGTTTGGTAAAAAGATTCTTTTAAATTGTTTGTTTTTACAGAAACTTGTGTATGCATGTTTAGGATATAAAAATTGTTTTAAAATGATTTTGAGGATAAAATATTTTGCAAATGGTGTGTTTTGAACCTACTGACCCTAGGAATCAATTGGTGGTTTCAAAAATGTATTTGGTAAAGCAAAAGAATAAATCTTGGATTTATACCATTTCTAGTCAAATAAAAATATGGTTTAATCATTAAAAATGGTTTTGGGAGAAAACCTTTGAGAAATGTTTTGGAAATAAACTCTCTGACCCTAAACACAAGGTTTTATGGTTTGAAAACATATTTTGTAAAACCTATATAATTTTGCCTTATTAAAAGCATTTCTTCACCACATAAAATAATGATTTGGTTTAAAATGGTTTATGAATTATAACCTTTTGCAAATGGTTTTGCCACTTTATAAAATGACCACTAGGTGTTTTCAAGTGTTTATGACCCATTAGAAACCACTTTTACAAATAAAACAATCTCTTTCATGCTTGCATGCATTGTTTCGTTTCTATCATTTTATGTGATGAATTGCTTGAATGGTAGTTTGAAATATTGTTTGCTTGATGGAATTGTAGTGACTTGAAGATTGTGATTGTTTCAAAGACAAGGAGTGAACTTATATTCTCTACCAAAAAGGCAAGTGATGCTACATACTTTTGTCCCATTATTTTCACTATGCATTAGTGATATT
Source organism: Avena sativa (assembly GCA_916181665.1). Classification (NCBI taxonomy): domain Eukaryota; kingdom Viridiplantae; phylum Streptophyta; class Magnoliopsida; order Poales; family Poaceae; genus Avena; species Avena sativa. The sequence continues at coordinate 37,508,946 of OV702284.1, forward strand.
TCTAAGTAAGACTTGCATGGAATTTTTGCTAAGTATAAACCATGCTATGGGAAATCCTAGTAGATGAAAACTGAGTAGAATTTTCCTAAGTTAAGATTCCTACTACTATCATGCTTAGCTTAGCTAATAGAAAACAAGGGTGGAATATATATTCATACTATGGAAAAATTTCTAAGTCTGAGGACTTGTGTTTTGTTTAATAAAACAACTAAGTGAATGAATCACCTGGGTGGAATGGAAGGAATGGTTTGTGTTGAGTGGTCATGCAAGTCCAGTATGCTGGGGGAAAACTTGGGCATCACCAAGTCCAGTATGCTGGGGAAAACTTGGTGTCTCACTTGTGGATGGCCACCCAGGAACAAAGAGATTTGAGATGTCAAATGTTGAGAAGCTTCAAGTGCAACCACTTGGCATTATGGGCTCTGCCTGGATCATATAGGTTGCAAGAACTTAGCCAAATGGACAGTTGGTGGTAGGGGTTTGATAGGTTGGAACGCGTCCATTCTGGTCTAAGGGAAGGCTTCTGAAAGATCTTGTCTTGGTGAAACCAAGTCTTGTGGGGAAAGTGCACCACCTCTGCAGAGTGAAAAATCTAAGTACTTAGCCATGTCCCTGGCAAAGGACAATTTGAGCATCAAGACATGGAAGCTATCAAGAATCTCATCATCCAAATTTCTAAGTTAAAAACTTGTGGTTGAACAAGGGTTTAAGGTTCACCAATTTCTATTGGTGGTTCCTTGGGTGATTTTTGTCAAGAAAAAACTTAGTGTTTTCAAATGATAAGAAAAATCTATTTTGAGCAAAGCAAGCTAAAGCTCCACTTAGCCAAATGCATATAGATGATAGACTCCACTATACTACCATAGTATCACTTGCCAATACAATTCAAATGTATTGAACCTTGTGGCTGTAACTTGTTATGTTGCAGGTTTGTTTGATATTAGTGAAGTTTAATGATTAGGATTACAAGTCTACAACCAACATGTTTGCCTGTGGCACTTTGAAGATGAAGGACCCCATGCTATTGCTATATTCTGCTGCATTGTAATGAGATAGCCAAATGAGCTATGTAAGATGTAATAAATTATTTTAATCCTGGTTATAAAGTTGTATTATGACCTTTGCTTCTTGATATTACATCTTAACTGTGGATGCTAGCTATTGATCCAGGGACTAGCATTGTAAACACAGGGATCTCTACCTTATTAAAGGTTGGGAACCTTACAATAATAAATATCAAGAAGTTCATTCTTATGTAATGGACATCCAGGATGTGCATGAATCAAGGCACAGAACCTTGTCCATGACTCAGGCAATTTCACTTCTTCTCCCTGTTTAAAATCAAAAAGTCTCTGCAAAGCAGCATGTCTAGCACTGGGAGGAAAATATTTCTGGAAGAAAGAAGCAATCAAGCAATCAGGGCTATCAATGGAACCATGAGGTAATCTATTAAACCAAGCCCTAGCTTCTCCTTTTAGTGAAAAAGGGAAGATCTTAGCAACAAAGTACTTGTGCATCTTAAAATCATCAGAGAACAAAGCACTCATAGTAGAAAGCTCATTCATATGAGCCACAACACTCTCATTTTCAGTCCCACAAAAAGGTTCTTTCTCAACAATATCTAAATAAGATAAATCAAGAGATAAATCATTATATTTATCTTTAATATCTGTGGGAGAAGTGGCAAACTTAGGATCAGAGGACAACTTAGGCATAATAGTACGTCTAGCAAGGAGACTCTTAATAGCACTAGTACCATGTGTGTTTCGGCACTCTTCAACAAAATCATCAGTGAACTCAATGTAACCATCATTAATATCATAACTCTCACTAGCCTCAGGTGAGCTAACATGTGTAACAGTGTCTTCACTAGGAGTTTTGCTATTTCCTAGACTAGCCATAGTAGAATCTAGAAAAGGACCTAATGAACCACTCGCATCAAGCACAGTAGAAGTAACATCATGAGTATCAAAAGTAGTTTCAGACTCAGCAGTAGTAGCAGTGTGTGTAGCATGAGTATGTGGTGGTGGTGTGACAAGCTTACTTATAAGAGACGGTGAATCAAGAGTAGCAGAGGTGTTTAGGACTATACCTCTTCTTGTAGTGGATGGTAAAATACAGAACTTTCCATCACGAGACTTCCCCATGATGAAAGGAGTAGCAGTGAACAATAATAGATCCAAGTGAACTTACAAATAAATCTATGCTCCCCGGCAACGGCGCCAGAAAATAGTCTTGATGACCCACAAGTATAGGGGATCGCAACAGTCTTTGCGGGTAGTATTACCCAATTTATTGATTCGACACAAGGGGAGCCAAAGAATACTTGCAAGCCTTAACAACTAAGTTGTCAGTTCAGCTGACCTGGAAATAGTTCTTGTTCATAGAAGTTTATCAGTAGCAACAATTTGTAGTAGCAACAACAAAGCAACAACAACAACAATAGCAACAGGAGCAATAGTAACGGTAACGGTAACAATAGGATTCGAGTGCGATAGGCATAGGGATGGATGGACGGGAGTTGCATGGACGAGTCTAAACATGTAACTTCAAGATCTAGGGCATTGCAGATAAATAATAACAAGCATCCAAGTACTAAACAATCCTAGGCATGTGCTCCAAATATAGTCATACGTGCTCGCAATGAGAACTTGCACAACATCTTCTGTCCAGCCAGCCCATGGCAGCGGGGCCTCTAGGGAACTACTCGCAATTAAGGTGCTTCTTTTGATAGAGCACCTAAGCAAAGCATTAACACTCTTTGAACACATGTGATCCTCACACCACATCCATCCCCTCCGGTTGTCCCAATTATTGTCACTTTGGGGCCTTTGGATCCGGACAATGATATGTGTACACAACTTGCAGATAAGATCACAAACAATACTATCATAATGATTCAATAATAAGTTCAGATCTGAGATCATGGCACTCGGGCCCTAGTGACAAGCATTAAGCACAACAAGTTTCAACAAAGTCAAATAGCACTAATAGAGATACTAGGCACTATGCCCTAACAGATCTTATTCGATTACATGATAGAACTCATCCAATCCCTACATCCCCAAGCCTACAGCAGGGGATTACTCACTCATGGATGAGGGAAACATCGGTGGTCGATGGAGATGCGTTGGTGATGGCGATGATCCTCTCCAAATTCCCCGTCCCGACAGGGTGCCAGAATGGAGTCTTGTGCAGGTTATGCTTGTAGTGTGGTGGAGATGACCAACTATACGACTCTTCGAATCCGTAGCCGCGCCTCCCTCGCCCCAAGAGCCAGAAGCCAGCAATGCTTCTGTGTTTGAGATTGAGGGCGACAACACTGTTGACTCCAGTGCTCCACCTGCTTCATCACCACCGCCTGATTCTGCAGCATAGATAATTTTTATGCATTATTTTGAACTCACGGCAATGTAATGATGAAAACAATGTTTTAATTTGTGTTGGTCTTTGTAAAAACTGATGCTTTTACTATCGTAGCATTTTTGCGTATATATTTTTTATGTGTGTGCTTGAAAATTTCTGAAGCACTTTGTGTTTTTATGCCTATACTTGTCGCTTTATCTGGCTCTCTGCCTCGTCCCTTTCATGGGTCGGCCAACCTTTAGCACAAAAAATTTGCTGAGCAACGAAGCGCAATTGTTAAACTAGTTTAATCTCGGAAACAAAGCCGGCTTCCAGTACCAACAACTCATTACTCGGAAAATGTCGCGTCTAAGCAATCAGATAAAAAACTAAAGTATAGACAATAAATTAAATTGTGTACCCTAAGGTAACATTTTTAGATATTCAACAATCGTAACCAGAACGAACATGAGCATAAAGTACTTTCAAGCATTCTGGGATTTTTTGAAAAAATTACATGCTCTTTTGGAAATAAGATGGCAGAAACTTCTCAAAGATAACATATGAGGAAACCAACACTTTATTTCACTTTGAACATGTACATATATAATTACAAGGAAATATAACTAAGAATAGAAGGGACGTAGTTGTGCAATATTCCATGGACAGTCTATTTCATCCGGGTCTGTGCTGCCACCAGCTCTCTTTCTCTTCCGAGTATCAGGTCTTTTCTTGACTGGTCTTATCTCGGTTAAATAATATGAGCCATTATATAGAACTCTGCTAACCATAAAAGGTCCTTCCCAAATTGGGGAAAGTTTGTGCTTTCTTTTTTGCACAAGTCGGAGAACCAAATCGCTTCTTTATAAAAGAAAGGTTTTGCACTCTCTGATTATGATACTTGCGTAACTTCTGCTGATAGGCTGTAGATCTCTGCTCAGCAACTCTTCGATTATATCGAGATCATCTTGTCGATAAACTTCTGCATCTTCTTCGATATATGCTTTGACTCGTGGAGATTGATGAATTAGATCACTTGGAAGAACTGCTTCTGCACCATAGACCAAAAAGAAAGGAGTAAAGTAGTATAGCCGGTTGATCTGTTAGGAGTTGTACGTAAGCTCCATATCACAGACGGTAATTCTTTCGCCCAAGCCCCCGTGGCCCGATGAAGCGGTGCCTCGAGGCGAGGTCGGATTCCTTTTAAATAAGGCCATTAGATCTTTCGACTTGTCCATTAGCTTGTGGATGTGCGACTGATGCAATATCAAGTCGGATCTCTTGTTCTTCGCAGAATTCGGCAAGGTCACCCATGGAAAAATTGCTCCCATTATCAGTAATTATACTGTTCGGATATCTGAATCATATGATTACGTCCTCGACGAACGTTCTGGCTGTGGCTCCATCGCAACTTGTTACGGGTTTATCCTAAATCCATTTTGTAAATTTATCCACCATCACTAGTAGGTGAGTAAATCCATATTTTGCCGTGCGAAACGGCCCTACCATATCAAGCCCCTAGATCGCAAACGGCCATGTAATAGGGATTGTTCGCAACTGTTTAGCCGCAACATGTGCCTGATGAGCATACTTTTGGCAGCCTCTGCATGTTTTGACCAGTTTATCGGAACCGCCTTAGCTGTAAGCCAAAAGAATCCGTGTTGAAAAGCTTTCGCCTCTTAGGATCTGGCTGCAGCATGGTGACCGCACTCACCTTCATGGATTTCTCTTAAGATTTCCACTCCTTCTTCCGAAGAAATACATCTCTGAAACACGCCAGAAACACTCTGTTTATTGAGCTCACCATTTATTATAGTGTAGGCTTTTTCTCGTCGGACAATCTGCCGGCTCAAGACTTCGTGTTCGGGTAGTTTTCCGTCTATCCGAAAATCCAGATAGGGTTTTGTCCAGTTGGGAATTGCAGCCAGAACTACTATTAAAGGTGAGTCGGATTTCATCAGATAGTCCTCATCAACTCCGGCTATGGAAGGGAACCTTAAATGCACCATCTGCTTCCTCATTTGCTTCGTCAGAAAAGCGCCATCCGGTACTTGTTTCCACGCAGAGCCTATTCTTGATAGAGCATCTGCTTCCTCATTTTCTGCTCGAGGGATGTATTGAACCTCAAAACCCTCAAACGATTTAGATAGTTCATCCACAATAACTTTGTATGCTTCCATGTGCTTGTTTGCATTGTAGATATCGGATATTTGCTGAGCAACTAAATCCGAGTCTCCATAACACATGAGTCTTGATATGCCAATGTTTTTGGCCATGCGTATTCCATGTATCAATGCTTCATACTCGTCAATATTATTGGTTGGCGTGAAGTGTATTTTCAACACATAGAAGAGCTTATCTCATTGGGGTGATTTGAGCACCACACCAGCTCCGGAGCCTCCTCGTGCTTTTGATCCGTCAAAGTGAAGGGTCCAAAATTCTGAGTCTGGAGGGCCTGAGTTTTCTGCCGTTTCTGTCCAATCAACGACAAAGTCGACAAGTATTTGGGACTTAATTGTTGTACATGGTTTGTACTCAATGTCAAAAGTTGCAAGCTCTATTCCCCACTTTGCGATATGTCCTATGGCATCGCGGTTATTGATTATATCGCGCAGGGGAGCGGTGCTCACCACTGTGATCTTGTGCTCTTGAAAACAGTGGCATAGCTTTCTTGATGCAAAGAACACTCCATAGGCTAGCTTTTGATGGTGTGGATACCGTTATTTTGATTCTGCCAGGACCTTACTGAGATAATAAGTTGGCCGCTGCACCTTATGCTCGTGGTCTTCTTCCTCGTGCTCAACTACTGCTACCACACTTATGACCTTGTTGGTCGCTGCAATGTAAAGTAACATAGGTTCCTGAGGTTCTGGTGCTACGAGAACTGGTGGGTTTGAAAGTAGATCTTTCAAACTTTGCAGGACAGTTTCGACTTCCTGAGTCCAGACAAATTTGTTGGTTTTCTTCAAGAGTTTGTACAAAGGTGCGACTCTTTCGCCGAGCCGGCTGACGAACCGACGCACCGCTGCAATGCAACTTGTGAGACGATGTACGTCCTTTAGGCGAGTCGGCCTGGTAATGTTTAAGATAGCCTTGATTTTTTCTCGGTTCACCTCTATACCTCGCTCGGAGACGATGAAACCTAATAATTTTCCGACTGGAATTCCAAAGAAACACTTCTTCAAATTTAGCATCATATCATAGACTAGAAAATGTTTCATCCAAGTCAGAAATTAAAGTTTCCTTATTTTTGGACATAACTGATATGTCGTCTACGTATACATAGACGTTGTGCCCGATTTGGTTGTTGAGACAACGTTGCATAGTATGTTGATATGTAGCCCCTGCGTTTTCTAAGCCAAAAGGCATAGTTTTGTAGCAGAAGGTTCCAAAAGGAGTGACGAAAGACATCTTAATTTGGTCCGACTTTTTTATCGGTATTTGGTGATATCTAAAATATGCGTCGAGAAAACAGAGTAATTCTGATCCTGCCGTTGAGTCGATAACTTGATCGATTCTAGGCAAAGGAAACGGATTCTTTGGGCATGCCTTGTTTAAAGCGGTATAATCAACACACATCCTTAAATCAATCGTGTCCTTTTTAGGGACGAGTACATGATTTGCCACCCAATCTGTATGGATGACCTCTGTTATAAAATCCGCTAATTCTAGACGGGCTAATTCCTTGGCTATTGCTTTGTGCTTTTCATCACCAAACCGTCATAAGGACTATTTGACGGGTTTAGCGTCAGGGTACGCATTAAGAGAGTGCTCGACAAGTTCCCTAGGTACTCCAGTCATGTCAGATGATTGCCATGCGAAGATATCACTATTATCTTTGAGGAACTCGACGAGCGCGCTTTCCTATGCGTGGCCTAAGCCTACCCCTATGCTCGTCATCTTGGAGGGATCATCTTCCTTCAGCGACATTTTCTTCGTCTCTTCCGACGCCTTGAACTGTAAACTTGGCTTCAGCACCTCGTTCTTCATAGCGGGCATCTCAGACGGATTGATGGTATTCTTGATCTCCTGGTACTGCTGGGCGTGCAGCACGGCTTCGGCGAAGGTAGCAGATCCTTCGTCGCACTCTCGCGCCTTCCTCGGATTTCCTCATATGGTGATTACGCCCTTTGGACCTGGAAGTTTGATCATGTTGTAGATGTAATAGGGACGGGCCATGAATGCCCAGTAAGCCGGACGTACGAAAATGGCGTGGTAAGCACTTTTGAACGGTACCACCTCGAAAGAGAGTGGCTTGGTCCGGTAATTGTCTTGGGTTCCAAATGTCACGTCCAGAGTAATCTCACCCAAAGAATCTGTCTGTCTCCCTGGTACAATGCCACGGAAAGTTACACTGTTGTAACTCAACTGGCTCTCGTGTAGCTTCATGCGGTGGAGCGTCTCGATGTAGAGGATGTTAATGCTGCTTCCACCGTCCATGAGTGTTTTAGAGAACTCATAGCCATTAATGAGAGGATTGACAACCAGAGGGTACTTTCCCTGATGATGTGTTTTACTCGGGTGATCTGAATGATCAAAGGTGATAGTTACCTATGACCAATCCAAGAACTGTGGAACAACCGGAACCGTGGCATTGAGCTCACGAAGGACCGCCTTTTTGTCCTTAGCAGGTTCGGATCCAAGGAAGCAAACGTATGCGTCTTTCTTAGTTGGAAAAGTCTTCTTACCATCTGACTTGGGCTCTGCAGCGGCTTCCGCTTCTTCCATATCGGAATCTTCCTTGGGCTCCTTTCCTTTCTCGGAATTTTTTTTCCTTTTTGTTGCTTGGCTCTATAGCCAGCGGATTCATCTTTCTTGATGTCGTCATTGAAACGACACTCGACATTTGTGTGGGTAGATCCTCCGTTACTATCCAAGTGGTGGACACAGGGATTATTGGCAATGTCGGCCCATGTATAGGTTCTTCCGGGTTGCTGGTCTCCTCTGCCCTGGCTTCGGGAAGTTCCATGGCCTCTACCCCAACCGCCTCCGCACCCTCCTCATCCTCCAGATCCGAGCATTGCGTTGACAACTGCGTTGTCCGGAGCCGGCTTTTCGTCCGAGGTGTTCTTGCGCTTCTGAGTTTGCTTTGGCTATTTGGCCGCATTGGGATTGGCCAGAATATTTACAAGCTCTTCTGAATCATCATCAGGATCAGCGTATTTTCTTGCCGTATCTATCATTTCTCCCAAATCTGTGACGTGGTCATGCTTCAGTCTATGACGTAGAAGTCCGACTGGAAGTCCTGCAAAAGCTTCTATCGCAGTTTGCTCGTTTACTCCTTCGCAGGAGTTCTTCGTGTCGATCCAGCGTCCGAGGTAATCCCGACAGGTTTCTCCGGGTCTTTGCGTGCAACACTGCAAGTCTCCGACTGTGCAGGGCCTTCTATATGTTCCCTCGAAGTTTTAAAAGAACGCACTTTGCATATCATACCAGTTGTGAATTGAATTTTCTGGTAGTTTATTGAGCCATGATCGAGCCGTCTTCCTCAGTGTGAGCGGGAGATATCAGACTGTAACCAGGCTGTTTCCTCCTTTGGTGATGCAGCAGGCCTGAAAGAAATCCTGGAGCCAGGTATCTGGCCGAGCTGTGCCGTCGTAGGGCTGAATGTGTTTGGCAATACTAAAGTCAATCGGAAATTTGGTCTGATGTATGCGTGGTCCAAAGCACTTGGGTCCCACATACATGTCTTCTTCCTCGTACCACCGTGATTCTATGTTTGATTTAATGCAATGGCGAGCGTCATTTGGCGAGAGAGGTCTGCGCCTTGGAGGCTCATGGCTTCTGTGCGATGGAGTCGGATTTTTGCTTCTCCTCTCACCATTGCCGCCTCCGTCCCTGTGGCTTCCATGGCTACAAAGGGATCCTTCATGGTCGCTGCTAGGAGGCGATGGTGGCCCTGGTGGATTATTTCCGGCTGGGTTTCTTGGTGGTGGCAGTGGTGGCAGTGGAGCCTCATTATGCTGACTCCAATGCCTATTTCTTCGGGCACCATCCCTACTTGATTCAGGATGATCCGGATCATCTCTTCGTACGGCGTTGCCAGTTGGACGGCTTGGTGGTGGCATCCTTAGCCTATCTTGCTCCTCTCGCTGGCGGCGTGTTTCCGGGTCTTCTCTATAGAGATTGTTTTGTCGACGATGGTCCTGATGAGGAACCATTGCCCTGATGGCGTCTTCGGAAGCAGCCGGAATAACTGTCACATCCCAAGATTTTCCAAATCTTGTAATGTGAAAAATAAATGAATAAAATAAAACTTTGTTGATTTTCAGGGTGAGAAGAAACTTTTTGAATCCATTTGGAAACTTTCAAAAACCTATTTGATCAAATAAATCCAAAGGGATTTAAAAAGATAAACATTTAATAAAGGAAAATAAAAAATATTTGGAAATTACTATTTTTTGAATCTTTTAATAAAAAGATTTGGTTTTCAAAAGAAAATGATAGAATGATAAATAAGGATTATTTTATAAGCCAAATTAAAACTTGGCCAAGCCTTTGAAATAAAAGTATTTCTATTTGACAAAAATAGTAAAGGTTTATTTAAAATAAAATAATAAGGATTTAATATCCAAGTTTATTAAAAATAAAGGTTTTACTATTTTAAATAAGCATCAAAACTTATTTATTTGTTTTAAACAAGTTTTCCAAATATTCTTTAATTCCAAATAAAACCTACTGATTGGTTTTGAAAATATTTAGATTTCAAATGGAGATTTTAAATAAATTAAACCCCGTTTTGATTTAATAACTAATGTCCATTTTATTTAATTATAAATGGACCCTAAAATAAAATTATTATTTTTGACTTTGGTTTATGTTGTTAAACAAAACCAAATTCAATTACAATGTTTGGTGAATGTTTGAATTAATTTGAATGTTTGATTTGTTGTTTGATTTTCAAAACAGAAAATAGAAAGATAAAACATTTGGAAAGAAGAAAGAAAATGGAACCAGACAGCAGCCCAACTGGCCAAGCCCAACAGCCCAGTACCAGCCCACTCTCTCCCTCCCGAAGGAAAATGTTTCGCACTCAGTTTCTAACCCGCGCTGACAATGACTGGTGGACCCCTCTCGCTGCCTCTCTCCTTCGCTGACGAAGAGGACCCACGCAGCCAGCTCACCTCCTTCTTCCTCGCGCAGACGATGCCTGCCGTTTCCTGGCCTTAACGCCGGCGATCAATTCGCGTTAACCACGGCCATTACTCCCCCTGCGACCACGTCCTTTTAATCGCCTGCGCCTTCTCCTCCTTTCCCCTCAAACACCGCAGCACGAGAGCCCCTAGGCTGCCTCAATTCGAGCTCGCAACGCCACTGCTCTGACTACCGTCCCCAGCAAATTCCGGCGAGCCCAGCCACCACCTTGCCTCTCCGACCAAGCACACATACTCCCCACTCCCAGGCGCACCTGTCTGTGCCCTCCGTTCAACCGCGGGCGCTCCAGAACGTCGGCTCTGTCTTCAACTGAGCACCGCCGCGTCTGCGCCTTACTCCGGCGAGTTCCCCAGGTAGTATCCGACCGCCCCTCTACTTCTCCTTCACGCAAGAAGCTTCGCCTTGATCTTGCGCGTCTAACTGTGTCCTCATTTTCCCTCTGGGCGAACCACAGCACCATCCTCGACGACCACCAGAGCCGCCCGACGCCGTTCCCCACTCCGGCGAGCAACCCTGCTAGAACCAGAGCGCCCCTCGCCAGACCAACACCTCCTCGAGCATCACCATGTCCTTGCGATCACGGTGAGCATCCCCACTTTGTTCCTTGCTTCCTGTATCTTCCGTAGCGCCACCGCCTGACTGTCGCCGCCGTCTGCCGCCGCGCAGCGCCGCCCGTTGTTGACCAAGCAATAGTGCCCGTAGGATCTAGATCGGACGAATGCGATAGATCACTTAAACGCTGAAGGGGTACGCAACCAGAGCCGCACGATGTTATTTAGATCCAACGCACCGCATCAGTCGATCCGTGCGAACCGGTACCGCCCAATCAAAACGCGACTCGTGGCCAGTATTCGATTTAAAAACAGATTTGAATTCAGATTTAGATGCAGATTTGAAAACCCTATAACTTTTGATCCACACGTCCAAAAATTACAAACTTTATATCAATGGAATCAGTGGAACAAGCCCTAGCCAACCATGGATTTTGTTTAGTAAAAAGCCTCTGGTAAAATGTTTGTTATTGCAGAAACATTTGTATGCTTGTTTAGGTTAGAAAAATTATACCAAAATGTTTTTAGGGTTGAAACTTTTGCAAATTGGTTTGTTGTGAACCTACTGACCCTAGGAACCAACCCATGGTTTTGAAAATGAATTTGGTGAATTTTAGGATGGATTAATTGATTAGCCCATTTCTAGCCAAATAAAAATATTGGTTTTGTTATGAAAATGTTTTTGGAGTAAAAACTTTGGGAAAATGATTTGGATCAAACCTACTGACCCTAAACACCAAGTTTTGAGAATTAACAACTTAATTGGTGAAAGACATAAAGTTTTTGATTTAATAAAAACATTTTCCACCACATAAAATGATGAATAGATTTAAAAATGGTTTATGGACAATACCCTTTTGCAAATGACTTTGCCACTTTAGAAAATGACCACTTTGAACCTTACAAAGTTTAGAAGCCTAGTGGAGACCACCTTTGCAAATAAACCTACCTTTGCATGCTTGCATGCATGACTTAGCTTCTCTTATTTTATGTGTGATGATTTGTTTGATTGATTATTGGTTGGAATGCTAGTTGATATTGTGTTTGCTTGATTGATTTGTAGTGAAGTTAGAAAAGTGTGAAACTAGCAAGATCAAGAAGTGAACCAACATTCCCTACCAAAAAGGCAAGTGACACTATCATCTAAAGTCCTACTATTTTTATTATACTTAGTGGATTTTGAAACATGCATGAAAAGAATTTCTATACTTATGCTATGCTAAATCCTAATAGGATTCCTATACATTCCTTAGAGAGAACAATGTAGTTGTTACATGCTTAGCCATGCTATGTTTTGAAAGAGATACATGTTGAGATTTTATAAAGTTGAGAAAAGGACTTGTGTTTTTATATAATAAAACAAGGACTCAATGAACCACCTGGGTGGACAAGAATACTTTGAGTTTTGGAGAAGGTGGCAACAAAAGGAACCATGTCTATGGCAATCTCTTTATGTTGTGCTCCAAAAGAAAACCACCTAGGAAACTTAGAGATTGAACATGTTTCTCCAATTGTGGCTTTCGTGTACAACCACATGCTACTTATGGCTCTGGCTTAGTCAACTACATTGGGAAGACCCATGCATTGTCTTCAGGTTACTGAAAATGAGGGACCTGGAATCCTACATGGGTACTGAAGACAAGCTAGCAATGGTGTATGGGAGGACCCTCTGGAAAGACTTCGTCACATTCTCAATCTGCCAGTACTCCATCTTGGTGAGTACCAATCCAGCGGCCACTGGTGGCAACAAGATGAGAGTGTGATATGTGGGTAAAGTGTACAACTTCTGCAGAAGATAATAAAATCTAAGTACTTAGCCGTGTCCCCGGTTATGGACAATACTGAGCAACTAAAGTTTGAAGCTATGGGAAATCTCGACACTCCAATTTCTAAAAGAAAAACTTTTAAGTGACAACAAAAGACTTGATGCACTTGGGGGTACCAAGGAGCTCAAGAGATTTTGATGAAAACTTGAAGCACTTGGGGTTACCAAGGAGCTCAAGAGATTTTGACAAAGATACTTGGTGGATTCCAAGCAGTTCAGAAAGATTTGACAAAGGAAACAAAACCATTTGAAAATATAGGATAAATTATTGCTTTCTGTAAATGAGCCTAAAACCCTACTTAGCCAAATATGCATGTAATGATAGGATCCACTTATATTCTACATAGTAGTGAAACTTGCCAATACAATTCAAATGTATTGACCCTTGTGGTTGTAACTTGTAATGTTGCAGGTTTGATTGATTTTTGTGAAGATTGATTGATTAGGATTACAAAGTCTACAACCAACATGTTTGCCTGTGGCACTTTGAAGGTGAAGGACCCCATGCTTATAGTTATTCCGCTGCAATGTAATGTAATAGCCAAATGAGCTATGTAAGATGTAATAAAATTATATTATTCCTGGTTATAAAGTTATCTTATGACCTTTGTTTCTTGATATTACATCTTAACTGTGGATGCTAGCTATTGATCCAGGGACTAGCATTGTAAACACAGGGGACTCTACCTTATTTAAAGGTTGGGACCCTTACAATAACTCTTGTCCAGTCACGTGCCGGCCTGCGAGAGTGGTCATTTGAGCCGGTTCTTGAATTCTCTTCTTCTCCACGGGGACGGTAGCATTGAGTCCTGTCCCTGTGAAGCCTTACGTCAGCGCTTTGGTCAGAGCCAGTCTGGCAAAACTCGGATTTTGAGGCCATCTTGCCACTAAATGACGCGGTTGTTTTCTGCTGCTTTAATCCTTTATCCAGCAACGCGACGAACTGCTGGACGTGCTGCGGAGACGGATTGTTGGCGAGGATGGCTCGAGCTGCAGCAGTATTTTCTAATGGCGTGTTGTAGACTCAGATGTTCTCTCCATCTTTTCTGTCGAATAGATGTTTGTGTATATCCGGATTCTTGTTAGCAAGAAACATACCTCCCCTTGTCTTGTTTGGATGTCGCTTGAAATATGACTGATATTTGGCAGGATCACTGCCTAACTGCTGCCTCATCTCGACGAGGCGCGCGGCCTCTTCAAGTAGAAACAAGGGGTGCTTTTCCAGGTCCTTAGCCCTTTTCTACAGGGCCTCCGGTGTAAGATCTGAAGCCATTGGGATTAGAATCGTGAGATCATCTCCGTAAATTTCACGTGCACCCTTGGTGACAACGTGTCCATCCACATGAGGGTCGATCGGGGTTGTATTTATCGGATCTCCATCCTTATTATCAATCTCGATCTCTTCATCAACTTTTCTTTGTTGGTTTCCTCGATGTCCGACTCTTCCAGTGTCGGATTTTTGTTCTTCTTCTTTGACCTCCCAGTAGCCTTAAGGTGCACACCAATGGCAAAGACGGTTTTTGGTCTGGTACCGGGGGATAAACTTCTGTCAGTACTATCCGTCATGGTTGGCTTGTGGACCTCGGAGGAATCCCCGGTATCCATATCATCCTGCGAGGTGTAGCACTCATTCATGTTATCATATGGACTAGGAGAATTTTCCGGTTCACCTTGCATTTTTTTGGAGACGTGCTCTTGTTCATACTACTCCATCTCTTTGTCGAAGTCTCGAAGTTCTTGCGACGTGATTGACTCCTGAGGGGAGCCAGGTGAGTCAGCGTTTTCTTCGATTGCGTCTAGAACCGAATCGCTACCAGCTCTAACATCGACAGAGTCGGATCCAGAGTTTATGTGGTACACGAAATAGTGCTTCTTCTTGTTCATGTTCTTGAGGTAGTGGCATAGCTGGGTTTCCGCCTCCTCCATATCAAAGGTCTCCTTGATGTCGGAGATTGCTTCATAATCGATGTAGGGGCGTTTCATCATCTCCTTTATCCTGTGCTTCAAGGGTAGTTTTTCTGCTACGACGTCCGGTATGATAGAGCCATAGCGGATATATTCCTCATTTGTGTATCTGATCTCATCAGGGAGATCAGATCCGGATTTTTATTCCGCCTCTTCTTACACTATAGGAGTGGGCTGGGTGGGTTTGATTTTCTCCGAGACCTTGAACTCTTCCACCTCTATGGACAGAGTAGATCCGCATTTTTCTTCTGCCATGGTCATCACCTTAAGGGTGGGTTGGGCGGGTTCAGCGAAACCAAGATAGATATCGATCTCGCCTATGAACATGATCGTGTAGGTTATCACGGGTTTCGAAGACGGAATCCAGGTCTCATCGAGAAGGACGAGAGGGACATCATTGGCATAGACCACGCGACCCATGGCGATTGTTTCGCCGATTCCTGCACGCGCAGATTCCGCCTAGAACAATGCTCCAAAGGTCACCTGCCCCACGGTGGGCGCCAACTGTTGTTGGATTGTCGACAAGTACGCCATAGGGGGTCCTAGTGGCGCTGGAAGGATGGGGTGTGAGACGTCGGATGTTCCAGGAGCTGTGAGCAGAAGTTTACCCAGGTTCATATCTGACTGTGGTGATCGGATCCTACTCCTGCTAGCAACCTAGTAATATATCGGCGTAAGCCGGATGTTACAACGGATTACAAGAGAGGTTCGCATGTGCGAGTTGGTTGTGGTTGTGTGTATTGAGTTGTGCCCTAAAGGCTCCCATAGGGCCGGTTTATATAGTCACCGGGGCCTAGGGTTACAGAAGAGACCTATCCGGCTACCTTACAGAGTCGGTAACTTTGTACAGCTTGGACTACAAGTAATACTACAGGCCTAAGTCGGTAACTCTTCTGGGCCTTGTCATAGCCGGAACTGGCTCCTCCTCTTTCTCTGACTAGGCCGCCCATGAAGCAAAGCTCTAACACGTTGGTGGGCCACCCTGGTCAGCGAGTCCTGTGGGTATACCCGGAAAGCATATCCCTAACAAAAAACCTAACCACCGCCTTAAACTCTGAGATCCTACACTCCCTTGTGCAAAGGTTTCCTAACGGAGGTTCAGGTTTCTGTCACTCCGGCAACCCCACAATTAGTATCCAAATACACAATGCATTCCCCTAGGCCCATAAATGGTGAAGTATCATATAGTCGATGTTCACATGACACCACTAGAAGAATAGCACCACAACTTAAATATTAACCATTGAATAATACTTCAACACAATTCCACTACTAACAACATGACTTCTCCCATGTCCTCAAGAACTAAACGAACTACTCACGAGACATCATATGGATCAAGATCAGAGATGATATGATGATGAATAACAATCTGAAAATAAACAATAATTCAATGGTTCCACTCACAAGCATCAACTATAAAAGTAATCAACACCGGGAAAGTTCCCCCTAAGAACTATGCAAGATTCAACACAATTGTTACAGCGGGATGGAGTGGTGATGACGGTGCTGGTGGAGATGGTGGTGTGGATGATGATTATCCCGATGAAGTCTAGCTTGATGATGGTGTTGATGGCGACGATCTCCCCTCTCCGGGAAAGAATTTCCCCGGCAGAAATCTGTCTACCGGAGAGCACTTTCTCTCTCTTAGTTTCTGCCCCGCAGAGGCGGCGGAATCTTTCTGTGGTTGCTCCCCAAACTTTAGGGTTTTGGGAGGAAGATATAGGCGAAGGGGCGGAGCCAGAGGTGGGACAGGGTGGCCACACCCCCTAGTGGTGCGGCCTAGGGTGGCCCGCACCTAGGGGTTGGGTGTGCCCCCCCTGTGGCCCAACTCCGCCTCCCCTTCTGGCCTTCATCTTCTGGAAAAATATGATTTTCCATAATTTTCTGGTATTTTCTGATCTTCGCGAAAATTGCATCTAGACACTGCTTTTTTCCATCAGAATCCTGACTCCGGTAGTTCATCCTTCAAGAATCATCCAACATGCAAAAACATATGAAATAACATAAGTATCACCTCTTAATATGAAAGATATCAATGAATAGAAGAAAATTATTGTATAGAATAGTGATGCAAAATGGACGTATCACTCTACATAACACCTTCGTTGTACTAAACCCACTTTTATAGTCACCCTGTTATGGTGTGACGTTAGATGTTATCAAGATACTCTTCTAGTGTTAGTGATTGACATGATCTCATGGTCTAAGGATTAGGATTACTTTGTATGATGTTATAGCAATATAAACACAATGACTTTGATCGTAATGCTATACTTCAGATGAATGTTCATCACACCATTCCAATAATGTTGTGACCTCATTATTAACAACATCCAATGTCCATGATCCGGAAACCTTGATCATCTTGTTAATCAACGAGCTAGTTCATAAGATATGCATAACTAGGAACTTTCTATATGTTTATTAAACACACATGTATTAATGTTTCCATATTAATACAATTATAGCATGAAAAATAAACATCTATCATATACTTGGAATATACATAATAACAACTTTATTACTTCCTCTCAGGGCATATTCCCTTCAGTCTCCCACTTGCACTAGAGACAATAATCTAGTTATATAGTGATAAATCTAACACCCATGGAGTTCTGGTGTTGATCATGTTTTTCCCTAGGGAGAGTTTTAGTCAACGGATCTGCTACATTGAGATTTGTGTGTACTTTACAGATCTTTACATCTCTATCCTTGACATGTTCGCGGACGGAGTGAAACCGACGCTTAATATGCTTGGAATTCTTGTGAGACCTTGGTTCCTTGACATTGGCTATGGATCCATTGTTGTCACAATAGATCACCATTGGGTCCAACGCACTAGGAACCACACGTAGTTCGGCTATGAACTCCTTCATCCAAACCGCTTCCTGAGCTGCTTCTGAAGCAGCAACATATTCGGCCTCCGTTGTTGATCCCGCCACCACAGGTTGTTTGGAATTCCTCCAACTAATTGCTCCTCTGTTCATGAGAAATACATATCCGGATTAAGACTTAGAGTCATCCGAATCGGTGTCAAATCTAGCATCGACATAGCATTTAGCGACGAGCTCTACTTCACCTCCGTACACAAGAAACATTTCCTTAGTTCTTCTTAAGTACTTAAGGATATTCTTGACCTCTATCCAGTGTTCCGAACCTGGATTAGATTGGTATCTACTAGTCAAACTAATAGCATGTTCCACATCCGGTCTTGTACATAGCATGGCGTACATTATAGAGCCTATGGCTGAAGCATAGGGGATCTTGTCCATCATCTCTCTTTCTTCCGCCATAGCCGGACTTTGAGTCTTACTCAATGTCTTGCCTTGCAAAATAGGTAAGAAACCCTTCTTACTTTCGTCCATTTTAAACTTATTTAAAATCTTATCAAGGTATATACTCTGTGATAGCCCTATTAGGCATCTTGATCTATCTCTATAGATCTTTATGCCTAATATGTATGATGCTTTACCAAGGTCCTTCATTGAAAATTTGCTGTTTAGATATCTTTTAACACTGTTTAAAAGATCTATATCATTTCCGATTAGTAATATGTCATCCACATATAATATCAGAAATGCCACATTGCGCCCACTCACTTTCTTGTAAATACAAGCCTCTCCATAAGTTTGGACAAATCCAAACTCTTTCATCACCTCATCAAAGCGGAGATTCCAACTCCAGGATGCTTGCTTCAGTCCATAGATGGATCTCTGAAGCTTGCATACCTTGTCAGCATCCTTAGGATCGACAAAACCCTTTGGTTGTATCATATACAACTCTTCTTCAATGTTGCCATTGAGGAACACAGTTTTGACATCCATCTGTCATATCTCATAATCAAAATATGCAAATTTCTAACATAATCCTAACTGACTTTAGCATCGATATGGGAGAGGATGTCTCATCTTAGTCAACTCCTTGAATTTTTCAAAACCCCTTTCCGAGAAGTTGAGCTTTATATATGGTTACATTACCATCAGCATCAGTTTTTCTTTTGAAAATCCATTTGTTCTTCACGGCCTTTCGGTCATGAGGTAAGTCCACCAAGGTCCAAACATGATTTTCGTACATGGATTCTATCTCAGATTTCATGGCTTCTAGCCATTTGTTGGAATCCTTGATCATCATCGCTTCTTCATACGTCACAGGGTCATCTATTTCATCAACCATGAAATTCATAACATGATTTCTATACAGTTCAGGAGCTGCACACATCCTGCTTGACCTACGAGGTTTGGTAGTATTCTGTTTTGGAGTTTCATGATCATTATCATTAGTTCCCTCTTCATTCGGTGAAGTCAACTTCGGAACAACTTCCGGCGCTGAGCTACTCGCCATATTATGAAGAGAAGGTTCAATAACCTCTTCGAGTTCTACCTTCCGACTACACACACCTTTCGCGAGAAACTCTTTCTCTAGAAAGGATCCATTCTCAACAACGAAAGCCTTGCCCTCGGATCTGTGATAGAAGGAATACCCAATAGTTTCCTTACGGTATCCTATGAAGAAGCATTTTTCCACTTTGGGTTCAAGTTTATCAAGATGAAGTTTCTTCACATAAACATCACATCCCCAAACTTTAAGAAATGACAGCTCAGGTTTGTTTCCAAACCATAATTCATATGGTGTCTTTTCAACGGATTTAGATGGTGCCCGATTTAAAGTGAATGCAGCGGTTTCTAGTGCATAACCCCAAAATAATAGTTGAAAAGGATACATATGCCGCCTAGAGGGGGGTGAATAGGCGGTTTAAAACTTTTATGAGATGGGCTTAACGAAGGCGGAATAAAACTAGCGTTTACTTTGTCAAGCACAAAACCTATATAAACTATGGTTCACCTATGTGCACCAACAACTTATGCTAAGCAAAACAAGCAACTATGTGATAGCTAGATATAATAATTCAAGCACGAAGGCTATCACAAAGTAAAGTGCATAAGTAAATAGCTCGGGTATAGAGATAACCGAGGCACGCGGAGACGATGATTTATTATCGAGTTCCTCCCATAAAGAGAGTACGTCTCGTTGGAGAGGGGGTGGTATCAAACCACCTACGCCACAAAAGGCCTCCCTTATTCTCCGGTGAATCCCAACCCAACGGGATCGATCCACACTTCCACTATCGGTGCACTTGTCGGTGGCAACCAGAACCTCTCACAAGGTTGGGGCACTTCTCCACAACTTAATCGGAGGCTCCCAACAAACGCCACCAAGGCCACAACCTGCAACACCAACAAACCGTCTAGGGTTCCAAGAACCCAAGAGTAAAAAGCTTCTCAACTTTAACTCACCAAATCCTCCGAGGAGAACTCAAACTGATGCACCAAATGCGATGGCAAGAATACAGGAAGTGCTCAAGTCCTTCTCTCCCAAATTCCACAAAAGCTACAAAAGCTAGTGGGAGAATAAGAGAGGAAGAACACACGAGGAAATCCACAAAAGAAACCCCAAGATCTAGATCCCAATATGTTCCCCTCACATAGAGGAGAGATGGATTGGTGGAGTTGTAGATCTAGATCTCCCCTTTCAAATCCCCCAAAAAGATTCAAGAAATATGGGAGGGATTGAGAGTATTTGCAAGTTCTTGAAGGTCAAAACAATGGAGGAGAGAGAGAATTCAAGCAACAGGCCTAAGGAGGAAGAAGGGGTCTATTTATACCCCTCCCCAATGAAATATGACCGTTTGGGACCTTCCAGGCCGGATAATCACCCCCCCCGGATATTCCGGGTTCCCCGGGCCAAAAAATGGATAAGGACTTCGCGGCGCGACTCTCAGTATAGGGGAGGATATTTGGGGCGGATAATCCGCCCCCATTACTAGGAGCCACGCCTCAAAGTCCTTAGCCATTTTCCAAAAATTGGGCCGGATAATCCGCCCCCATGGCCGGATAATCCGCCCCCAGAAAACTAGCAGGAACAGCAAAACTGAAACCATCATAACTTTTTCATCCGGACTCCGATTTTGATGACCTTGGGCTCGTTTCAAAGATAGTAATGAGCTCTACAAGATCATGCAGGGAACCATCATAGTACAGCAAGGGAGGATAGAACCAAATTATGAAAGGTTTAACCTATCTATAAAATACAAACCGGTAAAACCTCCAATATCGAAAACACAATAGAGAATGCATATGAAATCCGTTTTCGATGAAATTAAGCTTGTCATAGAGATTGACACAATATCTAAAACCTATCATGGATAAGAACCAAATAAGAACCAAGAAATATGATGCCAAGTATGCAAAGGTTTGAACTCTCACCGAGGGATATGATCAAGTTACTCACTTGAGATCCCCTCTTGATAGTACGATTATCTATCCTATAAACCGGTCTCTCCAACTAACACCACGAGACCAGTTAGAAAGAAACCCTATCAATAGCAAACCTTTGTCTTGTATATTCCACACCTCAGGATGGAGCACCTTTCTTGATTGCACTAGCTTGGTGAAGATGCTCCCCCATACTCCACTATGGAAGAGCCTCTCTTTTAGGCATATCTTCACATATCCATACTCAGGATGGAGCACCTTTCTTGATTTCACTAGCTTGGTGAAGATGCTCCCCCATACTCCACTATGGAAGAGCTTATCTTTTAGGCATATATTCACATATCCATGATCACCATAAGGATGGCACGGTACACTTGAGATCATCCTATGAAACCTTGATCAACACTTGATCTTCTTCACTTTGTTCTTATTCCAACCTTGAAGCCACCATATGGTTCAAGCATTGTCTATGGACAAATCCTACAAGTAAAACTCAATGCAAACTTAAGTCCATAAAACATTGTCATTAATTACCAAAACCACACATGGGGGCACACATGTTCTTTCAATCTCCCCCATTTTGGTATTTGATGACAATCCTTTGAGAGGGTTTATATAATCAACTTAATGAATAAAAAATGGTTGCGCCAACATCAAATATTACACAATTATGTGATGTTGGTACGCCCATAATATATAGAGCAATCTCCCCCACAATATATGCGTGTGTGATGAACCATTATCGTTGGTGGAGTTTCCTCTATATATTCAACATGCAAAGCAACAACAAAGATGCAAGAGCATGAGAGGCAAATGCCTAAGAACAAACTTCCCTTAAACCCTCCAAAACATCTCCCCCATTGGCATCGATTGCCAAAATGGGTGAATAGTTCTAGACGACCAATATAGTAATAATTCCTCCAAAGGTGTGTCTTCGCACATATACAATGATGAATACTTGGGAGGGAGTAGAACTATATCGAGGATCCGAAGATTGCCAAAGGAATAACATAAAAGACGCGAGCAATCACAAGATCCGACAAACCAATTTGAAAACAACAAATGAGTCCAAATGGAAACTACAAGATATTATGATATGAGCAAAAGAGTGTTTTAAATAACAAATAGAGAAGCTCTCCAATATTTGTGCACAATTTTAAAATAAATGCATTGGAATACATAATGCACAAATATGGAATCCTTGTTCCCCCATGATAATTTAAAACACAACACATGAAAGATCAAATAAATGCTTAAATAAAATTGAGAAGCTCCCCAAGATTTGTGCATACTTTAAAATCGGTGTATTTCAATACAAAAATGCACAAATATGGAATCCTCACTCCCCCATAAACATTTAAGGCACAATAAATGAGACAGAAGATAAATGAGCATTATTAAATGAATTAGATGAGCTCCCTAAAGATAATGCACCAATTATGATAATTTCAGTTGGGAACAAGGTGCATAATCATGGAATCCTCACTCATCCAAGTTCATTGAACAATACAAGGCATGAGAGAACAAATATGAGTGCCCAAAGATACAAACAATAGGAACAAGCACCCATAGGCAATTAAATTTGGAAGCCACCAAAGAATCAAAAGGAATAGAAAGGTGGTCTCCAAGGATTAAAAACCAACTAACATTATCTTCACATATGTGTGTATGTTTCTAAATGGATAACATCACAAAGACATATGCCCATAACAAAACAAGCACACACAAGGAAGATATACAATAAATCACATAAAAGGACAAAACTCTCCAAAAAGAGTAAGGTTAGTAAACCAAACTCTCCAAACTTTTCATGATGGCACAAAATACCAAAATGAATAGATCAAACTTCCAAGCACATAAAACCCGATATGGATCAAACAAGGAAGCATAAAAAGATTGTTCTAGATAATATAGGAGAGCTCACCCATAAGTAGTACATTATATAGAATTTTCTTTTGAATGCAAAATTCACACAAATGGGATCATCACTACTACCTACAATAAGAAAAACACAAGAGGATATCAATAAAATAAGAAGATCCAAAAGAAGCAAGGAAGGCTTGGGAGACAACACAAAACATTTTTTGGCCAAAGATAGGATAAAATTAAACAAAGGCCAAAGTGAATATGATCAACAAATTCTACCACAAATTGAGTACTCATTGTCCAAGGACAAGAAATATTGGGAATAATTTTCCCAAGGTAGCTTGCATGGATATCCAAGATCATAGTCACAACAAGAAGCTGTAAGATCCCTCCCTTATAAAGGTAAGGATCCCTGTGATTGCAATGCTAGTCCCTGGATCAATGCTAGCATCCACAGTTTAAGATGAAGTACACAGAAACAAAGGTCATTATTACATATCATTCCAGAGACAAACATAGTCTTTTACAACTCCATGGCCATATGCCTAATACAAGAGTTTAACCATAACAATATAAATAACTCTTCATCTTCATGTTCCACGGGCAATCATGTTGAGTGTAGACTCATAACCCCTAATCATCATCAGAATAACCTGCAACATCACAAGTTACAGCCACAGTGGGTCAATACATTGGAATAGTATTGGCAAGTGATACCTTAGTAGAACATTAGCATCTAGATACTACATGAATTTGGCTAAGTGTAGCTTAGGCTTGCTTTGCTCAAAATAGGTTTTACCTATCAGTTGAAAACACTAAGTTTTTCTTTGATAAAATTTTCCCAAGGAATCACCAATAGAAATTGGTGAACCTTCACCCTTGTTCAACCACAAGTTTTAACTTAGAAAATTGGGATGAGGAGATTCTTGATAGCTTCCATGTCCTGATTCTCAAGTTGTCCAATACCAGGGACATGGCTAAGTACTTAGATTCTTCCATCTGCAGAGGTTGTGCACTTTCCCCACAAGACTTGATTTTCACCAAGACAGGACCTTTCAGAAGCCTTCCCTTAGACCAAATGGACGCGCTCCAAACCTATCATCCCACTACCACCAACTGTCCAAATGGCTAAGTTATTGCAACCTATGTGATCTAGGCAGAGCCCATAATGCCATGTGGCTGCACTAGAAGCTTCTAAACATTTGGCATCTCAAATCCCTTTGTTCCTGGGTGGCTTTCCACAAGTGAGATACACAAGGTAAACCATAGAAATGGGTCTTGTGTAACCACTCAACACAAACCATTCTTTCCATTCCACCCAGGTGTTTCATTCACTTAGTTGTTTTATTAGCAAAAACACAAGTCAATGACTTAGATATATTTCACATAGCATGAATATATAATCCACCCTGGTTGCTACTAGCTAGGCTAAGCATGGCAATAGTAAGAATATGAACTTAGAGGAAATTCTAACAATTCTACAACTACTAGGATTTCCCAAGCATAGCATATAGATACTTAGCAAAATATTCATGCAAGTCCTATACAAAATATTTCTAATGCATAGGTAAAAATATAGGGATAAAACATGAAGATCCACTTGCCTTGGTAGTTTGGGGAGTAGCAACAATCTTCACAACCAGAATCACTATTAGCACCAAAATCTACACATAAAATAATGGCACCAAAATCACATAACAAAGTATACAAACAAAAATATATGAATGTATGCAAATGCCATGTGATGATTTTTCTATACCAAACAAGAAAAGTATATAGTATTGAAACATAAACAAGACCAAGATACTCAAAATAAACTTTAATTTATCTTTAAAACATTTTTCAAATAATTTCCATACTCAAATTAAGCCTACAAATGTCTCTGAAACAATAACTATTTTTACAGAGGCAAAACATTAAACACATTGCATAAACAGATAGAATTCTTTCTCCTGATTCCAATGATATAAAATTTACAAAATTTGAACGTGTGGATCAAAAGTTATGAATTTTACAAGTTTGAATCACTAATAGATCTAATTCAGATTTTTAAAACAAAGAACTAGCCACGCGGCAGCGTCTGATTGGTTGATACCGCTTCGCACCGGATCACACTTGCGGGTCGTTAGATCTAACTTAACACGCACGATCCAGATCGACACATACCGCTTCGCTACAAATCTAATCCTAAGCGCTGGATCTAGATCCTACGGCTGCTAAGCATGCGACCAAAGATGGACGACGCCAGGGGCAAGTGGTGGCACGCTCTGTCAGATAAGTTGTCGGCGATTTAGATCGCGCGGGGAGTAGTGGAGATGCTTACTGTGTTCGCGTGGTTGCTGCGGTGCTCGAGGTGGTCGAGGGAGAGACAGGGGCACACGGACACAGCGGTAGGACCTCGTCGGAGTTGCTGGCGGCGTCGGGTGTTTGCGGATGGAGTTGTTGCCGACGATGTGGATCGCCCTAGCACGACGTGGTGTCAGAGGATGCACAAGGTTGTGGTGAACACGACAGTGTCAAAGAGGAAGCAAGGGGCGCTCGGAGGTTACCGGTATTCCTCGTCGGAGTTGAGTGGCGGCTCTGTTGCTTGCAGAGGTGGACGAAGGCGACGACCAAAATCAGTCACCAGAGCTGGTTCTGTCTGCGGCGATGCAACGAGAAATTGAGGCAGCCTGGTGGCGGAGCGAGCGAGTGGGGTAAGGGGAAATGGCCATGGTGAAGAGGGGATTAAGTAGCCAGGAGCGGGGCGGGGATTACTCTCTGTATCAATGGGAATTAAGCGGGGCTTAACTGCGGCGAGGTAACGGCGGAGCGGCTCGGGCGCACGTTGATTGGGGACGACGCTGACGGGGCAAGGTAGGGTCGGGCCGTCAGCGGGTGGGTGTGCGTTGCTGCGGTGAGAAACAGAGAGGAAGGGGGAACCCCGGGTGGGCTGCTTTGGTTGCTGGGCCGAATGGGTAGCGCCTGGCCCAGTTCTGTTTTCTTAACCTTTTTCTTTTTCTAATTCGATTTTCAGGAAACCTTTTCAAATGAATTCAAAAATGTTTGAATTCCAAATCTTTCTGGATTTTTATAAAGTGAAACCTGCATATTTTTGAGTGTAAAACCATGCTGTCTCACTAGACTTGCTTGTTTTCTTTGAAATTTTAAAATAAACAGTGCCTTAGCACAAGATTTGATAAAGATATGAAAATGGTTTTTAAACCATATTTTGTTTTGTAAATGTTTGCCCAAGCTTTGGAATTCATCAAACAATCCTATGAGCACACAAAATTGGTTTAAAACAAATATTATCTCACTAGAGAGTAGCATTGGATCAATGTTTGACTACATAAAATAATAAGCTCTCAAAGCTTCTGTTTTCTTTGAAATGACTTTGAAATTGATCCCTAAATGATTATGCATGCATGGATGATATGCAATCTTTGAAAACATGATTTTAGGGATGTTACAGAAGCATATAACAAAATATAAGAATTAAGCATGATACTTCGAACAAGATTCTTGGTAGCTTCCAATAGTCACACAATCACTAGTGATTAGATTAACTTGAAGCAAATGGTTTCCATGATGATATAGAGATCTAAATATGAGGAAACACATACCAAGAAACACTCTCATATACAAGATCCAAAATATGATCAATAAATGCATTCAAGCAAATTGGAACTTGTATGAGCAAATGTGTCACATATGCGCTAGATAATTATCCATATCAATTCTAAGTGACACAACCTCGAATATTCACATTTTTAGGATTGTAATATGCACTAAGCATATGACTCCCCCATAATGTGATACTACCATAAAACCAACACGAGGCAACGGATCCAAATAGATATAATTAATGGACATTATAGAACTTAAATTTCTCATGTACACACATTTTTAGGATTGTGGAATGCCCAAGCATAACACTCCCCCAAAATGGGATAGTCCATTAATCTCTCACAAGAGCCAAATAAGATACCAAATATAACCAAGAAAGGCTCAAACATAAGAAACACACATACATGGTGTGACACCTAATCATACACAAAAATATGCTTGATTCCTCAAGATAATTAAGTGGAAATCACAACATGTACAAGAGCATGGGAGATACAAAACCAACACATGCACAAGGGGGCGAGTAACTTTCAATGTAATGAGTTAAGCATATGTTACCGCAAGGAGGAACATTGGATATATAGTAGAGGCAATATAATCCACATGACTTGACTTGACAATTATACTAGATGAAGATCCCTCAATTCTTCATAATGTAACCAAGTCTCCAATGCCCTCCAACCAACACCTATTGATCAAGTTTTAGCTAGATGGTCCCCAACCAAGTTGGGTCCTAAGAAGTTAGTAACAATAGGCTTGGCCACCCAAATGGTTCTTTTCTTGACACCACATTGGGCACCAACAAATTTGGCAAACACATTGCCAACCTCATCCTTACAAAGAGAATAAGCATTATCAATAATGATAGGGTTGGATGAGGAGATACCAATAGTGCATGAGGAAGAAATGTGCCCCTTCTCACGGCATATGTAGCAAGTTCTACTCTTGCCATCTTTATTTTTGGATGAAGCAACAACTTGAGGAAGAGCTTGAGTCTTCTTGGGAGGAGGCCCATCTCT
The DNA here is from genome assembly GCA_916181665.1 of Avena sativa. NCBI lineage: Eukaryota > Viridiplantae > Streptophyta > Magnoliopsida > Poales > Poaceae > Avena > Avena sativa. The sequence continues at coordinate 37,536,556 of OV702284.1, forward strand.
AACAGGATGTAGAGCTTGAGGCCGCTTCCCTTGTTGCTTCTTGCCAAGGGACTTCTTCTTTAATGGGCAATGTTTGACATGATGCCCTTCTTCCTTGCACTTGAAGCAAACAATGTTGGCCGGATTCTTTACTTGATCTTGGCCATTCTTCTTGTTATCCTTGTGCTTCAACTTGATAGTGGACTTGTTCTTGACATTGGAGTTGAATCCAATCCCACTCTTGTCATTGGGGGATTTTTGCACACTCAAGATTTTGTTGAGTGCGGCCTTCCCTTGATGACCCCTTTTCAAGTCATTCTTCAAATAAGTGACTTGAGCCTTGAGCTCTTTGATTTCTTCTACATGGTTAGTTTCAACAAAAGTACTAGAGGAAGTAGATGCTACATTGTTAGAGCAACAAGGCATGGAATGTAATTCATCGCGAGATATAGCATGGTTGTGAGAGGATGAATTACAAGGACTAGCACATGTCAATATAACATTTGGAGTAGATATAGTGCTAATGTCCACATGAGGCCCACTAGATGTTACCTTTGACACGATGGCCTCATGATCTAACTTTAGCCTACCATGGGAGACTAGAAGATCCTCATGCGAGCTCAAGATCTTAGCATGACTTTATTATAATTTACCATAGTTGCTAGTTAGCAACGCAAGTTGAGCCTTTAGCTCAACATTCTCCTTCAGAATAGATGCTTCACAAGAAATACAGTTAGTAGCACAAGCATCATCATTATTAGCAAGAGGTGCGGGCAACTTGGCAAGCTCTTTTGAATATGAAGCTTTAAGTTGCTCATGCGACTCCGTGAGTTTGATGAGCTCCCTCTTAATGACCCGAGAGCCACTTTCGAGGTGCTTAAAATCCTCAACAAGTTTAGCATAAGCAACTTCAAGTTCATCATTTTTAATCTTGAAGGACTTTGCCACCGCAAGTTCTCTATCATGGTATTCCTTTACTCTAGATAATTCTAGAGTAAAAGTCTCCTCAAGAGATTCTTTGGTGGTTTGTTCTTCTTCAAGGGAGTCCTTTAGTTGAGCAATTTCATTAGCATACTCACGCTCAAGTGCAAAATTTTCATCAATTATGTTTTCTTGCTCCTCAATAAGATCATTGCCTTCTATAGCATAATGCAATATTTCAATGAAGTTGGAGGAAGCAATTTTATGTTTGAAGAGAGTGCTATAGACAACCTCTCCCATTTTCTTAATAGAGGTAATATCATACTTACCTCGATAATCATCATTATCATTCTCAACCTCATCATCATGAGATACAATGGGATCCAAAGAGGTTACCTTTGTTCCCTTAGCCATAAGGCATATGTGAGAACCGGAGGAAGGTGATGATGAGATTGCACTTGTAGCTCTATTCAATACCTTGTCTTGGCCCATAGAATCTTCATTTTCCTCTACATGGTTAGAAACACAAGCACTAGAGGAAATAGAGGCATTTTTTTCATGGCAACAAGACAACACAAGCATATCACCATGAGATTTATTCAAGCCATTACTACATGATATGCAAGGACTATCAACACTAGCATGTAAGGAGTTGTGAGTGCTAGAAGTGTTAAGGTCCGAAGATAGATCATTGCAACTAGATAGGGATGAAGGATTACAAATAGTAAGCACACTATCCCCATTGCAATTTTTATCACCACTCACCGTATCATTACCTAGTGAAACATCACATGTTGGTGAGGTGGTAGACGATGAGAACTCATCTCGACCGGAAGTGGAAGCAACACAATCATCCTCAATAATGTTGGACTTGCTATATTTATCTTGAAGCTTGGTCCATATCTCATGAGCGCTTGAATAAGGCATGATAGAAGAAAGAACAAAATTGCTCACAACATGCAAAAGAATTTTAGTAGCTAGAGCATCTATATGAGAGTTCAACTTCTCCTCTAAAGATTCGTTTTGGGTATCCACGGGAGAAGAGAAACCCACATATAGATATCCCTCGATAATTGGGTGAATTTCCCAAAATAAATTAAGCATGCGAATTTTCCAAACATCATAATTTGTGCCATCGAATGTGAGTGTGTCCTTGTGCACTAATCCCCTAGCCTACATCTTTACTCTCAAGGAGGTGAAGCCTAAAATGAGAGACCGGGCTCTGATACTAATTGAAAAGGATACAGATGCTGCCTAGAGGGGGGTGAATAGGCGGTTTAAAACTTTTACCAGATGGGCTTAACAAAGGCGGAATAAAACTAGCGTTTACTTTGTCAAGCACAAAACCTATATAAACTACGGTTCACCTATGTGCACCAACAACTTATGCTAAGAAAAACAAGCAACTATGTCATAGCTAGATATAATAATTCAAGCAAGAAGGCTATCACAAAGTAAAGTGCATAAGTAAATAGCTCGGGTATAGAGATAACTGAGGCACGCGGAGACGACAATTTATTACCGAGTTCCTCCCATAAAGAGAGTACGTCTCATTGGAGAGGGGGTGGTATCAAACCACCTACGCCACAAAAGGCCTCCCTTATTCTCCAGTGAATCTCACCCCAACGGGATCGATCCACACTTCCACTATCGGTGCACTTGTCGGTGGCAACCGGAACCTCTCACAAGGTTGGGGCACTTCTCCACAACTTAATCGGAGGCTCCCAACAAACGCCACCAAGGCCACAACCTGCAACACCAACAAACCGTCTAGGGTTCCAAGAACCCAAGAGTAAAAAGCTTCTCAACTTTCACTCACTAGCTTGGTGAAGATGCTCCTCCATACTCCACTATGGAAGAGCCTCTCTTTTAGGCATATCTTCACATATCCATACTCAGGATGGAGCACCTTTCTTGATTGCACTAGCTTGGTGAAGATGCTCCCCCATACTCCACTATGGAAGAGCCTCTCTTTTAGGCATATCTTCACATATCCATGATCACCATAAGGATGGCACGATACACTTGAGATCATCTTATGAAACCTTGATCAACACTTGATCTTCTTCACTTTATTCTTATTCCAACCTTGAAGCCACCATATGGTTCAAGCATTGTCTATGGACAAATCCTAGAAGTAAAACTCATTGCAAACATAAGTCCATAAAACATTGTCATTAATTACCAAAACCACACATGGGGGCACACATGTTCTTTCAATAGTGGCAAATCAGTCAGAGACATCATAGATCGAACCATATCTAATAAAGTACGATTACAACGTTCTGACACACCATTTCGCTATGGTGTTTCGGCAGGTGTGAGTTGTGAAACTATTCCACACTCTTTCATATGTGTGCTAAACTCGTAACTTAGATACTCACCTCCATGGTCAGACTATAGAAATTTGATCTTTATATTACGATGATTTTCCACTTCAATTCCTTGAACTTTTCAAAGGTTTTAGACTTGTGTTTCATCAAGTAGATATACCCGTATCTACTCAAATCATCTGTGAAAGTAACAAGATAACGATATCCACCTCGTGCTGACACACTCATTGGACAACATACATTAAAATGTATGATTTCCAATAAATCTGTCGCTCGTTCCATTGAACCAGAAAACTACATTCTAGTCATCTTGCCCATAAGGCATGGCTCACATGTATCAAATGATTCAAAATTAAGTGATTCCAAAAGTCCATCTGAATGGAGTTTCTTTATGCGTTTAACGCCAGTATGACCTAGACGGCAGTACCACATATATGCAGATATATCATCATTAAGTTTAATCCTTTTAGCATCAACATTATGAATATGTGTAACACTATTATCGAGATCCAACAGAAATAAACCATTCATCACAGGTGCATGACCATAAAAGATATCATTCATATAAATCGAACAACCATTGTTTTCAGATTTAAATGAATAACCACTTCACATCAAACACGATCCAGATACAATGTTCATGCTCAGTTCAGGCCCCAAATAACAATTATTTAGGTTTATAACTAATCCCGATGGTAAGTGTAGAGGCAGCATTCCGATGGCGATCACATCAACACTTGATCCATTGCCGACACGCATCTTGACCTCACCCCTTGCTAGCGGTCGCTTGTTTCACAATCCCTGATTCGATTTACATATATTAGCAACCGATCCAGTATCAAATACCCAGCTGTTACTGTGAGTACTAGTCAAGTACACATCAATAACATGTATATCATATATACCTTTGTATGCGTTGCCGGCCTTCTTGTCTGCCAGATACTTGGGGCAGTTGCGCTTCCAATGGCCAGTCCCCTTACAATAATAGCACTCGGTATCAGACTTAGGGCCAGCTCAGGATTTCTTTTCAGGCACAGCAACAGATTTGCCGCCCCTCTTTTCCTTCTGTTTACCTTTATTGTCTTTCTTGAAACCGGTGGTATTATTGATCATCAACACTTGATGTTCTTTCTTGATCTCCACCTATGCAGTCTTAAGCATTGACAGAAGCTCGGAGAAAGACTTCTTCATGCCCTGCATGTTATAGTTCATCACGACGCTCTTGTAGCTAGGTGGCAGAGATTGGAGAACATGATGTATGCCTAAGTCAATGGGAATCGTTATTCCCAAGGACACAAGCTTATTGGTGTACCTAGACATTTTGAGTATGTGCTCACTAACGGAGTTGTTCTCTTCCATCATGCATCTAAAGAACTTTTCAAAATCATTATAACTCTCTATAGCAGCATGGGTATCAAAAATCATTTTCAATTCATCCATTGTATCAAAGGCATTGCCATTTTCGAAACTCTTTCGAAGTTATGGCTCTAGCCCATATAGTATGCCATAATGAACTAAAGTTGTGGTCCTCCTGACGAGTCAAATAGATGTTCTTTTCTTTGTAAGGAGCATCATCAAGTGGTGGGGGCCTAGCGGCGCTTCTACCACATATTTCTTTTGTGCGGCAGAGAGGAGAATCCTCAAATTCATTTCCCGGTCAGTAAAGTTGCTACCATTAGACGCAAGTTTCTCTTTCTCCATGAACACATTGAAATTAAAAGTAGGTGGTGCCATCTACAACAGAATTTGTAAAGTTTAGACTAAGTTTATAATAGATCAAGTTCAACTAATCCAAATTATGAATGAACTCACACTCAAAAACGACATCCCTCGTTTCTTTTTTGGTGATTACATGAACCAAATAAACTACACCAAGTCCGATCATCACGTGAGTCAGTGTAGCTTCAAAGGCGAGCATCTATATGGGCATCATATCAAACATATGATTCATGCTTAACCTTTTGGTCCGTGTTCCAAGGCCATGTCTGTACATGCTAGGCTCCCCAAGTAAGAACCTTAGTATTTTGCATGTGTAAAACTGTCTTACACCTAAAATATGATCATGGATTTAAGTACACCCGATCATCACGTGATGTCTTAAAGCGGCGAAACATAATCGGTGCATACTTCAGGGAGAATACATTTTTATCTGGATATCGAAATGAGAGATCATCTTATAATGTTATTGAAATGCTAAACAAGCAATATAAGATGCAAAAACATCATATGTGAAAAGTGAAATTATATGGTTCTTGCACTTAATCACTATCATGTGCATCGTGGTATGATCTTTATCATTCCTTTGTATATAAGGCCAAGGTCTATGGAACTTACACGTTAGGTGTGTTGTAAGAGTATCGAATATACATCTTCTTACAACATTACCATATCATGACACTAGCCCAGCAACAATCTAAACTAGACGCTTCTAATTTATCCATTGCAAGTTTTATGTGGCTTAGAGCTTTCGAAGATAGAACTGTTCTTACCTAAAAACATGGAACCACAACGATGATAACCAATTTATTAACAACTCGTTGTAAATCAGATATTAACTATAGTAGGAGAGATAGACACCCGCTCCATTTATGCAAAACTAGTTGCATGTCAAGTGTGGAACATGCCTCATGTGCGAGGACATGTAAAGTTTGTCCGGGCCGCTTCATCCCACTATGCCACCAATATCCAAAGTACAAGCAAGAAGCAATAACATGATCATCATCACCCACATACTCATATGTGTACTACCCGTGCAAAGCATCTACGCATAGATTTGGCTCTGATACCACTATTGGGTTTGTAGCATAGAAAACAAAAAATTTCCTACGATGGGAACAACTAAGTACCAAGATCTATCTACTAGATACACGCAACGGGTGGATATACATCCATAGAGAAAATATCCTTGTAGACCGAAAAAGTTTAACGAGGTTGTACTCGGGGATGATGTAGACGAACGCTTGCCTATATCAAGATCGAGAAGAAGTCCAGCGCCGCAAATCAGCAGTGCATCCATGCTCGCACACATGTTCAAGCCAGGAAACAACCTCCGCCTCCTCGCTCCAGCGATGCAGCGGAAGCAACAACACTTTCCAAACAAAAATCCACTAGGAATATGTATCTCGCTAGTCCGAGACCATGGGGGATAAACTAGAGGGGGAGAGAGATCCTTCACGAGGAGGTGTGAGTGTGAGAGAGGGAGTAGGGGGCCTTTCATAGGAGGAGGGGGCACCCCAAGGTGTGTGGCCAGAGGCCATGGTGGCTGCCCCCCACCCCTTCCTCCATTCATGTGAGTGGAGCTCCCACTCACCAAAAGTCCCTCCATATTCTCCACTAAAAACCCACTCAAATTCCCATTAAATTTCCACCAAATTTAATGTAATCTCTCATTAAATAAAACTCCTTTTATCTATTTATTTGGAATTTTGTCAATTACATTAATTAACAAACATTTGCATAAAACCCCTTGCTACTTTTCAATATCACATGCAGAACCAATTTTTTCAATTTCGCCCGAAACAATTCCGGTGTCAATTGAAATAATTCTAGCGCTTTGCAATTCTTTTGTCTAGAACATAATTGTTCCAAATAGTGTCGGTGTCTCTTAAGTGTGTCATCCTACGGTTCGCGAATAATGCGGACATGATCGAGACCCCTCTCGGATCAATAATCAGAAGCGGGACCTAGAGATCCATACTGACTCCCACACATTTAACGATGACTTGTTGTGATCGTGAGAACCTTTTATTCTAGTAACTTAATCCATTTGTCTCGCGATATATTACATGTCCGAGATTCTATCATCGGTATCTCCATACCTAGTTTGATCTCGTTATCGACATGTACTCTTTTCTCTGCCCGTGATATAACATTCTAGTGATCTCATCACTTGCTTGCAAGCTAACTAATGTGATATCACCGAGAGGGCCAGAGTATATCTCTCCGTCATTGGAATGGAAAAATTCCACTCTTGATCCATAAGCCTCTACATAACATCTTCGTAACACTGAACCCACCTTTATAGTCACCCTATTATGGTGTGATGTTTGATGTTATCAAGATACTCTTCCAGTATTAGTGATTGACATGACCTCATGGTCTATGGATTAGGATTACTTCGTATGATTTTATAGCAATATAAACACAATGACTTTGATCGTAATGCTATACTTTGGATGAATGTTCACCAAACCATTCCAATAATGTTGTGACCTCGTTATTAACAACATCCAATGTCCATGATCAGGAAACCTTGATCATCTTGTTAATCAACAAGATAGTTTATAAGAGAGGCATAATTAGGAACTTTCTATTTGTTTATTAAACATACATATATCAACGTTTTCGTATTAATACAATTATAGCATGCAAAATAAACATCTATCATATACTTGGAATATACATAATAACACTTTATTATTGCCTCATAGGGCATTCCCTTCAGGTGCCTGGGACTAGGTGCGCGCCGAAACAAGCTTGTAGAGGTCCCAACCTTTAATAAGGTGGAGATCCCTATGTTTACAATGCTAGTCCCTGGATAAATAGCTAGCATCCACAGTTAAGATGTAATATCAAGAAACAAAGGTCATAATACAACTTTATAACTAGGAATAAAATAATTTATTACATCTTACATAGCTCATTTGGCTATCTCATTACAATGCAGCAGAATATAGCAATAGCATGGGGTCCTTCATCTTCAAAGTGCCACAAGAAGTCATGTTGGTTGTAGACTTGTAATCCTAATCAATAAACTTCAGTAACATCAAACAAACCTGCAACATACTAATTTACAGCCACAAGGGTCAATACATTTGAATTGTATTGGCAAGTGATACTATGGTAGTATAGTGGAGTCTATCATCTATATGCATTTGGCTAAGTGGAGCTTAGTCTTGCATTGCTCAAAATAGATTTTCCTTATCATTTGAAAAACACTAAGTTTTTGTTTGTCAAAAATCACCCAAGGCATCTCCCAATAGAAATCGGTGATCCTTTCAACCCTTGTTCAACCACAAGTTTTTAACTTAGAAATTTGGATGAGGAGATTCTTGATAGCTTCCATGTCTTGATGCTCAAATTGTCCTTTACTAGGGACATGGCTAAGTACTTAGATTTTCACTCTACAAAGGTGGTGCACTTTCCCCACAAGACTTGGTTTCACCAAGACAAGATCTTTCAGAAGCCTTCCCTTAGACCAAAATGGACGCGTTCCAACCTATCATCCCCTACCACCAACTATCCATTTGACTAAGTTATTGCAACCTATATGATCCAGGCAGAGCCCATAATGCCAAGTGGTTGCACTTGAAGATTCTCAACATTTGACATCTCAAATCTCTTTGTTCCTGGGTGGCCATCCACAAGTGAGATACACAAGGTAAACCATAGAAATGGGCCTTGTGTAACCACTCAACACAAACCATTCCTTCCATTCCACCCAGGTGATTCATTCACTTAGTTGTTTTATTAAACAAAACACAAGTCCTTGACTTAGAAATATTCCATAGTATGAATATATTCCACCCTTGTTTTCTACTAGCTAAGCTAAGCATGATAGTAGTAGGAATCTTAACTTAGGAATTTATACTAAGGTTTCATCTACTAGGATTTCCCATGGCATAGTTTATACTTAGCAAAAATTCCATGCAAGTCCTACTGAGAAACATCACTAATGCATAGTGAAAATAGTGGGACAAAGTATGAAGCATCACTTGCCTTTTTGGTAGAGAATATAAGTTCACTCCTTGATCTTGCAATATTCACAATCTTCAAATCACTACAATTCAATCAAGCAAGGCACAATTTCAATCCACCATTCAAGCAAACAATCACATAAAATAATAGAAACAAAACAATGCATGCAAGCATGCTAAAGATGGTTTTATTTGAAAAAGTGGTTTCTAATGGGTTATAAACATTTGAAAACACCTATTGGTCATTTTATAAAGTGGCAAAATCATTTGCAAAATATTTTTTGCTTATAAACCATTTTTAAACCAAATCAATATTTTATGTGGTTGAAAATGCCTTTAGGAAAGCAACAACTCTTATAGGGTTCACAAAATATATTTTTAAATCATAAAAACCTTGTGTTCAAGGTCAGAGAGTTTAAATCAAAACATTTCCCAAAAGTTTTCCTCCAAAAAGTGTTTTCAACAAATAAACAATATTTTTATTTGACTAGAAAGGCTTTAATTCAAAGTTTTATTCTCTTTCTTCACAAAATATATTTTTGATACCACAAATTGATTTCTATGGTCAGTAGGTTCAAAACAAACTATTTTCCAAAGATTTTATCACCAAAATAATTTTAGAAAGAATCTTATACTCAAAATATGCCTACACAAGTTTCTGCAAAAACAACCATTTTGCCAGAAGCAATTACTAAATAAAGTGCATGGTTGGGTAGGATTTGTCTTGCTGATTCCATTGATATAAAATTTGCAAAATTTGGACGTGTGGTTTGAATGTTATGAATTTTACAAATTGGAACATCAAATAGATCAATTCTGTTTTTATTAAAACAGACCGTGCCACGTGTTGTGTTTTGATTGGCCGAAAACGTTTCGCGTGGATCAGCTGCTGTGGGGCGTTAGATCTAACTGAAAACGTGCGGCACAGATCAAAAGATACCTCTTCGCTTAAGTTCTTTCGCGTGCGTTGGATATACATCCTACGGCTCACAGCGACTGACCATCGAGTGGCGGCGCTGGCGGCGGCGAGTGGCGGCGCGCGGTTAGATGATGCAGTCGCCGGTGATTTAGGAAGCAAGGGACACAGAGGAGTAGCTCACTGGAATTGCCAGGACGTACTGATGCTCAGCGTGTTCGCGAGGAGGCAAGGGGCGCACGGGGTTGGCAGTAATCGCTTGCCGGAGTTGTCCGTGGCGTCGGGCTTCTCTGTCCGTTGTCGTTGGTGAAGATACGGTGCCCGCTAGAGGAAAAGGAAGCTTCCATTAGATGCGCAAAGACGTGCGGAGTACGGAAGTTTCAACGAGAAGGGGAGGCGCGGTCGGAGTTTACCTGGAGAGCTCGTCGGATAAGTGACAAACGGCGGCGACGTGCAGTGGTCGTCCTTGCCGACGTTCTGGGACAAGCACGGGCAGGTTGGGGGTACCGGGAGACGCGTACGGTGATGGCGATCAAGCTAAAGTGGTCAAGGGGCGACGCGGAGCCGCCGGAATTTCTCGCGGAGCTCGTCGGAGCGGTGAGGGCGCGACCTCGAATTGGGAACAGCCCGGTGGCAGGGAAGGAATGGGGTCTGGGGGGAAACGGAGAGGGGAGAGGGGCGATTAATAGGGCGTGATTACTGGGAGGTTTAACTGCGACATTCAATCGAATTTCATCCGCGGAAATCAAGCAGAAACGGCGAGAGAGGAATTGGTCTGCGAGGTGGAGACGACGACTGACGCGTGGGCCTGGTTAGTCAGTGAGGGGGGAAAGGAAAAGTGGGGCCTAGTTGTCATCGACTCTGCGGGTGAGTTTCTAAGTAGAAAAGAAAACGATTCGATAGAGGGAAATAGAGGTGGGCTGCTGGGCCAGATGGGCTTGGCTGGGTTGGGCTGGCTTCTGCTATTTTTTTTTGTTCTGATCATTTTCTTTTTCCATTTTTATTATTCTGTTTTAATTTTGATTAATCAATTCAAACAACTTTTGAATTTCAAACTTCAACCAAACTTTGAGTATATTCAAATACTGTTTAATAACACATTCTGAAGTCAAATTTAAAATAATATATTTATTCTTTTTAGGGGACAATAATTAATTAAAATAGGCCCTTGTATTATTTCAAATAAGATTTAATAATGTTTTTCAAACTCCATTTGAAATCTAAATTCTTCCAAATCTTTTCAGTAGGTTTTATTTGTTTATTTGGGTGTCAAATAATTCACCTTGAATTATTAGGAATGTTTTTAATATGATTTATAAATCATTTGAATTGGGTATTTGTCTTTATTCCTATGAAATTAAATATAGTTTTAATTCCATAAATTTTATTTGGAAGATTTCTTTGATCTTATTTAAGTTAATTAAACAACTTTTATTCCACTTGGGTAAATTCCAAATATTATTTTCCCATGATTTAATTAATCATTTCTAATAGGGATTTTGTCTTTATTCAAATGGAAATAGAATTTGGTTAATGCCATTTTATTTAATTTGAAAATTCTTTATCCATTATTTTATTTGGATTTGGATTATATTTATTCCATTTGCTTATGGATTAGGACAAGATTTAATTTGGCCTTTAAATATTCCTCATTTAATATTTCTTTCTCTATCTTGTAAAATCCATATCTTTTTATTTAGAGATCAAAAGTTGGTGATTCTAATTGGTAAAATCTTATTTGATATTTATTTATCCTTTTAAATTTCTTTAGGATTATTTGCTCACCATTTGGTATGGATTTTAGATAAGTGCTTTATTAGCTTTGGAAATTACTTTTCTTTATCTTATTAAATTCATAAGATTTTATTTATGGCTCCAAATTAAGTGAAACCAATTTATATGGTTTTATAATATTTCCATTTTTCATTCTTGATCATTTTGAAATGTTTGTTTGACCAATTTTAGATCAAATCTTTAGTCTTTGAGATAACTTGGAAATGTTTTTCTTCCATTAGTGTTTTAGGGTTTTGGTCTAACTTTTCCAAGTGTTTAAATTTCAAGATACATTCGTTGAGGAATGCACTTTACTTGATTTGGATTTTGTTGGATTCAAACTTTAATCAAAGTTTGTTCAAGATGGGTTTTTAAGTTTCCATTTAGAAACAAAAGTTTCTTTTCACCCTAAAATTCAACAATTATTTTTTTTTGTTTATTTTTTTTCACATTACAAGATTTGGAAAAATCTTGGGATGTGACAAAGCTCGACCACCTCTAGGATGGCCTTGCCGTGGATGGCAACCGGGTTTGGCATGCATACCGTTAGGCGGAACGAGGCCATGTCTGCGCGGGAGCATGTCCCCGGGTGTAGGCGTTCCACCCCAACAGCTACCACGCAACAGCGCCTCCACCAACCAGAGGTGCCAAGAGTTCACCGGGATGTCGTGGATCTCAAGCTCCACGCGGTAGTCCATCTTGCCCATACTGGCATGGGATAGCTTGCACCAAGGTCAGAGCGAAAGGGTGAAGCCAGTGCGTTCGTTGCCGATGAGGTGGTCGCCGGAGATCCGGTCCTTTATGTGCTACGTGCCATAGATGATCAGGAAGTCCTCAGGATGGTGTATCTCTGTATATTTTTCAACAACTTTTAACCTCTATATATTTTTCATCTAGATATTTTCCCTTTTTTAGGTATGAATTTGGATCATACTTCAACACTTTTAACCTATGTATATTTTCCCTTTTTCAGGTAGATATCTCCACTCACCGACATTATTTAATACTTGCAAACAAATTAACCCCTCCGATCACTTGTCAACAACAACAACACCTACTTAGGTATAAGAGCGCCCTTTCAATATAAACTATTTTGAATCAAACAAATTTACATGGACACGGTTGGACCTAGGTACGCCGACGTTATTTTAGGCTATTGGGGGCTATAGGAACACGATTGAGCCGTTTTTTGGTGTTTTCGGTTTGTTGGCAGTAAAAATCGCTCTTGACGGGCTGCTGAGGGATGGGTGGGCCCACACACCCAGGACCCTCCTAGGCCACCTTTTCCATACAAATGGCAAAAATTGGTCTAGCCATGCCCCTAGCTCCTCGATTTCATCTCGATTTAGCCCAAGTCCATCAGGCAAACACATGCCGAACCCAACGCGCCAGGGTTCACCTAAGGGCGCTAGATGAAGCGAAAAATCCGACTGGCCAATTTTGTCGGTGACAGAAACCGCATTCCAGTCGTGGATTTGCCTACCTGGAGCTTTGCTCACTCCTTTCCCCCTCGTCGTCGTTTCGCCGCCAACAACACCCCTCTCCGCCTCGCCGTAGACATGCCTCCACACAAAAGAAGTAGTCGCCACTCATACCCTCCCTTCGCGCCGAGTTTCTGGTGCCGTGATTCACCATTGGGTGTTCCGCGGCCAACTGTGCGCCCAACACACCCAGTAGGTGTTCGGCGTTTTAGCTCGGCCATGGACTCCGACGAAGAGGATAAGATGTTCGCCGCGCTGATGGAGGAAGAGAAGGCCGCCTCCATCGATGATGATCCTCGCCTGCTTGGCCGGTATGTACGCGTGGGAAGACATAGCCACGACGCGGCGACTCGGTGCCAGGACGCTGGAAGTGCAAGCCGAGGCAGCGCATGGAGGGCTACTACATGTTGTATGCCGACTACTTCGCCAACGATCCATTGCACAGTGAGGCAATGTTTCTTTCTCAAGATTGTGTATGCCATCCGGGACTTCGACACCTACTTCAAATAAAAAAAAAGGACTGCACCGGTATGATTGGATTTTCCTCGCTTCAAAAGTGCATGGTGGCTATGAGAATGCTCGCGGACAAATCTCTTGGTGACACGCAAGATGACTATCGCATGGCCAAGTCCATCACTATCGATTGTTTGTACAGGTTCGGTAGGGCAGTGATTGCAATGTTTGGACCATTATATCTAAGATCACCCACTGCTAAAGACGCTGCTCGGATCCTAGCAATCAATGAAGCCAGAGAATTTTCTGGAACTTGGAAATATCGACTGCATACATTGGAAATGGAAGAACTGCCCGTTTGCTTGGCAAGAAATATACAAAAGCCACAAAGAAGGTTGCAGTATGGTACTTGAGGCAATGGATACAAAGGATCCCTAGATTTTACACCCCTTCTTTGGTATGTCTGGATCCAACAACGATAACAATATCCTACAGTGCTCGCATGTCTTCTCCAAGATTGTTGAGCATCATGCTCCTCCGGTGGACTATGTGATCAATGGCCACCACTACAACATAGGATACTACCTGGAAGATGGCATCTATCTAAGATGGTCAAAAACATTTGTGAAAACTCTCTCTAGCCCTCTGATCGGCAAGCAATCCAACTTTGACAAGAAACAAGAAGCTTGCGGGAAGGATGTCGAGCAGGTATTTGGTGTGCTCAAAACTCGATTTGCAGTTGTCCGGTTCCCCACTCCGACCTGGTCGCAACAACAGATATGAGATGAATGCATGTATAATCTTGCACAACATAATCATTGAGAGCGAGCGGGACGAGCTAGTGGTTGATGAGAGCAAGGCGGCGAAGCCATATTTTAGATATTGCCCTCTTGCAGAGCCTGGTCACCACGTGCCAACATCGTGGGCTGTCTTTGTCGCTATGCGTCAGGAGATTCAAGACCCATAGGTGCATCAACAGCTACGGGATGATCTAGTAGAGCACACGTGAAGCCTCAAAGCCTCAAAGGCAACACCTAGTTTGAGGTGTTTTTGTATTTAAAAAACTTGTTAAATCATGACATTACTTTGTTCAGTAATTTGCATTTTGTAAAACAATTTGATGGCTGAACTATGAACCATTTACTTTGTGTGAAAACTTGACTAAGAATGGCCAAACTATGTCAAATTTTGTCGAAATTTATCTAATTCATCGACCCTGGGGTGTACATTCGAGATCACGATCGGACCAAATGTTTGTTCAATCCGACGAAAATGGAGATACTCTTATGCTTCGAAGAGCCAAAATGCGGCCTCTAACGACGAAACTCTGTTCTCTGAAGTTCAGAATTTAACGGAAGAAGAAATTTTCCTTTTCTGCCCTGTTCGATTGGTCATAGCGTCACTCCACTAAAAAAAGATTGGTCATACGTCACGTGCTAAAACTGCGTTACCAGTCGGCACGGCAGCACTGCCGCGTGTCAGCAGGAGCACGAGTCGTGGGCCCCGCGGCCCAAACGGCCCGCCTAACCGCACCCATCATCCCTCTTCGCTTCGCGCACCCAGTTCCCGTGCGTCCCCCACCCCACGCTTCTCCATTCCATCCACGTCCGAGAGCTCCCCCTCCTCCCATCGGTTCGGAATCCCCGCGCGCGCCGCCGATCGATCGATCGAGCTCCTCTCCCTCCCTCCTCACGCCCCGTAGATCCCGCCACCCGAGGGCTTCCTCGCCTCGCTGCTACGATCGATGCATTGAGCTCCTGCCCAGGCAAGACCCGTTTCTTGGCTCCTTCCTCTTCGTCGTTTCGATACTCATTTCATTTGCACCATGACGTATGATTTCAAATCCGGTGTAATGGCAATGTTCTGGTCTGCGGCGGGGGGCTACGGCGTGGATGCGCGGGTTTCTTGATTTGTCTGGGCAAATTTCGTGGCTTTGCGTGGGGTCTTTGTTAAATTGTTTCTTGATAATGATTTCCCGGTCTAGTCATTGATTTTTTTTCCTTTAATTCCGAATTTTAATTTATTTTCGGCTTAAAGTTTTTCTTTGATGTCAGGTTTTTTGTTACTATAGTAATAATTATTGTTGTTTATTACACTTCAAAAAAAAAATTTGTTGTTTATGAAGTGAGATATTGTCGGGTTAATCTGTTTATTCCATAATAACAGGTGTTGGTTGATGCATTCAGCTTTTGATTTGTGTATATCAATATGGATGAGCGAAAACGATGGCACGATTTCATAAAAAGGATCGTTAATAATGGTCTTTGTTAAAATGTAATCAGCGCCCTAAATACTGGAATATTGGGAATTAATCGGGAAATCCTATTCTAGGAGAGGGAGAGGTGATGGATACATTTTTGTCCTCCACTGGCAACGGTATTTTTTTTCCCAGTCTTGCGCCGCCTTCGGCTTTGGCGAGGGAGATCAAAGTAACATCTCAAGAACGGTTGTTGTTTGCTTTCATCGTGCTGATGTTGCTGTTCATCAGTTTTCCTTTTCCACCATGGTATTTCCTATGTAAATTCGTAGTTCCAGAGGCACCGGAAACTGAACTCACATGCACACCTTTCACCATAAATATGAAATTCGTTACTGTGTAAAACAATGCATTTCATTTCTGGCAGTAGCTAGGAGAGTCTGTGTAGCTCTGAGCACTGTTCAAAAAATAGGCCGAGTCAATGATTAATAGGCTGATTACTCGCTACTAGGGACCTGGCCGTGTCGATTAGCATTAATCCTTTGTGTTAATCGTTTAGCCCGATTAATAGGTCTGACACTCCGATTACTAGGTATGTTCCTGATTAACCAATACACTTGGTCAAAAAGGTTGCAAAATTATCAACACATATCGCCCATCCATCCGCTAGCCTGCCCCATTGAAGTAGGTTTTGCGAAGCTCCCAATCGATCCATGCCTCCAAGAGCTTGATTTCCGCCATCACCAACCAGTTCCCTGTCATTGTTGACCAGTTCCTCGTAGTTGCCCACCAGACCTCGGATTCAAGAGCACCTTGAGGATCTCATTCGGGGTCTTAAGGCTGCCTTTGATAGGGTAGATGGTTGAGGTGCAAGAGGATTCATACGTATTTTAGGTGCTAATTTTTGTAGGTTGCACCGATTAATAGCCGACCGATTAAATCAGTTAATCGTCTGAATTCTGATTAGTCGCTACTCCCAAGCCAACTGAGCAGTTAACGATTACCGATTTCCTTACCATTGGTTCTGAGTGTCACTTCTTGAAGAATCTATGCTCAATTTGCAGTTAGGCAGTCAACTAAGGTATTCTATTTCTTAATTCTCCAATATGGTTTTCCACCGTTGCCGTCTATGTTGTTATAATATTGGTGGCTTGGCGGGCTTGCGAGCTTAGATACCCTTAAATGTGTGAAACGTCCTCAGAATCAGGATAGTTGGTTATGCCCAAGCTCTCATCTCCGATGTTATGTACATTTTCAGGTAAAAGGTTTCTACCACCCTACAAAATAGAGCGATTTGCTGAAATGGGGGGTGTAGTTGGAAAGGGAGACTCCCCAAGGCACAGTACAGCAGCAACAAAGTTAGAGCAGAAGATGGTTGAGGCCATGCAGCAGAGGGCACAGGAAGGGACTTCTCTGAGATCATTCAATAGTGTCATCATGAAGTTCCCTAAAATTGACAAGAGTTTGAGGAAGTGCAAGATTATCTTTCAGCAATTTGGTGAGTATCTATTATCCCCTCTGCACATAAAGTTGTGGACTAAAATTGATACTGTCAACCTTTTATTTTTACCACCCACCAAAACTTCAGAAGTATGGGTATGCCGAGATTGAAGTTGATGAACTTGATCAGTTACTATGGGTAACTTTAACTTCGTGTGATATACATTTGTAAATCATGTCCTCGATTATTGGGTCTTTTCCTAATCCCTTTCTTTGTCATGATATAACAAATACTGTCCTTATTCTGCAGATGAAGATTCAAATGGTGAAATTGATCAATTGGAACTGAAGAATTGTTTCCAAAAGCTGGATATCTCCTTCACAGATGAGGAGATAAAAGATCTATTTGAGGCATGCGACATCTATGAACATATGGGCATGAAGTTCAATGAGTTCATTGTCTTTCTGTGCCTTGTTTATCTTCTCAATGATCCGACTGTGTCAGAAGCAGTATCCTTCATACGCATATAAAATACCCATACTTTCAGAGTTCTTGCTATCACTTGGTGTTATACTGCTGTTGCTACATTGCATGGGGGCTAATACATGACCCAGTTCATAAAAGTAACATGATTTTCTCCATTATAAAAAAAATCAGTATGCATAGTTTTATTGGCAAAACACAATATGAATTCGACATATGGAGTAGGAATCACTTGCAAAGTAACTCAGATCAGATTATTCTTTGAAGATATGAATGCTCTTGTTTGAAACAAAGCTCAAGTGAGAACTTTTATAGAATAATCAAAGAGAAGTACTTAAAATTGTCCAAGGGATATAATGTATTTTATTGAATGTTTTGGTCACTGTGAAAAAAGAGACCATATGAGGGAAACTAGGTAGATGTCAGACTTCTGCATTGAGAACCTAGTTTACATGTTTCTTTGATCTGTTTTGATGAGGAGACGTGTTATGTCCTTGATGTGTTGCTTTAGAGACTAAGAATGGGACTAGGTAACCTTGAGCCTACTTTTGAGACACTGGTTGATGCATTTGTCTTCTTGGATAAGAATAAAGATGGATATGTCAGTAAGAGTGAGGTGATAGAAGCAATAAATGAGACCTCTGCAGGAGAACGCTCTTCTGGGCGCATAGGGGTGAAAAGATTTGGTGAGTCATCTCCCCTGCAGCACCATACAGAATCCGCTAAGTCCGAATTGTTACACAAACTCTCATATCTTTCTGTTGGTATCTCCGCTAATTTACCTTATACATGTTCTGTTAGTGCACCATCCCTTTTGTAGGCATCTCTGCAGTTTGAAATTTTTATTATTAGAAGGTACATCTGCTAGTGAAAACAACTATGACTAAGCTGTCACCACCTCTCTAGTTTGCTTGTGACAGGCATCCCTGTGAATGTGGGTTGAGAATATATAATTTTTATACGCAATTACAGTAGGGGAAAACTCCCTAATGTGTCATTTTTATATTTTTATAAAAAAGCAAGAATATGTACAAAGTGTCTCTCATAAGGTATCCAGCCATGCTTACATGCCTTCTTTGAGGCTAACCTATCTCTATGCATGGACAGGGATATAAATGATTTAAATCTTGATATACATCTCTGATTAGAAGGGGCGAGAATATCAAAGATAGCATCATTGAGAATATATAATTGATACATGTTTTAAGCTGCTGGAAATTTTAAATCCTTTGTGACACTGGTTCCAACCCTTAGAAGTAGAGATTCTTACAAGTTATTTTTTCCTTCATGCTACGGATTTGAAGAATTTTCATTCCAGTTCAACAACTCTATAGGAGGTTGGTGCTTAGGATTTAGTTAATTGTGGTAGAAATTATTCCAGTCCACATTATGATTGTCTCCTTGTTTACGCTGACCCTGATGTTTATTACTCTTTGGTTGTTCCAGAGGAAATGGATTGGGACAAGAACGGAACGGTGACCTTTAAGGAGTTTCTCTTTGCTTTTACTCGCTGGGTGGGGCTCGACGAGAATGATGACGACGACGATGATGAATGAATGCAACTGAAGATTAGCCATTCTGAATAGGCCAAGTCAGCCTCAGTAGGCTCCAGCAGCTTTCCTACTAAGAGAGTCAAAGAATAGTTTAAAATGTTCATTGGTGCCTTGCCAATCATGTTTGTCATACGGCACCAGTTATCTGTTTATGTTCTTGTTAATAGAATGGAACGAAGTTGTTGACAGAATTTAGTGATAAAAGATTTGCTTTGGTAATGGGTGGTGTCTGATCATACATAACCATACAATTCAAATGTTTGTACGCTTAGATTTTGGAATGCACAAAATCATAAAGTTCCGAGGGGAGCTATTCTTCTTTTCCATCAATTCCTTTTTTTTAAATAAAGTGTTGTAATACTATGATGGAAGAGTTTACTGCCCTTCCGACCTCTTGCTTCGATACATGCACAAAACTGCAACATCCAATGCGTATATATCTCTACTAGATGAATGCCCATGAGTTGCTACGGCAACGAAATAATTAATTTAGATAAATATACCAATAATTACAAAAATACAATGCTCCAATACTTTGAAATATTTATTTGTTATAAATAATTTGTTATACTTAGTTTTTTGCACCTTCGACTTCGTCATGTTACATTTCATGTGCCGCGTTTTAGTAGGAATTCCCCTCTTTCATCTGAAATTTTAACCCTAATTTTTCTTTTTTACATTGCCTAAGAACTATTTTCAAAATTATTTTAAAAAACAGGAAAATAGCAAATGAAAACATAAAAGCTTTTAGAGTTAGAGAGGGAGCAGCCCAGCCCACCAGACATATCCCACCTCCCATCCTAGACCGACCCAAGGCCCAGCCGGTGCATGTCGTTGGATTGTCGACAAGTACGCCATAGTGGGCCCTGAAGGCATTGAGAAGATGGGGTGTGAGCCATATGGTATTCCGGGAGCGGTGAGCACAAGTTTACCTAAGTTCAGATCCGACTGCGGTGATCGGATCCTACTCCTGCTAGCAACCCAGTAATATATCGGCGAGAGCCGGATGTTACAGCGGATTACAAGAGAGGTTCGTCTGTGCAAGTAGGTTATGGTTGATCTATGATCTGGTACCCTAAAGGTCCCTTATGTCCGGTTTATATAGTCACCGGGGCCTAGGGTTATAGGAGAGACCTATCCAGCTACGTTACAGAGTCGGTAACTAGATAGAACTTGGACTATAAGTAATACTACATGCCTAAGTTGGTAACTCTTCTAGGCCTTGTCGTAGCCAGAAGTGACTCCTCCTCTTTCCCTGACTGGGCCGCCCGTAAAGCAAATCTCTAACCCGCTGGTGGATCACCCTGGTCAGCTAGTCATGTGGGTATATCCAGAAAGTATATCCCCAATAGTAGCCCCCGGAAGTCTTCAAGATCCAAAGTCGGATAAATCGTCTAGCTTGATGGTTTCTTCGTCTTGAGAATCTTGAAGGGTTCCCGAAGACTTCATCCAGTAGTGTAGGATTCCGAATCTCACCTGAGTCGGATATGTCTTCTTGACTTCAGTTATTTTCCTGCTCGTTTCAAAACATGAACCGGATTTTAACAGTGTCGTGATGTCGGACAACTTTTTTAGGCCAGGTCTTATCATTGACAAACATCTCGTCAGCACGACCGTTGGTGGGTCCATTTTTTACGGAACCGAACACCTTTTCAATGCACACGCGAGAATCCAGGGGCCAGAGGTGTCACGAGGAAGCCTCTCTCTCTCTCTCTCTCTCTCTCTCTCTCTCTCCTATACGTGTGGCGCAAATCGTGTGGATTAGCGCGAATCTTGGCGCGGAGGTTAATAAAGTAGAGATATC
The DNA here is from genome assembly GCA_916181665.1 of Avena sativa. NCBI lineage: Eukaryota > Viridiplantae > Streptophyta > Magnoliopsida > Poales > Poaceae > Avena > Avena sativa. The sequence goes on from OV702284.1 coordinate 37,557,586, forward strand.
TCTCTCCAAGATTCATTCCTCACTGTTTCTTCATTGCCTCCTCGTACTCCTTGAGCGCTCCACATCCTCTCTCATATACACACCTAAAAAACTCCTAGCACCGCCAATATTTGACCCTCTCCGGCGAGATGGAACCATCATCAAGCTTCGGAGCGGCGACGATAGCGGGCATGGCAGCGACGGACGAAAGAAAACTACGGGGCCTCTAGGTCCCCAGGTGAACGAACATTTCTTATCCCTAGAGATTTTGGTGTTTATTACAACACACATAACGGACTAATTATCTGCCAAGTATTCTACAGGTTGCATGTATAGAATTTCCTGTCTAATCGCACACAAAAAGCTTGCCTGCTGCTCCATATTCTGCCTCAGTGATGTCCGGTAGTACCGGATAATTCATCCGGTACTACCGCTCAAGTCTGGTAGCACTAAGTTTCACTTCCGGGCCTGGCAGTGTGATGAGTACAGTGGACAAAGGCCTCAGTACTGAGCGGTATCAAAAAGCGGTAGTACCGCATTTTGGTACCACTGATGACTGAAGCACTTGGCAAGCTCGCCAAACTCCTCAGAACTGTGCGGTATCAAAAAGCGGTAGTACCACATTTTGATACCGGTCAAGACTGAAGCGATTGGCAAGCTTGCCAATCTTCTCAGAACTGACCGGTACCAAAATGCGGTAGTACCGCATTTTAGTACCGTTCACTTCTGAGGAGATTGGCCACTTGAATCACACTATTGTTCCCCCCTGTATCAAAATGCGGCACTATCGCATGTGTCCGGTAGTACCGCTCTGTAGGGGCGGTACTACCGCCATGCGGTAGCTCCACATTTTGATACCGGTGGCAACTGTGGGCTATGCAACTCGACATTGCATCTCCGGTACCGGTCCGGTAGTACCGGTTGCATCCGGTACTACCGCTTGGAAAACCCAGTACTACCGCTGCATTAAATGCTGCAACGGTCAGATTGGAGCTGGGACTATAAATATCACATCACCTACCTTGAGACAAGGTTCTCATTTGCATTAAAGTCAAGATCACCATTGGAGCCACCAAATCCACAAGATCTCTTCAATCCACCACCCAAAGTCCTTGATCTTTGGGGAATCGAAGGAGGAGGCCTTGATCTACTACTTCACCAAAAGAGATCTTCATTTCCCCCTCATTCAATTGAGGGCCCCTTTGCTCTAGTGTTTTCTTGGAAACCCTAGTTCTAGTTTTGGTTCTTACAAGCTTGTCTTTGATTGTTGACAGCTTGCTTGTATTTGGGAGCCTCCGATTAAGTTGTGGATGTGTGCCCCAAACTTGTAAAGGTGCCGGCTTCCACCTTGAAGGTTGCCGATATAGTGGAAGGTGAATCGATCCCGTTGGGGTGAGATTCATCGGAGAACAAGGGAGGCCTCTTGTGGCGTTGGTGGTTTGAAACCACCCCCTCTCCAAACGTAGACGTACTTCCCCTCAAAAGGAAGGAACTACGAGAAACAAATCCTTGTGTCTCCGCGTCCACCACTTTGGTTACTTCTATCCTTTACTGCACTTTACTTACTAGTTCTTACTTAGTATTATGTTAGATCGTGCATATTTGTCATATAGGTAAATTCACCTTAGTTGCATTATCTAGAGAATTTACCTTATTTTCAAACCTTAATTTGAAAAAGAAGAAAATTTGAAGTAGCACCTATTCACCTCCCTCTAGGTGCCCATACGATCCTTTCAATTGGTATCAGAGCCTCGGCTCTTTATTTGGGCTTTACCGCCTAAGAGAATATGGGTAGCCACGAAGGGGATGGTGATGGTGAGTCCACCACAGTGACCATGGAAGATCTCAAAAACTTGGAAACAAGATTGAGCTCTTTCTTGGTCAACGAAGTCAAGAAGATGCTTGAGCAACTTCTTAAAGACAAAGATGGCTCATCATCCCCCTCTCCTCAAGAGGATCCTCCATCCGTCTTACCTAAAGGGAGTACTCCGGTATCCCCCGAGGATATGATGGTAAGGGGTAAACAAGACAACACTAATTCCTCCACACAAAATGATGGAGGGAAGGGTGAGCACCATGACTCATGGTACTCTCCCGACCCTCCAATCCCTCACCCTCATGTATACAATAGAGTTGACCCACCTAAGCTTGAAGAATATGCTACTTTTGCTCAATGGCAATCACTAATGAGAACTCATATGCGCAGCTCTTGCATTGAACTATGGAACATCATCGAGCACGGACTCTTTATTGGGGATCCAAACAACTTGACAAGAAGAGAGGTTGTCAATAGTCAACTCAATGCCACTGCCTTGCATATGATTCAACAAGGTTTATGTACAAAGGATTATCCACACATTGATCACTTTAGCATTGCCAAGGAAGCTTGGGATGCCCTCACTATATTGTTTGTTGGAAATGAGAGTATGAGGAGGAACCGGTATGATGCTCTAAGAAATGAAGCCAAAGGCTTCTACATGAAGGAAGGTGAAGATCACGAAGACATGTACCGAAGGCTCAAGACCACCGCCACCGCTTTTAGAAACGTGGGTGCCTCACATGTGGATGATGCGTGGATAAAAAGGAAATATGTGAGTGCACTCATGCCCTTTGAGCCCACCGACTTGAAGAGCCTGCAAGGAATACACAACTACCATCTCATGACCTCAAATTAAGTTATGCAAGATATGGCCGCCTTCAAAGTTGCCGCCAAGAATGCCAAAGATGCTCGTGCCCGTTCCCTTGCTATGAGCAATGTTGACAATGTTGCGTTGAAGGCCAAAGTTGTGGACCATGGGGATGAAGATGATAGTGATGAAGGCCTCTCCATGGACCACCCCGATGAAGTCAAGATTGCTCATAATCAATATATGGCCTTCTATGCAAAGAACTTTTGGAAGAATCCCGCCAAGGCCAAGATGGAAATGCAACGAAGAAGCAACCCAAATGGGAAAGAGAAAATACTACTAGATTGAGAACTTGCTTCAATTGTGGTGACTGTTGTCACTTTGTGGCAAGTTGTCCCTATGAGAAGAGAGAAGATCATGGGGGTAAGCTTGTGTTGAAGAAGACTCTCAAAGCACCTTACAAGAAACCTTTCATCAAGAAGAATCCCATCAATAATAAGTCGGGAGAAATTGTCTTGATCACTCATGAAGAATACTCCTCCGACAATGAAGATGAGGAAGAGGACACTTCTAATGGTGTGGCGGCTCTAGCCACTACTTCTACTCCGACATTCTCTCTCTTCGATTCTCCAAATGAGAATTCTCCCATCAAGAACGTCACTTGCCTTATGGCAAGAGGAACGGAGGTATCCTCATCATCTCACTCCATTCCCTTAGCTGATGATGATACTGATGATGAGATGTCTCTAGATGTTAAAAAGGAATTAATTGCTTTTGATGAGTTTATGACTAAACTACAAGGGGATGCTAAGATACATTTTGGTAACATCCTAGATCAACTTTCCCACACACAAGATCTCCTAGATGTAAGATGTAAACTTGGACATGAACACATGATTGAGCTAGAGGCTTTAAACAATGCTCTAGAAGAAGAACAAGAAACTAGGATTTCACTTGAATTAAAACTTGTAGGGCTTGATGAGGCCAATGACATTATTGTGAATAAACTCATCAAAGAGCGTGATCATGCTATTGCTAAATACAAAAGGGCTAAAAAGGACAAGATTGAGTTTGGTGTGGTTCATGAAAAACTTGCTGAGGACTTTAGTTTGCTTAACAAGGCCCACAAGGCTTTGGAAAGTGAACTCTTGTCACTCACAAAGTCCCATGAAACGTTTCAAACTCAATTGGCCAATATTGCTTCACCTAGTAACTTCATTCCATCTAGTAGTACAACTATTCTTGAAGAGAATGCTAGGTTGAAGGGGGAGCTTGCTAAGGCCACATTTCCACAAGGCAACAAGTCCATTGATGATATTTTGAGTAAGCAAAGGCCTAGTGGTGATAAAGGGGGCATTGGTTTTGTCTCCCAAACTAAGAAGAAGAAGAAGAAGAACAACAACAACAACAACAAGAAAAAGTCCAAGCCCACACGAGATACTAACAAGGCCATTGTGGATAGTAAGACCACAAGTGTTAAAACTATGTCTCATGATGACTTTGCGGGAAGTGCTAACCCTCACTATGTTCTAATGTGTGATTATTATGGTGATGTGTATGCACAATATGTTGGCCCATATGATGGTTATATTGCTTGGTCTATTTGGGTTCCCAAGACCCTTGTTGCTAACAAAAGAGGACCCATTGAAAAATGGGTACCTAAAAATTAGCTTGATCTTTTGTAGACTTATGCTTCCGGAGGGTCAAAGTGGGTGCTTGATAGTGGTTGCACAAGTCATATGACCGGAAGCTCGTCTATTGTCAAGGACTTAAAGCCAAATGATGATCAAATCACCGTGACATATGCCGACAAGTCAAAGTCTAAGGTAATGGGTTTCGACAAGGTAGTGGTTGCTCACGACATTACACTCGTGAACGTCATGCTTGTTGAGACCCTTGGATACAATTTACTTTTAGTCTGTGCTCTTGGAAAGATGGGTTTTGCCGTCTTTGTTGATGATGATATTGTGGTCCTCATGTGGAGCAAGTCTCTCAAGGTCGCTTTCGTTGGGTACGTCGAACATGACTTGTATGTGGTGGACTTTTCGAGGCAAGCCACTACAAGTGCGATGTGCTTATTCGGAAAGGCCGATGTGGGTTGGTTATGGCATCGCCGACTAGCCCATGTCAATATGAGAACTTTGCAAAGTCTCCACAAGGATGGCCATATTGTTGGACTAAAAGGAAATGTTTCCTTTGCCAAAGATCGTGTTTGCAGGGCATGTGTTCTAGGGAAGATGCATGATGCTCCTCACAAGCCTAAGAACCGCATCAAGTCTACCAAGATCTTGGAGCTCCTCCATGTGGACCTTTTTGGTCCTCCATCTCATGCAAGTCTTGGTGGGAAGAAATATTGTTTGGTGATCGTTGATGACTTTTCAAGATACTCGTGGGTATATTTCTTCAACTTAAAGAGTGAGACCCAAAAGACCTTCATCGACTTCATCAACATGGTCCAACGTCAATACAATCTTCCCGTGTTGATCATAAGAAGTGACAACGGCACCGAGTTCAAGAACTACACCTTGAATGATTTCCTTAGTGATGAGGGGATTAAACATCAATATTCCGCTGCATACACCCCTCAACAAAATGGTGTGGCCAAAAGGAAGAACCAGACTCTTATTGAGATGGCTAGGACCATGTTGGCGGAGTTTAAATATCCATACAACTTTTGGGCCGAAGCCATCTCCACCGCTTGACATGCCTCAAACCGGCTCTACCTCCGCAAAGAAATCAACAAGACTCCATATGAAATACTTACCGATAACAAGCCCAACATATCTTACTTCCGGGTGTTCGGTTGTAAGTGTTTATATCTCATAAAAGGTGTTCGTTTGTCCAAATTCGAGTCTAAAGCATTAGAGGGTATTTTTGTTGGCTATGGTCTCTAATCTCACACTTATATAATCTATGATAAGCTCTCCGGAGCCGTCATAGAATCTTGTAGTGTGACGTTCGAAGAATATGATGGTCCCCAAGGGGGCGTGTTGATTCTTGTGATGCAGATGATGAAATTCCTCAGGAAGCCATAGGAAGAATGGGTGTGGGATATATCCGCCCCATTGAGGAAACCCTTATGGCGGATCGAGAAGAACTATGCTCCACTCAAGTGGAGCCCTCATCTTCACAACATCAACAAGCTCCATCCACCGATGAGGACAATGACTCAAGCCAAAGACAAAATGTGGACCCTCAACATGATGATCATAGTGAAAACTCTAGTCAAGGGGATCTTGATTCATTCGCCAGGGTGTCAAGTGGTGCCAAGGCAATTTCTCAAGGAAGATCCATACAAACTGCTTTGAAACAAGCTCAGATTGATGCTAGAAGAGCACTTGATCAATACCAAGGTCAATCTTTGACTCTAGATGAAGAGAATGATTCCAATGATGATCAAGGTCAAGTTGATGGTCAAGACGAGGATCAAAATGATGAAGAGGGTCCCCCAAGAAACAACACGGAGATCCACGCTCGTCGCGAAGCTAGAAAGGAAAGAATGTTGGAATTAAGAGACCACTCTCTAAAAAATGTAGTTGGTGACCTAAGGAAAGGCATTTCCACAAGAGCACAATTGAAGAGGTTCAGTGAACATCAAGCTCACATCTCCATGATTGAACCTAAAAAGTGTGGGAAACTCTTGAAGATTCGGATTGGTTAGAAGCTATGCACAAAGAGCTCAATAACTTTGAGAGAAACAAAGTATGGAAGTTAGTTGAGAAGCCAAAGTATTGCCGCAATGTTATTGGAACAAAGTGGATATTTAAGAACAAGCAAGATGAGCATGGAATTATAGTAAGGAACAAGGCTAGATTGGTTGCACAAGGGTATTCTCAAATTGAAGGCATTGACTATGGAGAAACTTATGCACCTGTGGCTCGCCTTGAGTCCATCCGTATCCTCATTGCTTATGCGGCACATCATAATTTCAAGTTGCAACAAATGGATGTAGAGAGTGCATTTCTTTATGGTCCATTAAATGAGTTGGTATATGTTAAGCAACCCCCGGGATTTGAGGACCCCAATTTCCCAAACCATGTCTACAAACTTGATAAGGAGCTCTATGGGCTCAAGCAAGCCCCACGTACGTTGTATGAGTACCTTAGAGAGTTATTGTTTGACTGTGGTTTTGAGGTTAGGAAAATTGATCCCACTCTTTTTACTAAGAGAGTCAATGGAGAGCTTTTTGTATGCCAAATATATGTTGATGATATTATCTTTGGCTCATCTAACAAAGCTTTTAATAATGAATTCTCAAAGCTTATGACTAGTAGGTTCCGGATGTCCTTGATGGGGGAGTTGAGAGTATTTCTTGGTTCTGAGATCAAGAAAGTTAGAGGAGGGACATTCTTAAATCAAGCCAAGTATACTCAAGATATGCTCAAGAGATTCAAAATGCAAGATTTAAATGGAGCTCCTACTCCCATGGCTACAAAGACTCGTCTAGAACAAAATCCAAATGGTAAAGATGTGGATCAAAAGGTATCCCGGTCCATGATTGGTTCTTTGCTTTACCTTTGTGCATCTAGACCCGATATTGTGTTGAGTGTAGGTGTGTGTGCAAGATATCAAGCGGCTCCTAAAGAAAGCCATGATGGCGGTCAAGAGAATCTTTCGATATTTAGTTCATACCCCATTTTATGGTCTTTGGTATCCTCGAGGCTCAACATTTTATCTTTGTGGATACACAGATTCGGATTGGGCGGGTGATAAGGATGATAGAAAATCAACATCCAGGGCTTGCCAATTCCTTGGTAGGTCCTTGGTATGTTGGTCTTCTAAGAAGCAAAATTGTATATCTCTCTCCACCGCCGAAGCCGAGTATGTGGCAGCCGCTAGTGCTTGCACTCAGTTTCTATGGATGAGGCAAACTTTGAAGGAATACAGTGTCCATTGTGACAAAGTGCCTCTTCTATGTGACAATGAAAGTGCCATCAAGATTTCCTACAACCCGGTGGATCACACAAGGACAAAGCATATTGAGATTCGCCATCACTTCATTATAGATCATGTTGCTCGAGGTGATATTGATCTATCTTATGTGTCAACCAAAGATCAACTTGCCGATATCTTCACGAAGCCACTTGATGAAGCAAGGTTTTGCTACTTGAGGAATGAACTAAATATCATAGATTCAAGGAGCTTGACTTGATTATCTTACATTCTCACCTAATATTCGACCCATATTTGGTTTAGGTGTAGGCATGGACATAGGGGGAGTGCGGTCCTAATTGATTGGACTATCCCTCCCCCCATTATGCGCAAAGTAAACAAAATCATTCCTCTTAATATCATTTTGTGATATGTGAGCTTAATGATGAGTTTCGGTAATGGACCCAAGATATATCTTCGTGGTGCCAAGCCGAGTATACTCAAATATGGTGGCCTAGGCCACCGCCCCCTCTCACTCGAGAGGTTGATGTGCTTACTCGTGTTTGTCATTTTTGAGTTGGTTTTCCTTCCTCGGTCAATGCACTCTTGTTTGGTTCTCCATATTTGAGATTGATGTTTTAATTTTTTAGAGTGCATAGGTCCATATCAGTATAACTCTCTTAGCCCAAGCCTTCCTTATCCTACGACAAAACTCATCTACTCCGAACAAGAACCCTCCAGTTTTCAAACTTGGCTGTCTTTTCTGGTGGTTACGGTACTACCGGTTCAAAAAACGGTACTACCGTGAGACGGTACTACCGCAAGAAACGAGCGGTACTACTGCACAGGGACCTGTTTCTAGGCTGCTTTTCTGGAAACTCCCCAGGTGCGGTACTACCGGCCGTTTCCTACGGTACTACCGCCTTGCGGTACTACCGCTTCTCGTACCAGTACTACCGCTGCGCGTCTCGGTTAAGGGTGGAGACGCTGGGAGGGGCACCCCTCAGTGCCTCATTTTCTCCCGTCTCCACTCCTAACCACCGCCGCCGCCGGAGCCAAGACCGCCGCCAGAGCTTCGCCCCTTCCTCCTCTCCACGGATCCACACCGGATCCGGCTTCCTCGCGGGCTCCTCCTCGTTTTCCACCGCCATGGACACCGGTACTACCGCCCTTCCTTTATCCTCACTTGTTTTCCCCATTGAATCTAGGGAAACTTTGATTCTTGGTCAAAACTTGTGATTTTGAGGTTGTATCGTGTGCACTTACATATCTCCGATGGATTCTCGTTTTACAATAAGTTTTGCTGCAGTCCTAGATCGATATCACCAGATCTGTGCTGTAGTCGCATGATTGGTAGTACCGGACGATTCTCCGGTACTACCACCGTGCGGTACTGCCGCAGAGGGACCGGTACTACCTCTCAGTACTGACAACAATTTTTTTTCTAAAACTTGAAATTCGTCTTCTCCTTGTTTCGGGTTCTTGTGCCCTTATCCCTCTGCTACCTCCCTTATTCTTTCACAGGTGCAGGGGGCTCCCAGGGATCACGCAAACGGTCCAAAGCTCGTCATGAGATAGAGGACTTTGAGTTAGAGTCAGAGACACAATCAGAAGAAGAGATCATGCCGCAACCTAGCAACCGTCTGAAGCTAAAGACCACTCGAGGCAGACGTGGAGGGGGAGTTAAGATAAGTGCTGGTCGAGGTAGTGCTCCTCCTTCTCCTCCTCGCACGGGTCGTGTCAACACCCGGATTTTTAATCCCAGATGCCTGTCATGCCATACATCGCAATCCCAGGATTACCATTTTTGCGAGACATAATAGATTTGGATACCATAATACATCATCCATTACAAATCATACATAAGGTTTTACACAAATAAGGATCTCATGATCCAGTTCTTAATACAACTCAAGCAGCAGAAATACGTAATAATAAAGGTAGCATAGGCAAAGCTCCATCTTCGGGGTCACATGCAATGCCGAAGATGGGAGATGATCCTAGTTGTCGTAACCTTCCTGGGGTCTATCCTCCTAGTACTCCTCTTCATAGTCTGGCCACGGGAATAGCCAGGGACAAAGCCATGATTACTCTTTAAGTACTCGCAAACTAATACTAACAAGTGAAGGGGGTTTTTGTAGTAGGACACTAAGCTCTAGGGTTGTTTTGCAAAAAGCCAGATTTACCTCTAGTAAGTTCAGAAGCAAGAAAAGCTAGTTGAAGTTTTATAACACCTAAGTGGGAACTTGTATTTCATATCACAACTCTGTTGTGGTCAAGTCAAAGTCTCAATTCATTTCACAAGTCATTCTGAAAACATCTGACGGGGGAACAGTATGGCCACTCCAACTGTCCATAACCGCGGACGCGGCTATTCGAATAGTTTGACACTCTGCAGAGATTGTACACTTTCACCACAACATTCGATACATCCGTCAGGAACAAATCCTGAATTCACCATACTCAGTATGCGGATAATCAATCGTAACCTTTCAATTACACGCCCTAGTATAGGCACCTCTCCTATGAGTTTGGACTCCCAACCATGACCAACTGTCATCTTGGGTACTGCACAGGTGGACAATCTTCACAAGGTAGCCTCAGCTCAGACCTTGGCCGTGAGGGAACCAATACTAAGGTATATAAGTTTCCAGTCAAGCCCTACCCAATTTTCGGGTATTGTGGTTGTACGGTAAAAATTGGAATGGTATCGCATCCAGACAACCATCAGTTTTATAAAGGGCTAAGGCTCATGCCTTAACATTTTCATCATCCAAATCATCTGGTGTTCGGAAACACATGTCAAAACATCTCAATAGAATGATCCATCATTCCAAGGTTTTCATAACCATTTTCCACCAAGTATTCCCATCTAAAGTTGATCAAGTTTTATGCTTAGCACTAGAATCTACAAGTGGGGGGGGGGGGTAAGTACTAATGAGGGGTGGTAAACTAGTGGAGTTTAACTAAGTTCAATCTCATGTCTTAGGATGACGTCAAGGTTATCTAGCTTAGGCCAAATTTAATGCTCTTTATGCAACCTTCAATTATTCTCCTAGAACTACAAGTCAATTAAGTAGACTCTAAGTAATAGCTTTGATAAAGAAATAAAGTTGAAAGATTGCAAGTAAAACTAGGAGGGGGTATCAAGTGGGTATGATCACATATGCTTAAGGCATCTAGTGGTCATGGTAACAAGCGGGTATTAGCTTGCATCAGTATCAGTATAGGCTTGCATAAGTAGAGTATCTTGCAAGTGTTAGCTTGCACATTCAACTAGTAGTATTAGGCTTGCCTTGTGCAGAGCAGTGGTTGAAGTTCTCCTCGGCTTCTTCGTCGTAGTATCCTCCTTCCTCCTTGTATCCTTGGTCGGTACTAGCGTCTATGAATAAATACGAGGTACACAATCATCAAACAATACTTAACTACTTTCAATCATCACACACAAGGATTCTATATATGATATAGCCTCATTACTAATATTACAAGATTAAAGCATTTGTCTTATTTATTTTATTTTTAGAAAAGTAATTTCTACTCATTGAAAAACTACTTAAGATTTAATATTCTCCAACTCAAACATGGGATCATGTTGACATATGTCATCACCACATATTTCAGTACATGGGAATGTGATTTAAAGTGGTGTCACAATTTAATAAGGTTTAACCTTTTTATTTTAAATAAATAAAGTGACTAGAAATGCCTATGTGGCATTCTTTTATTACTTGGACATTATTTTTGTCAATAAACCCATATGTTTTTATATATTCTGAAAGGTATGATCAAATGTGATTTTTGAGAGTTGGAATCAACTCAAAAGCTATTATGGTTTAAATTTGAAAAATGTTTGAATACAGAAAAGCTTTTGACTTGTTATTTTTACCAAGGTTGATCTATAGATCCAAATGATTTGAATCCAACGAGCTTGGATTAAGCATTTCAATACCTTGCTAACAAAATTGGTTTCATTCAATTTGGTGCACTGAATCGAGCTGGGTTGATTTTTGAAACTAGGTAAAGAACTATGTTTGAACTTAAAAAGAAAAAGCTAAATTCAAATGAGTGGGCTGCGCGGGAAAGGTTAACGGGCCGGCCTAGTGTCACTCCGCAGCACGGGGCGCAACTGAAAGGGGGAGGGGGGTCTACTGGTCAGTGACTCTTTAAACGCGTAGCGGTACAGGGCGATGTGGTGCGTTGGATTAGAATGAAGATTGACGGCTGAGGGTCGTCGTCGACGATGAACAAGTCACCAACGAGCTCGAACCCTAGCGGCTCAGTGGGGGTGCGTAGGGGGCATACAGGGGCTCCAGTGACGACGGCGAGGCGGGCAAACGACGAAGTCGACGACGGCGAACTCAGGGGTGGTCGCGGCAGCTCCTGGGGTGGTCGAAATCAACGGGTCCTGTTCTCCTCTACAGCGGCGAGCTCCGGCCAAATTCCAGCGATGCGCTGCTCGCCTTTCTCCGGCTAAGAGGTGGAACGATCAGTGAGGTGAGGGGAGTGAGATGGTGTGCTTCAATCGGCTGGGGGTGGCCTCCTTTTATAGGCTCGACGGCGAGACCGAGAGGGATGGGCAGGCGACGGTGGCGACACGGCTACGGGCGGCTAGAGGAATGGCTGAGGGTGGCGATCGATCGGTGGTCTCCAGGCGATGCTCTACGGTTTAAATGCGCTTGTAGGGGCGGTGGAAAACGGTCAGGAACACGCAGTGCTCTGCGCGGCAGAGGCTGTGTCTTCTACGGCGAGCGGTGGCTGTGAGGCATGGGGCGGCAAACGGGGGTGTCTGCGAGGTTGCTGGGGCGGTGGTGATCACGCGTGCACGCGGCGAGGGCGGCGCGCGGTCTGTGGGCATGTGTCGAGCGTGGCGCACGGGGCGCGCTCTCGGCATGGTTGTAGGGAAGGTTGGCATGGCCTGGGCGTGTGGTCCAGTGGCTGGCATCGCTCATGGCTGGGACATGGAGTGGCGGTGGGGTGCTAGCTTGCTCCCAGACAAGGTTGGCGAGGCTAGTGTTGCTCGTAGCTTGATGTCGACTATGGGGTGGCAATGGTGCTCTCGGCCTGCTCACCATTGATGACAATGGCCAGCTTACAGTAGTGCTAGGGATTAGTTAAGGTTGTTAGATGATCTACTAAGGCTAGTGGTGTCCAGAGAGGGAACAAGTTAGGCCCAAAACACTGCTCAACATAGTGTTTTGATTTTGTTTGATTTGCATCTGCAACCTGTTTGATGAAATGGCCGCATGAACTTAAGTTTTGAATTTTGAAAAGATTTTTGGTGGGTGTGCTAGGCATGTGCTGGTGATACTGTGGATGCTTGGGTTTTGAGAATTGAGCTTGTTTGAGTGGTTTTTGAAAAAGTGGGATCTTCCCATATGAAATAGATTCAATTTTAAACTGTCATTTAAACTATGCATTCAAATGTTTTTGGATGATCACAAAGTGGGCCTTGGTACCTTGTTATGAGTACTATAAAGGGGTGCAAAGATCTATTCATTTTTCTGTTAAGTTCTGAAAGTTAGAGATAGCCAAAGTAGGCATGGGAGTTAAATTGGCCAAAGTGACCATTCACTTAATTTGTTTGTTTTGATTTGTTTGTCTTTGGGAAAAGTTTGGGGATTGTTTAGATGATGTTTATTTCACCTAAGAATCATTTTACAAGAAAATAAACACATAATCATGGCAATTCACAAGAATCCAAATTTTAATGCACACTCATATGAATGCTTTCATATTTTTAATTTGAAAAGTTTTTGTTAACCCTAAATTTGGTGATTAGAGTTTGATGATTCTAGTTTAATATTTTTGGGATGTTACAGGTCGCCACAAGAGTCAGAGTTCTGGGCTATCTGGTCTAAATAAGTTGTCTGACATTCCTGATCCTGAGTTTCTTGCCCTACAGTCTGACAATCCCTATGTTACTGCTCTCCATGAGTCTAGGGACAATAGTCTATTTTTCACCGACTTCCAAGAGCGGATCTACTTTGAGGTACTCATGACGGGTGAGAAGATTGTGGTTCCTCAGAAGTGGATTGAGATGAACCATGTGAACAAGAACTTGAACTACTTTGCTGAAGCACTTGATATTTGCACAAACATTGGCTTGCTTCCCATTATGCAGTTCAAGTGTGACTATGACCCCTTGCTTATTGCGCAGTTCTATGCCACCGTTCACTTTGCTAAGAACCAGACTCGGACTATCACCTGGATGACAGAGGGAGTTGTCAAGACCGCAACATTGGCTGAGTTTGGGGCTATCCTTAGATATGAGGACCGTGGGAGAGATACTCCGGTTGGCTTTCGCTGTCACAACAAAGAGCGTCCTATGAAGAAGGATGTTCTTCTTCCCCTTTACATCCGTGGGCGTGGTATTGCTGGAAAGATCAAGGAGCTTCTCCCAACATATGATATCTTGCATCGTATTTTTTGTGAGACCATTGCTCCCCGTTCTGTCAATGTTGATGAGATGCATGGTTTCATGGTGGACCTCATGATCACAAATCACCGCCAACGTGATTCAGGACAACCAATTGATGTGATGGATGTGATTTGGAACGAGATGGTTAATGCTACTTACACTCGGTGGGTTCCTCCTTTTGCCCCGTACATCATGGCACTTATTCTTCACAAGTGCCCATCTCTTGCTCGGAACATTTCCTCACAACGTCTTGTTACTCACTGGCACAAGAATCTATTGATCAAGACCCATCTTAAACCATGCAACACGGATGGTCAACTTGTTGATGAGGATGGGAGCCCACTTGAGGATGGCTCCGGTGATGATGATGCCCAAGATGCTGATTTTTTGGCCTCACGCCGCAAGACTGCCCAACCATCATGGTCCAAGAGGATTGAGGCTAAGCTTAAGAAGGTCTTTTGCTTCCAGGTTGACAATCAGAAGCGTCACATTAGGCATGCAGGATTTGCATGGGAAAGTCACAAGCTCGCTCTTGCCTTTGATTTTTAATCGCTTGTGAACTTTAGTTGCTATTTGCCTCTTATTATGCGTGAAACTTATGAACTAACTACTTGTGCTATGTATGCGAAGACTATGTGGTTATTGTATGGATCCATCATTTGTATGGTATGGTTATTATAATTTTGGATCCATCTTATGTGGTGTGTGATGACATTATCTATTCCTTATCATTGTGGTTCTCATCACACACTTGTGTGCGAAGGTATGTGCACTATGTGTAACTATGCACTCCCATGTACCTTGTAAAATAGTATGGGGCTTGTCTCTACTTATCTAGGGGGAGCCCCATCTCTGTTTTACAAAATCTTGTCATCAATTCTATCATGCAAAATGTGTGTTGTCATCTAACACCAAAAAGGGGGAGATTGAAAGAAGATTTATTATCCCTAGAGATTTTGGTGTTTATTACAACACACATAACAGACTAATTATCTGCCAAGTATTCTACAGGTTGCATGCATAGAATTCTCTGTCTAATCGCACACAAAAGGACTTGCCTGCTGCTCCATATTCTGCCTTAGTGATTTCTCGTAGTACCGGATAATTCATCCGGTAGTACCGCTCAAGTCCGGTAGCACCGGGTTTCACTTCCGGGCCTGGCAGTGTGATGAGTACAGTGGCCAAAGGCCTCAGTACTGAGCGGTATCAAAAAGCGGTAGTACCGCATTTTGGTACCGCTCATGACTGAAGCGCTTGGCAAGCTCGCCAAACTCCTCAGAACTGTGCGGTATCAAAAAGCGGTAGTACCGCATTTTGATACAGGTCAAGATTGAAGCGATTGGCATGCTTGACAATCTTCTCAGAACTGACCGGTACCAAAATGCAGTAGTACCACATTTTAGTACCGTTCACTTATGAGGAGATTGGCCACTTGACTCACACTGTTGTCCCCCCCTGTATCAAAATGCGGCACTACCGCATGTGTCTGGTAGTACCGCTCTGTAGGGGCGGTACTACCGCCATGTGGTAGCTCCACATTTTGATACCGGTGGCAACTATGGGCTATGCAACTCGACATTGCATCTCCGGTACCGGTCCGGTAGTACCGGTTGCGTCCAGTACTACCGCTTGGAAAACCCGGTACTACCGCTGCATTAAATGCTGCAACGGTCAGATTGGAGCTGGGACTATAAATATCACATCACCTACCTTGAGACAAGGTGCTCATTTGCATTAAAGTCAAGACCACCATTGGAGCCACCAAATCCACAAGATCTCTTCAATCCACCATCCAAAGTCCTTGATCTTTGGGGAATCGAAGGAGGAGGCCTTGATATACTACTTCACCAAAAGAGATCTTCATTTCCCCCTCATTCAATTGAGGGCCCCTTTGCTCTAGTGTTTTCTTGGAAACCCTAGTTCTAGTTTTGGTTCTTACAAGCTTGTCTTTGATTGTTGACAGCTTGATTGTATTTGGGAGACTCCGATTAAGTTGTGGATGTGTGCCCCAAACTTGTAAAGGTGCCGGCTTCCACCTTGAAGGTTGCCGATATAGTGGAAGGTGAACCGATCCCGTTGGGGTGAGATTCATCGGAGAACAAGGGAGGCCTCTCGTGGCATTGGTGGTTTGAAACCACTCCCTCTCCAAACGTAGACGTACTTCCCCTCAAAAGGAAGGAACTACGGGAAACAAATCCTTGTGTCTCCGTGTCCACCACTTTGGTTACTTCTATCCTTTACCGCACTTTACTTACTAGTTCTTACTTAGTATTATGTTAGCTCATGCATATTTTTCATATAGGTAAATTAACCTTAGTTGCATTATCTAGAGAATTTACCTTATTGTCAAACCTTAATTTGAAAAATAAGAAAATTTGAAGTAGCACCTATTCACCCCCTCTAGGTTCCCATCGATCCTTTCACCAGCGCTATGGATAACACCGAGATCCAACCTATGGAGGACGAGGGCTACCTCGTTGCCGGTGCGTGACAAAGCGGCGCTGGATATGTCATTCCCGCACCGCGCGACGGCGAGCGAGTCCTCTTCGGAATGCACGTCGACCGTGGCCTCAGCCTTCCACCATCGGAGTTCTTCACCAAAGTTCCCCAATATTATGGTGTGCAGCTTCATAACCTTCCTCCCAATTCCTTACTCGATCTTAGCACTCACGCAACTCTTATTGAGGGATTTCTTGGCATTAGGCCGAGTCTTACCCTTTTCCAGTACTACTATGGTACCCGGAAGAACTCCATCAGTGCCGGTGTTCCTTACACCACCGTCACTCTTAGCTTAGTCCTCCGGATAAACCGTATTTATCCTAAGATTAATGCTAGTGAATCAGTAAAGAGATGAGCCGAAACTTTTTTCTATCACAAAGATATTCCGGCTCCAAAAAAGGCGGAAGGTCTTCCGGCCTTCGTCGACGGTGCTGCTCCCCACCAAGATTCATGGGATGCAGACACGCCAAAACTTTCTAAAGACTTGACCCTCTTCAAAAGGCGGATTGGGTTTTTGATGAAGAACCAGGGGCTCCGCGGATCCGATTTGATCCACTATTGGCTGGATTGCCAGATTCATCCATTGAAGCATCACGAAGAGCGCCTGATGCACACGGTCGCCGGAGACCGGAAGGATAGCCTGAAGGTCAGTCTAAATCACATTCATGCGAAGCACTACAATACCGAATCCAGTTTTTGATCAAGTAGAGGGAGAACAAGAAGATCCTCGAAGTCTCCATGAAGATGTATACAGCTGAACGACCTCTGACTCCGGTGAGTTTTTCGACTTTGTCTTTATGCATTTAGCCTTTTCATCTCGTATACGACTTTATTTTGCACTGGTGTTTTTATAACTTATCAGCTCGAGAAGCTCCCCGAGTCTGAGCTTGCCCCTCTTGAGGGCTATCCTTCACATGACTCGGAAGCGACGGAGTATGATGAGGTGAAGGAAGTTCCTTCCTCTTCTTCCAAGAAGCGTAAGGCCAAGGAGACTGTTGTTACTGTTGGCGCACAAGTGTTGCTAGTGGTTAAAAGGTAAACACCTTATGATCTTTAAGACTTGTACATTGTTTCTTTTTGAACTACACTTGACATACATTCTTGTGTGTTTCAGAGCTAAGTCAGTTTTGATGAGTAAGCCCAAGTCGGAGAGCAAGACAGCCAAGTAACTGCACCAACATAAGCTTGCACTATCCCCAGTCATGCCTCCTCCAACTCCAAGCGGCACTACAACCTCAGCACCAAAGGCTCCTACCTCTCCAAGTGTTGGTTCCGTCCTTGGTTACCATTTGTAGCCAGACATCTGACAAGGGTGAACCAGTCAAGGGTAATGATCCCATGGTGATGTGGCTAGGGAGGATTGACAAGATGGCCGGCTCTGCTGCCTCTGGCTTAAAGCATAAGAAGAAGGAGGAGATTCAAAGAGTTGGCACAATCAAGCCTTGAGAAACAAATCCTCACTCTAGAAGCAGCGAGCCAGGAGACGGAGGACATCAAGCTGGTGAGCCTCCTAGACCAAATTCTGGTCCGGGATCAAAAGATTGAAGCCGACAAGCTTCCAGCGACGAGTGTTTATCCCCTCTCCCTTGCCGAGAAAGTGTTCCACAAAATGAAACTCAGATTTGAAAAGTTTCACCTGCACTACAAGAAAAATGTCCTTCTACAATAGACGATTTTCATGGTTGAAGGCCTGTTTTTCGTGGCTGAAGAGTCTTCTATGACGAATGCCCTTCGTGGTAAAAACCCTGTCACAAATGAATCTATCACGGTTTTTTTGACCATGGCGGATCGCACCCTTCAGCCACAAAAAGTTGTTCCGTCGTAGATCTGTTCGACAGCCCCGTTGACTGCCAACGTCACTCAAACTGCCATGTGTCGAACTCCATTAACAGCGGGTTAACTGTCATGGAAACCGTGGAAGAAAGCCAGGCCCAGTCAAGGCCTGATAATTATTAAGTGGGTCGGCCCATTATGAAAGCCCAATAGTAAGTCGGGTCGTTACTATTTGGAGTAGCACTATTTGAAATGGGCCCACAAGTTGGTCCGTCATATATTTAGGCCATGTACTATTTCGTCCCGCTATTATTCAGGCATGTTACTATTCCTGTATGATCTGCATCTGGACTTTTACTGTTCGTGTTCGGGCCTGCTGCGTATCCAGCATTCTACTGTGCCGACCTGTTGCGAATCTGGCCTTTTACTATTAACGAAATGTTTTATATCTGGCCATTTACTGTTTTGGCCCGCTAACAATCTAGCCATCTACTGTTCCTGTCTGCTGTTAGTCTGGTATTTTACTGTTCTGGCTTGCTGTGAATCTGGCCATTTACTATTCTAGCCCGCTGACAATCTAGCCATTTACTATTCCGGTTTGCCGACAATCTAGCCTTTCACTGTTCTGGCTTACTATGTATCTGGCCATTTACTGTTCCGGTCTGCTGTAAATCTGGCCATTTACTGTTCCAACCTACTAGAAATCTAGCCTTTTACTGTTCCGGTCTGCTGACAATCTAGCCTTTTACTGTTCTGGCATGTTGTGTATCTAGCCATTTACTATTCTAGCCTACTGTAAATTTGTCCATTGATTGTTCCGACCTACTAGAAATTTAACCTTTTACTATTCTAGCCTGTTGCGATTCTGGCCTTTTACTGTTCAGGCCTGCTAAAAATCTAGCCTATTACTGTTTGGTACTATTAGTTTTTAGTCCTGTTACTTTTGCAACCCATTAGGATTTTGGTCCCGTACTGATCGGGTCGGTCACTATTCCGGTCTTTAACTGTTACTGTCATTACTGTTCATGTTCATGCATTATTTCATAGATCGTCCTGTTCCAGCCTGTTACTATTTTGGCCTTTTTTGGAACCACCAACTTATTTTGCAGAACAACACACGAATGCCAAGACGCCAATTAATACATATGCGAAAATTAAACTACTTATTACAATAATAAAAGTTTATTAAAACATATCATTAAACAAGATCTGTAGTCTAAAAATTACAGAGTGTTGGTATCCTCAATAAGAGATTGGTACATGGCAATTCGCTTTAATGTATCATCTATCCTCTTCAACATTTCAGCTACAGATGTAAGAGAAGCTACACCATTCCTTTCTAGAAGCAACACAACCTCCGTATATATATATCACCTACAGGAGCTATACTAGGTGGACTGGTATGTAAGTTGTTTGCTTCAGAAATACAATGGGAGGATGAATGAGAAGAGGGATCACAATTTTCAGTCCTGCCTTCCGAGGACTCCCGTTTCATTTTAACTGCAGCATGTACAATAAGGTGAAAGGGGTTAAAACAAAGAACAAGGGTAAAAAGTAGTATTATATGAATTAGAGATCATTTAAGAGCAAGCATACTAGACATGGATAAGAAATTTACTAGGCTTGCGTTAAGAAAATAAAATCTGCTCCACCGTTTACACCACATAGGGGACCCACTCATCCGAGTAGAAATAAACAATAAAGGCATGGGTCTTGTACTAGACCCAGGGTCCATAAAAACTTGCTAGAATCACCCTCACCAATGAAAAATACTCTCTAGACACCACAAATCTCCAATGCTGCACATGCTGGACATCCATTATGTATGAATAAACCACACCATAAACCAAAAAGTGCAACTTAAGAGCTACTATCTATACCACAAGCCAAAAATCTTAAGGGTGACACATAAACTTTAAGTAAGTATGAACTTATAGTAGCTCGTTCAGGCTGACAGTTGCTCCTTCTCAAGCGGGTTTGACTCCTGGTCAATCTACCAATAGTATCTGAGTCCAGCAGCTGAAACTTTGGTCCTTGTACTCCATTGTCCTTTCTCTGCATTAATTCATAATATTTAAAACTGAGTTAGCTAGTTTGGAAGTATGAAAGCACTTGGAAAACACCAAAAAGATAGCATTAAAAATGACCAGATGTATGATTCGAATAAGCTAGCTGGTTTGGATAGATGAAAGCAGTTGAAAACACCAAAAAAATATTATTAAAAATGAAAAGATGGACATTTTCTGAATTAAGCATTCGCAGATAGAAACACAACAAAACATGAATGGAAATGTCATGGCAGGTTTTTAGGTAGAATGACTTATTAACATAATATGCATATAGGCAATATAACTTATTAACATGAAAAGAAACTGACCTAAGTAACACATATAAACCTCACACTTTAGCCTTGCTTGGCATTGATGTCTATGCATGCTTCTATTCTTGTAGATAGTGTTGGGCCTCTAAGTGCAGAGGTTTGTAGAACAGCAACAAGTTTCCCTTAAGTGGATCAGCCAAGGTTTATCGAACTCAGGGATGAAGTGAGTCTCTTGTGTCCCCAACACACCCAATACACTTGTCAGGTGTATAGGTGCACTAGTTCGGTGAAGATATAGTGAAATACAAGTAATACAGATGATTATAAGTGGTAAATGCAATCTGAAATAAAGATGGCAGCAAGCAAACATGTAACATGACTAGTTATAAACGGTGTTTCAATGCTTAGAAACAAGGCCTAGGGATCATACTTTCACTAGTGGACACTCTCATATAAATATATTCTCTTCATTATGCTACTCTAAACTACTCTCCAGTTGGATAAATGCAATCCATGGTAGGGCTACAAAATCTCTCCTTAAAGTTTGCATTCCCCATCTAGGTAACCTCACAGTCACCTTGAGCGCTAGATTGTTCCAACAGACACCACAATTGCATAGAGACATCCAACTCAAAATATAACTCATGATAAGTATTTATGTAATATTTAGCCTAAGTGCCACACGAAGGAGCGAAAAAGTGGGCATCTGGCTATTTGTTTTGGGTTATTTTCACTGCAATGCCTATTGCAATAGCAACCACTTTTTTTGAAATGAATCCCTCTTGAATCGCCTCCGATCAAGCTATGGAACTAATCATGGAATCGATTCTATCGGTTTCGCAATCTGTTTTTCACATTCTAATGGCCTTTTTCGCAGAAATGCGGGAGACCTGGAGTGGACGGGAGCGCTATGCTCCCCTCGGCAGAACAGATCAACTGGCAAATCCAAGTCCTTCTTGTTCGGAGGAAGAAACCCCCAAGGCCCCACACGTTCATCTAATGCTATCATCTGATAGTGATAGTGATAGCGTTAACCAAGGGGGTGGGAGTGATGTTATGGTAAAATAATGAATTTGGCTTTTGTTCCGTCCAATTCCGAGAATATTTCTTTACTAGCTTTTCTGAAACCAAAAACAGCAGAAAACAGGAAATTGGCACTACGACATCTTGTCAATAGGTTAGTTCCGGAAAATGTATAAAAATACCTCAAAGTGTAAATAAAACATAAGAAAGTTGATACAAAACAAGAATGGAGCATCAAAAATTATAGATACGTTCACGACATATCAAGCATCCCCAAGCTTAACTCCTGCTCATCCTCGAGTAGGTAAGTGATAAAAAGAATAATTTTTGAGGTGACATGCACCATTACAATCTTGATCAAGGTGCAAAGCATTGATAGCTGGGATCAAAGTACTCTAAACATGAGCATGAAAGATGTAGTTCTAACAATAAGACATAGCAACTATGATGTAACATGAAAGGTAACACAAACAAAAGATCATAAATAACAATGCATTGAAAGATGTTTGTTTCACATATAGAAAACATAGCAAGAGTGGTATTCAGCTTTTCCTTCATGGCATAGCAAAACATAAATGCATAGGACACATTCAAAGTTCATAAGGGTAACTAGATACAAATAATTTAAGAACAAGCAATATCAACATTATGAATCAATCAATAAGTTTTGGGACAATGCACATAAAATTAAGAATGAAAACTATGCTCTCTTAATTGGTGCATAAAGATAGAAGATGTAAACTCAACATAAAGGTAAAGAAGAAAGACCCTTCATAAAGGGAAGCAGGGATTTCAAGTTTCATAGAGATCTTCCAAAAATTATGGTACTTATTAGCTTTTAGCTCTCATTGCCCCTATCATGAGAATATTGAAGTGATTAAGGTTAAACTGAAACAAATATGAAGTATATGCTTGATAGATCATAAGTTTGCAATCTCATGTCCCTTGAGTACGAGGGCCGTTCCTCATGCTACGCAACTTTAGTCACAAGCAAGTTCTTGTCATTGTAAGTATATGTCTATCATAAAGAACCGCCAATGGGGTACCCCTTGCGCCATGACACAGGAGCTATCCCATATCAAAATGACAAGGCAACAGACATTGAGCATTTCAGCGATCTTTTTATTTACCATGAGAATGGTGCTTTTTTTTTCTTTTTTTCTATATTTTTTCTGAAGATGCTTCATAGATTGCTCACTATGTTTATGCTGCAAGTTTCCACCATGATTAGGCATGGCTTAGGCTAGCCATCCAGGCATTTCTCTAACACATATATAATACTCCATGAACTTACTATCTCCCCTTTTATTTCACACCGCCGACATCCATAAACAAAAGATCATGATATCAACTGGATAATATTTACAAGTGTTGAAAGAGTTCCCCATGACAGCATGGTAGTGCTAATTCCCAACTTATAAGTGCAAGCATATAACAACATAGATGACACAATGGTTCAAGTTTATTAGGTGCAAGAAAGTAAAGTGTGCCATCAAGTTTGTGAGAGCTTTAATCTCTAATTTTCACATAACAAGTTTAATTTGGAAGATATATAAAAACATGAATATACTTCTAATTGTGTAACACACCATGCATAGGAATTTATAGTGGACTCTTTGGAATAACTTGGTTTCTTGGGAGTTGGATGCATGAGTAGAGCTTACTCAGTATAGGTGGAGTCTAGAAAAAGACTAGGAGCGATGATGACCCACAAGTGTAGGGGATCGCAACAGTCTTCGCGGGTAGTATTACCCAATTTATGGATTTGACACAAGGGGAGCCAAAGAATACTTGCAAGCCTTAACAACTAAGTTTTCAATTCAGCTGCACCTGGAAATAGTTCTTGCTCAGAGAAGTTTATCAGTAGCAATAGTTTGGTAGTAGCAACAACAAAGCAACAGCAACAACGACAACAATAGTGAAACATGAGCAATAGTAATAGTAACAGTAACAGTAGGATTCGAGTGCGGTAGGCATAGGGATGGATGGACGGGCGTTGCATGGACAAGTCTAAACATGTAACTTCAAGATCTAGGGTATTGCAGATAAATAATAATAAGCATCCAAGTACTAAACAATCCTAGGCATGTGCTCCAAATATAGTCATATGTGCTCACAATGAGAACTTGCACAACATCTTCTGTCGAGCTAGCCCGTGGCAGCGGG
The DNA here is from genome assembly GCA_916181665.1 of Avena sativa. Classification (NCBI taxonomy): domain Eukaryota; kingdom Viridiplantae; phylum Streptophyta; class Magnoliopsida; order Poales; family Poaceae; genus Avena; species Avena sativa. The sequence goes on from OV702284.1 coordinate 37,581,263, forward strand.
GCCTCTAGGGAACTACTAACAATTAAGGTGATCCTTTTAATAGAGCACCAGAGCAAAGCATTAACACTCCATGAACACATGTGATCCTCACACCACAGCCATCCCCTCCGGTTGTCCCAATTATTGTCACTTTGGGGCCTTTGGATCCGGACAATGATATGTATACACAACCTGTAGATAAGATCACAAACAATTTTATCATAATGATTCAATAATAAGTTCGGATCTGAGATGTCACATCCCAAAATTTTCCAAATTTTGTAATGTGAAAATAAATAAACAAAATAAATAATTGTTGAAATTGAGGGTGAAAAGAAACTTTTTGTTTCTAAATGCAAACTCCATATTGAACAAACTTGAGTAAAGTTTGAATCCAACTAAATTCAAATCAAGTGAAATGCATTCTTCATAATTGCATCTGGAAATTTAAACACTTGAGAAATAAACCAAAACCCTAAAACCCTAATGGAATAAAATCATTTCCAAGATATCTCAAAGACCATGGTTTTGATCCATATAAAATTTTGTCAACAAACATTTATAAATGATCAAGAATGACAAATAGAAATATTATAAAACCATAGAAATTGATTTCATTCAATTTGGAACCATAGATAAAATCTTATGAAATTAATAAGATAAGGGAATTAAATTTCCAAAGCTAATAAAGCACTTATCTAGAAATCCATACCAAATGGTGAGAAAATAATCCTAAAGATATTTAAAAGGATAAATAAATATTAAATATGATTTTAAAAATTGGAATCACCAAGTTTGGATCTACAAATAAAAAGATATGGATTTTATAAGATAAAGAAAAAAATATTAAATGAAGAATATATAAAGACCAAATTAAATCTTGGCCTAAACCATAAGCAAATGGAATGAATATAATCTAAATCCAAATAAAATAAAAGGATAAAGAATTTCCAAATAAAATAAAATGGCATTAACCAAAATTCTATTTGAATAAAGACAAATCTCTAATAAGAATGATTATTTAAATCATGAGAAAATAGTATTTGGAATTTACCCAAGTGAATTAAAAGTTATTTAATTAACTTAAATGAGATCAAAGAAATCTTATAAATAAAAATTATGGAATTAAATCCATATTTAATTTCATTGGAATAAAGACAAATACCCAAAATTAAAATGATTAATAAATCATATTAAAATATTCCAAATAATTCAAAGTGAATTATTTGACACCCTAATAAATGAATAAACTTACTGAAAAGGTTTTGAGAAAAATTGAAAATAAATAAGGGTTGAAAATATATTTGGTCTTATTTGAATTTAAAACAAAGGCCTACTTTAAATAATCAATATACCCTAAAAGAATAAAAGAATTATGGTAAATTTGACTTCAGAATATGCTAAACAGTAGTATTGATATACACACAAAGTTGGTTGGAATTTGAATTCAAATTATTGTTTGAATTGATTGAACAAAATCAAAACAGATAATAGAAAAAGAAAAGGGAAAAAGAATCAGTACAAAAAAAAATAAACAAAACCAGCCCAACCAGACCAGGCCCAACTAGCCCAGTCTATCCCACTCCCTCTTTCCCACGAGAAAACGATTCGCACTCGCAATTGAATCCACCTAGTCGCTGACTAGCAGACCCCACCTCCCCTTTCCCTCTCTCGCTGACGCTAGGCCCCACCGCCACGCAAGCTTCGTCCTCACCCGCGCTGACCACGCCCCCAGCCCCTCCTCGCCGTTTCTGGCCGTTGAAGACGACATCAATACGCGTTATTGCCTCCATTAATCCTCCCCCTGATCTTGCACACTTAAGCGTCCGTTCCCCCTCTAACTTTTCCCCCAGTCCTCACACCACCGGAGCCCCTAGGCTTCCTGTATTGCTCGCGACATCACCTCTGTCTTCGACGGCATTTCCGGCCGATTCCGGTGAACCCAGCCACCTACTTGTCTTCCAGACTCCACGGGGACACTTCCCATCTTCTGGCGAACCTCTCCGTAGCGCCAGCTTGCCCGCGCGTGCTCTGCATCGTCGACAACGTCTCCAACAGAACATCGCCGCCGTCTGCTCCTTCTCCGGCGACTTTCTTGGTAACATTCTGACTGCCCCTCGTCCTTCCGATGATACGCCTGTGACCAGTGTGTAGGGGTTCGTAGCATGGAAAACAAAAATTTTCTATCGCATACAAACAAACAAGCCAAGATCTATCTACTAGATTGTAGCAACGAGTCGATGGAATAACTCACCCTCGAAGATTCCAAAGCGTTTAACGAGAGCAGATTCTCGTGGGTGATGTAGTCGTACTCTTTCCGATCTCAAGATCGCGTAGACGATCCTTCCGGCGCCGCGTTCCCGCAGCGCTCCCGCAGTCGGTCACACGTTCGGTACTCGACGAAGACCTTCCTCTCCCTTGTTCCAGCAGGCAGCGGAGGTTGTAGCACTCTCCTCGCGATTCCGGCAGCACAACGGCGTGGTACCGGAGGTAGAGGGGAAATCCCGCAGGGCTTCGCCTTAAGCCGGTGCGAGTATGGTGGAGCTTATGAGAGAGGCTATTAGTGGTCTAGTAATTAGACACACCAATTAGAGGGCTCTAAACCAATTAGAAGGCTCTAAACCGAATAGCTCTAAACCGGGGTCTAGATCTAGGGTTTAGTTTAGAGGATAGGAAACTTGTGTGTCTAGGAGGGGAGCCCTGCCCCTCCTTATATAGGTGGGAGGGTGTGGGCGCGCCAGGGGAGGGAGGGAGTCCCTCCCCAACTCGGCCTAGGGCTGGCGCCGGCTTGGAGGAGAGGGACTCCTCCTCCAACTCGGCCTCCACCTTTCCTCCTCTTTTCCCACTTCCCAAAACTGCCGTTTGACTTTCAAACTAGCCGTTTGACTTTTCAATTTAGGATTTAAATAAATCCTTTATTTGGGACAGCAAGAATACTTAGTACATGATGCAATCATTCCAATATGCAATGACACACTCATGTACCCCTTCCCCCTCCGGAGTGCCGGACATTCCGGAACCTTCTAGAATATCCCCGATGAAAACACCGGAATCATTCCCGAACTCCGAAACGGGACTTTCCTTATATGAATCTTATTCTCCGGACCATTCCGGATCTCCTCGTGATATCCCGGATCCCATCCGAGACTCCGAACAACATTCGGTCTCTTTCTCATAATACCATAACTACTCAAACAACGTCGAATCCTTAAGTGTGTCTCCCTACGGTTCGTGAATTATGCGGACATGATCGAGACACTTCTCCGAACAATAACCAATAGAGGAATCTGGAAATTCATATGGCTCCCACATATTTCTACGATTACTTTGCGATCGAATGAACCACTTACATACGATACCAATTTCCCTTTGTCTCACGATATGTTACTTATCCGAGGTTATGATCGTCGGTATCTCTGCATACCTAGTTCATCCTCGTTACTGATAAGTACTCTTTTCTCGTTCCCGTGATATGTGATCCCTTGTGACCAAGTCACATGCTTGCAAGCTAATTGGATGACATTTCACCGAGAGGGCCCAGAGAATATCTATCCGTCATGTGGATGGACAAATCCCACTCTTGATCCATGTGTTTCAACCAATACTTTCCGAACACTCAATGCCACCTTTATAGCCACCCTGTTACGGTGTGGTGTTTGATGACATCAAAGCATCCATCCGGCAAAGGTGATATGCATGATCTCATGGTCGAAGGAATTAGGTTACTATGTATCAGAAAGCATATAGCAATTGAACTATTGAAATGACTTGATCTTTATGCTACGCTTGTCTATAGGAGTATGTCCACCATATCATTCTCCTAACGATATGATCTTGTTGTTGATAACATCTCAATGTTCATGACAAAGAAACCACATCATCAATCAACCAACAAGCTAGTGAAGTATAGAGGCTATACTAGGGACTTCAAATTAAGTTTACAAATCACACAAGTATTAATGGTTTCCTTGTTAATACTATTATAGCATGAATGTAAACATTTATCATAAACACAGAGATATATAATAATAACTACATTTATTATTACCTCTAGGGCATATCTCCAACAGTCTCCCACTTGCACTAGAGTCATCTAATCTAGATTACATGGTAATATACCGAACACCCATGGCAGTTTGGTGTTGGTCATGTTTTGCCCTCGGGAGAGGTTTAGTCAACGGATCCGCCACATTCAGATCTGTGTGTACTTTGCAAATCTTTATATCCCCATCCTGGATATGTTCTCGAATAGCATGAAAACGTAGCTTGATATGCTTCAGCTTCTTGTGTGACCTTGGTTCTTGCGCATTGGCTATGGCGCCCATGTTATCACAGTAGATAGACATTGGGTCCAGCGCACTTGGAACCACACCCAGCTCTGTAATGAACTCTTTCATCCATATCGCTTCTTGTGAAGCCTCCGAAGCAGCCATGTATTCCGATTCAGTTGAAGATCTCGCCACAACGCTTTGCTTTGCACTCCTCCAGCTAACTGCTGCACCATTCAAAATAAATACGTACCCAGATTGTGATTTAGAATCATCTGGATCGGTGTTCCAACTAGCATCGGTGTAACCATTAACAACGAGCTGTTCATCACCTCCATAAGAAAGAACCATATCCTTAGTTCTTCTCAAGTACTTAAGGATGTTTTTGACCGCTGTCCAATGATCCACTCCTGGATCACTTTGATATCTGCTAGTTAGACTAACAGCATATGCGATGTCGGGTCTAGTACATAGCATGGCATACATTAGAGATCCTATGGCTGAGGCATAGGGAGTCTTACTCATCCTTTCTCTATCTTCTGCCGATGTCGGACTTTGAGTTTTACTCAAGGTCGTATTGGGCAACATGGGCAAGAACCCTTTCTTGCTATCTTCCATTCCAAACCTCTTTAGAACTTTGTCCAAATATGTACTTTGTGACAATGATATTTGGCACTTCGATCTATCTCTATAAATCTTTATGCCTAATATGTAAGCTGCTTCGCCAAGATCCTTCATTGAAAAACTATTATTCAAATACTCTTTGACACTATTAAGAAGGTCTACATCATTCCCAATCAACAATATGTCATCCACATACAGTATTAAGAATGCTACAGAGCTCCCACTCACTTTCTTGTAAATACAAGCTTCTCCATAAGTTTGTATAAAACCAAAACTTTTGATTACCTTATCAAAACGTTGATTCCAACTTCGGGATGCTTGCTTCAATCCATAGATGGACCGTTGAAGCTTGCATACCTTGTTAGCATCTTTAGGATCGACAAAACCTTTGGGTTGTATCATATACAATTCTTCATCAATGTCTCCATTGAGGAATGCTGTTTTGACATCCATCTGCCATATCTCATAATCATAATATGCAGCGATTGCTAACATAATCCTCACAGACTTTAGCTTCGCTACCGGTGAGAAAGTCTCATCGTAGTCAACTCCTTGAATTTGTCGAAACCCTTTTGCGACAAGTCGAGCTTTATAGACAGTAACATTACCATCAGCATCTGTTTTCTTCTTGAAAATCCATTTGTTCTCGACAGCCTTCCGGCCATCCGGTAAGTCCACCAAAGTCCAAACTTGGTTTTCGTACATGGATCCAATCTCGGATTTCATGGCTTCTTGCCATTTATTGGAATCTGGGCTCATCATCGCTTCCTCATATGTCTCGGGGTCATCGGTGTTGTCCACCAACATGACATTCATAACGGAATCATACCAATCTGGAGTGGTACGAGTTCTCGTTGACCTCCGAGGCTCTGTAGCAACTTCAACCGAAGTTTCATGATCACTATCATTAGCTTCCTCTCTTATTGGTGCAGGCACCACAGGAACTTCTTCCGGTGCTGCGCTACTCGCAATTTCGAGAGAAGGTTCGACAACCTCGTCGAGTTCTACTTTCCTTCCAGTCACTTCTTTCGAGAGAAATTCCTTCTCTAGAAAGGATCCATTCTTGGCAACAAAGATTTTGCCTTCGGATCTATGATAGAAGGTATACCCAATAGTTTCCTTCGGGTATCCTATGAAGACGCATTTTTCCGCTTTGGGTTCAAGCTTGTCCGGCTGTAACTTCTTTACATAGGCTTCGCATCCCCAAACTTTAAGGAACGACAATTTAGGTTTCTTCCCAAACCATAATTCATACGGTGTCGTTTCAACGGATTTAGACGGTGCCCTATTTAAAGTGAATGCGGCTGTTTCTAATGCATAACCCCAAAATGTTAGCGGTAAATCTGTAAGTGACATCATAGAACGAACCATATCTAAGAGAGTTCGATTACGACGTTCAGACACACCATTACGCTGTGGTGTTCCCGGCGGTGTCAATTGTGAAAGTATTCCGCACTTCTTTAAATGCTCGCCAAACTCGTAACTTAGATATTCACCTCCACGATCAGAACGTAGAAATTTAATCTTCTTGTTACGTTGATTCTCTACCTCACTTTGAAACTCCTTAAACTTCTCGAAAGTTTCGGACTTATGTTTCATGAAATAGATATACCCATATCTACTCAAATCATCCGTGAAGGTAAGAACATAACGATAACCACTGCGCGATGCTACACTCATTGGACCACACACATCGGTATGTATGATTTCCAATAAGTCTGTAGCTCGCTCCATCATACCAGAAAATGGAGTCTTAGTCATTTTACCCATCAGACATGCCTCGCATCTTTCAAGTGATTCAAAATCAAGTGATTCAAGAAGTCCATCGGAATGGAGTTTCTTCATACGCTTCACTCCAATGTGACCAAGACGACAGTGCCACATATAGGTCAAATTATCGCTTGATTTCAAACGTTTAGCCTCAATGTTATTAATATGTGTATTTCTACTATCGAGATTCAATATGAATAGACCATCTATCAAAGGTGCATGTGCATAAAACACATTACTCATATAAATCGAACAACCATTATTCTCGGATTTAAACAAGTAACTGTCTCGCAATAAACAAGATCCTGATATAATGTTCATGCTTAATGCAGGCACCAAATAACAATTATTTAAGTATAAAACTAATCCCGATGGTAGATGAAGAGGTAGCGTGCCGACCGCGATCACATCAACCTTTGATCCGTTTCCTACGCGCATCGTCACCTCGTTCTTCACTAGCTTCCGTTTATTCTGCAGCTCCTGTTTCGAGTTACAAATATGAGCAACCGAACCAGTATCAAATACCCAGGCACTACTACGAGTACTAGTGAGATACACATCAATAACATGTATATCAGATATACCTTTCTTCTTGATGTTGCCGTTCTTCAAATCCGCCAAGTACCTTGGGCAATTCCGCTTCCAGTGACCTTCTCCCTTGCAGTAAAAGCACTCAGTTTCAGGCTTAGGTCCAGCCTTGGTCTTCTTCGTCGGCGTGGCAACTTTCTTACCACCCTTCTTGAAGTGTCCCTTCTGCTTAGACTTGCCTTTCTTGAATTTGGTGGTCTTATTGACCATCAACACTTGGTGCTCTTTCTTGATCTCCACTTCTGCAGATTTTAACATAGCAAATAGTTCTGGCAACTCTTTGTTCATGTTCTGCATGTTGTAGTTCATCACAAAGTTCTTGTAACTTGGTGGTAGTGATTGGAGGATGCGGTAAACTCCCAAAGTATTAGGAATCACTATACCCAAACTTTGAAGTTTATTTGCGTGCCCAGACATCTTAAGCACATGCTCACTGACGGAGCTACCCTCTTCCATCTTGCAGTTAAAGAACTTTTCAGAAGCTTCATAACTTTCAATTGCCGCATGAGTCTCAAAGATTAATTTGAGATCCTCGACAATATCATATGGATCTGACTCTTCAAACCTTTTCTGAAGCTCCGATTCTAAACCATACAAGATAGCACACTGAACTATGGAGTACTGATTCTTCCGAGCAAGGTAAACATTCTTTACTTCATCGGTAGCATCAGCTGCAGGTGGGTCACCTAGCGGTGCATCCAGCACATAGGTCAAATTACCAGCTGTGAGGACAATCCTCAAATTGCGGAACCAATCCGCGAAGTTGCTTCCATTGTTTTTCAACTTTTCTTTCTCTAGGAACGCATTAAAATTGATGGTAGGGGCTGCCATTGATCTACAACATATTTGCAATAGTTTAGACTAAGTTTATGACAAATTGAGTTCACATTAATTAATGAAATTAAACTAGGTGAACTCCCACTCAAAACAACATCCCTCACATTGTTTTAGTGATCACACGAACCAAATCCACTACATCAACACCGATCATCACGAGAGCTGATATAGTTTTAATGGCGAACAATCATCATGTTCATCATATCTACTATATGATTCATGCTTTGCCTTTCGGCGATCCGTGTTCCTGAGGCCATGTCTGTACATGCTAGGCTCGTCAAGATCAACCTTAGCTTCCGCATAAGCAAATCTGGCTTGCTTACGTTGTATTCACCCGCGGAATCAAAGACACCCGATCATCACGTGGTGCTTCGAAGCAGCAAGCTTTGGCAACGGTGCATACTAAGGGTGAACACTTTAGAACTTGAAATTTATGTGCATGAGGGATCATCTTATAATGCTACCGTCGTCTACTAAGCAATACAAGATGCATAAAGGATTAACATCACATGCAATTCATAATATGTGATATGATATGGCCTTTCTTCTTTGTGCTTCCGATCTCCATCTTCAAGCACGAATATGATCTCCATCATCACCGGCATAGCATCAAGGTCAATGACGCTTCTCCATGGTTGTCGTCCACCAGCTTCAACTATTACAACTATTTTGAATAGACACGCAGGTCTTAACAGAATTTAAAGACAACCATATGGCTCCTGCCGGTTGCCAACTTACAATAAGGAACATTGCATACATCAAATATAATCACAATCATGGCCATATCACATCACTGCACACCCCTGCACAACAAAGTTAGACGCTTCTACTTTCTTTGCATATTTTACGTGGTTTGGGGCTTTCCATAAGTGTCGTTCTAACTTACGAACAAGAACCACAACATTGATACTAGCATTGTTGATCACCCGTTGTAAATTGGATCTTTACTATGCTAGGAGAAACAGGCACCCGCAAAGCCACTTATGCAAAACGAGTTGCATGTCAAGCGTGGAGCAAGTCTCATGAACGATGTCATGTAAGGTTAGCCCGGGCCGCTTCATCCCAACATACCGCAAGATGCAAAGTACACAAAAAGCAATCTACAATAAAAGCATCAACGCCCACAATGACCATTGTGTTCTACTCGTGCAACAGATCTACATATAGACACGGCTCTGATACCACTGTAGGGGTTCGTAGCATGGAAAACAAAAATTTTCTATCGCATACAAACAAACAAGCCAAGATCTATCTACTAGATTGTAGCAACGAGTCGATGGAATAACTCACCCTCGAAGATTCCAAAGCGTTTAACGAGAGCAGATTCTCGTGGGTGATGTAGTCGTACTCTTTCCGATCTCAAGATCGCGTAGACGATCCTTCCGGCGCCGCGTTCCCGCAGCGCTCCCGCAGTCGGTCACACGTTCGGTACTCGACGAAGACCTTCCTCTCCCTTGTTCCAGCAGGCAGCGGAGGTTGTAGCACTCTCCTCGCGATTCCGGCAGCACAACGGCGTGGTACCGGAGGTAGAGGGGAAATCCCGCAGGGCTTCGCCTTAAGCCGGTGCGAGTATGGTGGAGCTTATGAGAGAGGCTATTAGTGGTCTAGTAATTAGACACACCAATTAGAGGGCTCTAAACCAATTAGAAGGCTCTAAACCGAATAGCTCTAAACCGGGGTCTAGATCTAGGGTTTAGTTTAGAGGATAGGAAACTTGTGTGTCTAGGAGGGGAGCCCTGCCCCTCCTTATATAGGTGGGAGGGTGTGGGCGCGCCAGGGGAGGGAGGGAGTCCCTCCCCAACTCGGCCTAGGGCTGGCGCCGGCTTGGAGGAGAGGGACTCCTCCTCCAACTCGGCCTCCACCTTTCCTCCTCTTTTCCCACTTCCCAAAACTGCCGTTTGACTTTCAAACTAGCCGTTTGACTTTTCAATTTAGGATTTAAATAAATCCTTTATTTGGGACAGCAAGAATACTTAGTACATGATGCAATCATTCCAATATGCAATGACACACTCATGTACCCCTTCCCCCTCCGGAGTGCCGGACATTCCGGAACCTTCTAGAATATCCCCGATGAAAACACCGGAATCATTCCCGAACTCCGAAACGGGACTTTCCTTATATGAATCTTATTCTCCGGACCATTCCGGATCTCCTCGTGATATCCCGGATCCCATCCGAGACTCCGAACAACATTCGGTCTCTTTCTCATAATACCATAACTACTCAAACAACGTCGAATCCTTAAGTGTGTCTCCCTACGGTTCGTGAATTATGCGGACATGATCGAGACACTTCTCCGAACAATAACCAATAGAGGAATCTGGAAATTCATATGGCTCCCACATATTTCTACGATTACTTTGCGATCGAATGAACCACTTACATACGATACCAATTTCCCTTTGTCTCACGATATGTTACTTATCCGAGGTTATGATCGTCGGTATCTCTGCATACCTAGTTCATCCTCGTTACTGATAAGTACTCTTTTCTCGTTCCCGTGATATGTGATCCCTTGTGACCAAGTCACATGCTTGCAAGCTAATTGGATGACATTTCACCGAGAGGGCCCAGAGAATATCTATCCGTCATGTGGATGGACAAATCCCACTCTTGATCCATGTGTTTCAACCAATACTTTCCGAACACTCAATGCCACCTTTATAGCCACCCTGTTACGGTGTGGTGTTTGATGACATCAAAGCATCCATCCGGCAAAGGTGATATGCATGATCTCATGGTCGAAGGAATTAGGTTACTATGTATCAGAAAGCATATAGCAATTGAACTATTGAAATGACTTGATCTTTATGCTACGCTTGTCTATAGGAGTATGTCCACCATATCATTCTCCTAACGATATGATCTTGTTGTTGATAACATCTCAATGTTCATGACAAAGAAACCACATCATCAATCAACCAACAAGCTAGTGAAGTATAGAGGCTATACTAGGGACTTCAAATTAAGTTTACAAATCACACAAGTATTAATGGTTTCCTTGTTAATACTATTATAGCATGAATGTAAACATTTATCATAAACACAGAGATATATAATAATAACTACATTTATTATTACCTCTAGGGCATATCTCCAACACAGTGACCTTGTTCGCATCTAACGCCACCGCTTTCGTGTCCTAGCTCGCACCGTAGCGTCTCCTCCATCTTCGACAGTAAGTAGCCGCCGTCTGTCTCTTCTCCGGTGAGCAATCGCCGTCGTTTCTGTACGCCCCTCGAGTAGCCGACCCCACCTCGAGCTTCAGAAAGTCTCTGCAAACCTGGTAATGCCCTCCTCTACCTCCCTCGCTTCCTACATCATCGGCAACCTCGCTTGCCGAGCGCGCCGCCGCCACTTGCCGCCGCCAGCGCCGCTAGTGGATGGTCAATGCCTGATAGCCGTTAGATCATCATCCTGTGGATACGATAGAACCTAAACGAAGAGGTATCCTGCGATCTGTGTCGTGCGATCAAGTTAGATCCTACGGTCTGTATCTGTCGATCCGCGCAAACTGTTATTGCCCAATAGGAAGCAGCCACGTGGCCAGAGTCTGATCTGAATTAGAAAATTTGATCTATTAGATGCTAGATTTTGTAAAATTCATAACTTTCAAACCACACGTCCAAATTTTGCAAAATTTATATCAATGGAATCGGCAAGACAAGTACTTTCCAACCATGCCCTTTGTTTAGTAAATTGCTTCTGGTAAAATGGTTGTTTTTATAGAAACTTGTGTAGGCATAGTATGAATATAAAATTCTTTCTAAAATTATTTTTGTGATAAAACCTTTGGGAAAATGGATTGTTTGAACCTACTGATCATCTAAAACAACTTGTGGCTTCAGAAACATATTTTGTGAAGCAAAAGAATAAATCTTTGATTTAGAACATTTCTAGTCAAATAAAAATAATGTTTATATGTTGAAAATACTTTTTGGAGAAAAACCTTTGGGAAATGTTTTGATTTAAACTCTCTGATCCCAAACACCAAGTTTTAGAATTAAAAATGTATTTTGTGAATCCTATAAAGATTATTGCTTTGCTAAAAGCATTTTCAACCACATAAAATATTGATTTGGTTTAAAAATGGTTTATAAGTAAAATCTTTTACAAATGATTTTGCCACTTATATAAAATGTCAAATAGGTGTTTTCAAATGTTTATAACCTATTAGAAAACACTTCTCTAAACAAAACAATATTTAGCATGCTTGCATGGATTGCTTTGTTTCTATTATTTTATGTGTTGTTTGCTTGAATGGTAGATTGAATTCTTGCTTGATGGATTGAATTGTAGTGATTTGAAGAGTGAGATTATTGCAAGATCAAGGAGTGAACTTATATTCTCTACCAAAAAGGCAAGTGATGCTTCATACTTTTGTCCCATTATTTTCACTATGCATTAGTGATATTTCTAAGTAGGACTTGCATGGAATTTTTACTAAGTATGCTATGCCATGGGAAATCCTAGTAGTTGTAGAATTGTTAGAAATTCTCTAAGTTAAGATGCTTACCAATGCCATGCTTAGCCTAGCTAGTAGCAACCAAGGGTGGTTATATATTCATGCTATGGAATATTTCTAAGTCAAGGACTTGTGTTTTGTTTAATAAAACAACTAAGTGAATGAATCACCTGGGTGGAATGGAAGGAATGGTTTGTGTTGAGTGGTTACACAAGGCCCATTTCTATGGTTTACCTTGTGTATCTCACTTGTGGATGGCCACCCAGGAACAAAGAGATTTGAGATGTCAAATGTTGAGAAGCTTCAAGTGCAACCACTTGGCATTATGGGCTCTGCCTGGATCATATAGGTTGCAATAACTTAGCCAAATGGACAGTTGGTGGTAGGGGTTTGATAGGTTGGAGCGCGTCCATTCTGGTCTAAGGGAAGGCTTCTGAAAGATCTTGTCTTGGTGAAACCAAGTCTTGTGGGGAAAGTGCACAATCTCTGCAGAGTGTAAAATCTAAGTACTTAGCCATGTCCCTGGTAAAGGACAATTTGAGCATCAAGACATGGAAGCTATCAAGAATCTCCTCATCCAAATTTCTAAGTTAAAACTTGTGGTTGAACAAGGGTTGAAGGATCACCAATTTCTATTGGGAGATGCCTTGGGTGATTTTGACTAGCAAAAACTTAGTGTTTTAAAATGATAAGGAAAAATATATTTTGAGCAAAACAAGCCTAAGCTCCACCTAGCCAAGTGCATATATATGATAGACTCCACCATACTACCATAGTATCACTTGCCAATACAATTCAATTGTATTGACCCTTGTGGATGTAACTTATTATGTTGCAGGTTTGTTTGATGTTAGTGAGATGTGGTGATTAGGATTACAAGTCTATAACCAACATGACTGCCTGTGGCACTTTGAAGATGAAGGACCCCATGCTATAGTTATTTCTGCTGCATTGTAATGAGATAGCCAAATGAGCTATGTAAGATGTAATAAATTATTTTATTCCTGGTTATAAAGTGGTATTATGACCTTTGTTTCTTGATATTACATCTTAACTGTGGATGCTAGCTATTGATCCAGGGACTAGCATTGTAAACACAGGGATCTCTACCTTATTAAAGGTTGGGACCTCTACATGAGATCATGGCACTCGGGCCCTAGTGACAAGCATTAAGCACAACAAGTTGCAACAAAGTCAAATAGCACTAATAGAGATAGTAGGCACTATGCCCTAGCAGATCTTATTCGATTACATGATAGAACTCATCCAATCCCTACCATCCCCAAGCCTATAGCGAGGGATTACTCACTCATGGATGAGGGAAACATCGGTGGTTGATGGAGATGCGTTGGTGATGACGATGGTGATGATCCTCTCCAAATTCCCCGTCCCGGCAGGGTGCCAGAACGGATTTCTGGATCCGAATCTTGGTTTCTGGTGGCGGCAGCAGAGCAAAACTCTGTCTGGAAAACTATCGCCCCCCTGTTTTTTAGGTCGAAAGGCAACTTATAGGTGCAGAGGGAGGCCGAGGGGGTGCCTGGGGTGGCTGCACCCCCTAGGCGCGGGCAGTGGTGGGCCCGTGCCTGGCAGGGGTGTGGCCCCCAGGCCCCTTCTCCATCTCGTCTTCTGGCTCCGTGGATATTCTGGTGAAATATAATTTTTGGCATATTTTCCGGGATTTTTCCCGATAGTTCATTTTCTGCACAAAAACAAGACACCAAGGTAATTCTGCTGAAAATAGCGTCAGTACGTGTTAGTTGTATCCAAATCATACAAGTTTAGAGGAGAAACAATAGCAAAAGTGTTCGGGAAAGTAGATACGTTTTGGACGAAGTCTTGAGGGATCCTTTTGGTGGAAAGCTCATCTGAAATTGATTGACATTTTTAAAGGACTTGCAAAGTGCTTGGTTGGAGATGGAAAATCCAGACTTCTCTGGTCTGATATGTGGAATGATAGTTGTCTTCAACATAAGCTTCCTCATCTCCTCTCCTATGCAAAAAACCCTCACATCTCTATCAGTGAGTTCCTGCATACTGAAAATACTCAGGATCTTTTTTACCTCCCTTTGTCACAGCAAGCTTACCAGGAATATCAAAGTCTTGAGCAAATTCTTAATACTGGCAGGAAAGGGGAAACTGATAACTGGAGTTACATTTGGGGCAGTAATTTTTTGGTCAAAAAGGCTTATTGTTCCTTATCTGGTTGTCAACCTGTACAGCCACATTTCTCTTGGTTGTGGAAATCTTCCTGTCAGCAAAAGCAGAAATTCTTCTTCTGTCTCTTGCTGCTTGATAGGCTCAACACAAGAAACCTTCTGAAAAGGAAATGTTTTTCTCTGGCATCTTATGAATGTGTGTTCCATGGCTGCATCACTGAAGAAACCATCCTACATTTATTTTGGGACTGCCCTTTTGCAAGAGCTTGCTGGGCCGAAATTTCGCATGTCCAAGTGGCTGATCAAAATCTTTTTGAAGCTTTAGCCAGTATTAAAAAAGATCTTAATGTCCCTTTTGCAATGGAAATTCTTATACTTGGAGCTTGGGGCCTTTGGATTTGCAGAAATAATGAAATCTTCAACAACCAGCATGCTTCGCTTGAGGAATGGAAAGCTATTGTAGCCCAGGAATTAAGATGGGTCCTGTATAGAATTAAGAAGAAGTATTATCAGGGCCTCAAAAATTGGATTGAAATTAATTTATACAGGAGATAGCTTCTTAAAATGTTATCCCTCTTCTTTGAGGTGGATTGAGTTTGCAAATACTCTTTTGTAACTCTCTATAATATATAAAAATTGCAGTGGGGTTTTTTGCCCTACTGTTTTACCCTAAAAAAAAACGTATCAACTCCCCCCAAGCTTAGCTTATTTTGTCCTCAAGCCATTCAGTTGAAAACTGAGTGCGATAAAAGAACTTTTACAAACACATTTGCTTCATATGATGTATATATTCTCAGCACAGGAGTAGATGCTTAAACCATTCATAATAAGAAGTATGCAACTAAGTCTACTCAATAGTCATTGCAAGCTATGAAGAGAAACCAACTCAATAATAGTAAGTAGCATGAAACATAAACATAAGCAACATTGCAATGCTCATAGTAAGGTATGATAGAGTGGTATCTCGCCTGAAGTTCAAGTGAATACTAGAGGTAAAGATATCAGAGATACAAGCATCAAAGTCATGACATAATTAACCAAGTTTTGGAACAAACACAAGAATGACACCTATGTTCTCAAGAAGGTGCTCATAGAATAAGTGGTGACTCAACAAGGTTGTGAAAATGGTTTTGAAAAGTTTGAAATGCTTCCTAATGCTGAAAGGAAGGTACTCATTAGCTTTGAGCTCTCATTGCCCCTATCATAGGCATATTCATACGGTTAAGGTGAAAGTGAGGACCAGTATGAGTTATATGCTTGACAGACCATAAACTGGAAATCCCAAGTCCATTGAGTACAAGGGCCGCTCCGCATGCTACTCAACTTTGGTTACCTGTTTGTTCTTGTCATTGTAAATACATGCATATCATAGAGAACAACCAAAGGGGTACCCCTTGCACATGGTACATGAGCTTTCCCATAACCAAAATGACAAGGCAAATAGACAATGAGCATCTCAGCAATCTTTTTATTTACCATATGCATAGCTTTTTATTGAGGATGCTTCATAGATGCTCATTATGGTGATGCTGCAAGTTTCCACCATGATTAGGCATGGCTTAGGCTAGCGGCCCAGGCGTTTCTCTAACACAATGTATAAACTCCATGAACTCAGAACCTCCGCTTTTATTTCACATCGTCGACAGTCGTAAACAAAATAGCAAGGAATCAACTGGATGAGATATCCAAAAAGTGTTTAAAGCGTTCCCTGTGACAACACGATTCTTCTAACTCCTAGTATATAATTAACAAGCATATAACTTTCATGGACTAGTCACAATGGTTCAGGATATCAATCGCAAGGAATAAAGTGTGCCATCAAGTTCGTGAGAGCTTTACTAACTAACTTTCTCAAAACAGACAAACATTTTATTTGGAAGAAAACAAGGCATATTGAATATGCAGTGAAATAGCAAACGATGCTAATAGGTAGGTATGGTGAACACAACTGGCAATATTAGTTTTGGGGAGTTGGAAGCATAGGTAGAGCTCATACTCAGTGCAAGTGAAGGCTAGCAAAAAGAGAGGGAGCGACAAACGAGAGAGAAATAATTGTCATAATCATGCTTGCAACAAAACATGACTAATTATGGCATGAAAGTGATACAAGAACTCTAAGGCAAAATAAATCATCGAGGCATACTGACTATTGATTAGTCATATGCATGCGTGAGCATGTGCAAAGTCGATTCATATGAACAGTCAGAGGAGGATACCACAATATCATACCAAAATATGAATAAAACAATGCAAGAAACATTCATATGACATGCTACAAACTATTAGCAGTCATAGACAAGCAAGAACTACTAAGCATCCATAATGACATACACCTTACACAAATAGGCTAAGCATGCTCACAATGATGAGTATATGTACAAAAATGGAACGAATAGAGTTCGTTACCAGCCTCTTACCACACCTCACATTGTCTTAATCTTCATTATTGCCCTTCACTTGTGTGACTTGAATAATAACATGAAACCAAAATCCACTGAGGATGGCTGAACCCTGCAAAGAAACTCACAAAACCAAAGAAGAACAACACATATTTTTGGCATTTTTTAAAGAAAGAAAACAAAGAAAAACCAAAAAAATAAAAAGCAAACCAAACTAAGAAAAAACAAACAAAGCAAAAGAAAAGAAAACCAAAAACAAAAACTAAGATGCTCTAAGAACAACACAACTATGCATGAAATAATAAAAACGAAGTGTCTAGAAAGACCTGAGATTTTTATTGATGAAGAAGGAGATGCCTTGGGCACCCCCAAGCTTTGACGCTTGTACCTCTTCAATATTTCTTGGGGTGACATGGGGTGGCTTCCCCCCAAGCTTAAGCTTTTTTCCATTCTTCATCTCATTACATCATTCTTTCTCTACACCTGAAAATTTTCCCTTCATACAAAACTTCACACAATCTTCATTAGCAACATTAGTGTATTCAAAAGATAATAGACCATTAGGTAAAGCTTTGGAACAGAAAGACTTTTCACTAAAAACACAAGCTACTATAGCAACTCCTTCAAAAAGCTCAATTCCCCAAAAGAGAACTTAAAAAGGAATCAAT
The DNA here is from genome assembly GCA_916181665.1 of Avena sativa. NCBI lineage: Eukaryota > Viridiplantae > Streptophyta > Magnoliopsida > Poales > Poaceae > Avena > Avena sativa. The sequence continues at coordinate 37,599,020 of OV702284.1, forward strand.
AAGAAGCAAATGCAAATAATGGCAGAAATCTGTCAAAACAGACCAGCAGGTAGATACCGATTTTTTCAAAAATCTTCTGTCGCTCAAATAAAAAAGTGTTGAACGAACGAAAGTTAGATAACATACTGGGGGATTTGTTAGTAAATCTTAAGCTCAATACGACTTACAGAGACTCCTCATGAATTTTTATGGTGGAGGATATAAATCTGTTTCGGGATAGCAACTCCCCAAATCTTACTTACCTCTCATTAGAGGTTATTCTTGGCACAAAAAGCAAACAAAAAGGATAAGTAGAGGTCATTACTAAAGTAATAACTTCCAAGACTCAAGGAAACTCTTGGGTTATCTCCCAACAAGTACTTTTCTTTAACGCCTTTAAGTTAGGCACGACGAAGAGCAAAGATTGGAAAGGAGAAAAATAAAAGAAAGCAATTATAACCACAGTGAAAACATTATTTTGTTCATTAAAATCCTTTTGTTAACAAGGTTGATCAAGTCCTGTTACCAAAACAATCTTATATGAAACAAAACTTTGCATTCCACAAGGTCATTATGTCACCTCATACTTGATAGCAATGGTCCCAATCATAATAGTTTCAAAATTTTCATGTGGAATGGGACAATATATTTCTCCAATCTTGATGCTCTCAATATTTTCAATGGAATTCAGGCAATACCTTCTAACAACCTTCTTGGGGAAATAAACAGTATGCTCTTTGTCATAAATATTGAATGTTACTTTTCCTTGATTACAATTAATGACAACACCTGCTGTAACATCCCAATTTCAGCAACCCTGATACAATGTCCAAAAGGCAAAAATCAGGGGGAACAAAAACTTTTTCTTGCAATGTGTGCTTACTTGTTTGCTTGTGCTCAAGCAACTGTTTGAGTATTAGTTGTGTGCTCCTCACCTCAACACTAGTTTATAAAAACTATTTTACAAAAGAGATGTCTTGGATCATCTTACATATTCTCAAATGTTCTGGAATTTCAAAAAACCTGAGCCAAGATGACTTTGACACAACCAAATACTTTACTAGATTCTATTGCTAAAACTATGGAGACCTATATATATTATCTCCTTATGTTTTCAAGACAGAACTTCAACTACCCTTATCTCTAGGTTTTCCTAGAACTTTCATTAAAACCTTTTCATCTCAATCTTGGTAGAGATACCAAGATGGTACTTATCTTACTTCGAAATTTAACCCCTTTCAACATACCCATCCTTACCTCAGTCTAGGCTTGAAGGTAACCCTAGTAGTAGTTAGATAAGTAGTAAGATGAATTGCCTTGATCTGCTGATTTGCCTTGTTTGCTTAGGAACTAGAGTGAGATAATGTAGTAGCTCATCCCTTAGGACTCAATCCTTGTTTGTGACCATCAATCTCAAGCAAGCACCCAAGTCTGGATCTATCCTAAGCCACTCAAGTGCCCCTCTCATCTCCTGTTCAGACCAAACCAAGGATAACCCTTCTGGATGGTTCCCAACTTAATCAAGACCCAATCTAAGCTTGGATAATATCTACTTATCCATCCCATAAACATCCTCCCTAGGATCATGGGTTTGGAACAAAGCATTATCTCAAAAGCATCTACACTTGTACTCTAGTCTAAAACCCTAAATCTGCCAAAATGGCTGTCTGGATTGCTTATCCGGATAACATTTTTGGAGCTCTACCTTTTTCCAACCTATGGGCATTCTTGAGAATGTACCTAAACCATCTTGTAGTACATATTTACTACTACCAAGGACCACCCTTGCCCCTGACTAAGCCATTCTAATTCCCACTCATCCATGATGTTTTGTAGTCAAGATAATAATCTTTTCTGCAAATCTTATCATCTTGCATACTTTTGCAGAATCCCACATCTATATTACACCTCCCCTTGACCAACTCTTTTCTTTGTTATGACCTACTAACCATGGCCTATCAATCCCCACTTAAATTCTTTCCATTGGAGCTTTGTGCTTCTTAAACCCACAGGGTTTAGAAGTCTACTCGATATATCTGTTAGGGCAGCCTTATTTTCAACCAAGTTTGCCATCTCCCCTAGATCACCTCAAATGAAACCAAGCCCAACTCTTGCTTCCATGGTCATCTATATGACATGCTCTATCCATCCATATATCCCTTGTATCAAGGTGAGCTCTGAGCTCCCTAATCCAACCTTGTTTAGATGGCATCAGATTAATAAAACCCTAGATCCTCCAAGTATCTAGTTTCCACCCTTTTCACCCCTCTTCTTCAAAACCAAGGTTGATATTGATTCCTACATCAAGTGTACCTCATCTACCTTGGATATAACCATCCCCAAATAATTCCCACAATTATTCGGATTATTAACCTAATTTATTTCCTTATCTTGCAAATTCTACAAAATCCTTGTCTACAAAGGCAAGTTTGTTTTGCTTCAAATCACCTGGCCAACTCAAGGCACATTTGATGCCTATATTTTATGTCCCATCTTTTCAACTAATTTTTTTTTGAGACTCTTTATTATTTCTTTTTGCCATTCTTCTTAAATGGCAGAAACAAGAACTAATTCTCCAAAAATACTTATCCACCTCAATAAATCCCAATAAAATCCTCCAATGTGTGTTATGATAATTAGGACCATATCACATCAAAAACCAAGTTTGACCAGTGTAAAGATATCATTCTTGATTCCAAAATCTACTTCAACACTTTTTGGAGAAGTGCATTTAAATAGGATTATAATCTTTAGAAAAATCCGATTTAAATCATGGAGAGATTATTTGACTTACTCCACCTACCAGTACCATTTCCACACTTTGCCCAATGCAGTTTTTGCAACTTTCTTCACAAACCTCACAATGATCAACTTTGCCAAAACAATCACAACTTGATTCAAACCCCAACCAAACTAGCTCCAATCTTCCCTAGTACTACTCCACAACAGCACACACATCCCTCTGGACAACCTGCAATGTAGCATGGACCCACACCCCTTGTCCCACATGATCACTTAAGAGGGAGGCAATGGAGTTGTCTTGTCCAAACCCCTTTCTTTACTCCTTGCAGTCCTCTACTCCTTCTTTGCTCCATGCACGACCATAAGCACCCCCAGCACTCTCCCCACAACCCCTGGCCACCAATGGGAAGGCCATGGACCAGTTCCATGCTCCCCCATGACCCACACCCACCATGAACCTCCCCACTTGGGTTTATAAGGACCAAGGCCACCCAGCACTCCCCTCTCTGCCTCATTTGCTCCCTCTCCCCTTCCAGAACAACCCCTCCCTCTCCCTTGCCTTGCTCTACTCAGGAGAGAAAGAAGGAGGAGAGCCTCGGCCTTGGCAAAAAATCCAGCCCCAAGCCTCTCTCACCACCCTCCTCTCCCTCATGTCACCATACTGAGCCCCCTTTACCTCTCCTATCTAGCCATGTGCTTCTCTGTTCCAGGGATACCTCCAGGAGAGCTCCCCGCCGAGCACCTGAGCCACCGCCGGCAGGCGCTCTTGCGCGGACCCTTCCCTGAAGTGGAACCCGACCCCGCCGCCCCTCTTCGAGCTCTTCAGTGTGCCCTGCCTCGCCTTGAACCCTCGCCTTCGCCTCCCAAACCCCGGGTAAGCTTCTCCGAGCCTCGCCGTCCGCCCCTAGGGTTTCCACCCGGCAGAGCACCCTCCCACGAGGAAGACGGTGGTGCGTCGTCGATCTCTTTAAGATCGAACAGCCACCCCTCCCTCTTACCCCTTCGCCCTCTGGGTCGCAGATCCCGGACCCCGATCTAGTGGCCCTTGGTTATCCGCCGCGCGCGCGTAGACGCCACAATGGGCCGGCCAGGCTCTGTATCCCCGGATCCGGTCAAGATCTGGCCCGCAGGCATTTTTCTCCCTTTTCTCTTTTCTGTTTTTCAGATCCAGTTTTTAGCCAGCCCTTTTAAATCCAAACAAAAATGAAAAACATAAGTAAATGCCCAGATCCAATTTTTGTTAGATGCTCAAGAGTTTTCCCTAACAAGGAGCCATTGGCTAGTCCTGTTGGGGCTTAAATTAAAAATGAAAAATCCTATACTAAAGTCTGTCCAGAACACTCTTTGATTTCTCCAGATAGTTTTGCAACTTCAAAGGGAGAAAGTCCAATTGTTAAAGAAAGGTACTAACCATACCTTTCCATTTCCACAGGTCCCATAGTTACTTGCTTCCCATTTTAGCAATAGCAAAAATAACAAAATAGAGCCCTTTTGGACTCTAGGAATTTCTCTAGGTCGAACCAAAATAGGTTTTGAAACCCAGGAGCTCATATTTTTATGAGTCTCTGTTGATTTTTAGTGAATTAAACTCTTCTAGGCATGGTTTAATTACAAATAAAATCACTGCAGTAGTTCTACACCTCTAAATTGATTGATTCTAATTCCTATAGAAAGGTATTTTCATCACCTAGCATGTATCCTTGGACTCAACTAAAAATCTCCTGGGAATTATATCTTATGAAAAAGACAAATCCCAGCCAGTATTGCCTTTGGGAATTTCTCAAGGGAATTTTGGTAATTGTTTTGAGGATATTCCAACTCCTATTGATCCAGTACACCAAATACTATCTTTTCACCCAAGGAAATAATTTTTGGAACTCCAGAGAAGTTTTGGTGAATTATTTCCTAAAACTAGACTTTTATACACTTTAAAATCCTTTATAAATCAAGGGAAATTGATAAAATAGTGAAACCACTTTTGTTGGCTTCATTTTATCAATACCTATCTGATGATATCATTTTTACACAATGGTATCATACAGATCAAGTCCTTGATCCAAAAATCCTTTCTTAGGTAGTTCCTAGACTTAGAAATCCAAAGGGAGCCCTTTTTTCCTTAATGCCTCCCAAATCCCTTGCTAATCTCCTCAACCAATCATCCCCCATCCCCCTTCCTCATATCTTGTAATTATCCTTAGCTTATTGTTCGGTTTGAAGATTGTATGCTTGTATTGATTGTATCTTTGTTCGCTTGCATGTATGCCCGATAAACGACGATGGTTGCGATTGTGTGACGCCGAGAAGAAGGAAGGATCGAGATTATCTTATTTATTGTTATTATTGGTTATTTGGTTATCTAACACCGTCAAGGGACTTCTTGCTGGTCACAGGCAAGCCACCATTCCTGAACTCCTATATTGCCCTACTTCTGTTTATCAACTGTTTTATATATCGTTTATAAATTGCATGATTACAGACATTGTTTGTTTCAAATAAAAAGATGTGAGTAACTTGGATCCTACAAGTTAGGATTGAGTGTCCCTTGGACACCTACCCTATTTACACCTATCCTTACCCCTTAGAACGAGGCTAATATGATTAGCACCTTCCCTCTTGGAACCCCCAGATTTTCACCAATAAAACTATTTTGGATTTTTGCACTACAATAAAAGTTTTCAAAATAAAACCCTTGGAAAGAGGCATCGTTCCGAGTGGAAGTTTTACCAAACAAAATATGAGGTGGATGAAGAGAAAGTCAAGCAAAGGAAAGGAAGAAGGAAAGGGGTACTCAATTCTTTTGCCGGAACAATTTCATCAGTGCAACCACATTACACTAGGTGAGACTCAGGGCTAGCTCGTAGTTTGTCCTCCTTAGTATGGGCTACGCCATAACGCGTAGAAAGGGGTTCGAGGCCCCGGAAGCCGGTTCCTTTCCACTTAGGGGGGCGTCGTGCCCGGAGAGGTTCCATTCAACTCCTCGGAGTCGGCTGAAACTATGGAGCTCCCGCGGACGGTACCAGGTTAAGGCAGTATGGAAGGGAGTGGATAAAAGATGCACAGGAAGGGAGATTTGGACTTGGGAAGTCAGGTATACGTCCCGGGGGAACTAAGCAACCATAGGTAAAGTACCTATACTAGGGACAACAAATTAAAGGTTAGGTTCAATTATCCGGACCCCCGTCTACAGTATCTAGAGGGCCGTGGTTGTATCCCGGCGGATGTATTGATTCCTGTGGGTAAAGTGCACAAACTCTGCAGAGTCTAATCTATTCGAATAGCCGTGTCCATGGTCAAGGACGGTTGGAAAGGTGATTACTATGAGTACCGAGAGATATGTTGAGACAGATATAAAGGATGTGACTTGGTCACGAGGAAAGATAAAGAATAAGATGGTTTTGACCAGAGAGGGTCGATAAGGTTTTAAAAAGGATTTTACAACAAAACTGTTTTCAAAATCTTTTTAACAAGGATGTGGAGATGTCCAGGTTTTCAAAAAGGAGACATATTTTCTAAAAACTCTTTTTCAACAAAGATATAGAGATGCCAATGTTAGGTCTTTCCAAAACAACTATAGTGTAGAGCTATCTCGCCACAGACAGATATGCATTCTCTTATTACCCTTGTCTCGGTGGTTTGCGAGTACATTTCAAAGTACTCACCGGCATTGTCCCTAGCTATTTACTTGGCCAGATTGCAGATGTTAAGAAGGAACGAAGGAGTCGACGTCTATGCGAGCTAGGCCGTCTTCCCAGTCAGTTGCCTATAGGTTAAGGCACGGGCTCTGCGCTGAAGACTTCCGCTATTTATGTTGTAATCGCCATAAAGGCCTCCTTGTAAGTTGTTGTTTTCATTAATGTAAGGATGATGTAATGATACTTGTCGGTTATGCTCACGGCTCACTGATCATGGGAACGTGAATTATATGCATAACGGGTATTCTCAGACCGTAAATCCGGGGTGCCACACCTGCAGTATTAAGAAAAGGTCTCCGAAGAATAATAGACATATTATCATCTTCAGGCATTTCAAGCACAACAAAATCAGTTAAAACCAAGCAATTATGAGCCACTTGAATAGGAACATCCTCACAAATACCAACAGGAATAGTAGTTGACTTATCAGCCATTTGCGAAGATATATCAGTTGGTATCAACTTTTCTAGCTGGAGTCTCTTGTAGGGAGAAAAAGGCATAACACTAACTCCAGCTCCCAAATCACATAAAGCAGTTCTAACATAATTGTTCTTAATAGAGCAAGGAATAGTTGGTATACATGGATCACCAAGTTTCTTTGGAACCTTACCATTGAAGGAGTAATTAGCAAGCATAGTAGAAATCTCCTCATTAGGAATCTTCCTTTTATTAGAGACAATATCCTTCATATACTTTGAATAAGGAGGCAATTTAATAGCATCAGTCAAATGAATTTGCAAAAATAAAGGTTTTATCCACTCACAAAACTTGTTGTAGTGGTCTTCTTCCTTTGACTTGTGTTTCTTACCTGGAAAAGGCATAGGTTTCTGCACCCAAGGTTCTCTTTCTTTACCATGTTTATTAGCAATAAAATCTTCCTTAGTGTACCTAGTGTTCTTAGTGTGCTTCTCAGGTTCTTCCTCAACTTCCTCCTTATCAGGAGCATCATTATTACCATTACCACTCTCAGTTTCAGCATCAAAGACAAATATACTATTAGGATCTACAACAGGTTCAAGTGGTTCCTCAACTACTTTATGTTTATTTTTCTTTCTTTTACGAGGACTACCACTATTCTCACCTTATTGAGAATCCTTCTCAATTATTTTAGGGTGTCCTTCAGGATATAAAGGATCTTGAGTAGCTATACCACTCCTAGTTCTAATTCCATAAGCATGTTTATCTCCTATGGCATCACTTAACATATCCTTTTGTACCTTAGCAAGTTGATCAAGTTGGGTTTGAACCATTTAAAAGTGTTTACAAAGAATTTTAATATCATTAGAAGTTCTTTCCACAATATCTTTCAACTCATGGATAGCTCTAGAGTTTTCCAATAAATGATTCTAAACTTGTTTATTAAAATTACCTTGTTTAACAATAAATGTGTCAAGTTCCTCTAAGCATTGATGAGGAGGCTTACCATAGGGAATATCAAGAAGCTCATACTTAGGTAATGGACATCCAGGATGTGCATGAATCAAGGAACAGAACCTTGTTCATGACTCATGCAATTTCTCTTCTTCTCCCTGTTTAAAATCAAAAATTCTCTGCAAAGCAGCATGTCTAGCACTGGGAGGAAAATATTTCTGAAAGAAAGAAGCAATCAAGCAATCAGGGCTATCAATGGAACCAGGAGGTAATCTATTAAACCAAGCCCTAGCTTCTCCTTTTAGTGAAAAATGGAAGATCTTAGTAACAAAGTACTTGCGCATCTTAAAATCATCAGAGAATAAAGCACTCATAGTAGAAAGATCATTCATATGAGCCACAACACTCTCATTTTCAGTCCCACAAAAAGGTTCTTTCTCAATAATATCTAAGTAAGATAAATCAAGAGAGAAATCATAATCTTCATCTTTAATATCTATGGGATAGGTGGCAAACTTAGGATCAGAGGACAGTTTAGGCATAATAGTACGTCTAGCAAGGAGACTCTTAATAGCACTAGTACCATGTGTGTTTCGGCACTCTTCAACAAATTCATCAGTGAACTCAATGTAACCATCATTAATATTCTCTCTAGACTCAGGTGAGATAATAGGTGTAACAGTGTCTTCACTAGGAGTTTCGGTATTTCCTAGACTAGCCATAGTAGCATCTAGGAAAGGACCTAATGAACCACTCGCATCAAGCACAGTAGAAGTAACATCATGAGCATCAAAATCAGTTTCAGACTCAGCAGTAGTGGCAATGTGTGTAGCATGAGTATGTGGTGGTGGTGTGACAAGCTTACTTATAACAGATGGTGAATCAAGAGCAGCTGAGGTGTTTAGGACTGTACCTCTTCTTGTAGTGGATGGTAAAATAGGGAACTTTCCATCACGAGACTTCCCCATGATGAAAGGAGTAGCAGTGAACAATAGTAGATCCAAGTGAACTTACAAATAAAGCTTTGCTCCCCGGCAATGGCGCCAGAGAATAGCCTTGATGACCCACAAGTGTAGGGGATCGCAACAGTCTTCGTGGGTAGTATTACCCAATTTATTGATTCGACACAAGGGGAGCCAAATAATACTTGCAAGCCTTAACAACTGAGTTGTCAATTCAGCTGCACCTGGAAATAGTTCTTGCTCACAGAAGTTTATTAGTAGCAATGTTTAGTAGTAGCAACAGCAAAGCAACAGCAATAGCGACAACAATAGTGAAATAGGAGCAATAGTAACAGTAACGGTAACAGTAGGATTCGAGTGCTGTAGGCACATGGATGGATGAACGGGCGTTACATGGACAAGTATAAACATGTAACTTCAATATCTAGGGCATTGCAGATAAATAATCATAAGCATCCAAGTACTAAACAATCCTAGGTATGTGTTCCAAATATAGTCATACGTGCACGCAATGAGAACTTGCACAGCATCTTCTGTCCAGCCAGCCCGTAGCAGCGGCTCCTCTAGGGAACTACTGGCAATTAAGGTGCTCCTTTTAATAGAGCACCAGAGCAAAACATTAACACTCCATGAACACATATGATCCTCACACCACAACCATCCCCTCCGGTTGTCCCAATTATTGTCACTTTGGGGCCTTTGGATCCGGACAATGATATGTGTACACAACTTGCAGATAAGATCACAAACAATACTATCATAATGATTCAATAATAAGTTCAGATCTGATATCATGGCACTCGGGCCCTAGTGACAAGCATTAAGCACAACAAGTTGCAACACAGTCAAATAGGACTAATAGAGATACTAGGAACTATGCCCTAACAGATCTTATTCGATTACATGATAGAACTCATCCAATCCCTACCATCCCCAAGCCTACATCGGGGAATTACTCACTCATGGATGAGGGAAACATTGGTGGTTGATGGAGATGTGTTGGTGATGACGATGGCGATGATCCTCTCCAAATTCCCCGTCCCAGCAGGGTGCTAGAACGGAGTTTCTGGATCCGAATCTTGGTTTCCGGTGGTGGCGGCGGAGCAGAACTCTTTCTGGAAAACTATCGAACCCCCCAGTTTTTAGGTAAAAAGGCAACTTATAGGCGTAGAGGGAGGCCGAAGGGGGTGCCTGGGGTGGCTGCGCCCCCCTAGGTGCGGCCAGTGGTGGGCCCGCGCCTGGCAGGGGTGTGGGCCCCCCAGGCCCCTTCTCCGTCTCGTCTTCTGGCTCCGTGGATCTTCTGGTGAAATATAGTGTTTGGCATATTTTCCGGGATTTTTATTGATGGTTCATTTTCTTCACAAAAACAAGACACCAAGGTAATTCTGCTGATAACAGCGTCAGTCCGTGTTAGTTTTATCCAAATCACACAAGTTTAGAGGAGAAACAATAGCAAAAGTGTTTGGGAAAGTAGATACGTTTTGGACGTATCAAGCGACCAACTAAGAGAGCAATAATGGCCATAATCATGCAAAGCGACAAAACATTATCAATCAAAGCATAAACTGGTATTACAAGTCAAAAACTAAAAGATCAAGGATGCTAAGGTGACTGGTTCATATTCTTAACATGGTGTAAGCATGTGCCAAATCAACCCAAATAAAGCATCAAAGGAGAATACCACAATAATATGCTTTTGTATGCTAAAACAACGCATGATTATTTCAAGGCACATTAAGCAATCTCAATTGTTTAGAACAAGTCATGCTACAGCAATAATCACTAAGCATATGGTCAAAGAAACTTCCAACATGACATGATAAAGTCTAAGCCACTGTCAAAACAAGCTTCCTTTTGTACCACTATAAGCATGAAACTTTCTACTCTTTTCCAATACCAATCGACTTATTTGAAACAACTCACAAAGATAATAATCAATAAAGATTAGAGAACTTTTCTCCCCTAACTACAAAGAAGAACTAAAAATTTCTAAGCAAAAAGCATAAGAAAACTAAGGCTAAACGCAGTGCTAGCAAAAGAGAACACTCACAAACAATAAGAGTGAAAAATAGAGTGTTCTAGGCAATGAAAACGGAACGTGTCTCTCTCTAAAAGAAGTGTGCTGGGGTCCAACCAACTTATTGCAACAAACAAAGAAAAAAACTAAAACAAAAATAAAAACATAGACGCTCCAAGAACAACACAACAGTGCATGAAACAATAAAAACAAAGTGTCTAGAAAGAGACCTGATATTTTTATTGATGAAGAAGGGGATTCCTTGGGCATCCCCAAGATTTGACGCTTGTACCTATTGAATATTTCTTGGGGTGACATGGCATCCCCAAGCTTGCGGTTTTGTCCATTATTCATCTCATCACATCATTCTTTCCCTACACTTGAAAATTTTCTTCATACAAAACTTCACACAATTCTTCATTAGCAACATTAGTGTATTCAAGATAATAAGCCTTTGGGTTTAGTTTCAACTCAAGTAACTTCCATTAAAACACAATCTACTGTAGCAATTCCTTTTAAGAGCTCAAGTGATCAAACATAACTCAAAAAGAAATCGATAAGAGGCAAATGCAAATAATGGCAGAAATCTGTCAAAACAGACCAGCAGGTAAAAACCGATTTTTTCGAAGACCTTCTGTTGCTCAAATCGAAAAGTGTTGGACTAACAGAAGTTAGATAATAACCTGGGGCATATTCTAAGAAAATTACAGCTCAATCCGATGTACTAGAAGTTTTCAGGAATTTTTACAGTGAAGCACAAAATTCTGTTTCGGGATAGCAACTTCCCCAAATCTTACTTCTCTCTCATTAGAGGTTATTCTCAGCACAAAAACCACACAAAAAATATAAGGAGAGATTATTACAGAGGCAATAACTTACAAGACTCAACAAAAGAAAAACTTACTGAAATAAAAATAAATTGGGTTATCTCCCAATAGTGCTTTTCTTTAATGCCTTTTAGCTAGGCTTGATAATTTCGATGATGCTCACATAAGAAATATGAATTGAAGTAAAAGAGAGAATCAAGAAGCAAATATAAAACAAATTTAAGTCTAACCCACTTCCTATGAAAAATAATCTTGTAAAGAAACAAGTCATGCAAGCACAAAGCAACAAGCATAGGAAAGCAAAACAAGTGCAACTTCAAAATTTTCAACATAAAGAGGGGAAACTTAATATTATTGAGATACATAAAACCATGTTTCCCTCTCTCATAATAACTTTCAGTAGCATCATGAATAAAATTAACAATATAACTATCACATAAAACATTCCTATCATGAGCCACATGCATATAATAATTATTACTCTCCACATAAGCATAGTCATTCTTATTAATTGTAGTGGGAGCAAATTCAACAAAATAGCTATCATTATTATTCTCATCACCATAATCATCAAATATAGGAGGCATATTGTAATCATAATTAATTTTCTCCTCAATAGTAGGTGGACTGAAAATATCATATTCATCATTGTAATCATCATATATTGGAGGTATAGCATTATCATATTAAATTTTCTCCTCTATAGTAGGTGGACTGAAAATATCATATTCATCATTGTAATCATCATATGTTAGAGGTATAGTATCATCATAACAAAATTTCTCCTCTAAAGCTGGGGAACTAAAAATATCATTTTCATAAAAACTAGCTTCCCCAAGCTTAGACGTTTCCATAGCATTAGCAATAATGGTGTTTAAAGAATTCATACTAATAACATTGCTATTAGCATGCAAATAAAGTTCCATAGGTTCTTTAATTTTCTCTTCAATCACTTCATGTCCTAAATCAAGATAAATACTATAAATCTCTCTAATTTTGTTGTTGTTTTCCATTAAGCCTAACTAGTGAAAACAAGAAAAAAAAGATATAATTGCAGAATATAAAGGAAATAACTTCGAGCACTCACACACCAACAATAGTACTAGAAGATAGCTTAATAGCCAGAGGATGTGAGTACCTTTTACCTTAACTCCCCGGCAACAGCGCCAGAAAAGAGCTTTACATGGAGGAAGAGACTAAAGGCCCTATAGTCCCCGTCAACGGCGCCAGAAAAGATCTTGATGTCTATGCACGCTTCTATTTTTGTAGATAGTCTTGGGCCTCTAAGTGCAGAGGTTTGTAGAACAGCAGCAAGTTTCCCTTAAGTAAATCATCCAAGGTTTATCAAACTCAGGGAGGATGTGGTCAAATATATCCCTCTCAAGCAACCCTACAATTAAGATACAAGAAGTCTCTTGTGTCCCCAACACACCCAATACACTTGTAAGGTGTATAGGTGCACTAGTTCGGCGAAGAGATAGTGAAATACAAGTAATATGGATGATTATAAGTGGTAATTTCAATCTGAAATAAAGATGGCAGCAAGCAAACATGTAACAAGACTAGTTATAAACGGTGTTTCGATGCTTAGAAACAAGGCCTAGGGATCATACTTTCACTAGTGTACACTCTCATATAAATATATTCTCTTCATTATGCTACTCTGAACTAGTCTCCGGTTGGATAACTCTAATCCATGGTAGGGCTACAAAAGCTCTCCTTAAAGTTCGCATTCCCCATCTATGTAACCCCCACACTGTCACCTTGAGTGCTAGATGGTTCCAAAAAACACCACAATTTCATAGAGCCATCCAACTCAAAGTATTTATGTAATCTTTAGCCTAAGTGCCACATGGTGTGCACACTATCAACTTCACACACGTGGGGATAACTGGAGATTACAATAATTAAAGCACTTGAGTAGCAAAGTAAATCTACTTTATTACAAAGCTCATGACCACAATAAGATCACGCATAGAGAGAGAGAGATGAACACATAGCTACCGGTATAGCCCTTAGCCTCGAGGGAGAAATATTCTCTCCTCATCATGGGATTCAGCAACGGCAATGGAGTCGATGGAGATGGCTCCGCGGGCAATTCCCCGTCCCGGCAGGGTGCCGGAACAGAGACTTCTGTCCCCCGAATCTCCTCTTCGATGGTGGCGGCGCTGCGGAACTTTTTGTGGAGATATGATCCGCGTAGGGTTTACGTCTCGGGGAGACATATATATAGGGGAAAGGGCAAGGTAGGTAGAGCCTCGAGGGGCCCACACCATGGGCTGGCACGGCCTAGGGTGGGACCGCGCCACCCTATGGTGTGGCCGCCTCATGGCCCCACTTCGCCTCCCCTTCGGTCTCTGTGTCGTGTCTGGTAAAATAATGACTTTGGCTTTTGTTCTGTCCAATTCCGATAATATTTCTTTACTAGATTTTCTGAAACCAAAAACAACAGAAAACATGCAACTGGAACTGCGGCATCTTGTCAATAGGTTAGTTCCGGAAAATGTATAAAAATACCTCAAAGTGTAGACAAAACATAAGAAAGTTAATACAAAACAAGCATGGAGCATAAAAAATTATAGATATGTTTACGATGTATCAGGCGTCAGATTGTCAGTGTTGGATCCTTTATGAGCTGTTCCAATGCCCCATTCGAGCACTCGAAAATAATAGTATCTATGAGTTAGTGTTGCAGGAATAGACTGATAGTGTGAGAATGTGAGAAAGGAAATAATAGCGACAAGCTTATGATGTGTATAAGAACTGCCATATGTGGGCGCAAACGAAATGGCAATAGCATCCAGGATATTGATCAACATTCTAATGCTTTCGTAGCTTACGAGTACCAAAAAATAGCAAACGGGTAAGAGAAATTACCGCCATGCGGCCAGGGCGGGTGGGACGCACATGAGGGTGGCCGGGGCATCGGCTAGGCATTTCAAGGTGGATCTGGTGCGTTGGGCGATGAAGATGTTCCTGAGTGGAAGAGAGCTCCGAAGGGGAAGGAGCTCCGGTGCGGAAGAGAGTGCCGGCGGTGAAGATGCTCCTGTGTAGAAGAGAGCACCGACGGTGAAGGAGCTCTGGTGTGGAAGAGAGGGATAGTGGTGAAGCGGATGGAGGAAGGTGGAGGTCAGAACGGGGAGGGCGGCGAAGAGGAGATGGGGGGATATAGGTGGGATGACACAAATTTACCTCCTATACCCCTCTATTATTGTAGTGCTCCTATGGTCCTTGTTTATAGGCCAGGTATAGAAGAGGAATTTTGCATTGCAAAAAATGGGGTGGGATTTTCGAATAGATGTGCGGGATGTTTCGGCGCTGTGCGGAAATTTTGAGGTTGAAGCTTCCAACGTACGCTACTCCAACGCAGCCGATCCTCGCGTGTTGGCCCTGTCTGGACCCACACGAAAGCGACAACATGCTTACCAGCATTTAAATGAGTTTCCACACATTTGCTAAAATTGATAAGCATTTTATTTTGGAAGCTTTCAAACAAGATGGCCAAGGTGATGGCCATATCTTTGCCATAGTTTATGATAATGTGTCTATAACTTAATGATACCTGCTTGGTCAGTGTTTAGGGGTTGAGGGTTTAGGGTTTGCAGTTCTAGGGTTTAGGAGTTTAGGGTTTAGGTTTTGGGGCATTTTCAATAATGTTCAAGCTTTAGGCTTATATTCGTATAATAGAATGGTGTTATCATAATTTAATGAAAGTATATCTTAAATTCTGATCTACAAGTGGATGATACATGTGCCTGGTCAGGGTCGTTTAGGGGTTTAGGGTTTAAGCGTTTAGGGAATTTTCAATACTTTTCAAGCTTTATGCTTATGATGATACCCTACCTGGTCATGATTGTTTAGGCTTTCGGGTTTTAGGGTTGAGGGGTTTAGTGTTTCGAGTTTTAGGGTTTAGTTAGGTATTTAGGGGTTTAGGGTTTAGGGCTTCAGGAATTTTCAATACAATTCGAGCTTTATGCATATATTTATGGAATAGAATGACTTAGCAACAATTTAATAATGAAATTATCTAAAATTTTGATCTATAAGTGCATGATATGTGGTTGGTTAGGGTTCATGGGTAGAGGGTTTAGGTTTTTAGTATTGCGGGTTTAGGGTTCTTGTTTTTTAGGGGTAGTTTAGCGTTCAGGGTTACGTCACAGCTTATGGTTAGGGGTTAGGGTTTAGGGTTTTTAAGGGTATAGGGATTAGGGTATAGGCTTTAGGGGGTAGGGTTTAGGGAATTTTCAATAATTTTTGACATGTCGTTTATTAGAATGATGTTAGCACAATTTGATGAAGGTATCTCAAATTTTGATCAAAGCGCATGATACCTGCTTGGTCAGGGTTTAGAGTTAATAGGGTTTAAGGTTTAGGTTTTAGGGCATTTTCAATAATAATGTTCAAGCTTTATGCTTAGATTCGTGGAATGAAATGGTGTTTAGCGTAATTTAATGAAAGTATATCTCAAATGTTGATATATAAGTGGATGATATATCTGCTTAATTAGTCAAGGTCATTGATACGTTGGAAACGTATCTATAATTTTTCATGCTCCATGCTTGTTTTGTATCTACTTTGCTTTGCTTGTCTATACTTTGAGGTGCCTTTTACATGTTTTCTGGTAATAACCTATTAACAAGTTGCAACAGTGCCAGATGCATGTTTTCTGCTATTTTTGGTTTTAGAAAAGTTAGTAAAGAAATATTCTCGGAATTGGACGGGACAAACGTCAAAGTCAATTACTTTCCGTGGGGAACAAGAAGTCTAGAGGAGAGCCGGAGGGGCCAGCCAGGGGGGCCAGACCCACCCCAGGCGTGGGTGGGCCCAGCCTCGCGCCTGGCTAGGGTTTGCCAACCCTGGACGCCTCCTCGGTCTCCCCCTTCGCCTATAAAAATCCCCCGATGCAGAAACCCTGAGTACCCGATCAAATATCCACGAAACCGTCTGTAGCCGCCGCCACCATCGTCCCTAGATCGGGGGGTCTAAAGTTCTTCCCGGCACCCTATCGGAGGGGAGATCATCCCGGAGGCCTTCTCTCTGGTATGATGCGTGAGTAGTTCCACCTTGGACTATGGGTCCATGTAGTAGCTAGATGGTTGTATCTCCTCCTTTGTGCTTTCATGTATAGATCTTGTGAGCTCCGTTCATGATCAAGATCTGTTGTGTTTGCGGGGATCCGATGGATATTAAGATTATTATGATGGTTTGATTAATGGTTTTGTCTTTATAATTCTATCATGTCTGTGTTGTTTGTGATCTTGCATGATCTCTGTTGTTAGTAGCTATCTTGGCCAAGTAGTTGCTAGTGACTCCAGGAGGGGGTATTTATGCTTGATAGTGGGTTCATGCCTCTAGTTTCCAAGGGAAGTGACAGAAATCTCTTCGGTTATAGATGTGTTGTTTCTACTAGGGAGAAAACAATGGTCTCTTGTTCATGGAACATGTGGACTGTTTACCTTATACACTTCGCTTAAAGCAGTTGTCTGTTGCTTGCAACTTTATACTGGAGGGGGTTCGGATGATAACCTAAAGGTGGACTTCTAGTCATAGATGCAGTTGGATGGCGGTCTATGTATCTTGTTGTATTGCCCAATCGAATCTCATAGGATCTGTCTGACTAGTAATTGCATGTGACACCCCCAGGATCAGAGCTAAACAAATCCCAGACCTCCATATGACATAAGCCTAACCTTGAGCTCTAGAATATCTAGTGAAGAATCGGTAACACAACAGTGACCCTACGACACAAAAATTATTACAGCAAGCTCATAACTGAGAAGAGAACCAAATTATTACAAGCAGAGGTCACTGACCACAAACATCAAACAACGGAAGGAAAATTATGCTATTAAGTATAGCAAACGTAACAAATGGCCTAAGAGGCCTGAAGCATAACGATGACGTCCCAGCCCATATATTCCAGGCTGCCGGCCGGGAACCCCAAGCTACTCGTCGATGTCGATGTAGTACGGAACTCGTTTTCAAGGGAACACTTACTCTGCCAAAAGTATCAACAAAGCAAGGGTTAGTACAGGGTGTACTCCGCAAGACTTCTGGCTGGTGGAGTTTTTTTGCATAAAGCCATCCTTGTTTGTAAAACGAGAGAGAGAAGAAGCTCGTCTAATTAGAGTATTTGAAAAGGGGATAAGAGAGCAACATCTCCGAAATATTGATCATCATCTTTTGATATCCACCAAATCATCATCTGAACCCTAACTAGGATCACCCCCTCGTACCCATGAGGAAGCATCCTTAAGCACACATTGATCTACCAAGTTTTACGATTAGGTTATAGTTCTCTATGATCTTAGAATCTGGTCACCAAGCGTTCATAACCATGAACACGGATTTTCGAAAATATTTAACCCTGCAGGGGTGTACAACTTTACCCACACGTACTAACCTTCTCTTAATGCCACAATGATTAGCCCTCTTCCTTGGAAGGCCGGCAGAGGGTGGTTAGACACGACCTTTACCTTGCTTTCGCTGAGACCATGAGTCACACAATAAGTATGGTTCCGCCGTAACGGGTCAAATCCCGAAGCCGGTACTTAAAGATGTGAGGTGAGGTTAGTTTACCCGGGGGAGCTATCTACCCCAAGCAACCTCAGCCACGCTTACCTACCTGTTATGATGCACCTTCACCCGGGAAATCTTTCAAAAGGTTTTCTATGCATATGTCGAATGGAATGCCCGAACTATGTGACTCATGGAATCTACTAGGCAAGTTAGTTGCTCATGATGTTTTCCAGGCCCCGTGTGGTTGTACGCTCGTCTCGGTTCCAAAGGCAAGAACTCAGGTTCTAGTGGTGGCGATCATGGGACTAGAAAAACCACATCCCACCGTGGCCTCCCATACAAGCCTTAGCATGTTTAACTCATATCACTGATCTCATCACGTTCTCCTATCATACTAGATTATCTGCATATGATACATCATCTGGATGAACCAGACTCAACAGCTATGCATGGCTAAGCAGGACCCAGATATAAGCTCTAGCAGTGCACACAAGCCAAACCTAGTTGTGCTAGGAGCAGTGGATCAGGTAATATAAGCTCAAAGGGGGTAATGCAATAGATAGGACACTTTATCTATCGATAAAAGATCATAGTAGAATCGTATGCAACATGGCAGGAATTGAAATGCTTTTGAAATCATAGGATTATATCATGGTGGGGCTATGCTTGCCTTTGCCAGTTGATAACCAATAAGCAGATCTTCGGGAGCCTTATACTTGACTTGGTTATAGTTGGTCAAGTATTTTTCGTCGATCTTTTATCTTCGACGGTGTTGATCTCGGTCTTCGATCTCGATGTCGTATTCTACCGGGAAGAACGAAACACCGGAAATAAAGGGGAGTCAATCAACACATGGCATCGATGCAATGCTCAAGAATGGATGATGATATGACAAGTTGAATTGTACTAAAATGTAACCCCTAAGCATGCTCGACAGTTTAATCGAGGTTTCGAGGGGTAAAAACCCTAACTCGGGGAAACTCCAAAGGTATATGAGAGGGGTTACTAAGTTCTTCTAAATAAACTTGTTATGAAAGTTGGTTAACAATGCATGATTATAGCTTAGATAGGTAGATCTCATTTTTCTGAACAATTTGATATATTATTTGTATTTTCTGACTTAAAATGAATTATTTATTGAATTTACAAGATTTAATCAAATTCTGGAATTATTTAATCAATTTAAATTGAATTATTGCATCACTGTGACATCAGCACATGGGTGGGGTTGTTTTACACCGGGGCAGAGCCTACCCACGGTGGGTGACAGAGGGGCCCGTGGCCACCTCAGCTGCCACGCGGGCAAGAGTGGACCCACCTGGGTTGACTGGGTTTGACCGCACTGTGTTGACGTCATGCTGACGCCAACGTGATGCCAGCACAGCGGTGGCTGCAGATCGGCGACGAGAACGGCGACAGAGGGCATGCGGGGATGCGTGCGCGTGTGTGTGTTAGAGAGGGGAGGCCGATGTGAACCAAAATATGGAGGCGCCGCCTAGTTTGGGTCACCGAAGCGGCCTAGACGACGAGCAACCGCGGCAGCCGACGGCAGCGTTCGACGGAACTACGCCACAGAGCAGGAGGGGCAAGGTATAGGGTCCAGGAGGGCCGTTGGATTACCCTCGATGCGATGGAAGCCTCGGGCTAGAGGAACTTGGTAGCTTCGGCAATGGTGATGGTGGTCGGCACCCCAAGGTAGGCTCGATTCCAGCGGTAGAGGGCACCCCAACAAGCAAGCTTCGATGAAGAGGTTCCTGGCGAGGAGACAGAGCTCTAGAGCCTTACGTCGGGGATCAGGACGTACTCTAGCGGCGGCGCGAAATGGTGGACATCGGCTAGGGTTCGGGAGCTTGGGGGAGCTCGCGATGGAGAGCAAGAGGGGAAGGGATAAGGATATGGAGAGAGAGGGCATCCGGGCGGTCTTATCCTCCACTCCAGGGGGCGGCAGCAGGCATCATAGCGCACCGGGGATCGACGGCTGGCGGCAGGACACATAGGTGGTTGTCGGCGTCCTTCTGGCTGAACGAAGAAGAAAGAAGAAAGGCATCAAAGAGGTATGGGCCAGAGTGGGCCGCTGCTGGGCTTGCTGCGGGCGCTGGTTGCGCGTGTGAGTGACATAAAGGGAGAGGAGAGAGATGGGCCGGCCTGGTAGGGTTGCAGGCTTCTGTTTTTATTTCCTGAAACTTTTCTTTTTCTATTTCAATTTCTGTTTTGTATTTTCCAATTCAAAACTATTTTGAGGAATTTGAAAATACTAGAGATATTTATAAAATATATGAAATTATTTCAGGTGCCCTTTTAGTCCAATTGGGCTCCAAATATTTTGGATTTTTCAAATATTTTCAAAATCACTTTGAAGGAATTTCAAAGAGAGGGGAGATATTAGGGTTTTAGGGTTTTACTTGAATTTTCTTTAATGCACAATTTAAGGCATGATTCTTATGAATGCGCAATCAAAACCCTAATTAGTAACTAGCTAAAACTGGGGTGTTACATTGCATTGTTATGCCTTGCTCACTTCCTGTCAATTGCCCCGCTGTAATTTGTTTACCCTTCATGCCATGTTGTTCTAAGGAGAGCACCTCTAGTGAACTATGGACCCCGGCCAATCTTTACCATTGATACATCTTCCACTGTTACTTGTTTACTTGCTGCAAACCATTACCTTCCACACCATACGTTTAATCCTTTGTGACAGCAAACCGGTGAGCTTGACAACCTCACTGTTCGTTGGGGCAAAGTCTTGAGTTTGTGTTGTGCAGGTCTCCGCGTTGCTTGCAACACCTTTGTGACGTTTCCTTCCTCCTTCTGGTTCGATAACCTCGGTCTCAACTGAGGTAAAACTTGATGCTTGCTGCTTCACACCTTGCTCTTGGGTTTCCCAATAGGCTGTGCGTAGACAGCCGTCAAGCTTTTCTGGCGCCATTGCCAGGGAGGCTAAGGACGTCTTCACAAGGGGAGTTCTTCACTTCCTTTCTCTTTACTTTGTTTTTAGTTTTCTTTGTTTATTTTTTTGGTTTTGTTTGCCTATTTTAAAAAAACCAAAAAAATTAGTCTAGTCTGGTTTGCTTGCTTTATTCAAAAATACAAAAAATTAGTTCCTACTCTAGTTGTTGGTCTGTTGTTGCCTTGCTTGGTCATGCTTTTTATCAATGGATGGTTTCTTTGAAACTAGTTCTTATTGGCAAGGTGGGTTCACAGAAGAACAAAGGTATTATTATAAGGAACACCGTTTGTCACAAAAAGGGAAACACTTATGGGAACAAATTGATAAGCTGAATACTAGTGCTAGAGACATGTGCTCTACTTATACTGTTACTTATTGCTTTGGTAAGTCTTGTTGCTGTAGGAGGTATAAACACCTGCCTTTTTAATGTGAGTATAATGATAATTTTACCATATCTTCTTATGTTAAAGGAAATTATGACTTTTATGATGTGGAACAAATTGAAGAGTTTATTGCCTTCAAGGGTGCATTTGAACTTGCCAGTTTGCTTGAAAATACTGATGATGCACCTTATGAATATGAGGTTTATGAGATATTTAATTTTGCTTTGATAATTACAAGGAAGCAAATGGCTATATTCTTGAATATTTTAATAGATGCTTTCCACAAATGGAAGAGACTAATGACTTGCAGGAGCCTATGGAAGAAGAAATTGTTGAAACTGGAAGCTTATTAGATGAAAAAGAGGAGGAGAGTGATGAACAAAAGGAGGAAGAATGGATTATCTACCCATGCCTATCTTCTAATGAGAGTAACTCTTTATCCCTTACATTATTTGATTGTCCCCCATGCTTACCAAAGGAGGATGAATGGTATGTTCCTGTGGATCCTTTTGAAATATCTACTTTGAGTAAAACCTATGAAGGTTTTAATCCCACTGTTTTTGAGCTTGATAGAAATTATGTGTTTGTAGCTCATGAAAAGCCTGCTTTATGTGATAGTTATATTGTTGAGTTTATTCATGATGCTATTCAAAATTATTATGAGAGAGGAAAATATGGTTGTAGAAGTTTTCATGGTACTAAAACACCTCTCTTTGTGCTGAAAGTTTTGAAGTTACTCTTGTTTTCTCTTCCTATGCATGCCAATTTGTTCTTTGTGAGCTTATTTGTCTACAAGATTCCTATGCATAGGAAGTGGGTTAGAATTATAGGTGTTTTGAATTTGCTTCTTGATGCCCTCTTTTACTTCAAGGCGTTAAAGAAAAGTACTTGTTGGGAGATAACCCAAGAGTTTCCTTCAGTCTTGGAAGTTATTACTTCAGTAATGACCTCTCCTTATCCTTTTTTGTTTTCTTTTTGTGCCAAGAATGACCTCTAATGAGACGGAAGTAAGATTTGGGGAGTTGCTGTCCCGAAACAGATTTATGTCCTCCACCATAAAAAATCATGAGGAGTCTCTGTAACTCGGATTGAGCTCAAAATTTATGAATAAATCCCCCAGTATGTTATCCCACTTTCATTAGCTCAACACTTTTTTATTTGAGAAACAGAAGATGTTCGAAAAAATCGGTTTCTACCTGCTGGTCTGTTTTGACAGATTTCTGCCATTATTTGCATTTGCTTCTTATTGATTCCTTTTTGAGTTCTCTTTAGGTGAATTGAGCTTTTTGAAGGAGTTAATACAGTATCTTGTGTTTTTAGTGAAAAGCCTTGTTGTTCAAAAGCTTTGCCAGAGGTCTAATATCTTTTGAATACACTAATGTTGCTAATGGAGATTGTGTGAAGTTTTGTATGAAGGAAAAATTTCAGGTGTAGAGAGAGAATGATGCAATGAGATGAAGAATGGACAAAATCTCAAGATTGGGGATGCCACCATGGTGTCACCCTAATAAATATCCAAGAGTTACAAGCGTCAAAGCTTGGTGATGCCCAAGGTATCCCCTTCTTCATCAATAAAAAGCTCAGGTTTGTCTAGACACTTCGTTTTTATTGTTTCATGCACAGTTGTGTTGTTCTTGGAGCGTCTTAGTTTTCGTTTGCTTTGCTTAGGTTGTTTAGTTTTCTTGAATAAAGTAGTTTGGACCCCCGTTCTTTCTGTGTTATTTTGCAAATAAGTTGCTTGGTGTTGGAAAAGAGTAGTAAGTTCATGCTTGAAGTGCAAGAGGAGCTTGCATTGACTGTGACTTAGACTTTAGCATGACATGCTAGGTTTTATTTTGACCTTATGCTTAGTGATTATTGCTGTAGCATGTCTTGTTCAAAACAATTGGGATTGCTTAGTGTGCCTTGAAGAAATTATGCATTGTTTTAGCATGCAAAAGCATAGTATTGTGGTATTATCCTTTGATGCTTTGCTTGGGTTGACTTGGCACATGATCACACCATGTTATGACTATGACAAGTCACCATTAGCCTCTATGATCATTTAGTCCTTGACTTGTAGTACCACTCTTTGCTTTGATTAGTATGCTTTGTTGCACTGCATGATTATGGCCGTTATTGCTCTCTTAGTTGGTTGCTCCCAGTCTTTTGCTAGCCTCCACTTGTATGAGTAAGTTCTACTCATGCCTCAAATCCCAAGAAACCAAGTTATTCCAAAGTGTCCACTATAAACTCCTATGCATGGTGTGTTACATCATTCCAAGTATATTCTTATTTTTATCTATCTTCCAATTAAAAACTATTTTGTTATGTGAAAACTTAGTGATTAAAGCCCTCACGAACTTGATGGAACACCTTATTCTTTGCCCCTAATAAACTTGAACCATTGTCACAAATTGTTTGTATATGCTTGCACTTATAAGTTGGAATTAGCAGAACCGTGCTGTCACGGGGAACGTTTTCAACATTGCACTTGTACTTTGTACTCAGTTGATATCATGTTCGTTTGTCTATGGATGTCACCGGTGTGAAATAAAGAGGGAACTTGTAAGTCCATTGAGTTTGTATCCTGTGTTAGAGAAACGCCTAGGCCGCTAGCCTAAGCCATGCCTAATCATGGTGGAAACTTGCAGAATCACCATAGTGACATCTATGAAGCATTATTCTTATAAAAAAAGAGACACATTGAGAAAAGAGGAAAGAGGGAAAAAGGCACCATATTCCCATGGTACATAAGAAGATTGCTGAGATGCTCATTGTCTGCTTGCCTTGTCATTTTGGTTATGGGAAAGCTCCTATACCATGTGCAAGGGGTACCCCGTTGGCGGTTCTCAATGATATGCAAATACTTAAAGTGACAAGAACTTACCTGGACCCAAAGTTGAGTATGCATGAGGTGTGGCCCTCGTATTCAAGGGACATGAGATTTCCAACTTATACTTCGTCAAGCAGATACTCCAGCTTTGCCACTTTAACCTTAACCACTTCAAGATGCTTATGATAGGGGCAATGAGGGCTGAAAGCTAACAACTACCATAATTTTTGGAATCTCTTTTTGAAACTTGTAATCCCTGCTTCCTTTACAAAAAAGGCCTTTCTTCCACCACTATTGAGTCTCCACCTTCTACCTTTAGGCACCATTAAGAGAGCATAGTTGGCATTCTGTGTGCAGTGTTCCAAAGCTTATTAATTGATGCATATTGTGTTATTACTTGTTCTTGTGCTATTTGTTTCTAGTCACCCTTGCGAACTTTGCAGGTGTCCTATGCAACTATATTGCTACTCTATGAGGGACAAGCTGATTGTCACTATGCTATGTTTTCTACATGTGAAACAAACAAACGTTTTTCAATGCATGTTATTCATGATCTTTGTTTGTAGCTTGTCATGTTGCATGCTTAGTTACTATGTCCTATTGTTAGAACTCCATCTTCCATGCACATGTTTAGAGTTCTTTGCTCCCAGCTTTCAATGCTTGCAAATGGTTTGATCTTTATTGTGAGGGTGCATGTCACCTCAAAAATTATTATGTTTAGCACATACCTACTCGAGGACGAGCAGGAGTTAATCTTGGGGATGTTGATACGTTGGAAACATATCTATAAATTTTGATGCTCCATGCTTGTTTTGTATCTACTTTTCTTTGCTTGTCTACACTTTGAGGTGCTTTTTACATGTTTTCTGGTACTAACATATTAACAAGTTGCAAAAGTGCCAGATGCCTGTTTTCTGCTGTTTTTGGTTTCACAAAAGTTAGTAAATAAATATTCTTGGAATTGGACGGGACAAACGTCAAAGTCAATTACTTTCTGTGGGGAACAAGAAGTCCAGAGGAGAGTCGGAGGGGCCAGCCAGGGGGGCCAGACCCACCCCAGGCGTGGGTGGGCCCAGCCCCACGCCTGGCTAGGGTTTTCCAACCCTGGCCGCCTCCTCGGTCTCCCCCTTCGCCTATAAAAATCCCTCAATGCAGAAACCCTGATTACCCGATCAAATATCCACGAAACCGTCAGTAGCCGTCGCCATCATCGTCCCTAGATCGGTGGGATCTAAAGTTCTTCCTGGCACCCTGTCGGAGGGGAGATCATCCCGGAGGCCTTCTCTCCGGTATGATGTGTGAGTAGTTCCACCTTGGACTATGGGTCCATGTAGTATCTAGATGGTTGTATCTCCTCCTTTGTGCTTTCATTTTTAGATCTTGTGAGCTCCGTTCATGATCAAGATCTAATCTATTTGTAATCATGTATGTTGTGTTTGCGGGATCTGATGGATATTGGGATTATTATGTTGGTTCGATTAATGGTTTTGTCTTTATGATTCTATCATGTCTGTGTTGTTTGTGATCTTGCATGCTCTCCGTTGTTAGTAGCTATCTTGGCCAAGTAGTTGTTAGTGACTCCAAGAGGGGGTATTTATGCTCAATAGTGGGTTCATGCCTTTAGTTTCCAAGGGAAGTGACAGAAATCTCTTCGGTTGTAGATGTGATGTTGCTACTAGGGAGAAAACAACGGTCTCTTGTTCATGGAACATGTGGACTGTTTACCTTACACACTTTGTTTAAAGCAGTTGTCTGTTGCTTGCAACTTAATACTGGAGGGGGTTCGGATGATAACCTGAAGGTGGACTTCTAGTCATAGATGTAGTTGGATGGCGGTCTATGTATCTTGTTGTATTTCCCAATCGAATCTCATAGGATCTTTCTGACTAGTAATTGCATTGTTATGCCTTGCTCAGTTCCTATCAATTGCCCCACTGTAATTTGTTTACCCTTCATGCCATGTTGTTTATCTAAGGAGAGCACCTCTAGTGAACTATGGACCCCGATCCTATCTTTACCATTGATACATCTTCCACTGTTACTTGTTTACTTGCTACAAACCATTACCTTCCACACCATATGTTTAATCCTTTGTTACAGCAAACCGGTGAGCTTGACAACTTCACTGTTTGTTGGGGCAAAGTCTTGAGTTTGTGTTGTGCAGGTCTCCACGTTTCTCGCAACACCTGTGTGACGTTTCCTTCCTCCTTCTGGTTCGATAACCTCGGTCTCAACTGAGGGAAAACTTGCTGCTTCACACCTTGCTCTTGGGGTTCCCAACATGTTGTGCGTAGACAGCCGTCAATCGCTTAATTAGGGGTTTAGGGAATTTTGAATAATGTTCAAGCTTTATGCTTATATTTGTGTAACATAATGTTTTTACCACAATTTAATGAAAGTATCTCGAATTTGGTTCTATAAGTGCAAGATATACCTACTTGGTTACGGTTTACTTATGGATTGACAGGTTTAGGGTTTTAGTATTTAGGGGTCGAGGGTTTAAGTTGGGGGGTTGTCTGGGTTTAGGGAATTTAGGAGTTGAGGGTTTAGGTTTTTGGGATTGTTTTAGGGTTTCGGGAATTTTCAGTGAAGTTCGAGCTTTATGCTTATATTCGTGGAATAGAATAACTTAGCAACAATTTAATAATGAAAGTGTCTCAAATTTTATCTATAAGTGCATGATATCTTCTTAGTCAGGGTTAGGGCTTGAGGGTTTAGGGTTTTTAGTGTTTAGGGGTATATGGCTTAGTGTTTACATTTTAGGGAGGGTAGGGTTTAGTGAATTTTCAATAATGTTCGAGCTATATGCCGATATTCATGAAATAGAAAGGCGTTAGGGCATTTTAATGAAAGTATCGTCAATTTTGATCTATAAATGCATGATACCTACCCTGCTTTGTCAGGGTTTAGGGTTAAAAGGTTTAGGGGTTTAAGGTTTAGGTTTTATGGCATTTTCAATAATGTTTAGGCCTTTATGCTTAGATTTTTGGAAATGAATGACTTTAGCATAATTTAATAAAAGTATATCTCAAATGTTGATCCATAAGTGGATGATATATACCGGCTTGGTCAGGGTCGTTTAGGGGTTTAGGGTTATAGGGTTTAAGGTTTAGGTTTTAGGGCATTTTCAATAATAATGTTCAAGCTTTATGCTTAGATTCATGGAATGGAATGGCATTAGCATAATTTAATGAAATTATATCTCAAATGTTGATATATAAGTGGATGATAATATACCTGATTAATTAGTCAGGGTCGTTTAATTAGGGGTTTAGGGTTTAGGTAATTTTGAATTATGCTCAAGCTTCATGCTTATATTTATGGAACATAATGTTTGTACCGCAATTTAATGAAAGTATTCCGAATTTGGATAATATACCTGTTAATTAGTCAGGGTAGTTTATGGATTTAGGGTTTAGGGGTTTATGGTTTAGGGAATTTTACATAATGTTCAAGCTTTATTCTTATATTTGTGGAATGGAATGGCATTCCCACAATTTAATGAAAGTATCTCAAATTTGATCTATAAGTGCATGATATCTACTTGGTTAGGGTTTAATTATGGGTTGAGGGGTTTAAGGTTTAGGGTTTTAGTATTTAGGGGTCGAGGTTTAGGCTGGGGGTTGTTTGGGGTTTAGGCAATTTAGGGGTTGAGGGTTTAGGTTTTCGGGGTTGTTTAGGGTTTCGAGAATTTTCAATGAAGTTCAAGATTTATGCTTATATTCGTGGAATAGAATGACTTGGCAACAATTTAATGTCGAAACTATCTCAAATTTTATCTATAGGTGCATGATACATTCTTAGTCAGGGTTAGGGGTTGAGGGTTTAGGGTTTTTAGTGTCTAGGGGTATAGGGCTTAGTGTTTAGGTCTTAGGGGGTTAGGGTTTAGTGAATTTTCATTAATGTTCGAGCTATATGCCTATATTCGTGAAATAGAAAGGCGTTACGGCAATTAATGAAAGTATATCAAATTTTGATCTATAAATGCATGATACCTAGCTTGCTTTGTCCGGGTTTAGGGTTAAAGGGTTTAGGGGTTTAAGGTTTAGGTTTAATGGCATTTTCAATAATCTTTAGGTATTTATGCTTAGATTCATGGAAATGAATGGCTTTAGCATAATTTAATAAAAGTATATCTCAAATGTTGATCTATAAGTGGATGATATATACCGGCTTGTTCAGGTTTGGTGATGGGTTTAGGGTTATAGTGCTTAAGGTTTAGGTTTTAGGGCATTTTCAATAATAATCTTCAAGCTTCATGCTTAGATTCGTGGAATGGTATGGCGTTAGTGTAATTTAATGAAAGTATATCTCAAATGTTGATATATATAAGTGGATGATAATATACCTGCTTAATTAGTCAGGGTCATTTAATTAGGGGTTTAGGGTTTAGGGTTTAGGGAATTTTGAATAATGTTCAAGCTTTATGCTTATATTTGTGGAACATAGTGTTTTTATCGTAATTTAATGAAAGTATCTCGAATTTGGATAATATACCTGCTTAATTAGTCAAGGTCGTTATGGGTTTAGGGGTTTATGGTTTAGGGAATTTTTAATATTATTCAACATTTATGCTTATACTTGTGGAACAGAATGGCGTTACCGCAATTTAATGAAAGTATCTCGAATTTGGATCTATAAGTGCATGATATCTAATTGGTTATGGTTTAATTATGGGTTGATGGGTTTAGGTTTTAGGCTTTTGGTATTTAGGGGGTCGAGGGTTTAGGATGGGGGTTGTTTGGGGTTTAGGGAATTTAGGGGTTGAGGGTTTAGGTTTTCGGGGTTGTTTAGGGTTTCGGGAGTTTTTAATGAAATTCAAGCTTTATACTTATATTCGTGGTATAGAATGACTTAGCAACAATTAAATATTGAAAGTACCTCAAAGTTTATTTATAAGTGCATGATAGCTGCTTAGTCAGGGTTAGGGGTTGAGGGTTTAGGGTGTTTAGTGTTTAGGGGTATAGGGCTTAGTGTTTAGGTCTTAGGGGTTTCGGGTTTAGGGAATTTTCAATAATTTTTGACATGTCGTTTATTAGAATGGTGTTAGCGCAATTTGATGAAGGTATCTCAAATTTTGATCTTAAAGCGCGTACCTGCTTGGTTTGGGTTTAGGGTTTAAGGTTTAGGTTTTAGGGCATTTTCAATAATAATGTTCAAGCTTTATGCTTAGATTCGTGGAATTAAATGGTGTTAGCGTAATTTAATGAAAGTATATCTCAAATGTTGATATATAAGTGGATTATATACCTGCTTAATTAGTCAAGGTCGTTTAATTAGGGGTTTAGGGAATTTTGAATAATGTTCAATCTTTATTCTTATATTTGTGGAACATAATGTTTGTACCACAATTTAATGAAAGTATCTCGAATTTGGATCTATAAGTGCAAGATATACCTACTTGGTTAGGTTTTAATTATGGGTTGACTGGTTTAGGGTTTTAGTATTTAGGGGTCGAGGGATTAGGTTGGCAGGTTGTGTGGGTTTAGGGAATTTAGGAGTTGAGGGTTTAGGTTTTCGGTGTTGTTTTAGGGTTTCGGGAATTTTCAATGAAGTTCGATCTTTATGCTTATATTCGTGGAATAAAATAACTTAGCGACAATTTAATATTGAAAGTGTCTCAAATTATATCTATAAGTGCATGATATCTTCTTAGTCAGGGTTAGGGGTTGAGGGTTTAGGGTTTTTAGTGTTTAGGGGTATATGGCTTAGTGTTTACGTTTTAGGGAGGGTAGGGTTTAGTGAATTTTCAATAATGTTCGAGCTATATGTCGATATTCATGAAATAGAAAGGCGTTAGGCAAATCTAATGAAAGTATCTACAATTTTGATCTCTAAATGCATGATACCTAGCCTGCTTTGTCAGGTTTTAGGGTTAAATGGTTTAGGGGTTTAAGGTTTAGGTTTTATGGAATTTTAAATAATGTTTAGGGACCTTATGCTTAGATTCATGGAAATGAATGGCTTTAGCATAATTTAATAAAATTATATCTCAAATGTTGATCTGTAAGTGGATGATATATGCCAGCTTGGTCAGGGTTGTTTAGGGGTTTATGGTTATAGGGTTTAAGCTTTAGGTTTTAGGGCATTTTCAGTAATAATGTTCACGCTTTATGCTTAGATTCGTGGAATGGAATGACGTTAGCGTAATTTAATGAAAGTATATCTCAAATGTTGATATATAAGTGGATGATAATATTAATGCTTAATTAGTCAGGGTCGTTTCATTGGGGGTTTAGGGTTTAGGGAATTTTGAATAATGTTCAAGCTTTATGCTTATATTTGTGGAACATAATGTTTTTACCGTAATTTAATGAAAGTACCTCGAATTTGGATAATATACCTGCTTAATTAGTCAAGGTCGTTATGGGTTTAGGGGTTTATTGTTTAGGGAATTTTTAATAATGTTCAAGATTTATGCTTATATTTGTGGAACAGAATGGCGTTACAACAATTTAATGAAACTATCTCGAATTTGGATCTATAAGTGCATGATATCTACTTGGTTAGGGTTTAATTATGGGTTGAGGGGTTTAGGGTTTAGGCTTTTGGTATTTAGGGGTCGAGGGTTTAGGCTGGGGGTTGTTTGGGGTTTAGGGAATTTAGGGGTTGAGGGTTTAGGATTTCAGGGTTGTTTAGGGTTTTGGGAGTTTTCAATGAAGTTCGAGCTTTATGTTTATATTCGTGGAATAGAATGACTTAGCAACAATTTAATATTGAAAGTATCTCAAATTTTATTTATAAGTGCATGATAGCTGCTTAGTCAGGGTTAGGGTTTGAGGGTTTAGGGTTTTTAGTGTTTAGGGGTATAGGTCTTAGTGTTTAGGTCTTAGTATTTAGGGTTTAGGGAATTTTCAATATTTTTTGACATGTCATTTATTAAAATGGTGTTAGCGCAATTTGATGAAGGTATCTCAAATTTTGATCTTAAAACGCATGATGCCTGCTTGGTCTGGGTTTAGGGTTAATAGGGTTTAAGGTTTAGGTTTTAGGGAATTTTCAATAATAATGTTCAAGCTTTATGCTTAGATTCGTGTAATGAAATGGTGTTAGCGTATTTTAATGAAAGTATATCTCCAATGTTGATATATAAGCGGATGATATACATGCTTAATTAGTCAAGGTCGTTTAATTAGGGGTTTAGGGAATTTTGAATAATGTTCAAGCTTTAAGCTTATATTTGTGGAACATTATGTTTTTACGACAATTTAATGAAAGTATCTCGAATTTGGATCTATAAGTGCAAGATATACCTACTTGGTTAGGGTTTAATTATGCGTTGACGGGTTTAGGGTTTTAGTATTTAGGGGTCGAGGGATTAGGTTGGGGGGTTATGTGGGTTTACGGAATTTAGGAGTTGAGGGTTTTGGTTTTCGGTGTTGTTTTAGGGTTTCAGGAATTTTCAATGACGTTCGAGATTTATGCTTATATTCGTGGAATAGAATAACTTAGCGACAATTTAATAATGAAAGTGTCTCAAATTTTATCTATAAGTGCATGATATCTTCTTAGTCAGGGTTAGGGTTGAGGGTTTAGGGTTTTTAGTGTTTAGGGGTATATGGCTTAGTGTTTATGTTTTAGGGAGGATATGGTTTAGTGAATTTTCAATAATGTTCAAGCTATATGCCGTTATTCATGAAATAGAAAGGCGTTAGTGCAATGTAATGAAAGTATCTCAAATTTTGATCTATAAATGCATGATACCTAGCCTGCTTTGTCAGGGTTTAGGGTTAAAGGGTTTAGGGGTTTAAAGTTTAGGTTTTATGGAATTTTCAATAATGTTTAAGGACCTTATGCTTAGATTCGTGGAAATGAATGGCTTTAGGATAATTTAATAAAAGTATATCTCAAATGTTGATCTATAAGTGGATGATATATACCGGCTTGGTCAGGGTCATTTAGGGGTTTATGGTTATAGGGTTTAAGGTTTAGATTTTAGGGTATTTTCAATAATAATGTTCAAGTTTTATTCTTGGATTCGTGGAATGGAATGGCGTTAGCATAATTTAATGAAAGTATATATAAAATATTGATATATAAGTGGATGATAATATACCTGCTTAATTAGTCAGGGTCGTTTAATTAGGTGTTTAGGGTTTAGGGAATTATGAATTATGCTCAAGCTTCATGCTTATATTTGTGGAACATAATGTGTGTACCACAATTTAATGAAAATATCTTGAATTTGGATAATATACCTGCTTAATTAGTCAAGGTCGTTATGGGTTTAGGGGTTTATTGTTTAGGGAATTTTTAATAATGTTGGAGATTTATGCTTATATTTTTGGAACAGAATGGTGTTACCACAATTTAATGAAAGTATCTTGAATTTGGATCTATAAGTGCATGATATCTACTTGGTTAGGGTTTAATTATGGGTTGAGGGGTTTAGGGTTTAGGCTTTTGGTATTTAGGGGTCGATGGTTTAGGCTGGGGGTTGTTTGGGGTTTAGGGTATTTAGGGGTTGATGGTTTAGGTTTTCGGGGTTGTTTAGGGTTTTGTGAATTTTTAATGAAGTTCGATCTTTATGCTTATATTTGTGGAATAGAATGACTTAGCAACAATTTAATATTGAAAGTACCTCAAATTTTATTTATAAGTGCATGATACCTGCTTAGTCAGGTTTAGGGGTTGAGGGTTTAGGGTTTATAGTGTTTAGGGGTATAGGGCGTAGTGTTTAGGTCTTATGGGTTTAGGGAATTTTCATTAATGTTCGAGCTATATGCCGACATTCGTGAAATAGAAAGGCGTTAGCACAATTTAATGAACGTATCTCAAATTTTGATCTATAAATGCATGATACCTACTTGGTTAGGTTTTGACTATGGGTTGAGGGGTTTAGGGTTTTAGTATTTTGGGATAGAGGCTTTAGGTTTTAGGGGTTGTTTAGGGTTTCAAGAATTTTCTACAATATTCAAGCTTTATGCATATATTCATCGAATAGAATGGTGTTGCCCAATTTAATGTAAGTATCTCAAGTGTGATATACAAGTCCATGATACCTGCTTGGTCAGGGTTTAGGGGTTTATTAGTGTTTAGGGTTTAGTGTTTCAGGAATTTTCAATAATGTTTGAACTTTATGGTCATATTCGTGGAATACAATGGCATAACCAATTTTATCACCGCACCAATTTTATTGTTCAAACACTATATATGGTTCAAAGTCTCACCGCACCAATTTTATCACAAAGTATGAATTATTTGACGAATAATGCCCAAGTTTCTTAAAATTTTCAAGATCCCAAGCCAGTTTCGCCGAGTTTAACAAGTTTATCTCGGTTTAGCCAAATGTTTTTGAATTTTGAACTGCAAACGATGGGAATCTCTACTTCCCGTAATTCTGGGTCACTGACAAGCGGGTCACTTGCATTGCGGGTCCACAAAGTCAGTGTAAGGCCGAAGGGGGCGGGCAGGTAAATAAACTTATTGAAGAAGGGCAAGGAACCGGGTCGATGGGGTGATGCACGTGGGAGAATGCAAAATTACCACCTATATCCCTCTATTATTACATTGCTCCTCGGGTTCTTGTTTCCGGAGCAGGGATAGTAGAGGAATTTTGCATTCTAATTAAATGTGAAGTATGTTTGAATGGATGGGCGGGATATTTCGGTGCTCTCTCTAAATTTTGAAGCTGAAGCTTCTAAGGTATGCTACTCCCACTTCCACTTGGGGGATGATGTCCCCGTTAGATAGACCCAGACGCATGTAGCTTTCGAGCATTTAATGAGTTGATAGACATCTGCCGTCTTTCAAACAAGATGACCAAGGTTGTAACCATATTTGCTTTTTTTGACCTGCACAGCCATAGTTGCTGATACCGTATCCATGTTTTGTACTATGTACATTGGATGCATCTTGGCCAATCAAGCTTTGCTTACAAAGGGAAAATCGAATTTTATTTTTTCAAGTGACAACATTGTTTTTGGTTGTGAAGCAACTTCAAATATTATGGATCAATAGGACATCGTGCCAATTGTCAAACAAAGTAACATGTTACAAGGATAAACCCTATCAATCTTACTAGTTAAATTCTTGCAATAAATTAAGAATATGGCAGTTTACTAAAAACATGTCAATTTTGGTAACATGGTCTAGAGAAATGATGGATAAGACTCTAGAACGATGGAGAAGAGTGTTTTGAGGTTTATGCATAGCGTTTATCGTGCTAAAGACAATATCAATAGTATCTTCTAGCATCAGATGCTAATTGAATGGAAAAGAATAACTGACGGCTGGCAATGTTGGGATTCTCGAGTCTTGATCCAATGGTCAACATTTAGAGTTATTCGTACACTATATAGCGATAAGATAAGATAATATAAGATAAGATAAGATAAGATAGGGGATTATGGTTTACGTTTTAGGGGTTTAGGGTTTAGGGAAGTTTCAACAATTTTCAAGCTTTTATGCTTATATTCAGGGAATAGAATAGCGTTACCGCAATTTAATGAATCTATAAGTGCATGATACCTGCTTGGTTAGGTATATGTGGGTTGAGGGTTTTAAGTTTTAGGGTTTTTTTAGGGTTGACGGTTTAGGGAATTTTCAATAATTTTCAAGCTTTATGCTTATGTTCGTCGAATAGAATGGCGTTACCCAAATTAATAAAAGTATGTGAAAATTTGATCTATAAGTGTACATATGATATCTCCTTGGTCAGGGTTTAGGGTTTAGGGCTTTTATGTTTCGGGTTTTTGGGTTTAGATAGGTTTATTTAGGGGTTTAGGGTTTCGGGAATTTTCAATAAAGTTTGAGCTTTATGCTTATATTCGTGGAATTGAGTGACTTGGCAACAATTTAACAGTGAAAGCATCTCAATTTTTTATCTATAAGTGCATGATACCTGCTTGGTCAGGTTTAGGTGTTGAGGTTTTAGGGTTTTTAGGGTTTAGGGGGATAGGTCTTAGGGTTTAGGTTTTAGGGGGCTTAGGGTTTAGCGAATTTTCAACAATGTTCGAGCTATATGCCTATATTCGTGAAATAGAAAGGCGTTAGTGCAATTTAATGTAAGTATATCAAATTTTGATATATACGTGCATGATGCCTTCTTGGTTCGGGTTTAGGGTCAAAGGGTTTAGGGTTCAGGGGTTTAAGGTTTAGGTTTTAGGGCTTTTTCAAGAATGTTCAAGCTTTATGCTTAGATTCGTGGAATGGAATGGCTTTAGAATAATTTAATGAAAGTATATATCAAATGTTGATCTAAGAGTGGATGATATATACCTGCTTGGTCATGGTCGTTTAGGGGTTTATGGTTTAGGTTTTAGGGTATTTTCAAAAATGTTCAAGCTTTATGCTTAGATTCGTGGAAT
This sequence comes from Avena sativa, assembly GCA_916181665.1. Classification (NCBI taxonomy): domain Eukaryota; kingdom Viridiplantae; phylum Streptophyta; class Magnoliopsida; order Poales; family Poaceae; genus Avena; species Avena sativa. The sequence goes on from OV702284.1 coordinate 37,634,583, forward strand.
GGAATGGCGTTAAAGTAATTTAATTAAAATATATCTCAAATGTTGACCTATAAGTGGATAATATACATGATTTTTCAGGGTCGTTTAGGGGTTTAGGGAATTTTCAACAATCATCAAGCTTTATGCTTATATTTGTGGAACAGAATGGCATTACCGCAATTTAATGAAAGTATCTCGGATTTTGATCTATAAGTGCATGATACCTACCTGGTTAGGGTTTAATGATGGGTTGAGGGGTTTAGGGTTTAGGCTTTTAGTATGTAGGGGCTGAGGGTTTAGGTTGTAGGGATTTTTTAGGTTTAGGAAAAATTTAAGTAATATTCAAGCTTTATGCATATATTCGTCGAATAGAATGGTGTTGCCCAATTCAATGGAAGTATCTCAAATTTTATCTACAAGTGCATGATACCTGCTTGGTCAAGATTTAGGGGTTTATTAGTGTTTAGGGTTATACGGTTCAGGGGTTTAGTGTTTCGGGAATTTTCAATAATGTTCAAACTTTATGGTTATATTCGTGGGATACAATGGCGTAACCAAATTTATCACCACACCAATTTTATGGTTGAAAGTCTCACCACACCAATTTTATCACAAAGTATGAATTATTTGACGAATAATGCCCAAGTTTCTTAAATTTTTCAAGTTCCCAAGCCAGTTTCGCCGAGTTTATCTCGGTTTAGCAAAAATGTTCGAATTTTGAGCAGAAAACGATTAGAAATCTCTACTTCCCGTAATTTTGGATCACTGACAAGCGGGTCACGTGCATTGTGGGTCCACAAAATCAGTGTAAGGCCGGAGGGGGCGGGCATGTAAATACACTTATTGAAGAAGGGCAGGGAACCAGGTCGATGGGGTGATGCACGTGGGGAACACAAAATTACCACCTATATCTCTCAATTATTGCATTGCTCCTCGGGTTCTTGTTTCCAGAGAAGGGATATAAGAGCAATTTTGCATTCTAAATAAAGGTGAAGTATGTTTGGGGCTGGATGTTGGAATGGATGGGCGGGATATTTTGGCGCTCTCTCTAAATTTTGAAGTTGAAGCTTCTAAGGTACGCTACTCCCACTCCCACTTGGGGGATGCTGTCCCCGTTACATAGACCCAGACGCTTGTATGCTTTCGAGAATTTAATGAGTTGATGGACATTTGTCATCTTTCAAACAAGATGACCAAGGTCGTAACCATATTTGCTTTTTTTGACCTACACAGCCATAGTTGATGATACCGTTTCCATGTTTTGTACTCCATACATTCGATGCATCTTGGTCAATCAAGCTTTGTTTACAAAGGGAAAATCCAATTTTATTTTTCCAAGTGACAACATTGTTTTTGGTTGTGAATCAACTTCAAAGATTATGGATCAATATGACGTCGTGCCAATTGTCACACAAAGTACCATGTTTATTGGATAAACCCTGTCAATCTTACTAGCTAAATTTTTGCGATAAATTGACAATATGGCAGTTTACTTAAAACATGTCAATTTTGGTAACATGGTCTAGAGAAATGATGGAGAAGACTCTAGAACAATGGAGAAGTGTGTTTTGAGGTTTGTGCATAGTGTTTATTGTGCTAAAGACTATCAATTGTATCTTCTAGCATCAGATGCTAATTGAATGGAAAAGAAGATCCGACGGCTGGCAATGTTGGGATTCGCGAGTCTTGATCCAATGGTCAATATTCAAAGTTATTCTTACATTATATAGTGGTAAGATAAGATAAGATAAGATAAGATAAGATAAGATAAGATAAGATAAGGTAAGATAAGATAAGATAAGATAAGATAAGATAAGATAAGATAAGATAAGATAAGATAAGATAAGATAAGATAAGATAAGATAAGATAAGATAGAGAGTTTAGGGAATTTTTCAATAATGTTCAAGATTTATGCTTATACTCGAAGATTAATGGAATATAGTGCTACCGCAATTTAATGAAAGTATCTCAAATTTGGATCTACAAGTGTGTGATACCAGCTGCTTTGCTGGGTGTATGTGGGTCGAGGGTTTAAATTCTAGGGGTTGTTTAGGATTGAGGGTTTAGGGAATTTTCAATAATGTTCAAGCTTTATGCTTATGTGTGTCGAATAGAATGGCTTTACCCAAATTAAAAAAGTGTGTGAAAATTTAGGGTTTAGGGGTATAGGGGTTTAGGGATATAGATTTTGATCTATAACTGCATGATACCAGCTGCTTGGTTAGGGTTAGTTCTGTGGTATTGCCGATGATTACTCCATGGAGGGGTCCTCACAGTGCGTGTTGAGAGACGTCGGGTAAGGTGGAAGGTTGGCGGGTACGAGGTGACACAGCTTACCTAGGTTCATATCCCACGACGGTGGAGGAATCCTACTCCTGCTATAAATCACTATAACAGCAATACACCGGGTTACAGGGATCGGTTCGCTATGCGCGATATGAGTTGAGTTATGCCCTAAAGGCTCCTCTAGGTCCGGCTTAGAAAGACACCAGATCCTAGGGTTACAGGGAAAGTCCTAGCCGGACAGGTTATAGAGTTTTACACGGTATACAACTAGTCTAACGTGTCTTGCACTCCAAGGCTCCGGGTACGCTGATGACTCCACCGTAGCCTTCCTTTATCCGACATGGACCTCCCTTCTGGATCCATCTAACTGGGCCGCCCAACAGGTCATAGGCATTGCTACGAACTGTGGGCCACTAAGGTTATCCGAGTTAGAGACATGCAATGGTTATACCCATTTAGCATATCCCCAACAGTAGCCCCCGGAGAACTCCGAGATCTTGCGCCGTCTTGCCTCTTCAGGTTGACTGCTCCGTCTAATGTCGGCAAATCGTCAAGCAACATCTTGTAGTCCTCCCAAGAACCTTGTGATGCTCTCCGTCTTCAACATATAAGTCGGAGAACTGCTGAATCTTCCATCGTACTTTTCTCATAGCCGGACTGGATCCGTCCATACCAGAATCTTCAGATGGGACAGTTCGCCTGCCTATTCCAGTAGAGTGACGTATACCATAGGTCAGCGACGCCTCGTAACTCACACATGCAGAGAATGTAATCATAGCCATTTTTCCCATGCGAAGGATACGAAACGTTGGCGGCGGCATGATGACCCACAAGTATAGGGGATCGCAACAGTCTTCGCGGGTAGTATTACCCAATTTATTGATTCGACACAAGGGGAGCCAAAGAATACTTGTAAGCCTTAACAACTGCGTTGTCAGTTCAGCTGCACCTAGAAATAGTTCTTGCTCACAGAAGTTTATCAGTAGCAACAGCAAAGCAACAACAACAGTGAAACAGTAGCAGTAGTAACAGTAACGGTAACAGTAGGATTCGAGTGCGGTAGGCATAGGGATGGATGGACGCCGTTGCAGGGAGGAGTCTAAACATGTAACTTCAAGATCTAGGGCATTGCAGATAAATAATAACGAGCATCCAAGTACTAAACAATCCTAGGCATGTGCTCCAAATATAGTCATATGTGCTCGCAATGAGAACTTACACAACATCTTCTGTCCAGCCAGCCCTTGGCAGCGGGGCCTCTAGGGAACTACTGGAAATTAAGGTGCTCCTTTTAATAGAGCAACGGAGCAAAGCATTAACACTCCGTGAACACATGTGATCCTCACACCACCGCCATCCCCTCCGGTTGTCCCAACTATTGTCACTTTGGGCCTTTGGATCCGGACAATGATATGTATACACAACTTGCAGATAAGATCAAAAACAATACTATCATAATGATTCAATAATAAGTTCAGATCCGAGATCATGGCACTCGGGCCATAGTGACAAGCATTAAGCACAACAAGTTGCAACAAATTCAAATAGCACTAACAGAGATACTGGGCACTATGCCCTAACAGATCTTATTCGATTACATGATAGAACTCATCCAATCCCTACCATCCCTAAGCCTACAGCGGGGGATTACTCACTCATGGATGAGGGAAACATCGGTGGTTGATGGAGATGCGTTGGTGATGATGATGGCGATGATCCTCTCCAAATTCCCCGTCCCGGTAGGGTGCCAGAACAGAGTTTCTGGATCCGAATCTTGGTTTCTGGTGGCGGCGGCGGAGCGGAACTCTTTCTCGAAAACTATCGAACCCCCCTCGGTTTTTAGGTCGAAAGGCAACTTATAGGAGCAGAGGGAGGCCGAGGAGCTGCCTGGGGTGGCCTCACCCCCTCCAGGAGCGGGGTTAGGTGGGCCCGCGCCTAGGGTGGGTCTGGCCCCCCAGGCCTCCTCTCTGTCGCCCCTTCTGGCTCCGTGGATCTTCTGGTGAAAAATTGTTTTTGGCATATTTTCTGCATAAAAACCAGACACCAAGGTAATTCCGCTGAAAATAGCGTCAGTCCGTGTTAAATCACACAAGTTTAGAGAAGAAACAATAGCAAAGTGTTCGAGAAAGTAGATACGTTTTGGACGTATCAACCCCCCCCCCAAGCTTAGCTTATTGCTTGTCCTCAAGCAATTCAGTTGAAAACTGAGTGCGATAAAAGAACTTTCACGAACACTCTGCTTCATATGATGTAAATATTCTCAGCACAGGAGTATATGCTTAGACAATTCATAATAAGGAGTATGCAACTAAGTATACTCAACAGTCATTGCAAGCTATGAACAGAAACCAACTCAATAATAATAAGTAGCATGAAACATAAACATAAGTAACATTGCAATGCTCATAATAAGTTATGATAGAGTGGTATCTCACTTGCCTTTGTTTGAAGAGCACAATATAAATGCTGAGGTACCTCTGAAGTTCACATGAAGACTAGAGATAAAGATATCAGAGATACAAGCATCCAAGTCATGACATAATTAACCAAGTTTTGGAATAAACACAAGAATGACAACTATGCTCTCAAGAAGGTGCTTATAGAATAAGTGGTGACTCAACAAAATTGTGAAAACGGTTTTGTGAAGGTTTGAAAGGCTTCCCAATGCTAAAAGGAAGGTACTCATTAGCTTTTAGCTCACATTTCCCATATCATAGGCATCTTCATGTGGTTAAGGTGAAAGTGAGGTCCACTCTGAATCATATGCTTAATAGACCATAGACTGGAAATCCCAAGTCCCTTGAGTACGAGGGCCACTCTGCATGCTACTCAACTTTGGTTACTTGTAAGTTCTTGTCATTGTAAATACATGCATATCATAGAGAACCGCCAACAGGGTACCCCTTGCACATGGTACATGAGCTTTCCCATAACCAAAATGACAAGGCAAACAGACAATGAGCATCTCAGCAATCTTTTTATTTACCATATGCATAGCTTTTTATTGAGGATGTTTCATAGATGCTTATTATGGTGATGCTGCAAATTTCCACCATGATTAGGCATGGATTAGGCTAGCGGCCTAGGTGTTTCTCTAACACAATGTATAAACTCCATGAACTCACAACCTCCCCTTTTATTTCACATTGTCGACATCCGTAAACAAAAGTGCAAGGAATCGACTAGATGAGATATCCAAAAAGTGTTGAAAGCGTTCCCCGTGATAGAACGGTTCTGCTGACTCCCAGTATATAATTAACAAGCATATAACTTTCATGGACTAGTCACAATGGTTCAGGATTATTAAGCGCAAGGAATAAATTGTGCCATCAAGTTCATGAGAGCTTTAGTAACTAACTTTCTCAAAATAGACAAACATTTTATTTTGGAAGAAAACACGGCATATAGAATATGCACTGGAATAGCAAATGATGCTAATAGGTAGGTATGGTGGACACAACTGGCAATATTGGTTTTGGGGAGTTGGAAGCACAGGTAGAGCATGTACTCAGTGCAAGTGAAGGCTATTAATAGAGAGGGAGCGACAAACGAGAGAGCAATAGCTGTCATAATCATGCTTGCAACAAAATAGGACTAATTATGGCATGAAAGTGATATAAGAACTCTAAGGCAAAATAAATCATCGAGGCTTACTGACTATTGATTAGTCATATGCATGTGTGAGCATGTGCCAAGTCGATTCATATGAATAGTCAGAGGAGGATACCACAATATCATACCAAAGTATGAATAAAACAATGCAAGCAAACATCATATGACATGCTACAAACTATTAGCAAGCTGGAGCTAATCATAGATAAGCAAGAACTATTAAGCATCCATAATGACATACACCTTACACAAACAGGCTAAGCATGCTCACAATGATGAGTATATGTACAAAAATGAAACAAATAGAATTCGTTACCAGCCTCTTACCACACCTCGAGTTTCCTTAATCTTCATTATTGCCCTTCACTTGTGTGGCTTGAATAATTAACATGAAACCAAAACCCACTAAGGACGGCTGAACCCTGCAAAGAACTCACAAAACCAAAGAAGAACAACAAATATTTTTGGTGTTTTCGATTTTTTTAGAAACAAGCAAACAAAGAAAAACCAAACAAAAACAAAGCAAACCAAACAAAGAAGAATCTTTTTGGATTTTTTAAGGCAAACCAAATCAAAGAAACAAACCAAGAGAAACAATGAAAATATTTTTGGTATTTTTGGGTTTTTAGAAAGAAGCAAAAAAAACCAAAAAGTAAGCGAAACAATGGATATACAAATAACCGACCGAACATGATATATATATGAGTGTCACGTCGATATACCTCCCCCCAAGCTTAGGATTTTGGCCTAAGTGGGGCTCAATCCCATGGTGACCAAGTAGATGCACCTCCGTAGTATGTCGAGGAAGATCCCTCGTCCTGGTACGAGCTCGAGGCTTCTCCTGTGTATGCAGGGGGGTCGTATGATGGTGCTTCCTCCTGATAGTGCCCATGGAAATTCAGAGAGCGCAATTCATCGTCCATCTCCGCCTTCGAGCATGACCAAGGTCCCTGAGAAATACTTAGCAAAGTGGTTTGGGGTAGAGGGATCTCTCTCTCTCTTCCCCGTCAATAAACAACATTCTATAAACCAGGTTATCAAGAGTAGAGCTAGTGGTGACAAAGTGGTGAGCCTTCATGGAAGCAAGATCAAGCCTCTGAGGAGACAAAACTGTATCATGAGGATCAACAGCAATGTCCAAGGCAGCAACAACACGAGTAGCAATAATCCCCCCATAAATGGGTCCCTTAGCAGCTAGGCGATGAGCAATGAGAGAACCAATATTATACTTGTCCTTGTTGTTGAGCGCAGCAGCTAAGAAGGCCAATTGATAGTTGGAAATATTACTAGTGTTCTCCCTACGAAGAACACTGGTGGCAAGATAGTTGGCAAAATACCTGATGGCTGGAAGTTGAAGTTTCTTTATCTTCCCTCGCTGAGCTCTACGGTCATCATCATTTGTTATTCCTCGGTAAAGCTCTAACAAATCAGCGAGTAGAGCTTGAATCTTCTTTGATGACCCTGCTGTACCAAGTACCAGGGCCTTGCAAAATTTCTTCAATGTCATAGAATGAGCCCTGCCATAAAATTTGAAAGACAAAGAAGGATTGAACATACTATTGGTAAAGGAGAAACTCTCCACAAATGTTTTAGTAAGAAAAGCATATTGTGCACACTCATCTTGCATGTAACTTGTTAGTCCATCTCTCTACACCAAAGTCATGAAATCATTAAGAATCCCAGTAGCTTGCAAGAGAGTTTGACAAGGAAAGGTGGAGGGGTGCGCATCCCCTTCATCTCCCTCGTCACCAAATCGCGGAGTGATGAGATCCTCATTGTATGAGGGTCTAGTACTGGTAGATGACCTTGGAAGCCCTGCCCTTCTAGGTGCATCACTCTCAAATATGTCACCAAAGTTGTGGTGGACCATGAATTTCCTATTCTGAAATTTTTAAACAACCATCAAACCAAGTGATTTCTAAGTTGATAAATGATGAGAAACTACTATAGGAACTTGCTAGAGGACTACACATGCACCAAAACAAAATTTCTAAGCAAATAACAAGCATGCAAGCTCAAACAACCTATCACCTATAGCAGCAAAATACTCAATATACAATCTACCAATCACATATCTGATTGGACAAGTGGAGGAGGCACATACCAAGGAGCAAACCCTTCAAAAATCAGCACTTGAGATGGGCTGAACAAGGAGATCAAAAATCACGAGAACGAACAGCAAGAACTCGAGCTTGAGCAAGTTTTTCGGTGTTTTTTGGGAGAGAGAAAGAAGGTGGCTTTGAGGAGGCAACCTGGAGGGGCCCAGGTTGGCCAGACCCCTAGGCTCCACTAGTGGTGGGCCCATGCCTACCATAGGTGTGGTGGCCTGGGTGGCACCCTGGGTCACCTCAGGTGCTTCTATGCCCCTTTTTTCGAGGAAAAAATTATTTTGAATTTTCTGGGATTTTTCGCGAAACTTTATTTTTGGCCCATTTTCAGGGTATGAGAATTGATTTTCTCGCAGAAACAGTTTTTTCAGAAGAAGCAAAAGCAAACCAAAAGCCAAACTATAGGAGCTCTAAGAAACTCAAACAAGCAAACAACTAGCAAAACTAAAGCTAAAGCAAAGACTAGGAAGGAGAAAGGAAAAAAGAAAGCAAGTATAATCACAGTAGAAACATTATTTTGTTCATAAAAATCCTTTTGTTAACAAGGTTGATCAAGTCTTGTTACCAAAACAATCTTATATGAAACAAAACTTTGCATTCCACAAGGTGATTATGTTACCTCATACTTGATATCAATGGTCCCAATCATAATAGTTTCAAAATTTTCTTGTGGAATGGGACAATATATTTCTCCAACCTTAATGCCTTCAATGTTTTCAATGGAATTCAGGCAATAGCTCTTAACAACCTTCTTGGGCAAATAGACAGTGTGCTCTTTGTCATTAATATTGAATGTTACTTTTCCTTGATTGCAATTGATGACAGCACCTGCAGTATTAAGAAAAGGTCTTCCAAGAATAATAGACATATTATCATCTTTAGACATTTCAAGCACAATAAAATCAGTTAGAACCATGAAATTATGAGCAACTTGAACAGGAACATCCTCACATATACCAACATGAATAGTAGTTGACTTATCAGCCATTTGCAAGAAATATCAGTTGGTATCAACTTTTCTAGCTGGAGTCTCTTATAGAGAGAAAAAGGCATAACACTAACTCCAGCTCCCAAATCACATAAAGCAGTTCTAACATAATTACTCTTAATGGAGCAAGGAATAGTTGGTATACCTGGATCACCAAGTTTCTTTGGAACCTTACCATTGAAGGAATAATTAGCAAGTAGAGTAGAAATCTCCTCATTAGGAATCTTCCTTTTATTAGAGACAATATCCTTCATATACTTTGAATAAGGAGGCAACTTAATAGCACTAGTCAAAGGAATTTGCAAGAATAAAGGTTTCATCCACTCACAAAACTTGTTGTAGTGTTCCTCCTCCTTTGACTTGTGTTTCTTACCACTATCTTCACCATGTTGGGAATCCTGCTCTATTCTTTTAGGGTGTCCTTCAGGATATAAAGGATCTTGAGTAGCGGCACCACTCCTAGTTCTAATTCCATAAGCATGTTTATCTCCTAAGGCATTAACTAGCATATCCTTTTGTACCTTAGCAAGTTGATCAAGTTGGGTTTGAACCATTTGAAAGTGTTTACAAAGAATTTTAATATCATTATAAGTTCTTTCCACAATATCTTTCAACTAATGGATAGCTCTAGAGTTTTCCAATAAATGATTCTGAACTTAGTTATTAAAATACCCTTGCTTAACAATAAAAGTGTCAACTTCCTATAAACATTGATCAGGAGGCTTACCATAAGGAATATCACCTTCATCAAAGTGTTGGAGAGAGTGTACCTCAATAGTAGATGAGTGGGGAATTGGCTTACATAATTCTTCTATTGGAGGTAGATTCTTCACATCTTCAGCTCTAATACCTTTCTCCTTTGGACACTTTTTAGCTTCCTTCATCACTTCATCATTTAATGCAATAACTCCCCTCTTTGTTGTTGGTGCTAGGACTGGTTCAGGAACAACTGGTTCAGGAGTAATAGGCTCAGGTGCATTCAGCTCAGTTGAAGTCCAATCATCATAATTCTTGCTTATCTTGGTCATTAATTCTTCAGCATCTGTAGGAGTTCTTTTCCTGAAAACACACTCAGCAAAGCTATCTAGATAGGTCCTAAAATCATCAGTTAGTCCATTATAATAAATATCAAGAAGCTCATTATTAGCTAATGGACATCCAGGATGTGCATGAATCAAGGCACAGAACCTTGTCCATGGCTCAGGCAATTTCTCTTCTTCTCCCTGTTTAAAATCAAAAAGTCTCTACAAAGCAGCATGTCTAGCACTGGGAGGAAAATATTTCTGGAAGAAAGAAGCAATCAAGCAATCTGGGCTATCAATGGAACCAGGAGGTAATCTATTAAACCAAGCCCTAGCTTCTCCTTTTAGTGAAAAAGGGAAGATCTTAGCAACAAAGTACTTGCGCATCTTAAAATCATCAGAGAATAAAGCACTCATAGTAGAAAGCTCATTCATATGAGCTACAACACTCTCATTTTTAGTCCCACAAAAAGGTTCTTTCTCAACAATATCTAAATAAGAGAAATCAAGAGATAAATCATAATCTTCATCTTTAATATCTATGGGAGAAGTGGCAAACTTAGGATCAGAGGACAACTTAGGCATAATAGTACGTCTAGCAAGGAGACTCTTAACAGCACTAGTACCATGTGTGTTTCGGCACTCTTCAACAAAATCATCAGTGAACTCAATGTAACCATCATTAATATCATAACTCTCACTAGCATCAGGTGAGCTAACAGGTGTAACAGTGTCTTCACTAGGAGTTTTGGTATTTCCTAGACTAGCCATAGTAGCATCTAGAAAAGACCTAATGAACCATTCGCATCAAGCACAGTAGAAGTAACATCATGAGTATCAAAAGCAGTTTCAGACTCAGCAGTAGTAGCAGTGTGTGTAGCATGAGTATGTGGTGGTAGTGTGTCACATCCCAAAATTTTCCAAATTTTGAAATGTGAAAAATAAATAAACAGAAGAAATAATTGTTGAAATTTAGGGTGAAAAGAAACTTTTTGTTTCTAAATGGAAACATCAAAACCCTACTTGAACAAATTTGAATAAAATGGAATCCAACAAATTTCAATCAAATGAAATACATTCATCAATGAATGTATCTTGAAATTTAAACACATGGAAAAGTTAAACCAAAACACTAAAACCCTAATGGAAGAAAAATCATTTCCAAGATCACTCTAAGACTATGGATTTGTTCCATATAAAAACTTGTCAACAAACATTTGTAAATGATCAAAAATTATAATTAAAAATATTATAAAACCATAGAAATTGGTTTCATTTAATTTTGAGCCATAGGTAAAAACTTATGAATTTAATATGTTAAAAAGGGAATAGTTTCCAAAACTAATAAAAGCTCCTAACTAAAATCCATACCAAATTGTGAGAAATTAATCCTAAAAATTATTTAAAAGGATAAATAAATATTAAATTGGAAACACCTAATTTGGATCTATAAATAAAAAGATTTGGATTTTATAAGATAAAGAAAGAAAGAAAGAAAGAAATAAGGGATATTTAAAAGCCAAATTAAATCTTGGCCAAATCCTTAAACAAATGAAAGTTTCTTGAATAAAAAGAAAACAAAGATTATTTAAATAAAACTATATGGACTTTGAACCATATTCAATCTTAGTTAAATAAAGACAATTTGCCTAATCTAAATAATAAATCCCAATAAAATTATTTAGAAAACAATTTAAATCTTAAATTAAATCCATAAGAAAATGGAATAATGAGGATACAAATAAAATAAAGGGATAAAGATTATTCAATAAAAATTATATGGACTTTAAATAAATTCAATTTTATTTTAATAAAGACAAATGCCCAATTTAAATGATTAATAGACCATATTAAAATATTTTAAATAATTCAAAGTGAAATATTTGCACTAATGAATAAATAAAACCTACTGAAAAAGGTTTGGTGAAAATTAGAATTCAAATAAGAGTTTGAAAATATAATTAAAATCTTATTTGAATAAAGACAAGTGCTTATTATAAATAAATAATAAACCATAAATGAATAAAAGAATTACTCCAAAATGGTCTTTAAAATACATTAATAAACAGTACTAAAACTTACTGAAAGTTGGAATTTTTTTGAAATAAAATATGTGTTTGAAACATTTGAATAAATTCAAAACAGGAAATGAAAATAGAAAAAGAAATCAAAGAGAAAAAAATAAGAAAAATATCAGCCCAGCTAAACCTAACCAGCCTAGTAGAATTGCAACCCACCTCCCTCTCCCGCGAACCGTTTTCTTTCACTCACGCGCACACCCTCTCTGCTCGCTGACAAAACGGACCCACGCCACATCAGCGCCTCGTCACCACCTTCTTCCCCACCCGCGACTCATTCTTCCTCCTCCTTCGCCATTTACTGCCGTTTAATCCTCGCGTAAATTCGTTTTAATGCTGCATTGATTCTGCCATGCAACCACGCCCTCTTAATCGCCCAGTACTCCTCTAGCTTTCCCCTCATTCGCCGCACCCTCTCTGCCCCCAGGTTACGCCAATTTCTCGCTGCACTCCACTGTCCCCGACGGCACTCCGGACACGATTCCGGCCAGTACCTACCTCCCCACCGCCCCTGGTTTCCACGAGCATGCTCCCCACCTACCTACGCATCTCCCAGTAGCTCCACCTCGCCTGCGCGTGCCCCGCAGCCTCGGCAACGACGACAACTGAGTGCCACCGCCCACTGCCCCGACTCTGGCGACTTCACTCGGTATTTTCTGACCACCCCATTCCCCCTCGATGACACCCGTGTGTTTTCCTCTCCCGTATGCACCTAACTCCATGGATTTTGTGTCCTAGCGCACCTTGCAGCCTCGTCATCAATGACGCCAGAGCACGCCCTTCTCCAGAAGGAAGTCCGGTGAGAAATAGACGACAAACCCATGCGCCCCCTGCCTCCCCACGAGCACGTTGAGCATCATTACTCCACGTCGAATCTGGTGAGCATCTTCCCCTTCTCCCTTGCTTCCTGTTCCACCAGAACCGCCGCAAGCAGAGCCGTGCCGCCACTCGTCGTTGCCAGCGCCACCAGATCGTGGTCAAAGCGATTCTGTCCGCCAGATTTAGATCGCAAGGCTAGGATAGATGACTTAACTGAAGGGATACGTAGCATTCTATGTCATGCGATTTACATTAGATCCAACAATCCACAGCGCTTGATCCACGTGAACTGGTACCAGCGAATAAGAAACAGCCGCGTGGAACAGGTTTTGATTTAAAAACAGAAACTTGTCTATTAGTATATTGATTTTGTAAAATTCATAACTTTTAATCCACACATCCAAATTTTGCAAACTTTATATCATTGGAATCAGGAAAAATAATACTTTGCAACCATGCCCTTTGTTTAGTGTTTTTCTTCTGTAAAAGTAGATGTTTTGTAGAAACTTGTTTAGGCCTATTTTGTGTATAAAATTTATTCTAAAAATGTTTTTAGGGTAAAATCTTTTGTAAATGGGTTGTTTTTAACCTACTGACCATAAAAACAACTTTTAGATTTAAAAACATATTTGTGACACTAAGTAATTATTCCTTTGAATAAAGGCTTATTTTAAAAATGGTTTTTGAGTGAAACCTTTTGTAAATAATTTTGTTTTTAAACACTTTGACCATAAACACTAACATTTGTGTTTAAAAATATGTTTGACAAACACTAGAAATTATTACTTTGATTTAAATCATTCTAGCAAAACAAAAATGATTTAAATGGGCATTTTCACTAACTTGTTTTCAAATGACCTTGCCACTTTTATAAATTACAAATAGGTGTTTTAAAATGTTTATAGACTATTAGAAACCACTTTTCCAAATAAAATAATCTTTTGCATGCTTGCATGCATTATTTTTTTTCTTTATTTTATGTGATGAATTGTTGAATGCTAGATTGAATTTGTGCCTTGATTGAATTGCAATGAAATTTGAAGAGTTTGACTATTGCAATATCAAGGAGTGAACCTATATTCTCTACTAAAAAGGCAAGTGGTGCTTCATACTTTTGTCCTATTATTTTCACTATGCATTAGTGATGTTTTGAGTAGGACCTGCATGGAATTTTTACTAAGTATGCTATGCCTTGGGAAATCCTAGTAGATGATGCCTTAGTAAAATTTTCCTAAGTTAAGATCCCTACTACTATCATGCTTAGCTTAGCTAGTAGAAAACAAGGGTGGATTATATTCATGCTATGAAATATTTCTAAGTCAATGACTTGTGTTTTGTTTAATAAAACAACTATGTGAATGAATCACCTGGGTGGAATGGGACTTGTATGGATTATGTTGAGTGGTTACACAGGGCCCCATATTTATGTCCTACCCTAGTGTATCTCACTTGTGGAAAGCCACCCAAGAACAAAGAGATTTGAGATGTCAAATGTTGAGAAGCTTCAAGTGCAGCCACACGGCAATATGGGCTCTACCTGGATCATATAGGTTGCAATAACTTAGCCAGATGGACATTTGGTGGTAGGGGGTGATAGGTTTGGGAACGCGTCCATTTTGGTCTAAGGGAAGGCTTCTGAAAGGTCTTGTCTTCATGCATGTCGAGTCTTGTGGGGAAAGTGCACCACCTCTCGAGAGAGTAAATCTAAGTACTTAGCCGTGTCCCCGGCAATGGACAATTTTAGCATCAATACATCTAAGCTATCAAGGATCTCCTCATCCCAATTTCTAAGTTAAAAGCTTGTGGTTGAACAAGGGTTAAAGGATCACCAATTTCTATTGGTAGATGCCTTGGGTGATTTTGACAAACAAAAACTTAGTGTTTTCAAATGATAAGGAAAATCTATTTTGAGCAAATCAAGCTTAAGCTCCACTTAGCCAAATGCATATAGATGATAGATACCATTATTCTACCATAGTATCACTTGCCAATACAATTCAAATGTATTGACCCTTGTGGGTGTAACTTATTATGTTGCAGGTTTGTTTGATGTTAGTGAAGTGTGTTGATTAGGATTACAAGTCTACAACCAACATGATTGCCTGTGTCACTTTGAAGATGAAGGACTCCATGCTATATAGTTATTTCTGCTGCATTGTAATGAGATAGCCAAATGAGCTATGTAAGATGTAATGAATTATTTTATTCATGGTTACAAAGTTGTATTATGACCTTTGTTTCTTGATATTACATCTTAAACTGTGGATGCTAGCTATTGATCCAAGGACTAGCATTGCAATCACAGGGACCTTTACCTTTATAAAGGTGGGGTCTTACATAGTGTAACAAGCTTATTTATAACAGACGGTGAATCAAGAGCAGCAGAGGTGTTTAGGACTGTATCTCTTCTTGTAGTGGATGGTAAAATAGGAAACTTTCCATCACGAGACTTCCCCATGATGAAAGTAGTAGCAATGAACAATAGTAGATGCAAGTGAACTTACAAATAAAGCTATGCTCCCCGGCGACGGCGCCAGAAAATAATCTTGATGACCCACAAGTATAGGGGATCGCAACAGTCTTCGCGGGTAGTATTACCCAATTTATTGATTCGACACAAGAGGAGCCAAAGAATACTTGTAAGCCTTAAAACTGAATTGTCAGTTCAGCTGCACCTGGAAATAGTTCTTTCTCACAGAAGTTTATCAGTGGCAATAGTTTGTAGTAGCAACAGCAAAGCAATAGCAATAGCAACAACAACAGTGAAACAGTAGCAGTAGTAACAGTAACGGTAACAGTAGGATTCGAGTGTGGTAGGCATAGGAATGGATGGACAGGCATTGCATGGACGAGTCTAAACATGTAACTTCAAGATCTAGGGCATTGCAAATAAATAATAATGAGCATCCAAGTACTAAACAATCCTAGGCATGTGCTCCAAATATAGTCATACGTGCTCGCAATGAGAACTTTCACAACATCTTCTGTCCAGCCAGCTCATGGTAGCGGGGCCTCTAGGGAACTACTGGCAATTAAGGTGCTCCTTTTAATAGAGCACCGGAGCAAAGCATTAACACTCCATGAACACATGTGATCCTCACACCACAGCCATCCCCTCTGGTTGTCCCAATTATTGTCACTTTGGGGCCTTTGGATCCGGACAATGATATGTGTACACAACTTGCAGATAAGATCACAAACAATACTATCATAATTATTCAATAATAAGTTCAGATCCGAGACCATGGCACTCGGGCCCTAGTGACAAGCATTAAGCACAACAATTTGCAACAAAGTCAAATAGCACTAATAGAGATACTAGGCACTATGCCCTAACATATCTTATTCGATTACATGATAGAACTCATCCAGTCCCTACCATCCCCAAGCCTACAGCGGGGGATTACTCACTCATGGATGAGGGAAACATCGGTGGTTGATGGAGATGCGTTGGTGATGACGATGGTGATGATCCTCTCCAAATTCCCCGTCCCGGCAGGGTGCCAGAACGGAGCTTCTGGATCCGAATCTTGGTTTCTAGTGGTGGCGGTGGAGCGGAACTCTTTCTGGAAAACTATAAAACCCTCCTCGGTTTTTAGGTTGAAAGGCAACTTATAGGCATAGAGGGAGGCCGAGGAGATGCCTGGGGTGGCCTCACCCCCTCCAGGCGCGGGGTCATGTGGGCCCGCGCCTGGGGTGGGCCTAGGCCCCCAGATGTCACATCCCAAGATTTTCCAAATCTTGTAATGTGAAAAATAAATGAATAAAATAAAACTTTGTTTGAATTTCAGGGTGAGAAGAAACTTTTTGAATCCAATTTGAAACTTTCAAAACCTATTTTGATCAGGATAAATCCTAAAGGGATTTTAAAAAAAAGTTAAACATTTAGTAAAGGAAAATAAAAAACATTTTGAATTACTATTTTGGATCTTTTAAATAAAAGGATTTGGCTTTCAAAAGAAAAGGTGGATTTATAAATAAAGATTATTTTATAAAGCCAAATTAAAACTTGGCCAAGCTTTTGAAATAAAATGTTTTGTTTTGATTAAAAATAGTAAAGGTTTATTTAAATAAAATAATAAGGATTTAATGTCCAATTTTATTTAAATAAAAGGTTTTGCCATTTTAATTAAAACATCAAAACTTATTAAATTATTTTAAATAAGTTTTCCAAGTATTTTATATTCTCAAATAAAACCTACTGAAGTGTTTTGGTTTTATATTAGATTTCAAAATAATTATTTTAATAAAACAAATCTTATTTTGATTTAATAACTAAAGTCCATTTTATTTAATTATTAATGGACCAAAAAATAAAAATGTTATTTTGTTTTAAACAAGTTTTGCAAGTATCTTATATTTTCAAATAAAACCTACTGATTTGGTTTTCAAAATATTTGGATTTCAAATGGAGATTTTATTAAATAAATCAAACTCTATTTGATTAAATAACTAAAGGTCCATTTTATTTAATTAATGAATGGATCCTAAAAAGAATAAAATTATTTTATTTTGGGATTTGGTTTATGTTGATAAACAGAACCAAAAACTCATTACAAGTGTGGTGATTGTTTGAACTGTTTAAATGTTTGAATAGTTGATTGAAATTCAAAACAGAAATAGATTTGGAAAAAGAAAAAGTTTCAGAACTGGAAAAAAATAGAAATCAGGTCGACCCAACCCAGCAGCCCAGTCTAGGCCCAACTCCAGCCCACCTTTCTTCCCCTCTGCGAAACGTTTTCTACCTAAAGCCGCACCCGCAGAGACACCTACTGGTGGACCTCGTTTTCTTTTCTTCTCTCTCGCTGCTAGTGGACCCCACATCCACGTGGTCATCTTCTTCGCCGCGACTTCTTCCTCCCCCAAACCACGTCGCAGTTACTGCCGTTGAAAGCTCCATCAATCCCCGTTAATTGCCGCGTTAATTCGCCCAGCCAGCACGCAAGGTAAAAGCGCCTGCCTCCCCTCTTCCGTTTCCCCCAGGCACCCCTCCTCGGCACGCCCCCAGGCTGACGAATTTTGCTCAAACACCGCCACTGTCCGACGATGCTCCGGCGAGAATTCCGGCCGTGTCCTGCCACCCCTCGCCTCCTTAAGCACACTCACATACTCTCCTAGCCCTGGCGCCTCTCCCGGCGCTTTCCATTCACCCGCGGGCGCCCCAGAACGTCGGCAACGACAACAACCGCCGCCGCCACCGTCTGGTTTTCTCCGACGACCTCTTCCCCGGTAAGCCAGACCACCCCCTTTCCTCTCGTTGATGCTCGCTTGTCAGTGAACCGCGTACGAAGCTAACCACAACCTCTGTTCCCTCTCTCGTGCTCTGTAGCAACATCCCCAGCGACGCCTGAATGCACCCGACGCCGAGCAAACTCCGGCGAGCAATTGTCGTCACCTCCGTGCTCCCCTTGGCCAACCAAAGCAACAACGAGAATCAGTGCTTCATTGCGAACCTGGTGAGCAACCTCACTCTTCCCCGCTTGTCCTATTTCGTCGGCAGCGTCATCGACAGAGCCGCGCCGCCGCGCAGCCACCGTCAGCGCCGCCAGTCCCTGGCAAACGCGTTGTAGCCGTAGGATGCGAATCATCTGGCTAGGATTAGATCCAATCGAAAGGGTACGCGACCATCTGTGCCACACGTTTTCAGTTAGATACAACGCACCCCGTAACCGATCCGTGCGAACCGTTTTCGTCCAATCAGAGACAGACACGTGGCCTCTGTTTGATTTAAAAGACAGAAAACTTCTATTAGATTTCCAATTTTGTAAATTGCACAACTTTTTAACCACACGTCCAAAAATTGCAAATTTTATACCAATGGAATCAGCAAGACAAGACCTAGCCAACCATGCCTTTTGTTTAGTAAAATTCTTCTGGAAAAATGGTTGTTTTTGCAGAAACTTTTGTATGCTTGTTAAGGATGTGAAAATTGTTTAAAAATGAATTTGGGGATAAAATCTTTTGCAAATGGTGTGATTTGAACCTACTAACATTAGGAAACACTTTGTGGATTCAAAAATGTATTTGGTGAAACAAAATAGTGATTCTTTGATTTAAAACCATTTCTAGTCAAATAGAAATGTGGTTTATTTATTAAAAATGATTTTTATGGAAAACCTTTGGGAAATGTTTTGTTTTAAACTCTCTGACCCCAAACACCAAGTTTTGTGGTTTGAAAACACATTTGGTGAACCCTATAGATTAATCCCTTAGTAAAAATATTTCTACACCACATAAAATGATACTTTGTTTTGAAAATGGGTTAGGAAGTGAGACTTCTTGCAAATGACTTTGCCACTTTACAAAATGACCAATAGGTGTTTTAAAATGTTTATGACCCATTAGGAACCACTTTTTCAAACAAAACAAAGCTTGGCATGCTTGCATGCATTACTTTGACTTTGTTATTTTGTGTGTTGTTTTGCTTGATTGGTAGATTGAGTTTGTGCCTTGCTTGATTGAATTGTAGTGACTTGAAGAGTGTGATTGTTGCAAGGACAAGGAGTGAACCTATACCCTCTACCAAAAAGGCAAGTGATGCTTCATACTTTTGTCCCATTACTTTCACTATGCATTAGTGATTTTCTCTAAGTAAACTTGCATGGTTGTTGCTAAGTATAAACCTTGCTATAGGAAAACTAGTAGCTGAAACCTTAGTGGATATCTTCCTAAGTTAAGATTCCTATTACTATCAAGCTTAGCCTAGCTAATAGAAAACAAGGGTGGAATATATATTCATACTATGGAAAATTTCTAAGTCTGAGGACTTGTGTTTTGTTTAATAAAACAACTAAGTCAATGAATCACCTGGGTGGAATGGGACTTGCTTGGTGGTTTTTGGTTGAGTGGTTCACAAGGCCCATGTTTATGGTTGACCTTGTGTATCTCACTTGTGGATGGCCACCTAGGAACAAAGAGATTTGAGATGTCAAATGTTGAGAAGCTTCAAGTGCAACCACTTGGCAATATGGGCTCTACCATGATCATATAGGTTGCAAGAACTTAGCCATATGGACAGTGGGTGGTAGAGTTTGATAGGTTGGAACGCGTCCATTTTGGTCTAAGGGAAGGCTTCTGAAAGATCTTGTCTTGGGAAACCAAGTCTTGTGGGGAAAGTGCACCACCTCTGCAGAGTGTAAAATCTAAGTACTTAGCCATGTCCCTGGTAAAGGACAATTTGAGCATCAAGACATGGAAGCAATCAAGAATCTCATCATTCAAATTTCAAAGTTAAAATCTTGTGGTTTGAACAAGGGTTAAAGGATCTTCAATCTTTGATTGAGAAAAATGATTTTGTCAAAGCAAAAACTTAGTATTTTCAAATGTTAAGGAAAAATCTATTTTGAGCAATGCAAGCCTCAACTCCACTTAGCCAAATGCATATAGATGATAGACTTCAATATACTACCATAGTATCACTTGCCAATACAATTCAAATGTATTGACCCTTGTGGCTCTAACTTGTAATGTTGCAGGATGATTGATTTTAGTGAAGATTGATTGATTAGGATTACAAAGTCTACAACCAACATCTGCCTGTGGCACTTTGAAGATGAAGGACCCCATGCTTATAGTTATTCCGCTGCAATGTATTGTAATAGCCAAATGAGCTATGTAAGATGTAATAAAATTATGTTATTCCTGGTTATAAAGTTATGTATGACCTTTGTTTCTTGATATTACATCTTAACTATGGATGCTAGCTATTGATCCAGGGACTAGCATTGTAAACACAGGGGAGTCCACCTTATATTGTGTAAAGGTTGGGACACTCCCTCTACACCAGACCTCCTCTCTGTCTCCCTTTCTGGCTCCGTGGATCTTCTGGTGAAAAATAGTTTTTGGCATATTTTCCGGGATTTTTCCTGATAGTTCATTTTCTGCACAAAAACAAGACACCAAGGTAATTCTGCTGAAAACAGCGTTAGTCCGTGTTAGTTGTATCCAAATCACACAAGTTTAGAGAAGAAACAATAGCAAAGTGTTCCAGAAAGTAGATACATTTTGGATGTATCACGGCGGTGGGAACTTGGCGATATTTTTCAGCACGCTCGCGCACACGCTGTCCACGCGGCAATCGTTCGATCATCTTGCACGAATATTGACACCGAGTACTATATATTATAACCGTGGTGACTTTTATATTTTCACCTCATTCTTCCTCGCATCATCTTCTTCCTCTAGCCAACGTCTCCTTGAGCTCATCGCGCAGAGAAAACCCTAACTTTTCTCCAGCCACAATCATCTCCCACCTGCACTAATGGCCAATACCAGCAACACCCCGTCGATGGCGGCGTCAGGCGAGGCGACAGTCAAATCAACGGGCTCTGTCCATGTCCCGCCGGAGGGCGTGGTGGTGCTGCGTTCCGCAGTGGTGGAATCCACCAGCGGCGACCATATTCCAGTGGGGCTGGAACCACTGGAGGAGGAGGCTGACTCCCATAAGGGGGAATGGCGTGGCTTGGATATCACCAAGAATGAAATCAAGGAGATGCTCGCCGAGGGGTACCTCCCTACGACGGAGGGCCTAATCTGGCGGGCGGCGCCGGCCGGAGAGGTCGTCCCTTCTCCCCTAGCCGGAGAAAAGGTATTCCTCAAAGCTCAGTTTGTGCGTGGAATCTCCCTCCCAATCTCCGACTTCTTCATAGAAGTCCTTAGTCACTTACGGATTCAACCTTAGAGCCTTTCTCCGAATAGCATCCTCATGCTTAGCAACTATGCGGCGTTGTGCGAGGGTTACCTAGGAATTAGTCCTAGGTTAGATCTATTTATTTACTTCTCCATCGTGAAGAGGGAAGCCGGGGTGAGTAAGGAGGAGCTTAGGAACTGTGGAACCATTAGCTTCAAGATCTGGCCTGGCCGGCGATTCCCTGACATTGTAGGTCACGAATCCTGCAAGAATTGGTAGAGGACGTATTTCTACGGCCTAGATATCCCTCTGGCTGGCCGAGAAAGAACGTACCTAGACTTTGTTGATGGAGCTACTGTTGAAGCCCCGACATGGAGATCCCAAGCCCTCCTCCCCTCCGACGACGAAGCCTCTCGCGCCATAAGGCGGATTTATTGGTTCATAGAGACGGGTTTGACTGGGTTGGACCTATCCATGTGCTGGTTCATCAGGCGGATCCAGCCTCTGCAGCACCGCGTGAAGCTCATGCACCAGTATACCAAGGACAGGAAGGACAGCCTCCATATCTCCGAGGACAACTTCTCCAGTGACTCCGTCAAGCTTCACCTCAAAAACATAATCAAGGTGAAGGATAGGAAGCGTGGCTTCACCATCACCTATGACATGTTCGAGGGGGGCACGTGCCCAGAGGTACTCATTTATTTTTTGTGTACGACATATACTCCAGTTCTTCCGTCTTGCATATACCCTTCCGTCTAACACTTTAGGATTTCACTTAACAGCTGAAGAATATAGACGAAGGTAGCATGGCTGCCCAAGACTATGATCCAAAGATGAAGGAAGTCACCGTCGTGTCCAACGACGAGGTCCTGTTGGCGCGAAAGCATAAGAGCTCCACCTCTGACGCTGCCGTCGGAGGAAAGAATAAGAATACGGAGGGTGGAGCCTCCAATAGATCCACCGCCTCCCTGGAGACGGAGAAAAGAAGAATGACCGGTATCCCTTTGACAAAGGCACCAACCATTGTATAAGCTTCTAATCATCCAACATGGTCTCTTGCTAGTCTTATTCCTATACTTATACTTTTGCATGTTTCAGGAAGAATGCCAGTGTGAGTTTGAAGAAGACCTCCCAAACATTGCGGGCTTCTAAAAACATCAAAGAAATGTTTGTCCAAGCATCTCCCTCCATCGCCCCTCCAACTCCGAGCATCCAACCTACTGCCACACCAACACGTTCTTTGGCAAAGGTAGCGTCTGAACCTTCCGTAATGGAATTGGACCCAACTCCTTTCTCAGGAGGTCCTAGACGTTGCCGTGGAGACCCACGTTGTCGGCGAGCAGGAGACGCAAGAGATCACATCCTCTAAAGTGGCTAAAGCTCCGGCTAAGGATGCCACTGGCAACGGTAAGGGGGTGGTGGAAGGCGGAACTTCTACCGTAGGCGGAGTCGTTGCACCCAAGACGCCAACAAAGCTTCCCAAGATTGTCTACCCGGTGCTTACACCAATTAGCTCAACTCTGGCTCCTGGTGCGGTGCCGACTTCTCCCACGTGCGGTCCTGAGGAGTTGCTCAAATAAGCGGAGATCGTCGGTGTAAACACACTTGCTTTTAGCAAGATATTCTCCGAGAGCGCCAGCAACCTCAAGATCATCGCACTTGTAAGTTTTTATATGCCTTTTGCATTTCATATGTAGTATCCCACCATAGCCCCCGAGGATTTAGATAAAAAACCATAGGTCTTTGGGTTTGAATGCTCTAAGAGTGACTAAGCTAGAAACTTTGCACTGTAGCCCCCAAGTATTTAGTATGAATGAATTATTCCGACTAGATACTTTTAGAGTAGCATACACAGTGTTTGTAATTTTCAATACTGTAGCCCCCAAGCCTCTAGTTGAAACAAAATTAGTTTCGACTAGATGCTTAAAGAAAGACTAAGAATATTGCTGAGTTAAAAACTCGTACTGTAGCCCCCAAGCCTCTAGGAGGATACTTATCCGACAAGATGCTCCAAGTAGACTAAGTAACTTTGATCTTTTTTGCAGAATGAGAATACTCGGAGGAACACCGCCAATAACAAGTTCCACAAGATGTGTGCAGATCTTGAAGCTAAAAAGGTTAAAACTACCTTCTTGAAGGATCAAATCACCAAGAGTAAGAGTCTGTTTTTCTTTTCAATTTCGCACTCAATCTTCGTCTTGTGCCATTAACTTCTGGCTACTCATGATGCTTTGCCATTTCTCCGACTTGTAGAAGCCATCGCCAAGGCCAAGGATATTGTCGAGAAATCCAAGCACATACAAGAGTTGGATAGAAAAAACAAAATCTTGAAGAAGGAGAGAGAAGACTCACTGAAGGTGCATGAAGATGCCCTAGCCGCCTTGCAGGAATCCGTGAACACGGAAATCAACCGCCTTAAGGAGGAAATTGCAATCCTCAAGGAACAGAACAAAGCTGCCGCCAAGAAAAACACTCGCAACCTTGAGTCTTAAAAGACCCTCCGAAAGGAACGTGATTCCATGGCGGAGACTCTTCGGCAAGCCGAGGATAGATTTTTGGTAAGCATTCTCCGTCTTGTACTTCTGTAAACCAGGTACTCTGAACTTATGTTGTATTGAACTCATGTACTCAATCATTTGGCCAAAAATGCGGCTCCTATTGGTTTGACCAATAATCCTCCTCTGCCAAATGAATGCATGATTCTTGCCAAAAACTTCATCAGCACCGCCATCACCCAGGCAAAGGAAATCGCCAAGCCCTTAGTCATCAATATCAAAGCGGTGGACTCCGTCATGAAGTACTCGGAGATCATGTGCCAAGCCCCCGAACATATCGTAAGCTGGAAAGCTTCATGTACTTGGGCTGGTGCAAGGATGGCGTTGTCTATGGTCAAGGCTCACTACGAGGATGCTGACATCGACACGGTGACCTCTGGCTTGCCCGACATAGACGATGACGGTCAGAAGATCGATCATGGAGCTATCTGCTCATCGCTCGCCAGCTACGATACCAGGGTCACCTAGTTGATGGATGCAAACACCTTTGTGCCCCATGAGGTAATTGACGCCGACCAAGCCAGATCCTTCGAGTCCCTTAAGACTGCCGACTTCACTGATGGGCCAGATGATTCTCCTGCGGCTGATGATGCTACCTCGAAGTCTCCTGCACCAGAGGAATGAAAAAACTATGCAGTATTTGTTTCCTCTGGATGTTTTGTATGTATGCGAAAAACAATGGGTTAATCTTAAGGCAGAAAACAATGGCTATAAGATTCATGTTGCTTAAGAACTATTTCCAGTATGTATATATTTTTAAGCAAGTGCTGGCTTATCCATTACTCTAATTTTTATGCTTGACTTTTTGTGCGTCAGAAGACCGTTAGTCAGAACTATGCCCTCAGGCGATGATACCCAATGGCACCGTCAAAAACCTAAGTACAAAATCGTCGAATTCGAGTGACAAAGGTCACTACTCAAGAATCCACATAAAAACAACAAAGAACGTGTAGACCAGAAAACTTAAGCTAACGCCCGTACAAGTGCAAATGCAAAACTTGCGCATAAAGGTTTTATACGATCCGAAAAATGAACACTAAAGGAGGTAAAAGACTCATGCATATGAGTGAACCAAAGATCTTTATTTCATTGATCATATAAGATATACACAGTAGATAGTAAAATATGCTAAGTGTAAAAAGGACGTAGTTGTGCTATGTTCCATGGCCGATCAAGCTCCGGGTAGTCATCATCCGGGTCACGTCGCTTACGCTTATGATCATTGCTAGGACTATCCTCAAGTTCACGATTATCAACGAGGTAGTAAGACCCATTGAGTAGCGCCTTTCTTATGATGAACAGTCCTTCCCATGGCGGGGATAATTTGTGTGACTTCTTCTGCTCAAGTCGGAGCACCAGATCCCCCTCTTTAAATGAGCGATGCCGAACACGGCGACTATGGTAGCTGCGTAGCTTCTGCTAGTAGATGGCGGATCTTTGGCATGCCAATACGCGCTCTTCCTCGAGAAGGCCCACATCTAGGCGCCTAGATTCTTCAGCGTCATCTTCGTCATAGGCGGCAACTCTTGGTGAATCGTGAAGGATGTCAGAAGGCAGGATGGCTTCTGCTCCATATACCATGAAATAAGGGGTGTAGCTGGTAGATCTGTTAGGTGTAGTTTGTAAACTCCACAGAACATATGGTAATTCCTCTGCCCAGGCTCCAGCTGCTCTATGTAGTGGTGCCTCTAGACGTGGCTTGATTCCCTGCATAATTAATCTATTGGCTCGCTCAACCTGACCGTTGTACTATGGATGTGTCACAAATGCTAGGTCAAGTCGGATGCCCTTCTCCCAACAATAAGCTTCCACTTCTCTGATCCTGGTCACGTCACTTACGCTTATGATCCATGTTTGGTCTATCCTCTAGTTCACGATTGTCAACAAGGTAGTAAGAAACATTGAGTAGCGCCTTGCTTATGATGAACGGTCCTTCCCATGGCGGCGATAATTTGTGTGACTTCTTCTGCTTAAGTTGGAGCACCAGATCCCCCTCTTTAAATGAGCAATGCCGAACGCGGCGACTATGGTAGCTATGTAGCTTCTGCTGGTAGATGGCGGATCTTTGGCATGCCAATACGTGCTCTTCCTTGATAAGGTCCACATCTAGGCCCCTGGATTTTTCAGCGTCATCCTCGTCGTAGGCGGCAACTCTTGGTGAATCATGAAAGATGTCGGAAGGTAGAATTGCTTCTGCTCCATATACCATGAAATAAGGGGTGTAGCCAGTGGATCTGTTGGGAGTAGTTCGCAAACTCCACAAAATAGATGGCAACTCCTCCGCCTAGGCTCCAGCTTCTCTAGACGTGGCTTGATTCCCTGCAAAATTAATCCATTGGCTCACTCAACTTGCACATTGGACTGTGTATGTGTCACAGAAGCCAAATCAAGTCGGATGCCCTTCTTCCAACAATAAGCTTCCACTTCTCCGAGTGATAAGTTGCTACCATTGTCGGTGATAATGCTATGTGGGAGACCAAATCTCACCACTAGATCCCTGACAAACCAAAGGGAAGTTGCCCCATCAAGCTTTCTAACGGGTTTGGCTTCTATCCATTTAGTGAATTTATCAACTGCTACTAGCAGATGCGTAAAACCACAAGGTGCCGTCTATAATGGACCAACCATGTCTAGCCCCCAGACTGCAAATGTCCAAGTTATTGGTATTGTTCGCAATTCTTGAGCTGGTCCATGTGGTTGTTGGGCATAGTACTGACATCCCATGCATGTCTCAACCAGCTTTTCGGCGTCCGCCTTCGCGTTCAACTAGTAGAATCCTTGCCAGAAGGCTTTGGAGACCAAAGATCGAGGAGCAGCGTGATGCCCGCAATTTTCGAGATGGATCTCATGAAGAATTTCAATACCTTCTTGCTGGGAGACACACTTCAGGTATACACCAGTGGTACTTATTTTATAGAGTTGTCCATTGATTATGGTATAGCCGTTTGCTTGACGTACTATTCACCGACTTTCGACCTCATCGGTGGGCAAAGTTCTGTGTACGAGATATTCCATGAACGGTTTTGTACATGTCGTAGGGACCTTTGTTACTGTATGAACAAAAGAGTCAACTCTATCCGGGTTCTTGGGGTCTGCTCCCTTCATGGATGGGGTCCATAGATGCTTTAGAAAAACGCCAGGCGGAATTGGTTTGCGCCCTGATCCAAGCTTTGACAGTAGATCAGACGCCTCATTTTCTTACCTTTTGACATACTTGACTTCGCAGCCCTCGAAGCACTTAGCCATCTCGTCTACTTCGTCTCGATATGCCGCCATCATAGGGTTCCGCGCGTTCCAGGTGCCAGCCACCTGCTGGGCAACCAAGTCAGAATCTCCACAACAAACTATGCGCTTGATGCCAATATCATTGGCTATGCGAAGTCCGCGAATGAGTGCTTCATATTCCGCCATGTTATTTGTTGCCTCAAAGTGGATCTGCAGAACGTAGTACAATTTTTCCCTTGTTGGTGACTGTAGCAGTACACCAGTCCCCGAGCCGTTGAGTAGCTTTGATCCGTCAAAGTGCATTACCCAATATTATGGATCTGGTACAGGGGTAGCATCTGGCATCTCTGTCCAATCTGCGCTAAAATCCTCCAAGACTTGTGATTTGATAGTGTCGCGTCTCTTGTAGGTGATCTCAAAGGTGGCAAGCTCAATACCCCACTTCGCGACCCTTCTCGTAGCGCCGCTGTTATTGATGATGTCGGACAGCGGTGCCTTTCTCACAACTGTGATAGGGTGCTCCTGGAAGTACTGCCTTAGCTTCCGAGAAGTAAGGAACACTCCGTAAGCTAGCTTTTGGTAGTGCGGGTAACGCTGCTTGGACTCCGCCAAGACCTTGCTTACATAGTAAACTGGTCGTTGCACTCCGTACTCATGCATTGGTTCTTTCCTCTCCACCACGACGACAATGCTAATAACCCGGTTGGTGGCCGCCATGTAAATCAACATAGGCTCCATAGCCTCGGGTGCTGCGAGTATAGGCGCTGAAGAAAGTATTCCCTTTAGCTCCTTAAGCGCAGCATCTGCTTCGTCCATCCATGCAAATTTGTCCTCCTTCTTTAGCAACTTGTATAGCGGCAGAGCCTTCTCTCCAAGTCGGCTGACGAACTGGCTTACTGCTGTAACACAGCCTGTGAGCCGTTGGATGTCCTTCAGGCATGTCAGATGGTTAATGTGCAGGATGGCCTTGATCTTCTCCAGGTTGACCTCGATTCCATGTTGGGAAACAATGAAGCCCAACAATTTTCCGGCTGGAACCCCGAAGACACACTTCTTTGGGTTAAGCATCATGTTGTATTTCCGGAGATTATCAAAGGTTTATTTTAAGTCGGAGATTAAGTCATTTGGTTTTGTATACATCACCGCGATATCGTCCACGTAGGCGTGAACGTTCCGACCAATTTGGTCATGTAGGCAATGTTGCATAGTACGCTAGTACGTAGCACCTGCGTTTTTTAGCCCAAAGGGCATCGTGACATAGCAAAATGTGTCGTACGGTGTGGTGAACGAAGTGGCCAATTGGTCCGACTTCCTCATCTTTATCTGGTGGTATCCCGAGTATGCATCTAGAAAACACTGAAGTTCTGAGCCAGCCGTCAAGTCAATGACTTGGTCAATGCGAGGCAAAGCAAACGGTCCTTTGGACACGCTTTATTCAAGCTGGTGTAATCAACACACATTCTTAGTTCTTTGGTTCCCTTTTTAGGGACAAGTACAGGATTGGCCACCCATCGGGTGTGAAGGACTTATCGGATAAAACTAGCCTTAAGTAACCTAGCTATCTCTTTGCCTACGGCGCGTCTCTTCTCGTATCCGAAGCATCGTAGAGGTTGTTTCACTGGTTTACATTTTGGATCAATATTCAAGCTGTGATCGGCAAGTTCCCTAGGTACACCTTTCATGTCGGCAGGTTGCTAGGCAAAGATGTCCCTATTCTCACGGAGGAACTCAATGAGCACGCTTTCCTATTTAGGGTCTAGGTTCGTCCCAATGGCGGTGACCTTGGAGGCATCGCCTACCACAAGTTCCACTGACTTGGTTTCGATGGCTGCCTTGAAGGCGGGTTCGGAATTAGAAAATTGCTTCTTCGATGTCGGCATCTCCGAGGCGTCGACCTTGCTCTGGATCTCCTTGAATTCTTCGTTGTAGAGGACAACTTCTACAAAGGCTGCTTCTCTAATATCGCAGTCCCTTGCCTTGGAAAAGCTTCCGGATATGGTGATGATACCATTTGGTCCGGGTATCTTGAGCTTGTTGTAGACGAAGCATGGCTTGGCCATGAAGGAGTGGAAGATGTTGTGTCTGAATATGACGTGGTACATGCTCTTGAAGGGGACCACTTCAAAGGTCATGCGTTCTTGGCGGTAATTGTTGACATCACCAAAAGGGACTGAGCCTCCCGGCCAGGAACTATGCCATAGAACACGGTGCTGGTACGCCTTAGGTTGGTCTTCGTCAAGTTCATCTTGTGAAGTGTATCCAGGTACAAGATATTGATGTTGCTTCCACTGTCCACCATGAATTTGGTGAACTCGTTACTGTCAATCAAAGGGTTGATGACCATGGCATATTGGTTCTCCATTGGAATGAGGTTTGGGTGATCCTTACTATACCAAGTGATTGGAACTTCGGACCAGCGCAGGTACTGGGGAACCGGGGTACGGGGGCCATCAGTATCCTCTGCAAGTTTTTTTGTGCCCGAGCAGTTGGTGTGCCAAGGAAAGTGTGGTAGACGGGGGCCTTCTTCTCGGAGAGGTTCTTTCCTTTGCCATCCCCCTTGTCGGCGTGCTTGGGTCAACGTCCTCGTCCATGTCACTTAAATCCTTGGAATCCTCTTCCTTCTTCTTCCCTTTGCCCTTGCCTCGCGGTTAGTTCTTCTGGCTTCGCTTGTAGCCGGACTCCGGGTCTTCTTTGAGGTCATTGACGAACTTGCAATAGAGATTGGTGTGAGTGTCTTTGTTGTTGGTGTCGAGGTGTATAAGGCATGGCATATCACGGTACTCCTTGTACGTTTGGGGAATGCGGGGCGCTGTCAGGGTAGTTTCACTACCCGCTGCTGCCCACGGCCAGCCCCCCGTCCTCGGCCACGATGTCCGCCATCACCTCTTCCTGCAAACGGCATTGCTACCATGTCGGAGGTTGGCTTTTCTTCTGGCGGACTCTTCCGCTTAGTGTTGTTGTTCCTCTTGGCTTGGGTTGGGATGGAAATTGCCGGCAAGGAGCCGCGAGCATCGTCATCGGCAGCCGTGAACTCACTAGCCAGGGAGATCATTTGATTGAGAATTAGCCTGTGATTGTCCTACATGCGCTTCAACTTATGTCGGAGCAATGTACCATTTCCAAGCTGTCAATGTAGGCATCCATAGTGGTCTGATCGTGCACTCCTGCGCAGGAGTTTTTCATATCCGGCTAGCGGGAGAGGTAGGCTCGAGATGTCACATCTTTCTCTTGCACGCATCGCTATAGATCGCCAACTGTACAGGGACGTTTGTACGTACCCTCGAATTTTTTGGTGAATGCTTCTTGCATGTCCAACTAATTGCATATGTACTTTTCCGGCAAGTCATCAATCCATTGGTGGGTCATGCCCATCAACATCAATGGGAGGTACTTGACGGCAACGTTGGGGTTTTCCCCGGCGGTCTCCATGTGACACCCCTGGGATCAGGGCTAAACAAATCCCAGACCTCCGTCTGACATAAGCTTAACCTTGAGCTCGAGGATATCCAGTGAAGAATCGGTAACACAACAGTGACCCTACGACACAAAATTTATTACAGCAAGCTCATAACTGAGCAGAGAACCAAATTATTACAAGAAGAGGTCACTGACCACAAACATCAAACAACAGAAGGAAAATTATGCTATTAAGTATTGCAAACTTAACAAATGGCCTAAGAGGCCTGAAGCGTAACGATGACGTCCCAGCCCATAGATTCCAGGCTGCCGTCCGGGAACCCCAAGCTACTCGTCGATGTTGATGTAGTACCAAACTGATCTTCAAGGAACACTTACTCTGCCAAAAGTATCAATAAAGCCAGGGTGAGTACAGGGTGTACTCCACAAGACTTATGGCTGGTGGAGTTGTTTTGCATAAAGCCATCTTTTGTTTATAAAACAAGAGGGAGAAGAAGCTCGTCTATTCAGAATATTTTAAAACGTGATAAGCGAGCGACATCTCCAAAGTATTGATCATCATCTTTTGATATCCACCAAATCATCATCATATGAACTAGGATCACCCCCTCGTACCCGTGAGGAAGCATCCTTAATCACACGTTGATCTACCAAGTTTTACGATTAAGTTAAAGTTCTCTATGATCTTAGAATCTGGTCACCAAGCATTCATAACCGTGAACACGGCTTTTCGAAAATATTATTACCCTGCACGGGTGTACAACTTTACCCACACGTACCAACCGACTCTTAATGCCAAGCTATTAGCCCTCTTCCTTGGAAGGCTGGCAGAGGGTGGTTGGCCATGACCTTTACCTTGCTTTCGCCGAGACCATGAGTCACGCAATAAGTATGGTTCCACCGTAACGGGTCAAATCCCGAAGCTGGTACTTAAAGATGTGAGGCGAGGTTGGTTCACCAGGGGCTCCATCGACCCCAAGCAACCTCGGCCACGCTTACCTACCTGTTATGATGCACCTTTCACACGGCGAATCTTTCAAAAGATTTTCTATGCATATGTCGAATGGAACGCTCGAACTATGTGACTCATGGAATCTACTAGGCAAGTTAATCAGGAGAGGGGTTCCCAAGCCCCGTGTGGCTGTACGCTCGTCTCGGTTCCAAAGGCAAGAACTCAGGTCCTAGTGGTGACGAGCATGGGACTAGAAAAACCACATCCCACCGTGGCCTCCCATACAAGCCTTAGCATGTTTAATCTCATATCACTGATCTCATCTCATCATGTTCTCCTATCATACTAGATTCTCTGCATTTGATACATCATTTGGATGGACTAGACTCAAAAGCTATGCATGGATAAGCAGACACGAATAAGAGCTCTAGCAGTGCACACAAGCCAAACCTAGTTATTCTAGGAGAAGTGGATCAGGTAATATAAGCTCAAAAGGGAGTAATGCAATAGATAGGATACTCTATCTATCGATAAAAGACCACAGTAGAATCGTATGCAACATGGAAAGAGTAGAAATGTTTTCAAAATCATAGGATTATATCATGGTGAGGCTATGCTTGCCTTTGCCCGTTGATAACCAATAAGCAGATCTTTGGGATCCTTGTACTTGACTTGGTTATAGTTGGTCAAGTATTGTTCGTCGATCTTCGATGATCTTGTCCTTGGTCTTTGATCTCGATCTCGATCTCGTATTCTACCGGGACGAACCAAATCACCGGAAAGAAAGGGAAAACAATCAACAATGGCATCGATACAATGCTCAAGCAAGGATGATGATATGACAAGTTAAATTGTATTGAATTGAAACCCTAAAGCATGCTCGACAACTTAATCGGGGTTCCGAGGGGTGAAAACCCTAACTCGGGAAAACTCCGGATGTTTATGAGAGGGGTTGCCAAGTTCTTCTAATTGAACTTGTCATGTAAATTGATTAACAATGCATGATTATAACTTAGTTAGATAGGTTTCATTTTTCTGAACAATTTGATATATTATTTCTATTTTTCTGACTTATAAATTAAAAGTTATTGAATTTACAATATTCAAACAATTTCTGAAATTCTTAAACTTTTTTTTAATTTAAATAAATCTGGAAATCCTTTTTACACCAAGGCTGGGCTAGCCACAGACACAGACAGGTGGGCCTTTGGCCACCTCAGCCTCCACGCAGGCAAAGTGGGACAGGGGGGCGGTTGGTGTGTTTCTCACCGAGGCAGGGGCTACCCACTGCCACTGACGGGTGGGGCCGGTGCCAGGTCGTCACGCCACGAAGGCTCAATGGCGGTAGCGCTCAGACGACCACGGCCATAGTGGAGGAGGGCGCGCGGGGCTGCAGTAGCTATCCTACTCGAATCAGCGCAGCAAGGCAAGCGCAAAGGAGGCGGCGCCGCTCGAAGAAGGTCACATGATCTTCACCTCCGACGAGCTCCGAAGGCGGCACGCACGTGTGCTCGTGGCGGAGACGATAGAGAGGAGGGGGGATTGAAGAGCATGAGCGTGCTCCTGAGCTCACTAGGAACATGCTAGGGTGGTCGAGGAGGCGAGGCGAGGCCGGACGACGGCGAATCAAAGCGTCGATTGCGGCGGCCGGTGTCGGGAACAAACTCGATTCCAGCGAGATGGGGCCTTCCCAGCTTGCACGCTTCATGGAGGAGGAAGAGGAAGTCGCGACGCTTCTCCTGGGCTGGTCGGCGAGGCTTAGGGTGGCCGGAGATGGCGGGACGCCGGCGGTTCTGCGGGCTAGGGTTCGGTCTGCTCGGGGAAGGAGGGAAGGGGGGATCCAGGGGAGAAAGGGAGCCAGGGGAGGAGAGAGACGTGCTCGAGGAGGGTCTTATCCTCGGCCGGGGGCGGCGGCAGGCATCGAGCGGCGGACGGCGCGCCAGCGACCTGCTTCCTCGTCATCGAGGAAGACGACGAACGGAAACAAGGCCGAAGCGGTACGAGGCCCTGGCTGGGCCACGCGTGGGCTAGGTGGGCCGAGCATGGGTTGGCTGTGGGTTGCACGCGAGCGGTAGGGAGAGCGGAGAAGGAAGATGGGCTGGGCTTGGCTGCTGTTGCTGCTCTTTTTATTTCCAGAAACTTTTCCCTTTTTTCTGTTTTGTTTTCCTATTTTTTTTCATAATAAAAACTATTTTGGGCATTTCAAAAATGCCTTAGATTTTGTAAATCATTTCAAATAATGTGAGGCCCTTATATCATTTTGGGCTTCACAATTTTTTGACCATTTTCAAACTATTTGAAATTGTTTGAATTAGTTACAAAGAGAGGGGAAGATTAGGGTTTATGGTTTTATCTATTTTATTCAATGCACAATTTAAATGATGATGCTCATGAATGCACAAACAAAACCCTAATAATGATTAACTAAAAACAGGGGTGTTACACTCCACCGCGTTGCCGTAATCCTACAACCACGTAGCTGGTTTGGCGGTGCCGTCACAGGGCTTGATCGTCTTGTATATACGAATACCCTTGGGGTAAGTTGCGGTCCGTATTACAGGTCCAAAGCAACATGGTAATAGGTATTGTACTTCCCGGGCCTCGTGAATCTTGTCTAGGCGTGAACGTGCATCGTATGATTTCGGGATTGCTTTCTTCTTCTTGCCATCAGGGGAAGGGCTATGTGAGAGACGCAGCCCTCCTCCTCCATGGTGGCTGCTAGGCGGCGATAAAGGCAGAGGTGGCATTGGGTTAGCCTTCTTGCTGTTAACCTCCTGCGACTCCGTGTCTGTCGTGATTGCTTGTCGGACATAGAGGGTCATGGCGTGACATACTCTTGTGTCCTTGGTTGTCGTTGCGCTCCCCGCCGTGACAGGGATGCTCCGTGTTGTCGCGAATGACGATGCCACCTTGAGAGTGTCTTGGCGAAGGCATGCTCGTACGATGGTGAGCCCTTGGGTCTTCGTGATGTCGGGGGGATCAAAGTGGAGGAGATGGGTGATGAGAATGAGCCTTGCCTCCGTGGTCGCAGGATATGGGGATAGCATCCTTCCTGTTGTGCGCGTCCCTCCGTCTTCTTTCTGATGAACCCGTCTGGGAACCAACATCGTGAGGAGATCTCTCCCTTGGCGGCTTAGGATTGCTAGACTGGCAATATGCTAGGTCAGACTCAAGACTCAGAGAGGTGGCCTTTTCCTGATGTTTGACAGCCTTTGCTACATGGTCATAGACCTGTTCCATAGCTGCGGGTGATCTATAATGCTCTAGTAGGGTCTTGGCGCCGGCCAAGTTGAGGATAGGAGTCGGAATGACCTGCCTGCCCTCGCTGTCAATGTATGGCTTGGGTTGTGGAGGCTTTGAGGGAGCCCATCCTAGGTTGCGCCGTACACCAGGATCGTTGACAACATGAGCCGGAGATTTCCTAGCTTTCTGCTGCTTGAGCAAAGTATTGTACTCAGCCTCCATGGCTCTAGCTGCCTCGATTGATTTTTGCGCTTTGGCCAGATCTCGATCTAGCTTTGTGCCCTGCTCCGCGATGGCCTGCGCTTCCTCCAGTAGCTGCTGGCGCTTCTCATCAAGTTGTACTACATTCCGTATATGAGCCACAGTCATGGGCTCAACGAGCAAATTGTCCTACATCACTCTAGCAGCTGGAGTGACTTGGGTGGCCGTAGACGTAGATGCTGGAGGCGGCGGATTTGCGGTGTTGTGGTTAATCGGACCGATGTTGAGTTCCTATTGTTGCTTACCTGGGTTAGGTGGAGGGGGCATGGCCTTTGCGCGATCATTGTCGGCAGCATCAGCTGGTCCCTTCCCCTTGTCCAGCGGTTTAGCGGAGCTTGTTCGGGTTGGTCTTCTTCCATCATGCTCCCAATGGCAATGAACACCTCTCGGTATGTGATGGCTTTGTCAGCCTGCTCCTCGCACTTGATGTCCTCCTCCATCTCCTGCATAGCAGAGTCAAGTTCCTCTGGGTTGATATCCATCTCCTCTGAATATATGCTGATATCGGCGTAGAGCGCGTCTAAAATGGAGTCGGAGGGTGCGGGGGCTGCCTTGATGGTGGAGGATGATGCCGAGGGTGCAGGGATGTTGACTGGAGGCGGTGGCTGAGGCAGAGGTGGCTCGGGTAAGGCAGTGATCTTGGCCTGAGCAGCTGCATCAGCGGTGACATAACTGTTGACGGTGATGATCATGCTCTCGAAGGTGAGGAGACCCGCTTCCTGTTGCTGCCTTAGCATATGCCGGAGAAGTGTACCACGACCCAGTCCTTCCACAAAGTGATAAATAGCATCATCACTGGGCTAATGTTTTAGATCGGCCTGTATACGGATCCATCTGGCGAGGTAATCGCGGGGGTTCTCACCTTCTCTCTGAACACAATGCACCAGATCGAAGATAGTCACCACGCTGACGAACTATGATCTCTGCTTTCCAGACGCATGGGCGAAGCCGGTGGATTTGCATCGATCTTCCACCATTATCTCCTGCACAGGGGCGGTTTGGGTGGGCCTTGATTTTTTCCGATCTAATCTCGCAAACACCAAAGAGAGATCCGACTTTGATCCTTCTGCGAACGTATCCTGCCCGTAGGCGGTCCGTGCGGGTCATGACGATCCTCCAACTTCCAGGGAACTAGTGGTCGAGTCAGTTTCACCGATGAAGAGGTGGATGTCCCCGATTGCGACAATCGAGCAGCGGGTGGGGTTCGTCTTCGCCGGGATCCAGAACTCATGGAGAGAGACAATCGGAACATTGCCGGAGAAGAGAACACGGCCGATGGCTATGGTTTTGTTGATTCATGCGAAGAGCTTTGGCCTCGCCCGTTGTAGAACCTGAAGCGCCTCTTGCCCCACGGTGGGCACCAACTGTCGTGGTATTGCTAACGAGTACGCCATGGAGGGGTCCTCACAGTGCTTGTTTAGAGATGTGGGGTAAGGCGGAAGGTTTGCGGGTACGAGGTGACACAGCTTACCCAGGTTCAGATCCCACGACGGTGGCAGAATCTTACTCCTGCTATAAATCACTATAACGGCAATACGTCGGGTTACAGGGATCGGTTTGATGTGTGCGATATGAGTTGGGTTATGCCCTAAAGTCTCCTCTAGGTACGGCTTATAAAGGCACCAGATCATAGGGTTTCAGGGAAAGTCCTAGCCGGACAGGTTATAGAGTCTTACACAGTATACAACTAGTCTAACGTGTCTTGCACTCCAAGGCTCCGGGCATGCTGAAGACTCCATCGTAGCCTTCCTTTATCTGGCATAGGCCTCCCTTCTGGATCCATCTAACTAGGCCGCCCAACAGGCCATATGCCCTGCTACCAACTGTGGGCCACCCGGGTTATCCGAATTAGAGACATGAAATGGTTATACCCATTTAACATATCCCCAATAGTTAGGGGTTGTTGATTTAGGGGTATAGGGATTAGGGTTTAGGTTTTAGGGGGTTAGGGTTTAGTGAATTTTCAATAATGTTCACCTATATGCCTATATTCATGAAATAGAAAGGCGTTAGCGCAACTTAATGAAATTATCTCAAATTTTGATCTATAAGTGCATGATACCTGCTTGGTCAGGGTTTAGGGTCAAAGGGTTTAGTGTTTAGGGGTTTAAGGTTTAGGTTTTAGTACATTTTCAATAATTTTCAAGCTTTATGCTTAGATTCGTGGAATGGAATGGCCTAGCATAATTTAAAGAAATTATATCTCAAATGTTAATCTATAAGTGGATGATATATACCTGTTTGGATAGGGTCGTTTAGGGGTTTAGGGTTACATGGTTTAAGGTTTAGGTTTTAGGGCATTTTCAATAATGTTCAAGCTTTATGCTTAGATCCATGGAATGGAATTGCGTTAGCGTAATTTATGAAAGTATATCTCAAATATTGATCTATAAGTGGATGATATACCTACTTGGTCAGTGTCGTTTAGGGATTTAGGGTTTTAGGGTTTCGGGAATTTTCAAAATTCAAACTTTTCAATAATTTAAAGAAAGTAAATCTCAAATTTAATCCACAAGTGCATGATACTTCCTTGGTCTGGGTTTAGGGGTTTAGTGTTTAGGGTTTTATGGTTTCGGGTTTTTTCAATAATGTTCAAGCCTCTTTATGATTTTAATCATGGAATAGAATGGTGTTACCATAATTTAATGAAAGTATCTCAAATTTGAATCTATAAGTGGATGATACCTGCTTGGTTAGGGTTTAATTGTGGGTTAAGGGGTTTATGATTTAGGGTTTAGGTAATTTTCAATAATGTTAAAGCTTTATGCTTATATTTATCGAATATAATAGCGTTACCACAATTTAATGAAAGTATCTCAAATTTTGATCTATAAGTGCATGATACATGCTTGGTTAGGGTGTATATGGGTTGAGGGTTTTAGCATTTATGGGTTTAGGGTTTAAGTTTTAGGGGTTGTCTAGGGTTGTGGATTTAGGGAATTTTCAATAATGTTCAAGCTTTATTCCTATATTCATCGAATAGAATGGTGTTACCGAATTAATAGAAGTATCTAAAAATTTGATCTATAAGTGTGCATGATAGCTGCTTGGTCAAGATTTAGGGGTTTAGTGTTTCGGGTATTACGGTTAGGGCTTTAGTGTTCAGTTTTTAGGGTTTAGGTATTTAGGGTTTTAATTAGGGTTTAGGGTTTCGGGAATTTTCAATAAAGTTTGAGCTTTATGCATATATTCATGGAATAGAATGACTTAGCAACAATTTAATAATGAAAGTATCTAAAATTTTGATCTATATATAAGTGCATGATACCTTCTTGGTTAGTGTTGTCTATGGGCCAAGGGTTCAGGGTTTTATTATTATGGGTTTAAGGTTTTGGTTTTTTTAGGGGTAGTTTAGGGTTTAAGAATTTTTCAATAATATATATGTTCGAGCTTAGGGTTAGGGGTTGAGAGGTTTAGGGTTTTTAGGGGTATAGGATTTAGGGTTTAGGCTTTAGGGGGTTAGGGTTTAGGGTATTTTCAATATTGTTAGAGCTTTCGTGAATTAGAATGGCGTTAGTGCAATTTAGTGAAAGTATGTCAAATTTTGATCTATGATGAGTGCATGATACCTGCTTGCTTGGTTAGGGTTGTTTATGGGTCGAGGGTTTAAGGTTTTAGTATTGAGGATTTATGGTTTTGGTTTTTTTAGGGGTAGTTTAGGGTTTAGGAAATTTTCAATAATATTTCCAAGCTTAGGGTCAGGGGTTGAGGGTTTAGGGTTTTTAGGGGTATAGGGTTTAGGGTTTAGGCTTTAGGGAATTTTCAATAATGCTCGAGCTTTTGTGAATTAGAATTGCGTTAGCGCAATTTAATGAAATGATATCAAATTTTGATCTATAAGCGCATGATACTTGCTTGCTTGATTAGGGTTGTTTATGGGCCGAGGGTTTAGGCTTTTAGTATTAAGGGTTTAGGGTTTTGGTTTTTTAGGGGTACTTTAGAGTTTAGCGTTTAGGATTTTTTCAATAATATGTCCGAGCTTAGGGTAAGGGGTTGAGGGTACGTTTCGGGTTTTAGGGTATAGGGCTTAGAGTTTAGGCTTTAGGGGGTTAGGGTTTAAGGAATTTTCAATAATGTTTGAAATTTCCTAAATTAGAATGGCGTTAGTGCAATTTAATGAAAGTATCACAAATTTTGATATATAAGTCCATGATACCCGCCTGGTCAGGGTTTAGGGTTGTAGGGTTTAAGTTTTAGCTTTTAGGGAATTTTCAATAATGTTCAAGCTTTACACTTAGATTCGTGGAATGGAATGACGTTAGCATAATTTAATGAAAGTATATCTCAAATGTTGATCTATAAGTCGATGATATATCTGGTTCGTCATCATCGTTTAGTGGTTTAGGGTTCAGGGAATTTTCAATAATGTTCAAGATTTATGCTTATATTTGTGGAACAGAATGGCGTTGCCGCATTTTAATGGACGTATCTCAAATTTGGATCTATAAGTGCATAATACCTACTTGGTTAGGGTTTAATTATGGGTTGAGGAGTTTAGAGTTTACTAATTTAGTATTTAGGGGTTGGGGGTTTAGGTTTCAGGGGTTGTTTAGGGTTTGGGGATTTAGTGGTAGCCATGGGATTTGACGAGTTTTGGAAAAATAGCTTCACGGTATTGTCCTACCATGTATGGACATTATTGGGTTTCAACCCAAATGACCAAGGTCATCAAGGCCATATCGATCGACATCATAGTTTATGACCTGATAGAGTTCCCACACTAGATGGGTGCATCTTGGGGTAGCAAGCATTGTTGACCGTGGGAGTTTTCACACATATAGTAGATCATGCGTCCTATCTAACTACGGCAGTTAAATGAATTTCGGAAAAAAATAAAGTCTAGCGCTGTGGAGACGGGAGTACAAGGCATGGGTGTCTAAGGGCATCCGTAATGTAGGACCCACCCGACTTATGGAAATTACCACAATGTATAAGGTCACCATTTACCACAAGGTGGGACCCACATAGCTTGTCATATTGTTCCATGCAAGGGGAAATGATTTTTCTATACTCTATGCGAAACCCACAAGCTTGAGGTAACTTTATTTTCTCCACAATGTACTACTATATGCCTTTAGGTGTGCTTTTTTTACACATTGCAGATTCCCTAAGGAAAAAGCAAATAATGGTCCCACTTAGTAGTGTATGACCAAGAAACATCTATGTAGATGTCACATCCCAAGATTTTCCAAATCTTGTAATGTGAAAATAAATGAATAAAACAAAAACTTTGTTTGATTTTCAGGGCCAGAAGGAACTTTTTG
Organism: Avena sativa; assembly: GCA_916181665.1. Taxonomy (NCBI): domain Eukaryota; kingdom Viridiplantae; phylum Streptophyta; class Magnoliopsida; order Poales; family Poaceae; genus Avena; species Avena sativa. The sequence goes on from OV702284.1 coordinate 37,675,022, forward strand.
AATTTAAAGGGGAACTTCAAACCCATTTGAATTAAATAAAATCCTAAAGGGATTTAAAAAAAATAAACATTTTAAATAAAGGAAAACAAAATATTTTGGAAATAACATTTTGGATCTTTTAAAATAAAAGGATTTAGTTTTCAAAAGAAAAGGTGGATTCATAAACAAAGATTATTTTATAAAGCCAAATTAAAACCTTGGCCAAGCTTTTGAATTAAAACATTTTATTTAAATAAAATTAGCAAAGATTTGTTTAAATAAATTAATAAGGATTTAATATCCAACTTTATTTAAATAAAAGGTTTTACCAATTTAATTGAAACATCAAAACTTATTAAATTATTTAAAATAAGTTTTCTAAAAATTTTGGATATTCAGAAATAAAACCTACTGAATGGTTTTGGCACTATACTGGTTTCAAAAATAAAGTTTTTAATAAAACAAATCCTATTTTTAATAATGAAGGTCTATTGTATTTAATTAATAAAGGACCCTTAAATAAAAGGTTAATTTGTTTTAAATAAGTAATTCAAGTATATTATATTTTCAAATAAAACCTACTGTTTTGGTTTTGAAAGTATTTGGAGTTCAAATAAAGATTTTATTAAATAAACCAAACCTTGTTTTATTAATAAACCTTGGAACATTTTACTTAATTAATGAATAGAACTTAAAAAGATTTAAAAATATTATTTTATTTCTGGAATTGGGTTTTGATACTAAACAGAACAAAGTTCAAACTTTCAAAGATTTAGTGATGGTTTGAATTGATTTGAACTTGTTTGTGTGTTGGAAAAATCAAAACAGAAAATAGAAATAGAAAAGGATTAAGAAAACAGAAAAAAATAAGACATGGCCGACCCAACCCAGGCAGCCCAATAGGCCCAGCAACAGCCCAGTTTCATCACCCCGCAAGAAAACGGTTCGCACTCAGTAAATAACCCGCAGAGGGAATGACCGGTGGACCTCTCCCTTACTCCTTTCCCCGCTGACAGGTAGACCCCACCGCTACTGTTCTTCCTCCCCACCCGCAGACCACGCCTTCCCCCTCGCTGCCGTTGCTGCCATTCAAAGCCGCGATCAATTCGCAGTGATGCCACGCCTTAAACGTCGCCGTGAATGCACGCTATTAAGCGCCAACGCCTCCTCCTCCTTTTCCCCCAGACCACTCCTCCTCTCTGCCCCTAGGCTGTCGCCAATCTCTTCTGCACCGCCGCCGTCTCCGACGAGCTTAGCCCTCAATTCCGGCCACACACTGCCTCCCCTTGCTTCATCGACCAAGCACGCACGCTCCCCATCCTCTGGCGCTTCTGTCCGTGCCCTCCGTTCAACCGCGGGCGCCCCAGCACGTCGGCTACGACGAGCTTCCGAACGCCGCCGCGTCTGCAACCTCTCCGACGACCTTCCTCGGTAAGCCTCGACCGCCCCGCGCCCTCTCGTTCACGCACACAGCTCTGTCTTGATCTTACGATTCTAACCGTGCCCTCATTTTGCTTCGGGGTGAACCACAGAGTCGACCTCGACCACGACCACGCACAACTGACGCCAGACCTAACTCCGGCAAGCAATTGCCGCAGTACCCGAGCGCCCCTTATCAAGCCAACAGCACGTTGAGCATCGCCGCGACCTCCTGAACCCGGTGAGCATCCTCTTCCCCTCCCTTGCTTTCTGTATCGCCGGCACCGCCGCGAAGCAGAGTCGCCACCGCCAGTCGCCGTCACCAGCGCCGCCACTCGATGACTAACGTGCTATGCACCGTAGGATGTAGATCCAAGCGCTGTGATTAGATCACTTACCGCGAAGAGGTACGCGTTCTGTGCCGCACGATCCAACTTAAATCCAACGCCCCACAGCCGCGATCCAACCGAACCGGTATGGACCAATAGGAACACGACGCGTAGCACTAAGTCTGTTTAAAAGAAATTTGAAAACAAATTTATTTGCAAACTTCAAACCCTTGTAACTTTCAAACCACACGTCCAAAAATTACAAATTTTATATCAATGGATTCAGGAGAGCAAGACCTAAACAACCATGGCCTTAGTTTAGAAAATAGTATCTGTTTGTTTTCTTGTTTTTGCAGATTCTTATGTGAGCTTATTTAGAGTAGGAAAATTATTTAAAATTGATTTTAGGGTTAAATCGTTTGCAAATTGGTATGTTGTGACCTTACTGACCCTAGGAACCAACCCATGGTTTTGAAAATGAGATTGGAAAACTTTAGAATGGATTAATTGAATTGGTCTATTTCTAGCCAAATAAAGATAATGGTTTGGTTATGAAAAAGGATTTTGGGATAAAACTTTGAGAAAATATTTTGATTCAAAGCTACTGACCCAAAACAACAAATCTTGAGAGAGTTAGAAACTTTTGGTGAAAACTTAAAAGGTTTTAGATTTAATAAAACTATTATCCACCACATAAAAGGTTGAATGGATTTTAAAATATATTTTGAGCAAAACCCTCTAACCATTGACTTTGCCACTTTAGTAAATGACCAATTTGGACCTTACAAAGTTTATAAACCTAGTAGAGACCAACCTTGCAATAGAACCATCCTTTGCATACTTATGCATGACTTAGATTCCATTTGCTTTGAGAGTGTGAAATTGTTGTTTGACTTTGGTGTGGAATGTTAGTTGATTTTGTGTTTGCTTGATTGACTTGTAGTGAATTTAGCAAAGTGTGAGACTAGCAAGATCAAGGAGTGAACCACCATTCCCTACCAAAAAGGCAAGTTACACTATCATCTAAAGTCCTACTATTTTCATTATATACTTAGTGGATTTTGAAAACATGCATGAAAAGATATTTTATACTTATGCTATGCTAAATCCTAATAGGATTCCCTACACATTCCTTAGTGAAAATATTGAAGTTGTACATGCTTAGCCATGCTATGTTTTGAAAAGAGATACATGTTGAGATTTTACAAAGGTTGAGAAAAGGACTTGTGTTTTACATAATAAAACAAGGACTCAATGAACCACCTAGGTGGAGGATACTTGAAGTTTTGGATAAGGTGGCAACAAAAGGAACCATGTCTATGGCAATCACTTAGTGTTGTGATCCAAATGAAAACCACCTAGGAAACTTAGAGATTGAACATGTTTCTCCAATTGTGGCTTTCGTGTGCAACCACATGCTATTATGGCTCTGGCTTAGTCAACTACAATAGGAAGACCCATACATTGTCTTTAGTTACCGGACATGGGGATCTGGAATGCTTCATGGGGGCTGAAGACAAGCTAGCAATGATGTATGGGAGGACCTTTTGGAAAGACTTCGTCACATTCTCAGTCTGCCAGTACTCCATCTTGGTGAGCACTAATCCAGTAGGCCACTGGTGGCAACAAGATGGGATTGTGTCATGTGGGTAAAGTGTACTCCTTCTGCAGAAGTTAATAAAAATCTAAGTACTTAGCCGTGTCCCCGGTTATGGACAATACTGAGCAACTAAAGTTTGAACCATGGGATATCTCGACATTCCAACTTCTAATATAAAAACTTGATGTACTTGGGGGTACCAAGTTACTCAAAGAGATTTTGTTAAGCTTGATGCACTTGGGGTTACCAAGGTGCTCAAGAGCATGATGTACTTGGGGATACCAAGGAACTCATAAGAATTTGACAAAACTTGTTGCACTTGGGGTTACCAAGTAGCTCAAGAGATTTTGAAAAGGACTTGAACACTTGAGTTTCTACCAAGGAGTTCAAAGGATTCTTGGAAAATAGATTTGACAAAGGACCAAAACCATTTTTGAAAATATAGGATAAAATATTGCTTTATGCTAATAAGCCTTAAACTCTACTAGCCAAATATGCATGAATTGATAAGATCCACTCATAATATACAAAGTAGTGAAACTTGCCAATACAATTCAAATGTATTGACCCTTGTGGCTGTAACTTGTAATGTTGCAGGTTTGATTGTCTTTAGTGAAGATTGATTGATTAGGATTACAAAGTCTACAACCAACATCTGCCTGTGGCACTTTGAAGATGAAGGACCCACAACTATAGTTATTCTGCTGCAATGTAATGTAATAGCCAAATGAGCTATGTAAGATGTAATAAAATTATGTTCTTCCTGGTTATGAAGTTATATTATGACCTTTGTTTCTTGATATTACATCTTAATTGTGGATGCTAGCTATTGATCCAGGGACTAGCATTGTAAAACACAGGAGGTATCTACCTTATTGGGTTGAGACCTCTACAGATGGTATCAGAGCATTGTGTTGCCTGTAGGATTTGTAAACCCTAGGATTGGACAAAAACCCTTAGGAAAATAGGAGTTGTCTTATTCCAAAACTTATTTACAAAATACTTGTAAACTCTTTCCTCAACCATTTTGGTTTAACTCTACACCTCTTCTACTTCAACTTGATGGAAAAGCCTACCTCATGACCAAAGACTACACCATGTGCAAAGGATTTCTTCAACTCTAATGACTTCAACTTATTCAACTCTAATAACTTCAACATCTTCAACTCTAATGACTTCAACATCTTCAGCATATTCACCAAGGACTTCCAACTTGGATATCACTAAGGACTACAAGTAAAACAAGGAAATCCTACTCAAGATTTAGAGACTGAGGGAATGCAAAAGTTAGAAGGAGCCTACATCATTTGAAGTATTGCAACCAAGAGTTTATCTCAAGGAATCATGATCTCATACAAGAAGAATCATAAAGGAAGGAAGGATCACAAGTGAACCCTATAGATGGACCACTATATTTTAGTTAAAGACAAAACTACCAACTCATGTGAATAACAAAAATATTTTGTTGACTAAGTATGTGCTTGAACCATGTTTGAGTGAAATGTTTGGTTTGTGATTGCATGAACATTGTTTATGTGAATTGTGATATGTGTGATTAGAATTAAGTCCTTAGAAATATCTTGCCTATTCTAACCTCCCTTCAACCCAAGCAGATGACTACTCCAAAAGACTCCAAGGTTGATGACATCAACACCAACCAAGCTGACAGCATGAAAGAGCTCATAGCAACTCAACACCAGTTGAACCAACTGACAGCTCAGTTCATAGTCAACAATAGTGATAAAGATCCAGCACTGCAAAAGTTTCTGGAAGAGCAATCCCAACTGATGCTCAAGGTGACTAATCAAATGATCAGCATGGAAGAAAACTATCCCAAAGGAGTGTATGATAACAAGGATGACAAGAATGTCATTCTAGATGGAGCCCCAGCTTGCATTATTTGTGGAGACAAAGATCATACCTCCAAGGAGCATGAAGGACAATGCCCCAATTGTGAAGAAGAACATCCTGTTGGACAATGCCCTACCACTCAAGCCACTTGCTACCTATGTGAAGGAAGTGATCATACTTCTAACCAATGTCCTATCTACTCCATGGTAGAACAAAGGAAACAAGAAGGATCCAAGTCTACCAAAGGAAAAGGACCACTTATACCTCCAAACAAGACAACCTACTTCAAAGGATCAAAGAAACTTAAGAAACAAAAGCAAGACATGAGCCTTGCACAATGTCGTAAATGTAAGGAAATGGGACACTACTCCAGTGGATGCCCAGAGAACAAGAAGAATAAAGAGATTGACCAAGTGTGGTGCAACAACTGCAAAGAGTTAGGCCACTATGTAGCAACTTGTCCACAAGAGCCACGTAAAGAACTCAAGGACATTCATTGTTTCAACTGCAAGAATCCAGGACATTATGCAAGCAACTGTCCAGAAAAGATGAAGAACAAGTTGAACAAGCCTATGGAGAAACTCAACCTTGGCCCATGAGCCAAGTATGGAAACCAAGGACACCATGCAAATGTGCTTAGAGAAATTCCCAGGATCCCAAGAAGGACATTATGTAATTTTTGTTTGAAAATTTTAAGGGTGGTAGTACCCTAGTTGTTATGAACTTGCTTGTAACCCTAGCCTCCCCAAATCTCGGGACGAGATTTATTTTAAGGGTGGTAGCCTGTCACATCCCAAGATTTTCCAAATCTTGTAATGTGAAAATAAATGAATAAAACAAAAACTTTGTTTGATTTTCAGGGCCAGAAGGAACTTTTTGAATTTAAAGGGGAACTTCAAACCCATTTGAATTAAATAAAATCCTAAAGGGATTTTAAAAAAATAAACATTTTAAATAAAGGAAAACAAAATATTTTGGAAATAATATTTTGGATCTTTTAAAATAAAAGGATTTAGTTTTCAAAAGAAAAGGTGGATTCATAAACAAAGATTATTTTATAAAGCCAAATTAAAACCTTGGCCAAGCTTTTGAATTAAAACATTTTATTTAAATAAAATTAGCAAAGATTTGTTTAAATAAATTAATAAGGATTTAATATCCAACTTTATTTAAATAAAAGGTTTTACCAATTTAATTGAAACATCAAAACTTATTAAATTATTTAAAATAAGTTTTCTAAAAAATTTAGATATTCAGAAATAAAACCTACTGAATGGTTTTGGCACTATACTGGTTTCAAAAATAAAGTTTTTAATAAAACAAATCCAATTTTTAATAATGAAGGTCTATTGTATTTAATTAATAAAGGACCCTTAAATAAAAGGTTAATTTGTTTTAAACAAGTAATTCAAGTATCTTACATTTTCAAATAAAACCTACTGTTTTGGTTTTGAAAGTATTTGGAGTTCAAATAAAGATTTTATTAAATAAACCAAACCTTGTTTTATTAATAAACCTTGGACCATTTTACTTAATTAATGAATAGAACTTAAAAAGATTTAAAAATATTATTTTATTTCTGGAATTGGGTTTTGATACTAAACAGAACAAAGTTCAAACTTTCAAAGATTTAGTGCTGGTTTGAATTGATTTGAACTTGTTTGTGTGTTGGAAAAATCAAAACAGAAAATAGAAATAGAAAAGGATTAAGAAAACAGAAAAAAATAAGACATGGCCGACCCAACCCAGGCAGCCCAATAGGCCCAGCAACAGCCCAGTTTCATCACCCCGCAAGAAAACGGTTCGCACTCAGTAAATAACCCGCAGAGGGAATGACCGGTGGACCTCTCCCTTACTCCTTTCCCCGCTGACAGGTAGACCCCACCGCTACTGTTCTTCCTCCCCACCCGCAGACCACGCCTTCCCCCTCGCTGCTGTTGCTGCCATTCAAAGCCGCGATCAATTCGCAGTGATGCCACGCCTTAAACCTCGCCGTGAATGCACGCTATTAAGCGCCAACGCCTCCTCCTCCTTTTCCCCCAGACCACTCCTCCTCTCTGCCCCTAGGCTGTCGCCAATCTCTTCTGCACCGCCGCCGTCTCCGACGAGCTTAGCCCTCAATTCCGGCCACACACTGCCTCCCCTTGCTTCATCGACCAAGCACGCACGCTCCCCATCCTCTGGCGCTTCTGTCCGTGCCCTCCGTTCAACCGCGGGCGCCCCAGCACGTCGGCTACGACGAGCTTCCGAACGCTGCCGCGTCTGCAACCTCTCCGACGACCTTCCCCGGTAAGCCTCGACCGCCCCGTGCCCTCTCGTTCACGCACACAGCTCTGCCTTGATCTTACGATTCTAACCGTGCCCTCGTTTTGCTTCGGGGTGAACCACAGAGTCGACCTCGACCACGACCACGCACAACCGACGCCAGACCTAACTCTGGCAAGCAATTGCCGCAGTACCCGAGCGCCCCTTATCAAGCCAACAGCACGTTGAGCATCGCCGCGACCTCCTGAACCCGGTGAGCATCCTCTTCCCCTCCCTTGCTTTCTGTATCGCCGGCACCGCCGCGAAGCATAGTCGCCGCCGCCAGACGCCGTCACCAGCGCCGCCACTCGATGACTAACGTGCTATGCACCATAGGATGTAGATCCAAGCGCTGCGATTAGATCACTTACCGCGAAGAGGTACGCGTTCTGTGCCACACGATCCAACTTAAATCCAACGCCCCATAGCCGCGATCCAACCGAACCGGTATGGACCAATAGGAACACGACGCGTAGCACTAAGTCTGTTTAAAAGAAATTTGAAAACAGATTTATTTGCAAACTTCAAACCCTTGTAACTTTCAAACCACACGTCCAAAAATTACAAATTTTTTATCAATGGATTCAGGAGAGCAAGACCTAAACAACCATGGCCTTAGTTTAGAAAATAGTATCTGTTTGTTTTCTTGTTTTTGCAGATTCTTATGTGAGCTTATTTAGGGTAGGAAAATTATTTAAAATTGATTTTAGGGTTAAATCTTTTGCAAATTGGTATGTTGTGACCTTACTGACCCTAGGAACCAACCCATGGTTTTGAAAATGAGATTGGAAAACTTTAGAATGGATTAATTGAATTGGTCTATTTCTAGCCAAATAAAGATAATGGTTTGGTTATGAAAAAGGATTTTGGGATAAAACTTTGAGAAAATATTTTGATTCAAAGCTACTGACCCAAAACAACAAATCTTGAGAGAGTTAGAAACTTTTGGTGAAAACTTAAAAGGTTTTAGATTTAATAAAACTATTATCCACCACATAAAAGGTTGAATGGATTTTAAAATATATTTTGAGCAAAACCCTCTAACCATTGACTTTGCCACTTTAGTAAATGACCAATTTGGACCTTACAAAGTTTATAAACCTAGTAGAGACCAACCTTGCAATAGAACCATCCTTTGCATACTTATGCATGACTTAGATTCCATTTGCTTTGAGAGTGTGAAATTGTTGTTTGACTTTGGTGTGGAATGTTAGTTGATTTTGTGTTTGCTTGATTGACTTGTAGTGAATTTAGCAAAGTGTGAGACTAGCAAGATCAAGGAGTGAACCACCATTCCCTACCAAAAAGGCAAGTTACACTATCATCTAAAGTCCTACTATTTTCATTATATACTTAGTGGATTTTGAAAACATGCATGAAAAGATATTTTATACTTATGCTATGCTAAATCCTAATAGGATTCCCTACACATTCCTTAGTGAAAATATTGAAGTTGTACATGCTTAGCCATGCTATGTTTTGAAAAGAGATACATGTTGAGATTTTACAAAGGTTGAGAAAAGGACTTGTGTTTTACATAATAAAACAAGGACTCAATGAACCACCTAGGTGGAGGATACTTGAAGTTTTGGAGAAGGTGGCAACAAAAGGAACCATGTCTATGGCAATCACTTAGTGTTGTGCTCCAAATGAAAACCACCTAGGAAACTTAGAGATTGAACATGTTTCTCCAATTGTGGCTTTCGTGTGCAACCACATGCTATTATGGCTCTGGCTTAGTCAACTACAATAGGAAGACCCATACATTGTCTTTAGTTACCGGACATGGGGATCTGGAATGCTTCATGGGGGCTGAAGACAAGCTAGCAATGATGTATGGGAGGACCTTTTGGAAAGACTTCGTCACATTCTCAGTCTACCAGTACTCCATCTTGGTGAGCACTAATCCAGTAGGCCACTGGTGGCAACAAGATGGGATTGTGTCATGTGGGTAAAGTGTACTCCTTCTGCAGAAGTTAATAAAAATCTAAGTACTTAGCCGTGTCCCCGGTTATGGACAATACTGAGCAACTAAAGTTTGAACCATGGGAGATCTCGACATTCCATCTTCTAATATAAAAACTTGATGTACTTGGGGGTACCAAGGAACTCAAAGAGATTTTGTTAAGCTTGATGCACTTGGGGTTACCAAGGTGCTCAAGAGCATGATGTACTTGGGGATACCAAGGAACTCATGAGAATTTGACAAAACTTGTTGCACTTGGGGTTACCAAGTAGCTCAAGAGATTTTGACAAGGACTTGAACACTTGAGTTTCTACCAAGGAGTTCAAAGGATTCTTGGAAAATAGATTTGACAAAGGACCAAAACCATTTTTGAAAATATAGGATAAAATATTGCTTTATGCTAATAAGCCTTAAACTCTACTAGCCAAATATGCATGAATTGATAAGATCCACTCATAATATACAAAGTAGTGAAACTTGCCAATACAATTCAAATGTATTGACCCTTGTGGCTGTAACTTGTAATGTTGCAGGTTTGATTGTATTTAGTGAAGATTGATTGATTAGGATTACAAAGTCTACAACCAACATCTGCCGGTGGCACTTTGAAGATGAAGGACCCACAACTATAGTTATTCTGCTGCAATGTAATGTAATAGCCAAATGAGCTATGTAAGATGTAATAAAATTATGTTCTTCCTGGTTATGAAGTTATATTATGACCTTTGTTTCTTGATATTACATCTTAATTGTGGATGCTAGCTATTGATCCAGGGACTAGCATTGTAAAACACAGGAGGTATCTACCTTATTGGGTTGAGACCTCTACAGTAGACGTCTTCAGTTTAGTGGGTCCCATGAATCATCTCGTTTGGACACTATCTAAATGGTGAGGCTTAGTACTACTACTAGTATATTTCTTTTGCTTGGACATATGCTCACCTCTGTCCACGCACTGTACATGCAGAGAGAATAAAATGTAGGCAGGGGAAGAGGGAAGCAGCAAAGAGATAAGAGGAGTTGAAGGCGGTTTGATGTCAGAGCAAAGTTTATTATGATGGGTTTCTAACACGAGGTACTCCTGTCGCCTTTACAGTGTACACTCTAGTAGTAGTAAATTTCAGGACCTATGCACGCAAAAAATTTGGAAGTGTGTTTGCTCTCTCCTTTGATGCCCCTCATCTCTCCAAGCCTCTCCGCTCGCGCACCGGCCCGGCTGATCTCTACCTCGTCCACAGCATGGCGCTGCGCACATGTGCCTCGGTACGGCGACTCTGTTTTTTTGTGGGGCGGCTCTGTTTCTCTGGCATGTTCGGCGGCTGTGTTGGTGTGAAGTAGGAGTAGTATATAGGAAGGAAACCACTTTGGTCCTTGGCGTCAAAAAAATTCAAACTTCTCCATTTTAGAAATTTTCACTTGCTTCCCAAACATTGGGAGGGAAAGTTATTCAAAAGATCCGCCATTCACATTAGTACTTCTTATCTTATCTTTATCTTGTCTTATCTCTTACAATACCATACCACTACAAGTGGATGATACACCTACCTGGTCAGGGTCATTTAGGGATTTAAGGTTTAAAATTTAGCAAACTTTCAATAATGTTCAAGCTTTATGCTTATAATCATGGAACATAGTGGTGTTCCCTCCATTTAATGAAAGTATCTCAAATTTGGATCTATAAGTGCATGATGCCCTGCTTGGTTAGGGTTTAATTATGGGTTGAAGGGTTTAGGGTTTTAGTATTTTGGGATTTAGGGATTAGGGGTTATTTATTAGGGTTTAGGTTTTAAAGTTTAGCGAACTTTCAATAATGTTCAAGCTTTATGCTTATAATCGTGTACCATAATGGTGTTACTGCAATTAAATGAAAGTATCTCAAATTTGGATCTATGAGTGCATGATACCCTGTTTGGTTAGGGATTAATTATGGGTTGAAGGGTTTAGGGTTTAGGGATTTAGGGATTAGGGTTTATGGGTTGTTTATCAGGGTTTAGGGAATTATCAATAATTTTCAAGCTTTATGCTTATATTCGTCGAAGAGAATGGAGGTCCCCGATTTAATGTAAGTATCTCAAATTTGATCTACAAGTGCATGATACTTGCTTGGTTCGGTTTAGGGTTTTAGTGTTTAGGGTTTATGGTTTCGGGATTTTTCAATAATGTTCAAGCCGCTTTATGATTTTACTCGTGGAATAGAATGGCGTTAACACAATTTAATGAAAGTGTCTCAAATTTAGGGGTTTAGTGTTCATGTTTTAGGGTTTAGGGTTTAAGTATTTAGGGGTTTAATTTAGGATTTAGGGTTCCGGGAATTTTCAATAAAGTTCAAGCTTTATGCATATATTCATGGAATAGAATGACTTAGCAACAATTTAATAATGAAAGTATCTCAAATTTTGATCTATATATAAGTGCATGATACCTTCTTGGTTAGGGTTGTTTATGGGCCGAGGGTTCAGGGTTTTAGTATTGAGGGTTTAGAGTTTTGTTTTTAAGGGTTAGTTTAGGGTTTAGGGTTTAAGAATTTTTCAATAATATATATGTTCGAGCTTAGGGTTCGGGGTTGAGGGGTTTAGTGTTTTTAGGGGTATAGGGCTTAGGTTTAAGGCTTTAGGGGGTTAGAGTTTAGGTTATTATCAATAATGTTTGAGCTTTCATAAATTAGAATGGCGTTAGAACAATTTAATGAAAGTGTCTCAAATTTTGATCTATGATGATTGCATGATACCCGCTTGCTTGGTTAGGATTGTTTATGGGTCGAGGGTTTAGGGTTATAGTATTGAGGGTTTAGGGTTTTGGTTTTTTAAGGGGTAGTTTAGGGTTTAGGAATTTTTCAATAATATGTCCGAGCTGAGGGTCAGGGGTTGAGGGTTTATGGTTTTTAGGGGTATAGGGCTTAGGGTTTAGGCTTTAGCGAATTTTCAATAGTGCTCGAGCTTTCGTGAATTAGAATGGTGTTAGCGCAATTTAATGGAAGTATATCAAATTTTGATCTATAAGTGCATGACACTTTCTTGCTTGGTTAGGGTTGTTTATGGGCCGAGGGTTTATGGTTTTATTGAGGGTTTTGGGTTTGGGTTTTTTAGGGATAGTTTAGGTTTTAGGAATTTTTCAATAATATGTCCGAGCTTAGGGTAAGGGGTTAAGGGTACGTTTAGGGTTTTAGGGGTATATGGCTTAGGATTTAGGCTTTAGGGGGTTAGGGTTTTGAGAATTTTCAATAATGTTTGAGCTTTCTTGAATTAGAATGGAGTTAGCGCAATTTAACGAAAGTCTCACAAATTTTGATCTATAAGTGCATGAAACCCGCTTGGTCAGGGTTTAGGGTTGTAGGGTTTGAATTTTAGGTTTTAAGGAATTTTCAATAATGTTCAAGCTTTATGCTCAGATTCGTGGAATGGAATGACTTTAGCATAATCTAATGAAAGTATATCTCAAATGTTGATCTATAAGTCGATGATATATCTACTTAGCCAGGGTCATTTAGGGGTTTAGGGTTTAGCGATTTAGGGTTCAGGGAATTTTCAATAATGTTCAAGCTTTATGCTTATATTCGTCGAATAGAATGGCGTTGCCCAGTTTAATGTAAGTATCGCAAATTTGATCTACAAGTGCATGATACTTTCTTGGTTAGGGTTTAGGGGTTTAGTGTTTAGGGTTTTATGGTTTCAGGAATTTTCAATAATGTTCAATCCTCTTTATGCTTTTAGTAATGGAATAGAATGGTGCTACCGTAATTTAATAAAAGTATCTCAAATTTGAATCTATAAGAGCATGATACCTGTTTGGTTAGGGTTTAAATGTGGGTTGAGGTTTTAAGGTTTAGGGTTTTAGTATTTAGAGATTTAGGGTTTAGGGGTTATTTATTAGGGTTTAGGGAATTTTCAATAATGTTCAAGCTTTATGATTATATTCGTCGAATAGAATGGCGTTGCCCAATTTAATGTAAGTATCTCATAGTTGATCTACAAGTGCATGATACTTTCTTGGTGAGGGTTTAGGGCTTTAGTGTTTAGGGTTTCATGGTTTCAAGATTTTTCAATAATGTTCAAGCCGCTTTATGTTTTTAATCATGGAATAGAATGGCGTTATCGTAATTTAATGAAAGTATCTCAAATTTGAATCTATAAGTGCATGATACGTGCTTGGTTAGTGTTTAATTGTGGGTTAAGGGGTTTAAGGTTTAGGGTTTAGGGAATTTTTAATAATGTTCAAGCTTTATGCTTATATTCATGGAATATAATAGTGTTACCGAAATTTAATGAAAGCATCCCAAATTTTGATCTATAAGTGCATGATACATGCTTGGTTAGTGTTGGGGATATGCTAAATGGGTATCACCATAGCATGTCTCTAATCCGGATAACCCGGGTGGCCCATAGTTGGTAGCAAAGCCCATGCCGGATAAAGGAAGGCTACAGAGGAGTCACCAGCGTACCCAGAGCCTTGGAGTGCAAGACACGTTAGACTAGTTGTGTACTGTGTAGGACTCTGTAACCTGTCCGGCTAGGACTTTGCCTATAACCCTAGGATCTGGCGACTATATAAGCCGGACCTATGGGAGCCTTTAGGGGACAAGCGAGAACGATACAACTCATACCTCGCACAGCGAACCGATCCCTGTAACTTGGCATATTGCCATTATAGTGATTTATAGCAGGGGTAGGATTCCGCCACTGTCATGGGATCTGAACCTGGGTAAGCTGTGTTACCTCGTACCCGCCAACCTTCCGCCTTACTGCACGTCTCTAAACATGCTCTGTGAGGACCCCTCCATGGTGTACTCGTCGGCAATACCACGACAATTGGTGCCCACCGTGGGGAAAGAGGCGCTTCAGGCTCTTCAACGGGCGAGGTCCAAGCTCTTCGCGGGAATCGGTGAAACCGTAGCCATTGGTCGTGTTCTCTTCTCCGCCAACGTTTTGATCGTCCCTCCCGACGAGTTCTAGATCCCGGCGAAGACAAACCCCACCTGCTGCTCGATCGTCCCAATCGGGGACATTGATGATGCTCGACATGGCACTTCGTTGGTAACCCCAAGCGTAGGGTGTGAAGAGCAAGCAGCAAGTTTTCCCTTAGTTGAGACCAAGGTTATCGAACCAGAAGGAGGAAGGAAACGTCACACAGGTGTTGTAAGCAACGAGGACACCTGCACAACACAAACTCAAGACTTTGCCCCAACGAATTAGTGAGGTTGTCAAGCTCATCGGTTTGCTGTAACAAAGGATTAAACGTATGGTGTGGAAGGTAATGGTTTGCAGCAAGTAAACAAGTAACAATGGAAGATGTATAAATTGTAAAGATTGGACCAGGGTCCATAGTTCACTAGAGGTGCTCTCCTTACATAAACAACATGGCATGAAGCGTAAACAAAATTACAGCAGGGCAATTGACAGGAACTAAGCAAGGCATAACAATGCAATTACTAGTCAGAAAGATCATATGAGATTCGATTGGGCAATACAAAAAGATACATAGACCGCCATCCAACTGCATCTATGACTAGAAGTCCACCTTCAGGTTATCATCCGAACCCCCTCCAGTATTAAGTTGCAAGCAACACACAACTGCTTTAAGCAAAGTGTGTAAGGTAAAACAGTCCACATGTTCCATGAACAAGAGATCGTTGTTTTCTCCCTAGTAGCAACATCACATCTACAACCGAAGAGATTATTGTCACTTCCCTTGGAAACTATAGGCATGAACCCACTATCGAGCATAAATACCCCCTCTTGGAGTCACTAGCAACTACTTGGCCAAGATATCTACTAACAACAGAGAGCATGCAAGATCACAAACAACACAAACATGATAGAATCATAAAGACAAAACCATTAATCAAACCAACATAATAATCTCATTATCCATCGGATCCCCGCAAACACAACATGTATGATTACAAATAGATTAGATCTTGATCATGAACGGAGCTCACAAGATCTATACATGAAATCACAAAGGAGGAGATACAACCATCTAGATACTACATGGACCAATAGTCCAAGGTGGAACTACTCACGCATCATACCGGAGAGAAAGCCTCCGGGATGATCTCCCCACCGGCAGGGTGATGGGAAGAACTTCAGATCCCCCCGATCTAGGTACGATGGTGGTGGCGGCTATAGACAGTTTCGTGGATATTTGATAGGGTTCTTAGGGATTCTGCATCAGGGGCTTCTTATAGGCGAAGGGGAGGCCGAGGCGGCGGTAAGGGGCCCCACACCCATCCCAGGCACGGGGCAGGGCCCATCCGCGCCTAGGGTGGGTCTGGCCGCCCTGGCTTGCCTCTCCGGCTCCCCTCTGGACTTCTTGTTCCCCACGGAAAGTAATTGACTTTGATATTTGTCCCGTCCAATTCCGAGAATATTTCTTTACTAACTTTTATGAAACCAAAAACAGCAGAAAACAGGCATCTGGCACTATTGCAACTTGTTAATAGGTTAGTACGAGAAAACATGTAAAAATCACCTCAAAGTGTAGTCAAGTAAAGCAAAGTAGATACTAAACAAGCATGGAGCATCAAAAATTATAGATACGTTTCTGACGTATCAACATCCCCAAGCTTAACTCCTGCTCGTCCTCGAGTAGGTAAGTGATAAAAAGAATAATTTTTGAGGTGACATGCACCCTCACAATAAAGATCCAACCATTTGCAAGCATTGAAAGATGGGATCAAAGAACTCTAAACATGTGCATGAAAGATGGAGTTCTAACAATAGGACATAGTAACTATGCATGCAACATGGCAAGCTACAAACAAAGATCATGAATAACATGCATTGAAAAGCGTTTGTTTGTTTCACATACAGAAAACACAGCATAGTGGCAATTAGCTTGTCCCTCATAGAGTAGCAAATAGATGCATAGGACACCTTCAAAGTTCACAAGGGTGACTAGAAACAAATAGTACAAGAACAAGTAATATCACAATATGCATCAACCAATAAGCTTTGGAACACTGCACACAGAATGACAACTATGCTCTCTTAATGGTGCCTAAAGTTAGAAGGTGGAGACTCAATAATGGTGGAAGAAAGGCCTTTTTATAAAGGAAGCAGGGATTACAAGTTTCAAACAAAGCTTCCAAAAATTATGGTACTTGTTAGCTTTCAGCCCTCATTGCCCCTATCGTAAGCATCTTGAAGTGATTAAGGTTAAAGTGGCAAAGATGGAGTATATGCTTGACGAAGTATAAGTTGGAAATATCAAGTCCCTTGAATACGAGGTCTACACCTCATGCATACTCAACTTTGGGCCCAGGTAAGTTCTTGTCATTGTAAGTATTTGCATATCATTGAGAACCGCCAATGGGGTACCCCTTGCACATGGTACAGGAGAATTCCCATAACCAAAATGACAAGGCAAGCAGACAATGAGCATCTCGGCAATCTTTTTATTTACCATATGCATAGCTTTTTATTGAGGATGCTTCATAGATAGCTCACTATGGTGATGCTGCAAGTTTCCACCATGATTATGCATGGCTTAGGCTAGCGGTCCAGGCATTTCTCTAACACAGGATACAAACTCCATGGACTTACAAGTTCCCTCTTTATTTCACACTGGTGACATCCATAGACAAAAGAGCATGATATCAACTAAGTACAAAGTACAAGTGCAATGTTGAAAGCGTTCCCCGTGATAGCACGGTTCTGCTAATTCCAACGTATAAGTGCAAGCATGTGCAAGAAAGTTGTCACAATGGTTCAAGTTTATTAGGGACAAAGAATATAAAGTGTGTCATCAAGTTCATGAGGGCTTTAATCAGTAAGTTTTCATATAACAAAATAGTTTTTAATTGGAATATAGTTGAAAACAAGAATATACTTGGAATTGTGTAACACACCATGCATAGGAGTTTATAGTGGACACTTTGGAATAATATGGTTTCTTAGGAGTTGGAAGCATGAGTAGAACTTACTCATACAAGTGGAGGCTAGCAAAAGACTGGGAGCAACCAACTAAGAGAGCAATAACGGCCATACTCATGCAGAGCAACAAAGCATACTAATGAAAGCAAAGAGTGGTACTACAAGTCAAGGACTAAATGATCAAACAGGCTAATGGTGACTTGTCATAGTCATAACATGGTGTGAGCATGTGCCAAGTCAACCCAAGCAAAATATCAAAGGATAATACCACAATACTATGCTTTTGCATGCTAAAACAATGCATAATTTCTTCAAGGCACACTAAGCAATCCCAATTGTTTTGAACAAGACATGCTACAGCAATAATCACTAAGCATAAGGTCAAAATAAAACCTAGCATGTCATGCTAAAGTCTAAGTCGCAGTCAATGCAAGCTCCTCTTGCACTTCAAGCATGAACTTACTACTCCTTTCCAACACCAAGCAACTTATTTGCAAAACAACACAGAAAGAACGGGGGTCCAAACTACTTTATTCAAGCAAACTAAACAACCTAAGCAAAGCAAACGAAAACTAAGACGCTCCAAGAACAACACAACTGTGCATGAAACAATAAAAATGAAGTGTCTAGACAGACCTGAGCTTTTTATTGATGAAGAAGGGGATGCCTTGGGCATCACCAAGCTTTGACGCTTGTACCTCTTGGATATTTCTTGGGGTGACACCACGGTGGCATCCCCAAGCTTGAGCTTTTGTCCATTCTTCATCTCATTGCATCATTCTCTCTTTACACCTGAAATTTTTCCTTCATACAAAACTTCACACAATCTTCATTAGCAACATTAGTGTATTCAAAATATATTAGACCTCTGGCAAAGCTTTAAAATAGCAAGGCTTTTCACTAAAAACACAAGATACTGTAGTAAATCCTTCAAAAATCTCAATTCACCTAAAGAGAACTCAAAAAGGAATCAATAAGAAGCAAATGCAAATAATGGCAGAAAAATGTCAAAACAGACCAGCAGGTAGAAACCGATTTTTTCGAACATCTTCTGTTGCTCAAATAAAATAGTGTTGAACTAATGAAAGTTAGCTAACATACTGGGGGATTTATTCGTAAATTTTGAGCTCAATTCGAGTTACAGAGACTCCTCACGAATTTGTTTGGTGGAGGATAGGAATCTGTTTTGGGACAGCAACTCCCCAAATCTTACTTCCCTCTCATTAGAGGTCATTCTTGGCACAAAAAGCAAAAACAAAGGATAAGGAGAGGTCATTACTGAAGTAATAACTTTCAAGACTCAAGGAAACTCTTGGGTTATCTCCCAACAAGTACTTTTCTTTAATGCCTTTAAGTTAGGCACAAGAAGCAAGAAGAATCAAGTATTTTCAAATGAAGAAGCATTAACATAAAATCTTGCTTTCAAAGGAGGAGCAAAAAGCAACTTCTCTCTCCTCATAGGGAAGTGTTCAATACCTTTCTTGAATGGAAAATGATATTTAATGGTGCCTTCTTTCATATCAATGATGGCAGCAACTATTCTAAGAAAAGGTCTTACCAAATTAATAGGACAAGAAGCATTGTATTCAACATCCAAAACATAGAAATCAACAGGGACATAAGCATTGTTAACCATAATGAGAACATCATTAATACTCCCCATGAGTTTCTTCTTAACATTATCATTGAGTGGGACATCCATGAGTGGGACAATTCTTAACCAAAGACTTCATTCTTTCCCAAGCTGGAGCAACTTGTTCACTATCAAGTTGTTTAAATTTCATAATGTCACTTCTCATAGATATGATCTTAGCAAGAGGATAGTATTTTCCAATAAAAGCATCTTTGCACTTAGTCCAAGAATCAATACTATTTTTAGGCAAAGAAAGCAACCATTCTTTAGCTTTTCATCACAAGGAGAAAGGAAAAAAAGCTTGAGCTTAATAATATCTCCATCTGCATCCTTATACTTTTGCATCTCACAAAGTTCAACAAAGCTATTGAGATGGGCAGCAGGATCATCAGAACCAGCACCAGAAAATTGCTCTCTCATCACAAGATTCAGCAAAGCGGGCTCAATTTCATAAAAGGTAGCATCAGGAGCAGGTGGAGAAATAGGAGTGCTTAGGAAATCATTGTTCTTGGTGCTAGTGAAGTCACACAACTTGGTGTTCTCAGTAGAGTTCATTTTGGAAAAGGTGGGGAAGCCAAAAACAGCAGCAGCTAGAGAAGGAACTATTTTTTTGTGTTTTTGAAAAAAGAAAGCAAACCAAACTAGACTAATTTTTTTGGGTTTTTTTTGGAAAGAGGCAAACAAAACCAAGCAAAAGAAACAAAGCAAACTAAAAACAAAGTAAAGAGAAAGGAAGTGAAGGACTCCACTTGTGAAGACGTCCTTAGCCTCCTCGACAATGGCGCCAGAAAAGCCTTGATGATGCTCGATGTGGCACTCCATTGGTAACCCCAAGCGTAGGGTGTGAAGAGCAAGCAACAAGTTTTCCCTCAGTTGAGACCGAGGTTATCGAACCAGAAGGAGGAAGGAAATGTCACATAGGTGTTGCAAGCAACGCGGATACCTGCACAACACAAACTCGAGACTTTGCCCCAACGAATCAGTGAGGTTGTCAAGCTCACCGGTTTACTATAACAAAGGATTAAACGTATGGTGTGGAAGGTAATGGTTTGCAGCAAGTAAACAAGTAATAGTGTATCAATGGTAAATATTGTACCGGGGTCCATAGTTCACTATAGGTGCTCTCCTTAGATAAACAACATGGCATGAAGGGTAAACAAAATTACAGCAGGGCAATTGACAGGAACTGAGCAAGGAATAACAATGCAATTACTAGTCAGAAAGATCCTATGAGATTCGATTGGGAAATACAACAAGATACATAGACCGCCATCCAACTGCATATATGACTAGAAGTCCACCTTCAGGTTATCATCCGAACCCCCTCCAGTATTAAGTTGCAAGCAACAGACAATTGCTTTAAGCAAAGTGTGTAAGGTAAACAGTCCACATGTTCCATGAACAAGAGACCATTGTTTTCTCCCTAGTAGAAACAGCACATCTACAACCGAAGAGATCATTGTCACTTCCCTTGTAAACTAGAGGCATGAACCCACTATCGAGCATAAATACCCCCTCTTGGAGTCACTAGCAACTACTTGGCCAAGATAGCTACTAACAACGGAGAGCATGCAAGATCACAAACAACACAGACATGATAGAATCATAAAGACAAAACCATTAATCAAACCAACATAATAATCTCAATATCCATCGGATCCCCACAAACACAACATGCATGATTACAAATAGATTAGATCTTGATCATGAACGGAGCTCAAAATATCTATACATGAAATCACAAAGGAGGAGATACAACCATATAGTTACTACATGGACCCATAGTCCAAGGTGGAACTACTCACGCATCATACCGGAGAGAAGGCCTCCGGGATGATCTCCCCTCTGGCAGGGTGCCGAGAAGAACTTCAGATCCCCCTGATCTAGGGACGATGGTGGCGGCGGCTACAGACGGTTTCGTGGATATTTGATCGGCTGCTTAGGGTTTCTGCATCGGGGGCTTCTTATAGGCGAAGGGGGAGGCCGAGGCGGCGGCCGGGGGCCCCACACCCCTCCCAGGCACGGGACAGGGCCCACCCGCGCCTAGGGTTGGTCTTGCCGCCCTGGCTTGCCTCTCCGGCTCCCACCTGGACTTCCTGTTCCCCACGGAAAGTAATTGACTTTGACGTTTGTCCCGTCCAATTCCGAGAATATTTCTTTATTAACTTTTCCGAAACCAAAAACAACAGAAAATAGGCATCTGGCACTGTTGCAACTTGTTAATAGGTTAGTACCAGAAAACATGTAAAAAGCACCTCAAAGTGTAGACAAGTAAAGCAAAGTAGATACTAAACAAGCATGGAGCATCAAAAATTATAGATACGTTTCCGACGTATCAGACATCCACCTCTTCATCGGCGAAACCGACTCGGGAACTAGTTCCCTGGAAGTCGGAGGATCGTCAAGGCCCGCACGGGCCGCCTACTGGCAGGACACGTTCGCGGAAGGATAAAAGTTGGATCTCTCTTCGGAGTTTGCCGACATAGATCGGAAAAATTCAAGGCCCACCCAAACTGCCCCTGTGCAGGATATAATGGTGGAAGATCGTTGCAAGTCCGCCGGCTTCGCCCGTGCGTCTAGACAGCAAAGATCCAAGTTCGTCGGTGTGGTAACTATCTTCGATCTGGCGCGTTGCATTCAGAGAGAGGGTGAAAACCCTCGCGATTACCTAGCCAGGTGGCTCCATATACGGGCCGATCTGGAACATTACCGCAATGATGATGCCATCTATCACTTTGTGGAAGGATTGGACCATGGTACACTTGTCTGGCATACACTAAGACGGCAGCAGGCCGCGGGTGTCCTCACTTTCGAGGGAATGGTTCACACCGTCAACAACTACGCGGCTGCCAAAGTAGACGCACAGGCAGTGCTCGTAGCCGTACCCGGCGCCCGCCGCCTCAGCCACCACCGCCTCCAGTCATCGTCGCTGCTGTCGCACCACCACCACCCATCATCGAGGAGGCCCTGGCACCGTCCAACTCCGTCCTGGACGAGCTCTACGCCGACATCAGCACTGACTCGGAGGAGATAGACTTCATCCCGTAGGAACTCGACTCTGCTATGCAGGAGATGGAGGAGGACATCAGACGCGACGAGCAGGCCGACAAGGCCATCACATCCTGACAGGTGTTTGTTGACATTAGGAGCATGATGGAGGAAGATCAACCCGGACAAGCTCCGCCTACAGTGCTGGACAAGGTGAAGGGACCACCTGTTGCTACCGACAATGAACGCGCAAATTCCATGCCCCCTCCGCCTAACCCAGTGCAGCAGCCACAAGAAATCAACGTCGGTCTGAGTAACAACAACACCGCAAACCCGCCGCCTCCAGCATCTATGTCTACTGCTGCCCAAATCACTCCAGCTGATAGAGTGATGTATGGCAATTTGCTCGTCGAGCCCATGATTGTGGCCCATATACGGAACCTCGTCCAGCTTAACGAGAAGCGCCATCAGCTGTTGGAGGAAGCGCAGGCCATCACGGAGCAAGGCGCAAAGTTAGATCAAGATCTGGCCAAGGCGCAAAAATCAATAGAGAAAGCTAGAGTCATGGAGGCCAAGTACAAGACTCTGCTCAAGCAGCAGAAGGCTAAGAAAGCTCCATCTCGCGTCATCAACGATCCTGGTGTACGACGAAACCTAGGATGGGATCCCCAAAGGCGCCACAAGCCAAGCTACATTGACAGTGAGGGCAGGCGGGTCATGCATGTTGGGGATATACTTTCCGGGTATACCCATAGGACTCACTGACCAGGGTGGCCCACTAACGGGTTAGAGCTTTGCTTCACGGGCGGCCCAGTTAGAGAAAGAGGAGGAGCCAGTTCCGGCTACGACAAGGCCCAGGAGAGTTACCGACTTAGGCATGTAGTATTACTTGTAGTCCATGTTGTACTAGTTACCGACTCTATAACGTAGCCGGATATGTCTCTCCCTGTAACCCTAGGCCCCGGTGACTATATAAACCGGCCCTATGGGAGCCTTTAGGGCACCAACAACCACAACCAACTTGCACAGGCGAACCTCTCTTGTAATCCATTGTAACATCCTGCTTACACTGATATATTACTGGGTTGCTAGCAGGAGTAGGATCCGATCACCGCAGTCGGATCTGAACCTGGGTAAACTTGTGCTCACCGCTCCTGGAACATCTGACGTCGCACACCCCTTATTTCCAACGCCACTACGACCCCCTATGGCGTACTTGTCGACAATCCGACGACAGTTGGCGCCCACTGTGGGGCAGGTGACCTTTGGAGCATCGTTCCAGGCGGAATCTGCGCGTGCAGGAATCGGCAAAACAATCGCCATGGGTCGCGTGGTCTATGCCAGCGATGTCCCTCTCATCCTCCTAGATGAGACTTGGACTAAGCCAGCTTGAGAATCTCTTCTTTCTCCTTCCTCTTGAGGCCAGGAACAGCGGAGTCAATCACCTTATCCATAGTACTTGTGGTCATAATCATGGGATCATTACCCTTTATGGGTTCACCCTTATCAGTTGCCTGGTCATCAACGATGACCAGGGCTTTTGAGATCTTGCCAGCGTCAGGGGATGCAGAAGCTCCCTGCGCTGACGGAACAGTGGATGGGGTCGATGGCGGCACAGCTGGAGAAACACCAAGCTTCTGCTGACGCAGCTGCTTGCCTGGTTTGCTTTCTGGATTAATCTTGCTCTTCAACGATGATTTAACTCTAGAACACAGAAATCCTAAATATTAGGTGTGCTCTGGAAAGATAACAAAGGTACAAGAGTACTAAAAACTAAAGGTGAGATGCTTACTTTTTAACTACTGGCAGCACTTGGCTACCAGTAGTGACAACTTCCTTCGCCTTACGCTTCTTGGAGGCGGAGGCGGCAACTTCTTGCACCTCATCATCCTCCGTCGCCTCTGGGTCGTCTGAAGCATAGCCCTCTAGTGGAGCTATCTGGGACTCGGAGAGTTTCTCGAGCTAATAGAATCGGAAAAGCATCGATGAAAATAGAGTCGGAGAAAGAACCAAAGAAAATGACGAAACACGAAAGCAGAGTCAAAATATTTACCGGAGTTAGAGGACGACTGGATGTATACATCTTCATGGAAACTTCCGGAACTTTTCGCTCCACTCTTTCCTTGAGCAAGTATTGCATGAGGGTCCTGTAGTCCTTCGGTGAGAGCCGATTCGGACTGACCTTCATGATGTCTTTTTTGTCGTCGGTGATTTGGTGCATGAGGCGTTCTCCGTGGTGCTGGAGAGGCTGAATCCGGCGCTCCAGCCAATAGTGGATCAAGTCGGATCCACGAAGCCCCTCATGCTTCATCAGAAATTCGATCCGCCTCTTGGCGAAAATCAAAATATCCGACAGCTCCGGTGCCTCCGCATCCCATGAATCCTGGTGGGGAGCGGCGCAATTGGCGAACGCCGGAAGACCTTCCGTCTTTCCCGGAGCAGGAATATCCTTATGATAAAAGAAAGTTCCGGCCCAACGTTTGACGGACTCACTAGCGTTAATCATAGGATAGATCTGATTCCTCCTAAGTACTAAGCTAAGAGTGCCGGTGACATAAGGCACACTGGCACTGATGGAATTCTTCCGAGTACCATAATAGTACCGAAAAGGGTGAGACTTGGCCTAATGCCAAGAAACCCCTCGCACAGAGCTGCATGAGCTCTAAGCTCAAGCATAGAGTTGGAAGGAAGATTGTGGATTTGCACACCCTAATAATTGAGGACCTCGACGAAGAAGTCCGACGGTGGCAGACTGAGACCACGGTCGACGTGAGTGCTGAATAGCACCCTCTCTCCGTACTTCGGCGCGGGGATGGCGTGTCCAACAGCACTCCGCCACGCGTCGGCAGCGATGAACCCCTCATCCTCCATGACTTGGAGCTCCGCAGTATCCATGGCGTTGGGGATCCACAGACCCTGCATATTTTTCTCGTCCGCCGCCGACAAACCCGCTGACGCCATTCCAGAGGACAAGGAAGATGCCATAGTTCTTGGAGTAAGATGGGCTAGTGGGGGAAGGAGAGTTTTTTCTCAAATGATGGGCAGATTGGAACTGGTGCGGAGAGCTCGAGGAGTACGAGGAAGCAATGAATGAATCAACGGAGAAGTGAATTGAGAAGAAGGGTTTTCTCTCCTCTTATTTGCCTTTGCATCAAGATTCGTGTGGTGAGACGCGCGATTATCACCACGCATATAGGCGAGGGGGGGTTAGCTTCCTCGCGACTCTTCCGCCCCCTCGATTTTCGTGTAGGCATTGAAACGGTGTTCCGTTCTGTAAGGAACGGACCCACCAACGGTCGTGCTGATGGAAATCCTGTCAGTGATGGGACCTGACCTGTAAAGTTGTCAGTCAGCACGCCGCTGTAAAATCCGGCTTATGTTTCAAATCAAGCAACGGAAAAATCAAGGTCAGAGCAGAATATATCCGACTCAACTGACTCGGAATCCTACATCAATGAAAGAAGTTTTCGGGAACCCTTCAAGATTCTCAAGACGAAGAAACCATCAAGCTAGACGATTTATCCGACTTCAGATCTTAGAGACTTCCGGGGGCTACTGTTGGGGATATAGTTTCTGGGTATACCCATAGGACTCACTGACCAGGGTGGCCCACTAACGGGTTAGAGCTTTGCTTCACGGCCGGCCCAGTCAGACAAAGAGGAGGAGCCAATTCCGGCTACGACAAGGCCCAGGAGAGTTATCGACTTAGGCCTATAGTATTACTTGTAGTCCAAGCTTTACTAGTTACCGACTCTGTAACATAGCCGGATATGTCTCTCCCTGTAACCCTAGGCCCCGGTGACTATATAAACCGTCCCTATGAGAGCCTTTAGGGCACCAATAACC
Source organism: Avena sativa (assembly GCA_916181665.1). Classification (NCBI taxonomy): domain Eukaryota; kingdom Viridiplantae; phylum Streptophyta; class Magnoliopsida; order Poales; family Poaceae; genus Avena; species Avena sativa. The sequence goes on from OV702284.1 coordinate 37,700,808, forward strand.
ATAACGAACTCGCACAGGCGAACCTCTCTTGTAATCCATTGTAACATCTGGCTTACACCGATATATTACTGGGTTGCTAGCAGGAGTAGGATCCGATCACCGTAGTTGGATCTGAACCTGGGTAAACTTGTGCTCACCACTCCTGGAACATCCGACGTCTCACACCCCTTCTTTCCAACGCCACTAGGACCCCATAAAGCGTACTTGTCGACAATCCAACAACAATTCCCACTCCTATTCTTAACCTAGCCATCGCCAAGACCCTTCTGGAGCAGGATAGATCACCCGCAGTTGTGGAACAGGTCTATGACCTTGTAGCAAAGGCGGTGAAACAGCAGGAAAAGGCCACCTCCCAGAGGCTTGAGTCTGACCCAGCATATTGCCAGTCTGGCAATCCTAAGCCGCCAAGGGACCGATCTCCTCGGGATGTCGGGTCACAGATGGGTTCATCAGAACAAAGACGGAGGGATGCATGCAACAGGAAGGACGCTATCCCCATATCCTCCGACCATGGAGGCAAGGCCCATCCGCGTCGCCCATCTCCACCGCCCCGGTCTCCCCGACATCGCGAAGACCCCAAGGCTCACCATCGCACAGACATGCCTCCGCCAAGGCAAAGAGGCATTGTCATCCGCGACAACGCGGAGCAGCCCCGTCACGATGGAGAGTGCAACCAAGGACACAAGATCAGGTCACGTCATGACCCTCCGCGTCCGATAAGCAACCGCGACAAGCGTGAGGCATCGCAGGAGGGTAACAGCAAGAAAGCTAACCCACCGCCACCTCCACCTCCGTTGCCACCTAGCAGCCATCATGGAGGAGGGGGCCCACGTCATTCACACAGCCCATCCCCTGATGGCAAGAAGAAAAAAAGCAAGCCCGGAGCCATACGATGCACGTTCACGCCTGGAAAAGATCCACAAGGCCCGGGAAGGACCATACCTGGGACCACATTGTTTTGGACCTGTAATACAGACCGCAACTTACCCCAGGGGCTTCCGGATTGACAAGACGATCAAGCCCTATGACGGCACCGCCAAACCAGCTACGTGGTTGCAGGACTACGGCAACACGGTGGAGATCGCCGGGGGTAACCCCAATGTCGCAGTCAAGTACCTCCCGCTGATGTTGACGGGCACGGCCTGCCAATGGATTGATGACCTGCCGGAGAAGTCCATCTGCAACTGGTTGGACATGCAAGAAGTGTTCACCAAGAACTTCGAGGGTATGTATAATCATCCCTGCACTGTTGGCGATCTACAGCGGTGTGTGCAAGTGAAAGACGAGTCATCTCGCGCCTACCTCTCCTGCTGGCTAGATACGAAGAATTCCTGCGCAGGAGTGCACGCTCAGACCTCCATGGCCACCTTCATTGATGGGTTGGAGAAAGGTATGTTGCTCCGACATAGGTTGAAGCACCTGCAGGACAATCACATGCTCGATCTCAACCAGATGATCCAGCTGGCCAGTGAATTCGCGACTGCTGACGACGATACTCGCGGCTCCTTGCCGGCAATAGTTGTTCCAACTCAAGCTAAGAGGAACAACAGCACCAAGCGGAAGAACCCGCCAGAAGAAAAGCAAACCTCTGACATGCTCGCCATGACATTTGCAGGATGAGGTGATGGCGGACAGCGTGGCCGAGGACGAGGGGTTGGTCGTGGGGAGCAGCGAGGTAGTGAAACTACCCCGGCAGCGCTCCGCGTTCCCCAAACGTACGAGGAGTACCATGATATGTCATGCCTCGTACACCTCGACACCAACGTCAAGGCCACTCACACCAATCGCCATTGCAAGTTCTTCAACGACCTGTAGGAGGACCCGGAGTCCGGCTACAAGCAAAGTCGGAAGAACAGACCGCGAGGGAAGGGCAAAGGGAAGAAGAAGGAAGAGGAGGCCAAGGATTGAAGTGACATGGATGAGGACGTTGACCCCAAGCACGCCGACAAGGGCGATGGCAAAGGCAAGAACCCCTTCGAGAAGAAGGCCGCCGTCTACCACCCTTTCCTTGGCACCCCTACTGTCCGGGCACAGAAAACCTCCATGCGGATACTGATGGACACCCTACCCCCAGTTCTCCAGTACTTGCACTGGTCGGAGATTCCAATCACTTGGGACAGGAAGGATCACCCAGACCTCATCCCTATGGAGAACCAATACGCCATGGTCATCAACCCCCTGATTGACGGCAACGAGTTCACCAAATGCATGGTGGATAGTGGAAGTAGCATCAACATCATGTACCTGGATATGCTGCACAAGATGAACTTGACGGAGGCCAACCTAAGGCGGACCAACACCGTGTTCCATGGCGTAGTTCCTGGCCGGGAGGCTCGGTCCCTTGGGTGCATCACGCTTCAGGTCGCTTTTGGTGATGTTAATAATTACCGCCAAGAACGCATGACCTTCGAGGTGGTCCCCTTCAAGAGCATGTACCACGTCATCTTCGGACGCGGCATCTTCCACACCTTCATGGCCAAGCCATGCTTCGTCTACAACAAGCTCAAGATACCCAGGCCAGATGGCATCATCACCGTATTCGGAAGCTTTACCAAGGTAAGGGACTGCGAGATTGGAGAAGCAGCCTTTGCATAAGTTGTCCTCTACAGCAAAGAATTCAAGGAGATCCAGAGCAAGGTCGATGCCACAAAGATGCCGGCATCGAAGAAGCATATTTCTGATTCCGATCCCACCTTCAAGGCCGCCATCGAGACCAAGCTGGTGGAACTTGTGGTAGGCGATGCCTCCAAGACCATCTCCATTGGACGAACCTGGATCCCAAATAGGAAAGCGCACTCGTCGAGTTCCTCCGTGAGAATAGGGACATCTTTGCCTGGCAACCTGCCGACATGAAAGGTGTACCTAGGGAACTTGCCGAGCAGAGCTTGAATATTGATCAAAAATGCAAACTGGTGAAACAACCTCTACAACGCTTCGGAGACGAGAAGAGACACGCCATAGGCAAAGAGATAGCTAGGTTACTTAAGGATAGTTTTATCAGAGAAGTCCTTCACACCCGATGGGTGGCCAATCCTGTACTTGTCCCTAAAAAGGGAACCAAAGAATTAAAAATGTGCGTTGTTTACACCGGCTTGAACAAAGCATGTCCCAAAGATCCGTTTGCTTTTCCTCGCATTGACCAAGTCATTGACTTAACGGCTGGCTCGAAACTTTTGTGTTTTCTCGATGCATACTCAGGATACCACTAGATAAACATGAGGAAGTCGGACCAATTGGCCACTTCGTTCACCACACCTTACGGCATGTTTTGCTACGTCACGATGCCCTTTGTGCTGAAAAATGCAGGTGATACGTACCAGCGGACTATGCAACATTGCCTACACGATCAAATTAGTTGGAACATTCACGCCTATGTGGAAGATATAGCGGTGATGTCTAAAAAGTCAAACGACTTAATCTCCAACTTAAAAGAAACCTTTGATAATCTCCGGAAATACAACATGATGCTTAACCCTAAGAAGTGTGTCTTTGGGGTTCCAGCCGCAAAATTGTTGGGTTTCATCGTTTCCTAGTGTGGAATCGAGGTCAACCCGGAGAAGATCAAGGCCATCCTAAACATAAACCGTCAGACATGCCTGAAGGAAATACAACGGCTAACAGGCTGCGTTGCAGCAGTAAGCCGGTTCGTCAGCCGACTTGGAGAAAAGGCTCTACCATTGTACAAGTTGCTGAAGAAGGCGAACAAATTTACATGGACGGACAAAGCAGATGCTGCACTCAAGAAGCTAAAGGATATACTTTCCTCGGCACCCATACTTGCAGCACGCGTGCCTATGGAGCCTATGTTGATTTACATGGTGGCCACCAACTAGGTAATCAGCATCGTCGTCGTGGTAGAGCAAAAGGAACCAGGGCATGAGTACGGAGTGCAACGACCAGTTTACTATGTAAGCAAGGTCTTGACGGAGTCCAAGAAGCATTACCCGCACTACTAGAAGCTAGCTTATGGAGTGTTCCTTGCTTCTCGGAAGCTAAGGCACTACTTCCAGGAGCACCCTGTCACAGTTGTGAGCAAAGATCCACTATCTGAAATCATCAACAACAGCGACGCTACAGGAAGGATTGCGAAGTGGGGCATTGAGCTTGCCGCCTTCGAGATCACCTACAAGAGGCACGACGCTATCAAATCACAGGTCTTGGCGGATTTCATCGCAAATTGGACGGAGATGGGTGATGCACTTTGACGGATCAAAGCTACTCAATGGCTCGGGGGCTGGTGTACTGCTACAGCTACCAACAGGGGAAAAGCTACACTATGTTCTGCAGATCCACTTCGAGGCTACAAATAACATGGCGGAATATGAAGCACTCATTCACGGACTTCGCGTAGCCAAGGATATTTGCATCAAGCGCATAGTTTGCTGTGGATATTCCGACTTGGTTGCCCAGCAGGTGGCTGGCACCTGGAACGCACGGAACCCTATGATGGCGGCATATCGAGACGAAGTGGACGAGGTAGCCAAGAGCCTCTTGGGCTACGAAGTCAAGTATGTCCCAAGGGAGGAAAATGAGGTGGCAGATCTACTGTCAAAGCTTGGATCAGGGTGCAAACAAATTCCGCCTGGCGTTTTTCTGGAGCATCTACGGACACCATCCGTGAAGGGAGCGGACCCCGAGAACCCGGATAGAGTTGACTCTTTTGTTCATAGAGTGACAAAGGTCCCTCCGGCTTGGACAAAACCGTTCATGGAGTATCTCGTACACGGAACTTTGCCCATCGACGAGGTCAAAAGTTGGCAAATAGTATGTCGAGCAAAGGGCTATACCATAATCAATGGACAACTCTATGAAAGAAGCACCATTGGTGTATACCTCAAGTGTGTTTCCCAGCAAGAAGGTATTGAAATCCTTCGTTAGATCCATCTCGGAGATTGCGGGCATCACGCCGCTCCTCGATCGTTGGTCTCCAAATCCTTCCGGCAAGGATTCTACTGGCTGACCGTGAAGGCGGACACCGACAAGCTGGTTGAGACATGCATGGGATGCCAGTACTATGCCCGACAACCACATGTTCCAGCTCAAGAATTGCGAACAATACCAATAACTTGGTCGTTTGCAGTCTGGGGGCTAGACATGGTTGATCCATTACAAATGGCACCATGTGGATTTACGCATCTGCTAGTAGCAGTTGATAAATTAGCAAAATGGATAGAAGCTAAACCCATTAGAAAGCTTGATGGGGCAAATCCCCTTAGGTTTGTCCGGGATCTAGTGGTGAGATTTGGTCTCCCACATAGCATTATCACCGATAACAGCAGGAACTTGTCACTCGGAGAAGTGGAAGCCTATTGTTGGGAGAAGGACATCCGACTTGACTTAGCATCTATGGCCTATCCATAGTCCAATGGGCAAGTTGAACGAGCCAATGGATTAATTCTACAAGGAATCAAGCCACGCCTTGAGGCACCGCTACATAGAGAAACTGGAGCTTGGGTGGAGGAGTTACCATCTGTTTTATGGAGTTTAGGAACTACACCCAAGAGATCTACCGGCTACACCCCTTATTTTATGGTATATGGAGCAGAAGCCATCCTGCCTTCAGACATCCTTCACGATTCACCAAGAGTTGCGGCCTACGACGAAGATGACGCTGAAGAATCAATGCGCCTAGATGTGGACCTTCTCGAGGAAGAGCGCGTATTGGCATGCCAAAGATCTGCCATCTACCAGCAGAAGCTATGTAGCTACCATAGTCACCGCGTTCGGCATCACTCGTTTAAAGAGGGGGATCTGGTGCTCCGACTTAAGCCGAAGAAGTCACAAAAATTATCCCCACCATGGGAAGGACCGTTCATCATAAGTAAGGCACTACTCAATGGGTCTTACTTCCTCGTTGACAATCGTGAACTTGAGGATAAACCCAACGATTATCATAAGCGTAAGCGACGTGACCCGGATGATGACTACCCGGAGCTTGATCGGCCATGGAACATAGCACAGCTACGTCCTTTTTACACTTAGCATATTTTTTATCTACTGCGTACCTGTTATATGATCAATGAAATAAAGATTTGGTTCACTCATATTCTTGAGTCTTTTACCTCCTTTAGTGTTCATTTTTGGATCGTATAAAACCTTCATGCGCAAGTTTGGCATTTGCACTTGTGAAAATTCCGCCTACGGGCGTTAGCTTAAGTTTTATGGTCTACACATTCTTTGTTGTTTTTATGTGGATTCTGGAGTAGTTACTTTTGGCACTTGAAGTCGGCGATTTTGTGCTTGGGTTTTTGACGGTGCCATTGGGCATCATCGCCTGAGCGCATGGTTCCGACTATGAGTCTTCTGACTCACGAATAGTCAAGCATAAAAACCAAAGTAATGGATAAGCCAGCACATGCTTAAAAAATATATACATGCTGGAACTAGTACTTAAGTAGCAAGAAACATACAGCTATTGTTTTCCGCCTTAAGATTAAAACCATAGTTTTTTCTGCATACGTACATATAGAGGAAACAAATATTACAAAGTGTTTCTCATTCCTCTAGTGCAGGAGACTTTGACGTAGCATCGTCGGCGGTAGGAGAGCCATCCTGATCATCTTCAAAGTCGGTGGGTTTTAGGGACTCGGAGGAGCTAGGCTGGTCGCCATCAATGATATCAAGAGGCACAAAGGAGTTTGGATCGACCAACTCGGTGACCCTGGTGTCGTAGCCGGCGAGCGATGCCTAGATAGCTTTGTGATCAATCTTCTGGCTGTCATCATCTACGTCGGGCAGACCCGAGGTTACCGTGTCGATGTCGGCATTCTCGTAGTGGGCCTTGAACATCGCCAGCGACATTCTTGCACCAGCCCGGGTACATGAAGCTTTCCAGCTTACGATACGCTTAGGGGCTTGGCGTAGAATCTCCGAGTACTTCATGACGGAATCCACTGCCTTGATGTTGATGTTCAGGGCCTTGGCAATCTCTTTGGCTTGCTTGATGGCTGTACTGATGAAGTTGCCGGCGAGGACCATGCATTCCTTTGGCGGAGGAGGTGTATTGGTTAAACCAATAGGAGCTGCATTTCTAGCCAAGCAATGGAGCATGTGAGTTCAATAACACAAAAAAGTTCAGAGTACCTGCCTTACAGAAGTACAAGACGGAGATCGCTTACCAAAGATACTCGCATCGGCTTGTTGGAGCGTCTCCGCCATGGAGTCCCATTCTTGTCGAATGACCTTGTAAGCCTCAAGGTTGCTTTTGTTCTGCTCTTCGACAGCTTTGTTCTGCTCCTTGAGGATTGCAATTTCCTCCTTCAGTCGGTTCATCTCTGTGTTGGCAGACTCCTGCAAGGCTTTCATGGACTCTTCATGCATCTTCAGGGTATCAGCCCTCTCCTGCTTGAGGATCTTGTTCTCGCTATCCAGCAATTCTATGTGCTTGGATTGCTCGACAATGTCCTTCGCCTTGTCAATAGTTTCTGCAAGCCGGAGAAATGACAGCACACAATGAGTAGTCGGAGAGTGATGGAACAATACCAGGTTTGAGTGCGAAATTGAAAAGAAAAACAGACTCTTGCTCTTGGTGATTGATCCTTCAAGAAGGCAGTTTTACCCTTTTCAACTTCCAAATTAGCACGCATCTTGTGGAACTTCTCGTTGGCGACGCCTCTCTGAGCATTCTCATTCTATGAAGAAATTCAATATTACTTAGTCTACTTGGAACATTTAGCCGGATAAATATCCACCTAGAAGCTTGGGGGCTACAGACAGTTTTTAACTCGGCAAAATGCTTAGTCTTTCTTTAAGCATCTAGTTGGAACTAATTCTGTTTCAACTAGAAGCTTGGGGGCTACAGTATTGAAATTTACAAACACTGCGTATATTACTCTAAAAGTATCTATTCGGAATAATTCATTCAAACTACATACTTGGGGGCTACAGTGCGAAGTTTCTATCTTAGTCACTCTTAGAGCATTCAGACACAAAGACCTATGGTTTTCTACCTAAATCCTCGGGGGCTACCGTGGGATACTACATATGAAATGCAAAAGGCATACAAAACTTACAAGTGCAATGATCTTGAGGTTGGTGGCGCTCTCAGCAAGAATCTTGCTGAAGGCAAGGCTGTTTCCACGAAGGATATCCGCCTGCTTGAGAAGCTCCTCAAGACCACATGGCGGAGAAGTCGACGCAGCACTAGGAACCAGAGTTGAGCTACTCGGTGTAAGCACTAGGTAGACGATCTTCGAAAACTTTGCTGGTGTCCTGGGTGCAGTGGCGCCGCCTACGGCAGAAGTTCCGCCTTCCACCATTGCCTTACCGCTACCAGTGGCATCCTTAGCCGGAGCTTCAGCCACTTTGGATGCAGTGCTTTCTTGTGTCGCCTGCTCGCCGACAATAGCAAGTTCCGTGGCAACACCTGGGTCCACTTCCATGGCGAAGGTTCAGATGTTACCTTAGCCCGAGAGCTTGTCGGTGCGACAGCAGGCTAGACGCTGGGAGTTGTAGGGGCGATGGCGAGAGATTCTTGGTGAAACATATCTTTGATATTTTTAGAAGCCCCCAATGTCTTGGAGGACTTCTTCAAACTCATATTTTCCTTCTTCCTGAAACGTTCAAAAGTATAAGTACAGGAATAAGACGAGCAAGAGACAATGTCAGATGAAAAGAAGCTTACACAACAGTTGGTGCCTTGGTAAACGGGATGCCGGTGATTCTTCTTTTTTTTGCCTCCAGGGAGGCGGTGGACTTCTTGGAGGCTCCACCCTCCGTCTTCTTCTTCTTGCCTCCGTCAGCAGCGTTAGAGGTGGAGATCTTCCGGTTTCGTGCTAACGGAACATCATCGTCGGACACGACGGTGACTTCCTTCATGTTGGGGACGTAGACTTGGACAGCCCTGATATCCTCGTCTAGACTCTTTAGCTGTTAAGTTAATCTCGAAGTGTTAAATGTAATGGTAATGGCTAGACGGAAGAACTGGAGTATATGTCATACACGGAAAATAAACAGGTACCTCTGGGCACTCGTCGTCCTCGAACATGTCGTAGGTGATGGTGAAGACACGCTTCATGTCCTTCACCTTTAAGATGTCCTTGAGGCGGAGCTTGATGGAGTCACTCTAGAAGTTATCCTCGGAGATGCGGAGGCTATCCTTCCTATCCTTGGTATACTGGTGCATCAACTTCGCGCGATGCTGCAGAGGCTGAACCGCCTGATGAACCAGCACATGCCTAGGTCCAACCCGGTCAGACCCGTCTCTATGAACCACTCGATCCGCCTTACAGTGTGGGAGGCTTCGTCGTCAGAGGGGACGAGGGCTTGGGATCTCCATGTCGAGGCTTCAGCGGCGGCCCCGTCGACAAAGTCCGGGTACGATGCTTCTCGGCTAGCCAGAGGGATATCTGGGTCGTAGAAGTACGTCCTCTGCCAATTTTTGCAGGACTCGTGGCCTACAATGTCGGGGAACCACCGGCCAGGCCGGATCTTGAAGCTAATGGTTCCACAATTTCTGAGCTCATCCTTGCTCACTCCGGCTTCCCTCTTAACGGTGAAGGAATATATAAGAAGATCTAACCTAGGCTAATTCCTAGGTAGCCCTCACAAAGCGCCGCGTAGTTGCTAAGCGCGAGGATGCTATTTGGAGAAAGGTTCTGAGGTCGAACCCAGTAGTGGCTAAGGACCTCTAAGAAGAAGTCGGAGATTGGGAGGGAGACGCCGCATACCAGTTGGGCTTTGAGGTACACCTTTTCTCCGGCTTGGGGAGAAGGGATGAACTCGTCGACCGGCGCCTCCCGCCAGACCAGCCCCTCTGTCGCGGGGAGGTACCCCTCATCGAGCATCTCCTTGAGATCACTCTCGACGATATCAGAGCCGTGCCACTCTCCCTTGTGAGAGTCACCCTCCTCCTCCAGTGATTCTAGCGCCGCTGGAATATGGTCACCACCGGTGGATTCCACCACCGCGGTGCGTGGCAGCACCTGGCCCTCTGGGAGCACATGAATGGAGCCCGTCGGCTTGGCCGCGGCGTCGCTCGTTGCCGCCATGGATGGGGTTGCACTGCTGCTCGCCATTGGTGTGGGGATGAAGGTGATTGTGGGACTGGGGAAAGCTAGGGTTTTTCTCGGTGCGTGCAGAGAGCTCGAGGAGACGTTCGCTGGAGGAAGAAGATGACGCGAGGAAGAATGAAGTGAAAGGATAAAATTTACCATGGTTATAATTTATAACACTCGGCGTCAAGATCCGTGCAGGGTGATCAAACGGTTGCTGCGTGGACAGCGCATGCCTGCGCGTGCGCGGAAATTTCGCCACGTTCCCACTGCCGCCACCAACGTTTCACATTCTTCGCGCAGGAAAAACGGCAATGATTGTGTTCTCTGCATGTGTGAGTTACGAGGCATCGCTGACCTATGGTCTATGTTTCTCTACTGACATGGGCAGGTGAACCATCCCATCTGAAGATTCCAGCATGGACGGATCTAGTCCGGCTACGAGAAGAGTACGATGGAAGATTCAGTAGTTCTCTGACTTACACATTGAAGACAGAGGGCATTGCAGGGTTCTTGGGAGGACAACAAGATATTGCTTGACGATTTGCCGACATTCATCTAGACAGAGCATGCAAACTAAAGAGGCAAGACGGTGCAAGATCTCGGAGTTCTCCGGGGGCTAATGTTGGGGATATGCTAAATGGGTATCACCATAGCATGTCTCTAATCCAGATAACCTGGGTGGCCCATAGTTGGTAGCAAGGACCATGGACTGCTAGGCGGCCCAGTTAGATGGATCTAGAAGGGAGGCCCATGCCAGATAAAGGAAGGCTACGGAGGAGTCACCAGTGTACCCAGAGCCTTGGAGTGCAAGACACGTTAGACTAGTTGTGTACCGTGTAGGACTCTCTAACATGTCCGGCTAGGACTTTGCCTATAACCCTAGGATCTGACAACTATATAAGCCGGACCTATGGGACCCTTTAGGGGACAACCGAGAACGATACAACACATACCTCGCACAGCGAACCGATCCATGTGACTCGGCGTATTGCCATTATAGTGATTTATAGCAGGAGTAGGATTCCACCACCATCGTGGGATCTGAACCAGGCTAAGCTCTGTTACCTCATACCCGCCAACCTTCCGCCTTACCCCACGTCTCTAAACACGCTCTGTGAGGACCCCTCCATGGCGTACTCGTCGGCAATACCACGACAGCTACGGTGTATGTGGGTTGAGAGTTTTAGTATTTGTGGGTTTAGGGTTTAAGTTTTAGGGGTTGTTTAGGGTTGTGGGTTTAGGGAATTTTCAATAATGTTCAAGCTTTATTCCTATATATTCGTCGAATAAAATGGTGTTACCCGAATTAATAGAAGTATCTAAAAATTTATTTATAAGTGTGCATGATAACTGCTTGGTCAAGATTTAGGGGTTTAGTGTTTCGGGATTTAGGGTTAGGGGTTTAGTGTTTCAGGTTTTAGGGTTTAGGGTTTCAGTTTTAGGTATTTAGGGGTTTAGGATTTTGAGAATTTTCAATAAAGTTCGAGCTTTATGCATATATTCACGGAATATAATGACTTAGCAACAATTTAATAATGGAAGTATCTCAAATTTTGATCTATATAATAACTGCATGATACCTGCTTGGTTTAGATTTTTTATGGGCTGAGGGTTTAGGGTTTTAGTATTGAGGGTTTAGGGTTTTGCTTTTTTAGGGGTAGTTTAGGGTTTAGGGTTTAAGTTTTTTCAATAATATGCTTGAGCTTAGTTTTACGGTTTTAGTGTTTTTAGGCGTATAGGGCTTAGGGTTAAGGCTTTATGGGGTTAGGTTTGAGGGTATTTTCAATAATGTTCGAGATTTCATGAATTTGAATGTCCTTAGCGCAGTTTCATGGAAGTATCTCAAATTTTGATCTATGAGTGCATGATACGTGCTTGTTTAGGGTTGTTTATGGGTTGAGGGTTTACAGTTTTAGTATTGAAGGTTTTGGGTTTTGGTTTTTATGGGTAGTTTAGGGTTAAGGTTTTAGGAATTTTTCAATAATATGTTCGAGCTTACAGTTATGAGTTGAGGGTATGTTTAGGGTTTTTACGGGTATAGGGCTTAGGCTTTAGGGGGTTAGGTGTTAGGGAATTTTTAATAATGTTCGAGCTTTCATGAATTAGAATGGTGTGAGCGCAATTTAATTAAAGTATCTCAAATTTTGATCTATGAGTGCATGATACCTGCTTGTTTGGTTAGCATTGTTTATGCGTCGAGGGTTTAGGGTTTTAGTATTGAGGGTTTAGGGTCTTGGTTTTTCAGGGGTAGTTTAGGGTTTAGGAATTTTTCAATAATATGTCCGATCTTAGGGTTAGGGGTTGAGGGTTTAGGGTTTTTAGGGGTATAGGGCTTAGGGTTTAGGCTTTAGGGGTTAGGGCTTAGGGAATTTTCAATAATATTCGAGCTTTCATGAATTAGAATGGCGTTAGCGCAATTTAATGAAAGTATCTCAAATTTTTATCTATAAGTGCATGATACCTGCTTGGTTAGGTTTGTTTATGGGTCGATGTCACATCCCAAAATTTTCCAAATTTTGAAATTTTAAAAATAAATAATTGTTGAAATTTAGGGTGAAAAGAAACTTTTTATTTCTAAATGGAAACTTAAAAACCCATCTTGAACAAACTTTGAATAAAATTTGAATCCAACTAAATTCAAAATCAAGTGAAATGCATTCTTCATAAATGCATCTTGAAATTTAAACACTTGGAAAATAAACCAAAACTCTAAAACCCTAATGGATAAAAACTTATGAATTTAATAAGTTGAAAGGAAATAATTTCCAAATCTAATACTCCTATCTAAAATCCGTACCAATGGTGAGCAAACTAATCCTAAACGATTTAAAAGGATAAACAAATATTGAATAAAATTTTAAAAGTTGGAATCACCATTTTTGGATCTTTAACTAAAAAGATATGGATTTTATAAGCAAAGGAAGAAATAAATAAGGATTTATTAATATACAATTTTATTTAAGTAAAGACATTTCCCAATTTAAATATAAATCATATTAAAGTATTTTAAATAATAATTCAAAGTGAAATTATTTTGAATAAATAAAACCTACTGAAAAAGGTTTGGTAAAAATTTAGAATTCAAATAGAGTTTGAAAACATATTTAAATATTATTTTGAAATAAAGACAAATGTCTATTTATAAATATATAATAGACCCTAAAAGAATAAAAGAAATATTCTAAATTGGACTTTAGAATATGTTAATAAACAGTATTGAAATATGCTCAAGGTTTGGAAAAGATTTGAAATTCAAATGGTTTTTTGATTTGTTTGAACTAATTCAAAACTGAATAAAAGAAACAAGGAAAAAATAAAAATAAACAGAACAAAAAAATGAAAGTAGCCAAACCAGCACCATCCCACTCCCTCTCCCCCACGAGAAAACGATTCACACCCGCGAACTTACCCGCACAGTCGATGACGTCTGGACCCCACCACTCCTCTCTCTCTCGCTGACCAGCCAACCCCACCCGGCAGACCTTCTTCCTCACCTGCCGCGGTGACCACGCCCCTCTCCTCGCTGTTACCAGCCGTTGCAAAATCAAATCAATTCGCGTCAATGCCGCAGCCTTTACTCCCTGCGACCACGCTCCCTTAAACGCCCATGCCCCCTCTATCTCCCCCCCTAGACACCGTCTCCTCTATGCCCCCAGGCCGCCTTGATTTTGCGTCGAAACCCCTCTGTCTCCGATGAACTTATCTTTCGATTCCGGCCAGTCACCGTCGCCTCTCGCCCGCTCGACCACACGAGAATAATCCCCAGACTCCTGCACATCTTCCAGCACCCTCAGCACACTCGCGCGCACCAGAACCTCGGCAACTATGATAGCCAAGCGTCGCCGTCCACTGCCTCGACTCCGGCAAGCTTCCCTGGTAAGCACAGACCCCCCCTTGCCCTCCTTTTGATGCTCACTTGTTTGCCACTCGCGTACGAAGCTAACGGTACCCTCCATTTACTTTTCCGAGCCTTGTATCCTCGCCTTCAACGTCGTTTGAGCGCACCCGACGTCGCGGCAAACTCCGACGAGCAATCCCTCTGGAACCCGAGCACCCCTCGACAAACAGAGACCACGTCGAGCTTCTCAACACCCTTGTGAACCCTGTGATCATCCTCTCTCTCCCGCGCTTGCTATATCATCGGTAACCTCACCGCCGGAGCTCGTCGCCGCCAGTCGCCGCCACTAGCGCGCCCGTTTTGGGTTATACGTTTTAGGCCATTGGATTTTGATCGGATGCACACGATAGAAAGTTAACCGAAGAGGTATGTTTTGATCTGAACCGTGCGATGCAACTTAGATCCAACGCACCGCGTAGGCCGACCCGTGCAAACCGGTACCGACGAATCAGAACACACCACGTGGCCAGACTCTGGTTCTAAAAACAGAATTTGTTCTATTAGATGTTCAAATTTGTAAATTGCATAATTTTTGATCCACACGTCCAAGTTTTGCAAATTTTATATCAATGGCAAAACAAGTAATTTCCAACCATGCACTTTGTTTAATGAATTGCTTCTGTTAAATTGGTTGTTTTTACAGAAACTTGTGTAGGCATAATTTGAACATAAAAATTATTCTAGAAATATTTTTATGATAAAATATTTGGCAAATGGATTGTTTTGAACCTACTGACCATAGAAACCAACTTATGGATTTAAAAATGTATTTTGTGAAGTTAAAGAATGAATCTTTGAATAAAAGCATTTCTAGCTAAATAAAAATTGTTGAATATGTTTTAAAATGCTTTTTGAGTAGAACCTTTGGAAAATAATTTGATTTAAACTCTCTGACCCTAAACACCAAGTTTTAGGATTTAAAAATATATTTTATGAACCCTATAAATTATTACTTTGCTAAAAAGCCTTTTCAACAACATAAAATATTACTTTGGTATAAAAATGGTTTATAGGTAAAACCTTTTGCAAATGGTTTTTAATATTAAACACTTGACCATAAAACACTAACATTTGTGTTTAAAAATATATTTGTTAAACACTAGAAATATTAATTTGATTTGGAACCATTTTTAACAAAACAAAAATGATTTAAATGGCCTTTTTCACTAACTTGTTTCCAAATGGCTTTACCACTTTTATAAATGACCAATAGGTGTCTTATAATGTTTATAGCCTATTAGAAACCACTTTTATAAATAAAACAAACTTTGGCATGCTTGCATGCATTTCTTTGTTTTTATTATTCTATGTGATGATTGCTTGAATGGTAAATTGAATTTGTGCCTTGATTGCAATGTAGTGAAATTTGAAGAGTGTAACTATTGCAAGATCAAGGAGTAAACTTATATTCTCTACCAAAAAGGCAAGTGATGCTTCATACTTTTGTCCCATTATTTTCACTATGCATTAGTGATATTTCTAAGTAGGACTTGCATGGAATTTTTGCTAAGTATAAACTATGCCATGGGAAATCCTAGTAGAAGAAACGTTAGTAGAATTCTCCTAAGTTAAGATTCCTAATACCATCATTTTTAGCTTAGCTAGTAGAAAACAAGGGTGGATTATATGCATGCTATGGAATATTTCTAGTCAAGGACTTGTGTTTTGTTTAATAAAACAACTAAGTGAATGAATCACCTGGGTAGAATGGAAAGAAAGGTTTGTGTTGAGTGGTTACTCAAGTCCAGTATACTGGGGAAAACTTGGGCATCACCAAGTCCAGTATACTGGGGAAAACTTGGTATCTCACTTGTGGAAATCCACCCAGGAACAAAGAGATTTCAGATGTCAAATGTTGAGAAGCTCCAAGTGCAGCCACTTGGCATTATGGGCTCTGCCTGGATCATATAGGTTGCAATAACTTAGCCAAATGGACAGTTGGTGGTAGGGGTTTGATAGGTTGGAGCGCGTCCATTCTGGTCTAAGGGAAGGCTTCTGAAAGATCTTGTCTTGGTGAAAATCAAGTCTTGTGGGGAAAGTGCACCACCTCTGAAGAGTGTAAAATCTAAGTACTTAGCCATGTCCCTGGCAAAGGAAAATTTGAGCATCAAGACATGGAAGCTATCAAGAATCTTCTCATCCCAATTTCTAAGTTAAAAGCTTGTAGTTGAACAAGGGTGAAGGTTCACCAATTTCTATTGGTGGTTCCTTGGGAGCTTTTGCCAAACAAAAACTTAGTGTTTTTCAAATGATAAGGAAAATATATTTTGAGCAAAGAAAGCCCAAGCTCCACTTAGCCAAATGCATATAGATGTTAGGTACCACTACTATACCATAGTATCACTTGCCAATACAATTCAAATGTATTGAGCCTTGTGGTTGTAACTTATTATGTTGCAGGTTTGTTTGATGTTAGTGAAGTGTGTGTTGATTAGGATTACAAGTCTACAATCAACATGATTGCCTGTGGAACTTTGAAGATGAAGGACTCCATGCTTTAGTTATTTCTGCTGCATTGTAATGTGATAGCCAAATGAGATATGTAAGATGTAATGAATTATTTTATTCCTGGTTATAAAGTTGTATTATGACCTTTGTTTCTTGATATTACATCTTAACTGTGGATGCTAGCTATTGATCCAGGGACTAGCATTGCAATCACAGGGATCTCTACCTTATTAAAGGTTGGGATCTTTACAGTCGAGG
This sequence comes from Avena sativa, assembly GCA_916181665.1. Lineage (NCBI taxonomy): Eukaryota > Viridiplantae > Streptophyta > Magnoliopsida > Poales > Poaceae > Avena > Avena sativa. The sequence continues at coordinate 37,717,407 of OV702284.1, forward strand.
GTTTAGGGTTTTAGTATTGAGGGTTTAGGGTTTTGTTTTTCTACGGCTAGTTTAGGGTTTAGGATTTTTTAATAATATGTCCACGCTTAGCGTCAGGGGTTTAGGGTACGTGCGGATGCGCACTAGTGTCTTAGGATTAGCATCCCCAAAATAGGATTCCCTCTATGGCAAGTAGTCACCTTTATAGTAATTATGGTGTGCCTTGCTTGCTTGACATGTACGTGATTGATGTTTGGAATGTGTTGCTTGTCTCCCTTGCATCAGCCGAACCTATAGTTTCGATCACCTTGATGACGTGTACCGATGCTAACCCTTGCAACCTCTTAGCCCGAAACCTCTCCTCAGCAGGATGGCCACATAAGAAAACCTCGACACCCTCAAGTAAGGCCCTAAGGTGGAAAGGCTGCGTCTTTCCACTCAACTCCAATAAAACCCTGTTGACCTATCACCGTCAACCATAGCTCTCCACCCAATATTATACCTCACTCTTTCTGCCAACCCTCGCAGTTGAAAGACTAACTTCGTAGCCCCGTTTCCTTCTTCAGCCGAAGACTTTCGCTCCACCAGAAAACCCTGAGTATGGCCATGAAGATCGGAGCCCCGAAGAAAGGATGCAGCCTTTGAGGTGAAGAAGGACATCAAGCTAGCCAGTGCTTAGGCAACTGCCCAAATTGTGGAGCTCTCCACTCTCCTGCAGATTGCCCTACCCAACTAGTCACCTGCTTCCTCTGTGAAGGTCAAGACCATGTCCCGGCCAACTGTCCCCTCCAAATCCTGATTGGAAAAGCTCGTCAACTCCCCTGCATCAACATTGGGAAGAAATCAAGAGAAGGACGTTCCAAGAAAGGCACCTGCTTCGCCTGTGATGAACCAGGTCACTTCAGCCGAGAGTGCCCCTAGCGTGGTCTTCAAAACACTTCTATCAAGGCAAAGGCCAAGACAACCCCCATCCCCATAAATATCCCAAGACAAACACAAGGGAGATCTGAAGCTAAGCAAAGCGGTTGCTACACCTTTGGAGGTCCGGACCACTTCTCTCGCAGCGGTCCAGAATAGTACTGGATGAACCCGAAACAAACCACTGCGACACCCGAAATTGGCAAGAAACCACGAACCCGTTCGGCTAAAAGAGTCAAGCGGCCACTATCCCCAGAACCTCCTCTGCCCCCGAGAAAGCACTACTTGAGGAGAAACCTGTCGCCCCCGAAAGGCGACAAGACTCTAGGCGACCTTTGAAGTAGTTTAGCACCCAGAAGCTCGCCCATTCCCCCATATGGGTAGAGCCATGTATCGTCCCAAGACCTGTTTTGGATAAATCTAAGTGCTCGTTTGCCTTGCGGCACCGACATGTTCTGTAACCTCTTAAGTACCTCCTCCACCGACCGGCTTGAACCTGCTAAATGTATGGATGTTATGCAAGTGTGATATCCTTCTTTGCATGTTTTACCCACGACGTTGCATCAGACTAAACCCGGAACGACCCCATCCCAAAGGACCTCGTTTCCGAGACCACCACAACTCCAATGGCATCCTCCAACCCTTCGAACTCGTAACCCGCCCAGGACTAACTACCCAGAAGATAGTAGACGCCCTTTCCGATAGACCTTCCATCTCATGAAGCAGTTCCAACAACGTCGACAGAAGATAACTACCCTAAAAGAAAGGTGTAGCGCCTTACACCGATAACAGTATACGACTCCAAACAAGAAAGTCAGCAACTTCACCAAGAACCCCTAGTTTTGATCTAAGGGGGAAAGACTGCGTCTTTCCCGCCCAAAACTCGATAGACCCCGGGAGTTGAAAACTAGTTAGCATTAAGTGATGACCACCTCTCCAAGCCCGAATCATCGACCCTGCAAGAAGAACAATGTTCGACACTTCTCCATAATCGGAAGGAACTCCCCTCCAAGGTCGACCACCCAGCCATCATCCCGGTGTATCAAGACCTCGAAGAGAGAAAAGTCGACCGCAATACGAAGAAATATAGAAGACTCAACTCGCCGTATCGTCTCAAGAAGGAAGTACCCCGTCAACGTAAACCTACCTAGACTTAGCTTGTCCAATGGTATTTAGGACCATATCACATCAAAAACCAAGCTTGTCCAATGAAAAAATATCATCTTAGCTTCCATAATCTATTTCTGCACTTTTTGAAGAAGTGCATTTAAATGGGATTATAATCATCAGAAAAAGCCCATTTAAATCATGGAGAGATTATTTGACCCCATCTATCTACCAGTACCATTTCTATACCTTTTCCAATGCAAGTTTGTCAACTTCCTTCACAAGTATCCAATTAATCAATTTTGCCAAAACCATCAAACCTTGATTCAAACTAACACCAAACCGATCCCAAGCTTGTCAAGTACTCCACCTTAGTAGCACACACTCTCCCCTGGTCGACCAGCACTGTAGCACTGAAATAACCTACCCTCACCCCTCTTGTCCATTATGTTTGTTTATGAGGGAGACATAGGCCTTGTCAAATCCAACCATCAAAGCTTGGGAAGCCACTGCCCCCACCCCCTCTCTATCCCCTATCATGACCAGAGACCTCTCTCTCTCACCTCTCCGCTGCCCCTATTGCCCAATGGCTGAGCCCTAGCCTCTCCATGAGCTTGTTCCACCATGCACCACTCCTCCTCTAAATAAATAGGCCAGAGGCCTTATACCCCTTCCCTTCTCCCTCATTTCTCCCCCTCACCCCCAGAGATTCTCCCTAGAGCTTCCCCTCTCTCTCCCTCCCTCTCTCTGGCTTTCCCCATCCATGGAGGAGAAAAGCTTCCCCTCTCGGGCATCCTCAAGAAAGGGTAGTCCCCGTCCATTTGGGCTCTATCTTCTCCCATACCCTAATCCTCTCCCTCAAATATACCTGACAACGCCACTCTTTTGCCACAGGGACCTCCAAGAGGCCGCCGCTAGGCCGTGCCCATGCAGAAGCCACTATGGTGGCATGGTCACCCCAGTACTCCTGCGGCCCCGCAACAGATCTGCTACGACTGAGTCGAGTCGCCAGACTGCTCTCCTAGCCTCGACGCTGGCATGCACGGCCCCTGAGCACTCCCCTGCGATGGCCTGAACGAGCCCCAGCTCGGCGCCGCATGCTCATCGGATCTGCACAAAAACCAGCCCTTCTGCCCCTCGTTGGGACGCCCTCCGACCATTGCATCCCCCGCACCCTCGCCATCCTCTATCCGCCACTTTGGTAAGCACCCTGACCTCCGCTCGACCTCCTAGGGTTTCCAGTCTTTTTCCTTAGCGTCGGAGGTTGATGAAGGGCCCGAGGTCGTCGATCTCGCTTAAATCTAGCGGCCGGCGTTGCCTGATACCCCTTCGGTGCACCAAGTCACTGGCAGGCGGGGCCCAGCTTCCAGCGTTTCAAACTCCTTGCGCGGCCTAGTGACCCCGGTTCCAGCCCAAGGCCCTTCCTTCTTTTAAATTAATTTCACCAGATCCAGAACTTTAGCCTTTAGCTTAAATCGTTTTGAAAATGAAAAATGACTCAAATGGGCCAGATCCAAATTTATTATAGTGACCACATGTTTTGTCAAACATGTTGTACCCTTGCCTACCCAAATTATTGCATGACTAGACCCTAGTAATTAAAGTGGCCACATGTGTTAAATCCACCAATAAAATCTTCTAGAGAGTTTGGTATCTCCAAATGGAGTAAATCTAATTTGTACAAAATCATGGCCCCACCCTAGTTTGCATCCTAGTTTGCCCCTGATAAAAATATCAAAAACAGAGCCTTTCTGACTTTAGGAAATTCCCTAGATCAAACCAAATGAGGTTTGGACCTAATTCCAACTCTCACTAGACACACATAACCATATCTTCCTAAATCCAACAGCTCATAATTATATGAGTCTATGTTGAACTTTAGTGAATTAAACTCCTTTGTGCATGGTTTATTCACTAATAAAATAATTATAGTAGCTCTGTAAATCCAAAAAGATTGATTCCAGTTTCTACCGAAAGGTACTCTCAGTAGCTAGCATGTGTCCTTGGAATCACTTAAAAAGCTTCTACAAAATAAATCTGATGAAAAAGACAAATCACATCCAGTACTATCTTTGGGATTTTCTTAAGGGCATTATGGTATTTGTTTTGAGGTGATTCCAACTCCTCTGGATTCAGTACATCAAATACTACCCAGTCACCAAAGTAAATAATTTTTGGAACTGCAAAAAAGTTCTGGTGAATTATTTCCTTAAACTAGGGATTTATCCACTATAAAATCCTTTATAAATCAAGGGAAAGTGATAAAATAGTGAAACCACTTTGGTGGGCTTCATTTTATCAATACCTATCTGATGGTATCATTTTTATACAATGGTATCATACAGATCAGGTCCTTGAGCAAAAACCCCTTTCTTAGGTAATTCCTAAACTATAAATAAAAAGGGATCCTTTCCCTAATGTGTCCAAATTTTATCCCAATCCCAATCAAATCAAACCTCCAACATCATACTGATGTTTATCATGTATCCATCCTTTACTTGTTGTATGGTTTGTTGCTTGTATGCCTTGTATTGATTGGTGTATTGTTTGCTTGCATGTATTCTCGATAACGGTGATACTTGCGATTGTGTGACGCCAAGAAGAAGGAAGCATCGGGGTTATCTCTATTATTGTTATTATTGGTTTTCTGGTTATCTAACGCCGTCATGGGACATCTCGCTGGTCACAGGCAAGCCACCATTCCTAAACTCCTATATTAACCTACTTCTGTTTATCAACTATTTTATATCTCGTTTATAAATTGCATGATCACAGGCATGGTTTATTTCAAATAAAAGTTTGTGAGTAACTTGCCTCCTCCAAGTTATGGTTAAGTGTCCCTTGGGACACCTACACCATTGACGCCTATTTTTACCCCTTTGTATCGAGGCTAAGATGATTAGCATCTTCCCTCTTGGAACCCTCGGATTTCAATGATAAAACTATTTTGGGTTTTACCCTACTACAAAGTTTCCAAAATAAAACCCTTGGAAAGAGGCATCCTTTCCGATTGGAAGTTTTACCAAAATAAGATATGAGGTGGATGAAGAGAAAGTTAGTAAGGAGAAATTTAAGTAAGAGAAAGAGAAGGGATGTTCTACGCCAATGTCTGGAACAATTTATCCGTGCAACCACATTACCCCAGGCGCTGGGGCTTAGCTCGTAGTTGTAATCCTTAGCCGGGGCTGCTTGTACTTGCTTAACGGGAGCAATCCCTGGAAGCCCGATTGGACTCTACTCCAGGGCTGCGGATCAGGGGCCTCCATCGCCCGCTATGGCGGAAGTGTCAGTGCAACAATTGGGCCTCCCGCGGATGGTATGTTTTAGGCGTAGGGAAGGAAGTGGAGTCAACAATTGTATATTGCCAAGCCGAGGGTTTGTGTATACAGAAGTGCTGCAGGGAGGACTAAGGTCATAGTGCCGCATACTCGTGCCAGGGAGAACAAACCCAAAAGGAAAAGCCGCCTTTGCTAGGGATGGACAAATGAAAAGCTAGGTTTGATTATCCGAACCCCCATCTACAGTGTGTAGCGGGCCATGGTTAAATCCCAGTGGATGTATTGATTCTTGTGGGTAAAGTGCACAAGCTCTGCAGAGTCTAATCTATTCGAATAGTCATGTCCATGGACAAGGACGGTTGGAATGGCAAGTGCTAGGAGGACCCTTCGGTTAAGTTGTGATAAAATAAAGGACGTGACTTGGTCACGAGGAAATATAAGAACGAGTTTGGTTTTGACCGATGATGGTCGAAGACGTTTAAAAAGGGTTTTCAACAAAACTGTTTTAAATCTTTTTGACAAAGATGTGGAGATGTCCAGGTTTTCAAAAAGGAGGCATGTTTTCCAAAAACTCTTTTTCAACAAAGATATAGAGTTGCCAACGTTAGGTCTTTCAAAAACAAATATAGTGTTGAGCTATCTCGCCACAGCCAGATATGCATTGTCTTATTACCTTGTCTCGGTGGTTTGCGAGTACATTCAAAGTACTCACCGGCATTGTCCCTGGCTATTTACTTGGCCAGATTGCAGATGTTAAGAAGGAACGAAGGTGCTAACGTCTATGCGATCTAGGCCGTCTTCCTAGTTAGTTGCCTGTAGGTTAAGGCACGGTCTCTGGGCTGAAGACTTCCGCTACTTGTGTTGAAATTGCCATAATGGCCCCTTTGTAAGTTTTTTTACTCGTTACTTTATGGATGATGTAAGGATACTAGTAGCTCACTAATCATGGGAACATGAATTGCATGCATAACGGGTATTCTCGGACCGTAAATCCGGGGTGCCACAGAAATGGTATCAGAGCCATCCTGACTATAGGAGACCTTAGTTAGCATGGACGTTAGATAGGACAACCCCTATTTATGAAAACCCTGGTTTTCGCAAACTATTTTCTCAAAAGCTTTTCAAAAGATTTCTTATCTCATCTTCTTTGACTTAAAAACTTTGAAAATGGATTACTCTATATCTCATCCACTTCAAATTCCGTTTTCAAAAACAAGATCCGAAGTGGAGACTATTAAGCCGGAGATCCCGGAATGATGAAACATCGAGACAAGCAAAACAAAGGAGCTACCAACAAATACAGACACTACAAGATAGCCCCACCAACGGAGTCCTTCATCACCTCAAACTAATCAAGTACGGCACCGACGACAAAAGACGGCAAGACCGAAGTTAAGACCCCTGTAACGTCCGTACTTAGGATTAGCATCCCAAAATAGGATTCCCTCTATGGCGAGTAGTCACCTTTATAGTACTTATGGTATGCCTTGCTTGCTTGACATGTACGTGATTGATGTTCGGAATGTGTTGCTTGTCTGCCTTGGATCGGTCGAACCTATAGATTCGACCACCTTGCTGACGTCTACCGATGCTAACCCTCGCAACCTCTTAGCCGGAAACCTCTCCTCAGCAGGATGGCCACATAAGAAAACCTCGACACCCTCAAGTAAGGCCCTAAGGTGGAAAGACTGCGTCTTTCCACTCAACTCCAATAAAACTCTGTTGACCTGTCAACGTCAACCATAGCTCTCCACCCAAAATTATACCTCACTCTTTCCGCCAACCCTCACAGTCGAAAGACTAACTCCGTAGCCCCGTTTCCTTCTTCAGCCAAAGACTTTCGCTCACTAGAAAACCCTGAGTATGGCCATGAAGATCGGAGCCCCGAAGAAAGGATGCAGCCTTTGAGGTGAAAAAGAACATCAAGCTAGCCAGTGCTTAGGCAACTGCCCAAATTGTGGAGCTCTCCACTCTCCTGCAGATTGCCCTACCCAACTAGTCACCTGCTTCCTCTGTGAAGGTCAAGACCATGTCCCGGCCAACTGTCCCCTCTAACTCCTGATTGGCAAAGATCATCAACTCCCGTGCGTCAACCTTGGGAATAAATCAAGAGAAGGACGTTCCAAGAAAGGCACCTGCTTCGCCTGTGATGAACCAGCTCACTTCAGCCGAGAGTGCCCCCAGCGTGGTCTTGACAACACTTCTATCAAGGCGAAGGCCAAGACAACCCCCGTCCCCATAAATATCCCAAGACAAACACAAGGGAGATCTGAAGCTAAGAAAAGCGGTTGCTACACCTGTGGAGGTCAAAACCACTTCGCCCGCAGCTGTCCAGAACAGTACTAGATGAACCCGAAACAAACCACTACGACACCCGAAATTGGCAAGAAACCACGAACCCCTTCGGCTAGAAGAGTCAGGCGGCCAATATCCCCAGAACCTCCTCTGCCCCCGAGAAAGCACTACTTGAGGAGAAACCTGTCGCCCCCGAAAGGCGACAAGGCTCTGGGCGACCCTTTGAAGTAGTCTAGCACCCAGAAGCTCGCCCTTTCCCCCATATGGGTAGAGCCATGTATCGTCCCAAGACCTGTTTTGTAGAACTCTAAGTGCACGTTTGCCTTGCGACACCGACCTGTTATGTAACTTGTTCAGTACCTCCGCCATCGACCGTCTTGAACCTGCTAAATGTATGAATGTTATGCAAGTGTGATATCCTTCTTTGCATGTTTTACCCACGACATTGCATCAGACTAAACCCGGAATGACCCCATCCCAAAGGACCTCGTTTCTGAGACCGCCACAACTCCAATGGCATCTTCTAACCCTTCGAACTCGTGACCCGCCCAGGACTAACTACCCGGAAGATAGTAGATGCCCTTTCCGATGGACCTTCCATCTCATGAAGCAGTTCTGACAATGTCGACAGAAGATAACTACCCCGAAGGAAAGGTGTAGCGCCTTACCCCGATAACAGTATATGACTCCAAACAAGAAAGACGGCAACTTCACCAAGAACCCCTAGTTTTGCTCTAAGGAGGAAAGACTGCGTCTTTCACGCCCAAAACTCGATAGACCCCGGGAGTTGAAAACTAGTTAGCATTAAGTGATGACCACCTCTCCAAGCCCGAATCATCGACCCTGCAAGAATAACAACGTTCGACACTTCTCCATAATCGGAAGGAAATCCCCTCCAAGGTCGACCTCCCAGCCATCATCCCGGTGTTTCAAGACCTCGAAGAGAGAAAAGTCGACCGCGAGACGAAGAAATATAGAAGACTCAACTCGCCATCCCGTCTCAAGAAGGAAGTACCCCGTCGACGTAAACCTACCTAGACTTGTCCTAAGGGGAAAAGATTGCGTCTTTTCCACTTATTTCTTCCAAAAACCACATGATCTGAAGCCCCTCAGCCCTGATCAGTAACTAACCATGTCGGCTATTTGTAAAAACTTTTTAGGGCCTAATAACTTCCACCGCTGAAATTACTAAGCGGATGTTATCACCCCAACCCTACTCGTCCCTAATCTCGGGACGAGATTATTTTAAGGGGGAAAGGTCTGTAACATCCCAATTTTAGCAACCCTGATTTAATGTCAAAAAGGAAAAAATCAGGGGGAATAAAAACTTTTTCTTACATTGTGTTCTTGCTTGTTTGCTTGTGCTCAAGCAACTGCTTGTGTATTAGTTGTGTACTCCTCATCTCAACCCTAGTTTACAAAAACTATTTTTTTTAAAAGAGATGTCTTGGCTCATCTTTCATATTCTCAAATGTTCTGGCATTTCAAAAACCTAAGCCAAGATGACTTTGACACAACCAAATACATTACTAGTTTCTATTACCAAAACTATGGAGACATATATATAATCTCCTTATGTTTTCAAGACAGAACCTTCAACTACTCTTATCCCTAGGTTTTCCAAAACACTTACTAAAACCTTTTTCATCTCAATCTTGGTAGAGATACCAAGATGGTACTTATCTTACTTCAAAGCAAAACCCTTCCCAAAATACCCCTCCTTACCTCAATCTAGGCTTGATGGTAACCCTAGTAGTAGTTAGATAAGTGTTAAGATGAATTGCCTTGATTTGCTGGTTGATGAATTGCCTTGATCTGCTGTTTGCATTGTTTGATTAGGAACTAGAGTGAGATAATATAGTATCTCATCCCTTAGGACCCAATCATTGCTTGTGATCATCAATCTCAGCAAGCATCCAAGTCTGGGTCTATCCTAAGCCACTCAAGTGATCATCTCATCTCCTGCTTGCCTCAATCCAAGGATAACCCTGCTGGATGGATTCCAACTCAGTGAAGACCCAATCTAAGAAGGTATAATATCTACTTATACCTAACATCAACATCTTCCATATGATCATGAGTTTGGAACCTCGCATCCTCTCCAAAATCATCTACACTTGCACTCTAGTTAAAAATCTCCAAAACTGCCAAAATGGCTAAGTCTGGATTTCTTATCTAGATTCAATCTTTGGAGCTCTACCTTTTCTAACCTATGTGCATTCTTGAGAATGTACTTGAACCATATTGTTTTACATCAGTAGTAATACAAAATCCCACTCTTTCCCTTGGCTAAGCCATTCTAATTCTCACTCATGCATGATGGTTTTGTAGTCAAGATAATAATCTTTTCTGCAAATCTTATCATCTTGCCTACTTTGGCAGAAGCTCACATCTATATGCCACCTCCCCTTGACCAACTTCTTGCTTCGTTATGACCTACTAATGATAGCCTATCAACTCCCACTTCACTTGTTTCCATTGGAGCCTTGTGCTTCCTAAACCCCCATGGTTTACAAGGCTACCTGATGTATCTGTTATGGCAGCCTTATTTTCAACAAAGTTTGCCATCTCCTCTACACCACCACAAATACAACCAAGACCAACTCTTGCTTCCATGATAATCTATATGACTTGGTATATCCATCCATATACCTCTTGCACCAAGGTGAGCTTTGAGCTCCCTAATCCAGACATGTTTAGATGGCATCAGAGTAACCAAACCCTAGATCCTCCAAGAATCTAGTTTCCATCCTTTTCACCACTTTTCTTCAAAACCAAGGTTGACCTTGATTCCTACATCAAGTTTACATCATCTACCTTGGATATAAGCATCCCCAAATAATTCCCACAATTATTTGGATTACTAAACTATTTTATTTCCTTTCCATTACCAATATCTTAAGATCCTTGTCTATAAAGGCAAGTTTGTTTTTCTCCAAATAACTTTGCCAAATCAATGCATAATTGAGTTCTCCATCTCATATACCATCTTTCCAACTCAAAAATAAATATTTTTGAGATTCTTCATTATTTATTTTTGCCATTTTTCTTAAATGGCAGAAACAAGAAATAATTCCCCAAAAATACTTTTCCACCTCAATAAATCCCAATAAAATTCTCCAATGTGTGTTATGGTATTTAGGACCATATCACATCAAAAACCAAGCTTTTCCAATGTAAAAATATCATCTTAGATTCCATAATCTATTTCTGCACTTTTTGAAGAAGTGCATTTAAATGGGATTATAATCATCAGAAGAATCCCATTTAAATCATGAAGAGATTATTTGACCCCATCTATTTACCAGTACCATTTCCATACCTTGTCCAATGCAAGTTTGTCAACTTCCTTCACAAGCCTCCAATTAATCAATTTTGCCAAAACCATCAAACCTTGATTCAAACTAACACCAAAACAATCCCAAGCTTGTAAAGTACACCACCTTAGCAGCACACACTCTCCCCTGGTCTACCAGCACTATAGCACTGAAATAACCTACCCTCACCCCTCTTGTCCATTATGTTTGTTTATGAGGGAGACATAGGCCTTGTCAAATCCAACCATCAAAGCTAGTGCAGCCACTGCCCCCACCCCCTCTATGTCCCCTAGCATGACCAGGGCCCTCTCTCTCACCTCTCCACCGCCCCTATTGCGCAATGGTTGAGCCCTAGCCTCTCCCCAAGCCTCTCCATGAGCTTGTTCCACCCTGCACCACTCCCCCTCAAAATAAATAGGCCAGAGGCCTTATTCCCCATCCATGCTCCCTCATTTCTCCCCCTCACCCCCAGAGAGTCTCCCCAGAGCTCCCCCTCTCTCTCCCTCCCTCTCTCTGGCTCTCCCCATCCATGGAGGAGAAAAGCTTCCCCTCTCAGGCATCCTAAAGAAAGGGTAGTCCCCGTCCATCTGGGCTCTATATTCTCCCCCTACCCTAATCCTCTCCCTCAGCTATACCTGACAACACCACTCTTTTTCCACAGGGACCTCCGAGCGGCTGCCGCTAGGCCATGCCCGTGAGGAAGCCACTATGGTGGCATGGTCGCCCCAGTACTCCTGCGGCCCCGCAACAGATCTGCTACGACTGAGTCGAGTCACCAGACTGCTCTCCTAGCCCTGACTCCGGCATGCACGTCCCCTAAGCACTCCCCGGCGATGGCCTGAACGAGCCCCAGCTCGGTGTCGCGCGCTCGTCGGATCTGCACCAAAACCAGCCCTTCCGCCCCTCGTTGGGACGCCCTCCGACCACTGCATCCCCCCGCACCCTCGCCATCCTCTCTCCGCCACTCTGGTAAGCACCTTGACCTCCGCTCGACCTCCTAGGGTTTCCAGTCTTTTTCCTCAGCGCTGGTGGTTGAAGAAGGGCCTGAGGCCGTCGATCTCGCTTAAATCCAGCGGCCGGTGTTGCCTGATACCCCTTCGGTGCACCAAGTCACTGGCAGGCGGGGCCCAGCTTCCAGCATTTCAAACTCGCAGCCCGCGCAAGCCGCTGGTCTCGTGGGCCAAATGACTCCTTGCGCGACCCAGTGACCCCGGTTCCAGCCCAAGGCCCTTCCTTCTTTTAAATTATTTTCACCAGATCCAGAACTTTAGCCTTTAGCTTAAATCGTTTGGAAAATGAAAATGACTCAAATGGGCCAGATACAAATTTATTATAGTGACCACATGTTTTGTCAAACATGTTGTACCCTTGCCTACCCAAATTATTGCATGACTAGACCCTAGTAATTAAAGTGGCCACATGTGTTAAATCCACCAATAAAATCTTCCAGAGATTTTGGTATCTGCAATTGGATTAAATCCAATTTGTATAGAAAGGTATCACCCATACCTTTCATGTCCCACTAGCCCCACCCTAGTTTGCCCCTGATAAAATTATCAAAAAGAGAGCCTTTCTGACTTTAGGAAATTCCCTAGGTCAAACCAAATGAGGTTTAGACCCAATTCCAACTCTCACTCGACACACATAACCATATCTTCCTAAATCCAGCATCTCATAATTTTATGAGACTCTGTTGAATTTTAGTGAATTAAACTCCTTTGTGCATGGTTTATTCACTAATAAAATCATTACAGTATCTCTATAGATCCAAAAAGGTTGATTCCCATTTCTACAGAAAGGTATTCTCAGTACCTAGCATGTGTCCTTGGAATCACTTAAAAAGCTTCTACAAAATAAATCTGATGAAAAAGACAAATCACATCCAGTACTATCTTTGGGATTTTCTCAAGGGCATTCTGGTATTTGTTTTGAGGTGATTCCAACTCCTCTGGATTCAGTACATCAAATACTACCCAGTCACCAAAGTAAATAATTTTTGGAACTCCAAAAAAGTTCTGGTGAATTATTTCCTTAAAGTATGGATTTATCCACTATAAAATCCTTTATAAATCAAGGGAAAGTGATAAAATAGTGAAAACACTTTGGTGGGCTTCATTTTATCAATACCTATCTGATGGTATCATTTTTATACAATGGTATCATACAAATCAGGTCCTTGAGCAAAAAACCCTTTTTAGGTAATTCCTAAACTATAAATAAAAAGGGATCCTTTCCCTAATGTCTCCAAATCTTCTCCCAATCCCAATCAAATCAAACCTCCAACATCCTACTGATGTTTATCATCTATCCATCCTTTACTCATTGTATGGTTTGTTGCTTGTATGCCTTGTATTGATTGGTGTATTGTTTGCTTGCATGTATTCTCGATAACGGTGATAGTTGCGATTGTGTGACGTCGACAAGAAGGAAGCATAGGGGTTATCTCTATTATTGTTATTATTGGTTTTCTGGTTAACACCGTCAAGGGACATCTCGCTGGTCACAGGCAAGCCACCATTCCTGAACTCCTTCTGTTTATCAACTGTTTTATATCTCGTTTATAAATTGCATGATCACAGGCATGGTTTGTTTCAAATAAAAGTGTGTGAGTAACTTGGCTCCTCCAATTTATGGTTAAGTGTCCCTTAGGACACCTACACCATTAACACCTATTTTTACTCCTTTATATCGAGGCTAAGATGATTAGCATCTTCCATCTTGGAACCCTCGGATTTCAATGATAAAACTATTTTGGGTTTTACCCTACAAAGTTTCCAAAATAAAACCCTTAGAAAGAGGCATCCTTTCCGATTGGAAGTTTTACCAAAAGAAGATATGAGGTGGATGAAGAGAAAGTTAGTAAGGAGAAAGTTAAGTAAGAGAAAGAGAAGGGATGTTCTATGCCAATGTCCGAAACAATTTATCCGTGCAACCACATTACCCCAGGCGCTGGGGCTTAGCTCGTAGTTGTAATCCTTAGCCGGGGCTGCTTGTACTTGCTTAACGGGAGCAATCCCTGGAAGCCCGAGTGGACTCTACTCCAGGTCTACGGATCTAGGGCCTCCATCGCCCGCTACGGCGGAAGTGTCGGTGCAACAATTGGATCTCCCGCGGATGGTATGTTTTAAGCATAGGGAAGGAAGTGGAGTCAACAATTGTATATTGCCAAGCCGAGGGTTTGGGTATACAGAAGTGCTACAGGGAGGACTAAGGCCATAGTGTCGCATACTCGTGTCGGGGAGAACAAACCCAAAAGGAAAAGCCGTCTTTGCTAAGGATGGACAGAAGAAAAGCTAGGTTTGATTATCAGAACCCCCGTCTACAATGTGTAGCGGGCCGTGGTTAAATCCCGGCGAATGTATTGATTCTTGTGGGTAAAGTGCACAAGCTCTGCAGAGTCTAATCTTTTCAAATAGCCGTGTCCACGGACAAGGACGGTTGGAATGACAAGTGCTAGGAGGACCCTTCGGTTAAGTTGTGATAAAATAAAGGATGTGACTTGGTCACGAGGAAAGATAAGAACGAGTTTGGTTTTCACCAGTGATGGTCGAAGACGTTTAAAAAGGGTTTTCAACAAAACCGTTTTTAATCTTTTTGACAAAGATGTGGAGATGTCCAGGTTTTCAAAAAGGAGGCATGTTTTCCAAAAACTCTTTTTCAACAAAGATATAGAGATGCCAATGTTAGGTCTTTCAAAAATAACTATAGTGTAGAGCTATCTCACCACAGCCAGATATGCATTGTCTTATTACCTTGTCTCGGTGGTTTGCGAGTACATTCAAAGTACTCACCGGCATTGTCCCTCGCTATTTACTTGGCCAGATTGCAGATGTTAAGAAGGAATGAAGGTGCTGACGTCTATGCGAGATAGGTCGTCTTCCCAGTCAGTTGCCTGTAGGTTAAGGCACAGGCTCTGCGCTGAAGACTTCCGCTACTTGTGTTGAAATTGCCATAATGGCCCCGTTGTAAGTTTTTGTACTCGTTACTTCATGGATGATGTAAGGATACTAGTCGGTTATGCTCACGGCTCACTGATCATGGGAACGTGAATTGCATGCATAACGGGTATTCTCGGACCGTAAATCCGGGGTGCCACACCGACAGTCCAACCTCCAAGAATCATCCAACATGCAAAAACAGATAAAAAGACATAAGTAACACCTCTTAATAAGAAATATATCAATGAATAGAGGCAAATTATGATATAGAATGGTGATGCAAATTAAACGTATCAACTCCCCCCAAGATTAGACCTTCGCTTGTCCCCAAGCGAAAACTGAGATCAGTAAAAATGTCCACAAGTTTATGAAGTGAAGTGTCGATAAAAGAATACGGACAAGAAGCATCACATCTACCACTACACAACTCATAGAAGAAAGCAACTCGCCTTTATATAACTTAGCATGCAACGATTACAGGAGTCACAATAGAGATGCATAAAAATAAATCATAATTGGAATTGGCAAACTTTGTTCTTGGTCAGAGAACTGCTGGCAAACAGTTCCACAAAAACTTTTGTAGAAGTTTTCACAACAAGAGTACTCTTTGCTCAAACATAAAAGGTTTTTCACAAGGATGGCTTTCAAAGTGATACTCAATAGATAAGAGTCTTGTGCAAACAAGGAAGATAAAGAACATGATTGAATAAATCATCATATGAATGCTTGAAACACAACAACTCAAATGCTTGCTAGAGATAGAGAGGAGAAAGGTTTACTGACTCTACTTAGAAATAGGAGAAAGGCCCTTCATAGAGGGAAACAGGGATTTCAAGTTCATAAAGAGCTTCCAAAAGATTATGGTGCTTACTAGCTTTGAGCCCTCATTGCCCCTATCATAAGCATCTTGAGGTGATTAAGGTTAAAGTGAACAAAGATGGTGTATATGCTTGATGAAATATAAGTTGGCAATCTCATGTCCCTTGAGTATGAGGGCCGCTCCTCATGCTACTCAACTTTAGTTACCGGTAAGTTCTTGTCATTATAAGTACATGTGTATCATAAAGAATCACCAAGGGGGTACCCCTTTCACATGATACAGGAGCTATCCCATAATCAAAATGACAAGGCAAGCAGACAGTGAGCATCTCAGCGATCTTTTTATTTGCTATTTGCATAGGTTTTTATTGAGGATGCTTCACATATTGCTCAATATGGTTATGTTGCAAGTTTCCACCATGATTAGGCATGGCTTAGGCTAGCGGCCCAGGTGTTTCTCTAACACACATACATACATAACTCCATAGACTTACAATCTCCCCTTTTATTTCACACCGACGACATCCGCAAACAAAAGAGCATGATATCAACTGGATAAGAATCCATAAGTGTTGAAAGTGTCCCCCATGACAGCACGGTTCTACTAATCCCAACGTATAGATGCAAGCATATACAACATCGATGACACAATGGTTCAAGATTATTAGGGGCAAGAAAATAAGGTGTGCCATCGAGTTCGTGAGAGCTTTACTAACTAGTTTTCACATAACAAAATAATTTTTTAATTCTAAAGATAGATGAAGCTTGAGAATTTTCTTGGAATAGCAATAATACTAATAGGTAGATATGGTGGACACAAATGGCACAGGTTTGGTTCAAAGGGGTTGGATGCATCAGAAGTATGCCTTCTCAAAATAGGTTTTTGGCTAGCAAGGCTGGGTAGCAAGCAAAAGAGTTGAAGGAAACAAGCAAACCTACAAGTGATAAAGCCAAACATGCAATCTTCCTTGAAGACACAAAATAACTTAAATAAAGAATATTAATCTTATGAGCCAATCAAGAAAGAAAATAAATGATACAAAATACATGTAAGCTTTTTCTCTTTCCTTTCAAACTCAAAAGGTGTTGCTACTGACCAGAGCTCAGTTTGCCAAAACCAATTTAGATCTACTTGATGCTCCCAAAATGATACCAATACTGATCAACAAGATCAATCATATAATAGAGATTGCAAACTAAAATAAGAAGTGCAAAACGTAAAAGATGAAACTTCTCATTAATATTCCATAAAGGCACTCACACCAAGGGATACATAGATAATCAACTAAAGGAGATATACTTCCACATCCAAACCAACCTATAAGATAACTTCTCTACCAAAGATACGAATCTACTAAAAAGGTAAAAGATAAAAGATAATGATATGATACCGTGGCACTCCCCCAAGCTTGGAACAAGCCAAGGGGATGCCAAACCTGACAATGAATTACTCCTTCGGTGATGGTGGTGTTCCCTTGTCATCATCAAACTTCCAAGGCAAAGGTTCCCCATCCAAAAAGGGCGTCCTGGTTTCCACAATCCTGAAATTAGCAGCAGAGCTTATGCGATTAAATCTAGCCTTGTACTCACAGTTTTGATTTTGTATGTCGTAGAGTTATGCTTGTAATTGGTTGGTGGTCTGACGGAGCGAGAAGATTTTGTCTCGGAGCTCAGGAACTTCCTCATCGTGCTTGGCGATGAGTTCTGAACTTATCTTACGGATGACATCCACTTTGCGTTCCGCCATCTTTTTGTACCTAAAAACTTCCTACTCCGGTGCTTCCATCCTATCTTCCAGACTACCTTCTCCTTTAGGGCCTCTAACTTCCTTCATTTGCACCTTCCCTTCCTTGAGAATCAACTCCTTGGGATGAATATTCAACTCATACATGTATGGTTTGATGACATCCCCAAAGGAATCCTCCATGGGTGATCTAGACGAAGACATCCTGACTCCAAAATTGAGAATCTGCCTGACAGAAATAGATCAAAATAGAAACATGAAGAGAACATGATACAAGAACCTCGGGGACCCGGGGGGTTATATATTACGAAGTTTCAAAACATAAGGAAGGTACTGGTGCGAAAACGAGGTGGAGACAGAGCTCAGGGGGCTCACACCCCCTCCAGGCGCGGACAGCTGGGGCACGCGCCTGGGTGGGTGTGGCCACCCTGGCATCCGTTTCCTCCTCTGTTTCATTTCGTAACCTTCTGTATGTAATAAAAAAATCAAAAATATAAAAATATAGAGTTTTCACGAACCTTCTGTTGTCAGCACTTTTACCTATTCAAAGACGGATTCTGCAGATTCTGGTGTTTGGTCTCTAATAAATTCCTCCGGAGTCACCATTTGAATAATGTTAACATCTTCATTATAAGAATCTCTAGAAATATAATGTTTTAGTCTTTGACCATTCACCACCTGTGTGGTGTCGTCCTTTAAAGAAGATATTTTTACAGCACCTAAACAATATACTTCCTCAATAACAAAAGGTCCTTCCCATTTTGAGAGTAGTTTCCCTACAAAAAATCTGAGACGAGACCTATACAAAAGGACTTTCTCACCAACATGGAACTCCCTTTTGAGAATTCTCCTATCATGCCATTTTTTTACTTTTTCCTTAAAGAGTCTAGCATTTTCATACGCTTCACTCCTCCACTCATCTAAATTACTCAAATCAAGCAATCTTTTCTCACCAGCAAGTTTAAAATCTCTATTCAATTATTTCACTGCCCAATAAGCTTTGTGTTCTAATTCTAAAGGCAAGTGACAAGCTTTCCTGTAGACCATTTTGTAAGGAGACATCCCCATAGGATTTTTATAAGCAGTTCTATAAGCCCATAAAGCGTCATTCAACTTTTTACCCCAATTTTTCCTAGATCTATTAACAGTTTTCTGCAAGATAGATTTAATTTCCCTATTGGAAAGTTCTACTTGCCCACTGGTTTGGGGGTGATAAGCCGAAGCAATTCTATGGTTAACAACATATTTAGCGAGAGTTTTCCTAAAACCACCATGAATAAAATGATAGCCTCCATCAGTCATGAGATATCTAGGCACTCCAAACCTAGGAAAAATAACATCCTTAAGCATTTTTAAAGAGGTCTTACCATCAGGAGCTGTTTGTAGGTATGGCTTCTACCCACTTTGTAACATAGTCAACAGCAACAAGAATATGAGTGTACCCTTTTGAAGGAGGAAAAGGACCCATAAAGTCAAATCCCCAACAATCAAAAGGTTCAATAATAAGAGAATAATTCATAGTCATTTCATTGCGTCTAGAAATGTTACCAACTCTTTGACAGTCATCACAAGATAAGAAAAACTTCCTTGCATCCTTGAAAAGGGTAGGCCAATAAAACCCAGATTATAAAACCTTTTGTGCAGTCCTATCCATAGCATGATGTCCTCCATAAGCACCGCCATGACATTTTCTCAATATCTCTTGTTGTTCAAATTTTGGAACACATCTTCGCATAATACCATCTACTCCTTTTTATATAAATGTGGGTCTTCCCAAAAGTAATGCCTTAGATCATAAAAGAATTTTCTTATTTGCTGGGTTGTAAAGGTTGGAGGAAAATACTTGGAAACAATAAAGTTAGCATAATCAGCATACCAAGGACTCTCATGCGGGCTTACCCTTATTGCGGCCAACTGTTCATTTGGAAAACTATAATTAATAGGCAGAGGGTCAAAAGAAATGTTTTCCAAACGAGATAAATTATCAGCAACAGGATTTTCAGCACCTTTCCTATCTACAATATGCAGATCAAACTATTGTAAAAGCAACACCCATCTAATAATCCTAGGCTTAGCGTCCTTCTTTGTCATAAGGTACTTAATAGCAGCATGATCAGTATGAATGGTGACCTTTGAATCAACAATATAGGGTCTAAACTTATCACAGGCAAAGATTACAGCTAATAACTCTTTTTCAGTAGTAGCATAATTCTTTTGAGCGGCATCAAGAGTCTTGCTAGCATAATGAATAACATTCAACTTCTTATCAACATGTTGCCCAAGGACAGCACCCACAGCAAAATCACCAGCATCACACATAATTTCAAAAGATAAACTCCAATCAGGTGGTTGAAAAATAGGAGCAGTAGTCAAAGATTTCTTCAAAGTTTCAAAAGCTTCCTTACAATCATCATCAAAAACAAAAGGTACATCTTTTTGAAGAAGATTGGTAAGGGGATTCAAAATTTTGGAGAAATCTTTAATAAACCTCCTATAGAAACCAGCATGACCAAGGATACTACGAATACCTTTTATATCTCTAGGGCAAGGCATCTTCTCAATTTCTTCAATTTTGGCTCTGTCAACTTCAATGCCTCTTTCAGAAATTTTGTGTCCAAGAACAATCCCTTCATTAACCATGAAATGGAATTTCTCCCAATTAAGAACAAGGTTGGTTTCTTCACATCTCTGCAAAACTTTATCAAGGTTGTGCAAAAAGTTATCAAAATAAGTTCCATAGACGAAGAAATCGTCCATGAAAACCTCCACAATTTCTTCACAAAAACCATGAAAGATAGCAGACATACATCTCTGAAAGGTAGCAGGAGCATTACATAAACCAAAAGGCATACGCCTATAAGCATAAGTGCCATAAGGACAAGTGAAAGTGGTCTTCTCTTGGTCTTGCGCTTTCACAGTGATTTGAGAGAACCCAGAATAACCATCAAGAAAACAAAAGTGGGTCTTTTTATACAACCTTTCTAGCATTTGATCAATAAAGGGCAAAGGATAATGATCATTATTAGTAACTTTATTAACCTTTCTAAAATCAATGCACATCCTATACCCAACCACTACTCTTTGGGGCATAAGCTCATTATTTTCATTAGGCACAACAGTAATTTCCCCTTTCTTTGGAACACAATGAACAGGGCTAACCCATTGGCTATCAACAATAGGGTAAATAATACCAGCATCAAGGAGTTTTAATACCTCATTTCGTACCACATCCTTCATCTTAGGATTTAGACGGTGTTGGTGCTCAGCAACTGGTTTTGCATCAGGTTCTATATTAATAGCATGCTGACATATAGTAGGAGAAATCCCTTTTAAATCATCAAGAGTATAGCCATAGCTCCTCGGTGTTTATTCAGTATTTACAATAACCTCTCTTCTTCCTTTCCTGAAAGTTTAGAACTAATATAATATGATATACTTTCTTATCATCAAGATAAGCATATTTAAGATCATCAGGTAAAGGTTTTAATTCGAAAACGGGGTCCCTTTAGGTAGTAGTGTGGTACCCAGATCTTCCACAGGTAGATTATGCTTAAGTAACTCAGGCTGACAAAGGAAAACCTCGTCAATCTCATTTCTTTCCTTCATGAAGACATCGCTTTCATGATCTTCCATAAACTTCTGCAAGGCATTGTTAGGAGCAAGAGAAATAGCAGAAAGTTGTTCAACCCTAAAATCCTCATTAGGCAGTTCATTTTCATAAGGAGTTTTAGCAAACTTGGAAAAATTAAACTCATAAGACTCTCCATCAAACTTAGTCAAAACTTTTTCCTTCCTACAATCTATGATAGCCCCACATGTATTCAAGAAGGATCTACCAAAGAAAATAGGATAGGTTTTACTAGCTTCAGAACCAAGTACTAGAAAATTAGCAGGGTATTTAATCTTACCCCAAAGAACCTCCACATCTCTTATAATCCCAATGGGACAGACTGTCTCTTTATTAGCAAGGTGAATAACCACATC
Organism: Avena sativa; assembly: GCA_916181665.1. Lineage (NCBI taxonomy): Eukaryota > Viridiplantae > Streptophyta > Magnoliopsida > Poales > Poaceae > Avena > Avena sativa. The sequence goes on from OV702284.1 coordinate 37,738,786, forward strand.
AATATCCTCAAGCTGACAAGGAACAATTTTGTAACATCCCTAAAATCATTTTTCAAACTCATTCATATCATCCATGTATCCATGATCATTTAGGGTTTCATTTCAAAATCATTTCAAAAACAAGAGCATATATTGCTCATTATTTTATGTATAAACACTCTAGCCTTTGGGCTACTTGCTATTGAGTGAGGTGCAAATATTCATTCAGTAGTGTTTTGTATTCAAACATAAGTGATTTCAAAAGCTTGAATAAAGTTTCCAAACAAATTATGAAATAAAACCAAGGTTATGCCAATTATTATATCCCATAATGTCTTGGTTTTATTTTGTTTTTCTTCAAATGACCCAAGTAGGTTTGAGTGAACAGTTATGTTTGACACTTATTTGAGTACAAGATTTATTGTACAAAAGTCCAGAGAAGTTTTGAAATCAAACAGAATTGAATTGGAGTTTTGAAATCAGTTTAGAAAATCAAACAGAAAAAGAAAAAGTTAAAAGAGGAAAAAAATAAGCAAACAGTCGAATCTGGCCCAACCAGCCCAACTAGCCCAGCAAACCCTCCCCGCGAACCGTTTTTCTTTACTCGCAAACGAACCCACCGAGTGACTGACGCCAGGACCCCACCCCCTCTCTGTTTCTTTCGCTGACAACCGCGGCCCACACGGCGTCATCGTCTCCACCCCGCTAACAGCTCAATCCCCAAATTACGCCGGCCATTCTCTGTATTGATTCGCGGCGTCAATTCACGTTGAATGCCCGAGTAAATCACGCTCGCGATCATGCTACTTAAACCCCCTCTGCCCCCTCTCCATTTTCCCCCAGACCCTGAGCATAGAGCGCCCCCAGGCTGCCCGCAATCCCCCTTGCACCGCCGCAGGCAGAACCCTCTCCGGCGACCAATCCCGGTGAGCTCCGTGCGCCCCTTCCCCTCTAGTTCATGCAGACAGCCTCGCAACTTCCTTGCGCACATTCTGACACCATTGGTTCATCCTATACTTCCACAGGTCGTCGACTCCGTCAAGCACAGCAAGGTCCCAACGACGTCTTCAACTCCCGCGATTAAATTCGGTGAGCCCCGTGTTCCCCTTCGCCTCTGATTCACACGAGCGTGTTCGCCGTAGCCTTGCGCACCCCCTGATGCCTTTGATT